>CM068706.1:38509051-41359994 GCA_035079005.1 Fraxinus americana | reverse complement strand
AGTACACATAAATATATATATATATATATCATGTCATAGTACCACATTTATTATTATTATACTTTTCCTCCACATTTTCCTTTGCCACCACCATTCCTTCTCATTCTTCTCTCCCAACTTTCTCTGTATATCTCTCATATCTCTATACTACGGCACGCAAGAGCTATGAGTGAGGACGAAGAGTGGGTAAAAACGGCAATGATTGATGACACTGTGGTGGTGGAGCTCCTCGTTCGGCTAAACCAATCTCACCATCCGCCGCCTCCGCCGGCGGAGGCGATTAAGCAGCTTAAGTGGAGCATCCGTCAACGCCGGTCCAGACCTGCCGCAGTTAAGCCGTCTACCAGAGCCAGCCCCACAACGCCACTGTCATGGAGCGGCGGTGCCACCTCTCTCAGTGGCGGCCATGATGAATCCAGTCATTCTCCTCCTAAACTCGCACGCCATAAAAGATCTAAGGTTAGCACACAGAAAATATATTATACTCTATATATAAACGCACAAATTACGGTATATATCTCTACCGACAGCCGGTTACTTTTCCGGCGAACGGCGTGTTCTTTGCCGCCGGAGTTTTTTTTCGTTTTTCTCTTCATTGGTCTCGTGACAGTTTCCAATGGATGCGGATTTGTTTATTGACGGAATTACCCTTGGAAAATTAGGATATTTACTGCCACGCGCCTAGGAGAATCAGATTCAGCCTCTCGACTTTGTTTGATAAATTAGATCGTACACTTTCAATTACACCCGATCTTTATTATGCGCATTCTACTCACCTGCCGGCCTTATTATTATGCGCATTCTTGTCAATCCTATGAGGTTGCCCAATTACAAAATTACCCCTATATATTGAAAGTCTAAAGGCGTCATTTCACTCATTTCCTTATTGAATTGGTTAACAAAGTGTCAGAGAAGAGTCCATGGGGTCACCAAGACCTTAGCCGAAACTTCATCCGCAAAATTACCACATTAATCTCAATGAAATTGGATGACAATGAAGAGTGAGGGGGTATTTCGGTCAATTCAATTAGTGGGGTATCGTTATGCTACCTGTTTAAATGTTGGCGTGTTTTCGTGGCAAGATAGTTATGCGTTCAGTTTGGTGGTGTGTTGTGAGTGGTTGTACATTTCATTAAGAACTTTCCACTTCTATATTATGAGGAATAATATATTGTGGGCATGACCAATTTAGCTAAACATACACCCTCAAAATCTCGTTATTATCCATGTCTTTTTGTCTTTACGTTCCAACCATCTCATGCCACTCGTACACAACGAAAGCGAACATTACGAGGCAGTAGGCACGGCACCCACGGTAGCAAGTTATATTATCACGTGAATCAATCCACAACTAAACCAGTGGGAAATATAATGATTTGAATGGGTTGTCAGTGTGCGTATAGGATCCTCCCACTAAATTTTTTGCCTAAAATACGTGGCCTGCCCCACGAACACAATAGTATATTAAATTACTAACGGGACAAAAATCGGTTAGCGGACTTGGAATGACAGCTTTGATACAACCATGCTTTATTTACCACATTATGTATGATATAGCTGTAAATCTTGTACCAGGCTAAATTTGTCCAATTTGGAGATAACTTTTTTTAATCTTTATATTCAACAGGCGATGATTATGGCTGTAATTGCTAAGCCTATGCATGACAGTAATATTATGTTCATTTTATATATTTTGCGGGTCCAAAAGAGGAAATTTTTTATCTCACAAGTGTAATTGCCTGGGTGCTTGAAAATAGCATGTGTAGACAGTGAAGTTTGTTACATAATATGTGACAGATTGTATGGTATGAATTTAGCTTTGATGCTGGAGGGATGGTGATATCTAGTGCTTACTTGGGTATCTACATAGCTACATAAAAGTACATGTGAACTTCATGTCTACCTTAGAAACATGATTCTTGGGATGTCAGTTAAGGTTTAAAAAAAATTCACGTACACCCACTCTCAATTCTTTTTGAGTGAACAGCTATGGCTATAATGTTTGAGAAATGTTGTTTGATCACAATAACTTGCCGTATTGACAATATTTTTGGTGGGTTCTCACTTAAATCCTTTATGGGTTGTTTGGAAGATAATGTATAGTACTCGGGCAATATTAAGGATTAAAAAGATAAGCTTAAGACATATATATTGTACTGCCCACTATTGTCTGAACTAATATGATGTACTAAACATGAAATATTTGACCAGATTTTTCTAAATGGACAATTTTAGCAGTAGTCGTATGAGATGAGTGATTGCGGCCTTGCGTTTCAATCAAGTGAGTGCTTAGAAGTGGGTCCTAGTAGCATGCTCTCGGGTTTCTTGTCTTCAAATTCACTGTGTAAATATGTTTATCAACTCGTTATGCATGCTTATTGACAGTGAAGTGTAGTTCACGAGAGTACCAGCGAACTAAATCTGCTTTATTAGCGTGATTTCATGCTAATTGTTTCTTATATCCATTACAGATTAATAACAATAGTGAAAAATCAACCATCAAGAGATCAAGAAAGAAGAAGGTGAGGATCATGCTGATTATTGAGCTCATGAAGTGTATATCGGTCATAATACCCCGGGTTCACGTTTTTGTAATGCCCACTTGATGTTTCTAACAGTTCAATCATTGGGATGCCCAAAACTGTTTTTGAGTTCCTAAAACATTAGTTGCCATTAAATTATTCAAAGTTTTCACAAAACATTAAATGTAAATAGTGTCCTGCTGATGTGAAAACTGTTATGGTTAAATATATATTGATATACTTTAATTTATTCATAGAATTCTATATATTTGGCAAAGTTATCAGCATTGTTTTCTGAGTTGTTTCCCATGCAAGAGAAATATACGTTAATTAATTCAAAGAATCTTAACATATTTGGTAAAGTTATCAGCATTATTTTCTGAATCGATGCCCATGTAGGAGAACATGATCTTACATTCTGCTTATGGTTCGAATATTCTTAATCAATGTGATACTTAATTCTCCTCGAATATGCCATTCTTATTATGTAGAAAAAGAGGTCACCAAAATTCAGAATATTTTTGAGAAGCGTACGATGGGAAATATTTCAAGAAAATACATTACAGTTTGCATTTTCATACGAGAAATTACACAAATTATTAGAGGTGCTTCTTCATGCCATAAATGTGTGTGTGAGTGTGAGTGTGTTTGTGTGTGTGTGTGTGTGAGTGAGAGAGAGAGAGAGAGAGAGAGAGAGAGAGAGAGAGTATTATTTAATGTTTTTTTTTATTAAAATAAAACAAGTATGCAAAATTAGCATTTTAGTTGTTACTTTCACAGAGTCTTATTATGGTACTTTTCTTGGTTTTGATTTACAGACCTTAACTGAACTGAAAGAAGAGGAGGACTTGCTACTTAAGGAACGAAGAGAATTGAAGAGGGTACTTTTCTTCTTTTTGCTCCGTGTGCTGATTCACTTAAATTTGCAAATTCTCCTACATATGAATTGGCATCAAAACAACAAATTCTACACAGGAAATATCAGCTTTACGAGTCAATTTGGTGAAACAAAGGGTTACCAATGAAGGCTTGAAGAAAATGAAGGTGCGGTTATCTCGGTTCACTTTGCTGTCATGTGGTTCATTTCATTACATCTGATTAATAAAGAAGTCTAATAGAATTGCTTGCATTATTCATTTTTGATATCCACTAACCTGCTAGATGTTTGATTGTATAAAGTGTGTGACCTATATGATCACAGTCAGTGTCCAGGAAATGCTCAAAATAATTATTTTCTTCTGCTAAAACCCTATCCTACTAAGTACTAGGGACTGATCTAGCACCTTGCGAGGCCTCCTGTATTGGATTTGTTGGGAAAAATGATTAATGAAGATTTTGTGTTAAGTATGTATAACTAGTAATGTACTAATTTTTCACAGAAGGCCAATTAGCTCACTTGGCAGGGCGCTCTCTTGCATGTGGGATGCTCGGGGTTCAAATCCCTTCACCCTTGCTCCTTTTAATTTTTAACACAGTAAATAATACTATATATAACTATACGAACCTATAACGAAAGTTAATGTAGCTCATATAGTAGAGTGCTCGATTTACATTCAAGAAGCTCGGGGTTCAATTCTATGCTCCTCCCCTCTTTCGTTTTTTTGACACGGTAAATAATAAATAAACAATTATATATTATTATTTTTTGTTTCCGAAATAATTTCTTTAAAAAATTTATTGACTCAAATTATTACTTTATAATATATACTTTTATTGTTAGGTTGTATCAATTTATTGTGTAAAATTCAAATTTGGACAATTTAAGTATTGTTTTTTATTCTTTTTAGAGTTTAGAAAAGTCTTTTTCTTTTGGGGTAAAGAAAATTTATAGTTCTAAAAATCATTGTTTTAAAAATTATGCATAAGTTGTCTAAGCTCGGGACTTGTCTTTATTGTTTGATCGTGTTTTACATATAACTTCATATTGTCTTGTTTAAGTTCGTAAAAACTTGAAATTTGATCATACATATATGTGATTGAAAATGTATTTTTTTCTTATTATTTTGGGTTGTATTAAATTATATTTTCATATGTATCTGATTTTTAAGTTTTAGCGTATTCATATATTGATTGAATTTTTTTAAATATTATTTAATTAAATATTAATAAATAATCTCACTATTCCGACCGTGAACAATCAACGGTCGCCTTGCTGCAGCCCAAAAAGGAACTGAAGTGATCTGATTTTGTACTGTGTATCAGTGATCTTAACTTCTGTACTTGCTATATCTAAGGAACTGCAGTGATCTTGTTTTGTGCTGTGTCTGTGTATAATATATTAACTTCCGTACTTGCAAAACCCAAGCAATACTGAATGCTACATGCATAGAAGTGAAATCGGAGCAACTGGTTCGGTGTGCCACTTATCCCCCTGTTTTGTTTATCTAAAAAAAAGTTGATAAAAATCTAACTCGAAGTAAACAATTTATCTTAACCACACATTGCACGAGACTCGCAACTTCTATTCACTTTTCAACCACACATTTCATTTAATTATTATGAAAATCCACTAAAAATCTGATTTATAGACAAACCAAATAGGGGCTTAATTTGTCATTTTCTTGATATAATACTTACAAGAACACAGGGCAGCCAGCTGAGTGCAGATTAGAACGTCAACCAAAACTGCACCAAGAGTAGTCATGGAAGAGTTCTCGAAACTATTCATTTCTTTTGTTTTATACTTGTTCTCAATATTGTGTAGACCTAAAGAATGATGCAATATAGTGTTGTGTTCATTAGAGTGACGTGATCTCGGGACTAGACATTAAAAGATGGAGGAGTAGATCAAAACCAACATGGCCTGTTATGATTGTGTAGACTTAAATAATCTTGAAATTATTTATTTCTTTGTTTTATACTTTTTCTCACTATGTGTAGACCTAAAGAATGATGCAATCTAGAGTCTTATGTTTATTAAAGTGACGTGATCTCGGGACAAGATATTAACAGACGGAGTAGCCCAAAACCAGCATGGCATGTTATGATTGTTAAGAATCTAATTGCTTTGGAGACTCATGTCAGATCTAATAATTAACATATAAGATGAGTAGCCAACCTCAAATATTTTTGAAACCAAATTTAGCTTATGTTTGGCTCATATTTATAAATTGTTTATAAACACTCAAGCTACTTTTTATCCTTAGAGATTTCGAGGGACTCCTAAGCACTATCCACATATTCACCACTCTTTTCTATCTATTTATAATTTAAATCGTTTATAAACACTCCCAAAAAATGCTTTTATAATTTTTTTATTTTTATTGTTTCATGCTCAATCTCAAAATTGTGCTATTGGCTTCGTGGAGCATCCCAAAACTCTCCATTTTTCCTTTCAAAGATTTACTTTCTTTCAGTTGCTATGGTTGCATATTGTAATTTGTTGCGAGACATTTTAGTACTTTTAGGGTGATATTATGATCTGATTTTCTATTTTGTGCATTTGAATGCTGTACTGGCTCTCTCATCTTTGGACGTCCAAATAGTAGGTTCAACCGGTTCAAACATGGGATTCTTTTCAGTTTCTTCGTGCAAGCTTGTCCTGTTAATATTGTCAGACTGCCAAACCACAAGAAGAATGCTAAACATTGAACGGAGAAACTATACAAAATGAAATGTTTAAGAGCAATGTCGTGCATCTGATATTTTGTTATATTCTGAAACTCGTGTTATTTTTCTGAACAGATGGAATTTCAACCACTTATGGAACAAGGATCAACAACTGTATCCGAGACAAAAGTTTCTGTTCGAGTTCAGGAAAACATTGCAGCTTGTCAACCTATCCTTCCTATCACACCGTCCTCAATTGTCTCTAAAAACATTGTTGGGCTGCAATTCCCGACATCAGACGACTCTCCTGAAATGAAGGCAGTTGCGGTTCCTGAGGGTAAATTCATGCTTCCAGATCTAAATATCGCGTTCGATGAGGAATCCGGATATGAAGTCAGCTAGTTAATCTAGAATGCATATCAGAAAATCTCCTCACCCAGTTAGACAAATATAACCAACTACACCTATACAAAGTAAGGGATAGTCTTGCTCTCTAGGAAGAACTATTGTAACTGTATTATAGGGAACTAATTAGCCTCTCGAAGATCTATTCTTTTCGTTAATTTCATGAATGAAGTTGCTGAGGGTTAGAGTAAAGATCCTAACTCATTAGATGCAGCCACATTCTCTACCCATAGCTTTAAACTAGTCCAGTTCATTTGGGACAATCACCATTTCTTGTATTTTCTTTCTGGGAATGTGGGTTCAATCCATCTTGTGCTACAGTTTTTAGATATATGGTAAAAAATGACAAAATGAGTGTTATATATGGTTAATCCATCACAACTTCTTCTGCAGTATATGCTTGTTTGGATTTGGAGCACGTTTGGCTCATCTTAAAAGCTGAATAATAGGTTCCTCAGCTTATTTTGACAGCATCTAGAGTGATACTGTCGAAATAAACTGGCTTCAGAGTAGAAGCGGCCAAACATGCTCAACTCCAGGCATTATAGGAATCTAAATGTGGTGCAACATATGAATGTCAGGTCGAGTCCAAGGGATCAAATATGTACAAAATGTCTTCACAATTATCAATTATGTCTATGAATGGACCTGATGCCCAAAATGAAGATGAATTTTCTTACATGACATTTACCACCGAAATAAATCGAACACTGGCACATATACTTAACTATGAATATTCTAACTGAAACTCTCCAAGGGAAATAAGATATTATAAACCATACAACAAATATCAGGAAAATCATTTAAATTTCGACGCTCAGTACATCCAAGACAGGTCTTGCTTGAATGTAACCAACTTAGCAGCACCGTGAATGCCCCTTTCTGATATCTGTGGACAGTCATCCACTGCTAGGAGTTCTAACTTGTGTGAACCGACAAGTGGCCGTAATCCATCATCCGTAACTCCTAAACATTTGCTAAGCTTCAATATATACAACTTCGGAAATTGCGCTACAAGCTGTAGTCCCTCGTCAGTAATCTCTTGGCATCGAGAGAGTTCTAATATACGAAGGTATTCAGCCGAACATAGTGCTTCCATTCCAACATCATTAAAGGAATATACGTGATCCAATGCAAGTTCTTGTATGGGGCACCTTTGTATTAGACTAAGAATTCCATGCAAAGTAAACGAGGAAAATGAAGGAAACTCACCATCGGAGAAAGATAACCTCACTGATTCGAGATGTGAGCAAGTCTCTGCCACTGCCTTCAAACTTTCATCTGTTAATCTTATTGGATTGTTCATCAAAAGGGGGAGCGAGAAATCTGATGGAACTCGGAGGGAAATCGAACGAAGATTGCTTGAGTTACGAGCCATACGTATAATGTCACAGTCTCGTACTCCCAACACACATATCTAAGTGAATTTTTTCCAAGTTTTTGCATTTCCCCAATACACATGCAAGACCTCTACCAGGACTAATGATACTATTCACCAAGTTGAGCTCAAGCATGCTATCACACGGAATCCACTGCTTTTGCCATTGATCTACAGCTAACCGATCATAAACCTTCATGTAACGGTAATTAGCATCCACCTCGAATTGTAAGCGCTTTAATTTGCGCCAGCTCGGCCCGAGCTTGATTAAATCACCTTCTCCTATCGCCCTACAATTCTTGATGCAAAGATCTTCAATTGTTTCAAGCTTGCCAAGATATTCGAGCCACTCCATGCTGCTAACATTAAGACAACGAATAAGGTGAAGCAGCGTAAGATTTTTGCATCCTACCACAAGAGATAATATCCCACAGCCACTTATTCTGGGAGTGAAATTTAATTTCAAAGCAGAAAGATGGGAGCAACAAGCAAGGCGGCCTAAACCAGCATCGGTGATAAACGTACAATAACTTAAATTGAGATCTTTTAGAAATGGGCAGCTGCTCGAAAGAATGTAAAGCCCTTGATCATCCAACTGTTTCCCTAATCTAGACATCCAACCCGAGTAAGAGATTTCCACTTTTTCCAAGTTCCGAAATCTATTGCACAGAGAAGCCAATGCTTCATTGGCAGGATCCAATCCACAGCCAACTCTGATAGATTTTCTCTGCTCGTTATCTAATTCATGAACACGTTTACAAGTTAACGACACAGAGTTTTTATCAACGTTTTTCTTAATTCTTCCTAAAATTTCCCAAATTACTTCGTCAGGCAAATCATCCATTGAGATCAGACTTCTATTATCGATGAAAGGAGAATAACAGCAGTAATAGCATAACCTGAACAATGAAAAAGATAACTCATAAGTTAGATATTCTAAACTCGGGAAATAACCTCTCTGAAATTATTCCATACAATAGAGCCAACATTTTCAATCAAAACACGTTGGAAATTATATGTGCTTCAGAGATTCAAGAAAAAAGAAAGCAATTGGAAGCTTTAGATATAAAACTCCAAATCCACTTATTCTGCTTCAGACAATTATTACTTGTTTGGTGAAGTTTAAGAATCTAGTCATGTATGCTATGGCGTACTAAACATGCAATTACAGTAAGGGTAATACAATAAACAAATCGATCCAACTACTCAATCGTTTCTGGTTCCCCTAATGCCGAATACTTGGACGCATATGATAAGGGCTTATGCTTCACAAAAATATACGGGCGAAAAAACTTGGCTTCCTCCGTTCTATGATAAATGCCAAGATAAGAATCGTGGAAATAAAGATTTGTCGATTCTGTTATCGTAGACGAACCCCTTATGCTGTTATTACGAGATATATAAAATCTAACTGCCCCATTCAAATTTAAAGAAAAATATGAATTACAGTTCAAATTAAGCAAATAATGTTCACATTGCTTAATAACAACTTAAAAGTTAATTTTTATTTATTTGGAACCAAGGACAACCAAACATGATTTAAATGAAAAAGTATAACAATAAACCAGTAAATTGCTCCGAACTCAAATTCGATAATAATTTAAACAACCAGTACTGGAAATGGTGAGATCGATTTAAAAGAGAAATAAACGAACACATTAGATATCATCATCAAATTAAGGAACCATCAGAATCAATCCAATTACTATTATAAGCAGAAATTATCAAAATCCCAAAGTGTAATTCAAACGAAGGATTAGTAAAAAATAAATTTAATTCAGAAGAGATCAATGGAATAAAAATTTGGGGAAATCGAAGGCAGAAATCCGTGGGAAAAATACAATTAAATTAAAAAGAAATAAATTTACCAGGTATTGAGAGCAAGGAAATTCGCGGACGCAAAATGATGATCTGAAAAATTATGCTTACGGATAGATATTTGTAGATATTTATTGGCCATTTTTAAATGAAATTAGGGGAATTTTCATAAAATGGCCTACTACGTATGTTTGTTGGGGCGACTTCGGTATAAATTAAAATCGAATTAAAATTTAAAAAATTAGCAGTTGATTATTATTAGAGGAGTGAGATCTAACAACGACTATATTTTCAATTTTAATTAAATTTTAAGCTTAACCAAACATGCTCTAATTTTGATAACCCTTGCAACAATGATCAAATTCGGTATCAAATTGTCCTTAACGAAAAATGAAAATTTTTTTTTCTTTTCAATTTCACTAATTTGTAGAGAAGAAGTAACTTTCATGAGAAACTACAATAATACAAGATAATACTTAATGGATAAATGTCATTTCATTATCTATTAGGTAATAACCAATTTTTATTTCTATTTTTATTTTTTATAGAAGTGAAGATGACGAAATAGAAAAACCATTAACTTACAAAAAAAATTTACACACTTCTACGTCAAAGAAAATCATATCATTTCGTATCGAGAAATTTAATCTCATCCACAATTCTCTATAGAAGGTAAATTTTCTTCGAAATATTTTTTTTTTTTGTATTGATAAATTGTATTTAATAGTTGTTGTGATATGTAAATGGATTATTAGATTTTTTAAACAATTATTAGATATTTGTTGTGAGATTATTGGAGTATTTTTAAATCAAAATCATATTTATTGTTTTGTTTTTATCAAGCATGTCATAACTTTGATGGATGGATTTGCAATGATTGTCATGTATTGACAATGCCATTAATGGTGGAATAAATTCCTTGCAAAAATGGTTGTTGAGGATGGAGAAGATGATAAATGCAAATGGTGAATTGTCTGGCTGACAAATCATTCTCGACATTTTATAAATTCGAGAACTACATTTCAACTATAATTCTTGACGTTTCAAATGTCAAGATTTATGTTACAAACTTAGCGAGGCCACAGAACATTTTATTTTTACCATTGACTATATTTTTTACGGGTAGCACGTATGTTTTAGGTATTCGTGTTAGCTAATTTTATTTGCGTTCATGAAATGCAGATATGAGAGATGTTATGAGATTCGTTGTCTCACATGATGGTAAATTCATCAACATAGAGGATGGGTGGAAGTGATTTGGGAATCGAACAATATCGATTGTTATTCGAAGTGACATTAAATATGAAGAGCTTGTTTTCTGTATTCACCTTAATGTCAAATTTCTCATTCATGAATAATATAATTTTGCATTTATATGTTTTTATCATAGTTCATTACAACATTCAGTAGTCATCCAGTTAAGATTACAAAACATAAATTTAGTACTACTATATCAAGTTCATTACATAGTTACGTACTAAATTTGAAACAATGCCAAAGATAAATCATATCGAAGAGTTCGTACACTATCAAACTGCATTGACTTCACCACTTCATCAACATAAACCATGACAATAACAATGAGTTTCTTATTTGAAGTGGTCACAAAAATGACGATATAGTTGACAGAGAAAATATCTCACTAACATCATCGTCGTCCGAGCTTATGCTGATGACATTCGGACCAAGTCCAACATCGTTTACCAACTCGTCGACATATTGAATGCCAAACAAAAGATAATGTTCGTTCAGTGGGATTTTGAGCAGGATGATCTCACTATGAGCAATATGATCACCAACTCTGAGGTCGCTGGCTCACCTTCATTTCTTAAATCAGGAAATGGGATTGGATGAACACTTACTCGACGACGATAGTTCCCAGGTTGCGAAAGGTAGGGAACAACGACATGCATTTCTTCATCGACGTTCGAGTCGATGATGATCAGATTGTCCGTTGAAGGACCCGGGCGGGGAGAGATTCATAGAAACATCAACATAAGTGGTTCATTCGCTTGAAGCAGACATAGTCGGAGGAAGAAGATTTCATTGGTAGAAATTTCTTGTAAGGAATTGTGTTTGAACATTGTTTTTGAAATCATTTGCATGCTTATATAGATGAGTAAAACATAGTGTAATTACATTACAAGATTACACACCAACCCCTACTCTATGCCATTACAATTGATTGACATTTGTTTGACATCATAGGCTTTGTGCTTGTCATGTGAATAGTAAATTTGTATTTATTACCAACATGCTTTGGTTGAAGTCAACACAATATCTTATTACACTCACTTGAGAACTTTTTGTTAATGTTGATGGATTTATAACACACCTTTGATTGAAATCTTATTGAGGAATTTCTACATCTAATTGGTTCGACTTAGTCCTTTCCATTTCAGGTTGTTCTTGTCATTTCAAAAGTTGTTATCGACATTTGGACACTGTTTATCACAACACTTGACGACTAATGTATCTAGAACGAGATTTCATTCAGTTTCCATCAGTTCTATACATTTCCAACATTTCTCAACATTTGAAATGTTAATCTCGACATTAAATACCTATTATTCTCGACAACTGGTATTTCAACTGTCAGGAACGAAGATTTGTAAATTGTACACAAAATAAGACCTGAACAACATGCAATTACTGGAACAAAATAATGTTGTATCCATTTCACTTCTACATTCATACTAAAAACTACACCATTACCCAAAATTTTTACCTAAAGATGGTTTACAAAATAACGTTGCAAAATGTTTTTCCAAAATACACGGTGCTATGCTCCATCAACATTATAAAATATATATGCATTCCTCTTACCCTTTCTATGACCATATCGTGTGAAAGGAGTCCGCGTGTTAGCATTGGACATCTTGACTCTGAGGGACTGAGGTCAAGATGGCGGTTGAGTATTGACTGTAGGAGGTATTGCGATGGTGGCAACAACACGTGACGATTTTTTGGACAAGTTATTGATGTTGCATGCATTTATTTCGGATGTCTCGACATGCTGTTCATCAACCGCAGTGTTGGGCAAGGACATTTTATCATAATCATCACGTACAGACATATCTCCATCTCTCAAATCACAACCAAATCCACCGTACTCATCACTTACCTCGTGTCCCCCAATTTTTGTAGCAACATCATCGAACCTACATTTCACCATACTTATCTAATCGGTCAATGGTCCTTCATGCTGGACACACGATCCCCCATTTTTTTTTAAAACCAGTGAACCTCACTTCATTTCTTTCCTCAATTCACTTGGCCACTCTCAATCAACACCCTCTGTTCAGTCAACATAGCTCTTATCTCATCCAAAGACACATACCTCACAGTATCACGATGCCATTCTTCTCCACCTTCATCATCACTCAAATTATTCAAACGAAGTCCGATTGTGTTATCTTTCCTAGATTTCTTGCCTCAGATATTTTCATCAGTTCGTATCACTTCACCTTCCGGTGGGTAGCCCGTATTTCAGTTGACCGAGCAACGAGGCTGTCCAAAACGGGGTCTACTGCATCTTTCAATGTAACTTAGGCGTGTAAGCGGTCCGATTTTTGCGATTTTTGACAAATTTTCAAACCAAACCGTTTTGATCGGTTTGAAAAAAAACTCAAACCTAAACCAAACCGTTTTGACCAGTTTGAAAAAAATTCAAACCTAAACCTAACGGTTTGGTTTGGTTTTGAACCGCCGGTTTCGCGTATATTTTTTTTCTGTCAAGTGTCTACTTTTATGCCATTAATTCAATATATATTTATATCTTACTAGCAATAAATCTAAAACCAACTAAATATATCTACTATAAATTTAAATACCAACAAAATAAAAGTAAAATCACAATAAACTAAAGCATAGTTTTTTGTTCACCCTTTTAACGTTTTAGGATAATACTTTACGATAAAGATACAATACAAGTCCACTAAAATAAATATAAGGTCCAAAAAAATATAATAATGTCCCTTTTCAACTAGCAAAATGAATAAACGAATTAATTTTGTCACAGAACTCAAGAAACATCAAATTTTGTCACAGAACTAGCAAAAGGAAGAAACATTCACATACTCAAGAAGCCACATAACTCATGATCAATTTTGTCCTTCATACACACAAAAAAAAAAAATTAATTAGCAAATTGGAAAAAAAAAAGAATTAAGACATGTATCCATCTAATAATGGCTTCCAAAAGACAAGCTGCAAATATTTTTTCTCTCCCATTCCACTATATATATCCACCTTCATCTTCTGCAATTTAACACGGAATTATACATATTCTCTCATATGTAAACAAATGTCTTTTGCGCACCTGATAGTCCGAATTTCAACTTTAAACCTTACTCACGATCAATAAATATGTAAACAAATTTCAACTAGCAAGTGACAAAATTTCAATTTTAAGCCTTACTCACGATCAAATAAATATGCAAGAACCTGAAATAGTCTAATAATACCGGCGAACGTACACTGCCAGCGAGTGAAAGGTTCGAGATTTCGAGGGCGTTGACGATTTGGGGGAAACAGGAAGCGCCGCGGGGAGCGAGGCTGCCACCAACGAGTTGAGAGTGAGAGAAATGGAAATTGGAAGATTAGGGTTGTGATTTGTGAGTATATGGACTTAAGTTGGGCTGTTTAGTGCTACTTCTTTCAGATTTGGGCCTTTTTTATATATAATTAGGCTTGGGCGGGTCGTAAATCTTAATAATAAATAGGAAATTAGAAATTGATAAAAATACCTACAAAATGACAAAATTATTCAATTTTACAAAATTGAAATTTTGGATAAATTTTCAAAAAAAAATCAAATTTTTATTTTTTTATTTTTATATATTTTTCGCCGGTCCGGTTTGGTTTCAAACCATAATTAAAATTCTCAAACCTAAACCAAACCGTTTTTGACCAGTTTGGTTTGGTTTAAAACCATTTCGTTGACGGGTCCACGTGGCACCAAACCGCCGGTTTCAAAATTGCGGTTTCGGTTCGGTTTGACGGTTTGACGGTTTTTGCTTACAGTCCTAATGTAACTAAATCAGCAAAGTATGGCTGCAATTCCTCTTGAGCTGTAGCGCTCAGCGTCACCCACAAATGCACCCGCAAAGGGAGGAAAGGTCATCAAAATCAATGATCGTATATGCCGAAAGTGTAATAACAATTATGTATGTAAATTTCTCACATGATTATTGTCGAAGAAATCTGAATATGTTCTCGATTGAGGCTATCTTGTGCCAGACCACCGCAACATCCTAGGAAGGTCATCACCAATCTTGCTCGAAAATCAACTCCCAGATTACCTTGTACACCCACAACTACAAGAAATTTATAACCGTGGTTACCATATACGGAGATACAAATAAATATGCAATGCATAGAAATAAAATAAATGTGGACAAATCTATACCTGAACAGCAAGGGGGAATTCGTATAACGTGTACGACATCCTATCACAATCGTTGACCTTTGCGAAGTCCGCCTTTCTCGCCCATCTACGGAGCAATGATTTGATAAGAAGTTTAAAACTTATTGTCCCTAGGGTAGGCATTGAAGAAATCCAAGTCGTCCACAATAGAAAGAGTTTCAGGATATATTCTCACATTTCGGTCTCTGGAATTGAATACTCCTTCAATAATCAGTGCCAATCCAAGCTTGTAAAGATCGTTACGGTTGACACATTTTAAGAAAACCTTCTCCAGGTCACTACAAGTAATTCAGTCTCTATTGGTAAACATTTTGTCACGTAGCAGAGTTTTCTCTAGGATTTTCTCGAAATCCAAACCTTTAGGTAATTCACCGCATTTTAACCCAGTGATTAATGAAAACTCCGGTATTCCAAATCTTGCAAATCTTTGGTTCACCTTGAACCAAGCCTCGAAACGTTTGGGACAAATTACTGATCTATTCACCATTTCATGAATTAATTAGGCAGATAGTTTGAGCTCCGACAACTTTGCAACATGTCCTATACAACATTCTTCGAACATATTCTTCTGTTCATCGAATTTGTTGAGGACAACTGTTATATACTTGGTGTTGCTAACTTGTGAAATTTGGGCCAACACGCGTTCTTCCTCCGAAATTTTGTATCGGTATGAGGAAGTCATCTAAACATATAAAGACAAAACAGAATTTGTCTTATTCAGTTGTATTAGAAAGGCTGCACTTGAATTTTTAAAAAATAAACAAAAGGATTCAAATTAAGGCTTAATCAAATGCATGCAAATGTAAATAATCAGAGAGAGGAAGATCAAGAACCCTATCAAATGCCTACAAATTGAAAGACATAAGGACTCAAATGAAGGCCTAATCACTTAGACAGAAATACACTCATGGAAGAAGTAATGTACATTTACATAGCGAAAAAACAGGGCCTCAGGTCTAGTCAGCCCACTCTTTTCTAAAGATTCATGGCCTGGCAGGCCTTCCCTTTCCGCTGGCCTCTTTCATGATGTCAACCTTGTATTAACATTCTTACCAAAATTCATCAATTTCCAATTTGGGGTTCGAAGATAGCAGGGTAAAGAAATTGCAAGGAAAAGGAAACCATAATCCAAGATAGTTGAAATTCCAGGCTTGTTTAGTTGTCCAAGTAAAACAGCGAGGAAAATGATTTTCCAAGTGGCTTTCATTTGGTTGGTTTCAAAATGGAGAAGACAATTTTAAAATGCAATAAGAACATAGAAAAATATAAGTGGGCTATGTTAGTTCGGTGTGATTTTGCATTTCTCCTCATCGATTGTGCATGTATTTGTTCTTCTCAAAACAATTAGAAGTGTGTGAGAATTTTCCAAAGTTGCTTTTCCTTGCTAATTTGTCTAACAAAAATGGAAACTTTTTGACCTGGTATTCATACTTGTTTTGGGCAGGTTAATTATTTCATGGGCGAAATATATATTAACTTGTCTATAAATCAGGAGTTCGGGTTAGGCCGGGTTAACCCGTAACCCACTTCACCAACAGGAATCCAACTCAAAAAAATATCAAAATCGGTATCTTCAATGAAAAAGATAGCATTTATTATGATTTGACATGTGTACTTTTTGAAATAAGTATGGGTAGATTATGTGCCAACTTTTTATTGGTTAACGCAATTAAAGTAATGTGAAATTTGTCTCTACTTTGGAATTAGAAATTGATAATAAAAGCATTTTGGTCTAATTTTTTGCAAAATGGACATTGAACAAATTTTGATCATTTTTGCAAAGAATAATGCTAGTTGCAGTCGCTCACTGCAGCAGTCGCCCTATGTGGCACACACATGTCAAGTGTGTATTTGATGCATTAAATGTGGTAAAAAACTACCACATTAATGCATCAAATAACTATATGTCATGTGTGTGCCACATAGGGCGACTGCTGTAGTGAGCGATTGTAAGTAACATTATTCTTTTGCAAATGACCATGTGAAAGTGGTAATTTGTTGAAATTTCATATTGCTCTATCTGAACCATTGTAAGGCATAAGATATTTTGGCTCAAATGGTCCCTAACGTTTTATCTTTGTGTGATTTTGATCCCCATTCTATATTTTCTTGACATAGATGTTCTCATCCTATCAATTTCATGCACAAAAATTCCTTTCTGACAGAATTCGTCAATATTGCCGTTAGTTCTGTGCATGGCTTTCACCTCCATTTTATTCTAAAAGACAATTTGTCAAACTTACTGAATTCCAGATGTATTTCGACGTGGAATATAAGTTCTTTTGGCCTGTGTTAACTGTTGAAAATTTATTACCCGCTTTCACGATAAGTAAAAGTTTGTTTTCATTAATACTTTGTTTGAAATTTTTTGTTATGTCCTCCTTGTGTCTGTTAGGCTTATATAGTTCTTGTTTTGGGAATATTGCATGTATTTGATGGGGTTTATTTTTTGTTTTTTATGTTCTCCTTAGATGTCTTTGTAAATTTATTAACAGCCTTACAATGGATGCAAAATAGGCAGGGCATCATTAAATTGGTTAAAATAATCTAAACAAAAACTAGTTAAAATAAAAGATAAAGAAAAATAATAAATATTTTTTGGGAGTAGTAAAATTAAGTGTTAAATATAAAGAGCTTGTTAAAGTACTTCAAAATTTTAGTGAAAATTACACGGAACCCTACTATTAAAATCCCCAATTCTAAAATCAGGTGAGAAGGTTTACTTTTCAAAAATCAGATGTTTCATATTTAAATTATAAATATTAAATATACCATTTCCATCATAAAACCCTAATCAATTTCCTCTCTCTCTCTCTCTCTCTCTCTCTCTTTATACCCACCGTTACGCAGACGACATATGTAGTCCACCACTGCTGCCGGCAATGCGATGCTCCTCAGTGGTGGTGGTGGTTTGTGGTGTGATTTGGTTGATGGTGGCAGCGGCGGTTTGTGGAGGTAAATCGGCAGCGCTGCAATGTGAAGCGGTGATGGTGGTTTCTGAAGTGGCGTTCTGATTTTGCCTGTTCCTTTTCTTTAGCTTCTCGCCAATATGATTATTAAATTGCCGTTTAAAAATGGGAAATCACCATTCGTCAACCAGTGGTGGGTGCAATTTGGTGATGATGGTGGGGTTCCATATTCTTCGCCCCGAAGCCCAGGCCTCGCTCCTCCCCCGCCGCTGTTCCTTTTCTTCAGCTTCTCGCCGAAGTTGGGTGGCGACCAGGTTCTGTGGGTTTTATTGTGGGTTGTTGTAGTGCGATGTTGTCGGAGTTAGGTCACGATTTGGTGCTGAATGGTAGGGAAACTGGGAATGATCTGCTGAAGTGTGAGCGACGATGTCATCGGAGTTGAGTGGAGATCTGGTGCAGAATGACGAAAAATCTGGTTTTCAGATCATGACGTAGTGGTGACGTGGCGAAGGCGGCAGTGAGGTGATGGTGGTTGTGGGGTGTTGGCGGTTTTGTATCTATTTTTTTGGTATATCTGGCTGTGGTCGTGATGGTTTCTAGCCGCGGTGGAGGTGGGGTGATGGTGGTGGATCTGGTGGTTGCGTGGGTGCTGTTGGTGTAGTAGTGGACGGTGGCGGTGATGTTGTTAGAGACAGCGTTGAATTGGTGGCTGTGACCGCATAATGGACTATACGTGACCTTAAAATTTGACAATTTGTGACTAAAAATTAATCTGTGACCTGTAATTTTTTGATATATGACCAATAAAATAATCGGTGACCTATAAAATGATTGATTTGTATGCTCGAAATAATTCGTGACCTCCAAAAATTTTGATCTGTGACCGATAAACAAATTGTGACTTATAAAATTTTTGAACAGTGACCTCGAAATAATTCGTGACGTATAAAATTTTTGATCTGTGACTTCAAAATAATTTGTGACCTATAAATTTTTTGATTTGTGACCTCAAAAATAATCCGTGACCAATTAATTATATATCCGTGACCATTAATTGTATAATTATGACATCATTATATTTAATTAATTAATTAATTAAATCATAATAAATTTTAATAAAAATTTGATTTTTGAAATTCCAAACTTGTTTTCTTAATTTGGAAATAGGGGATACTTATCCTCTTACTTATGAATTTTTTCCAAAATTTTAACTCTCTAAATTTACATATGCTCCCCAAATGATAGAATGTGTTATTTAAAAATAGAGAGTCCCTTCAAGATGCTCTTAAATATCATTTATGCACTGACTTAAGTCCCCATTTGACAATTATTATTTGGGAGAATATAATTTTGAATAGTGATTTTAAGAAGAATGTGTGGTTAAAAAGTAAGAATTTTTTTTGGATTTAAGTATAAAATATTTTATTGTGAGAATGTATGATTAAAAATGAATATATAGAAAAAAAAAAATTGAAAATAATGGCTGTCAGCCATCGAAGGCTTTCCACAAATTGAGACATGTTCTCTCTTTCTATTCTTAAGGGCCAAACACGGGCTTACAGTTGCTATGCCACCTCCAAAAGTTGCAAAATCACTTCACATTTATTGGACTGATATGAAACCCAAAAGATGAAATATTTTTCATTTATAAATTATGGAAGTGAAATAGGTCTAAACCTTTAACCATTCACTTCTTTATCCACATTAGGGTTAATAACTCACTCAACTTTGCAAAAAAATTTCACATGGTCACCAAACTTTAAAAATCACCCAAGTAATCACTGAATTTTGCAAAAGATTTACACGGGATCACTGAACTTTAAAAATCACTTCATTAATTATTAAACTTTGTAAAAAATTTCCACAGGGTCACTGAACTTTGCAAAAGATTTCCCAATGGATCACTGATGAATGAGATGATTTTTAGGGTCCATTTGATAGCCTAGAAAATGAGTGGAAAAGGAAAATATTTTCTAACTTTAGCCAATTAATGGTGTTTGATAGCACAAATTTTTCTGACAAAATGTTTTCCACCTTTTTCTAAGTATAATCTTTTGATGCACAAAAGTTTGATTTTGTTTTCTCACCTATTTGGTGGGAAAACATTTTCCACCTTTTTTTTTTTTGGCAATGGGAACAAATTCTAGATACAATGGTAAAAAAAAAAAAATTCACTTTTATTGACAATTTCGATGCAAAACAAAATCAAACGAATGATATTCGGTATAGTAAATTTTTTTTTTTTTTACAATTGGAACAAATTTTACACCCAATGGTAGAAAAAATTATCACTTTAATAGACAAATTCCATAAAAAATGAAGCCAAATGGACACCAAACTTTCAACATTTTCCCTGAAAAATTATACCAATCAAACACAATTAATTACAATTCCCAGTAAAACATTTTCCAGGAAAATCAATTCCCTGTAAAATATTTTCTTTCCACCCATTTTCAACCCTTACAATCAAATGGACCCTCAAAGTTCGGTGACCTGTGGAAACCTTTTGTAAAGTTCAGTGATGATTTGAGTGATTTTTAAAGTTCAGTTGCCATTTTGGTTATTAACCCTCCACATTATATCATTTCTAATTTGCTTCAAATTGATTTATAATTCCACATTATAAACTTGAAATTTGCTGACGATTGATTCTTGATTGTTTTTAGGGTTACATTTGTAATAAGAACGAGACTAAACTCAAGTGATAAAAGTGAAGTCTTATCAGATCATTGACCTAGTTTTGAGTTTCATTATGGGGAAAGAGTGAAATTCACAAAAAGAGTTACAATTGTGATACTATTGTAAAGTTGTTAAAAGAATGTACGCTATCCAATGCAAGCTGTCTTATTGGGCACTTTGGTACAAGAGTGAGGATTATGAGTAAACTAAACTAAGGAAACGAAAGAAACTCAGAGTCAGAAAAGGATAACCATCCTATGATCCTACCTTTAAACTTTCATCCATCAATCTTATTAGATAGTTCATCAAAAGAGGAAGCGAGAAATCGGATGGAACTTGAAGGGAAAGCCAATTGATGATGCTCGATTTACTCATAATATTTGTAAGTACAATTATGGAATTACAAGCAGGAGCGGAGCCAGCACCTCACGAATCACGACAGCAACTCGAGTTGGCTCCGTCGATTTTTTTTTTTTTTTTTTCATATATTGGGCTGCCGCTCGACGACTGCTCAAGTGCCAACGAGTGGCCGCACGCACTTGCTTGGATCTACCCCATCTCATTCGAATTCCTAGATTTGCCACTGATTAGAAGGGATTATGTATAATATTAGTATACTAAGCGCGTGTCTGGGCGCAATTAAAATTACACAAAATTGGCTTTTTTGGACCGTTGTCATTCAAATTGTGGGCTGGCTGTGAGTAAACAAAAGTCAAAAATTGTGGACGGTTACTATAGCAACAATCGAAATTGTAATTATAATTGCTCCCAAACATGCTCTAATTTACACATGGATTATACATGTTAACATATGCACAAGAGCATGCACAAGCACAAATGCATTTTCTTTTTATGCCGGGTCGGGGTCTGTGTGTCTCGTAATACAAATTGCGTGTTAGAAACACCAACAGTCGCACATCTTATGATGACATTAGCATTAATCGCTAAACTTTATTTTAGTCCAAATTGGACATCAGGTTTGTTTCAAATTTCATATTAGCCATTCAATTAAAATCCATTAGGGGCCGTTCTCTTTGTGTTTTAGTTTTGTGTTTTGTGTTTTTAGTGTCCATTTTGAGATAGTTGAAAATGCGTTCTTTTTGGTATTTTCAAAAATCGTTTTAAAAAAATAGGAAATAGAAAACGTGTTCTTCCCAATTGTTTTCAAAAATGAGGAAATGGAAATTCTCTGGCATCTCTCTTACTTCTTCTCAGACTCTTCGGCGTCTCTCTCTCTCTCTCTTCTTCCCCTCCCCTCTCTATAGCTATAAACGGCAGCCTCATGTGGTCCACGACCATGGGTCCACTGGGCGGCGTCGAAATCTGCCATTTTCCGACCCTGTAGCGCGGTGCGAATGGTGCAGATTCAGAATAATGGCATGTTGTTTTGGGTAAATTGGAGCTATGACTGGAGTCGTCTGGGGGTGGACAATCGACCGGTGGTGGTGCGCAACCTTTGGCGTCGCCGGAGCTTGAGATTCCGGCAGAAGCAGTAAGCTTCGAATCAGTTTTTGAGGAATTTTTTTTATCGATTTTGGTATATGTTTGGGTAGTGGTTTGTGTGGTTATTGAAGAAGGGATTGAGGCTTCACAATGGTAATAAATCCGGCCGTTTTGGAGGAGGATGGTCGGAGTTTAGATGTTGGAAAGTGGTACAGTGTGGCTTGGCAGAAAGAAAGGAGGAGAGGTTTTGGGCCTGTTTCCCGTGTTTTCCATTTCTGCCGGGTTTGTGTAGAAAACGCCAAAAACGGCAGAAATGCCGCTTTGTGTTTTCTTCGCATTTTTTTTTCGTTTTCCAAAATCCGTTTTCGAAAATGATGAAGAGAACGCGTTTTCGCATTTTTGAAAAATCGAAAACAGAAAACGGGTGGAAAACGCCAAAGAGAACGGCCCCTTAGTTTTTCTAATGAAATATCTGGGGATGGAAGATGGTGGCATCAAACTGGACATCTTCCATGACAAACATTCCGTTAGAAATATAATAGATTGTAACTCAGTGACACTCAAATTGAAACAAAAAGTGACTTCAGTGACTACTCTTGAACAAAATAAACAATGTCTATTTACTGTATAAACTGCAATACTTACAATGAGTTATCGATAATCCTCCTGGAGACGAACCTTGTTGAGTATCTCATTTAGAGCTTGTAACGTAAACTTGTATCGATCATATGATTTCCTCCCTTCCTCTGCAACCTTCACAACACATTTGTACAAATGATCATATCTATGAACAGTGCTATTGATATCAATACCGTTCCGACCATGATTGTAAATGTAGGCACGCTTAATGTCCTTCCGCCACCTTGCAAGAACGTACTGTGATGGAATCTCCTCTAAACCAATTTGGCTGATGACACTTAATGCATGCCTGCACAAATAACCCTTGAAATTGAATAATCCACACAAACAAATAACCTCTGCATCGGAAGTATTGTATGTGACCTCATAATTTCTAGTCACCCTCGTATTTTCCTCGACTTGAATGTCTTCCTTAACAATGTAAGTCACGACTGGGCCGTCGATATTTATTTGTCTTGTGCTGTAACAAGAGTACGTTCCCTCTATTTCATCTTGAAACTTCTTCGTTATATCGTTTGTGTACAATTTTGATAGCTGCAACTCAAAATAAAATCTGGACTTTAATACACAATTGGAGTTCCAGGATTCTAAATCACACAGCGCTTCTCTTTTGTAAGCGTCCTGCACAGCTTGATCGTAGCTATTAAGAAAATCTTTTAGAGAAGTATGTCGATTAAGGTATCCCTCAAAAGGAGAAGCCAAACTCTCGTCCTGTTTCAAAGGAAATGCTCCAGCGAAAAAGGTCTCCTTCAAATAGACCGGGACCCACTGCTTACGGTCTTCGTATAATGCTTGAAGCCATTTATGGTCCCCAATCCCATGTCGCTGCACCATCTCGTCCCAAGATGCTTCAAACTCATCTGCCCTCAATGAATGATAAACCGATCTAATAAATGCCATTCTTATTGAATCATATTCCTGAAATCCTTCCAGTTCATCCGGAACCTTCTTCATAATATTAGACAAAGAAAGACCATGAAAAGCTCTAGGAAAAACTTCTGTAACAGCATTTTTCAAAGATTTACTTTGGTCGGTAATTATAGTCTGTGGAGGTCGTCCAACCATATATGTAAGCCATGCCCTAAAGAGCCATATAAATGAATCTATAGCCTCGTTTGCCATAAAACCACAGCCAAATGACACAGACTGTCCATGATGATTGATGCCAGTAAATACCAGCAGTGGCACCTTGTATTTGTCCAACAAACTTTTCGTGTCAATCATCATCACATCTCCAAAATAACCATAAGCAGCCCTGCACCTTCCTTCAGCCCAAAACACATTCCGCAAGCATCCTTTCTCATTGAGATCCATTACGTAGAAGAAATTTGGATCCATTAACTGCATATGAGCAAAAAAGTTCAACATTTCTTGTGCATCCCCAGGTTTAAGGTCCAATTGGTTGTTTGGCTGATCAACATTATTCCTAAATACACCTTCATCAATGTTTAAGATCCCTCTATCTTCTGAATCAATGACGACCGTCCTAAACAGCCTGATTTTTTGAACTTCCTCAGCATCATCTATCAGCAAAGGTCGTTTACTTCCAAGACCCATCATCCTATGAGATTTGTAAAACTTCCCACTTGTTGGATTCATTAAATGATTATGCTCAAGCTCAACCTCTATAATTCTCCACCTCTTATTCTCCATCAACCTAAACTTAATCATTGCTGGACAGCCAGTCCGAGTTTCGGGTCTCGGCCGATTGGCCTCGCTTTTCTTCTTGAATCCTGCACTGCTGCAACTTAATTTCCCTCGATATTTTTCCTTACTCTTTCTATACCAAGTATTACTCACCCGGACACCAAACCCTTGTTCTTTTGCGTAACAATTATAGAAGTAATAAGCATCATCATAGGACTCGAATTCCATTCCAACAGCTGGAGGTAGAGGATTCTCTCCCTGCATAATATTACCACTCCGGCCAACATACTCAGTCATTGCGCATTCTCCATCAATCTCAAATTCCTCAACCTCATCATCACACACAGGTTCACTGTTGAGGGAAACTTCATCCATCTAGTCGAGATGAAACAAAAAAGGGAAATAAGAACCAGTGACTATTAAATGAGATAACATCAGAATTTAATATGGAAACAAAAAAGAAAGAGGATTAGCTTGCTTCTAAAAGTAAATTAGACACGTGTGTTAGTCAGCCTGTTTGCCAGCACTAGCTAATTGAAGCTTAATTTATTGATATGGGAAAATAAATCAGCTAGCAAGTCCACAAGGAGAAAAAATGTAACAACAATTATGCCAATTTAAGAGGATAAATGAAAGTGGAATCTAGCTAATAGCTTTCAACATACAACAACAAACTAGAAATTTGAAGTCGGCTACATGAACTCAATTTCGCCAATCTGTTGAGTTCATAACTAGGATTAGCTGGGAGATCTAAAGCAATTAAAACCTTAACAATAACAACAAACCATGTGAGTTTTGGTCTATACCTCCCTCTACTAATGTTGAAGATCAACTTTAACCTATGAGGCGAAAACTAAACAGCAAAAAGGGGAAAACAAGAACTCCTCTTTGTTTATGTTCCAATAAAATACTGTACGCTTCAATAAGGGAAAGAGAGTGAACAGAATTTTATTTCATGATAATTGCATGTCAAAGAAATCTTCTAACATAATTAAGCCCCTGTTTGGTTTTGCCAACAATAGATTTTAGCAGACTTCGATAAAAGTCGATGAAATGTGTGGTTGGAATGTGTGTTGAAAATGAGTTCGAGGAAAAATGAGTTTTAGAAAATGGAGCTCAAACCGGGCTAAATGTTAGTAAAGTAATAAGAGAATAATGCCAGTTATAGGGCATAGCCCAACCCTGCGAAGGAAGCAGGCCGGGGATATTTAAAAGCTGTCAAGGGAAGAACCTTTGCTGCAGGAAGAAGGTGATGTAGCCCGGTTGGGTATCAGGCTTGGTGATGTTTCAGACGCCAAAGTTGATGGCACTGTCGAGATTAAATTACAAGCTATGTATAGAGCTCCCATTAATTGTTATCCTTCAGGACCAAACAACAATGTATCAGACTACCAATTTTAACCTCTTCTAGAAGTCAAATTTATACCCTGAAAAACCTTTTTTTTTTTCCAATTTCCATAATTTTATCACCACAGGGAACGATCCTGCCACGAAATTGTACGAAATTCAACACTGTTCATTGTCCAATTTTGCATAATACTTACAAAATACTCTTAATTTGAATAATTAATCACACATAATGATACAATCTGTAGAAAAATCCTAACATACAACAGAGTGATCCCAGAGACTCAGACTCAACTATATTTCAAAGTTAATCATTCTTCGTCCAACTTTAGCTAAATAGTCCCTAGTAAAATAACAATCAGAATTATTTAATTATGACTAATTATGAAGTGCGCTTACGTTGGAGATAGTTCAATTGATCGGCGTCGGTGTAGGCAACTTGCGGCCGTTCTGCGGCGGAGCAGTGCCAAATAAGATTGGTTGTACAGAACGAGCAGTGCCTCCGGGGTTTCATTAACAAGTTTATGGCAGGTTTGACCTGAATGGTCAGTTATACCCTTCTTAGGTTATTGAACAATTCCCAAAATACTCTACTTTAGCTCCAACATTTCTGTAAATTGTAATATAAACCCCAATAGTATCTTTCAAATGGCGGAAAATTTCTAGTACTCCCAAGGTGTGAACTATTCAATACTCTCCGTTACTATTTGGTTGACATGACTATTAGGTTGGACCTAATATTAAATGGAGAAATGAATAAGTAAAACATGTTCGGTAAACGTCGATCGGGAGTATTGAATTCTGTACTCTAGGAATATTAAATTTTTTTCCTAATAAAGATAACAATAAGACAGGACAATCCTCTCCATCCCTCACCTCATCAAGAATTTTAGAATAGAGACGTCAATTCAATTCGTTGGCTCGAACGACTCGAAGCTCATGCTTCGAGTTGCTTATAAAGATGGTCTTAGAAAAGGATACATTGATCATGAATGTTCAGTGTATAATAACAACGAGATTCTTAGAGCTCTATTTAATGAAATTGCTTGGATCGTTGAAGATGGAACAACCTATAGAGAGATACTATTCAAATTCAATTCCTCCTATCGTGTAATTTTTGATCGATTTTTTAACCATCAGTATAAAACGATCTATGCCTATCACCTTTTATTCTTTGCTTTACTGTCAAGCGATGATTCTACGTTAATTCTTTTATAATGAAACTCATAAGGTTATAAGGTTTTAAGAGAACCTTCAGGGATCGACTCAATGCTTGTAGTGGAGAAAAAATGAGGTCTGCACTTTGTGTACTCAGTAGTCCGGGTTGTTATAGTATTCCTTATAAAGAATTATAAAAGAAAAATACTAACTTTATCGAGTTGATGAAGAAAATGAAATTTTAAATGAAATGTAGCACTTGTTTTTGATAAAATGTCAATATAAGACTGTGAACGTTTCGTGCTTTCTTTTTTTATTTTAACCGATTGACTACAGATAGCGTTATCCTAATTCATATTTAGTCGGGTCATTTCTATCTAGGATGCCAAAGTTAGTTCTTCTCCAAATGGTGTCTTTCTCAAATCTTGACATTAGAATTTATTCTGTTTTTAAGGGTAAAATGTATTGTCTTAATTTGTTCCTCGTAGTGTTTCTTCATTTGGCTATATACCCCCTTTGCCATGTTGTCTCGAAATATTTAGCAACATTTGATTAACTTTGATGTAACTAATTCTTATCACATAATTATTTTTATATATATAGATTATTACATAGTCAATAATACCATGGCACGTGCCTTGCACGTGCATCTTACTAGTAGTAAGAAAAAAGTTTAGTTGAGAAAATAGTAAAAATGGTTAATGGAAGCACAAAACTTATGATTCTAATGTAACAAGTAACTAGAATCTACCTTCTCAAAGCAAACAAATTTATAATAGACTTGGGAAAAAAAATATAAAAAATAAATTAGACAACTCAAACTGAACAAAGTGCATCTACAAAAGATTTCAAGAACTAGAACTCGTCGAGGCCATTGTCTACGCAACTCTATTTAGGTACTCTCAAACACCGTTTCTCCAAAGTTTTATAGAAAACTGATAAACTGTGGTAATATCATTCCATCGGACAATTAATTGTTACATTTAAATGAAAAATCCGAGTCCTATACAATCTTCGTATATTGGTCTCAAATTATAAATGGAAAATGGAAACTACAGTGCAGATTTAAGAAACAAATGACATTCATAAAATAGCGAGTGGTCATTAAAATGTTTCCTCGCTTAACTAGTATCAATCGATCGATTAATCAATCAAAAAAAAGACGAGTAGGGCTTCGCACGATGGAGGAATTGGAGGAGGAGATCCTTCCAGCTCAATGACTTGATACCCATCATCAACATTGTCCCACATCGACTTTGCACTCAAGTGTTTACGTGTTTATATGTTATGTTCAACTAATAACGGACGGGTAGCTGAGTAAGGCGTCAGCCACGTTACCACAGTCCACAAACAAAAAGAATCGGAATAAATCTTCAAAAATAAAAATAAAAAATGGCGACTTACCCGACTACCTTTTGAGCAAATAAGAAAGAAATTGACTTGAAGGTCAACAACCATAAGAATTACCTTTTCAAATCAAATAATCATAAATCCTTCCATTACTTAATTTCCATCCTTGCACTAATGGGGTTTTATTTTTAAATAAAAATTATGGTTTTGACAAAATTACCCATCAAACAATTACCAAATTTAGGGGGGAAAGTAAATAACACCATTGAAACCGCACACTGCTTAATCTTTATTCTTGATACACAAAGACAAGCAAGCTATTTATATGAGTTTGATGCATATAATTTAGTTAGGATTTTCGTACTGGATTATTAGATATTACAGGGTGTATTTAATTTAGATTTTCAAATACTTTTATAGACTTTTTGTAAGTGATGAACATTTATAGGGTTCGTGAACTTCTATTGACTTTTATAGTTCACTAGTCTTGAGCACGTGCGATGCACGTGTGTTATATTTAATTTTGTATTTAATAGAGCTCAACAATTCATGTGTTATATTTAATTTTGTATTTAATAGAGCTCAACAATTCATGTGTTTTATTTATTCGTTCATCTCGAGATAATATAAGGGTGTGTTTGATAGAGAGTCAATTCCATCGAAAATGTTTTCCATTTTTCCACTTTTCCTTTGTTTGATAAGTTTTTTTTCTAGGCAAATGATTTTCCCACTTTTCCTCACACACTCACATTATTTTCTTTTCCTTGAAATCATTTTCTTACCACTTTGGTGAGAAAATGGTTTTCCACGTTTTTTTTTTTGCAATTAGAAAAATTTCTAAATACAATGGTAAAAAAAATTTATCACTTTTATTGACAATTTCCATGTAAAACAAAGCTAAATAAATGATATTCGATATAGTAAAAAATATTTGTAATTTTTTTTTTAATTTTTTGGCAATTGGAACAAATTCTAGACCCAATGGTAGAAAAAATTATCATTTTAATGGACAATTTTCATGAAAAATAAAGTCAAACGGACACCAAACTTCCAATATTTTTTAGGTGAAAAATTATACAAATCAAATACAATTAATTACAATTCTCAGTAAAATAATTTTTAGACAATTCAATTTTCTGGAATTCATTTTCTTTCCACTAATTTTCTAACTTTGCAATCAAACGGACCCTAAGTGAAAAAATGAAAACTTATTTTTAGGAATTACACGGAATAATTCAGAATAGTATAAAATGAAAAGAATACAATTAAACACAATAGTAACATTTAGAATATAACAATCTAATGTTGAAATGCACTATTCATCACGTCGTCGTTGGCCCATACGTACAAATTTAAGACCAGATGGTTATGTACGATGCGTCACCATTGGTTGGGCACACTATGCTAGAGTATAATAAAAGTCCATAATCGAACTTCATTCAATTCTATTCATCTTCGTTCGGAAGCAATCCTCTTGGCTGAAAAAAAAATCCCACTAAGAACCCATTTTAATAGTTTAAAATTTTACAATTAATTTTTCGTTCCTTGTAGATTTCTACTCTTAATTTTTCATGCCAATCTAACGAAGCTTTTTCTTGTGTATATATAGAGAATACTTTGTCCTACCTCGAATCTTGGATGCTTCTTTTCATGTATCTACGTTTGGCTATCAAACTCTTTACCATTTTGCAATTGTAAAGGATTATTGTTTGTTTACTCTACGCTCTATTGTACAATTGTTCTTCTTTGCATCTCTATTTCAAATTTATTTTCGTTGACGTGCTTCTTGTTGCTTATTCAAGCAACATATTATTCTGTAGGTAACTCTAAAAAATCGAATATTAACAGTGTTGCTTGAGTCTCTTCGAAAGCATTCACCACTAAATTTAAAAAGATGTTTCCTGAAAACTTACCATATTTTATAAGGGCAATCAAATGTCTTTACAAAGTGGAATGTCCTTTCTTTGTACCTACAAAATGAACATTATGGCACACAAACCAATGGTAACTTTTCTGTCAAGATATTTATAGTTGTTCTTTTGAACTATGTTACATTTTCGAGAGACTTCCTTATAAATTGGTTCTGATTACTTTAGAAGATGTTCAAACTCTGTACTACAACATGATTGTACATTAAAATGGGTCCGTTTGATTGTAAGGGTGGAAAATGAATTGAAAGAAAATGTTTTATAGGGAAAAGATTTTCATAGAAAATGTTTTTCTGGGAATTGTAATTAATTGTGTTTGATTGGTATAATTTTCTACTTGAAAAATGTTGAAAGTTTGGTGTTCGCTTGGCTTCTTTTTTTATAAAAATTGTCCATCAAAGTGATGATTTTTCTACCAATACGTCTAGAATTTGTTCTAATTACCAAAAAGTAAAAAAAAAATAAAAAAATTTAAACAATTAGAAAAAATTACAATATTCGTTTGACTTTGTTTTACATAGAAATTGTCAACAAAAATGAAAATTCTTTTTACAATAGTTGATAGAATTGGTTGCCTTTACTAAAAAAAAGGTGGAAAATGTTTTCTCAACTAATAGGTGAGAAAACAAAATCAAGTTTTTGTGCATCAAATGATTGTACCTAAAAAAACGATAGAATTGGTTGCCTTTACTAAAAAAAAGGTGGAAAATGTTTTCTCAACTAATAGGTGGGAAAACAAAATCAAGTTTTTGTGCATCAAATGATTGTACCTAAAAAAACGTGAAAAACGTTTTCCATGAAAACATTTACCTATCAAACAGTTTTTTAAGGGTGGAAAAGGAAAATGTTTTCCTTTTCCATGGAAAACTAAGGCTATCAAACGGAGCGTAAGAGGTAATATACTAAGGCCCCGTTCGGGAGGGATTAAAATCCAATTAAAATTGAAAATATGGCCGTTATTGGGTCCCACTCGTCTAATAAAAGTCAACAATAACGGTTATATTTTCAATTTTAATCTGATTTTAATCCCTCCCAAACAAGCTCTAACTAATATTTCCTATCAATAAACTCTTACTTTGGCACCAGCTCGCTTAAACTCTCATCTTCTTTTCGGCACAGTTAAGCTTTAGTCTTCTTTGGGTTCTCAATCCTATTTCCAGTCTCATCTTCTTGATTTACTTTTAGATATCCATTGAAAGGAGGAAATCAACAGAGAGTTCTTTCCAAAAAATGAAATGAAGATTTCTTCTTCTCAAGACAGTCTTATCATTTCATCTTAGGTATTTCTTCCCTTTCAACTTCAACTTACTTAATAGCTTCTGATGAGAACACTATTTCTTCATATTTTCTTAGAATTTTTCCCAAATACACAGTTTGTTGGATATCATCTTCCTGGCTTCTTAATGATCCAACAATAATACTGTTGCTGGTACTCATTCTATTTAGATTTGCCTTTGGATTAACTTCTAGTCCTCTACTTTACCACCAATATATACTTTTTTTTCTTTCTCTTGTTACATAGTATCTATTTACATCCAACTTACAACTGAAATCCCGTTACTTTGCTTTTATGGACTAAACAAATTTTCGAGGAATTTGGCAATGCAATAATTGTTAAAAATGGTAATTCAAGAAATTTTCTATATAAGTTTTTATATCAGAAATTTCCTACGTTTTTGAGAGAATGCAATCCCTTTATGGTATCTTGTAAAGTAAAAGGCTCCTACATTTCAATTTTAAAGTTTATTATTTAATAGTTTTCGCATTGCAAGCTATCCTTTTTATGAAAATTTATTGTGCTTCCTCTATTTATTTTTGTGTTTTTCATCCGGTTTTTGTGTGAACATTTTTATTATTTGTGTGGAATTTGCAGAGTTTTATATTCGTTCCTTGCAGCCAAAAAACTCTTGACGATTATTCACGTTTTGAAGTTTTATGTTCAGATTGAGAAACAATAGACGTCTTGATAACAGAGAGGAGACTTTAAAAATTTCCGCATACAAGTATTTTACCAAACACGGTGGCATAGAACTTAAACAATCAGCCTTCATGTCATGTCTTTCAGTTGGAAAACCAAAACAACCAATCTATCTGCCGTTGGAGGTGCGAATTTTTTTTTTCCTGTACTTGTGCTCTAAAATCTGAAATGTCTCTGTTCTTCTTTTACAACTCCTTATGCTCTCTCAAAAATTTAGTTTCCTGCTTTCTCTCTTCTATCGGCTCTAATCTCTGGTTTCTCTTATTGCTTTTAGATGCAAGTTTAAACAATCACCTTTGTGTTTAAATAATTTAGCCCTTTTTCTGAGAAATGATTTTAGCTGCCTATGTGCAGTGAGATGTAATGGTGGAACATGGAGGTACTGTACGAGAAATTGCTACAGCAATAATTAAAAAATTCAGGTATACCATTGGAATGTTGTAAGATCCGGCTGCAGCTCTTTCGGTTTATTGACAATTGCTCATCAATATTTATATGAATAACCCTGTGATTTGGAGCCTTTCAATCATAATGACATCTTTTGGTCATATTTAGGTAGTGTTCGACGAAGATGGTCTGGGAAAAGGATACATTGATCTTGGATGTTCAGTGTATAATAACAACGAGATTCTTAGAGCTCTATTTAATGAAGCTGCTTGGATCGCTGAAGATGGAACAACTTACAGAGAGATACTATTCAAATTCAATTCCTCCTATTGTGTAGTTTCTGATCAATTTTTTAACCATCAGTATAAAACGATCTATGCCTATCACCTTTTATTCTTTGCTTTGCTGTCAAGCAATCATTCTGTGTTAATTCTTTTATAACGACACTCATAAGGTTTTGAGGATTTTAGAGAACCTTCAGGGTCGACTCAGCGCTAGCAGTGGAGAAAAAATGAGGTCTTCACTTTGTGTACTCAGCAGTCCGGTTCCTTTTAAAGAATTGTATAAAAAAAAATACTAACTTCATCGAGTTGATGAAGAAAATGATTTTTTTAAAAGTGAAATGTAGCACTGGTTTTTGATAAAATGTCAATATAAGACTGTGAACGTTTTGTGCTTTCTTTTTTCATTTTATCTGATCGACTATAGATAGCGTTATCCTAATTCTTATTTAGTGGTGTCCTTTCTATCTAGGATGCCAAAGTTAGTTCTTCTGCTAATGGTGTCTTTCTCAAATCTTGACATTATAATTTATTCTGTTTTTAAGGGTAAAATATATTGTCTTAATTTGTTCCTCGTAGTGTTTCTTCATTTGGCAATATACCCTCTTTGCCATGTTGCCTCAAAACATTTAGCAACATTTGCTTAACTTTAATGAAACTAATTCTTATTACATAATTATTTCTATATATATACAATATTACATAGTCAATTACACCGTGACACGTGCCTTGCACGTGCAACTTACTAGTAGTAAGAAAAGAATACAAAGCAAACAAATTTATAATAGACTTGGGAATAAAAATATAAAAAATAAATTAGACAACTCCAAACTGAACAAAGTTCATCTACAAAAGATTTCAAGAACTAGAACTGATCGAGCCCATTGTCTACGCAACTATATTTATAGATAACTGACAAACTGTGGTAATAACAATCCATCGGACAATTAATTGTTACATTTAAATGAAAAATCCGAGTCCTATACAATCTTCGTATATTGGTCTCAAATTATAAATGGAAAATGGAAACTACAGTGCAGATTTAAGAAACAAATGACATTCATAAAATAGCGAGTGGTCATTAAAATGTTTCCTCGCTTAACTAGTATCAATCGATCGATTAATCAATCAAAAAAAAGACGAGTAGGGCTTCGCACGATGGAGGAATTGGAGGAGGAGATCCTTCCAGCTCAATGACTTGATACCCATCATCAACATTGTCCCACATCGACTTTGCACTCAAGTGTTTACGTGTTTATATGTTATGTTCAACCAATAACGGACGGGTAGCTGAGTAAGGCGTCAGCCACGTTACCACAGTCCACAAACAAAAAGAATCGAAATAAATCTTCAAAAAAAAAAAAAAAAATGGCGACTTACCCGACTACCTTTTGAGCAAATAAGAAAGAAATTGACTTGAAGGTCAACAAGACAACAACCATAAGAATTACTAGTATTGTAAGTGATGGACTTTTATAAGGTTCGTGAGCTTCTATTGACTTTTATAATTTACTAGTATTGTGCACGTGCGATGCACGTGTGTTATATGTAATTTTGTATTTAATAGAGTTCAACAATTCATGTGTTTTATTTATTCGTTCATCTCGAGATAATTTAAGTGAAAAAATGAAAACTTATTTTTAGGAATTACACGGAATAATTCATCGACTAAATAGGAATGGTATGAAATGAAAAGAATACAATTAAACACAATAGTAACATTTAGAATATAACAATCTAATGTTGAAATGGAAAGTTAAACAAACAAACAAACAAAAGTTGGAAATAAGTTACGTACGATTTAGGCCTCCATATGTAGTAGACAAAGTATACCATAAACATTAGCAATTCATTGTTGATGAGCTCAAAAGCACATGTATCACCTATCTCGATTAAATATAATTTGTAATTTCAAATCAAGTGTTTTGTTGATGAGTGTGTGCTAATATACTTGAAGATTTAGACATGGGTGAAAGTCCAACATAGAAGTATTGCACTTACTGATTATCCAATAATTTAGACATTTCCTTAATAACTCCTTCAATCTATCCCATGCCTCATGGTAGCTTTCAATCAAATTGATGGAAGATTCCCAACTTCATTTTTGCTACTTCTGCAGATGAGAAATTTTTGTTGCACAATTTCCTTACCAAATAATGAATAAATTGACAATTCCTAAGAAATCTTGAACTATGAGTATTCGGGTTTATATGTGCTTTCTCGTAGAACAGTAGGATATGAATAAATTGACCAAATCAATCTTTATCTGAAAGTTATTTTGTCTAAACTCTGAATATACAATACTAGAGCATTCGAACGCTGCTACAAGAGTCAAAAACTGCAAAACATGTAAATTTCTCTTATCTAGTTCCATCGATTCACACCGCTGAACCTGAGGTGCTGCTATCCTAATGGCTTCTAGCGCAATGGATAATCTTACTAGATCATCCGCTATTTGAAATTTCTGCTTTTGTTTTGTTTTCGTCTGAAGGTACGTTATATTTTTAATAAGAATTTGAACTATTTTTATTTTTCATAATTTTTTATTTAATTTTTATAATTTTATAATTTATTTTACATTTTTTATAATTTCATAATTTATTTGTCAACTTTTTTTAGTTTTTAGAATTTTATTTTTCTAAAATTTTAGAATTATTCTCGTAGAAATTTATATTTTAATAAAATTTTATTTGGACGTTTATTTCTCATGTTTTGAGTATTTTCAACATTTTTACTGAAAACACTTTAAAAAAAAGTTGAATTTTATGTTATAAGTTTAACTTTTTTTTCGAAAATACATTTTCAGAAAATATCAGATCAAACATTTTTGGACGTTTTGCAAAAATTGAAAATGAAAAACAGCTTAAAACCGTAAATCAAACACTTGCAAAGTTCATTTTCGGTATTGAGAAACTGACATTGGCATATCTCTATGTAAGTATTTCACTATTTCCATATAAATGTAGATGTGTCACAATGCCATAATACTTCACCCTGCACGTTCCGCTCCTCATATCTCCCGACCCATTTTACTGTCGGGATAAAAATGGAAACATGATCCTCACCTCGAACTGTCCTAAATTTAAATTTTTTGAGATTTAAATTTCACTAATGGTTACTATCGTGTATGCAAAATTTCAAGTTGACATTAGTTTTAGATTGCTTAGATCTCTCTCAATCCTTTTGTCCTCCCTAAAAATTCCAAAAATTATATTTCTTTAATGATGATTTATGAATTATGATTATATTGAACCAAGAGAAAAATCACACCCATATCGATCACTGGAGTTCTTACAAGGGCTCGTTCTCCAGATAAGTACATGGGAACGTCTATTAAGATGGATCTCAATGATATTTGAGACCGATAACAGATTTAGGAGGTTGGCCTGGACTATAGTCCGTAAGCCATCCTAGCCCCAGTCAAATTACATTTTAAACTTATAATTTTTTTTATATGTATTAAATATTCAATCTAAAAGTTTTTTTAATTTAGTCATGGATCCGTCCCTATCCGAGACTCCAACTTTGAGACGATAAGTGGATTTGAACAAATGGGCAAGAACCTTATATTTTGCTCGATTTGACCCATGTTTGATCAATTGATTTGTGGTGGGGTTAGCAGGTTTAAAATGATTTTCGAAATACTATTTCAAAACGAAACTAAAAAAAGGCGATTTAGCTAAGTTGTGCTTTAAATCTAGCAATTGTTACATTTAATAGCCACACAAGAGTCTGCCATTGCCTTGACCAACCTAAGTGAGTAATGTTATTCATCTCCAGTGGGGATGAAAACACAATCTAGGTGGCTGTAAATGATAGGTGAAATGAAAGGTGAAATTAAATGACTTATTTAATTTCACCTATCATTTAATACCAGATTAGCTCCACCTAGACTGTGTTTTCATCCCCAGCGGGGATGAATAGCATTACTCAACATAAGTATCCAGTCTAGAGGTCCATCTTAACAGTTTAACATCATTAAGAGGAGTTGTAAATGCCCTTATATGTTGGTTATATCTTTGATAAGTATTTGGGATGAAATTTATCCCATAATATGCCTCTCAAGGCTGTGAATCATTTGAACAAATCAATCTTAATATTCGTATACTCGTTTGAGTCTTAAAGGATCAAATTGCTCGTTTGGATTTAATAAACTCTAATGTCATATTATAAGTCTTAAATTTCTATCTTAAAATATCAACACTATTAAAGGAGTAATCCAAACCTTTACATGTTTATTATAAACTTGATAAGTTATTGGTGTGGGATTTATCATGTAATAATAAGGTACCGGAGTGACCAAAATAAATTGAAGATTATTGATTTAATTGAGACAAACTAAAGTTGGACGATTCAATTGACCTTTTAATGAAAGTTAGGGACCAAAATGTAATTAACCTCTTCATTTTGGTTCTTTTTACTGATTTAGAAGTTCAACCAAATAAAAAAAAATACAGAAGAGGTCTAATTTCTAAACCAAGACAACTAAAGCCAGAATCAATCAGCTTTAAGTTATGGGTTACCTAGAAAAAAAGAAAAAGAAAAAACGATTACACGTAACCAGTTAAATTGCTTCTTCACACATTGCATTGTACATAGAGCTGGAAGTAACGTTATGTTCGACTGGCCCGGGCACTCAAAGACTTCACATCAATACGCTTCACGAGGTCTTTATTTGTGTTTTCCTTCAACGTCGTGAACTCTATCCAACGACTCTTCAAATGCTCGTAATGCAACCTTATAATGGTCTAGAGAGATCACCCCCTCCTGCACAACTTGCAATGCACTTCTGTACAATTGATTGAAGCATTGCACCCGTTCACTAGCGTCTGTAGTACTTGACCCATGATTTGGTATAAATAAACGCTTATAATCCTTTTTCCACCGTGATAATATGTACTTTGATGGTATCTCCTCTATACCGTTGAAGTTGAGTACACTTAATGCATGTCGGCATAAGTAACCGTAGAAGTTGAAGCAGCTGCAGATGCAGCGAACTTCTGCCGCCACTCGATTGTACAAAACTTCATAATCCCTAACTTCTCTCCGGTTTCCTTCACTGAGAACCCTTTCCTTCACTAGAAAAATTATAACCGGTCCATCAATATGTATCTGTGTAGTACTGAAACAAGAATACATTTCCTCAACCTCCAACTGAAATTTTTTGAATATTTCTGGAGTATATACCTTGGACACCTGCAACTCAAATGCACATCTTGTTTTCAGTTCGGGACTTGAGCACCTTGAATCTGAATCTGCAGTGGCTTCTTCCTTGTGCTTTTTCTGCAACGCTAATTCATATTTGTCGAGAAATTCTTTCAACGGAGTTTGCTTGTGCACGTACTTATCGAAAAATGGATTTAAGGTCTCACCAGGTCTTGCAGTTGCCATTCCGAGAAAAACGGTATCCTTTACATAAACTGGAGCCCACAGAGCTCGATCCTCGTATAATGACCTAAGCCACTCGTTATCACCTACTCCAAAATGCTGGATCATAAATCCCCATGCTGCATCAAAGTCAAAAGGCTTCAGAGCCTCGTAAACTCCTTTAAGCAATGCCTTTCTTATAGCATCGTAGTTTCGCAGTCCACCCAATTTCTCGGGAACTTTTCTCATAATGTGCGACAAACCAAATCGATGGTGAGACTTTGGAAACACATCGGCCACCACACTCTGCAAAACCTTGCATCTGTCTGTGATAATGGTTTGTGGGGAATGTCCGGATGTGCATGTAAGCCATGCTTTGAATAGCCAAATGTACCAGTCCATTGTCTCACCTGCAAGCATGCCACAACCAAGTAACACGGATTGACCATGGTGATTTATGCCAACAAATGACACGAGGGGGATCTCGTATTTGTTTGACAAACAAGTATTGTCCAAAAACAAAACATCACTGAAGTAACCGCTTGAGGCCCTAGACCTAGCATCCATCCAGAAAACATTCCTCAAACGCCCTTCATCATTGAGATCCATCAAGTAAAAAAAATTTGGGTTCGTCAACTGCATTCGACAAAAGTAATTATAAATTGCTTGTGTGTCACCTTTTCTTAAATTCAAGTGATCGGAACGATCACATGAAGATCTGACCTTTGTTTGGACTAAATTTGAGGTCTCATAACCTCCTGCATCAATCACTAGGGCCCGGTACAGTTTCACTGGTTGCATGTCTGATTCAGAGTTCGTCTGTATTTTCCTCTTGGTTTTGGCCACCATCATTTTACTCGTCTTGAAGCCTTTTGCAACTAACAAATGGTTGTGCTCAAGAGAAACTTCAAGTATCCGCCACCTTTTAGAATCCAATAACCTCATCCTTATCATTGCAGGACAACCGGTTCTCGTTTCCTTCCGCAAATGGTTTACATCTTTAACTCTTTTAAAACCCTGGCTACTGCAACAAAGTACAGCACCATATTTCTCTCTGCTATTTCTTTTAAACCACGAGTTTTTGACTCTCACACTAAATCCAATCTCCCTTGCATAACAATTATAATAATTGTAAGCATCATCGTAGGACTCAAACTCCATTCCTATAGCAGGCGCAACGAATTCTCTCCTTCCTTCATGTTTGTTTCCATCATGAATTCCATTTTGATCCTCTAAAGCTGTTTTATCATCATCTATTTCTCGCAGAGTTTGACAACTTTGTGTATCTGTTGAAACCTCAGTGGAAAGAGAAGTTTCTTCCATATGAAACTGAAAGAAAACGAAAGCATAGCAGAGTTTAGAATCACAAAAGAATAGCTGGCAAGGATGAAGATATTTTGTGCTATCTGCATCAATAAAGCTTCTTGTACAACATTGGCTAACAACCTCTCACAAGGCAGCTGGGGCCCACTATTATTTAAATCGCGGCCCACCCTTGTGAGAGGTTGTAACCCAACATTGTACATGTAGCATTGTTCTATCTGCATTCTTCATTTACGACTTCCGAGTTGTAAACCAACATATTTTCCTAAATTTCCTACATTGTGCTGTTGGTAACTAATGAGGCTTTGCCTGTAGACTCCCAAAAATCCTTAGGATACTTCATTTATTTACTACCAGTCGCTCGACTCATTAATCATCCTTCTTTATTTACATTAAGTGCACGTTTGGTTTGCAGTATAGAACAGTACAAGGACATCAACAAGATTTAGCTTCTTTTCTTTTTGAGTTCAATACTATCCAATTCGCCCTACAGAAAATATTGTAAAATTACTAGCCTCCAAGAAAATATATCAAAAAAAAAAAAAGTGTAAATTATTCTCTCATACAAAATTTGTTTTAATGACAGCAAATTTCTCCACATAAACAGTCACTGAACAAGAAATTCACTCATATATTAAAAAACGACTGCCAAATTCACTCTAAAAAGATCGATTCAAAACAAAATTGAGCATTATAAAAGCTGGGTTTCCATCGAAGTATCAATTGCTTCAATGAAAAATTAAAAAAGAAAAACAGAAAATAGATAATTTCCTCATTCAAATAGAAGCACTAACAAATTCATCCTAATAATCAAGTCTTGCAATTCATGTATGAAATTCCTCCAAAGATCAAAGGATTTGAAACATTCAACATTCAAGATCAAAACTTTACTCTCAAATCCAACAATTTCGGTTCTTGTAACTTTGAAATACTAAATAGTCAAACCCTTAAATTAACTGAATTATATTTTTGAAATTGATTCTATTTCCTACTTTGGTTTAGATAAAATTGAGAGAAAGAAATCGCGTGACTTACATAGGAGTAACTGGAACAACCACGGCGGGTATACGACGGCCGAACACCTGTGGGCGGTGGCACTCCGTCCAGAACGAAGAGTATGTACAACACTCGGGATTGGCTCTTTTGGAGTTTCTGTTAAATTAGCTGAAAAGAGACCAATTTTAATTTGGATTAATTTGACAAATGGTCACTCAAGTTACAGCAAAATAACAAAATTGTCACTGAAGCTACAAAATTGCACTAACGGTCACTCAACTTACACTCACTTTTAAAAATGGCCATTGAGCAAAATTAAGGGACTTATTTGTTCTAATTGAAAATTGAAATTAACAAAACAAGGCCCTTCAAAATTGGAGGGGCTGAAGTGCAATTTTCACTTGGATAAACCACCTAATCTCTTCCCTTCTCTTCGCTTCCCTCCTCGTCTCTGATCTCCCTCCCCAAAATCAACAATCACCAACAGTCGCCTTAAGCCACATCACCAACGCCCATGTCCACCACCAATAGACAGCAAGAAGAAAAAAGTAGGGCAGTTTTGACGTCAAATGGCTAAAATTGGGCAGATTTTGATTCAAGAAATTGGAGCAAGTAATGGATCAATCGATTCAATTGAGGAGTTACCCAATATTGTATTGACATGCTGAAGGTTTTACTGGGTCCAATTTGTAGCAATAACATCACTTTGCCTGTCAATTGGAGGTGGATTCACTGAACTTATACGCCTACGTGAGGGGCTGGAATTTGGGCCTGAAAATTTTGAATTGCTGCACTATTTGATGATATGAAACCATGGTTGGATGCGCCTTGGAGTGTAGAAGAGGTCGATATGTGTTGGGCGTGATGGGTGTGGTCGGAATAGTGGTTGTCGCCAAGTTTTTTGGCTGCGAACTGTGAGGATTTTGTGGCTATGGGGGTGCATTTGGGGGTGGCGTGAGGTTGGGATTTGTTGGGCGGGTGAGGCCGATACCAGTGGTGGTGATACTCGACGGTCTGAGGTGGAAGTCGACGGTGATGGAGATGGAGATGGGAAGTTCTGTCGGTATTGGTTCATCTTTGATGTTCAGCCCCTCCAATTTTGAAGGGCTTTGTTTTGTTAATTTCAGTTTTCAATTAGAACAAATAAGTCCCTTAATTTTGCTCAATGACCATTTTTGAAAGTGAGTGTAAGTTGAGTGACCATTAGTGCAATTTTGTAATTTCAGTGACCATTTTGTTATTTTGCTGTAACTTCAGTGATCATTTGTGAAATTAACCCATTTTAATTTTTAATTATTGTTTTTGTTTTTTTGCGCTCTTTTTTTTCAAGAGTGATATTATTATAATTATTACATTAGAAATTTTGTCAAAAGTCTTTTCCCTATGCTTGGGCCTCGTATTTTTAATAGATTTTACGAGAATGATTAACCATGCATTAATCCCATATTTGGTAAAGATTAAAATTAAAATTAAAATTTAAATTTAAGTCAAATTCAACAATTAATTTTAATTATATATTTTATAAAATTTATAATTTTTTAACCACACATTTTATCAACATTTATCAAAATTTACTAAAAATTTGATTTTAATCTCCACCAAATAAAAGATTAATATACTTATAAAATTATTTATTGAAAGAACGTATAATTAAAAATTTATTCGAAACAAAATGAAAATTTAAAAAATATGATTCAGACATGAATTTCTAGTTCATTAAGTACATATACAATGAATAAATAAAATAAATATGTCCTTATTTTACCTTAAAAAAGGTATTTTCCCATTTTTTAGAAAAAAAGTTCACACGGCTAATAGGATCCATGAAGTTGATGCTATCTTGTTTTTTTTAAAAAAATGGGTAAATAGCACAGAACGTCTCTACCTTTCATTTTTTTGCATTTTCACCCATACCTTCCACCTTTCATTGAACAAAAGGTTATTTTCAACCATTTTTTAAATAAAATGATGATTTTATCCTTCTATTCAAATGAAAAGGACAAAGAAAAGAAAAAAAATAAACAACTAATTATAATCATAGTCTTAAATTTTTCAAAATATTACAAATAAGTCTTAAATTCTCCACCACCACCACTTTCACAATCTCACCAAGCCGCCACCTATAGATCCCCATAACACCACCTTCTGGTCACCATGTCTGTCGTCGCTTCACCCCCCACAACATCCTCTCCCACAGCATTGATCATAAAATCTGTCGAAAACAGCCACATTTGGAGCCTAAAATACCAAACTACCATATACAACCCTTCACGGCAACCCCACTTTCTGCACCACCTACGGTCGCACGCCACCACCGACAGTTACCCCCCACGTCGACTAACTTATACATGGCCTCACATCAATCAAACATGCCTCAAATCATTCTATTGTAATCTAGACATTCGATAGTGGCGACATCCATTTTGACAAACTCTTCTCCTTCAATTCATACATCCCACAACACTAAATTCCCAAATTGGCATCAATTGAACCATTAACAAACCCAAAAGACAATGTGTATGAATCTAATTGAACTAATTATCCCCTCAACTGTTTCAATTTCTGGTTTGAAATTCTCCACGAGCGCAATGCATGGAGAGAGCTATCTGATCAAAATTGGTGGGTCCTAAGTGCTCCAATCTTCAAATTCATGTGGGGGAGTGGAGCGAGGTTGGCGGTGGTGGAGTCCGGTGAACGTGGTCGTCGAAAGGTGGCGCTATGTGGATCTATGGTGGCAGCTTGGTACGTTGTGAAAGTGGTGGCGGTGGAGAATTTATGATTTCTTTGTAACTTTTCAAAAGCTTAAGGACTATAGTTGCAGTTGGTTATTCATCTTTTTTCTTTTGTTTTATTTGAATAGGAGGGTAAAATTGTCTTTTATTGAAAAAATGGTTGAAAATGACCTTTTGCGCAATGAAAGGTGAAAGGTATGGGTGAAAATGTCAAAAAATGAAAGGTATGGACGTTTTGCACAGTGACATTGAAAAGATAGGGATATTCTGTGCTATTTACCATTTTTAAAAATTAAGGCGATGCTATCTACTTATGCGTGTATTATCTTTTTTTCCCCCCTCTATGGAGCACCAAAAATCATAAAACATACTTCGATTTAGTTTGTCCTTGAAACTAAATCATAGTTGACACGGATACCTTTCCTTTAACCTACTGTCCCCAAACTAATAATTAATTAGTTAACAACTGTATCATGTGTTTGTTTGGTATTATAATAATTTATAAACAGTGAATCATATTTCTGAATAAATTATAGTAAATTGTGATTAAATGTGTAGATAAAAAAAATATTTAACTAGTTTAATAATAAAAAAAAAAGATAAGGTTTGCGAAGCCTGTCCATAATAAATTTTAATATATTCGCAAGTGGCACTCTAAAAATGAAAATAATAGAATGACTGTTCGCTAAAATCATGTATCGCAAATGCATGGGGTCACGTTCAAGTAATAAAATGGATTTTGAGTCGTAGTCGATCCCTCGAAGAATGTTTCTTCCAATCACACGTTAATTAATTCAATTTTATCGATAATACACACAATTTGATTTTGAAGTTAAAGACGAAAAGAAAGTGATTTTGACGTTCAATTAAAACACAAAATTACAACAATGATGAGAATTTGGATTTTAATCGAGTTGTGATTCATGATTCCACTTGACTATTACTAAACTATTTTCTCAACAAACAAATTAATAAAAATGTTCATTTGTCTTGTTAAACCCGATTTTTCTATTTTAGTTAATTACCTCTATCGAGTGAAATTAGTCATAATCAATTAGTTTAGCCTACTATATCTTTATGTCAATTAAACACAATCAATAGCATTAAATATTTGTGAAAGTTTAAAAGGTTACATATGTTAGGGGTATATCTCTATCTCCTACAAGAACCTAAGGGTTCTATAATCTCAGTGTAAAATGTGCAAGAATTTCTCAATAATTGTACAAATTATTTGACATCAGGGCGGATACAAGGGGTGACTTGGCTGAGCTATAGCCCCACCCCCCTCAAGGACCAAAAAAAAAAAAATTTTATAAGATTTTTTCTTAAAACAGTTTTTCATGTGTAAAATTTTTTTTCCACGTATTAGCCCGATTTGAAATTTTGTAACCCACTTTTAGATTCAATCCTGGATCCACCCCTATTTGACATAATCACATAGTGGTCACAATAAATGATAATGCACTAAAAACAATGGTAAAAACACAAGAACACGAACATTTATGCATTAACAAGTAAATATAGACATTTATATAGTTAGATCAACCTTCCTCATTCATCCCAACATCAAAATGTTTAGCCCATTGTATTTAAAAGGCTAGAAGTGAAAAGATTAAAGAAATACATCACAAAAGTTGAGAAAATATAATGCGAAATACAAGACAAAGTAATAAATTCGTTCATTGGTTAGACTCTTGAAACTTGCTTAGTTTTGGTCTTGTTTTTTTCCAAAATTTGCTTCCTTTTGTGTGATGTTTAAAAAGTGTAAAAACCGTCCCAATAAAATTGCAAGAAGAGTCCTTGAAGAAGTTCAAATGTGTGCACAGGTTCTCTTTTTCAAACTCTGGCGCGCGCCTAGTAGAAAATCAGGCTCGCGCCTGAGCCCCTTGGTTTCCCTCGGTCACCCAAAATTGGGGCTAAACTAAACTACTTAGCCCTCCTTTTCCTTTTCTTCAGTTTGATCCCCAGAAATTTGCACGCTTGGTCCTCCTACTTTGATTTCATCCAACTAGTTCATTAAATTTTGAATCCCTTTTCAATCAAAACCTTCATAATTTGAAAACTCAGGTCCTTGAACTTCCCGACTTATATTTCACATAGTCATGATTTTTGACCATTTTTGGTCCTTTTTCCTTCCTTTGCTTTTTTGTCCTCCAATTTGAAATTTTAGCCTACAAAAGCCACAATTACACAATTGTGAATAGGAATTCATTCAACTTCATCAATAATTAGTTCGTTAAAGTACTTAATAACTGTGTAAAAACACACTTGTCAATGACGTATACTACAATGTATCTATATTAAAAGTTAAAATTTTTTTTTAATTTAACATTTTATGATGTGACACAGTGATAAGTTAGTATACTATACAAAGATTACATGAAAGATTCACTGCGTTTTGAACATCGATTAAGTAATTGTCATCAATTTAGAAGATATCAAGTGATTGAAACTAAATAAAAATTTTGTGATTCAATTAAAATTAAAATGAAGTTTAGTGAGCTAATTGGATTTTTTTTCTAAAAGTTCGGTGACCACAAATAATATTTACCCAAAAAAATTAATTAGCAAAACATATAGAACATAAAAAAAAATCAATGAGCTCCATTTTTAAAGAATTTTATAAAAATTATTTTTAAAAACGTGGGACTTAAAAAAGGAATTTTTATTAGAGCTATTTGAAAATTATTTTTATTGAGACAGAGTACATTTGAAAATGAATTTGAAGAAATTAAGTTTTATAAAATGTCCCCACAGGCTCAATATCAACATCAAGTGGTGTTCCCTGAGATTCAAACTCCCTCCACTCACTCATATTCTCACCATCACCATCACCACCACCATCGTTGCTGCTATGACCACCGCGATGCCCCTCTCTCCTCCTCCACTTCATCATATCACTGCACCAACTCTAGATTCCTTACGAACAAAAGATTTAGAATGACAATCAGTGAGTACCCCTATTGAGGATGGAAATGTTAGCCATACGCTCAATGTAGTTTACACGTGCTTACTTTGAGTTTTTGATTTCTTGAGGATTTTGGTGGATTGATTTGAATTTTTGTTTTCTATTTTATGATTTTGATTTGAATCGACATTTTGGATCATTATTGCATTTTTTACTGTTTAATGCACTTTTTTGTCATACTCGATGAATGTGATCTTTCCACCATGTTGTTTTAAATTCATGAGTAGATGTCTCTCTTGTTTATCTTATGGTTGATAATTGATTGGTGGTAGTTTTTCAAAATTGCTGCATTTTTTTTTTCATAGCACTTTTGTCAGTTTTGATGAATATTGTGGACCTTAAAATCTGTCCAATCGAGTGGTCAATAGAATTTCGATTATTTTCCAGTCCATCTAGGCATCACCTACATGCTAGAACACGTCGTAAGGGTGCAAGAGTCTCAGACCAAGAAAAAGTACGCTAACTATTTGCAATATGATAGTCAAGTCAATTGTCGGAAGAAGAAGGATAACAGCAAGATAGATGTGTGAGGAAAATTTGGCAAGATTTGGAATAACATGTGTTGAGTGTGAAATGAACTCACATATTTATAAAGGAAGGAAAATTGGCTAAGATGGGTTGTTGAACCAGCTAAAGTATAAGATCATATTTAATTTGATCTAACACAATCCAATTGAAGTCACCAATACCAATCAGCTAATGTCGAATCCCTCCATCATGTGCATGACGAGTAATTTGTATATATAACAATAGTCCCCAAGTCTAAGTTGTACATTTATGTGTGGATCGAACTTTAAAATATAAGTTGTCAAGTAGGTAAGGGCTTACGAATTACCTCCAAAATATGAGTTGTTGTGAGCTAATGAATACTTTCAAATAGTCTCCGAGTGATGAGAACTTACATATATCCTCTGAAATATGAGCCACTTCAATAAGTTAGAACTTAAGAATTGCCTCTAAAATATGCATATGAGTCTGAATTCCCATTAGAAACAAGACTTCATAGCTAGCATTGAAAGATGTAATGCTAAGTACTTACGAACCAACCTCGAAGAGATGAGTCTTTATGGGTAGCCTTGGAAGATAACTATCACACAATGATTTATCAAAATATCGACGACGTCTCCTCTATAATATAGATTAAATCAACCTGAAATACAATAAGGGTCCGTTTGATTCAAAGATGGAATTTGGGTGAAAAGAAAACGAATTGCAGGGAATTGAATTGCCTAGAACTTGTTTTATTGGAAATTGTCAATTAATTGTTTTTGATTGATATAATTTTACATCTGGAAAATGTTGAAATTTTCTATCTTTTGGTGTTCGTTTGACTTTATTTTTCATAAAAATTGTCAATTAAACGTATATATTTTCTTACAATTGGGGATATAATTTGTTTGGATTCCAAAAAAAAAAAAAAAAAAATTGGAAATTTTTTTGTGTTCGTTTGACTTTGTTTTACATGGAAATTGTCAATTAAATGAATAATTTTTTTTTATAATTGGGGATATAATTTGTTTCTATTGCCAAAAAATAGATGGAAAACCAAAAACCACCTAAAAGGTGGGAATTGAATTCAACTAAAACCAAGAAAAGGGGTCACATGTTGGCAATGAAAAGAAAACCAATTCTTGGAAAAAAAAAGTGCCATCAAATATGGCAAAAGTGAGAAATGGAATTTCAATTCCATTTTCCATGAAAAAAAAAGGGCATATCAAACAGGCTCTAAAATATCTTCATTGTACATATTCAAAATAAATTGGGGTACATTTGCCCCTTCATATACTCATGACGAAAAAGTGAAAGAATTATATATCAAACATCTCCAATATATGCTGAGAGACTATCATGTACCAGATAATATACTTACACAATTTAGAATAACTAGGTGCAAGCAACGTGCAATGCACGTTTGCGTAGTTTATATTTAATAGTTTTGTTTAAGAATTAATTTGTTATTAATAAAGATGTAATTTTTTTGGTTAATTAAATAATTAATGATGTAATGTTTATGTAATTGATAAATAATTAGATGTGTGATTTTGATGTTGTGATGTAAGTTGGTGAGATCGAAGAAAATAAGCAAAAGTTGAAAAATTTGGAGAAAAGGGCTAAATTGTAAGGGATCCAAAGTTCGGGGACTAAAATGTAAATACTTAAAAGTTGTGACGAACCTCACGATGAAGATTTGAGAATGTTATGAGTCAATTGGATAAAAGAAGACGTCAATGGAATCAAATTTAGTCAAAAGATGATCACAAATCAATTTCCAACCGAAAAGTTATGTTCCGATGTTTTAGTCTCATATTGAGACCAATTTTTGGAATAGAAAGTGATCGAATTGGAGAATGATGTCTGAATCAAAGTTGTAGTCAGATGAGTTAGCTTTCCAACTCATTTTGAATCGCTTCAATCGGATATCGGAATACAAAGTTATGATAAAAATATTGAAAGAAGGTGCAGCTGTCTGTTTAAAATAAGAAATTCCGTTACATAGTCCGTTAAAACAACAAATTCCGTTAGTTTTTCCGTTAAAAACAAGAAATTCTGTTACATAGCCACTTTTAATATATAGAAGATAATGTGTTAGCGCAAAGCAAGTAAACATGATGATAATGTACATTACATGACATGCATACTAACAGTAATAAAAATAGTATCATGACATACTAGTAGTAATAATATAATGCTGCCATGATACTAGTATCATAATAGTCCTCCAAGTCCGAGCCTACCATTTATGTTAAGAAGTGGACTTCTGGAATGTAGAAGTATGTAACAAGAACAACAATCATCTCGCGAAGCGAGGCAACTTGGAAAGCGAGGAATAAATAGATTAATCATGTCGTGGAGTGAGAAATAAATTGAATAATCATCTTGTAAAATGAGACATCTCCTGAAGGGAGCAATAAATAGAGCAATCATGTTGTGAAACGAGAGAACTCGTAATGGATAAATAAAATAGAACAATCATATTGTTAAACGAGACATCTTGCAAAGGGAGAAATAAATAGAGTTTGCCTTAGTAGAATTTGAAGATAAGTTCCCTTTGGAAACAACTTTTCTCTCATGCCCAAGCGACAAAATATAAGACTTCTTACTTGACGGAGTGCCTGCCACTACAAGGAACTGAAAGATCAACTTTGTAGGTTTTGAAGATGAGTTCTCTTTGGGAACAACTTGTCTCTCTTGTCAAAGCGACAAAACATAAGACGTTCTGTATGGCAGAGGGCCGCCATTGCAAGCAATTGAGAGGTCAGCTTCGTATGTTTTGCAGATGAGTTCCCTTGGGGAGCAAAAAAATATAAGACGTCTTGCATGGTGAAGCGCTTGCCACTATAAGGAATTATGAGGTCAGTTTCGTAGGTTTTGAAGACGAGTTCCCTTTCGCGAACAACTTGTCTTTCCCGGCGAAGCGACAAAATATAAAGGCCTGTTTGATACAAGCAATTTTCCTTGGAAATTGGAAAAGTTTTTCCACTTTCCACAAATTGTAGTGTTTGACAGCACCAATTTGACTTGGAATTAGTTTCCCTCTGACTCTCTCACGCGCCTCATTTCCGGCTTTTAAAGGAAAATGTTTTCTTCAAGTTTTGGTGGGAATTCATTTTCCAAGTTATTTTATTTTATTTTTTATTTTTTGGGTTTTTGGAAATTGAAAAAATTCTAGATGCAATGGTTAAAAAAAATTATCACATTTATTGACAATTTCTATGCAAAACAAAGCCAAACGAATGGTATTCGATATGGTAATTTTTTTAATTTTAGTTTTAATTTTTTTTAATAATTGGAACAAATTCTAGACCAAATGGTAGAAAAAATTATCACTTTTATAGACAATTTCCATGAAAAACAAAGCTAAACAGACGCCAAACTTTCAACATTTTCTAGTGGAAAAGTATATCAATCAAACACAATTAATTACAATTTCCAATAAAATAATTTTTAGGCAATTCAATTCACCGGAGTTCATTTTCTTTTCACATTTTCAATCAAACGGACCCTAAGACATCTTGCATGGCAGAGTGCCTGCCACTGCAAGGAATTGTGTAGATGATTTCCCTGTCTATATAGCTACTCTTGTTTCCTTGTATTTTGGAATGGCAACCAATTATTTTATCTAGTTGCCATCAATTTGCATCTTAAAGTCCTCGTATGAATAGAAACCAACTTAGACTTGTGCCGTTGGTGAATTTGCCATAGAATTTGGAATAAAAACACACCATCGAAAAGAGAGTTGATAGAATTCATCAGTGAGTAATTGCGTAAGAAAGTCATGGGGTTGAATATATTCTACTTTACCTTAAAATTTCAAATTAGTAGATAACTAAGCTTAAAAAGTTTGCTTGGAAGTTTTTATTTTATTTTATTTTTCCCACCAATTTTGATCAATATTGGGTGACACCATTTATAAGTAAAAAAAAAAAAAAAATTATAAAATAAAATTTACTTTTGTGTAAAAAATACTACTAATAAGTAATAAGACAAACATTCACTTATAAAATATAAAAATTAATTATGTGTAAAAATTATCTAAAAGTGCAAAATTAACTTTATAATTATAAATCTTACCTATAAGTAATAATACTAACTTAAAATTTCAAGTAAATATTTAACTTTATTTTATTTTTAAGTTAAATATATCTATATGTAAAAAAAAAAATTATAAGTAAAATATCAATCGTGAGTAAAAAAAAATTAATACAATTTCACTAAAGGGAATATATGTAATTTTATTCTTTTAAAAAACTTTAAGAATCGACGGATAATAAACTCTCAATCATATGTTAGATTGTTTTAAAAATCATTATTAAAACCACTTAAAATCGGTCCGCTCATAAACGCTCAAACCTGATACTTTAAAAGAGGTCCATAACCAATACCCTAAAACTCCCAGGCTCCAAGTAAACAAGTTTGTTTTTAAAATAATTAACTTGTTTTTATTGGTGAAAATGAGAAATTAGCAATCTTTTTTACTTAAATGTAAGAAAAAAAGTAGCATACTTCTAAACATGTTTGGAAACAATAATTTACTATAAAAGTAACTTCTGCTTACATTTAAGCTCAGACATATATGCTTTTAAAAGATAGTCGGGTTTGCAGTTCATGATCCTAATGTTCTTGAGCATGTTTACCGTTTTACCTTAGCGGTTATAATGGTAACACTTGGCCGAATTACATCATTTCGTTCCATTTAATGCTACTAACCTTAACGATTATAAAGATAACTTAAGGAACATGCTACGACTTAGGCATGATGACTTCATTCAAATGTTGGAAGTGTAAAGAAAGACTCAATAGAATATGTGTGTGATCTTTTGATCATCTGAATTTCCCACCCACCAAGATCAGATCCGCTTTCTGTTTGATTGCCCTCAATCCTCATCGCTTTCAGTCTTGATGGCAGACAGTTTATATGCAGCCTTTGGGAGTTCCTTCCTGGTGTAGCAGTAGTTCTTAGTGCCATTCCTTCGGTCCCAGTAACCATTACAGGAAGTGTTCTGAGTGCTTATGACTATTTCTTTCCCCTTCCTTACTTCTTACCGTTCATGTCATTACCTTCTCTAGTTAGGAGTGATCTTTCCTTATATTTTAGAAATATAAAGAAGAGTTCTCAATGGACAGCTTTCCATTGAGAAGAGGTTTAAATCCTGGCTAACTAAGAGAGAGATTTGAGCTGGCTAAACCAAACTCTTGAGCCAATAAAATCTCTTCGAATATAGCGATGACACATGCTATAAGATTGAACACTATAGCTTGACAAGATCCACTCTTGTGACCTGTATAAGAGGGAATATGCGGAACAAAATGGGTCGAGCTGAGTGAATTTTCTAAATGTCTTTAAGAAAACTTTTTGCAATACCATAATCTCTTGAAAGCAATACTCTATTTCTATTAAAAAAATAAAATTAAGTTGATTTAAAAGTATCAAATCTTTTTTTTTTTTGGTTCCATTGGGATCGATCCGTTAAATTTTTAGACATGGTCTCTTAAGTTTAAAACTACCGAATATTACCCAAAAATCTTTGAAATTATCCATTTCTAAATTTACAATCGTAGCCTTAACATTTGACCTGATTTGAACTTTTATTCTCTATTTTTATTCTTTAGGGTGTATTTGATGAATATTATTGAAAAAAAGTATTTTAAATAGTGATATGATGAGAAATATGTGATTAAAAAGTAAGTAAAAGTTATTGATGTGATAAAAAAAAGTGTGATTTAAAATAAGTTTTGAAAGAAATATTTTTAAAGAATTTGCCGCACACGGGGCTTATAACAGCTTTTACCATTGAAATGAATACGGATTTGGGACCCACCTGAAATGCGTGCATTTTCAGTTTTCTTCTTCGATGCACCTCAATAGACCGTCAGTGACACTGAAGAAACCCCACACTGAGCATTTGCCGTTTTCATTTCAGAATTCTAGGCGTCGTTGTCTCCGGTGAGATTACCAGCCGGCGGTAGTTCCTTTTTTGACTTGCGAGTCGGCGTTCAGTTCTCAGTTTCTATTTATTTTGTATGAACAAATATCTCGTCTGCTTTTCCCCCATTCTATATGGTGTGGTTTTGCATGTACTGGTGGAGTCGACATGGAATGCACAGAATAAAGGCATTTCTTTCCTTTTTTAGCCGTGCTTCTGAGTCAACTCAGTCTCGACCCTTGTTTCAGTATTTTTACTCGGTTCTTACTTTTTCTCATTTGTGTAAAAACTTAGAAAATGAAGGGAGACCATAAGTGTACATTTGACATTTTATTTTTCTGTTCTTACTTTACTTTGTTTTGAGTTTCTTCTGTGAGACTCTGCTCTGTTTTCTATAAAGCTCATAGAATAATTAGATCTTTGTTTGGGTTTTTTGTTGTTGTGTTTTTCTTTTTCATTTTGTTGTGCTGACTGTAATGTTTTCTCTTTAGGGTTGAATGGACGACCATTTTCAAATTTGAATATTAAGGCTGTTTAATTTCAGTATTTTGATTGCTTAGGCAACCATTGATTCTTTCTTTTTTTGATTTGTGCAAAAAACTTGGAAAATGGAGGAGATATCTTAAGTACATTTGACATTTTATTTTTCTGAAGCGATAACTTTTTAAAATTTTACCTTCAAAACAAGGACCTTTAGAAACATATGCCCTTAGAACTGGCACTTTATGCTTTTTTGTTCCATTAAACCATTACCAAAAGCAACCGATGTTGACTATATCTATGTCTAGAGTATGTATATAAACAAGCATCCTTATCTGTTTCCTTTTGGCTTCATTTTTTATTTTTTATTGTGATACGACTTTAATTTATAAAATCTGCAGATCACATTTCTGTTTGTTTAATATTCAGAATCTGCATTTTGAATATTTGAGGTGTAGAATTGATGTATTTGATAGAAGAGTAGCTTGGTTGATTTGTTTTGTTGTGATCTGTAACATACAACGTATTTAGGCCCCTGCTGCCATTTGGCCTGTGGGAGGTTATGTACCCCCTTTTCCTGAACATCAGTTTACTTTCTGCTTATGATTAATCAAGCCTAGCCCCTCATAGCTAAGATGTGGCTTCTTTTATTTGTAGTGCAAATGCAGCATATTTTCCTCTTAATGGCTCTCAGAATTTCCAGCTGACTAACATTATAAAAATGTATTGATGGGTAGATTTATTAAGAATTATTTTTATGCAGGACTACTTAATTTCTGTTTCTCTAAATCCAATCTTGTAGAAGGAAAATATTGCAATTTCTGTTGCTCATTAAAGGTTTTTAAGTGGTTAACTGAGATTGCTCGTGTTGGTTTCAAATAATTGTTGTTTGTGTTTATCTTGCTGGCCTTTTCCTTTTTGTGTAGCATATCTTAAATTCTTGATATTAAGTTTAAGTTGAATTGCTCTAAGCTTGATTAAGTTTCTGACTTGCAACCTGATGCTTCTTTGTTGAACCATGCTATGTTCGGACCTGTAAGTTATTATTATTATGCGCTCCATGCAGCGGTAGGTACTCTCTTTACATTAGTTTGAGAGAGTCCTGTTAGCACATTGATAGGTGCGCCTGCCTCTGATACAGCTGAGCACAAGAAAACGATCAAGGAGCAAAGATCAGGAATAAGATACTATAATGAAGCTCAACACAGGAAATGGAATTAATGATAACACGTTTATTGAAGATTGAATAACAAGATCAAACAATGCCCCCTCTCACATTTCCCTCCATCACATTTTATAGACATTCTCCTATCTCTATTACTCTTTTACCCTCTTAGCTAACTAACTTGGTGGAATATTCTGGAATGATGGCTGACTTGGCTGCCTCACTTCTTTCTTTCCTCTTCTTGCGTAAGTGAATTGTTAGGGGGTCTACCACACATTTCCAATATTGATCAAACTCGTGAGCTACATTGCTTTCCCTGAATGTCACCGCTTTTTGTTGAATTCTGTGGTAATCAATGATTCTACAAGCAAGAGGGTTCTGCACATTATGTGAATTATTTGGAACTCAGAAATCAAAAGATGAATTATTTGGATTCAACTTTCAGTCTGTGGTAGTCAGTACAGTGCTGCATAATTTTTTTTTACTGTAAAATTTTCTGAATCCAATGAGGTGTTTTCTTATCTACTGATATATTTCTTATGGGTGATTTCCCTTTTCACCATTGTGTGTTGTTGTAGTTAGTATTTTTATCAGATTTTTCTTGTAATCATTCTATGCTTCTTATTGTTAAGTTAGATGGGAAGCAGCTCAGATTCGGAGTCAGATATCAGTGATTCAGAGATTGTGGATTACTCGAAGAAACCTTATGAGGGACTAAAGTCTGGGAGATATAAAGTAAAAGGCCCAAATGGCATCCTTAAGTGTCCCTTCTGTGCTGGGAAGAAGAAACAAGGTTACAAGTATAAAGACCTTCTTCAACATTCAACTGGTGTGAGCAAAGGTGCATCCCACCGAAGTGCAAAGCAGAAGGCAAACCATCTTGCTCTAGCAAACTACTTGAAAGATGAACTTTCTGATGGGGCCGAACCACAACCCCAGCATGTGGTTACTCCTGATCCTGCCGATGAATCTGATCAGACTGAGTTATACTGCTGGCCTTGGACTGGGATTATTGTTAATATTCACAAGCGGGAATATGGAAAAGATTTGGCTAGTAGTAGCTACTGGTTGAAGAAGTTCTCCAACTATAAACCTTTGGCGGCTGAGCTTTTCTGGGATGACGAGGAGTGTATCGCAAAGGCTGTTATAAGATTTGATAGTGATTGGAATGGTTTCAAGAATGCAATGGAGTTTGAAAAATTCTTTGAAGCTGATGACCACAGTAAAAAAGAATGGGGTGCTCGAAGTAGGTCACCTGGTTCAAATATTTATGGCTGGTTTGCTCGTGATGATGATTACAGGTCAGAAGGGACAATAGGAGATTATCTGCGTAAGACGGGGAAGTTGAAGACAATATCTGACGTGGTCCATGAAGCAACACAACACAGAAATAATGCTGTGGCTAATCTTGCGAATGAGCTTGACTTGAAAAATGACAATCTGGATCAGTTGCAGGTCAGGTATAATGAGAGGACACTGTCACTTAGCCGGATGATTGCAGAAAAAGACATGCTACACCATGCTTTTTCCGAAGGTTGTCGTTTGCCTCTCCGTTCTTTTGTGCCTCTGCTTTTTTCTTTTTCTTTTTGCATTTTATGATGAACCACTGCCCAAGTGTCTATATTTTCTCATGGTGTTGTAGAAAATAAATATACCCAGCTAGATTAAAATTCTTCTAGTTTCGAGATGTTGTGGCTGTCAATTTTGATGGATATTCACTCATTGGAGCATGTCTTTTACATCTTCCAATGAGATTCTACTAGTCAAATTCAACATGCATAATAGACTTTTATGGGCCTCTCTGGGGTTAATATAAATTGATATAATACAGCAATAAATATTCATCAACTGGTTGATGCTAATTGGAGATTCAATAGCAATAGATATTTATCAACTATCTTATTCCACTGAATTATGTTTTATTTTTAATAAGCTATGATGTTCACTAACATCCATCAAAAATTCCTGTCAGAAACAAGGAGGATGCAACGAATTGCAAGGGAGCATGTGCAAAGGGTATTGGATGAACAGGAGATGTTGAATATGGAGTTGGAGAACAAGAGGAGACGACTTGATACCTGGAGCAAAGAATTGAATAAGCGCGAGGCTTTAACAGAACGAGAGAAGCAGAAGCTTGAAGAGGAGAAGAAAAAGGTAATTTGCTTTTCGTGCAATAACGCATGTATTTATGGAGACCCTTCCAACTGTGTCCGCTATGTTATTGATCTCTAACATTTACATGTTCAAATGTTATGGCTTTTATCCTTAGAAAAGCAAACAACAGAAGCAAGAGCAATCAATTTTTATTTTTTTTGCTGAGCTCAATGCAATGATTAATTTAGACTATGATATGATATTTTCTCTCTTTGTTTGTGCATCTATATTTCCTATCATTCTAGTAATAAATGAACTTCTCAGCTTTCTGTTCATCCCAGTATAGTACTTGCCGGTAGAATTCATCACTTCTCTCCTAAATTTTTCATTTTTTTCTGTTGGTAAACAAAATTGCTATACAGGCTTATGCAAATCATTATAGCTATAGAATCATCTTTAATTACTATTGTTGAGTAAAGTACATGCATGCAGCAATTGTTTCATTCGAACTTTTTGTACTACAGAATGATGTGAGAAACAATTCACTTCAAATGGCTTCTGAGGAACAGAAAAGAGCTGACGAGAATGTCCTCAGGCTAGTTGAAGAACAAAAGGTGTGTCCTTTAGAATGATGTTTTTTTCCCGTCCCAGACATGTTTTCATGCTTAAACTACATACGCCTGACATATCCACCCTGTCAGTGATTATGGTGCCATTTCTTGCTTTGATTTACTCTGGTATCAAATGCGCAGAGGGAGAAGGAGGAGGCTCTGAAAAGAGTTCTTGAGCTTGAAAGAAATCTGGCCGAGAAGCAGAAATTGGAAATGGAAATTGAAGAACTGAAAGGGAAACTAGAAGTGATGAAGCATATGGGAGGGGAAGATGATGCAGCTGTCCAGAAAAAGATAAAGGAGATGAATGAGCAACTGGAAGAGAAGATTGAGGAAATGGATGGTCTCGAAGATTTAAACAATCAACTCCTCACCAAAGAGCGATCTAGTAATGATGAGCTGCAAAAGGCTCGCAAAGAATTAATAGAGGTATGATTTATGACATTGTTTTAATGGTATAGAAAATTGATGAGATCAGTAGTAACAATTTGAAGAATTAGAACCACATTATGGCATGGAATCATTGAATGAAACTCTTCTTGCCAATGAGCATTCAAGTAATGATGAGCTGCAAGAAGCTCATTAGGAATTAATAGCATATGGAAATTTTCAGCAACAGCAAACAAAATCTTATTCCTCATAAAGTTGGAGTTGTCTATGTAGAAAAACATTCTAAACCAAATTATTGTCAAGAGTATTGCTTGTAATGATATAATGAACTATAAGTTGTTTTAAAGTGGTACAACTGTCATAGAACTGTTTACACTACAAAAGACCACTCATGCTGCGTATTGAGCGCTAGGTTTATTTTTATTTTATTTTTTCTGGCGTCTTGGGGGATTTTTGCAGGGTGGTTTGGGCAACATCTCATTTTATCCCCGAGTGTGATGATGAGATATCTTGAAAAAAATCAACCAATCTATTATTGGGAAAGAAAGTAATCTCATGATCCAAGTGTTCTTAGTTGACAGAAATGTAGTCATGATCCAGGTCGTTTAACCTGGACTCTTACTTCATGCTATGATTCTGAGCAAATAGAAGGACATTTACTCCTTGTTATGCAATGACTGCAATTTGCTTAATATATGTTCAGGGCTTGAATGATATGATGAGTAGCAGCCGTGTAAACATTGGGATAAAGAGAATGGGCGAAATTGATGAAAAGGCCTTTCTAAATTCATGCAAGGAAAGATTTGCGCCTGAAGAAGCTGAGATCAAGACTTTAGAACTTTGTTCCCTGTGGCAGGAAAAACTGAAAAATCCGGAATTTCACCCTTTTAAAATTATACCGGTTGATGGGAAGCACGAGGTGACTTTTATTATTAGAGCTTCATACCTGATCTAATTGTTTCATATAACTGAGAGTTTGTTTGCAAGAGAACCATTTCAAAACGATACATGTTAAGATCGGAGTAAATTTGGCAGGAAGTGCTGGACGAGGATAATGAATCACTACACGAGCTCAAGGATGAATGGAGTGATGAAATCTACAATGCAGTGACAACAGCTTTGAAGGAATTGAATGAATATAATCCAAGTGGACGGTATGTGGTTCCTGAACTATGGAACTACAAGGAAAACAGGAAGGCCACACTCAAGGAAGTTATCAGTTATATCTTAAAGCAAGTAAAGACACTCAAGCGCAAGAGATAGATGAAATTCAGGTGGCTCTCTCTCCCCCCTCTTGCACACATTATATTGATGATAATTCTTTACTCAGTTTCATCCTAGCTTTAGTGGTTAGAGTTATAATTGCATTAGAGAGCTTCATTTGTTGTTCAATACGGTGCACTGATCAAATTTTCCGTTTTCCTTTATGTTTATGGTGGTGATGTAGGGTGCAGACAAGGATGAAAAGGTTGGAAACATGTTAGATGGTACTCTCAATTCCATAGTATATTATGGTGATGATGGTTTCGTAGTAGTCAGACAATGAATTAAACGTGTGCACAACATGCTTCGATTTAAACTAAATTTTTTTTCTACAATTTAGTAAGGGACAATTCTGCCCATGACACGGTTTAGCCTTGTATGAATACTAGTTATGGCCGTGCAATGCACGGCTTTTGTTATTTTGACGGTAATATTAGCGTTAAATGCGAAGGATTAAAGGGAGATATACGCAAAGTTAGCAAAATGAGCTTAATGGAATAAAATAAATTTACATATGATTTCACCCATAGAATACAGTTATAAAACATTCAAAGAGTGTGAAGAAATTTAAAAAAACTTAAACGACATTCATAGAGAATTTATCATTCGAAATTGTTATGTAAAAAATAAAACAAAGAGTAAACATACATACATCTAGAACAGTATGGGGAAAATAATTCTTCATGATTACAATTATCCTTTGTTGCATTTATTTGTTCTTCTAATGTGATCACATTTTGAATAATATGCTTAAGTGCGCCATCACCTGCCACGTTGTTGTGGTTGTCCTAATCTGTGTTGATGCACTTAACGCCAATGAAACATTAGTTCTAACCAATGTGCAATGATAATTAGACCCTGAAAAAAGAAATCAGAGTTTAATTAAATTAGTGAAAAAGATTTGATTACTATGACCCAGAAGGAAATAAACCACGTGATTTAGGCTCAATTGTATCCAGATTTAAGAGTACTACAGCATTGTACCTGCAAGCATTTAGAATTGCTGAAAAGATGAGAACATTTGGCTTTATTTCTAGTTCATGTATCTTTTGGGGAATTTCCAAGATACGGAGGAAGTTTTGTTCACCCTTGATGTTCTACTTTTCACAACCTGATTTTCCATGAGTCAACTGCTTATAAAAATTTGTACACTATTTATGTTTCAAAATAGTGGATAAGAGGTGTGAAAAAAATACTTACAAAACATTTGTAGTTCTAAATATGTATGAATGAAAGAATTTCTTTGTAGACAACATTTTTAGTACATCTAAAGTGCATAGTTTGAGTGTTTGATGGTTTGAGTAGGATTTTTAAACATTTGCTTGTTTTAGCTCTTGATAATGCTACATAAAGTTGACCATGACAGAAAACTGGTTCAGGTAGATACAAACCGACAAATTCAAGTGTTTGACCCTGTGCTTTATTTATTGTCATTGCAAAACATGGCCTAATTGGAAATTGAGTTCTTTTAAATGGAATTGAAGATTGATCACTTTTCAGAGGTACAAAAGGGATTCTTGGTAAGAAAACATATTTTCCACAATATTCACCAGATGTAATTTCAGCAAGAATGACGTTTTTATCAAATTTTCTACAAGTAAGACGAGTCCCATTGCATAAACCTTCAGCTGGATTGATATTCCGCAATAACATTACTGGACAATTAATCTTAAGCTTCAATTCATGTGGTGGTATTCCATTTGGAGTCAAAGTATTCAAGAAATCTTCTTGTAAACTTTGTTCTGTTTTGTCAATTGCTTCATCAAAGCTATAATATGTGTAAATTTGACCAGGAATTTGATCGAGTAAAATTCTATTAATATGATCAACACATTCATTTCGAGGCGTTAGAATAACTTGGTCTGCCATTGTATGTAAATTATCAACATATGTTTCGATGTTCGGGAATACATGATTTATTAAATTTCTGAGAGATGTAATCTCATCTTCAAATGGTACAATTATGTCTTTAGGAAGTTTAATGCAATGACAATAATGTTCTTGCTCTATTCCATTTCCAATACGAAGTAAGTAATCACAAAATGCTGGATCTAATTTTGCTCTCATGTTTTCAACCAAGGGTATGTGTGTATATAAATGCCATAGATCAGAGAAAATTAAGGTAGCTTTCATAATGTCATCTTTTTTCCCTCTTGGTACTACTGGTAAAACTTGTCGAAAATCTCCTCCTAAAACTACTACTTTTCCACCGAAAGGCGAATTACAATCAGTAATATCTTTAAACATTTTATCAACAGCTTCAATGGCACAACGATTTACCATAGGTGCTTCATCCCAGAGTATTAACTTTGACATTTTTAACAAAGTTCCTAAAGCAGACTGTTTACTAACAGAACAAGTGATTTGTCCAACTGTTTCCAACGGAATTTTAAATCTTGAATGAGCTGTTCGTCCTCCAGGTAAAAGAGATGCAGCTACTCCAGGCGATCACGATGGCTAAAGCAATTAAATTTTGTGACCTCACACCAGCTAAAAGTGCTTTATATAGAAAATTTTTACCTGTTCCTCCTGGACCATCAATGAAGTAAACTGCACTTGAATTACAATTTACTTTTTCCATTATAGTATCATACGCAATTTTTTGCTGATTATTTAAGCTTGCTGCACAAGCGTAACCCCCTTGAATATCCAAATTTGTTGTCTCCTCTGCGATCATTCTTGTCAACCTCTCATTTTCATCTATATTAACATTGAATGATACTATTTCATAATCATTTATATTTTTACCCAATGATTCTAGAATAGAACTTATGTCTTCCAACGCCTGTAATTCAGCAACATCTTGAGGTTTATTTTCATGTACATAATCGTCAGTCATATAACTCTTAAATTTATTCCAAAGTAATTTTGGATGATCAGGATTGCAGAGTATAAGAAGTGTAGCAAATAGACGTCTTAAAGAAGTAGGCATTTTATAAACAATAGCTTCAGATAGACATTCTTCACAATGATTATCTCCGCTTAACAAGCCATGTAAAAGTGTTGCTTCTCGATATGTACTTACAGTTTTTCCATTTAAAGTTCGTAAATGATGAAATGACATTGGACCTCGAATATGATTGAGAAGCACTCGTAGGAAATATCGTTCTCCTTCAGAAGGATGTGCTGAAACAATTCGGCCTATGACAATATGTTTCTTTCTGAGAGTCCAAAATTTTTTAGATGAATTCCAAACGAAGTGTGCTGGAAAATCTCGATATAATAATGTACGAGCAAATTCATCTGTTTCATTTATTCTAAAAAATTCTGTTAACATTGTTCGTCTTATATTTTCATTCTCAATAATAGTAGTTAAGTCATCTTCATCGTTATATCGCACTTGTTGATGATTTAGGAGATGAAGTTGTAAAGAATAAACAGTTGGATGAATTTCTGCTAAATTAAACGATAAAATTCTCCACATTGCCTCAGGTGGAGATATCCATCTAACAATTTGATAAGCAGAAATTTCATCGATTTCTTTCACTGTTTCAGCTGGTGTAATTGAGAAATTAATCCGATCATGGCCTTTGTACACATATTTGTACAAATATTTTACAGCTTTAATAGAAGAACATACTTCGACATTTAAGTGGCAATCAAATTTTGCACTTAAATAAGGATTGTACGGCACGACCCATCGATTGTCCAACATACGCCCTCTAACTTTAATACAAATATCATCATTGCGCCGTTTATAGAGAGGGTATGAGTTATCACCAAATGTAGTAATATTACAATAATTCTTAGGGAATTTATTTTTGCATTTTCCATTAGATTCCATACATACATTTTTGAGATTTAAATCCCCACAAGGACCATGCATATTATGTTTGACAATAACAGAATGAAGATGAGGATATCTGGTTTGGTCAGGAATCTCACAACTAACTATTTTATCAACATCTATGGCAGAACGAATTTTGTGGCTGCATTTGAAAATGAGTAAAAAATGTGTATGAGGAAGACCTCTTTTTTCGAATTCGATAACATATATGTGTGCAATAACAGGGCCGAAGATGTTTTTTTTGTATAAATCATCTTTCAACTCTTCTAATTTTGCTCTAAATATACGTGCAATTAAATCTGGGCGATTTTGAATCTCGTCATTGTGTTTTAGTTCTTGTGTAATCTCTAACCAATTTGGATTACATGTAATAGTTAAAAATATATCTGGTTTTCCATAACGCTGCACAATAGCCATTGCATCCATATATCTCCTTATCATATCTCTAGGACCACATGTAAAAGACTGTGGTAAAATAAATTTTCTTCCAATGTTGCAACCTCTCGTCTCTCCAGTTTGAACACTATCTACAATACCCTGGTAAAGTTCCTCTCGAATTTGTTTCTGGTTATTTCGAAAATAGTCTAATCTTGCAGTTTCAATTTTAACATACATATCTACAACATATTGTTGAAATAATTGACCATTGTGAAGCAAAATAGACTTACTGTAAGGCCGAATTTGCAATTTGTATGAATAATATTCTCGGCAAGAAACTTGAGATCATTGCTTCATTCTACTAAGCACTACAAAAAAGATATCATTTATTTATAACAGTTACAGTGTACAAATGAACAAAAAATGTAGAACATAATTTGTTTACGAACCTTCATTCTCGTGTTCAATAAATTCAGCTGCAGAAGTCGCTGTTGAAGGTATGACATTAAATTCAGAAGTACGTTGAACAGAGGTGTGCATGCATCTCCCAATGCCTTCGTGCCAACCAGATTCCCCGTATGGGAAAAGTAATGGATACTGCAAAGGATCATAACAACCGTAATAATAATGAACTCTATGTGCATCATTAGAATGACCATGTATAATAATATCACGAACGCGAACATTAGTATTCGTATCATCTTCCACCCATATAGCAGCTACTTGAGATACTGTAGGAGTGTTAAAGACGCATTGATCAAGTCCTGGATCGCATCTTATGTGTATTTTATGGTCTTCCAAGTTAGGTATATTAGTTAGAGACCTAAAAAATCTACTATATGGATTTACCTTCAGAATTTCAATTAAGACAAGTAAGGTATGTTCAACAAAGTGTTCTGAAATTTCAATACGATTTTTAAGTTCATTGTCTGTGTCATAGAAATATAACTGCATGTAAGAAGGCTTATTGTCTTGTGGAACAAGTTTATTTACGTAATGATATATTTTCCCTTGAACTCGAAATGTGTAAATACCTTTGTATGATTTGAAGAGATTTTTGTCATATTTAACACTGAATGAAGTAAAAGCAAAATGGTTATTATATCCTCTTACAAGCCTTTTGAATTCCATATTTTTTGATTCTTTGGACGTAAATAACTTGTACAATTCAGAAGGTGAATCAGGCATAGAAAGATAAACTTTTCCATCAGAGCAACAGAAACCTTTGCTTTCTCTGTAAAATTTTCTTGCACTACAATGTTTACAAATATCGCATGTAGGTAATACATATGGAGTGGTTGGTATGTTTAATATATTAAAATTACGTTGTAATTCAGTGTTGTAAATAATAGGCAAATCTTGGTTTGTTGAAGTAGAAGTTTCAGCATCTTGGAAATTATGATTCATTATAGGAGATTGCATTTGCACAGAATTAGAATTATTCTGTTCCGATAACGTAGGATTAGCATCAGAATTATTATGTCCAGATGCTATTATTTTGCGATGATCGGTGCGTCCAGTGCGAAGTCGTTGTCGTCGCCCTCTTTGCCTTTGGGTTTGTTGTTGGCGAGAGGACAATGTTTTGAAGTTTAAAGTAGCAGTAACTTCATCGGAATTTGGAACATCCATGAGCAAAATATGCGAAATAGTTGAGACTAAAAGCAGCCACAAAAAGTGAAGAAAGTTAGGGAATAAAATTAACATGAAATATATGAAGTTATTGAACATATTTGCAGCTAATGCGAAATGTCTTCATGAAATTAAGTCAAGAGTATTCCACTCAATATTAATTTCTTTTGCTTTGACTCACATTGTTTTAGAATGAAATTAGACAAATGTGTGATTTGAATTTAGATTTCATGTATGTATGAAATGAAATATTTTTAATATTTTTGATTTAAATTTGTAATAAGTGAAATTATATTTATAGTTTTTGTAACATGTAAATCAGTAGAATTTTTAGCTAAAAAAAGAAGGGAAAAAAAAGGTAAAAAAATTAAAAATTAAACAAAAAAATTTTGTTGTCCCCGTGCGCGCACGGGGAGTTTATATCTCCCCGTGCGTGCACGGGGAGTATTGAACTCCCCGTGCACGCACGGGAATTCCAATCGCACGGGGAGTATTGAACTCCCCGTGCGAGCACGGGGAGTTCAAATCTCCCCGTGCGCGCACGGTGAGATAGACATGCGCGCACGGGGAGTTTCACATACGGTGAGATAGACATGCCATGCGCGCACGGTAGTTCGAAACTCCCCGTACGCGCACGGTGAGTAATTTTTTTATTATTTCTTCTATTTTGTTGTCTTTCCTAGTGAATTTTTGAACGATTTTTTTAATCTGCATGAATCAGGTAGGATTTTATGTAAGTATTGTTAATTGTTGTAATTTAAGTAGTAAAAATTTAATGTTGACAACCCAGTAATAATACTAATAATACTAAAATAATGATATGTTGAGAAACTTATTAAGTTAACCTAATATGCTTAGAATTTATTGTGAAACATAGAGAAATATTAAATATTAAATCTATACAAACAAAATTAACTATACGTAACTACTTACAAAAATCTTAAATATGGAACACAATTATATTTACTTAAAGAAATACTAAGTACAAAAGTAATAATAATATGAACAAAAATTACTTCTACATATAAATACTTACAGTAAAGTTTATGTTATGCTGCAATACCAAAGCTTCAAAATTTAGTCGTACAAGCTGAAGAAGAGTAAAATAAATATTTTCAAGATTAGTAAGGAAACATAATGATATTTGCATATTAAATATAAAAAAAACAAAATTAACTATACCTAACTACTTACGAAAATCTTAATCATGAAACACAATTGTATTTATTTAATGAAATACTAAACATGCAAAATAATAATAATAGAAACTAAAATAATTTTTTACATATAAATATTTACATAATAATAATAGAAACTAAAATAATTTTTTACATATAAATACTTACAGTAAACAGCGATAAAGACTGACAGCAATGAAGGTTAAGTAATTCTCGATGATGGAATAAATTTTTCTTCATTAGTTCTCCCATATAAATAGACTAATCTCTTCAACTGACTAAAAAAATATCTCTTCAGCCGACTACGAAAATATCTCTTTAGCCGACTACGAAAATGCTTCAGAAATGAATAGTACACGGCGGATTTAGCCGATAGTACATGGAGGATTTAGCCGACTACGAAAATGCTTGAGAAATGAATAGTACAAGGCGGATAAAGAAGTCAACAATTGTGGCAAGTAATAAGTTTATATGACCCTTTTGTTTTTTGTTTTGAGGTGCAAAATGTTTATAAAGTGGAGGAAAACGTGTTAATTGGTGAGGATAAAATGGGCAACTAAAATGCTTCACAAATGCACGGCGGATTGGAATTTCTTATGCTTGTTTTGGTTCGTATTTTCAGTTTAAGTATTCACAGTGAAATATTGTATGCTCGATATTATATGAATTATCTAAGGTATACCAATCTCATGAACACACGGAAAAAAAACATATAGATTTATAAACATATCTCTGGAGTGAAAGTTAGGCAACGAGGTGGAACAGAATGTCAAGTATAAAACAAGGATCCCATTGGAAACAAATATCAAAAAATGCGGTTGAAGTCTTTTTACAGAAACCTTTCGGGAACTCTTTACCTAACTCTTTCAAACAGTTTTCAGCCTCGTCATCGGAATCGGAATCATCAAAATACATATCATCATCATCGACAACCATTTTGGAGGTAATATTTGAAAACTTTTTGTCAGGCTGCTAGGTCTACCCTCTTCCATGGCATCCAAATCCAATTATCCAAAGCGCCCATCAGATCTGGAGACTGCCAAACAAAATAAAACAAATAACAATTGATCGGTGAAAAACTTTTCAGTTTTTTTTTTTTTTTTGTTTCTTATGAGCCACTAAAACAATTTGATATTAACTCCACCATAACTCTTTTACAACACCTATTCATTTAAATCGCTCTAGAAAGAGTTCTTCGGAGAAACAACTCTTACCGCACATAATTTATTCCAAAGGCATTTGCTTATAGAAGGAAGAAAAAAGAGTTCTGTGAATTTTTTCCATCCAAGTCAATTTTTTTCAGCATTTAACTGAAGCACTAACAATTAAAATGCAAAGCACAAACTTTGCCAGAACCGTCACATGCAAATGGGCTTAATGAATGTGCATGCCCTAATATACATTCCTAAAAAATTGAATTTTTCACATCTCTGGTGTGTGTGTGGCGTTTTAGTGCACTGGCGGTCTAAAATTCAATACCACAATTTTACAGAAAACAATTCACATCCAAAATTGTTTAAAAAATGCCCTCATAACTTGAAACATTTCTTTTTAATGCTTCCATGTAGTCCACAAAATGTGATGAAAAACGTCATGATTCTTTCGATGTTTCTTTCCACAAAACCACACAGAAGAACAAATACCCAAAAAGAGGATTGAAAAACGACATGCATTTCAATTTTTCCACTGGAATCTTCTTACCAAAAGTTAATCTTCAAGTTTTAGCAACGATCCATGAATATTAAATGAAAAAACACAAATAACAAAGGTTGAAGAAAAAGTAGAAGAAGTAGAAGCTTTTACCACAATGTAAAAGGCAGAGAAAGAGATTTACATAAACAACGCCTTTGAATCTGTGATAGAAGTTTTGTGGAATTTTTTGATTAAGCTTCTAATTTTTTCACTCTCCACACCCTCAGTGAGTGATAGAAAGAAATGCAAGAAAGCAAAACACAAGCAAATATTGAAAATAACAAATAGCGATTTTTTTTCATACTAACCTTAGTTTCTGCTTCAGATTCCATCATCAATTAGCGTAAATAAGAGCAATGGATTTACAAGCAAATAGATATCAGATTCACTCAGATTTCCACATGCTCAGAGCCTCTTCACTGAAAAGATAACTCTTTCAATTAAACAGTTGAGAAAAAGCTTCTGAATGAAATGAATGCAAAAAGAAGAAAGAAAAAGCTTCTAAATAAAATAAATGCAAAAATGAGAAATGTAAAAGGAGTATTGAAAGTTATCAAACCTTATGCATGCAGAATTGGCCATAAATAGTATCTTCTCCACAGGTATGATTACCCACAAGTGGAAGAGTCAATGAGGATGAACGAAGTAATCATTGAAGCAAATATCTAAGGCAATCTTTCGCCTATAAAAAATCATTCTGTCTGCAGAAATTGATTCTATTGGGTAACCTCGAACTAAACATTCTATGTATTTAAGTAAAAATACTCTAGAATTTGGCCTATGAAAAAGATAGGTGAGAATAAAATTTAATTAGTATGTTAAATGTATAATTATAGTAAACAGAGAATGAAATGGTATAGTACATAGCGTATAATTTAAATACTTACCCATTATTTGCTGAAGGTTGATACGGCATGATTTCCAACTTTATTTCTCTTTTTGTATTTTTCTTCTTCAAGGATCTGTGGGCCGTGAAGTTCTGATGCATTAGGAAGTGCGTAGTTATAGCAAATGCTGGTTTTGAATGTGCTCTAACTTGCTCCGGTGTATGATTGTTATTGCTGCAGTCGTATATGTATGTTTTCAATTCATCAATGTTTACACAGTATAAATACCATGTATTTCCTGGATACGAACATGGAATTAACAGGTACTTGCATCTTAACCATGGACGACCGTTTATTGGCAAATTGCCATTCACGTATTCTTGTAGAATAGGTAAATTTGGTCAATCGGTTAAGGTATTTGTGTCCAGATTTTGCATTTGTACCATCATCTGACGAGTACACTCGTTTTCATAGTTGAAATCCATAATTGCATATTCTTCTGAAACGGACGTAGGATTGTTGTTTATGAATCGCCTCAACAAGTTGAACTCCAAATCAAGAATCTAATAAAAAAAATAGATGTAAATAATGTGCATTAAATATAAAATTAAATTTATTATAGTAAATCAATTTACTAACATCACTAGTTATAGGTTGTGCTATATCCATCATAACTTCTATTATGCTCTTTCGGTACATATTTTTAGATCCATCATCCAACAATGCGCTGTGAAAAAAATTATAATTTAATTCGAGATGAATTAAATGAATTCAACAATGTGTAAAAGAGTGGAGTAGAATTAGAGCGGTTACCTTGGTGGATTTGTTGCTATCCAATTTGTAAGTGCTAAGTATCTGCATTGAGTAGTCTTCTAAAGGATAATTCATTAATGGTATTGAAGACTGTGCGCTTTTCCCTTTTTGTATTTGTTGTATTGTCTGTTGTGTAGTGTCTTCTGTGGGTTCAAACGTTGATGTATGCTGTACAACAGGACTTGTATGAACAGAAGCATCTTGATGAAGAGGATTATGTTGAGGATGCATTCTAGATTGTATGATTTCATTGTAGTCCTGTTGTAATTTTTGATGTCGTTGAAACAATTTATCTTGGCGTTGAAAAATTGTTTCGTACTGGCGTTGTTGTCTATTTGATTGTTCTGCCATGGTTGTTTCTAAGTTGTTGTGTAAATGAGATATGTCTGATACAATGGTTGTTCTCATGTTATCACATAAAGCAGACATATCTGATATAATTTGCTGCCTATGTGTGTTTAGCAATTGCTCCATCTCTCCTCTTGTAAGATAGTTGGAGCTAACATGAGTAGAGGTTGAAGCATCTGGAACGGAAGTACGGTGAATAGGTGGTATGGTATGTTGCTGATGAACTTCTTCAGGGATATTGTTTAACTGTCCTGTGAGAATCCCATGAAGTATGATATGATGGTTGTCTTCTGGCATTGAAAGAGTTGTATACCAAATTGTTTGTAATTCTTCTGCCGTAGGTTGTAGTATTATGTTTGTTTGAATCTGTAAGTGTAATAAAAATAAATAAATAATTTATTTTGATTTTTTTCATAAGTGCAGAAAGTAAGTATTTGTATATGCAAAAAGTAAGTATGTGTATATAACAAAATGATAAGGAATGTAATGATTACGTAGAATACCTCATGGGTTGACAAAAAATGTTTAATTGAATTTTCTGTTAATACTTTATGCGGCCTCCATTTGTACATCCTTGTATGTGTATTGTTCTACTTCTAGGCTGTCCAAATTTTCGGCCAATCCGTGGAAATGCTTCATATATCCAGTACTTACATAAATGGAAATATATATTAGATATATAAAGTTATAAATCAGTGAATAAAATTATATATAAAATAGGAAAAACAATATAATAAAAGAATAGTACCTGGAATGCAAGTGGATATCCATGTAATGAATATTTGGATTCGAGTTGTTCATTTTGATGCATTCTCTGTACCCTTTCTACATGTGATGCTTGTAAAGACCTTAGTAGAACAACATATGCTTGTCGACCCCATGGATATGCAAGGAAGGTATGAATGTTTTCAACCATAGATAAAGTTTTTTGGTCAATATATCTTCCCGTAGGTTTTAAAACACATTCTACGAACATCACTAGACCAAGTTTGAATTTATCATCTTCGTTTTGACAAAGGCGAAATGCTTCAGATAGCATTGTCATTTTGATTCTGTTAATACCATTGAAGTACTGATTTCTAAGTCCATTGTTAGTAAATTCACATTCTAGAGGTATATCATGACATGGTAATCCTGTTATAAGGCAAAATTTAAGCATACTAAAGCGGGCCAGTTAATCATTTAATTTGACCCAGATTTCATTATTTTTTCCACAATTCACAAGGCGTATTATAAACTCATGAACCAATTTACCACTAAACTGTTGTTGTTCTTCAGATCTATAAAAAACACTGCATATAAATGCATGAAAGTTACTACCCATTATCTCAGCTTGTTGTTCTTCATTGATGAGCCCAAAAAAATTCCTGAGATACTGATGATTGGAATATTGAGTAATGCCAACAGAATACCATTGGTTTGGAGGAAGGATATATTCCAAAGACATCTGTACAGGATAAAGAAATCATTAGATAAATATGTTAACTTTATCGTTGTTAATTAGAAAGTGGAAAAAAGGGTAAAGAAAGAGAAGGAATAATTGACATGAAATCCACGTTTGCCTATGGTGGACCAATTGATTAAAATATTACGGGAAAAAGATATTGCATAAAAATGTTTCATAAATGTTATAAAAGAAGTAACAAAGTGAATGAATTTATACATTAAATCATTAATCCACGTGAAATTTAGGTCCCACACAATTAATAAATAATAATTTAAATTATAAAACATTATGTCCAAAGAATGCCTACACAATTAATAAATAATAAGTTACATTACAAAACAAAAGATTCTGTTTCAAATATCCCCACATAATTAATAAATAATAATTTAAATTAGAAAACATTATGTCCAAAGAATCCCTACACAATTAATAAATAATTAGTTACATTACAAAACAAAAGAGATTCTGTCTCAAAAATCTCCAGATAATTAATAAATAATAACTTACATTACAAAACATTCTTGTCAAAAATTAAAATGTCTAAGTTAAATTTAAGGTATAGAGAATTAATCCTCAAAAATAAAAACCAACATATCTATGTTCCATCTAATAAACATCCGTTCTGAATATATATTCTTGAAGAACTAAGATATTGGTGACACTATAATCTCACTATTTAATTCCTTTGTACTGCTCAAAATTAAGACAGAGAATCTAATGTAAAAACTCCATTATAAGATAAATAAATAAGTAATATGCTTCACCTACTTTATTGTTAGTTCAACTTCTCATCTTGTTGATTTTGAACTTTCAACTGCTTCATTTTAATTTGTGCATGAGTAATTACAGGTTTTATCGTATACTTTCTTTTTATTATTGTACAATTCAAAATCTTCCATAAATAAGCACGAAGTAAATTAGAAAATTAAATTAAATAAAAAATCTAATCAAATATTGCGAATAAAATTACAGTAAGTTGGTTTGCTAGATAAAATTACCTTTTTGTTGTAGCAGGAAGTTGGAATGTGAGTGTTGAATTTGTGTATTTGGGAAGATGGAGGGTAATAAAATTATAACCTTTGGTGATTATCGTGTGAGTATTTGGTTGAATGTATGAGTGGAAGTATTGGTGGTATTTGTGTGTAGGTATGTTGGGTTAATGAAGTGGTAGGTGAGAAGTGGTTGGTGAGGAGTGGGTAGGTGGAAGTTGATGGTATTATTATTAATATTATTATATGATTTTTTTTTTCTATTGACTATAGAATTTAAAATTTATTGTAAAGGTTAAAAGAATTTTGAAGGTTAGGAATATTAGGAAATTCAAGAGATAATAATGTATACTTAGTAGTAATTATAATTACAGAAGTATATATTTTTTCATGTAGTTTTAAAATTGGAAGCAAAATTAATATAATTGTTTTTTTTAAAAAAAAAATTTTTTGCGGGACAGAGAGTTTAAAATATATTAAATAATGTATATTTAGGTAGTATTATAAGTATTATTATAGTAGGGAGTATATATTAGTAAATTGTAGTTTTAAAATGGGAAGTTTAAAAAAAAAAATTGATGTGTCCTGTGCGCGAATTCAAAAGATATTAAATAATGTATATTTAGGTAGTAGTATAATTATAGGAGTATATATTTTTTCTGTAAGTAAATGATAGTTTTAAAATTGGAAGAAAAAATAATATAACTGTTGTTTTAAAAAAAAAAAAAATTGTAATGTCGCCGTGCGCGCACGGGGAGTTCCAATTTCCCCGTGCGCGCACGAGGTGATACACTCTCCCCGTGCACGCACAGGGAGTTCTATAGTGCCCGAGTCAATCTCCCCGTGCGTGCACGGGGAGAGTCAATCTCCACGTGCAAGCACGGGGAGTTCAATACTCCCCGTGCGCACACGGGGAGATGGACTCTCCCCGTGCGCGCACGGGGAATTCAATGCACTCTCCCCGTGCGCGCACGGGGATTTTGACTCTCCCTGTGCGCCCACGGGGACTTCAATTCTTCCCGTGCGTGTACGGGAGATAGACTGTCCCTGTGCTCGGACGGCGAGTCCCGATCTCCCCGTGCGCGCACGAGGAGTTTGACTCCCTGTAATTCAACCACATCATCACGTAAGTACAATGTGCAGGCAACAACAATCATGCAAGAACAATCAGAATGAGATTGTTAGTTTCTCACGAGAAATGTGAACTCCATTAGGAAGTTTAAAATGCAATATGAACATCACTATGTTCCTATGGTTTTGCTGCGGAGAACTTGCTGTTTTGAAGTCATGCTATTTGTTAGGTTAATTCTAGTTTGTCGATACAATGAGTTTCTTTTTCTTTTTGCTCATATGTAAATTTACAATTAATAAACTTACAATGAATTCGTATTAGTTGAAGTATAGAAAGTTAAATTTGAAGATACTAAAGTAATAAATCGTAAAGATAAGAAACTAAAAACGTTTATATATAATAGCAGTACATGTGAAAGAGATACAAAGAGGATATAGTAGCAAAAGGAGAATGTGTCTTAGAATTTTCACATTAGCCAAAAAACACCCAGAACAACCTCTTCACCTCGCAGTCTCAAAAGGAAGAACTTATTGTTAACTACTAAAGTTCTACATGAGAGTTTTATACACAGACATATTAGGTGAGGTTATTTGCAGGAAAGTATATTTTATTTTTTATTTTTTTACCATGAGGAGAGTGGTTTGTCACTGCTTTGAGAATCTTTGTGAGCCTTGTTTTGTGACTTGGATTCTGTTTCAGCAACATCATCTGATCCAAAGAGAGACCTTTTTGAATTTGTTCTGGTTACTGTCTGGATATTTTTGAATGTTTCAGGATGTGTCTTTTCTTTGCTGTGCGTGTCTTTCTTGTCTACATTTTTTGCTGATTCAGCTCGAGTACTCATAGTCAGTATGTTAGCCTCAGGATTTGGTTTACTGATTGCAATTGAAGGTTCATCGTCAATCAATGTCGCTAAAGAGTCGAATGCAAAGATGATTTCGAAATGGCATTCAGAAGGGTTTTGCCGTTTTTGTGTCCCTTTCAGATAAAAGAGCCAATCTGTTTCACTTTCAGTTTCCATAAAACTGTTGATGTTGATAAGTGTGGAAAAACACACTTATTCGGCACTTTTCTGTATTTAATTGAAAATGAAATTGAGTTTATTTCTTTACATAATTGTGTATCTTTCACTTTTATAGGCGAAAACCCCGAGAAGAAGAAGAATGGCGCGAAAAGGAAAAGAAAGGGACTAAAAATGGACAAAAAGTTGAAGTTGGGGACCAAATTGCACATGCCAGAAAGATGAAGGACTTGGAGTGAAATTTATCAAGGGCATACATGAAATGGAAGTTAAAATTCCAGGACCAAATTGTACAAGATCAAAGTTGAGGGACTATTTTGTAACTTTTCAAAAGTTTGGGGGCCTTTGTTGCAAATGTCCTTAGATATTTATCTAACTTGATTGCTAAGTTAGCAAAATATCTAACCTATATATAGAAATTGCCAGGGACCTTTTTTTTGAGTAGTGAGAATTAGATTAGTTTAGTTTTTTATTTTTTTAGTTTTAGTTTTGTTAAGTTTTAGTTTTAGTTTTAGTTTTCTCTCATTTTCTCTCTAGTTTTCTTCATTCTTTTCTTTTTCTTTTTATTTTCTTGGTGTTCTTGGCTTATTTTGGGGGAATTGAAGTTGAGAGCAAGGAGGTTAACATCAAAGAATACTTGGAGATGCCTTGAAGGAGTTCAAAACTACAAAAAAAGGGGTTATATCTTCACTTTTTGAATTCCTTTATTATTGTCCAAGTTTGTAATGTATTATACTATGAATTTCCTTTGTTTTCATATATATAAAATGAGCTAAGACTTTGTGTTGGAATTTATGAATTGAACTTAACCTAGTTGTTTCATTGATTATCGATATATCTATATGTTTAGTGAAAAAATGCAGTTGTTATCAAAATCATAGTGTATCGATCATCATGTTTAAAATGATTTCATTTTTGGTGACGCTTAGATGAAATTATTAGGTTTTACATCATTTTTGGTGACGCTTAAATGATTGTAATTAATTTGCCAAGACGCTTAGATGTAATTATTAGGTTTTACATCATTTTTGGTGACGCTTAAATGATTGTAATTAAATGATTGTAATATGCATCGGCACATAATTGGTTCGAGATCAATGAAACAATAGGTTAAGCGACATCATAAATTCCAACCACACTTTTCCCTCCGAAATTTGCCAAGACACCTTTATTTTCTTATTTTGTAGATTGTTAGTTTTAAATCTTGTTTTTTAATGTGTGTGTGTTTATTTTTGTCGTTAGAATCAAAATTGATTAGAGTGCGTAATCCAAAGTATACATTCCTCGTGGGATCGACAATCCGGACTCTTAAGGTCCACTTTATTACTTGAACGCGACCCGTGCGCTTGCGGTACGATTTTCAGCGAACAAGTTTTTGGCGCCGTTGCCGGGGAATGTTTTTACTTTGATTACCACTTTAGTTAATTTTAGTTTTAACACTTTCTTTTATTTATTTTTATCTGCTTTTGTTTTTGTTTATTTTGGCTAACCCCCGTACTACTAATCTCTCTTGTGTTTGTATTGTCTTACTGTACTTTTCAGAGATTTACTTGATTCTAACATTGGTAAAGTCATAGAATGTTTGCACTAGCGAGTCTCTACAGTGACTACAGGAATATGTTTGAAGGTCCAAGATGCGACATCTGTCAAGCGATACAATGTACAGGACTATGCTTGTATTCGTGTACTGAGGCTGCAATGTCTAAATTTCTTCAGTTTAGATATTATTTGAAATGTCGGAAACAAGCCATAGACAATTCTGATGAAAGTTACATGCTCGCGGGAGACTGGGTATCCGATGACTGGAATGAGGACATCACATTTACTGGTGATGGTCCAACGCATTTGAATGAACGGGTACTTGCAAAATACTTCACTGAACTTGCCAAGTTGGATGAAGAGGACATGCTTGTAGGAGATTACAAATACTGGGATGGATTCCAGAAATGGGGGTATATTCCACTCGATGGGTTTAATAGAAAGGACTTGCCATTGCTTGTGGAGTTCGATGAAGGACTGATCATTCAATCCGAGAAGACATCAACTACTGATGAAGAACTTGAAGAGAATATCATATCAATCACAAATGAACCAAACAACAGTGTAGCAGACAATGAAGATGAGAGTACTGCGCAGGCTTTTGACTTCCTTGATTGCCCTAAAGTTCAGTTTGTGATTAGGCCCGATGAAGGGATGGAAATCTTCATAGTTGAGTTCGAACTGGATGGAATGGGGAAGTCCTACTACATTACAAAGGGCGATGATGAGTTTTGGCGATCAAACGAGGAGTGGACTAAAGCCAACAGGAGGAAAATGGGCAAAGCATGCCAAGCTTTCTACAGGAGCCCATGATCCATTTGCTACAGTCGAGCTAAAGATTATAAAAAAACGCTTGTTGGGTGGCAACCCAACCTTTCTAACTTTTCTGCATTTATTTACTTTTCTGTATCTTTTATGTTTTTAGTTTAATTGTCTTTTATTTTGTGTTGTAGGTTACTCTTTGACGTCCCATATTACATGGTTCCTCACAAGTCTGCGGGTGCAATGGTGTACAAGGAGGTCATTTGCCCACGCTATTCGATGAGCACTACAAGTCCAAAACTTGATGCATTGGTACCTCTTCACAACCATCCATTCAGGGAAGTTCCTTATTCATTATTCCTTTAGCCTGTTCTTTTTCACATTGAGGACACTGTGAGTTTTAAGTTTGGGGGTATTGAGCCTTGCCGGCTATCGATGTTGAATTGAGTTGATGTATAGCCTTGCCGGCTTTTCTATGTGCTTTATTGGCGATGTTGTATTGATATGTTGGATAGTCTTGCCGCCTTTGAATTGTATGATGTTTGAAATTGTTGTTGATTCATGAATTATGCGTGGCCATCCAAATATGCTGTTATGCTGCAAAATTTTTTCTGAAAAATTGCTTGTCCATGTGAGATTATGAGTTCCATTGAGCATATAGTCATGATTGATCGTTATCTGGATGTGGTAATGATTGTTTGATGGGGAAAATTTTTGAATTGGTAAAACTTAGGTTGTGAGTTACTGTTGAAAAATCATATCAACCTATATCCATTTCTCTTTCACTTTACCATGTTGTTAGATAAGTTTGGGGGTGATCGAGCCGGTGAATGATTTTGTTGAAAAAATGTGTTGATTCCATGCATGTTGATAAAATGATTGTGTGGAGTGTCTGTTGCCAAGTATAAGCTAGGTATTGACCGTATGCTAGGAATCTACGCCTTACTGTTGCTTAAAAATGAACATTGCACTGTGTTAAAACCATGTCTCACTTCGTAGCCTTTTTGACTCGAGTTATTAAGTCCGTTGGGGTATTTCAAAACCTGGTACCCTTTGGTCTAAACAACCGGGGAGTTACCGACCTAAAGCTTGCTACAGGGGTCAAGAAGAAAGCTTAAGGGAGTGAGGTGAATCTTGAGCTGATATTGAAAAATTTGATTTGGTGCAATTGTAATTGATCCTGGGCGTAGATAACTAGTGGGTTTGACTTACTTAGTATAAACTTGATTGTAACGCACTCATTAGTGGAGAATCATCACATTTATAAATGTTGAAATTGCCGGTTAGATCCAACCGAACTAGAGCGGAAAAAGAAAAGAGTGATTAGAGAGCGATCTTTAGATTTACACTTTGGGGGTAAACAAAAGAAATATCTATTTTGGGTGTGAATCTCAAGAGCGGGAAAGGATATACTTGACTACTGAGGGTCGGGTTGAAGCCAATATAAAGAATTTTTTCCATCTTGATGATTGTTTCCTATTCTAGATAATGATTGAAAATGACTGTGCATTTACATATTGATCGAGCATTGGATGAGTTGATTTATTTTTGATAGCATTATTTGGAGTATGGTTGTGAATTGACATACAATTTTATAACTCCTTGATATTTTTGGCAAGCTGTCTAATATGTTGGTCTTCATTGCATTCGCACGATTATGTCAGAAGTAATCTTGCTCGAGACGAGCAAGAACTCAAGTTTGGGGGTGTGATAAGTGTGGAAAAACACACTTATTCGGCACTTTTCTGTATTTAATTGAAAGTGAAATTGAGTTTATTTCTTTACATAATTGTGTATCTTTCACTTTTATAGGCGAAAACCCCGAGAAGAAGAAGAATGGCGCGAAAAGGAAAAGAAAGGGACTAAAAATGGACAAAAAGTTGAAGTTGGGGACCAAATTGCACATGCCAGAAAGATGAAGGACTTGGAGTGAAATTTATCAAGGGCATACATGAAATGGAAGATAAAATCCCAGGACCAAATTGTACAAGATCAAAGTTGAGGGACTATTTTGTAACTTTTCAAAAGTTTGGGGGCCTTTGTTGCAAATGTCCTTAGATATTTATCTAACTTGATTGCTAAGTTAGCAAAATATCTAACCTATATATAGAAAGTGCCAGGGACCTTTTTTTTGAGTAGTGAGAATTAGATTAGTTTAGTTTTTTATTTTTTTAGTTTTAGTTTTGTTAAGTTTTAGTTTTAGTTTTAGTTTTCTCTCATTTTCTCTCTAGTTTTCTTCTTTCTTTTCTTTTTCTTTTTATTTTCTTGGTGTTCTTGGCTTATTTTGGGGGAATTGAAGTTGAGAGCAAGGAGGTTAACATCAAAGAATACTTGGAGATGCCTTGAAGGAGTTCAAAACTACAAAAAAAGGGGTTATATCTTCACTTTTTGAATTCCTTTATTATTGTCCAAGTTTGTAATGTATTATACTATGAATTTCCTTTGTTTTCATATATATAAAATGAGCTAAGACTTTGTGTTGGAATTTATGAATTGAACTTAACCTAGTTGTTTCATTGATTTTCGATATATCTATATGTTTAGTGAAAAAATGCAGTTGTTATCAAAATCATAGTGTATCGATCATCATGTTTAAAATGATTTCATTTTTGGTGACGCTTAGATGAAATTATTAGGTTTTACATCATTTTTGGTGACGCTTAAATGATTGTAATTCATGAATCATGTGATTGTTGCAAGATAGTTGCATTTAATAGACCAAAGTGTTCGATTCATCTAATTGACAACTAGATGAAATTATTAGGTAATTATGTGTGACTGTTGAACAATGATTGCATTAATTAGACCGAAATGATTGATGCCATGGGTTTGTCTAGTATACTAGGCGTGTCTAGGTGATGTAGAGATACACACCTACCTCATGTGATCCGCTGAGTATTTTCACAGAAATTCATGCAATTGGTTAACTTTGTATCGACATAGAAATATGTGGTATGAATTGACTAATTAGGGTTGATATGCGCTCGAAAGAGGGTATTAGCTATAACAGGAGAATCGGGTCTAACTATCGCATTTTGATAATATGCATCGGCACATAATTGGTTCGAGATCAATGAAACAATATGTTAAGCGACATCATAAATTCCAACCACACTTTTCCCTCCGAAATTTGCCAAGACACCTTTATTTTCTTATTTTGTAGATTGTTAGTTTTAAATCTTGTTTTTTAATGTGTGTGTGTTTATTTTTGTCGTTAGAATCAAAATTGATTAGAGTGCGTAATCCAAAGTATACATTCCTCGTGGGATCGACAATCCGGACTCTTAAGGTCCACTTTATTACTTGAACGCGACCCGTGCGCTTGCGGTACGATTTTCAGCGAACAGATGTCTTCATTCGGTTCCTGTAATAGCACAAATATGTTTGAATAGGAAATATTGAAGTATGGAACAAGTAATGTACGGGTGTATTAGAACTTAAGTTTACCTTTTCGAAATGGTTCATTATGGCATTCGCAGTAGTTTGGAATAAAGTTTCTGCGGTCTTTCCAATGATACTTGCATTTAACGATCCAGATTTGTCTTGTAATTGTATAAAAGCATTTGCTCTGAGAATGAATTTTTTCGCGGGATAAATTTTTGCAATATGTTATAGGATTAGCTTAAATTTTTATATACGTTGAATAGCCTAAATTATAATTACCTTGGCATGCCTTGTGCATGTTCACACTTACAGAACCGGCATTTGTGAACTTCTCCGAGATCTGCATTAGATAATTTATTGCAGTTGTCGCAAGACATGTACCAAAATTTTTGATTTTTCGAATTGATCTTCCAGTGTGCTTTTACCCAAAAGAATTTTTTCTGTGAAGAAAAGAGAATATTAATTTCCAAGTATACGTTTAAAAAATAGTAATGATTTGTTTAAAAATATAGAAAGATATTCATTATATATATTTAATGAAATGGCTGAGAAAATACTCCTGGACAAACTCCTAGTAAGTCGGCGATTTGCGTGAATTTGTCTTCGGGTGGAGGTAATACTTTCGGCGGACTCATAGGAACGAAAGGTTTATTTTGTGTAAGTTTGTCAAGGTCTTCTTTATTGGCTTGCACCCTGTAGAAAATAAATATAAATGCACGTATAACTTATTATGAATGTAATGGTTTTTATTTTTGTTATTAATTATTATTACTTATTATAATTACCAATCTTTATAGTCTGCAATAGCCAGTAGATCAGGGTTGATGAAGAAGGTACTGTTGGCTTTGGTCGATAGAGTAATACCTATATAAGGGAACAAAAAATTAAGCAGCATATTATTGTATATTTATGTAAATGGTGTAAATGAAGTTGGACGACAAAAATGAAAGATAAATATTTATACCGTCGTAGGAGGAAACTTTTAGGTTAGTAGCCCATATGACTGGTCTGTTGGCCAAGTTTGTTGTAATGGTAATGCATTCACGTTCGACGAAACTGTCCCATAGGGTTAACGTGACTGTTTGGAACTCTTTATCTATCAACATGATATCTTGAAGAACAGCTTCTGTGCCAAAATGGGTTAGGATGATTCTCTTTTGTTTAACATCAATTACCACACCTACAACGTCTGAAGAATTGTTTATCATCAATTACCACACCTACAACGTCTGAAGAAAAAGATGTTATGGTTTCATTTAGCTTAAATATAATATATGGCAAAATCATATGTATAACTGTAAAATATGTAATAGATTTTGTACTGATGTTGATGTCCTTATCCATGTGATGTTCTAATTCATGAAATGGAGTAGGTTGATATTGCGTGAAAACGAAGTTCAAATTGTCTTCATGCAGTTCTTCAATTTTTGTTCGTCCTGTTATGGTCCAGATTTTTTGATCGGAAGATGAGCAGCTTTGAAAATGGCTTCGGTTCTCTTTTACTGTTGCATTTGAAACTATGTATGTTTTTCCCAATTCAAGCTGGTCGTTAAGTGCAGTAATATTTGTAACACACAAGGTTGCTATAATCTCATTACCCTGTTGAACAGAAAAATTCAAGTTATTATATAAACAGAAAAATTCAAAGTGTTTATATAACGTATATGTGTATAATAAAAATGAAACATTATTTACGTTATAATTTATGTACCTCTAAATCCATGAGAAGAATAGTTTGATATTTGGTAGTGGAATGACGAACGGTCTTTGGTGATTGCTTTCCGGTGACGATTACCTTTGCAGACCAATTAGTCTCTAAAATTGCAATTTGTGGGATAAGTTTACAGTGCCTAGCCATGTTGTTTGAGAGAAGTGTAATATATAGTTCCTGTTTGATTTTCTAATTTTCAAGTATAGAGTGAGGATATTTATAGAAGGCATAAGAAGATATTTTAAATTTGAATAAACAATTTATAAATTTCTGTATGAGTTTAAAAATTTTCCAAATGATAAAGTTAAATATTTCAAGCTGTAAAAGTTTTGCAAATGATAAAGTTAACTATTTCAAGTTTCAATGTAGCGACGTGTCGGATGAGAAATATCTATTTTCAGATGCGCTGTAAATATTCATTTTTGTATCAATTTTAGTAGAAAAGATGTGGTTAAATATTTTTTTTTAGTAAAAGAAGTTATATTTTTTGAAGATAATAAAGTGGTGTGAAATTGACTATATATTTGTCGGTAAGAATATAATTTTATTTTTTTTTATGCTTATTTGTATTCTATAAAATTTCAATGATTATAATTGTAAATAGCCTTTAATTTTACATATCTATGATTTAGTCCATAAATATAAATGTTATTTGTAAATGTGCATTGGATAGGGTCTACTATGTGGTAAGTGATATTAGGGAGGGTGATAGGGTTGGAAAAAAAAGGATTCGGGAGTGTTTTTTTTTTTCACAAATTGTTAAACTTATAATATACAATATAGATGTTAATTTAAACTTGAAAACTATTAACAGCGAAAATGTTACGAGTAAACGTTATGAAAGAAAAAATGACTTTGATTTATAAAGAGTAAGAAATTTAAATTTAGATCTTTTGAATATATATGTAGTTCTGGAAATATGCCGGAACGAAATTATATATTAGTAAGCACCGTAAAGTAACTAAAAATAGTAATATGTGTCTTACACAAACATTGAACTAATTCCTCCTGAATAAATATCTGATTCTTCAGTTTGCAATATGGAGCTGCGATATGGAGTTACTGGTGATGACAGGAATAATATTTTTAATTTTATTGTAAATAAGAAAAATTTATTTAACGACAATAGATGTAGAAGAGGAAAAATTCGGTTCATAGAAAATGTAGTTAGAATAAAAATAATTATAATTAAAAGTATATCATTTATTTCTTTGTCCTTTAAAATGAAAACGTAATAACAATTATATGAAAAAATAAAAGATCATAAAAAATACGAACTGATATGTGCCTTTTTTTAATTTATAAAATTAGAAGATTAGTGTATTTGTTTATTATTTTATTTGTATAACATAGAATACAAAATTATAAAATATATATAGCATAAAATATGAAGTCAGTTATATAAATAAAAAAGAAACACTACAAATGAATAATGCAAATTACAAATGAATAATGTAACACTATAAAATAACAGGAGTACGAAAATATGTAAGTACGATGTCTTCTATTTATGTACAGTGAAAGAACTTCCTTGTACACTATATTTTGCGTACATGTTATGTGTAACGGCTCAGCAATTGATGGTTTCAACATAACTTTTAAAGATTTGCTAGTTTAGCTCTTGATAATACTACGTAAAATTGGCCATGACAAAATATTGGCTCTGGAAGATATAAACCAACAAAATCAAGTGTTTTGCATGTTTAGTATTTCATTAAATAAATACAATTGTGTTCCATGATTAAGATTTTCGTAAGTAATTAGGTATAGTTAATTTTGTTTTTTTTGTATATTTAGTATGCAAATATCATTATGTTTCCCTACTAATCTTGAAAACATTTATTTTACTCCATTACGTTCTTCAGCTTGTACAACTAAATTTTAAAGTTTTGGTATTGCAGCAGAACATAAACTTTTACTGTAAGTATTTATATGTAGAAGTTATTTTTGTTCATATTATTATTACTTTTGCATATTTAGTACTTAGTATTTCTTTAAATAAATATAATTGTGTTCCATGTTTAAGATTTTTATAAGTAGTTAGGTATAATTAATTTTGTTTGTGTAGATTTAATATTTCTCTATGTTTCATAATAAATTCTGAAGCATATTAGGTTAACTTAATAAGTTTGTCAACATATCATTTCAGTATTATTAGTATTATTACTGGGTTATCAACATTATATCAGGTTTTCTATAACGTTGTACAATAGCCATTCTATCTATATATCTTCGTAACATATCACGAGGTCCACATGTAAAGGATTTTGATAAAACAAAGAAAATAGTTTAATCTTGCTGTTTCAATTTTAACGTACATATCTACGACATATTGTTGAAATAATCTACCAGTATGAAGTAGTACAGACTTATCAAAAGTTCTAATTTGTAATTTATATAAATAATACTCTCGACAAGATACCTGTGTGCGAGATACCTGTGTACGTGTCTTCGCATGATCAAGTACTACGGAAGAAAAAATTAATTTAATATTCATCAATAAAATAAAATATGACTAAAACATATACATGATTAATAACCTTCATTTTCTTTTTGAATGAATTCAACTGCAGAAGTATCTATGTTAGGGAAAACATCCGATGAAAGAAGTATAGAAAACTGAAATGTGTAAACATAATTAATTAATATATAATTACAAAGAACTGCTGGAAATTATGAAAGTTTTCAGAATTTCTAATATCTATATATAATGAGAAGACACCAATGAAAGAAGTATAAAAGACTGAAATGTGTAAACATAATTAATTAATATATAATTACAAAGAACTGCTGTAAATCATGAAAGTTTTCAGAATTTCAAATATCTATAAACATAATAATTAATATATAATTAGAAGGAACTATTGAAAGTATTCAAAATGTAAATATTTATATTTATAGTAATATAAAGTAAGCAGCTACGAAATGGGAAAAACGAATTTTAAAAATACGAAATGTGAAGCTTCAAATCATCTGGAGAACAAATTATTTATAAATCTATCATGTAACAGTTAAAATCTACAAAATATGATAAACAGTTGAAACCTAAATCATAAGAAATAAGTACATAGGGAAATAGGGAAACAAAAAAGTTGAAGAACTAAATAAATTTATTATGCAACAGTTATAAAATCGGTAGATACCTTATATAATTCTTATGCGCTATCGAACGTATAATATTTCTTTAGTGTAAATAGGTGAACTGAAAAAACAGAAAAAACAGAAATAAATACATATAAGAAATAGTTATTTAACACAAAAACGAAAGTAACTATCACAAATATGACAAAAACATTAAAACACAAATTATAATATGGCAAAAAATTAAAACGAAAATCATAATAAATGAATACATAGGGAGATGGAAATATAACAAACTTAAAAAAGTTAATAAATCTAACGTATAACAGTTATGAGATTCATATATCACTTTAGATTATTCAAATGTGCTATTGAGCATGTAATGTTTTCTTACATTGAATAGGTGAGCTGAACAAATCAAACAAAACGAGTATAAGAAATCCAGATTAATAATAATAATTTTATATAAATCAAATAAGAAATAAATATAAAAATAACTTATAACAAATCTAAAAAAAAAACAAATCCGCATATAGCATGGATAGTAGAGGCACATAAGGAAATGACACGTACAATTGAGAGAGAAATTTTGTTTTTTTTTTACCTCCTGACGTTTAAAATTATATATCTCGTAGAAGATGGAGGAAAAATATGCGTGAATGTGCATAAATAGAAGATATTTTTATTTAAGTAATCGACACGATTCTCGCTTTAGTAGAACAAACAAATCGTAATGACATGAACAGTAACCGCCACAAGTAAATGTCAGAAGACTATTGAACATTAAATGGCCTTGATTTTTGTCAAATAATATGCAAAAGATATTTTAATTTTTATCATTACGAAGATATTTAAATTTTTTTTAATTGATTCAAGAATCGAGATAAGTTCAATAGTAACCGCCACGAATAGATGGAAAGGTAATCAGATGAACAGTGATCCGGGAACTATGAACAGTACAGTATGTGTGAATTGAAGGAGGAAAAATAAGAGATAACGGACGCTGAATGAAAAGCAAAGGTACTAATATGATGAACAGAAACCTAAATGCCAAGTCACAATTCAAGTCTATATTAATTTGTGTGAAATGAACAGTGATCCTATTATGAACACTAAACTACTTGTGAACTGGAGGAAAAATAAGATATACGGTATGAACAGTAAACTACGTGTGAACTGGAGGAAAAATAAGATATACGGTAACCGACACGAGTTGAATAATCTTTATTAATTTGTGTCAAATGAACAGTGATCCTATAATATGAACAGTAAACTACGTGTGAACTCAAGGAGGACAAATAAGATATACGTGTGGAATAAATGAACAATAATTCTGAAAAGGTAATAATATAAAAAGTCAGATAAAGACGAAAGTAAAGGTGATTCTCTCCTCATCACACATGCCATGTTACATAAGTATTTATGGATTTGTTTTTTTTTTTCCTACCCTAAAGGAAAAATAAGAGATAACGGACGCTGAATGAAAAGCAAAGGTACTAATATTATGAACAGAAACCTAAATGCCAAGTCACAATTCAAGTCTATATTAATTTGTGTGAAATGAACAGTGATCCTATTATGAACACTAAACTACGTGTGAACTGGAGGAAAAATAAGATATACGGTATGAACAGTAAACTACGTGTGAACTGGAGGAAAAATAAGATATACGGTAACCGACACGAGTTGAATAATCTTTATTAATTTGTGTCAAATGAACAGTGATCCTATAATATGAACAGTAAACTACGTGTGAACTGAAGGAGGAAAAATAAGATATACGTGTGGAATGAAGGAACATTAATTCTGAAAAGGTAATAATATAAAAAGTCAGATAAAGACGAAAGTAAAGGTGATTCTCTCCTCATCACACATGCCATGTTACATAAGTATTTATGGATTTGTTTTTTTTTTCCTACCCTAAAGTCAACACTTGTAGGTGTTTATAAGGCAGACGGCGGATAAAGAAGTCAACAATTGTGGCAATTAATAAGCCTATAAGACCCTTTTGTTTTGAGGTGCAAAATGTTTATAAAGTGAGGGAAAACGAGGATAAAATGGGCAACGAAAATGCTTCACAAATGAATAGTGAATGGCGGATTCGCTCTTTTATATTAGTAGGGACAAGGAGAATGTTGCCCTTGTCCCATGTTAATGTCTTTTAGTTTATGGCCGGGCTGCTGATTGAGAAATCACAGTTAATTATAAAAACATTAAATTAGAATGATTTAATTCCCATATTGGAGGATCCGAGACAACTTGTCAACTGGTTGGCTCAGTTTGTCCCTATCATTAAAATAATAATTATTTTTTACTCAAACGTTTATTAATAAACATCTTGATTGTCTTATGCCAAATTTGTAATTTACTCTTTCGTATTCTTGTGAATGAGAATGTGCTTTCTAAATCTAGAATATCTCCAGCCTTTAATGATTTTGTAACTGCCCTTCTTCAAAATACTTGAAAAAGATTTTTCTTTCGAGTTAATTGACAAGTGGACATTGAAGTTTGTAAGTAATTTCAAAATGATCACTAAACTAATTTTTTTGTCCCATTAAATCATTGGAGTATACAACGGTTTCACAAATAATATCTCATTTAGAAAAATGAAAGTAAAAATAATGCGAATTACTATTAAGTGCCTCGGTGAACCACTGAAGTTACATTGTACGTCATTTAATAATTGTCGTGCTTCTATCTTACTTGTTTGCGTCAAAAATGATTTATCTAAAAAACTATTTAATGCCATATCTAATATATTATTTTTTGATAACACTTTGCCATATTCTCAATTATCAAATTACAATTTAGAAGCAAACGCAATGTTCATGTTCACCATCTTGTCAATGTCACACCACCGTAAAAATTAAAATGACCAATAAAACTGAAAATAAACATGTAATGTCAATACAGTTTCTTCTTACCAGGCCTAAATACCATATATTCCCAACGTCGATGTCATCAAATGTATGCATCACTTTTCACTACAAAGAAAATGAACCTTGAACGTTGGATCGGAAATTCTTCATCAATCTATGAACCCATTTAAAATTTTCGAAAACGTGAAAAGTTCAACCTTCTAACACATTTAGAATCACAAATTCCATATCATTCCGTCACATCATTAACAACAGACACAAAAAATAAAAAATAATGTAATGAACTTCCTATTTTTTCAACGTGGCGCATCACACATTACAAGCTTGTGTCATGCAGTAAGAATGCTCCTCTTTATTCGGCACAACAAGTTCATCATTAGTTGGGCCAATGCCCAACTTGGAAATTCTGAAATTAGAAAGTAGTGCATTTGATGGAGAAATCTGGAACACAAAGGATGGAGAGTTTTAAAAACTCAAATTCCTTAAACTACGTTCCTTAGATCTCGAACAATGGAACTCCTCGAGCGATCATTTTCCGGTTCTTGAACGATTGGCATTGTCTTTTTGCCTAGTATTAGAGATGCTACCTTCTGAATTTAGCAATATTCCAACATTGCAGAAGATTGAGGTACATTGTTCTGGCATAAATCTCGAAAAATCAGCTTTAAAAATTCGTGATGAACAACACGATATTGGTAGTGAAGAGCTTGATGTGACGTTTCCTACCTTCTCTAGGTGGTAAAGAGAATATCTGTGTTCCACTGGAGTACAACCAAGTAAGTTTAACCTCATCTCAATTTTTCTTCTTTCTGACAAAAAAAAAAAAAAAAAATCCTTTTTATTATTTATTTGATTAATTTTTTTTTTAATTTTCTAACTGCCCAAAAATAAAACTTTTATTTTCCTTAAAGAGAGCCTCTGTTCTACACAGTACACTTGAATAAGTCGAAGCTTATATTGTAATTCTTTTTTGTGACAGAGAATCTTATTTATTTATTTAAGTGATTAATTTCATTTTTAAAATTTTCTAGCAGGAGATTCCTTGACATCCCCTATGGTGAGAAATGATTTTTTTCCAGCTCCATGTGGATTGCCAATTGTACTATAATGGTTAACTTGACAAGTGGTTGGATCTCACCGTAAAGTTGAAGTTCAACAGATTAGATACTTTTAACAAACAATAGTATAAGTAAATATGCAAAAATCAACAAGAAAGGATAAAGAACATGTTTCGCGCAAGTTGTCGCTAACAATTAAAAGATGGGTTCAGACGATTGTGTAAGGAACAAATATCTTGAGACAAAGTCCAAAAAACAGGTGCTTTATTTATGAAGATTATAATTGAGAAAAAACAAAACGCCTTCAAGAGGCACAAACACATGAAGTAAATTGAAAGTTTACAATTAGAAAATAAATGAATTGAAATTACATATCTTGTGTTGTGACTAATTGATTCGGGATCCTTCCTTCTATGTCTTCTTTTTCTTTTTATACTCATTTGACGGTTTTCTCTGTAGAACTGTTTGGAAATTGCTTGACGCTCTATAATTGAGAACTGTTTGGAAATTGCTTGTAGAACGGTTTTCTCATTTGTTAAGGAACTGTCGTTTGCAACTGTTGTTATTACTCTTGTTGTTTAACTGCTTGTAACTGAGATTCTAGGATCGTGTGGTGTGATAAGATTGCTTAATAACCATTTTAATAATCGTCGTTTTAAGTAATCGCAAGACACCGTATTCGACTCAAAGGTTTGGACAAGAATGAGATCATCGCTCTGTGCGACAGTAAGGCGCTTCATTCGCTCAGATTCTGAGTGTCGTGCAGGCTTAGACAATGATAGTATTTTGTTTATGGGCATCTGCTATATTCTACAATTGTCTCATTTGGGCCTATATCTTGAACTCCTTAACTGGCTCCAATTCTTGGACCATTTAATAGGGTTTCATTTTTTGCATGTTAACGGAACACGAGATTTTCGCCATTAGACAAGAGGTTCAAAACTGGAGTTCTTAATCCCCTTTTGAGCTTCCGCAAACCGGAAGAAATTACTATATTATCAAGAATTAAACTCCGTTCAAGGATTACACCAACAGGGCCAGACTTGTGTTTTGCGGGGTCTGAGGCAAACTTCAAAATTTGGACTCCTAAGTCATAGCAGACAATCTATTTTTTTTCATTTATAAGAGTCCTACGGACATTTCTAGTAATTGAACTTTGGACTGGTAGCCAAAGCAGGAAATGAGCATAGACGACCAACAACTCTATAGCAAAATAGAGTAAAAATACGATCTGCTTCACCAAGCCAAGCGTATCACCATTAATAACAACAAATTTCAATAAAATAGCCCTATTCAGCCCACTTCATCTGAGAAATGTTCGATGCAAAAAGAGAAGAAGTGATACTAACCTAGAAACACACTATCAGCTGTCAAAGCCAGAGAAGCAGGCAGAGTAATCCTCAATATCTCTAAACCAAATTCGTCCAATTTGAAAACTAATCTGCTCCAACAATTAGAAAATTGAAATAGTTAGCACAATTTGTCTAGACAAGCCTCAAAACTAAGAATCACTTGAAGCAAGATATTACCCATTATGCTTGTTTCATACTTAAAATCTTGATTAACACAAATATATTTTGAAATTTAGATAAAATCTTCCAAAATCTAGAGCCAAGTATAATGTGAAGTAAATTTAGTCTGGTAATCCGAATTTTAATGCCAAGGTTACAACAATTTATCAGATTCTAAACTAGCACTCAACACAACCATTGTGATTTACTGGTTCTTAAACATAATGTTGCATTCTGAGTTAATATAGATTTGAAAAGCAACAACTAACCTTATACTACAATGTATTATCCAGTTGTACACATCTGTCGTCTAAAAGTATATGTGGGCATAGCAATTGTCAAAATTATCTAAAATATATTTGGCACCTCGGACCTCCTAGAATTGTTGTCTTTTGACTAGAAAAGGTAATGCTAACTCAAACAATCATTTTATTCTGGACAATACGCAACTTAATCATAATGTAAATCAATTTGATATAGTGGAAAATAAGGGAATGTATACAATATAAAATCAAAATGATTTCTTGGACAAAATAATCAATGCTACATATACAAACTCAGAATAGAAATTTCACGTGGAAATTGAAATTTATGCCTGGGGTTTCATAAATTAAGAGAAAGAAAGAAAAATTCAAAGAAATGCAAAAGTGGCCGAGAACTCATAACTACACAGCAATACTCAATGTAAAGTGTAAACGAAATACTTACAGACACCAGTTTCCACTGCCATTTCTTCCGTCTCGACTCTGGACTTGTCTCTCAATTGGAGGTAAGTGAACGAACGGCCTGAAGGCTGAACTGTTGAAGAATGAAGGCTTAAGTTTTAAAAAAAAAAGGCCCCTAAAAAATCTGGGCATGAGGCGGAGGCCTCTTGGGCCTCTCATTAGGCCCGGTCCGTACACCAAGCACTCAGACGAATCACTCAAGATTACATCAAAGAAGAGGAAACCTACAAACTGATCAAAACAGTAAACCACACAAGGATACAGTACTAGCCCTTTACTGATCGCTCAAGATATATACAAGGACTATACAAAAGAGATCTAAAGAGGCTTCCAATTTATAGTGCAAAAACAGTGACAACGAGAGAGAGTTCGAGAGAATGAATGAATTAATTCAACAGCCAACTCAAAACTCAAACCCTAATATGAGAAAACTCCAGAAGGTCTCCATCTAACAGTCTGTGGGGTGACACTTGTCGACATCTCCACCATCAAGATATAAGTGAAAACGCCTGAAGGTTAAAAACACACTTATAACCAAATAAAACTGGAAGTCACCAAGTTAATAGTCCAACAAGAAAAACAACAAATCAGCCCAACTCTATAATAAAATCAGGTCCAGTAAGCTCATCATTGTGCCATTTTCTCCACAATCTCCACCTTGGTATAATGATTCTAGTTTCATCTATAGTGATTTCTTCCATTATGACATTATTTGCTCTTATTCGTGATACACAAATCAGCAAGTGTTAATGTTCAGCTGACTTAAATAGTCCAAAAACTTATTTAAAGACAGCACTTTGGTACCAACATCAGCAGGGTTAAAATGAGTGAAAATTTTCTCAAGTTTTATGATACCTTGTGACATAACATCTCTAATAAAATGAAATTTCACATCAACATGTTTAGATCTATCATGTAAAATAGGATTCTTACTCAAATAAATGGTAGATTGGCTATCAGAATATAACACAACATCTTTAACAAAACCAAATTCATTTAAGAGTCCTTTTAGCCAAATTCCCTCTTTTATAACATTAGTTGCAGCAATATATTCAGCCTCAGTTGAAGATAATGCAACAATTTTTTGTAGTTGAGATTTCCAACTTATGCAAGAATTATACAAAGTATACACATAGGCTGAGGTATATTTCCTATTATCTCTATCACTTGTATAGTCAAATCAGCGTAACCTCTCAAGATAACAACACCTTTGGATTGTTTCTTGTAATGAATACCCAAGTCACAAGTTCCCTTTATGTATCTTAGAAGCCACTTCATAGCTTCTCAATGAGTTTCACCAGGATTTGACATATATCTACTCAATACACTTATTGAGAATGCCAAATCAGGTCTAGAACAAACCATTATATACATAACAGACCCAACTGTATTAGAATATGACACTCTTGCCATTCTTTTGAACTCATCTTCAGATTTGGGATATTGATTATTTGAAAGTTTAAAATGATTTGTTAAAGGTAAACTCACACTTTTATGCCCCGTTTGAGCCACCTTATTATCTCATTAAAATGAAAAATATGACCGTTATCCATCACATCACATCAACATTTAAATTTAAATTTTCTATCTCTTGTGTGGGCCCCAATAACGGTTATATTTTTTATTCTCATTCTACAATAATTTGGCTCAAACAGGGACTTAGTATCAAACATAGAAATTTTTTCCAACAATTTCAAAATATAAGATTTTTGACATAGACTGACTAAGTACGCCTTCCATCCTATTGCTTTTAATTTCAATACCCAAAATTTTTCTAACAAGACCTAAGAGTGTGTTTGAGATACATTCTTTTGAAAGAATGTATTATTGAATAGTAGATTGATGGAGAATGTGTGGTTAAAAATGAAGGAAAAGTTATTGATGTGATGGACAATATTATTTTATTGAAGAATGAGTAGAAGAATGATAATGAAAAAAATAATATGTACCAAACAGGGCCTAAGTCTTTCATTTCAAATTCAGATTTCAATTTGCTTTTTATTAACTCTATTTCTTTTATATCACTACTAGCCAGAGCATGTCATCAACATAAAGAAGAAGATAGAGTGAATTTTCACCATCACTTCCATTGCAAAAAAGACAGGTATCAAAATTGCTTCTTTTAAAATCAAGTCTAAACACAAAAGTATCAAATCTCTTGTATCATTGTCTTTGAGCTTGTTTTAAACTATATAAGAATTTTTTAAGAAGGCATACAAGGTCAAAATTTTTGTTTACTTCAAAACCTCTTGGTTGTTTCATGTAACTGCTAAGGCTAATATAACTCTAACCGTTGTAAATTTTACAGCTAGAGAAAAGATTTCATTAAAATCTATACTCTCCTTTTGAGTAAAGCCTTTTAGCCACATGTCAAGCTTTGTATCTAATGTCATTCTCACTTTGTTCCCCCTTTTTATCTTAAAGATCCATTTACAATCAACAACCCTTTTTCACTTAGGTCTATTAGTCAAAATTCATGTTTTATTCCTTTTAAGAGATTCCATTTTATCTTGCATTACTTCAGGTCAATGCTTAGAATCTTTACTACTCATAGCCTCATTAAAAGATACAGGTTCATTTTCAATGAACCCTTGAACAGCAAGCAAAGACACTTCATCATCAAATCTCACAGGTGGTCTTACTTGTCTTCTTTGCCTATCTCGAGCAGGTTGATAATCATCTAAAGATTGATTTGTTTCCAAATCAAGTTCAGATTGTTCAGACTCATCATTACTATGAGTTTCAACATCAACATACATTAGAAAATTGATTATCATCCTCAACTTGCTGCACCTCAATTTCAATTTCTCTCTCTACACTCTAAGTCTAACTTAAGGGTTCAGTACTATTAATCTTTTTCAAAAAAGGTAGATCATTTTAATTAAACACAACATTTTTGCTTATTATGATATTATATCGTTTAGTTTCCCTTATCCATAGCCTATACCCTTTTACTCGTTCACCATAACCTAAGAAAACATACTTAAGTGCTCTAGGATCCAATTTCCTTTCTGATTGATGTGCAAAGGCTGCACACCCAAAGACTCTCAAATTACTAAGGTCTACTGGTTTACCATTCAACATTTCTTCAGGAGTTTTAAAATGTATAGCACTAGCAGGGCTTCTATTAATAAGGTAATTAGCAGTTTTAGCAGCTTTCTCCTAAAATAGCTTGGGAAGACCAGAACTAAGAAGCGTGCATCTAACTTTTTCAAGTATAGTTCTATTCATTCTTTCAGCCAAAGCATTCTGTTTCTATTATCACTAAGTCTCTTAGGACAGTTTTTGATAAAATGACCTTCCTCTTGATAGTAAAAATAATTTTTACCTTTAATTTTCATTTTATCTTTCTGAAAACCTTTCTTCTTCTGTCCTAATTTCTTATTAAAATTACTATACTTGGGATTAAACTTGGACTTCATCATCAAATTCATACCACTAACACTCTTTCCTTTAAGATTTCAACTCTAACTCCTTAGTTCTTAAGACATTAATGATCACTTCAGTAGTTAGAGTTTTTCTACCATATTCAATACCATTTTTAACATCTTTATATTTATCACCTATTGAATTTAATAAAACCACAGCCAGCTGTTGAATCTGTTGAATCTATCAATGTTAGTTTCGAGGCCAAGAGATGGGTCCAATTTAAAACCAAAAAACCGTTTCAGAAGAAAAACCTTACTAGGCATAGTCTTGTTCAAATAAGTGGTCTCAAATTTTTTCCACAATTTAGCAGCAGTTTTTTGTTTCTCCAACTTCTCTAAGCACGTGTTCGACAAATGCAGAAATATAGAACTCCATGCTATTTCATCTTGTTCAATTACTTTACTTGTTTTAAGATCAGTTAGCCATGACTCATCAATGACTTTTGCACATTTTTGTTGAAGTAAAAGATTTTTCATTTTCTGGCGCTAGAGAGTAAAGTTTCTTTCACCATTAAAAACTTCCAATTCAAATTTTGAAGAAGGAATTTTAATAAAGTTGAATGAAAAAGTAATTGATGCAGATCAGTCAGAATACACCAAATGCGTATACAACATGTAATAATCCAGATATCAACACTCAAGAGACAAAACTGAATAATACAGGAACTGTAGAGTTGTATAAACAAATGTTCAGTATTTCAGAGAGTTAATTCCAGGTAAGACAGTCACAAAATAGGTCTTAACACACAAGAGCTAGTGCAAATTATCACAGTTTGCAATATGTAGATTTAAAGAACACGAGCAGAAGCTTAATGTCAAGGTCCTTGACTCGAAATCAAGGCAACCCTCAGATTCTAGACAACTCTAAGGGTTTCTAGACAAATGTATTGCTAAGAAGAGTCTCAAACCCAAGTTTAAAAAATGTTTGCAAGAAAACTTTAAAGTATAAGTAAAACATTTGTACAATAAGATGTAAAACAGGAATGAACTCACCAAATCCCTTTATTAGGGTTTCAGAAATAATGAACGCAAACTGAATCATGAGTTAAACATTAAGATCTGCACAGATCGAGGCCAAGAACCATCGTATGATGCTCTGATACCACTTGTAAATTGAAGTTCAACAGATTAGATACTTTTAACAAACAATAGTAGAAGTAAATATGCAAAAATCAACAAGAAAAGATAAAGAACATGAGATTTTCGCCCTTAGGCAAGAGGTTCAGAACCGGAGTTTCTAATCACCTTTTGAGCTTTCGTCAACCAGAAGAAATCAATATATTACCAAGAATAAAACTCTATTCAAGGATTACGCTAGGCACTCAGACAAATCACTTAAGATTACATCAAAGAAGAGGAAACCCACAAACTGATTGAAACAATAAACAGCTCAAGGATGCCATACTAGCCCTTTACTAATCACTCAAGATATATACAAGGACTATACAAAAGAGAACTAAAGAGGCTTCCAATTTAGAGTGCAAAAACAGTGACAAAGAGAGAGAGATAGAGTACAGAGAGGTTCTGAGAATGAATTAATTCAACAGTCAACTCAAAACTCAAACCCTAGTATGAGAAGTCTCCATCCAACGGTCCGTGGGGTGACACTTGGCGACATCTCCACCATCAAGATATAAGTGAAAATGCCTGAAGGTTAAAAACACGCTCATAACCAAATAAAACCGAAAGTCACCAAGTTAACAATCCAGCCCAACAACAATAGTCCAACAAGCAAAACAACAAATCAGTCGAACTCAATAATACAATCAGGTCCGGTAAGCTCATCATTGTGCCATTTCTCCACACTCACTATCTTAGCCTTGAGCCATTTTCCAAATGATCGTCAGTGCCTAAATTTGACATCATTAGCAAATAGTTCTTTAGTTTTCCATAAACTAGTTTATAATGAGATAGTAAAGGAACTTAGTCTAATTTGTCGAACTCTTTTTGTTTTTTTTTAAAAAAATTGAATTATCTTGCATTTTATTAATTCTGTATTTATCCACCTCCTGTTACCCATCAAGATGGGGGGAGGGAGGGATAACCATTCTTTGTGATTGTGATTTATCCCACGTCAGATGTATCTAAGAAGCGAGACTCCAAATGGTGATTATAAACATACAGGTTCAACACTGAACAACTAATCTTTGCGATTGGGCTAGGACAGAGCTGGTGAGTTTTTAATTGAGAAATATTTGGAATTGCTTTCCGTATGTACTCTTTATTAGTGTCTGCATTATTATTTACATTTTGTAATACTTTTCATTCATATAGAGATTGTTGGAAAATAGTTTATAATTAGGTTGATTTTAGTCAATTTTGACCAAATGTTCGAGTAGGTCGCGATAATCAATTTATGCAGATGAATAGTCAAACACGTTATACTCCATGAGTAGATGATTGTTGTATATTTGATTTCGCAAAACCAGAATGAATTGAGAGATTATAGCCAAAAAAAATGCTACCACAAGTTGAAATAATGGAGAATAAATCGGCCGGAATAGGAAAAGTGAGAATTCCACCTAAAAAAACTAGAAGAGTTGAAACCATTTTATATTGCTCAAATTAAACATTTGGATTTGAACTCCCAATGAATACCGACAGTCTTTGAAGGGAAGAATGCTTGCGGATTAATTCTCCAAATAGTCAATGAACTTTTCCATAAGTTTCCAAGAGGTTACTGAAATTCAAAACTTCCCCGAACAGTCACTCAACTTTACAAATTGGAATCGCATACATCACTGGTAAACGTCGATTGTAAAATTAGACGACTCTGATGACCTGGCCAATATGGTATGGTAGGCAATTCAACATGAATATTGTATTTTGATAGAATTGTAGAAAATTAATCATCCCCTAAGTCATTTTCTTTGTAAAATTAGACTATTCTAATAACATGGCTAGAGAAATTGGAGGAAATTGACTTGAGGGATGATTAATTACCTACAATTCTATCAAAATATGATATTCATGATGAATTGCATACCATACCATATTGGCAAGGTCATCAGAATCGTCTAATTTTACAATTGGCGTTTACCAGTGATGTATGGGGTCCCAATTTGCAAAGTTGAGTGACTATCTAGTGAAGTTTTGAAGTTTAGTGACATCCTATAAATTTTTGGCAAAGTTCGGTGACTATTTAGGGGATTAACCCAAGCTTACATAATAGCAAGTTCGGCCAAAGCCTACACAAGCGTCGTCACTATCGTTGACACCCATCGACCGACATGTACAGGGGCACAAATCACAATTCGTGGACTTGGGTTTGACAAGATCAAGTTGGTGTGTATATATGTAAAACAATATTTAAATTAAATAATATATTTAATTATATTATTCATTTTTCTCGAAATTTTTTGTTGGGCGATACGTGGCGTCATCTGAAAAGTGACAATTTCGGTTCAAAATAAGTACAGGCAAGTTGTGTATGTTCAAAACACCGCTTTTCGAATATTGTGTCTTTTGGATCTAACTTTTCAACATTTATAAATCGGCCCCTATAGATTGGATTTATTCATTCCTAACTCGAAATATCCATTTCATTCCTATTTAGCACGTTAATTATCAGCAGAGGCGGACCCACATGGGGTCATGTGGGGTCAAATGACCCCACAATTTTTTTTTTGTTTTCAAGTTTTTTTTTTAATGATTGGAACTGGCCCAAGATATGGCCCAACTTCCCGGCCCAAACGTCAAACCAAAACACTAGCCCAGGCCCAACACCGCATTCCCTTATTTCTTGCCCAAATCCTGAACCATTACCTTACCACGACTTCACTCTCCCTGCCATCTCCCGATTTGAAGCTCGAAATCACCATTTTCTCGAGTTCAAGCTCGAACTCTGCCTCTCCAACCGACAGCCAGCCTCCGGTCGGTTGCAACTCGGTGCTTGCCTGCCTGGGACTCTGCTTTAAGCTTCGTCAAGCGCTCGCGAATTGCCTCTGTCTTTAAAGTTGTAAGTCACCTACTCCGCCACTTGCCTGCCATTTGCTATGTTTATATTCTTTGATAATTGATAGTTTGATCTATAAATTGCATAGACATTATTGATTATACTCGAATTCGTTTGGGCTTTACTAGTTTACTTGGTGGATTTGAGTAAAGCCGTGAGGTACAATGTTATTCAATCGGGCATATTATATGGTTTAGGGTTTAGTTGATTTGGGAATTGATTTTGCTTTGTTTTTCTTGATTAATGGATTTATGTGGTGTTATCAGGAATAGTAAACTTAGGGTAGGTTTGGTGATACTGATTCAAATGTGGTTTCACTGGTTTGTAATCAAGAATTTGTTTTGTAACATGTATGGAGAAATATTTTAAACGAAAATTAGTATGTTCGTGTGTGGAGGAAAATACAGTTGAAACTCAAATGAGTGTTTAAAAAGAAAATGTTAGTCGGGAAGAATCAGATAACGGGAGAAATAGAGATGTTCAGGATAATATTGATTTAGCACAACTGCCTTCGGATCCTGGATTAAGAACTCCAATAGTGAGTTATAATGTTAATGTTCATGATAAAATTAGAAGAGCATATGTACAAAGGGGTCCATGTCAGCCTCGAAATCACTTGTGTCCACATAAACAATTTGGACATTTGTCGTTAAGACGATTTAAAACAACTTGGTTTAATGACTTTCCTGATTGGTTGGAATACAGTATAGCAAAGGATGCCCTATTTTGCTTTTATTGTTATCTTTTCAATCAAAATTATGAAGAACATAGTGGAGGTGATTCTTTTGTTGATGGGGGTTCTCAAACTGGAAGAAGAAAGGAAGACTTCAAACTCATGTTGGGAAAAGTGGTAGTGCACACAACCAAGCGCAGATTATGTATGAGGCTTTTGTGAATCAGAAACAAAATATTGATTGTGTTCTTTTTAAGAAGTCGAAAAGAACGAAAGATGAGTATCGAATTTGTCTGAATGCGTCAATTGATTGCGTTCGATTGCTTCTAAAACAAGGGCTTTCATTTCGTGGGCATGACGAATCTGAAGATTCAAGAAATCAAAGAAATTTTCTTGAACTGTTGCAGTGGTTATGTGATCATAATAAGAAGATTAAGGATGTTTCTTTGAAGAATGCTCTCGAAAATTTTCAGTTAACATCACCTAAAACTTAAAAGGATATTGTGAGTACTATTGCATTTGAAACACTTGATGTTATTATGAAGGATATTGGTGATGGGTTGTTTTCTATTCTTGTTGATGAATCTCGAAATGTATCAGTTGAGGAGCAAATGTCAATTGTTCTACGTTATGTGATTCAGAAAGGACAAGTCATGGAACGTTTTATCGGTGTTGAACATATCTCTAGTACTACGGCTCTCTCACTGAAGGATTCTATCGATCACTTATTCTCAAGATTTAACTTAAGTATATCTAGTTTAAGAGGTCAAGGATATGATGGGGCAAGCAATATGCGAGGTGAGTGCAATGGTCTCAAAGCACTTATTTTGAAAGAGAATTCAAGTGCTTTCTATATTCATTGTTTTGCTCATCAACTGCAACTAGCTATTGTAGCTGTGGCAAACAAGTATGCATATATTGAAACTTTCTTTACTTTAGTGAATAAAGTGGTAAATGTGGTTGTTGGATCGACTAAGCGATGCGATCTTCTTCGAGAGAAAAGAGTCTTGAAGTTGCTGAATCGTTGAATATTGGTGAAATCTCGAATGGAAAGGGTCTTAATCAAGAAACTACCCTTCAGCGACCCGGTGATACTCGTTGGGGCTCTCATTATAGTTCTTTACTTAACTTGATTCTTATGTTCTCTGCTACAGTTGATGTCGTTGAGATGATTGCCACTGATGATAATAGTTGTGGAAAGCGAGGAGAAGCGCGAGTTTTGTTGGGATCTATGTTGACATTTGACTTTGTATTCAGTTTGATTTCATGAAAAAGGTATTGGGTATTTCAGATGAATTGTCAAAATCATTACAAAGAAGAGATCAAGATATTGTGAACGCTATGAAATTAGCGAAAATATGCAAACAACGAGTCCAAGAATGAGGGACGATGAATGAGAATCATTTTTAAGAACAGTTTCTTGTTTTTGCGAAAGGTACAACATTGATATTCCCAACATGGATGATATTTTTATACCTCTAGGCCGTTCACGGCGTAACACGCAAGGAACGACAAATTTGCATCACTTTCGTGTCGATTTCTTCTATGCTATCATCGATATGCAAATTCAAGAGTTGAATGATCGTTTCTCTGAGGTAAATATTGATTTACTCCTTTATGTTTCATGCTTGTGTCCGGATAATTCATTTTCGGCTTTCAACAAGGACAAGTTAATTCAGCTGTGTGATTATTATCCTAAAGATTTTACACCAGTAGAGATTTTGGCTCGTGAAGAGCAAATTCAGACATATATTATTGATATGCGCACAACTGAAGATTTTAAAGGTTTACGAGGTTTTGACCATCTTGCAAAAAAGTTGGTTGAAACGAAAAAAAATGAAGTGTATCCATTAGTTTACCGACTTGTAACATTGGCGTTAATTCTTCCAGTTGCTACTGCTACAGTAGAGAGAGTATTTTCTGCAATGAAAATTGTCAAGAATCGACTGCGTAGTCAGATGGGAGATCAATTGTTAAGTGATAGTTTAGTTGCATATGTTGAAAACGATGTACTTAACAATATTGATAGCGATTTAATAATACGACATTTTCAGAGTATGAAAACACATAGGTTACAATTGTTATAGCATATCGGCTTATTTTCGTTAATGATATGATATTTTGGAATTCTCGTTTTTGACCCCACAACGCGAATCGTCTGGATCCGCCCCTGATTATCAGCACACAATTTCCCGCCGCTTGAGTTATTCGCTAAGCACGATTGGTTTCCCATCCAAAGTGCAAAATCATGGCCCAAAGGCACAATATTATAGCACGTTTATGGGAGAACCCAAAGGAAAATAACATAATTGATATTAAGGAAAGCGCAAGACCACTTTGGCCGAGCAGTAAAGATGTGTGCTTTCTAAGGCTATTTCTAATCTATAGCACCAAATTTGTGCAATTTTCACACTGTTTTACAAAGTTATGTAATGTCTAACTCATTACGCCAAATGTACCGTATTTCCTTTATTTCTTTATTTTTTAATTCTAAACGATGAATTTGTTTTAAAAATTATTTAAATAAAAACTATATTACTACTAAAATTAATAAATTAAATATTACATTTACAATATTGCATTTATTAATAAATTAAAATATTATAATACCACAATTAAAAAAATATTCCATTTAACATACATGAGTAATTTAATTTAATTTATTCAATAATAATTATTTATTACTTGATTATTACAATTTACTATAAATAAAAATAAAAATAAAGTTAAATTATTGAATAAATAAAAAAATATAGTAAGAATTAAAATTTGTTATAGCATAAAATAAGGAACAAAAAGAAAATTTTTAAAAACTCTAAAAACTACATCAAATGAAACTGTTCATTACACCAAATTGGTATATAGACTTGGTATTGGGTTGAAGCAATTTTTGTTGGGAAATATATGTACGAAAGCAGAAAATGGTTGTATGTTGAATAACAAATAAATGTTTAGTTTAATCTGCAGGAGCGTAATCAAACTTTATCAAATAAGAAACAAAGGACAAGAAAGTAAAAAGAAGAAGATGAAAATGAATCGAGACAAGTGAATGTCACTTTCTCCTTAAGACAAAATTGCCCCGTAACTATGAAGTTAATACTCTAAATAGTCACTAAACTTTTTCAAAATTTTCCAGAATGTCCCCAAACTTCAAACTTCATAGGAGGTCACTGAACTTCAAAAATTTCTTGTATAGTCACTGAACTTTGCAAATTGGGACCCCATACATCAACGGTTCAGTGACCCCTTAGGAACTTTTCATAAAGTTGAGTGACTATTTAGGGAAGTTTATTTGTTGGGCCTCCCTTCGTATCTTTTAGCCTTATCAAAGGCCTCACACTACCACCCCAACTCGAAAGTCCATGCATTATATGAATATCATACCTAGACTTCATGGAATGTTATTACACTCTGAAAAATTAGGAGTCGCATGTGGCCTTAGTTAACCCGCGTGGCAGACAGTTTGGGGGCCTCGCGCCTCACACATTGACCCAAGACGACCCGGTTCAGGGTTGGATTCTCCCCCATAGCACGAAACTGGGACGACCCCATTGTATACAGACCCCCTATGTAAGAACCGGTCTAGACGAGACGGTGACAAGATCCTCAACATATCTTGTGCTACGTGATTGATAAGACAATCCGACGCCACCACCGCCGCCATCCTATCTGGTCAAGTCTAAGGCCGCAAGCTAGGCCTTATAGAGATGAAAATGGTCCTAGCATTTAGTGCTGTGATTCATTAATGTATATGTCAAGAGAGGTTAGTCAGTAGGATGAGGCCACGTGCACTATCATCCAATGGACCTCGTTCATCTCGCCCAAGTATAAAAGCTCACACTCAGTGCCATTCAAAGGTAATGCAAGTTTAGACTCTCAAAGCTATATACTTGCTTCCACACATATTTTACTTATTCACCCCAAAGACGACCCTGTTTTCTTACAGAGGAGGCTCACGTTTTAAACTCTCCTACACATATAATTACTTCTCCACCTCACTTGACTGTCGAGTGCGCGCGGCCAACTCCACCACCACCGGAGAAGGCCAAGTGTGATTAATGGTTTGTCCAAGTGTGTAGGAATCTAGCTTGCGTGGACATGAGATTTGTTGGCCACATCATTAGTATAGTTTTGGGGTCAACACCACCTGCGGCAATTAAAAAGGAGTTCGTTGAAGTTATGAAACGAAACTACAATGACACCACCTACAACTCAAATTGCCCAAAATGTTAGAAATAAAAGGTATGGGTTTCCTTGGAAGAGTTTAATTTGTGGTTTCCATGGTTTTTGTCTCTGTTTTGGAAGGGGCGGAGTTTAATTTGATAAAAAAAAATGTATTAGAGTTTAATTTTTTTGATTTCCATGGGTTTTTGTATTTACTCGTTCCTTTGCCGAAATTGAGTGAATTGATATCGATAAGGGTTACTTTTGTGTTTCTTTGGGGATTTTCTCTGCTTCCATGAGTTGAAATCATCGGTCCAATTGATTTTTTTTTTTGTTTCTTTTTATGTAACAACTTTGGACTGGAACAAAGCAAAGACAGTTGGCTATTTTCGTTATTCACTGTTATAGCATTGTTTCACTGCTACACTCGTGATTTATATTCTCACCCGATATTTATTGAATAGCGGTGGCAAACGGTCGCGAAATATCGGCCGCTATACTGCTACTCCACCGTTATTTAAATCCTTGGAAACAACAAATTTTCACTACTGAAGGGATTTCAACCACTGGTAGGGTTTACATTATTCAAAGTCGCATTATTGATACAACGAAGCATCAAGAAACCTAGCAAATCAGAGAGCTATGAAAGCCCTCGTAAACAACACTAAGAAACAACAAAAACACATTACATGATAGCAAATAGTGTTTAGAGCATACAACATCATGAACAAAGCATTGACATTGTATCCGACAATCATCCTTTCCTTTCACAACGAGACAAATTTTTTCTTCCAATAAGAAGTTAGATTGTCGTCTCTGGTTTAACAAAGATGCCAATGGCGTCAAGGTAGTGGCCAGCTCTTCCATGGAATCCAACCACCGTATTTTTATTTATCGGGATGGAGAAAGAAGTTCCAGAACCGGTTCCAAAAGGTCCATAAGTAGCCGTATTTGTAGTAAATGACAGGGATGTTATCGTTAATAAAGAGGCGAAATTTCCATAAGTCCCACTTATGGATATCAGGTATTCAGAAGGCCAGTTAATAAGAACCTGCAAATAATGCAAAGCAAAATACGTGAACTACAGATATATATTTTTTAATTAGCAGTTCGTGAACCATAAATGCTTTGTTGTTTGCAGGGTCTATAATATAATTTTCTATTGCTTGTTTCAATAATTGGTTTCCATACAAAACAATAATTTCTTTACCAATAATTTTGAATATATATATATGTTCAAATTGAGTAGATCTGTACAAGGAAATTAGAAAATAAACAGGCACATCAGGACTAATCTATAACTCGGTGAAGATGGCGGATTTACAGTGGGGTTGTGGAATCACCTGCCCCCACTGTAAATCTAGAAATTTGACATTTCGCCCAATTTTTTTTCAAGATTTTCAAAAAAGTCATTGTAGTATTCAATTTTTGCCCCCACCAATTAAAATTTGGTGTAATTTGCCCCCACAAGTCTTATCTTCTAGCTTCACCCCCGGGAACAAAATTATTGTTCTAATTAAAAAATTAGATGGGACTGGGACAATCAAAATCTCAGCCCGTCCCATGTATATATCACCAGTGTAGGCAAGCTTAAGACAAGAAAAAGAAAAAAAAAATCTTATCATTTTTAATAGAAATTTTTTCTTCCAAAGTAAATTTTAATTTAGTTAAAAAATATTTCGAAAAAATTTAAAATCGTTTTGATAATACAAACGGCGAGAAATTTTCTAAGATAATTTTTTTTCTTTAGTAATATTTTCTATCAAAAAACTTAACACGCCAAAGGGGGAATACTTACAGTTTCCCTGTCACCAATGTCATTAGGGTTGTTGCCTCCGAATGTTCCAGAATCTAAGTCAGTTGTGTCCCGGAAAGATATAGACTTGATGTTTAATCCTACATTGATGACAATCTGGTTTATACCTCGATTTGTCGTATAACTCCATGGATTCCCACCTTGGCCTCCCCATGGACCTATTGAAATAGTTCCATGTCCCTCTGCACCATAACCAATAACCACTATTAATACTGAGTTTTTTCTTTTTTTTTGTGTGTGGCTCTAACTGGGTTTCAAACTACCCTGCAAATTAAAAACTCTACAAAAAACTAAAATAAAACTTTACAGGTTTCATATTGATGCCAATTGCATCAAGGTAGTAGCCCCCTCTTCCATGAAATCCAATCACGACCGAACCTTCAATTGGTATAGAGAAAGAAGTGCCGGTAGCATTTCCAAAAGGTCCATATGTGGTAAGATTAGTTATGAATGATAGAGAAGTGATCACCTCAAGTCCATTATAATTTCCATATGTCCCATCAATCTCAATCTGCACATAAGTTGCATCATAGAATATTGTATATAGTATTAGCTTAGCTAAATAAGGAAGAGAAAAAGAGATGCTTCATTTGATTTGCTATCCTATGCAAGCCATAAATGCAGTGCCGGTCCTGTGATCGACGAGGCCCGAGGCGAACTCCAGAAATTGGGCCCCCGGAGATCAACGTAAACGCAAAATCCAACCGTGTATTATGCAACGTATTGCAAACTTAGCACTGACGCGTAGAACAACAAACAAATATAAAGAACAAAAGATTTATATACATTATAATGTAACAAAACCGACACGTAAAGTATTCAATACAGTGACTACATGCGCCTGTGCAATTGATCCTACACGCTACAATGAACATTCATACAAGCCGACCAGGCCACAAGTATATAAGCCGACAAGGCTTCAAACATTTTCAATTTCAAGTTAGAGCAAGCCATTGCTTACTTGAGAAGTAGAAAATTCACGAAAATTGTGGAATCACGCCTATTCCAGCATCCAGCGTTGCATCTCAGTTCTCACAAGCCTGAAATTGAATCATGTTCAAATCATTCAGAACAGTAAAACTTTTACAAAACAAAATAAGTCTGTTCAAAAGAGTTCAATAAATAGCATATGACCTTGTTGCCCTCACACGTTAATAAATCGTCATTAGTACACATTCACCATTTAGCTTTCATGTAGAACCAGACACACATATAGCTTTCATGTAGAACACATATAGCCACTGGGCAATACAGAAACAATTTTCAAGAGCAACATATCAAGATAAACGTGGAAGACCACAAAAAATTGCTAAAGCCCAACAACATAGAAAAATGTTTAGAAGCTAAGCACTCTGTCATTGACTAATAAGTCTTTCTGTAAAACATCAAAATTAAATAACTAGCTAACTATTAATTATCAAGCAGGCCATTATTCCCTCCTCCAGATTTCACAAATTTATGCTTGCTTATGTAAACCATTAACTTACATAAACAGTGATAAGAAATGTAAATATTCATAGAAACAACCCTTTCAAAGTATGCAATGACTGAAAAACGTGGAAGAATAAGAGAGACAACTTGTCTCACACTGCAATTACCAGTCGTCAACTATATTCGAATTTAGTTGAAATGTTGTCAATCTTTTCCAGCATTTGTTGGTAATAACTGGCTCTTGCAATTACCATAGTTTCAATAGTTCCTTTGTCAAATGTTAGTGGGGATGCAAACCAAGGATATTCACTTGACAAACCAAATAAGCAGGGAAAAATCCCTTCATGAGAATTATCATTTGCACAATCATTATGACACAACTCGACCAACTTCACTATCACTTGAAGCTGGTGACCAGCTCTAAAAAGTGGAATCAAGAACTCTTCCAGAAAACAGGGGACAGCAACCCCGTAGTTCATTCCATTTCACAAAATTTCTTTTACAATTTTGTATTTACAGATGTCACTGATAGAATAATTTTTATGATAGCGGAAATTTCATCAAGGTTGGATGTCTCCTCAAGACTAGTTTACATTTCAGGTTGATAATTGGATGAATCATCCAGACTAAATTGTTTCAAGATTATCAAATATATCTACAATGTTCTAAAACATAAGATTGACAGGTGCAACAAAGTTCTCAATTGTAATTCTCAGCAATTATCAGAAGTCTTCAGATGTTTTGGGCAAAACCAAAAACGAACCACGTGATATTCTTGCTTGCTATCAATATTATAATTTTACCACAATTAATTCTTGGTGGAAACTATTTGTAAAGAGAAAAGAGGGCCTCAAGCACCCACCACAATTTTACCACATTTAGCTTTGGGAAGATAGAAGGCAAAAAAGCTCGTCAAACTTTGTCAAGAAAAAAGCTTCCACCATTTGGACATTTCATCAAACGCCTGGTGTGACATATTTGAAAGCAGTTGAACAACACAATCAAACGACTTTTTCTTCTTGATGATCTCTGATTTTTCCACATTTAAGCATTCCTTTTCACTAACAAATGGATGTTCATTTGAAAAAAAAAAAAAAAAGGAACGCAGTTGATTGATTACGCAGCACATCGAAAGAAAAAAAAAAAAACTATGAAGAAGACGAACCAGAAATAAGGAAAATGGCTGAAATTAGAAATCGGCTTGAAGAGCAGAAGATTGGTGGTCGCCTGGTCGGTGGATTCGAGTTGGAGATTTCAATATTTTCGGAGATTTGAGAGCGGGAAGGAGAGAGGGGTCGAGACGTCGAGTGATTCGGTGTGTAGTAGTTTAGGAATTAGGACCTTAGGTTAGATAAAGATTTGGGCCTTGTCTCAAAAAAAAAAAAAAAAAATTTGGGCCAAAGATAGGCCCCCTCCACGCTTGGGCCTGAGGCGGCGGCCTCACTCGCCTCGCCTCAGGGCCGGCCCTGCATAAATGCCATACTCACTTTTCTTTCTTCACCAGTGTCTTTAGGATTATTCCCGCCAAATTTTCCATACTCTTGGCCATTGCCGTCTTTAAAAGAGAGGGACTTGATATTGGTTCCTTCATGAACAATTATCTCTTTTATCCAACTTCCCACACTAAAACTAAATGGATCTCCACCTGGACCACCCCATTGCCCAACTGAAATGCTTCCATGTGAATTTGCCTGCATGAAAACACATAGTCAATTAGTTTCGTCGTTACTAGCCATATATATATATATATATATGGCTTGAGTCACCTCCATTGCAACACTTGGGCGAATGTCTAAAAAGGATACACGTCTAAGAAATACTAGACGAGACTGTAAAATGTCATAGCCAAATGGCGTAGAGGACGCATAGCTTAAAAGAAAGCAATATTCATAAAATCCATCTATATTCATCCAAAGAGAAGTGAAATTTTAAGACTCAAAGACGAGGACACATACTTGAAAAGAAAACAAGCAACAATAATAACTAGAATCCTTTCTTAAAAAATGCTCCCATTCTAATTAAGAAGGAACAAATGTAATACCATATTTACTGATAAAATATAGTTGAATGAACTTACTGGTATCACAAAAATACCAAGTGCATCAAGGTAGTAACCACATCTCCCATGGAATCCAACCACGGCGCTATCTGCTATCGGGATAGAGAAAGGTTCACTAGAAGCTGTTCCAAAAGGTCCATATGTAGTGAGATTTGTAATGAACGATAGGGAAGTGATCACTATTAGTCCTTTGTAGCTTCCATAAGTTCCGCTTATAGATTTCAAATACTCTGAAGGCCATTGGATTTCAATCTATACATGACACAATGCATAAAATACAAGGTCAGTAAAATATCCAAGTGCTGCTGATCTATTAATATTTTTATTTTTATTTTGAAAGGCAGAACTTATTAAAATTATAAAGGGATAAAAAAAAAATCCCACACCGGAGATTATAAAAGATCTGAAAAAATGCTACGAAGTCAGTAATACGAGTTACCCAGATTTTGCCAATCCATCAGCTATGGAGTTAGCCTCCCTGTAAATGTATTAATATATGAATAGCTAAGTCACCTTTTTCTCTTCACCCCTGTCATTAGGGTCGTTGCCACCGAATGTCCCAGAAACCAGGCCACTGGCATCTCTGAGGGAAATGGACTTGATATTTCCTCCTACACGGAGGACTATCTCAGTTATCCCACGGCTTGCCCTGTAACTCCAGTGATCGCCACCTAAACCTCCCCATGGTCCCAATGAAATGATTCCTTCAAAGGATGCCTAGCACAAACCAGTAGTCATCATCAAAATACCGGTATCTATTAGCATGCGATGAAAATATACCTTAGATAGTTTCATACTGTTACAGGGTGTAATCATGGATTGTAATATATTATTTATAGCTAGCTAATTAGATTTATTTTCGTTGCCTAATTTAGATACTTACCTAAGATAGTTTTCTAGGTTTTGTATATATATACGTGTATTCTCCTTACCGATGGAAGATATATAAAAAGAGAATTCTCTTCCTTTCGTTTTCCACATGGTATCGGAGCCATACCTATAGAAGAAATTACTGAATCATCTGCTGTTCCTGAATTCTTCTCCAGCATCTCTGTGGGCGATTGTCGGTGCTAGTAATCGACGCGATTCCTGCATCCTGTGTGTGGGCTCGACGTGATTTAGAGCAATTCGTGGCCAGTCGACTTTTGGGTGAGCAACGGAGTCTCCTTTTCGGCGTCTTTCTGTGACCAATCGACGCAGGTTATGCGTCTGATGCTTGCTTCTGTTCTGGCTATTCTGCAAAGCTGTTGGATCTCCGTTTGAGGGTTGGCCTGTGTTGGAGTGGGCCTTTGTTGGAGTGGGTTGTGTTGGTAGGCTGATTTTTTGGATTGTGTTGGAGTGGGCTTAGGCCCATTCTGCATTTGTGGGCTGATTTTAGTAACTACTTTTGGGTCTTAAATTAATTTTGTGGACTGATTTTAGGTGGACTATTTTGGCTATTGGGCTTGTTGGGCCTTCTTGTACTTGGTGCCTTATATCTCTATTTTGAAGTTATGGCTGAGAAAAAACCCTTTCTTGCATCAGTTATGGTACCTGTGATGTCAAAAATCACGGACCATAAACTTAATGGTGTGAATTATTTGGATTGGAGCAAGACAGTTCGACTTTATCTACGAAGTATTGACAAAGACACTCATTTGACCGACGATCCTCCTACAGATGATTCAAAGCATACACGGCTTAGGGAGGATGCTCGTTTATTCCTACAAATTCGAAATTCCATTGATGGCGAGGTAATTGGCCTAAGCAATCACTGTGAGTTTGTTAAAGAGTTGATGGATTATTTGGATTTCTTGTATTCTGGTAAAGGGAACCTTTCTCGCATGTATGAGGTGTGTACAGCGTTTTACCGTGCAGAAAAACAAGATAAGTCTCTTATGAATTATTTTATGGAATTTAAGAAGACTTATGAGGAGCTTAATATGTTACTGCCTTTTAGCCCTGATATAAAGGCTCCACAACGCCAACGAGAGCAAATGGCTGTCATGAGTTTTCTTGCTGGCCTTTCCTCCGACTTTGAGACTGCCACAAGTTCTTTCTAGTTCTGAGATCTCATCTTTACAAGAAGTATTTAGTTGAGTACTCCGCACAGAAGGTACTCCACCTGTTCAAATCAGTGGTGCTCTGGTCAGTCGAAATAATAATTATGAGCCTGTGAGATCAACCAATCAGCGTGGAAACAACGGAGGCGGCTCACAAGGGTTTGAAACTCAAACACAAGTTTCTGGAGGAATTGTGTGTTATTACTGTCACAAGCCAGGACATACGAAGCGTGATTGTAGAAAGCTCCAGTACAGGACTCAGAAAGCTCACTCGGCCCATGTTGCATCCACTAATGAGACTTCTGAAAAGTCAATTCTTCTCTCTGCAGATGAATTTGCCAAGTTCTCACAGTATCAAGAATCACTAAAGTCTTCCTCTCACTCTGTCACCGCTATTGCTGATTCAGGTAATCCAAATACGTGTCTTATTTCCTCATCTTCCAAATGGGTCATTGACTCTGGAGCCACGGATCATATGACAGGTAATTCTGGACTTTTTTCTACTTTTCAGTCACACACTCCCACTTCTACCGTTACTCTAGCCGATGGGTCACCATCTTGTGTTCGTGGGTCTGGCACAATTACACCTACCCCTCTACTTCCTCTGTCATCTGTCTTACATTTACCAAATTTATCCTTTAATTTGATCTCTGTAAGCCAGCTTACTCGCACTCTTAATTGTTGCATCTCATTTTTTCCTGATCATTGCTTATTTCAGGATCTTATGACGAAGAAGATTATTGGTAAAGGACATGAGTCTGGAGGCCTCTACATTCTTGACACACTAATTTCTAAATCTGTTGCTTGCTCTGGTGTAACCTCTCCCTTCGAGGCACATTGTAGATTGGGTCATCCATCTCTTCCTTTGCTCAAAAAGCTTTGTCCGCAGTTTAGTAAGGTGTCTTCATTAGATTGTGAGTCGTGTCAGTTTGCTAAACACCATCGTCTTAGTTCGTGTCCTAGAATTAATAAACGTGCTAGTGTTCCTTTCGAATTAGTTCATTCTGATGTTTGGGGTCCTTGTCCTATTTTATCTAAACCTGGATTTAAGTATTTTGTTACCTTTGTGGATGATTATTCTCGTGTCACTTGGTTATATTTAATGAAGAGTCGTTCTGAGTTGTTTTCTCTTTTTTGTACGTTTTGTGCTGAGATTAAGACTCAATTTAATGTTTCGATCCGTACTTTGCGAAGTGATAATGCCAAAGAATATACATCCGCTTTATTTCAATCTTATATGGTTCAAAATGGCATGCTTCATGAAACTTCTTGTGTTGATACTCCATCTCAAAATGGAGTGACAGAAAGAAAGAACAGACATCTTCTTGAAACTGTACGAGCCCTATTATTTCAAATGCATGTTTCCAAACCTTTTTGGGCTGACACAGTTTCTACAGTATGTTTTCTAATTAATCGTATGCCATCCTCTGTTCTTTATGGTGAGATCCCTTACGAAATCCTGTTTCCCAATAAGTCATTGTTTCCTGTTGACCCTAAGATCTTTGGTAGCACTTGTTTTGTTCGAGATGTTCGTCCGCATGTAACCAAATTAGATCCCAAGTCTTTGAAGTGTATATTCCTTGGTTATTCTCGTCTTCAGAAGGGTTATAGATGTTATTGTCCTTGTCTTAACAAATATCTTGTCTCTGTTGATGTTACCTTCATGGAAGACACACCATATTTTCCATCTTCTCCTCCTCCCGCCCATCCAGGGGAAGATGATGATTTGTTAGTCTATTCTATCACATCATCCGGATCTGTCTCGGAACAAGCTCCTGTTAGGCCTCCTATACATCAAGTCTACTCCAGGCGCAACCCCCCTGATTCATGTCTCATACCTGCTCCTTCGTCATCAGATCTAGTCCCAACCGATGATCTTCCTATTGCGTTACGCAAAGGCAAACGCCATTGTACTTATCCTATTTCTTCTTTTGTTTCTTATAGCTCTTTGTCGTCATCCTCTTCTTCTTTTATTGCATCACTTGACTCTATTTCAATTCCTAACACTGTCCATGAAGCCATATCTCATCTTAGTTGACATCGTGCGATGATTGAGGAAATGAATGCTTTAGATGACAATGGTACTTGGGATTTGGTCGATTTACCTTCAGGGAAACGGGCTATTGGGTGCAAATGGGTGTTCACCGTTAAGGTCAATCCGGATGGGTCAGTTGCTTGGTTGAAAGCCCGTCTTGTCGCTAAAGGATATGCTCAAACCTATGAAGTGGACTATTCTGACACTTTTTCGCCTGTTGCTAAATTGCCATATGTTCGCTTGTTTATTTCTATGGCAGCTACTTATCATTGGCCTTTGCATCAACTAGATATCAAGAATGCTTTTCTTCATGGTGATCATGAGGAGGAAGTGTATATGGAGCAACCTCATGGTTTTGTTACTCAGGGGGAGTCTGGGCGAGTTTGTCGTCTTCGAAAATCTCTGTATGGTTTGAAACAGAGTCCTCGTGCCTGGTTTGGAAAATTTAGTCAGGCTGTTGAAAAGTTTGGTATGATGAAAAGCAAGTCTGATCATTCTGTGTTCTACAAACAATCGGCAGCTGGTATCATTCTTTTAGTTGTGTATGTGGATGATATTGTCATTACTGGAAGTGATACTACAGGAATCTCATCCCTTAAGTCTTTCCTTCATACTCAGTTTCACACGAAGGACTTAGGGATGTTGAAGTATTTCTTGGGTGTTGAAGTCGCAAGGAGTAAAAAGGGGATCTTCTTATCTCAGAGAAAATATGTTATTGACTTATTAACTGAAACAGGAAAATTGGGGGCGAAGCCTTGTAGTGCTCCAATGACTCCAAACATGCACCTTACAGGCGATGGAGAACAAATTGAAGATCCTGAGAGATATAGAAGGTTGGTTGGAAAGCTAAATTATCTTACGGTGACACGTCCAGATATTGCTTATTCAGTCAGTGTTGTTAGTCAGTTTATGTCATCTCCCACAGTTCATCATTGGGCAGCGCGAGAACAGATTTTGTCCTACTTGAAAGGAGCACCTGGGAGAGGTATCTTGTATGCAAATTATGGGCACACTCGTATTGAATGTTTTTGAAATGCAGATTGGGCAGGTTCCAAAGTGGATAGAAGATCCACCTAAAGTTATTGTGTTTTCGTTGGAGGAAATTTGGTCTCATGGAAGAGTAAGAAGTAGACCGTTGTGTCAAGATCGAGTGCAGAGGCAGAATATAGGGCTATGACACAATCCGTGTGTGAGATAATGTGGATATATCAGTTATTGACTGAAATATGTCTTAAAACTTCAGTACCAGGAAAACTGTGGTGTGATAATCAAGCTGCTCTTCATATTGCATCTAACCCTGTGTTTCATGAGCGAACTAAGCATATTGAAATTGATTGTCTTTTTGTTCGCGAGAAAATTCAACAAGGTTTGATCTCTACAGGGTATGTGAAGATTGGAGAACAATTAGGGGATATCTTCACGAAAGCTTTGAATGGGGTTCGGGTTGATTATCTTTGTAACAAGTTGGGTATGATTAATATCTATGCTCTACAGGGTATAATCATGGATTGTAATATGTTAATTATAGCTAGCTAATTAGATTTATTTTAGTTGCCTAATTTAGATACTTACCTAAGATAGTTTTCTAGGTTTTGTATATCTACGTGTATTCTCCTTACCAATCATATCTTTCTATATATAAAAAGTGCCTATCTAACGGAATTTGTTGGTTTAACGGAAAAACTAACGGAATTTGTTGTTTTAACGGATTATGTAACGGAATTTCTTGTTTTAAATAGGCAGCTGCACATTCCTTCAGTATTTTTATCATAACTTTGTATTCCGATATTCGATTAAGGCAATTCAAAATGCGTTGGAAAGTTAACCCATCTGGCTACAACTTTGATTCAGACATCATTCTCCAATTCGATCACTTTCTATGCCAAAAATATGTCTCAATATAACGGACTATGTAACGGAATTTTTTGTTTTAAACAGGCAGCTGCATCTTCTTTCAAAATTACATCTTTATTAATAACAAATTAATTATTAAACAAAAATATTAAATATAAACTAAGCAAACGTGCATTGCACGTTGCTTGCACCTAGTAGATATATAAAAAGGAATTCTCTTCTTTCGTTTTTCACACATACCATTTGCTTAGATGAATCTGTTGAATGTTGGAATGTATCTGTTCTTTACGTGGTTAATGTAATTGTGTAGGAGGTATATATAGACAGATAGGAGGAGAAAATTATTGCAATTTATGAAAAGTCTACAAATAGAATATTGTAGGCTTTGGTGAGTCTTAAATTCAGTCCTTATTATTTTATAAGTATAATTTTATTCAAAATTTTCTTAAAATGGAATTAAATCCTAAACAAAAATAAATTCAATTTGCGCAAAAAATTATTACTGGCTCAAAAACAAGTATGATTAATTATGTTATTTTATTTTACCTTCCATTTTCTTTCCCTTTGTTTATTTGAAATATCCAAACAACGAGGAAAAAAAAAATCATCATTAACTCCTAAACATACCTTAAAGCAAGGTTCTTAGACCATTAAATGACGAATTTGTCATACTTTGTAAACCTTTTAATGGGTAATTACACATCCTTTGTACTCTTGTGATTTTAATAATAAAAGCACTTATTCTCATCTTTCTATATTTTTTTTTTTATCTGTCAATTAGTCTACATCAGTTTACACTAATTTAAAATTGTATTTATATTTTGTATAAAATTTTTATTACTAATAATATTCTATATATTTTAATGAATCCCATCTTTTCTATATATTGTTGCCTAAAGCTTTTCCTTTTAAAGAACAGCTTAGATTTTAATGGTAAGGTACTTTCCAAAGAACGAAAGATCCATTCAAAGGTGGAATATAGGTTTTAGAAACATAGTACTCCTTATAATTCGCATATATTAGCCGTGAAGTTGCACTATATGACGATATAGTTTTTGTACGTGTTTTATGAAGGTGTTAAAATTGTTTCACAAGTAGAATTTATGGTCCATGGGTGTCCATATTCATTGGCATGGAATATATTGCCTGTTCGTGTTGGGAAAATACGTCTGAAATCTCACGAGCGGAATATACCGAGATTTCACTATTCACCCTCCCGGTCCCGATCAACCTTCACATAAAATATCACAGAGAACCAAAAAAAATAACCAAAATAGAGAATAATCACAACACAAGGTTTTTATGTGGAAAACTCCTCAATACTGGAGAAAAATCACGGGTCTTCAAAGATAAATACGCTGTGAAAAATTATTACAATCATATAGATGCTGATATATTGAAACTATTTTGTTTTGGCTTGCCATTATCATGAATCAGTACTAGTTGACAGATAATGTTCAGGATTATTTGATTTTTAGGGTTTTGCACACGGGATTCTTGCTGCTGTATTAATGGAAAGCATTCATTCAATGAAAGATGCCCCTACATTTATACTGGAAGAAAAACGTGCAATATAAACAACAATAATGCAATCCAATAAGGACAAGAAACTTTCTTTATTGACCCAATTGGTGATGCCAATACATTGAAGTATTCATTGAATGAAAGATTTGCATCATCGACCACTGCACTACATGACGATGTAGTTTTTGCAGCTGTTTTATGAAGGTGTTAAAATACTTCCGAAATCTCACTTGCGGAATATACCGAGATTTCAATATTCACCCTCCCGGTCCCGATCAACCTTTGCATAAAATATCAAAATGAACCAAAGAAATAACAAAAATAGAGAATAATCACAACACAAGGTTTTTATGTGGAAAACTTCTCAATATCGGAGAAAAATCACGGATCTTCAGAGATAAATACACTATGCGAAAAATTATTACAATAACTATCTTAGCCTCGAGCCATTTGCCAGAAACGATCATCAGTGCCTAAATTTGACATCATCAGCAAAGAGTTCTTTAGTTCTCCATAAACTAGTTCGTAATGAGATAGTAAAGGAACTTAGTCTAATTTGTCGAACTTTTTTTTTTTAAATTGAATTATCTTGCATTTTATTAATTCTGTATTTATCCACCTTCTGTTACCCGTCAAGATGGGGGTGGGGGATAACCATTCTTTGTGATTGTGATTTATCCCACGTCGGATGTATCTAAGAAGCAAGACTCCAAATGGTGATTATAAACATACAGGTTCAACACTGAACACCTAATCTTTGTGGTTGGGCAAGGACAGAGCTGGTGAGTTTTTAATCGAGAAACATTTGGAATCGCTTTTCATCTGTACTCTCTATTAGCGTCTGCATTATTATTTGCATTTTGTAATACTTTTCATTCATATGGAGATTGTTGGAAAACAGTTCATAATTAGGTTGATTTTAGTCAATTTCGACCAAATATTCGAGTAGGTCGCGGTAATCAATTTATGCAGATGAATAGTCAAACACGTTATACTCCATGAGTAGATGATTGTAGTATATTTGGTTTCGCAAAACCAGAATGAATGAGAGATTATAGCCAAAAAATGCTACTAAAAGTTGAAATACTGGAGAATAAATCAGTTGGAATAGGAAAAGTGAGAATTCCCCCTAAAAAAAACTAGAAAAATTGAAACCATTTTATATTGCTCATATTAAACATTTGGATTTCAACTCCCAATGAATACCGTCAGTCTTTGAAGGGAAGAATGCTTGCGGGTTAATTCCCCAAATAGTCACTGAACTTTTTCAAAAGTTTCGAGGAGGTCACTGAAATTCAAAACTTCCTTCAATAGTCGCTCAACTTTACAAATTGGAACCCCACACATGACTGGTAAACGTCGGTTGTAAAATTAGACGACTCTGATGACCTGGCCAATATGGTATGGTAGGCAATTCATCATGCATATCTTATTTTGATAGAATTGTAGGCAATTATTCATCCCCTAAGTCAATTTCTTTGTAAAATTAGACTATTCTAGTAACGAGGCTAGAGAAATTGGAGGAAATTGACTTGAGGGATGACTAATTACGTACAATTCTATCAAAATATGATATTCATGATGAATTGCATACCATACCATATTGGCAAGGTCATCAGAATCGTCTAATTTTACAATTGGCGTTTACCAGTGACGTATGGGGTCCCAATTTGCAAAGTTGAGTGACTATCTAGTGAAAATTTGAAGTTTAGTGACATCCTAGAAATTTTTGGCAAAGTTCGGTGACTATTTAGGGGATTAACCCAAGCTTACATAATAGCAAGTTCGGCCAAAGCCTACACAAGCGTCGTCACTATCGTTGACACCCATCGACCGACATGTACTGGGGCACAGATCACGATTCATGGACCTGGGTTTGACAAGATCAAGTTGGTGTATATATATGTAAAATAATATTTAAATTAAATAATATTCTTAATTATATTATTCATTTTTCTCGAAATTTTTTGTGGGCAATATGTGGCGTCACCTGAAAAGCAATTTCGATTCAAAATAAGTGCAGGCAAGTTGTGTATGTTCAAAACACAGCTTTTTGAATATTGTGTCCTTCGGATCTAACTTTTCAACATTTATAAATTGGCCCCTATAGATTGGATTTATTCATTCCTAACTCGAAATATCCATTTCATTCCTATTTAGCACGTTAATTATGAGTACACAATTTCCCGCCACTTGAGTTATTCGCTAAGAACGATTGGTTTCCCATCCAAAGTGCAAAAATTGCATGGCCCAAAGGCACAATATTATAGCACGTGTATGGGAGAACCCAAAGGAAAATAACATAATTGATATTAAGGAAGGCGCAAGCACCACTTTGGCCGAGCAGTAAAGATGTGTCCTTTCTAAGGCTATTTCTAATCTATAGCGCCAAATTTGTGCAATTTTCACACTATTTTACAAAGTTACGTAATGTCTTCCTCATTACACCAAATGGACCGTATTTCCTTTATTTCTTTATTTTTTAATTCTAAACGATGAATTTGTTTCAAAAATTATTTAAATAAAAACTATATTACTACTAAAATTAATAAATTAAATATTACATTTACAATATTGCACTTATTAATAAATTAAAATGTTATAATACCACAATTAAAAGAAATATTCCATTTAACATACATGAGTAATTTAATTTAATCTATTCAATAATTATTATTTGTTACTTGATTATTACAATTTACTATAAATAAAAATAAAAATACAGTTAAATCATTAAATAAATAAAAAGATACAGTAAGAATTAAAATTTGTTATAGAATAGAATAAGGAACAAAAAGAAAATTATTAAAAACTCTAAAAACTACATCAAATGAAACTGTTCATTACACCAAATTGGTATGTAGATTTGGTATTGGGTTGAAGCAATTTTTGTGGGGAAATATATGTATGAAAGCAGGAAATGGTTGTATGTTGAATAACAAATAAATGTTTAGTTTAATCCGCAGGAGCGTAATCAAACTTTATCAAATAAGAAACAAAGGACAAGAAAGAAAAAAGAAGATGATGAAAATGATCCGAGACAAGTGAATGTCACTTTCTCTTTAAGACAAAATTGCCCCGTAACTATGGAGTTAATACCCTAAATAGTCACTGAACTTTGCCAAAATTTTGTAGGAGGTCCCCAAACTTCAAAACTTCATGGGAGGTCACTGAACTTCAAAACTTCCCTATATAGTCACCGAACTTTGCAAATTGGAACCCCATACATCAATGGTTCAGTGACCCCCTAGGAACTTTTCACAAAGTTGAGTGATTATCTAGGGAAGTTTATTTGTTGGGCCTCCCCTCGTATCTTTTAGCCTTATCAAAGGCCTCACACTACCACTCCAACTCGAAAGTCCATGCATTATATGAATAATCATGGCTAGACTTCATGGACTGTTATTACACTCTGATAAATTAGGAGTCGCATGTGGCCTTAGTTAACCCACGTGGCACACAGTTTGGGGGCCTCGCGCCTCACACAATGACCCAAGACGACCCGGTTCCGAGTTGGATTCTCCCCCGTAGCACGAAACTAGGACGACCCCGTTGTACACAGACCCCCGATGTAAGAACCGGTCCAGACGAGGCGGAGACAAGATCCTCAACAGATCTTGTGCTACGTGATTGATAAGACAATCCGACGCCACCACCGCCGCCATCCTATCTGGTCAAGTCTAAGGCCGCAAGCTAGGCCTTATAGAGATGAAAATGGTCCTAGCATTTAGTGCTGTGATTCATTAATGTATATGTCAAGAGAGGTTAGTCAGTAGGATGAGGCCACGTGCACTATCATCCAACCTCGTTCATCTCGCCCAAGTATAAAAGCTGACACTCGGTGCCATTCGAAGGTAATGAAAGTTTAGACTCTCAAAACTATATTTTTGCTTCCACACATATTTTACTTATTCACCCCAAAGACGACCCTGTTTTCTTACATAGGAGGCTCACGTTTTAAACTCTCCTACACATATAATTACTTCTCCACCTCACTTGACTATCGGAATGCGCGCGGCCAACTCCGCCACCACCAGAGAAGGCCAAGTGTGATTAATGGTTTGTCCAAGTGTGTAGGAATCTAGCTTGCGTGGACATGAGAGACCTTGAGATTTTTTGGCCACATCATTAGTATGGTTTTGGGGTCAACACCACCTACTGCAATAAAAACGGAGTTTGTTAAACGAAACTATAATGACACCACCTACAACTCAAATTGCCCAAAATGTTAGAAATAAAAGGTATGGGTTTCCTTCGAAGAGTTTAATTTGTGGTTTCCATGTTTTTGTCTCTGTTTTGGAAGGGGCGGAGTTTAATTTGATAAAAAAAAAAGTATGAGAGTTTAATTTTTTTTTTATTTCCATGGGTTTTTGTATTTACTCGTTCCTTTGCTGAAATTGAGTGAATTGATATTGATAAGGGTTACTTTGGTGTTTCTTTGGCGCTTTTCTCTGCTTCCATAAGTTGAAATCATCGGTCCAATTGATTTTTTTATTTTTTTGTTTCTTTTTATGTAACAACTTTGGACGGGAAACCGAGCAAAGAGAGTTGGCTATTTTCCTTATTCACTGTTATAGCATTGTTTCACTGCTAGACTCGTGATTTATATTCTCACCCGATATTTATTGAATAGCGGTGGCAAACGGTCATGAAATAGCAGCCGCTATACTGCTACTCCACCGTTATTTAAATTCCTAGAAACAACTGCACTTGAAAAGGAAATCAAATTTTCACTACTAAAGGGATTTCAACCACCGGTAGGGTTTACATTATTCAAAGTCGCATTATTGATACAACGAAGCATCAAGAAACCTAGCAAATCAGAGAGCTATGAAAGCCCTCGTAAACAACACTAAGAAACAACAAAAACACATTACATGATAGCAAATAGTGTTTAGAGCATACAACATCATGAACAAAGCATTGACATTGTATCCGACAATCATCCTTTCCTTTCACAACGAGACAAATTTTTTCTTCCAATAAGAAGTTAGATTGTCGTCTCTGGTTTAACAAAGATGCCAATGGCGTCAAGGTAGTGGCCAGCTCTTCCATGGAATCCAACCACCGTATTTTTATTTATCGGGATGGAGAAAGAAGTTCCAGAACCGGTTCCAAAAGGTCCATAAGTAGCCGTATTTGTAGTAAATGACAGGGATGTTATCGTTGATAAAGAGGCGAAATTTCCATAAGCCCCACTTATGGATATCAGGTATTCAGAAGGCCAGTTAATAAGAACCTGCAAATAATGCAAAGCAAAATACGTGAACTATAGATATATATATTTTAATTAGTAGTTTATGGACCATAAATGCTTTGTTGTTTGCAGGGCTTTGTTTCAATAATTGTTTTGCACACAAAACAATAATTTCTTTACCAATAATTTTGAATATATATATGTTCAAATTGAGTAGATCTGTACAAGGAAATTAGAAAATAAACAGGCACATCGGGACTAATCTATAACTCGGTGAAGATTGGAACAATTAGTGGCGGATATACAGTGGGGCAGTGGAATGACCTGCCCCCACAGTAAATCTAGAAATTTGACATTTCGCCCAATTTTTTTCAACATTTTCAAAAAAGTCATTGTAGTATTCAATTTTTGTCCCCACCAATTAAAATTTGGTGTAATTTGCCCCCACAAGTCTTATCTTCTAGCTCTGCCCCTGGGAACAAAATTATCGTTCTAATTTAAAAATTAGACGGGACTGGGACTGGGACTGGGACAATCAAAATCTCCGCCCGTCCCATGTATATATCACCAGTGTAGGCAAGCTTAAGACAAGAAAAAAAAAAAAAAAAATCTTATCATTTTTAATAGAAATTTTTTCTTCCAAAGTAAATTTTAATTTAGTTAAAATATATTTCGAAAAATTTTTAAATCATTTTGATAATACGAACGGCGAGAAATTTTCTAAGATAATTTTTTTTCTTTAGAAATATTTTCTATCAAAAAACTTAATACGCCAAAGGGGGAATACTTACAGTTTCCCTGTCACCAATGTCATTAGGGTTGTTGCCTCCGAATGTTCCAGAATCTAAGTCAGTTGTGTCCCGGAAAGATATAGACTTGATGTTTAATCCTACATTGATGACAATCTGGTTTATACCTCGATTTGTCGTATAACTCCATGGATTCCCACCTTGGCCTCCCCATGGACCTATTGAAATAGTTCCTTCTATGTCCCTCTGCACCATAACCAATAACCACTATTAATACTGAGTTTTTTTTTTGTGTGGCTCTAACTGGGTTTCAAACTACCCTGCAAATTAAAAACTGAAAAAAAAAAAAAAAACTTTACAGGTTTCACATGGATGCCAATTGCATCAAGGTAGTAGCCCCCTCTTCCAAGAAATCCAATCACGACCGAACCTTCAATTGGTATGGAGAAAGAAGTGCCGGTAGCATTTCCAAAAGGTCCATATGTGGTAAGATTAGTTATGAATGATAGAGATGTGATCACCTCAAGTCCATTATAATTTCCATATGTCCCAGTTATGGATGTTAGATGCTCTAAATGCCCATCAATCTCAATCTGCACATAAGTTGCATCATAGAATATTGTATATAGTATTAGCTTAGCTAAATAAGGAAGAGAAAAAGAGATGCTTCATTTGATTTGCTATCCTATGCAAGCCATAAATGCCATACTCACTTTTCTTTCTTCACCAGTGTCATTAGGATTATTGCCGCCAAATTTTCCATACTCTTGGCCATTGCCGTCTTTAAAAGAGAGGGACTTGATATTGGTTCCTTCATGAACAATTATCTCTTTTATCCAACTTCCCACACTAAAACTAAATGGATCTCCACCTGGACCACCCCATTGCCCAACTGAAATGCTTCCACGTGAATTTGCCTGCAAGAAAAGCAATAGTCATAGTCAATTAGTTTTGTTGTGACTAGCTATATATATGGCTTGAGTCACCTCCATTGCAACACTTGGGGTGAATGTCTAAAAAGGATACATGTCTAAGAAATACTAGACGAGACTGTAAAATGTCATAGCCAAATGGCGTAGAGGACGCGTAGCTTAAAAGAAAGCAATATTCATAAAATCCATCTATATTCATCCAAAGAGAAGTGAAATTTTAAGACTCAAAGACGAGGACACATACTTGAAATTGATTTACCCATTCAAAGCAATTTACGCTAACCCAGCTCACGTACCGCTTTAATGGGCGAACAGCCCAACCCTTGGAACATACTACAGCCCCAGGTGGCGAACAAGCAACAATAATAACTAGAATCCTTTCTTAAAAAGTGCTTCCATTCTAATTAAGAGGGAACAAATGTAATACCTTATTTTCTGATAAAATATAGTTGAATGAACTTACTGGTATCACAAAAATACCAAGTGCATCAAGGTAGTAACCACATCTCCCATGGAATCCAACCACAGCGCTATCTGCTATCGGGATAGAGAAAGGTTCACTAGAAGCTGTTCCAAAAGGTCCATATGTAGTGAGATTTGTAATGAACGATAGGGAAGTGATCACTAATAGTCCTTTGTAGCTTCCATAAGTTCCGCTTATAGATTTCAAATACTCTGAAGGCCATTGGATTTCAATCTATACATGACACAATGCATAAAATACAAGGTCAGTAACATATCCAAGTGCTGCTGATCTATTAATATTTTTGTTTTTATTTTTATTTTGAAAGGCAGAATTTATTAAAATTATAAAGGGATATAAAGTAAAAAAAAAATTTCCATACCGGAGATTATAAAAGATTTAAAAAAAATGCTACGAAGTCAGTAATACGAGCTACCCAGATTTTGCCAATCCATCAGTTATGGAGTTAGCCTCCCTGTAAATGTATTAATATATGAATAGCTAAGTCACCTTGTTCTCTTCACCCCTGTCATTAGGGTCGTTGCCACCGAATGTCCCAGAAACCAGGCCACTGGCATCTCTGAAGGAAATGGACTTGATATTTCCTCCTACACGGAGGACTATCTCAGTTATCCCACGGCTTGCCCTGTAACTCCAGTGATCGCCACCTAAACCTCCCCATGGTCCCAATGAAATGATTCCTTCAGAGGATGCCTAGCACAAACCAGTAGTCATCATCAAAATATAGGTATCTATTAGCATGCGATGAAAATATATCTTAGATAGTTTCATACCATTTGCTTAGATGAATCTGTTGAATGTTGGAATGTATCTGTTCTTTATGTGGTTAATGCAATTGTGTAGGAGGTATATATAGATAGATAGGAGGAGAAAATTATTACAATTTATGAAAAGTCTAGAAATAGATGTTGGAGGAAAGAGGGGTTTACCAACTTGATTTGGCTAAGACTTGATAGGAAGGACAATACTAATAGGAAGAGGTAAATAAAATGTAACTTATATTTCTCAACTTCAACACTTACAACACTTGACTTGACTTGTTGTTACAAAATGGAGGGACTCTACCCCTTTATATAGGGCTTACATGAGACTTCTAGACCACACATTAATCTAGAGAATTCTAGTCCATAAATTTTCATGAGGCTTCTAGATTTCATATTTGGACTAGATATTTTCCTAGAGTATTCTAGGTACAATGCATATTTATCTATTACTTAGATATTTACATGGGTCTTTCTAGAATATAATTCTAGAAAATGCTAGACTTTGTTGGGCCTTTGAATTGGGCCTATGAGCAAAATTCTTAAACTCATATTACTTACTCCAAAATCAAGTTTACTTTCCAACATCCCCCCTTAAACTTGATTTTGCTACTCCAAGTAAAGTTCTTAGGTTGCGGAACACGTCATGCTTGAGTGGCTTAGTGAAAATGTCGGCGATCTGCTCTTGAGAGGTTACATACTTCAGTTGCACCTCATTCTTTGCAACGCTCTCTCTTACAAAGTGATACCTTGTATCGATATGCTTGCTTCTATCGTGAAATACTGGATTCTTTGCCAATGCCAGTGCTGATTTATTGTCAACATGGATCTCAGTTGGTTCATCTTGTAAAACTCCAAGTGTCTTCAACAAGTTTCTAAGCCAAATTGCATGGCAAACACTTGATGTAACTGCAACATATTCAGCTTCACATGTAGATAGCGCGACGATCGATTGCTTCTTCGAGCTCCAAGTGAATGCAGTGTTGCCCAAGTAGAATACATATCCAGTAGTGCTCTTTCTATCGTCAATGTCTCCACCCCAATCACTATCACTATAGCCAACAAGTTTGAATTCATTAGATGATGAATAGATTAAACCATAGTCAAGCGTACCTCTGATGTAGCGAAGAATCCTCTTTGCAGCTTTCATATGGGTCATGGTGGGTATCTCCATATAGCGACTGATTAGCCCTACTCCAAAGAGGATATCTGGTCTTGTGCATGTCAAATATCTTAGACTTTCGACAAGACTCTTAAAGAGTGTTGGATCCACTTTTTCACATTCATCATACTTCGATAACTTGGTTCCACATTCGACGGGGGTGCATACAGGCTTGCAATCTGCCATGTTGAATTTCTTTAGAACTTCTTTCGCATACCCTTCTTGTGAGATAAAGATGCCATCCTCCATTTTCCTTACCTCAATCCCAAGATAGTAGGCCATAAGACCGATATCTGTCATCTCGAATTCTTGAGCCATGGCCTTCTTAAACTCAGTGATCATGCTTAGATTATTTCCTGTGAATATAAGATCATTCACATACAAACAAACAAGCAAGATATCTCCTTTCTCATTTACTTTTGTGTAAAGGGCATACTCGTGAGGGCATTTTGTGAAGTCATTTTCTAGAAAATACTTGTCAATTCTACTATTCCATGCCCTTGGAGCTTGTTTCAACATATATAAAGCCTTTTTGAGTTTTAAGACTTTACCTTCATGCCCTTTTATTTTATATCCCATTGGTTGCTCCACATAAACTTCTTCTTCAAGATAACCATTTAGAAAAGCTAATTTCACATCCATTTGAAAAATCTTCCATTTTGTGCGGCAAGAGAGATAATTAATCTTATAGTTTCTAAGCGAGCAACAGGGGCAAATACCTCTTCAAAATCGATCCCCGACTGCCGGTTGTAGCCTTTGGCAACCAATCTTGCTTTGTATCTCTCAACTTCTCCTTTAGCATTCTTCTTTACCTTGTACACCCACTTGACTCCGATTGCTTTTTTTCCTTTGGGAAGAGTCGTCAGCTCCCATGTATTGTTTTTCTCAATAGCTTTAATCTCTTCATCCATGGCATATCTCCATCTTTTATTTTGCGCTGCTTCTTCATACCCTATTGGCTCACAATCGGCAAAAAGACAAAAAAGTGTGAGATTATTTTGATTCTCTGTTACCTCATATAGCTCTTGTAGGCTCCTCATCCGTGGTGTCCTTTCGCTTGAGCTTTCTCCTTGTGAAAATACTGGTGAAGCATCTCCATGAGCAGGTGATAGAGGTGGACTGGTAGGCTCTTGCTGCTCTTCATTCTCTTGTTCTTCTTCTTCAAAAAATGGCAAGAAGTCGTAGTCTTCTTCTTGGACACCCCAATCCCAGTCTCCTTCTTCATTGAACTCGACATCTCTACTTATGATAATCTTCTCCTTGCTTGGATTATACAGTTTGTAGCCTTTGGAGCGAGAGTCATAGCCGATAAAGACATACCTTTCACTCTTATCATCTAGCTTGGACCGCTTTTGATCCGGCACATGAGCATATGCAATGCTCCCAAATACTCGCAGGTGAGAGATACTGGGCTTCCTTCCACTCCATACTTCTTGTGGTGTCTTATTCCACACACTTCTAGAAGGAGATCGATTAGATAGGTATACAGCGCAATTAACAGCTTCGGCCCAAAGTTCTTTGGGCAATCTCTTGCTTTTGAGCATGCAGCGGGCTATGTTAAGAATTGATCTATTCTTTCTTTCGGCTACTCCATTTTGTTGTGGAGAGTATGAAACCGTTAATGGGCGACGAATTCCATTTTCTTCACAATATTTCTCAAACACTTTGGAGGTAAATTCTCCTCCTCTATCCGATCTCATGGCTTTTATGCTATAGCCACTTTCCTTTTCAACGAGAGCTTTAAACTTCTGGAAAGTTCTAAAAACTTCCGATTTCTGTTTGAGAAAATAGACCCAAGTCTTTCTACTAAAATCATCAATGAAGAGAACAAAGTAATTGTTCTTACCGAGAGAGCTTGGATTGATTGGCCCATAAACATCTGTGTGTACAAGTTCTAGCGGCTTCTTAGCTCTTGTAGATGCTTCTTTTGGAAAACTTTTCCTCGAATGCTTCCCAAGTAAGCATCCTTCACATAATTGATCCGGATGATATTGGAGGCAAACCTTTTACCATCTTCTTCTTACTTAACAACTTTAAGCCCCCAAAATTAAGATGCCCAAATCTTAAGTGCCAAAGCCAAGATGAATCTTTAAAACAAGCTTTTAAGCATTTAGCAACATCATTTTGAATGCTTAATGCAAACATTCTATTTCTTGTCATAGGGACTTTAGCAATCAGATTTTTTCTTTGATCTCTTATTGAAAGACTATGATCTTTCAAATAAATATCATAGCCCTTCTCTAAGAGTTGTTCCAAGCTCAGAATATTATTCTTCATATTGAGCACATAGTAGACATTTGAGATAAATTGATGCATACCATTCTTCAACCGAATCAAGATTTTACCTTTGCCTTTCACGGGGATCTTCGATTCATCTCCAAAAGTAATATTGCCGCTTACCGATTCATCGAGCTCCACGAACATGTTTCTTCTTCCGCACATATGGTTGCTTGCTCCCGTATCTAAGTACCAAGTGTTTATTTCCTTGCTTTCTTCACCTTTGTATGCCATCAATAGTGTAGGATCCACTTCATTTTCTTGACTAGCATAGTTGGCTTTCTCCTTGACTTGGTTATTACCATTTCTACATTCAAAAGCATAATGGCCAAATTTTTGACAATTGTAACATTTAACTTGAGATTTGTCATACCTTGGCCTTTCATTTTGCCTCGTACCTTTTCCTCTTCCATAACCTCTAGTGGAAAACGAGCTTAGGCTTCTTTCCTCCTTGTAGAATGCACTTCTTCCTTGATTTTGGCCCCGTCCTCTTCCTCTTTGGCTTATCCTACTGCTGAACTTTCCTTCACCCTTGTTCAAAGTGAGGTTTGTTTGAAAAGCTTGCTCTAATGGCTCTTCTTTCACCTTCTTCTTTAGTCTTTCCTCATGGGCTTGTAAAGATCCCATGAGTTGATCGACACTCATACTATCTAGATCTTTAGATTCCTTAATGGCTACAACTATGTAGTCAAATTTAGAATCTAAAGACCTAAGTATCTTCTCAATTACTCTAGTGTCACTCAACTTTTCTCCATTCCTCTTTAATTGGTTCACAATGGCCAATACTCTTGAAAAGTAATCAGATATTGATTCCGATTCTTTCATATGTAAAGCTTCAAACTCACCTCGAAGTGTTTGAAGTCGAACCTTTTTCACCTTCTCAACTCCTTTGTGGGAGTTTTGCAAGATCTCCCATGCTTCCTTGCTCGTAGTAGCACGAGCTACTTTCTCGAACATGCCTTCATCTAAGGCTTGATAGATGAGGGCAAGCGCCTTATTGTCCTTCTTCCTTGCATCCTTCAAACTATCTCTTTGTGCTTGGGATAGAGTGACCTCGTCATGTGGCTCCGTGTAGCCTTTCTCTACGATCTCCCATGCATCTTGCGACCCGAGCAATGCCTTCATCCTTATGCTCCAATTGTCGTAGTTATCTTTGTTAAGTTGAGGGACTTGAAAAGGAACCATCCCACTTGCTATTTTTCACAAGGACCTTAGGCTCTGATGCCAGTTTGTTGGAGGAAAGAGGGGTTTAGCAACTTGATTTGGCTAAGACTTGATAGGAAGGACAATACTAATAGGAAGAGGTAAATAAAATGTAACTTATATTTCTCAACTTCAACACTTACAACACTTGACTTGACTTATTGTTACAAAATGGAGGGACTCTACCCCTTTATATAGGGCTTACATGAGACTTCTAGACCACACATTAATCTAGAGAATTCTAGTCCATAAATTTTCATGAGGCTTCTAGATTTCATATTTGGACTAGATATTTTCCTAGAGTATTCTAGGTACAATGCATATTTATCTATTACTTAGATATTTACATGGGTCTTTCTAGAATATAATTCTAGAAAATGCTAGACTTTGTTGGGCCTTTGAATTGGGCCTATGAGCAAAATTTTTAAACTCATATTACTTACTCCAAAATCAAGTTTACTTTCCAACAATAGAATATTGTAAGCTTTGGTGAGTCTTCAATTCAGTCCTTATTATTTTAATCATTTGTCAAAATTTTCTTAAAGGGAATTAAATCCTAAGCTAAAATAAATTCAATTTGTGCAAAAAATTATTACTGGCTCAAAAATAAGTATGATTAATTATGTTATTTTATTTTACCTTCCATTTTCTTTCCCTTTGTTTATTTGAAATATCCAAACAATGAGGGAAAAAAAAGAAGTCCCCCACTCTATTTTTCCTTCTCCTCCCTTCCCCTCTTAACTCCTAAACATACCTTAAAGCAAGGTTCTTACACCATTAAATGACGAATCTGTCATACTTTGTAAGCCTTTCAATGGGTAATTATACATCCTTTGTACTCTTGTGCTTTTAATAATAAAAGCACTTATTCTCATCTTTCTATTTTGTTATCTGTCAATTATTCTACATCAGTTTACACTTATTTAAAATTGCATTTATATTTTATATAAAAATTTGATTACTAATAATATTCTTTATATATATTTTAATGAATCCCATCTTTTCTATATATTGTTGCCTAACGCTTTTCCTTTTAAAGAACAGCTTAGATTTTAATGGTAAGGTGTTTTCCAAAGAACGGAAGATCGATTCAAGGGCGGAATATAGGTTTTAGAAATATAGACGATTCAAGGGTGGAATATAGGTTTTAGAAATATAGTACTCCTTATATGACGATATAGTTTTTGTACGTGTTTTATGAAGGTGTTAAAATTGTTTCACAAGTAGAATTTATGGTCCCTGGGTTTACATATTCACTGGCATGGAATATATTGCCTGTTCGTGATGGGAAAATACATCTGAAATCTCACGTGCGGAATATACCAAGATTTCACTATTCACCCTCCCGGATCAAACTTTGCATAAAATATCAAAGAGAACCAAAAAATTAACAAAAATAGAGAATAATCACAACACAAGGTTTTTATGTGGAAAACTCCTCAATACCGGAGAAAAATCACGGGTCTTCAAAGATAAATACGCTGTGAAAAATTATTACAATGATATATTGAAACTATTTTGTTTTGGCATGCCATTGCCATGAATCAGTACTAGTTGACATATTGTTTTGGATTATTTGATTTTTAGGGTTTTGCACACGGGATTCTTGCTGCTGTATTAATGGAAAGCATTCATTCAATGAAAGATGCCCCTACATTTATACTGGAAGAAAAACGTGCAATATAAACAACAATAATGCAATCCAATAAGGACAAGAAACTTTCTTTATTGACCCAATTGGTGATGCCAATACATTGAAGTATTCATTGAATGAAAGATTTGCATCATCGACCACTGCACTACATGACGATGTAGTTTTTGCAGCTGTTTTATGAAGGTGTTAAAATACGTGAATATACCGAGATTTCACTATTCACCCTCCCGGTCCCGATCAACCTTTGCATAAAATATCAAAATGAACCAAAGAAATAACAAAAAATAGAGAATAATCACAACACAAGGTTTTTACGTGGAAAACTCCTCAATACCGGAGAAAAATCACGGATCTTAAGAGATAAATACACTATGTGAAGAATTATTACAATCGTGGCTTGCCATTATCATGAATCAGTACTAGTTGACAGATGTTGTTTTGGATTATTTGACTTTTAGGGTTTTGCACACGGGAGTCATAAACTTTAATAATGCAATCTAATATTAAGAACACGAAACGTTTTTCTTGGACCCAATTACTTGATGTCTCTACATTGGCACTATTTTGCAAACCTAGCCATTTGTCATAATTGGCGTTTCCCAGTGATGCATGGGGTCCCAATTTGCAAAGTTGAGTGAATATCTAGTGAAATTTTCAAGTTTAGTGACAATCTAGAAAATTTTGGCAAAGTTCGACGATTATTTTGGGGATTAACCCAAGCTTACATAATAGCAAGTTCGGCCAAAGCCTACACAAGCGTCGTCACTATCGTTGGCACCCATCGACCGACATCTACCGGGGCTCAGACCACGATTCATGGACCTGGGTTTGACAAGATCAAGTTGGTGTATATATATGTAAAATAATATTTAAATTAAATAATATTCTTAATTATATTATTCATTTTTCTCGAAATTTTTTGTGGGCGATACGTGGCACCATCTAAAAAGTGATGATTTCGGTTCAAAATAAGTGCAGGCAAGTTGTGTATGTTCAAAACACAGCTTTTTGAATATTGTGTCCTTCGGATCTAACTTTTCAACATTTATAAATTGGCCCCTATAGATTGGATTTATTCATTCCTAACTCGAAATATCCATTTCATTCCTATTTAGCACGTTAATTATGAGTACACAATTTCCCGCCACTTGAGTTATTCGCTAAGAACGATTGGTTTCCCATCCAAAGTGCAAAAATTGCATGGCCCAAAGGCACAATATTATAGCACGTGTATGGGAGAACCCAAAGGAAAATAACATAATTGATATTAAGGAAGGCGCAAGCACCACTTTGGCCGAGCAGTAAAGATGTGTCCTTTCTAAGGCTATTTCTAATCTATAGCGCCAAATTTGTGCAATTTTCACACTATTTTACAAAGTTACGTAATGTCTTCCTCATTACACCAAATGGACCGTATTTCCTTTATTTCTTTATTTTCTAATTCTAAACGATGAATTTGTTTCAAAAATTATTTAAATACAAACTATATTACTACTAAAATTAATAAATTAAATATTACATTTACAATATTGCATTTATTAATAAATTAAAATATTATAATACCACAATTAAAAGAAATATTCCATTTAACATACATGAGTAATTTAATTTAATCTATTCAATAATTATTATTTGTCACTTGATTATTACAATTTACTATAAATAAAAATAAAAATACAGTTAAATCATTAAATAAATAAAAAGATACAGTAAGAATTAAAAATTGTTATAGCATAGAATAAGGAACAAAATGAAAATTATTAAAAACTCTAAAAACTACATCGAATGAAACTGTTCATTACGCCAAATTGGTATGTAGATTTGGTATTGGGTTGAGGCAATTTTTGTTTGGAAATATATGTATGAAAGCAGGAAATGGTTGTATGTTGAATAACAAATAAATGTTTAGTTTAACCCGTTGGAGTGTAATCAAACTTTATCAAATAAGAAACAAAGAACAAGAAAGTAAAAAGAAGAAGATGAAAATGATCCGGGCAAGTGAATGTCACTTTCTTCTTAAGATAAAATTGCCCCGTAACAATGGAGTTAATGCCCTAAATAGTAGCTGAACTTTGCCAAAATTTCCCAGGAGATCCCCAAACTTCAAAACTTCATAGGAAGTCGCTGAATTTCAAAACTTCCCTATATAGTCACCGAACTTTGCAAATTGGGACCCCATACATCAATGGTTCAGTGACCCCCTAGGAACTTTTCACAAAGTCGAGTGACTATCTAGGAAAATTTATTTGTTGGGCCTCCCCTCCTATCTCTTAGCCTTATCAAAGGCCTCACACTACCACTCCTACTCGAACGTCCATGCATTATATGAATAATCCTACCTAGACTTCATGGACTGCTATTACACTCCGATAAATTCGGAGTGGCTTGTGGTCTTAGTTAACCCACGTGGCAGACAGTTTGGGGGCATGCGCCTCACACAATGACCCAAGACGACCCTGTTAAGGGTTGAATTCTCCCCCGCAGCACGAAACTGGGACGACCCCACAGTACACTAACCCCCGATGTAAGAACCGGTCCACACGAGGAGGTGACAAGATCCTCAACAGATCTTGTGCTACGATATCGATAAGACAATTCACCGCCGCCGCCATCCTATCTGGTCAAGTCTAAGGCCGCAAGTTAAGCCTTATAGACATGAAAATGGTCTTAGCATTTAGTGATGTGATTCATTGATGTATATGTCAAGAGAGGTCAGTCATTAGGATAAGGCCGCGTGCTATGGTCAGCTTTTCCTTTTAAAGAACATCTTCGATTTAATGGTAAGGTACTTTCCAAAGAATGAAAGATCTATTCAAAGGCGGAATACACGCTTTAGAAATATGCTTTTCACCCATTTCGGCGGAGAATAAATTCTGGAATGGTGATTGATGGGATGGGAAGAATGTATGGTTAAAAAGTAAGATGAATTTTTGGGTTTATGTGTAATATTATTTTATTGATAGAATGTATAACAGAAATGAAAAAAGAGAAAAAAATGAAAATGAGAATGGATGTCAAATAAAAGCATAGTACTCCTTAAAATTCGCGTGCAGTGAAGTTTTCTATTTCAATATATTTTAGAAAAAATGTGCAATATAAACTACAATAATGTAATCCAGTAAGGATTATTGACCCAATTGGTGATGCCAATACATTGAAGTATTCATTGAATGAAAGATTCCTCTGCATTTGCACATCAAGGACCACTGCACTATATGACGATATAGTTTTTGTACGTGTTTTATGAAGGTGTTAAAATTGTTTCACAAGTAGAATTTATGGTCCCTGGGTGTACATATTCACGGGCATGGAATATATTGCCTGTTCGTGTTGGGAAAATACGTCTGAAATCTCACGAGCGGAATATACCAAGATTTCACTATTCACCCTCCCGGATCAACCTTTGCATAAAATATCAAAGAGAACCAAAAAATTAACAAAAATAGAGAATAATCACAACACAAGGTTTTTATGTGGAAAACTCCTCAATACTGGAGAAAAATCACGGGTCTTCAAAGATAAATACGCTGTGAAAAATTATTACAGTCATATAGATGCTGATATATTGAAACTATTTTGTTTTGGCATGCCATTATCATGAATCAGTACTAGTTGACTGATATTGTTGTTGGATTAATTGATTTTTAGGGTTTTGCACATGGGATTCTTGCTGCTGTATTAATGGAAAGCATTCATTCAATGAAAGATGCCCCACAATTTATACTGGAAGAAAAACGTGCAATATAAACTTCAATATTGCAATCCAATAAGGACAAGAAACTTTCTTTATTGACCCAAATTGTGATGCCAATACATTGAAGTATTCATTGAATGAAAGATTTGCATCATCGACCACTGCACTATATGACGATGTAGTTTTTGCAGGTGTTTTATGAAGGTGTCAAAATACGTGAATATACCGAGATTTCACTATTCACCCTCCCGGTCCCGATCAACCTTTACATAAAATATCAAAATGAACCATAGAAATAACAAAAAATAGAGAATAATCACAACACAAGGTTTTTACGTGGAAAACTCCTCAATACCGGAGAAAAATCACGGATCTTAAGAGATAAATACACTATGTGAAGAATTATTACAATCGTGGCTTGCCATTATCATGAATCAGTACTAGTTGACAGATATTGTTTTGGATTATTTGACTTTTAGGGTTTTGCACACGGGATTCATAAACTTTAATAATGCAATCTAATATTAAGAACACGAAACGTTTTTCTTGGACCCAATTACTTGATGTCTCTACATTGGCACTATTTTGCAAACCTAGTCATTTGTCATAATTGGCGTTTACCAGTGATGCATGGGGTCCCAATTTGCAAAGTTGAGTGAATATCTAGTGAAATTTTCAAGTTTAGTGACATCCTAGAAATTTTTGGCAAAGTTCGGTGACTATTTAGGGGATTAACCCAAGCTTACATAATAGCAAGTTCGGCCAAAGCCTACACAAGCGTCGTCACTATCGTTGACACCCATCGACCGACATGTACTGGGGCACAGATCACGATTCATGGACCTGGGTTTGACAAGATCAAGTTGGTGTATATATATGTAAAATAATATTTAAATTAAATAATATTCTTAATTATATTATTCATTTTTCTCGAAATTTTTTGTGGGCGATACGTGGCACCATCTAAAAAGTGATGATTTCGGTTCAAAATAAGTGCAGGCAAGTTGTGTATGTTCAAAACACAGCTTTTTGAATATTGTGTCCTTCGGATCTAACTTTTCAACATTTATAAATTGGCCCCTATAGATTGGATTTATTCATTCCTAATATCCATTTCATTCCTATTTAGCACGTTAATTATCAGCACGCAATTCTCTGCCACTTGAGTTATTCGCTAAGACGATTGGTTTCCCATCCAAAGTGCAAAAATTGCATGGCCCAAAGGCACAACATTATAGCACGTGTATGGGAGAACCCAAAGTAAAATAACATAACTGATATTAAGGAAGGCGCAAGCACCACTTTGGCCGAGCAGTAAAGATGTGTTCTAAGGCTATTTCTAATCTATAGCACCAAATTTGTTCAATTTTCACACTATTTTACAAACTTATGTAATGTCTAACTCATTACACCAAATGGACCGTATTTTCTTTATTTTCTAATTCTAAACGATGAATGTGTTTCAAAAATTATTTAAATGCAAACTATATTACTACTAAAATTAATAAATTAAATATTACATTTACAATATTGCATTTATTAATAAATTAAAATATTATAATACCACAATTAAAAGAAATATTCCATTTAACATACATGAGTAATTTAATTTTATCTATTCAATAATTATTATTCGTTACTCGATTATTACAAATTGCTATAAATAAAAATAAAAATACAGTTAAATCATTAAATAAATAAAAAGATACAGTAAGAGTTAAAATTTGTTATAGCATAGAATAAGGACAAAATGAAAATTATTAAAAACTCTAAAAACTACAACAAATGAAACTGGTCATTACGCCAAATTGGTATGTAGATTTGGTATTGGGTTGAAGCAATTTTTTTTGGGAAATATATGTATGAAAGCAGGAAATGATTGTATGTTGAATAACAAATAAATGATTAGTTTAACCCGTTGGAGTGTAATCAAACTTTATCAAATAAGAAACAAAGAACAAGAAAGTAAAAAGAAGAAGATGAAAATGATCCGGGCAAGTGAATGTCACTTTCTTCTTAAAATAAAATTGCCCCGTAACAATGGAGTTAATGCCCTAAATAGTAGCCGAACTTTGCCAAAATTTCCCAGGAGATCCCCAAACTTCAAAACTTCATAGGAAGTCGCTGAATTTCAAAACTTCCCTATATAGTCACCGAACTTTGCAAATTGGGACCCCATACATCAATGGTTCAGTGACCCCCTAGGAGCTTTTCACAAAGTTGAGTAACTATCTAGGAAATTTTATTTGTTGGGCCTCCCCTCGTACCTCTTAGCCTTATCAAAGGCGTCACACTACCACTCATACTCGAAAGTCCATGCATTATATGAATAATCGCACCTAGACTTCATGGACTGCTATTACACTCTGATAAATTCGGAGTGTCTTGTGGTCTTAGTTAACCCACATGGCAGACAGTTTGGGGGCCCCGCGCCTCACACAGTGACCCAAGACGGCCCGGTTCAGGGTTGAATTTTCCCCCCATAGCACGAAACTGGGACGACCCCACAGTACACAGACCCCCGATGTAAGAACCGGTCCAGACGAGGAGGTGACAAGATCATCAACAGATCTTGTGCTGCGATATCGATAAGACAATTCACCGCCGCCGCCATCGTATCTGGTCAAGTCTAAGGCCGCAAGTTAAGCCTTATAGACATGAAAATGGTCTTAGCATTTAGTGATGTGATTCATTGATGTATATGTCAAGAGAGGTCAGTCATTAGGATAAGGCCGCGTGCTATGGTCAGCTTTTCCTTTTAAAGAACAGCTTAGATTTTAATGGTAAGGTATTTTCCAAAGAATGAAAGATCTATTCAAAGGCGGAATACACGCTTTAGAAATATGCTTTTCACCCATTTCGGCAGAGAATAAATTCTGGAATAGTGATTGATGGGATGGGAAGAATGCATGGTTAAAAAGTAAGATGAATTTTTGGGTTTATATGTAATATTATTTTATTGATAGAATGTGTAACTGAAATGAAAAAAGAGAAAAAAATGAAAATGAGAATGGATGTCAAATAAAAGCATAGTACTCCTTAAAATTCGCGTGCAGTGAAGTTTTCTATTTCAATATATTTTAGAAAAAATGTGCAATATAAACTACAATAATGTAATCCAGTAAGGATTATTGACCCAATTGGTGATGCCAATACATTGAAGTATTCGTTGAATGAAAGATTCCTCTGCATTTGCACATCAAGGACCACTGCACTATATGACGATATAGTTTTTGTACGTGTTTTATGAAGGTGTTAAAATTGTTTCACAAGTAGAATTTATGGTCCCTGGGTGTACATATTCATTGGCATGGAATATATTGCCTGTTCGTAATGGGAAAATACATCTGAAATCTCACGAGCGGAATATACCAAGATTTCACTATTCACCCTCCCGGATCAACCTTTGCATAAAATATCAAAGAGAACCAAAAAATTAACAAAAATAGAGAATAATCACAACACAAGGTTTTTATGTGGAAAACTCCTCAATACTGGAGAAAAATCACAGGTCTTCAAAGATAAATACTGAAGTATTCATTGAATACTGAAGTATTCATTGAATGAAAGATTTGCATCATGGACCACTGCACTACATGACGATGTAGTTTTTGCTGGTGTTTTATGAAGGTGTTAAAATACATCTCAAATCTCACTTGCCGAATATACTGAGATTTCACTATTCACCCTCCCGGTCCCGATCGACCTTTGCGTAAAATATCAAAATGAACCAAAGAAATAACAAAAATAGAGAATAGTCACAACACAAAATTTTTACTTGGAAAACTCCTCAATACCAGAGAAAAATCACGGATCTTCAGAGATAAGTACACTGTGAAAAATTATTACAATCGGGACCAATCTGGCTTGCCATTATCATGAATCAGTACTAGTTGACTGATAATGTTTTGGATTATTTTATTTTTAGGGTTTTGCACACGGGATTCATATAAACTTTAATAATGCAATACAATATTAAGAACACGAAACGTTTTTCATGGACCCAATTACTTGATGTCTCTACATTGGCACTATTTTTCAAACCTAACCATTTGTCATAATTTAAAAGGAGAGGCTTGTATTTATTATTATTCTAGATCTATATGTGGTCCCAAATCCTGTATGTGAATGAGAAGGATAAACCATTGTTTGAGAAATTACTCCACATGCTTTCTTTTCCTAATTTTTCACTCTAGGTCTATATATACGTCCCAATACCATTACAGAAACTGCATAGCTTCTGGAGATTCAACACCCGACAGATTCGACTCAGCAAATAGTAAAGCCATTTATCCAAGGTACTTTTCACGATGTAATATTCTTGTAACACATACGTTGTATTGTTACTTTGTTTATGGTTTCGAGTTCGACAATGTGAAGTTTATTACCTTGTGATGTCTTGCTCTCTCGTGTTCTTTTAATTGTTACTAGTTCTTCTTTTCGGTTATGAATGACATTTAATTAATCTTGATTAGAACTATCATTCACTTCTTTTGTCTTGGCTGTAAATTGCAACTGATTTATCTCATTGCACAGAGGATTTGATCAAAGACAATGCCGGTGGAGTTTGAGATGGAGATCAATGTTCAAACCAGCACCAGGGGAGGTTATCGAACTTTCATTGAGAGACTGCGTGTTCGATTGGGAGAGAGATTTTCCCACAATCGTCCTGCACTTGCTATTCAAGAGGAACCACCCACTCGATTCTTCGATTTGGTAATACGAACCAACGATCACTCTGTGAGGTTCAGGTTTTGAATGGATAACCTGTACTTGATTGGCTACCAGATGGAGAATAGACAGTGGTTAGAGTTCAACATCAGCACCGGTGTGCATCTAATTCAAGAACAAGGAACCACCTTCCTAGGCTTCGATGGTAGCTACAGCAGGTTAGCAAATGTTGCTCGCCTGAATATGGAGCAAATAACAGTTGGCTTCTACAACCTAGGGTACGGTATAAATCAGCTTGCTACATCGACAGCTTGGGAGATTAGGGCACGTTATCTGATTGTTGTGATTATGATGATCTGCGAATCAACCAGACTAATTCCTATATTCGACTATATGGCTACCAATTTTGACAACTCGCGTGGCACTAGCTCTTATGATTAGAATGCCGAAAATCGTAACTGAGAAGGCCAAATCCAACCTTGGATTACTGTCTTAGTTCGTGCTTGGGACCCTTTCTCAGGAGCTTTGTTGCGTGCTGATGCTTACCCAGATGAATTGTTTCGACTTCGAAGAAATGTTGTGCAGCTTCCACCAGATAACAGGGAAATAAGAACTATTGCCCAAGCTGCAGAAATATTTGGCATCTTGTTGGGACTTTGTTTCAGGCCCAGTGGACCAGGAAGGTTCCCACGCATGACGCATGACCTCTGATGAAGGACAATGCTTTTTGGGGCTACCACTTGTGGAAGTGTTCTCAGTGCGCATTGATAACATAGATGAAGAGGATCCCGGGCAACTCTATGGCACAATCACTGTCAACGATGGATTAAATATAGAGTACATCTACAATCGCACAAGCAGCAACCCAGAATCCATCAAGCCATGTCAAAATGCTTCGCTAACTGGACCATCTCAATCCATTCTTGCCATCGGGAACTTTACTATCAAATTGCTTCTCACTGATAAAGACACATGGTCTTGGGACGATGAAATCATCAATAAAGACATCTCATGGGATGCTTCTGAGATCGGCAATGCGTATGAAAAACCCATATTTCAAAAATTAGATGGCAATAATGGTTCTGTGACAGTCAATTATGCAGTGCTGAGAAATGCTGTGGCTGCTAGAATAACCGTTACTCTGGAAGGAGGAGGAGAAAGTACAGCCAATGTTTATGGAAAAGTTGATGCTCATTATGACGATTGGAAGGATCCTAATACGACATGTTTGCTGTTCAACAGATCATCTGATGACTACGTTGATGTAAGGCGTTGGCAATACATTCCATTGTTAAGATCTGTTGTTGCAGTGCCACTGAACGGTTCTCTAATAGTTACGGCAAGTTTGTATGATTACGATACATTGTCTGGTGACGATGAGATTGCAAAAAGGCGCTGTAGAGTTCCCAGCAGAAATGTCAGGTACAAGCAGCAAGCAAATTCAAGGAGAAGATGGGAATTGGATAACAGTGACAGTCTATTGGACATGTGAAATCTAATGCTACCACATATGGATATGAATGTGCTTTTGTTGTTTCTTAGTGTTGTTTACGAGGGCTTTCATAGCTCTCTGATTTGCTAGGTTTCTTGATGCTTCGTTGTATCAATAATGCGACTTTGAATAAAGTCAACCCTACCAGTGGTTGAAATCCCTTTAGTAGTGAAAATTTGATTTTCTTTTCAAGTGCAGTTGTTTCCAAGGATTTAAACAACGGTGGATTAGCAGTATAGTGGCCTCTATTTCGCCACTGTCTACCACCACTATTCAATAACTATCGGGTGAGAATATAAATCACGAGTGTAGCAGTGAAAAAATGCCATAATAGTGAATAACGAAAATAGCCAATTGTCATTGCTCTGTTTCCAGTCCAAAGTTGTTATATAAAACGAAAAGAAAAAAAAAACAATTGGACCGATGATTTCAACTTATGGAAGCAGAGAAAAGCCCCAAAGAAACACAAAAGTAACCCTTATCAATATCAATTCACTCAATTTCGGCAAAGGAACGAGTAAATACAAAAATTCAATTTTCATAGTGTTTCGAAAATCTACTTCTCTTTTTTAATAAAAGCGGAACGAAACAAATTAAAGACATTCTTTTATTTCAACAATAAATATCAATTAAACACAATATCCGAGTTTCTAAAAATTTCAAACATACTCAAATGATTAATTTACAAACGAATCCTTGAACAAAGACAAAATTGAAAAATAAATTTAGATACATATAGAAAAAAAAAAAAATACTAAATGGTTATTTGCTTTTTCTCTTTCACCTGCTTGGCAACCCGCATCACTATTTCGCCACAATTTCATTCGTCCCGGACGAATCTGTAATGAGTAGGGGTGAGTATATGGAAAAATACTCAGAGTAGGACACGATTAATGGTGCAATCCCGAATAAAATAATAAACCATGCGTCAAAAATACCGTCATATCATATTTTTAGAAACCAGTAAGAGCTCATAATATATCACGTCTTTGGTACTGGATGACCATATCATATCATATCATAACTTTCATAAGCATGAAATTCATCAACATGAAGAAATAAAATTAAACTGGACAAAACACGTGTACCTCGTAATCCTAACTTGTTCGATAAAAGAAATGATTGGAAGAGAAAACAAGAAATCCACGTTCCCAAAGCTCAAATTTTTGCTTGTAGCCACAATAAAACGTATCCATGTTCTCCTTTTTCTTTTTCTCTTTAAGGTAAATAATGGCTACTTTATTTGTATGGTATTTAAAGTTGGAAGGGAAAATAACCTAAAAATCTCCAAAATAACGTGTTTTTCTCTTCCAAAAGGCCTCAATCCCGCCCGATAATCCATACAAATTTAAAAGTTTACTTCATTTCTCATCAACCAAACAAGGACAAAGTGGCTATCATTACCATTTCCTCAAAATCAAGGCAATTAAATATTATTAAAAATTGAATCAATTGACACCCCTTCTCTCCTACTCACGTGGATGCTTCTAAACTTTATTATATATATATATATATATATACACCCACAATAATCCCATAAAAGAAAACAAATAATAATTTACCAAAACCTACTCTATACGTCTACTCCATTAATTAATATAAATCAAATAACAATTTAAGACAATATCTTTCAACCACGATGACTTGGCCCTCGTTTATCAGAATTAATATTTTCTCGAGCCTAAAATGCATAATTAATCACGAGCTATCCAACGAGTATAATATTAACATACTTATTTTTGCTCAATTGAAATCTAATATTTGACCCAAATAAAATTGAATTATCACTTATATCACTTTAGTCCCCAACTTTCCAAAATGTAGCATATAGTACAAATAAAATTTTCTATAAATTCTCGGGGTGTTAAAATCTCCCCTCCTAAAAAAAAAAAAAGGAAAATTTCATACCTTGGATCAATTGGATAGTGGTTGAATAGTGAGCGTCACGTGCCAAGTTGTTTTTTTTTTTCATAATAAATAAAAGTCCTTTTTTTTTTCCAAAATAGAAAGGGGGGGAAAAAAATAAAATTGCAGTGAACAATGTGCGTCGCTGTTCCGTGAACAGTGACGTAACTTGTTTTACAACTCTGGGCTCTGACACCATACTGTAACGCCCCAAATTTTCATCGATCTAGAGTGTTACGAAAATCTACTTTTCTTTTTAATAAAAGTGGAACGAAACAAATTAAAGACATTCTTTTATTTCAACAATAAATATCAATTAAACACAATATCTGAGTTTCTAAAAATTTCAAACATACTCAAGTGATTAATTTACAAATGAGTCCTTGAACAAAGAAAAATGACAAATAAATTTAGATATCTACATATAGAAAAAAAAATTCTAAATGGTTATTTACCTTTTTCTTTTATTTGCTCGGCAACCCGCATCACTATTCAACCACAATTTCATTGTCCCGGACGAACCTGTAATGAATAGGGGTGAGTATATGGAAAAACTCAATAGGACAAGATTAATGGTGCAATCTCGAATAAAATATTAAACCGTGCGTCAAAAATATCATACCGTCATATCATATTTTTAGAAATCGGTAAAAGCTCATAATATATCACATCTTTGGTACCGAATGGCCATATCATAACTTTCATAAGCATGAAATTCATCAATATGAAAAAATAAAATTAAACGGGACAAGTCACTTGCACCTCGTAACCCTACCTCGTTCGATAAAAGAAATGGTTGGAAGAGAAAACAAGAAATCCACATCCCCAAAACTAAAATTTTTTGCTTGCAGCCACAATAAAACGTATCCATGTTCTCCCTTTTCTTTTTCTCTTTAAGGTAAATAATGGCTACTTTGTTTGTATGGTATTTAAAGTTGAAAGGGGAAATAACCTAAAAATCTCCAAAATAACGTGTTTTTCCCTTACAAAAGGTCTCAATCCCGCCCGATAATCCATACAAATTTAAGGCCGTGTTTGATGGCCGGATTTTCCAGGGAACGGGAAAATATATTTTTCCCTTTCCACTTTTTTGACTATTTGATAGGCGAAATTTTTCACGGAAAATATTTTCCACACGTGTGCATTTTCTGGATTAAGAACTCCAATAGTGAGTTATAATGTTAATGTTCATGATGAAATTAGAAGAGCATATGTACAAAGGGGTCCACGTCAGCCTCGAAATCACTTGTGTCCACAGAAACAATTTGGAGATTTGTCGTTAAGACGATTTAAAACAACTTGGTTTAATGACTTTCCTGATTGGTTGGAATACAGTATAGCAAAGGATGCCCTATTTTGCTTTTATTGTTATCTTTTCAATCAAAATCATGAAGAACATAGTGGAGGTGATTCTTTGTTGATGGGGGGGGGGGGGGTTCTCAAACTGGAAGAAGAAAGGAAGACTTCAAACTCATGTTGGGAAAAGTGGTAGTGCACACAACCAAGCGCAGATTATGTATGAGGCTTTTGTGAATCAGAAACAAAATATTGATTGTGTTCTTTTTAAGAAGTCGAAAAGAACGAAAGATGAGTATCGAATTTGTCTGAATGCGTCAATTGATTGCGTTCGATTGCTTCTAAAACAAGGGCTTTCATTTCGTGGGCATGACGAATGTGAAGATTCAAGAAATCAAGGAAATTTTCTTGAACTGTTGCAGTGGTTATGTGATCATAATAAGAAGATTAAGGATGTTTCTTTGAAGAATGCACTCGAAAATCTTCAGTTAACATCACCCAAAATTCAAAAGGATATTGTGAGTGCTATTGCATTTGAAACACTTGATGTTATTATGAAGGATATTAGTGATGGGTTGTTTTCTATTCTTGTTGATGAATCTCGGAATGTATCAGTTAAGGAGCAAATGTCAATTGTTCTACGTTATGTGATTCAGAAAGGACAAGTCATGGAACGTTTTATCGGTGTTGAACAAATCTCTAGTACTACAGCTCTCTCACTGAAGGATTCTATCGATCACTTATTCTCAAGATTTAACTTAAGTATATCTAGTTTAAGAGGTCAAAGATATGATGGGGCAAGCAATATACGAGGTGAGTGCAATGGTCTCAAAGTACTTATTTTGAAAGAGAATTCAAGTGCTTTCTATATTCATTGTTTTGCTCATCAACTGCAACTAGCTCTTGTAGCTGTGGCAAACAAGTATGCAGATATTGAAACTTTCTTTACTTTAGTGAATAAAGTGGTAAACGTGGTTGGTGGATCGACTAAGCGATGCGATCTTCTTCGAGAGAAAAGAGGCTTGAAGTTGCTGAATCGTTGAATATTGGTGAAATCTCAAATGGAAAGGGTCTTAATCAAGAAACTACCCTTCAGCGACCCGGTGATACTCATTGGGGCTCTCATTATAGTTCTTTACTTAACTTGATTCTTATGTTCTCTGCTACAGTTGATGTCGTTGAGATGATTGCCACTGATGATAATAGTTGTGGAAAGCGAGGAGAAGCGCTTATTTTGTTGGGATCTATGTTGACATTTGACTTTGTATTCAGTTTGCATCTCATGAAAAAGGTATTAGGTATTTCAGATGAATTGTCAAAATCATTACAAAGGAAAGATCAAGATATTGTGAACGCTATGAAATTAGTGAAAATATGCAAACAACGAGTCCAAGAATGAGGAACGATGAATGAGAATCATTTTTAAGAACAATTACTTGTTTTTACGAAAGGTACAAAATTGATATTCCCAACATGGATGATATTTTTATACCTCTAGGCCGTTCACGACGTAACACACAAGGAACGACAAATTTGCATCACTTTCGTGTGGATTTCTTCTATGCTATCATCGATATGCAAATTCAAGAGTTGAATGATCGTTTCTCTGAGGTAAATATTGATTTACTCCTTTGTATTTCATGCTTGTGTCCAGATAATTCATTTTTGGCTTTCAACAAGGACAAGTTAATTCAGTTGTGTGAGTATTATCCCAAAGATTTTACGCCAGTAGAGATTTTGGCTCTTGAAGAGAAAATTCAGACATATATTATTGATATGCGCACAATTGAAGATTTTCAAGGTTTACGAGGTTTTGATCATCTTGCAGAAAAGTTGGTTGAAACGAAAAAAAATGAAGTGTATCCATTAGTTTACCGACTTGTAACATTGGCGTTAATTCTTCCAGTTGCTACTGCTACAGTAGAGAGAGTATTTTCTGTAATGAAAATTGTCAAGAATCGACTGCTAGTCGGATGGGAGATCAATGGTTAAGTGATAGTTTAGTTGCATATGTTTAAAACGATGTACTTAACAATATTTATAACGATGTAATAATACGACATTTTCAGAGTATGAAAACGCGTCGGTTACAAGCATATCGGTTTATTTTCGTTAATGATATGATATTTTGGAATTCTCGTTTTTGACCCCACAACGCGAATCGTCTGGGTCCGCCCCTGATTATCAGCACACAATTTCCCGCCGCTTGAGTTATTCGCTAAGCACGATTGGTTTCCCATCCAAAGTGCAAAATCATGGCCCAAAGGCACAATATTATAGCACGTGTATGGGAGAACCCAAAGGGAAATAACATAATTGATATTAAGGAAAGCGCAAGCACCACTTTGGCCGAGCAGTAAATATGTGTGCTTTCTAAGGCTATTTCTAATCTATAGCACCAAATTTGTGCAATTTTCACACTATTTTACAAAGTTATGTAATGTCTAACTCATTACGCCAAATGGACCGTATTTCCTTTATTTCTTTATTTTTTAATTCTAAACGATGAATTTGTTTCAAAAATTATTTAAATAAAAACTATATTACAACTAAAATTAATAAATTAAATATTACATTTACAATATTGCATTTATTAATAAATTAAAATATTATAATACCACAATTAAAAAAATATTCCATTTAACATACATGAGTAATTTAATTTAATTTATTCAATAATAATTATTTATTACTTGATTATTGCAATTTACTATAAATAAAAATAAAAATAAAGTTAAATTATTGAATAAATAAAAAGATATAGTAAGAATTAAAATTTGTTATAGCATAAAATGAGGAACAAAAAGAAAATTTTTAAAAACTCTAAAAACTACATCAAATGAAACTGTTCATTACACCAAATTGGTATATAGACTTGGTATTGGGTTTAAGCAATTTTTGTTGGGAAATATATGTACGAAAGCGGAAAATGGTTGTATGTTGAATAACAAATAAATGTTTAGTTTAATCCGCAGGAGCATAATCAAACTTTATCAAATAAGAAACAAAGGACAAGAAAGTAAAAAGAAGAAGATGAAAAGGAATCACGACAAGTGAATGTCACTTTCTCCTTAAGACAAAATTGCCCCGTAACTATGAAGTTAATACTCTAAATAGTCACTGAACTTTTTCAAAATTTTCCAGGAGGTCCCCAAACTTCAAACTTCATAGGAGGTCACTGAACTTCAAAACTTTCTTGTATAGTCACCGAACTTTGCAAATTGGGACCCCATACATCAATGGTTCAGTGACCCCCTAGGAACTTTTCACAAAGTTGAGTGACTATTTAGGGAAGTTTATTTGTTGGGCCTCCCCTCGTATTTTTTAGCCTTATCAAAGGCCTCACACTACCACCCCAACTCAAAAGTCCATGCATTATATGAATATCACACCTAGACTTCATGGAATGTTATTACACTCTGATAAATTAGGAGTCGCATGTAGCCTTAGTTAACCCACGTGGCAGACAGTTTGGGGGCCTCGCGCCTCACACATTGACCTAAGACGACCCGGTTCAGGGTTGGATTCTCCCCCATAGCACGAAATTGGGACGACCCCATTGTACACAGACCCCCGATGTAAGAACCGGTCTAGACGAGACAGTGACAAGATCCTCAACAGATCTTGTGCTACATGATTAATAAGACAATTCACTGCCGCCGCCACCGCCATCCTATCCGGTCAAGTCTAAGGCCGCAAGCTAGGCCTTATAGACTTGAAAATGGTCCTAACATTTAGTACTGTGGTTCATTAATGTATATGTCAAGAGAGGTGAGTCAGTAGGATGAGGCCACGTGCACTATCATCCAACCTCGTTCATCTCGCCCAAGTATAAAAGCTCACACTCGGTGCCATTCAAAGGTAATGAAAGTTTAGACTCTCAAAACTATATTCTTGCTTCCACACATATTTCCACACATATTTTACTTATTCACCCCAAAGACGACCCTGTTTTCTTACATAGGAGGCTCACGTTTTAAACTCTCCTACACATATAATTACTTCTCCACCTCACTTGACTATTGGAATGCGCGCGGCCAACTCCGCCACCACCAGAGAAGGCCAAGTGTGATTAATGGTTTGTCCAAGTGTGTAGGAATCTAGCTTGCGTGGACATGAGAGACCTTGAGATTTGTTGGCCACATCATTAGTATGGTTTTGGGGTCAACACCACCTACTGCAATTAAAAAGGAGTTTGTTAAACGAAACTATAATGACACCACCTACAACTCAAATTGCCCAAAATGTTAGAAATAAAAGGTATGGGTTTCCTTCGAAGAGTTTAATTTGTGGTTTCCATGTTTTTGTCTCTGTTTTGGAAGGGGCGGAGTTTAATTTGATAAAAAAAAGTATTAGAGTTTAATTTTTTTTTATTTCCATGGGTTTTTGTATTTACTCGTTCCTTTGCTGAAATTGAGTGAATTGATATTGATAAGGGTTACTTTTGTGTTTCTTTGGCGCTTTTCTCTGCTCCCATAAGTTGAAATCATCGGTCCAATTGATTTTTTTTTTGTTTCTTTTTATGTAACAACTTTGGACCGGAAACAGAGCAAAGACAGTTGGCTATTTTCGTCATTCATTGTTATAGCATTGTTTCATTGCTACACTCGTGATTTATATTCTCACCCGATATTTATTGAATAGCGGTGGCAAACGGTCGCGAAATAGCGGCCGCTATACTGCTACTCCACCGTTGTTTAAATTCCTAGAAACAACTGCACTTGAAAAGGAAATCAAATTTTCACTACTAAAGGGATTTCAACCACCGGTAGGGTTTACATTATTCAAAGTCACATTATTGATACAACGAAGCATCAAGAAACCTAGCAAATCAGTGAGCTATGAAGGCCCTCGTAAACGACACCAAGAAACAACAAAAACACGTCACATTATAGCAAACAGTGTTTAGAGCATACAACATCATGAACAAAGCATTGACATTGTATCCGACAATCATCCTTTCCTTTCACAATGAGACAAATATTTTCTTCCAATAAGAAGTTAGATTGTCGTCTCTGGTTTAACAAAGATGCCAATGGCGTCAAGGTATTGGCCAGCTCTTCCATGGAATCCAACCACCGTATTTTTATTTATCGGGATGGAGAAAGAAGTTCCAGAACCGGTTCCAAAAGGTCCATAAGTAGCCCTATTTGTAGTAAATGACAGGGATGTTATCGTTAATAAAGAGGCGAAATTTCCATAAGTCCCACTTATGGATATCAGGTATTCAGAAGGCCAGTTAATAAGAACCTGCAAATAATGCAAAGCAAAATACGTGAACTATAGATATATATATTTTAATTAGTAGTTTATGTACCATAAATGCTTTGTTGTTTGCAGGGCTTTGTTTCAATAATTGTTTTGCACACAAAACAATAATTTCTTTACCAATAATTTTGAATATATATATGTTCAAATTGAGTAGATCTGTACAAGGAAATTAGAAAATAAACAGGCACATTGGGACTAATCTATAACTCGGTGAAGATGGCGGATTTACAGTGGGGTTGTGGAATCACCTGCCCCCACTGTAAATCTAGAAATTTGACATTTCGCCCAATTTTTTTTCAAGATTTTCAAAAAAGTCATTGTAGTATTCAATTTTTGTCCCCACCAATTAAAATTTGGTGTAATTTGCCCCCACAAGTCTTATCTTCTAGCTCTGCCCCTGGGAACAAAATTATCGTTCTAATTTAAAAATTAGACGGGATCAATATCTCAGCCCGTCCCATGTATATATCACCAGTGTAGGCAAGCTTAAGACAAGAAAAAGAAAAAAAAAATCTTATCATTTTTAATAGAAATTTTTTCTTCCAAAGTAAATTTTAATTTAGTTAAAAAATATTTTGAAAAAATTTAAAATCGTTTTGATAATACAAACGGCGAGAAATTTTCTAAGATAATTTTTTTCTTTAGAAATATTTTCTATCAAAAAACTTAACACGCCAAAGGGGGAATACTTACAGTTTCCCTGTCACCAATGTCATTAGGGTTGTTGCCTCCGAATGTTCCAGAATCTAAGTCAGTTGTGTCCCGGAAAGATATAGACTTGATGTTTAATCCTACATTGATGACAATCTGATTTATACCTCGATTTGTCGTATAACTCCATGGATTCCCACCTTGGCCTCCCCATGGACCTATTGAAATAGTTCCTTCTATGTCCCTCTGCACCATAACCAATAACCACTATTAATACTGAGTTTTTTTTTTTTGTGTGTGGCTCTAACTGGATTTCAAACTACCCTGCAAATTAAAAACTTAAAAAAAAAATAAAATAAAACTTTACAGGTTTCACATGGATGCCAATTGCATCAAGGTAGTAGCCCCCTCTTCCATGAAATCCAATCACGACCGAACCTTCAATTGGTATGGAGAAAGAAGTGCCGGTAGCATTTCCAAAAGGTCCATATGTGGTGAGATTAGTTATGAATGATAGAGATGTGATCACCTCAAGTCCATTATAATTTCCATATGTCCCAGTTATGGATGTTAGATGCTCTAAATGCCCATCAATCTCAATCTGCACACAAGTTGCGTCATAGAATATTGTATATAGTATTGGCTTAGCTAAATAAGGAAGAGAAAAAGAGATGCTTCATTTGATTTGCTATCCTATGCAAGCCATAAATGCCGTACTCACTTTTCTTTCTTCACCAGTGTCATTGGGATTATTGCCGCCAAATTTTCCATACTCTTGGCCATTGCCGTCTTTAAAAGAGAGGGACTTGATATTGGTTCCTTCATGAACAATTATCTCTTTTATCCAACTTCCCACACTAGAACTAAATGGATCTCCACCTGGACCACCCCATTGCCCAACTGAAATGCTTCCACGTGAATTTGCCTGCAAGAAAAGCAATAGTCATAGTCAATTAGTTTTGTTGTTACTAGCTATATATATGGCTTGAGTCACCTCCATTGCAACACTTGGGGTGAATGTCTAAAAAGGATACATGTCTAAGAAATACCAGACGAGACTGTATAATGTCATAGCCAAATGGCGTAGAGGACGCGTAGCTTAAAAGAAAGCAATATTCATAAAATCCATCTATATTCATCCAAAGAGAAGTGAAATTTTAAGACTCAAAGACGAGGACACATACTTGAAATTGATTTACCCATTCAAAGCAATTTACGCTAAACAGCTCACGTACCGCTTTAATGGGCGAACAGCCCAACCCTTGGAACATACTACAGCCCCAGGTGGCGAACAAGCAACAATAATAACTAGAATCCTTTCTTAAAAAGTGCTTCCATTCTAATTAAGAGGGAACAAATGTAATACCTTATTTTCTGATAAAATATAGTTGAATGAACTTACTGGTATCACAAAAAGACCAAGTGCATCAAGGTAGTAACCACATCTCCCATGGAATCCAACCACGGCGCTATCTGCTATCAGGATAGAGAAAGGTTCACTAGAAGCTGTTCCAAAAGGTCCATATGTAGTGAGATTTGTAATGAACGATAGGGAAGTGATCACTAATAGTCCTTTGTAGCTTCCATAAGTTCCGCTTATAGATTTCAAATACTCTGAAGGCCATTGGATTTCAATCTATACATGACACAATGCATAAAATACAAGGTCAGTAACATATCCAAGTGCTGCTGATCTATTAATATTTTTGTTTTTATTTTTATTTTGAAAGGCAGAATTTATTAAAGTTATAAAGGGATATAAAGTAAAAAAAAAAATTCCATACCGGAGATTATAAAAGATTTTAAAAAATGCTACGAAGTCAGTAATACGAGTTACCCAGATTTTGCCAATCCATCAGCTATGGAGTTAGCCTCCCTGTAAATGTATTAATATATGAATAGCTAAGTCACCTTTTTCTCTTCACCCCTGTCATTAGGGTCGTTGCCACCGAATGTCCCAGAAACCAGGCCACTGGCATCTCTGAGGGAAATGGACTTGATATTTCCTCCTACACGGAGGACTATCTCAGTTATCCCACGGCTTGCCCTGTAACTCCAGTGATCGCCACCTAAACCTCCCCATGGTCCCAATGAAATGATTCCTTCAGAGGATGCCTAGCACAAACCAGTAGTCATCATCAAAATATAGGCATCTATTAGCATGTGATGAAAATATACCTTAGATAGTTTCGTACCATTTGCTTAGATGAATCTGTTGAATGTTGGAATGTATCTGTTCTTTACGTGGTTAATGTAATTGTGTAGGAGGTATATATAGACAGATAGGAGGAGAAAATTATTACAATTTATGAAAAGTCTAGAAATAGAATATTGTAAGCTTTGGCGAGTCTTCAATTCAGTCCTTATTATTTTAATCATTTGTCAAAATTTTCTTAAAGGGAATTAAATCCTAAGCTAAAATAAATTCAATTTGTGCAAAAAATTATTACTGGCTCAAAAATAAGTATGATTAATTATGTTATTTTATTTTACCTTCCGTTTTCTTTCCCTTTGTTTATTTGAAATATCCAAACAATGAGGGAAAAATAAAAAAATCCCCCACTCTATTTTTCCTTCTCCTCCCTTCCCCTCTTAACTCCTAAACATACCTTAAAGCAAGGTTCTTACACCATTAAATGACGAATCTGTCATACTTTGTAAACCTTTCAATGGGTAATTATACATCCTTTGTACTCTTGTGATTTTAATAATAAAAGCACTTATTCTCATCTTTCTATTTTGTTATCTGTCAATTATTCTACATCAGTTTACACTTATTTAAAATTGTACTTATATTTTATATAAAATTTTTATTACTAATAATATTCTTTATATATATTTTAATGAATCCCATCTTTTCTATATATTGTTGCCTAAAGCTTTTCCTTTTAAAGAACAACTTAGATTTTAATGGTAAGGTGTTTTCCAAAGAACGGAAGATCGATTCAAGGGCGGAATATAGGTTTTAGAAATATAGACGATTCAAGGGTGGAATATAGGTTTTAGAAATATAGTACTCCTTATATGACGATATAGTTTTTGTACGTGTTTTATGAAGGTGTTAAAATTGTTTCACAAGTAGAATTTATGGTCCCTGGGTGTACATATTCACTGGCATGGAATATATTGCCTGTTCGTGATGGGAAAATACATCTGAAATCTCACGTGCGGAATATACCAAGATTTCACTATTCACCCTCCTGGATCAACCTTTGCATAAAATATCAAAGAGAACCAAAAAATTAACAAAAATAGAGAATAATCACAACACAAGGTTTTTATGTGGAAAATTCCTCAATACCGGAGAAAAATCACGGGTCTTCAAAGATAAATGCGCTGTGAAAAATTATTACAATGATATATTGAAACTATTTTGTTTTGGCATGCCATTGTCATGAATCAGTACTAGTTGACATATTCTTTTGGATTATTTGATTTTTAGGGTTTTGCACACGGGATTCTTGCTGCGGTATTTATGGAAAGCATTCATTCGATGAATGATGCCCCTACATTTATACTGGTAGAAAAACGTGCAATATAAACTTCAATAATGCAATCCAATAAGGACAAGAAACTTTCTTTATTGACCCAATTGGTGATGCCAATACATTGAAGTATTCATTGAATGAAAGATTTGCATCACGGACCACAGCACTACATGACGATGTAGTTTTTGCTGGTGTTTTATGAAGGTGTTAAAATACGTGAATATATCGAGATTTCACTATTCACCCTCCCGGTCCCGATCAACCTTTGCATAAAATATCAAAATGAACCAAAGAAATAACAAAAAATAGAGAATAATCACAACACAAGGTTTTTACGTGGAAAACTCCTCAATACCGGAGAAAAATCACGGATCTTCAGAGATGAATACACTATGTGAAAAATTATTACAATCGTGGCTTGCCATTATCATGAATCAAGACTAGTTGTGAGATATTGTTTTGGATTATTTGACTTTTAGGGTTTTGCACACGGGATTCATAAACTTTAATAATGCAATCTAATATTAAGAACACGAAACGTTTTTCATGGACCCAATTACTTGATGTCTCTACATTGGCACTATTTTGCAAACCTAGCCGTTTGTCATAATTGGCGTTTACCGATGATGCATGGGGTTCCAATTTGCAAAGTTGAGTGAATATCTAGTGAAATTTTCAAGTTTAGTGACAATCTAGAAAATTTTGGCAAAGTTCGATGATTATTTTGGGGATTAACCCAAGCTTACATAATAGCAAGTTCGGCCAAAGCCTACACAAGCGTCGTCACTATCATTGGCACCCATCGACCGACATCTACCGGAGCACAGATCACGATTCATGGACCTGGGTTTGACAGGATCAAGTTCGTGTATATATATGTAAAATAATATATTTAATTATATTATTCATTTTTCTCGAAATTTTTTGTGGGCGATACCTGGCGCCATCTAAAAAGTGATGATTTCGGTTCAAAATAAGTGCAGGCAAGTTGTGTATGTTCAAAACACAGCTTTTTGAATATTGTGTCTTTTGGTTCTAACTTTTCAACATTTATAAATTGGCCCCTATAGATTGGAATTATTCATTCCTAATATCCATTTCATTCCTATTTAGCACTTTAATTATCAGCACGCAATTCTCTGCCACTTGAGTTATTCGCTAAGACGATTGGTTTCCCATCCAAAGTGCAAAAATTGCATGGCCCAAAGGCACAACATTATAGCACGTGTATGGGAGAACCCAAAGTAAAATAACATAACTGATATTAAGGAAGGCGCAAGCACGACTTTGGCCGAGCAGTAAAGATGTGTTCTAAGGCTATTTCTAATCTATAGCACCAAATTTGTGCAATTTTCACACTATTTTACAAAGTTATGTAATGTCTAACTCATTACACCAAGTGGACCGTATTTTCTTTATTTTCTAATTCTAAACGATGAATTTGTTTCAAAAATTATTTAAATGCAAACTATATTACTACTAAAATTAATAAATTAAATATTACATTTGCAATATTGCATTTATTAATAAATTAAAATATTATAATACCACAATTAAAAGAAATGTTCCACTTAACATACATGAGTAATTTAATTTTATCTATTCAATAATTATTATTTGTTACTTGATTATTACAATTTGCTATAAATAAAAATAAAAATACAGTTAAATCATTAAATAAATAAAAAGATACAGTAAGAGTTAAAATTTGTTATAGCATAGAATAAGGAACAAAATGAAAATTATTAAAAACTCTAAAAACTACAACAAATGAAACTGTTCATTACGCCAAATTGGTATGTAGATTTGGTGTTGGGTTGAAGCAATTTTTGTTGGGAAATATATGTTTGAAAGCTGGAAATGATTGTATGTTGAATAACGAATAAATGTTTAGTTTAACCCGCTGGAGTGTAATCAAACTTTATCAAATAAGAAACAAAGAACAAGAAAGTAAAAAGAAGAAGATGAAAATGACCCGGGCAAGTGAATGTCACTTTCTTCTTAAGATAAAATTGCCCCGTAACAATGGAGTTAATGCCCTAAATAGTAGCTGAACTTTGCCAAAATTTCCCAGGAGATCCCCAAACTTCAAAACTTCATAGGAAGTCGCTGAATTTCAAAACTTCCCCATATAGTCACCGAACTTTGCAAATTGGGACCCCATACATCAATGGTTCAGTGACCCCCTAGGAACTTTTCACAAAGTTGAGCGACTATCTAGGAAAATTTATTTGTTGGGCCTCCCTTCGTATCTCTTAGCCTTATCAAAGGCCTCACACTACCGCTCTTACTCGAAAGTCCATCCATTATATGAATAATCATACCTAGACTTCATGGACTGCTATTACACTCTGATAAATTCGGAGTGGCTTGTGGTCTTAGTTAACCCACGTGGCAGACAGTTTGGGGGCCTGCGCCTCACACAGTGACCCAAGACGACCCGGTTCAGGGTTGAATTTTCCCCCTGTAGCACGAAACTGGGACGACCCCACAGTACACAGACCCCCGATGTAAGAACCGGTCCAGACGAGGAGGTGACAAGATCATCAACAGATCTTGTGCTGCGATATTGATAAGACAATTTACCGCTGCCGCCATCCTATCTGGTCAAGTCTAAGGCCGCAAGTTTAGCCTTATAGACATGAAAATGGTCTTAGCATTTAGTGCTGTGATTCATTGATGTATATGTCAAGAGAGGTCAGTCATTAGGATAAGGCCACGTGCTATGGTCAGCTTTTCCTCTTAAAGAACAAACTTAGATTTTAATGGTAAGGTATTTTCCAAAGAATGAAAGATCTATTCAAAGGTGGAATACACGCTTTAGAAATATGCTTGACACCCATTTCGGAGAAGAATAAATTCTGGAAGAGTGATTGATGGGAAGAATGTATGGTTAAAAAGTAAGATGAATTTTTGGGTTTATGTGTAATATTATTTTATTGATAGAATGTGTAACTGAAATGAAAAAAGAGAAAAAATGAAAATGAGAATGGATGTCAAATAAAAGCATAGTTCTCCTTAAAATTCGCGTGGAGTGAAGTTTTCTATTTCAATATATTTTAGAAAAAACGTGCAATATAAACTACAATAATGTAATCCGGTAAGGATTATTGACCCAATTGGTGATGCCAATACATTGAAGTATTCATTGAACGAAAGATTCATCTGCATTTGTACATCACGGACCACAGCACTATATGACGATATAGTTTTTGTACGTGTTTTATGAAGGTGTTAAAATTGTTTCACAAGTAGAATTTATGGTCCATGGGTGTACAAATTCATTCGCATGGAATATATTGCATGTTCGTGTTGGGAAAATACGTCTGAAATCTCACGAGCGGAATATACCAAGATTTCACTATTCACCCTCCCGGATCAACCTTTGCATAAAATATCAAAGAGAACCAAAAAATTAACAAAAATAGAGAATAATCACAGAACAAGGTTTTTATGTGCAAAACTCCTCAATACCGGAGAAAAATCACGGGTCTTCGAAGATAAATACGCTGTGAAAAATTATTACAACGATATATTGAAACTATTTTGTTCTGGCATGCCATTGTCATGAATCAGTACTAGTTGACATATTGTTTTGGATTATTTGATTTTTAGGGTTTTGCACACGGGATTCTTGCTGCGGTATTTATGGAAAGCATTCATTCGACGAATGATGCCCCTACATTTATACTGGAAGAAAAATGTGCAATATAAACTTCAATAATGCAATCCAATAAGGACAAGAAACTTTCTTTATTGACCCAATTGGTGATGCCAATACATTGAAGTATTCATTGAATGAAAGATTTGCATCATGGACCACTGCACTATATGACGATATAGTTTTGTGTTTTATGAAGGTGTTAAAATACGTTTGAAATCTCACGAGTGGAATATACCGAGATTTCACTATTCACCCTCCCGGTCCTGATCAACCTTTGCATAAAATATCAAAATGAACCAAAGAAATAACAAAAATAGAGAATAATCACAACACAAGGTTTTTACGTGGAAAACTCCTCAATTCCGGAGAAAAATCACGGATCTTTAGTGATAAATACACTATGTGAAAAATTATTACAATCGTGACCAATCTGGCTTGCCATTATCATGAATCAGTACTAGTTGACAGATATTGTTTTGGATTATTTGACTTTTAGGGTTTTGCACACGGGATTCATAAACTTTAATAATGCAATCCAATATTAAGAACACGAAACGTTTTTCATGGACCCAATTACTTGATGTCTCTACATTGGCACTATTTTGCAAACCTAGCCATTTGTCATAATTGGCGTTTACCGTGATGATGCATGGGGTTCCAATTTGCAAAGTTGAGTGAATATCTAGTGAAATTTTCAAGTTTAGTGACAATCTAGAAAATTTTGGCAAAGTTCGATGATTATTTTGGGGATTAACCCAAGCTTACATAATAGCAAGTTCGGCCAAAGCCTACACAAGCGTCCTCACTATCGTTGGCACCCATCGACCGACATCTACCGGGGCTCAGACCACGATTCATGGACCTGGGTTTGACAGGATCAAGTTCGTGTATATATATGTAAAATAATATATTTAATTATATTATTCATTTTTCTCGAAATTTTTTGTGGGCGATACGTGGCACCATCTAAAAAGTGATGATTTCGGTTCAAAATAAGTGCAGGCAAGTTGTGTATGTTCAAAACACAGCTTTTTGAATATTGTGTCCTTCGGATCTAACTTTTCAACATTTATAAATTGGCCCCTATAGATTGGAATTATTCATTCCTAATATCCATTTCATTCCTATTTAGCACTTTAATTATCAGCACGCAATTCTCTGCCACTTGAGTTATTCGCTAAGACGATTGGTTTCCCATCCAAAGTGCAAAAATTGCATGGCCCAAAGGCACAACATTATAGCACGTGTATGGGAGAACCCAAAGTAAAATAACATAACTGATATTAAGGAAGGCGCAAGCACGACTTTGGCCGAGCAGTAAAGATGTGTTCTAAGGCTATTTCTAATCTATAGCACCAAATTTGTGCAATTTTCACACTATTTTACAAAGTTATGTAATGTCTAACTCATTACACCAAGTGGACCGTATTTTCTTTATTTTCTAATTCTAAACGATGAATTTGTTTCAAAAATTATTTAAATGCAAACTATATTACTACTAAAATTAATAAATTAAATATTACATTTGCAATATTGCATTTATTAATAAATTAAAATATTATAATACCACAATTAAAAGAAATGTTCCACTTAACATACATGAGTAATTTAATTTTATCTATTCAATAATTATTATTTGTTACTTGATTATTACAATTTGCTATAAATAAAAATAAAAATACAGTTAAATCATTAAATAAATAAAAAGATACAGTAAGAGTTAAAATTTGTTATAGAATAGAATAAGGAACAAAAAGAAAATTATTAAAAACTCTAAAAACTACATCAAATGAAACTGTTCATTACGCCAAATTGGTATGTAGATTTGGTGTTGGGTTGAAGCAATTTTTGTTGGGAAATATATGTTTGAAAAGCTGGAAATGATTGTATGTTGAATAACGAATAAATGTTTAGTTTAACCCATTTGGAGTGTAATCAAACTTTATCAAATAAGAAACAAAGAACAAGAAAGTAAAAAGAAGAAGATGAAAATGACCCGGGCAAGTGAATGTCACTTTCTTCTTAAGATAAAATTGCCCCGTAACAATGGAGTTAATGCCCTAAATAGTAGCCGAACTTTGCCAAAATTTCCAGGAGATCCCCAAACTTCAAAACTTCATAGGAAGTCGCTGAATTTCAAAACTTCCCCATATAGTCACCGAACTTTGCAAATTGGGACCCCATACATCAATGGTTCAGTGACCCCCTAGGAACTTTTCACAAAGTTGAGCGACTATCTAGGAAAATTTATTTGTTGGGCCTCCCTTCGTATCTCTTAGCCTTATCAAAGGCCTCACACTACCGCTCTTACTCGAAAGTCCATCCATTATATGAATAATCATACCTAGACTTCATGGACTGCTATTACACTCTGATAAATTCGGAGTGGCTTGTGGTCTTAGTTAACCCACGTGGCAGACAGTTTGGGGGCCTGCGCCTCACACAGTGACCCAAGACGACCCGGTTCAGGGTTGAATTTTCCCCCTGTAGCACGAAACTGGGACGACCCCACAGTACACAGACCCCCGATGTAAGAACCGGTCCAGACGAGGAGGTGACAAGATCATCAACAGATCTTGTGCTGCGAAATTGATAAGACAATTTACCGCTGCCGCCATCCTATCTGGTCAAGTCTAAGGCCGCAAGTTAAGCCTTATAGACATGAAAATGGTCTTAGCATTTAGTGCTGTGATTCATTGATGTATATGTCAAGAGAGGTCGAGTCATTAGGATAAGGCCACGTGCTATGGTCGCCTTTTCCTCTTAAAGAACAAATTTTAGATTTTAATGGTAAGGTATTTTCCAAAGAATGAAAGATCTATTCAAAGGTGGAATACACGCTTTAGAAATATGCTTGACACCCATTTCGGAGAAGAATAAATTCTGGAAGAGTGATTGATGGGAAGAATGTATGGTTAAAAAGTAAGATGAATTTTTGGGTTTATGTGTAATATTATTTTATTGATAGAATGTGTAACTGAAATGAAAAAAGAGAAAAAAATGAAAATGAGAATGGATGTCAAATAAAAGCATAGTTCTCCTTAAAATTCGCGTGGAGTGAAGTTTTCTATTTCAATATATTTTAGAAAAAACGTGCAATATAAACTACAATAATGTAATCCGGTAAGGATTATTGACCCAATTGGTGATGCCAATACAATGAAGTATTCATTGAATGAAAGATTCCTCTGCATTTGCACATCAAGGACCACTGCACTATATGACGATATAGTTTTTGTACGTGTTTTATGAAGGTGTTAAAATTGTTTCACAAGTAGAATTTATGGTCCATGGGTGTACATATTCATTGGCATGGAATATATTGCCTGTTCGTGTTGGGAAAATACGTCTGAAATCTCACGAGCGGAATATACCAAGATTTCACTATTCACCCTCCCGGATCAACCTTTGCATAAAATATCAAAGAGAACCAAAAAATTAACAAAAATAGAGAATAATCACAACACAAGGTTTTTATGTGGAAAACTCCTCAATACCGGAGAAAAATCACGGGTCTTCGAAGATAAATACGCTGTGAAAAATTATTACAACGATATATTGAAACTATTTTGTTCTGGCATGCCATTGTCATGAATCAGTACTAGTTGACATATTGTTTTGGATTATTTGATTTTTAGGGTTTTGCACACGGGATTCTTGCTGCGGTATTTATGGAAAGCATTCATTCGACGAATGATGCCCCTACATTTATACTGGAAGAAAAACGTGCAATGTAAACTTCAATAATGCAATCCAATAAGGACAAGAAACTTTCTTTATTGACCCAATTGGTGATGCCAATACATTGAAGTATTCATTGAATGAAAGATTTGCATCACGGACCACAGCACTACATGACGATGTAGTTTTTGCTGGTGTTTTATGAAGGTGTTAAAATACGTGAATATACCGAGATTTCACTATTCACCCTCCCGGTCCCGATCAACCTTTGCATAAAATATCAAAATGAACCAAAGAAATAACAAAAAATAGAGAATAATCACAACACAAGGTTTTTACGTGGAAAACTCCTCAATACCGGAGAAAAATCACGGATCTTCAGAGATGAATACACTATGTGAAAAATTATTACAATCGTGGCTTGCCATTATCATGAATCAGTACTAGTTGTGAGATATTGTTTTGGATTATTTGACTTTTAGGGTTTTGCACACGGGATTCATAAACTTTAATAATGCAATCTAATATTAAGAACACGAAACGTTTTTCATGGACCCAATTACTTGATGTCTCTACATTGGCACTATTTTGCAAACCTAGCCGTTTGTCATAATTGGCGTTTACCAGTGATGCATGGGGTTCCAATTTGCAAAGTTGAGTGAATATCTAGTGAAATTTTCAAGTTTAGTGACAATCTAGAAAATTTTGGCAAAGTTCGATGATTATTTTGGGGATTAACCCAAGCTTACATAATAGCAAGTTCGGCCAAAGCCTACACAAGCGTCCTCACTATCGTTGGCACCCATCGACCGACATCTACCGGGGCTCAGACCACGATTCATGGACCTGGGTTTGACAGGATCAAGTTCGTGTATATATATGTAAAATAATATATTTAATTATATTATTCATTTTTCTCGAAATTTTTTGTGGGCGATACGTGGCGCCATCTAAAAAGTGATGATTTCGGTTCAAAATAAGTGCAGGCAAGTTGTGTATGTTCAAAACACAGCTTTTTGAATATTGTGTCTTTTGGTTCTAACTTTTCAACATTTATAAATTGGCCCCTATAGATTGGAATTATTCATTCCTAATATCCATTTCATTCCTATTTAGCACTTTAATTATCAGCACGCAATTCTCTGCCACTTGAGTTATTCGCTAAGACGATTGGTTTCCCATCCAAAGTGCAAAAATTGCATGGCCCAAAGGCACAACATTATAGCACGTGTATGGGAGAACCCAAAGTAAAATAACATAACTGATATTAAGGAAGGCGCAAGCACGACTTTGGCCGAGCAGTAAAGATGTGTTCTAAGGCTATTTCTAATCTATAGCACCAAATTTGTGCAATTTTCACACTATTTTACAAAGTTATGTAATGTCTAACTCATTACACCAAGTGGACCGTATTTTCTTTATTTTCTAATTCTAAACGATGAATTTGTTTCAAAAATTATTTAAATGCAAACTATATTACTACTAAAATTAATAAATTAAATATTACATTTGCAATATTGCATTTATTAATAAATTAAAATATTATAATACCACAATTAAAAGAAATGTTCCACTTAACATACATGAGTAATTTAATTTTATCTATTCAATAATTATTATTTGTTACTTGATTATTACAATTTGCTATAAATAAAAATAAAAATACAGTTAAATCATTAAATAAATAAAAAGATACAGTAAGAGTTAAAATTTGTTATAGCATAGAATAAGGAACAAAATGAAAATTATTAAAAACTCTAAAAACTACAACAAATGAAAGCTGTTCATTACGCCAAATTGGTATGTAGATTTGGTGTTGGGTTGAAGCAATTTTTGTTGGGAAATATATGTTTGAAAGCTGGAAATGATTGTATGTTGAATAACGAATAAATGTTTAGTTTAACCCGCTGGAGTGTAATCAAACTTTATCAAATAAGAAACAAAGAACAAGAAAGTAAAAAGAAGAAGATGAAAATGACCCGGGCAAGTGAATGTCACTTTCTTCTTAAGATAAAATTGCCCCGTAACAATGGAGTTAATGCCCTAAATAGTAGCCGAACTTTGCCAAAATTTCCCAGGAGATCCCCAAACTTCAAAACTTCATAGGAAGTCGCTGAATTTCAAAACTTCCCCATATAGTCACCGAACTTTGCAAATTGGGACCCCATACATCAATGGTTCAGTTGACCCCTAGGAACTTTTCACAAAGTTGAGCGACTATCTAGGAAAATTTATTTGTTGGGCCTCCCTTCGTATCTCTTAGCCTTATCAAAGGCCTCACACTACCGCTCTTACTCGAAAGTCCATCCATTATATGAATAATCATACCTAGACTTCATGGACTGCTATTACACTCTGATAAATTCGGAGTGGCTTGTGGTCTTAGTTAACCCACGTGGCAGACAGTTTTGGGGGCCTGCGCCTCACACAGTGACCCAAGACGACCCGGTTCAGGGTTGAATTTTCCCCCTGTAGCACGAAACTGGGACGACCCCACAGTACACAGACCCCCGATGTAAGAACCGGTCCAGACGAGGAGGTGACAAGATCATCAACAGATCTTGTGCTGCGATATTGATAAGACAATTTACCGCTGCCGCCATCCTATCTGGTCAAGTCTAAGGCCGCAAGTTTAGCCTTATAGACATGAAAATGGTCTTAGCATTTAGTGCTGTGATTCATTGATGTATATGTCAAGAGAGGTCAGTCATTAGGATAAGGCCACGTGCTATGGTCAGCTTTTCCTCTTAAAGAACAGCTTAGATTTTAATGGTAAGGTATTTTCCAAAGAATGAAAGATCTATTCAAAGGTGGAATACACGCTTTAGAAATATGCTTGACACCCATTTCGGAGAAGAATAAATTCTGGAAGAGTGATTGATGGGAAGAATGTATGGTTAAAAAGTAAGATGAATTTTTGGGTTTATGTGTAATATTATTTTATTGATAGAATGTGTAACTGAAATGAAAAAAGAGAAAAAAATGAAAATGAGAATGGATGTCAAATAAAAGCATAGTTCTCCTTAAAATTCGCGTGGAGTGAAGTTTTCTATTTCAATATATTTTAGAAAAAACGTGCAATATAAACTACAATAATGTAATCCGGTAAGGATTATTGACCCAATTGGTGATGCCAATACAATGAAGTATTCATTGAATGAAAGATTCCTCTGCATTTGCACATCAAGGACCACTGCACTATATGACGATATAGTTTTTGTACGTGTTTTATGAAGGTGTTAAAATTGTTTCACAAGTAGAATTTATGGTCCATGGGTGTCCATATTCATTGGCATGGAATATATTGCCTGTTCGTGTTGGGAAAATACGTCTGAAATCTCACGAGCGGAATATACCAAGATTTCACTATTCACCCTCCCGGATCAACCTTTGCATAAAATATCAAAGAGAACCAAAAAATTAACAAAAATAGAGAATAATCACAACACAAGGTTTTTATGTGGAAAACTCCTCAATACCGGAGAAAAATCACGGGTCTTCGAAGATAAATACGCTGTGAAAAATTATTACAACGATATATTGAAACTATTTTGTTCTGGCATGCCATTGTCATGAATCAGTACTAGTTGACATATTGTTTTGGATTATTTGATTTTTAGGGTTTTGCACACGGGATTCTTGCTGCGGTATTTATGGAAAGCATTCATTCGACGAATGATGCCCCTACATTTATACTGGAAGAAAAACGTGCAATGTAAACTTCAATAATGCAATCCAATAAGGACAAGAAACTTTCTTTATTGACCCAATTGGTGATGCCAATACATTGAAGTATTCATTGAATGAAAGATTTGCATCACGGACCACAGCACTACATGACGATGTAGTTTTTGCTGGTGTTTTATGAAGGTGTTAAAATACGTGAATATACCGAGATTTCACTATTCACCCTCCCGGTCCCGATCAACCTTTGCATAAAATATCAAAATGAACCAAAGAAATAACAAAAAATAGAGAATAATCACAACACAAGGTTTTTACGTGGAAAACTCCTCAATACCGGAGAAAAATCACGGATCTTCAGAGATGAATACACTATGTGAAAAATGATTACAATCGTGGCTAGCCATTATCATGAATCAGTACTAGTTGACAGAGATTGTTTTGGATTATTTGACTTTTAGGGTTTTGCACACGGGATTCATAAACTTTAATAATGCAATCTAATATTAAGAACACGAAACGTTTTTCATGGACCCAATTACTTGATGTCTCTACATTGGCACTATTTTGCAAACCTAGCCGTTTGTCATAATTGGCGTTTACCAGTGATGCATGGGGTTCCAATTTGCAAAGTTGAGTGAATATCTAGTGAAATTTTCAAGTTTAGTGACAATCTAGAAAATTTTGGCAAAGTTCGATGATTATTTTGGGGATTAACCCAAGCTTACATAATAGCAAGTTCGGCCAAAGCCTACACAAGCGTCCTCACTATCGTTGGCACCCATCGACCGACATCTACCGGGGCACAGACCACGATTCATGGACCTGGGTTTGACAGGATCAAGTTCGTGTATATATATGTAAAATAATATATTTAATTATATTATTCATTTTTCTCGAAATTTTTTGTGGGCGATACGTGGCGCCATCTAAAAAGTGATGATTTCGGTTCAAAATAAGTGCAGGCAAGTTGTGTATGTTCAAAACACAGCTTTTTGAATATTGTGTCCTTCGGATCTAACTTTTCAACATTTATAAATTGGCCCCTATAGATTGGAATTATTCATTCCTAATATCCATTTCATTCCTATTTAGCACTTTAATTATCAGCACGCAATTCTCTGCCACTTGAGTTATTCGCTAAGACGATTGGTTTCCCATCCAAAGTGCAAAAATTGCATGGCCCAAAGGCACAACATTATAGCACGTGTATGGGAGAACCCAAAGTAAAATAACATAACTGATATTAAGGAAGGCGCAAGCACGACTTTGGCCGAGCAGTAAAGATGTGTTCTAAGGCTATTTCTAATCTATAGCACCAAATTTGTGCAATTTTCACACTATTTTACAAAGTTATGTAATGTCTAACTCATTACACCAAGTGGACCGTATTTTCTTTATTTTCTAATTCTAAACGATGAATTTGTTTCAAAAATTATTTAAATGCAAACTATATTACTACTAAAATTAATAAATTAAATATTACATTTGCAATATTGCATTTATTAATAAATTAAAATATTATAATACCACAATTAAAAGAAATGTTCCACTTAACATACATGAGTAATTTAATTTTATCTATTCAATAATTATTATTTGTTACTTGATTATTACAATTTGCTATAAATAAAAATAAAAATACAGTTAAATCATTAAATAAATAAAAAGATACAGTAAGAGTTAAAATTTGTTATAGCATAGAATAAGGAACAAAATGAAAATTATTAAAAACTCTAAAAACTACAACAAATGAAACTGTTCATTACGCCAAATTGGTATGTAGATTTGGTGTTGGGTTGAAGCAATTTTTGTTGGGAAATATATGTTTGAAAGCTGGAAATGATTGTATGTTGAATAACGAATAAATGTTTAGTTTAACCCGCTGGAGTGTAATCAAACTTTATCAAATAAGAAACAAAGAACAAGAAAGTAAAAAGAAGAAGATGAAAATGACCCGGGCAAGTGAATGTCACTTTCTTCTTAAGATAAAATTGCCCCGTAACAATGGAGTTAATGCCCTAAATAGTAGCTGAACTTTGCCAAAATTTCCCAGGAGATCCCCAAACTTCAAAACTTCATAGGAAGTCGCTGAATTTCAAAACTTCCCCATATAGTCACCGAACTTTGCAAATTGGGACCCCATACATCAATGGTTCAGTGACCCCCTAGGAACTTTTCACAAAGTTGAGCGACTATCTAGGAAAATTTATTTGTTGGGCCTCCCTTCGTATCTCTTAGCCTTATCAAAGGCCTCACACTACCGCTCTTACTCGAAAGTCCATCCATTATATGAATAATCATACCTAGACTTCATGGACTGCTATTACACTCTGATAAATTCGGAGTGGCTTGTGGTCTTAGTTAACCCACGTGGCAGACAGTTTGGGGGCCTGCGCCTCACACAGTGACCCAAGACGACCCGGTTCAGGGTTGAATTTTCCCCCTGTAGCACGAAACTGGGACGACCCCACAGTACACAGACCCCCGATGTAAGAACCGGTCCAGACGAGGAGGTGACAAGATCATCAACAGATCTTGTGCTGCGAAATTGATAAGACAATTTACATTGCCGCCGCCATCCTATCTGGTCAAGTCTAAGGCCGCAAGTTAAGCCTTATAGACATGAAAATGGTCTTAGCATTTAGTGCTGTAATTCATTGATGTATATGTCAAGAGAGGTCAGTCATTAGGATAAGGCCACGTGCTATGGTCAGCTTTTCCTCTTAAAGAACAGCTTAGATTTTAATGGTAAGGTATTTTCCAAAGAATGAAAGATCTATTCAAAGGTGGAATACACGCTTTAGAAATATGCTTGACACCCATTTCGGAGAAGAATAAATTCTGGAAGAGTGATTGATGGGAAGAATGTATGGTTAAAAAGTAAGATGAATTTTTGGGTTTATGTGTAATATTATTTTATTGATAGAATGTGTAATCGAAATGAAAAAGAGAACAACATGAACCTGAGAATGGATGTCAAATAAAAGCATAGTTCTCCTTAAAATTCGCGTGGAGTGAAGTTTTCTATTTCAATATATTTTAGAAAAAACGTGCAATATAAACTACAATAATGTAATCCGGTAAGGATTATTGACCCAATTGGTGATGCCAATACAATGAAGTATTCATTGAATGAAAGATTCCTCTGCATTTGCACATCAAGGACCACTGCACTATATGACGATATAGTTTTTGTACGTGTTTTATGAAGGTGTTAAAATTGTTTCACAAGTAGAATTTATGGTCCCTGGGTGTACATATTCATTGGCATGGAATATATTGCCTGTTCGTGATGGGAAAATACATCTGAAATCTCACGAGCGGAATATACCAAGATTTCACTATTCACCCTCCCGGATCAACCTTTGCATAAAATATCAAAGAGAACCAAAAAATTAACAAAAATAGAGAATAATCACAACACAAGGTTTTTATGTGGAAAACTCCTCAATACCGGAGAAAAATCACGGGTCTTCAAAGATAAATACGCTGTGAAAAATTATTACAATGATATATTGAAACTATTTTGTTTTGGCATGCCATTGCCATGAATCAGTACTAGTTGACATATTGTTTTGGATTATTTGATTTTTAGGGTTTTGCACACGGGATTCTTGCTGCGGTATATATGGAAAGCATTCATTCAATGAATGATGCCCCTACATTTATACTGGAAGAAAAACGTGCAATATAAACTTCAATAATGCAATCCAATAAGGACAAGAAACTTTCTTTATTGACCCAATTGGTGATGCCAATACATTGAAGTATTCATTGAATGAAAGATTTGCATCACGGACCACTGCACTACATGACGATGTAGTTTTTGCTGGTGTTTTATGAAGGTGTTAAAATACGTGAATATACCGAGATTTCACTATTCACCCTCCCGGTCCCGATCAACCTTTGCATAAAATATCAAAATGAACCAAAGAAATAACAAAAATAGAGAATAATCACAACACAAGGTTTTTACGTGGAAAACTCCTCAATACCGGAGAAAAATCACGGATCTTCAGAGATGAATACACTATGTGAAAAATTATTACAATCGTGGCTTGCCATTATCATGAATCAGTACTAGTTGACAGATATTGTTTTGGATTATTTGACTTTTAGGGTTTTGCACACGGGATTCATAAACTTTAATAATGCAATCTAATATTAAGAACACGAAACGTTTTTCATGGACCCAATTACTTGATGTCTCTACATTGGCACTATTTTGCAAACCTAGCCGTTTGTCATAATTGGCGTTTACCAGTGATGCATGGGGTTCCAATTTGCAAAGTTGAGTGAATATCTAGTGAAATTTTCAAGTTTAGTTACAATCTAGAAAATTTTGGCAAAGTTCGATGATTATTTTGGGGATTAACCCAAGCTTACATAATAGCAAGTTCGGCCAAAGCCTACACAAGCGTCCTCACTATCGTTGGCACCCATCGACCGACATCTACCGGGGCACAGACCACGATTCATGGACCTGGGTTTGACAGGATCAAGTTCGTGTATAGATAGGTAAAATAAGATATTTAATTATCTTCTTCATTTTGCTCGAATTTTTTGGTGGGCGATACGTGGCGCCATCTAAAAAGTGATGATTTCGGTTCAAAATAAGTGCAGGCAAGTTGTGTATGTTCAAAACACAGCTTTTTGAATATTGTGTCTTTTGGTTCTAACTTTTCAACATTTATAAATTGGCCCCTATAGATTGGAATTATTCATTCCTAATATCCATTTCATTCCTATTTAGCACTTTAATTATCAGCACGCAATTCTCTGCCACTTGAGTTATTCGCTAAGACGATTGGTTTCCCATCCAAAGTGCAAAAATTGCATGGCCCAAAGGCACAACATTATAGCACGTGTATGGGAGAACCCAAAGTAAAATAACATAACTGATATTAAGGAAGGCGCAAGCACGACTTTGGCCGAGCAGTAAAGATGTGTTCTAAGGCTATTTCTAATCTATAGCACCAAATTTGTGCAATTTTCACACTATTTTACAAAGTTATGTAATGTCTAACTCATTACACCAAGTGGACCGTATTTTCTTTATTTTTCTAATTCTAAACGATGAATTTGTTTCAAAAATTATTTAAATGCAAACTATATTACTACTAAAATTAATAAATTAAATATTACATTTGCAATATTGCATTTATTAATAAATTAAAATATTATAATACCACAATTAAAAGAAATGTTCCACTTAACATACATGAGTAATTTAATTTTATCTATTCAATAATTATTATTTGTTACTTGATTATTACAATTTGCTATAAATAAAAATAAAAATACAGTTAAATCATTAAATAAATAAAAAGATACAGTAAGAGTTAAAATTTGTTATAGCATAGAATAAGGAACAAAATGAAAATTATTAAAAACTCTAAAAACTACAACAAATGAAACTGTTCATTACGCCAAATTGGTATGTAGATTTGGTGTTGGGTTGAAGCAATTTTTGTTGGGAAATATATGTTTGAAAGCTGGAAATGATTGTATGTTGAATAACGAATAAATGTTTAGTTTAACCCGCTGGAGTGTAATCAAACTTTATCAAATAAGAAACAAAGAACAAGAAAGTAAAAAGAAGAAGATGAAAATGACCCGGGCAAGTGAATGTCACTTTCTTCTTAAGATAAAATTGCCCCGTAACAATGGAGTTAATGCCCTAAATAGTAGCTGAACTTTGCCAAAATTTCCCAGGAGATCCCCAAACTTCAAAACTTCATAGGAAGTCGCTGAATTTCAAAACTTCCCCATATAGTCACCGAACTTTGCAAATTGGGACCCCATACATCAATGGTTCAGTGACCCCCTAGGAACTTTTCACAAAGTTGAGCGACTATCTAGGAAAATTTATTTGTTGGGCCTCCCTTCGTATCTCTTAGCCTTATCAAAGGCCTCACACTACCGCTCTTACTCGAAAGTCCATCCATTATATGAATAATCATACCTAGACTTCATGGACTGCTATTACACTCTGATAAATTCGGAGTGGCTTGTGGTCTTAGTTAACCCACGTGGCAGACAGTTTGGGGGCCTGCGCCTCACACAGTGACCCAAGACGACCCGGTTCAGGGTTGAATTTTCCCCCTGTAGCACGAAACTGGGACGACCCCACAGTACACAGACCCCCGATGTAAGAACCGGTCCAGACGAGGAGGTGACAAGATCATCAACAGATCTTGTGCTGCGAAATTGATAAGACAATTTACCGCTGCCGCCATCCTATCTGGTCAAGTCTAAGGCCGCAAGTTAAGCCTTATAGACATGAAAATGGTCTTAGCATTTAGTGCTGTGATTCATTGATGTATATGTCAAGAGAGGTCAGTCATTAGGATAAGGCCACGTGCTATGGTCAGCTTTTCCTCTTAAAGAACAGCTTAGATTTTAATGGTAAGGTATTTTCCAAAGAATGAAAGATCTATTCAAAGGTGGAATACACGCTTTAGAAATATGCTTGACACCCATTTCGGAGAAGAATAAATTCTGGAAGAGTGATTGATGGGAAGAATGTATGGTTAAAAAGTAAGATGAATTTTTGGGTTTATGTGTAATATTATTTTATTGATAGAATGTGTAACTGAAATGAAAAAAGAGAAAAAAATGAAAATGAGAATGGATGTCAAATAAAAGCATAGTTCTCCTTAAAATTCGCGTGGAGTGAAGTTTTCTATTTCAATATATTTTAGAAAAAACGTGCAATATAAACTACAATAATGTAATCCGGTAAGGATTATTGACCCAATTGGTGATGCCAATACAATGAAGTATTCATTGAATGAAAGATTCCTCTGCATTTGCACATCAAGGACCACTGCACTATATGACGATATAGTTTTTGTACGTGTTTTATGAAGGTGTTAAAATTGTTTCACAAGTAGAATTTATGGTCCCTGGGTGTACATATTCATTGGCATGGAATATATTGCCTGTTCGTGATGGGAAAATACATCTGAAATCTCACGAACGGAATATACCAAGATTTCACTATTCACCCTCCCGGATCAACCTTTGCATAAAATATCAAAGAGAACCAAAAAATTAACAAAAATAGAGAATAATCACAACACAAGGTTTTTATGTGGAAAACTCCTCAATACCGGAGAAAAATCACGGGCCTTCGAAGATAAATACGCTGTGAAAAATTATTACAACGATATATTGAAACTATTTTGTTCTGGCATGCCATTGTCATGAATCAGTACTAGTTGACATATTGTTTTGGATTATTTGATTTTTAGGGTTTTGCACACGGGATTCTTGCTGCGGTATTTATGGAAAGCATTCATTCGACGAATGATGCCCCTACATTTATACTGGAAGAAAAACGTGCAATGTAAACTTCAATAATGCAATCCAATAAGGACAAGAAACTTTCTTTATTGACCCAATTGGTGATGCCAATACATTGAAGTATTCATTGAATGAAAGATTTGCATCACGGACCACAGCACTACATGACGATGTAGTTTTTGCTGGTGTTTTATGAAGGTGTTAAAATACGTGAATATACCGAGATTTCACTATTCACCCTCCCGGTCCCGATCAACCTTTGCATAAAATATCAAAATGAACCAAAGAAATAACAAAAAATAGAGAATAATCACAACACAAGGTTTTTACGTGGAAAACTCCTCAATACCGGAGAAAAATCACGGATCTTCAGAGATGAATACACTATGTGAAAAATTATTACAATCGTGGCTTGCCATTATCATGAATCAGTACTAGTTGACAGATATTGTTTTGGATTATTTGACTTTTAGGGTTTTGCACACGGGATTCATAAACTTTAATAATGCAATCTAATGTTAAGAACACGAAACGTTTTTCATGGACCCAATTACTTGATGTCTCTACATTGGCACTATTTTGCAAACCTAGCCGTTTGTCATAATTGACGTTTACCAGTGATGCATGGGGTTCCAATTTGCAAAGTTGAGTGAATATCTAGTGAAATTTTCAAGTTTAGTGACAATCTAGAAAATTTTGGCAAAGTTCGATGATTATTTTGGGGATTAACCCAAGCTTACATAATAGCAAGTTCGGCCAAAGCCTACACAAGCGTCGTCACTATCATTGGCACCCATCGACCGACATCTACCGGAGCACAGATCACGATTCATGGACCTGGGTTTGACAGGATCAAGTTCGTGTATATATATGTAAAATAATATATTTAATTATATTATTCATTTTTCTCGAAATTTTTTGTGGGCGATACGTGGCACCATCTAAAAAGTGATGATTTCGGTTCAAAATAAGTGCAGGCAAGTTGTGTATGTTCAAAACACAGCTTTTTGAATATTGTGTCCTTCGGATCTAACTTTTCAACATTTATAAATTGGCCCCTATAGATTGGATTTATTCATTCCTAATATCCATTTCATTCCTATTTAGCACTTTAATTATCAGCACGCAATTCTCTCTGCCACTTGAGTTATTCGCTAAGACGATTGGTTTCCCATCCAAAGTGCAAAAATTGCATGGCCCAAAGGCACAACATTATAGCACGTGTATGGGAGAACCCAAAGTAAAATAACATAACTGATATTAAGGAAGGCGCAAGCACGACTTTGGCCGAGCAGTAAAGATGTGTTCTAAGGCTATTTCTAATCTATAGCACCAAATTTGTGCAATTTTCACACTATTTTACAAAGTTATGTAATGTCTAACTCATTACACCAAGTGGACCGTATTTTCTTTATTTTCTAATTCTAAACGATGAATTTGTTTCAAAAATTATTTAAATGCAAACTATATTACTACTAAAATTAATAAATTAAATATTACATTTGCAATATTGCATTTATTAATAAATTAAAATATTATAATACCACAATTAAAAGAAATGTTCCACTTAACATACATGAGTAATTTAATTTTATCTATTCAATAATTATTATTTGTTACTTGATTATTACAATTTGCTATAAATAAAAATAAAAATACAGTTAAATCATTAAATAAATAAAAAGATACTGTAAGAGTTAAAATTTGTTATAGCATAGAATAAGGAACAAAATGAAAATTATTAAAAACTCTAAAAACTACAACAAATGAAACTGTTCATTACGCCAAATTGGTATGTAGATTTGGTGTTGGGTTGAAGCAATTTTTGTTGGGAAATATATGTTTGAAAGCTGGAAATGATTGTATGTTGAATAACGAATAAATGTTTAGTTTAACCCGCTGGAGTGTAATCAAACTTTATCAAATAAGAAACAAAGAACAAGAAAGTAAAAGAAGAAGATGAAAATGACCCGGGCAAGTGAATGTCACTTTCTTCTTAAGATAAAATTGCCCCGTAACAATGGAGTTAATGCCCTAAATAGTAGCTGAACTTTGCCAAAATTTCCCAGGAGATCCCCAAACTTCAAAACTTCATAGGAAGTCGCTGAATTTCAAAACTTCCCCATATAGTCACCGAACTTTGCAAATTGGGACCCCATACATCAATGGTTCAGTGACCCCCTAGAAACTTTTCACAAAGTTGAGCGACTATCTAGGAAAATTTATTTGTTGGGCCTCCCTTCGTATCTCTTAGCCTTATCAAAGGCCTCACACTACCGCTCTTACTCGAAAGTCCATCCATTATATGAATAATCATACCTAGACTTCATGGACTGCTATTACACTCTGATAAATTCGGAGTGGCTTGTGGTCTTAGTTAACCCACGTAGCGTGACATGGGTTTGGGGGCTCAACGCCACACAAATGACCCAAGACGACCCGGTTCAGGGTTGAATTTTCCCCCTGTAGCACGAAACTGGGACGACCCCACAGTACACAGACCCCCGATGTAAGAACCGGTCCAGACGAGGAGGTGACAAGATCATCAACAGATCTTGTGCTGCGAAATTGATAAGACAATTTACCGCTGCCGCCATCCTATCTCAGTCAAGTCTAAGGCCGCAAGTTAAGCCTTATAGACATGAAAATGGTCTTAGCATTTAGTGCTGTGATTCATTGATGTATATGTCAAGAGAGGTCAGTCATTAGGATAAGGCCACGTGCTATGGTCAGCTTTTCCTCTTAAAGAACAGCTTAGATTTTAATGGTAAGGTATTTTCCAAAGAATGAAAGATCTATTCAAAGGTGGAATACACGCTTTAGAAATATGCTTGACACCCATTTCGGAGAAGAATAAATTCTGGAAGAGTGATTGATGGGAAGAATGTATGGTTAAAAAGTAAGATGAATTTTTGGGTTTATGTGTAATATTATTTTATTGATAGAATGTGTAACTGAAATGAAAAAAGAGAAAAAAATGAAAATGAGAATGGATGTCAAATAAAAGCATAGTTCTCCTTAAAATTCGCGTGGAGTGAAGTTTTCTATTTCAATATATTTTAGAAAAAACGTGCAATATAAACTACAATAATGTAATCCGGTAAGGATTATTGACCCAATTGGTGATGCCAATACAATGAAGTATTCATTGAATGAAAGATTCCTCTGCATTTGCACATCAAGGACCACTGCACTATATGACGATATAGTTTTTGTACGTGTTTTATGAAGGTGTTAAAATTGTTTCACAAGTAGAATTTATGGTCCCTGGGTGTACATATTCATTGGCATGGAATATATTGCCTGTTCGTGATGGGAAAATACATCTGAAATCTCACGAACGGAATATACCAAGATTTCACTATTCACCCTCCCGGATCAACCTTTGCATAAAATATCAAAGAGAACCAAAAAATTAACAAAAATAGAGAATAATCACAACACAAGGTTTTTATGTGGAAAACTCCTCAATACCGGAGAAAAATCACGGGTCTTCGAAGATAAATACGCTGTGAAAAATTATTACAACGATATATTGAAACTATTTTGTTCTGGCATGCCATTGTCATGAATCAGTACTAGTTGACATATTGTTTTGGATTATTTGATTTTTAGGGTTTTGCACACGGGATTCTTGCTGCGGTATTTATGGAAAGCATTCATTCGACGAATGATGCCCCTACATTTATACTGGAAGAAAAACGTGCAATGTAAACTTCAATAATGCAATCCAATAAGGACAAGAAACTTTCTTTATTGACCCAATTGGTGATGCCAATACATTGAAGTATTCATTGAATGAAGGATTTGCATCACGGACCACAGCACTACATGACGATGTAGTTTTTGCTGGTGTTTTATGAAGGTGTTAAAATACGTGAATATACCGAGATTTCACTATTCACCCTCCCGGTCCCGATCAACCTTTGCATAAAATATCAAAATGAACCAAAGAAATAACAAAAAATAGAGAATAATCACAACACAAGGTTTTTACGTGGAAAACTCCTCAATACCGGAGAAAAATCACGGATCTTCAGAGATGAATACACTATGTGAAAAATTATTACAATCGTGGCCTGCCATTATCATGAATCAGTACTAGTTGACAGATATTGTTTTGGATTATTTGACTTTTAGGGTTTTGCACACGGGATTCATAAACTTTAATAATGCAATCTAATATTAAGAACACGAAACGTTTTTCATGGACCCAATTACTTGATGTCTCTACATTGGCACTATTTTGCAAACCTAGCCGTTTGTCATAATTGGCGTTTACCAGTGATGCATGGGGTTCCAATTTGCAAAGTTGAGTGAATATCTAGTGAAATTTTCAAGTTTAGTGACAATCTAGAAAATTTTGGCAAAGTTCGATGATTATTTTGGGGATTAACCCAAGCTTACATAATAGCAAGTTCGGCCAAAGCCTACACAAGCGTCGTCACTATCATTGGCACCCATCGACCGACATCTACTGGAGCACAGATCACGATTCATGGACCTGGGTTTGACAGGATCAAGTTCGTGTATATATATGTAAAATAATATATTTAATTATATTATTCATTTTTCTCGAAATTTTTTGTGGGCGATACCTGGCGCTAACTAAAAAGTGATGATTTCGGTTCAAAATAAGTGCAGGCAAGTTGTGTATGTTCAAAACACAGCTTTTTGAATATTGTGTCTTTTGGTTCTAACTTTTCAACATTTATAAATTGGCCCCTATAGATTGGAATTATTCATTCCTAATATCCATTTCATTCCTATTTAGCACTTTAATTATCAGCACGCAATTCTCTGCCACTTGAGTTATTCGCTAAGACGATTGGTTTCCCATCCAAAGTGCAAAAATTGCATGGCCCAAAGGCACAACATTATAGCACGTGTATGGGAGAACCCAAAGTAAAATAACATAACTGATATTAAGGAAGGCGCAAGCACGACTTTGGCCGAGCAGTAAAGATGTGTTCTAAGGCTATTTCTAATCTATAGCACCAAATTTGTGCAATTTTCACACTATTTTACAAAGTTATGTAATGTCTAACTCATTACACCAAGTGGACCGTATTTTCTTTATTTTCTAATTCTAAACGATGAATTTGTTTCAAAAATTATTTAAATGCAAACTATATTACTACTAAAATTAATAAATTAAATATTACATTTGCAATATTGCATTTATTAATAAATTAAAATATTATAATACCACAATTAAAAGAAATGTTCCACTTAACATACATGAGTAATTTAATTTTATCTATTCAATAATTATTATTTGTTACTTGATTATTACAATTTGCTATAAATAAAAACAAATATACAGTTAAATCATGAAATAAATAAAAAGATACCGTAAGAGTTAAAATTTGTTATAGCATAGAATAAGGAACAAAATGAAAATTATTAAAAACTCTAAAAACTACAACAAATGAAACTGTTCATTACGCCAAATTGGTATGTAGATTTGGTATTGGGTTGAAGCAATTTTTGTTGGGAAATATATGTATGAAAGCAGGAAATGATTGTATGTTGAATAACGAATAAATGTTTAGTTTAACCCAGCAAAAAGAAGAAGATGAAAATGACCCGGGCAAGTGAATGTCACTTTCTTCTTAAGATAAAATTGCCCCGTAGCAATGGAGTTAATGCCCTAAATAGTAGCTGAACTTTGCCAAAATTTCCCAGGAGATCCCCAAACTTCAAAACTTCATAGGAAGTCGCTGAATTTCAAAACTTCCCCATATAGTCACCGAACTTTGCAAATTGGGACCCCATACATCAATGGTTCAGTGACCCCCTAGGAACTTTTCACAAAGTTGAGCGACTATCTAGGAAAATTTATTTGTTGGGCCTCCCCTCGTATCTCTTAGCCTTATCAAAGGCCTCACACTACCGCTCCTACTCGAAAGTCCATGCATTATATGATGAATCATACCTAGACTTCATGGACTGCTATTACACTCTGATAAATTCGGAGTGGCTTGTGGTCTTAGTTAACCCACGTGGCAGACAGTTTGGGGGCCTGCGCCTCACACAGTGACCCAAGACGACCTGGTTCAGGGTTGAATTTTCCCCCTGTAGCACGAAACTGGGACGACCCCACAGTACACAGACCCCCGATGTAAGAACCGGTCCAGACGAGGAGGTGACAAGATCATCAACAGATCTTGTGCTGCGATATTGATAAGACAATTCACCGCTGCCGCCATCCTATCTGGTCAAGTCTAAGGCCGCAAGTTAAGCCTTATAGTCATGAAAATGGTCTTAGCATTTAGTGCTGTGATTCATTGATGTATATGTCAAGAGAGGTCAGTCATTAGGATAAGGCCACGTGCTATGGTCAGCTTTTCCTTTTAAAGAACAGCTTAGATTTTAATGGTAAGGTATTTTCCAAAGAATGAAAGATCTATTCAAAGGTGGAATACACGCTTTAGAAATATGCTTGACACCCATTTCGGAGAAGAATAAATTCTGGAAGAGTGATTGATGGGAAGAATGTATGGTTAAAAAGTAAGATGAATTTTTGGGTTTATGTGTAATATTATTTTATTGATAGAATGTGTAACTGAAATGAAAAAAGAGAAAAAAATGAAAATGAGAATGGATGTCAAAATAAAAGCATAGTTCTCCTTAAAATTCGCGTGGAGTGAAGTTTTCTATTTCAATATATTTTAGAAAAAACGTGCAATATAAACTACAATAATGTAATCCGGTAAGGATTATTGACCCAATTGGTGATGCCAATACAATGAAGTATTCATTGAATGAAAGATTCCTTTGCATTTGCACATCAAGGACCACTGCACTATATGACGATATAGTTTTTGTACGTGTTTTATGAAGGTGTTAAAATTGTTTCACAAGTAGAATTTATGGTCCCTGGGTGTACATATTCACTGGCATGGAATATATTGCCTGTTCGTGATGGGAAAATACATCTGAAATCTCACGAGCGGAATATACCAAGATTTCACTATTCACCCTCCCGGATCAACCTTTGCATAAAATATCAAAGAGAACCAAAAAATTAACAAAAATAGAGAATAATCACAACACAAGGTTTTTATGTGGAAAACTCCTCAATACCGGAGAAAAATCACAGGTCTTCGAAGATAAATACGCTGTGAAAAATTATTACAATGATATATTGAAACTATTTTGTTCTGGCATGCCATTGTCATGAATCAGTACTAGTTGACATATTGTTTTGGATTATTTGATTTTTAGGGTTTCGCACACGGGATTCTTGCTGCGGTATTTATGGAAAGCATTCATTCGATGAATGATGCCCCTACATTTATACTGGAAGAAAAACGTGCAATATAAACTTCAATAATGCAATCCAATAAGGACAAGAAACTTTCTTTATTGACCCAATTGGTGATGCCAATACATTGAAGTATTCATTGAATGAAGGATTTGCATCACGGACCACAGCACTACATGACGATGTAGTTTTTGCTGGTGTTTTATGAAGGTGTTAAAATACATCTCAAATCCCACTTGCAGAATATACTGAGATTTCACTATTCACCCTCCCGGTCCCGATCAACCTTTGCGTAAAATATCAAAATGAACCAAAGAAATAACAAAAATAGAGAATAGTCACAACACAAAATTTTTACTTGGAAAACTCCTCAATACCAGAGAAAAATCACGGGTCTTCAAAGATAAATACACTGTGAAAAATTATTACAATCGTGACCAATTTGGCTTGCCATTATCATGAATCAGTACTAGTTGACTGATCTTGTTTTGGATTATTTGATTTTTAGGGTTTTGCACACGGGATTCATATAAACTTTAATAATGCAATACAATATTAAGAACACGAAACGTTTTTCATGGACCCAATTACTTGATGTCTCTACATTGGCACTATTTTTCAAACCTAACCATTTGTCATAATTTAAAAGGAGAGGCTTGTATTTATTATTATTCTAGATCTATATGTGGTCCCAAATCCTGTATGTGAATGAGAAGGATAAACCATTGTTTGAGAAATTACTCCACATGCTTTCTTTTCCTAATTTTTCACTCTAGGTCTATATATACGTCCCAATACCATTACAGAAACTGCATAGCTTCTGGAGATTCAACACCCGACAGATTCGACTCAGCAAATAGTAAAGCCATTTATCCAAGGTACTTTTCACGATGTAATATTCTTGTAACACATACGTTGTATTGTTACTTTGTTTATGGTTTCGAGTTCGACAATGTGAAGTTTATTACCTTGTGATGTCTTGCTCTCTCGTGTTCTTTTAATTGTTACTAGTTCTTCTTTTCGGTTATGAATGACATTTAATTAATCTTGATTAGAACTATCATTCACTTCTTTTGTCTTGGCTGTAAATTGCAACTGATTTATCTCATTGCACAGAGGATTTGATCAAAGACAATGCCGGTGGAGTTTGAGATGGAGATAAATGTTCAAACCTGCACCAGGGGAGGTTATCGAACTTTCATTGAGAGACTGCGTGTTCGATTGGGAGAGAGATTTTCCCACAATCGTCCTGCACTTGCTATTCAAGAGGAACCACCCACTCGATTCTTCGATTTGGTAATACGAACCAACGATCACTCTGTGAGGTTCAGGTTTCGAATGGATAACCTGTACTTGATTGGCTACCAGATGGAGAATAGACAGTGGTTAGAGTTCAACAACAGCACCGGTGTGCATCTAATTCAAGAACAAGGAACCACCTTCCTAGGCTTCGATGGTAGCTACAGCAGGTTAGCAAATGTTGCTCGCCTGAATATGGAGCAAATAACAGTTGGCTTCTACAACCTAGGGTACGGTATAAATCAGCTTGCTACATCGACAGCTTGGGAGATTAGGGCACGTTATCTGATTGTTGTGATTATGATGATTTGCGAATCAACCAGACTAATTCCTATATTCAAATATATGGCTACCAATTTTAACAACTCGCGTGGCACTGGCTCTTATGATTACAATGCCGAAAATCGTAACCGAGAAGGCCAAATCCAACCTTGGATTACTGTCTTAGTTCGTGCTTGGGACGCTTTCTCAGGAGCTTTGTTGCGTGCTGATGCTTACCCAGATGAATCGCTTCGACTTCGAAGAAATGTTGTGCAGCTTCCACCAGATAACAGGGAAATAAGAACTATTGCCCAAGCTGCAGAAATACTTGGCATCTTGTTGGGACTTTGCTTCAGGCCCAGTGGACCAGGAAGGTTCCCACGCATGACCTCTGATGAAGGACAATGCTTTTTGGGGCTACCACTTGTGGAAGTGTTCTCGGTGCGCATTGATAACATAGATGGAGAGGATCCCGGGCAACTCTATGGCACAATCACTGTCAACGATGGATTAAATATAGAGTACATGTACAATCGCACAAGCAGCAACCCAGAATCCATCAAGCCAGGTCAAAATGCTTCGCTAACTGGACCATCTCAATCCATTCTTGCCATCGGGAACTTTACCATCAAATTGCTTCTCACTGATAAAGACACATGGTCTTGGGACGATGAAATCATCAATAAAGACATCTCATGGGATGCTTCTGAGATCGGCAATGTGTACGACAAACCCATATTTCAAAAATTAGATGGCAATAATGGTTCGGTGACAGTCAATTATGCAGTGCTGAGAAATGCTGTGGCTGCTAGAATAACCGTTACTCTGGAAGAAGGAGGAGAAAGTACAGCCAATGTTTATGGAAAAGTTGATGCTCATTATGACGATTGGAGGGATCCTAATACGACATGTTTGCTGTTCGACAGATCATCAGATGACTACGTTGATGTAAGGCGTTCGCAATATATTCCATTGTTAAGATCTGTTGTTGCAGTGCCACTGAACGGTTCTCTAATAGTTACGGCAAGTTTGTATGATTACGATACATTGTCTGGTGACGATGAGATTGCAAAAGGCGCTGTAGAGTTCCCAGCAGAAATGTCAGGTACAAGCAGCAAGCAAATTCAAGGAGAAGATGGGAATTGGGTAACAGTGACAATCTATTGGACATGTGAAATCTAATGCAACCACATATGGATATGAATGTGCTTCTGTTGTTTCTTAGTGTTGTTTACGAGGGCTTTCATAGCTCTCTGATTTGCTAGGTTTCTTGATGCTTCTTGTATCGATAATGCGACTTTGAATCATGTAAACCCTACCAGTGGTTGAAATCCCTTTAGTACAAATTTAAAAGTTTACTTCATTTCTCATCAACCAAACAAGGACAAAGTGGCTATCATTACCATTTCCTCAAAATCAAGGCAATTAAATATTATTAAAAATTGAATCAATTGACACCCCTTCTCTCCTACTCACGTGGATGCTTCTAAACTTTATTATATATATATATATATATATATACACCCACAATAATCCCATAAAAGAAAACAAATAATAATTTACCAAAACCTACTCTACACGTCTACTCCATTAATTAATTTAAATCAAATAATAATTTAAGACAATATCTTTCAACCACGATAACTTGGCCCTCGTTTATCCAAATTAATATTTTCTCGAGCCTAAAATGCATAATTAATCACGAGCAATCCAACGAGTATAATATCAACATACTTATTTTTGCTCAATTGAAATCTAATATTTGACCCAAATAAAATTGAATTATCACTTATATCAATTTAGTCCCCAACTTTCCAAAATGTAGCATATAGTACAAATAAAATTTTCTATAAATTCTCGGGGTGTTAAAATCTCCCCTCTTACAAAAAAAAAAAAAAAAAGAAAATTTCATACCTTGGATCAATTGGATAGTGGTTGAATAGTGAGCGTCACGTGCCAAGTTTTTTTTTTTTTTTTTTCATAATAAATAAAAGTCCTTTTTTTTTTTTCCAAAATAGAAACGGGGGAAAAAAAAGTAAAATTGCAGTGAACAATGTGCGTCGCTGTTCCTTGAATAGTGACGTAACTTGTTTTACAACTCTGGGCTCTGACACCATACTATAACGCCCCAAATTTTCATCGATCTAGAGTGTTATGAAAATCTACTTTTCTTTTTAATAAAAGCGGAACGAAACAAATTAAAGACATTCTTCAATTTCAACAATAAATATCAATTAATTACAATATCCGAGTTTCTAAAAATTTCAAACATACTCAAGTGATTAATTTACAAACGAGTCCTTGAACAAAGAAAACTAACAATAAATTTAGATATCTACATATAGAAAAAAAATATTTTAAATGGTTATTTGCCCTTTTCTTTTATCTGCTTGGCAACCCGCATCACTATTCCACCACAATTTCATTGTCCCAGACGAACCTGTAATGAGTAGTGGTGAGTATATGGAAAAACTCAATAGGACAAGATTAATGGTGCAATCTTGAATAAAATATTAAACCGTGCATCAAAAATATCATACCGTTATATCATATCTTTAGAAATCGGTAAAAGCTCATAATATATCACATCTTTGGTACCGATTGGCCATATCATATCATATCATAACTTTTATGAGCATGAAATTCATCAACATGAAAAAATAAAATTAAACTGGACAAGTCACTTGCACCTCGTAACCCTAACTCGTTCGATAAAAGAAATGGTTGGAAGAGAAAACAAGAAATCCACGTCCCCAAAACTAAAATTTTTTGCTTGTAGGCACAATAAAACGTATCCATGTTCTCCCTTTTCTTTTTCTCTTTAAGGTAAATAATGACTACTTTGTTTGTATGGTATTTAAAATTGAAAGGGGAAATAACCTAAAAATCTCCAAAATAACGTGTTTTTCCCTTCCAAAACGTATCCATGTTCTCCCGGATTTTCCAGGGAACTGGAAAAATATTTTTCCCTTTCCACTTTTCTGACTATTTGATAGGCGAAATTTTTCACGGAAAATATTTTCCACACGTGTGCATTTTCTGGATTAAGAACTCCAATAGTGAGTTATAATGTTAATGTTCATGATGAAATTAGAAGAGTATATGTACAAAGGGGTCCATGTCAGCCTCGAAATCACTTGTGTCCACAGAAACAATTTGGAGATTTGTCGTTAAGACGATTTAAAACAACTTGGTTTAATGACTTTCCTGATTGGTTGGAATACAGTATAGCAAAGGATGCCCTATTTTGCTTTTATTGTTATCTTTTCAATCAAAATCATGAAGAACATAGTGGAGGTGATTCTTTGTTGATGGGGGGGGGGTTCTCAAACTGGAAGAAGAAAGGAAGACTTCAAACTCATGTTGGGAAAAGTGGTAGTGCACACAACCAAGCGCAGATTATGTATGAGGCTTTTGTGAATCAGAAACAAAATATTGATTGTGTTCTTTTTAAGAAGTCGAAAAGAACGAAAGATGAGTATCGAATTTGTCTGAATGCGTCAATTGATGCGTTCGATTGCTTCTAAAACAAGGGCTTTCATTTCGTGGGCATGACGAATCTGAAGATTCAAGAAATCAAGGAAATTTTCTTGAACTGTTGCAGTGGTTATGTGATCATAATAAGAAGATTAAGGATGTTTCTTTGAAGAATGCTCTCGAAAATCTTCAGTTAACATCACCTAAAATTCAAAAGGATATTGTGAGTGCTATTGCATTTGAAACACTTGATGTTATTATGAAGGATATTGGTGATGGGTTATTTTCTATTCTTGTTGATGAATCTCGGAATGTATCAGTTAAGGAGCAAATGTCAATTGTTCTACATTATGTGATTCAGAAAGGACAAGTCATGGAACGTTTTATCGGTGTTGAACATATCTCTAGTACTACAGCTCTCTCACTGAAGGATTCTATCGATCACTTATTCTCAAGATTTAACTTAAGTATATCTAGTTTAAGAGGTCAAGGATATGATGGGGCAAGCAATATGCGAGGTGAGTGCAATGGTCTCAAAGCACTTATTTTGAAAGAGAATTCAAGTGCTTTCTATATTCATTGTTTTGCTCATCAACTGCAACTAGCTCTTGTAGCTGTGGCAAACAAGTATGCAGATATTGAAACTTTCTTTACTCTAGTGAATAAAGTGGTAAACGTGGTTGGTGGATCGACTAAGCGATGCGATCTTCTTCGAGAGAAAAGAGGCTTGAAGTTGCTGAATCGTTGAATATTGGTGAAATCTCAAATGGAAAGGGTCTTAATCAAGAAACTACCCTTCAAATGACCGGTGATACTCATTGGGGCTCTCATTATAGTTCTTTACTTAACTTGATTCTTATGTTCTCTGCTACAGTTGATGTCGTTGAGATGATTGTCACTGATGATAATAGTTGTGGAAAGCGAGGAGAAGCGCGTATTTTGTTGGGATCTATGTTGACATTTGACTTTGTATTCAGTTTGCATCTCATGAAAAAGGTATTGGGTATTTCAGATGAATTGTCAAAATCATTACAAAGGAGAGATCAAGATATTGTGAACGCTATGAAATTAGTGAAAATATGCAAACAACGAGTCCAAGAATGAGGAACGATGAATGAGAATCATTTTTAAGAATAGTTTCTTGTTTTTGCGAAAGGTACAAAATTGATATTCCCAACATGGATGATATTTTTATACCTCTAGGCCGTTCACGGCGTAACACGCAAGGAACGACAAATTTGCATCACTTTCGTGTGGATTTCTTCTATGCTATCATCGATATGCAAATTCAAGAGTTGAATGATCGTTTCTCTGAGGTAAATATTGATTTACTCCTTTGTATTTCATGCTTGTGTCCGGATAATTCATTTTCGGCTTTCAACAAGGACAAGTTAATTCAGTTGTATGAGTATTATCCCAAAGATTTTACGCCATTAGAGATTTTGGCTCTTGAAGAGCAAATTCAGACATATATTATTGATATGCGCACAATTGAAGATTTTCAAGGTTTACGAGGTTTTGATCATCTTGCAGAAAAGTTGGTTGAAACGAAAAAAAATGAAGCGTATCCATTAGTTTACCGACTTGTAACATTGGCGTTAATTCTTCCAGTTGCTACTGCTACAGTAGAGAGAGTATTTTCTGTAATGAAAATTGTCAAGAATCGACTGCGTAGTCGGATGGGAGATCAATGGTTAAGTGATAGTTTAGTTGCATATGTTGAAAACGATGTACTTAACAATATTGATAACGATGTAATAATACGACATTTTCAGAGTATGAAAACGCGTCGGTTACAAGCATATCGGTTTATTTTCGTTAATGATATGATATTTTGGAATTCTCGTTTTTGACCCCACAACGCGAATCGTCTGGGTCCGCCCCTGATTATCAGCACACAATTTCCCGCCGCTTGAGTTATTCGCTAAGCACGATTGGTTTCCCATCCAAAGTGCAAAATCATGGCCCAAAGGCACAATATTATAGCACGTTTATGGGAGAACCCAAAGGAAAATAACATAATTGATATTAAGGAAAGCGCAAGCACCACTTTGGCCGAGCAGTAAATATGTGTGCTTTCTAAGGCTATTTCTAATCTATAGCACCAAATTTGTGCAATTTTCACACTATTTTACAAAGTTATGTAATGTCTAACTCATTACGCCAAATGGACCGTATTTCCTTTATTTCTTTATTTTTTAATTCTAAACGATGAATTTGTTTCAAAAATTATTTAAATAAAAACTATATTACAACTAAAATTAATAAATTAAATATTACATTTACAATATTGCATTTATTAATAAATTAAAATATTATAATACCACAATTAAAAAAATATTCCATTTAACATACATGAGTAATTTAATTTAATTTATTCAATAATAATTATTTATTACTTGATTATTGCAATTTACTATAAATAAAAATAAAAATAAAGTTAAATTATTGAATAAATAAAAAGATATAGTAAGAATTAAAATTTGTTATAGCATAAAATGAGGAACAAAAAGAAAATTTTTAAAAACTCTAAAAACTACATCAAATGAAACTGTTCATTACACCAAATTGGTATATAGACTTGGTATTGGGTTTAAGCAATTTTTGTTGGGAAATATATGTACGAAAGCAGAAAATGGTTGTATGTTGAATAACAAATAAATGTTTAGTTTAATCCGCAGGAGCATAATCAAACTTTATCAAATAAGAAACAAAGGACAAGAAAGTAAAAAGAAGAAGATGAAAATGAATCACGACAAGTGAATGTCACTTTCTCCTTAAGACAAAATTGCCCCGTAACTATGAAGTTAATACTCTAAATAGTCACTGAACTTTTTCAAAATTTTCCAGGAGGTCCCCAAACTTCAAACTTCATAGGAGGTCACTGAACTTCAAAACTTTCTTGTATAGTCACCGAACTTTACAAATTGGGACCCCATACATCAATGGTTCAGTGACCCCCTAGGAACTTTTCACAAAGTTGAGTAACTATTTAGGGAAGTTTATTTGTTGGGCCTCCCCTCGTATCTTTTAGCCTTATCAAAGGCCTCACACTACCATCCCAACTCAAAAGTCCATGCATTATATGAATATCACACCTAGACTTCATGGAATGTTATTACACTCTGATAAATTAGGAGTCGCATGTAGCCTTAGTTAACCCACGTGGCAGACAGTTTGGGGGCCTCGCGCCTCACACATTGACCTATGGCGACCCAGTTCAAGGTTGGATTCTCCCCCGTAGCACGAAATTGGGACGACCCCATTGTACACAGACCCCCGATGTAAGAACCGGTCTAGACGAGACGGTGACAAGATCCTCAACAGGTCTTGTGCTACATGATTAATAAGACAATTCACTGCCGTCGCCACCGCCATCCTATCCGGTCAAGTCTAAGGCCGCAAGCTAGGCCTTATAGACTTGAAAATGGTCCTAACATTTAGTGCTGTGGTTCATTAATGTATATGTCAAGAGAGGTGAGTCAGTAGGATGAGGCCACGTGCACTATCATCCAACCTCGTTCATCTCGCCCAAGTATAAAAGCTCACACTCGGTGCCATTCAAAGGTAATGAAAGTTTAGACTCTCAAAACTATATTCTTGCTTCCACACATATTTTACTTATTCACCCCAAAGACGACCCTGTTTTCTTACATAGGAGGCTCACGTTTTAAACTCTCCTACACATATAATTACTTCTCCACCTCACTTGACTATCGGAATGCGCGCGGCCAACTCTGCCACCACCAGAGAAGGCCAAGTGTGATTAATGGTTTGTCCAAGTGTGTAGGAATCTAGCTTGCGTGGACATGCCACCTTGAGATTTGTTGGCCACATCATTAGTATGGTTTTGGGGTCAACACCACCTACTGCAATTAAAAAGGAGTTTGTTAAACGAAACTATAATGACACCACCTACAACTCAAATTGCCCAAAATGTTAGAAATAATAGGTATGAGTTTCCTTCGAAGAGTTTAATTTGTGCTTTCCATGGTTTTTGTCTCTGTTTTGGAAGGGGCGGAGTTTGATTTGATAAAAAAAAAAAGTATTAGAGTTTAATTTTTTTGATTTCCATGGGTTTTTGTATTTACTCGTTCCTTTGCCGAAATTGAGTGAATTGATATTGATAAGGGTTACTTTTGTGTTTCTTTGGGGCTTTTCTCTGCTTCCATAAGTTGAAATCATCAGTCCAATTGATTTTTTTTTATTTTTTTGTTTCTTTTTATGTAACAACTTTGGACTGGAACCGAGCAAAGACAGTTGGCTATTTTCCTTATTCACTGTTATAGCATTGTTTCACTGCTAGACTCGTGATTTATATTCTCACCCGATATTTATTGAATAGCGGTGGCAAACGGTCGCGAAATAGCGGCCGCTATACTGCTACTCCACCGTTGTTTAAATTCCTAGAAACAACTGCACTTGAAAAGGAAATCAAATTTTCACTACTAAAGGGATTTCAACCACCGGTAGGGTTTACATTATTCAAAGTCGCATTATTGATACAACGAAGCATCAAGAAACCTAGCAAATCAGTGAGCTATGAAGGCCCTCGTAAACGACACCAAGAAACAACAAAAACACGTCACATTATAGCAAACAGTGTTTAGAGCATACAACATCATGAACAAAGCATTGACATTGTATCCGACAATAATCCTTTCCTTTCACAATGAGACAAATTTTTTCTTCCAATAAGAAGTTAGATTGTCGTCTCTGGTTTAACAAAGATGCCAATGGCGTCAAGGTAGTGGCCAGCTCTTCCATGGAATCCAACCACCGTATTTTTATTTATCGGGATGGAGAAAGAAGTTCCAGAACCGGTTCCAAAAGGTCCATAAGTAGCCCTATTTGTAGTAAATGACAGGGATGTTATCGTTAATAAAGAGGCGAAATTTCCATAAGTCCCACTTATGGATATCAGGTATTCAGAAGGCCAGTTAATAAGAACCTGCAAATAATGCAAAGCAAAATACGTGAACTATAGATATATATTTTAATTAGTAGTTTATGTACCATAAATGCTTTGTTGTTTGCAGGGCTTTGTTTCAATAATTGTTTTGCACACAAAACAATAATTTCTTTACCAATAATTTCTATAGCTTGTTTCAATAATTGTTTTCCATACAAAACAATAATTTCTTTACCAATAATTTTGAATATATATATATGTTCAAATTGAGTAGATCTGTACAAGGAAATTAGAAAATAAACAGGCACATCAGGACTAATCTATAACTCGGTGAAGATCGGAACAATTAGTGGCGGATTTACAGTGGGGCAGTGGAATCACCTGCCCCCACAGTAAATCTAGAAATTTGACATTTCGCCCAATTTTTTTTCAAGATTTTCAAAATTTGGTGTAATTTGCCCCCACAAGTCTTATCTTCTAGCTCCGCCCCTGGGAACAAAATTATTGTTCTAATTTAAAAATTAGACGGGATCAAAATCTCAGCCCGTCCCATGTATATATCACCAGTGTAGGCAAGCTTAAGACAAGAAAAAGAAAAAAAAATCTTATCATTTATAAATTTCAGATACTCTGAAAGCCATTGGATTTCAATCTATACATGACACAATGCATAAAATACAAGGTCGGTAACATATCCAAGTGCTGCTGATCTATTAATATTTTTGTTTTTATTTTTATTTTGAAACGCAGAATTTATTAAAATTATAAAGGGATATAAAGTAAAAAAAAAAATTCCATACCGGAGATTATGAAAGATTTTAAAAAATGCTACGAAGTCAGTAATACGAGCTACCCAGATTTTGCCAATCCATCAGCTATGGAGTTAGCCTCCCTGTAAATGTATTAATATATGAATAGCTAAGTCACCTTTTTCTCTTCACCCCTGTCATTAGGGTCGTTGCCACCGAATGTCCCAGAAACCAGGCCACTGGCATCTCTGAGGGAAATGGACTTGATATTTCCTCCTACACGGAGGACTATCTCAGTTATCCCACGGCTTGCCCTGTAACTCCAGTGATCGCCACCTAAACCTCCCCATGGTCCCAATGAAATGATTCCTTCAGAGGATGCCTAGCACAAACCAGTAGTCATCATCAAAATATAGGCATCTATTAGCATGTGATGAAAATATACCTTAGATAGTTTCATACCATTTGCTTAGATGAAACTGTTGAATGTTGGAATGTATCTGTTCTTTATGTGGTTAATGCAATTGCGTAGGAGGTATAGACAGATAGGAGGAGAAAATTATTACAATTTATGAAAAGTCTAGAAATAGAATATTGTAAGCTTTGGTGAGTCTTCAATTCAGTCCTTATTATTTTAATCATTTGTCAAAATTTTCTTAAAGGGAATTAAATCCTAAGCTAAAATAAATTCAATTTGTGCAAAAGATTATTACTGGCTCAAAAATAAGTATGATTAATTATGTTATTTTATTTTACCTTTCATTTTCTTTCCCTTTGTTTATTTGAAATATCCAAACAATGAAGGAAAAAAAAAATCCCCCACTCTATTTTTCCTTCTCCTCCCTTCCCCTCTTAACTCCTAAACATACCTTAAAGCAAGGTTCTTACACCATTAAATGACGAATCTGTCATACTTTGTAAACCTTTCAATGGGTAATTATACATCCTTTGTACTCTTGTGATTTTAATAATAAAAGCACTTATTCTCATCTTTCTATTTTGTTATCTGTCAATTATTCTACATCAGTTTACACTTATTTAAAATTGTATTTATATTTTATACAAAAATTTTATTACTAATAATATTCTTTATATATATTTTAATGAATCCCATCTTTTCTATATATTGTTGCCTAAAGCTTTTCCTTTTAAAGAACAGCTTAGATTTTAATGGTAAGGTGTTTTCCAAAGAACGGAAGATCGATTCAAGGGTGGAATATAGGTTTTAGAAATATAGTACTCCTTATATGACGATATAGTTTTTGTACGTGTTTTATGAAGGTGTTAAAATTGTTTCACAAGTAGAATTTATGGTCCCTGGGTGTACATATTCACTGGCATGGAATATATTGCCTGTTCGTGATGGGAAAATACATCTGAAATCTCACGAGCGGAATATACCAAGATTTCACTATTCACCCTCCCGGATCAACCTTTGCATAAAATATCAAAGAGAACCAAAAAATTAACAAAAATAGAGAATAATCACAACACAAGGTTTTTATGTGGAAAACTCCTCAATACCGGAGAAAAATCAAGGTTTTTATGTTGAAAACTCCTCAATACCGGAGAAAAATCACGGGTCTTCAAAGATAAATACGCTGTGAAAAATTATTACAATGATATATTGAAACCATTTTGTTTTGGCATGCCATTATCATGAATCAGTACTAGTTGACATATTGTTTTGGATTATTTGATTTTTAGGGTTTTGCACACGGGATTCTTGCTGCGGTATTTATGGAAAGCATTCATTCAATGAATGATGCCCCTACATTTATACTGGAAGAAAAACGTGCAATATAAACTCCAATAATGCAATCCATTAAGGACAATAAACTTTCTTTATTGACCCAATTGGTGATGCCAATACATTGAAGTATTCATTGAATGAAAGATTTGCATCATGGACCACTGCACTACATGACTATGTAGTTTTTGCTGGTGTTTTTTGAAGGTGTTAAAATACGTGAATATACCGAGATTTCACTATTCACCCTCCCGGTCCTGATCAACCTTTGCATAAAATATCAAAATGAACCAAAGAAATAACAAAAAATAGAGAATAATCACAACACAAGGTTTTTACGTGGAAAACTCCTCAATACCGGAGAAAAATCACGGATCTCCAGAAATAAATACACTATGTAAACAATTATTACAATCGTGGCTTGCCATTATCATGAATCAGTACTAGTTGACAGATATTGTTTTGGATCATTTGACTTTTAGGGTTTTGCACACGGGATTCATAAACTTTAATAATGCAATCCAATATTAAGAACACGAAACGTTTTTCATGGACCCAATTACTTGATGTCTCTACATTGGCACTATTTTGCAAACCTAGCCATTTGTCATAATTGGCGTTTACCAGTGATGCATGGGGTCCCAATTTGCAAAGTTGAGTGAATATCTAGTGAAATTTTCAAGTTTAGTGACAATCTAGAAATTTTTGGCAAAGTTCGATGATTATTTTGGGGATTAACCCAAGCTTTCATAATAGCAAGTTCGGCCAAAGCCTACACAAGCGTCGTCACTATCGTTGGCACCCATCGACCGACATCTACCGGAGCACAGATCACGATTCATGGACCTGGGTTTGACAAGATCAAGTTCGTGTATATAGGGAGATTTTGCAAAATGACCTATGAATAGTGGCTTTTTAAGATTTTTGTTAAAAAGTCAGTTTTACCCTTAATGAAATGGGTCATTTATTGCAGATCAAGTCCTCAATCTTTATAATTTTTTCGAAATTAGTTTTATTTTTGTTTTTATTCATCATCACTAGACGTTTCTTCTAAATCTGATTTTTCTTCAAATATTTCTTCATTTACTTCTATTTCTTCAATATCAACTTCTTCACATTCATCTCTAATTTGTTCAAAGTCCGTAATTAATACTCTAACTTTCTTTTTTGGGCATTCAGTGCTAATATGACCTTCTTCATTGCAATTCCAACATTTACATCGTTTTTTATCTAATGGTTTTTATTATAAGGTTTATATTTTCTTCTAAAATATTTTCTTTTTGGTTTAAAATATTTCTTTTTGAACTTATTATATTTTTTATATTTCTTGGGTTTTATTTTTCTTTTTCTTTTATAATCATAACATCCGGTATCTCTACAACAAATCATATCTTGTATAAATCCTGATTGTTTATAAATCATTTGATTACTACACATAGTACTTATTTCGTCTTTTATAGTTCTTATAATAAATCCTAATGTATATCCTTCTTCATTTCTTCCTAATTGTTTTTCTTTAATCTTATTTTGAAAATAACTATTCCATGGTGGTGGTAATTTTCTAATAAAAACTTCCTTATAATAATTATTATCAGCTCCACTTCCAAACATCATATAATAATATTTACTATATTCGCAACAATATTCATTGAAGTAACACATATTACAAATTTGTAAATGTTCCATTCTATTTTTAGCATCTTCTATTTCCTCTAATCTAGCTTTAGTACTTTCATTTACCCAGTCTTCTCCAGCAAACTCTCTATAAATTCTTGTAACAACTCTATTTATTCCTTCTATTATACTAATTCCAAATCCTGCTTCAATACTATCTTTCCAAATACCTTTTGTTGTTTCTTCTAATCCTCTATACCAATTAAATACATTTCCTTTAAATGTTGCTAATAAATATTCAGTTCTATTTTTATTATCTGTATTACTGCGATTATAATTAAAGTGTGCTATCATATTGGTACTCCATTCACTTATAGCTCTTCTAACATCTAATTCACAATCTAAATTTAAATATGAACCTGCAATTTTCATTGGGTTTGATTCTCTTAATACTGGTTTAAATTGGTCTCTATACATTCTTTCTTTGGTAGTTTTAAAATCTACTTTTGTATTAACATATCTTCTAGGGTCTATTTCTGCTTCATATCTAACCGTGCTAGTTTCTCCATATTCTTCTTGTTTAACTGCTCGTGGTCCTCCTGTTTTTCCGACCATATGATTTTTAGTTATTTCTTCACAAATTTTTAAGTCTTCTAAGTCAAATATTAAATTTTCCATTTCTTCGTTCATTGTTCTTCTATAATTAATTTTCCTTCTTCTTTTTCTATAAGATTTTCTTCTTGCTTTCTAAGATCAATCAATAATCTTTCTATATCTTCTTTTAATCCTCCATTAAGTTTTATTAATTCTTCATATTTTTCAATTTTCTTTCTAACTTCTTTAAGTTCTTTGGTGTAATCTGGTTTAAATGGTTTTTCTTTATTAAGATTTTCTATTATTCTATTTAAAAGATTTTCTATTCTTAAAAAGTTATTTTGTAGTCTTTCTTTCTCTTCTTCGTAGCCTATTTCAATTCTAGTTATTTTTTCATCAATTGTTTTTATATTTTTCTCAATTAAATTAATTTTATCATTCATACTAATATTTTAGGTTTTTTATAAGATGATTTTTCAATTTCAAATCCTAATCTATTTAATAGAATATCAAGTTTATAATTAATAATGTCTACTTTTTCTTCTAAAGTTGCTATTTTATTAATACTATTTTTCTGTGCAATTTTTGATATTCGATTTTGAATTTCTTCAAGTTTAGCTTCATCAAGTATTTCTAAATTATTAATTTGTTCTTTTATTTTATTAAATTGTTTAGACATATTTTTGCTTAAAACTTCTAACCTTTCTTTAGCTATTTCATCTTTTGGATCTATATTATTTATTTCGTCTATAGCTTCTACATCTTTAGATTTTAATTGTCCTAATTGTTGCCATAAAAATGCATTAGTCCAATTTGTGGTCATATTTAACCATTCATCTGTATTTCCCCATGAGCTTAAAGGTTGAAATAGAGTTGTATTCCATTTTTTAGTCTGATAACTTCCTATTGGTAATCTGATATTTTCTATTTCTTGTTTATCAAATCTTATCTTTGTTGGTAAACTCATATTAGTCTGGTATATTTAAGAAATTAATTATTATATTATTTATCATTTGTCTTATTTCTCTTCTAAATTGTTCTTCTCTTCTTAATTCTCTTGTAATTTCATTCCTTAATAATTCTCTTTTAATTTTATTCCAATTAGAAATTTCCCTTTTTATTTCTCTACGATTGTTGTCAGTTATTATCTGTTCTTCTAAAATTTTTATTTTATTATCACAAAATTTTCTAGTTATTCCAGGCATATTTTTATTCTATATCGTCAAAACTAAGATCAAAATCATATAATTCAGAAACTTCATTATAACTTACATGCTCTGTAGTTTCAAAAGTTCTTTCACTATTTTCACTATCTAACCAGAAAAATATAATCATTTTTATTATTTCTTTAGGCAATCTTTCTTTTAGTCCAAATGATACAATTGTAAGACATTTTTCATAATATCTACTATCTCTTTTTATGAAATTTATTCCTCTAGTATAACTATCATAAGTTTCTGGAATTTCTATCATGTGACTATAATCAATACTATTAGTATATCTAAAAAGGTACAGATCTATAATAAAACTCGTAACTTTCTATGATAAAAGTTCTTCAAAGTAAACAATCTCATAAAAATTCCTATATAATAATTTTCATGCAAATTTTCAGACAATAAATTTTCTTGTAGCTTAAAATAAGGGCCTTACCACGCTTCGCCAAATAGCAAGAATGTTATATGTTCCTGGTCACCTTCGTCACAAGAGTTGGCCAAAGTCCGACAGCATCACAGCAAAATGGACACAAAGGCACTCAAAACTCTCAAAACAGACTCACTGTGTAGAACAACACTCAAAGCGTAATAAAACATTTATTTCAAACTCAAAGATTTTATTGATCTGAAGATAGCTTGAAAGCTATTATACAAAGATTTTTACAGAGATTGATACTCCGAAGAGTGGTTTCTACTCTCTAAAGAGAATGATTACAAAGATCATTGTTGAAGGTTTTAGATGGTAGTTCAGGATGAGATTTCAGATGGCAAATTTTCGATGATCCTTTCTAATGAGAAGAGTCTCAATTTATAGAAAGGCTCGCACTTCACCGAGAAGCTTCTGGCCAATCAGATTTTTACAACACAAAAGTAAAAAGTACAATAATTTCAAATGTGGTTGAAAATATTAAAAGTGGTTGTTGGTTGTCTTTATTCCAAAGTTGTCAATTTCTTTTGATTCCAGCTTTGACAGCTGTCTTCTTATCTTCAAAATTCACATGGTGCTGTCAATCACGTTTTTCTTGATCGTCCTTTACTTGTGGACGTGTCCCATAAGTCGGCAGGCTTCTTTAATGCATTCTTCACTTCCAGAAAATTGATCGTTCATAATTCCACAGATTTTTTCTTCAAGAATTTTTGATTATTTATCTCCTCTACAGATAAGGATCCAATTATTACTCATACCATAGACCATGTATCTTTCTCCATAAAAGAACTGAATTGTTGAAGCGATCGATTTTATTCCGAGAGCTCGTCTGTAAATCATCCATTTTCTATTAATAGTGGGCAATTCTTTAAAAATCTGAATCTCCTTGAGTGAATTTCCATTATTTTTCCGAATTGTGATTGATGTTCTCCATACCATTCTGGTTCTTTATATTCAGGACTAATTGTGTAAAATCTCAGTTCAATCGGTTGTTTATCGCTGAATTTTTTAACACAATTAACAAATTCTTTGTCAAACTGTTCGATTTCTTTTAGATCTATCCCTGGGAAGAGTCGATCTAAAAATCCAAATGCTGCCAATTTTCGAACAATATTAGGATCTGCTCCTTGAACTGCACTGATCCTTGGATAAATCGCCGTTGGAAGGGCTGTCAAATATAGAGAACTTCCTTCTCTGAAATTATATACCCATTCTGAGAATTCATAATACTCCTTTTCCATTGGATGTAGATTAGCTCTGATGTGATGAGTAGCAATTATTCCCTTTGGTGATTTAAGGTCACCAATTGGTGATTTTTTATCTTCTTGGAATTCACTGATAACAGTAGGCTGTTCCAATGGGCCTTTTGATAAGGATGTTTGAGTACTAGACTCAGCGGCTCCTTTTCCACTTGTAAATTTTTCCAACAATTTGTCCATACTGACAGGTAGTTGTTGTGGACCCTTTTTTATGACTTTTTCCTCTTGCGATGTAAGAGAGTCATTTCTCTTAAATTTTGATTCTCCACTCGAGGTGGATGTATTAATCTCCCGAAATGGGATGTGACTAGCCTTTCGGCTGTATTCACCTTTTAAAGGAGGATATTCCTGGCTACAACTTGCAAAAAAGCCTAAACATTCTGACAATTTTTCAACTATTTTTTCTTTGTTATCATTCAATTTTTCAATCTTTTTCCCACTTTCAACAACTTTGCTTGATAAATCACACAAAGTTTGTCGAATATCAAGATGATCTTCTTAACAGCAAGATAATCTGCATTAAAATCTGTTAGAAGATCTTGTAATTCCTTTGTAAATGTTTCAATCTTTTCCATATTCATGATTCCTGCTCAAGAAATCAGCAAATAAATTATCTTTTTCTTTAATATATTCAAATTTAAAATTATAAAAAGATAGTAACACTTGCCATCTATGTAACCTTCTATGTTGGGGTGAATTTGGTAATTTATTATTTACTAGTCCATTAAGTTGTGTATTATCAGTTTGAACAATAAATTCCTTGGGTAACAAAAACATTTTAAATTTGTTTATTCCTTTAACAACTGCCAATAATTCTTTCTCATTGGTTGAATAATTTACTTCAGCATTATTAAATGTTCCACTAGTATACCTGCAAATTTCATTTAAATCGCTTTTTAATAAAGCACTCCAATATAAATACAAGCATCGGTTTGAACTATTAATTTATCTTTTTCATCAGGAAGTCTAAGTTTAGGTAAATTTCTACAATTTTCTTTTAAATTTTTAACACAAAGAGTATGTTCTTCATTCCAACCTAATTTATTTGATTTTCTTAATAGTTTCTGAAGTTTATTTCTTTTTTCTGCAAGTTTTTCTATAAATCCTTCAGCATAATTAAGACAATCCAAAAACTTTTGAATTTGTTGCTTATTTTCTAATTTATCAGGAAATAAAATTATTTTTTCTGAAATATGAGGTTGCAATTTTATTTCATCATTATTTATTATCATTCCTAAGAATTCAATTTCATGTTTTGCTACTTCTGCTTTTTTCTGACTAAGTATTATACCTTCTTTTGAGCAAAGTGTAGCAAAAATTCTAAGATGTTTAAGATGATCTTCATATGTTTCTGAACAAACAAGTATATCATCAACATAAACAATAAGAAAATTATAAGTTTTAAAGACTTCATCCATTCTTCTTTGATAAATTTGTGGTGCATTTTTTAATCCAAATGGCATAACTAACCATTCATAATGTCCTTGAGGAGTACTAAATGCTGTTAATGGTATACTATTATCTTCTAGTTTAATTTGCCAAAATCCAGATTTACAATCAAATTTTGAATAATATTTTTTATTCTTAGCTATATTTATTAATACTTCTTTATTTGGTAAATAATATCCATCAAATTTAGTGTTTTTATTAAGTTCTTTATAATTTACTACCATCCTAGGTTTTCCTCTTTTTATCTCCGAATGATTTCTAACCATAAAAGTTGGGCTACTATGAGGGCTATTACTTCTCCTTATAAGTTTTTGATTAAGAAGTTCTTGAATTTGTATTTGAAATTCTTCCTTATCTTCTTGATTATAGAGCATAGGTTTGACTCTAATAATGATTGTTGGTTCTAATAGTTCTATTTTAGCTGTTGTTTTTTATTTTTCCCATTTTTCAAGTGGGTTTTCATTATAATTTTTAGCTAAAAGATCTTTTATTTGATCAAGAGTAATTGTTTTGATTGAATAATTGAGTAATTTTGGTATAAATTCTATTTTTTCACCACGCTGAGCTGGCTGAACTCTGAATGGTTTAAATTCTCTAGCAATTTTTAGTAAATGTCCACATGGTGTTTTTAATTGAATAGTATAAATATTTTGACTATATTGACTAAACTGTTGTAGAAAGTCATTTCCAAGAATAATATCACAATCATTAATATTATATTGGTAAACATTTCTTATGGTTACTATTTTAGATCCTATTATAACTTCTATATTTTCATTTTTATATTTTAAAGATTCTCTTACTCCAGTTATTCCTTGTAGAGTTAATTGTTATTTATTTTCTATCCACTTTGGTAATAAAAATTCTTTAAAGACAGTTATCTCAGCTCCTGTATCAATTAGAGCACAAGTAGTTATTTTTTATTCAAATACAGTTATTTGTATATATACACTTATTGGGAATTTTATTTCTCTACTCATTTTTCTTTAGGGCAATATGTAGTTATTCCTTGATGTATAATAAGAATTCCTTCCTTGTCTATTTTATAATTATCAAGACTATTTAAAAATGAATTTCCTAATAATATTGGATGTTTATCAAAATTCATATTATTATCAATATAGCATTCTATACTTAATAATAGATTTCCTAATTTAATTTGAACTTGTCCTATGATATCACAAGAGTTTATTTTTCCTTCAAAATCTCTATAACTATAAAGTTCAACTTTTTTCTTTTTAATTCCTTCATCAATAAGAGAGCAAATATGATTCTGACTTGCTCCAGTATCAATAAGTATTTTTATTTCGTTTATCCATTTACTTCCATTAAAGAACTTTCCTTTGATTACATAGACACTATTATTTTTATTTTGTATTATTTTTGAAATACTATGTCTTACTGTATTATTTCCAATAATTATTTTATTTTCTTTATATGTTATTTGATTTGGTATTATAGGTTGATCAATACTTATAGCATCATCATGTCCTATCTCAAAATTTTCTATTTCTTCTATGTCTTGTTCTCTGGGTAAGATTGCTTCTCCTATATCCCTAAATTCTTCGTCAATTTCTATAAAAGGCTTTTCTTTATATATATTTCCATAATTACTATTTCTATAACAATATAATCCTTGATATAATATAGTAAAAACTTTATTATCGTCTTTTAATATTTTATTAGTCATCTTAAAATGTAGACTAAGACAATCATCTAAATTTTTATCATTTATATGTACGCAATATCTTGGATAACAAGTAAATTTTAATTTTTTATAGGCTAAATTTCCTTTGACTATTCCTAAATTTCCATTTTCTGCAGTTATACATCTTTCATCTTGTAAATTAAGTATTATAGGACTATTAATTCTTTCTTTAAAACATGATTTTATTATTATTTGTATTCCAGCAAGGTAAACATAAGATATTTTATCTCGTTTTTCTTGTTTTAATTTTCCTAGGAATTCATTAATATTTCTTTTTGTTATAAGATTTAATTTTATTTTTCCTTGTGTATGTTTAATATCTATGGCTTTTTCTATTTCATGATATTCGTTAATGACTAACTTCTTTCTTCTGAAGGCTGATCCTAAAATATTAAATAATTTATTTTCTCCTGGAGGTTTTAGACTTAATTCTGCTTTATTAATTTTTCTAAATTTTTCCCAATCAAATTTTCCTTTTAAGGCATATCCCTCTACTCCTTCGTATACTTCAGTTTCTAAATTTTCTGAATTTTCAATTTCCATGATTCTTAGGTATCTAATTCTTCAATTCTCCTAATTTCATTATTAAGAACTCTTTGTATTCTTTTTAAAGTTTTCATTTCTATAAGAATAGGCATTTTAACAAGATATCCTATGTCTTCGTCTAAAACTTCATCAAAATCTATTAAAAGAAAAGTAATTTTCTTTTCAAATTTTTTCTTTATTTTAAGACTATCGGAGTCTTTTATTTTATTGATCAAATCTCTTGATTTATTAACAAGATGTTGAATATAACTATCAGTATCTAAATATTCAGTAGAATTGTTAACGTACCATCTTATGCAAATTTCGTTATTATCTTCCATTCTCTAATGTCGTTAATTCCTCAAGATATATGGCTCTGATACCATTAAATTTTGAGTTTCCTAAAATGCAAAAATTCAAAAATAAAATTATTAATCAATATCAAATTTTTCGGCTCAAGATAGGTGGAAAGAGTTGATGGTGAAGAAAAGTTAATTTTTATTGCAAGGGGCAAACAATTTTGTCGAATCCAAAATTAGAATTAAAGTTATGAGGACTAAAATGACTTATTTTGAAACCTTTTATATTAAGGGTATTTTAGGTAGTTTATATGGTTGAATAGTGAAATGGGTTAGTTTGGGGTTAGTTTGGAATTTTGGCCTTGAATTTGGGTCATTTGCTAGTATATCCCGTGTATATATATGTAAAATAATATTTAAATTAAATAATTTAATACGACAATGTTTATGGAAAAGTTGATGCTCATTATGACGATTGGAAGGATCCTAATACGACATGTTTGCTGTTCGACAGATCATCAGATGACTACGTTGATGTAAGGCGTTGGCAATATATTCCATTGTTAAGATCTGTTGTTGCAGTGCCACTGAACGGTTCTCTAATAGTTACGGCAAGTTTGTGTGATTACGATACATTGTCTGGTGACGATGAGATTGCAAAAGGCGCTGTAGAGTTCCCAGCAGAAATGTCAGGTACAAGCAGCAAGCAAATTCAAGGAGAAGATGGGAATTGGGTAACAGTGACAATCTATTGGACATGTGAAATCTAATGCAACCACATATGGATATGAATGTGCTTCTGTTGTTTCTTAGTGTTGTTTACGAGGGCTTTCATAGCTCTCTGATTTGCTAGGTTTCTTGATGCTTCTTGTATCGATAATGCGACTTTGAATCATGTAAACCCTACCAGTGGTTGAAATCCCTTTAGTACTGAAAATTTGATTTTATTTTCAAGTGCAGTTGTTTCCAAGGATTTAAATAACGGTGGATTAGCAGTATAGCGGCCTCTATTTCGCCACTGTCTACCACCGCTATTCAATAACTATCGGGTGAGAATATAAATGACGAGTGTAGCAGTGAAAAAATGTCATAATAGTGAATAACGAAAATAGCCAATTGTCATTGCTCTCTTTCCAGTCCAAAGTTGTTATATAAAATGAAAAGAAAAAAAAAACAATTGGACCGATGATTTTAACTTATGGAAGCAGAGAAAAGCCCCAAAGAAACACAAAAGTAACCCTTATCAATATCAATTCACTCAATTTCGGCAAAGGAACAAGTAAATACAAAAATTCAATTTTCATCAATTTGGAGTGATACGAAAATTTACTTTTCTTTTTAATAAAAGCAGAACGAAACAAATTAAAGACATTCTTTTATTTCAACAATAAATATCAATTAAACACAATATTCGAGTTTCTAAAAATTTCAAACATACTCAAATGATTAATTTACAAACGAGTCCTTGAACAAAGAAAAAATTGAAAAATAAATTTAGATACATATAGGAAAAAAATATACTAAATGGTTATTTGCTTTTTTCTTTGACCTGCTTGGCAACCCACATCACTATTCCGCCACAATTTCATTCGTCCCGGACGAACCTGTAATGAGTAGGGGTGAGTATATGGAAATACTCAGTAGGACACGATTAATGGTGCAATCCCGAATAAAATATTAAACCATGCGTCAAAAATACCATCATATCATATTTTTAGAAACCGGTAAGAGCTCATAATTTTGGTACCGGATGACCATATCATAACTTTCATAAGCATGAAATTCATCAACATGAGGAAATAAAATTAAACGGGACAAACCACTTGTACCTTGTAATCCTAACTCGTTCGATAAAAGAAATGATTGGAAGAGAAAACAAGAAATCCACGTTCCCAAAACTCAAATTTTTGCTTGCAGCCACAATAAAACGTATCCATGTTCTCCCTTTTCTTTTTCTCTTTAAGGTAAATAATGGCTACTTTGTTTGTATGGTATTTAAAGTTGAAAGGGAAAATAACCTAACAATCTCCAAAATAACGTGTTTTTCCCTTCCAAAAGGCCTCAATCCCACCTGGTAATCCATACATATTTAAAAGTTTATTTCCTTTCTCATCAATCAAACAAGGACAAAGTGGCTATCATTACCATTTTCTCAAAATCAAGACAATTAAATATTATTAAAAATGGAATCAATTGACACCCCTTTTCTCCTACTCACGTGGATGCTTCTAAACTTTATTATATATATATATATATATATATATATATATATATATATATATATATATATATATATATATATAAAGTGGAGATCTAACGGAAAATTTAACGGATTTTTATTTTTTTAACGGCAAAACGGCAAATCTAACGGAATAAAATGAAGAAAAGACAGCGAAGAGAGAGAAACTTTGGACCGTCTCTTTGAAACCCTAGAAGCGATCCCCAATTGGTAGTCTGAATTCCTAAAAGCGATTCATTCGCCCCAATCTGATTTTTGAAGCAGAGTCACCATTTTTCTTGCTTTGGGTGGTGGTGATCCGAAAAGGGCGTTCTACAAAATTCCCAGAAATTGATTCCCAGAAATTCCCTTATTTCTCAGAGATTGATTCCCATAATTCACTGTGAGTTTCTTTTTCTATGTGTGTGGGGGAGAAGAAGGACGAGGTCTTAGTTTGGGGGTTAATGGGGACGAGGACGAGGAACAGAATTTATTCAACTTTTTAAAAATAAGGCCCAATCCATGGCCATGGTTTTGCTTGCAATTGAAAATTGAATGTCCATTAGCCAATAGCCACAACAAAACCAATTAATGTAGGTGTTATGCCCTATGTCCAATCAACTTTGGACATGAACACTTTGAATATATGTATAATCAATGCATATGTACGGCAATATCTATTATTTAATTGAATTAATATTCTAATAAATTAAATAATAGAATCCGTAGATTCAAGTCTTGGTGATTTGTTAATCATAAGGAGTTGTGATTGTGAGATACAAATTACATATGACTGAATCTTAAATCGTCCGTGGTCGAAGTAATAACGAGATACGAATATTGTTATTACGGATAGACTATCGCGTGTGGCATTCTTACTTGTGAAGTAAGTAGCTGATCTCACAAGTTAAAGTGTGGTGACACTTGAATGAACACGTGGATATTTTGTTATAGAACAAAACATTGGAGACCCGCTGAGAGATTCCAGATGGATAACTATCTAAGTGTTAGTGGTTAATCTCTAACGTTCGATGGTGGAATTGGTCTTTTGACTTGAGATCATCATAGTACCTTATATGAGGGCAGTCATACTTTGGTGGTGTTGGATGTTGCTCTGTCAAGGGTCGCTAATACAGCATCGTTCGGGTATGTCAAGAATCATATGAAGGTTGTGAATGATCAATAGAGGATTCGTCACTCTTAGATAGTAAGAGATTATGATTTACATTTTATCCAGTTAAGTTAATAATGAAATCCTTGGCCAAGGTGAACTCATAAGTTGGAAAAGAGTTTTCGACGTACATTAACTTAACAGTGGGATAAAAGATATGATCGATAATTGAGATTGACACATATCCATATCTCATAATTGATCGGATCATATTGACGAAAGGATTATAGTTTCACGGTAAACGAACAAGTTTGGTTTTGTCATACTACATGACATTTCCCGTCACATGTATTGCCTTGACACATTGTTAGATGTCAATCTGGGACAAGGAAAGTGAATTAGTGATAAATTAAAAGGGGCGTTTTAATTTATCGATTTTGATTAGATCAAAATAATAATTCACGTCGTTAGGCATCGTGATCGGGAACCTAATGGGTCACACACAAAAGAGAATCAGAAGAATGAGATTTACCAATTAATTAATTGACAAATGTTGGATAATTAATTAATTGGGTTGTTTATTAATAGGCTCGAATTAATTAATTGGATTAATTAATTCATGTACCAGATTTAATTAATTTGATTAATTAAATATTGGACCGGGTTAGGTTTAATAGATGGGCCGAGCCCATCTGGACTTATATTAATAGACTACTAGGGTTTGAAAACAGTATGGATTTTATTATTCTTGCTAGCACAAGAAAAAAAAAACCCTAGCCGTCATTCTTGTTCTCTGTGTGGATCACCATTGGAGGCTGGACAATTGGACAGCTTGGATTGCAGATCGTGATCATTGGAGTTCAAGAAAAAGCAAAAGAGTTTGTGGAATTCATCAAATGTATAATACTAATCACAGTTTCTATCTAAATACATTGCAGATCCTCGTTTGGGAATTGAAAATTGTTTTGTTTCCGCTGTGCATGATTAAGTAAATTCCCAACAGTGGTATCAGAGCCTACTTTGTGTTTGTTAGAAATTATTTTACATCTTGTAACAATCAAAAGTTGATTGTTATTGTTTTTCTTGTTTCTAGCTATTGAGAAAATTTGATTTTCACATTTTAGAATCTGTTAAAAAAAAAAAAATTGGGATCTGAGAACTTGCCGGCGGCAACCAAACGCCGCCAACGAGGCGGCAGGCGAAGCAGCAGGGCGCTGCTCGCGTGTGCTGGGAGGGTGGCGACGGCGCCGCTGCCACAGCAGCGCCCGTCGCCAGGTGCTGCTACAGCGGTGGAACGTCGTCGCTGTATGACAGCGTCGACGATCCGCCTCTCCGCCGACGGGAAAGGTAAAGAAGGGAAAGGGGGTGGATTTTTAGGGTTTTAGAAACGGGTGATTCGATTTGGGGACGGGGGCCTCCTCTGCAATTTCTGAAATTTTGGGGACTCGTCCGCAATAATGAAAAACCGAGGGTCAAATTACAATTTTGAAAATGGTTTTGATTTTAATTTTCAAATGATTTATCCTTAAAATTCAATTTTGACCCGCTTAAAATTTTATTTAAAAATTGATGACTTATATTTTAGTTAAAATTGGATTTTAACTTAAATATTAAATTTTGACCCTAAATTGAATTTTATTTTATTTAGGAGTTTTATCATAAATTAAATTTTTAATTCAATTAAATTAGAGTTGGACTCTAATATAATATTTAATTAAAATTTGATTTTAATTAAATTATCCACCCTAATATATATTCTTGAAATTAGAATTGGACTCTAATTTGACATTTAATTGAAATTTGAATTTAATTAAATTGTCATGCCCTAAATTTTTCTTATAATTAGAGTCAGACTCTAATTTAGTATTTAATTAAGATTTGATTTTAATTAAATATGTTCGCCCTAATATCTTGTAATTAGAGTTTGACTCTTATTTTGAATTTAATTAAAATTTGATTTTAATTAAATTTAATCTTATTAATTGTATTATAATTAGAGTTGGACTTTAATTTGACATTTAATTAAAATTTGATTTTAATTAAATTGTCTTGCCCTAAAATTTTATTGGAATTAGAGTTGGACTCTAATTTGGTATTTAATTAAAATTTGATTTTAATTAAATAGTCTCGCCTTATATTTGTAGAATTAAAGTTGGACTCTAATTTGATATTTAATTGAAATTTGATTTTAATTAAATAAGTCCGCTAATTAAATTAATTAATTAATTTAATTATTTAATTATTTAATTGTTCCGATCCATTTGTCTAAATTAGTTTAGACGACTTTAATTGCTAAAAACTTGAAACATGTTTGCATATAATATTAGATATTATAGGAATGCATTTATATGATGAATGTTTTATTAGTGGATGATTATGGACTCGACCATGTGGATGTGTTGAATGGTTAGTTTTATTCTTGTTATTTAGGCCTGCGTGCCAACTAGTATAGGATACAAGTTGCAGTTGGACTAATTGGAGATACAAGAAAATGAGGAGACCATAGAGATGGAGCATTGTATGAATCAATGCTATACCCCGTAGGAACTGACCGACTAGTCTTCCTTATGGCTCGGGAAGACTAGATAGTATAAGTGCATAATCGTCCACACTATTATATGCATGTTTATTTGCATGTTAGATGTATAATAAAATATATATTATTATTACGATGAGACCTTTTGCATGAAAACCCCTCGTTAAAAATATTAAGTCAATTTGTTATTTGTCTTCCATCATTATAGTGAAAAATGAGAGTCCTAAATCGATCTTAGCTTGTTGAGTACACTCAAGGCTGGTCTATTGGGGATATGTTTGACATTATGAAATATTAGATATTTCTGAATGATGGGTTTGACGTAACTAATATTTATCTTTTGTTGAGTACACTCAAGAAGATAAATTTTAGAGGCATGTTAAAATATTAAGTCATATTTATATTCGTCTTCCACCATTATAGTGAAAAACGAGAGTTCTAAATCGATCTTAGCTTGTTGAGTACACTCAAGGCTGGTCTATTAGGGATATGTTTGACACTATGAAATATTAGATATTTCTGAATGATGGGTTTGACTTAACTAATATTTATCTCTTGTTGAGTACACTCAAGGAGATAAATCTTAAAGGCATGTTAAGCTAACACATAAGATGTGTGAAGATAAAGAGTTATCAGCCTAATGATATGGGAGTTGTATGGAGATACAATTGATAATAGTATCTACCCAAATGTTTTATTAGGGCTTGTTGAGTGCACTCAAGGTTTTAATATAACAAATGGGATTCCAGCCCACTGGGAATCAAGTATGGATTCCATAAATTTATGTGAAAGGGTCATAAATTTGAGATAAACAGTGGAGCGAAATTAATTTAATGAAAGACCATGTTAAATTAATTCATGCACTATATATATTATTTCTTTACTTTTCGTCGTTTACATTTATTGAATCATGAGTAACCATATGTATTTAAGAGGCATACTGAATGCCAACAACCAAACGAAATTTTCTTGATTGGCATCGCAATATGAGAATTGTTTTCAAGCATGAAAAATTGGTTATATCCTTAAGTAGCCCTTTCCAGATACACTTGCTGATGACTCGACAAAGGAAGAAGTGGCTACTATAATAAACACAGTAATGATGATGGTACTGCAACATGTGCGATGTTTGCGACTATGTCACCAGAGTTACAAAGCAACATAAAAGTATAGATGCTAACACATGATTTTTCATCTCAATGTGTTGAATGATGAACAATTACATGTGGAAAGATATGATATTTCCCAGCAACTATACTGGTGCATAATGGCAGAAGAATCTTCAGTCGGTGCTTGTGTGCTGAAGTTGTCTTGATTGCGTTCAGTCATGAACAATAAACTAAGTATAGACTTGATTCTGCAATCTCTGTCAAAGAGTTATTCATAACTAATTATGAATTTAATATGAATAAACTCGAAGCACGCTCATTGAGTTGCTGAACATGCTTAAAACTGTTAAGTCTAACATTTGTGTTTGTAGTGGACAAATCTTAGTCATAGATTCCTCTAAGGAAGTCTAAAGGATGCTTTAGGAAAGCAACCAAGATGACTAAGACGGTTAAAGCAAATAAGGACAATACCAAATCTAATGATCCTTATTATCATTTTGGAATGGTAGATCATTAGAAATGAAATTGCAAGGCTTATATCTACTTCCTTAGTTTCATGGGTATTAGATACTAGATATGGATCTCATATTTGTATAAATATGCAGAAACTAAATAAAAGTAGATCGCTGCAAAAGGGAGAAGTTGACCTACACGTTGAAAATGAGCAAAAGTTGTTGCATTGCCTGTAGAAGCATATTTCTTGCCATTGCCTTTATATTTGATATTAGAATTAGAGAAATGTTAATTTTGTTTTCACCATTACCAAGAGCATTAAATAAATTTCATGTTTTGACATGAATTATTCTAATGTTAAGGACAATTGTTGTTCCTTTTTATCTTGATAAGATCTTAATGGTTATGGTAAATTACAAAATGACATTTATATTCTAAACATCGAGTATTCTATAATGAGTATAGAAATTGAAAGATATAAAAATGATAATCTAAATAACACCTATATCTGGCATTGTGGATTTGGTCACATAAATAAGAATGCAATTCCAAACTTACATAGATATGTATATTTGGGTCAAATGATTTTGAATCATTTGACAAATGCGAATCATGCATGTTAGGCACAGTGACCGAACCTCCTTTTACTTGAAAAGGAAAAAGGTATGCACAATTATTAGGTCTAATACATAGTGATGTATGTAGACCAATATCAATTAATGTCAGGTGAAGTTTATCTTATCTCATCACATTTACTAATAACCATTTCAGAAATGATTATGTATATTTGATGAAATTCAAGCATGAAACTCTTGAAATATTCAGGGGATTCAAGCTAGAAATAGAAAAACAAATATGTAAATATATTCTCACGCTAAGATTTGATCGATGTGGAGAATATCTAAAAGGAATAATTTTAGATTATCTAAAAGAGAATGAGATTCTCACGCAGTGGATTCCTGCACATACATTGCAACATAATGGTGCATTTGAAATGAGGAATCGTACACTATTAGATATAGTGCAATTAAGAATAGTCATGCAAACATTCAAAAGTCGTTTTGAAGTCATGCACTGATTGATACGTGCTGTGCACTAAATCGTGTCTCATCTAAATCGGTTGACAAAACTTCATACGAGTTATGGAAATGCCCAACTTATCTCATATGAAAGTTTGGGCTGTGACGCTTATGTGAAGCGCACTGAATCGGATAAGTTTGAGACTAAATCCGATAAATATATATTTGTGGATATTCAAGAGATAATTGAATATCAATTCTATAATCCCGTTGAGAAGAAGATGTTCATCTCAGGACATGTCGTACTCTTAGAGAAAGTGTTTACTCTAAGAAAGATAGTGGGAGTAGAATAAATCTTGAAAGAGTTCAAGAGTCCACGGATATAATTGACCGAATAGATGAACCTGAATTTTATCCCACACCAGCTGAGGGACATACTCTTGATCAGGAAGTGGAGATTTCTGAGGACACGTTAGCTCAGTGTAAGTTTTGTAGGATCATTTGACCTCCTAGAAGGTATAAATCCATGATTACTAATCAAGGATAATGAACCTACTAATTACATAGAAATAAAGTCAAGTGTTGACTTAAAGAGATGGACTTGTTGTATGTAACCAAGGTTTGACCTTGGTCGACTTGCCTAATGGATTAGAACCCATAGGCTGTAAATGAGTTTACAAGAAAATGTCAATATGGATTGAAACAAGCCTCTTGGAGCTGGAATCTTCGATTTGATGCAAAAAGTCAAAATGTTTGATTTTATCAAAAATGAAGACGAATTGTACATTTGCAAGAAGATAGTGGGAGCATTGTCGCATTCCTGATATTATATGTATGAGACATATTATAGGAAACGACGTCTCTATATTTCAATTGTTGAAATTATGGTTGTCAAATAATTTCTCCGTGATGGATGTGGGAGAAGCAAGTTGATCTATAGAGATATATCTAGAAGATTGCTTAACTCATCCCAATCTATACATATAAAATCTCGAGAAGATTTTATATGGAGAAAATGAACTGAGAGTTCATGAATAGAATGATGCTAACTTCTAGTCAAACTAGAATAATAGCACATCTCAAGTAGGATATTGGTTTACTCTTAAGCGGTGTGTTGGAAATGTTCCAAATAACCGTTGATTCAATAATGAAAGCCTTATACATCATTGCTTTACAAAGCAACAAAAGTTGTGGTCTGGATCAGGAAGCTCATTACTGAACTTAGAGTAGTTCCTAACATTGTTGATCACACGCTTATGCATTGTGATAACAATGGAGCCATCGTGCAAGTGAAGGAACTAAGGTCTCATCAATGATCCAAACATATGTTAAGGCAGTGTTATCTCATTGGAAAGATAATACAATGAAATGATGTAAATAAAGAACGAATTCCCACAAGTTATTAAATACAGATCCACTAACAAAGAGTTGTCGCAGCATAAACATGATCGTCATGTAGACTCTTATGGTATAAGATACATAAGTGATTGGATCTAGTGCAAGTGGGAGTTTGTGGGTGTTATGCCCTATGTCCAATCAACTTTGGACATAAACACTTTGAATATATGTATAATCAATGCACATGTACGGCAATATCTATTATTTAATTGAATTAATATTCTAATAAATTAAATAATAGAATCCGTAGATTCAAGTCTTGGTGATTTGTTAATCACAAGGAGTTGTGATTGTGAGATACAAATTACATATGACTGAATCTTAAATCGTCCGTGGTCGAAGTAATAACGAGATACGAATATTGTTATTACGGATAGACTATCGCGTGTGGCATTCTTACTTGTGAAGTAAGTAGCTGATCTCACAAGTTAAAGTGTGGTGACACTTGAATGAACACGTGGATATTTTGTTATAGAACAAAACATTGGAGACCCGCTGAGAGATTCCAGATGGATAACTATCTAAGTGTTAGTGGTTAATCTCTAACGTTCGATAGTGGAATTGGTCTTTTGACTTGAGATCATCATAGTACCTTATATGAGGGCAGTCATACTTTGGTGGTGTTGGATGTTGCTCTGTCAAGGGTCGCTAATACAGCATCGTTCGGGTATGTCAAGAATCATATGAAGGTTGTGAATGATCAATAGAGGATTCGTCACTCTTAGATAGTAAGAGATTATGATCTACATTTTATCCAGTTAAGTTAATAATAAAATCCTTGGCCAAGGTGAACTCATAAGTTGGAAAAGAGTTTTCGACGTACATTGACTTAACAGTGGGATAAAAGATATGATCGATAATTGAGATTGACACATATCCATATCTCATAATTGATCGGATCATATTGACGAAAAGATTATAGTTTCACGGTAAACGAACAAGTTTGGTTTTGTCATACTACATGATATTTCCCGTCACATGTATTGCCTTGACACATTGCTAGATGTCAATCTGGGACAACGAAAGTGAATTAGTGATAAATTAAAAGGGGCGTTTTAATTTATCGATTTTGATTAGATCAAAATAATAATTCACGTCGTTAGGCATCGTGATCGGGAACCTAATGGGTCACATACAAAAGAGAATCAGAAGAATGAGATTTACCAATTAATTAATTAACAAATGTTGGATAATTAATTAATTGGGTTGTTTATTAATAGGCTCGAATTAACTAATTGGATTAATTAATTCATGGACCAGATTTAATTAATTTGATTAATTAAATATTGGACCGGGTTGAGTTTAATAGATGGGCCGAGCCCATCTGGACTTATATTAATAGACTACTAGGGTTTGAAAACAGTATGGATTTTTATTATTCTTACTAGCACAAAAAAGAAAACCCTAGCCGTCATTCTTGTTCTCTGTGTGGATCACCATTGGAGGCTGGACAATTGGACAACTTGGATTGCAGATCGTGATAATTGGAGTTCAAGAAAAAGCAAAAGAGTTTGTGGAATTCATCAAAGGTATAATTCTAATCACAGTTTCTATCTAAACACATTGTAGATCCTCGTTTGGGAATTGAAAATTGTTTTGTTTCCGCATTAAGTAAATTCCCAACAATTAACCAAATCCAATTCATTTTGCTTTTGGTCTGGCAGGGAGACGACGAGGGCGAAATTCCTGTGGGCTGTGGCTGTGAGTCTTTGACGCCGCCGAGACAAGGTCGGTGGACGGAGTCATGGAGGTCGGAGGACGGTGCCACGGTGTGCATCAAAGGTAATAACTCGAATATTATTCTTGTAGTGCTCAGAATTTATTGTTCTTTTATTGGGGATTTTATGATAATTTCTCTATTTTTGGTTAATTAATCTCATAGGTTTGAGATTTTTTCTGGTGAAAAATTGTGATTTGTTGAGAAAAGGGTCTGATTTGTGCTGAAAATTCGAATCCTTACCTTTGAATTTGCAGTGATCTTTATTTGTTCAGTTTGTGTGCTGGTCACTTACATAGTTGTTAGTGTTCAATAATTTCAGATTCTTGATTATTATTTCAAATTCTGATGTTTTATGTGCAGTCATTTGAGCGCAGTTAATTATATTGATGTATCCTTCCAATTGATCATCGAATACTCTTTCTTTTTTAAGATCACCTTTGTAGGGTTATAATCTTTAAAAAAAAATGAAAACTTTCAGTTTATAAGGTGTTTGATGAAATGCTTTTATGGGTTGGATGTGTGTCTATTTGACGTTCAATCCTCAAAATAGGTGGTGGTTTTTCTCGCTGGGCCTCCTACTGGTCATCTGACGGGCAGATCTTCTGTCTCAGTTTCTTGCTTGTGATTTTCCCGGGACGACTAATTCGTGGCTCATTATAGAATTTAGTGGATTAAGGGCTGTATGGGAGTGCTGAAGAATCTTCTTAAAGAGATTAAGTTTTGAGTCCAGGTAATACTTGTAAGTTCTGATCATTTTTACGATTCAACCTGCAAATGTAAATTGAATGTTGATTGTAAATGCAATAGGGCCTTTTTTTTATATAAGAAAAAGAAAGGAACATGAACAATTGGTACATGCAAAATTGTGGCATCTTAATCCAAAATGAGGACTAATTAATTGGAGAAGGCATTGGTTGTACACCTCTGCCTAACTATTTTGAAAATTTATATGCGGTTTATTTGATTATATGTAAAAATGCTGGAATTGTTATGCTTAATTGTTATTAAAGGGAACATTAAGCTTTTCTTTATCTGCTTAAGTTCATAACAATTTGAAGGTTCTTGTTCTGGATTAAGGATTGTGAAATTGTTGGAGATGTACAGTTAATAACTCCTCGGAGAGAATAGGTTCTGATTATTGTTGATTTCTTATTTATTTAATTTGGGACTTTGCCTATTGGAATTAATTATTCAGAATTGTAGTACATATAATTTAGTAGTGATTTTGATTATTAGTAGTTTTTTTTAATTGTGATCATGAGAGGGAGTTATTATTTGCAGCTTGTTCCAGTGCGATTTTCAAAGAACTCCAAGATCCCATAACAATTTAGAAAGTTTTGGTGAGTTGAATTCATCCTCTGTTCTGAATTCACTTGGTTTTTGTTGAATTTCCCTCATTCAAATCAGTCCATTTATAAATGGACTCTCCGACTACAACTTTCTATCTCTACAGATCCGTTGTTAAACTCCCGAACTACAAAGGTACGTTACCCTTCCATTCGTTTCCGTATCTATACTTTTGTGTGTGTGTAGTTTTTCTCTTCCGTTTTATATTTTAATTGACGGTTACAGTTTAAGAGGGGATGAAGATTGAAGTGTAAAGTACAATTAATGGTTGGATCCTTAATGTTGGCTCGTTTCTTAGTTTTGTTGTTTATTTGAATTTGTTAGTCTATTGATTTACAGATTAAGGTTAAGTTTCTGCGTATACTTGATTATAGATTTTGTTAATCGTGTAACAGTTGTAAGAAAGCTGTATAAAGATTATCTTTTATCTATCTCGAAGAAGAAATGAGAAGTTTCAATATGTTGTTTGATTGTTTAATTTCGGGGTTTAGCTTTGTTTTCTGCAAATGTCAGTAATTGATTCCTTTTCGTGTTCTCTTTGTGTGCGAGCTCTTGTATTTTGATCAATTGCTTATGCAAATAGATATGCTAATTGGTTGGGCTGAATCTATATACATCAGCTTTAACATCTTATGCTTTCTTTATTTGTTTTTCCTACATAGTTTCACTTGTCACGTAAGTTACGGTTGAACAAGACGTGCTTCACAGCAGTCGGGATGTAATAAGAGGTTGGGAACTAGACTTCCAACCTTGACTGTAATGCAATGTTGGTTACCATAATGAGTTACTCTTTATGGGTTTTCATATTATTATTACACTGTAAAGTGAATTTGGCAAATGAAAAGAAAAGAAATTTTGAAACAGTATGAGAAAGAAACAAATATCTAAAAAATTCAAAATTTGGTCCCGGTTCCCAAAAAGTTTTCAATTGATCTAATGTCATCAGTGATGTCTTCAGTCACGGATGGAAAGCCGTTAGAATCACTTAAAAAATGTATTTTTTTTTCTCTCTCTCTATATATATTTATTTTCGTTCAGGATTTTTTAGAATCGGGGTGGTTGGAGATTAAAAAATCCTCATTTGCCATCCCTTTTACTTATTTATTTAACTCTTTAATATTTTTTATTTTTAAATACAATTTAAATTATAAATCATAAAATAATAAAAGAAATCTTGTGAGTTTGCCATGCCTAATATTGACAGGTAAGTTAAAATGTATTTTTAACCATTTGTCTCGGTGATAAAACAAATAATTTTTTTCTTCTAATTCAACTGTTTCATGTGTATTATGCTAAATCTTAAACATATCAAATAGCTTACAATTAATTTCTCTTTCTTACATGAAGTTTGTATATTTTTTTACGTCCGTTCGAGCAAAATAAAAGTAACTTTTGTTCACAACTAAATCCCTCACTTCCGTTGACATGATAAACTGCTGACTGAGGTGGTACAACGATTCAATGCTAGGAATTGGAAAGAAATAGGTGAGTTTGCATCTTGCTTCTCCGTTGCTCCCTATTGTGTTTAGCGGGCTTTCTTTTATCTAATAGTTTAGAATCTGGAAAAATACAGAGGCAGCTGAATGGCAAATAGCAATTAAGCCACCGTTTGTGGTCATTTATGCTGTGTCTGCTTCAATTCCATTATCTAATAATTTAGAATCTGGAAAAAAAGGGAGGCAGCTTACCTTATACAGTTTTGTTAGCACTGGACCCCTAGGAAGAGAAGCCAATAATGGAACTCGTTCCCTAATCCATTTCTCCATGCCCAAAGTTCTTATAGCATTTGCTTCTTGAAAAGACAGTGAACCCAAAAAAGTGCAGAAGATGAGTAGTTTTAATAGAACCCAATCAACAAATCTTTGAATTGAGAATAAAACTTGTACTTTTCTGTAAGTTAAGTATAAGCAGAAAAGTTGGTGAATATTTGAATGATCAAACTCTAAAAGTTGGTGAATATTTATAGGAAGTTCAAAGTTTGTTTTTCACATAGAAATTATTATTTTTACTTTGAATTGACCTATGTATTTTGTCAGTTTTAGTTCTAAAAACCGGACCCTACCGTAGTGTAAGTTTGAAAGTATGCATTCTACATTCAATATCAAAGGCAAGAAATTTTTGAATGCTCCAATATTAATAATATAAAGGTTGAGAAAATGGTGTTTTTAATGGCCTAATTTGACATATATATTCCGCATTTAATAAATGGTGGCTGTAATAGCAAGTTAGATAATGGTGGCTGTAATAGCAAGTTAGTTTTACTATGTATTCAATTGAGACTTTTAATGATTTTTTGGGATTTAAAAAGTTTAGAGGTATTCAATGTAGACTTTTGGAGACTATCTAAATGGTCGGATTGATGGTTTGATTCCTAATCAATGGCAAATGGCCAGTTCTGATATGCCCTTGGTCAGGAATATGGATAGTAATGGCTATCTGCATTACATCCCGGAGTATCCAAATCTGGCACATGGCATCAATGGCTATACAGTATTCCAGCCGTCTAATAGACGTTGAAGCCTATTTATGATGGAGCTCAAATGGGAATCAGTTATGTGTTTTCTTTCCTGCCGGTTTAGTTTTCTGATGGTTTTTCATCTGTTTCTTCTGTCATTGTTGTTACTTTCTTTGTCTGCTTTGTGTATATGCATATTAAGTTTTGTCTTCGTGCAGGGCTTCATGGGTTTGAGATCATGGCAATTGCAGCAGTTGGGAACATCCTGATAACTTATGTGACAAATGAGATGCACTTTTCCCTGTCAAAATCTGCAAACATTGTTACTAACTTTATAGGAACTATTTTCATCCTTGCACTCCTTGGAGACTAACTTTTTGATTCTTATCTTGATTGTTTCTGGACTCTCCTCATCTTTGGCTTTGTCGAACTTTCGGTATGTTTTTTCTCACCCTTTCCATTTTACTCTATTGTTGAAGCGCCTTTTACACTAACATTCATTCTAAAAATTGATTATGATTTAATGTAGAAAGCAAAATTCTGGATATATGCGAAGATACATGTTTTCTTCCCCTATGAAAAAGTTCGTGGCATTTTTAACGTTTTATTCACATCAACTGTTGCTGAAATTAGCCTACTTGTGTAATTTTCATTTCAGTGTGTGAGATGCAGAATTTGAAATTTTATGGATTGTGGCTGCATAATGTTGAGAACTTTAGTATGAATTCAGTAGTGGGAGCTGGTCTCCATATGTCTGTTAATTAATTCGATAGTCGTGTTCTAGAGACCGATTTGCTAAGCGGAGGGCAACGACATGCATTGCTATGATTTGGTTTGAAGTTGACAACTTGACGTCAAGGAATTTGAGATCGACGAACTTTTGGAATAGTGCACATTGCAAATTTTAAGGGATGTATCCCGAAGCTTTTCTATGGAGACCAAGGTTTGCTGACTAATGGAGGAAGATGATGGCAGTTGATAGATACTAGGATTGTGAGTACTAAAGATGCAGTTATACAGTTTGAAAAGATGCAGGGAAAATTGCATCATTGGTCTCTTTAAGTATATTCAATTTAGTAATTTTTATGCTTAACTTATACAGTTTTGACAATGCTGATAAAATTGGTCATTTTGATGCTTACCTCATCATCATCATATTCTTCATTTTTTCTATTTTTTATTTTTTGTGAAATTTCTGTCAAATTGATATGATTCTGCATGGACCCCATTTTTTCCTTTTCAATTAACAAGTTATTGACTATCATTTTGCTCTATTTTCCAAAAAAACTTATGCTAATAATTGTTAATTTTCTTTTGCTGATAGAATTAGCATTTTGGGCTTTGAGAAATTGTTTCCTTTGCAAAGCAATTCTAACGAAATTCTGCTGCATTTTCTATCTTATGTGGATCTGTATTTTGACTTATTTTGCTCAAATTTCAGGAATATGTGTACAACAGGCTCCAATTCATATGAGGTTACATCATGTCTTTTCGGAAATGGAACAGGACATCATGAGTTTTCTAATTTTTATCTGATCGGATCTTTCGTTAGTTTACTTCTTGTAGCTATGGATGGTACTTCACGTTCGTTCAAGGATGGGTAAATATATATTCTTGATTTACTTGAAAGTCTTCACTCCAAAGCAAATGGTGAACCCATGGAAGACTTATGTGATGCTCTCTGCTGTGCTCATGGGTTCAAATGGACTTATCAAAGGCTCTCTGGAGTAAAAAAAAATTACATCTTTATTAAAAACAAATTAATTCTTAAACAAAATTATTAAATATAAACTACGCAAACGTGCATTGCACGTTGCTTACACCTAGTGTGTGTGTATATATATATATATATATATATATATATATATATACACCCACAATAATCCCATAAAAGAAAACAAATAATAATTTACCAAAACCTACTCTACACGTCTACTCCATTAATTAATTTAAATCAAATAATAATTTAAGACAATATCTTTCAACCACGATTACTTGGCCCTCGTTTATCCAAATTAATATTTTCTCGAGCCTAAAATGCATAATTAATCACGAGCTATCCAACGAGTATAATATCAACATACTTATTTTTGCTCAATTGAAATCTAATATTTGACCCAAATAAAATTGAATTATCACTTATATCACTTTAGTCCCCAACTTTCCAAAATGTAGCGTCCAGTACAAATAAAATTTTCTATAAATTCTCGAGGTGTTAAAATCTCCCCTCCTAAAAAAAAAAAAAAGAAAGAAAATTTCATACGTTGGATCAATTGGATAGTGGTTGAATAGTGAGCGTCACGTGCCAAGTTTTTTTATTTTTTCATAATAAATAAAAGTCTTTTTTTTCCAAAATAGAAAGCGGGGAAAAAAATAAAATTGCAGTGAACAATGTGCGTCACTGTTCCGTGAACAGTGACGTAACTTGTTTTACAACTCTGGGCTCTAACACCATACTATAACGTCCCAAATTTTCATCGATCTAGAGTGTTACGAAAATCTACTTTTCTTTTTAATAAAAGCGGAACGAAACAAATTAAAGACATTCTTTAATTTCAACAATAAATATCAATTAAATACAATATCCGAGTTTCTAAAAATTTCAAACATACTCAAGTGATTAATTTACAAACGAGTCCTTGAACAAAGAAAACTAACAAATAAATTTAGATATCTACATATAGAAAAAACTATTTTAAATGGTTATTTGCCCTTTTCTTTTATCTGTTCGGCAACCCGCATCACTATTCCACCACAATTTCATTGTCCCAGACGAACCTGTAATGAGTAGTGGTGAGTATATGGAAAAACTCAATAGGACAAGATTAATGGTGCAATCTCGAATAAAATATTAAACCGTGCGTCAAAAATATCATACCGTTATATCATATCTTTAGAAATCGGTAAAAGCTCATAATATATCACATCTTTGGTACCGAATGGCCATATCATATCATATCATAACTTTTATGAGCATGAAATTCATCAACATGAAAAAATAAAATTAAACTGGACAAGCCACTTGCACCTCGTAACCCTAACTCGTTCGATAAAAGAAATGGTTGGAAGAGAAAACAAGAAATCCACGTCCCCAAAACTAAAATTTTTTGCTTGCAGGCACAATAAAATGTATCCATGTTCTCCCTTTTCTTTTTCTCTTTAAGGTAAATAATGACTACTTTGTTTGTACGGTATTTAAAATTGAAAGGGGAAATAACCTAAAAATCTCCAAAATAACGTGTTTTTCCCTTCCAAAAGGTCTCAATCCCGCCCGATAATCCATACAAATTTAAGGCCGTGTTTGATGGCCGGATTTTCCAGGGAACTGGGAAAATATTTTTCGCTTTCCACTTTTTTGACTATTTGATAGGCGAAATTTTTCACGAAAAATATTTTCCACACGTGTGCATTTTCTGGATTAAGAACTCCAATAGTGAGTTATAATGTTAATGTTCATGATGAAATTAGAAGAGCATATGTACAAAGGGGTCCATGTCAGCCTCGAAATCACTTGTGTCCACAGAAACAATTTGGAGATTTGTCGTTAAGACGATTTAAAACAACTTGGTTTAATGACTTTCCTGATTGGTTGGAATACAGTATAGCAAAGGATGCCCTATTTTGCTTTTATTGTTATCTTTTCAATCAAAATCATGAAGAACATAGTGGAGGTGATTCTTTGTTGATGGGGGTTCTCAAACTGGAAGAAGAATGGAAGACTTCAAACTCATGTTGGGAAAAGTGGTAGTGCACACAACCAAGCGCAGATTATGTATGAGGCTTTTGTAAATCAGAAACAAAATATTGATTGTGTTCTTTTTAAGAAGTCGAAAAGAACGAAAGATGAGTATCGAATTTGTCTGAATGCGTCAATTGATTGCGTTCGATTGCTTCTAAAACAAGGGCTTTCATTTCGTGGGCATGACGAATCTGAAGATTCAAGATATCAAGGAAATTTTCTTGAACTGTTGCAGTGGTTATGTGATCATAATAAGAAGATTAAGGATGTTTCTTTGAAGAATGCTCTCGAAAATCTTCAGTTAACATCACCTAAAATTCAAAATGATATTGTGAGTGCTATTGCATTTGAAACACTTGATGTTATTATGAAGGATATTGGTGATGGGTTGTTTTCTATTCTTGTTGATGAATCTCGGAATGTATCAGTTAAGGAGCAAATGTCAGTTGTTCTACGTTATGTGAATCAGAAAGGACAAGTCATGGAACGTTTTATCGGTGTTGAACATATCTCTAGTACTACAGCTCTCTCACTGAAGGATTCTATCGATCACTTATTCTCAAGATTTAACTTAAGTATATCTAGTTTAAGAGGTCAAGGATATGATGGGGCAAGCAATATGCGAGGTGAGTGCAATGGTCTCAAAGCACTTATTTTGAAAGAGAATTCAAGTGCTTTCTATATTCATTGTTTTGCTCATCAACTGCAACTAGCTCTTGTAGCTGTGGCAAACAAGTATGCAGATATTGAAACTTTTTTTACTTTAGTGAATAAAGTGGTAAACGTGGTTGGTGGATCGACTAAGCGATGCGATCTTCTTCGAGAGAAAAGAGGCTTGAAGTAGCTGAATCGTTGAATATTGGTGAAATCTCAAATGGAAAGGGTCTTAATCAAGAAACTACCCTTCAACGACCCGGTGATACTCATTGGGGATCTCATTATAGTTCTTTACTTAACTTGATTCTTATGTTCTCTGCTACAATTGATGTCGTTGAGATGATTGCCACTGATGATAATAATTGTGGAAAGCGAGGAGAAGCGCGTATTTTGTTGGGATCTATGTTGACATTTGACTTTGTATTCAGTTTGCATCTCATGAAAAAGGTATTGGGTATTTCAGATGAATTGTCAAAATCATTACAAAGGAGAGATCAAGATATTGTGAACGCTATGAAATTAGTGAAAATATGCAAACAACGAGTCCAAGAATGAGGAACGATGAATGAGAATCATTTTTAAGAATAGTTTCTTGTTTTTGCGAAAGGTACAAAATTGATATTCCCAACATGGATGATATTTTTATACCTCTAGGCCGTTCACGGCGTAACACGCAAGGAACGACAAATTTGCATCACTTTCGTGTGGATTTCTTCTATGCTATCATCGATATGCAAATTCAAGAGTTGAATGATCGTTTCTCTGAGGTAAATATTGATTTACTCCTTTGTATTTTATGCTTGTGTCCGGATAATTCATTTTCGGCTTTCAACAAGGACAAGTTAATTCAGTTGTGTGAGTATTATCCCAAAGATTTTACGCCAATAGAGATTTTGGCTCTTGAAGAGCAAATTCAGACATATATTATTGATATGCGCACAATTGAAGATTTTCAAGGTTTACGAGGTTTTGATCATCTTGCAGAAAAGTTGGTTGAAACGAAAAAAAATGAAGTGTATCCATTAGTTTACCGACTTGTAACATTGACGTTAATTCTTCCAGTTGCTACTGCTACAGTAGAGAGAGTATTTTCTGTAATGAAAATTGTCAAGAATCGACTGCGTAGTCGGATGGGAGATCAATGGTTAAGTGATAGTTTAGTTGCATATATTGAAAATGATGTACTTAACAATATTGATAACGATGTAATAATACGACATTTTCAGAGTATGAAAACGCGTCGGTTACAAGCATATCGGTTTATTTTCGTTAATGATATGATATTTTGGAATTCTCGTTTTTGACCCCACAACGCGAATCGTCTGGGTCCGCCCCTGATTATCAGCACACAATTTCCCGCCGCTTGAGTTATTCGCTAAGCACGATTGGTTTCCCATCCAAAGTGCAAAATCATGGCCCAAAGGCACAATATTATAGCACGTTTATGGGAGAACCCAAAGGAAAATAACATAATTGATATTAAGGAAAGCGCAAGCACCACTTTGGCCGAGCAGTAAAGATGTGTGCTTTCTAAGGCTATTTCTAATCTATAGCACCAAATTTGTGCAATTTTCACACTATTTTACAAAGTTATGTAATGTCTAACTCATTACGCCAAATGGACCGTATTTCCTTTATTTCTTTATTTTTTAATTCTAAACGATGTATTTGTTTCAAAAATTATTTAAATAAAAACTATATTACTACTAAAATTAATAAATTAAATATTACATTTACAATATTGCATTTATTAATAAATTAAAATATTATAATACCACAATTAAAAAAATATTCCATTTAACATACATGAGTAATTTAATTTAATTTAATTTATTCAATAATAATTATTTATTACTTGACTATTACAATTTACTATAAATAAAAATAAAAATAAAGTTAAATTATTGAATAAATAAAAAGATATAGTAAGAATTAAAATTTGTTATAGCATAAAATAAGGAACAAAAAGAAAATTTTTAAAAACTCTAAAAACTACATCAAATGAAACTGTTCATTACACCAAATTGGTATGTAGATTTGGTATTGGGTTGAAGCAATTTTTGTGGGGAAATATATGTATGAAAGCAGGAAATGGTTGTATGTTGAATAACAAATAAATGTTTAGTTTAATCCGCAGGAGCGTAATCAAACTTTATCAAATAAGAAACAAAGGACAAGAAAGAAAAAAGAAGATGATGAAAATGATCCGAGACAAGTGAATGTCACTTTCTCTTTAAGACAAAATTGCCCCGTAACTATGGAGTTAATACCCTAAATAGTCACTGAACTTTGCCAAAATTTTGTAGGAGGTCCCCAAACTTCAAAACTTCATGGGAGGTCACTGAACTTCAAAACTTCCCTATATAGTCACCGAACTTTGCAAATTGGGGTCCCATACATAAATGGTTCAGTGACCCTCTAGGAACTTTTCACAAAGTTGAGTGATTATCTAGGGAAGTTTATTTGTTGGGCCTCCCCTCGTATCTTTTAGCCTTATCAAAGGCCTCACACTACCACTCCAACTCGAAAGTCCATGCATTATATGAATATCACACCTAGACTTCATGGAATGTTATTACACTCTGATAAATTAGGAGTCGCATGTGGCCTTAGTTAACCCACGTGGCACACAGTTTGGGGGCCTCGCGCCTCACACAATGACCCAAGACGACCCGGTTCCGAGTTGGATTCTCCCCCGTAGCACGAAATTGGGACGACCCCATTGTACACAGACCCCCGATGTAAGAACCGGTCTAGACGAGACAGTGACAAGATCCTCAACAGATCTTGTGCTACATGATTAATAAGACAATTCACTGCCGCCACCACCGCCATCCTATCTGGTCAAGTCTAAGGCCGCAAGCTAGGCCTTATAGACATGAAAATGGCCCTAGCATTTAGTGCTGTGGTTCATTAATGTATATGTCAAGAGAGGTTAGTCAGTAGGATGAGGCCACGTGCACTATCATCCAACCTCGTTCATCTCGCCCAAGTATAAAAGCTCACACTCGGTGCCATTCAAAGGTAATGAAAATTTAGACTCTCAAAACTATATTCTTGCTTCCACACATATTTTACTTATTCACCCCAAAGACGACCCTGTTTTCTTACATAGGAGGCTCACGTTTTAAACTCTCCTACACATATAATTACTTCTCCACCTCACTTGACTATCGGAATGCGCGCGGCCAACTCCGCCACCACCAGAGAAGGCCAAGTGTGATTAATGGTTTGTCCAAGTGTGTAGGAATCTAGCTTGCGTGGACATGAGAGACCTTGAGATTTGTTGGCCACATCATTAGTATGGTTTTGGGGTCAACACCACCTACTGCAATTAAAAAGGAGTTTGTCAAACGAAACTATAATGACACCACCTACAACTCAAATTGCCCAAAATGTTAGAAATAAAAGGTATGGGTTTCCTTCGAAGAGTTTAATTTGTGTTTTCCATGTTTTTGTCTCTATTTTGGAAGGGGCGGAGTTTAATTTGATAAAAAAAAAAGGTATTAGAGTTTAATTTTTTTTTATTTCCATGGGTTTTTGTATTTACTCGTTCCTTTGCTGCAATTGAGTGAATTGATATTGATAAGGGTTACTTTTGTGTTTCTTTGGCGCTTTTCTCTGCTTCCATAAGTTGAAATCATATGTCCAATTGATTTATTTTTTTTTGTTTCTTTTTATGTAACAACTTTGGACCGGAAACAGAGCAAAGACAGTTGGCTATTTTCGTTATTCACTGTTATAGCATTGTTTCATTGCTACACTCGTGATTTATATTCTCACCCGATATTTATTGAATAGCGGTGGCAAACGGTCGCGAAATAGCGGCCGCTATACTACTACTCCACCGTTGTTTAAATTCCTAGAAACAACTGCACTTGAAAAGGAAATCAAATTTTCACTACTAAAGGGATTTCAACCACCGGTAGGGTTTACATTATTCAAAGTCGCATTATTGATACAACGAAGCATCAAGAAACCTAGCAAATCAGAGAGCTATGAAAGCCCTCGTAAACGACACCAAGAAACAACAAAAACACATCACATTATAGCAAACAGTGTTTAGAGCATACAACATCATGAACAAAGCATTGACATTGTATCCGACAATCATCCTTTCCTTTCACAATGAGACAAATTTTTTCTTCCAATAAGAAGTTAGATTGTCGTCTCTGGTTTAACAAAGATGCCAATGGCGTCAAGGTAGTGGCCAGCTCTTCCATGGAATCCAACCACCGTATTTTTATTTATCGGGATGGAGAAAGAAGTTCCAGAACCGGTTCCAAAAGGTCCATAAGTAGCCCTATTTGTAGTAAATGACAGGGATGTTATCGTTGATAAAGAGGCGAAATTTCCATAAGTCCCACTTATGGATATCAGGTATTCAGAAGGCCAGTTAATAAGAACCTGCAAATAATGCAAAGCAAAATACGTGAACTATAGATATATATATTTTAATTAGTAGTTTATGGACCATAAATGCTTTGTTGTTTGCAGGGCTTTGTTTCAATAATTGTTTTGCACACAAAACAATAATTTCTTTACCAATAATTCTGTACAAGGAAATTAGAAAATAAACAGGCACATCGGGACTAATCTATAACTCGGCGAAGATTGGAACAATTAGTGGCGGATTTACAGTGGGGCAGTGGAATCACCTGCCCCCACAGTAAATCTAGAAATTTGACATTTCGCCCAATTTTTTTCAAGATTTTCAAAAAAGTCATTGTAGTATTCAATTTTTGTCCCCACCAATTAAAATTTGGTGTAGCCCCCACAAGTCTTATCTTCTAGCTCTGCCCCTGGGAACAAAATTATCGTTCTAATTTAAAAATTAGACGGGACTGGGATAATCAAAATCTCCGTCCGTCCCATGTATATATCACCAGTGTAGGCAAGCTTAAGACAAGAAAAAAAAAAAATCTTATCATTTTTAATAGAAATTTTTTCTTCCAAAGTAAATTTTAATTTAGTTAAAATATATTTCGAAAAATTTTTAAATCATTTTGATAATACGAACGGCGAGAAATTTTCTAAGATAATTTTTTTTCTTTAGAAATATTTTCTATCAAAAAACTTAATACGCCAAAGGGGGAATACTTACAGTTTCCCTGTCACCAATGTCATTAGGGTTGTTGCCTCCGAATGTTCCAGAATCTAAGTCAGTTGTGTCCCGGAAAGATATAGACTTGATGTTTAATCCTACATTGATGACAATCTGGTTTATACCTCGATTTGTCGTATAACTCCATGGATTCCCACCTTGGCCTCCCCATGGACCTATTGAAATAGTTCCTTCTATGTCCCTCTGCACCATAACCAATAACCACTATTAATACTGAGTTTTTTTTTTTTTTTTCTTCCATGGATTTATTCATTCCTAATATCCATTTCATTCATATTTAGTACGTTAATTATCAGCACACAATTTCCCGCCACTTGAGTTATTCGCTAAGAACGATTGGTTTCCCATCCAAAGTGCAAAAATTGCATGGCCCAAAGGCACAACATTATAGCACGTGTATGGGAGAACCCATAGGAAAATAACATAATTGATATTAAGGAAGGCGCAAGCACCACTTTGGCCGAGCAGTAAAGATGTGTGCTTTCTAAGGCTATTTCTAATCTATAGCACCAAATTTGTGCAATTTTCACACTATTTTACAAAGTTATGTAATGTCTAACTCATTACACCAAATGGACCGTATTTTCTTTATTTTCTAATTCTAAACGATGAATTTGTTTCAAAAATTATTTAAATGCCAACTATATTACTACTAAAGTTAATAAATTAAATATTACATTTACAATATTGCATTTATTAATAAATTAAAATATTATAATACCACAATTAAAAGAAATATTCCATTTAACATACATGAGTAATTTAATTTTATCTATTCAATAATTATTATTTGTTACTTGATTATTACAATTTGCTATAAATAAAAATAAAAATACAGTTAAATCATTAAATAAATAAAAAGATACAGTAAGAGTTAAAATTTGTTATAGCATAGAATAAGGAACAAAATGAAAATTATTAAAAACTCTAAAAACTACAACAAATGAAACTGTTCATTACGCCAAATTGGTATATAGACTTGGTATTGGGTTGAAACAATTTTTGTTGGGAAATATATGTACGAAAGCAGAAAATGGTTGTATGTTGAATAACAAATAAATGTTTAGTTTAATCCGCAGGAGCGTAATCAAACTTTATCAAATAAGAAACAAAGAACAAGAAAGTAAAAAGAAGAAGATGAAAATGATCCGGGAAAGTGAATGTCACTTTCTTCTTAAGATAAAATTGCCCCGTAACAATGGAGTTAATGCCCTAAATAGTAGCTGAACTTTGCCAAAATTTCCCAGGAGATCCCCAAACTTCAAAACTTCATAGGAAGTCGCTGAATTTCAAAACTTCCCTATATAGTCACCGAACTTTGCGAATTGGGTCCCCATACATCAATGGTTCAGTGACCCCCTAGGAACTTTTCACAAAGTCGAGTGACTATTTAGGAAAATTTATTTGTTGGGCCTCCCCTCGTATCTCTTAGCCTTATCAAAGGCCTCACACTACCACTCATACTCGAACGTCCATGCATTATATGAATAATCATACCTAGACTTCATGGACTGCTATTACACTCCGATAAATTCGGAGTGGCTTGTGGTCTTAGTTAACCCACGTGGCAGACAGTTTGGGGGCCTGCGCCTCACACAATGACCCAAGACGACCCGGTTCAGGGTTGGATTCTCCCCCGTAGCACGAAATTGGGACGACCCCATTGTACACAGACCCCCGATGTAAGAACCGGTCCAGACGAGGAGGTGACAAGATCCTCAACAGATCTTGTGCTACGATATTGATAAGACAATTCACCGCTGCCGCCATCCTATCTGGTCAAGTCTAAGGCCGCAAGTTAAGCCTTATAGACATGAAAATGGTCTTAGCATTTAGTGCTGTGATTCATTGATGTACATGTCAAGAGAGGTCAGTCATTAAGATAAGGCCACGTGCTATGGGCAGCTTTTCCTTTTAAAGAACAGCTTAGATTTTAATGGTAAGGTATTTTCCAAAGAATGAAAGATCTATTCAAAGGTGGAATACAGGCTTTAGAAATATGCTTGACACCCATTTCGGAGAAGAATAAATTCTGGAATAGTGATTGTTGGGAAGGATGTATGGTTAAAAAGTAAGATGAATTTTTGGGTTTATGTATAATATTATTTTATTGATAGAATGTGTAACTGAAATGAAAATGAGAATGGATGTCAAATAAAAGCATAGTACTCCTTAAAATTCGCGTGCAATATAAACTAAATTAATGTAATCCAATAAGGATTATTGACCCAATTGGTGATGCCAATACATTGAAGTATTCATTGAATGAAAGATTCCTCTGCATTTGCACATCAAGGACCACTGCACTATATGACGATATAGTTTTTGTATGTGTTTTATGAAGGTGTTAAAATTGTTTCACAAGTAGAATTTATGGTCCACATATTCATTGGCATGGAATATATTGCCTGTTCGTGATGGGAAAATACATCTGAAATCTCACGAGCGGAATATACCAAGATTTCACTATTCACCCTCCCGGATCAACCTTTGCATAAAATATCAAAGAGAACCAAAAAATTAACAAAAATAGAGAATAATCACAACACAAGGTTTTTATTTGGAAAACTCCTCAATACTGGAAAAAAATCACGGGTCTTCAAAGATAAATACGCTGTGAAAAATTATTTCAATGATATATTGAAACTATTTTGTTTTGGCATGCCATTATCATGAATCAGTACTAGTTGACATATTGTTTTGGATTATTTGATTTTAAGGGTTTTGCACACGGGATTCTTGCTGCGGTATTTTATGGAAAGCATTCATTCAATGAATGATGCCCCTACATTTATACTGGAAGAAAAACGTGCAATATAAACTTCAATAATGCAATCCAATAAGGACAAGAAACTTTCTTTATTGACCCAATTGGTGATGCCAATACATTGAAGTATTCATTGAATGAAAGATTTGCATCATGGATCACTGCACTACATGACGATGTAGTTTTTGCTGGTGTTTTATGAAGGTGTTAAAATACGTGAATATACCGAGATTTCACTATTCACCCTCCCGATCCCGATCAACCTTTGCATAAAATATCAAAATGAACCAAAGAAATAACAAAAAATAGAGAATAATCACAACACAAGGTTTTTACGTGGAAAACTCCTCAATACCGGAGAAAAATCACGGATCTTCAGAGGCAAATACACTATGTGAAAAATTATTATAATTGTGACCAATCTGGCTTGCCATTATCATGAATCAGTACTAGTTGACAGATATTGTTTTGGATTATTTGACTTTTAGGGTTTTGCACACGGGATTCGTAAACTTTAATAATGCAATCCAATATTAAGAACACGAAACGTTTTTCATGGACCCAATTACTTAATGTCTCTACATTGGCACTATTTTGCAAACCTAGCCATTTGTCATAATTGGCGTTTACCAGTGATGCATGGGGTCCGAATTTGTAAAGTTGAGTGAATATCTGTCTCTTGCGACGACCCCGAAGACTCATGGGCTGCTACTGTACAAGCCGCTCGACTCGATTGCCACCACTAAACTAATGTGGGAATTTAACACATTGTAACTTGTCTTTAAGTAATGTAATGTGGGGCTGATCTAAACTTGCATCAGTTTTAACTAATTTGGAAATGAAAGCTTAGCTTGTTCTCTTGGTATTACTGATATGAGAACCTTGCCGGAGTAATTTCTAGCATCACATCATAATTCATTAATTCTCTAAGGGTGTGTTTGATTGCAATGATGGAAAATGGGTTGAAAGAAAATGATTTACACGAAAAATAATTGCCTATAAAATATTTTGTAAGGACTTGTTAATTAAATGTGTTTGATTGGTATAATTTTTCATCTGAAAATTTTTTAAATGTTCTATTCGTTTGGCTTTGCTTTACATGGAAAGTGTCTATTAAAGTGATAATTTTTTTTACAATTGGTTACAAAATTTGTTTCCATTGCCAAAAAGAAAAAAAAATTATTTCCTAAAAAATTATTTTGTTATCAAAGTTTGTATTCATTTGATTTTGTTTTACATGAAAATTGTCCATTAAAGTGAATTTTTTTTTTTATCATTAGTTATGACATTTGTTTCCATTACCCAAAAAAAAAAAATTTGCAGTCAACATGATGGGAAAAAATTTTCCACAAAAACCCGAAAAATACACACGTGGGCGAAACCCAAAAAATATTTTCCATTAAAAATATTGCCTATCAAAGAAGCAAAAAAGTGGAAAGTGGAAAATATTTTCCTAGTTCTTTGAAAAATATCGTCTATCAAACGGGGCCTAAGTAACGTCATCTCAAATTCCACAAATAAACAAATAGAAGACAATGCACCGCTACAAGAAAATGGTTATCGTCGATTCAATTCAGGTAGATAATTCATCAAAATAACATTGTCAATACATTTTGTTAACTTAAACATAAGATCAACAGATTACGGGCGTGTTCGGTAGAGATTAAAATTGAAAAACTAGCCGTTATTGTTGATTTTTATTAGAGGAGTGAGACTCAATAACGACCATATTTTCAATTAAAATTGGATTTTAATCCTGACCAAACATACTCGATTCACAAACATAAACAAACTAGCTATTCCATTCGCTTTCCCTTTCCCTTATCTTCCCTTTTTCCTTTTCCCTTTCGAATAGTTATGTTGAAAGATATCTTAACGTCGTATTCTTCGATCTTCATTTCAACCAAACTTTTGAACATATGTGGCAAGTCTTGAATTGGTGCTGTAGCTTGATTTTCATGTGACCACATGAAGCTTGATTGACTTTCACCGCAAACGCCACTAGACTGACCTTCAATTTCCAACGTTGTCTACAACTATGGCAAATACCCCTATTCTTTCCTGCCATTTATCAATTCAACTGCAGCAACAATAACTTCAAAGTTACAATTCAAGATACATGACATTATAATGTGATTGCAATTCAAGATACAGGACAAATGCCATATAAAATACGACCATTAAATTTATGAACTAAAACCCTAAACCCATTTCTGGCAAGATGCAATCCGGCGAAAAATCAAACCATTTCATGTATTTCCACAGGCAGAAGTTTGAAACTGCATAAACTCTAAAATCCAAACCCAAATTGAACAAAAGTTGAAACCGATTTCAACTGCGTAAACTCTAAATCCAAACCCAAATTGAACAAAAGTTGAAACCGATTTCAACTGCCTAAATTTTAAAATCCAAACCAAAATCAAACAAAACTCGAAACCGATTTGAAATGCATTTTAAAAAAAGCAGACTCAAGGAATGATATTACTTCAATTTGTTTAGCAGTCACTTTTGGCAGTCGATTCTCTTGTTGTGCTGGGTTTCTCTTTTCTTTTCGCCTCTGGAACTAGCCGATCCGCTTGTTGCTCGCCGTCGGCCGTCAGCGTCTTTAAGAGAGCGGTTTGAGAGAGAGCTTCCAATCGTCAATTTTGTGATTGAGATAAGGCAGACAGTCGAAGTTTCTGAGAGAAAGCATTTCGAGAGAGAGCTTCCAATCGTCGGGCTGTGTCGGTGTTAGGAATATTGGGCCTAACTCCACCTAATAAAACCGGCTTATTAGGGGAGGATTGCCCTCACCTTATAAAGTGGATCATTTATATTTTCCCAAACAATGTGAGATTTTAATACGCCCCCTCACGCACAGCGTGGACCATGCCAAACAATTGTGAACACATTGATATTGGGTGGCACCCAACATTGCATAATTGGGCCGGCTCTGATACCATGTTATGAATATTGGGCCTAACTCCACCTAATAAAACCGGCTTATTAGGGGAGGATTGCCCTCACCTTATAAAGTGGATCATTTATATTTTCCAATTTTTTTTTTTCACTCATCAGCAACCTCAATCCCAGTCACCTGGCAGCTGGAATGATGAATCTTCAGCTGCATCTTTGTTACGGTTAAATGGTGAAATGCTAGCACTCAATTTGTTGCAAGATATTCCCAGACAAGGCCCACATTTTTAGGAACAAATTAACCACTGTCTCTTCTAGATTATTCCACCATTGTATTATTTAAACTTATCAGACTTTGTAAATAATTGTGAGCTGAAATACAAATGTTATCCTCTTGAATTATAACTTGGTATCAGAGCAATAAACTATGGCAGACGCCGGCAATACCAATACCCCTCAAAATGTTTATCCACTCGCTGCACCAGCTTCAGCCTCTAGCAGCACAGCCACACCTCTGATAGGAAATAGCAGCTTCTCTTCCTTTGGAGTCAATCTCACTCAAGTTGTTTCAGTCAAGTTGGACAAAAACAATTTTCTGCTATGGAAAAATATGATTTTACCTATCATACGAGGCCACAATCTTGAGGAGTACATCTCAGGGACAAAGGCGTGTCCCCAAGAATTCATTGGCAGTCAAGTCACAGGTGATACTGGAACCAGCATTGAAATGTTTAAGAATCCTGAGTTTGGCCAATGGATGTCAACAGACCAGTTACTCATGGGATGGCTGTATTCTTCGATGACATCAGACATTGCAATGAGGGTTATGGGTACCACAAACTCTAAGGAGCTATGGACAGCAATCGAAGAGAGCTATGGAGTACAAAACAGGTCAAGAATTACTTTCCTTACTGGCGAACTGCAAAAGGCAAGGAAGGGAATCATGAGCATTGATTAATACTTGAACAAGGTTAAACAACTGGCTGATAACCTTGAAATAGCTGGAAAGAATGTGCCTCACACAGATTTGGTCACCCAAATCTTGGCTGGATTAGACAAGGAATATACCTCCATTGTAGTTCAAATTAATTGCAGAGATTACATATCCTGGAGTGAACTTCAGTCAACACTGATGACATATGAAAGCAGGTTTGAGCATCTTAACTTACTAAGAAACGACATGGCTGAACTGAACATCAGTCAAACCTCAGCCAATTTCTCCCATAGATCTGGTTCAAGTTACTATGGCACCAGATCCTACAGGCCTAATTTTGGTAGTAGATTCACCAACTTCAGCAATTTCAGATGAGGGAGAAGAGGGAGAAGAGGAAGAAGCAGAGGAGGAAGCCTGTATGGCTCAAGTGATAGACCACCAACCTGTCAAGTCTGTGGGAAATTAGGCCATAAAGCCAACATATGCAATTTTAGATATGATGATAGATACACTGGGGCTCCACCAAACCAGAAAATTGGCTATAACAACTCACCTGCTGCACTCATCGCAGTCCCAAAGACAAGCCAATGATCCAAATTTTGGTATGCAGACACTGGAGCCAGCAGTCACATAACCTCAGACAAGGGAAATCTCACTGGTATCAACGAATATGCTGGTAAGGAGAAAGTAATGGTAGGAGATGGAAGTAAGTTGCAAATTTCTCATTATGGCACTTCACATATTCCAGTTTTAAATGACAGAAGTCTAGTTTTAAATAAACTCCTCCATGTGCCCAAAATTAAAAAGAATCTTATCAGCGTTTCCAAGTTAACTTCTGACAATGATGTGTACATGGAATTTCACACTGATTGTTGTTTTGTCAAGGACAAGTTAACGAAGGAGGTGATATTGCAAGGGAGGCTTGAAGAGGGATTGTACCAGCTGGACTTTCCAAATCAAACAGTCAAGAATTCCACTCAAGAGTCAGTTCTAAATAACAATTCTCTTTGCAGTCTATCCTCTATTACTTCGAGTCCTGAGTCCTTTAATTCCATAAGTGATGTATGGCACAAGAGACTTGGTCATCCATCTAGCCAAGTGATGAACCAAGTGCTCAAACTCTGTAATGTCAAAGTTAAGAAAAATGATATCAGACCATTTTGCAATGCCTGTCAGCTTGGAAAATCGCACTTACTGCCCTTTCATCTATCTGCCTCACACGCCAAAAATCCCTTGGAACTAATCTTTACTGATATATGGGGTCAGGCTCCCATTGCTTCCACCTCAGGTTTTAAGTACTATATATCATTTCTGGATGACTTTAGTAGGTGCACGTGGATTTATCCTTTAAAACAAAAATCTGAAGCCTTGAATGTGTTCGTCCAATTCAAAAAGCTGATTGAAAACAAGCTAAATTGTAAGATCAAAACCCTGCAGGCAGACTGGGGTGGAGAGTATAGAACCTTCACTAGATACTTAAACCAAGAGGGAATAGAGTTCAGGCATCCTTGCCCCTATACCTCATCTCAAAACGGCAGGGTAGAAAGAAAGCATAGGCATGTAACGGAAACAGGCCTGACACTTCTTGCACAAGCCAAATTACCTCTGAGATACTGGTGGGAAGCTTTTCAAATGGCTACCTACCTTATCAATAGATTGCCAACACCAGTTCTCCAACAAAAAATCACCTTATCAAACTTTATACAATAAGAAACCAGATTATCAGACCTTAAAAGTGTTTGGGTGTGCCTGCTACCCCTGTTTAATACCCTACCAAAATTATAAATTCAGTTTTCATTCCACAAAATGCATCTTCCTAGGTTACAATGAGTCACATAAAGGTTACAAATGCATAAATCCTGCTGGTAGGCTATATATCTCAAGGCATGTTGTATTTAATGAATCTGAATTCCCGTTTGAACCTTCAATCCCTACCAAAACTCATTCAGATCCAACTATGATAGAAAACATCGTTTCTCCTTTTCAACTTTCCTCTGAGCAAAACACAAATTCAGGTCCCACTGGTAGATCTCTCTCTCAAGCCTCTCAAGCAGAACATCACTGGTCCTCTGACCTGAATGACAATGCTGCACTACACGATGATGAATCGGTAATCGAAGGAAATATCGAAACAGAAGTCTCAGAGGAAGAAGCAAATATACCTCGCATCAACGAGATCCCCTGCAAACCGATAATCGTAACAATGAAGGAATACTTCAAAGACAAAAATGTGAAACTTACACCATATGGTTACTAGAGCAAAGGCTGGAATATTCAAACCAAAGATCTATCTTGGAAAGGCAAATCGAAACGCCTCGGAACCTCAAAATGTAACTGATGCCATGATGAACAAATACTGGAAGGAAGCAATGCAGGAAGAATTCAAGGCTTTAACAAAAGCTAAAACTTGGGAACTAGTCCCTTACTCACCAAAATTCAACATTGTGGGAAATAAATGGGTGTTTAAACTCAAGCAAAAATACGTATGGCTCGGGCAAAGCGTTCAAGGCCGATCGGTGGCAAAGGGTTTTCATCAAACACCCGGAGTGGACTACCGTGAAATGTTTAGTCCTCGTTATCAAGCCTTCAACTCTTAGAATAATCCTCACTCTAGCAATACAAAGGACTCGGAAAATCGTACAAGTAGACATCAACAATGTGTTTCTTAACGGCGAGCTGGAAGAAACGGTGTTCATGGATCAGCCTGAGGGATTTATTGATGAACTGAAGCCAAACCATGTCTGTAAGTTGAACAAGGCACTTTATGGTTTGAAGCAAGCACCTAGAGCCTGGAATGAGAAACTGAAAAGCACTTTCTTGAGCTGGAAATTTAAACAGTTAATGGCAGATACTTCTCTGTTTTACTTCATAAATGAAAATCAAATAATTTTTGCACTCATCTATATAGATGACATTGTGATTACAGGTAATGATGAAGGTTTGCTGCAGAAATTCATAGATAACTTGAACAAGAAATTTACATTGAAAGATATGGGAAGGCTGCACCACTTCCTTGGAATTGAGGTACTATGGCATAACTCTGGAATTCACCTCACTCAAACCAAGTATATTGTAGACTTGCTTGAGAAATTTGAACTGCAGAGTGTAAAACCGTGCATAACACCTATACTTGCTAGCAATTCGATATCCAAAATTGAAGGAGAAACTCTGAAGAATCCTACAACTTACAGGAGTGCTGTAGGTGGCCTGCAATACCTCCAATATACCAGGCCAGATATTACTTTCACTGTGAATAAGTTAAGCCAATTCTTGCAAACTCCAACTTCATCACACTGGCAGGCACTAAAGAGAGTGTTAAGATACCTCAAAGGGACCCAAAATCACGGGCTTTGGATTCAAAGAAGTGACAAACTCACGTTGAATGGTTACTCAGATACGGATTGGGCTTCCTGCCCTGATGATAGAAAATCAACCACTGGTTATTGTGTTTATCTGGGAGACAACCTGATAAGCTGGTCCTCCAAGAAGCAGCAAGTTGTAGCACGTTCTAGCACTGAATCAGAATATAGAGCACTCGCATCTACTGCTTCAGAGATAGCCTGGGTTCTGTCACTCTTTCAAGAACTAGAACTACCTCTGGCTGAAGTTCCAACCATTTGGTGTGATAATATGAGTGCTGGAGCACTTGCTGCAAACCCCGTATACCACGCCAGGACAAAGCACATTGAACTAGATGTTTACTTCATCAGGAATAAAGTAATTGCCAGAGAATTGGATGTTAAGTACATTCCCACCTCAGATCAGATTGCTGATTTATTAACAAAGGGATTAAATCACTCAAGGTTCCTCTACTTGAAGGACAAGCTTGGAGTTACTCTAGCACCTCCAGCTTGAAGGAGGGTGTTAAAGCTGATGTGGCTAACCAAGCTGGATCACTCATCAGCAACCTCAATCCCAATCACCTGGCAGCTGGAATGATGAATCTTCAGCTGCATCTTTGTTACGATTAAATGGTGAAATGCTAGCACTCAATTTGTTGCAAGATATTCCTAGACAAGGTCCACATTTTTAGGAACAAATTAACCACTGTCTCTTCTAGATTATTCCACCATTGTATTATTTAAACTTATCAGACTTTGTAAATAATTGTGAGCTGAAATACAATTGTTATCCTCTTGAATTATAACTGTCGGTGATAAGGCAGTGGCTATTTGTGTAATACATGAGGGGCCAATTTGGAAATATACTTCTTTGTCTACTTTAAATGCATAGAATAAATTTTCCATAATTGCTAAAACAGATTGACAATTGCAGGACAGTAAGAAAAAAATACATAAACACAAGCAAAATTCGAAATAGGGATGATCGAGGCGAAAACTAAGCTATCTGTTCTTAAGACGTTTTTACCCCATTACACGGTGCTTACGGTATGTGGTAAAATGTCTCCCAAGATACAATGATCAGACACTTGCAGAAGCAGTACTTCGACTGCAAGACAACGAACCGAACGGAAGTACTCTCTGTAGACTAATGCAGAAGGAAGATAATGTATGTAGAATGGATTCGTGAGTTTTCTATGTGTTTTTGATGAAAGCCTGATGACCATTTAAATAGATGACAGAGTTGACGGTTGAATAGTTTCCATACAACTCACCACTCGCGCCAACTTAATGCACACTTTTTGTAAACTGTCTCCACTCACGCCCACTTAATGTACGATTTTTGCAAATTGATGGGGTAGGCAAAGAAAGGGAATTAATTGAATTCGGATAAAAAAAATTAAATAAATTTTATCCAAAAAATTAATATTGACACAGGCTTGGCCCAAGCCCACAACCCGAGCCTGAGCTCGTGCTCCATGCCAAACTTTACCCAGCCAAGCCGAGCGGCCGGTCGGATGGACGGGACGGCGGTGCGCATACGGTCTTGGATTAGTCTAGACTTTGCCTAAAACTCCCCACTTTCAAAGATTATTGGCCCCTTGGGGCCCAAATCAATTTCTAAACTTGAGGTTTATTAAGTGGTTACAAATTGTGTTTGCAACCTATGTGGGATTGGAATATTTTTTCAATTCTTTCCCATTTATTCCTCTTATTTATTGTCCAACTTTCAACCATGATTTCTCATTCATATTGAAATGGTTTTTCACAATTAATATTCTACTCTCATCTATCGGAATGTAGAATTTAATTGAATATTAATTTTGATAAATCGAACATCGGGTCCCACTTAAAATTGTGGTCAAACTTGACCTAATTGACCCACCATTTCCAACAATCCCCCACATGAATGGAAATTATCATGACTATACAATGCAGACACGAACAGAGAGTACGGGCGAAAAACTTGTTACAACAGGAGATGTAGCTTTTAGCTTTGAACCTGCCTTGGTGGAATATTATCGAGTTTACTTAGCTAATCAGTGAACTGATGTCTTGAACTGTTCAGCCGTTGGTGTAAACCAAGGCAACAGTATCCACACAATAACATTTCCATTCAATTCTCAGGTTCTTATAGTTGTGTTCATTTTGGCCCCGAATAATTCTTGAGATTCATAAGTGATTTAGAGAATTTTAAGCCCCAAATTCTCATAAAAGCGGCCCCACTTCACACTATATATGTGATATCCTATTAAGAGTATTCTGATATACTCCACTTGGTTTATTCAAGTTATAAGAATCATTAAAAGTTACAATTTAACCTTTTACACTATGTAGACAGCACTTTAATAAATGGATGGTTAAGTGCTTAGCTGAGTCTTAATAACTTAGTGGAAACATTGAACCAAGATTTTGGGATCTCCAGTCAACAATGTTGGGTTACTATCATTAAGATTCATGCATGTTCGGCTTTAGTTTCATTCCTTTTGATAGATAATATACTTGATCTCTTAGCAGACTTTTGTAAGCGGATCCGCAAGATTTTCCTTTGATTTCACATAATCAATGGAGATAATACCATTTGAGATCAATTGCTTCATGGTACTGTGTTACGATGTATATGTCTAGACTTACCATTATACATGAAATTTTGTGCCCTAGCAATAGCCGACTGATTGTCGCAGTGAATACTAATTGCAGGCATCCGCTTAGGCTAACACAGAATATCCTCTAAGAAGTTACGAAGCCATTCGGCTTCTTCTCCAGCTTTATCTAATGCTATAAACTCTGATTCCATTATTAATCGAGCTAAGCAAGTTTGCTTTTAGGATTTTCAGGACACAGCCAAACCACCAAGTGTAAAAATATAACCACTTGTGGATTTAGAAACTTCCATATCAGATATCCAATTTGCATCACAATATCCTTCTAATACTGCTGGATATCTCATATAATGTAATCCAAGTATATTTCTTCTTCCAACTCACCATTTAGAAAAGTTGTTTTAACATCCATTTGATGAATTTCGAGATTATGTATCACAGCAATTGCAATAAGGATTCTTATCAAAGTAATCCTCGTTACTGGTGAATAAGTATCAAAGAAATCAAGACCTTCCTTTTGTCTATATCCTTTTGCTACCAAACGAGCCTTGTATTTATTAATAGATCCATCCGATTTTAATTTTTTCTTGAAAATCCACTTGCAACCTAGAGGTTTATTTCCAGGTGGGGGATCAATCAACTCCCAAGTATGATTTTGCGTTATCGATTCAATTTCACTATTGATAGCTTCTTTCCAAAAAGGAGCCTCTAGTGTTGACATTGCTTCACTGAATGTCTTTGGTTAATTTTCGATCATGTTACGTTAGAAATTCTGAACCGAAGGACGTAGACTTTCTAGCCCTTTTACTGCGTTTGAGTTCTCTTCATTTTCATCATCATTTGCAGTATTGTAAGTTCATTTTGTTGAACTTACATCACTTTCGTCTTTATCAAGAAAGACATCTTCGAAGAAACTTGCATTTCTTGATTCAATTATTGTATCTTCATTATATCCAGAATCTCAGATTTATGCACAAGGAAGCGATATGCACTACTGTTATGAGCATATCCAATAAATATGCAATCTACAGTTTTTGGTCCTATTTTTAATTGTTTTGGTTTTGGTACTTCTACCTTTTCCAAACACCTCCACACTTTCAAGTATTTATATGAAGGTTTATGACCTTTCCATATCTCGTAAGGTGTTTCATCATTTACTTTATGTGAAATTTTGTTAAGAATGTGGTTTGCCGAGAGGATAGCCTCTCCCCACAAATTCTGTGATAGACCAGAACTAATCAACATAGCATTCATCATTTCTTTAAGCGTGCGATTCTTTCATTCTGCAATACCATTAGATTGAGGTGAGTAAAGAGCCGTTGTTTGATGAATGATGCGTTGTTGAAAACAAAATTTTTCAAACGGTGCTCTATATTCTCCACCCCATCACTTCGAACAATTTTTATTGTTTTGCTAAGTTGATTTTCAACCTCATTTTTATAATGTTTAAATATTTTCAAAGCCTCATCTTTGCTTCTTAATAAATAAACATAACAGTACCGAGTGCAAACGTCAATGGAAGTAATGAAATGCTTTTTCTCACCTTTAGTTTGTACGAATTTCAAGTCACATATATCGTTGTGAATTAATTCTAAAGGTAAAGTATTTCTATCAATTGAAGGAAATGGTCTTGTGACTAACTTAGCCTCAACACAAGTTTCACATTTGTGATTAGGATTGAAATTTAAAAAAAGTAGCAAATTTAAGTTCATTAATTTACGCACAGATTTAAAGTTTGCATGCCCTAATCTTTTATGCCATACACAAGAAGATTCAACAACATACGCAGAAGTAGAAGCTTCATTATTCTTGTTCAATTTAGGTACAATAGTAAGGATGTTCATCTTGAACATCCAATCAGTCATGTAACCATTTCCAACATTCATCCCATTTTTAGTTAGTACAACTTTGTCAAATACAAATACTAACTTAAACCCATTCTTGCTGAGAAGAGACTAGAAACGAGATTTTTCCGAATGTTCGGCACATGCAGCACATTGTTGAGGATGAGTTCCTTTCCAAAAATTTACCGACAAGAATTTTTTTAGATCCAGCATCTTTAGTTTTATATTTTTTCTCTAAAAATTCTCATAGTTCTTTGTAGTTTTCATTATGCTATATACACCATATAGCGAATCATTCAGACCATTCAATACATAGTTTTTGCATAAGAAATCAGAATATTTCCATACGTCCAAGGCAATAATCGAAGTTCGATTATTTTCTCCTTGTTGAACAAAAGGAGGATTCTCTCTGAGAAACTTTGTTAGGTTCATAGCGGTGAGATAGAATAGCATTTTCTGCTGCCATCTCTTAAAATCGACCCCATTAATTTTTTTAGGTTTCTCTCCGTGAGGAATATGAGTTGAAGCAGAAAGACCAGCCACGTTTGGCATCACAATAGGGGTCACAGCCACAGTATGGGGAATTGCATTAGTCCCAACAGTGTTAGCCATTTCTGTTTTCAAAATACAAGATCAACAAGTCAAATTTACAAATTTAAATTCTGCAGAATAGTTTTATCGTACAAGAATCTACAATGCTAGAAATAAGCAAGTACAATTTTGAAAAACTGTAATAAAAAATTCTTAAGATTGTTGTCTACTTTACATGCATAGAATAAATTTTCCAAAATTGCTAAAGCAGATTGACAATTGCAGAACAGTAAGAACAAAATACACAAACACGAGCAGAATTCGGAATAGGGATGATGGATGCGAGAATTAGGCTCTCTGTCCTTAAGACTTTTTACCTTGTCGCACGGTGCTTACGGTATGTAGTAAAGCGTGTCCCAAGATACAACGATGAGACACTTGTAGAAGCAGCACTTCGACTGCAAGACAACGAACCAGAACGGATGTACTCTCTGTAGGTTAATACAGAAGGAAGATAATGTATGCAGAATGAATTCGTGAGTTTTCCATGTGTTTTCTCTGTAGACGATTGAGCAGTTTCCATACAACTCACCACTCACGCCCACTTGAACAAAGTTTTTGTAAACTGTGTCCGCTCACGCCACTTAACGCACAATTTTTGCAACTGATGGGGCAGTCAAATAGAGGGAATTAATTGAATTCGGATAAAAAAATTAAATAAATTTTATCTAAAAAATTAATATTGACACAGGCCGAGCCCAAGCCCACGACCCGAGCCTGTGCTCGTGCCGTGCCTACTGATCGGACGGACAGCGGCGGCAGCACGTTTGTGGCCTTGGATTAGTCTAGACTTTGTCTATGACTCTCCCCTTTCAAAGACTATTGGTATCCCTTGGCGCTCAAACTCATTTCCAAACTTGAGGTTTATTAAGTGGTTCCAGATTGTGTTTGCAACATATGTGGGATGGAACATTTTTCCAATTCTTTTCCATTTATTCATCTTATTTATTGTCCAACTTTCAACCATAATTTCTCATTCATATTAAAATGATTTTTCACAGTTAAATATTATACGCTCATCTACTCGGAATGTAAAATTTAATTGAACTTTAATTTCGATAAATCGAATATCGGGTCCCACTTAAAATTGTGGTCAAAGTTGACCCAATTGACCCACAATTTCCAACAATTTCTTCACAAGAATTTATTCAAATTATGCCAGCTCAACATTTATGTGAATGGTAATGTATCCCCAGCATATGCACAGTAAACTACTTACAATACATCAATGTACAACAAACAAGAATTACGATAAGTTTAATGACGATTACATGATAACGGAGTGCAACTACTCCAACTACTTCATAGAAGTTTTCCCTTTTCTTTCCCGTTATCGTCCTTAATCCCTTTTCCCAAATTGATGGTGATTTTGACAGATATCCCAAGGTCTTCAATTGGTTGTTTAGCACTACATGTAGCTAAACAAGCACAATTCAATTCGCCACTATACTCATGTTTGGTTTTCCACTCGAAATGACTGCAATCTCTAGTATAGCAATAGAACAACTGTCTAATGTTTGAAGTTCCTTTCTTTACCTCCATACATTTCTCGAAGCCTTCGCCACATTTTGGACATCGTTTTTTTGTAGGGCAATCTAACAAGTAGTACATGGGCTTACTACAACTATGGTAAATGCCTCTGTTCTTCCCTACCATAGCTTCAAATATGGGAAAGCTAGACAATGATTAGTGTTGAATCAGCTTGAAATGTCACACCATCATCTTAGAAAAACACCTCAATGCAAAAAAAATTACAGGAATGAAATGAAAGTGTATTTACATGTAAAAAAAGGTTTTTACTCAAACACCTCAGTCAAAATTATATGATTAATTAAGCAATATACAAATATGCTAACATATGGTACTTGGCAATGCCTTCATTCAAATGAATGGCGTTTGCAAATGATGAATATAGAAAAAATAAAGGGATAATTGCAGCAAAGGTCCCAAACCTTTCAAATTTTTGCACATTTTACCCTAACCTTTGACTTGTGCCAGCGGAGTTCCCAAACCTTTAATAAATATGCGGCGGAGGTCCATCTGGACGGATTCCATCCAAATCGCCGTTAGTCAACCTGAAAAATAAAAAAATGAGATATATTGACCATTTTAATGAAGGGCATTTTCGTCCGTTCACTAAAATCCCTCAAATACACATCAACTTACTGTTCATTTCCCTCCAATTTTTCTCTCATTGTTGTCTCTCTCTCTCTCTCGCATGTTCTCCAGCAACTGCCAGTAACTTTTCAGAGAGGAGATGGAGATGGAGATGACCCGCCAATGTGTGCACGATCCAAACAGCTGATCCCTGGAAAAAATATGTTAATATGCAGCGGTTCTTCGATATTCTTTCTTCCCATTTTTTTCCTTTGATTTTGGCTGCGAATGATTGACTCAGAATGAAAGAAAACTTTGTTTCGAAACGTTTCCGAGATGGTGCAGCAATGGTCCCAAACATTATCTTTAAATAGTAGATACAATCCCAAACGTTTACACGCGTTGCACGTAAAGTCCCAAACCTTTCAAATCGTTTCGGCGTAAGTCCCATACATATGAATGAGTTGCAGTTTAGGTCCTTAACGTTTTCAGAACGTTGTGCACAAAGATGTGACCTTATGTAGGTCAACTCGACAAAACAAAACAGTACATGGGAAGTATAACAGTGAATTAAATGACTGAAATACTGAACATTCATTTTCACCATCAAAAGTCCCATACAACCGAATGTGGACATTACAAAATGGGTCTAACATGTCAACACATCACAAGCAAAAGTTCCATGCAAAAGATCTAGGACAGTACAGAACCAATCTAATCTATCAACAGACATCAGTGAAACTAGGTTCTTTTTTCCTTCCCCTTATTCTTTGCCCGTGTCTCTGCCTGGCTGGATGTACATGTTTTTCTCTTGTCTTGTGATTTCATAGGCTGTGATTGCGAATCAGCATCTGCTATTGAACCTGGCTGGGAGCTGGCATCTATAGGCTGGACACTTGTACATGTTCTCTTGTTATGGCATGTTCCCCCACATTTCCTACATATCATTTTCATACCCGTTCTTCCAATTTTAGTTCCCGCATGTGGCTCAACCTGGGACCGTTTCCTTATCTTCTTTGGTCTGCCTGCCTGTTTCCTTTTTTTTGGTGGATCAAGAGGATGTCTACCAAGCTCTAGCCATAAATCAGGACTGGACATTGGTTGGATGACTGGGTTGTAGGTTCTGATATAGGCTTCTTTGGTGTAACATGCATCAACGTATTCGTATATGCCAATGTTCCTTGAAAGCATACCGGAGATTGCATGTGCACATGGGATTCCAGATAGTTGCCATTTTCGACAAGCACAGTCCCGTCTTGCCAAATCGACACTCCATCTCATTCCATCTCTGTTGCTAACCTCAAACTTTTGCATACCAGCATAATCTGCCTTCAAATATCTTGCATCTGCCTTGTATTTCTCAATTATGTTCATAATTCTTGGACCAAATGCATGATCCCATCTTTTTGCTGCTTCCCTTTTTGTTGTCATCCTCATCATGAGCTGATGCCTAATCTTTTCCAACAAAGAGATAATAGGCTTTTCTCTTGCAACAACTATGGAAGAGTTGAAGGCCTCACACAAGTTATTAAGCGAGATATCACACCTTGAATGCTCCTGAAAATGTGATTTGGTCCATTGCGAGGCAGGTTTATCATTGAACCAATTGAAGGCATCTTCATTCAAATTCTTCATCTCATTCATCGCAGTCCTCCACTCTGGCACAGTAGTTGCCCTAGCTGCAGCCCAGAACAGAGTCTTCAGAGTGAGGCCTTTATGTATCAATGTGAGGTTGCTGTACAAGTGTCTTGCACAAAGACTCCGTGCTCAAAGACCTTCACAAAGAACCTAAGTAAGGGAGTCTACCAATCCCTTCTATTTATCAGATATGAAGGTCCATGCTCTGCTATTGTACATCCCAATGTCATCTGTCAGAAGCTGAATGAACCATTCCCAATTACTTCTGTTCTCAAAATCCACCACAGCCCATGCAACCTGGAACATGCAGTTCTCCCCATCAATTCCAACTGCACCTAACAACTGCCCCCCTTGATCACTCTTTTGGAAGCATCCGTACAAACCAATCACAGGCCTACACCCAGCCCTGAAACCTTCTTTCACTGCCCCTAAGCATATGTAACATCTCTTGAATGTAGGCCCTGAACCTTCAATCTGAACTGTACTACCGGGATTTGTACGTTTGAGCTCCTCACCATAAACCCACAGTATCTTATACTGCTCTGATACAAGACCATTGATAACGTCTAAACATTTCGCCCTTGTCCTATAAAATTGATGCTTCGATATCTCATACATGCATTCTTCCTTTACTGTCTAAATGAAGCTGTTCATCGACAAATTTGGATCTGATCTGAACTTGCGTATGTACTTCTTTGTCAGGAACCCAGAATGCACTCTTTTGTTTTGCCACACCATTGTGCATGTGTGTTCATCCTTGAATGTATTAATCCTAAAGCTTTTATCAGGCTGCTGGTAGGCATACAACTCCCATGGACATTTGTGTACACACCTCACTCTGAGCCTGGTTCCTTCATTCTTCACATATTTGATGTCCCTAGCATTCTTCACTGAATATTGTACCACCGCATCCCTGAGAGTCTTTATGTTGTCAAACTTCATTCCTGTATAGATTACATCTTATCAATTGTCTAAGGTATCCCATTATTGTAGAAAAAGACATGTACGAAGTTGAATGAGATGTTTACCTATCTGGAATTTGGGATCTTGCATGTCATTCGCAGGGTTAAACCAAAGATCATTCCTAGTACTTGAGTCACCTTCTTCAGGATCACTATGAATGCTTCTGAGATCATCTGAGTCCTCATAATCTGTTCCATCATTACCGCCTGCTTTATCCTGATTTTCATCACCATCTGCACCAATATCCAGAGTTCAATCAGCTTGAAGAACACATCTTCTTCACTGTCATCTGCGGCTGCATCCTCAGGTTGATCATAATCTGGATCACTAAACTCCTCAACCATTCCCTCTTCAAACTCATATTCTCCACCAGCAGGGGACACCACATCAGGTTCCACATTTTCAACATCAGGGATGTCCACAGTTTCTTCTACAGGAGAGGGCACCGCATTAGGCTCCACATTTTGAGCATCAGGATGGCCCCCAAGATCTTCAAAAAATGGTGGCATATCAGTCTCCAAAGTTTCATCAGCAGGTGGGACCACATTAGGCTCCACATTTTGAGCATCGGGATGGCCCCCAAGATCTTCAAAAAAAGGTGGCACCACATCAGTCTCCAAAGTTTCATCAGCAGGGGGGACCACATCAGGCACCACAGCAATGTGCTCAGACCAATCAACATTAAGCTCATCAATGTACTCAGACCAATCAACATCTGTGGCCACTTCCATTTCACCACTTTCACTGGCACTCTCAACTTCATCCACAACATATGAGTTGTCACCCTGTATGTATTCATCGTACACCTCCACAGCATAGCATGCTGTCTACTGAACTTGTCCTACAACATCTAATTCCCCATTTTCCTTCACTTCCTGCAAAACCTCACCTGTCTCAACATCAACAACTAAAATATCATGCCCTACTTTGTCATCCCATGGAAATTCTAACACATCAACCACAGGCAAACACCACAACTCCACAATCCGCTTCCTACCAAGCAACTTGACTACATTCATGGAATCAGAATCCCTCACCAGCCAAAATGATGCCTCCTTGAATCTTCTCTTTTCAACTTTATAAAGATATCTCATTCTCTCAACATATCCCAACATCTTCAATGCATTGTCTAGAAGAAATTTGTTAAAGTAATCAGGGTTAACATAGTCCAGATATGCTACCTTCCCATGCTCATACACAAAATCCCGCAACTTGGCGAATAATAAACCGCCATAGTGTAGCTTTATGGTGAAACAAGTTGATTCTTCCCCTGTAAAACAAGTTCAATACAAATGATCATTATTGCTTCAAACCCTAGTCACACATTACGAATGCACAATGGAAAATAACAGCTATTAGACTGCTTATGCTCCATGGAACTTCAAAAAATAGTAAAAAGTTGGGAAAATTGCACTTCATACAACTCTTCCAGAGTATCGATTTTTTCAGAAATTCCAAAGCACAACAATACTCACTGTACACAGGTTCGGGAAGATGGCCTCGTATATGGCAAGCAATATTGTCATTTTCTTCGTCGGATTCATGGGTTTTTTCTTCAAACATTGTGCTGGTAACCGTTTTCGTCTCCCTCGCTCTGTTACATGAAAAATGAGAGTCTTGGAACTGTTCGCATTCCAGCCTTTTTGTGTATTTGAGGGATTTTAGTGAACGGATGAAAATGCCCTTCATTAAAATGGTCAATATATCTCCTTTTTTTATTTTTCAGGTTGACTAACGGCGATTTGGATAGAATCCGTCCAGATGGACCTCCGCTGCATATTTATTAAAGGTTTGGGACCTCCGCCGGCACAAATCAAAGGTTAGGGTAAAATGCGCAAAAATTTGAAAGGTTTGGGAACTTTGCTGCAATTATCCCAAAAATAAATAACCAGTCAGTTCAAAGCTGGCTTCGCAGATGTACGACTGCGTAAAATGCTTACAATCAGAAAAATGCACAATCGCGGAAATAAATGCTTATAAAATGCACAATTGCATAAGAAATTCTTAGAAAAAATGCACTATTGCCTGCCATTATCAGTCAAAAGAATACTTAAGAAATTCTTACAATCCTACTTAAAACTTTTTCCTTCAAACCCTCAATAATTAGAAATCTTCTTCCAAATAGTCGAAGGTATTAATCATACAACCTGCTGTAAGGATTTTTAATCAAATATGTGGGCTTATATGTGAAATATTGTGTATTAAATTAAAGGCTATCAATTTCGGTTAAGCCCATTTAAAGTGATCTAATAAGGTTTCGGTATTTTGGGCTTTGAAGCATCTAATTGAAGTATGGGCTCATATGTGTAGAGACCGGGCCTATTCCTAATTCCATGATGGGCAGGATTACGTCAATAGGCAATCAGTATAAATATACGGTTATGGTCCCCGGATCACACGTTCTGTTCGATTCTATTCTGACTCCCATCTTCAGAGAGAAACTAAGGAACAACGTGTTGATCTGGAAGACTGAAACCGCAGGACTTATTCATTGCGATAATCATGTCTGATCCAGGTACGCTTCCGCTTTTGGTTAATTAGTTCTTAATGATCCAACATGAACGATCTTATGACGGTAAACATTATGGTTTTAATTTCCTACAAGTGGTATCAGAGCCTCTTCATGTTGAATCATTGAGAATCGAAATTTTTAATTTCGTTCTTGTAATAATTTCATTATTTTCGAATTTAACAATACCGGATTTAGTTTTGTTAGATTTGAAAATTATTTGGTTAAAATTTTGGATTTTCAGATTTAAAGTTTTAAAAAAACTCGTTGAGTCGTCATAAGAAGATAATGGTCTGTCAAAGAATGTTGGACATCTCTCATTGGACAGAAGATCGTCGCAGCGAAGTAGGTGAAGTTTATCGGGGCGGCCATTGCCGCCTCGGATTCTATAAAAAAAAATTTTTTTTTTAAGGATTAGTGGTTTGGGTGAATTTGGAGGCGGGGTATGGGCTGGAAATTTGAAGTCTTTGGGCCCTAGTTTGCAATTTACTATTAGGGTTTAGTATTTACAAATTTCTTCCAAATTTCCTTAAGTTTGTAACTTTGGTTATTTAAGCCCTTAAGGTTATAATTCACTCAATTTGACTATTTAAAGTTTCGGGTTTAATAATTCAGTACCTAAGGTTTAAAAATTAATTAATTTGGGCCATTAAAGTTTTGAAATTTGCAATTAAGCCCCTGAAAGTTCATAATTAATTTAAATTGGCCCCTAAAGTTTTAAATAATTAATTTTTGGATCCCTAAAGTTTTGCATAATTAATCTTTGACTCCTAAAGCTTCCAATAATTAATTATTGACCCCCTAAAGTTCTGGATAATTAATTTTTGATCCCTTAAGTTCTGAATTATTAACCTAAAGGTCCCTAAAGTTTCAAAATTACTCAAATATGCAAAATTGGTGATTCCTTTTTTTCAAATTTTGGTACAAAGGACTCTTTTGAGAGATATAATATTCGAAAGTGAATTAATTGAAGCAACATGTTGCCAAAGCAACCTCTCTTGTGGAAATTAATCTACTTAGAATATTAAAAGGTGTTTGTGTGTGTGTTATTCATGCGAATACTTGATCGGCCCAAAGGAAGGTCAGTATTTGGCCGAATTGCACATACACCTGTGGTGATAAATATGTGGCGATTATTTGGTTTAAAGTGTGATCAATGAATCGGTCCAAAGACAGGTTTATTGATTGACGTGTTTCTTTATTGTCAATATTTGATCACTACAACAAGAGTACCACTTACAAGTCAATATTTCTGTCCAAAGACTAAGTATTGATGTTGTGCTAGGTATCTTGTGATGGGCCCTACCACTATTTGAAATTAATATTTGCATATTAAGGATTGTGAGCTCTTCAACTTAATCGTTCTCTAAATTCAGTTTCAGGTTCTGCTGCTAATATCTCCGCTAACATCAATTCCATTCCAATGCTTAATGGCACCAACTTTAAGGCATGGCGAGAGAACGTAATGATTGTTCTCGGAGTCATGGATCTGGATCTTGCTTTAAGGGTCAATCAACCTACTGCACTTACTGATAAGAGTACCTCTGATGACAAGAGGGAGATGGAAAAGTGGGAACGATCTAACCGCATAAGCTTGATGGTCATGATGCGTGCTATTCCAGAAGCATTTCGGGGCACTATGTCCGATAAGGTGACTATGGCTAAGGGTTTCCTTGAGGATCTTGAGAAGAGGTTTGCCAAGAATGAGAAGGCTGAAACTAGTACACTTTTGGCAAATCTTATCTCAATGAGGTACAAAGGGAAAGGAAACATACGGGAGTACATTATGGAAATGTCTCACATTGCTTCAAAACTGAAGGCACTCAAGATGGATATATCTGAAGGTTTATTAGTGCACTTGGTTTTGATATCCCTTCCGGCACAATTCAGTCAATTCAAGGTGAGCTATAATTGTCAAAAGGACCCATGGTCCCTTAATGAGCTCATCTCATACTGTGTCCAGTAAGAGGAGAGATTGAAGCATGACAAGACAGAAAGCGCTCATTTAGCCACCACCTCTAAGGAAAAAAGGAACAAGAAAAGGAAAGCTGATAAGGAAGTTGTAGGTACAATATTACAAAAGAAACAGCATAAGGAACCAACTGAGGGTGGTTGTTTCTCCTGTGGACCTACAGGTCATAGGAAGAAGAATTGTACCAACTATCACGTATAGCGTGTCAAGAGAGGTATTCTTCGTAATTTGGTTTATTCTGAGGTTAATTTAACTTCGGTACCTAGATACACATGGTGGATAGATTCTGGTGCAACAACTCACATCAGTGTATCTATGCAGGGTTGCCTGAGTTATCGAAAACCAAGTGATGGTGAAAGATACATCTATATTGGCGACGGCAAGACGGTGGAAGTAGAAGCAATAGGAAAATTTAGATTATTGTTAAAGATTGGATTTTATTTGGATCTTGATGAGACATTTATTGTACCGTCATTTCGATGGAATTTGATTTCTATTTCTGCCTTGGACAAATCTGGTTATTCTTGTTCATTCGGGAATGGAATATTTAGTTTGTTTCATGATTCAAAATTGGTTGGTTCCGGTTCTTTATCAGGTTACGATAATTTTTATTTGATTGATACAATTGCTTCTTTTAATGAATCCTTGCATGTAAGTGCTAGAGGTGTAAAGCGAAAATTAACCTGTGAGAATTCAGCCTCGTTATGGCACAAGAGATTAGGTCACATCTCCAAGAGGAGAATTGAGAGACTTGTGTCTAACAAAATTCTCGATCCCCTTAACTTTACAGATTATGATATGTGTGTTAACTGTATAAAGGGAAAACAAACCAACAAAAGGAGATTTCAAGCCAACAGGACTTTGGACGTCTTAGAACTTATACATACGGACATTTGTGGAACATTCCCTACGGCTTCTTGGAATGGTCAACAATACTTTATAACATTCATAGACGACTTTTCAAGATATGGCTATATATATCTCATTCATGAAAAATCACAGTCACTGGACATGTTCAAAAACTATAAAGCTGAAGTTGAAAATCAACTTGGCAAAATGATTAAAAGCGTCAGATCTGACCGTGGTGGTGAATACTATGGCAGATATGACGGTTCAGGTGAACAACGTCCAGGACCATTTGCTAAATTCCTAGAGGAATGCGGTATCGTCCCACAGTACACTATGCTGATTCATGCACTATGAATGGTGCTGCTGAAAGATGAAATAGAATGCTTAAGGTTATGGTGAGGAATATGATTACTCATTCTACCATGCCAGAATCACTCTGAGGTGAAGCATTAAAGACCGTAGCGTATATATTCAATAGAGTTCCAACTAAAGCTACTCATAAAACCCCTTATGAGCTTTGGATGGGTAAAATGCCTAGTATGAAACACTTACATATTTGGGGATGTCCAACTGAGGTAAGGCCCTATAGGCCAAATGAAAAGAAACTGGATGCAATGACTATCAGTTGTTATTTTATTGGATATTCTGAAAGGTCTAGGGGTTACAAGTTTTATGATCCCACAACTAAGGCAATTTTCGAGACAGGAAATGCACGATTCTTTGAGGATGTTGAGTTTGCGGGGGGAAAAAGGGTTACAGACTTTGTCTTTGATGAGGAATATGTTGAAATCCCTCTAATTGCCATTGACAATGATCGGGATCAGGTTTCTATTCCTGACATTGTTCAAGAAGCAACTCCGGATCAAGACAATGTCATTATATCTCCCTCTGAAAATCAACAACTTGTTCCAGAAGAACAAACTCTACAGCCTCAAGAACTAATGCCATTAAGAAGGTCCACTAGAGAAAGGAGAAGTGCAGTTCCAGATGATTACATCGTATTTCTCCAAGAACATGAAGTGACATTGGAGTGGTGGAAGATGATCCGATCAACTTCCGTCAAGCCATAGAAAGTTCTAACTCTCAAAAGTGGCTCGATGCCATGAATGAAGAGATAAAGTCCATGAAGGACAATAACGTATGGGACCTCGTTCCATTGCCTGAAGGTGCGAAACCCATTGGTTGCAAATGGATATTTAAGACCAAGAGGGATTCGAAAAGTAATGTGGAGAGGTATAAGGCTCGTCTTGTCGCAAAAGGCTTTACACAGAAAGAAGGCATCGATTATAAAGAGACTTTCTCTCCGGTTTCTTCGAAAGACTCTTTCAGGATTATAATGGCATTGGTAGCGCATTTTGATCTTGAGTTACATCAGATGGATGTTAAAACAGCGTTTCTCAATGGTGACATTGATGAAACAATCTATATGGTACAACCAGAAAACTTTGTGTCGGATGATGCAAAGCAAATGGTTTGTAAACTAAAGAAATCCATCTATGGACTCAAAATGTGCCTTTCGTCAATGGTATTACAAGTTTCATCAAGTGATCATCTCGTATGGTTTTGAGATGAATTTGGTAGATGATCGTATATAACACAAGTTCGGTGGGAGTAAGTATATTTTTCTCGGTTTTATATGTGGATGACATATTGCTTGCCAAAGAACGATATAGATTTACTGCACGAAACCAAGAGATTTCTAGCAAGGAATTTTGAGATGAAAGATCTTGGTGACGCCTCTTTTGTATTAGGAATTCAGATACATCGGGATCGTTCTCGGGGTATTCTAGGATTATCACAAAAGAACTATATCGAAAAGGTACTTAAAAGATATGGCATGCAAGATTGTAAACCAGGTGACACCCCTGTGGCTAAAGGAGACAAGTTCAGTTTAAGTCAATGCCCCAAAATTGATTTGGAAATTAAAGAAATGCAGAAGATTCCCTATTCTTCAGCTGTAGGGAGTCTGATGTATGCTCAGGTTTGTACGCGTCCGGATATAGCGTACATTGTTGGGATGTTAGGGAGATATTTAAGTAACCCAGGAATGGATCATTGGAAAGCAGCCAAACGGGTCATGCGGTATTTACAGAGAACAAAGGACTACATGCTCACATACAGGAGATCGGATCAGTTGGAGATCATCGGTTATTCTGATTCCGATTTCGCGGGATGCCAAGATAGTAGGAGATCCACTTCAGGCTATATCTTCATGCTTGCTGGAGGTGCTATATCCTGGAAGAGTGCTAAGCAGACACTCATAGCTACTTCCACCATGGCTGTGAAGTTTGTAGCATGTTATGAGGCATCAAATCATGGAATATGGCTGCGAAATTTTGTCACTGGGCTGCGCATTGTGGATAATATAGAAAGACCACTCAAGTTATTTTGTGACAATAAATCAGCAGTACTGTATTCCAATAACAACAGGAGCTCGACGAAGTCAAAGCATATAGAGATCAAGTTCCTGGCTGTTAAAGAAAGAGTTCAGAGTGGACAGGTGTCAATAGAGCATATCGGGACAAACTCCATGGTTGCGGATCCGCTTACTAAGGGATTGATACCCAAGGTCTTTCGTGAGCATACTGCTCATATGGGTGTAATATATCTTGAAGATATCTAGTTTCAGTGGGAGTTTGTATTTCTGTGCTTTTCATATTAGACACATATACTGTCATTTTGGATATGGTTTATGGTTAAAGTTATTTTCAGTTATAAAGTTTTTGGTTTATTATTTCTAAACTCATTTGAAAATGATCTCACTAAGGTATTAAGGTGGACCAGTTGGAAATAGGCATGTTAAGATCACATCACATGAAATTTCCATGCTACACATCCATGTTTGATCCATGTCATTCAGTTATGTCAATATACGTGACCATTGATGGGTTTAGTTACGATACAAGTAGCGAAAGCCGCTTTGATCCTATGTTGATATGATTGATGGACCGAATTGTTTGGGGATGCATTCGGTAATGATAGCAAAATTCTGAGTACTCATAAGGTTATATTTAATGCACAAATATAAGGTAACACATATAGCCCAAGTGGGAGATTGTAAGGATTTTTAATCAAACATGTGGGCTTATATGTGAAATATTGTGTATTAAATTAAAGGCTATCAATTTCGGTTAAGCCCATTTAAAGTGATCTAATAAGGTTTCGGTATTTTGGGCTTTGAAGCATCTAATTGAAGTATGGGCTTATATGTGTAGAGACCGGGCCTATTCCTAATTCCATGATGGGCAGGATTACGTCAATAGGCAATCAGTATAAATATACGGTTATGGTACCCGGATCACACGTTCTGTTCAATTCTATTCTGACTCCCATCTTCAGAGAGAAACTAAGGAACAACGTGTTGATCCTCGGGAAGACTAAACCTGGCAGACTTATTCATTGCGATAATCATGTCTGATCCAGGTACGCTTCCGCTTTTGGTTAATTAGTTCTTAATGATCCAACATGAACGATCTTATGACGGTAAACATTATGGTTTTAATTTCCTACACCTGCAACTACATATTAATTGGAAAAATAGGAGAAAGTTTCACAGCCTTTGGTTCTGGGATTTCTTTCACTGTACGCGGAAGTTGTTGGGCTGTGATTTTCTCCTTTACAAATCGAACTGGTAGGAAATTTGGAATCAACGCAGGGTTGGTTATTTGGGTTTTTTCCAGCCTTCAACCGAATCTGGGCTTGGGCTAAATCCACTTCTAGGGTTCTTTCCAGTTTCCACGGTCATAAGCGAAGCAAATTTGGGCAAAATCGAATCCTAGGGTTCTTCGATTTCAGGTGGGAGTGAAGTGGTAGGATACGTGTTGTGATCTTAAGAGATGCAATCGTTTTTCTTCATAACACTTCTTTACGTGGCAAGAAATAACGACGTTAATTGACACAGAGGATTCCGTCTAGCCAGGTCAGCATCCATTCAAATGTTTATCGGGAGAGATATGGATGGAGAGCTTTTCTTGCAAGTTCAATGACCGTTCATACACGTAACAAAGTTTAGTGACCTGAACATATGTAAAGTTCAATGATTAATGAAACTTTTTACTCGTCGGCGGCGACACATGTGTTCTTGTTTTTGGGCTTTCTTTGTTTTTTTTAGTTGGACTTCAGCTGTGGGCCCTAGATAACTTTGGGTAAATTCCTTTTTTGGGCCCTCTGATGTGTTGGTTTAGTTAATGAGCAAATCGCATAAAATCAGACATTTAAGTTTTCAAATTAAAAATCAGATCTAAAGTTTATTTAATCAAAAATTAGTATTAATTGGATTAATAATTAAAATCCAAATGAAAACCTAATTTACTTTTAATCCCCTCTCACGATCTCACCCATCTCTCTCTCTCTAAACACCGTTCTTCTTACTAAACAACGTCTCCATGGAAGAGAATCTCCGGTGCAGAGGCGTCACCACTGGAAGATGTGAGTGTCGCGCTTTGTTCATAGACTTGGTCATATTGGAAAAAAGGCCCTAATTTTTTTGCAAATAAAATGAGTTTTTGGAAAACAAAATCTTGGTAATTTTGGTTCTTGTGAACAATGCATCATGGGTAAACAAGTCAAATTACCTTTTCCTACTGGAATTCATAAATCCAAACAAATTTTGGAATACTTACATACTAATTTATAGGGTCCTACTACTGTTTGTACCCTGTCCGACTTTAGATATTTTTTGTGATCATTGATGATTATTCAAAAAAAATCTGGATTTTCTTACTAAAAAATAAAGATGGGACTTTCTCAGTTTTCAAAAATTGGAAAACTCAAATTGAAAATCAGACAGAAGACAAAATTAAATTTCTAAGGACTAACAATTTTGTAATGATGAATTCGACAACTTGTGTAAAGAAAGTGGCATTATGAAACGTATAAATGTTGCTTATACTCCTCAACAAAATGGAATAACTGAAAGAATGAATAAGACTCTATTAAATAAAAAAGTTAGATGCATGCTGATTGGATCTGGTTTGCCTAAAATGTTTTGGCTGAAGTTATTAAACTGTTGCATATTTAATTAATAGAAGTCCTACTAAAACTTTGAATTTTGATGTGTCTGAATCTGTGTGGTCTGATGGTTCTATGAATTATTCTCATTTAAAGGTTTTTGGGTGTGTTGCTTATGCTCACCAAAATATTGGGAAATCGGAACCTAGATCCCTTAAATGTGTTTTCTTAGGCTATGATGAACATGTTAAAGGATATAAATTGTGGGTTAAATATGAAAATGGGTATAAAATGATTGTTAAAAATGATGTTTTTAATGAATCTTTAATGCCATGTTTAGAAGGAAAATATAAGAGTTTTACTGATAAAGATGTTCCAGTTGAGGTGGAGTCTCCTCATATTGAACCTGCAAATTTTGTACCTCTAATAGATGGAACTGACACTCCAACTGAAAATGATATTGATCAAGAATTTGATCAAATTCTTGAATCTGCTTTTACTGCTCTCCCTATTGACGAGTTTCAGCTCACAAGGGATAGGGAAAGGAGGAAAATCAGACCATTTACTAGATTTGATAGTGATGATTTTGTTTCATTCTTTACCTATCAAGAACATTTTTAAAATGAATCAAACTCCTATGGTGATGCCATAAGATGTAAGGAAAGTAAAAACTAGATTGCTACCATGGAAGATGAAATGCCTTCGCTTTTGAAAAACAAGACTTGGGAACTTGTTGAAAGACATAAGGGGCAGAAATTAATTGATTGCAAGTGGATTTACAAAATAAAACAGGGGGAAGGGGATAGTAAAACCATTAGATACAAAGCTAGACTTGTTGCAAAATGTTTTACACAAAAAGAAGGTATAGATTATATTGAGATTTTCTCCCCTGTTGTGAAATAATCCATTATTAGATGCTTGCTTGCTTTAATTGCTCATTTTAAATGGGAACTTGAACAATTGGATGTTAAGACTGCTTTTCTATATGGTGATTTAGATGAAGTTATCTATCAACTTGTTGGATTTGAAGCTGGAAATCCTGATAATACTGTTTGCTTGTTAAAAAGGTCTCTATATGATTTAAAACCTCCTAGACAATGGTATAAGAGATTCGATAACTTCGTGTTAAAACTTGATTTTAAAAGAAGCCAATTTGATGCATGTCTGTATTTCAAAGGTGATGGAGGTGCACACTCTCTTGATTTAGCCCTTTATGTGGATGATATGCTTCTTGCATGTTCTGATAGAGCTGAAATTGATAATATAAAGTTAAAATTAAAGTCTGAATTTGATATGAAAGACCTTGGCTCAGCTAGAAGAATTTTAGGCATCAAATTTGGAGAAATAAAGAGAAAGACTTGTTATTTCTTAATCAACATGATTATGTGATTAATATTTTGAAAATGTTTAATATGTATGATTGTAAACATGTAACCTTACCTCTGTCAAACCATTTTAAACTGTGCTCTGATTTTTGTCCTAACTCTGAAGAAGAATATGCTAGAATGTCAAAAATACCTTATGCCAATGCTGTTGGTTCTGTGATGTATTTGATGATTTGTACTAGACCTGATCTTGCATTCAGAATTAGCATATTGAGTAGGTTTATGAGTGATCCAGGGAAAGAACATTGGGATGCTCTTAAATGGTTATTTAGATATCTTAAAGGCACTTCTAATTTAGGATTAATGTTTAAATCTAGTAAAAATGGTGTTATGTTGAGGGGATATACAGATTCTGAATTTGCTGGTGATAAAGATAATATGAGATCAACTTCCTCTTATTTTTATACTTTGTGTGGTACTGTTGTGAGTTGGAAATCTCAGTTATAAAAGGTTGTAGCTTTATCTTCCACTGAAGCAGAATATATTGCTGTTATAGATACTATTAAAGAAGGAATATGGTTAAATGGATTGATTTCTAAACTTAGTTTCTCTGAAAATGATATTCTGTTATTATCTGATAACCAAAGTGCTATACATTTGAGCAAAAATCCTATGTTTCATGATAGAGAAAAACATATTGATATTAAATATCATTTTATAAGAGATATCATTTCCAAAGGGATTATAAAGATTGGTAAAATCTTACTCAATTCAATCCATCAAATATGGGAACAAAAATAATTCCTTTGAATAAATTTTTAAACTGTCTGAAATTGTAATCTGTTGAATCTCTGTGATGTCTATGCAGGTAATCTTTTGAGCATATGAAAATAGTATGAGATTGTGTTCTGGATTACAATATGGCCCAAATTCTAGTAGCAAGGTGGAGATTGATGGACTTGAACCGGGTTCAATTATCTGCTCTCATAATTTGGCAAAATCGTGTTACTGAATGTGTAACTTTACTTAAACTAAAGGCCTCACTGGATGATTGACACGTGGACTTATTGTAGCCGTTGGATTGACTTCTGGATGGTTCTAATACTTAATGCCATTTCATTTGGCATTATCTCGACGAGTTACTTTTCTAGGATTAATCCCATTCTCTTGTTTTCTCTCTCTAGCTGCACCGTTTGAAACTTCTCTGTAATTCTTCTTTGTAAATCAAAATCAAATACCTGATTTGAGTTGGTATTGTGTAATAGAGTGATTCCTTAGTGGAGATATTCTAAGTGAATATCTATGTGAAGTATTCGTGTGGCTGTGTAATTGATTATGTTGGCTTAGTGTCTGATTCTTTGTGATTCGAGCGAATCAATTGCTGTATTGTGTGAGATAAGTGTTCTATTTTGTGATTGTTCTGAATATTCTTGTAACATTTGTTGCCGATTTCTGCTTTATAGTAGAACCGTGCATAATCCATAATATTGGATGCTCAACGGGGGATGTAGGTGTTGGATATGGTCACCGAACCTCCCGGGCTTAGGCTAAAACATATCGATTGTGTTCTTTAAATTCTGCACTTTATTTTCAATCAATAATCTTTATACTTTCTGTTCTTGATCTATATCGCGTGTCCGGCCTAACACACACTCAAGGAAGTTATCAGTTATATCTTAAAGCAAGTAAAGACACTCAAGCGCAAGTGATAGATGAAATTCAAGTGGCTCTCTCTCGCTCCTCTTACACACATTCTATTCATGATAATTATTTTCTCAGTTTCATCCTAGCTTTATTGTTTAGAGTTAGAATTGCATTAGAGAGCTTGATTTGTTGTTCAATATGGTGGACTGATCAAATTTTCCGTCTTCCTTTATGTTTATGGTGGTGATGTAGGGTGCATGCAAGGATGAAAAGGTTGGAAGCATTGACAGCGTAGAATATCTTTCCAAAATGTTTATATTTTGTGCATAACTAACTAGAGAGTGTCAACTTTTAACTCGATCAAAATCCTCAGATATGTTAGATGGTACTCTCAATTCCATATTATATTATGGTGATGATGGTTTCGTAGTAGTCAGACAATGAAATTGTTGGAAAAATTGAGTTTATAGGTGACTTTGGCATGAATTTTGAGCGGGACCCGTTTGGTTATTTTGGAAGATGAAAGTTGATTTGTGTTCTCCTCCGTGAGTACATCGAAATCATATACTTACTTGTCAAAAATGATGCTCGGGTGAATGAGAAATTGAAGCTCAAAGTATGCTATGTGAAAAGAGTTTATGTTGGTGGGAAAACTAAAAATAAGTTTGTCCCACATAGGAAGTGGATGGAAACTAAAACCACTTTATAAAAGATTGCACTTTAGAATGGTGTAATCATGTGTAGTATAGAGGTTCTATCCACGTGCGCGCAGGGGGTGCAAATTACGGACCGAAATTGGCATCACACCTTAAACTTGTGTGCGGGAGCGACCTGCATACTTGAATGTCGGACCGGATTGGCAAAAAATTGGCCTCTTAGAAGAGCCTATGTTTTGCTATATTTTATTTTATTTTTCAACTGACTTTTCATTTTCTGAAACAGTTGAAACTCCTAAAACTCCTGTTGTAATTGCCATGAAGTAAGTAGGCAAGTTATAAGATCCAAAGTCTATATATACCTTGGCTTTTCCCAGTTTTAGTACACGAGTTCATCTGAGTATTCATCTGCATACAGTTTAAGTGTTGTCTCTATTTTTATTTCTGTTTGAGTCTGGTGGTGATATTGATCGGACTCTACCACAGTTCGCCAAAGTAAAATATGTGGTGCTCAGATTCTACCATTTCACCGTTGTATCCTGGGAAGCAGACGCTCAAATTACACCTCAAGCACGTACGGTGAGGGGACGAATCTATTTTAAGGAAACTGTGTGTAACACAGGTCTCGGGTTAAAAGTTCTTTTTTGTTCCTTCTTGTTATTCGTTTTGCATATTAGTATTTTGCAATTCTCGTTTAATTATTTGCTGAAATTTATAAATCCTTTATGAATCTGTTATATTAATTAAATCTGTTACAGTCATTTTGTATGCAAAATGATATGAGGAAATATAGTGTTTAAACTTACTGCAAATACGGTATATATTCTGCATATCCGGTACTCAATCCAATATTTTGTTTCATGAAATTTTTGACACAATTACCCAACAGAATTAAATGTGTGCACAACATGCTTCGATTTTTTCTTAAAAAAATTCTACAATTTAGTAAGGGACAATTCTGCCCATGACACGGTTTAGCCTTGTATGAATACAAGGAGAATGTTGCCCTTGTCCCATTAATGTCTTTAGTTTATGGCCTGGTTGCTGATTGAGAAATCACAGTTAATTATAAAAACTTTAAATTAGAATGATTCAATTCCCATATTGGAGGATCCGAGACAACTTGTCAACTCGTTGGTTCAGTTTGACCCGAATCATTAAAATAATTATTATTTTCTTACTCAAACTTTTATTATTAAATATCTTATTATCTTATGCCAAATTTTTAATTTACTCTTTCGTATTCCTGTGAATGAGAATTGGAAAATTACATATAATCAAGGGTTTAGTTTGACATTATTAAAAATCAGGTTTACCATTTTAAAATTCAGGTTTTAAGTTTATTTTTGCAAAAGTTGGGTAGTATATTAAACCCCTAATTCCTCCCCTAATTTCTCCACCATTCCCGTCGCCTCCCCTCCTCCCTCCTCACCATTGCTCTCCATTCTCTCTCCATTTCTCTCCACCGCCCATCGCTCCACCGCTACCGTCCGTCCCTCCCCCTCTCCCTCTGCTGCGAATCGCAACAGCATCACATCGACGTTGCCATGACGCTGCTGAATGGCAGCAGCGTCCCTTTCCCTCCGCAGCGTCATAGTGAAGGTAGTTTTCAGTGCACATCTTGGTAAATTGGACAGTAATTGTAAATTTTTCTGAAGAACTAGTGATTTGATAATGCCATTGAAACCTTTTTTAATAGCAGAAGTACCAATTCTCTAAAGTCTGAAGGGAGGTTCATTACTCTGACTAGTCATGTTCTTTGAATGTATTCACTACATCGATGTTATACTATAGAAAATTTATTTTATTGTATTCAAAATGTCTTGTGTTAATCAAGGTTTTCTGACAGCATCGCGACACTACTTGAGGTCCGACGATTTGTGGTGGTTTTGGGTTTTTCTTCATATTTCTTCATTCTCAGATCTGTGACCAAGTATTGGTGGTGTACTGGCATTGGTGGTGGCGGTGATTGTGCAGATTTTGGATCTTTGTTTTGTGGTGGTTGTACAGTGATTTTGTTGGCGGTGATGGTTATGTGGATTTAATATTTTTTGCAGTGTTCTAAAAGGCGCGAAAATGCGCCGCCTAGGCGTGACTCGTGGGAAAAACGCGTCGAATTCGAGGAATGCGCGGAAAATGCGTTTTTGGGTTTTTTGTTCGAAAATGTGCGCGCCTAGGCGCGCATTGTCCCGCATTGTCCCGCATTATGCGCGCCTAGGCGCGCATTGTCCACGCATTTTAGAACAAAAATATTTTTTTTTTTTTTTTGGTAATTTTTTTTTTATATAAAAATATATTTAATGCCTTAAAAATATGAAACGCATTATGACGCTTATTCTTCGCATTGACACGCCTAAACTTGTGATTCTTGATTCTCGGCCTCGACGCAACGCATTACGCATTTTAGAACATTGATTTTTTGTGGTGGTTGGGATGTTGGCTGTGGTGGCGGAGGTCGTGGGTGTCTATGACCTAGAAATTGTGACTGTGACTCACTGTAATAGAGTTGTGACCAGGAAAAGTTTTGATTTTTTTCAATCTGTGACCTATAAAAAATTTTAATTCGTGGTTGATAAAAAACCCGTGATCATAAATTTTTTAATCTGTAACCAATGAAGTCAATTGTGACCTATACATTTTTTGATTTGTGATCTCAAAAATAATCTGTGATCAATTAATTTGATAAGCGGTGACCTAAAATTAATTTTTAACCAATTAATAAGATATATGTGACCAAATTGCACAATTAATTATTTAATTAATTAATAAAAAGTAAAAACCATATTTTTGCAATTTTAAAACTTTAGCACCTGATTTTTGCAAATGTCAAAGTTAATACTTGATCCATGAATTTTTCCCAATGAGAATGCGCTTTCTAAATCTAGAATATCTCCAGCCCCTCTTACACACATTCTATTGATGATAATTATTCTCTCTGTTTCATCCTAGCTTTATTGTTTAGAGTTAGAATTGCATTAGAGAGCTTCATTTGTTGTTCAATATGGTGCACTGATCAAATTTTCCGTTTTCCTTTATGTTTATGGTGGTGATGTAGGGTGTAGGCAAGGATGAAAAGGTTGGAAGCACTGACAGCGTAGAAGATCTTTCCAAAATGTTTATATTTTGTGCATAACTAACTAGCTTGTGTTGACTTTTAACTCGATCAAAATCCTCATACATGTTAGATGGTACTCTCAATTCCATAGTATATTATGGTGATGATGGTTTCGTAGTAGTCAGACAATGAATTAAACGTGTGCACAACATGCTTATACAAGGAGAATGTTGCCCTTGTCCCATGTTAATGTCTTTTAGTTTATGGCCGGGCTGCTGATTGAGAAATCACAGTTAATTATAAAAACATTAAATTAGAATGATTTAATTCCCATATTGGAGGATCCGAGACAACTTGTCAACTGGTTGGCTCAGTTTGTCCCTATCATTAAAATAATAATTATTTTTTTACTCAAACTTTTATTAATAAACATCTTGATTGTCTTATGCCAAATTTGTAATTTACTCTTTCGTATTCTTGTGAATGAGAATGTGCTTTCTAAATCTAGAATATCTCCAGCCTTAATGATTTTGTTACTGTCCTCCTTCAAAATACTTGAAAAAGATTTTTTCTTTCGAGTTCATTGACAAGTGTACATTGAAGTTTGTAAGCAATTTCAAAATAATCACTAAAGTAAATTTTTTTTTTTTATCCCATTAAATCATGGAAGTATATAACGGTATCACAAATAGTCGCTCATTTAAAAAATGAAAGTAAAATCATGCGAATTACTATTAAGCGTCATGGTGAACTACGGAAGTTACATTGTACGCCATTTAAAAATTGTCATGTTTCTATAAGAAAAAAACTTGTTTGTGTCAAAAATGATTTATGTAAAAAACTATTTAATGCCGTATCTAATATATTATTTTTCGATGCACTTCGCCATATTTTCAATTGTCAAATTACATTTTAGAAGCAAACGCAATGTTCATGTTCACCATCTTGTCAATATCACACCACCACCAATAAAATTGAAAATAAACATGTAATGACACACAGTTTCTTCTAACCAGGCCTAAATACCATAAATTCCCAACGTCAAGTCATCTATAGTATGCTTCCTTTTTCAGTGCAAAGAAAATGAACCTTCAACGTCGGATCGAAATTGTCCATTAATCTATGAACCCATTTAAAATTTTCGAAAATGTGAAAAGACCTTCTTATCCCATTTAGAGTCACAAATTCCATATCATTCCATCACATCATTACCAATAGACACAAAAAGTAAGAAAAATAAAAAATAAAAGTAATGTACTTCCTATTTTTTCAACGTGGCGCATCACACATCACAAGCATGTGTCATGCAGTTCGAATGCTCCTCTTTATTCGGCACAACAAGATCATCGGCTAGGCGTGTGACCTATTTTACCAAAGAATGCACTAAAAATATGAACATATGCATCATCATACCCATAAGCCTACATATGTGTCAATTGTTCGTGGTTGTCGGCCTAAGAATGAGGAGAAGTATGCCTTAAGGTGTGGAAACTTCGGGTGTCAAATTTGCGGTCCGTGAAATTGTTTGGCCTCCATTTTCAAAAAATTATTTTTTCTCGAAATTCATTTTCAATTTTACATTTCTTCAGTCGAGGGCCAGGTCAGGTCTAATAATTATGATAACATGTCCCTCTATTCAAAGAAATAGGTTAGATGAATGTGAAAGAAAGGTGAGATAGTCGTATTAGAATTTGGGAATCACACTCGACTTCGGTTATAGTTTATTAAAAAAATTATTATGACAACTAGCAGAAAATGTTTGGTGGGTTATTTTTAGACACAAATTTAATTTAATTAACTCAAATATTGAAAATTGGCATGTATGTAAGATAATTACATCTCGAATATTGATAATTGGCAAGCGTATAAGACAAATTGTATTGTATAAATAGTGTCAAGAGAAAAATAGAAGTTATTCTATAGTATAGTATTATATTAAATTCAATATTATGATATTAAATTTCATGGGAATTTGTGAAATTCGAGAAAAACAAAAGTTTTTTTTTTTTAATAAAAGAAAAATTACCCGCAGTTTGCGGTGATATTTGTTAATGGAATCAATATGGGAATCAAATAAGAATAAAAATAGGACCAACAATCTCCTTGGTGAGCATTTTTTTCCGGAACCGGATCAAATTTAGATAAAACTAGTCGGTTCGATCCAGTTGCTTTACTAAATGTGTCAATTTTGGGACGTACGTCGAGAACCGATCGATTTTGATCCGATTCTCGGTATTGATTTAAGAACCAATAGTGAATTCGGTTCTCTTGAATTTTTCTTTTTACTTGCACCAAGATGCACTAGATCCCAAAATTATCTTACGTTAAAATTTCATTTTCTATACGCTTCTTCTTTCCTTTAATGGGTGATCAAAATTAAAATCTAAATAATTTTATAGATACTTTACAAATTTATAGTTTTAATGCAACCCAATAGAACAAAATATATATTTTTAGTTTAATATTTCAAAAAAGAATTAAAATTTATCATTGTTTTCAAAGTGATGGACCATCAAGAATCAATATCTTGAAGACGCCTGGGCCCTGAGTAGCTATTCCAAACTCTGTGTTTGTTTCAGTATTTTTGTCATAACTTTTTCTTCCGATATCCGATTAAGGCGATTCAAAATACGTTGGAAAGATAATTCAAAGAGTTACTACGTTGCTAGAAATAACTCTTTTTCATTTCGAACGTTTACAGGGCCAAAAATGGGTCTCAATCTCCTGCTGAAAATCTGGAACATCTTTGGATCTTTCCCTTTTTGGCCAATTTTTCGCTTCTTTCTTTCAATTTCACTTCCATTCATTGAGTTTCACCTAATAACACATTATATAATAAATTAGGTAGAATTTAATCCAAAAGACAATAAAATATCGTAATTTAGGACCACAAATAAGTGTATAAACTACACTTATCAACATGTCTTAAAATAACGTCTCTATAATGAAAAAATACGACTATTTGAAAATGTTATATCTAAAAAGATGCAACTTTTCAGCAAAATTAATTCTAGAATATTAGATAATAATTTTTTCAAGAAGTACAAGTGTTTAAGCAACTTTATTTGGCCTTAAAATCTCAATCACCGAGAATGATTTTCACTTGGATAATCGGTCAAAACTAATTTTCTAAACCAACTTCTACCAATTTCTATGTGAGAGAGAGAGAGAGAGAGAGAGAGAGAGAGAGAGAGAGAGAAGTAAAAGGAGAAAAAGAAAAGGTCGTGTGGTGCATTTTGATTTTGTGTAGTAAGAGGTTGCTAAAACAAACTAAACTTGTGTTCTGGTTTTCATCAATAAATCAAAACTCATTTTAATTGTAAGAGATTGTATTGAATACGTGCATAACATGCTTCGATTTTAAACTAAACTACTTACAATGACCTATTTGTGAAATTAATGCACGTTTCATCGTAAAAGAGTGGAATAAATGTGTGCTCGAGAAGTCATACGCATGCTTTAAAGGTCCGGTTGACAGAACTTTTGAAAAGCTAAAATTTACTTTTGAGGTTAAGAAATTGTATTCGAACATGTTTTGATAAGTTTTTAAAATTATTTTATCAGATTTGAAGAGTTTTTTTTTTTAAATGATATGAAGTAGTTTTATTTCGGCAATAACATTGTTTCATCTCAAAATTTTAACCTTGCTTAAAAAAGAATTTCAAACCTTTATTTGTTGAGCATTATTTTTATCATTGATTTTATATTAGAATTTTTTTTAGCAGTAATTGAAGGTCTTCGTTCCTTCCGAATCCTTATATAATTAATTTTTTCTTTTTAACTTCAGGTAGAAATTCAAGTCAAAATCTCCGCTCAATTTAATTTCGATGTTGTAATTCGATTTTACTCTTTCACAAATATACGTACGTACGTACGTACACACAGGCATCAATGGTTTAAAACAAATACTAGCTAGTAAGGTAAATAAGACAATTTAGAATTTGGACTGAGTAATTAGCAGTTAATCAGATTCAGTGCGTTCGAAATATTTCAATTAAGAAATGCCAAAATTGAAGTCTCAAAATCACCTACAGGTGGTTGAAGATACAAAGATGCCAACACTTGAAAAAACAAGATGCTCGGCTGGAAAAAACCTGCCCATTATCAAACGCCACGTGGCACGAAGCCAGCGCCTCCCCACAAATTTTTCCTGTGTCCCCGAAGCATGGGGGGCTATACAATTTAAATTTATTCCTGGTTATTGCACTTTAAATTTATGTCAATTGGATCATCGTATCTTGATTATGTCTCAATTTAAACTACTTCGTTTCAATTTTGTCACGTTGTTTAATACGAAATGACTATTACCTATTGACGACCATTCCACGTGGTCGTAATAAAGTGATCTAGCCAAAGTGATGCACTTGAAAAACTTGTTTTATATGTTACACTTGTTAGTTGAAAATAATCCAAATTGGAGTTTTTTCGGTTGTATCACGTGACATAGTTGTTAATTTTGATGACCACGTAACACAATTGTTAATTAATTTTACTCTGCTTTAATTTTTTTCTTAATTTAAATCATTTAGTTCAATTTTGTCAAATTGCGTAATGCTGGACAATAGTGTCGTCGTAACAAACTGATAGATGAAGTGATATAATTGAAATTTTTGTTTAATACATTAGACTCATGGATTTAAGTAATCAAAATCAATGTTTTTTGTCTTCGATATTATTACTTCTAAATTATTTTTAAAGGGCCACGTAAGACGATAATATTACGTCACAACCACGTCAATGTCTAACATATAACAATTTGATCAAATTGAATGATGTGGTCTAAATTGAAAACAAAATTAAAATACAGTGATCCAAATGAAATTAACCCGTTAAGAGAGAAAATAGAGGGGTGGGGTGGGGGGAGGAATCAACACAAGCAAGAAGGAGAGGCCAGAATTTATTTACAAATCCTCAATAAGTTGGAACCCAAAAACCCCTTATCCTATCTTCTTTCAAATCAGATTTCCTTCATCACTTTCTATCTTCATTTCTATTCCTCTCTTTTGCATGGCTATTAATTAATCCTTTCACTATAAATTTCTTTACAAAATTTTTCCTTTAGCATTCATCTCCAAATCCCAATTAGATTTATCAAAAAAACAGTAGAAAAAAGTGAAAATTAATGGCCCCAAGAACAGGCAGAGGAAAGGGAAATAAAACCAAGATAGAGAAGAAGAAAAAGGAAGAAAAAGGTAAGAAAATGACCCAAAAATTCAAGTTACTGAATATTCTTGGTTCCCTTTTTATTGATTCGTTTTTGTCAATTTTGTTCTTGTTCTGCAGTTGTACCTTTTGTTCTTGATATATCTGTCATCACCCCATATGAAACTCAAGTAATTCTCAAGGTATCGATGGACTGGATTTTAGTTTCTTTTATTGTCTCGAGAAAGTCTAAGTTTATGTGTTATTTGAATCTAATTTTGTTGCTTGATTAAGGGCATTTCAACTGATAAAATACTGGATGTGAAGAAGCTGGTAGCTATTAATGTGGAAACATGCCATCTTACAAACTATTCTCTTTCTCACGAGGTAAGCACTCACACACAATCCCACATCAGTGCGTTTTTTTTTCTCTCTCTCACTGTACAATTAAATCATGTTTGGCACCACTGCTCATGAATTATGAGTTGTGGCCCCATTAAACAAGACTTTAGTTCCTTCCAATGCTTTTCAATTTGACTTACCAAACGAACAATCGCGGCAGGTTAGAGGACACAAAGCACTCACGCACAAACCCATATGGGTGTCTATGTTTTTTTTTTGTCTAGTTGTAATTAAACCATGTTCGGCACCGAATCTTCGTGAGTCGGGACCTCACCAAAAGGTTTTCAGCTTTTTTAATATTGTTCCGTTCAACTTACCAAACGAGCCATTAATGTGCAGGCTCGAGGACCTAAATTGAATGACAAGTTGGAGGTTGTTAATCTAAAGCCGTGTTTGCTGAGAATGGTTGAAGGTAGGTTAATTCCCACACCCAATTATGCGTACAACTCTTTGTGAGATGCGTTGGTGACTGTTAAGGCTCCTAACTAATGTCTGTCTACAAGGTACAACCCCTCGTGAGCTGCGTGGGGGACTGCTAATTATTAATTAATTATTAAATCTGTTTTTAGAAAGTATTTATTTAGGTGTCTAAAAGCAGCTGTCCAATGTCAGATTTTTAATTCAATATATATAGCCCCTGTTTGTTACATATTTAAAAATTAGATTTTTAGTAGATTCTGATAAAAATTGAGGCAACGTGTGGTTAAAATTAATTGTCGACTTTAACTTGAAATTTTAATTCAAACCAAACAGGGGCCTAATTGGGAATATCTATATAAAATATTATTATATTCATTATTTTCTTCTGAAATAGACCCAACTTAATTTTTTTGACTCCATACAATTTACTTCTTTTACATTAATATAATTGTTTGGTGAAAAGGTATCTCTACCTAGTAATTATTGGGGGTAGGTGAGAGAACATGCTGCACGAGACGGTTAAATTTATTTTAAGTAAATTTTATTTAATTTCCTTGTTTCTGAATAAGAAGTTATTTATTATAAAGTTATTTGTAAATAAATTATTTAAGGTTAGTCAATCATGGAAGTAATATTAGCGTAGAGGTGTAATAGATTCTTCTTTTGTCTCTTTTATTAAGTGGGCCCATGGGGTTTAACATTATTAAAATGTTATTAAAGTGGCATGACCAATTTGATTTGAAAAATTGTGACGATAAAGTTTCATGAGTATCACGTGAAAAGTGCAAATGTAACGGGATGTGTAGTCATCATAATCGCATCTCACGTTAAAGATTTTCATTTTCAATTGTACTTTCTATCACTTTCGTTTTTAAGAAAATAATGTTATAGTATGAGAAAAAATAAAATAAAAATAAAAAATGTTCGCGTCTCGTTTGATCCTCACTTTTTTCAAAATATATTTTTCGCTTTTTTTTTTTCAATCACTCATTATTCAGTAAAATAATATTATATGCAAATTCAAAATCTTTCCTTATTTTTTTTATCACATATTCTCCATTAATTTACTATTTAAAAATGCATTCTACATTAAAAATGACGCTGAAACATGCCCTTAATTGCCGAGGCCATAACCTCTTAATTTTTATTTTTTTTTAAAGTCACATGTTTTAATAAGTACTTCACCCATGATTTTAAATATACCTTTTTATGATTATGTTGTCTTCTAGCGAGCCTTATTTTCTAATAATATTTTTTTTTTTCAAACTCATCTTCAATCACATATTCTTTTAATAAAATAATATTACATATAACAATCATATTTTGCAACATCATATTCATTAATTTTAAAAACTGTTTTTAAAATTAATGGTCCAGATTTTGACAACATCAATGTTGTCATTTATTATTGTCAACCACAAGTGTAAAAATAGATTAATTCATTCCAAAATCTGTTTTTTACAAATAATGTGCCCATAATTCAAAATCTCTTAAAAATAATCTTTATTTTTTTCGAGAAAATAAAATTTTCCCTCTCGACTTTTCTGCAAATCTTAGGTCAAATACTGTGATTAGCTTTAATGACGAACCATATAAATGGCACGGAACAAAAAACGTGCCGTAAAGATCAAACTATTGTTTTGCCATAATATTCCTTACTATTTACTCAAGTGCCACTGGTGCTACAGAGGACTACACGGAGTCCCAGGCTATTGCGCACGTGAGGAGGCTCCTCGACATCGTCGCGTGCACGACACGCTTCGCCAAGCCGAAAGGCGGACGCGGCTCCCCCTCCGCCTCTGCTGGAGCCGATTCGTCCCAGAAGAAGAATAAAACTGGACAGAGAAAAGCCGCGGGAGCAGTCCCCGATGGAGAACCACAGTCGCCGGAGAATTCTCCACCGCCGATTTCGGAGAGTTATGATATGGTGGCGATTCATCCCATTCCCAAACTGTCCGATTTCTACGAATTCTTCTCTTTCTCTCACATCTCTTCGCCGATTTCGCGTGAGTTCATTTTCGCGATCTCATTTCATTTTCAAAATATTGTATTTCATATTTTAGTTTTTGATTATTTGCAATTCGTACTGCAGATTTGAAAAGAATAGAAACTAAAGACGGAGAAATGCGGAATGGTGATTATTTCCAAATGCAGGTTATTTTTTCAAAATTCTCTTGTTATTTTTCGTCAATTGATTCTAAGAAAACCTTATTTTGATTATAAGGTGATCTTCTCATTCTTCATATTTGAAAAACAAAATAATTTATTTATGTGTTAACTTATAAGTAAATTTTTCAAGCTTAAACAAAAATGCACATAATAAGTTGTACTATATTTCTAAACTTCGATATTGTGTTGTGTGTAGATAAAGCTATGCAATGGGAAGACAATACAAGTGATGGCATCAAAGAAAGGGTTCTACACTTTGGGAAAACAATTTTTGCAAAGCCATTCCTTGGTCGATCTTCTTCAACAGCAAAGCCAATCTTTCGCCAACGTGAGTTTGTGATATAATTACTCATTCCTCTACTAGCTCTCACTTTTTTTTTGCATTTTGTATTATCCTTTTACTTTATGTATTAATTAATACTCAGCTATTGCTAGAAAAATTAAATGAAGTTAATATGGTTTGTATTTGTTTCCTAGGGAGGTCCAAACTATATAACAGAAAAAATATATTCATCATTTGCTATTGTAATTTGTACCATGATATTATCCTTCTTTATCTGAATGGGCATAATGAAGTTACATAACTATATACCTATTTAGATTGTAATAACTTCTAAACAAATTGTGCCACCTTGGTAATACATATGTAATGTTGCTACGAAATGGTTAAGGCATTAGCACATTGTCCAAATAATTAAAGCAGTTTCGTGCTCTTATTCAACACTTCCTTGATTTGGGACAATTAATACGATGTTTTTGTGCAGGCATATGCTTCTTTAATTAAAGCTTTTGTTGAACACAATAAGGTGACGTTTGTGTAACTAAAGAAACTTCTTTTCAAGTTTTGGTAATACTGAAAGTAGAAATGACCAAATTCTTGCCATGTCGTTCTTTTCAGTTTGGCAACCTTCCATATGGTTTCCGATCCAATACCTGGCTAGTCCCTCCATCTGTTGCGGATTCAGCATCAGATTTTGTTCCCCTGCCCACAGAGGATGAGAACTGGGGTGGCAATGGTGGAGGCCAGGGAAGAAATGGAGAGCATGATCTTAGGCCATGGGCAACAGATTTTGCAATATTGGCTAACCTACCTTGCACGACGGAAGAAGAGAGGGTGGTTCGAGATAGAAAGGCCTTTTTGCTTCATAATCTTTTTGTCGACGTCTCGGTGTTTAAAGCTGTTTCATCCATACAGAGGGTGATAAATTCCTCAGCAATGGGTACATTAAATTCTTCTCCAGGATCAATCGTGCATGAGGATCGGATTGGAGACCTCTCTATTACAGTGAAAAGAGATGCTATTGATGCAAGCTTCAAAAAGGAAGTTAAAATTATTGGCAGTAAAAGCGTTAATGAATCTGCCAAGGAGGTTACTCAGAGAAATCTACTTAAAGGAATAACTGCCGATGAAAGTGTTATTGTACATGTAAGTAACATTTACCTCCAACTTCACTGCTCCTACTACTGAGTTTCTTTGTGAATAAATTTTCTGGATTTATTATTATATAATTCTCATCTCTTCATACTTAGTTTCCTTTTTCAATCACATCACAAACATAACTTTACCTAGATTGCATAGTAGTCGCGCTCTTTTTAGTAATTTTGCAAAATATTTACCAACATAATCTTGTGTTTTGTGACATCCATTGAGAGCACCCTTTGTTTTAGATATTCTCTTTGAACATAGGCTATCGACTGATTAAATCTAAAAATATTGGGCTAGGAACTCCAATGATGGTATTTCTATTTCCCCTGCTATATAAACTCTGAATAAATTCTGTCAAAATATTCATTTATTCACTCTCTCTTCTCTGGCTTGAATTTCTTTCTTATCTGGAGACTAGAAACAATGTTCCTTTTTTGTTGCAGGATACTTCTTCCTTAAGTAGTGTTCTTGTTAGACATGGTGGGTACACTGCAGTAGTGAAGGTTGTTGGAGATGTTAAAAGGGCAAAGAGCCTTGCACAAGATGTTGAAATCGAGGACCAACCAGATGGAGGGGCCAATGCACTCAACATTAACAGGTTTATTACTTCATTTTCTCTTATGTAAAAGGGTCTCATATTTCATTTATAGAATTCAATAGTTTCGAAGTTTCAGTTGTTTGTATGACTGGTGATACTGAGTCATGAAGAATTTTTTGCTCTACTTACCCATATCACATATAAAGGAAATGGAAAACATTTGCAATAATAAATTCTAATTTTTAATTAATTTTTTCAGTGATGGCAAAAAGTTAAACAAGTGGAAATACACAATTGGGATCAGAATGCATGTTAGATTCATCCATGTCACTTGGAGCAAGTTTTTAATGTTACCATTGTAGTATGTTGGTTCTCTTTGTAGAAAATAGCTTCCTTTCTGCTTAGCTCTATTCTGCAATGTCTTTTGACATAATTTGACATTTTAACAAATCATTTCTGAAGAACCGAAGCTACATCCTTAACCATATGTGATAATTTTATGACAACTCAATAGCATAATGAAGCTATGATACACCAACTGTATGGTTGGAATTCCTTGTGATTTTGGAAAATGCTTGGTATAAATCTGTTGGTCAATTTTTCATGCATTAAAATCATTGGGGATGTTTTACAGCTTAAGATTAATGCTCCATGAGCCATGTGCTAAACTATCTGGGGGAGATCAATCTCTTCAGTCTGATTTGAGGGATGTTGAAACTTCAAGATGTCTGGTCCAGAAACTATTAGAAGATAGTCTGAGAAAGCTGGAAAACTGTGATGCTGTGGCTGAAGATTGTATCAGATGGGAACTTGGTTCTTGTTGGGTGCAGCACCTACAAAAGCTGGAATCACCTGCAGATAACAATTCTGGAGGTCGTAATGACGATAACGAGGCTGAACCAGCTGTTAAAGGACTCGGGAAACAATTTAAAATGCTGAAGAAGAGGGAAAAGAAACCGACTTCTGCTACTGGGAAGGATGAAGAAAATGATATTGGAGTCAGCAACCTAAAGATGGAAAGCAAGCCGGCTGAACTAAAGAACTGCGAGTCTAATTGTGAAGCAGAGTTGCTGAAATATGTTCCTCAAGAAGCTTTCTTACGTTTGAAAGAAACTGGAATTGGACTTCATACAAAGGTTTTATATCTTATATTCTGGCACTAATTATATAACTTGTCATGCTATTTCTTTTAAGATGAAAATATCTCCTACTATTCAATGGGTTTCTCTCACTTCCACCCCAGCCCCATTTGCCTGTTACGTTTTGGTGGGATGTAGGAAGGGATAGAGATGAGGAGCCAAAATAGACTCACTTTAAATTTTCATCTATTTGAGCTGAATCCTGCTAGTACTTTTATTTCTTTTCTCAATGTTTTTAAGTTAAGGATACTTCCATAACACTTGTCCTAATAACTCTCTGCTTCAATGTGCAGTCTCTGGATGAGCTGGTCAAGATGTTGCACGAGTACTATAATGAAGTTTCTCTGCCTAAGCTGGTAACATTTTGATAGTGACTCAAAGACGTTACTGTGGAAGTGCTAATATTGTTTTTGGCCAAGATGTCAATTTAATCAAATATGTTTTTATAGGTGACAGACTTTGCATCACTTGAACTTTCTCCAGTTGATGGACGTACGCTAACTGACTTCATGCATCTTAGAGGATTACAAATGCGTTCTTTAGGCCGCGTGGTGGGCAATTAATTTAATGCACTCTCTCCAGCCCACCCTTACCTCCCTACAATTTTCTTCTTTAAGTTGGATTTAATGAAATTGCATGAACCAGGTTGAACTTGCAGAGAAACTTCCTCATATACAGTCTCTTTGTATTCATGAGATGGTTACTCGAGCTTTTAAGCATGTCCTTAGAGCTGTTATTGCTTCTGTTGAGAGCATTGATAACATGTCAGCTGCAATAGCCTCAACCTTAAATTTCTTGCTTGGGTCATGGGATATCAAAGATAAAGACCAAAGTGATCAAATTCTCAAATTTAAATGGATGGGAGCATTTTTGGAGAACAGATTTGGTTGGAAATTGAAAGATGAATTCCAACATTTGAGAAGGTTGTCGATTCTCAGGGGAATTTGTCATAAGGTATTTGCTGAAACAATTGCATTATTGAGTCCAAGTTAAATTGAAAGAAAGTATAAACTTTCTTCCCTTTCAGGTTGGATTGGAGTTGGTTCCTAAAGACTACGATATGGAAAGCTCTACACCGTTCGAGAAATCTGATATTATTAGCATAGTGCCGATGTGTAAGGCAAGTTTACCCCTCTTAATCTCACTTACTGGCATTCTAATACATGCAAAGATTTGCACTGAAATTAGTGTTTTATATGAACAATCCACTAAGTGATGTTTTCTGTCTTTTGCTTTATAATATACAGCATGTAGGGTGCTCTTCTGCTGACGGGCGAACTTTACTGGAGTCATCCAAGATTGCACTGGACAAGGGGAAGCTAGAAGATGCTGTAAACTATGGGACAAAGGTAACCAAATCTTCCATCATCAATAAATGAGGTATATAGTGTTCATATTTGGACAGAGTTGAATTTCATGTATGACTTGAAACTGAAGGCTCTGGCGAAGCTGATAGCTGTCTGTGGTCCTTATCATCGTACAACAGCAAGTGCTTATAGTCTTCTAGCTGTTGTTCTATACCATACTGGAGATTTTAATCAGGTATGACATAAGTTTGTCAGTTTCAGGTTGATTTACTTCTACCAATTACATTTCTTTTTTAAGTAAATGAACATTTAAAGGAGAGAGAACATTGTGAGATCCGGACTTCATCTGTACTTGACTTGCACAAATGTGAGACTAGGAAAGTTGAGTGTGTCTGAATTGTCCTTTACTTTCTTGTTTAGGCTACTATATATCAGCAAAAGGCATTAGATATCAACGAGAGGGAGCTGGGGCTTGACCATCCAGACACCATGAAAAGCTATGGAGATCTATCAGTTTTCTACTATCGCCTGCAACACATTGAATTGGCACTTAAGTAAGTTAAACACTATCCATTATTTTAAAATGTCAACAGCCAGTATGCTTTGTTTTCAATTATTGTTTTCCTTGATCTTGAAGATTTCAAAACATAATATGATGTTCAAAACTCAAAGGACATTTAGGTTTTTGAGGGGAATTTGTCGTTCACTTTATTCTGCCTCTTTTAGTTTAGATTTCTCTTCCAATTTTAGATTTATTTTCAATTTCTTCAAATTTCTATTCTCTCATCTACTTCCAGCTTTGCTACATATTCATTCCTTATGACTATTTTTTTTCCTCTTTCTTAATCATGTTCGTTTATTACCTTGGGCAGATATGTCAACCGTGCTCTCTATCTTCTTCATTTTACATGTGGTCTCTCTCATCCGAACACCGCTGCTACATACATAAATGTGGCTATGATGGAAGAGGGCATGGGAAATGTTCATGTCGCACTTAGATATCTGCATGAAGCTCTGAAGTGCAACCAGAGATTATTGGGAGCAGATCACATACAGGTTATTCCCCATCCTCTCTCTATCTAAAAATACACATACACATATGTACTATTATCTTGAATACAGAAGTAAGTCATGACAAGGAATCAACATTCTAAATGAGTGTGAAAATATGCTTGTGGTTACTGAATATTCCTAGAACCTACTGTTATAATTTAGTTGCTCTATCCAACAGACTGCTGCTAGCTATCACGCAATAGCCATAGCTCTTTCATTAATGGAAGCATATTCCCTCAGTGTGCAACATGAACAAACTACATTACAAATTCTTCAAGATAAACTGGGAGCAGAGGATCTTCGTACTCAGGTAATTACAAAATTCTCTCTCATGGTTTGCCAACTGTAAATTTCTATAACCATCAGGCTACACTTGTACTCTGGTTTTTCTGCTTTGAGCTATGTCTTGTTCATGTAGTGGAAGGAGAAGATAAAGAGTTTTCTCAAGGAAAGTATACCTTTTGATACCTTATTTGATACGAGAAAGATAGGGAAGGGAAAGAACGAGGCTTATATTACTGAAAGATAACAGAGTTATTTAACTAGTAACTCGTCTTCACAGACTTCATGTCAAAGATATTTACGCTCACTAATATAATTTTCCATCAGTCACTTATGCCCGTTATTATGGGAAGGAGCATCTTCAAATACATAAATGTACTAGTTTTGACTCACAAATAGATGCATATCAATGGGTAATTAATTTCAAAGAATGTTATAAAAGGGAAACTGATATACCATATACTTGCAGGATGCTGCTGCATGGCTTGAATATTTTGAATCAAAAGCCTTGGAGCAGCAAGAAGCAGCACGTAATGGAACTCCAAAACCGGATGCATCCATTGCCAGCAAAGGTCACCTGAGGTATTGATACGGTATTCCCGTATTGCTTGGTTTTGAACATTATACATATCCTGGCAAACCAAAACCTTTTAACCTTCTGGTGCAGTGTATCAGATCTCCTTGATTACATAAGTCCTGATCAGCAGTCAAAGGATGCAGACTCTCGGAGGAGACGACGCGCAAAGGTATTGAGTTCACAAAAAGCAATAAAGAATTGAACTCTTTTTATGGATAGTTTTAAATATTTTCTTTTCCAACTACAAGGTGCACAATATGGACATCTTTCTATTTACGTAATATCTTTTTACTGAACACCTGGCTCTTTTTCCACGATGTGCATAACTTTTAATCCTGATCCAAAAATTAGTTTCTAAATCCTTAATCATGTTAGATTGATGCAAAAAGAGACATATTTCACGTTCAGCTATGATAGTAGTCTGTCAGATCCTATGCTAAGCCCTAGGCTGGGATTCGAGGTCTCAGATGAATTAATTCTACTTCCTATGCTGCACATTTACTCTACCCTTTTGCATTGATCTATAGGTCTTCCCAGTTGGTGATAAATCCCATGAACTGCAGCATGAGGAAAGAACTGAAATCACCATGAGCAATGAAAGTTTGGAAATCCAGGCGATCATAAAGAGTGACAGTGCTGATGATAAGACAGACGCAAACTCCTCTGAAGGATCCTTCAAGGCCTCTGAAATTTCTACCTACAATCGTGAAGAAACTGTGCAAGAAATAAACTCTGATAAAGGGTGGCAGGAAGCTAATTCGAAAGGACGATCAGGGAATGGTGCTGGCAGAAAGTTCAACAGAAGACGTCCGGATCTTGCCAAGTTAAAGATAAATCCTGAGTACTCAAATTATAGAGACAACAGTTATAGAAAGGAGGCTGTGTCACTGGGACATAAAGCAACATTTAAGTCAGTTTCAGCTGAAGTATCTCCCCCGAGGCAACCTAAGACTGTTAATTCAAGTAATGATGAAAATTCAAGTAAATTGCCTGCAAAGATTTCAATGATGAAAACTATGCCAGTGTCTAAAAATTCCTCTGTTCCTGCGACTCTCACAGCGTTAGCTTCTAAATCACTATCATACAAAGAAGTTGCAGTCGCTGCCCCAGGTACGGTTCTAAAGCCCTTACTGGAGAAAGTAGAAGAATTAAGTGAAGAAAAAACTGATACCCAGATCTGCATTAGTCTACAAGAGGCAGGAGAGCAAGATGGAAGGGAAAAGGTTGCTGTAGACGACTCACTACCAGATTGTGAAGACCCAAATGGAGACAATGAAGGTGAAGTTCATGATGGTGGATCCGAGTTGGAAAACTCCTTCCCAAATGGTGAAGATATTTCATGCTCAAGCAACCAGGAAAGATCTATAGAAACAAACGGAAGCAAACTTTCTGCTTCTGCTCAACCATTCAATCCAGTTGCCTACTCGTTGACTCATCCATTAAACAACACTGCTGTCAATAGTGTCTATGATGTAGTAGCCAGCCAAGGCACACTTACAGATCCCGTGGGATTTCCATCAGTTTCTGCCAGAGTTCCTTGTGGTCCTAGATCACCTATGTATTATAGACGTGCCTTTTTGAATTACCAAACCCCCATTTCGGAAAGAAGTGGTTTTCTTTATCCAAAAACAATGAATCCACATGCGCCCGAATTTGTTCCTAGAAGAGCGTGCCAAATGAATGCAGCTACTGAAAGTTCAAAATCTGCTGTGGATCCTAATTGCTCGGATCCTGTAGGATCTTCTGGAGAGAAGCCCAGTCAGAAAGTTAAAACTGATGTTAAAGGTGAAAGATCTAAGAAAAACAGTTCTGATGCGGAGAAGGCAGAGTTAGCCAGGCAGATACTGCTTAGTTTCATAATGAAATCAGTGCAGAATTCTTCAGATCTTCCAAGTGTGTCTCCAGTCACTGACAAGAAACCTGAATTTCCAAGTAATTCTACTGAAGCAATTGTAAACGATAGTGCAATTATAAAGATTTTTTATGGGAAGGATGAAAAAACAGAATCAGTAACAGAGAAGAACAACAATGAAACACAAAAAGGGGTAGATGTAAATCAGAGTAAGAATAGAGATGGAGAAGGTTTTGTGCTCGTCACAAAGCGGAGAAGAAACCGTCAGCAACTATCAAATGGTTTGTACCGTCAACAATCAATCTCTGCTTCAGTGCATTGAAGAGAGGAGTCTTGAGAATATGTTATGGGAGAGCAATTTCATTCTTCTCCAGCTACAAGAATTTCAGAGATTTCTTCAAATTCGAATTTGAAGCTGTAGAAATCTTCAGAAGACAATTTAGTAGGGCCTGTACAATAATTACTTGTGGTTTAATTACTAAAGAAGTCCGCTGGAATGAATGTTTATCAAATATTGAGGTTGGTGGATTTCTCACCTTGAAATTTTGATTAATTGATCTACATATTCCTTAATTCTTTCACCCTTCTCCCTTCAATTTTACTGCTGTCGATGAGGTTTCCTTTATTGCTCTAATTTGATAGAGATACATCAGATTCACTTCTATTTTTATGACTATGAAATGAATTCATCTTACTTGTTCACTATACACTTTGTGCAAATATTATTTGTGCATAATTGTGTAAAGATTGATTTACATATTGATGATGTGGGACAGAGAAAAAAGAGACAGAATGAAGTGAAATCAATTAATATTATCCACATCATCAATTTGTACACTATTATGTACAAGTAGCATTACTCGTACACTTTTCCTTGATATAGTTTTGTTGCTGTAATTTGTAACTGGACAAAATAGAGGAGAAAATTTACTCAAATATTTAGATTAAAAACAATGTTGACGAACCAACAAATAACACCACTTCACTTTGGTTATTGAACTTTTTTGTTGGGTTCCAAAGTTGTTGATTTTATATCCCGTAAGTGTAGAATTGTGACAAGTAATAAAGTGAATTTAAGAGTTCGAACTATTCCGAACTTCACTCCGATTAAAAATAATTAACCACAATTCTTTTCTTTTTGTGAGTTTTTATATACTAAAAATTAACATGTGCGCAAGTGAATTTTTTGTATAATGGTTTAAGCGTTAGGATTCACAATTCCACCATAGATATCCTCTTAATCTCAATAACCATAACAATTAATTATGCCTCTGTTTGGGCTTCATTTTATTATAATGCATTTTCTCTCTTTTTTATCACATTCTCTGATAAAATAATATTACACGTAAATCCAAATCTTTTTATTCTTTTTTAACCACACATTTTTCAAAAAAATACACTATTCCAAAATACATTTTCCTTAAAATTTAAGTTTAACGGAGCCCAAACAACATTTACGTGTACTAGATCGAATTCTTCTAAATTAATTGATTTACCTCTCTTGACTTCAAATCAATCTTACCCAATTAAGTCAACCCATTATATCTCTATATGAATCCGAATAAATCTTAATCAAGAGTATTCAATCTCCAAAAAATTTACCTAATGATCGTGACAACCATAAAAGTGTATCTATATCCTTTTATTCAATTTGCAGGCTTTTACTGCGTGGTATAAACAAATAACTCACATTTCGACATAATTATCGCTCACAAATCAATGAATTAATGATTAGGTAGTTCAAAACATTAAGAATTGATGTAAAAAAATTACGGTTGTGATATATGTACATAATAAGTTTACATACATATGATGTTGTGAGATACGATTGAAATTAGAATTTCTTCAACCAAATAATAAAAAAAAATTCCCCCTCTTTTTGACACTTTATCTGTATATGAACCATTTTATAACTGCTTATGTACAAGTAGGATTATTCAAAAAATTTAATACAAAAGTGGAGAGGTACATCAGGCCTTACCTCCAAGATTACATGCGGGATATGTGTATTGTGGCTTGTCTTGGCTATTCTATTCATTCTCCTTTTTACAACTGAACAATCTTTTATCTATAAATCAAGTACGTTTACATCTTTTCCCAACGTAAGGAAATTCTAAACTGTCTAGCTTTAAGATTCCTGTAATGGTTCCTTTCAGTTGCACCTATTATAGTAGCCTTTGTTCTATTTCTTTACATCTAATATCGGCTAACCAATCTGCTGCAGCATTCTCCTCTTTCCAAATGTGTGTGAAATTTACCTTCATTTTCTTCGTCCGGTTGATTTCCTCTGTCCTTGATATTCCATGGACCTTTTGCTTGCTTTTTAATGAAATGTATGGATGTTAAAGAATCTACTTCTGCCCCAACTTTTATAAAATCCATATTGCATACACATCTTTGTCCAGTATTAAAGCTTTTACTTCTGCCTCAAGGAAACTGTATTCATCATGAGTAATCATGACAAAGCCCTGACAATCCCTTGCTAGCCCACCGAGTAATGCTATTCATCCTCACTGGGGTTGAGCCTCAATCTATGTGACAATTATATGGCATTAAATGATAGATTCATTTAAATACAAAGTCACATGACTCATTTAATTGAGTCTATTATTTAATGTCATATAATTGTCACATAAACTGGAGTTCAACCCCAATGGGGATGAATAACATTATTCCTAGCCCAACTCCTGCTGCTTGAAGCATCCATCGGAAGTACTAGCTAATGAAGAAAATATTTTTATTATTGGCGGGTTTTTGTAGTTGATCTTTCTCGAGTAAATGTATGTGACGTTCTTCTCTCCAAATCACTCTTTCTTCCTTCATTTTAACTCCGTTGTGCTTGTAGTTATTTCGTTCATTCCAAACCGTATGTACCAGAAGAGGAAGAGAGGTACAATTTTCTCTATTTGACCTGCCTTAGGGGAATGACCAGCACATCTCCAAAATTGGAAAGCCATCTTAGGTTCAGTATATGGAGGAAATGTTGTTTATTGTTCAAAATTGAATTGAGAAGAAGAAGAGAGAATTTGGAAGGGAAGTAGATCAAATGGCCTCAAAAATGAACCATGCGGCCGCATGGCCATATACCGGGACTAAATGTCCCGGTATGTTTTATACCATGCGGCTGCATGGGTTTGTACCATGCAGTCGCATGGTACAAAATTCTGGTAGTTTTTGGCCCTTTTTTCCCGTTGGTTTTTTGAACATGGTGTCTTTTCACTTATTTTTTGGCACTATTTCGTGCATTTGGGCATTACATATATATAGGGTAATGGTGTTCAAAGATCAAAACAATGAACAACAAGAGAAGTTCATATATACATTCCAATTAAAGATCAAAATCATTATTCTTCTTTCATATTCATATTTTTTCATTGTGTTCTTGAGTTTTGGAGGATTAAACTTAATTGCTTGAGTTTAATCCTTACAAGACTTGTTTAAATCCTACAAACTATTTGTCATCATCCCTTCAAACATTTTTAATCTTAAAGGGGGCAAATATTGTTTGAGGACAACGGTATCGTGATCAAGTCTTTTGGTTGATGTTTCAAGTTTGATTTCTTATCTTCAAGTTCACGTTTGGTTGCTGCTACATTGGTTTGTTTCTTCTTCAATTCTCGGTGTATTCTCCATTGTAATTTTCAACAATCTCAAACAATATTATCGTAAATGGAAAACGAAAGCACGATGGCTACAATCAAATTGATGAACCTAGACCTTGTACGGTTGGATCGCTTTGATGGTACGAATTTCACAAGATGGCAAGACAAACTAAAGTTTCTATTTACAACCTTGAAGATCTTCTACATACTTGATCCGGAATTGGCACCATTACCAGAACCTACAAATGGAGAAACTAATGCGGTAAGGACTGAAAGACAAAAACGTCAAGAAGATGAACTTATTTGCTGTGGTCACATTCTAAATGCTCTATCGGACCGGCTATATGATCTCTACACCAACACTTCATTGGCAAAGGAAATTTGGAACGCATTGGAGAACAAATACAAAGCCGAAGAAGAGGGCACAAAGAAATTCTTAATTTCAAGGCCACATAGGTAAAAGTACTATGAAACGTTTGTTAAAATGTGACATGATTTCATATAATGAAAATGATGCTTATAAATGTAAGACATGTATTGAATCTAAAATGATTAAGAAGCCATATCGAAGTGTTAATAGGACTTCTAGTATTTTAGAATTAATTCATACCAATATATGTGAATTAAATGGAATGTTGACTAGAGGTGGTAATAGATATTTTATTACTTGTATTGATGATTACTCTAGGAATACATATGTTTATTTAATTAAGCATAAACATGAAACTTTTGATATGTTTAAGACATATAAAAATGAAGCAGGAAATCATCTAAGTAAGAAAATAAAATCTCTAGAAAGTGATAGAGGAGATGAATATTTTTTTAGTGATTTTAACTCATTTTGTGAACAACATGGCATAGTACATCAATGTTCTGCACCTAGGACACCCGAACAAAATGGTTTAGCGGAAAGAAAAAATAGAACTTTAGTTGATATGATTAATGTTATGTTAATGTATGCTAAGTTGCCATTTAATTTATGGGATGAAGCGTTATTGAGTGCATGTAGAATTTTAAATAGAATTCCTTCTAAAAACACTAAAGTTTCTTCTTACGAATTGTGGAAAGAAAGAAAACCAAATATTGGTTGTTTCAAAGTGTGGGGGTGTCTTGCTTATTGTAAGAACACAAATCCTAACCGGACCAAGTTGGGTCCAAGAGGCATTAAATGTGCCTTTGTAGGATATGCTAACAATAGCAAATCTTACCGATTATTGAACTTAGAAACCAATGTGATTATCGAATCAAATGATGTGGAGTTCTTTGAGAATTCATTATCTTCGGATAATGAATTGAAGGAAATTCATAATGATATCCCTAGCTCCAGTGGAACATGAGATGAGACATCTTCTAAAGATACTAATGAATCTAGTGAACCACGAAGAAGCAAAAGAACTCGAATTGTGAAGTCTTTGGGATCGGATGAGATTGACTTTCAACCTATTTCCTTTTATTTGGTAGAGGGAAATAGTGTAAATGTTGTAAAAACAATTCATTTTGTTCTACAAGTGGAAATCGACCCTAAAACTTATAAAGAAGTTATGACTTCACGTGATAACATCTTTTGGAAAGATGTCATTAAGGACGAAATGGATTCGATAATGTCAAATAATACATGGAAACTTGTCGATTTGCCACCCGGATCTAAACATATAGGTTGCAAATGGGTGTTTAGGAGAAAGTATAATACTGATGGTTCTCTTAATACCTTTTAGGCTAGATTAGTAGTCAAAGGTTATCGACAAAAGGAAGGAATCGATTATTTTGACACATATGCACAGGTAGCTAGAATAACATCTATCAGGATATTATTTGCTCTAGCTTCGATATATGACTTGCATGTTCATCAAATGGATGTTAAGACAGTATTCTTGAATGAGGATCTCAATGAGGAGATCTATATGGAACAACTCGAAGGGTTTGTTTTACCTGAAAATGAACAAAAGGTGTACAAGTTAGTAAAATCATTGTACAGTTTGAAGCAAGCACCTAAGAAATGGCATAAGAAGTTTGACTTAGCGATAATATCTTTTGACTTTAAACATAATAGTGTAGATAAATGTTTATATTGTAAAGAATGTGAAGATTATATGATATTTATTTGTCTATATGTTGATGACATGTTGATTATGAGTAATCACATGGATGGGATAAAAGAAACGAAGAGGTTTCTATCTTCCATTTTTAAGATGAAGGATCTTGGAAAAGTGGATACTATTTTAGGTATCAAGGTTACCAAAAATAGTGGGAGTTATTATTTGAGTCAATCACACTATATGGAGAGTGTGATAAATAAGTTCAAACATTTGAACATAAAAGATTGTAGTACCCCACTTGATCCAAGTTCAAAGCTTATGAAAAATTATGGAAGAGAAATTGCTCAATTAGCATATGCAAGTGCTATTGAGAGTCTCATGTATGCCGTTCAATGTACGAGAGCGGATATAGAATTTGCAATTAATAAATTTAGTAGGTTTACTAGTAATCTGAGCAATGACCATTGGAAGGCCATTGGAATAGTTCTTGGATATTTGAAGAAAACCAAGAATTTAGGTCTACAATATACTAAATTTCCGGCTGTATTAGAAGGATTTACTGATACTAGTTGGATATCTAGTACGGGTGAAAGTAAATTCACTTCAGGTTGGGTGTTTGCACTAGGTGGTGGGGCTGTTTCTTGGAAATCAAAGAAATGGACATGTATAACACACTCAACTATAGAATCCAAATTCGTTGCACTATCGAAAATCGAGAAAGAGGCTGAGTGGCTTAAGGATCTCTTATACAAGATACCTTTGGGACCGAAGATAACATCTTCTATACCTATCATGTGTGATAGTTAAGCTACGTTAGCAAAAGCATACAATGAAGTATACAATGGAAAATCTAGACATATGAGTCTAAGACACGATTACATAAGGAAATTAATCAAGAGTGGAATAATTTCCCTAACTTATGTAAAATCAAGTGAGAACTTAGCGGATCCTCTAACCAAACCTCTAAATAGAGATTTAGTAAATTCTACTACGAGTAAGATGGGGTTGAAACTCTTGAACTAAAAAAGTCTACCAATGATGGCAACGCTACTCATCATTACTCAAAAAGTAATCCATGGGTTCAAAGGGTAATAATAAGTCATTCGACATGTGGATAGTTTCAGCATTATTAATATCCGCAATAACCCTATCCTAGTTATAATGCTGGTTGTTACTGAAGTGATGGATGAGTATTAAACTCTTAATGAAGTTTAGTACTAAGAACAAGTATCTTAAAAGTAACAAAGATACTGAAAGAACTTCACCTAAATAAACTTCGAGGTAGTGCCGCCTCAATAGAGAGTTCGAGTTTCTCTCTTGAAAGTTTATTGAAAAATGATTAGCGCAAGGCAATAATAGCGCTAAGCGAGTTTGAGAAATTTGAGAACACGTGATACTCGTGTGTGTGTGTGTTATAATCGGTATTGTCATATGGAACAAATGGTTTAGAGCGTCGTGCTACCTTTGATTCCGACTTTGCTTTGTTTAAATTACACTATGGTTAGATTCAAATCGAAAGATATCTAATCCTTATGCATTAGTATCAGATAATTTTGAATATAAGATTTTATTAAATGTTGAACAAGTGGTGGATTGTTGTATACTGTTCAAAATTGAATTAAGAAGAAGAAGAGAGAATTTGGAATGGAAGTAGATCAAATGGCCTAAAAAATGAACCATGCAGCCGCATGGTTCATTGGACCATGCGGCCGCATGGCCATATACTGGGACTAAATGTCCCGGTATGTTTTATACCATGCGGCTGCATGAGTTTGTACCATGCAGCCGCATGATACAAAATTCTGGTAGTTTTTTGCCCTTTTTTCCTGTTGGTTTTTTGAACATGATGTATTTTCACTTATTTTTTGGCACTATTTCGTGCTTTTGGACATTGCCTATATATAGGGTAATGGTGTTCAAGGATCAAAAAAATGAACAACAAGAGAAGTTCATATATACATTCCAATTAAAGATCAAAATCATTATTCTTCTTTCATATTCATATTTTTCATTGTGTTCTTGAGTTTTCTAAGATTAAACTTAATTGCTTGAGTTTAATCCTTACAATGCTTATTTAAATCCTGTGAACCATTTGCCATTATCCCTTCAAGCATTTTTCAATCCTAAAGGGGGCAAATATTGTTTGAGGATAACGGTATTGTGATCAAGTCTTTTGGTTGATGTTTCAAGTTTGATTTCTTATCTTCAAGTTCGTGTTTAGTTGCTGCTACATTGGTTTGTTTCTTCTTCAATTCTCGGTGTATTCTCCATTGTAATTTTCAACAGGAAATTCAAGTTGCACATGGTTACTGAATTATAACCATACCAGTTTTGCTCTTTCTCCTTGAATTGGCAAATGTGAAGTAGTTTCTTCTGATCTGCAACATAGACATTCTGATGCCATTTGAAAGTTCAATTTTTTTTTATTTTTTCTGTAGGACTTCATTCACCTGAATCCAATTGTGCCAAATTCTCCAACAACAAAAAAAAAAAAGAGAGAGGATATTTTGAGTGGAATGGAAGAATGCAATTATAGCTTGTAGGAATTAGGATGATTGAAAGTTTTTTTTTTTTTTTTGTCTGACTGCTGGAAATATTTTAGCACGGATCCTTAATTCTTCTCCTGATTCTAGAGCAAGTGAACACAATTATTGTGAAAATTTGGAAGTACTGATTTTAAAACGAATTTTCTGGATATTCAAACGTAAGCATAAATGAATAAAATATAAAAATGCAAATATAAGCCCATGTTTGGTTTGGATTAAAATCCAATTAAAATCTTAAGTTAAAATCAACAATTAATTTTAACTACACATTTCATGGGATCCACAATTTTTCTACCACACATTTCATTAAATTTTATCAAAATCTACTAAAAATCTGATTTTAATTTTTACTAAATAGTGGCTAAAAATACAATTATTATTATTATTATTATTATTATTATTATTATTATTATTATTATTATTTTGTATTTTTTTAAATATGGATGTGGGGTTTATATATATATATATATATATATATATATATATATATATATATATATATATATATATATATATATATATATGTGTGTGTGTGTGTGTGTGTGTGTGTGTGTGTGTGTGTGTGTGTGTGTACATATTAGCCTCAGTGTATGGATTTCATGTATTTAAAGAATTCTCAAAGATGATGTACATTTTAATAGGTGATATGGCAAATTCTTGTTTTAGAATTAGTGAATCTGTTTAAAGGATGAGAAAAATGAGAAGTAATATTTGGATGATGAGTACGTCCATTGTTCTAAATAGCTCGTTTGGGTGGCATCTAGGCATCGCCTAGACTCGAAACTTGGGTAAAACGCTCCGTTTCGTGCTTAGATGTTTTTTTTTCCCAATTTATAAGCGGCTGAATTTTTTCATTCCTCTCTTTCGTCTTTTTTAAGAGCGCTTTATTAGTTTTTTTTGAAGTATTTTATTCGACTTTAGTTGTTTATTATTATTATTTTATTTTTTAAAAAACTTTTCTTTTGACTTTAAATTCAAGTTCTTAAAAGATTTTATCTGTACAAAAGTTAAAAATAACTTTATCAAAATATTTTAATAAGATTTAAACTATGATGTTATCTACATTATGTAATTATGACCTTGAGACTTGTTATTTTGTTGCAAAATTCAAAAACATGTATAAAGTTCCAATAAATCTATTAAATATGATTTGTCTAGTTGAAAATTGATATTATGAAAAATATTATAATTTTTTTCAAAAACTTGAAAATTGTATAGTTGACTAATGATATGAATTATTAAGTAAATATAGTATTGTATAATTTTAAATGTTTAATAGGTATTATTTTAATTATTAAATGATTTTTAAAATGATTAAAAATTTGAAATAATATTAAAAATATGAAAATGTTTTTTTACGCCTAAACATCTCCTAGACTCACTTAAGCTTGTAAAAATCGAAACTTCCTCTTTACGCTAATCACGCTTTACGTTTTTTTAAACACTGAGTACACCACAATATGTATTTTTTTTTTCATTTTCAGTTTTTATCGAATTAGGAGCATAATTGTAAATTTATTGAGGTGTATTTATTGATGACATATTTCAATGGTACTGTGATTATAATGTGGTGTAGTAAGTCAATTTTCTGATAGTATCGAGGAAAAACCGAAACAAATCATTATTATGGCATTTTCCTTCAAAATAATTATAAAAAAATATTGGAAAAAAAAAATGAGGAAATCTAATCCAAATTAAAAGGCTCAGGGGCCGTTCTCTTTGTATTTGAATTTTGAGTTTTGAATTCATTTTATATTTTGTGTTTTGAGTGTCTGTTTTTAAATTGTTGAAAATGCGTTCTTTTTGTTATTTTGAAAAACAGTTTTTCAAAACATAAAAATGAAAAAAACGTTTACTTTGAAATTTTGAGAATATTTTTTTATAATATTTTATTCAAGAAATCTAATTATTCAATAAATTTTAATAGTTTAATGTTAAATAGTATTAAATAACATATAAATTTTGAAATTGGTGAATCTTGAAATATTTTTTTCCAAATATAAAAAACGCAACCTAAATTAAATTTGACAAATCCTTATTTTTGTCCTTGTACATAACTTGTGACAAAAATTAATTAGCAGTATCAAATCACAACCAAACCTAATCAAGTTCCAAAAAATGAGAGCACTGATATCATGTTGACATGGTAATAAATATTTTGAAATCAATCTTATCGAGTTCATGTTAGTTCTCACAATTATTGTCAAATACAATTTTGATCGTTTAAACACGATGATTATCATCAGTGATAATAGATAACATTACTCCTTGATTATAGATAAACCACTTACAAGTAAAAATGCAATATAAGCACACAGACTTTAGAAAATGCAATGATGCATCAACATCAGTCTATTGCAACATATCTTTTCAAACCAGAGTTCAAGTTTCAATCTCTCACAAAGTAAAATTAACAAAAAATAAAGCACAGTTACACTAGAATACAAGGATAGATGTAGATCCAAATTTATGAATCTCTCAACTTAAATCATCTACAATGTCGATTGATTTGAGAAACTGATTGACGCTGCCTTCAAACGCTACGCAGCGATTGAAGAAACTCTGTCTCACATAGCCACCAGCCATTGAGAGGGTCCTCATGATTTGGTCCCTGTACAAATACAAGTCCCCAGTTAGAGAGTAGGATTAAACTAAAATGAGCAAAACTAAAATCGGGCATTTTGATGTGTAAATCTACAATCAACTATTTACCAAATCAACCAACTTGCATCAAACGTGAAGCAAATGATTATAAAAATGATGAGCGTCAATCTATAAACCAATATGATATGAATTACCCAATTGAATTGGGGATTGGCATGTTACAGCAACTAACAAAGATTCCTTGCTAAAGGTTCCTTGAATGATTTTAGTAGAATTTAGCACAAATATGAAAAATTATCTTATCATTTTTCGCCAATCTATGCAATTCATTACTAAATCTACCGGAAATTATAACAAAAAGAGGAAAAATCATCTCTTCCTCTTACATTTTCAAGAGTCAAGACAATACCTATTGAATCTTACATATTCTTCCCAATTACAGGTAAAGCATTAAATTCTTAATTCATCCAAAATTCATCACATTTCAAACAAAAGATACTTCTTTTTTTCCAATCAAACACCACCAAAAGTAGAACGTTACATTATTAAATCAAACATAAATTACACATCACAATTAGAACCAATAGATGCAAAAATCTATATAGTATTGTGTCAATCTCATTCTCAAATCAAAGTGAAGACACACAAAAAGTTGGTTTCTGAATATGCTTCTCATATTGTGGGAAGGAAGGAGTAGAACAAACTTAGCAACTCTCCCTCTACACCCAGGGTGTAATATAAGATAAATTAGTAAGCTGCAAGCCAACATGGAAAGAATAACAAACAAGAAAATGGGACAGAGAATAAAGACATTCTAAAATAACGGTCACATCAGTAACTTATGATGCAATTGTTAAAAGCCTGAACTTTAAAGATAAATTATTACAAGCAGAAGAATCCACTTCCAAGAATTGTATCCAGATATTAGGTACAAGCTGAAAAACGTGTCAAGAATATGCACCTTCAGGTATCGAAGCAGTTTCAGCTTCAACCCTTGAAGTCTCTCTAGAGGGACCGAGTCGTTGCCTGTCCTCAAACCAAGTTTGAACCTAAAAACAAGTAATATGAGGGATACAAGTATTCGAGCAAGATAGAGAATTCAAGTTATGATGGAATTAGTTAATCGAAAGCAGAAGACAAAAACCTCAGTCCACTTCACAACAGATTTTCCAGCACGACCACTGGAACGACTGCAAACATAAAAAATGGAATGCCACAAAAATATTTAACAAAGCAAGAACTAATGCTCTAAACAAATACTTAATTCACACATGAGATGCTCACTTGAAAAGTCTTGCCAGATTCTTATAAAACTCCTCATTCAAAGACTGTTCGCTAGATTCTTTATGTAAATGCTTCATTTTCTCAACCTGTTCGGTTGATGACAAAAGATAAGTTCCCCCAATGGTCCAAATTTTGTACAATATTGCAAATATCCCGATTTGACATAAAATTTCCTGGTAACAAATTGTGGATGATATCAAGTAACCGGAGCAATTCAAGTGTTTAAACTCGTTCAATTACAATTAACAATTTCAACTTTCATGACTGCCACGGAAGAATTCAGAACCACAGCTGATAAAGATATGAGAAATAACTGTAACAATCCTAATTACGAACTTTTCTTCTCGATTGTTTAGAAAAAAAAAAAAAAAAAAAGAGGAATAAATCGTTGATGTGTGAAGAATTCACCAGTACATGATTCAAACAGCAAAAAATCTACATAATTAAATCTGATGGCTGAGGCTGTTGAGCTAATATTTTATTTTTATTATCAGAAAAATTGGTTACCAATCACAAGCAACTTACTGGATCATTAATATACTAATACCAAAACTCAATGAAAATATAACTGGAAAGACCCAAAAAATCTAAAAAAAATAAAAAATAATAATAAATAAATAAATTTACACCTTTAATCTTAATATCCCATAACTTAATAATACCAAACTTTTTCAAAATGTGAAAATATACCACTGTTAACGAATGATTAACCACACAAGCTTGCACAAAATACACAAGTATACATCACTTGAAACGTATGCACCCACCCGAACCGTGCTGAAGAAAAATCATTTCAATTCATCGAAGAACCAGTAAAATAAACGCATAAAATGGCTATTAATTAGTTAAAATAGCTTATAAGTTGAACGATCAAGGAAGTTGGATGTTAAAAACAGGAATTAAAATAATAAACAAAAAAGGCAAGAAAGAAGAAGAAGAAAATATACCTCAGCTAGAGTGAAGCCAGAAAAGGATTGTCTCTACCTTGGCCGAAGATCCATTTAATGCTCGATTATGCAGCCTAAAGCCTCAGTTTTGCGAACTGATTTTGCATAGAGAGAGATTCCTTTGAGCGCCTTTTCAACCTTCAAACTTGTACTTCATTCTCCAGTTTGAATTGATGAAGAAAGCTACGCAGCTTACAAACCCTAAAAAGCACAAACAATTGGAACCAATAGATGCAAAACCAAATCCATATCATCAACTAGATGCAAAATCAAATAAATTCCATAACAATTGGAACAAAAAACCAAACAAATTTCAAATTCCAAACTCTTCGGTTTCTCAAATTGCACCAATCAATGTACAATTAATACACCCAAAAAGACGCTAGATAGAGGGAGATTGATGTGAGAAATTGTGAGTTTTATAATTGTTTTGTTCTGGGAAAATTGAAAAGAGAGAAGCCGGCGGGCCTCTTCCGCCTCGCCTCAGGTCCAGCTTTGTCGCCGGCGTCGAGAAGAAGAGATGGGACTTTGAGTTAAGAAGAGAGAAGTCAGGGACAAAAGCTCAAAAACGGTGTTTAGCGTGTTTTCCAATTTTACTGTGTAAAACACGAAAATGTCCAAAACGAGATTTTTCTTGTTTTGGCTTTTTAGTACAATTTTTTTTTATTGTTTTCGAAAATGCGTTTTCGAAAATAGGAAAGAGAACGCGTTTTCACTATTTTAAAAAACTAAAAACAGAAAACGACAAAAGAACAGGCCTTAATATTTTCTTTTTTCATTTTGGTCACAGAACTTTCAAGTAAATCTCAATTGGACCATCCATTTCTAATTTATAGCAAACAAACTGCTTCATTTCACATTCGACATTCTGTTTTATTATTAAAATTCAACTCATGCTTTGATGTTAAATGAAAATTTGTATTGGGTCACTCATTTTTAAGTTTTCGTTTGACCCTCATTATTTGAGATTATAATTTTTGAAATAGTATTTTTTTTTTAACAAGAAAATATGTGGTTAAAAAAGAAGGAAAAAAATTACATTTATATGTAATTTATTGTAATTTGAGAATGTGTGATTCACAAGCAACAAAAATATATTATAATTTCAATGGGGCCGGATTTAAAACAGGAAATTTATTTCAACTGACGAAGATTTCTCAATCGTCGTACCCAGAAACTAAAACCCTAAGACAGCATCACTATGAGAGGGGCTCTGCTGAGAAGTGTCTCTCTCTATGCTCGAAATCTTCATTTCTCGCACAATCTCAAACCTAATACAGTAATGTTTAACAATGATTGTACCAATTTCAGTAACAATAATGCACCGGTAGTCAATTGCTTCTCTTTGAGATTCCGTTCTTTTTCATCTGAAAATGACTCCCCGAAAGAAATAGCAGAATCGAACCAAGACTCAAAGCCTGAATCCAAATCTAGCGTCACCGAGCCTGAAAAGAAGAAACAAGTTGCCGCCGAGGTCCAAGATGTAACCAATAAAGGTACAAAATTTGAAAATTATTTGAGTTTTTGCGGTGCCAAAATAATGTAATTATTTCCTGGTTCGTCTAATTCACATTTGAGATCTAAAGAAACTGCACTGTATTTTGTTGTATTGGGTAGCTTTTGAAGCTCATTTTTTCATGAAGAAAAGGCAAAAAATTTTATTAATAAGATTGTTTATTACGAATTTCGGAGGAATACGTGCATTAATAACGTTGGAGAAAATTGGACCTGTTAATGGTGTAATTTGATTCATGTTTTATGTATGATTGTTCAGTCAATTAAAAGTTTAGCTCTACTAACTTTTTGTGGTCATATTTTACGAAACCAGATTAAGTAGATTGCACAATATGCTGTTCGGATATAAAGCTTTTGATGAACAACTTGACTCGGTTACCGAGTAATCATGGACTTACTTCTGCTAGTCTACCTGTTTCATCCATGTTTTATAGATTAAGATTTAATCGTTTCAGTGTAAATCTGAATTTTCTGGAATTTGCAATACTGGCCATTCTTTCATATTAACCCATGGAACATATCAGATATTTGGTGGGTTTCAAGAACTAATTGTTTGCAGCTTTATTTGGAATATTTTGTTTGCAGATTTCAAAGTGCAGATAGAGGACTATTTCAAGAATGCCAATGAGGATGCACTCCCATTAATCCTTGAGAGTATTCTAAAGAGGAGGATTTCTGGTAAGCATGATGACACAGATGATGAGTTGATGGAAGAGCTTCGAATGCAGCCGATAGATGATGTTAAAGACCAAGATTTTGATTCAGATTTTGAGGAGGGCCATGAAACGGATGAAGAGATTGATGATTTGTACAATGCAAGGGATATTGTGGTGAAGAAAATGGCAAGTGATCCGTACTTTAACATGGATGACAAGAAGTGGGATGACATGATTGCAGAGGCTGTTGAACATGGGCATCTGAAGGATACTAGGGAGTGTGAGGCAATACTAGAGGACATGCTTAACTGGGATAAACTTCTACCAGGTAATAACTATATTCCTCTCTCTTTTGAAGTCAAATTGTAGAACCTTTCCATCTTTCTTGGTGGTTTTTGGATTGATCAGATGGATCTTTTTTCTCCTGATTAAGATCACATTAAATTTTGATGTGTCATGATGTGGAACTGTACAACCTTTTTAAACTAAAAAGTACTACATACTTTTGACTTGGGGATATTGACATGTCTTTGCTCCCAATAGTAGCAATAACAGCTCTAAGGATGTGCATAAAAGCTCGACTGACCATGTAATGAATACAAAGAGACTGTAAATGAGGAAGTGTCTCTGCAAGTTCACCCTAGTTCATGGGATTTCATTAATATCGACATAAAGAAGAAAATTGTAGTGGAGGTAGGGGTGGGCTAGAGAGTGTGTGTGTGTGTGTGTGAGAGAGAGAGAGAGAGAGAGATTATTCGCTCACCATGCCATCTAAAGAACACATTTGTAATCCTGTAAGATGCATGAAGTCAGTTAGTGTACGTCCATCAACTGGAGGAAGTTCAAATGATGCGAAAATCTGTGACCTATATAAAATAGCAGATTAATTTGTCATCCTTGGACGAAAAACCATAGCAGCACTTCCATGCCAACCTTTTGAGCCATTAGCATTATATTATAGCTTAGGCAGAGCAACTTCATCATTGTACTCATGCAGCATCTTGACCAGCTCATCCACTGACTGCACATTGAAGCGGGGAGTTATAAAGACGAGATAAGAAAGTGCCCTTAAATTGAAAAAAAATCAAGTAAAGCATCATTATCAATTTTACTTTTTGTTCCTTTTTTTCCTTTCTATTTTGACTTCTGCTTATCTCTCCATGCCCACATCCCAACCTCATGGAGCTGGTAAATGGTTTTGGGTTGGAAGCGAGTAAATATGCATTGTTTTGACCTTAAAAGCACATGACAAGTCATATAATTAATGTCTTAGGGTGTGATTAAGTCACATTATTTTGGAAGAATGTATTTTGGAATAGTAGATTGATGGAGAATGTGTGGTTGAAAAAGAAGGAAAAGTTATTGATGTGATGAAAAATATTATTTTATTGAAAAATGTATGATTTAAAATGAGTAGAAGAATGAGAATGAGAATTTTAATATGGCTCAAACAGTGGATTAATATATAAATAAGACCTTTGTATAAAGGCCAGTTCCTGTTGAGTAACATATTGCAGCAACTCTGCATTATAGTTAGACTCACATCTCTTTAGTTATTCCATGTTTAGGCTGTTGATTCAAACTTCATTTCTTAATCCTTCCGACTAGCAGAAGTTGGTTTATTTTCCCTTTTCTTCAGCATTTTAATTGTTGCCCAAGTCTTTTAACAACTGGATCAGCCTTTTATCTTCTTAACGACTTCCAGAATTGTTATCTGCTGGTGATTCCAACATTTGTAGGTGCTGCATTCAACAAGCACCGTCTGATATAACTTTCAGTCATAGCAGCACTGTTTTCTAGCTTTCTCAGACTATGTTCGAGTGGTGTCTGGAGAAGACATCTTGAAGTTAATATCCTTCAAATCAGACTGAAGAGATTGGCCTCTCCCAGTTGATTTAGCTCATGACTCATGGAGCATTACTCATATAATTTCATCTTAAATACATGTTAGATAACGTAGATTAATATGCTTGTGTTCAGAAAAATAAAAAAGAAATGATAAAGCTTAATGCATTAAACTTTGTGGATTTTGCATAGTGATACAATATCATGGGACCATTACATGCACATATTTCCACTCTCAAACATTGTAGTAATTTTTTCCAATACTTTATAGACTCTGTTTATAGATTGAATTGACTTTTATTATTTAACAATTCTCAGACAAGATCAAAAAGAAAGTGGAAAAGAAGTTTGACGATATAGCAAATAAGATTGAAAAAGGTGAACTTGAAGTTGAAGAAGGCTATGCATTGTTTAAAGTGTTTGAAGACCAAATGGTATTGCAATGTGCTAAGCTGATGGAGGCAGAGGCTCCTAAACAGTTTAAAGAGACCGATGTGCCCTTTAAGAAAAACAACCTTGATGACCCACCAGGTGAGGGCCCAATTCTTAGGTGGCAAACACGTGTGGTCTTTGCTCCTGGTGGTGATGCGTGGCACCCGAAAAATAGAAAAGTAAAATTGGCTGTTACTGTTAAAGAGCTTGGTTTATCAAAGCATCAATTCTGCAGGCTAAAAGAATTAGCAGGAAGGCAATACAATCCAGGAAAAGATGAACTTACCATAACTAGTGAGAGGTAACTCAGTGGCAGATGGTGTGTTGCTTTTCTCATCAACGAGTGACCTTCATAATGCTTGAATGTCTGAAATTATGTAGCATCTCTTTCTCGTCCAGGGAACTTCCTCTTACTTATGATAATAATAAATTTTAAGAGAACTAAGTAGTATGGGCTCTACCCTAGATTCTCTATCTTTTTATTGCTCCTGAATCTAGTGTAAAATTTCTTGGGACACAACAAAGATATTACAGCTTAGCGAAATTTCAGCTACTATTCAATTCTTGCATGATCAAGCTGTCCCTTTTTCTCTATTTTAACATTATGTTCTGTACCAGGTTTGAACATCGGGAGGAGAACAGAAAGGACTGCCTCCGGACTCTATTTGCTTTGATTGAGGAGGCAGGTAAAGCTAGGAAACTGGTGGAAGAAGCTGGAACTTCAAAAATCAAAGAGAGACTTAAAGCTAATCCAAAGTTCATGCAGAGGTTGCAAGCCAAGATGGCGAAAACGAGAGAATCTACTTCATTACCTGCATGAGAGAACTTGACTCCTGGGATCTTCAGACAATGATTTCAATGATACATTTCTTTTTGTAGTTTCCTTGTCTATGTAGAAATTAGTTTGCACGGGTAGTTATAGATCACCAGTCAGGCACTAAGTTTAACATTTAATCCTCTCTCAAGTCTAGAAGAGGCATAAACACTAGTCCGTCCTGAATCACAGAGGCAAGTTACTATGGATATAGAGGTTGTCTCTAATACTTTAGCTTTGGCTATCCAGAATAGTAACTGACTCCTAGCTACTACAGCCCCTTCTATCGGCTTTGCACCCACTGCCACAACACTACACAGAGTTGGAGCTTGTTTGGTATGGATTTTGGGGGGAAGAATTGATTTTGAATAATGATATGATGGAAAATGTGTGGTTGAAAAAGAAGAAAAAATTATTGATATGATGGAAAATATTATTTTATTGAAGAATGTGTGGTTGAAAATGAGAATTGATTTGAAAATCAATTCTCAAATTAAAAACAAACACCCCCTTAATGTTTGCTATAAAGATTGCCTGATGTGGTTGAAAAATAGGCAAGCTGAAAAAAAGAAGAAATCTGCCTAGGTTGCTACCGTAGTTGCCTCTCCGTCCTCTTCTTCTCATTTATCTCAAGTAACTGATGTAGGAAATCTAACCAAGATGATGAGTGGAATTGGTGGAGAGGGGTCGGCTTTTACAACAAGGAGTTTCGATCAGTGTAAAGCAATGATTTTCAAGTAGTGGGTCATTCAATACATCATGATCCAGTTGGGCATGTATTGATGCAGTAACTTGTAGGGGAGAGTTGTAATAAAAATCTTAGAACAGGATTTTGAAACTTCATTCTAGCTCATATCGGATTCGTAGTCTAGTTAGGATTTATATTTTTCCTTTTAGTAAAACGATTTCATTACCTTTCATTATCCTTTTCCTTATTTTTATTGGATGGCACTCCTATATGTATGATTGATTATGTAATAAATCATTCAGCCTAAATTCTAAGTTTGTTTTAATAACAAAAGAGTGTTTCTTCTGTTCAAAACTTCTAATTCTGCATTTTCTAGAAGCAACCAAATAGGAAAACATCCTCGAAGGTGGTGGTTGGACAGATCAATGACTGGACGATATGAATACCTTCAACTGAAACTTGGGGTCCAATTTAAATTTTCTATTTCAATACCCATTTTTCCCATATTCATTAGTTCTATGATCTCCTCCTTGGAATGACTGGCACGTAAACAAAGTGTAATGTACCCTCGAATTCATTAGATTTTAGGCTGATATATTCGAGAGATGTGAGGTTGGATATTATGAAGGAAATAGAAAGATTCTAAACTCTCAAGGAGCTCAAGTCTGAAATAATGAAGGAGCTTTACGTAAAAACTGAGGTCTAACTCTTGAATTTTTTTTAAGTTCACGACAACCTGCAAATTCGAGAGTAGGAGATAAGAATCCTCAAAAGTTTAGCAAAAGAATGCATAGATCAATAACCCATCCGCCCTTAACAAGTTGAGGAACTGAGTATCATCTCAACCGTGAAAATTTCCTGATATTACTAGATTGAGTTGGCAGTGTAGTTAATCTTGTATCTTGAGCGGGCAAGGAACCAAGAAGATTGTCTATATGCTACTACATTATAAATGGTAAAAATGTCAAAAGGGGAGGAATTGATTTTGGGGGGGGGGAGAGAGGGAATGAAACAGAGGAATACAAGCAGATGTTTTATTTTGAGACTTGTAACTATTAATTACCAGCTACTGACCTTTCACTTGTATCCCAAACTAGGTACAGAATCATCTAGCACTCATAGTATCACAACTCCACAAATTTGAACACCTTCTTCGCTAAGAGAGATTCATATAAAAAACAGCAATTGCTGCCAGAAAGAATATGATGTAGGAAACAATAAAAGTAGGATAAAAATCTTCTATATCTATTTTGTACCATTTCCTGTCCCTTCTTTCTGAACTAAATGATGATTTTGGCGACTCCCCAATGGAAGAGCATTGATTTTCCAGTGGAAGTCCACAAAGATACAGATTTCCCTCATAACTGCTCCTGTCAAAAGTCCCAAATTGTGCTTTCATTTCTGGAATTTTACCTGACAAGTTGTTATAAGCCACACTGAACACTTCCAGAAAATGAAGATTCAGCAATTCTGGTGGAATCTCTCCACTCAATCTGTTGTATGAAAGGTCTAAACTCTCTATCTGGGAAAGACGAGAGACAATTTTAGGAATGGAACCCTTGAGATGGTTATGAGACAAGTTTGCTGCATGAAGGGAACCCAAATCTCCAATTTCACGTGGGATTTCTCCTGTTAGATTGTTGCATGACAAATCCAATCCCGACATGTAGTTGAGGATGTCTCCCTTGTAGGAGCCGGGCCTTCCTTTTGTAACAAATTCGACTTCAACTAATTCGTTGTATAGATCATCTACATTCTGTTGGTCATAAGTCCTCACCAAGAAATTCCCATATGTACTGATTGGATGCTTTATCCATGTAAAGTAGGCATGCAAGCTGTATACTTGATCGTATATGCCAAATTTCCCGAAAGAGATGTTATTGATGCAATGAGGAATAATCCCTGAGAATTTGTTGTGGGACAGGTCCATCATGGAGACTTTGTTCAAATTACATATGTGGTTGGGAATGGAGCCATTCAGCTGATTTGACCCCAATAGAAGAACCCTCAAGTTGGAGACCGCATCGAACGAGTAGGGGATCGTACCAGACAGAAGGTTATCCCTCATATCCACTGTTAGATATGATGAATTTAGAAAAGCATCTGGTATTGGTCCGGTGAACTTATTTCCCTGTAAAACTATATGATCCAGCATGTTTGAGCAAGATGGTAAAGGTCCCGAAAGAGAGTTATGTGAAATGTCTAAGAGTCCGTGTACCTCTAGTTGACACGGTAACCGGCCTGTCAAGAAGTTATTGTGCATGAGGACAGTCATCAAGCCTGTCATATTAGATATCCAATTGACTTCACCTGAGATATTGTTGTTGCTAATGTCCAATATACTCATGAGAGAGCTCTTAGCTATAACATTTGACACAATTCCAGAGAAGTGGTTGTCCTCTAGGCGTAATACTAATATACTTGTCAAATTGAAGCTAGTAGCAAATATCTCCCCTTTGAACTTATTGCTGGATAATTTGAGAACAGATAAATCGATGCATCCTGCAATCAGTTCTTTTGGTAATTCTCCATAGAAGTTGTTGAAAGACAAGTCCAATTGAATCAAGTTAGACATATTGCAGAATGAGGATGGAATGGTACCATCGAAATAGTTTCTAGATAGGTTAAGGTATTCAATGCTTAGAAGCTTTGTTCCCATGTCTTCCCCTACCTGTCCAGTCAAGCGGTTGTTTGACAGATCGTACCAATAAATGCTATTGTTCTGATGAGGAGGCAGTGATAACTGGCCAACAAGAGAGTTGTTTCTTAAGTTCAAAACTTCTAATCCTACATTTTTCTGAAGCAACCAATTAGGAAAATTTCCTCGCAGGTTGTTGTGGGAGAGATCAATGACTTTTAGCCTGTACTGGTGTGAAAGAAAACTGGGGATATTGCCACTGAGTTTATTAAGGTTACAATTGGACAATAGAAGAACTTTCAACTGAAAATTTGGGGTCCAATTTGAATCTTCGGTTTCAACATCCATTTTTCCCATATTCACCAGTTCAACGATCTCCAGTTTAGAATGATTGGCCAATAAACTAAGTGATAATTTACCCTCGAATTCATTATCCTTTAGGCTCATGTATTCCAGGGATGTGAGGTTGGATATTATGAAGGAAATGTCTCCTCTGAATCGATTCTTAGAAAGATCTAAAACTCTTATAGAGCTCAAGTTGGTGAAACAATGAGGGAGCGGTCCTTCAAAGGTGTTTAGACTGAGGTCTAATTCTTGAAGGTTTTTAAGTTCACAAAAACCTGCAAATTATGGAGCATGAAGTAAGAGTCCTCAAAAGTTTAGCAAAAGCATGCACAGTCACAAATCCCTGATCCCTTAACAAGTAGTGGGGAACTGAGTGTCGTCTCAGCTGTGAAAGTTGGTTGATATCTAAGAAGCACGGAATCAGATACGTAATTCGAATACGATACGATATGGGTACGTTGATAAAACTTTTAAAAAAAATTTGGATACGTACATTTTCTTCAACATCACAAACATGAGCTCCTTCATTTATCATTAAAAATAACTTTTCCAACTTCGACTCGTGTAATGGTGGATTAGCAACATCAAACAATTCAAATACCTTCAAGAGTATCAAATAAGTTTTCAATAATGTCCCACACTTTGGATTCTTCTTTTGAATGGAAATTTAATTTTCTTGATAAAATAAGTAGATTATTATGAAAGAAAATCAATTTATTAAATATATAGTGGAGTTTGATTGTATTAATATATAATTTATTAATACGATTTTACATGTATTAAACTATTATCTATTTCTAATAATAAAAGTGTATTTATCAACTATTAACATGATTTTACATGTATTAAACTATTGTGTATTTCCAATAAAAAACTCCATCCGTCCTATAAAGATAGGTTTACTTCCATTTTTACACAGATTAAAAAAACGTAATGAAATATAAATTTTCCTTCCATTTTTCCTTAACATATCTCTACATTAAATAATAATTTAAATATTATTAATTTATATTAGTTGATAACAAAGCATATTATAAGGACATATTGAAAATGAGGCTGCTTAATCTTGTACCTTTACTGGGCAAGAAACCCGTAAGATTGTTTTCTGCCAATGATAGTGCCGAAAGGGAGGGCATAAGCCCGATAATTTGAGGTACGCTCCCCGCGAGATTGTTCTTGCTCAAATCTAGGACCTTTAAGTTCTTGAAAGATGTAAGATCTGGCCAAAAAAAATTCTATATAGTTAATGGACAAGACTTCACCTTATATTTGGAAAAGAAATTTGATTTACTCTTCTTAATGCTTCAAGGGAGATTTTGTCTAAACCTTGAATAGGTAGAGGACCAGTCAGTTGATTATCTCTTAAAATTAGGACTTCTAGATTCTTATTCAGGCTGTCCAGTTCTGCAGAAAGATCAGTTAATTGAATGTCACAATAATTTTCTTATATCTGCTAACCTCTTATCTAGTTTAATTTGAATAAAGTTAGCGTACCGTTACTTGAAATTGGACCTTCCATATCATTTTGTTGTAATGATAAGAATATGAGTGCCTTTAGATTGCTCACTGACTTCAGAATGTGCTTGTCGAAATTGTTTGTGCCTAAATCTAGGTGCTCCAACTTTCTCAACTGGGATAAACTTGCTGTATCTGCAGAAATTCCACAACATCATCAAATGAATCAAAGATACAAGGTTAAAACGCATGAGTTCATGATCTGATCTTCCATGTGATCAGTTTGTGAGCTTTACTTACTCGAGCAGTGCCTTACTATAAATGAAACAGAGTTATCTTGAAATTGAAATAACTACCTTTTAATTCATTAAACCAAAACAAACCAGATATTATCCCCCCTCCCCTTTTAAGCGGACGTGGATTTTATTAAAATAAATATCCAATATTCTTCGATATTCTTCACAATAATCTATGAAATACGACTCTTTATCATCAGCGGAGGAGTTTGCATACCAAAAACATAGGAAATCATACCATAATGTTACATAGAGATCATACTTATCAAATGAGTTGAAGGTAACAAGTAGAATAAACTAGTTTACCTAATAATTTTACTTTGTGCAGTTATTTGAATTTCATCTCAGTTGACTCATACAGATCCTAATAAACTCTCATGTTCTGATATCATGTAAGTACATGTTCTGATATTCCCTTCGCTTTATTCTTTGTTTATGATTTTATTCCAATTTGAGACCAAGTGTAGCAAATGTTGAGAAATAACATAATTGGAGAATTAGAGATTAAAGAAGAAACTCGTATTGTAGTGTCGAATGCTGTGTACCAATTGAATGCTAAAAGTATTCACCTTGCAACGAGAGGTTACCCTCAAACCTGTTATGACTTAAATCCAATATTTTCAAGTTCCACAAAGCCGATAGATCTGCAATCAAGAAAGATAAGAAGAGAAACTTTTCTCTGTCAAATAAGTTGAGAAAGGGTTGATTTTATATAAAATGCCAATTATCATGCATGATTCATATATGTTCTAATACAAATTTACATGCCTTGTACAGGAAGAAGCCCTTCAAAGTTATTGTGACTGAGGTTCAAAAACTTCAACGGCTTGAGAGTGCTTAGAGACCCGAAGATGCTGTTGTTGAACGCATTTAAAGCAAGGTTTAACTTCTCTAAGTTCTTCAATTTTATAAAACCTGCTTAGAATCAATTATTGATTAGTGTATAAATCTTGAATAATCTTCTACTAAAGTTATAAGTAAACTAACTGTACATAAGATGGAGTTTATCACATAATAAAATCTTAAACTCTGATTATAATTAAGTTTATATTCGAAAACTAGGCTAATAAATTACCTGCACCATTAGCAGAAATCCACAAGTCATTTCCAGATAAATCAAGAATTCTTATTTCTTTAAAAGGATAAAATAAGGAGACATTAAGAAAATAATCTTGGAGATCAAGAGGTTTTAAAATTCGCAAATTGTTAAGATCGAGCTCGACTACTCTGCTTGTAGTTGGATCACAGGTGACTCTCTCCCAGTTGCAGCAGTTACTCTCTTTTCCATAAATCCATGAAAGAAGCTCAGTGTCTGCTTCACCATTCATCAATCGAAAATATGTCTTAATTTCCAGAAGACCCCCTCTCTCCTCCTCAATACAACCTTGGAATCCATTGATTTCTAATAAAATTGTAAAAGCCAACAATAAGCACTTCATTGGCAACGACCCCATTAGTTTTCTTGATGATAACTTTCCAAAACAGCATGAATAATATCTGAGCTTGAAGACATTGGTCAAGTCTTCTACCCTTGTCAACACCCCTACCCCACTATAGCTAGAGTGTACGAAGGGTCATGTAGAACTATCAATTCAAGCGTGTCGGACCAACCCAAGTCAACCGAGTCTGGTCTTTTTCTTATGATCGTCCTTTATCATTCCTCCATCACCATTCCACTCCTATGGCCATGTTCTCTTTGAAAGAATTAGTTTGAAGAGACCATGGTGTCTTATGTATCATTTTGAAGTATGTCATTGATATATACATTTTATGCGGACTTGGATTTTTATTTATTATTATATTGAGCGATATTTATATATATCGGAACCGTTCCTCCTGGTCCTACTCATTACTTTGACGCACTTATTTGACAAATAATCGTAACATTTAATTTAAGTCAATCCAGCGCTCAATATTTTATGGATATCAAATGGTTATAACAAACTCTCATATGATCTTAGCGAAATACATATTGAGCGTTGAATTGACTTAAATTAAATGTCACGATTATTTGTCAAATAAATGTGTCAAATTTATGAGTAGGAGAAACGATCCAAAAAGAATCAAGACCTGAAGTTGAGGACCAATCGTGCAAATAAAGAGGATATGAGATGCATAGGAAATTAATACGAAGGACCAAAGTGCACGAAATTTGAAGAAAATTCTAGCTTTAGACGGTTTCCTAATTACACTCAAATTCCATGTTGGAGATTCATTTTTAGAGTTATTATAGACTTTCCATATATAGTTTTAATCATTCTTTTTATAAGACACAATTTTAGAGAGAAAAACATAGAAAATCAAGATCAAATATTGAAAAATAAGGGTTTGCAAGATTTTGGGATTGAAGAAGAAGATTATCGGTGCAAAATCCAATTCATTCTTTCATTAAGATTTCAAAACTCGTTTATAAACTTTATTTTCTTTTATTGGTTTTCTTTAATTAGTATGAGTAGTTAGATCCTTAGTTAGGCAAACAATGTAATTTATGTGCGACCCTTTAATTTAATTTTCAATATTCTAGTAGTTCAATTAATGTGTTAATTTTATCTATGATATTTTAAAACTTTGAGTTACTTGACCAATTATTTAGAAGATTTGTGAATTTATAATGAATCGATAGGTAAATTATAGATTTAGATCACATAATGAAATTCGATAATTAGGCACCGTTTGGTAACCATTCTTTTTTTCATTCTCATTCTTCTACTAATTTTCAACCACACATTCATCAATAAAATAATATTTTCCATCACATCAATAACTTTTCCTTCATTTTCAACCACAAAAAAGTTGTGATTTGACACAAAGAATACATTTTTTTCTAGAATAATGGTTACCAAACGGTGCCTTAGTATAAAAGTTTAGATGTACATTTTCTAGTTAGTGCAACCGTTACATTGATTCATAGAGATTTAATGCGTTTAATTAAGACGTGTCCGAATTCACGTAGAGATATGAAATTGACTTGGTTAAATACAATCAATTTGAACTTGATATAGGTAAATTGAATACGTTAGAAGGATTCGACCGATCACTAAAATAGATAAAGAATCTTGATTATTAAATAGAGGGGATCCATAGATGAAATTGTAAGTCATGACATCCATATTCATACTTTAAAAAACGAATTTGATTAATTTATACATTTAGATAATTTAGTATAATTAAAATAATCAATCACCAAATTATATTCTTGTTTTTCGTCGATTAGGAGTTAGAATTATACATTAGGAATTAAGTTATAGTCCTCGTAAGAACAAAAATTCAAACTCATAGATCCCTTATTTTACTTGTTACAATCCGTACGCATACATTAGACCATGTTCCACAGTTGGATGTGCTATACGGTGATCCTACTAAGAGTCAGGAGGTGGGGGTTGACTAACCAATGCGGACAACGGGTAGTTGCTGAACTTGGTCTGGCAGACCCGTTGCATTATCCAATGAATGATGCACAACATTAGCTCGACTTGACTATAAGCACACGTAAACTTCATTCTTATGTAATCCTAAAAACTTAATTGAATGCAAATGCAAATGCAAATGCAAATGTCAAATTCAAACAAGTAAATGGTTAAAGAATGAATTGCCTCCCATTAAGCGCTTATTTATCGTTTGCAAATTCCTTCAAATAACAATCAACATCCCACAATAGTTAAAGAAGAATCCGTTTCATATTAATTTTTTTGGTCAAAAAGAAGCTTAGGGTGCGTTTGATTGTAAGGGTGGAAAATGGGTGGAAAGAAAATGAATTCCAGGGAAAATATTTGCCTAGAAAATTTTTTCCCGGGAATTGTCAATTAGTTGCGTTTGATTGGTATAATTTTCCACCTAAAAAATGTTGAGATTTTCCATCTTTTTGTGTTTGATCGGCTGAATTTTCCATGGAAAATGATGGTATTTTCCATCTTTTGCTGTTTGATAGGCTTTATTTTCCATGAAAAATTATGGATTTTTTTCCCAACAATTGGTGTTTTATAGCCATTTATAATGTCCAACAGACCATGACCAACAAAATAATGTTGAAAAATGATTTAAAACCCGAGTAAAATTCTTCATATTAAACACAAAGGTGGATGTGCATTTTTTTCAATAGTGGATTTTTTTCAAATAAGAAAAATAATGTTTAACCCAAAACCACCTTTTCCAACTATGACTTGATTTTTTTAATATTTGAATGTTCATGTAGATTACAAAAGAAACGACAACCCACATTTTTTCCCAAATTAATACACATGGGAGAGTAGGCATCCCAAAGTTAGATGATATATTCCCACATGAGACGCTCAAATATATATTTGAAAGACGCTGCTATAATAATTATTGTACTTCTTGAAAAGCATTCATGTATAGTTTCTTTACATTTTTCATCTAATACTTGAGACAAATGACGACAATCAGTTCACATAAAGATTAATAAGTCGCCCCATTTCAAAATTCCTCTACTAGAGTTCATCACAAAGACAGAAGAAAAGTGAAAATCGAGAATCACGCAACATCTCATTGCTGTGGTATTCAGATGACACATTTCTTTTCCTGTTGAGCTGTCAAGATTTCCCAATGACGTCCAGTATGGATCTTCTCACGCAAGTGTCCTTAACCAACCAAGTAGCCCCAGTAGAGCAGTATCCAGCATTGGATTTTTCTTCTCAAACCCTATTGAAAAGACGAAGGAAACAAAACCATTGAAACCGTACTTAGAAATAAGCTAAATATTGTGTACCTGATCATAAATAAGTAACTTATAAAAACCATCAAACATGTTTGGCAAAAACTTGAAAGGAACCAAACATTCTCTTTTCACCATCTTACATGAGACGCTCAAATATAACATCAAACTCATAATAAACCACACCCAAAAGCCAATAACTCTTCTTCATTGATTGTTCCTTTCCAAAATCGAGAATTATAGTCTCTCTATGTTGTATGCGGGAAAAAAATACCAAGACGAAATGCTTCATTAAACACATAACACCGATTTTCACTTTGTTGGGCATCATCTTCAATCTCCAAAGTTTTGAGCGAACATTCGAAATATGTTTTCCTCGCAGATGCATTACGAGAAAGACAGTTCAAAAATCCAAATCAAAATGTGAACTTTTCTCTAACGTAGTTACCGTAGGCACAAGACTAATGTGTAAATTGCTTGTCTAATTGAAAGGAGATAATGTTCTTCATGCAAAATGGACACTTTCTCAAAAACAAGAAACAAATCTCCAAAAACCCATAAAAGAAATACTCATAATTTTCAATGTATGCCTTCAAAGCAGGATCAGATTTAAAGTTCCAAAGTATCAAAATATGAGCTCAAAAGTTAAGTATTACCATATATTTATCCAACAAGAGATGGGTCTTCAATCGTTCTCATCAATGTGCAAAGCGTGAGATAATAGCAAGAACAAGCGGGTTTCACAAATAGTCCTCGCTCTATAAACAAAAAAGCGAACTTTTTTTATTAAATTTGGATTGGAAATGAAATTGGCCAACGAAAGTGAGTTGAGATCGCAGCGTTTTTGAATCTTGGAAAGACGCAAGGCAACAATTGTTTGTCTAACAACACTAGTGTGTTGTCGGGTGCGCGTCACACGAAAAAGAAAGATATTAATAAACGAGACCTTAATGGAGGTGCAACCAAACTAATTGCATTATCCCCACCGCCGGGGAATTGTTAGTTCGGACCGAGGAGCTATTACGGAAAGAGGCTACGAGAGGATGCACAATTTAGAACTCAATTTGGAACACGGTGGACAAGGCCCCATCTAGCACCTTAACAAAGAACTTGCTAGACGGGTTAAATAGGTTTACGGCAAATTTGAAGCAAGGCTGGAGAGTGATGCTCGGATTGAGAGATACGTGAGAGAACATTCAACACTCATGTCTATTCTTCATCGTCGTCCGGTGAGTTTTTCGAGATAGTTATATGAATTTTATTTACCTTGTTCTATATTCAAAATTTGAAGCTACATAATACACCACCTTCATCATCATACACATCTCTTGAATTGCCTCCTAACCTATCTGGTTCAATCCCATCCATGTAACAAATTTTCTTCCACGCTCTCTAACACTTTGAGGACTCCCAATCCACACATCATATTCCCAATTATTAATGCTTGGACAATCAGAACCTAACTCCAATGCTGGTGCAATGTGGTCCATTTGTCAGAGGCATCGAAAAATTGAGATTCCTCTTCTTCGTCTCTAAAGCTACACATGATTCCTTGAATTCAACCCATGAACAAGCTGGTTCAAATCCGCGAGAGATATCTAGCGGTGAGAGTGAAGTGTGTTTATCAAGAGCTAACCCAGAAATAAGTTGAGCAAAAGTTCAACTACAAAAAATATATGCAAGAGAGACAGCAGAGATTGACATTTCGCCATTAAACAACACATAACTAAGCAAATACCCATTTATTTGAAGAAAGTTCAGACGGAGTTCAAGTACAGGGAGATGGACGAAAATCCAAAAATAACAACTAGATCCACATACCATGATGAAATTGCTGATTAGAAACCAAAAAAAATAACCCTAAAAACTACGAAACCTACCTGTTTATACAGCGGACGAAGCGACGTAAGGTTTCAGATCAGAGACGACTACAGACAATGGCCATCGCCTGGGGTAAACTGGAAAACGGAGAGGACGAATCAGACTTGATCTGCCGATGTCGAGAGAAGGTTTGGGGAAATTGCTGTGGGTTTAATTTTGGGGGAGTTCGATTTTCACGATTTTGGGGGAGTTCGATTTTCACGGTTTTGGTGGAAAATATTTTACCAAGTTTGAGACGGGAATTCTAATTCAACGGAAAGGGGGAAAATGGGTCACGTGAGCTAGAAATGGGAAATGATTTTCCAGGTCAAATATCACCCATCAAACAGGCTTAAAAGAGGGGAAATGGAATTTATTTTCCACTTTACTTGGAAAAGATGCCCAATCAAACAGGGCCTTAAAGAAGTATATTTTGTACCCTATCCCTCAAAACATGAGGTGAAATAGAACGCTTAGAAGGGATACAATGGAATTCTTTGATGGGCTCTTCCCAAAGCAAAGGGGTGATCCATTTTTTTATTTTAGTAGGACCAACAAACAATAAATTCTAATCAACATCCCACGTACTAACAAAATGCGACATAACACACTATTGTTATTAATGTCAACATATAGTGTTTAATAGGTAGTTTTGTATCGGGGCTTGATGTTGTAACGATGACAATGACGACAACAAACCATTCACAGAGATGCAGAAGAAAACGAATTGGGATCAAACATTTTTAAGGAAAAGAGACGTGCAACAATTTTATAGTTGTCCTGTACAATTTTGTTTGATAAAAAATTTGAAACATGCCAATAACAGAGAATCAAATATAAAGCTTCTGTATTCATTTACTTTTCCTGCTCAAAATCCAATATGTTGTTATTAATTTGTAGTTCAATTTTCTGATTTTAGTTTCATTAATTATTTCCAGTGAAAATTGGAAAGCACAATCATTGTTGTCCAAATGTAAATAACTAGTACATATAATCTAAGTGCTTCTCACACTCGCACTGAGTACTTATAAAATATAAATTATATGATAAGAAGTCATAGGTTCAATGAAATATGTGGATAAAAAGTTAGACCAACTTAATTTATTCTTTAAACTTTGCCAAACATGCACCAAAGTGCAAATGTAAACTTGAGCCAAGACTCTGCTCATGAACAAAATAGTCCAATTCTCGAAGTATTTATTCAACACATTTTCTCATCCCATAAAGAGCACATCTCCAGACAAAAGATGGAGGCTTTTGTACTTTCTAATGTGTAACCTTAGTGTCGATCAAAATACTCAGCAATGTGAAACAAAATACTTCTCCTCTAACAAAAATCTAAGCACATACACAAGTATGCTTCAAAGTTACAACAACAAACACAGAGAAGAGGAACTTAGATGTTAATAGTTGCATCCCACAATCTAAGTAGCCCATTACGCCCACCTGTATAAATCCTTTTCCTTTCAAGGTCTGAAGTAGCACACCTTACCTGAAAACATCAAAATAAATGCAAAAACTAGTAAGTAATCGGGATCCTTGTATACAAAAGATAAAACTTGTGCACTTAGATTATGAAGTAGGGAAATACAACCAGTTTTCCCAAAAGATATTGAATAGGAGAGGCTTAAACGTGCTCTATATCATCTATGATCAGGCCCAAGGGGCCAACCCCCTTAGTCCTTGAACAATAGGCCCACCCCATGTTCAGTGATGCTCCACCTCAGGTTATTAACAAGTGTCATGCACCCAATACTCGAGAAAACACCATACAGTCAGGTTATGCAGCAAAAAAACTGGAAGGAACACCGGAGACAAATTCACAAGAGACGCAAGAAAGGCCAAGTGTCCAGATTTGGCTAATTATACCATATCAGAAATAACCATAAATCAAGGGTTGAATGCCTTGACAGCAATGGAAAAATAATAAATGGGAAGAAAATATGCACCATTGCAACTGTTTTTTGTGGAGTCCTGTAGAGTTGCCATCCAGCCATCTTAGAACCTGTGCTAGATAAACCACCAATTCTCTCCTGAGGCCGATGGAAAAGGGACATCGAGTTATCAGCTGCCCCTATTCCAAGCCAGTGTTCACCAGCATTGATAGACAATATGGAAGCAGTATGAATTGTGACATTCTTGATACATCTTATACTACCTACGAACAGGAAAAATAAGCATTAATATCATAAAGACCTACGAACAGGAAAAATAAGCATTAATATCATAAAGACAGACCATTTTTTCCATCATACAAAGAGAGCTAAGAAGAAGATAATCTCATTGATGTGGTCTATGCATGTTAAAAACGTGACAATTAAGTGTCACATTTATCAACAATATGAGTTTTAGATAATAAAAAGTTATAATTTCAGTCAAACATGAGAAATTGAGAGTAAAGTGATATATCAAGGAAAATATCTTAAATTAGGTAAAAATTAAGCAGGGAGGAGGAACAAAGATAAACAACCACCAACGCTTCAGTTTCTGATGATTATTAATAATCCGAGTATAACAAATCCGAGAGGAAAAAAAAAAGAAGAAGAAGATCGTAACAAGAACAGTAAACTCATCGACCTTGTATCATAGAAAAACAAAAAATGGTCTCACATAAAATCAAACACTACATCAAATTATTTTATGGATAAACAAGAAACAAAAGTCTTGGGATCTCTCCTGGAATACCCACAACAATGTAATGAAAATTTTGCTTTTAAAACTTCTGCTCTACAGCACACTCCTTGTTCTACCAACAAAAGAGAAAAAAATGGGCCCAATGCATATGCAATGGTGATAGTTTGTCCATGACAATATAGCTGCCCATAAGTCCCTGATTCTTTGAGTTTTAAACATTGGGAGGATGAATGAACCACCTCAAAGTCTCTCCCCATGAAGGCAGGCAGATGCATGAACCACAAACAAATTATTCAATTAATGACATGCCAACTCATAAAACAACATCTAGTATCTCTTCTAGATGCCTGGCTTCAAGCAAAAGAACAAGAACTGAAAAGTGAACCTTTAGATCAAACAATGAAAAACATCTTGTGCTTAGCCTCCAAGTATCTATAACATGTACCTTTTCAAATGATAGGACCCTTTACAACAAAGACGTATAAGCTGATTTAAACTAAAACTTTATTTTTTATTTATACAGGAACAAGCAAAAGTCTAAAAGCTCTAATGCACACAGCATCGAGGATCAAGGTGAAAAAGTCTCATGAAGGAGACTATAGTTTGAGATGCCAATAGCCAATCTCCAATCCATTCTCCTTCCAGATTGTCAAATATTCCTGAATGTTTGGGAGACAGACAAAGCCAATGATGGTGGTAAATGAAAGCAGACAGTATCCTAGGCGTACACTAAATTTATCCAGTTCCAATCATTATTACAATATTTCAAAATCGTACTTTATGATCTATTTCTGGTCCTTAAAAAACTCAATAGGGGACTATAAGCCTTGATACTATCGTGCAGAGGTACTAACTACCACATTTCAATCACTATGAGCCATGTGTGTGAGATGAAACCCTAGATGGAAAAAATAAGAAGTTACATGAAATTACTACATGCACAAGTGTATGGAGTGACATATGGCATCTACCACTTGGTTGGTCCAATCTAAGTGGTACCAATCTGAGGCCACCAGCCACAAAAGGTGATCACTGATCATCAACAAGACAGCCCTGACAATGTATCTCCTACTGTTTCCTTAAAAATAAACCAGCATTCTATTTATGGAACCGTGCTTCAGAACCAAAGGCTGGGAATAAATGAATCGAGCAAATAATTTATCTTAGTCACTTAGTGGACTCGATCCCCCTGGTAGCTATCGTCATAAAAATCAAATAAACAGTTTAATACCATACAAAAACAAGTACGGGAAGATTTTAATTTTACAACATCAACAAGCTTATCCTTACTATGAATGGTTCAGAAAATTGACATGTCAAAAAGATGTCATTTGCGTAAATTAGATGTATAGAGACCATCAAACAATAAACGTGGAGACAATCAGTGCCTCCTCCAATATGAAGCCATAAAATTTACCCACATTGTTCAAACAAAACAAGCTGTTTTAAGATGATTGCAAGTGTCTATCAAGACCTGATGGATTTTGTCACTTGTAAAAGGTTTTCAACAAGTTTGTACACATGATATTTCCTCCATGCATTAGAGAAGTAAATATAGTATTCTTACCCTCATCATTTTCCCAAAATCGAAGCAGTCCATCAGTTGAACCTGAAAAATAGAGAACAATATTTGACAAATTTCATGCACTTTGATTAGTATTTATATTTTAGGCAATACAAAAACCTGAGACAAACTCTGAAAAACGACCATGCAAGCATGAATAAGTAGACCTGTTATAATTCCTTTATCTGACATAGAGTACTCAACGCACAAAACTGGACCAGCATGGCAAGCTAAAACAGCATCACACGTTCCTTGAGAAACAGACCATAACCGGGCAGTCCAATCATCACTTCCTGTTATTATTGTGTCTCCCACCATTCTGATTGACCTGTGTATTGACCAATGCATGTTTATGATTACCACAACTATGATATGAAGCAAAGGTAAATGTTTACGAAGAAAACCAACGATCACCTAATCCACTTTGAGTGGCCTATAAGCTTGTGCATTTGCCTTCCAGCACGAATGTCCCAAATGTTTGCCACCCTTAAAATGGATAAGTGAAGAAGTCAAGCCTTTTGGAAATGAGAGACATGAAAAATAATCCGTAATTTACAGAAGATGCTAATAAAGACTTAGTTCAGAAGCATCTAACAAACTTTAAATAATAAGTTTCAGTAACGTACGCATCCCTGCCACCAGCAGCTAAGATTCCTGTGGAGTCATCATATTCCATACATAAAACTGAACTTGGGCAACGACCCACAGTAGCAACACAAGTGTCAGTCCTTACATCCCACATCTTCACAGTCCCATCATGTGCAGCTGTGAGAACACGTTCACCCGAGAGCATGCGCACAATGCTGACCTAGTAGGATGCATGATAAAATTCAACCATAATGATCTTAAGATATAAAGAATATGGGGGCATACCCATCATATGGAAGTATAAACATGTCTACAGGCAACTATACACAAATGATGATCTGATAAAGAAATGCTTGATTTTAGAGTCATTCACTGATGTCAAAAAGTTGGGCATCATAAGTCATAACTACACCTAATTCCATGGAAGTTGAAGTTGCAGATGAGTACAGTTTCCAGAGTCTAATGATTAATCATTTTGATAGCAAAATATTGATGTTCAGATCCCACCATTGTTCTCTTTCATGTCAATTTTCTGTAGCAAAAAATTAAATAGGAACAACAGCTTCATTCCTCCAACCACGTGTTATCTACTTCAGAAATAGCAATTAAGATATGTAAGAAAACAAATAAATAAACTTGTATGGCCAGGAAGACATGAGCAACTGTTGCAGATAATACTTCCAACTGCCTCCTTAGAATGACATCGCAGACAGCAATGCTACTACATTACCCACTAGGTCAATAACTTTCTCTAAAATGCCCCCCATCAATATTAGTACACATAGTCATCTCATTACATGACCATCATAATAAATGGCTATACCTTCAAACCTACACATGGACCAAAGGTGTCATTTGAAGGAAATTTTTCTGAAGGAATTATTAAAGATCTTAACTGCAGTCCTATCACAACTCGTAATTTGGGGGCTCAGTGGTAGGTGGATGCAAAATGAAATCTTATCCTTCATCTTTTAGGTTCTCTGGAATCTAAAAGAGCTTCTGAGTAACTAAAAATGTCTAATGATGAATATATTTCGCCACAATAGTCTACAATTCGGTACTAACCTAGTGCATTATAACCACAAGTGTGGACATTAAAATTTTCAACCTGAAATGATGATTATATAAACCAGAGTAAAAGAAAGGGAAAAAAGAATCAAATAAAATCAGGCAAAGTTCAACAAATTTAAGCATATGGCAACCTTCAAAAGATGCATTTCTTTGTGTTTTGCGTATGCATGAATTTAATTAGGAGCAAGAAATAATCACAGGTAATTGAAAAGGCTGAAATCATCAGCATTAAATTAAATACAAAAAAACTGATCACCCAAGAATTATTGGTTTTTGAAGAATGCTCTTGCAATTGGCAAACATTAGATCTGCTACTACATATTCAAAAATTCGCTTACTTTCTTTGAGATACTAAATTTGATTCAAATACCTATAAACACATGAAGCAAGAATAGTGCACTATAAGTGCTTGTTTGGGAGAAATTATAAGTTGCTGAAATTAAATGTGGCAGAAATAAGTGATGAATAAGTAAACAATAGTTGTGGGTCCTATGGAAATGTGTAGTTAAAAATTAAAGTGACTTTGACCTTTTAAGTTATAATGTGATTAAAAGTAAATCCAAACAAGCACTAAGAGTCAGAACCCCAAAAAAAAAAAAAAAATCACGGATATACCTAAATCTTCAATTTATTTTTCATTTTTTCCCTCAATGAAATCAATAAGAGAATGGACAAAAAAGGACTAAGCTCCCGTTTGGTGCACATTTTGAAAGTAAGAATGTATTTTTACTGTTGATGTGATGGAGAATATATGATTGAAAAAGAAGGAAAAGTTATTGATGTGCTGAAAAATATTATTTTATTGAAGAATGTGTAGTTTAAATGAGTAGAAGAATGAGAATGAAAAAAATAATGTGGACCAAACAGGGCCTAAGAAAAACATTGATAAATGAAAGCAGAAGTAGCAGTTATGCATCAAAAGTCGAAATCAATTTAAAAAATGTGCAATAAGTTAATATTTTAGATATTTCATATGACCAATCAACTGTTCCAAAGTTTCTGTACCATCTATGTAAAAGCAGGAGAGGACTATACAAATTAAAAATCAAGAGTAGTTACAATATAAACGTCCAAAGGCTATCTAAGTATACTTTTACACCACAAGTGCAAAAGGATGTATGTGTGAAGAAAAGTTGAGCGTGTTAGGCTCATTCCCTCCAACTCAAATCACGGTTTTAAACATATTGAAACAGATTGCCAAACTCAAAGTCAATGCAAGATCAGTCATGATTGGTGAACTGAACTTAACTCGGCTTCAAGAGATAACTAAAGACGAACTGATCTCACAAAATGTCGACTTTAGCATTGTTCTAAAAGGCATGGCAAGGCAGCAAGGTCAAGCCTTATTAGCCTAGGCATAAAAAAGCTTTTTTTTTATTTTTAAAATTATTAATTATTCTATGAGCATAAAATAATGCATACAAACAACTAAAATGTTAAATACTATAATTACTAAATAATTCCTGTAACTAGACAATTGAAATTTGAAAGCATATGACCCTTTTGAGTTAAATGGGTCCAAGAAATCACCCGCACTAATTTAGTATCGAGGCCTACATTAGCCGTTAGGCCTAAAAAATGGCTGCAAAAAAATTGGAAAAAAGATTTAAAAAGGCGCACACCTTTTGGCGCCCAAGCTCGCATTAGGAGGGTCAAAAGAGGAGTTGACCACCTTTTTCCACACCTTGCCCATATGCAGGGAGTTTTAAAAAGGCCTCGCGACTAGGTGGAACCTTTTTATGCCTTTTAGAACACGGCTAAAGAACTGAGAACTGACCACGCTTACTAATATCATGAACTCATTTGAGCTCCTGCCCACACTCCCTCCCGAATGGAGAGCGCTCCTTTAACATCCAAACCCAGCGAACTAGCCACCAACCTACTACATCCACCACCAAAAACCGGCTTCACGCCAACAAACCATAGCCAACCCGACCATAGAAGCCACTCGCAGGCAGCAGCCCTAGGTACAAACCCTAGCGCTGCCGCTCAAGATCCGGAAATAGCCATTGCTCCGTCCACCTCCAGGGACCACGCGCCTGATTGGACGATTCCCCATGCCATTCCGACCCCGACGAAGGAGGCGCTTCTCCCTGGTGGCGCGCGTGGGGCAAACAGCAGCATGTGCGTGATCTGCCCATGTCATTTCAACCCCATGTTCTACTGTCGGATGCACCATTTCAACGGCATGCGGATTTGTTTGGTACAAAGGAGTTTCATCTTCGAGTTGGAGTGGAAGCAAAGGAGTTTCTTTGTGTCTATTACTGAATCTGGCATTGTGAGGTTGACAGAATGGGGACCGAGAACATCGAATGCAATATATATGGGGAGATTTGGTACCTTGTGGATGTTGAATATGATTGATAAATTGAGGGGGGCAAGCAAGCAAGAGGAGTTTATTGCTAAGTTTACTGAGTCATCGAGAGCTTTTATGGCACAGCGTTGTGGTAACAGTCGAGGCAGGTATCTGACGATAGCACAATATGGGGAGAGGCGTCGTAAAGGAGTGGTGATGGTACCGGAAGGTGCGAACAGAGAGGGATGGGTGTCGATGCAGCGAATGTTTCAGGCAGTTGTCGATTTTTGTCACTAGAGACAAAGTTGAGCGTCAAACGGTTAAAGTCAACAATCAACAAGGGAAGACATACGCTGCAGTTACGGCAAACCGACAGGTCGAGCAGAATACAAAAAAGCCGGTGCCGTTACAAAAGGATAGCGAGGGTCATCCTTTGATGCATAAGTTGAAGGCCAGAAGGTGCTCTAGACAGTTCATTGAGTAATGCTGAAATAACGGCTCGTATCCAGGGATTGAAAGGTGAGGTGGATGAATTGTTGAGGCTACTGGGAGGTGGCGCTCTAGAGGGCTCCAAGATGATTTGTTGTCATAAGTGCGGGGCTGGTATGTCTGAGTATTCGGCTAAGGAGACACAATCAAACTTGTTTCAAACTAAAGAAACGCAGGTGATGATTGAGTCCATCAGAGGGAATCAGGTACGGTATGATGTAGAGTGCAGTGGAGATGACGAGGGAGAAGAGATTATGGAGATGGATATGAATGAAAAATGCTCGGGGTATCAATTGAGGATTTCTTATGTATATGCTCAGGCGAAACAACTTTCAGGATAGGTGGTGTAAGTGGATTCAATTATGTATCTCTACAGTTTCGTTTTTCAGTTTTAGTTAGCAACCCTGAAGGTTACTTCCGGAATAGTAGAGGTTTAAGACAAGGTGATCCGTTGTCACCCTTGTTGTTTGTTATTGTGATGGGGCATTCAGTAAAATGATTGAGAAAGCTGTGACGGAGGGTTTGTTAAGAGGTTTTGCAGTTGTTCATCTACAGGTCTCCCATTTGTTATTTGCAGACGACACACCGATCTTTTGTGATGCAGAAGATATGCAAATTAGGAATTTGCGCCGCTTGCTTCTGTGTTTTGAAGCAGTCTTCTGTTTGAGGGCAAATATGGGGAAATCGGAGGTTATTCCAGTAGGGGAGGTTGCTAATGTGGAGGAATTAGCGGCCACACTCGAATGCAAAGTCGCACAATTGCCCATGTCATATCTTGGGCTTCCATTAGGTGCGAGGTTTAAAAGTAAACATATCTGGAATGGTATTCTTGAAAGGGTGAGGAGGAGGTTAGCGGGGTGGAAGCGTATTTATCTATTAAAAGGAGGCCGACTTACTCTCATTAAATTCACGCTTTCTAATTTTCCAACCTATTTTTTATCTTTGTTTTCTATTCCCGATGCAGTGGCAAATAGTTTGGAGAAGATGCAGAAGGATTTTCTTTGGGCAGGGTTGGGGGAAGAAAGGAAGTTTCATTTGGTCAAATGGGGATGATGTTTGTTCTTCTGTTAGGGTGGGGGGTCTTGGATTGAGGAGCCTTGTTTTATTTAACAAGGCATTGATGGGCAAGTGGTTGTATCCATTTGGAATGGAGAGGGAAAGCTTCTGGAGAGAAATTATTGGCGTGAAGTACGGTATCTTGAAGGGGGGCGCTCGGGTGAGGGTCGTAGTTCTTATGGGATGAGCTTGTGGAAGTATAACAGGAAAGGATGAAGCGATTTTCAGAATAGATTAGCTTTTGTAGTGGGGAACGGGACGAATATCAGATTTTGGGACAATTGTTAGTGTGAAGATCAAACATTAAAAGTGCGGTTTCCTTCTTTACATCGCATTGCCTTGGAGCCTTCAACCATGGTGAGTGATGCTATGGTCATATCTAAAGGGAATCCTAGCTGGAACATTACTTTCGGGAGGGGCTTACATAATTGGGAACTGGATAACTATGCATTGTTTTGGTCTCTCTGTATGATGTGCACATTCAAGTGGGAGAGGAAGATTGTAGCAGGTGGAGGGCAGCACGGAATGATTTGTTTTCTGTTCGTACTTATTTCAGATCCTTATTGGAACCTGTTGAGAGCTCATTCCCCTGGCAAAGGGTCTGGCAAAGTAAATTACCTCCAAGGGTGGCTTTTTTATTGTGGACGGTAGTGAGGGGACAGGTGTTACTGGCGGATAATCTTAGAAGAAAGGGTTATTGTATTACGGAGTGGTGCTATATGTATAAAAGGGATGGCAAGACGATCGATCATTTGTTCATTCATTGTGACGGTGTTCGTTGGATGTGAAATGATATTTTGGCTTCGCAACATATGAGTTAGGTGTTGTCAAGGCGTATCAAAGAGGTGGTGTGGGCATAGAAGAAAAAGTTTCGAGATAAGAATAGCAAGCTCGTGTGGGATCTCATTCTGAGATGCGTCATTTGGTGTGTGTGGAGAGAACGAAACGGCAGATGCTTTGAAGACCAAATACGGACGGCGGAGTAATTTAGGGCATTGTTTTATTTGACTTTGTATAGTTGGTTTAAGGCTATAACCATTAGTTCGATAGAAGGGTTGCCGAATTTTTTATCGTTTCTATCTTGTTTAAACTGATAATGTATTATCGTTTGATTTTATTTATAAAATTACGTGATTACCTATCAAAAAAAAAAGAAAGAACACGGCTAAAGAGTGTTTAAAAATTGGCTGAAAGCCTTGGGTTGCATAAAAGATGTATTCTTTCTTCACAGCTACTGTTATTACTTATTAGATCTGAGAAAGTTTGAGGGAATCTTCCAGAATATTTCAACCTTATATCAGTTGTATGGATAACATTGCTTAATTATGTACAGAACTTACATCTAATACTTAATCAAAGCATAATAAGCTCAATCCATGATCCTCTTCATCAATGCAAGTGATGTAACTCTTTTTCTTTTATATTTCTGTTATTCCAATTTTTGCATATTATAGCTCTGATGGAAAGTTTTGGGAAGACCTAACAAATTCATTGAAAAAACCAAAAAGGCACTTCTCAACATGCAGAGGAAAATAAAATTAAAGAGTACAATGTAGGAAATGCCCTAACCAAACCTGCGAATTGTGGCCCTTTAGTTCTTCTAGTAGCTGAGCTGTCTGCTTATCCCACACAAGCACGGACTGATCATCTGATCCGGATACCACCTTTCCTCTATCAGAGCTTATTGCCCGAACAGCTCTGCGAAGAAAGAGACGGTAACATAGACTTCAATAAATAAACAAAAACACAAATGATTGCTGCTAAAAGTATATTTGTGTGCGTATGCATGCATGTAAATTAGCCTGCCCCATAAAATAGAGAATGTACGAAATATACTTAGTGTGACCCTTCAGAGTTGCTTTGAGTTCTGAACCGCGAATGCTTGGATCCCATATCCTAACCTGCACATTTTGAAAATTAGAAAGTACAAAAATGCTCTTCATAGTTGCATTCAGAGATGGAGTGTGAGACATTCCCCATCTCTTTATCTTAATGTGTTGGAAGATAGAGACGTGGATATACTGCTCGTGAGCATAATGGTATACAAGGCGCAGATAGAAGATCTTACCGTGCAGTCTGTACTTCCACTGATGAGAAATCCTGCATCTTCACGGTCACCTACTAAATCCCACACTTCTCTTTTGGTTACACAATGTAAAGCGGTGATTGCTCCGCTATGACCTCTTAGTGTTCGAATATTAGTTTGCACTTTTTTCTGCCCAGCCGTGGATACATCCCTGTGAAGAGTCCCATTCTCATTTGATACTGAAATCAGTAAATAATGAAGCATGTCATAGAACAGAATACTTTATATTGCATTCACTTCTAAAATGTAATATGTAACTAAACTGCCACTATCAGAGGTCAACTTACAGGGACGACTAAAAGAGCTGGTTCTAGAGGTTGTATCCCTGCTAAACATGCTCTGAACCCAGCTCCTTCCAACACCAGTTGCCTCAGCAGATTGCTGAGTGCCATCGGCAGCATCTTGTGAACGTGGAGAAGGTAATCCATATGAAGACATGGATTGAGATTTGACAGAATGCATTCCCCAATACCCAATGCATATTTTCCGAATATGTGATAGAAATCCCCGAAGCTTTATCTGATTCACATTATACCAATGCAACAGGCACATAAAATTATTCATAGGAAGCAATCTAGACAATCGTAGAAATGGTAAGAAGAAAGAGGAAAGGAATTTACAGAACAATCACTAGTAAAGCTGTTAGGGGAGAAGGCCAACTATTAACTGTAGACTAGCTCCTTTCACCTTAAATTTGATATCCTAGTGGATAACTTAAAAAGTGCTCCAAGTATCCTCGTTATTATAGACGTACATCTAACTTTCGAATCCAATTAAATGGACACGTGCTCCTTTTATATATTTGTAATTAGAAATATAAGAGCAACATAAATGTCCTTTATGTCACGAATCATGGGGCAAACTGAACACATGAGATCGAAGCATTTTATAAACTCTCATTTCTATGAATTGTCCCATGTCAATGGATGGCAGTCAATTTGAGACGAGATACCTAAGCCCTGAGGGTCCAAAAGCAGAGTGAACAGATTACCTCATCTCTTTAAACACATGAAAGCCAGTTCCACATACCATATAGTTGCAATGGCAAACAAAAGTTACTGTGTAGCCTTGTATACAAATCAGATATTTTCCGGATGCTAGAAAGCTTTGATATGGAGTAATCAGGTATTTAAAAGATGCAAGAGATATAAATTATTGTTGCTACTTGCCACAAATATTCATAAAAAGCGTATTCACTGAATTATTTTCATCAACTAGCTGTTAGCTCAAGCAGTGTCCTACCACTCAATAGAAGTGCAATGATGAAATCTAAATAAAACAGGCAACAAAAAGCTACACTTAGTTGAAATAAATATTTGTTACCTACTTGTACTCCTTGTGATTGTTAGGGATTAAAGTGCAATTTCCTTTTTCACCTTGTATGTATATTCTTCTTTGTACACTTTCCATATATAATATACAAGAATTATTCTCCCAAACCTACATGGTATCAGAGCCACCGGTTACCTTAGTGCCGGCGACGTCCTTCCGGTAACCTTACTGCCGGAGATTTTTTCCCGGCTGCCTAGGCGCGATACGTTTTCCCGCTTTTCCCGGCTGCCCAGAAGCCTATTTTTCAGCTGCCCAGTCGCGACCCAGACGCAACGACGTCGTATCTGCTCCGGTGCTGGCGTCGCGCCTGGTCCTCACTGTTCCGGCGCCGTTCTTCTCTGCTTGCTCTCTGTCGTGCGGTTCCTGTGCTGCCGGGATTCTACTGCTCGATTTTGTGACTGCTTTGGGAGTGAAAAATCGATTTTGTGGCTGCTTTGGGAGTGAAAGAAGCTGATTCTCCTTCTCCCCACCCTGCCCTACCGAAATCTGTGCAAATTGGTGCCTATCCCTTCTCTCTCTTTGTGATACTGTAGCCACCATTTTTCTTTTGTGGGTAATGTTGTTGGGCAGCAACGAGTGAGGTTTGGATTTGGGTCGAGAAATCAAGTGGTTGATTGTTGCTAGTTTAAATTGAGCAGGGATTGTACAATTGAAGATCTTGAGGTGTTAATTTATGCTACAAATGGTGAACTCGTGATATGTGGGTTGATTAAACCTACCCTAAATCTTTAGTCGCAAAGCAATCTATTCTTGAAAGAATGGCGTCCCAGCGTTGCTTGTTCATCTTAGGGAAGGTATCTTTGGGTTGCACTCTACCTCTCTTGCATCGGATTGTTGGGTTATAGATTACGGAGCTACCGATCATTTTACCTGTAATTCCTCCGCATTTGATTCCTTGACAACTCCACTGTTGATCTGTTCAAATGGCTAATGGGACTCTGTTAAAGTTACCGGGGCCGGAAACGTCTCGTTTTCACCTACTTTTCTCTCATCCGTTTTGCTTGCACCACGCCTTTTCCACTAACCTCTTATCTATTAGCAAAATTACAAAACATCTTGATTGCTCTGTCATCTTCTCACCTACTAATTGTGTATTTCAGACAATCGAACGAAGATGACGATTGGCACCGGTAGAGAAAGAGGAGGGTTGTATTATTTGGAGGGACTACTGCATTGCAAGCGAGGATACTCACGGTCTCCAAGTTGTTAGTAAATCCTCCCCAAAAGATAAGATCCTTTTATGGCATTGTCGATTAGGTCATCCTTCATTTACTTATTTAGAACACTTGTTCCCAAAACTATTTAAAAATATTCCTAGTTCTAGTATGCGGTGTGAACAATGCATTTTTACCAAAAATCATCGTGTACCTTTCAAAGTCAGTTTCAATAAAAGTACTGTCCCTTTTTCTTGTGTTCATACTGATGTTTGGGGGCCTTTCTCTACTCCATCTGCTACAGGTCATAAATATTGTCTCTTTCATTGACGATTGTACAAGAGTTTGTTGGATATATTTGTTAAAAACTAAGGGTGAAGTCGTCCATGTTATTCCAAAATTCTTTAAAATGATCGAGACACAATTTCATATACGGGTTAAAGTTATTCATTCTGACAATGGCCGTGAGTTTGTAAATCAAACCCTTGAAAACTTCTTCTCTCGACTGCGGCATTCTCCATCGAGACCACTTGTGCTTACACCTCAACAAAATGGCATCGCAGCGAAAAAATCGACACATTCTTGAAGTGGCTCGGTTTTATGTTTCACTATGCGTGTTCCCAAAGCGTTCTGGCCGGTGACAACTGCCGTCTTTCTCATAAATCGCATGCCCGCTCGCATTATTGACTTTCAAACTCCTTTAAAAATGTTGTCCAAGTTTCACTCTATTTCCTCTGCTTTAAATCTTTGTCCCAAAATTTTTGGTTGTGTGTGTTATGTCCACGTGCATTCTCATCTCAGAGATAAATTTGATCCTCGTGCCTTGAAATGTGTCTTCCTTGGCTACTCTAGCTCCCAGAAGGGCTACAAATGTTTTCATCCCCCTACGGGAAAATACTATGTTTCTATAGATGTAGAATTTTGCGAGTCAAAGTCTTTTTTTTCTGATGATGTTTCGTTCGTTCCTCTTCAGGGGGAGATTAGTAGTAAGGAAGAAGAACGAGTGTGGTTAGAGGAAAAGAAAGTGTGGATTTCTGGAGTTGAGGGGAAATCCCAAGTTGAATCCCAAAATGAATCTCGAGTTGAGGGGGAATCCCAAGTTGAATCCCAAAATGAATCTCGAGTTGAGGGTGATAGATCACCTCGTTTGTTCCAAAAGTGTTATACAAGAAAAAATCTAGACAATGCTTGTAATCCTGTATTAGCTAATTCTGATCATGATAACCCTCTTGTTGATTCTACAGTGCCATCTGATTCTTCGGAGATTGAAAATGAGGTACCTCATATCCCTTCTACTCTATCTCTTGTTTCGATTTTAATCTGCGGACTTTAGATATAGTTGATACTCGGGATAGGAGATATCCTCTTCGAGTCCATAATAAGCACGATGGGTTTGGTTTTTTGAAATCTTCTTCCAATGCTATCTTTCCCATCTCGATTATATTATATTTCGTACCACCGTTTATCTAAGACTAATTTGGCGTTTGCCCTCCAATTATCTTCTGTATCTATCCCTAATCACTTTCAGGAAGCTCTTGATAAACCTAAGTGGAAATCCGCTATGGTAGAAGAAATGAATGCTCTCGAAAGAAACTCTACTTGGGAGATGGTCTTATTACCACCAGGGAAAAAGACCGTGGGATGCAAATGGGTGTACTCATTGAAATATAAGTCAGATGGAACTGTGGATAGGTATAAAGCTAGATTGGTGGCCAAAGGGTACACACAGACTTATGGGATTGACTATCAGGAAACTTTTGCTCCAGTAGCTAAGATGAATCTTAGAGTCATCATATCTCTACGATCAATCTCGATTGGCCATTAAGGCAATTTGATGTTAAAAATGCATTTCTTCACGGTGATCACGGAGGAAGTGTATATGGATCCTCCTCCCGTTTCACTCCTCGAGGGGATAATGTGTAAGTGAAGAAAGCTTGTATGGGCTAAAACAATCTCCAAGTGGTTTGGAAGATTGAGTTGTTCAATGAAAGAGTATGGCTTTAAACAAGCATGGCGGATTATACTCTATTTTATAAGAGAGATGGTCATGATATTACTATGCTCATTGTGTATGTGGATGATATGATTGTTACTGGTAGTAATCCTCGTGAGATTGAGAAGCTCCGAAGCCATTTGACAAAGGAGTTCGAAATGAAGGACTTGGGTACATTGAAGTATTTCTTGGGCATTGAGGTATCACGGTCCCAGCAAGGACTTATTCTATCTCGCGCAAGTACGTTCTTGATCTTCTAGCGAGAAGCTGGTATGTCGACTTGTGTTCTGTTGACACACGCCCGTTGAGGTAAATCATGGTCTATCTATTTATCACGATCAAATTCCGCAAACAAAGAGAGATACCAAAGATTGGTGGGGAAGTTGATTTATCTAACTCACATACGAGACTGATTTGTCATATGCAATTAGTGTTGTGAGTCAATTCATGCATAACCCCAGTGAGCAACATATGAGTACAGTTAATCGGATATTGGCATATCTAAAGTCCTCTCCAGGCAAGGGCATTCTCTACTCAAAAAGTGGGCATTTAGATATTGTGGGTTACACGGATTCTGATTTTCTTTGGATCGAGATCGATTTAAAAATCTACATCGGGGATATGTATCTTTTGTTGGAGGTAATCTTGTGAGCGGGAGGAGTAAGAAACAAAATGTGGTCTCACTATCCAAAGGTCTTTGAAGCGGAGTATCGAGCATTACATTATGCAACTACCGAGCTTACATGGTTAAAACTCCTCCTTAGTGAACTTGGATTTGGTCCGGACAAGCCTATGTTACTTTTCTGTGACAACACTGCTGCCATCAAAATTGCAAACAACCCTGTGCAACATGATAGAACAAAGCATGTTGAACTTGATAGGAACTACATCAAAGATAATCTTGACTCCAAAAATATAGAGGTTCCATACATCAAGAGGGCCGAACAATTGGCTGATATAATGACACATGGAGTTGCTAGTTCTCCATTCTATGCAGTGATCTCCAAGTTGGGCATGTGTGATATCTATGCACCAACTTGAGGGGGAGAGTTGAAATAAATATTTGTTACCTACTTGTACTCCTTGTGATTGTTAGGGATTAAAGTGCAATTTCCTTTTTTACCTTGTATGTATATTCTTCTTTGTACACTTTCCATATATAATATACAAGAATTATTCTCCCAAACCTACACACTTGATTCCCGGTAAACTCATGAATTCCTTTTCTCCATCTGATCCAATTTTATATCTACTATAAAGGTCCTATACAATCAAATCTTTGTACTCATACTTGCGAGAGAAAGAATCTTTAAACGCACTCAAGACATGAATCTACCATCTAAATTACACTTACCTTGATTGACGTGTATCCACATTTCTTCATTTATTCTAGTATCGTTATAATTGCATATTAATATATCTTACAGATATTGTCTTAGCGGTGACACACTATATTATATAAAGCATATCGGTCAGTCTCATAGACATTCTATAGAACTTGCCTTTTTAATTGGTATATCCAGATCAAAGAATTCTTGCAACACTTTCGTATTTGACCCAATCTACTCTAATCTTATGACTAGACACTTTTTACAAATAATTAAACATAAATATCTCAATCTCTTTAAGAAAGCATGATATGTTTTGTGGAAAACCGGATCACATCAAATAAGAAGGAAGGTGATAATTAGGCAGGATTGATTAAAGATTATTTCCTTCCATAATTAGTGTTGTATAGTATATTATTTGATTTCTTACTAGTTTTAGGAGATTTGAAGTTTCCTTTTTACAGCTTCCTTTGTATTATAAATTGTAACTCGTGGCATTGTACCATCATTGAGAAATAAAACAATCAATTTCTCTACTTGGTATCAGAGCATGGTCATTTAAACATTCAAATCACCTTCGACAAAGATCATATCTTGAATTGAGTGGATCAACCCACTTTCTACAAAGATCATACTTTTGTTCATAATGCTTCATAAGTTTGGCCCACTTTCTACAATCGGACCATTATTATCATCAGGACTCGAGGAGAAAAATATGTATTGTGTCTATCTGCACCACATAAAAAAGTTGAAGGTGATGGACTTGAAATATGATGTGACTTACAAGATGCTTATAGCCAACATTATTCTTCCCGGCAATGGTTTCGATCATGTACCATGCATCAGTGTCAGTAAGTCCTAAACCAGCCTTCAAGAGAGTAAAGAAAAGAGAATTTAGTCAAAAACAAACAGGAACAGAGTTAAATGAGGAAATAAGGGACAAAAGATACCATATGTGTCGCGACAATGATAAGTTGTGTTGTTACCAATGTTGCATAATTGGTTGACCTGAAATAATAGTAGCAATAGCATAAAAGAATTGTGATAATAGACCTTTTACTTTCATTCTTTCCAGTCTTGACTTCTCTTCCTACCGAGCATATGATTATATTTGAGTGACTGCTTTAATACATCAGGATAAATATGTAAATGGTAGTTCACCCAAAAAGTAAAAGTGGCCTACACAAAATAAGAGAGAAATTTCATCAAATGGCATTGTTGTCTTGACAATGGAAAGGAAGATCTTTCTCGATGTGATTTTTGGTACTTTCCCAACTACATAAGGACTTCCAAATTGATTTGAAAAGAATTCTGAAGTGTCGAATAATGACTCTCCCAAACACAAGGAGGCATGTTGAAGATGTAAACATAAATAAATAATCCCTTTTTTCTTCTCTAAGAGCTTAAACTTATATCAAACCACCACATGATCATCTTCCTCTTCTGCATCCAAAGATCCAAAGTCGGAGTGAAACTAGTGTGTCACGGCAATATTTCTTTCTACTCGTTACCTTAACATAACTTTGACAAATTATATTAACTAAACCATCTCCCAGGGTCACTATTCCTGCTAACATGATAATGGGAGCTACAGGAGGTATAGGCAATTATTGGACCTTTAATAACCTTCTACAATGTGGATGTTATGTAATGATCTGTTGGCTTTTCACGTATTACTAGCCTTAGCTGAGAGTGCAACCCTGATAACATGAAACTCACATATCCTCCTTCATCTCTTTCTCTAGAAGCCCTAACCACCATCTTCCTCTTGTACATCCAAAGATTCTGAGAGTCAAAGTACGACTTTTGTGTCACGGCAATATTTCTTTGTCTATTCTTTTCCTTAATGTACTTTTGACAAAGTATATTAATCAAACCCTCTCCTTGGGTCACTATTTCTGCTTGCAGTATAATGGCAGCTACGGAAGGTAAAGCAAATGTTTCAACCTGTAATAGCCTTAAATATTCTTATACAATGTAGATGTCATATAACGATATGTTGGTTTTTATCCCTAGCTCCGTTTTGCTGCCTTCCAGAGACAATCAAAAGCCATTTATCTAGCATCCTCCAAGTTTCATCTCTGGCGGCAAACCCCTACCCCCATTTTCAATCAATTCAGATCTCCTAAACCAGTTCCCCTGCCCCCATAATTCTTACACTGACCTTAAAGTATGACTAGGATTTAGGTCAGAGATGTCGAAAGAAACACCATAACTCAGACGGGGGCGTTATAAGAGGCTTTTGTCTGATACTGGCTTACTAGACTTCAAAAGGAAGGTTGTTGACAGGGAGCCCATAATGGGGGCAGCAGAAGAAACGAATTTACTAATATTACACTATGAAACATATGATTGGCACAGTTCAGCTGAAATGAAATGAAGCATCAACATGAAGAAATCCTTACTTGTTAGAAAATCGGTCCAGTAGACAGTCAAAGTATCCTTCCCAGAAGCTGCAAAAAGCATCGATATGTTAGTCAAAAGCTTTTTGGTGTAGATGTCTTTTATCATCAAGTTGCATAATTATTAAGCAAACAGACATATTTTAAAACAGTATGTTTAAAAAGCTCGTCCTAATTTCACACTACTACTCAATATGAAACAAAATCATTATTTTAAAGTACTATACAAAGAAAAGTACATACTCGTCCTAATTTCACACTACTACTCAATATGAAACAAAATCATTATTTTAAAGTACTATACAAAGAAAAGTACATAAAAATATGCACTCATGCTCCACATTTTCAAAATAATGAAAATTAAACAATGATTTGACTGAAGTATATCTGGGTTATACTAAACCGCCAGACAAGTTAAAAAGGACATGCAAACGAATGGAAGGGAATGTTTTTCCATCAAATTGATGAAGATAGAAACATATAGCCCCCTGTTTGGAATAGATTAAAAATCTGATTTTAATATCAAGTCGAAATCTATAATTAATTCATGCAACTCACAACGTTTCAACCACACATTTCATCAACTTTTAATAAAATCTACTAAAAATCTGATTTTAGTCTACATCAAACAGGGGCATAGGGTAAAAATAGTTTTGAAGAAAGATATACTGTATACAACAAGATGATAGATGCATACCGTAGCTCCTCCCAGATAGAAAGAGAGCGAAGGTGTCGCTGAACATAGTCAGAGACATTGTTCATGTCCCTTTTGTACATCTCAGCAGACACTTCAAGGGCGTCTCTAATAGTTGCCATGTCATTACGAGCTGTAGCACGACTAATGGCTGTTTTGAGCTGTAGTTTCACCAAAGGAATTACTATCAAGCACAACCTTTCAAATGTTCCACCAATGCAAACTATACTTTGTATTTAGATTAAAAAATTGCACATATGCTATCTTTGGTTGCTAGTATATATTGCAACTATTTTTAATTTTTATACGCTATATTTTTCCTTTTGAATTTGTTGAAGGTACCACAAATTTTGATAGTAGTTTGTGTACATCTTACGTCAACATAATTGGTTTCAGTTCAAGTGCGAAGCGCTTAGCACATAAAGGGGCCTGTTTGAATGGAGCATCAAGTTTCCAAATAGTAGAGTATAATTTTGATGTGTGAACCATGCTTTGGGCCTACAGCACCAGTCCATGGATATATGTTGTGGTGCTAGCAAGGAGTCCTTTAGATAAATCAGTTGCTTCACTTGAATAGTGGAAACTTCAGATACTGTTTTGTGTGAACTGCTATTTTCTCTATAAACCTGTCAGCTGGGTTTTACTTTTAACTCTATGGAAGAATAGTGCTAAGGTTGTGCCTGAGATAGTCAGCATTTATGGACTGAATATGTGATGTTTTTCTATAATTCCCGTCATCTTTTTGCCTCTGAGTTTTACTATTTTCTAGCTGGTAATTTATGCGTTGTTAAGGGTAAGGACTTCATCTGTAGCTTATTGTGAGAATTGAAAGAAAATTCCATATATAGCCTGCTAAAAGAGATTGCAAATCCTTCCTTCATTTTAGATTTATGAAATATATCAACTAAAATGTATTATATGATGTTAAAAAAGATATTTTGACGGGAGTAATTCCGTTAAAATCTTAAGGTTTACCCATGATAGATTGGAAGCGGTTCCATCTCACAAAAAAGTAAAAATAATAAATAAATAATAAACCTTTTGTTTCTAAAGTTAGATCAGAGAGTAATATGTATCCCCCTTAATAGAAGTTAAAAAGATCCATCGTTGGAAGATGAATGCAATGTAATGAATAGAAAGAGTAGATGAAAATACTTTGACATAGTAAATTGTGTTTATGTTGTAAATAGAAACACAGTTCAGTCTTTCATTCAAATTCAAAAAATATAAGCTAAACAAACCAGTTCTTTCACGGCAATAAACTGCTCATCAGTCAATTGACAGGTCCATCCCTGTGGAAAAACTAAATATAAGAAAGAGAAGAACATCAACATGCAAGAAATGCATCAATATGTACTAGTTGAGAGAACATACCGAATGAATGTGCTCTCTTATACATTCAACAAAACCACTGCCTCCAATTCCCTCAGCATCAGACTCAATCAAAGCTAATAAATCAATAAGAATATGACAGTGAATTGGTACATCCTTAAACATTCAAGAAAAAAAAAATTGATAAGTAAAATGTACTTGTTGATAGTGGGATTTGAACCCACGCCCTTTCGGACCAAACATTCAAGAAAAATTCCGACGCCAATAATGATACGATACTATTCCCACAAAAAATATGATGAAAATAAGTCTAGTCATGAGAGCATACCAAGGATAGTTCCATACTCAAATGATGAAAGAGGATCATCAGTTGCTCCCAATTTCAAAAGACGTAACCATAACCCCTAATAAAAAAGGAAACCAGCAAATTTCAAATGAAAGAAATTCATTTGCAATCACAAATAGAAAACAAAACATGATATTTAGCTTTGAAACACTAGTATCAATAACTTCTATCAACCAAGTTTTGAATCCAAAGCACATTCCACACCAATGTTTGTCTCATTTTGTGTTGACCCAGGTATGGAGCCCCAAAGTGCCAGGTCCATGTAAGTTGGATCACAGCTTATACAAATGTACCCACAAGATCTACTTAAACATATAAGTACTACAATAAAGTGGTAAAAAAAATTCTTATTATAGCATAAATGATAACAAAAGACACTACAAAGTGTGTTTGGCTAAGCTTAATAAATTTAATTTCTAGTTTACCTGTAAGTAAATAGCTATGTATAAAATATAACAACAATCTAAGCCTTATTTCCAATAAATTTGGCATCGGCTACATAAATCCTTCTTCGCTATTCTTCATTGCTAAATCTACAGGGAGATCTAAGGGAACTTGATCCATTAATTTAGTCTACCCCTCCCTCTCCTACATTGATCTACAAAAATCATGTCACTGTTGTCGACAAGGGACTCTTCAGGTCGACACCAAACATGACCCAACCACCTAAATCTTCCTTAATTTATCATCAATAGGCGCCACATCCACTTGTAGGTGTGTATATCCTCGTTTCTAATCTTATCCATCTTAGTATTTTTTTTTTTTTATAGGTAATCAAATAATTTTATTAATCAAAAAAGAATACACAGGAAGTGTATTATCAACTTAAACAAGAAAGAAAAGACATGAAGTTGGGCAGCCCCTCTATAGGATCTTGTCCATCTTAGTATGAATGCACTGCTATCTTGGCATCCTGATTTGTTTTTCGTTTCCTTTTTTTTATTAAAAAGTTAGAATAATTTAAAGTAATATCAGTCTTACCGTGAAAATAAGTAACCTTTTTTTACTCATAAGAAAAAAATAATCTACCAAAATGTGTTGGAAGCACAAAGTAGCTGAATATGAAGTTCAAATAACCTTTAAGCTAGCCAAACAAGCTGAAAATGGAAAATTTTGGTTGAAGTAACAGTTAAAGTGGTAAAGAAACGTATGTTTGACAGTAAGACTACCAACAGAACAAGGTGATGTAAAGAAGAAAACATGTCACCTGCAGCTTCACTTGGATGTCCAGCACCATGCGCTCCCTTTCAGCCTATAGGAAATAAACATTCCAGCCATTTAAGATCATGCTAAAAGTTAGGTCAAAAACCACAAGTATCATCATTATATAATATGTCACTCACAGCTCTCTCTCTAGGACTTAAGCTTTCAGCTTTAGGGTCTCTACCAGCAGGCACCGAAGGTGAACTGGTTGAAGAAACAATAAAAAATGTTAAATCTGAAGCAAACAAACTGGAAAGACATATTTAACAACAGTCTAGATCTCAGTATAGGGGATAATTTCATATACCTAGGAGTATGGATTCCAGTTAATTCAAGAGCCCCACTTGCTGCAGCTAGAATCTGTTTCCTCTTCTCTTCCTGTTCCTCAGTTCTGATATTTGACGGAAACCTATCATAACAATATTTTGCACCCGATCCTGATACCAAAGAAAATGAAGTAGGACGACATTTAAATGAAGATACCTTGACATGTTTTCCCTAAATATTGATGATAATTAAGGCAGGATCCATTAAAAAACAAAGCTGTACCTGATATTCCCACACCAGGATCAGAAATAGTTACAATTTCAGGTTCCGCCGAAAGTGAGGGAAGAATTGATAAAGGATTTTGACCCCTGCCAATTGCATCTTGTAACTTATCGAGGAGATTGTTGCCGTTTTCTTCAGACCCAAGACCTCTCTCCAAATAATCTAAGAAACCCTGGGAGTCTAAGAACTGGGTAATCTGTTAAAATCACAAGCAAGATAAATAACTCAGTGACCTTACATCTAGATATTAAAAAGCAATTAGAAGTTAAATTTGCGATCATAAGAAAGTCAGCAAAGACTGGTTTATAATACTTATATGAAAACATACCATTGGATCTGGTGGTTGGTTTGTTGAACGAGATCGCTTCTTCAAGAATGCCTGAGTGTTAAAGACATGAGTCGCGGTATTTTCCTGGAAAAAGAAAAGAATCATGTTCACTTGCTGAATCAACACTTTGATAGACAATAAGCATAAGGTATGAGCTTCATACTATGAAATTGCGATAGCCACCTAAAATTGATGCAAAGAATTTTAGAAATATGAACCTGTAAACATCAAAAAAGATAAAGTAAGATTTTTGTGTCCATATGCTACCCTGCATTGACAGGCTAAAACATCATTAAATGAGTAGAAGTAGCATTTGCAGTAAACAGAGTATCTTCATAACATGATACATGACTGAGCATAAGCTCACCAGGCTATTCCAACTACTTAGAATCGACTTCAGAAAACTAGAAAATCATATATAACATAAAAAAATACCCAGGTAAATCAAAAGACTCAAATATTAATGCATGTGACCTATCACCATAAAGTAAAAATAACTCCTTATGATAAGCAACTGAAAAAAATTCTTGCTAATGGTTCCCCTCGAATCAAACAAACAAAGAAGGAATCCCGTTGAGTTCTTATCCTTTCATGTCAACAACTCAATTCATCCGGTTACTACAGGGATGAAACCAATCAAAAGAAAATAGCTATTAAACCGATCACAATCATATATAACATAAAAAATACCCAGGTAAATTAAAAGATTAAAATATTAATGCATGTGACCTATCACAAAAAAGTAAAAATAACAAAAAAGGTATTTAATATTTCAGAAACCTCAACAACAAACTTCCATTAACCTAATCTCTAACCGCGTTGAACTACTCATAAAATTTCGACCATAGGATTATGAGACGGATCAGCAATGATCCTTATTATAACTCCTAGTGTTACTCTTGAACAATTCTTATATTACTGACCAAAATTAATAGTATCTTCAAGTAAAATAAAAGAGCGAGAATGAGACAAATAACCCAACTATCCAGGCTAAAGGCAGTTAGGGCATAGATATCAGCCCATCAATGAGGAGTTCATAAAAAAATGAGTTGGCGACCAAGAATCACCTAAGTTGGAGGTTGAGATCCTCTCCCCAAGGCCTGCTGCTGCTTCTAGGATATTGCTCAGAGAAATAATCATCCTTCATTTGGTCTATCAAAACAACATTTGGATACAATAATTTCATAATTTCATCTTTTAAAGAACTGTATTCTGGTTCTGGTATGGGAGGAATGTCCTCTGATGTAGTGATGCGATTATGCTCAAGGTCAACCACTACTACCTACAACAAATTAGAGGGAAAATATTAAATCTTAAGTAAAGCACTATTGTGATATTAGATTGAACAGCATATGCATGACAATATCTTGCTGCTATGAAATTTATATTGTATTGAACCAGATATCAATTAAAACAGAGGAACTTGTGCAAGGACCAAGATTCTTTGGCTACAGATACAGTCAAAATAAAAATCAAATTAACATTGTCAATTGACTAAATAAACACTTCTGAGGATTGGCAAAGGTTGCTGCTTGAAAATCTATGGTACTATTCCCATTTATTAGCACAAAAAAATTACAGGAAAAAATTATGTAAGAATAACTGAAGTATCAAAAAGACAAAAATTGTTGCATAAATCTGAAGACCATCGGATGTAAAGAAAATTAGGTTTTATATTTAAAAAATCAGAACTGAAGTTAGTAAATACATAACTCCAACAACGAACAACAACCTTCTCATGCAGACATTATAAGTCATAATGTACATTACACATACTATTACAGCTATTCATCTTCGAATTACATATTGTAATTTATTCTAATAATTGGCTGTAATTCGTGACCTCATGTATATATGTCGGAAATCATCTTGGCACTCCTGAGTCCAGTATCTAAGAGCCATTACTCGAATACTCTAATTGCACCACCTAGCCACCACATATCAACCCTTTCCTTTTTTTTTCTTTGTTGTTTGAGGACAAGCAATCCTAAATATGATTTATCAAAGCAATGCAAAAATCTTCTTGAAAATCAAATAAGTTGGAAAATGCATCTAAGTTGCAAAGAAAACTATCCCAAAGGACAAGAATATCTAGGCCTCAGAAGATTGAACATATAGCCATGACAGGCTTAGCAATACCTTAAATGAACATCAAATACACATCATGAGTGAAATGTAGGCATCCTCACAATAAGAAAACAAAAAAATTATATCATATATATAGAGTAAAATAACATCGTGCAGACAACAGGTGATTAATTCGAAAATATTTGAAAAACAGAAGAACGAGAAAAAGGAAACTTTGCCATGTGAAATGCAGGTTCAAAAATTAAATCCACAGACAGGACTTACACCATCCATCATCAGTCCATAAGTATCAACACCTGAATGAAGGCCCATCATATATGGCGTGGGAGCATCAATGTAGTCTACTCCGCTGAAAAATAGTAGCGGAATGTAGACATGCTTCAGAAGAATAAACATTCAAAGATCAGATGGAAGTTCTCATAGATTTGAATAATGATCTTAGTATTTACAGGCACATTAAAATATTGAATTATCAACACTGCTCACTAGCTACATATCAAAGAGAACACTAAGAAACCATACCTGCCAACGAAATGGATATATTAAATGACATATGGCCTCCGATACAAGAGTTAAAACGGAATATCTGCATAAACCATGCATAGGGCATAGTTAGTATAGCAAGGGACAAGGAGAACACATTAAGTATAAATTCGATTTTTTTTCATAAGTCTGTTGATAAGTTCAGCTTATAAAGCAATGATGACGAGAGTAATAAATTAGATATCCACATATGTGATGGATGGTGACCAAAACCAAGGATCAAAAAAACAATACAGCTCAGATATGACTTTTACTCTTGAAGAAATATCAAATTCTATCCCTTTATGTTCTTTTCTTAAGTCACACCACATTAACCAAAAAATGTAAATATATATTAGAAGGAACATGAAACTATTCCTTTCAAATACAGTTATAATCTGGATATTTTTTGCAGCTGTACATTTATAATGTTATATATCTATTATCTTTATTATACTAAAATTTCATACATTATATTATCTTTACAAGTACGTAGGTTAGGCAACATATTATCTTGGTGAATACATGCCATTTATTACAATGAAAATAAAGAAAAACAATTGAAGGGTCCTTGTCCATGTACCACTCAACTCAACTAAGACTTCCCATACTTGTAAAATATGTGAAAGTATCAGCAAACAAGTTAGACTCTAATTTGTTCAGTTTTTTTCATTTCAGACACAAACCACCTCTCAGGATGCATATGTAAAAGATAGGGTATTTGTCCAAGGCCATACGACTCATGGGAGAATATAAATGGAAATAAAACATATTTGAATGGTGGATTGTAAGTCTAGATATTGTTACAATGTGCTAATGTCGAGTGTAATACAGGAGTACAATTCTTTTCAACATACAGAGTAATCAATCAACTGCATCTTTTTTCCTTAGAATGCAATACAAAAATGAATTCATAGCAGCTTTTGACCACTGAAAATTGGTCCATAACTTGTGAGTCATATGATTTAAATGACAAACAAATTAGAAAACAATACATGCCTAAAAGATTAGGCAATCATCAGTACCCTTCCAAAGTCATCATCATAAAGAGTTCATAACTTCCAAGAATTGAATGGAAATCCCAAGTAGACACGGCATAAAGAATCAACAAAAGAATGGACCCAAAAAATGATCAAATGCTCGAAAGAATGCCAGTGAAATATATTGATTTAGGATTATTTGCTATACTCGTGAAATTAGAGCAAAAAGGAGGCATGGAGCACTAATTGAGGAGTACTATTTTTCAATCTTGAAAGTGATAAAGGTGGGTGATGGAGGTAGTGGGGCTGGATTGGGGGAACGAGGATACTGAGCCGAAACATGTACCATATTTCAAATCACGGAAGCAGCAAAGGTAAAAGTATGGTCAAAACAGGTAATGCATACGATATATGAAAGAAACAGAAACTGGTAAAGTATGCTTGAAAATATCTATATTCAAGAAAAGAAGATCACTTGCGTATCCAACTTGCGCAAAATTATGAACAGGGCAAAATAAAATACTTGTTTGACCGGAGTAAAATCCTTCTTTCAATCAATACAGCTGTAAACAGTTTGATAAAATTATCAACATCCAAACACTGGACCAAAGGCTGGAATGATATCTGCCAAATAGACAGTGACTAGTCAAATAGTGTTAGAAAAGATAAATCAAGTTATCCTAAAAGCAAAAATTAGTTAAACAAAACCTGAATGAAACATTATAATAGTAAGACATACATCAGCATGAGGAAGCCCGTCCTTTGGTGGAACCTCTACAGCAAGTAGGCTATTCTCAACAGCAAACAGCACTCGATCCATCCCAGGTGTAGGCAAAGGTACATTGGACACTAAATATGCTATGACTTCCCACAATGGCTTGCTGAAATTGTTGTAAAGCTTAGCACATTAATTGCAATAGATGGAAATAACATGAAGATTTATCTCCAAAGAATAATACTAATAAACTTCCGGAGTCATTAGAAAATAGAAGGAAACAAACAAAACTTCTGTTAGAAGTGTGTGACGTGACCTTGCAACAGCATACTATGCATCTTTATTATGGTATCCTTGAATATTAAAATGGATTTACTTATGTCGCCAATATTTGTGTCTCTTTGACATTAGTTCTTGTATCATGCATTCCGCATGCAGCAGATAGGCAAAATACAACCTTTGGCAAAGTCTATCACGGTCTCTTACAAAAAATGTAAACAGAACAGGCACTAGGCATTTCACAGACCCTTCAGGTATCACAAATGTTATTCTCGGACAAGTTAATCTGTCCTCCTGTAGGTGGTAAGCTTTATGGCCATTAATAAGAGCATCCCTTATTGAGCGCGAGATAAAAATGCAAGGATATTTCTACGATATGCGCAGATCATCATTTGGCACTTGTATGTGTGTTTGTATATATATATGTATATGTTGGTTATGTAAAGAGATGTTTAACATAAATGCAGTTTGGGCATGATGATGATGTGTGTTGAACATGTATGGGCAGAAGCTGCAGAGCTGAACACATGCTATGGTGGTATTCAGAAATTTTATTCCTCCCCTTCTTCATTTTCCTGTTTTTCTTTTTGTGGGAAGAAGACCTGGGAGGTTCATTGCTTTTTCCATCTCTATGTTTTTTGAATTACTCAGCAATCAACGTTATGGGTGATGTGATAGGGGTCTATTTCTTTATGTTAGGGAGTTGGTCTGTGATTCAACTTAATTTCCTTTACAAACTATATAAATTGTTTCCTGTTCTAGATTACATGATAGTTTTATAATATCCTCTATAAACGTCAAGTCTCCTCAGGGCCATAGAGGTAAGTACCCGACCGTAAACTTCAGGGACCCGTGGAATTAGTCGAGGTGCGCGCAAGTTGGCCTGGACAAAAAAAATATATCCTCTATAAACTGTTTCCTATTCTAGATTAAATTATAGTTTAGTAATATCCTCTTTCAATATTTTTTCTACAGCCTATGAGTTTGTATTTGTATTATCTCCTATCCTCCAAATCAAAATAGGAAAAGAAAATATGGATATAACTAAAACTGAACAGGAAGCTCTAGAAATTCAGGAGTGGAGGGATGCAATGCTTGAAGGGATGAAAGCTCTTGGAGAGAATGGTATTGGGAAATCATGGAGCTACCAACAGAAAAGACCTCAATAGGATTTGGGTGGACTTTCCTGGTCAAGTGAAAAGCCAAAGGAACTATTGAAAGAGACAAGGTGACACTAGTTGCAAAAGGATAGACACTAACATATATGCTAGATATAAGAATATGTTATTGATTACCAAGAGACACTCGCTTGGGTGGCAAAGATAAATATAGTTAGGGTCCTACTATCTCTTGCAGCTAATATTAACTCATCTCATCATCAACTACAACTCAAGAACAAGTCTCTTAAAAGAAAACTCAATGAGGAATTTTACATATAGCTGCCCCCAAGTTTTGAGAACTGTTACGGAAAAGTAAAAGTGTAAACTGAAGAGATCTATCTACGACTTAAAACAATCACTTAGAGCATGGCTTCACAGATTTTCAAAGTTCATAAAGACCTCAACTTCTCCCAAAATCAAGTGGATCACACCCTATTCTTCTAGCATTCTATGGATGGCAAGATCACTGTTCTTATTGAGCATGTAGATTATATTATCCTCCCCGAAAAAATGACGGCAACATTTGACAGCTAAATTGTTACTATCAAATGCCTACAACATAAATGACTTGGGTCTACTACAGCATTCTCTTCGAACGGAGATGGTTCGAGTAGAGAAATTTCAGCTTCTCAAAGAAAGTGTATGTACAACTAGTTAGAAGATGTAGAGATTCTTGGCTTGACCACGAGATATTCAAATCAAGCCAAATCATAAACTCGAGAGAAAAAATAAGTAGAGAGGTGATATAATGAACGACAAAGTAGGTAAACTTAGCTATATATCACACACAAGCATGTTACAGTAAGCATAGTGAGCAAAATTCATGCACTCGTCCCAAGGAGGACATATGGAAGTCATCAATAAAGTACTCGGGTATTTTAAATGCACTGTAGGAAAGTCTAGTCTTCAAAAAGGGTAAACATAGAAGAGTTGAGGCATATATGGTGGTAACGAAGCTAGATCTGTTAATGGTAAAAGGTCGACCTCACGTTTCAGTACCATGGCAGTTGGAAATCCAGTCACTTGGAGAAGTAGGAAATGGTTATAGCATAAAAGCAGATTTTAAGGTTGTTGCTCAAGGAATTGTGAAGTTATTTTAATAACAAGATAATTAGAATAGTTGAAAATCAAAAAGGAAGCGCCAGTGAAGCTCAATTGTGACAATGAAGTTTCCACAAACCTAGCCAACAATCAAAGAGCAACACGAGAACCAACATGTGAAGGTAAACAGATAATTCATCAATGAAAAACTAGAAATGGTCTTATTTGTATGCCATGTATGCCAGAAAATGAAGAACCGGTTGATGTACTTGCTAAGGGACTGTTGAAACGTATATTTTACTACTTGATGAGCAAGTTAAGCATGACTGACATCCATGAGCCAGCTTGAGAGAAAGTGCTGGAATTGCTAGTGTTGGAGATTTTATTTACTCAACTTCTTATATTAAGGAGCTAAATTAGGAATTATGATCTAATAATCAAACTGAATGTCCTATTTTAGATTAGATTGACAGGCATATTAATTGTTTTCTGTTCTGGGTTACATTGACAATTGTATAGTTGCACAGTCTATATGTTGTTGTATTTTACTCTTTAAATCAAAAGTAGAAAAGAAAATACAGATTCGCTTCATTTCTGTTTGCAGTTCTCTTATTTCAGAGATAAACGCAAAAATCCCTCAAGCAATTTAATACCAGATCAATATCCTATATTTTCTACATATTTGCAACTTTTTAACATGTTTCGTTTCATTCGTCTCATTTGCTAAAGCAATAAAATCCTGCTTCCGGTCATGAGCAGGTTTCAATACCCATAACAAACACATAGCAAAGAACTTATCATATTTGAAAATATTCTCAAAAAGGGTTAACTTAACCAAAATTGGACTTTCAGCAGATTTATCATGTCATGTCCATTAATGTCTTCTCAACAGGACAACTTATGCTCATGGATAAGGTTTTATTTAGGTAATCGGATTTATAAAACTAATGAAAAGCAACTTGAGCAATTTGATACCTGATCAATATCCTATCATTTGCTGCATATTTACAACTTTTATCATGTTTCATTTCATTTGCTAAAGCATTAGAATCTTGCTTTTGGTCATGAGCAGGTCTCAGTACCCATAGAAAACCCATAGTAAAGAACTTATCATGTTTGAGCATGATCTCAAAAATTATAAACTTGACCGTAGTAGTATTCTCCAATTTAAATGATCTGCCTACAGAGGTCATCTATATTCCGTAAAAGAAAAGGGGCAGGGCGGATTTATTCCCTTGACTGGTTAGGAAAACCCTGATGAGAATGTTTTATAGTATTAGACGAACATGGAAGCGAAATTGCGTTGTTTAAACTTCTAAGTTTTAACTAGGTGCCAGCTGCTAAGTTTTCAAATTGATGTCTTTTTACTCTTAAATTATCTGTTTCTACAGGATGTTCCGTTATTCAGACACGCACATGCAGAACGAGACAAAAATAAAATAAATAAAAAATTACTAGTCCACAAGATCCAATGATCCAGTGAGAGCCCAGAGAGTCGGGGAAAATGACTATCCATTTAATCAATGGTGCATCCATTAAAATGCTCCTTTCCCCCATTTAAACTCGAGTACTACAGACAAATGCAAAAATTCAACTCCTCTGATTATAGATGGCACAGAGTGAGTATTTCATGATATAATTATATAGATTCATTCATATTCAGATTAAACGCATAACAGGATAGTATAATAAGAATGACTTGTTACTTGTAGGAGATCATTAGGAGCGTGATCAATTCATACCTACTTCCAGAAGCTGAAAAACAAAGAACAAAAATTTCCTCCAAAGCTTCACGCAGGATTTGGAAGCTGGGCCCGCGTGACACAAAACAAATACACTTGTCCGCATACGAATTAGCTGGAATTCGATACGCCTCAGCAATATCCTCACACACGGGATCCCGAAATGCAATACAGCTCACATAAATCTTGGACCCATCTCCCTCAGTTAAAACAATAGGATAACTCCGAGGAAACGTTGAAGGGTCATTCGAATTGAACCCAGATGAATGGAATTCAACCCCAGCCGGCAAAACGCAGGTGGGGAGTTGAGGGGGTGGGGGTGGGTAGAGAGAGTGATCCGAAGGAGGGTACTGATCGAGAAGAGAAGGTAAGTACAAGATGCCAGCGCCATGGTAGCCTTTGTCACCATCGAGGGTCCGAATTTCTGGCCCGACTCCGCACACAACGAAGTACTCGAAGATCCGGGCCATTCGATTGGGTCCGGAATTCAGATCTGGAGAGGGTTTGTTCGAGTTAATGGGATTTTTACTGGATTTTCATGGTATGAATGAATGAGTTTGAGCAATGCGATCGAGAAGAATGGCAAGAATTTTCCCAATTGCGTGCTTGTTCGTGCGGGAGAAAGATTTTCTTTTGAAAATTAGCTGTCGGTAGGCTGTTTCACCTGAATTAGAAGGATGCAGGAGTGAAATGTTGAGTTAAATGTTTTATTGGCCACTCAACTTTGAGGTATGTCGTGACTTACTCACCAAACTTTTAAACTTTTCTCGATGACCACTGCACTTTGATCCGTTATCCTCCATTACACAATGGGTGGCTGCCGTCTCAAGTTAACGTTGACATGATAGACGAAAATCTGAGCTGGCCTGTTATCTCCTTCCTAATATTAAATGGGACACCATGTCACGCCACATCATACGGCCTAACACACCTTCATCAAGTTTTTAACTCTTGACACGCCTTTATCATCTTCAAACAAAAGAGAAATGGAAGGAAATTCCCAAATCGATTTCAAAGCTCCACCATCAAATCCCAAATCAAAATCACATTCGAAACCTAAATCCACGAATCAAGAAAATCGAAACCCTAACTACAAAAATAGGGAAGCTCAATCCCTAATTTCCCAAAACCCATTTCCAAAATAGTTGAAGCTCAATCCCTAATTTCCCAAAATCAATTTGTCATTCGAAACCTAATCCCCAAATCCGGAAAATATGATTATCGATATCCATCCCGTCGTTCGTAACCAATAGAAGAGCCCAACCAGAAGCAGCATCTGTTTGATTTGAAAAGTTCGACTTTGAGCAAGATGCTTGAGCGTGCACATGGACGGAACTATTGAAGGTAAATTAGATAGTGCAAAGAAGCTGTATGTTTGAGTTTAACTATCTTCAAATGGATTTTCTCTCTCTCCATCCATCTGTTTGTATTGTGAGGAATTGTTTTTAACTATCTTCAAAAGATGGGAAAAAGTATATGTATGGAGGTATTACTTATAAAATTAACAATATGAGAAGGTATATGAGTGAGTTTTTATTTTCAAGGTGGTTAATTAGTTAAGGAAGCAGATTAGGAAATATCGATGAAAATGGAAAATGATCCACTGCATATCAATTTATAATTGTTGAAGCACGATTTGAAGATACTGACATGATTTTGTGATAGTAATTGTTGTTTTATGCCAAAAAAAATATAAAATGTTCTTTTATAATGCACGTTGAAAGAAACAATTTGTCATTTAGAAGTCTTAATATTTTCTCATTGTCCATTCATATAGTAAATACTAATACCTCATGTTATAGTAAGCAAATATAGTGTTACTTTTCATGGCTGAACATACAAATGTCTTGTTTGACTTGGCTGAACATGTTTGCATAGCTTAATCCCATTTTTTTCAAGCCGTTGTCTTTGTCTTTATTTTCTTCCATTGTTATTTCTGATGTGAAAGAAATACATTACATGAATCTAATGTGGTTGAATTATATGACAGATTGTGAGAAAGATCCAGACTTCTTAGAATCCGACCACGACTTTGAGTCCGACAACAATGACATCGAATATGATAGAAACGTAACTAATCGGATTGAAATTGGATCGGGCGGCCATGACGATGAAGTACAGCAAGAACGAGAAGAAGGCAACGAGAACGAGTTGGATGAATTAGAACTACTGTCGTTAGAGGATCTACTCTCCCAATGTTCATCAGATGAGGATGGCAGTTATCACTTTCCTCAATTCACTTTTGATCAGGACATGACAAATTCTCAATTCGAGGTAGGACAAATATTCAATTCTGCAGCAGAGTTCCAGGAGGCGGTGCGAACGTACGGTGCATTGAATGGGTACAACGTAAAATTTAAGGCAAACGAGGATAGAAGAGTTCAAGGAATTTGTAAATTGGGTTGCAAATGGAGAATGTGGGCTTCTAAATTTGATGCATTCGAGAGGTTGCAAGTAAAATCTTACACTTTGGAGCATACATGTAGTCGAGATCAATTAAATAGACACTGTAATTACATATTCTTGACACGTCGATATATTAAGCAATTCAAGGTGGACCCGGACTGGAAGATTGAGTTAATTTTGGCAACAGTGAAGAAGGATCTCTGTACAGATTTTAGACGAAAATGTAGCATGGAAGATGCAGAGATATGCAAAAGAACTTTTAATAGGGAATTTGTAAGAGTAGTTTAGACGATTGAGGTCTTATGCAGCCGAGGTACTCCGTACAAATGTTGGCTCGACATTCATTATTGCATTACAGGATCAGATATTTCAAGGGATCTACATATGCTTCAATTGTTGTAAGATAGGTTTTAGATATGGTTGTAGGAAGGTAGTAGGTGTTTGACGATTGTCACTTACGGGGTTGTTTCGGAGGTATAATGTTAACTACAGTTGGTATTGATGCTAATGACTGCATCCATCCCTTTGCATATGCAATTGTTTAGAAAGAAAATACAGCAATTTGGCGATGGTTCTTAACCTATCTCTCAGAGGACATTAGGATTGGAGATGGAAAAGGTTGGACTCTAAGGACTGACTGACAGAAGGGGCTACAAAATGTGATAAACGAGTTGTTTCCTATGGCCGAGCATAGGTTTTGTGTACATCATATGTACACAAACTTCTTTAATGTTAGGTTTAAAAGTAAAATTCTGAAAAAATACTTATGGCGGACTGCTAAATCGACCACTGTTGCTAACTATCAACATTGGATGCAATAAATTCGTCAACTTAGTGAAGGAACATACAAATGGCTTACAGAGAGGAACCCGCAAGAATGGAGTAGATCACATTTTTTAGTTCAATCGAAGAGTGACATTCTACTTAACAATCTATGTGAAGTGTTCAACAAGATATTGCGGTCTAATAGGGAAAAGATGATTCTATTGCTGTTAACTTCACTACAATTAACCTTTATGAACAAGATTCAAAAGCGTTGAGATACGATGATGAGGTGTACATGACGTTTGTGTCAGAAGATCAGTAAGAAATTACACAAGATTGCTGAGAAATCGCGTGAATGCACATTACACTTTTTTGGTGGTCTGAAATGGTAAGTTGAATGCAGCTTCGGGACATATGTTGTCAATCTGGAGGACAAAACTTGTGCATGTAGAGAATGAAAACTTACAAGCATACATTGCATGCATGCAGTGGTAGTAATTAGGGAATGCATAAATGATCTGAAAGACTTCGTTCACAACTGCTACACAATAGAGACGTATATGAGGTGCTACAATAGTATCATGCATCCAATTAATGGTGTGCGGTTATGGCCACAATTGGATATGGTCGATATCACTTCACCGTCGTAGAATGTACCGCGAAAGGGCAGGAGACAGATAAATCGGAGAAAACGAGCAGATGAAGATGTGTTAGTGCATTGACAAGAGAAGACCTATCAGCCTATTTGCTCCAGATTTTCAGTAGATTTTAAGCAGAATTGCAGCCGTTGAATGGAACCCAGCAGCTCACATGTTCCATTGTTATTTGTGCTCCAACAGCTAGAATTCTGCTGAAAATGGAGAAAAAATCTAGAGCAAACAGCCCCTATATTTGGAGAAATGGACGATTGAAGATGACATGCACATTATGAAGCACAAAAGGGTCACAACAAACGATATCACTCTAGACCAGATGCACCGAATTCTATGAATAGGATCTTGATTTCGTTGAGGTTATAAATCGATTTATATAATATTACTTTATTTTTTTGTCAACATGATTGGTTTGAAGGAAAGTTAGAATCAGTTGGCACACATTGCGATAGAGCGATCGACGAACGAGTTAGTAAATGTTTGATTGAGTTTTGCAAACGTTCATTGTCATATTTTTTTGGATAATGTGAATAAGATGAAAATGTGATGTACGCATTATACAAGGTAAAATGTTGTCAGACAGAGGACAACGAGCATCGAAGGACCACAACCCCAGGAACAAACAAACTTTCCATTTCATTTCAAACCCGATGGTATCTCGTAAAGCACGATCCAGCAGTGTGAAATCTAGTCCAGCAACTATAATGTGCACGCGGTCGGTTCTTCTTGATGTTCCAACCGATGATGTAAACTTTGACGATGTTGTGGATGCCTTGAATGACATGGGGGATGCAAAATCTGCCTATGTAAAAGCTTCGAGGGTAGGTAAACGACGACGCGTAGAGCTGAGTACAACAGCAAGAACACATGTTTGAAGTCATTGGTAACTGTTTTTTATGGAAGTTGTGATGGGAGTTGCTGTCCTTTTTGCCTTCTAGTTTTTTGTTGCAACCAACTAGCTGTTGATAGACTTTTAGTGAAGTGAAGCAGGCATGTGCTAAGCAAGATGTTGCAACGGGCACGTGTGAAAAAAGCCACTCAACACTGGTTTTTTTGGAATAACTTTTGAAATATTATTTTGTCCCGTGTAAAGGATTTAGGCATGTAAATTGTAAACATATTGTTCTAAATGATGGCTTGGGTATATATTTTGACATTGGCTTAGTTGTTTGATCAATTGATGCTATAGTTTCAAAGATTTGGCTTTGCAAATTAATCTGCTTTCCTTTTAGCATGTAGTTTGTAGTTTAATGGCCTGTGTTGGTTGATCCATTGGCAACAGCTTTTGTTAGATTTTGTCTATAAACAAAAAATCATGTTGGTAGGACTATAGAAATGATAGATTAATATGAACCTCTATTACGAAATTTGTTGCATAAACACATTGAAATTACAAACATAAATTCCAAATAAATGGGATTAACATACAATCCGAAGTTCGACGTCTACGAACAGATTATAAAACCAATGAATTACACAAACTTGAGAATAACATAAATGGTTGAGTTTCACGGAGCTCTTCCATTTTGTTTCCCGTTATCCTTCTCTCATTTTCCCTTGCGAAAAGTAAATTTGATAGAGATATCCATGTCATTTTCTTCGATTATTTTAGCAACACGCTTCAACAAACCCGACAACTTGTGAATTTCCGATGTAGCACTTGATTGACCCTCTTATTGACAATATTCGTCTTCGTCGAGCTACTTGAAATGAGTGCAATCGTTAGTACAACAGCAGAATAGTCGTCCTAAATTTCCAGTCCTATTTTCAACCTCCATGCATTTCTGAATTCCCTTATCGCATATTGGGCACAGTTTCTTCGTCGGACAATCCAACAAGTGGTGGCCCGACTTCTGACAACCAAGACAAATCCCTTTGTTCTTTCCCCCCATTATAATATGCTAATGCAGCCAAAAAATGAAAATAAAATCAAGTCGAAAATCATATTTAATGAAAGTTTATAAATTCATTTTTATAGAAAATCCATTTAATTCATACCAAGATCAAGACTTGAACCTAAAAACCTATTTACATCACAGCCCTTTATAGAAACACCAAAAGCAATAAAAATTCAATCAAAATAAAAACGTTCACCCTTACCAATTAAGCTCACAGCCATTCAGCACAGATAACTTATAATATACGAAAAATTAAAATAAATTAATCCTCAAATCAACGTCATATTCAACAAGAAAAAACCAACCCAGAGCAACAGATTTCAAAAGAAAAAAGCTAAACACGCCAAAAATATTTAAAAAATCAGTTCATTGAAGACAAAATCTCAACTCCAAGACAAAATACTTAACACCGATCTGAAAATTTTGACAAAAATTCAAACTTTACAATATAAACACGTATAAAGACATAAAAACATAAAAATCATATATACCTATAGAGTTGGAAAGAACAAAAACACTGATCTCTTTTCAAAAAATTAAAATAGTGAGCATGTCTTCTTACCTACTTCGAGATACCACTGTTTACCTAAAAGAATTCTATTGGTTTTCGGAACTCATAAGACTTCGCCTCATAATCGGAGAAGATTCTTAGGATGAAGCTAGGGTTCTTCAGTAAAATGTCTATGATTTGGGAGGAAGGTGAAAATTTGGGGCTTGTTTAAACGTGTATGAAATTATCAAAACACGGTTTTAGTATGTTGACGTGGTCGATGATTTGGCAAAACATTTAATACTTGTAAGGACTTAACTGGCCAGCCAAACTTTCCGTCTATCACATAGGCACGTCAATTGACATATTTGGGCCGGTGAGTAATGGGTAGTAACGGATCAAAGTACAGTAGCCATTGGGAAAAGTTTGAAAGTTCGGTGAATAAGTCGTGATATAAACCAAAGTTCCGTGGCTAATGAAACATTTAACTTTGAAATGTTTGTGTAAGCCTAAACAATTTACTTATAATTGATGGCATAAAATAATTACTTTTTATGGCTTAAAATTAGAAGTTCGGGAATACAAAGAGCATGTTTGAGCCCTATTTGTATAGAAGAATGTACTTTGGAATGGATTTTGCTATTTGTATACAATGGATTACATGATATGATATGGAAGAAAAAAACTGGATGAAAAGATTGAATGTATTTTAAACTGTCAAATGGTAGAGTATCATGTAACATTATGTAAATCTTAATGTACATGTAGCAAAATTCGAAATGGAATAGTAAATTGATGAAGAATGTGTTGTTAAAAAATAAGAAAAATTTTTGAGTTTGCGTGTAATATTATTTTATTAAATAATGTATAATTAAAAAATAAAGAGAAAAGAATATATTTTGAAAATAATGAGAATAGTAAAATACCAGACTCTGTCAATCTCGAATGGAGCAGGGAGACAGTCTTGTTTTGCCTCTTTTGGGAAAATACTTATAGGAAATTAAAAATTAATTTTTGCTATTTAATAAAAACATTAATTTCAATTTCATATTCAAAATTATTACTTTTATTTCATTTACATATTCAAACTTATTACTCATTATCATCTACACATATTATGATTCATACCGTTATTCCTCCTAAAAATTACTAATAATCTTTTCGTACAAAAACTTTATATTTATTCAAATTTAAAAATAATGAGAGTAAATTATAATATTTTATTTCTCATCCTGTATTACAAAAATTTCTAGGGGAGAGCAGGATAATTCCTCTTTTTAATTGTAAAATAAGAATAATTTCGAAGAAAAATTACTTTTGTACTTACAAGAAAAATAAAACAACAAAACGTTTTAGGAATACAAATTTTATTCATAGTAACGATTTTATTTTAATAACAGCTACTTTAAAAAAAATAAAAAAAAAATTAAAAATTACTCAATTCAGATCAATAGTGTCAAACGGACCCACTCATAATTAATCTCAACTTATCCCTATCTTAACAAATCTTTCTTGAGATCAAACTCTCATTCCTAATCCTAGGGTTTGTTATGAATTTATCCTCTTGTAATTGTAATATTAACAAACGGAATACTGGATTTTTGAATTATAGGTTGTTAGTTTTCATTGAACAATGTCGAGTTGAATGGAGAATGAAACTTTAGTCACATAAAATATACGAGATTTATATACAACATTTCATCATATTTATACATATATGGAAATTTGAGGTATAGATCCACTTGAAAGCAATGGCGGTAAGCAAGAGAATATCATTTAACTTCGGATTGATTTGTTCTTCATTTTCAACAAAATAAAAAATTTAAAAGTAGAATTTCTAATCAAAGATTACTAGCACAAAAAAGTGTTGCTGCCCACTGAATTAATCGAACATTTCAACCAGATGAGTTGAAACATCATTTTTTAAAAGAATGAATTTCTTGGTAGCTAGTATGATTAAAATTATTTATAATGCACGTTGAAAACATAGGATTGCAAAGATTTCAAGATCGTTAATGCAATGATCGATGAGTCAATTAGTTAGAGCATAGAATTTGTAATAAAATTGATACAACTAGAGATTTACCATGAATACATTTTCTCTGTGTCTCTATGTCACTGGGTTTCCCTCCTATTTTTTATCATCTACCTACATCCGCCACTAATAGATCTCGTCCCTACCATTGGACATTGTGGGAGTGACTTCCACGGCATGTGGGTAGGATAATTCATGTTTAAAGTCATATGTCGCCAAGGTTGCTTTATCCTACTAGGCAGTTCATGTTCTATAAAATTAGCCTCCGTTTGGGAAGAATTTATAAATGGATAAAAATTAATAGTTGATAAGTGAATATTATTTGTAGGTCCATTAAAAAGTGTGGTTAAAAGTTAAGTTTTATCAATTAAAAATGATTTATAAATTTTGACGGACAGAGGCTTATTCGTGTGACGAACATGGCACACATTACTAGAGAGTGCAATAGAGATTAATCAGTCAAACTGAGAAAGGAACTTAAATATTCATGTTCAGTGCATGTTGCAGTTCATGCCCAATGCAATGTAAATGACTTCAAAACCAAATTCACATTCTTAACCTAACTTTCATTAGGCAAACACTTCTCTCCATAGACAAAAAAAGCAAAAGGACAGAAAAAAAATGCCTTCTCTGTTCACCATTGCATTAATTCTCTTGTTTCTTCTCAGCCTTCCATGGAACACCTTTTCCCAAAGCACCGGAATTGAACAGTGTAGCTCGAATCTCCTACCTTTGGCCCCGTGCGCACCTTTTGTGCAGGGTGCTGCGCCTTTGCCAGTCCAGTTGTGTTGTGACAACCTTAAACAACTCTACATTCAGCAACCTAGTTGCCTTTGTGTCTTGCTCAATGAGACAACTTTGACTTCTTTCCCTATTAATACCACACTTGCTCTTCAGTTACCCCTTCTATGCAACCTCCAGATGAGCATTTCTAATTGCACAGGTACGTAAACTAGAATCCCTTTTTCATAGTGTGTCTGTTATAGGCTCGACTAGACAATATTGAACAAGACTACTGAAGCAAATGAAGTTAATTTAACGTTCTATTGTGCAATGCTGTCAAGTACTGGCTAAATAATGTCTCACTAACCAATGACTATTTTATCTTTCAAGGCACACCCTTGCCTTCAACTCCACCTACTTTCCAAGTTCCCTCTGGGCCAAATACAAATTCAATAGTTGCAGGTTTGCATCTTTTTCTCTTCTCATCATTCTATTATGTGGCAATTTATGCTCAAAGAAACACGTACAAATTACTGTGTATCAAATATTTGTGATTTAATCCAAGGCATAGTTGGGTTTATTTATATCCTTTTTTTTTCAGCTTCTCCAATGGTGACAGTGGCTCCGAGGCCGAGTATCATGGGATTTGGACTTCGCCACAATGCTGGAGTGAAGTTGAATGCACAAAGTGAAGTTGCGATGATGCTGCTAATAGCAATTTCATCTGTGTTTACAAGCATACTACGTTGAACCCACAAACAATAAGATTCTATTATTTCCATTATAGATCAGTATTTGTATGGCTTTAACTTAAGCAGTATTTGTGGTTTGTTAAGAAAGAGAAGAAAGCAGAAACATCTTTTTGATTAATGAAGATTTTCTGGATTATAATTATCCTGTTTTTAACATATAGTCAGACTGATTTTCGGATTGATTCTCGATTTTGAACTAGTCGCTCAGCTCAATTTTTCAAAATATTGAGCACTTCATCTAACAAATTAAGAAAGAATATTGTTGCGCCGCCTTTATTAATTTTTAGCTCATACATATTTTGAATCAGGACATTAATCCAATATGTGAAGAAAATTTGACATGTATGTTTCTCTGTTATTTGATTGATCATTGTGTTTAGTGAATGCTAAAGTTCACTAGCTTCGTGTTGTCCAAGTAAAAACTTGATACACATATATATGAATGTCGTTAATCAATGATAATGTGTGTCGTACGATTGGAACATTAATGAGTTATGGCATTTGTTTGGACACGTGACATCGCACGTTCTTGCTTTTATGCATATTGATGCTACAACAGAGTTTTCACATACATAAGTGTAGAGATTAAAAGCCACTAATCAGTTGTATAAACTCAAGAACAACAAAAGTAATGCACAAGAAAAATAAGAAACAGTAAAAGAACACAAGATTTTTCGCCCTAAGGTAAGAGGTTCGGAATAAATCCTACTCCCCTTTTGAGCTTCCGCCAATCGGAAGAAATCACTATATAAAACCAAGGATCAAAACCAGTTCATTGTTACATAGAGGCACTAAGACAAAATCACTCAAGATTTCCTCAAAGTAAAGAATCCCTCATAAATCGACACTGAATCCACACAAGGATACAAATCAGCCTTGCTACAAGTCACTCAAGAGATGTATACAAGCTAAACCACAATCGATTTACAGGAGAATCAGTTTTAGAGTGCAAAGGAAGAATGGCATGAACAGAGAGCAGAGAGAGGCCAAGAGACTGAATCGAATAATGAATCGACCAAAAGATCTCAAACCCTAGTCATAGAGAAGTCTCCAGAAGCGTCACCATCCAACGGCAGCTGGGGCGACACTTGGTAACATCTCAACCGTCCAATCTTTTAATCAAAACACGCTTCAGTTAAAAGGTGTAGGAGCAAACACGTTTTTACCAAACAGAACAGGGCAGCAAGTTATCCAAAAAACCAATCCAGCCCAACAGCGTTACTCCAGCCCATTTAATCAGGATCAAGCCCAATCATCATTGTGCCATTTTCTCACAATCTCCACCTTGGTACAATGATCCAGGTTCTCCATAGTGATTTCTCACTTAAGGCATCATTTGCTCTTATTACCTGATACACAAATCAGCAAGTATCAATGTTCAGAAGCTTTAAACAGTCCAAAAACTTGTTTAAAGGCAGCACTTTAGTTCCAACATCAACAAGATTAAAATGAGTAGAGATTTTCTCAAATTTTACAATACCTTGTGAGATAACATCTCTAATGAAATGAAATTTCACATCAACATGTTTTGATCTATTATGCAAAACATGATTTCTACTCAGGTATATGGTAGATTGACTATCAGAAAATAAAACAACATCTTTCACAAAGCTGAATTCATTTAAAAGACCCTTCAGCCAAATACCCTCTTTTATAGCATCAGTTGCAGCAATATATTCAGCCTCAGTTGAAGATAATGCAACAATTTTCTGTAATTGAGATTTCCAACTAATGCATGAATTACATAAAGTATACACATAAGCAGAAGTAGACTTTCTATGATCTCTGTCACCTGCATAGTCAGAATCAGTGTAACCCCTCAAGATAACACCATCAGAATGTTTACTGTAATGAATCCCCAAGTCACAAGTTCCCTTAATGTATCTAAGAAGCCATTTCATAGCTTCCCAATGAGTTTCACCAGGATTTGACATGAATCTACTCAACACACTTATAGAAAAAGCCAAATCAGGTCTGGAACAGACCATTAGATACATAACTGACCCAACAGCATTAGAATAAGGCACTCCTGCCATTCTTCTGAACTCAATTTCAGATTTGGGAGATTGATCACTTGAAAGTTTAAAGTGATTAGCTAAAGGTACACTTACACTTTTAGCATCATTCATAGAAAATTTTTCTAACAATTTTAAAACATAGGATTTTTGACTTAGGCTAAGTATGCCTTCTTTTCTATTCCTTTTAATTTCGATACCTAAAATTTTCCGAACAGGACCCAAGTCCTTCATTTCAAATTCAGATTTCAATTTGTTTTTAATGAACTCTATTTCTTTTATGTCATTACTAGCTAGGATCATGTCATCAACATAAAGAAGAAGATAGAGTGAATTTTCACCACCATTACCTTTACAATAGAGACAAGTATCAAAATTACTTCTTTTAAAACCAAGTCCAAGTACAAACGTATCAAATCTCTTGTACCATTGTCTTGGAGCCTGTTTTAAACCATATAAGGATTTTTTAAGAAGGCATACTTGGTCAGAATTTTTATTTATTTCAAAACCTTTAGGTTGTTCCATAAAAATAGTTTCTTCAAGATCTCCATTTAGGAAGGCAGTTTTGACATCTAATTGATCAAATTCCCAATCAAATTGAGCTGCTAAGGCCAATATTACTCTAACAGTTGTAAATTTTACAACTGGAGAAAAGATTTCATTGAAATCTATTCCCTCTTTTTGAGTAAAGCCCTTAGCCACTAGTCTAGCTTTGTATCTAATGTCATTCTCACTTTGTTCCCCTCTTTTTATCTTAAAGATCCACTTACAATCCACAACCTTTTTCTCTTTAGGTCTACTAGTCAATACCCATGTTTTATTCTTCTTAAGAGATTCCATCTCTTCTTGCATTGCTTCAAGCCAATGCATGGAATCTTTACTACTAACAACCTCATCATAAGTCACAAGTTCATTCTCAATAAAACTTTGAACGACAGTAGGGAAACTTCATCATCAAACCTCACAAGTGGTCTAACCAGTCTTCTTTGTCTATCACGAGCTAATTGGTAATCACCTAAGGTCTGATTAATCTCTAAATCAGTATCAATCGCTAAGTCTCATCGAGTCCTATAAGGTTCAACATCGCATCGGTCTCACCTCTCCGATCGAAAATTAGGTGCTTGATCATTATCCTCAATATGCTCCACCTCAATTTCGGACTCTATCCCTATACTATCGATCGATTTAAAGGGCCGTAACCGCTATCGATTTTGGACAGGTAAATCATCCTCATTAAATACCACATTTCTACTCACAATGATTTTATAACCTCTGGTTTCTCTTACCTACACGAGTCTATACCCTTTTACCCCTTCTCCATAACCCAGAAGACACACTTAAGAGCCCTAGGATCTAATTTTCCTTCATATTGATGAGCAAAGGCAGCACACCCAAACACTTTTAAGTTCCTAAGGTCAATAGGTCTTCCATTCCATTTTTTCTTCGTGGGTCTTAAAATGTATAGCACCTTGGCGAGACTCCTATTAATCGTATAACTAGCGCTTTTGCAGCTTCCCCCAAAAAAATCTTGGGGCACTTAACTTAGTAGCATACATCTAACTTTATCAAGCAAAGTTCTATTCATTCTTTTCCAAATGAAACCATTTCTTTTGGGGTGTGTGCGTTGCCTGTGTCTCAAAATACCATGCAATTTACACATATCATCAAACTCATAATTACAAAATTCAAGTCCATTATCAGTCCTTAATACTTTTACTCTTTTATCAGTTTGATTTTCAATCAAGGTCTTCCAGTTTTTAAAGGCAGTAAAAGTATCAGATTTTGATTTCAACAGAAATATCCAATTTTTTCTTGAAAAATCATCAATGATTAATAGGAAGTATTTAAAACCAGTATGAGTAGGCACATTAGCTGGTCCCCAAAGATCAGCATGCAGGTATTCAAGAATGGACACAGATTTATGCATTCCAGGCAAAAAGGGCAATCTATTATGCTTTCCTAGAATGCAGTAATCACAAAAACTGAGTTTTTCAATGCAGTCCTTTCCAAAGGCACCTTGTTTTTTCAAAATATGTAACCCTTTATCACAAATATGGCACAAGAGACTAATATGGCCCAATCTCTTGTGCCATATTTGTGACTTATCATTTGAAACAGAAAGTGCTGCTGAAGTGGAATCAAGAAAGTTTTGAGTTTGCAAAATGTAAAGTCCATGTCTCTTAGGAACTTCCACAATTAAGTGTGAATTCCTCAAGATTTTAATGTGTCCTGCATTAATCAGTATATCATAGTTAAGATCATCTAACATACCTAATGAAATCAGATTTCTTTGAAGGTCAGGAACATATCTAGCCTTTTCTAAAATAAGCACATTTTTATCCTTTAGCTTTAAGGTGATTGTTCCTATGCCCTTAACTTGACAAGCCATATGATTACCCATTAAAACTTGACCACCATTTACATTTTCAAAATCAGAAAACCAATCTTTGTTTGGACACATGTGATAGGTACAGCCAGAGTCAAGAATCCACTCTTGACTAGGATGATCAACGACAGCAACATAAACTTCATCAAAGACAGTTTCATTATTGCAGACCAGAGCAGTGTCATTATCACTTTTATACTTATTTCTGTTGTCACTAAGTCTTTTGGGACAGTCTCTGATAAAATGGCCTTCTTCTTGACAATAAAAACATTTTTTACCTTTCATTTTCATTTTATCCTTCTGATTCCCTTTCTTCTTGTGTCCAAATTTCTTATTTGCAAAATTGTTTCTAGGATTAAACTTAGACTTAACCATCAAATTCAGATCACTAGAAAATTCTTTTCTATCTGATTTTAGCTCTAACTCCTTAGTTCTTAGAGCATTAATAATAACCTCAGGAGTTAGAGTATCTCTACCATATTCAATAGCACTTTTAACATCTTTATACTTATCACATATTGAATTTAATAGAACCATGGCCAACTGCCCATCTGAGAGTTTCTCGTCACAGTTGGTTAGGTCGCGGGTTAATCTATTGAACCTATCAATATTAGCATCAAGGTCAAGTGATGGATCAAGTTTAAAACCAAAAAACTGTTTTAGGAGAAAAACTTTATTTGGCATAGTTTTATTCAAATAAGTAGTCTCCAGTTTTTTCCAAAGTTCAGCAGCAGTTTTTGTTTCCCCTACTTCTCTAAGCACATTATCAGATAAGTGTAGAAAAATAGAACTCCATGCAATTTCATCTTGTTCAGTAACTTTACTAGTTTCCAAATCAGTAGGCCAAGATTCATCAATGGCTTTAGCACACTTTTGTTGAAGTAAAAGAGCTTTCATTTTCAGACGCCAGAGACTAAAATCTCATTTGCCATTAAAAACTTCCAATTCAAATTTAGAAGAATGCATAATAAAAGATTTGAGTCAGTGGCTAAATAAAACAGATTAGGCAGAGCATATCAAAAAAATATACACAATCAGGTAATAATTCAAATGTCATCACTCAAGAGACAAGTAATCAAGAATCATACACCCAGGAGAATGTATATACAATGTACAATGATTCACAAGTTCAAACTTCAATTAAGGACATTCAACAAACCTTGCAACAACTCACAAGAAAGTAGCACAGGTGATCATAGTGGCATTATACAGAATTAAAGGACACAAAACAGAATTCTAAATCTAGTTTCTTGACTCGAGAAAGCAAGGCAACCCTCAGATTCCAGACAACTCAAATGTTTCTAGACAAAGGTATTGCCAAGCAGAATCTTAAACCCTAATATAACAGACTTATTTATGTTCACAATAACAGTACAAGTAACATATCAATGCACTTAAACAAAACCAGAATGAACTCACCAAAGGTCCTAAGTAATAGTTTCAAGAAACTAGATCACCATACGAATCACAAGAAAAACAGGTTAATGTCTGCACAGATCTAGAGCCAAGAACCTCCGCCTGAAGCTCTGATACCACTGTAGAGATTAAAAGCCACTAATCAGTTGTATAAACTCAAGAACAACAAAAGTAATGCACAAGAAAAATAAGAAACAGTAAAAGAACACAAGATTTTTCGCCCTAAGGTAAGAGGTTCGGAATAAATCCTACTCCCCTTTTGAGCTTCCGCCAATCGGAAGAAATCACTATATAAAACTAAGGATCAAAGCCAGTTCATCGTTACACAGAGGCACTCAGACAAAATCACTTAAGATTTCCTCAAAGTAAAGAATCCCTCACAAATTGACACTGAATCCATACAAGGATACAAATCAGCCTTGCTACAAGTCACTCAAGAGATGTATACAAGTTAAACCACAATCGATTTACAGGAGAATCAGTTTTAGAGTGCAAAGGAAGAATGGCGTGAACAGAGAGCAGAGAGAGACCAAGAGACTGAATCGAATAATGAATCGACCAAAAGATCTCAAACCCTAGTCATAGAGAAGTCTCCAGAAGCGTCCCCATCCAACGGCAGCTGGGGCGACACTTGGTAACATCTCAACCGTCCAATCTTTTAATCAAAACACGCTTCAGTTAAAAGGTGTAGGAGCAAACACGTTTTTACCAAACAGAACAGGGCCAGCAAGTTATCCAAAAACCAATCCAGCCCAACAGCATTACTCCAGCCCATTTAATCAGGATCAAGCCCAATCATCATTGTGTCATTTCCCCACAATAAGTTAATTTTGTAGTAGAATTAGTTGGACTCTTTCTTTTACGATTTAATTAAAAGCATCTACTTGATTGTGCCCTCTGCACATTCAAGTATTTTAACAATTGAATCCTAATTATTGAAATCAACTATTGTTGACCTATAATTGACTTTGTCCTTAATGTTTCGATCATAACAAACAAATTAATCGTTTTAGATAACAATTGATTTTTTAAGTCTTCAAATCAAATCAAATGACAAAAAGGTTAATATCAAGACATTCACAATACAAATCGGATCTACAATGAACGAAGTGATGAAAGTCGAATATTGAAGATAAATCATTCGAGACAGAGAACTACGAGGGTCAAGTATCAAATGAGGATAGTGGATTAGACTTTTGTATTCACTTGTAAACGTATAAACACTTCAATTCTTAGCACTAAACGATGAAAGCTCAAAAACCAGTTTATGTGCTAAAAATGATTTTGATCATCGCTTGCATAAATCATTTCTTTAAAAGAAAAAGTCATTTTTCGAAAACATAAGTGAACTTAGATCATATTTTAAGAATTTTCACATCGAACCATGCAAAGTCAAAATAGTGAGATGCAGGCGTCTAGACAAAGTATGAACGTTCGGATCATGTAACGATAATTTTTTTTACCGTTCTTATGTTTGGCGCACAACATATAGTTTTTGTATTTCCGGATAAGGAAGTGGACACCCGATATTTTTGCTTTTTAAACTCTATAAATACCATATCACTTTACATTCATTGTAACACTTTTCAAGAGCATTTAAGTGACATATTATTGAGCAAAATTTTTATTGATCTTACATCTTATTTATCGTCAAATCATTTATTCATTTTTATCATCAAATTTTCTTATCTAACACTTGAGTTTTCATTTATTACTATTCATTGAAGTGTTAGCCTATCCATCTCTCTTAATATTTAATTGGTTTTATATCAATTATTAAGAGAGAAGTTTCAAATTGAAAAGCCATTCATCTTTAAATATGTGAGTCATATCGAGGTCCCGTAAAATTCAATATTGTACAAGGATCTACGCTCCTTGTTTGTAAGTCATCGAAAGCATTATGAGGGTTTGGATTACACCATGAGTCAATAAAATTTAGTGAAAAAAAACCTTGTTCGTAACGGAGAGCTCGATAACTGAGGACGTAAGTCATCTATTTAGATCGAACCTCCACAATTATATCATTTGCACTATTTTTCCTCTTTTTACTTATTGATTTCATACTTCTGCCTTATGTTTATTCACTATCAACTTGCTTGAATTTAAATTTAATTTTTTGAAAAAGTTTAGAAAACCAATTCACCTCATCTTGTTAGTTATTCTTGAACTATCAACTATAAGTAGGATCCTGTCTTTTAATTTAAATTTTTTTTTTTGAGTTTTGGTCTTTTAATTATACATAGAGAAGAAAAAATATAACTAGGAAAGATGGAATAATGATTTTAAATTTATTCATTAGGTGCTCTGAATACCTAAATCGATGAGTATTCGACGAATCTAAAGAATAATCATTTTAACTTCTAGATAAAAAATTTACGGTTCTTTTCCATAAACATTTTCAACCCGAGTTTTATAAGATATATTACTTTTCTCTACATTTTAATAAAAAATCATTTTTTCACTTGAAAAAAAACATTTCCAAACAAGCTCTATATAGATAATTTATATTGATAAACATATTGTTATATATAAAGTTAATTGTGTACTTATAAATCGTTTTAGATAAACATGGTATTCAAGTTATAGAAAATTCAAGGGTAATTCGTACAAAATCCATCATGGCATACCTCCTTATCCTTTCATTCCGGCCTATGGGGGCATAACTTATCCTATCGACCTTCAATTGACTTGATTCCAAAGTCATCGGACATAGGGCTCAAGAACCCCACTAGTTATTCCAAAAATTAAAAGAATTCTGTTCAGGATTACTCGACAAAGTTCAGATAGTAAGATGAAATTTTTTTTTACAAGTCTAACATTTAATCTTAACTTCTTAGCAACTTTAATTATATGTATACTTAAAGCAAATAACAATTTAAATGTTCACATCAAGAGAAAAAACTAGGAAATTTTAAAGAAAGATAAACTAACATCTTTTAGAAATTAAACGTAAGTTGCATTACTAGTAAGAACTAGAAACTTTTCAAATGTGACTAATTACACAAATGAAACATCTATCTCCCTTTGGATCCTCTGCAATCCACGTAAATCCCACTTCCTTGACCATCCTTTAATCTGAGAAATTTGTCAACATAGGTGTGAACTTTAAGCTCGGTAGGACTAATATCACATAGTGCACCTTTTTTGTCATAAATATATACATATATACAAAGTGATAGGAAAGAATTTAACATTTCACGTAGACGAATATCGGCAAATTCATGATTCTGAAGAATTCTTTGGGGATGTAGAAACCGGTTATGACCATGCGTAGATGTCTTTGTTCATAGCTTCAAAAATTCTAACACACATAACAAGCATAAATATATATACATAAGGAACAAAAATGGTAAATACTTAGCACCGCCTAACTTGATTTTCTTGAAATATAAAGGAACAAAATGTGTAAAAATTGTTCTCCTTCACACCCTTATTAATCCTTTAAGTTTAACTTAAAATGAAAAATATTTTTGAGAGAAAATAAAAGCAAATTCGGATTTGAGGAGAGGTATAGTAAAAAAGTGACTTTCCTCTTCTTGCAACCTCCCTCTCTAGTTAAAAACTAAATGAGAGAGTTATACTATCATTAACTTTGTTAAATTGAGTCTTTAACTCGAAATTTAAAGAGTTTTAAGCCCATAAGAAATAATTCTAATAAAAGTTTTATAAAATATTTACATAATGAAAATTAGAGGAAAATGAACTATGCATATGATTTGTAACATATCTCTATGAATGCCACTAATAAAAAAATTATTCTATCAAATTAATTTGATATAATTGTTTTTAATATGCAAAATGAAGAGTTTTTAACTCAAAATAATTTTATAAAAAATCCGCATGGTGATTCAAACTTGGGTTACTTATGTGAAATATCATGCAGATAACTATTGTGGCAATCCAGTTATTCACTAACTCTTTATAATCAAATTTACTTAAACTTAATGTCTTAAATTTTTGAGTTTTTAAATAACTTATGACTTGAACTTTCATAACTTTGAATCGACTGAGCCTCCATAGCTCGTTTCTTAAGTGGGCTATTTCAACCAACTTAAAAATATAAATTTTGAGGCCTTACAAATCCTCTCATGTAATTTATGGGTTCACAATTCGTCGTCACGCTAAGCTTTGATAAAGGACCACCCACATTATGCTGCCATTGCCATAATTGCCCATCTAGACCCCCCAAAACGTCAGTCTTAGTTGATCGACAAGCCATGTTGTTTTTCAAGATCTTGTCGGAAAGGCAAATGTTCTCAGTGGGGAGCACATTGACAGCTAGAGAGTTGACAGAGTCGCCATTGGAGCAAATTACTAGTTAGTATTGCCCCGGAGCGGTCCGAGTATGACCTGGCTTGGAGTTACACAGCATGGATGGAAAACTTTCTACGAAACAACTCGAAAGCTCATTGAGTGATTGCTGGAATTTCATTTCCTTGATGGATTCAAGTGGGCCCCGACGTGCTCCGACTCGACACTGATCCATAGGAACGGGAACTATCACTAGCGGTTGTAGTAGCAGTGGTTGCACTGAGTCTACAAGCCCGATGCAGCATCAACGAAATAGATGATGTTTTGGTTGGGTGGGGGTGGGGTGAAGATGTAGGTTGTTTGCGATGGTGTTGGTGTCGGCACGGTGTGTGGCGGTCGTCGACGCGATGAATTTTGGTTGGAATTAGGTGAAGTAGGTGTGGATAGTTGGCAGTGGGGCGGGAATGGAACGGGTCGGTTATTTTCACCTCAGTCCCGTATGGTATTTTTGTTACTTTGTCTCATCCCCATACCTGGTTAAAGTGAGACAGGAAGGGATTAGGGTAGGGCGAGATAGGTCCCTTGCCCCATTCATTATTTCTTTTTATTTTTGGCTTTTGTTTTTTTATGTCTTTAATTAGTAAATGTTATTACTTTTTTACTAATTTGTTAAAAAAAAAAAATTATGTTCTCTTTAAAAATAATAATAAATTTATTATTTTTGTTTGATAAAAAAATTTAAATTTGAAATTAACTTTAAGCGGGGCAGATGGTGGGAGGGGAACTATGTTTCTCGTACCCACTTCGGGGCAATGACCCTCGCCCCGTTTACCTGGTTAGGTGGGTAATTCCCTCCCCTATTCAGGACGGGGCATATGGGTATCGGGTTGGGCGGATTTTTTTTTTTGTCATCCTAGGCGGGAAAATGATGAAAGGTTTGGGATCTACAATTCTCCTTATTTTTTATCTTCTATTTCATCTTCAATTAACATATATGTTAATTAGTGTGTGTGTGAATCAAATGAACGACTACAATTTCATAAATTATATTATCGACGATGATCAATAGTGCTAGCTAATGGTCGAAAAAAACCATTGATGTTATGGACGCAAACTTCTCTCTTTTTATCGAAAACTATTGATGATCGTCGATAATAATAAGGGATAATTGCAGCAAATGTCCCAAACCTTTCAAATTTTTTCGCAGTTTACCTTAACCTTTGATTTGTGCCAGAAGAGATCCCAAACCTTTCAAAAATATGCGCGGGAGGTCCATCTGGATGGATTCCGTCCAGTTGACCGTTAATTGACTAAGAAAAATGATTTTGACCAAATCTACTAATGGCAAAATAGTAACTTTAAAATTAATATTTTCACAACTATTATTAATTACAATAAATTCCTAGAAGATAAATAAATAAAAATGCCCCCACCCCCATCTTGATCTTCTTCCTCGCAAAGAAGCTTTCGCCGTCGTTGAAGTAGCACCTCCTCCACCACCGCATATTCACTCCACCACCACCACCTCTGCATACCGATCTAACAACCCCCAACATCTTAACATCAGGAACCACAGGAATCCCCCAAACGGATTTTCAGATCCGGTGCATACATGTGCCAAATCGTCGATTCAATCATCCATTTAGTCTCAGCATCCACCGCTGCCAGATCCTCCACGAATCTCCTCACGGACCTCATCCTCAGCTCCCTCGTCGTCGCTGCCAGATCCTCATCCTCGATCTACCCGCAACCGTGAATAAACAATTCCCATTCGCCTCCACCTCACAGACAAATAAAGAACCCCCACCTAAAACCAGCGAAAATACTAGAATCCCACAAAATTAGGCAAGCAATAGTCATAATTATTGTTAGGCTTTTTCTGTTTGGGTGGTGGTTCAACGGAAACTTGAGGTGGTTCCATGCCCGGGGAAGTGCACAAGCTTGAGATTGAGCTGTTACTTGGAATCAAATTTAATGAAGAAGATGAGTTGTTTCCTTGGGATAATCTTACCATTTCAGAGAAGCATGAGGCTGCTGAGAAATCCATTATTCAGGCTGATTTCAACTTGCTGAGTTCCTGCACGCAAATGAAAAGTAAATTGCGTAAAGAAAATAGAAGAAATGGACTTGGGAGTTAGTTTTGGGCGGCGTAGGTTTCTCTTCCTCTGGTTCAGGCGGTGGTGGTGCCGGCACAGAGAATGTGGTAGTGCCGGTTGCCACTGTTGTTGGAGAGGAAGAGAGAGTTTTTTTTTTTTTCTATTTTTTTGTTTATTTATGTAATGGGTTAAAATATGTAAAATTCCTATATTCCCCCCTCCTAATTTTGTCAAAATTGAATCAATTTTGACTTTTGGGTTGACTAACGGTCAACTGGACGGAATCCGTCCAGATGGACCTCCGACGCATATTTTTGAAAGGTTTGGGACTTCACCTGGCACAAATCAAAGATTAGGGTAAAGTGCGCAAAAATCTGAAAGGTTTGAGACATTTGCTACAATTATCCCTAATAATAATCGATCATATTATTGTTGTTCATTTGATTTACATATATATAATATATATTAATTAAAATAAATTCCTAGAAAATGAAATAGAAGATAAAAAATAACTTACATTTTTTTTTAAAAAAAAGTTTAGACTGTAATTGCAATTACTTTTTTATTTTTTTCTTCTTTTCTTTTGTCTTTTTATTTATTAAAAAGGAGGATATGTTCTATTTCACAAGACTTTATTGAAAAAATGAAAGAAAATATTGTATTCTAAAAAAAGGAAAAAAAAGGTCAGAGAGGATTCTCGCTAAAATGAAAGAATATGACATTTCACAATAAAGTAAAGGTGTTTTGTCTAAATTACCCAAAAATGACATAAAAGTACAAGATAAATTATAGTTTTCTATGCCCTGTTTGATCAATTATTTCTCATTAAATTATAATTTATTTTTCTTTCTCTTCTTATCAATCTCACATTTTTCAATTAAATAATATTACACATAAATTCTTTCAATCACCCTCTTCAAAAAATTATTATTTTCCCCATTATAATTTGGAATAATGAGCCAACGGAGTGCTATATTTTCCTTTTTTCAGTATAATTAATAACAGGCTCAGAAGCGGCCCGAATACTACAAATCTATAAAGCAGATAATGACTCGGGCCGCCGTAAAATATCAGTCTGTTCCGAACAATCAAATAACCCGTCACCGAGTCCTGACTCGAACGAGTCGTAAGTAATTAACTCATCTTCAATACCTATATGAGTTTCCAATTTTACTGACTCAGGATTAACGGCGAATGGTAAATCAACTAGCTCGTTGTCTGCTTGTTCCTCCTGGAAATGGGGAACGGTAGTTGGCAAGCCGAGCTCGTAGTCGGAGGCTTCAAGTAAGTAACCGAGGTCCGGTTGAGGCTCGCCGGCCTCTGGCTGAAGCTGCAGAACTTCCGGAGGGGATGAGCCGTTGTTATTCGGGTGGAGCTCCTCTTCAAAGCTTCGAATCACCGAGTCGAGATCTTCAATCACCTCCTCCCGACCAATTTCCGAGTCCAACTCATCAAGTATGTCCAAAATTTGCTTAGCTTGAGTTGAATCCAATTCGACTTCGGACGATTCACCTCCTACAGAGTTAACTCGCTTAGACTCGGGAGAGTCACATCTCAACTCCGAGTCAACTCGGGCACGTTTTTTAGCTGGGACATTCTCTGTATTGTGCTCCCCCATCGCCAAAAAAGGTACGTGATAAAATCTTAATAGAAAAGCGTGTTTGAATGGTGAAAATTGAGAACAGTAAACGATCAAAGGGAGGAAGGTAGATATTGTTTTATGCTTGGGAAGAATGGGGCAGGAACCATTATATAGTGGGGAAATTGGGTTGGGGGAACGAGGGGGTCCCATCACGTTTCACGGGCTTTTGCATTTTTCCTTTCCTTTTACTTCCTTTGGGTGGAATCAAACTTTCCTTTCCGTCCTGTTTTTCTTGTCCCTTCTAATTTCGTCGCAATTAACTGGATTTGAATTCAAAGTTTGAAATCCGCAACTCAAATTGTGGCTGGCCTTCCCTTAAACCTAGCTAGCCGGCTTCAATGAGAGTTTTGTTGGGTTGGTGGAGAGTAATTTTCCCCTTTTAGCCTTATACGGTTTCTAGATTTTGCCTTTTATTCCCTCTTCTTTTTCGCTTTTTCTATTCTTTTATAGGCTTCCTTTTCTTCTTTTAATTCTTTGTCCCCTCTTCAAGGAATGAATTTTAAGCAATGTAATATATAAGCAGGCTCTGTAAAATTAAAAACATGATAATGGAACAGGTTGAGAGTAGGGACGGAATTAAAAAATCTTTATTTATAACTTATTTTTTATTTCAAATACAATTTAAATTGAAAAATATATTACCAAAAAAAATAAAAAATACTCTGGGATCATTTCAAAACGATCGGGACGAGAACTTTGTTTTTCGTGTCTCAATCGGGAGCAAGGCAAGTGGATGTGTGCGAGAATTTTGTCATCCCTAGATAAAGTTCTTTATTCACTATAATAAGCCCTTGTTGGTGGCTATTTTTTCGAAAAAATATTGTTTTAAATAGTGAATTTTTGAAAAATGTATAATTAAAAAGTATGGAAAAATTTTGAATTTACGTATAAAATATTTTATTGTACGAATATGTGATTAAAAATAAGTACGTAGAAAATAGAGTTTTGGAAGGATATGAACAAAAATATCACGGCAAAGTAGTAACGAGTAAATCTCAAATCACAATACGCGCTACAATCTTTATACTTGGGCTTGGATAATTATAAGAATGGAAAATGATGCCAAACACTCTTCTTACTTTTAAAAATTCTAAATCTACTATTACTAGTTTATTATTTGACACAGACTGTTTTTTCAAAATATACACAAAAACAAATGCATACCATTGATTGTGCAGTTACCTATGGCTTCTTTACTTAATTGTTTATAGTAAATTTAGCTAATATTTATTTATTTTTGTATAAATGTGGTTAATTGTAGGTAAAACCACAATTTTGATGCACTTGGATGAATTAGGTGAGAAATAAGTGAAATTGGGGCATAATTGGAGTTCATTCAAGGCACTTGAAGATCAATCTAATAGCAATTTATCAATTGGAAGTATTGATGGAGCGTTTGGTAAAATATATAAGTTTTGGGAATTAAATTTAACATTTGAAAAGTTTGAAGACTAAATTGTGAACTTCGAAACTTACATCAAGTCAATTATTAATAATTTTGGAATGAAGATGACTTAGTTGTTAATATTAGAAGATCAAGGATGAGAATTGTATGAGAAAATGAATCAAATTGAAAAAGGAAATTGTTTCTCAAAATCTTTTTGGAAACCAATTGGAACAAGGATTTGACATAAATCTTATTCTATAAGTACATACCTTAGTTCAACAATTGAAAAGGGCTGTGAAGATTCATTATGAATATATTATACAATAATTAAATCCATAAATCTTTCAAAGATAGAGCGAAACCTTTCACATGATTGTTCTACAATTCCATCCACCCATTCAAAGCTTTATTGATGCTTGTTACAAAACACATCCAAACCTAGTCTATATTTTGGATCGAAGGAGGATAAGAAGAATTGAAGGGGTTTGATCCATTAAAGAGATTCAAGAACTTCACGGTTCATTTCCATCTTATTTTCAATTATTCAATTTTGGGTGATGTATATATAAATTGTGATTTGGTAATTAATTTGATGCTCGACTAATTGTGTAGATACTATGATAACGTTAAACACTCAATTTTGATATTTAATTCCATATTTTGACATTAAAGCACGTGTTTGATTTTGAATGGTTGTTAATTACTGATTGATTTTCAGTTAATTAGCTACTAATTGAACTGGTATGTAATTTCTATTTACATTCGAGAGAGGGGATATGATTTTGGCACGTAGTAACAATTATTGTATAGTCTGATACGGGATAGAGGTATACTACTATGTTTTGCTTGATCAAAACTTTAGATGTTTCTTGTAATTTAATGCCTTTTTATATATTTGTATCTTTCAAAGAGACATGACCGATCTTCTAAACATCGGTTTTTAGTTTATGCTAAGCTCTCGGGTGAGATGGTATATTACAATAGGTGGTGAAAGATAATGATTGGATATAAAATTGATTACACCACCTATTGTAGTGTATCGCGTCATCGATACTTAGCTTAATCTAAGTATCGAGGCTTAGAAGATCAATTTCGTTCATAGAGATATATAAATGGCATACTCATATGTGACGATATGTTTAGTTCTACTTCAGAGATATTATTAAATAAATTGTGAACATTAATTTTCATATCTCGATATGTGCATCTAAGTCATAAATTTATATTAAAATTGATGAAAGTACAGAGATTCATTATTCTAATATTTAGCAACTATTTAACTCCGCAAACGTTTTAACGTTAGTTGCTATATTAGTTAATTTGGTATAAAGATTAGATTGTTAATATAAAATTCATCTCTCAACCAATCTTGTTAGTTTATTAAAGTTTGTGTTACATGAAAATTAGATTAAGTCACCGTGAGAACGATACTTTATTCACTACTCTATTACTTAACTAAGATATCGTGCAATTTTGGAATTACGTCAAATCAATCATAATTCACCACACACGAACTGCCAAAATTAACTCATATCACCACTGCAGCGACGACCACCACCACCAATAACAAACGACCAATACCACCACTTCAGCAACCTCCACCATCTACCATCACTAAACCACAACCAAGCTAACCGATTTTAGATTTGATATCGACCAGCACCACAACTACCACTTTCTCCTCCTCCTAAGCACGCCATTATAACCTTCATCAAACACGTCGTTGCCACCACCCAATGATAAGACACAGAGAGTCTACAACATAATGTTGATTCCAAATCTAGATTCCAGTTGGCACGAACACCACCTCCTCTTTCTACCAAGTGGTTTGACATGGTGGCGTTATCCTAGAGTGGTCGATGCTTTTCACTAATGTTACAACATGTTTGTCAATAATTCAATAAAATCTTTCATTAATTAAATTTCATCCGTGAATTTGCTTTGAAATTAGACGAGGATATATGAGTTAGTGATTCTTTCTGTGTCTTAGGGGTCTTTTATATTTATGAATTTAATCCTTAAAAGACATTGATTACTGCAGATGAAGCGAAGGGAAACGAAAGTGTTAGACCATTATTTCATATGGTGCATACATACATTGGGGGTGGACAAAACTTTTAAATTGAACCCGATGATAATGGGTATTAGAACCGAGAACCAATGAATTTGATTTGTTCTTGGTTCTAGATCCAAAATTGGATCTCCCACTTTTTTATTTTAATATTGAATTCGCCTAAATATGTATATTTTTTTCTAAAAAAATCTATTCATTCACTATCAGTGTCCAACTACCATTTGTTAGATTAATTACAAATTGGTGAATGAATGCATCTTTTGTCTTCATGTTTAAAAAATGTCAATCAGGTCATCATGCCGACATATCTACTTTTTAGAAGATTAAAAATTTTTCTAACTTTTACGAAATATTAACCATAACATCATTAAGTTTTGGATACGTAATACACTTTTTAATATATTCAATTAATGACTTAGAAGAAAGCAGACTGCTCAGCCTAAAAACTAAACGAAGCCGGTGAGTTTACGGCGCCGAAGAAAGTGGCACTGGATTCTAGAAAATAGCTAGTCGAGTCAGCCTTTTCTCCATGCACGGCGCCACGTCTTCAAACTGGACTGCACGTGGCGTATCCACCAAAATCGCCGTACGCCCGCCCCATCTCGGGCGCGCACATTTTTTCCATATTATAAACCAGTTAATTAATTTATACATAATAATATAATACCAAAAATAGGGGTGCCCTCTACCTTTATCTAGGGATGACAACATCTGGACTGTTTTGGTGGAGATTAATTCAGATTATAATTTTCATCAAACAGAGCCTAATCCCTTGATAAATTTTACAAATCTAGATTTGAAAGTAATAAAATGAAATTAAACTGATAAAAATACATTTGTGAGGGTGACCAAAGTGTTTATTCAACACATGACTCCTAAACTTCTAGCATGACAAGACTTACTTGAGTTGTTCAATATAGAAAATATTTTTCTTAGTCAAAAATGATTTCCAAAAAATGAGGGAATTAAAAGTAGAGAAAAATTACGAGTTCCACGTAATGTGTGGTAGAAAATAAGACTGAAATAAAATATTTTTGAAAAAATCTCTCCAAACAAACCCAAAATAAAGGTCACATGCATAAATTCACGCACCAATCGTATTCTTCATTTTGGATTATACATTTCAAACATTATGAAATATTCTTGATACTTTCGAAGTGCTCACAATGCGCTTTGCAGTGACGATTTTCGATTCGAAAAACCGTTAAATGACAAGATCAAACTTACAAAATTAAAAATGACTACTCCTATAAATTTACATACTAGAGTCCCACCTTTCAACTTGGTTCAAATTATGATTTTCGAACATCTAAAAATGTTCTTGATTCCACTTTGAAGAGCACAAAACATACTCTGAAACACATCTTTCAATTTGAAAAACCTATGAACAGTTAATTTGAAAGATAAGAGTCAATGATGACTTAAAAATAGATTTAGTGTCTGTCTGGAGCAAATTCTTTGGTTGATTAGAATTGATATTTTAACCGTTGGGAGAGCCTGAAGTCGCAACTTTTGACTGTGTGTGAGAGGGGTGGGAGCCACCGTTTGAAAAAAACGGCTATATTAATGCTGAAAATCTGCTGGAAATCACCAGCAGACACGCCCTTAGTAATCCTCGCTAATTCGATGTCAGTTTAAATAAAATTCTATTTGAATTAAATTGGGAACTCTCACTTGAATAATTAAATATAAAAACATTACAAATTTTATGTGTTACAAAGTAAATAATTATTTATTAATCAGAATGATCTGTGATTTTTGCGTAAAAACCCTTATAAATTAAAAGTAGTTAGTGAAAAAAGTTCCTAATAAAAAGCGCACTACCTCCATTATTGGCCCATTAATAAGAATTTTGTTTGCCTGTACAACTCTCTGTCACGCTCCATATGACACGATAACAATAGTTGAGACTTGAACGCAAAAATACACAAGAGAGCACGAGGAGAGGGACTGCTGGTAGGGCGACGAGACAACTGAAGACTAATAACTATAATCTTAGCTAGGGCAAGGGGCCGAAGGTGTGGAACGAAGGCTGGACGTACATCAGAGTGCGTGGGATGTAAAGGGCTGCTCCCAAGAAAGTAGCCAAGGCATATGCACTCCCAACCAAAGGCTGGTCAACGGAAGGGGTTTATGTAATTCTTTAAAACGTTAGGAAGAATCCTAAGTCTATATAGTTCCAGGAAAGAAGGAGAGTTCTAAAATATTACGCAAACACTTGGAAAGGCCTCAAATCTAGAATGGCCCAACAATGCAGGAAAAGTGATACAAGCAGTCTAGAAGATTATAAAGACAAAATTAATGCTAATAGAATGTTCATTGTAAACATATAATAGAAAATTCTAGGGATAAATACCAACTCTCATATATGATTAATCTCAATTGTCCATTCAAAAGAGGTGAGTGTATATATAGGTCAAGGGAGGCTCATTTGTTTCTAACCAAGTAATAACGCAAGTTCAGAGCATTCGAGAGAGATTGGGTGTACTTCTTAAACTTTGAGAGTGCATATTGATACGTTGTATTAATATATGTATAAACTGTGATCAGAATTCAGGGGTGGAAGATCAATATGAAGATATGTTTAGATTTTCGTTTTTGGACCACTTCTTGATCGTTGGACATCGAAATGAGCTTTCCTTTTTAGATAGCTTCGATTTCTGGTTCATAGATTTCTACTCTGAAAATAGTAATATGATAGCCAATAATGAGAGAACACCAAAAGTTCTATTCTTTCTTGATCTTCATTTCAATACAAGCAAAAGCATTTTTGAAAAATAAAATAAAATCATGGAATGCAAATTTTGAGTTAAGTTCACATTATTTATATCCATATGCATATAAATAAAAGTTTTTCATACGAAGTGACCGTTAAACTTGTTTGATGTCAATGCTGCTGCCTTTAATACATGTCAATTTTATCCTTGTGTTCATGAGAGATATCATTGAGAAATTTAGTGTAAGCAATTCAACCTAATATCAAGATCTTAGAATTCTATGATTTTCTAATATAAATCATCAAAAAACATACCGTGATCCATAGTAATTTAATTAAAAGATTTAGACTTACAAAATAAAGAGAAACAAGAAAACCAAGAAATTATTCTCTATCTTTTCCTCTCTGTAATTGAATGTAATTAATTTTATGGTTTTCATCCATACTTATAAGCAGAGAGAAGCAGTTACTCATGAGGTTTTAAAAAAAAAAAAACTACTCACTTTTCCATAAAAGTGTGCAGTTATGAAACTGTTACTTCTCTATGGCTAGATTTTAGAAATATAAAACTACTTGAATTAATTCTTTATAATATTATATGGGCCACATTAAGTGGTCTTACATTCTCCCAGGGCCCATGTAATATTGTTGGTCTACAACATAATGCACATATTATCAGTTAAAATCTCTCGTACATTGGTCACTTAATATATCATCCTTAAATAAAGACTAATAGAGGTTTTATTCTATCATTTCGACATAGTCCTTCCATGTACTACGATATTAGTTTTCATTTAACATGATACGCAATGAGAAGTTTGATAATTATATTTCAATATTAGTTTTCGCGTTTTGACGAGTTTTCTTGCATTCTACTTCAACTATAACTCTACTATTAGGGTTTGGATATCCTTTATTTATTTCCTATATATAGTTGGCTCTTCATTATGATTAAGATTAAGTTAGAAATATTATGAACACAAATCTTTATATTCTTTCTTCACATTATAATAAAATCTACATTATCTACAAATTATTTTGTTCTTTTGATCAATTATTTCATATTGTAGATATAATCTCTTTTTTTTCCCAACAAGTTGGTATTGGATTAGTCCGATATCTTCGTTTCACAATAGGTAACTTAACTTTTTGGCATGAAACTTAGGGCTATCGTTCACTCTTGTAGGCCAACGTTTTACTTCATAGAAACACCATCTTATTACAGAATACTACGAGAGCGTTTTGTTTACCGTTTTGAGGTCATTTTCAATTTTCTAAAACACTTAAAATGAGTTTGGTATGTTATTTTGAAAAACACATTTTCGAAAACAAGGAAAATTTTATAACATTAAACTCAAAATGACTTTTTGACGTTTTGAAAACACTCAAAAAACTCAAAATAAGGAAAATGGACTTAAAAATTTCTCAAATTAAAATAATTAATAAAATCACACAAAACCTGCCCAAATACAAATATCCATCTCTCTCTCTCTCTCTCTTTCTCGTCCCAAGCAAGCTCAAGAACCCTAGTGGAGAATCTTTATTTCTGATGCTATTGGTCGGGTTGAGTATTTTGAACTTCTAATGTATGATTGTGTTATTTTCATATATTGATTATGAACATTGTAATTCTCAAGATTTGCTACTAATTTTATTTTAATCGATGTGTAGGGTTTTGATATTTATATTTGTTGGATTATTATTATTATTATTATAAATGATTATGGTAACTGCATAAATGATTTGAGTTGACAATGATTTATTATGTATGGATGATTTCGATGCGATTGTTGGAGATATACTTACAATGATTTTTTTTACCAACTTTAAAATTTATATTTTTTTATCACATATTAGCATAAAATTGATATGTTTTACTAAATAATGAAATTAATTGAAAAATAAAATATAACTAATTCTAATTTTTTTAAACAAAACATGTTTTCTAGTTTTTTGTTTTGAAAAACTATTTTTCAGAATGACAAACCGAACTCATATTCTACAATCTTAAAATAATCCCTCAAAACAGAAAATAGAAAATGAATTCAAAACTGAAAACTAAAACAGAAATGCAAATCAAACGCACCCTACAATTCTTTAGGATGACTAATTTAAAATTGTAAACGGGGTGGGTACATGGTCCCACCATGAATTCTCCGAACCCGTCCCAATTTTTTTTATTTATATTTTTCAATTTAAATTATATTTAAAATAAAATAAATAGTTAGTAAATGAGAATAAGGAATGCACTCTCGCCCCCATTCTCGTCCGGCTTCCAGAAAACCCCTGATGAGAATGGGTGTCACCCCCTCCCCACACCTTGTCCCTCCATGTTCCATCGCTATCTTTAAAATTATCTCCAATCATGCTATCTTTAAAATTATCTCCAATCATACTTGATGTACGATCTTTCTTACAACATGGTTGACAACATGCCAAATGTCTTCTTGTTGTTGGATGGCTTAAAAAACAATTTATCATTTCAACCAATATTTTTTTGACATATACAACATTGTCATCAATGTTGTCAAAAATCATTGTACAAATGACATATTCCAATTATCTCTCAGTAGAACACGTCAACTTGAATTTTCTTGATTTTCAAGTAAGGAAGAAGAATGGGGTAACTCAAGATTCATTAAAGACATTTGAGACTGAAAACTTGTCATCTGATTTTCTTCTCTACTCATATAATCTGGATAATATATTCTTACAAAAAAAAAATTGTATTTAAAACCATTTATTTGTGGTAGTATGAGGTCCTTTAGCTATTGTTCTTGAGAAATGGCCCAGCCGACCCATTCCTCAAAATAAGTTTTTACAGGATCCCTATCCACCAAAAATTTTACTTCTAGTTCCGGCGAACGAATAACCATTGAGTCCTCTTTCCGGACAACACATATAAAGAGGCCCGCCAACAGTCAAGTAATTAGTAAACCTTTGAAAGATATTTCTATAATTAGTTTGTTCCTCTTCTATCTCCCATTTATCTAATTTTAACTAACAAATAACAGTTTGAAGAAAAACAAATCTTTCTTATATTTTTCAATAATAACTTATAGAGTCTAAATTTTTTTATTCATTTCAAGTTAGAGTTCAAGAAAAATAATTTTGAGGAGGGCACTTAATTAATATTTAGAACCATGAAATTGTTAATATACAAGATACTTTATAAGAGTGACGAAAACAAAACAAAATTTGCAATCACCCAAAAGTCATAATTTTGTGCCTCATGGAACACGTGTACAAAAAAAAAAAAAAGGTGACGAAGGTAGGATCAAATTTTGCAATGACCGAACGTAGGACAATCTAAAATAGTAGTACTCTGATATATTTGAAGTAGAGAAATAATTAAAGAAGAAATATATTTCCATTCATGGTGTTTTATAGCTGACACGACCCATCCCAAATAACATTAACGGACCCACAATGTGACGTGCGGTGAAGAGAATGCCAGCTAGAAGTGATCCTCCTATTGGAATCACTACTACTAAATCTCTCTAAACCATCAAACAAGAGTACATCTAAGCCCCTGTTGATACACATTCTTTCAAAACTCATTTTCAATCACATTTTTCAATAAAATAATATTTTCCATTACATCAATAACTTTTTCTTACTTTTTAACCACATATTTTCCATCATATCACTATTTAAAATACATTCTTTTATTAATAATATCCATCAAACAGACCCTAAATTTATTAAAATTGCTTCTAAGGTAAGAATTCAGTGTCATTGTACACCAAACCATACACTAAATTTTAATTCACATATACGAGAAAAGCTAATAAATCATTAAATAAACTATCAAATAAAGAGTATGGGAAGAGAGAGAAAAGTAACATTAAATAAATCACTATCCTTGCAGCTTACAAGAAGGTATAAATCTCATCGAGATGATTCTGCGGTATTTTTTCGAATTATAACTCAGGCTCAGGAGCGGGAGATTCCTGAGTGGCATCCCCTGCTGTATACAAAAGAATCAAAATATGCAACCTCGAGGACCAGAATCAGTTAAAAGGAGGACAGGTTTGAAGGCAAGCCTTGTTACCGTCGTTAGCAATAGCAAGTTCACATACAAGTGCGAGATGATCACTGCCCCATTTCTGCAATACAGCAATAAATCCTTATTGGTTGCAACAAAATATCTAAACTGGAAATCTGTCCTTTCAAGATCGAGAAGTAACTAATTACAAAGACAGGATTTATTTATTGAAAAGTCAAAAATCACGAATGAAAGAGTTTATTTTATCAGCTGTAAGGTTAGAGTGGCAGCTCCTTGCAGAATTGGAATTGTTCGACAGCATTCATATGAGTGTCATTCTTCTCAGAAAATGTTGAAACTAAAATCAAATAAGTACTAAGTTGCTATGGACAAAATGACCTTTTTCCTAACAATGTGCTGGATAAAACACTGCCTCTTATAAGATATGGAAAAGTAGCGCTAATACAACATATATGCATAAAAATGATCAAAATAGAGGCATTTTAACATTAAACGCAGGTATTAATTGTTATCTCAGATGAACTGGACATTATATCTCAAGCATCAAAAGTTGTCAAAATTTATGTTGCTCGGACTTGGTACAGGCACGCATAATCCATATGGTAGACATGAGAATAATCAAATTCCGGTTTTCAAAATTTAGTCTAAAAGGGGCTTGGATGAAGAATGCGGCTATATGGACAGGAAATTCGTTAAATCAGTAAGTGAATATTAGGATGCAATAAAGACGCCCTACACGAATTGGACAAGAGGGAATTAGTAGAGGTGGTGACGGCGCATCTTGTTACTTGGTGTTGGTAAATTGTAGCTTAGTTCTTGGGGCTTATTTCATAAGCAATATCTTGATAAGTATAATCAGGATATTTTCTAATGAACTCTTTCCAAACTGGAATTGAAACAGAACTGTAAATATTCGAGTGGCTGCCAGAACAAATTTTACAGTTTGACTGGGAAATGAGTAGTTCATAAAGCTTGGGATTGTATTTATCTTTGGAAATTCATTAAAAACAGAAGGATAAAATTTATAATTTCTGCACGTAGAGCTTGATTGCCACTGTAAAATAAATGAAGGTACCTTACTAGGAAGCCCTCCTGTTTCTCTTAATATATTCATTGGTAGGGTTTCAAGAACTCTTATAGGAACAAGCTCTGGAGTATGCCTGTATCAACACTAAAATTAATGAGAAATCTTCTAAATGCAAATTGCCCAAATCACCTTACTGGGAAAAAAAAATGTAAAGAAAAAGCCTTGACATAGAAAGGGGAGTACCATATATAATCAACCGTTCCTGTAAACATGGAATGCGATGACGTCACCAAGGGTTCCCCAACCTTATCCCTAGTTTTTGAGCTTCCCTAGGAAAATTAGACAAGAATAGGTGCAATATAATTATATACAGCATTGCCTATGAGCCAAAAGAAGAGTATATTCATCAATGTCATGCCAAACTTTATTTTTTTGGACTCAATTGCCTACACATACAAGAAAACTATGAAAGAATATCTCACAAAAACTTTTTTGTACAAACTAGGCAGTTAACTTTGCCATACAAGGGTGTTCTGGAAGGACCTAAAATCTTACAGGAACGCCAGCATAAGCACTGGAGAGCTTTAAATGATGGCTTAGGCAACTCAGTCTTGATCCAGTAGCAAGCATTAGTTCTTCATCAGTCCACCTATGCATTGATGGCCTTGCAAAACGCATGGAAAGGCACATTGCAATGAAACCATTAGTTAAATGCTACAGAGGTTATAAAATGCAGCAGGAATCATTTGCACCAAAAAAATTACACATGCAAGGTGGTAAAAGCATATATTCCCTCCTGCCACCCCTACACTGTCATCCCACACAGAAATGAAAAGAGAAGAGAACCAAGATAATCTATAATGAACCACATTTCACTTCATTTTGCTACTCTTGCAGTGAAAACCTTCAGTGTCAAGTGTGCTTGTCCAATACTTCACCCTAAAGAACTAAGCAAGCAAAATATGGATGGGCAGCCTTTTAATCAAAATTTTACAAGATAGGACCCCAGACTAATTGATGAATGTAAATGCAAACCTTGTCCAATTACTCCAAGTATGGAAGTTTGGGTATTCAGCTGGACATATCTGGCCAGATATTTGTCTTCGATCATATAGTTGGACATGCAACTTCAATAAGAAAAAAAAAATGTAAATGGAGTATCATTTGGCAATGGAATATTATAAATCTCATCACATGGTAAGGAGCTAGGAATAACCTCGGATGAAGTGATGAACTGATACAATGCACTCTGGACAAATAGAAACAAGAAACTAAAAATACAAATGAGGAAAAAAATAATTCTGTATTGAATTAGACCGTGTTATTCAATTAAAATTGCATTAGGTAATTACCTGTGGCAAACTATTCAAGTCCCCAGTGATGACAACTGGAATGCTACCCCATTCTTGTGATATCTTATAGGCCTTCTCAAGAAATAGTCGCATCTACAACAACCAATATTACATATTAAAAACTGCAGTCTTAAACCAATAAGTTCCACTAAATACTCCCTAAATTATTCCATAATGTGACTCTCAATCATAATTTCATGACTTTGTTTCAATTGGCCCAAAATTTTAGATGATGGTTGAACTAGTGGGCATTTGATATAACTTAATTGTCTGATCCTCAAAAGTGAGGCCTAAGAATACTCTATAGTCACATCATATTCTTAAACTAAGGCTATTTTTAGGAAGAGAATAACTGTTTATTAAACATGATCACATTTGCAGATATCCCAGGAAGGAGTCGAGGACACTCAGAAAAGTGTGAAGGGAGTAACAGTTGCAATTTATTCCCATAGACTTGTCGATATGTACACAAAAATTTTAAAACCAAAAGGTCTCAAGTTGGGTATTTAGCCCTTGTTTGAGCCACATTCTCATTCTTCTACTCATTTTCAACTATACATTTTTCAATAAAATAATATTTTTCATCACATCAATAACTTTTCTTTCTTTTTCAACGACATATTCACCATCACATCCCAAAAAAAAAAAAATGCATTCTCTCCTAAAAAATGTGCATCAAACACACTCTTAGGTAGAATTTGCCAATTCGATCCAGTTGAGATGGCTCAACATGTATCGAGTGGGGCAACCGATAGATGTTTGAAGTAAGTTTCAAATGTATGAAGAAAGTCACAGACGTGCAAAGTCACTTTTTGTCATTTTGATCTATTTTTATATTTGTAGGACAATTAGGTCGCAAAATGTAGTTACTTCACGAAATTAGTAGATTCCAAAGACAGTACATCTTTTTAACAAAATTGATCACCTTTCTAAAGATGGAAGAAATCTCCGAACATTTCATTTTGACCAACTCCGATAAAAACCAGTAGACAGTTGCGAGTTGAACTAGTGCCCACATTATTATTCAAAGAAAATCAAAATACAATGTAATGCAATTTAAAGAAGTTTAAAAGAACAATACTAAATCTAAAAAGCTCGTTCAATTATTGAGCAATAAAAAATGGGAAATACACATGCAACCGCATTAGTCCTTTACAAAGGTCAAAAGAAACTATAGAGAAATTGAATGAACCAAAATGAGATATACCTGGCCAAGCTTAATGTCTCCACGTTTGGGATTGTAGAGGACGTGTATATTACCAACCAGTACACTACAAGAGGACCTAGCCCTGACAAAACACATTTGCACCAATTACCAACAGAATAAGTATTAAAGATGGGAGACCAAGGCCAGACTAAAAATTGGTGACATGGGCAAAAGCAAAACAATCCAACTTGATTGAAAAGTTCATATGTGAATCCTAATGCATTAGAATATCACAGAATGCATTTAATATTTACCATGACGACCGAGCAGTAGCATTGGCACCAAGAAAGTTATCATTCATCTGTGTAATAGAGATAGAAACTATCCATTACTAGTTATATGATCAAAAGATAGAAAGTATCAATTAATATTCCAAAGTTCAAATAGCAACTTGACAACCACAAAACATCCAAATACCAAATGAAATCTTTTGAGAAAATAATAGCAATAGTATATACTAGAAACGAGCCTTCATGGCAACCAATTAAACAAATGAATTTGTTTATGGTTAACTGAACAAGAATACAATTGCATAATTATCTCAAGTTTGAACAGCAGTGACTACAATGGAAAGTTTCTAAATGCTCTGTAAAACTGCCGTTAAACAATAGCACCGTATGTACCATTGTACGTATGCACGTAATTTTATTTGGCTTGTTGTCTATATAAAGATGGAGGGAAACAAAGATGCATAGAACCAAAAACAGCTTGTGGAAGCTAGGGACTCGGAAGACTTAAAAGATGCAATATAATTCTGACACTAACGTCCTTTTTTTCCAGGACAATGTAGAAAATGTATTTGAGAGTGCACATCAAACCCTGACAAGTGCTACTTTTGACACATACCCATCAAAGCAAAACATCCTATCCAAATATCCAAAGACAACAGAGAATCTAAACTAGACACCATAATCTATAGCATAGGTATCAATGCGCTACACATGGAGGAATGTCCCTTGGTGCTGAAGTGCAAAGCACAATCCACAACATTCTCTAACGCATCAGACATCATCTCTCTTTTGATCGAGATTCAGTTTCCAACATTTACCGAGAGATGAATCAGGTTGCCCATTCAATTGCATCAGAGGATTGGGCGCCGTTGTTAAAAGGAATATGGACCTCTTGACCTTCCTTGAGAGACACGTGTCCTTGGTCATATAGACGGGCATAGCCTTCCCAGCGTTAGGAGTTTTTAAAGATTCTACATGTTTTATCTCAGTATGGAAAGTAAATATCCCCCATTTATTCCATTTTCATATGTGTGCCCTTTTATTTTCGGAGGTCAGGTTTATGCTCCCCTCACTTTGATTCACGAGAGTTCGATATAATATAAGATTGGGGAATTCTAATCTTCATCAGCCTTTCTTGGTGGAGCCTAAAAACCCACTGAGGCTATCTTGATGTTTCGCCTTAAAACAAAAGGTGCAAAGCACAAATTGATATGTTGGCTTTATGATGTGAAGAACATCCTATAATGGCAACTTAGAAACTCCACATGCCCATAACATAATCACGAAAGTCATGAAATAGAAGCAACTTGTTTTTAGAACATATTGTGCAGTAATTTCTAACAGATTACAGAGAAGTTCAGGATCAATTTTAGTTAACTCACCACCAAATTTTTCTCAGAATAACATTTCGTATATACTGCAGCAGGTAATCCCACTTTAGCAGACAATATAAACTACAAAGTGCATAACAAACCAAACAGGAACCAGTGATTCAGATGATAAGAAGAATCAAAAGGTTCTGGAGCTTGATAGAGTGCACTGTTATGCATGAGTCACACTTTTCTGCATCTTTTTACAATTTATTGAAGCACACCACTGCAGTACCAAACAGAACCCAAGGAAATCCTTGCTGTACATTGATTTTATGCCCACGCCAAAGTCTGATTGCCTCAAGTAAGAGCCACTATACTATAGTGGCAAATGGCCTACCTCTTTCAAAAGATAGAGCTCAAAATAATGTATTAAGCATTCAGAAAATCAGCAAATGATTTTTAATTTTTTTATTTAATTCTCCATGAAAGCAATAGCCACTCTCCTAACTTCATTCATTCATTTATTTACCCGTTCTATGAGAGAGAAGTTGTGGAAAAACTCACTGAAATTACTTCTGGCATCAATGACTGAGGTCAACTAGGATAGGACGCTCTATAGCAATGATATTTGAAACATATATCAATAAGGACAATGCTACATTTACCTAAAATTTCTACCTAAAGTTTTACCTACTACTCACAATAGGGGGTGGGGACCACATTTTGGAATTTTTATATTCACATGGGGCCCGAGTGCATTGTGAGAGTAGGGACAACTTTCGGTACAAATGTTTAGGTACAGATAGAATAATTCTATCAATAAATACATGAAACAACACGCACACTCAAAGATCTAGTACCTAGCAATATAAAGGAACAAATGTATATGTCAAAGTTAAAGTTAAAGGCATCATTGATCCTTCATATAAAGTATAATTAACCAAATTACATAAATTCACAGGTATGTATACCTTTAAAACACAAAATTGAGCAACATTGTTGCGCAGTCCAAACCTCTGGAACTCTATGGTTTCTTCATGCAAAAGAGTGAATCTGCAGTTCATCATACTAATCATAGATGGGGGATATTGCTAGAATCAAGATATATATTGCTAATAGGGAAGCTTCGTGGGATACATCCAAAAATAATTAGAAAACAAGAACAATGTACAATTTTCCTAGAACCAGAAAATTAGACAATAAACATCATCTGAAAGTAGAAACAATAAAAACAAATAATCAGCTAATTCTAAAGGTTTAGAATATCGGCAACAGCCAGTTGACAAACAAGTACTTTATCAACAAGCATACAAGCGGTGTCTGGATTGGAGATAAATCTGGGGAAATCTGAAGTTATTCCAGTAGGAGAGGTCACTAACGTGGGAGAACTAGCTGTTATTTTAGGTTGTAGGGTAATACAGTTACCTATGTCATACCTAGGACTCCCTTCAAGCCTGCAGTTTAAAAGTATTAATATTTGGAATGCTATTGTGGAGAAGGTGGAAATGAGGTTAGTGGGGTGGAATCGTATGTATCTCTCGAAGGGAGGTCGTCTTACTCTCATTAAATCTACTCTATCAAATATTCCTACTTATTTTTTGTCACTGTTTCCAATCCATGTTGGTTTAATGCCGCAACTAGTAATCCTATAGAGGGGTCGCCCAACTTCATCTCTTTTCTTTCTTATTTAAGTTGATAATATACTTCCTGTGTATTCTTCTTTGATTAATAAAATTATTTGATTACCTATAAAAAAAAAGTTATAAGTACAGTTGTCCAAAAATACGTAATACGTGCTCAAAAAATGTAATACCAAAAACTACAATAGCAACAAAAAATTAAGCCTTGTTTCCAATAAAATTGGGGACTCAAAAAAAGTCCTACTTAGTGTAAATGTCTTAAGATTAGCCAAACAAGAATCTGATCTTAAGAAGAATAAGAAAATAAAGAAAATGCGAACAAGCAACTTAAAACAACATTGGAATGCTATTATAAGGGCAGTGCGCCTAAAGATCTTACAACTCATTTTTCCAAAATATCGCACAGCCATCACATGTTTCACCTGCACGAGCCTTGTAAAAGTAACTTACTGCAGTCAATATTCTGACTCATAATATGACAGATTATCAAAAAATAAATTAAAAAAATACCTTGTGCACACCTTTGAAGCCATCTTTTCCAAGAAGATCGTTCAAATCATCAAATCTATCAACCTCCTGTTTCCATGGAAGATAATGAGAATAAAAACTATCCTGATATATACAGCTCTAAGTGGAGCTTCAAAACCGGTGGCATTATAAATGCTCTGATTGTGGCTCTTAATATCAAAAGATAACAGTGCAAGAGAGAGCACAAGTTAAGAGAAAATTAGGTGAACGTTTGAAATCCGTAAGGCACAGCCAGCTGGAGAGTACCTATATGATTATATACTATATGTAAGTTATATATTGCATTAATTGACAGATTTTGGCATTTTGCCCTAATGAAGACAGAAAAAAGCGATCATGCTTGTGTAGCATAACTCGATGCCAGAAAAATAAATAAACCACTAGTAATTGGTAAAAATATCTGAAACCGGAGTAGTTCCCTGTTGTAGTTTTACCGATGAAGATATTTAAAAACAAAGGTTCAATTCGTATCTGACAAGAATTGTGCTATAAGACTTATATTAACAATTTTGATACCAAATGGAGCATCAAATCACGCATAATATTAATTCAACTTGATCATGAACTTCCGTTCAGTAACTTTCTTTACCTTCCTGTATATGTGATATTGTACAACTTCAAGTTACTGAGGAATGAGCTTCATCTTTTAGCCACGAATGATTAAAGTGGTTTAAAACTTACTAAGAGAAGCTTAAACTTGCCTGAAAACACAGGATGCCCGGTTTGTACTTGCGGATTTCCTTGCACAGAAGCTTCTTTCGATACTCCCAGTCCAAATACTCAGGTGAGACCCTTTTATACAGTTGTGGATGCTTTGCCGCATTTTCAACCCCAAGTATGTTATATGACACAAGAATAACCTTGCCTTAAAAATCATAACATACAAAGAAGCATTAATATTTGCACAACGAACAAATATGAGCAGTACACTAAAATTCGAATCAATTAAAAAATAATATTATAGAAACCCTTCTTAAATTGGGTGGGTTCAAAACCAGCAAAGAAAAAAAATAAAATTTGCCATGAATCCGAGTGTTACAATTTCCATAATAAAAAAATGAAAAAAATCTTTAAACCCATAAAACAAAAACAGCCCAGAAAATGAAAATGCGTGCGCGTGCATTACCGACGCAATTGGAGGCATCATGAGCAGAATAAGTCCACTGGCGATTACCGTGTTCACTCCATGATTCTTTGCGTTTTCTGTGTTGCCTTTCTTTATACGAATGACGGGTGTATTTGTACGAATTCGTATGAGTAATCGTAGCTACGATTTTGCTTTGGGTTAGGGATTGAGTTTCAGTTTCTGTATATATAAATTTTCTTTTCTTTCTACTGTGTTTGGAGTGGTGAGCATGATGGCGTTTGCTTGAAGTATTGGGCGGAGAAGGAGACTGATCCGCCGTGCAAGGAGGAGTGCCGCCGTCGCAGTTGCGTCCCATGATGTCAGTACCTGCTAAATCGACTGTCGGAAGTTATATATTTCGAGCAGAGTTAAATCCAGGGGAAATTCGGCCAAACAATCGGTTAAGAAAATAATTTTGGACAAATGGCGTGAAAAGGCCCAAACCACACACAATATTAAACAAGATACAAAGATTCAACCAAAATACAGAAAGAAAAAGTTGCAGAAATTAAAATGAATACAAGATATGTTTTGGCCTAAGCCCCGGAGGTTCGACGACCGGATCTAACGCCTACATCCCCCGTTGAGCATCCAAATAATGGATATTGCTCGATTGCACTAACAAGCCAAAAATATGGCAACAACAGTTACAAGATTTGCACAAGACAAAATGCTACAGACACTTATCTTTTCACAGCCTTAGATCGATTTTCTCTCAAAGCATAAAAATAGCCCAGATCACACAAGATCTGTCAAACCACTCATTCACTGCTCGAATCACAAAAGACTCAGCACAACAATCACTCAAAGACCCAATACTTCCTACTAATCAGAAGTTCTACTCTGAGAATATACAGTTTACAAGAATTAGAATGTAAACCCTAAAGAATGAGTTGATTCTCTCTAAAACAGACGAAGAGCAAACACGAGGAATGAGAGAGAATGAAGACCAATCCAATAATAAAAAATGAGGCGTCTTCACGAAGATAAAGAGTCGAAGACTCTAGAATCTCATCAAACGGTAAGTGAGTTGCCAAGTGTCAACAATCCAGCCATAGCCTCTTAATAATAAAAGTGTCATTCCAAGTAAATACAATTTTGATCAATTGTTGGAAGCACAATGAACCAGTCAGGTCACAGGTTCGAGTCTCAATAATCTCTACTTTGCTTTCAACAATTAGGTTAGTGCAGCCAGGAGCAACATCACAAATCATTTTTCCTTTGCTCCAAGTACCTGTGAATCATTACATAGCATCAATAGATAACAACTTCAAACAGTTAAGAAACTTATTTAAATGTATTATCTTTGTCCCCATATCAGAAGGATTAACCTGGGTAGGAATTTTTCCAATTTTCATAATTCCTTTTGATATAACATTTATAATGAAATGATATTTAATGTCTATATGCTTAGTCCTATCATAGAACATGGGATTTTTACTTAAGTGTATTGCACTTTGATTATCAGAATACAGAATTGCATTCTCATCAACAAAACCAAGTTCATTTAATAGTCTACTAAGCCATATTCCTTCTTTAACAGCATCTGAAGCAGCTATGTACTCTGCTTCAGTAGAAGATAAGGCAACAACCTTTTGCAGTTGGGATTTCCAGCTTATGGCAGTATCACACAAGGTAAAGAAATAAGCAGAAGTGGACTTCCTATTGTCCCTATCCCCAGCAAAATCAGAATCTGTAAAACCCTTTAACATAATTCCCCTTTTATCAAATTTAAACACAAGTCCTAAATTTAAAGTTCCTCTGAGGTATCTTAAAAGCCATTTCAAAGCATTCCAGTGTTCTTCACCAGGATTACCCATAAACCTACTAAGTATGCTAATACCATGTGCTAGGTCAGGTCTGATGCAAACCATAAGATACATAACTGAACCAATAACATTAGCATATGGAACTTTTGACATTCTATCATAATCTTCATCAGTTTTAGGACTGAAATCAGATGACAGTTTAAAATGATTAGAAAGTGGTAGTGTTACAGGTTTACACTCAAACATGTTAAATCTTTTCAGAAGTTTAACAATATAATCATGTTGATGCAAAAATAACATGTCCTTATTTCTATCTCTCAAGATTTGCATGCCAATGATCTTTTTAGCTTGATCAAGATCTTTCATATCAAATTCAGATTTTAACATACATTTGATATCATCAATTTCAGTCTTATTGCAGCTAGCAAGTAACATGTCATCAACATATAGCACCAAGTATAGAGAATTCTTACCTCCACCACCTTTATAGTACAGACAGACATCATAATTGCTTCTTTGAAAACCATGTTTCAAAACAAAAGTGTCAAACCTTTTACACCATTTCCTGGGGGCTTGTTTTAGCCCATAGAGAGATTTTTTCAACGAGCAAACAACATTTTCAGGATTGCCATTAACAAAACCAACATGTTGTCTCAAATATATCTTTTCATCTAAATCACCATAGAGAAAAATAGTTTTAACATCTAATTGATCAAGTTCCCATTTAAATTGAACAACAAAAGCAAGTATACACCTAATGGTGGTATATTTAACAACAGGAGAGAATATTTCAGTGTAGTCAACACCTTCTTTCTGTATAAAACCTTTGGCTACTAATTTAGCTTTATATCTTACACTATCATTACCTCATTCACCTTCTTTTATTTTGAAAATCCATTTGCAGTCAATCAGTTTTTGGCCTTTAGGTCTTTTAACCAATTCTCAGGTTTTATTTTTAAGTAGAGAATTCATCTAATCATCCACAGCAGCCTTCCAACACACAGTTGCTTTATAGTTTATAGCATCATCATAAGAATCAGGTTCATTTTCAGATTTATATTGATAAGTAAATAATGAAACAAACTCATCATTATCAAATCTAACAGGTGGTCTAATCTGCCTTCTTTCTCTATCTCTTGTAAGTTGATAGTCATCAAGAGGTAGGTCAGGTAAATCAAATTGTTCTTCAGATTTAGAAATATTATCAATTTCAACAGGCAAATTGTTATTATTAAGAACAGGATCATCATCATCATCAGCAAGTGCAGGTGGAACATTATCAACAACAGAAGACTCCACCTCAATTTGAACATCATTATCATTCAAGATATTTTCTTTACCTTCTAAGCATGGCATAATAGATTCATTGAAGACAACATCTCTTCTTACAATTACCCTATAGCCTTTTTCATTTTTAACCCATAGTCTGTAACCCTTAACATTTTCTCCATACCCCAAGAAGACACATTTAAGTGATCTATGTTCTAACTTTCCAATATTTTGATGAGCATATGCAGCACAACCAAATATTTTTAAATGAGAATAGTTAACAGGATTTTTAGACCACACAGTTTCAGGGACTTCAAAATTTAAAGCACTAGAGGGTGTTCTGTTAACAAGATATGCAGCAGTTTTTACAGCCTCCCCCCAAAACAATTTAGGCAAGCCAGAACTCAAGAGCATGCATCTAACTTTATTTAATAAAGTCCTATTCATTCTTTCAACTATGCCATTTTGCCGTGGAGTGTAAACTATTGTTTTGTGTCTAAGAATGCCATTTTCTTTACAGAAATTATCAAACTCATAATTGCAAAATTCCAAACCATTATCTGTTCTTAGAGTTTTTATCTTATGATCAGATTGGTTTTCTATTTGTGTTTTCCAATCTTTGAAAACAGAAAAAGTTTCATCTTTAGATTTTAATAAGAAAACCCAGATTTTTCTAGAAAAATCATCAATGATCAAGAGATAATATCTAAAGCCAGATAATGTACACACAGAAGCAGGACCCCAAAGATCAGAATGTAGATATTCAAGTATTTGTTTGGACTTATGAGTTCCAGGTAAGAAAGGTAACTTAACTTGCTTTCCAATAATACACTGTTCACATGTATCAAGATCACCAAGATTTTGTTTTCCAAAAACTCCTTTATTTTGTAAAGATTTCAAACTTTTCTTGCTAATATGGCCAAGTCTTTCATGCCACAGTTTGGCCAAAATAAAATTGTCAGATAGGGCAGCAGCAGTTAAACCAAGTAAAGGCTTTGCATTCAAGAAATAAAGACCATGTCTCTTAGGGGTACTTATAATTAAGTCAGATCCCCTAAGAATTTCAATATGTCCTTGACCCAATTTTATGTTAAACTCCATGTCATCCAACATTCCTAGAGACACCAGGTTTCTCTCTAATTCAGGTACATATCTGGTTTCTTTTAAGAAGAGAACCTTCCCAGTTTCAAGAAGCAGTTTAATAGTACCTATTCCTTTCACTTTACAAGTCATATTATTTCCCATAATAACCTGCCCCCCAGTGGTGGCTTCAAAATCAAGAAAATAGTTTTTATATGTACACATATGAAAGGAACATCCAGAATCCAAGATCCACTGATCACTGAGCTTCTTCTCATTATGGACAAGGACTAAACCATCTTCAGAATCAATCTTATTATAAGTTAAGGCAGCATTCCCATTATTGAAATTTTTATCTTTTGCTTCATTCTTTTTCTTATAACAATTTTTGATAAAATGACCCATCTTAATACAATGAAAACATTTCTTACCTTTTGCCTTATTCTGAGACTTGTTTTTATCATTCTATTTGGTTCTGTTTTCATTTGAGAACTTAGAGTGAAAGTTAGGTCTACTAAACCCTTTACCCCTAGCAAGTAAGTTTTGTCCATTATGACTCATATTTTCAGACTTAATCTCTAGGGCCTTATTTCTTAAAACACTAATGATATCATCAGTAGTGATCTCAGCCCCACCATATTCAAGAGCAACATTGATGTCTCTATATTTGTCACTAATGGAGTTTAACAAAACTACAACCAACTGATCTTTTGAAAGTTTTTCATCACATTTGGCTAAGTCAATGGTCAGTTTAGTAAACCTGTTCAAATTTTCATCCAAGTCAACAGAGGGATCCATTTTAAAAGAAAAAAGTTGTTTTAACAGAAAACATTTGTTAGGGATAGTCTTAGTCACATATTTGGATTGAAGTTTAGTCCACAGTTCAGAAGCAGTTTTGGTTTCACCAATTTCTCTTACTACATTGTCAGATAAGTACAAGAAAATAGTACTCCATGCAACCTCTTCAAGTTCAATTTTCTTAGCAGGTAGTAAGTCTGCAGGCCAACTATCATCAAGTGCTCTAGCTACTCTCATTTGCATTAAAATAGCTTTCATCTTCTGACACCATATATTAAAATCACATTTGCCATCAAATTGTGGAACATCAAACTTAGCAGTGGCCATATGTAAAAACACGTATGATGCACAGATAGGAAATTCAAGATAATAGAGAACACTTAGACAGTTTGCAACAATTTCAGCAACCCAGGAAATCACAGTATCACACCAGCAATACAAGATATCAAGTATCAATCAGAGAGATCACAGGAACACACAGAACAAGCTCAATTAAAGAACACAACAGTGATCATATTCTATGTTTCACATATCACTCCAACAAGATTCTTCAGAAAACGCACCCAAACTTGATTTATCTCAGATTCCAGAAGCCTCACAGGAGCTTCGAGACAAAGATTAGTCTCAAGGGGGTTTCAACGGTGTTTTGGTAAATCAAGGGTATGATCAAGAAACCCTAAAAAATTTTTTTTAAAAAAAATTTACAGAGATAAAAGAAAAGATCTCACCCAACGAGTTAGCAAGAACTTGAATTCTTTTACTGGCTTTTGGCAGTTCCAAAAATTTTGATCTACAATAGATCGAACCTTTCCTCGAAGATCCAGGTATCTTGTCCTTTCAGTTCCAGGCTCTGATACCACTGAAAAGGCCCAAGCCACACACAATATTAAACAAGATACAAAGATTCAACCAAAATACAGAAAGTAAAAGTTGCAGAAATTAAAATGAACACAAGATATGTTTTGGCCTAAGCCCCGGAGGTTTGACGACCGGATCTAACGCCTACATCCCCCTTTGAGCATCCAAATAATGGATATTGCTGGTTGCACTAACAAGCCAAAAATATAGCAATAACAGTTACAGGATTTGTACAAGATAAAATGCTACAGATACTTATCTTTTCACAGCCTTAGATCGATCTTCTCTCAAAGCATAAAAATAGCCCATATCACACAAGACCTGCCAAACCACTCATTCATTGCTCAAATCACAAAAGACTCATCACAACAATCACTCAAAGACCTAATACTTCCTACTAATCAGAAGTTCTACTCTGAGAATATACAGTTTATAAGAATCAGAATGTAAACCCTAAATAATGAGTTGATTCTCTCTAAAACAGACGAAGAGAAAACCCTAGGAATGAGAGAGAATGAAGACCAATCCAATAATAAAAAATGAGGCGTCTTCACGAAGATAAAGAGTCGAAAACTCTAGAATCTCATCCAACGGTAAGTGAGCTGCCAAGTGTCAACAATCCAGCCATAGCCTCTTAATAATAAAAGTGTCATTCCAAGTAAACGCGATTTTAATCAATTGTTGGAAGCACAATGAACCAGTCAGGTCACAGGTTCGAGTCTCAACATAGCCTTTGACCAAAATTAAACAAAAAAAAAAGAAATTTAAAAGGTTTTAATTGATAAAAAGACAAAATTGCCATTCACTTTTTAACCTAAAAATCATCCAATTTTCCCTCATTTCACCCATTTAACCAACGTCATCCATCTTCTCCAAATCCATAAGAGAACTCAACGACCCCGACGGAATACATTTGGTCCAATTATTTGCTTTTCCATTTCTCCAACGGTCGGCCAATTGTTCGTCCTTCGAAGTCGCGAGCACCATCACTTGCGGCGGAATAGCTAAAGAATTGTTTGAAGTTAGAACCTTTGGTAAGTATGATTAAAAATTCTGCAGCAAACCTTTAGACAAAATTATATTTGATGTTGCTCAAAAAGGTCCACAGTCGCGATGCCAAATCTGCCAGATTTAATTTCTATTTCTTGGGATGTAAAATGACACTACAGTCGTTATCTACTGTAATTTGATTTTTTCAACGAAATGACCTCTAATAGTGGACTTATTAACATGTATAACAAAAAAAATTGACTAGCTACAAAGAACGATTGAAATGACATAACTTTTATATTATTGAGATAATGAAAGCACAAGTTGTCATATTCATATGTGCTGATTAAGTTCATGAACATTCATCTCAACATTATACGTGTCATATGCATATTACAATATAAATAAATTTCACTTATTATTTTCATGGGACGAATGGGTCGTGATTGCTTATACTCGTATTTAGAAATGTAACATGACAAGTGTCATTTTCATGTCCATTAACGACACTAGTGTCGTTCTGAAATTTTCACCTACATCCGATTTTTTCAACAAAACATTTAAATGGACTCCATAAAGTATGTAACATAGAAAGTTAAGAAAAGATCTAAGATGATTGTACAAATGACATTACAACGATACACAAGTGTCATTTCGGTGGAAAAGAAGCCAAAAATATTGGAGAAGTCAACAAAAAGTATTGGCAAAAATACTCGGGGCGAGGGCCCCCCGAATTTTTTTTTAAACTAAGAGGATTGAAAACGACGATTTTGAGTACAAAAATAGACAAATTAGATTGACTGACCAAAAAGACAATCAGTTTGTTGACCTTTTTAAGTTATGGGGTCCAATGCTTGACGTCGTTCCGCTGGAAAAGTAGTAAAATATTGGAGAAATCAACAGAATAACAAAAGTGTCGTTACTACTTTGAGAACTGTCGTTCTGCATCAAAAATCGATTTTGAAGAGTCGCGACCCGTCTGAACCACGATAATAATGAGTTGAACTCATTTAAGTTGCAGGTTGAACACGACACTGACAACATTCGAAATTTATGCTCATTACTTAATCAAGAGGGAAAAAGAAAACGACACAACTGCCGTTACTATTTTGAAAACGGTACAAGTGTCGTTCTGACTCTAAAATGGATTTTGAAGAGCCACGAACCGTCCGAATCACGATAATCATCAGAAAAGTAATAAAATACAAGAGAAATCAACAGAACGGTACTAGTGCCGTTTCACGACACAAGTGTCGTTCTGCCTCTAAACATGATTTCTTAGGCCCACAACCCGTCCGAGCAACAATAATCGAATTTTTTTAACTAAGAGGATTGAAGACGACGATTTTGCGTACCAAAATAGGCAAGTTAGATTGACTGACCAAAAAGACAATCAGTTTGTCGACCTTTTTAAGTTAGGGGGTCCAATGCTTACCGTCACTCCCAGGTTGAACGTCTACTAGAACGGCATAAGTGTCGTTATGTTGTGCAAATAAGTCCATGAGAATGTCACTTGTGTCGTTATGTCTGGGAAGACATGAAAAAGATATCTTGAGTTATGAAAAGAAAAACAAAATGTGTAGAAAACGACATTTGTGTCGTTCTACCTAGGAAGATAAAATTTATGAGTACAAATATAACGATAATGAGAAAGACACCTGATGAAACATTGAGTTACGAAAAGAAAAGCAAATTGATGAAAACAGAGTGCAAAACGACACTTGTGTCGTTACTAATATCAGAACGACATAATTGTCGTTATGCTGAGTGAATGTAATTCAATGAGAATGGCACTAGTGTCGTTACTGTCCAGAAAACGACACTTGTGTCGTTTTGAAAGGGAACTCATGTATTCCACCGTTAGTTGTCACATAATCAACACGTCCAGCCTTCCCAAGTTAGGGGGTCCGATTCTCGAGGTCGGTCGGCTGGAAAAGTTGAAAAATACTGATGAAATTGACAGAACGACACAACTGTTGTGTAACGGCACAAGTGTCATTCTGCCTGGAAACAACCGTACAGAGCTCCACGACCTGTCCGAGCCACGATAAACTCATTAGATGTACTCATTTAAGTTGTAGGATGGATATGTCTCTTAGAGGGGAGATATGCTCAACGCTTATACTTTCAAACAAAATCAATGTAGATTTGTGTGATTTCACCGTTCAATACCATATATTCTAATACAATTCCACCGTTAGTTGTCACCTAATCAACACGTCCAGCCTTCCCAAGTTAGGGGGTCCAATCATTGATGTCATTGCATTGAAAAGTAGCAAAATGTTAGAAAAATCAACAAAAAGACACAAGTGTCGTTTCAGACACAAGTGTCGTTCTGCCAATAAATACGATTTTGAAGAGCCGCGACCCATCCGAGCCACGATATTCGATAAACGAAACCCATTTAAGTTGTGGGCTGAACACGCCGCTTACAAAATTCTTGAGATATGCCCATTCCTGGTACTTTCAACCGAATCTAGACTAAAACTTGTGCTTTCATCGTTTCATACCTTATATTCTATATCAATTCCACCGTTAGTTATCACACAATCAATATTTTCGTCTTTCTTAAGTTGGGGGTTCAATCCTTGATGTCATTGCCTTAAAAAATAGCAAAATATTGAAAAAATCAACAGAACGACACAAGTGTCGTTTTGCTAATAAATACGATTTTGAACAGCTGCGACCCGTCTGAGCCACGATATTCGATAAATGAAACCCATTTAAGTTGCGGGTTGAACACACCACTTACAAAATTCTTGGGATATGCCCATTCCTTGTACTTTCAATCGAATCTAGACAAAGACTTGTGCTTTCACCATTCCATACCTTATATTCTATATCAATCCCACTGTTAGTTGCCACACAATCAATATTTTCGTCCTTCTTAGGTTGGGGGGTCCAATCCTTGATATCTTTGCCTTGAAAAGTAGTAAAATATTGAAAAAAATCAACAAAACGACACAAGTTTCGTTCTGCTAATAAATACGTTTTGAAAAGCCGCGACCCATCCTAGCCATGATAATCGATAAATGGAACCCATTTAAGTTGCAGGCTGAACACGCCCCTTACAAAATACTTGAGATATACCCATTCCTTGTACTTTTAATCGAATCTAAACTAAGACTTGTGTTTTCACCATTTCATACCTTATATTCTATATCAATTCTACCGCTAGTTGTTACACAATCAATATTTTCGTCCTTCTTAGGTTGGGAGTCCAATCCTTGATGTCATTTCCTTGAAAAGTAGCAAAATATTGGAAAAATCAACAGAACGACACAAGTATCGTTTTGTTAATAAATACGATTTTGAAGAGTTGCGACCCGTTCGAGCCACGATAATCGATAAACGGAACCCATTTAAATTGCAGGCTGACACGCCCCTTACAAAATATTTGAGATATGCCCATTCCTTATACTTTCAACCGAATCTAGACTACTAAGACTTGTGTTTTCACCATTTCATACCTTATATTCTATACCAATTCTACCGCTAGTTGTTATATAATCAATATTTTTGTCCTTCTTAGGTTGGGGGTCCAATCCTTGATGTCCTTGCCTTGAAAAGTAGCAAAATATTGGAAAAATCAGCAGAACGGCACAAGTGTCGTTTTGCTAATAAATACGATTTTGAAGAGTTGCAACCCATTCAAGCTACGATAATCGATAAATGGAACTCATTTAAGTTGTAGGCTGAATACACCACTTACAAAATACTTGAGATATGTTCATTCCTTGTACTTTCAACAGAATCTAGACTAAGACTTGTGCTATCACCGTTTCATACCTTATATTCTATATCAATTCCACCGCTAGTTGTTACACAGTCAATAAATACGATTTTGAAGAGCCGCGACCCGTCCGAGCCACGATAATTGATAAACAAGACCCATTTAAGTTGTAGGCTGAACACGCTCTTTACAACATTCGGGATTTATGCTCATTACTTAATCGAGAGGAAAAAGAAAACGACACAACTGTCGTTACTGTTTTGAAAACAACACAAGTGTCGTTCTGCCAATAAAATCGATTTTGAAGAGCTGCGACCCGTCCGAACCACAATAATGATAAGTTGAACTCATTTAAGTTGCAGACTGAATAGATAATATTTGTATTGTCATTTTACCTGGAAGATAACGACGTACTGTCGTTCTGCACTATGTAAAACGACTGGAGTGTTGTTTTGTACTGTAGATCGTCCAATAGTTACACCCAGTACAGAAATACACTAACTGTAGAAAATTAATTAGCTAAAATATCATTTCATACTATATTCAATAATAAAAAGATCAATGTATACGAAATTACCAAAAATATCTTTCTTTTTTCTTCAAATATTTAGAAATTTCAACGTAGATAATTTAGAAACCAAAATTTTTATTCAAATACTCAAAATGTAGGAAAATATAGATGAGTAATACAATAAATAATAGATTTTGTGGGGGAGGCAAGCATAGGAGATGCCGAGATGGAGAGCTCGTGTTAGTTGGATTGGAGATGAATTGAGAAATTTAATGGATTGAAAGGGTATTTGAGTCTTTTGATGATAGGGATATTTTGGACCTTTTATATCATTTATTTATTCTATTTTATAATGGAGGTCATTTTACCAACAAACATTGAGAAAATCCTCTTTGTCCAAATACATTATTTGATTAGGCTCTTTAACAAAGAGTCCCTAAATCCAGCACCCAACTTTGCCATTTATTTTATCATGTCAATCTAATTTCATGCTTAATTATGGATATCCAATTTTAATTTTATTTCATCATCACCCCCAATCTTATATAACCTTTTCCCATGATCATCCAACTTTTTTCATTATTTTCATAAATTTTATAAGAAGTAAAACAGTAACTTTACATTATATATATATAATAAATCTTTAAAAAAACAAAAACAAAATAAAAATAAAAATTTATTTAAAAAAATGTTTCTTATAAAGATAAAATAAAAAAATTACTTAGAAAAATAAAATAAAATGAAAAATTCCTTAAAAAATAAAATATAATAAAAACTAATTTAAAAAAACGTCACTTAGAAAAATAAAATAAAATAAAAACGTATTTCAAAAAAAGGTTTTAAAAAAACTTTTATTTTTGTTTTTAAAAATTTATTTTATATATATAATACATTGTTACAATTTTACCCATTTTAAAATTAGTGAAAATAGTGAAAAGAAATTTGGTGGTCATGGTGACACTAAATATAAAGTTGGATGGCTATCGATAGATTTAACCAATTTCCCAATAAAATTTTAAGAACCGACTCGACTCAAAGATGTTAAAGGGGTCAAAAGTGGATTAACTTGAAATTTGAGCTTGTTTGAGCCATTTTTTTGACAAAAATGTATTTTGAAATAGTGATTTGATAGAGAATCAGTGGTTAAAAAAAATAAGAAAAAATTTTGAATTTACGTGTAATATTATTTTATTGAAAATAAGAAAGGGAAAAATATATTTAGAAATAACGAGGACCAAATAAGGACTTAAAATATTAAATAAATAAATTTATGGCATTAAAAAATTTATTATTTAAAACATAATTTTCAAAATTCATTATTGAAAATTTATTATTTATATAGGAATTTAGTTAAACTAAGCCCAAACATTGTTATAATCCAGTGTGGGAATTATAGGGACTAATCGTTTTCAAAATCTCAATTCATTATTAAGAGTTATAAATTTTTCTTTAAAAAATCAAATATAATTAAAATTTAAAATATTAATAAGAATATTATAAAATGAAACTAATCCACCCCACCCAAGCCATAACCCCAATTCAATTTCTTCCCACACCCTAAAAATCATTTACACTCTCATCTCCATCTTCTCTCCTCCCACTCTCTCTACCAACACCTACCACTCAAGGCGCTGTCGCTCCTCTCTAATCTGGCGACGCTGCTCTCCCCATCTATTGGTAGTGTAGCTTTGCACCACAACGAGACAATACAACGCAGCCTCACGTGACACCACCGTCGCGAGATAGCACTGTGCAGCCTCGCACCACCACCCATCTCTGCTGACAAGGTGCTCTCCTCCCTCGAAGCGGCACTACAACTGTGTGCAGATTGGGGGTAGTTTTTAGGCATGAAGGATGTCGGCCACGCTAGACTTGCTTGGTTTTTGTTGGTTTTTTGAGTGGTGGTTTCCATGGTTCAGTGATGTTAGGGTGGTCTTAGTGGCGATGGTGCTGATGGATCTGGTGTTGCTAGTGGATCCGGAACTAGTGGTGGTGGATCTGACGACGGTGGTAGTAGTGGTCATCGTGGCGATGGTGCAGTGATTCTGATGGTGGATGAGATGGGATGTGATGTGATGGGGTGAGTCGGGTATTTGTGACTAATACATTGGTTAATTTATGTCAAATAAATAATATGTGACCTAAAAAATGTGATCGTGACTTACATTTATTAAGTTGTGGCTGATAAATAATTTGTGATCAATTAATTTGATATTTTGTGATCATGAAATAAGTTGTAACTTATAAAATTTGTGATTTGTGACCAAGAAATAATATGTGATCGATAATAAATTGTCACATATAAAATTTTTGATTTGTAACCGTGAAATAATAAAATATATGTTCAATTAATTAGATAATTTGTGATCATATTGTATAGAATTGTGATCTCAATATATTTAATTAATAAAATATATGTTTAATTAATTATTTTATAAATAAAATTTAATAATGTCTGATTTTTAAAGTTTTAAAAATTGTTTCTTAATTTAAAAATGAGTCATTGTTGATCTCTTATATATATGAAATTTTTCCTAGTCCATATATACAAACTCTACTAAAATATAAATGTACAAAGCTTCATTTTCTTCATGTTCAGCCACCTCTTGTCCACTTCAAGAATCATTTTCTTCGTGTTCTTACATTCTGCTGCCTCTTGTCTAGAATTTCTAGATTCATTTTCTTAATGTTCCATCGCCTCTTGTCTTCTTTCTCATGTTCACAAATTTATGTATTTCGTATAAATACTTGTATTTCTTTAAGATGGTTTTAGAATTAAGTGTTGAATATTTTGATTGAAAGTTTGTCCAAGGAGTTGCTAAAAAGCTATTGAAACTCCAGCGACTATTAAGCAACTAGAGAAATAGTAGCTTCTTCTTTTTCACCGTGTTCTCATTTTTTTTAACAAAAATATAAATCGAATAAGTGTGACCGGTTCATCGGTTTTCAGTTTGAACCAGACAATTTTTTTGGGTTTTACACTAATTTCCTATAGTATGATCGGACTGAGTTTTGGTCTGATTCTCAATTTTTTTGGTCGAATTGGTCGGTCCGATCCAATTTTGAGAACATTGATTCCCAATAGGAATTGAGGGCCCAAAAAAATTGTTTGAAGTTCATAAACTTTTATACTTATTATTAAAGAATATTGATAATATACCATACTGATTACGCCCAAAGAATAATGCGATAGTTGTAGTGCAACTTTGGGTGTCGTATCCACGGGGAGATGGAAAAATTATAAAGAATTTCAAAAATGGATGAATTATCCTCTTCAATATGTAGTAAAATTCAATTTTTGAAATGTAAAATTAGAATCAATAACTTGAGGTAGTGAAACGTCGAGATTCCCTCAATTAGATTGGATCGATCACATCAATTATTCATTTTATAACTCAATTAGAGAATTTTCATCACAACTCTCTAATCGGAGGATTTATCGTAAAAACCAATTTAATTCACAAATGTAATCCTAGAATCTAGACTTATGATATATTCGCATAATTTCATTGGAATAAGATCAAAGATCGACCATATACATCAAGTATAAGGCAGCAATCAATCTACCATTAAAGTAATATTAAGATTAAAATTCAACAATTATTTCAATCATTCAATAGAAAGAGCATGACTAGATCTATAAAGGACTTGATAAAAGTTAAACTATTCTCAACAATAAGTAATTGAAATTGAAACTCAACAACTAGTTTAATTTAACAATGTAAAAATCATGATTGAATCTATGAAAAATCTTGTAAATATTAAACCGATTTCAATGTAAATTAATGAAAAGAAAAGTCTAAATATTAGAATTGTTCAACAATGAAAAGAGCAATTACATGAATAAATTGATGCTAAATCTCGGAATCCAACGAGTTCCTTCCTTGCTTCACCTTGGTTTTTAGTTTCTCATGAGTTTCTTGAACAAAAAGAGATGAACGAATGATGAATATAATGCGTTCTGAGGTCTTTTATGGTTGAGAAATTGTGCCACAATAAGTTACCATAGTGTTTGAGTCGTAGACGGAAACTTGAAATTTCGCGCACAGAAATGACCTATGCGACCGCACAGTTCAAACCCATGTGGCCGCATAGAACAAAGTATTTCAGCCTCTTGATTTGCTGAAAGCCTCTGTGCGATCGCATGGATTTATAACCATGCGACCGCACGATTTTACCTTAATTCAGTCGAATAACTTTTAATATTTTAGCTATAACTTTTTCTCTTGATGTCCGATTGTGGTGATTCAAGATGTGTTGGAAAGATAATTCAAAGGACCACAACTTTTCTTCAGATATCAACTTCCAATTCGATCTTCCACCATGTCAAAAAAGAGTCTCAATATGAAGCTGAAAACTGGTGCAAAACTTTTAACTTGAAAGTTGATATATGGTAATGTTTTGGCTGTATTCGATCCATTTGACTCCTTTCCTTATCCAATTGACTTCTAACACTTTTGAATCTTCATTACAAGGTTGGAAATAAGTTTAGAGTATTTGTACTTTAGTCCCTGAACTTTCACTTTCTCCATTTTGGTCATTTTTCACTTGTATCTCCTTATTTCCGCTACATTCATCTCTTTGTCATGCAAAACGTAAATTGCATAGTATTAAACTATATTTCAACATATTAATCAACAAATTTTCATATTTTGACAGTACGATAAGTGTGTAAAAATGCACTTGTTACATACATATAAATAAAAATTTAGGAGGATAAGTATTTTAATCTCGTCCGGTTCGCACTCTGTCCTAATCCCGCCTAAGAATATCTCAGACGATATGAGCAAAGTTAGAAATTTACGATGCAAGGGGCAAAAAATTTTTAAAATCTAATATTCAAATAGGATTCATATATATATATATATATATATATATATATATATATATATATATATATATATATATATATATATATATATATATATATATAATATAACATTACCCATTAAAGTTATACCCGAGGAGATTTTACAACATCAAAATCATCCATAAAAAATGAGTAATAAACTTCACCAAGTGTCAATTGGCAGCATTGATTTTCCAAAAACCCATCCATAAATGGAGCGAGAACCATACACTGCTTCAATCAAGAACTTTTAAGTATAAGAAAAAGAATGGCGACGTCGCAACGAGTTGGGGAACAAAATTTCTGTGGACTTGTACTGAAATCTCCATGAAATGATGTAGGAATTCTCCATCGAGAAGATCATTGACACTGTTCAATCCATCTGATGAAGAATATCATAGAGAGGTTGGTTAAACACAATTCAATCTACGTAGAAGGATTTTCGTTCAAAATCTCAACCTCATTTTGAGGGCGTGCAGGTTTTGGTGTGCTGTCGTAGGCACCCAAAAATAATCTTTAAACCTCTAAAACTAATGTAGTAGTGGAAGTATGGGTCAATCCCACAAAGAGTGTACAATTCAACAATTTATGTTTCGTATAACGATTGGGAGTGTTTTGTTTATAACGAAATCAATCTTATAACAAATAACAATGCTAATTAACGAGTTGTATTAAATCAATGAAATGAGTCTTGATCAAAGTCAACTTCCACAATTGGAGATTTATAACCATTCATCAATTCACATTCACAATATTCATTGTTGAAATAAATTTTTATTTCTCCTTAATTTTAGTTAATCAGAAATCAGCGTTCTAATTAACCCTAATTATCAAATAATCTCAGACCAACGCTAAAGATTTAATTTAATAACAGTTTTAAACAATAGAGAAATCGATCAACTAGATAATACAAATACCAGCTGTTACATTCAATCTATTTAAACATTTTTCTTAAGATTCAATAACCTCTATTCACAGAAAATTATTAAATCCTAGTGTTTCACAAGTTAAATGATTCCAACAATTACGGATGTGAGATTTAACTTAGCTATAGATTGCAATATATGAAAAACTAATAGATCTCTTAGCAATCAAACATGACAATCATAAAATTATGCATAGAAGAATATTTAATACTAAAAATATAAATTAAACAATGAAAGTATGTAGATCTCACAGTTATAACGTTTTCCAAGGTTTCGATATCCTTCAATCAAATAACAAGAGTTAGTTACACATGATAGATCTAAGAAAAATAGAGAGAAAATAGGTTAGAGGCGTTCTGGTATGTTTTTCGTGTGTTTTAGGGTTGATAAATATCAAAAGAACTTGTTTCCATAAGTAGTGGAACGGGATTAGGAAACCAGAAAATCGTGTCAACAATTACTACCATGCGATCGCAAGGTTATAAACCATGCAATCGCATGGTTATGCAGTTTTTAGCCTCCCAATTCTTGGTAAAAAAGTGGACGACCGCATGGAATTTGTGCCATGCGATCATTTTTTTTCGTCGGACAACTTTCAGTATTTTGGCCATAACTTTCTCTACCGATATCCAATTGAGGTGATTCAAGATGCGTTGGAAAGATAACTCAAAATAATACAACCTTTCTTCAGAAACTATCCAAAATTGGTCTCAATATGAGGCTGAAAACCGATGCAAAATTTTTCAACTTGAAAGTTGATATGTGATAATATTTTGGCTATATTTCATCCATTTGACTTCTTTTTTCATCCAATTGGCCTCTAACACTCTCAAGTCTTCATCGTGAGGTTCGATACAACTTTTGAATATTTGGACTTTAGTTCCTGAACTTTCGCTTTCTTTCATTTTGTCATTTTTCCCTTATTTCTTCCAAATTACGTCATATCCTTCGAATTGTCACCTAAACTAAAATATGAAATACCAAGTACATTTAGGCATAAAATAGTCATGTGAGCTCATTAAATAAAGATGTAAAATGTGTATTTTACATTCCCATCAGGTTTCAATCGACTTAAATCTTTTCCATCAACGTTGGATACCATCGTACAACATCCTTTGCCTTTCTTTATCTCTGGAGCGAAGAAAAGGCCCCATCTAACAACGTTTCTGTAACTTATATGAATGTATCATCTATCCCTCTAGACAAGTTTGACAAATGGGATGAGTTTCTTGATTTTCCCTACGAGTGGGTAGAGTGGAAGGTCGACGAGTACGGGCAATGACCCAGATAGGTGGATGCTAATTCATGTGATGATGACTGCTAATAGCTTCTGATGTTACAAAAAATCATCATTTGTTGATTCTCGAGCATGACGATTGAGGATGATCACGAACAAGACCTCATGTACCTGAAACAAAGGCGTTGGGGTGTGTCCTCGTCGCCCCTTCAATGGTTAAGTTAGTGAAAGAAAAAATATAAGTGCAATGCTATAAATTGAATGTATAGACGTAAGTTGCACACACTTGATATGATCATGGTACTTAAAGTCTTATCTATTTAAGAGATATAAAAGACATGAATATTTCAATATGAGTATGAGTTGTAAGCTAGTTAGAATCCAATTTTATTGAAGTTGGATAAGTTTGAAGATGAATGTAGAGTCCTACTAGAGTATGTCTTTTGAGATAGAGAAGGGGACAAAAGTAAAAACTCGAGGTGACATGGGATCATCACATGCATCAATTAAGCTTGATGAGGGAACTCAAGAAGGATACCTTGGGAAAACTCCCAAGATGACCGAAAACAACCTCGAGGCATTGTTGTTCGGGTTTTAATCAAAGAATGATCATATCATTGGCCCCCGCGCATCCATGTTCAGGACTCGAGGATGTTGCTTAGAATGCTCAAGGTTCGAAAATGAGATGCAGATTTCTTAGGTCGAGTGTTGACTGCTTGAGGTCAAGGGAAGAATGTGATAATAGGCCCCCGAGCACATAGATCTAGAAAAGAAAGCTTCGGGTTTATAAGATTGATCATTTTACTTGATGATTTTAGGACTAATTTTTTATTGAATGTATGGAGTATTTGCAATGATGCTTGCATGGGGCAATGCTTTGAGTGCTTGCTCATGAGCAAAGCTTTGAAGTACTTACTCGTGGGCAAGGCTTTGAGGTGATTGTTTGTGGACATGGCTTTGAGGTGCTTGCACGAGACAAGACTTTAAGTGCTTGCGTATGGGTAAGGCCTTGAGGTGCTTGCACGGGGCAAGATTTTGAGATGCTTGTATGGGGCAAGACTTTGAGTGCTTGAGCGGGCAAAGCTTTGAGTTGCTTACTCGGGGTAAAGTTTTGAGGTGCTTGCTCGGGATAAGACTTTGAGGTGCTTGCACGGGACAAGACTTTGAGTGCTTGCTCGTGGGCAAGGCTTTGAGGTGCTTGCTCTGGGGTAAGGCTTCGAATGCTTGCAGGAGGCAAGGTTCTCATAAAAGAAATTCAAGGGCTAATATATGCCTTTAATAATAAGAAAACCACGAGTAAGGGCTTGCCTTCATTAAAAAATAAGAGAACCATGAGCTAAAGCTCTCATTCGATAATAAGAAAGCCATAGCTAAGGCTTGCCTTCAATAATGAGAAAACCATGAACTAGGGCTCACCTTCATTAATAAGAAAACTACGAGCTAGGCTTGCCTTAAAAAATAAGAGAACTATGAGCTAAAGCTCTCCTTCGATAATAAGAAAGTCAGAGCTAAGGCTTGCCTTCAATAATCAGAAAACCACGAGCTAGGGCTCGCCTTAAAAAATAAGAAAACTATGAGCTAAAACTCTCCTTCGATAATAAGAAAGCCAGAGATAAGGCTTGCCTTCAATAATGAGAAAAACACGAATTAGGGCTCACTTTCAAGAATAAGAAAACCACGAGCTAAAACTCACCTTCAATAATGAAAAAAGCATGAGCTAGAGCGCACCTTCAATAATAAGAAAATCACAAGTTAGGGCTCACCTTCAAAAATGAGAAAATCATGAGCTAGTCCCAAGGTGCAAGGACTATGAGCCCACTGGTCCTTCAATTTTACCAATGTCGGTTGGGCATTCAGTCGAGCACTTTGCGTGCATATTGCGAAACTTACTTTCAGTAGCATTTGTAAACCTCAAGACTTAAAATTTTTTAACCTCCAGGAAGGCAATTTGCAGCAGTTCACAACATTATTTTATGGTGTTATCCTCATAAATAAATTCAACAATTTCTTCACAAGTAGAGAGACTTGATGAACCAGCGGTAAAAATAATGGAAACCACAACAACCCATCACATGATCCAACGGGAAGCGAACCAACACTTATTTTACTCCAGTGTTGAGCAAGGCATTCTATTGAACAGGCTTTGCACGATCATTTTCGACATCTTCTGTTGAACATGCTTTGCATGACCATTTTCGAAATCGATATTGTGCAATTTTGCAAACTACTACTTCACCCTACAAAAACCGACAACTTTTGAAACCACCTAGATTCTAACTTGTCAGTCAGTGAAAATCGATCAATTTCACAGTAAGTTCAACTTGTATTATTCAGCTGATCATAATCGACGTCGTGTAAACAACGAGACCACATATAACAAACTGATATCACTAACTAAATTAGCATATTCCTGAGATCAGCAGGCTTTGTAAGACTTTCACAAAAATGTAAGCAATTATAAAGTAGATTGTATATTATAATAGTTTAGCCAAAATTTTATCAAGAAAGTTTAATTTTTAAAGTTCAATTGTGCTTGGAGCTTGCTCCAAATAATAACAGAACCATCAATTACCTTATGAACTTGAAAACATAATTCTCGAATTCATATATCACAATAGATCCATAAATTTTTATTCAAAAGTTATAGCAGATTGAATCCATAATCTCAATTTACCACATAGATCATCAATTGTGGCGAAGATCGGTAACTCATATTTAGAGTCAATTAATTCTCATAAATTTTAAGTTCGAACATATGATCAGCACTATGCATAGATTAAGAGGGTTAAATTACACCTCATGTCTACAACATAATATCATTTAACAAAAAATGCAGTATTAATTTTTGAAATCAACACGGTCGGATATTAGTTCTGAATTATTTCAAAAAGTTCATTACAATGGAAAATTTCGAACAACGCATTATTGGTTATCATATAAATTTGGAATTTTTTTTATTTTTGCATAAAATTTTCACTTGTAAAGAATTTTTGCTTCCAGCATATCAATGTATTATCATTTTCAATGGTGATCCCTAACTTAAACATTTTAGCGAGCAAATGGTGTGTAAGTCTCATTTTTGAAAATTTTTAAAACCTTACAACTTGATTTCACATCAAGCTTAGCATTGTCAGATGCTTGCCTACGGACACATGCTTGCCTTGAAGCCTGTATGCATATCAAGCTTAGCATTGTCAGATCCTTCACCAACAATTTTATCATCATCTGCCTCTTCCACAGGAACTATCGGTAGTCGACACCTGGGAGATGCCATCATCTTCTCCAGTTGCTCCTCCTAGAACAAATTTTTTTGCCAATTTTTCCAACTTCCTCTTCTCACAGCAGAATTATGGCCTGCATATGTTTATTAGGCGAGCCTCCAAATCAACCAATTATCGCTTCTCCAAATTTTGATTTGTCTCTACCTGCAACTAATAATGGTAAATTACCAAGATTAGACCAAGTTTACATTTAAATTAAATCATTCAATTAGATCAAATCGAGTGCAAAGGTGATATTTAAATTTGATCTTATCTTCCAATTTATTTTAGTGATGAACAAAACATCAAGTTGGGTGAAAATTGACGTTGGCAAAAAAACATCTAATTGATCATTCCTATCATCTTCCTCGTATTTTTAAGAAAATTATTTGATCGACTTCCCTCACGTCCGTGGTTAACCGCATTGTTTCCCACAGACGGCGCCAATGATGTTACAAAAAATCGTCATCTATTGATTCTCGAGCATGACGGTTGAGGATGATCAAGAACGAGACCTCATATACCTGAAACAAAAGCGTTGATGCGTGTCCTCGTCGTCCCTCTAATGCTTAAGATAGCGAAAGGAGAAATAGAAACACAATGCTATAAATTGAATGTAAAAATATACCTGAATAATGAATTAGAACTTGTATTTATAGACGTAAGTTACACACACTTGATAGGATTATGATATTTAAAGCCTTATCGATTTAAGATATATAAAAGACTGGAGTATTTCAATATGAGTAGCAGTTGTAAGCTAGTTAGAATCCAATCTTATTGGAGTTGGATAAGTTTGAAGATAGAATTAGAGTCCTACTAGATGATGTCTTTCGAGATAGAGAAGGGGACAAAGGTAAAAACTCGAGGTGATGTGGAATCATCACATGCAGCAATTAAGCTCGACAAGGGAACTCGAGGAAGATACCTTGAGAAAACTCCCAAGATGACCAAAAACAACCTCGGGGCATTGTTGTTCGGGGTTAAACAAAGAATGACCATATCAGCTTCTCTCCATGTGGGAATGGGCCAAAAGTTGTTGATAGAAAAATGTGTATACAAACAAACTTATGCTTTGATGTGGTGGTAAGTATACGTGTTTGCGTGTTTCAGGTGTAGATTTGTGTCTATTAACTTGGAAGAGCAACGCAAAGCTATATTTCTCTCCGTATAAAGAATTATTTATTTTAAAAACTTATTTATGTTTAGGAAGACTTACTTTTAAGCAAAATTCTTAAACTAAAGCAAACACACCATAAAGAACCGCATCAAATTCCAATTAAATGTAACCCATTGAATCGACTACTAACAAACAGATAAATAACTAATATTGTCTATGCCCACTGTACTTTATATTTACCATCATATCATCACAACAATTTATAAAACGTGTCAGTCGTGTCCCTCGATTATACTCAGTCGTCTATTAATTAACAAAAAACTCAATGAAAATCAAATCGAAATAGCCAATGGAAACCTTAGGCATACGTTGGGTGATGGTTTGTGAAATTGGATTCTGGGTTAGGTTTGATTTGTGAGATTCAAGGTTTTTAAAAGCTCAAAATGATTTTACATATGATCCATGAGATTTACGCTTGGATGTATTCATTGGAGGAATTGTCAAACAATTTTCCACGTCGGATTTTATTTTTGGTTAAATAATAGGCGCTTAATTAATCTAGTGGATTGACTAATATGTTTTATAAAGTTTGGTAACGAGCCTGCAAAAATTTACGTTCAGTAGTGAAGGTGATAATGCAAAGTACACTCATCGTTGGTGTGATTATCCCACTAAGGAATTTTCCAAAAGAAATAAATAATTGAAGAAATGAAGATATAAAATACAGAGCCTGTCCGGGGTTGACGGTAACGAAAAGTTTATCAACCTTCCGAAGAAGACCAACGGTACACGGAAGACCAATCAACCAACCAAAAATACCCAAAGCACAAAAACTAAAACTTTCATTAGTTAATCAACAAATTAATGATTCTTTTCCATTTTCTTCAACGTGCATAGGTATATGCCTCTCCATTTCCTCGCATGTCTTAGGCTTGTCAATATTTTTCTTTTTTTCTTCGCGTCATTATCAAACAAAAAAAAAAAATTGTATATCAGTATCAAATTTTGTTTCTGGGATTTTTGTCCCCTTTTCTTTTATGTTCGAGTTTGATCCTGCTGAAGTTTCCATTTTGGGTTTTTCTTGATTTTCCAAATTTTGCATGAAATTATAGACTTCGTGGGGTGGAGTGTGGTAGGGTGGGGCTTCTTGTTGGCTGTTTTTGGGTTCATAGTGTTGATTATAATTTCTTCATAATGCAGCATTTTTGTTTGTGGGATGTTGTTGTAATTTCAAATTTCTGGGTTATAGCAGAAATTATTTGCCATTGGTAGTTTTATAGAATAAAATGTATTTTTAGCTTATTCCTCTCAAGAAATCTTGTAATTATTTGCCATTTATAATGAATGTTTTTAATTTTCGGAATAGTAAATTTTGTACAGCAGGCTCCTATCATTCAAAAGTAAAGATTGAAGAAAATTCTGTGAACTTTTTTTTTTTTTTTTGGATTTTGAATCTCCTATGACTGAATCCCAGGTTTGTTGTTGCATTTGTTATGTATGACATCGTGTCTGTGTCTGTCCCTCTCTTCTTCTTCTTCATTTCTTTTTTTTTTTTTTTATGAATTCGGATAGATTTATCAGGATTGAGAGAGTATGAACAAAATATTACAATATTATATGGAAGCAAATTGTGGTAAGACACAGAGATGAAGTCACGAAAACACGCATATTTAGGCGATTGTGCTTTGAACGAAATTTGAAACAGAGATTATGATCTAATTTATCCAAAACTGTGTGGATTCTTTGCTCGTTGTGTATATAACTATATATTGACATTTTTACTTCGAGGCCCTTCTAGCTACGACTTTAGATGCCTTCTATTTGTCGCGGACATAATGATGTGTATGTGTATGTGTGTGTATATATATAGTTGAAATTTGAGGCATTGCAGTTGATGTGCTAGACAGAGTTCCGTTATGGATCGTCAAGTCAAAGACCATGTTAGATTCAACAATTCAATTTTATCTAGTGGCGATGTTTTTGAACCCAGTTCAAGCAATGGTGAGGCTGACGATGCAAAATGTTTTATTTCCCCCATTTTGACGCTTATAACACCGTCGACTGAGACTTTTCCGCCCCTTGCGCTGATTTTTTTTTTTTTTTGCTTCTGCAGCTAAGCAGAGGTCAACTTTGGTGGAATGGTTAAACAGCGTTCTTCCGGATTTAAGTTTGCCAATAAATGCTTCAGACGAAGAATTACGAGGATTCTTGATTGATGGCACTGTTCTGTGTCGAATCCTGAACAAACTAAAACCTGGTTCAGTGACTGAGGTATTTCAGAATTTAATAGGCCTTAAATAAAGGGGTATGAATTTATTAATTTCCTTAATTTTCTGTTCCAGTTTAATGGTTCTGCTCATTCTTCACATTCACCCATGGGAAATGTCCAAAAGTTTTTGTCAGCTATGGACGAAATGGGGCTGGCAAGATTCCGAGCAGCAGACCTGGAAAAGGTAATTAGCATTGACAGAATTAAGTTCATATGTTGCGCATAACATTTGAAGCATTTTGTTGCTGTTTCTCGGTAAAATTGTGATACTCTTACATTTTATAGGGATCTATGAAAATCATACTAGACTGCCTTTTAAAGCTTCAAACGCAATTTACGCCAAATGTTAGGAGATCAAATGGAACTGACGCTAGTAAAAGATGGAAACTTATAAGAAAATGCTTAGGGAGTCGTGAGGGTTCTCCAGGGGAAGATCCTTTTCGATCGCTCTCTCTTTCATCCCCAACTTCTGAAGAGAGGCGGAGAGTCTTATTGTCAGACTCAAAGTTTCAGCGGGCATTAAATAGTACCACATTGGCAGGTGCTGCTTCTCTAAAAGTGTTACATATTTTGAAAGCAACTCTATTCTGATTGAAAAAATAAGTAAATTACAGTCAAACTTTAAATGTTATAAAACTTAGTTGCTTTGAAACTAATTTATTTACTTACAAGTAAACATATTATTTATTTTTATTTTGGTGGCATGTAGATTCATCAGCTGCACTTATAAGTCACGTCGGACACAAGTTTCATGAAGTTTTTCAGCTCAAGCATGTATCTTACACGGATCTCTCTCCTGGAAAGCTTTCAGAAATGATGAAATCAAACAGTTTGGATGTAAGTATGCTAACTTGTATTCATGGCAATGGACATGATTTGACCTAACTATTACAAATTTTTTTTTTTTTGTGCATAAAATTCAAACTCTTTCTCCTTTAACTCGTTCAATTTTTCTATCTTGTGCAGAATGCTCCTACTCAATCACTTTTAAGTGTTGTGAATAGTATTCTAGATGAAAGCATTGAGCGCAAGAATGGGGAAATACCTCATGTATGATAATAAGGCTCCTTATAAAAAAAATTCAAATAGTTCTATTTGCTCATTGATCTTACGCAATCCTTTAACATTCTGTAATTTGTTAATATTCTCAGCGCGTTGCTTGCCTATTGAGAAAAGTTGTGCAGGAGATTGAGCGACGAATATCTACTCAAGCAGAACACCTGAGAACGGTAGTACTATGCAGGTTTTTGATTTTTGTTGTGGATCGTAATAATTCGACAACTCACCTCTTCTGTGTTTTCCTCTTTCGTGCAGCAAAACAATCTTTTAAAGGCCCGCGAGGACAAGTACCAATCAAGAATTAGAGTTCTCGAAGCCCTTGCAACAGGGACTGGTGAAGAGACACGGGTAAAAGAATTTCCCATTTCGGCGTAGCCTCTAATTTCTATTTTTACTTTTTGCATGTGTGTGTATTCTCAGAATCTCATTGTTCCTACTTGCCAAATGCGGCTTTCTTTCTTTTTATAGCAGATCGTTATGAATCAGCTCCAACATATTAAGGTATAATATAGCATTCGAGCCTTTCTTTTAATGTCTTGTTCCTAGATCTTATTCTTTCATGCCTTCTGCCTGTTTATGTTTGAGCATTGATTTTCAGGGTTCAAAATATCCTTAAATCTCTTTAAGCTCCTCTATTTAGTAAAATACTTTTTACCTATCATACTTGCATGCAAAACTTGCACACGTGAACAAGAGATCTGATAATTACCAGATATATAGGCAATACTGAAGATTTGAAATTTGAATTCTTTTTCTATGAACTTATATTCTCCTTCTTTGAACACCTTAATATTTTGTAAAATGCAGTATATGATCACCACCTAATGTCTGGACTTGTACATGCCTATCGACCAAAAGCTTAAGTTGTTTAGAGATGTATTTATTTAGTTAAATTTGGTCATCAACACATCTCCTTAGGTGCAGTTCGGATTCATTTTTTTATCAAATTTATGACACGTGAACAATTTTCCTAAATGGTTGGCTGCGAGAGTTGAACTAGGGACCTTTGTGATACCATGTTGAATCATGTAATCTAAAAAATTAAGCCGACAGATGGGATAGAGAGGGGCATATTAACTTATATGAATTGTCTTCATCATCACGATGGGTGCTGGTTATGCTATAGGTTTTCACTATATGAATGGGATTTTGATTAAATCTATTATTCACGTGAAGTTGCTTTGGCTGAGTTAATTTTCAGTGACTTTGTTTTGTTCCCTAACTTCAACACCACAGAGTGAGCAGAATAAGATCGAAGAGAGAAAGAAAGTCGAGGAGCAAGATGCGATAAAATTGACGAAAGAGAAAGATGATCACAATCAAGAGATTGTGGCCTTGAAGCAAGAACTGGAAATAGCTAGGAAAACATATGAACAGAAATGTTTACAAATGGAAACAGAATCTACAGGATCTCACCAAGAGCTCGAGGAGAGGTTGAAGGAACTTGGGAACCTTCTAACTGAGTCGAGAAATAAAGTGAAAGTACTCGAAGCAAATTCTGAATCAAAATTCAAACTGTGGAACAAGCAAGAACACAATTACCGTAAATTTACGGAATTCCAGCTTGGTGCACTACGTGTATGCCATTATATTATGCCAATTTCCTTTTCATTTAGTAATTCCTATATAGCATGTAAAATATTATTCAATATTGCATGCCAAACATACCTTAATGTATTATCTTGATACTGATCAATAAAAAATTTCAGGAACTCAGGACGGTATCTCAATCTATCCGGCAAGAGACTGTTAGAATAGAGAGGAGCTATTCGGAGGAATTCGGTCAATTAGGTTAAAAATCTGCTTCTTGAAAAATTATTCAATTAACTTGTCAAAATTCGATAATAAACCAGCGAAAACATATCTAATTTACAGTGGTTCTGTGATAATTAATTTGAGTATATTACCTTTTCATTACAGGGACGAGAATGCAAGCTTTGGAAGAAGCATCCAAAAACTATTATACACTTCTTGCTGAAAACCAAAAACTACATAATGAGCTTCAAGAACTAAAAGGTGCCGCATATTGTTAATCCAGTTCCATTTGAAAATGAATAAATGCATTGTGCAATGTCAACCTCATGTTATTTTCAATAGGAAACATTAGGGTCTATTGCCGGATAAGGCCATTTCTGCCTGGGCAGGCAGGGAAACAGTCAATTATTGAATACATTGGTGAAAATGGTGAGCTAGTTGTTTTAAATCCTTCCAAGCAAGGAAAAGAAGGCCGTCGTTCGTTTAAGTTCAACAAAGTGTATGGCCCAACAGCAACGCAAGGTTTGATTTTTTATTTCGCGGCATATCATACTATGAGTGTGTTTGGTAAAGATTTCTGTAGATTATATAAGCTGTGGATTGTTTGACCAGCTTATAAGTTTGAAAAAGCTAAGGCAAACAACCACTACATGAAAAGTTACTTATTATTACTTTGATCTTTCTTCATTTTCTTTCTTGTATGCTCATATGACATGTCAAATGTTGGCAGAGGAAGTATTTGTGGATACGCAGCCCTTGATACAATCAGTTTTGGATGGATATAACGTATGTATATTTGCATATGGTCAGACTGGTTCTGGGAAAACCTACACCATGGTATGAAAAAGAGTTTGCTTGTGTATCTGTGAATCCATGTATATGTTATGTTGCATATCTTCAATTCACATTGCATTTCTGAAATGAACATACCGTTCTCCAGACTGGCCCTGATGGAGCAACCGAAAAGGATTGGGGGGTCAATTACCGAGCTTTAAACGATCTTTTCCGCATTTCACAAGTTAGGAAGACTACGTTTACGTATGAAATTTCTGTCCAAATGATGGAAATATACAATGAACAAGTCCGTGATTTGCTCACAAGTGACGGTTCACAAAAAAGATATCCTTCTTTATGCAGTCATTTCATAATTTCGATTTTTTGACTTGCCAATAGATACCCCTATTTTCCTCTATCGCCGTTATAATTTCATTCTGAAGACTTCATTTTTATAACACATCTCATGGTTTTAGTATATCAGTTGCCGACACCTCATCTAAAAGTTTAAGTTGTTAGCAAACAAATTCATTTAGTTAAATTGCCTTCAACATGCCCCAACCGATGGAGGCAAGATTCTTTTTTTAGACAAAAGCCTAATACGTGCACAATTTTCTTAAATGGTGCGGAATGCTTTTATTTAGAGCTCGTTTGGGAAGTGTTTATAAACAATTTTGGTTATAAATAGATATAAATTAGTGGTGAATAAGTGAATAGTGCTTAGGGGTCACATGAAATGTGTGGATAAAAATTGGCTTTGACTATTTATAAAAAGTTTATAAACACTTTCCAAACTCATTTATTCTTCTATGTCAAAATTTGTTTTTCTTGATTTGCACACGCTTGGGATTGTATCTACATCCCAACCCAATGGGTTAGCCGTTCCAGACGCTTGCATTCAGTTTGTCAACTCCCCCTCTGATGTATTGGAACTGATGGATATTGGACTAAAGAATCGAGCTAGAAGTTCAACTGCCTTAAACGAAAGAAGCAGTAGATCACACAGGTTTTCTACCAAAAACACAGATAGTTATCTTTTCCTTAAATTGTTACTTCGCTGTATAATGCTTATTTAATGACAAGACACGTGTATACAGCATTGTAACCATTCATGTCCGGGCTGTCGATCACAAGAGCAATTCTTCTTCACGTGGCAGTCTTCATTTAGTAGATCTTGCAGGAAGTGAAAGAGTCGACCGTTCTGAGGTAACAGGGGATAGACTGAAAGAGGCACAACATATAAACAAATCTTTATCTGCCCTTGGAGATGTAATCTCGGCATTGGCACAAAAAAGCGCTCATGTTCCATATAGAAACAGCAAGCTTACTCAAGTCCTTCAAAGTTCATTAGGTACACTTCTAATACATGTTTGATACGAATATTTTAGTATTTTTCGCCCTTAATGCTCGAGTGCTATCCGATCATTCATACCAAACATGCCACTCATTTTTTGTTTCACGAGGATAGATACTTTTTGTTATTTTTTTAAGTGATTGTTGAGTCTACAGAATCTTCCCTTTGTCTCATAATCAATCCGAACCATATCTCAGTTTTCATATGCAGTTTAAATATCTTCATTCTACAGGAAGCTATGTATATTTCTTGCTTTTTTCCGTTGGATTTCTGTAATCCGATCACGAAGAATCAAGAATCAATTAAATATATACCATTAAACCAGTCAATAGATATCATAGAAAACTGCTGAGAGTATACACTAAACTGAATGTAATGATGAAGTTAATGAAATTTGCATTAGTATGAATTTTCTAAATGGACGGATTGTGACCAGTTTGGATCCGAACTTTTCTATTGTGAAGTTGATGCTTGTAGGGTGTATTCAGAATTCGTGTGCAATTTAGGATATACCTAGAATTTAAGGTCAACAAACCTTGAGGTTTTGATACAACACCAGTTTATGTCTAGTTTGAGTTTTGTATACTTTCAACATCTCAACTTGAATCGTCCCCATTGACCAGGAACAAGTTTTTGACCAAGGATTTGAAAGTGGGAACTTTTGTACAAGTATCCAAAATCAGTCTACTGATAAACGGCCCACGTTCACCATATACAAGGCAACATTGAAATTCTAAGAGTAGAAAACTTACTCAATATGAGATGCATGGAGTACATACCTCCTTGTTTCTCGTTTTTGATTCATGTGAGATGTGCTTTTCATTAATGTGTTGAACTGAATAAGTTGAAATAGACTATTATTGATGGTGTCCGTGTTATTCCTTTTTGTTTCATAATAATCTGAAAATTGGATTTGTAATGAAGTTTTTATTTTATGGAAAAGGAAATGAAAACATAGAGAGGCTAGTAAATTCACTTAGCCCCCGTTTGACCTCCATTAAATTTACAATACATTTTTCTTTTTTCTTTTTAACCGCACATTTTCCAATAAAATAATATTACACATAAATCAAAAATTTTTCCTTCTTTTTCAATCACACATTCTCCAAAAAAACACTATTCCTAAAATTATAACATCAAATAATGGGAGCCAAACGGGGCTTAACATGGATACATCTTATTATTGGATTGTATGGGATTCTGGTTTTGCATCAATATAATGACTTTCGCTTCTGTGGCACACAGGTGGCCATGCAAAGACGCTTATGCTTGTGCAGCTTAATGCTGATGTTACTTCGTGTAGTGAATCCATAAGTACCTTAAAATTTGCGGAAAGAGTTTCTGGAGTTGAGCTTGGTGCCGCCAAGAGCAGCAAAGATGGCCGGGATGTCAGAGAATTGATGGAACAGGTACTCATTTTCTATGCATAACTTTTTATATCTTAGTCTGATCAAAATTTTTTACGTTCTGGTGGAGACGATAAAAACACCTGAAAACCACAATTGGCTTATTATTTATGTTTGGCAAAAAAGAAGCTTAAAAGTAAATTTAGCTTCTTTTAAACTAAAAATTAAGCTTGTTCTCTGCAGGTTGCATCTCTTAAAGACGCCATAGGTAAAAAAGACGAGGAGATCGAGAGGCTGCAGCTACTTAAAGATCTCAAAAATGTGTCCCCTTCGATGAGGTATGGATCTACTTCTCCGAGCAAAAATTCCACAGTTGGGACTCCTCAGAGAAGCTTAAAAATGTCGAAAGGCTCGGAAAAAGCAGCTTCTAATGAGGAAAACTACTCCGAGGGTAGTGATAAGCATTCTGTAATTAGTTTACGGAAAGAATCTCTTGGGCGGTCAAATAGTTTAGGATATGGCAATGCAGATAATGAAGAGAGACTTGGTGATAAATCTAAGAGCGTTCTTTCTATGGGAACAAAAACTGAAGGAAGCAGTCTTTTTCCGGAGGAAGCAAAACCGGCAAAAAATAATGATTTGTAAGTACTCTGAAATCATCATCTCGTGAATATTTTTGGTTTCCGTCGAACACTTAAAAATGGGATATCCTGTGATGTGATAATATTAGAATTGTCTGAACCTCATTTGTAGCTATGTACACAACATGTGTGTACGTTTCTTATGGTTGTTTTTGAACCTTTTTTGTGGCTGCACACATGCGCATTGGTCTGAAAAAAGATGCCAAACGCAAAATTGAACCGAATCATTGGTTTGGGTCCACATGGACCCAGTCAACATTCGGTTTTGAACCAAACCAAACTACTTAGAAATTGTTTGGTTTAGGTTTCGATACTTAAACCATTTGAAATTGAACTGAACCGCTTATTAAAAAAAAAAAATAGAATCTACTTAGTATAAAGAAATCTAATTTATTTGCTCCATCAAAATTCATTATTCACTATATTATTCTATAGGTTTGGGCTACTGGTGAGTAAAATGAGGCGTTGATGGTATTAATAGCGTTGAATTTCATTAATTGGCTTTTTAAGCAAACTTAGTTAATCGTTATGATTACATTTTGTATTATTTTTATAGCTTTAAAGTTGCATTAATTATAACATATTGTAACATTTTATGTTTTGAAAGTTTCATTTTAAGCTTTGCATTGGATTTTAGACAAATTTTTTTTTTGTGGCTTGTTTGAAATCCATTACTTTTATGTCGCTAAGTAAATGTGGCTTTAAAACCGAACTGAATAGCAAAAAATGGTTTGGTTTGGAAATTTTCCAAGCCGTTTAAAAATGATTTGATTTGAAAATAGGTCAAAAACAGTCCAAACTGAATCATGTTCACCGAATGTACTAACACACAACTCCTTCATTGTATTTTCATCAAGTTGTCAAAGATTCAATGTTTTGCTCAAACATAAAGAAAAAGTATACAAGTTCTAGATATGTATTAATGTAGGTCATCATATCCTATAATCTTGTGTGATGAATTTTTTCAGACCTAAATCAGCAGCTAGAACTCTGTGACCCCTGGTAATATCGGCGAGGGATTCTCCCAATGGACAAACTGGTATGAATTGATTATGCTGCATTATATTTAAACTCTGTTCTTATAATGAGCCAGTTTCTAAATATTTTTTTCGTTTCATTAAGGTAAACTCATATTTGTTGTTCTACGGAGTTGAGAAAATCTGCCAGTGGAACGAATTTATCGAGCAAGTCTTCAAGAAGATGGCAATGATATTAAAAGTGTTGTGTTTTTTTTTTTTTGTCTTTTTCTTTTCCTTTGTGCAATATGATCACTATTTTGATCTACCAGCACCATTATTTCTTTTCTTTCCAATTCACTGTGTACAGGTTAAAATATTTCTTTCTTTTTTTCTCTCTCTCTTTTTTTTTGAACTTATAATTGTTTGTAAGTGTATCATATAGTCCTTTTTATGGCAGTTTTGTAATCTTCTTTGGAGGTTTTATTTAACCTTTTGAGTTTGTAATAAAAACTGTATAGTTCTGGAAAATTGTACTTCTAGCAACAGCTTATACCATGCAAATAAAAGTAGAAAATTGATTTCTAGCTTAATTAAACTTGTTGCATTTACATGTTTGAACATAATAACGAACGAGATATGATATAGTACTGACTAATGAATCAAAGGTGATGGTTCCATCCAAATCTTGATAAAGGCCATTTTATTACAATGTAGGAGAAAATAATCCATTTCTGTGCTAGTTTTAGAAAACAAGACAACGTGGTAAGTGTTGGAAAATAATGGACGAACACAGACTTGATAGTCATAGTTGCTTATAGACATGAGAGTAATGAATCAAAAGACGATATTTGTTCATTCTAAATCTCGATAAAGTCCATTTTATTGCAAAACATAGTAGAAAAAAAATTCAATTTTGTTCTAGTTTCAAAAGACAAGATAATTGTTTGGGTTTTATTGTTAATTATGGCCATGTTTGGGAGGAATTAGATTTTTCTACGGTAAATCAATTCTCATTTTCAACCACACATTCTTCAATAAAATAATATTTTCCATCACATCAATAATTTTTTGCTCTTTTTCAACCACACATTTTCCATCATATCACTATTCAAAATCAATTCTTCCCCTAAAAATCTCTCCCAAAGAAGCTCTATATCTAATTTTCTACTGAAATAAACAAATAAAGTCCATGAATTTATCAAATCACAAAAGGCACTAGGATACCAAATTCACCATTGTTAACGTACTTCAATCCTCAACCACACTATCATTTAATTATTATTTTAAGTTGACAATAGATATATATTGGTTTTATCTCTCGAAGTGAATTAAACTAATTTCTATCTACAAGCCAACTATATCTCAATGAAGGATGCCATTTGATAAAGATGCAAAAACAAATCTAGAATATCAATAAAGATTGCATTAAGTATAGAATTATATGTTAGAGAAATGCTATTCATCCCCATTGGGGATGCATCCCCAGTTTATGTGGCGTTAATGTGGCATTAAATGATAGGTGAAATTAAATAAGTCATTTAATTTCACCTATCATTTAACCAATCATTTACATCCACATAGATTGGGGATGCATCCCCACTAGGGATGAATAACATTTTTCTATATGTTATCTTCTATAGGACCTAGGTTATTTATTATCAATATTATCACAAATCCCAAAACGCAATCCTAAATTGGCCAAATAATAAGATGTCAACTAACAATCACAAGAATTTAATTAAAAACAAGTAATTTATTAGATTAAAAAGTTATCAAGGTTTCATCAAAATCCTAGCAACAAAAGTTTAAACGCGAGTTCATAACCTGGATAACTTAGAAGAAAAGTTGGATAAAACCCTTAATCTTGACATTGATCTCGGATGACACCTTCCTCTTCAAAATCATCTTGTTGGAATCTACAATCTCACATTGAAGCCTTAGAATTGAAGGCTCAAGAAGCAAAGGAAAGAAACCGTGTTTGTTCAAACAAATGAACTGGAATTCAGCTGGAAACAGAGCAGCTGGAAGTGGACTGGAAGAATTGAAGCTGAATTAGTTTTAGTTGGTTTGTTAGTTTTGTTAGTTAGCACACATGTCTACATTGTGCTGGTTTGTATAAATTCAATTGGTTAGTTTGTTAGATAGAATCTTTTCTTTACTCTATTTATGTCACAACAAATGCATTGTAATCGTCATGTTTTTCAAATAGAAAAATTCATACTGAATTTCTCTCAAGATTTCTTCCCTTTTTTATTGCTTTCTAAATTCCAGATTAAGGAAATTTACATGGTATAAGAGCTTCTGCATTTCTACTGCCCCTCCTTTCTGATCCTCATTAAACACGGCAAATCCTTCTGGTGATTCTTCCAGCCCCTACTATCTTCATCCCAGTGACAATTCTGGTGCTCTCCTGGTTTCTGAAATCTTCACCGGTGAGAATTATGTTGCTTGGAGTCACTTAATCAAAATTTCCCTAATTGTGAAAAATAAAATTGGCTTCATTGATGGGAGCTTAACACAAGCTGGTCCTGATGATGCTCTTCTTCAGGTTGCTTGGCTACGAGCAAACAATCTTATGTTATCATGGCTTATGACCTCCATTGCAAAGGAAATTCGTGGTAGCCTCCTTTATTTTACCAATGCCTTCGACATCTAGGATGAGCTTCAAGTTCGATATCTTCGCAGTGATGGCCCTCATGTATTTACCTTGGAGAAGTCTCTGAGTTCTATTTGCCAAAGATCGAAGTCTATCACTGAGTACTTTATTGATTTCAAGACTCTTTGGGATGACTATATTAGCTACTGTCCTCTTCCACCTTGTACCTGTGGAATTTTAGATACTTGTGATTATGATATTCTAAAGAATCTTGTTGACCGCCAACAAGCAGACTATGAGATGAAGTTCTTGATTGGATTACACGATTCTTACTCAGCCTTACGAAGTCAATTGCTACTTTCTTCTCTACTAACATCTATGAGCAAAGTCTATTCTTTGTTGTTGCAAGAAGAAAGCCAGAGTTCTTTGACCAATGCAGTTGGCATTCTCCTTGACTCCCATGCCATGGCTGCTGCACAACACTCCAAGTCTTCCAATGGTTTCAAATTCACCAAATTCAAAGGAAAATCTATATTCTTTGTTCTCATTGTGGATATCATGGTCATCTTGCTGACAAATGCTTCCAAGTCATAGGCTATCTGCAAGGATGGAGAGGTACTAGGGGGAAAAGATCTCTTCCAACACAATTTGGAGGTGTTTTCAATCGACAAACACCTAATGCTCATGTTGCTTCTTCTGTGGCACAAAATTCAACAGTCCCAAATATGTTTTTCACTCAAGAGCAATTTCAAAATCTGCTTACACTTGCAAATAGCCTATCTACCTCTACCATCAATCCTAGTGCTGCAATAAATACTACTTCTACTTCAAGTAATCAGTTTGCCCATCTATGTCATGTTGCTTCTTCTTTCGCTAATCACTTACCTTGGATCATTGACACTAGAGCAATAGATCAAATGATATGTTCTCCACACCTTTTCACTTCAATTCATCAACCTATTAAACCTTCTCTAGTTCATTTACCAAATGGTCAGTATGTCCCTATTAAATTTACTGGAACAGTGATTCTTTCGTCTGATTTGGTCTTGTATAATGCTCTTTATGTTCCTTCCTTCAATATCAATCTTATTTCTGCTTCAAGATTGACTAAAGATCACTCCATTAGGCTGTTTTTTTTTTCAATCTAAATGTATTTTACAGGACCTCGGCTGTTGGAAGATGACTGGGCTTGCTGAAGTTCAATTTGGTCTATACCATTTGCAAAAATTTTCTGTTGATACAAAGAGAAAAATGCCTGATTCAAGCATCTTGCCTCCTGCACATTCAGTCAACAACACATGTACTACCAATCTTGATCTATGGCACCTTCGTTTAGGACACATTTCCCCTGCTAGATTACAAGTCACTAGTACTCTTGATCCCAATGTAAAAACAACTCACAACCATGCATGTCATATTTGTCCCTCAGCTAGACAAAAGAAATTACATTTTTCTGTATCACAAAATTGTTCGAATAAAGTTTTTCAATTGATTCATTGTGACATTTGGAGCCCCTTCTCAACCATTTCATACTCTGGTTATAAGTATTTTCTAACAATTGTGGATGACTATACACGTTTTACCTGGATTTACCTTATGAAAGCTAAATCAAATACTCAGCTTTTACTCAATACCTTTATTGCTTATGTTCATACTCAATTCAGTACAAAAGTTCAGTCTCTTAGAACAGATAATGGACAAGAATTTAATATACCCGATTTTTATCAAAATCATGGTATAATTTATCAAATGTCCTGTGTAAAAACCCCTCAGCAAAATGGCAGGGTTGAAAAAAAACACAAGCACTTGTTAAATGGAGCTAGAGCCCTTCTTTTCCAATCAAAATTACCTCTGTCATACTAGAGTGATTGTGTGTTTTAAATTTCCACACATCTCATCAATCGCACTCCTTCATCCATATTAAATAACCATACACCATATGATCTCCTTTTCCAAAAACCACATGCATATAATTACCTTAAAGTATTTGGTTGCTTATGTTTTGCAAGGACTCTTACAAATAATAGAGGAAAATTTCAACCAAGAGCCTCTAAATATCTCTTTCTTGGTTACCCTCCCAACATAAAAGTATATAACGTGCTTGATCTCTTAACTCTCAAAACCTTCATCTCCAGAAATGTAGTCTTCCCAAATTTTTCCCAGATCTATGACTCCACCATACCTACTATCTCATCTCTTTCTTCTTCTCCTGCTCCACCAAACATGTTGCCTACCTCCTCTTCTCCTCCACCTCACATTCCCCCAACTGATACTATCACTGATACTCCACACCCTTGAAGATCTGAGGGAGTCATGCATCTTCCTACATATTTACAGGATTTTTATTGTGGTAATATGACTTAGAGACCTTTAGCATTTTATGCATCTTTCAACAACTCGAATTCTTCTCCTGGTACGCCTCATCCTATTGTTTATATCTTTCTACTTCTAAGTTGTCATCTAACTGTAGAGCCTTTGCTGCTACTGTTTCATATGTTCTTGAACCTAGAACTTTCAAACAAGCTATTATATATCCTCAATGGAGAGTTGATATGGCAAATGACATTAAAACTCTTGAATTGAATCATACTTGGGACCTTGCTATTCTACCTCCACATAAGACTGCAATATGATGCAAATGGGTTTACCGTGTGAAATTTAAAGCTGATGGTACGGTTGAAAGATACAAAGCTTAGTTAGTAGCAAAAGGTTATACTCAACAAGAAGGTCTTGACTTTTTCGATACATTCTCCCCTGTTGCAAAGATGACTCTGTGCCCATTCTACTTTCCATTGCTGTAATCAAACACTGGCATTTACATCAACTTGATGTAAACAATGCTTTTCTACATAGAGATTTACATGAAGAAGTGTACATGTAGTTGCCACAAGGATATTCCTCACCTACTGATCCCAGAGTTTGCATACTCAAAAAGAGCTTGAATGGTTAAAAACAGGTTTCAAGACAGTGGTTTTCAACATTATCATCTTCTTTGATTCAGCTTGGTTTTACTCAAGGAAAGTCCGATTCCTCTTTGTTCATCAAACAAATTTCAAAGAGTTTCATAGCCCTACTGATATATGTTGATGATGTTATCGTTGCATTTGATAACCTCGCTGATATAGACATTGTAAAGAAGCATTTGCATGATACTTTCACCATAAAAGACTTGGGTGAACTAAAATATTTTTTGGCAATTGAAGTAGCTTGATCAGTAAAGGGCATTACTCTATGTCAACGCAAGTATACATTGGATATTCTATAAGATAGTGGTTTTCTAGTTGCAAACCAGCAGCTTTTCCTATGGAATCTAATCTAAAGTTGAGTGAAAATGATTCATCACCTCCTTTATCCAATCTTGCATCCTATAGAATGCTTGTTGGTCGTCTTTTATACCTTATAATAACTAGGCCTGACCTAGCTTATTCAGTACAAGCATTAAGTCAATTCATGACTAACCCCAGTAACACACATCTTAGAGCTATTGAGAGGGTTATGAGATATATTAAAGCAACACCAGGTCAAGGTATTTTCCTATCTGCAGCTTCTTCTGTACACTTGAAAGCTTACTTAGATAGTAACTCGGGAGGATGCATTGACACTAGAAGAAGTGTAACTGGTTTCACAATTTTCCTTGGAGACTCTCTTATATCTTGGAAATCGAAAAAGCAATCAACTGTCAGTTGTTCTTCTACTGAATCTAAATATAGAGCCCTAGCTTCAACTACTTGTGAACTTCAATGGTTGATCTATCTGCTAGCTGCCTTACATATTTCTCATCCTCAAGCAATTATACTCTATACTGATAGCAAACATGCCTCTGATATTGCTTCCAATCCCGTTCATCATGAAAGAACAAAGCACATTCAACTAGATTGTCATATAGTTCTAGAGAAATTACAAGGTCTCATCAAAATCATCCTTTCCAAGCATCAGTTGGCCGATATACTAACAATACCACTTGGTTCTCTCAATTTTCACTATCTCATCCGCAAGATGGGATTGATGAACATCCATTCCCCTCTTGGGGGGGGAGGGAGGGAGGGGGTGTTGGAATCTACAATCTTACATTGAAGTCTTGGAATTGAAGGCTCGAGAAACAAAGGAAAGAAACTGTGTTTGTTCAAACAAATGAACTGGAATTAAGTTGGAAACAGAGTAGTTGGAAGTGGGCTGGAAGAATTGAAGCTGAATTAGTTTTAGTTGATTTGTTAGTTAACACATATGTCTACATTGTACTGGTTTGTATAAATTCAATTGGTTAGTATGTTAGATAGAATCTGAATCTTTTCTTTGCTCTATTTATGTCACGACAAATGCATTGTAATCATCAGGTTTTTCAAATAGAAAAATTCATATTGAATTTCTTTCAAGATTTCTTCCTTTTTTTTTATTGCTTTCTAAATTCTAGATTAAGGAATTTTACACATCTAAAGCTTTGAAGAAATTCTTGTAATTTCTAACCACGAGTTCGATGAATTATTGTATTGAGTCCTTCTTCTATAATTTTTTGTGTTGACCTTGAAATTTAACTGCGCCGCATGGCCAACGAATTCCAGCTATTAGCCATCCACATGAATCCCAGCTATTAGACTGCAATAGGATGCAAATGGGTTTACCGTGTGAAATTTAAAGCTGATGGTACAGTTGAAAGATATAAAGCTCGGTTAGTAACAAAAGGTTATACTCAACAAGAAGGTCTTGACTTTTTCGATACATTCTCCACTATTGCAAAGATGACTACTGTGCGCACTCTACTTTCCATTGTTGCAATTAAACATTGGCATTTACATCAACTTGATGTAAACAATGCTTTTCTACATGGAAATTTACATGAAGAAGTGCACATGTAACTGCCACAAGGATATTCCTCACCTACTGATACTAGAGTTTGCAAACTCAAAAAGAGCCTGTATGGTTTAAAATAAGCTTTAGAAAGTGGTTTTCAACATTATCATCTTCTTTGATTCAACATGGTTTTACTCAAGGAAAGTTTGATTCCTCTTTGTTCATCAAACAAACTTCAAAGAGTTTCATGGCCCTGATATATGTTGATGATGTTATCATTGCATCTGATAACCTCGCTGATATAGACATTGTAAAGAAGCATTTACATGATCCTTTCACCATAAAAGACTTAGGTAAACTAAATTTTTTTTTGGGAATTGAAGTAGCTCGATTAGTAAAGGGCATTACTCTATGTCAATGCAAGTATGCGTTGGATATTATGTAAGACAGTGGTTTTCTAGTTGTAAACCAGCAGCATTTCCTATGGAATCTACACTAAAGTTGAGTGAAAATGATTCATCACCTCTTTTATTCAATCCTACATCCTATAGAAGGTTTGTTGGTCGTCTTTTATACATTATAATAACTAGGCCTGACCTAGTTTATTCAGTACAAGCATTAAGTCAATTCATGGCTAACCCCAGTAACATACATCTTAGAGCTGCTGAGAGGGTTCTGAGATTTATATTAAAGCAACACCATGTCAAGTTATTTTCCTATCTATAGCTTCTTATGTACACCTGAAACCTTACTCAGATAGTGATTGGAGAGGATGCATTGACACTAGAAGAAGTGTCACTGGTTTCACAATTTTCCTTGGAGACTCTCTTATAACTTGGAAATCGAAAAAGCAATCAATTGTCAGTTGTTCTTCTGCTGAATCTGAATATAGAGCCTTAGCTTCAACCACTTGTGAGCTTCTATGGTTGATCTATCTGCTAGCTGACTTACATATTTATCATCCTCAAGCAGCTTTACTCTATACTGACAGCAAACCTGCCTCTGATATTGCTTCCAAACTTGTTTATCATGAAAGAGCAAAGCACATTCAACTAGATTGTCATATAGTTCAAGAGAAATTACAAGAAGGTCTCATCAAAATCATCTACATCCCTTCCAAGCATCAGTTGGCCGATATACTAACAATACCACTTGGTTATCTCAACTTTCATCATCTCGTCCACAAGATGGGATTGATAAATATCCATTCCCCTCTTGGGGGGGGGGGGGGGGGAGGTATTGGAATCTACAATCTCACATTGAAGTCTTGGAATTGAAGGCTCGAGAAACAAATGAAAGAAACTGTGTTTGTTCAAACAAATGAACTGGAATTAAGCTAGAAACAGAGCAGCTGGAAGTGGGCTTGAAGAATTGAAACTGAATTAGTTTTAGTTGATTTGTTAGTTAACACACATGTCTACATTGTACCGGTTTGTATAAATTCAATTGGTTAGTTTGTTAGATAGAATCTTTTCTTTGCTCTATTTATGTCACGACAAATGCATTGTAATCGTCAGGTTTTTCAAATAGAAAAATTCATATTGAATTTCTCTCAAGATTTCTTCCTTTTTTTTATTGCTTTCTAAATTCTAGATTAAGGAATTTTACACATCTAAAGCTTTGAAGAAATTCTTGTAATTTGTAACCACGACTTCGATGAATTATGGTATGGAGTCCCTCTTCTATAATTTTTTGTGTTGACCTTGAAATTTGACTGCGCCGCGTGGCCAACAAATCCCAGCCATTAGCCATCCACATGTATCTTAGTTGCACACTTCGACAACCATGTTAGATAGCTTGTAACAGTTGCTCTAGTGGTGTGCGTCACAGGCACTCCTAGGGTCAAGTCAAATGAATGTATAGATATTTTGAGTGATGGAAGGACAAAATGAACAAGAATATGGGGGCGAGTTTGAAGAGAGAGCATGAATCTTGTGTCAGGCTTGTCGTTGCTTGACACAAGTAGCAACCACCCTATGTCATAAAGGCAAACTGAAAGTACTAAAAAGTTGACTGAGCATATGTCTGTAATATACGCAGAGAAATTTTTATGCGGAAATGTGATGTATGCAAAGGATATTATTTACAGATGTCAGCCACCTTGAAGATGCACTGCAGCAGGAGGTACCTCACCTCGTAAGAGTCACTTCAGAGGGAGTACATTGTGTGCTTGGAGAGGCGGTCAATCACTTCGGATGAGGTGCCTAACCTTCTCGCCAAATAATCAAACCACCTCTTTCGTCGTCTTTGCTTAGTTTGCTGTCACGCAGTTTGTCTCATAGAATAAGACATAATTGTCTGAGTCCTCCCTTATATGACCTAGTTTTTCTCTTTTTATAGCCTCAAGTGTCCTTGAAAGTCGTGCCCAAAAGAAACCCGAAGTGCCCTCGTATATGGAATAAAATTATGGAGTCCCGATACTTGCTGAACCGAGCTGCAACCTCAACATGCTTAGTTGCAGTCTAGCAGCGGCAATCAAGGATCAAAATCTCTATAAAGTCTAGTTTAATGCACAATGAAGGAGAAAACACCAATCTCTGAACTGATTTGAGAAGACAATAAAACATGTTCAAGTATAAGATTATGCTTGAAAAGAATGTCTGAAAGAAAATTTAATAGTCAAAGTCGTAATGATTAGATACAAGACCAATGAATCAAAAGACAATAAGTTGGTTCATTCCAAATCTCGACAAAGTCTATTTTATTACACAACATATATAAGATAGAAAACAAGGTAACAAGTTATGTAAAAAATAAAGCTTGAATAGAATGAACAGGTCAATACTTAATGTTCAAAGTTTCTTATAGAAATGAGACCAATGAATCGAAAAACGATAGTTGGTTCATTTGAAAACTTTATAAAGTTCATTTTATTACACAACGTAGTGAAAATAACCCATATTTGTACCGGTTTCAGAAAATAAGTGTAAGACCAAACTTAAAGAAAATGAACGGATGCATATTTAATAGTCGAAGTGACTTATAGATATGAACCCGAATTTAAAGATTATAGTTGTTTCATTCTTAATCTCGATGAAATCTATTTCATTGCATAACGGAGGAGAATTTTATGTGGCTCTGCGTGGATTATAACAGGATTCTATTGGTTGGTTATTTGAATGGACTTCTTTACTCCTAAGCACAGTTATCAAAATTTGGATAACTTATTTGGTTCACTACTAAATAAATTTTTTTTTTTTAATTTACGAAAAAGGACCATTTTTTTTTTTTAATATAATAGTATTGGATTTTTCAATAGTGTATCACGGTAGAATCCAATGCTATGTAGTTGACTCCAAATAGTATGACAACAAGGTTAGTATGTTACATTTGTATTTGAAGATTTCCATGAAAATATTCGACACATGTAGTTAATTTTTTATTTAAACAATTAAATTTGTTTCTAACTTTTAAGTTAAGCACCCTCCTAATGAAATTGGAAAAAAAAAGGTAAAAAAACAAAAAAACAAAAAGGAACAACACCCCCCCCCCCCCCCTCTCCTCTCAACCAATCGTGCCATTTCTTTTATCATAATCTTAATTTTTTACAAGCAGCAGAAAAACAAATGCACTGACGAGTCTTTGCAAAGAATGTAATAAAAGTATTATTGTCTCCTCAACAATTTTTTTAATAACTAAATTAAGGGACCAATTATCGAAATAAAAAATAAAAATAAAGAGAATAACTACTCAATTTTTATGTGGTCATTCGTGGATTAGAATAGATTTCCATCGTTTAGGTATTTGAAAAGTAGCGACGTTATTAAGATTCCTAGTGGGCCAAATTTACACAAAAAGGAATATAAAAACAAATAATGTGATTTGAGATGTAACTTATAAGCAGCCTCAAAAAATTGGATCACTATTGGATCAATAATTTTTATGTGGTCATTGAGTTTTTCAGCCAAAAAAAATAAAATAAAAAATGGAGTTTTTTATGTGATCACTATTGGATCAATAATTTTTATGTGGTCATTGAGTTTTTCAGCCAAAAAAAATAAAATAAAAAATGGAGTGTTAAAACATTTAATCTACTCAAATTCAAATATGTTGACATAAGAATTAGTTAGATGTATTTCTATTAGAAAATCCAACAACAACAAAGTTAGAAGCGAATATAGATTAAACATAGCGTGATGAAAATTTTGTTTGCGTCAAATGTTTAATAAATATAGCACGTTGGGTCGAACAGAATAATAAAAAAGTTTCATGTATTTGATCTTAAACTTATGCACAAGAAAACTTAATTTGTTGTTCTATCGGACTATCTAACCAATGAAAATTCGTTTCAGAAAATATTATATGCTGCCTTAATTAGTCGACAACCAAACATCAGACATTGAATTACTTTGTTGCGAATCACCAGTTGTTCTTATTATCTAACATTGCACGCATGCACAAGGGTTTCTCAATCCCAAGCTTACAAGAATTTGATTTAAAAGTTGTAAAATGGTCCGACCACTTTATGCATACAATTTCTCATATATTCTCATATGATTTCTTTGCTAAATAAATATTTTCTGAAATTTTGACATGGGTATTCATGTAATTTGACTCATGCAAAATTATCCTTAATTTTCCAAATGAAGGGCTGTGCTTCCTCAATGTCACCTACACAAGATAAGGTTTATAAGGAGGACTGCCACGTGGCAAGCCACGATACTCCCCAAAGGATAAGACAGCAATCCATTTCTGATCCTCCAATATGTGGCCTCAAAATCGAAATGTCATTGAACATGAGATCCAACGGTCAATTGCCATCAAAATTTAGCAAGATTGAATGAAGGACCTTTGGATGAAAATTTAATACTAGCCAACCGAACACAAGGGTAGATTTGCATATATAGGGTGAGATAGACGCACAGTATATTATCACAATAAGGTCATTTTGTGTGTTAAGTGAACCAAACAAGAACTAATAATGGCTGCCTCAATGGTCTCCACCGCCGCCGTTGCTGCCGTCAACCGTGCCGCCCCGGCTCAAGCCAGCATGGTGGCTCCTTTTACTGGCCTCAAGTCTACTTCGGCTTTCCCCGTTAGCCGCAAGAACGTCGACATTACATCCATTGCCAGCAATGGTGGTAGAGTGTCTTGCATGAAGGTATTCCAAGACAACTACTAATATATTAGGTTTACGCGCTTTAAAAAAAAGTTCCTACTGTAATTTATTTCGGAGAAAGAGTGTTTCTGTCCTAATAATTGTAGGGTTAGTTCGATTTTGTTTGATTTGAAATTAGATATTCATTGAACATCATTATATTTTCCAAATGAAATTAGGGGATATATGTGGCTTTACTCTGCAGGTGTGGCCACCACTTGGTTTGAAGAAGTATGAGACTCTTTCTTACCTTCCCCCTCTCACTAGGGAACAACTCATCAAGCAAGTCGAATACCTTCTCCGATCTAAGTGGGTTCCTTGCCTCGAATTCGAGTTGGAGGTCAATACCCTAAACCTAAACATTCTTTATTCAACTCCATTGATGAATACTGGACAAGATAATTAATAAATTTATCATATCTAATTATGTCAAGTATTATATAGGCTAACGTATGTACCAAACATGTTGTATATTCATTGATTTGATCTTGAAAACTATGTTGATGGGATATTTGCAGCATGGATTCGTGTACCGTGAGAACAATAGGTCTCCAGGATACTATGATGGACGATGCTGGGTGATGTGGAAGCTGCCCATGTATGGATGCACAGATGCAGTGCAGGTGTTGAACGAGGTGGACTTGTGCGTCAAGGAATACCCCAATGCCTTCATTAGGATCATTGGATTCGACAACGTGCGTCAAGTGCAATGCATCAGTTTCATTGCCTACAAGCCAGAAGGATACAACTAAAATGACTCTCATTTAGTTTGTAATTTTCTTTCTATGATGAAGAATTATTTTGTGTTAATTTGTATTTGTCGAATTTCCAATGCAACGTAATGAAATTTATGAGGACATTAATAAATATATAAAGTCCGTTTTCATTGTATTAAATTTATTTTGCAATTCAATATTCGTATTATAATATAAATAAATAAATAAACATCTCCAATCTTTAATAGTTAAATTTTTTTTGTCCGAGAATTTCACAGTCATCCAATTATAAGCATTTAGTAAATTCAATTAACATAAGAGGAGACATGATGAAAATATTAAAAACAAATAATTCTCTCTCCAACTTAAATTTTTTGAGATAATACAGTGAAGATTCTGTGTTTCATTAGCACAATGCATTTATTAATTAGAAGAAAAATTGTGAGCGGTGCCCCCACATTTCATTAGTCAAAGACATTTAGGCTTGGGCGTCGGTAGGTCTATTTGAGTATTTCAATACTTAAAATCATTCATTACATTTCGAGTATTTCGTGAATGGAATCATTCCAATCCTTGTAATAATTGGAACTAAATCCAAACTCGAAATGTCGATTCCGATTAGGGTTCGATTCTAATGATATTTCACGATGCAAATGAACCAATTTTGTAAAGAGGAGTGTGTTGTAAGATAAATATAAATAAATAATTGTTTTTATATCCAACCCGTACGTGATAATTTAGTCTCTCATTTTCGAGGAAAAAAATGTTAGTTTTGGTGGGAGATATGTCTTCATTAGTTGGTGGCTTATCTTTTAGCTACCACTGAAATGTGGATAAGAAAACCAGAGAATTTTGTGGTGGGTGTAAATGTCATTGTTATTGAATTATTGTTAGTTCAAACATTATTTATTTCTCATTGACTCTTTTATGAAACCAAAAATATCAACGGATGATCTTTTTTTTTTTTCAAGTTTCTTTTCCACACTACTACAAAATGTGGCTATGAGCCTATGACAAAGGAAAAAACGTGTCACTTATAGCAACGACGATGCGACAAATAAATTTATTTTTGATTTGTAAAAAATAAAATTAGCGACGGAGAAATTCCCTCTAAATGTCCCTTGTAAAAGGAAAAAAATATATATATCGTCCCAAGATGACTCAAAAATATCGATCCACTTCATATATAAATATAAGTATGTATCAACAACAGATATCAAAAAAATAACAATAATATACAAATATTTGATGTACCTTTGTGTTTCATTCAAATACTCAGTAGGTGCATTCTCTCTTGCATCATTACTCTCATCCCTGGAATAAACTGGCCTGAAACCGGTCTTGAGTATATCCCACTCGTTTTCATATTTCCAAAATGTATGTCCTCAACAAATGTCCGAAATAAAGGTTTTAAATGCCCCCAATTTTTTGACCAAACATATGCTAGATGATATCTATGACAATCGTGACATATTAGAGCATGTTTGATTAAGTTTAAAATTATTTTTTTTATTAACTTAGGGGTTGTTCTCTTCGTGTTTCAATTTTAATTTTGAGTTTTGAATTCATTTTGAATTTTGTGTTTTGAGTGTCCATTTTGAAATTGTTGAAAACGTATTCTTTTTGTCATTTTATAAATTGTTTTCAAAAATAAAAAATGAAGTTTTGGCTTGATTTTAACTGAAGGTAGCCCAAACGATTTTTTTGACGTTTTCTGTTTTCTTTGTAAATTTTAAACTCGTTTTTGGAAATTCGTTTCTGAAAAAAAGTAAGTAAACGTATTTTCAGTGTTTTCAAAAACTGAAAATTGAAAACTGAAAATGGCCTGAAAACAATAAAGAGAACAAATCTTTACTTTTTGAAAAAACTAAATTTTGTCAATAATTTTTTGTTTTCAAGTTACATTTGACAAAAGAAGACGTAAAAGTAGATTTTACTTTTTTTTATATAAGAATGTAATTTAGAAAAAATAAAATAAAATTACATTGACGTGCTCACATGATGTCACTACGCCAAAAAAGAGATTTTGCAACACATAAACGGCAACATTCGGTAGTTAAGTGTTGCTAAAGGGATCAACCACAACATTTTAATAAGTGAATGTTGCTAATGTCACCTTTTGCAACATTTTATGTATGTTGTGAAATGTTTTTCTTTTTGCAGCATTTATTAGACGTTTCAAAAGGATAAACTTTTTGCAATCTTTTGCAACGTTTATTAAACGTTGCAAAAAGATAAACTTTTTACAACGTTTATAAGATATTTTGCAACGTTTATTAAACGCTGCAAAAGATCAACTTTTTCCAACGTTTCTTAAACATTGCGAAATGTAATATTAGCAACGTTTATTAATCGCAATGTTTAATAAACGTTGCAAAAAGTAAGGAGGATTAGGCGAGCTGGGCTGATTATTGCCTAAAAATTAGGCCCAATAAGGAAAGGTCCAATTCGTAACCCAATGGCATAAACCGGCAGGTAGGAACCCGTTTCCCAATTTCTTCACTTCCAATTTAGGCGCTAATACGCGCGACTTCGTCTCCTTCTCTAACTCCAACTCCTACTCCAACAAAGTGGAGCCTTTTCCCAATTCGTTAGTCCCAATTAAAAGTTGAAGCACGCGACTCCGACTCCTACTCCTACTCCTACTCCGTCAAAGTGAAAACTTTTCCCAATTTTTCATTTCCAATTAGAAGCTAAAGCGCACGACTCCGACTCTCATCTGTAGCAGAATTAAGGTTTGTTTATCTATGTATTTCATTATGGATTTTTTCATTTTGCTATGTGTATTTGATTACTTATTTTATATTTTTACTATGTGTTAAGAGGCAATCTGTTGGTGGGTATTTTGATATTTGACAACCAGTATTTTGACATTCAGTAGGACTCTCGGCTATGGGGATTACACTTTGGGGAAGTTTAAAAAGTCGATATGATTTCAGTTTTTTAACTTTTCTCTCGATCTGCTTTTCCTAATTACCGTAAGTACTTCATTATCAATCTTTGTTCTCAGGCTTGTTGAAGGAATTTGATACTATCTTAGGGAAACGCCAATGTACTGAGTAAAAAATTTTCTTGGAATATCCAAACATCAAAACTTTGGAAAGCAACCTTACAATTTATGGCAGTTGTGCAAAACTTTGGAAAGCAACCTTACAATTTATGGCAGTTGTGATAGCTTGGTGCGCAGCACTCAGAGTTGGAGAGATCTAGTTCTTGAATGGGTTTATGAATTGCTTGACTGTTATTCCTTTTACAATTGTTAAAGCATCTCATTTAGTTAAGTTAATTTTAATCTTCACCAACTTCCAAGTTAAAGCATCTCATTTAGTTTGTCTGATGTAGATAGAGGATGCTTGCTTCCTGCCCCACATTACAGTATAGAATCCAATCGCTATTATTGTTGCACCGATGATGCTGCAAAATAGCACACGGAAAACAGAAAATGAGCTATTTTGTTTTTAGGTGTCTGGTGGGGGTATGGGTGTACCTTCCTAGATTAAGAGTATCACCAAGGATGACGACTCCCATGGTAGCTGCAATGGCAATGGACAATGGCTTGAACATGGCCACATAGACATGTCCCTTTAAGTGAAAGGCCCATGTATGAATAACATTGTTCAAGCCAGACCCAAAAACCCCCTGTATATTTTTATTTCTTTTTTAAACATCAGAATCTGGTGGGAATTAAGGAAAAGACAACTATTTTCATCACTTACAAAGCATAGAATAGAGGCTGACGAGATGTTGGGTCTTATTATCCATTTGCTAGAGTCTGGTTCTGCAATGAGACCTACGAATGCAGCTAGGATGCTCACAAATAAATTGTAGAAAAACATCAGTGTCAGTTCTGCCTGGTACTCTTTCATGATATGCGTCTATGAATAAAACACCAAGTCAAGTCCAAGTTTTATTTATTTTACTCAAGATATTAATAAAAAGAACTATAGGAAAAGGAAACGAAAAAAATATGGTCATACTTGAATAAGACAACACCGATGACACTAAGATGCTTGTAACATAATTGATCACGTCTAACAATCTAACATCGATCCTGGTTGAGCAAAGGTCAGTAACATCACCGAGTTTAATTGAGATTTCACACTAGTTAGTGAGTTTCAACTTCGTTTCATAAAACACACAGAATTTGACATTTAAAAAACAAGAATAATTTAGATAACTTAGTTGGAACAAATGACACTTTAGTCTTCTTCTTTACTCTCCATATTTGATTTGTTGGGCTATATTCTCATTTGTAATCCTATATATACTTCTTACAATTTTCAATCCTATGACTTAAGAAGTTAGAACATCTAGAGGAGTTTATTTATTTAAGTTTTTTTGTTTAACGCATCATTTCGCATGTAGGCCTCATTTTTCAATTTAAACTATGTGTGATTTATTTGCTCTGTATCTAGACATTTTGCATTTATGAGTGACCATAACTTGTTCAAAATTGGTGACTAAATTTTACTATTTTTATTTGTCGCAATGTAACCTTTGTACAGTTTTATTTTTTCTTTCTTGTTAAACCAAGGTGTTCTACTTGTCCATTTACTACAACTTTTACATGGTATAGTACTAACTGTTTGATTTGTTCTATGAAAGCCAGAAGACCTAAGGGGGCCCTTTGAACAATTTGGCCCTTTAAAGGACATCTATTTGCCAAGGAATTATTACACTGGGTGAGCTTTCATATAATGGTTTTCAGGATTTACAGTAAACCATCACTTTTTTATGTAATTATATAAATGAATTGTCGATCTGTTTGCCTTATTTTATATGGTTTTCCTTATCTGCTTCCAATTGCTATTTTTATATGTTATAATCCCAAATTGGGTTGTTTATTAAGATTTATGGGTTGTGAAGACTTCGATCAAGTCTTTAAGAGTCCTATTGACACATTCAAATATTAAGAATTATGTTGACATCAATCAATTAGTTACAATATTAATAAATAATCTCATGTATTAGGCATTGAAGGACAACGATCAACGATTGCCCTGCCTCAACGGCAACATTGCCGTTGCCGTAGAGTCTTTCGCAACGTTTTTTAAACGTTGCCGTATCTCTTCCCTCAATGGCAACACTGATCCCCCGCAACACACGCTAAAACGCTGCAAAAGACTTTTGCAGCGTTTTTTGACTGCTGTAAAAGGTCTTTTTTTGATGTAGTGTGTACATAAATTCATACCATATTTGTTATTTGTTGTACCATATTTTAGTTGTACCTAGGGACCTCAATCTTCGCTAATAAAAATATGGTACTACTAATTTGCTAGTTTATAGAAAGGACCTTAGATCCAATTAAAATATGGTACTACTAATAAAAATTGATGTGTGAATATAATTGCCTTTAACAATACCTATGTACTGAAACAATTCAGAATAAGGCAATGGCTAAATATATTTAAACCATAATCTTCAATAACCAAACTACATTTTAATTGCATAAAAGGTCCATAACCTTAAAAAATTAGCATATTTATGTTTCAAACTTTTTTTTTTCTCACATCCTTATTCTCAAATTAACATAAATTGTTCATAATTATGATTTCTCTCCAAAATTTTCTTTAAGATAGAGTAAAAAAAAATCATTTGCTCATTATTTTTTAAATAATAAAATAAATAATAATATTAAAATGAGAATAAATATTTGACCATCATTTTAAAGCACATTGACAGTATTTTTGTACGAACAAAAATTTCTGATCAATGAAATATTAAAAATAAGAATAGATAAAGAAAAATAAAGAATGTAAGTTATTAAAAAAAAAGTCGTGTAAATATAACCACCTCATTCCCCATTTTAAAAATTATAGGAAAAGTTATTTCCCATTTTATCACTCTACCTTTGTATTTCTTAATACGTATAATTTTTAATAAAAAGGGCAATAGGCCTTTACACGAAATGACTCGGGGACTCGGTCCAAGTGATGAGCATCAAAAATTTGGCTTGAATTTTATTTCTGGCCCACGGAAAAGAGCAAATTTTTGGCCCAATCACCCAACTTTTCATAAGGGAAATTACAAAAAATCAGGTGTTTAAAGATTGTTTTTTAAAAATCAGGTGCAAAGTTTATTTATTCAAAAATCAGGTAATATATTAAAAGCCCTAATCCCAAACAAAACCTAAATCATTTTTCTTCTGTTCCACCTCCTCTTCGATTCTCGTCTCTCTCTCTACCCTCTTCCTTGCCGTCGTCGCCATTGAGGAGCGCCCACTACCGGAGAGTCGAGTAGCGGCATCGCCGCTATTGTCCAACCTAGAGCAGATCTCCCTCACTGTCGCAAGACAGGCCAGTCGCGCGCAGATCTCTCTAATTTCTTGAAAGAATTGTGTGAGTGGAAATGACAGATCAATATTTGATGGCCGATCTAAGAAACTGCGTCAACGGCAGGGCCTTGTTCCCACTCTGGTTTCATACCGACGCCGCGATTTGTGGTGGTGTGTGTGCGTTTTGCTGTTGCTCGAAGATATTTAGAGCGATGGGGTGGTTTTCATGCTGATGTGATTTTGCCCGCCAACCTTGCCTTCTATCTCTATGTTTATTTGCACAGTGCTTAACTGCCTTTGTGAGTCTTTCTTCTCCCAAAAATGATCTGAGGCTAAAACAGCAAAGAGAGAGGACCGGGACAGTAAAGAGACAAGACCTCTTATGCTGGAAAAGGTGAAAGGTGAATTGGCCCATAACTCTTTCTATTTTTCAAATCTATTCTCTTCCTCACCAAAGAGATCTCAAGCAGAACCCCGAAGGAGCATGCTGCATAACACACTTGAGATTCATTATATGCACATAATTCTTCTGTAGCCTCAAAAGTCTAAAATAATAAGTCAAATCAATGTAAATACATAATTCGATCCTGTTTGAACTGAACTAACTCTTTGATCTACGAGTAGCCCAAGAGTACTCAACTGAACTTGACATTCACTTACTTTTGCCCCTCCTACAAAAACTTGTCTAATGCCTCTTTCCTACGAAGTCTTGGATAATTAATTCTTGTCTCGTCTGAAACATAAATACGTCTTATCATAGTGGAATCCTGGATCTAGGTCGGATTCTTGAGGCCACTTTTTGACTTCGTCAGTCTCCCTTAGTGGAGGTTTTTTTGCTCGACCTCTTCTTTGGAATACCTTGTACTGCTAAGGAAAAAGGGCTATGGAGATGAATACCCGTACCGTAGATCGAGGTTGAGCTGGTGACCAATGAGATTTGCTAACCAAGCTTGTGAAATGGAGGAAAAAGCACCAGCCCTTTGCAGCGTCTTTTTCACCTATCTCCAATTTTTGAGAAGAAGAAGCGCGCCCATGTTCTTTTGATTTCACGCATACTTTAACTCTTCGCTATAATACACACCCACGAAATTTCTGATTAGGAAGAGTAGAGTTTGATTCTTTTCATCCCGATTGGGTTGGAATGGTTGAGAGAAGTCTAAAAAGACACAGGGGGTGCGGCTGTCCGTGCTTTTTTTGGAAATGAGGGAAGTAGACTCCAGTTCTGCGGAGTTAATAATGTCTTAACTTTTACATGTTTTATGTAATACCCCTACATTTTATTTTGACACAGAACCTCCTTAAATGAGTCAAACCTTGCGAAGTACCCCATATCATCCATATATGTTGGTTTCTCCAGCAAAACTAGTTGTGAAAATCAAAATTTAAAAAATTGTTACGAGCATTTTCGTCTCTTCAGTTCCATGTTTTCACTTAAGAGCATCTTAGACCAATTCATGGAGGAGGAACCCACTTATGCTCTTTACATGCATGAATCTGCACTTTATTGGGCAGATGGTAACAGCCACAGGCTTCAAATTTTGAGATCTGTTCCTCCATTTTTTAAGTTGTTGATATATTATAAAAATCAACCACTAATTGATGTTAGTCGTTTCTGTTCTTAAAATAATCAAAGATGAGAGAGGCTTGGTGTACCGGGTGTGTTGTGCATATTTTCATTACGATAATAAAAAAATGTGAATAGAATTTCGATTGATTCAATCTGTAGGATAAATAAGTTTTATAAACCAATAATGAACTCAGATCCTTTCGTGTATATATATTACACTTTATCATCATCTTCTTACAAGTTGGCAAAGGATGGGCACTGCTTGGTTTGCAACCTCAGGGTGGGGAGTTCGATTCCTGGATGGAGCAGATGAGTGTTGTAATATCCATGGAGGAAGGGTCCCTTGATGCTAGGAATATAAAAGGTGCACAGACCCTGATTAACTTGGGCATATCCCGCGGTTAACCTCCACCCATCACTGAGGGGTCGAGGATGGATGACCCATGATATAGTCTGGTGTAAGTTAGGATACCTGGATATAAAAAAAAAAAAAAAAAACAATGTCACAAGCAATTATTCCAAGTGCTGCTCTTCCTAAAGTAACAAAACTTGTAAAAAAATGGCACCAAATTTGGTCCATCCAATAGTTTATGTTCTTCCAATACACCCAAAACTTGCAGCAAAGCAAAATTCACGGAAAAAGAATCTTGAAATCATCTCTTCGAAACCACATTTGGTATTTTGTCATCGTCTTAGTTTTCTTAACTACATTGGGGAGTTGAAGAGACGAAAACGCCCTTAGTGATTTTAATCATTTTGGTCCTCACAACTAGTTTTAACGGAGAAACTAACAAAATAGGGACAACAGGAGGTTATCTGAAAGTTTTGTCTGATTTAAGTGGGTTTTGCACCAAAATAACATGTTAGGGGTATTATGCAAAATAGGTAAATGCCAAGACTGTATTCTACCAATTAACCTTATCCATATTAGGCCCCTATTTCGGAGGCGATTCTCAATTGGATTTTAATGAAAATTTAGACATTTGGAGCGATACTCAGCAAAATTTGTAGCATTACACAGTAAATTTGAGTCGCAATTATTGACCAAAATTTACAAAATTACCTATGTACTCTCTTCACATTTAATTCATTCTATTTGAATGAAGGGCATTTGTGGTAAGTTAGCAAATATTGAGTCAAAATTGTGGCTGGAAGAGGAGACCCACGTTTCCAAATGGTCACTAGATATTTTAACTCAAAGTTACTTATTCTTTAAGGAAACTACATTTAATTAATAATTTTATTGTTTTTTAAAAAATAGAATATAACTAAATACGTCTAATAGTTATCATTTAAATCATAATTCTTTTAATATGCTTAATGATATCTCATAATTCTTTTACATAATGTTGTCCTTCATCATTATATATTAAAAGAGGCTAAGCAAAAGTCACACGTGTCGTTATTTTCCGACGATGTCAAAAATCCCCATTTAAAAAAAAAAAATCCCTGGAATTCGTCAAAAATTCTCACACCACCGTCCTGCTCCTCTATTATCTCAGGCAACCAACAACTCCTCCATTTTCTCACGCAAGCTCCCATTGGAATACACCCAGGTTTGGATTATATTTTCGGGTTATGGGTTCTTATGATTCCATTTTTTCTCCCTACTTTCTGTTGGAATTAATTGATAAAGTGTTAAATAATTAAATGTGATATTTAATTATGTGGGCCATTGTAATTAATTTGGGTGAATTGGAAAAGTCTTCATTATAGGCCCATAAGTTGATAAGCCCAATTTTAAGTGTCTTATATATGGTAAGTAATCCCACATCGAAAGTTTACAAGAAAAAAGACTTGTTTATATAGTGGGATGTGTGTACATGTTATAATTTAATAAGTGGTCTATAACTTAGCTAACTTTGGCTAGCCAAAGGCTAGCTAACTAGCCACCACTAGAGTGGTGCTTCGTACCACTCACGCCCGCCCCGTCCCGGCCTCGGCCCGCGCACGTCGCAAGTTCGCATTGGGCGCTTTAGAGGCGCACTTTGCACTTCGCACGTACGCATCGTCGCAAGGAGCTGTGGAGCCTTAAAGTTTTCAGAAATGGACTCATGGTTCGATGACATGGCAACGGGAGGCTCGATGAGTTGGCATCCTAGGTGGCACACACGTCACTTAGTCCTGTGTGGCCGTTGGTTCAGTTGGACGTACACGTGGCATCTGCATGGCTGGTGATCGTAAATTGGTGAATAGGCATGATGTATGGACACCACACTTCGTGGTTTAATCTGGACCGTCGATCATGAAACAGTGCGATCCAATGGCTAGAACATATCAGACCAAGTGATGCACTAATTCGTGAAATGTTACACACCCATTCAATGAGACACTTCAATCTCTATAAATAGAGACCTTCAAATTCGTTTTTTGTACACCAAATCAATTAATATATTCTTGATTTTTAAATTCGTTCTCTCTCCATATTCTGCATAAATTCCTACGATATTTTCGTTGTTATTCCGTTCGAGTACGTTCATTTTTTGGTTCGACCGACAAGGTTGGTATTGTGCAATATCGACTTTGGAAGAAGCGTTATATCTTGGGAGACAGACGTCCATAATCCCGTTTGCACGTTGTTGGGGGACGAAATCTGTCTTAAGGAGATTTGCCTTGGCATACCTCGCTTCATCTTCTATTTTTATTTCCTACTATTTTCTTTGTTCTTTTAATTGCGGTAGTCAAATTTCCGACAACAATCTTAAAACAGATTTTTCACTTTCTTAATTTCTTCTACCTTTCTCTTTTTAATTAATTCTCTGTAATTGTGGTTTTACAGAAAATGACTAATACTATTGATAATACTAATGCTGTGATTACGCCAAATTCTGGTTCCAAACAATTTGTCATGCCACCGGCTTCACAATATGAGAAACCGGAAAAATTCAATGGCACGGATTTCAAGCGCTGGCAACAGAAGATGTTATTCTATTTAACAACGTTGAACTTGGTAAAGTTTTTGCGTGAAGAATGTCTCGCACAAACATTGGAGAATGCTACAGATAAAAATACTCAGTTAGCCATTGAAGCATGGAAACATGCAGATTTCTTATGCCGTAACTATATTCTCAATGGATTGGATAACACCTTATATGGTGTGTATTGTGACTACAAAACGGCTAAGGAACTATGGGAGTCTCTTGATAAAAAATACAAGACGGAAGATCTATGACTCCACCATACCTACTATCTCATCTCTTTCTTCTTCTCCTGCTCCACCAAACATGTTGCCTACCTCCTCTTCTCCTCCACCTCACATTCCCCCAACTGATACTATCACTGATACTCCACACCCTTGAAGATTTGAGAGAGTCAGGCATCTTCCTACATATTTACAGGATTAGTATTGTGGTAATATGACTTAGAGACCTTTAGCATCTTATGCATCTTTCAACAACTCGAATTCTTCTCCTAGTACGCCTCATCCTATTGCTTATATCTTTCTACTTCTCAGTTGTCATCTAACTATAGAGCCTTTGCTGCTACTGTTTCATCTGTTCTTGAACCTAAAACTTTCAAACAAGCTATTATATATCCTCAATGGAGAGTTGATATGGCAAATGACATTAAAACTCTTGAATTGAATCATACTTGGGACCTTGCTATTCTACCTCCACATAAGACTGCAATATGATGCAAATGGGTTTACCGTGTGAAATTTAAAGCTGATGGTACGGTTGAAAGATACAAAGCTCGGTTAGTAGCAAAAGGTTATACTCAACAAGAAGGTCTTGACTTTTTCGATACATTCTCCCCTGTTGCAAAGATGACTCTGTGCCCACTCTACTTTCCATTGCTGCAATCAAACACTGGCATTTATATCAACTTGATGTAAACAATGCTTTTCTACATAGAGATTTACATGAAGAAGTGTACATGTAGCTGCCACAAGGATATTCCTCACCTACTGATCCTAGAGTTTGCATACTCAAAAAGAGCTTGAATGGTTTAAAACAGGTTTCAAGACAATGGTTTTCAACATTATCATCTTCTTTGATTCAGCTTGGTTTTACTCAAGGAAAGTCCGATTCCTCTTTGTTCATCAAACAAACTTCAAAGAGTTTCATGGCCCTACTGATATATGGTGATGATGTTATCGTTGCATTTGATAACCTCGCTGATATAGACATTGTAAAGAAGCATTTGCATGATACTTTCACCATAAAAGACTTGGGTGAACTAAAATATTTTTTGGGAATTGAAGTAGCTTGATCAGTAAAGGGCATTACTCTATGTCAACGCAAGTATACGTTGGATATTATGTAAGACAGTGGTTTTCTAGTTGCAAACCAGCAACTTTTCCTATGGAATCTAATCTAAAGTTGAGTGAAAATGATTCATCACCTCCTTTATCCAATCTTGCATCCTATAGAAGGCTTGTTGGTCGTCTTTTATTCCTTATAATAACTAGGCCTGACCTAGCTTATTCAGTACAAGCATTAAGTCAATTCATGACTAACCCCAGTAACACACATCTTAGAGCTGCTGAGAGGGTTATGAGATATATTAAAGCAACACCAGGTCAAGGTATTTTCCTATCTGTATCTTCTTCTGTACACTTGAAAGCTTACTCAGATAGTAACTCGGGAGGAAGCATTGACACTAGAAGAAGTGTAACTGGTTTCACAATTTTCCTTGGAGACTCTCTTATATCTTGGAAATCGAAAAAGCAATCAACTGTCAGTTGTTCTTCTACTGAATCTAAATATAGAGCCCTAGCTTCAACCACTTGTGAACTTCAATGGTTGATCTATCTGCTAGCTGCCTTACATATTTCTCATCCTCAAGCAATTCTACTCTATACTGACAGCAAACCTGCCTCTGATATTGCTTCCAATCCCGTTCATCATGAAAGACCAAAGCACATTCAACTAGATTGTCATATAGTTCTAGAGAAATTACAAGAAGGTCTCATCAAAATCATCCCTTCCAAGCATCAGTTGGCCGATATACTAACAATACCATTTGGTTCTCTCAACTTTCACTATCTCATCCGCAAGATGGGATTGATGAACATCCATTCCCCTCTTGGGGGGGGGGGTGTTGGAATCTACAATCTTACATTGAAGTCTTGGAATTGAAGGCTCGAGAAACAAAGGAAAGAAACTGTGTTTGTTCAAACAAATGAACTGGAATTAAGTTGGAAACAGAGTAGCTGGAAGTGGGCTGGAAGAATTGAAGCTGAATTAGTTTTAGTTGATTTGTTAGTTAACACATATGTCTACATTGTACTGGTTTGTATAAATTCAATTGGTTAGTATGTTAGATAGAATCTGAATCTTTTCTTTGCTCTATTTATGTCACGACAAATGCATTGTAATCGTCAGGTTTTTCAAATAGAAAAATTCATATTGAATTTCTCTCAAGATTTCTTCCTTTTTTTATTGCTTTCTAAATTCTAGATTAAGGAATTTTACACATCTAAAGCTTTGAAGAAATTCTTGTAATTTCTAACCACGAGTTCGATGAATTATTGTATGGAGTCCCTCTTCTATAATTTTTTGTGTTGACCTTGAAATTTGACTGCGCCGCATGGCCAACGAATTCCAGCTATTAGCCATCCACATAAATCCCAGCTATTAGACTGCAATAGGATGCAAATGGGTTTATCATGTGAAATTTAAAGCTGATGGTACAGTTGAAAGATATAAAGCTCGGTTAGTAACAAAAGGTTACACTCAACAAGAAGGTCTTGACTTTTTCGATACATTCTCCCCTATTGCAAAGATGACTACTGTGCGCACTCTACTTTCCATTGTTGCAATTAAACATTGGCATTTACATCAACTTGATGTAAACAATGCTTTTCTACATGGAAATTTACATGAAGAAGTGCACATGTAACTGCCAAAAGGATATTCCTCACCTACTGATACTAGAGTTTGCAAACTCAAAAAGAGCCTGTATGGTTTAAAATAAGCTTTAGAAAGTGGTTTTCAACATTATCATCTTCTTTGATTCAACATGGTTTTACTCAAGGAAAGTTTGATTCCTCTTTGTTCATCAAACAAACTTCAAAGAGTTTCATGGCCCTGATATATGTTGATGATGTTATCGTTGCATTTGATAACCTCGCTGATACAGACATTGTAAAGAAGCATTTGCACGATCCTTTCACCATAAAAGACTTAGGTAAACTAAAATATTTTTTGGGAATTGAAGTAGCTCGATCAGTAAAGGGCATTACTCTATGTCAATGCAAGTATGCGTTGGATATTATGCAAGACAGTGGTTTTCTAGTTGTAAACCAGCAACTTTTCCTATGGAATCTACACTAAAGTTGAGTGAAAATGATTCATCACCTCTTTTATTCAATCTTGCATCCTATAGAAGGTTTGTTGGTCGTCTTTTATACATTATAATAACTAGGCCTGACCTAGTTTATTCAGTACAAGCATTAAGTCAATTCATGGCTAACCCCAGTAACATACATCTTAGAGCTGCTGAGAGGGTTCTGAGATTTATATTAAAGCAACACCATGTCAAGTTATTTTCCTATCTGTAGCTTCTTCTGTACACCTGAAACCTTACTCAGATAGTGAATGGAGAGGATGCATTGACACTAGAAGAAGTGTCACTGGTTTCACAATTTTCCTTGGAGACTCTCTTATAACTTGGAAATCGAAAAAGCAATCAATTGTCAGTTGTTCTTCTGCTGAATCTGAATATAGAGCCCTAGCTTCAACCACTTGTGAGCTTCTATGGTTGATCTATCTGCTAGCTGACTTACATATTTATCATCCTCAAGCAGCTTTACTCTATACTGACAGCAAACCTGCCTCTGATATTGCTTCCAAACTTGTTCATCATGAAAGAACAAAGCACATTCAACTAGATTGTCATATAGTTCGAGAGAAATTACAAGAAGGTCTCATCAAAATCATCTACATCCCTTCCAAGCATCAGTTGGCCGATATACTAACAATACCATTTGGTTCTCTCAACTTTCACTATCTCATCCGCAAGATGGGATTGATGAACATCCATTCCCCTCTTGGGGGGGGGGGTGTTGGAATCTACAATCTTACATTGAAGTCTTGGAATTGAAGGCTCGAGAAACAAAGGAAAGAAACTGTGTTTGTTCAAACAAATGAACTGGAATTAAGTTGGAAACAGAGTAGCTGGAAGTGGGCTGGAAGAATTGAAGCTGAATTAGTTTTAGTTGATTTGTTAGTTAACACATATGTCTACATTGTACTGGTTTGTATAAATTCAATTGGTTAGTATGTTAGATAGAATCTGAATCTTTTCTTTGCTCTATTTATGTCACGACAAATGCATTGTAATCGTCAGGTTTTTCAAATAGAAAAATTCATATTGAATTTCTCTCAAGATTTCTTCCTTTTTTTTATTACTTTCTAAATTCTAGATTAAGGAATTTTACACATCTAAAGCTTTGAAGAAATTCTTGTAATTTCTAACCACGAGTTCGATGAATTATGGTATGGAGTCCCTCTTCTATAATTTTTTGTGTTGACCTTGAAATTTGACTGCGCCGCGTGGCCAACGAATCCCAGCTATTAGCCATCCACATGTATCTTAGTTGCACACTTAGACAACCATGTTAGATAGCTTGTAACAGTTGCTCTAGTGGTGTGCGTCAGAGACACTCCTAGGGTCAAGTCAAATGAATGCATAGATGTTTTGGGTGATGGAAGGACAAAATGAACAAGAATATGGGGGCGAGTTTGAAGAGAGAGCATGAATCTTGTGTCAGACTTGTCGTTGCTTGACACAAGTAGCAACCACCCTATGTCATAAAGGCAAACTGAAAGTACTAAAAAGTTGACTGAGCATATGTCTGTAATATACGCAGAGAAATTTTTATGCGGAAATGTGATGTATGCAAAGGATATTATTTACAGATGTCAACCACCTTGAAGATGCACTGCAGCAGGAGGTAACTCACCTCGTAAGAGTCACTTCAGAGGGAGTACATTGTGTGCTTGGAGAGGCGGTCAATCACATCGGATGAGGTGCCTAACCTTCTCGCCAAATAATCAAACCACCTCTTTCGTCGTCTTTGCTTAGTTTGCTGTCACGCAGTTTGTCTCATAGAATAAGACATAATTGTCTGAGTCCTCCCTTATATGACCTAGTTTTTCTCTTTATATAGCCCTCAAGTGTCCTTGAAAGTTGTGCCGAAAAGAAACCCGAAGTGCCCTCGTATATGGAATAAAATTATGGAGTCCCGATCCTTGCCGAACCGAGCTGCAACTTCAACATGCTTAGTTGCAGTCTAGCAGCGGCAATCAAGGATCAAAATCTCTATAAAGTCTAGTTTAATGCACAATGAAGGAGAAAACACCAATCTCTGTACTGATTTGAGAAGACAATATAACATGTTCAAGTATAAGATTAAGCTTGAAAAGAATGTATGAAAGAAAATTTAATGGTCAAAGTTGTAATAATTAGATACAAATCAAAAGACAATAAGTTCGTTCATTCCAAATCTTGACAAAGTCTATTTTATTACACAACATATATAAGATAGAAAACAAGGTAACATGTTATGTAAAAGATAAAGCTTGAAAAGAATGAACTGGTCAATACTTAATATTCAAAGTTTCTTATAGAAATGAGACCAATGAATCGAAAAACGATAGTTGGTTCATTTGAAAACTTTATAAAGTTCATTTTATTACACAACGTAGTGAAAAGAACCCATATTTGTACCGGTTTTAGAAAATAAGTGTAAGACCAAACTTAAAGAAAATGAACGGGTGCATACTTAATAGTCGGAAGTGACTTATAGATATGAACCCGAATTTAAAGATTATAGTTGTTTGATTCTTAATCTCGATGAAATCTATTTCATAGCACAACGGAGGAGAATTTTATGTGGCTCAGCGTGGATTATAACAGGATTCTATTGGTTGGTTATTTGAATGGACTTCTTTACTCCTAAACACAGTTATCAAAATTTGGATAACTATTTTGGTTCACTACTAAATACTTTTTTTTTTAATTTACGAAAAAGGACCTTTTTTTTTTTTTTTAATATAATAGTATTGGATTTTTCAATAGTGTATCACGGTAGAATCCAATGCTATGTAGTTGACTCCAAATAGTATGACAACAAGGTTAATATGTTACATTTGTATTTGAAGATTAACATGAAAATATTCGACACATGTAGTTAATTTTTTATTTAAACAATTAAATTTGTTTCTAACTTTTAAGTTAAGCACCCTCCTAATGAAATTGGAAAAAAAAAGGTCAAAAAAAAAAAAAAAAAAAAAAAACAACCCCCCCCCCCCCCCCCCCTTCTCCTCTCAACCAATCGTGCCATTTCTTTTATCATAATCTTAATTTTTTACAAGCAGCAGAAAAACAAATGCACTGACGAGTCTTTGCAAAGAATGTAATAAAAGTATTATTGTCTCCTCAACAATTTTTTTAATAACTAAATTAAGGGACCAATTATCGAAATAAAAAAATAAAAATAAAGAGAATAACTACTCAATTTTTATGTGGTCATTCGTGGATTAGAATAGATTTCCATGTTTAGGTATTTGAAAAGTAGCGACGTTATTAAGATTCCTAGTGGGCCAAATGTACACAAAAAGGCAAATAAAAACAAATAATGTGATTTGAGATATAACTTATAAGCAACCTCAAAAAATTGGATCACTATTGGATCAATAATTTTTATGTGGTTATTGAATTTTTCAGCTAAAAAAAAATGGAGTGTTACAAAACATTTAATCTACTCAAATTCAAATATGTTGACATAAGAATTAGTTAGATGTATTTCTATTAGAAAATCCAACAACAACAAAGTTAGAAGCGAATATAGATTAAACATAGCGTGATGAAAATTTTGTTTGCGTCAAATGTTTAATAAATATAGCACGTTGGGTCGAACAGAATAATAAAAAAGTTTCATGTATTTGATCTTAAACTTATGCACAAGAAAACTTAATTTGTTGTTCTATCGGACTATCTAACCAATGAAAATTCGTTTCAGAAAACATTATATGCTGCCTTAATTAGTCGACAACCAAACATCAGACATTGAATTACTTTGTTGCGAATCACCAGTTGTTCTTATTATCTAACATTGCATGCATGCACAAGGGTTTCTCAATCCCAAGCTTACAAGAATTTGATTTAAAAGTTGTAAAATGGTCCGACCACTTTATGCATACAATTTCTCATATATTCTCATATGATTTCTTTGCTAAATAAATATTTTCTGAAATTTTGACATGGGTATTCATGTAATTTGACTCATGCAAAATTATCCTTAATTTTCCAAATGAAGGGCTGTGCTTCCTCAATGTCACCTACACAAGATAAGGTTTATAAGGAGGACTGCCACGTGGCAAGCCACGATACTCCCCAAAGGATAAGACAGCAATCCATTTCTGACCCTCCAATATGTGGCCTCAAAATCGAAATGTCATTGAACATGAGATCCAACGGTCAATTGCCATCAAAATTTAGCAAGATTGAATGAAGGACCTTTGGATGAAAATTTAATACTAGCCAACCGAACACAAGGGTAGATTTGCATATATAGGGTGAGATAGACGCACAGTATATTATCACAATAAGGTCATTTTGTGTGTTAAGTGAACCAAACAAGAACTAATAATGGCTGCCTCAATGGTCTCCACCGCCGCCGTTGCTGCCGTCAACCGTGCCGCCCCGGCTCAAGCCCGCATGGTGGCTCCTTTTACTGGCCTCAAGTCTACTTCGGCTTTCCCCGTTAGCCGCAAGAACGTCGACATTACATCCATTGCCAGCAATGGTGGTAGAGTGTCTTGCATGAAGGTATTCCAAGACAACTACTAATATATTAGGTTTACGCGCTTTAAAAAAAAGTTCCTACTGTAATTTATTTCGGAGAAAGAGTGTTTCTGTCCTAATAATTGTAGGGTTAGTTCGATTTTGTTTGATTTGAAATTAGATATTCATTGAACATCATTATATTTTCCAAATGAAATTAGGGGATATATGTGGCTTTACTCTGCAGGTGTGGCCACCACTTGGTTTGAAGAAGTATGAGACTCTTTCTTACCTTCCCCCTCTCACTAGGGAACAACTCCTCAAGCAAGTCGAATACCTTCTCCGATCGAAGTGGGTTCCTTGCCTCGAATTCGAGTTGGAGGTCAATACCCTAAACCTAAACATTCTTTATTCAACTCCATTGATGAATACTGGACAAGATAATTAATAAATTTATCATATCTAATTATGTCAAGTATTATATAGGCTAACGTATGTACCAAACATGTTGTATATTCGTTGATTTTATCTTGAAAACTATGTTGATGGGATATTTGCAGCATGGATTCGTGTACCGTGAGAACAATAGGTCTCCAGGATACTATGATGGACGATGCTGGGTGATGTGGAAGCTGCCCATGTATGGATGCACAGATGCAGTGCAGGTGTTGAACGAGGTGGACTTGTGCGTCAAGGAATACCCCAATGCCTTCATTAGGATCATTGGATTCGACAACGTGCGTCAAGTGCAATGCATCAGTTTCATTGCCTACAAGCCAGAAGGATACAACTAAAATGACTCTCATTTAGTTTGTAATTTTCTTTCTATGATGAAGAATTTCTTTGTGTTAATTTGTATTTGTCGAATTTCCAATGCAACGTAATGAAATTTATGAGGACATTAATAAATATATAAAGTCCGTTTTCATTGTATTAAATTTATTTTGCAATTCAATATTCGTATTATAATATAAATAAATAAATAAACATCTCCAATCTTTAATAGTTAAATTTTTTTTGTCCGAGAATTTCACAGTCATCCAATTATAAGCATTTAGTAAATTCAATTAACATAAGAGGAGACATGATGAAAATATTAAAAACAAATAATTCTCTCTCCAACTTAAATTTTTTGAGATAATACAGTGAAGATTCTGTGTTTCATTAGCACAATGCATTTATTAATTAGAAGAAAATTTGTGAGCGGTGCCCCCACATTTCATTAGTCAAAGACATTTAGGCTTGGGTATCGGTAGGTCTATTTGAGTATTTCAATACTTAAAATCATTCATTACATTCGTGAATGGAATCATTCCAATCCTTGTAATAATTGGAACTAAATCCAAACTCGAAATGTCGATTCCGATTAGGGTTCGATTCTAATGATATTTCACGATGCAAATGAACCAATTTTGTAAAGAGGAGTGTGTTGTAAGATAAATATAAATAAATAATTGTTTTTATATCCAACCCGTACGTGATAATTTAGTCTCTCATTTTCGAGGAAAAAAATGTTAGTTTTGGTGGGAGATATGTCTTCATTAGTTGGTGGCTTATCTTTTAGCTACCACTGAAATGTGGATAAGAAAACCAGAGAATTTTGTGGTGGGTGTAAATGTCATTGTTATTGAATTATTGTTAGTTCAAACATTATTTATTTCTCATTGACTCTTTTATGAAACCAAAAATATCAACGGATGATCTTTTTTTTTTTTTCAAGTTTCTTTTCCACACTACTACAAAATGTGGCTATGAGCCTATGACAAAGGAAAAAACGTGTCACTTATAGCAACGACGATGCGACAAATAAATTTATTTTTGATTTGTAAAAAATAAAATTAGCGACGGAGAAATTCCCTCTAAATGTCCCTTGTAAAAGGAAAAAAATATATATATCGTCCCAAGATGACTCAAAAATATCGATCCACTTCATATATAAATATAAGTATGTATCAACAACAGATATCAAAAAAATAACAATAATATACAAATATTTGATGTACCTTTGTTACAGTCTCGTCGTGTTTCATTCAAATACTTAGTAGGTGCATTCTCTCTTGCATCATTACTCTCATCCCTGGAATAAACTGGCCTGAAACCGGTCTTGAGTATATCCCACTCGTTTTCATATTTCCAAAATGTATGTCCTCAACAAATGTCCGAAATAAAGGTTTTAAATGCCCCCAATTTTTTGACCAAACATATGCTAGATGATATCTATGACAATCGTGACATATTAGAGCATGTTTGATTAAGTTTAAAATTATTTTTTTTATTAACTTAGGGGTTGTTCTTTTCGTGTTTCAATTTTAATTTTGAGTTTTGAATTCATTTTGAATTTTATGTTTTGAGTGTCCATTTTGAAATTGTTGAAAACGCATTCTTTTTGTCATTTTATAAATTGTTTTCAAAAATAAAAAATGAAGTTTTGGCTTGATTTTAACTAAAGGCAACCCAAACAATTTTTTGGATGTTTTCCGTTTTCTTTGTAAATTTTAAACTCGTTTTTGGAAATTCGTTTCTGAAAAAAAGTAAGTAAACGTATTTTCAGTGTTTTCAAAAACTGAAAATTGAAAACTGAAAATGGCCTGAAAACAGCAAAAAGAACAAACCTTTACTTTTTGAAAAAACTAAATTTTGTCAATAATTTTTTTGTTTTTAAGTTACATTTGACAAAAGAAGACGTAAAAGTAGATTTTACTTTTTTTTATATAAGAAATGTAATTTAGAAAAAATAAAATAAAATTACATTGACGTGCTCACATGATGTTACTAAGCCAAAAAAGAGATTTTGCAACACACAAACGACAACATTCGATAGTTAAGTTAGTTAAGTGTTGCTAAAGGGATCAACCACAACATTTTAATAAGTGAATGTTGTTAATGTCACCTTTTGCAACATTTTATGTATGTTGCGAAATGTTTATCCTTTTGCTGCATTTATTAGACGTTTCAAAAGGATAAACTTTTTGCAATCTTTTGCAACGTTTAATAAACGTTGCAAAAGATCAACTTTTACAACGTTTATAAGATATTTTGCAACGTTTAATAAACGTTGCAAAAGATCAACTTTTTGCAACGTTTCTTAAACGTTGCGAAAGGTAATATTAGCAAAGTTTATTAATAACGTTTAATAAACATTGCAAAAATTAAGGAGGATTAGTCGAGTTGGGCTGGCTGGATCTTGGGCTGATTATTGCCTAAAAAATAGGCCCAATAAGGAAAGGTCCAATTCGTAACCCAATGGCATAAACCGGCAGGTAGGAACCCGTTTCCCAATTTCTTCATTTCCAATTTAGGCGCTAATACGAGCGACTTCGTCTCCTTCTCTGACTCCAACTCCTACTCCAACAAAGTGGAGCCTTTTCCCAATTCGTCACTACCAATTAGAAGCTGAAGCACGCGACTCCGACTCCTACTCCGTCAAAGTGAACACTTTTCCCAATTTGTCATTTCCAATGAGAAGCTAAAGCGCACGATTCCGACTCTCATCTGTAGCAGAATTAAGGTTTGTTTATCTATGTATTTCATTATGGATTTTTTCATTTTGCTATGTGTATTTGATTACTTATTTTATATTTTTACTATGTGTTACGAGACAATCTGTTGGTGGGTATTTTGGTATTTGACAACCAGTATTTTGACATTCAGTAGGAGTTCATATCAGTCATGAAAAGAAACAAGTTGGATTTAGACTCTCGGCTATGGGGATTACACTTTGGGAAAGTTTAAAAAGTCGATATGATTTCAGTTTGTTAACTTTTCTCTCAATCTGCTTTTCCTAATTACCGTAAGTACTTCATTATCAATCTTTGTTCTCAGGCTTGTTGAAGGAATTTGATACTATCTTAGGGAAACGCCAATGTACTAAGTAAAAAATTTCCTTGGAATATCCAGACATCAAAACTTTGGTAAGCAACCTTACAATTTATGGCAGTCGTGATAGCTTGGTGTGCAGCACTCACAATTGGAGAGATCTAGTTCTTGAATGGGTTTATGAATTGCTTGACTGTTATTCCTTTTACAATTGTTAAAGCATCTCATTTAGTTTGTCTGATGAAGATAGAGGATGCTTGCTTCCTGCCCTACATTACAGTATAGAATCCAATCGCTATTATTGTTGCACCGATGATGCTGCAAAATAGCACACGGAAAACAGAAAATGAGTTATTTTGTTTTTAGGTGTCTGGTGGGGGTATGGGTGTACCTTCCTAGATAAAGAGTATCGCCAAGGATGACGACTCCCATGGCAGCTGCAATGGCAATGGACAACGACTTGAACATGGCCACATAGACATGTCCCTTTAAGTGAAAGGCCCATGTATGAATAACATTGTTCAAGCCGGACCCAAAAACCCCCTGTATATTTTTATTTCTTTTTAAACATCAGAATCTTGTGGGAATTAAGGAAAAGACAACTATTTTCATCACTTACAAAGCATAGAATAGAGGCCGACGAGATGTTGGGTCTTATTATCCATTTGCTAGAGTCTGGTTCTGCAATGAGACCTACGAATACAGCTAGGATGCTCACAAATAAATTGTAGAAAAACATCAGTGTCAGTTCTGCCTGATACTCTTTCATGATATACGTCTATGAATAAAACACCAAGTCGAGTCCAAGTTTGATTTATTTTACTCAAGATATTAATAAAAAGAACTATAGGAAAAGGAAACGAAAAAAATATGGTCATACTTGAATAAGACAACACCGATGACACTAAGATGCTTGTAACATAATTGATCACGTCTAACATCGATCCTGGTTGAGCAAAGGTCAGTAACTTCACCGAGTTTAATTGAGATTTCACACTAGTTAGTGAGTTTCAACTTCGATTCATAAAACACACACAATTTGACATTTAAAAAACAAGAATAATTTAGATACCTTAGTTGGAACAAATGACACTTTAGTCTTCTTCTTTACTCTCCATATTTGATTTGTTGGGCTATATTCTCATTTGTAATCCTATATATACATCTTACAATTTTCAATCCTATGACTTAAGAAGTTAGGACATCTAGAGGAGTTTATTTATTTAAGTTTTTTTGTTTAACACATCATTTCGCATGTAGGCCTCATTTTTCAATTTAAACTATGTGTGATTTATTTGCTCTGCATCTAGACATTTTGCATTTATGAGTGACCATAACTTGTTCGAAATTGGTGAGTAAATTTTACTATTTTTAGTTGTCGCAATGTAACCTTTGTATAGTTTTATTTTTTCTTTCTTGTTAAACCAAGGTATTCTACTTGTCCATTCACTACAACTTTTACATGGTATAGTACTAACTGTTTGATTTGTTCTATGAAAGCCAGAAGACCTAAGGGGGCCCTTTGAACAATTTGCCCCTTTAAAGGACATCTATTTGCCAAGGGATTATTACACTGGGTGAGCTTTCATATAATGGTTTTCAGGATTTACGGTAAACCATCACTTTTTTATGTAATTATATAAATGAATTGTCGATCTGTTTGCCTTATTTTATATGGTTTTCCTTATCTGCTTCCAATTGCTATTTTTATATGTTATAATCCCAAATTGTGTTGTTTATTAAGATTTATGGGTTGTGAAGACTTCGATCAAGTCTTAAGAGTCCTATTGATACATTCAAATATTAAGAATTATGTTGACATCAATCAATTAGTTACAATATTAATAAATAATCTCATGTATTAGGTATTGAAGGACAACGATCAACGATTGCCCTGCCTCACTTAAATTCCTGGATGTGCCATTGCCTACAATAGACAAAGAGTGGCTGCACTTATCAACGGCAACACTGCCATTGTCGTAGAGTCTTTCGCAACGTTTTGTAAATGTTGCCGTATCTCTTCCCTTAATGGCAATACTGATCCCCCGCAAAACACGCTAAAATGCTGCAAAAGGCTTTTGCAACGTTTTTGACCGTTGTAAAAGGTCTTTTTTGGATGTAGTGTGTACATAAATTCTTTTGCAGCGTTTTTGACCACTGTAAAAGGTCTTTTTTTGATGTAGCGTGTACATAAATTCATACCATATTTGTTATTTGTTGTACCATATTTTAGTTGTACCTAGGGACCTCAATCTTCGCTAATAAAAATATGGTACTACTAATTTGCTAGTTTATAGAAGGACCTTAGATCCAATTAAAATATGGTACTACTAATAAAAATTGATGTGTGAATATAATTGCCTTTAACAATACCTATGTACTAAAACAATTCAGAATAAGGCAATGGCTAAATATATTTAAACCATAATCTTCAATAACCAGACTTCATTTTAATTGCATAAAAGGTCCATAACCTTAAAAAATTAGCATATTTATGTTTCAAACTTTTTTTTCTCACATCCTTATTCTCAAATTAACATAAATTGTTCATAATTATGATTTCTCTCCAAAATTTTCTTTAAGATAAGAGTAAAAAAAAAAAAAAATCATTTGCTCATTATTTTTTTAAATAAATAAAATAAATAATAATATTAAAATGAGAATAAATATTTGACCATCATTTTAAAGCACATTGACAGTATTTTTGTACGAACAAAAATTTCTGATCAATGAAATATTAAAAATAAGAATAGATAAAGAAAAATAAAGAATGTAAGTTATTAAAAAAAAAAGTCGTGTAAATATAACCACCTCATTCCCCATTTTGAAAATTTTAGGAAAAGTTATTTCCCATTTTATCACTCTACCTTTGTATTTCTTAATACGTATAATTTTTAATAAAAACGGCAATAGGCCTTTGCACGAAATGACTCGGGGACTCGGTCCAAGTGATGAGCATCAAAAATTTGGCTTGAATTTTATTTCTGGCCCACGGAAAGGAGCAAATTTTTGGCCCAATCACCCAACTTTTCATAAGGGAAATTACAAAAAATCAAGTGTTTAAAGATTGCTTTTTAAAAATCAGGTGCAAAGTTTATTTATTCAAAAATCAGGTAACATATTAAAACTCAGCCCTAATCCCAAACAAAATCTAAATCATTTTTCTTCTATTTCACCTCCTCTTCGATTCTCGTCTCTCTCTCTACCCTCTTCCTTGCCGCTGTCGCCATTGAGGAGCGCCCACTACAGGAGAGTCGAGTAGCGTCATCGCCGCTATTGTCCAACCTCGAGCAGATCTCCCTCACCGTCGCAAGACAGCCCAGTCGCGCGCAGATCTCTCTAATTTCTTGAAAGAATTGTGTGAGTGGAAATGACAGATCAATATTTGATGGCCAATCTAAGAAACTGCATCAACGGCAGGGCCTTGTTCCCACTCTGGTTTCATACCGACGCCGCGATTTGTGGTGGTGTGTGTGCGTTTTGCTGTTGCTCGAAGATATTTAGAGCGATGGGGTGGTTTTCATGCTGATGTGATTTTGCCCGCCAACCTTGCCTTCTGTCTCTATGTTTATTTGCACAGAGCCTAACTGCCTTTGTGAGTCTTTCTTCTCCCAAAAATGATTTGAGGCTAAAACAGCAAAGATAGAGGACCTGGACAGTAAAGAGACAAGACCTCTTATGCTGGAAAAGGTGAAAGATGAATTGGCCTATAACTCTTTCTATTTTTCAAATCTATTCTCTTCGTCACCAAAGAGATCTCAAGCAGAGCCCCGAAGGAGCATGCTGCATAACACACTTGAGATTCATTATATATGCATAATTCTTCTGTAGCCTCAAAAGTCTAAAATAATAGGTAAATCAATGTAAATACATAATTTGATCCTGCTTGAACTGAACTAACTCTTTGATCTACGAGTAGCCCAAGAGTACTGAACTGAAACTGACCTTCACTTACTCTTGCCCCTCCTAAAAAAAACTTGTCTAATGCCTCTTTCCTACGAAGTCTTGGATAATTAATTCTTGTCTCGTCTGAAACATAAATACGTCTTATCATAGTGGAATCCTGGATCTAGGTCGGATTCTTGAGGCTACTTTTTGACTTTGTCAGTCTCCCTTAGTGGAGGTTTGTTTGCTCGACCTCTTCCTTGGAAGACCCTGTACTGCTAAAGAAAAGGGGCTATGGAGATGAATGCCCGTACCGTAGATCGAGGCTGAGCTGGTGACCAATGAGATTTGCTAACCAAGCTTGTGAAAGGGAGGAAAAAGCACCAGCCCTTTGCAGCGTCTTTTTCACCTATCTCCAATTTTTTAGAAGAAGAAGCGCGCCCATGTTCTTTTGATTTCACGCATACTTTAACTCTTCGCTATAATACACACCCACGAAATTTCCGGTTGGGAAGAGTAGAGTTTGATTCTTTTCATCCCGATAGGGTAGGAATGGTCGAGAGAAGTCTAAAAAGGCACAGGGGGTGCGGCTGTCCGTGCTATTTCCGGAAATGAGGGAAGTAGACTCCAGTTCCGCGGAGTCGATAATGTCTTACGACTTAGAAATCTCCCGGGAGACAGATGCCAGTGGCGGAGTGGAGGTGGTTGTGGCGATGGCAAAGGTGGAGGTGAAGGTGGAGATGATGGCGGAGGTGTGGGCTGTGGGCACGTTTCTGTTGGATATGTTTGACATTTGTGACCTATAAAATATGTAATATGCAAGTGATTGATGGTGTAGGTGGTTGTCGGTGGCTTTGTTGGTAGTGTTGTAGCGGTAGCAGAATGGTGAGGATGGTCAAAAGTGGTCAAAGTGATAGTGACGGTAGTCTGTAACCAAATGTTTGGTAATCTGTGACCAAATGTGACCTAAAAATTTAATAATATGTGACTAAAAAATAATCTATGACCAACTAATTTAAAAATCCGTGACGTAAAATTTTTTGATCTGTGATCTTGAAATAATCTGTGATCAATTAATTTTAAAATATGTGACATGTGACCTATAATTATGTATATATGATTATTAATTATATAACTGTGATTTTATTATATTTAATTAATTAACTAAAACCTGATTTTTGTATTAGTCAAACTTAAAATCGATTTTTGAATTGTGTACAATTAATCCATGACTTTTTAACTCTTCCCTTTTCATAAAGTGAAATTTACATAAACAGCCTGTGCTGGGGCACTGAGATCATATTATGAACTTTCACTTATTGCACCAATTTGGATAAGTTTTACAAACCCAAAACTCCGTTTTCCTTGACTCTGTGTTCTGTTTTCATTTGCACACACACTAGTGTCGAGTATTGGTAAAGGAGAGCAAGAAAACAATAAAATTTCATCATTGAAAATATCTCAAAAAGGTTGATTATGGATATTTATTCATTTTTGAGATAAAGTCTTTAAATCAATACTTTTTTTTTATTCTCTGTTAGGAGTGAAAATCTTGAACCCTGAAATGGGGGTCGAGATATATTTGTTTAAAATTTATTTTCTTCATTAAAATCAGAAAGAACAAATGCAACATTTAGAAATAGTTTTAAATAAATTTATAGAAAATTGTCTCATTGTAAGTAAAAAGAAAATGCAAAATAAGATGAATATCGGTGCTCATTAGATCATTCATATATACACAGTTTAATCATTGAAATGATACTAATCATTATTGGTATATAATTTTAAACTTATATATATTAACCTTAACTTTTACATGTTTTATGTAATATCCTACATTTTATTTTGACACAGAACCTCCTTAAATGAGTCAAACCTTGCGAAGTACCCCATATCATCCATATATGTTGGTTTCTCCAGCAAAACTAGTTGTGAAAATCAAAATTTTAAAAATTGTTACGAGCATTTTCGTCTCTTCAGTTCCATGTTTTCACTTAAGAGCATCTTAGACCAGTTCATGGAGGAGGAACCCACTTATGCTCTTTACATGCATGAATCTGCACTTTATTGGGCAGATGGTAACAGCCACAGGCTTCAAATTTTGAGATCTGTTCCTCCATTTTTTAAGTTGTTGATATATTATAAAAATCAACCACTAATTGATGTTAGTCGTTTCTGTTCTTAAAATAATCAAAGATGAGAGAGGCTTGGTGTACCGGGTGTGTTGTGCATATTTTCATTACGATAATAAAAAAATGTGAATAGAATTTCGATTGATTCAATCTGTAGGATAAATAAGTTTTATAAACCAATAATGAACTCAGATCCTTTCGTGTATATATATTACACTTTATCATCATCTTCTTACAAGTTGGCAAAGGATGGGCACTGCTTGGTTTGCAACCTCAGGGTGGGGAGTTCGATTCCTGAATGGAGCAGCTGAGTGTTGTAATATCCATGGAGGAAGGGTCCCTTGAGGCTAGGAATATATAAAATGTGCACAGACCTTGATTAACTTGGGCATATCCCGCAGTTAACCTCCACCCATCATTGAGGGGTCGGGGATGGATGGCCCATGATATAGTCTGGTGTAAGTTAGGATACCTGGATATAAAAAAAAAAAAAAAAAAAACAATGTCACAAGCAATTATTCCAAGTGCTGCTCTTCCTAAAGTAACAAAACTTGTAAAAAAATGGCACCAAATTTGGTCCATCCAATAGTTTATGTTCTTCCAATACACCCAAAACTTGCAGCAAAGCAAAATTCACGGAAAAAGAATCTTGAAATCATCTCTTCGAAACCACATTTGGTATTTTGTCATCGTCTTAGTTTTCTTAACTACATTGGGGAGTTGAAGAGACGAAAATGCCCTTAGTGATTTTAATCATTTTGGTCCTCACAACTAGTTTTAACGGAGAAACTAACAAAATAAGGGCAACAGGAGGTTATCTGAAAGTTTTGTCTGATTTAAGTGGGTTTTCCACCAAAATAAAATGTTAGGGGTATTATGCAAAATAGGTAAATGTCAGGAGTGTATTCTACCAATTACCCTTTTCCATATTAGGCTCCCATTTGGAGGCGATTCCCAATAGGATTTTAATGAAAATTTAGACATTTGGAGCGATACTCAGCAAAATTTGTAGCATTACACAGTAAATTTGAGTCGCAATTATTGACCAAAATTTACAAAATTACCTATGTACTCTCTTCACATTTAATTCATTCTATTTGAATGAAGGGCATTTGTGGTAAGTTAGCAAATATTGAGTCAAAATTGTGGCTGGAAGAGGAGACCCACGTTTCCAAATGGTCACTAGATATTTTAACTCAAAGTTACTTATTCTTTAAGGAAACTACATTTAATTAATAATTTCATTGTTTTTTAAAAAATAGAATATAACTAAATACGTCTAATAGTTATCATTTAAATCATAATTCTTTTAATATGCTTAATGATATCTCATAATTCTTTTACATAATGTTGTCCTTCATCATTATATATTAAAAGAGGCTAAGCAAAAGTCACGCGTGTCGCTATTTTCCGACGACGTCAAAAATCCCCATTTAAAAAAAAAAATCCCTGGAATTCGTCAAAAATTCTCACACCACCGTCCTGCTTCTCTATTATCTCAGGCAACCAACAACTCCTCCATTTTCTCACGCAAGCTCCCATTGGAATACACCCAGGTTTGGATTATATTTTCGGGTTATGGGTTCTTATGATTCCATTTTTTCTCCCTACTTTCTGTTGGAATTAATTGATAAAGTGTTAAATAATTAAATGTGATATTTAATTATGTGGGCCATTGTAATTAATTTGGGTGAATTGGAAAAGTCTCCATTATAGGCCCATAAGTTGATAAGCCCAATTTTAAGTGTCTTATATATGGTAAGTAATCCCACATCAAAAGTTTACAAGAAAAAAGACTTGTTTATATAGTGGGATGTGTGTACATGTTATAGTTTAATAAGTGGTCTATAACTTAGCTAACTTTGGCTAGCCAAAGGCCAGCTAACTAGCCACCACTAGAGTGGTGCTTCGCACCACTCGCGCCCGACCCGTCCCGGCATCGGCCCGCGCACGTCGCAAGTTCGCATTGGACGCTTTAGAGGCGCACTTTGCACTTCGCACGTACGCATCGTCGCAAGGAGCTGTGGAGCCTTAAAGTTTTCAGAAATGGACTCATGGTTCGATGACATGGCAACGGGAGGCTCGATGAGTTGGCATCCTAGGTGGCACACACGTCACTTAGTCCTGTGTGGCCGTTGGTTCAGTTGGACGTACACGTGGCATCTGCATGGCTGGTGACTGTTCAGAAATTGGTGAATAGGCATGATGTATGGACACCACACTTCGTGGTTTAATCTGGACCGTCGATCATGAAACAGTGCGATCCAATGGCTAGAACATATCAGACCAAATGATGCACTAATTCGTGAAATGTTACACACCCATTCAATGAGACACTTCAATCTCTATAAATAGAGACCTTCAGATTCGTTTTTTGTACACCAAATCAATTAATATATTCTTGATTTTTAAATTCGTTCTCTCTCCATATTCTGCATAAATTCCTACGATATTTTCGTTGTTACTCCGTTCGAGTACGTTCATTTTTTGGTTCGACCGACAAGGTTGGTATTGTGCAATATCGACTTTGGAAGAAGCGTTGTATCTTGGGAGACAGACGTCCATAATCCCGTTTGCACGTTGTTGGGGGGCGAAATCTGTCTTAAGGAGATTTGCCTTGGCATACCTCGTTTCATCTTCTATTTTTATTTCCTACTATTTTCTTTGTTCTTTTAATTGCGGTAGTCAAATTTCCGACAACAATCTTAAGACAGATTTTTCACTTTCTTAATTTCTTCTACCTTTCTCTTTTTAATTAATTCTCTGTAATTGTGGTTTTACAGAAAATGACTAGTACTATTGATAATACTAGTGCTGTGATTACGCCAAATTCTGGTTCCAAACAATTTGTCATGCCACCGGCTTCACAATATGAGAAACCGGAAAAATTCAATGGCACGGATTTCAAGCGCTGGCAACAGAAGATGTTATTCTATTTGACAACGTTGAACTTGGTAAAGTTTTTGCGTGAAGAATGTCCCGCACAAACATTGGAAAATGCTACTGATAAAAATACTCAGTTAGCCATTGAAGCATGGAAACATGCAGATTTCTTATGCCGTAACTACATTCTCAATGGATTGGATAACACCTTATATGGTGTGTATTGTGACTACAAAACGGCTAAGGAACTATGGGAGTCTCTTGATAAAAAATACAAGACGGAAGATGCTGGAACGAAGAAATTCTTTGTTGGCAAATTTCTGGATTTCAAGATGATTGATTCAAAGACAGTAATGAGTCAAGTTCAAGAGATACAAGTTCTATTTCATGATATTGAAGCCGAAGGTATGACTTTGAGTGAATCTTTCCAAATTGCTGCTATAATCGAGAAACTACCTCCACTATGGAAAGATTTCAAAAACTATCTCAAGCATAAACGCAAAGAGATGACGATGGAGGATCTAATTGTTCGAATTCGCATTGAAGAAGACAACCGGGCTGTAGAAAAGAAGAATAATGTACGCAACATGGAAGCAAAGGCTAACATGGTGGAAGACTCGGGGTCTAAGAACAAGGAAAGGAAGCGTTTTAGCTCATCCATGGACAAAGAAAAACTTAACAATGCAAAACGGTTCAAAGGAAACTGTTATATTTGCGGGAAGCCAGGACATCGGGTTAAAGATTGTTGAAGCAAAAAGAAGGATATACCGAAGAAGAAACCGCCCCAAGCTAATATAACCGAAGTGGATAATATTTCTACAGATGTTGGAGACATCAACCTATTCGCGGTTGTTTCTGAAATTAACTTGGTATCTAATGCCAAAGATTGGTGGTTGGACACAGGAGCCACTCGTCACATCTGTGCTGATAAGGGTCTATTTTCTGAATATAAGACCCTGAATGATAATGAGTGCCTTTATATGGGCAATTCTACAACTTCCAAAATTGAAGGAATCGGAAATGTTATTTTGAAATTCACATCGGGGAATGAATTAACGCTGAATGAAGTTGTACATGTCCCAGATATCAGAAAGAATTTGATTTCAGGAGCTATCCTTAGTAAGAAAGGGTTTAAAATAGTGTTTGAATCTGATAGATTTGTACTTACTAAGGGGGGCATGTATGTTGGGAAGGGTTATTTACTTGATGGTCTATTTAAGGCCAATGTTGTTGTAGTGGACAAAAACTCCACATATTTGTATCCATAAGTTATTAATAAAACTAATAATTCTGTTTATTTGCTTGACTCTTCAAATTTATGACATGGCAGATTAGGACATGTAAATCGTGCTTCCTTACGAAAACTTGTAGGTTTAGGTCTTATACCTAAACTTAACGTCGAAAACAAACATAAATGTGAAATATGTGTTGAAGCAAAATTTGCTAAAAAACCTTTTAACTCAATTGAAAGGAGTAGTGAATCGTTAAGTTTAATACATAACGACATTTGTGATCTAAAATTTGTTCAGACTCGAGGTGGTAAAAAATATTTTATCACGTTTATTGATGATCACAGTAGGTATTGCCATGTTTATTTATTAAGTAGCAAAGACGAGGCATTGAATGCATTTGTTACTTACAAAAATGAAGTCGAAAATCAACTTGGAAAAACAATTAAGGCATTAAGGTCTGACAGAGGAGGTGAATATGATTCGTCTATGTTTAATGAAGTATGTGCTAAGTTTGGTATTATTCACCAAACAACAGCCCCTTATACTCCGCAACAAAATGGGATTGCTGAGAGGAAAAATAGAACTTTAAAAGACATGGTTAATGATATGCTTACAAGTTCTGGATTACGACAAAACTTGTGGAGGGTAAGCAGTATTAACCGCTAACTTTATTCTGAATAGAGTTCCCCACAAGAAAACTGGTTCAATACCTTATGGCATATGGAAAGGTAGAATGCCTTCTTACAAATACTTAAAAGTGTGGGGGTGCCTAGCTAAAGTAGCTATTCCACCACCTAAAAGGATTAAGTTAGGTCCTAAAACTATTGATTGCATTTTTATCGGATATGCAATAAATAGTAGTGCGTACAGATTTCTTGTGCATAAATCTGATATAAGTGACATTCATGTCAATACAATTATTGAATCTAGAGATGCTGAATTCTTTGAAGAAGTGTTCCCTAATAAAAGAGATATTGTTGAGAATACTCAAAAGAGAACACGAGATAATACTTTTGAAAATAATATAGAACCTGAACCAAGAAGGAGTAAAAGAGCAAAGGTTGCCAAATCCTTTGGTCCAGATTTTATATCTTTTATGATTGAGAAAGAACCTCAAACATTTAACGAAGCTATGACTAGTTCAGAATCTGTATTCTGGAAGGAAGCTATAAATAGTGAAATTGAATCCATTATGAGTAATAATACTTGGCAATTGGTTGATCTTCCTAAGGGAACTAAACCAATAGGGTGCAAATGGATCTTTAAAAGAAAGTTAAGAGCTGATGGTTCAATCGATAAATACAAGGCTCGACTGGTTGCAAAGGGATATCGTTAGAAAGAAGGAATTGATTTCTTTGATACGTATTCTCCAGTAACTAGAATTACTTCTATTCGGGTTTTAATTGCTATTGCAGCCTTGTATAATTTATAGATACATCAAATGGATGTTAAGACTGCATTCTTGAATGGTGAATTAAACGAAGAAATATATATGGAACAACCAGAAAGTTTCATAGTAAAAGGACAAGAGAACAAAGTATGCAAACTTGTTAAATCCTTATACGGTTTGAAGCAAGCTCCTAAACAATGGCACGAGAAGTTTGACAACGTCATGATTAGGAATGGTTTCATCATAAATAGATGTGACAAATGCGTATATTTGAAAAAGTTCGAAAAGGAATACGTACTCGTCTGTCTATATGTTGATGACATGCTTATATTAGGGACTAATATAGATGTTATCAATAGAACAAAGAATATGCTTACCAATAACTTTGACATGAAAGATATGGGTGAAGCAGACTTGATTCTAGGAATGAAGATATCTAGAACATCAGTTGGAATATTCTTGTCTCAAACCCATTATGTTGATAAAATAATTGAGAGGTTTAAGACTCATAACATTAAAGAAACGAGTAACCCATTTCTTCCTCATGTAGTTCTACACAAGAATAGTAGAAATGAAAAACAGCAGTTAGAACATTCCCAAATTATTGGTAGTGTAATGTACTTAATGAATTGTACAAGACCTGATATAGTTTCCTCGGTAAGTAAGCTCAATCGTTATACAAGTAACCCAAGTAATCAACATTGGGATGCATTACTTAGAGTTTTGGGATACTTGAAACGGACCAGAGAGTATTCATTATGTTATAGAAAATATCCTCCAGTAATTGAAGGATATAGTGATGCCAATTGGATATCAGATACAGACGAGTCTAAGTCTACCAGTGGCTATGTATTTACTCTCGGTGGTGGCGCTATATCATGGAAATCTTCTAAGCAAACGTGTATAGCTCGATCTACTATGGAATCTGAGTTTATTGCTTTAGATAAAGTGGGAGAGGAAGCAGAATGGTTAAGACATTTCGTAGAAGATATTCCTATATGGCCAAAGCCTCTTTAGGCTCTTTGTATTCATTGCGATAACCAGGCAACAATAGCCAGGGCTGAAAATTTTGTGTATAACGATAAGTCGAAGACATAATACCATTCGGCAGTTGCTATCAAATGGAACAATATCAATAGATTTTGTTAAGTCAAAAGAAAACCTAGCGGATCCGTTTACTAAAGGTTTATTTAGAGAGCGTATAGACTGCGCATCGAGGGAAATGGGTTTAAAGCCTAAAACCCAATGAGTCATCTTAGTGGAAACCTAACCTGGCAACTGCAGGTCCCACGGACTAGGTTCAATAGGAAAGCTGATTATAAATGACTCAATAAGAGCACTTAGGAGTTTAACTCCTTCCCATTTCTATGATGCAAAAAGTGATGCATATGAAGTTTAAGGATAAGCTTTGCTTTTAATGATGACTATAAAAAGGGTATTCTTATAAAACATCACCTATGTAAGTGCGAACTTGGCCGGTTCTTGAGAATTTATTTAGGTGAATTCTCTAAAGCACTCGCAGAACCCAAGTAGTTCAGGGCCGAAATAATGAACACAATAGAGAACCAAATTTTGATATGAGAAACAACGTGTTTGGTCTATTGTCTGAGCTTGCAATAATTGTTGACAATTCAAAACGTTGCGTTCACTGATTAACCAAGTGAGTTCGATAGATTCTTACTAAAGAAGGTTCAAAGCGAAAGCTACCTATCTTGATGCGTTATCTTTCAAATAGTACTCTTTCTTTCTTCTTCCTTGATTTAAGTCGGATTGTTGAAATTAATTGATAAAGTATTAAATAATTAAATGTGATATTTAATTATGTGGGTCATTGTAATTAATTTGGGTGAATTGGAAAAGTCTTCATTATAAGCTCATAAGTCGATAAGCCCAATTTTAAGTGTCTTATATATGGTAAGTAATCCCACATCGAAAGTTTACGAGAAAAAAGACTTGTTTATATAGTGGGATGTGTGTACATGTTATAATTTAATAAGTGGTCTATAACTTAGCTAACTTTGGCTAGCCAAAGGCTAGCTAACTAGCCACCACTAGAGTGGTGCTTCGCACCACTCGCGCCCGCCCCGTTCCGGCCTCGGCCCGCGCACGTCGCAAGTTCGCATTGGGCGCTTTAGAGGCGCACTTTGCACTTTGCACTTCGCACGTACGCATCGTCGCAAGGAGCTGTGGAGCCTTAAAGTTTTCAGAAATGGACTCATGGTTCGATGACATGGCAACGGGAGGCTCGATGAGTTGGCATCCTAGGTGGCACACACGTCACTTAGTCCTGCGTGGCAGTTGGTTCAGTTGGACGTACACGTGGCATCTACATGGCTGGTGACTGTTCAGAAATTGGTGAATAGGCATGATGTATGGACACCACACTTCGTGGTTTAATCTGGACCATCAGATCATGAAACAGTGTGATCCAATGGCTAGGATATATCAGACCAAGTGGTGCACTAATTCGTGAAATGTTACACACCCATTCAATGAGACACTTCAATATCTATAAATAGAGACCTTCAGATTCGTTTTTTGTACACCAAATCAATTAATATATTCTTGATTTTTAAATTCGTTCTCTCTCCATATTCTGCATAAATTCCTACGATATGTTCGTTGTTATTCCGTTCGAGTACGTTCATTCTTTGGTTCGACCGACAAGGTTGGTATTGTGCAATATCGACTTTGGAAGAAGCGTTGTATCTTAGGAGACAGACGTCCATAATCCCGTTTGCACGTTGTTGGGGGGGCGAAATCTGTCTTAAGGAGATTTGCCTTGGCATACCTCGCTTCATCTTCTATTTTTATTTCCTATTATTTTCTTTGTTCTTTTAATTGCGGTAGTCAAATTTCCAACAACACTTTCTTCTTTCTATGTCTGCTATAATTTTGTGATCCAGTTCTAAGTTCTTATGATTCCATTTTTTTCTCCCTACTTTCTTCTTTCTATGTCTGCTATAATTTTGTGAACCAGCCTTGTTTTTGTAAGATTCTAAGTTTTCACGTCTGACATTGAGAAAGAGATTGCTCAAAATAGTGATTGAAATAAGGTATTTTAATGGCAAATTTTTTTTCAAAAGTTTTCAATTTTTTGCTATGAAGGTATTTTTTATTATCATCAATCTATTGTCCTGCTTAAACTCAATTTAACTACGTATTTTTGGATTTTTAAATTAATTTAATTGGTGATTGTTGAAATTGAATTTTACCATATTTGACTTTCTATGGATAGATCAAGTGCAATGGTAATAAAAAAAAAATTGCAAGGAGGCACACGGGGGCATCTCTGTGCACGCACGGAGGCAGATCGTGTGCACACACAGTGTGCCTCCGTGTGTGGACGAAGGTGCCTTCGTGTGCCGCCGTGCGATTTTTTTTATTTACGCAATGTTACCAAACTAATGAAGATTTAATGGTGGGCATTTATTGTTTGTTAATATTTTGTAGTATTGGACTAATGACTTAGAACCTGATACTTCTTTTCTCATTTTTCCCACTGGTGTATAGAGGCAAGATGAAGATGGTTAGCATATGTAATATAGATAGAAAGAGAAATGATGATTTAATGGTTTCTTGAACATAAATTCGATGACATTACATGTATCTTTAACTCATGAATCATATAGTACTATTAAATCTCTATAGTTCTAGATGCTATTATTAAATAATTATCGTTAAACTTCAAAGAGTCATCCAGATAGAAAATGAAGCGATCATCACATTTATCACGATCATAATTTGGATTTTATGGCTTGGGGTGGGGGAGGTTTGTATTTGATTTGTTATCTTTAAGCATTTAATTGATTTCCTTAACTTTGGATCTTACTTTAATGCAGATGTTTAGTTTCAATATTTAACCCCTGTTTGGTGGCTGGTTGATATTCTTCCTACAGAAGTTATTAAATTGAGAAATTTATTAGACAGCGAAAGGGGATCTGAATAGACTGAAACCTTGCTCAGATTTGATTTAGGGGCATCTATAAATTATTTTTCCTAAAAATGGTAACTTATTTATTTATTTTTAATTTTTTGAGTAGCCATCGGATGGAGTCGGTAAAGTGTTGTTTGGAGTTCAAATCTCTGATGTAGAAGTTGAAATTTCTATAAACATTTTAAGAATTGTTAGACTGAAATGGTGGCTATACTTGTTAATATATAATGCTTGTTTCCTGTAATCCTTGGTAAAGAGAAGACAAGAAGGAAAACAAAAGGAAAAAATATTATTAGTAGCATTGTAAAAAAAAATAAAAATCGTTTGCCTCCATCCACTTGGATGGAGGCAAGCAATGCCTCCGTCCAAGTGGACGGAAGCATCCATAGAAATTCCTCAGTCCATTTGGATGGAGGCATGGAGAAATGCTTCCATCCTCGACATGCCTTCATCCAAGTGGACATAGACATTTCTCCATGTCTCCATTCAGGATGGAGACACTGCGTACGGAGGTGCTTCCATGCGATTTATTTATTTTATTACAATGCTACCAATAAGAGAAGAAAGACTAATGAAGATTTAATAGTGGGCATTTATTGCATAATCAATTTATTTTTTTAGATTGTCTTGTGCTTTCAGTTAACAGGAATGGTACTTGAACTGACAATTGTCTTGTGAAATTTGAAAGTGCCCACTTTGAACTGAGTAATTAGGTTAGAACTGAGTCATGAGATAACCTAATTACTCGGTCCATCTGAAGTAATGAAAAGTGACACTTGGTACCAATTTGTAAGGTATATATTGAAGTTTCAGACTGATGAATGAATTTTCTTCTTCTTTTTATTATTATTTTATCGAACATGTTATGCCAACTCTCATTTCGTTTTTGCAGTTATACATATTTGATTTCTTGGTAAGTTTTTGTTCTCCTTTTTGTATAAAGTCTGGAAGCAATGGAGGTGGCTACAGAGCAAAAAAAAAGACAAGTGTGCCGGTGTTGCCATGGATGAGAAATCCAGTTGATAATAACTTCTACGAAGAATGTCCGTTTAATTTCCTCCCTTTTCTGGACCCTAGGTAATATATGCTCAACGACAGTACTATTGCAATTTGCAGCTGGACAATGTATTTATTTTGTTTTCTGTATATTTTCTTGTTTGTTTTGCTGAGTGGAAATTTCTGGCAACATAGGAAAGGGGTTTGGATTAAATTATAGATGTATTAATACCATCACAACTTATTACACTGTGGTTAGATTAGTCGAATGATTTTTTACTTATTCTTCTATGATCCAATTTCTCTTTCTTCCCCTGTCACCCTCCTTGCTTTCCTTATTTTAGTTGTATTCATTTTCAAATTAGAGGCTGCATTATGTAACATGGGTATTACTTCGCTTCACTCTTTGCCTTGTGTAGCCAACTCTCATTGTCTTCTATCTTTGCCTTGTGTTCTTGATTATTTGTCCTTAAAAGTTTCGATTATATATATTTATTCATATTTTTTTGACAAAAGTTTCATCTATATTTCATAGCAACAAACTGAGAAAACTTTATAACAAAGTAACACCGCATTCCGTTAGGGTTGAGAGTTGGAATCTTTATTATTTATTAAAGTAAATAACCAAATATTGAATAAATTATATCCAAAAATGTTAGTTACTTGTTTTTGTAATTTTTCTGAACTATCTGACGTGCTATGAGTATCTGAGTTATTTATTTAAGTTGCTTATTATAAATTTTGTACTAAATTTTCCTAATCTGTGACTGTTGACTAGGCTTTGGTAATTGAAACTTTCACCATATAACTCATCTTTGATACTTTCATCATGCTTGGAAAAGGATTGTCGTTTAATTCCTTTGGATATTTTCCTTACATGAGTATTTTCCTCCAGTTTGGGTTCTATTTTCTCCCATAGATTAGGGTAGATGGAAATGCTCATTTCAATTTGGAAGTATTCTTTGAAGAGATTGTGGAGTGTCCAAAATGGCAAACGTCAGTCCTCATAGGACTGATACTTCCACTGATGCCGACACTGAAGACAGAACATGAGGGTGATGTCTAATATGCTTCCATACAATATGTTTAGTTCTCACATTTTGTATACATAAATCAACATATACATTTCAATTGCTATACAATTGATTGTATACATTTTTCAGTTGTGCACATTCCCCACATTCCTCCTAGAATGATAATCTTGAGTGGTATTTGATTTTTTAAATATCTTGTGTATGATTTTTTTACTGGTATTTTAAAATATAGTCTGGGCATTGAAGAAAAATTGTAATAACGGGATATTATTATTTTTTTTTTTCATATTCTATGCTTAGAAATATGGTTCAGGAGGAAGAGAATTCAAATATTCATTTTATTAAAAAAAAAACTGATCGTGTCTCCATGCCACAGACACAATTATTTTTTTCAGTGGTACATGATGCAACCAAGATCAATTCCAAAATAAAAACATTTTTTTCTTGTCGACAATGATCAACTAACGTGCAACACACGTTTTCTTCACTAGTAATCTATTTAAATTTCGTTCATCCATGTAGTGAAAAATACCACGCAGTGGATAGATATCCTACGCGGCAATTAACGGGTTACAATTTGAAAGTTAATTAAATGATCAATCACTAATATTTACTTTTGGTTACTTTGAAAGTTAATTATATGAGCAATCACTAATATTTACATTTGGCTACATACTGCTTGCTTGCTTGCCCAAAATTTATTAACATTTACCTTTGGTTATCGTTTGCCCACTCAAACATAAAATGTTTATCGGTAGCTTACTCGAACTTATACAATGTTATCCATCCATCATCCATCTCAATTTTACTTTTTTGCCATTTAATTCGTTTATATGATTTTCATGATTTTTGGATTGATTTTTGTAAATTACGTTGCTTGCTCTATTTTCCAATTTTTTTCTTCTACATAACTTGATTTTATTGTGTGATCTATTTATATTGTTTTCGTGATTTTAGACATTGTCATAACACGGGATCATAGACGATCACCTAGGTAGACTTATCCTTAAGATGGCTTTGCATCCACTCTCTAATTATCTATCAGGCAAAGGAGAAAATAAAAATTTATTTTTATAATAAAAAATAGGAAAATAAATTCAAAAAAATGTAAAATAAAACATTGAGGCAAAGGAAATTGTAAAATGAAAATCAAATAAATTCCTTGAAAGAAACAATTACCGAAAATGAATAAATATAAAATAATTTGAAAAAAAAGTAAAAAATAAAGAAAATAAAGATCATGTAAATATAATTGACAATAAAAAATAAAAATAATTATTAGTTGATGTAGAAGGAAAAGATTGAAGAAAGCACAGCGGGTAAAAGTAACTTACAAATTTCATATAATAAAAATCATGAAAATCATATAAACAGACGTGACAATAACAATCAAAAATAAATCTTCAAGAAGAAAAACATGGAGAAAATAGAATAAGCAATGTAATTTGCAAAAAATAATCCACAAATCGTGAAAATCTTAAAAACAAATTGAATGCTATAAAAATAAAATGAGTTGGATAATGAATCGGTAACATTGTTTAAATATAAGTGAGCAATCGATAACATTTTATTTTTGAATGAACAAGCAGTAATAAAAAGTAAATATTATTTAATTTTGAGTGACTGAGCAGTAATCAAATGTAAATGTTAGCGATTACTCATTGATAAATAACACAAAATTTCCTACCAATTGGACATGCTGTCGAAAACTTCATACATTTTGAAAATAGCACAAAAGGTATCTGTTTGAAACCTCTAGTGTGAAATATCCATCATTGTCCTTTTCTTTTAGTTCTACCGTTAAATCCTAATAAATAGGAAAAAATGGAAAAAAAAATAGAAAGGGCAAAACCCCCCACCTACTAGACATGGTGTCCCTCAAACAACTATTAAAATTTGCGGAAAAGGTCTTTGTCATCTATTTTTTCAATTAAAAAAATGACAAATATGTCTTCCTATTTAAATAAAATAAAAAGAAAAGAAGAAAAAAATGAAAAACTAATGTCAACTGCAATCCCAACTTTTTTCAAATAAGTACAAACAAGTTCCAAGTAAATAATTAAAAAATTAAAATAAAAAGATTCCAAAAAAAAAAAAATCCACCCAAACACACCCCAAAATAAAAAGAAAAAAAATCCCAATTTTTTATTTTATTTTATTTTTTTTGGTTTCTTTGGGAATTTTTTTTTTTTATTTTAATTTACTTATTAGAGACTTGTTTGCACTTATTCGAAAAAAATTTAGAACTACAGTTGAAGTTCTTATTTTTCCTCTTCTTTTTTTCTTTTTATTTTATTTAAATCGGAAGGTATATTTTTCATTTTCAATCCTTTTATTGGAAAAATGGACGACAGTGACCTTTTTCGTCAATTCCAATAGGTATGGGGGTTGGGGAGAGGGGGTTCCACAATAATCAATATTCGATTGATTGATATGAAGTTATTGACAAAAACGATTTGTCTAAGTCACTTCATTTCTTTTTGTCCAAGTCATGGCTAATAGGTGGGAGAATTTTTCCCTTTCCATTTTTTTTCTATTATTGAGATTTAACAACAGAACAGACAGAAGATGACGACATACGCTATTCAGAGCTAGAGGTGTCAATCCGGGTGGTCCGGGCCGGGTCGGCCCGCCAACATGTGAGCCCGGTAACTGCCCGCGTGAAAAAAAGCCCGCCCGCTGCGGGTTCCGGGCCGGTTACGGGTCAGCCCACAATTTTGGACTACAACCCAGGCCCGCCCGCTGACCCATCTGGGTCGAGCCCATGCGGGTCGCGCGGGTCGCGGTTCGTTCCGATTTTGGCCCGTATGATTGTATAAATAAAATTATAAAAATATAGAATTTTTCATATTTATAGCAAAAAATATATTTTTTTATTAAATGTAAACTAAGAATTGAACAAAATGATAAATTCATAATTATATCAAGAAATTTTTACATAGAATTCAAATTTAATGTTACATGAATTATTTATAACTTTGCAAACTTCTACAACATTATCATCTTCTAAATTTATTGGAGAGCAACTATTATTGAAAATAGGATTTTGAGAAAAAGAATCGTGAGAATCTATAATATAGTAGGATTAAAAAATTTAGTAGTGACTAGTGAGAATCGAGAAGAAAGAAATATAATCAAGATGATGATGATATTTACAATTGAATAATTGTAATTGTAGTAAGGTAGTAACAAGTATGAACTATAAAGTATAAATGTATAATAACTAATGAGAGGGTATTGTAAAAATAATCTCTCCCCTTTTTTTAATTTTTATTTTATTTTTTTTTTATTTTTTTTTTTTACGGGCCGCGGGTTAACCGCGGCCCGTGGGGGTGCAACCCGCGAAGCCCGCGGGTTACACCTCCTTGGCCCGTGAACCGCCCGCACGGGTCACGGGTCGGCCCGCGGTCCCGATTTTCACGGGCCGATTTTTACGGGTCATGGCCGGCCCATCCGTCTTGACACCTCTATTCAGAGCTAAAGATTTAAAAACGGAGACACGTTTTGTGCTATTTTAAAAAAGTAGGAGGGTTTTTAGCCACACATACTCCACTGCTACAACGGACTTCATGCAAAAAATAAATTTCCATTGAGGTTGAACGTAAACTTGTGCTCGAAAGATAACTGTCCATACACTGATAAAGAATGTATGGATTCTTGAGAAGAGAGGAGCCGTAGTGATCCCCTGACCGAAGTTCAAATTCCCATATAGATAAGCTTCCTTCCCAACCTCCTTTTTCTAATCAATAATCCCATAAAAGAGAGTAAATTATAGCCAAACACGTCATGCACATGGTCCTATCTTCTTAACATAGACAAAGCCCAACACTTTAAATTATTTGTCTGAAAAAGCCAGCCTAGCCTTGGGACAGACTAGTCAGCAATGAATACCTTTTAAACCTAAAGAAATTGACACAATACCCCACTCTTCTCTACTTTGACCAGACAATTCAAACAAAACACTACAAATATAAGAGAACAAATCCTTCCACGTACTCTCCAATGTTTTTAGTCACAAATTTTTGCAACTTGCCTTATTCAATTTGGCTTCTTCATAATTTAATCATTCCATTCCATTCCATTCCATTCAATCTTGCATAATTCACGGTCATCCATATTTTCTAATAGCAGACGAGACTCGACAATATCTTACCATTCTATTTAAATTTCATGATTTATGGTCAATCATGATTAACAAATAACTCTTGTATAATATCGTAAAACATTTCAATTTCTCCTCAATCTTGTCGAAAAATGTATAGTCCACCCAACACTACCGAGTAATCACTCATTCTTGCTCATCCAAAGTTAACAAACAACAATTTCAATACCAAAATGGACTCAACAGTATCTTAGATTCCATTCGAAATAATCCATGGTTGACCATTATTAACAAATAACGGTATGTAGTAAAAGAATAATGTTATATAACACCATTGGTACTATAACACCAATTTATGTGATACTATGCAATAGATTCAATAAAATGTGAAATTAAATGACTCATTTAATCGTACATTTCATTTAATTACATATTAGTGACAGACTAGTATTTTAACACAAGTATTGCCAAATAACATTATCGATAGTAAAATTATACAGTAAAATATTTCACAAAATCTCTCTTTACTATTAATCACTTCATTTCACTTAACCTTGCACGAGTCATGGTCATTCATAGGTAACAAACAACAGAACAACACTTTCAAATACCCAATACTTAGGTTTCTCTTTAAATCTTGTCGAACAACGTACTGTACAACTCCCCGTCCAAAGAGGCCCGGGGAAAAAATTGATCGAAAATTCTTAAAATCCCTAAACATTTATAATCCTCTAAGCCTTCAGATTAAATTACAATGAAGGTTAAGAGACTCTTTTAAGAGTTACAAAAGGCTCTTCTTTTTCTCTTGTGATAGTTAACAAAGCAAAAAACCTATAGAGCCCAGAAAAGGGTTATTTCTCCCTTTCCTCTCCAGTTTCTTATTCTCTTCAAACTCATTACATATACACAAAATGACTCAAAACTCTGTAAAAAGTGACCCTCCTTGTTGAGACATACTCTATATACACATTACTAAACAAATAGTTCAGATCCTCCCCCAAAACTCCTTTGTTTTGTTATTGATGCTACTCAATTAATCCCTCTCTGGAAGTATGTTTAAGCTACGGCAGAAATGCTGCAATTTCCACGACAGTTGAACCCTTCGATCCTCACTGTAGCCGGCTTATGCCCAAAACTCACCCTAACACATCCTCCACTCTTGCGGGAGGATGAAGGAGGCGGTGGTGATGCTTCGAGTGCAGTTGATAAAGGATTAAAATTGCCATTTCCAAACTGCTCGTCTTGGATAACAGGGTTAGAGGCCCTGGAGGGTGGAGACCCCAAAAAAAATGGAGGTGATGAGGCCACCTGAAAATTGGATCTTGCGTAACCACAACTTCCCTGCTCATGACAAACAGAAACAAAATCACCAAAAAAGCTAACAATTGTACAATAATTGTCGTGAAGCAATAAAGCAACATTAGCAAAAAAGGAATAATTATTCCAGTGGAGGCGGCCGGAGAATTAAATGCTTAAACATGCTACTAGGAATCTCCATCGATATATAACTTGATTCTCTCTGAAAATCAAATTATAGGCATTAATTATTGCCACCTCAGCAACCGCAAAGTCAAGATTCAAATATTTCTTTTAAATGAATACCTGCCGCCTCAGCAAAAGCAGAGTCGGATTCAAATATTGTTTTCTAGATTAGAGTTCAGTTTCTTCCAAATCGAATACAAATTACCCACATCCACGCCAAAAAATCGAATGTTTTGTTAATCTTTCATAATTCATCAATATATTTCCATGTAACTTTTTTGTTCAAGAGAACAATTTCAAACCGAAAGCAATAAAACAAATCCCATCTACACCCTCAAAACTACGGAAAAAAGGATGATACCAAAGCCCTCATGAACTACCAAACTTTGGAACACAAACAACAATTTTTCGAGCATAAATCACAAGAATCTATAATCCAGGAATCACGCTCCAAGATCAAGATTAATCATTCATCAATTCTGGTATAATTTATAACAATCTAAAAGGAAAACAGATTGAAAACCCAGAAATCCCAACATATCCTTAGAATCTATATAACTATTCAATTCAATTCAATCCTTGATGCGAAAACATTAATATCAAAAAGGAGAAAATCACCTTCATCAAGATAGTATCAAGAAGTTCCGACCCAGCTTTTGCTTCACACGCCTCTGATTGTTCGTTACTATTAAAACAAAAGAGATTATAAATACAGAAATTATAAAACACAGAATACACAAAAATAAAAAAAAATCAATTAATTTTTTAAAAAAGGGAGAAATGAATAAAATCATACTTAATGTGAAGCAAACGAGAAGGTGATCTGATGGGTTCGTCAAATTGAAGGGGAAGACTGATCCTGCGAGGCTTTGGACAAACGACACCGTCTGAATCAGTCCCCCTAGTCATGTTTCCAACACAACCCACCAAGGAATTCTGTCGGTATACACACCCGTTCATGGTTCCAGCCTTATTATGCACAAATCCAAAGCCTAAAACACAAACAAAAACACCGAACTTCAGATCTATACATTCAGATTACACAAACACACGGAAACAGAATCGAAAGGGTATGCATAATCTCTGATGATAATTGGCATATAGGGAGAGAAGATGAAGATTACCTGGGGTTATTATCTGGCAAATAGGTTCTGCCAGGCTTGGAAGAGAGAGAGAGAAAGGAAGACGGAGTTTTGGGGGAGCGAGGAAGAGGGATAAAGAATGGGGATGAAGGGCAATTCAACGACGAAAATTCTGCGTAGGGGGCTAGGGTGAGTGGGGTACGGGGAGGAAATAGAGCGGCTGGTGCTTGCCTGCTTGGTGTGGTAGGGCTGAGATAGAGTCCAAGACATGGTGTGGAGTCGACGAGTCGTTATGAATTGACAATTTTAATTTTATTTTTGACAAGCATAGTTTAATTTATTTATTGAATCGTTATTTGCATCCATAATTTTTATACATCTATTTTTCATTCGAAATATATTTTTATAAAAATTTTAAAAGTACTATATTCATTCACATGATATTACAACATTATCCTTATTATATTCATTCATAAATATTATATAGCTACACTATTTTTATATATCTATTACACTCTAAGTCTATATTTATTACAATTTTAAGATTATAAAAATATTATATTCATCCTTATGACACATAAAAAAAGAGTGTTCTTGAGTTGAATGAATAAATCTGCTCCACCAATAAGATGATAAAAGTTAACAATCTTTTCAAAAATACACTCCTACAAATGAAGAAAAAGAAAAACAGATTGTGTTTTCATGTTGACTCGATAATAGAGGATTTATTGACCCAAATCAAATTGCTTAAGTTTGTTAGCAAAGTACCTGTACCAAGATTATATATATGGTGATGGATGATATCCAATGAATCCTGAGTTAGAGATATGAATTCTCCAACCAATTTTATTCAAAGAATCCTCCTTGTGCCATTATTAGTGGTTTAAATGGAGTGTATTGTGTCCAAAGAGCGATTGTATCCGTGGTTCTTTCTCAAATCATTTTCAACTACATATTCTTCCAATAAAATAATTTTACAGGTAAATCAGATTTTTTTCCCTTAATTTTAACCATACATTCTCCAACAAATCACTATTACAAAATCTATTTTTCCAAAAAATGGGACTCAAACAAACCCCACGTTTGTGATCTAATTTGTTCTAGGAAAAATCAATGTAGCTACATGGAGTTTTTGGTCCATAATGTTGTTTTAATTGAAAATATTTCTATCGAGCTCTCAACCAGAAAATTCACTTTCCACAATTTCAAGGTGCGTAATTCCTTCAAAAATTATAGTTGAATTATTAATGTCTTCTTTTGGTTGAGTTAAAAGACATCGAAATGAAATCATAAATTCAACTATTTAGTGGTCTCCTTCTTGAAGATTGACCTATTAACCATGGGCGAAGATAGAAGGGAGCCCAGTCCAATACGAGTGTCTATATGGGAAAAATTCATAATTGTATACGAAATCTAAAATATTTCAAGAAATACTAAATTACAATTAAATTACAAAAAAGTATATATATGTATTTCGCGCGGGTAGTCACTGACAATTAAAAAAGGATCAGACGATTGTGTAAGGAACACCTCTTAAGACAAAGTCCCAAAAATGGGTGTTTATCGATGAAGATTACAATTGGAGATAAACAGGATGCCTCCAAGGAGCGCAAGCACATGAGTACAAGAAAATGATGAAATTAAAGTTAATCTAAAAAAAAGTGAATTACATATTCTCTGTTTGAGAGTGAATTTGTTCGGGGCTCTTCTTTATTATCTTCTTTTTTCCTTTTATGCTTCTCGGACAGCTTTCAACCGTGTGGAAACTGCTTGTAACTGCCCACTTTTTTCGTTATGGCCAGCTTGTTGAAAACTACCATTTGTAACTATTGCCACTATACTTTTTACATAACTGCTTGCCATTGAAATTCCTAGATCGTAGGACGTGACACGATGTGCTCAAACTGTTCGAAACCGCTGCTTTAGATAACAATAAGACGTTATTTTTACTAGGATCCTGGGCGACACAACAATTTGGGCGATGACGGGTCCATCGCTCTAGGCGACCATAAAGCACTTCATTCACTTAGATTTTGGGCGTTATGCAGGTTTGGGTGGTGATATTACTTTGTTTGTGGGCTTCATTCCTGAATTTCTTAATTGAGCTTCCTTTTTGGGGCCATTCAAGTTGGATTACACTTTTGTATGTTAATAATTACCCTCCAATATGGCAGAATTAATATCGATTATTAATTTTTGCCATATTCACCTTTGTATTTTTCAGTAACATTTGAAATTCTCAAGAGTTTCAATCATTGTTTCATTCTATTGCTTGAAAAGGTACAACGCTTCAAACCCTTATAAACTCAAAAGATACGCCATTTCATCGTACCATTAGCCTCACGTCTTTACATTGTGCTTCTCCATAAAACCACTGTTCACCGTCTTGCTTCCTTACTACGCTTCTCCAGAATTCTTCACAACAACTGTACTTGGCATCCAATGGCGAGTTCTCATCTCCGTCCGATAACTCTTTCAGTTTTGAGGATTTCCAAAATCTACTTACCCGACCATACGTAAATCCATCTTTCCTTTCACAAGTCAATCCAGACCTCCACGAATTTTATATAGGTCCATTGTTTAATGATGCTAAATCTATAGAGAAGGTGGCAGTGGGTCAGCTGTTCCCTTATACTAAAGATCCTCCCTTCTTGGACTCGCTGCCCTGAAGCCAATTCAAGAACGATGTATTCGTACTTGGCCCAAAACTGACTCTACTTTCCATTTTTGGCATGCACGTTTAGTAAAACATGGCCCCACCAAAATACTTTTTGATCATGCAAGAATTTTAGATTTATTGGAAATTACGCTCCAACCCCCAATTTATGATTCAGTGCTTTTTCTAATTGCACTGAGCTTCTGGTCCTCTGAGTATAATACTTTCGTATTTCCCCTTGGCCTAATATCCATTACTTTAAGGGATATAGGAGCCTTAACAAACCTCCATCCTTTGGGCAATACTATATTCCCTGATATGTTAATTTCTAGTGTTACCCCAAAGTTTGACAAGAGAATCACTGAATCTTACTCAAGCATGCAAGCCTTTATACTGCTTCCAACTCTGAGCCTACTTATGCTGAGTGTGTAGCCTTCCTTCGGTCGGCTTTGTAAATACGTCCTTTATGTCCCCAGCCTGAAACACTCCATGAGTTATCTGCCCTTATCGCATGAATTAGCATGTGGCAGGTCATTGAATTTGTGTTCATTCTTTTGGCTGCTTTTTACAGAGGCATGGCTTCCTTCTAACTTCAGCTGAAAAGTGGTGCATCTTCCACAAGTAGTGGGCCTTTTCGGTTAGCCCAATTGTGGTTAAGAGCATATTTCCCACAGTTTGGTGCTGCACCATCCCCTCCTAGATCAGTTACTTGTTATGGGTTATTCATCCATCAATTAATCCCTGTAAATATGTCTGCCAAAGATGTCTTCATATTCTTTTATACTTTGAACGCAATTCCTTCATTCTTTCCTTTTTTCTGCTCATCAAATCCCCATTTTTGTCCGACCTCCTTCTACCATGGATGAAGTAAGTTCGTCTTTACCTATCAGGGTTCAGTTCCTAGTTGGAAAGGAATTGTTCCATGACATCTTGATTGGGACGAATGTCAAGGCTAGGGTTGAAGTATACGCTCCCCAATTTTTTGCTCGTCAGCTTGAATTTGGCCAAACATGGCCTGTTCCTCTCTGTTACTCTAAGCATTTGACAGAACGTTTCCATCTCACAAGTAAAATCGAGGCTGAAACCATCGATGCTCGTAATAAACTCCTGACCAAAGGCTTCTCTTTTGCTCCTTTCAATTCCACAAATGTTACACATTCGCTTTTTGATCGACTATGACCATCTGTGAAACGTAGGCTATTTACCATTGATGCTAATCGTGTCTTTCTTCAGCTGGATCGGCCAAAGACTTCTTCTACTTTTTCGATTCATGTTACTCATTTGTCCATTAGGAGTCCTTCTCAATCATCCTCAATTCGTACCAAGCATCCAAGTCTCCCACTTGTTTCTCCATCTACCCGGGCTACTACAACCAAAGATGCCTCTAGCTACAAACGGCCAGCTACGACTTCCCCAATTTTGCGAGGTGCTGCTGAAGATGATGATATGCCTCTTATCCACAAAAGAAAGGTAACCGAATTTTTTATCATGAAATGTCGTCCCTCATGTATTAATGCTTTACTTGAATTTTCAGAAGAATTCGGCTTCTCCTTCGAAGGCTCTAGTTTCAGCATCTCCTGCTCCAATGCCTTCTGCCGAAACCATTTCCACCGATTCAGCTTATGAAGGGACTCTACTTGGAGAATGATCTTTAGTCCCAGAGTCCTCGTCACAACCAACTGAAGGATTACCATCTTCCCAGGGCGTCAACCCCCCAAGTCTTGAGCATTCATTGATAAAAAATTATAGATCTGATATTTAGAATATGGAGTGTGAGATTTGTTGGATGCCTTGATTTTAAGGATTACAAGGTTTTGAGGTTTTGATTCTTGAACAAATGTGGTGAGTGCTGTAATTGTGGTTTTCCAATTGTGGGGTGGGACATTGGTGATATTGAGCAATATTGTGTTAATTTGATTGGGCTTGTTTCGTGGAGAGATATAAGCTCACAAAATAATCAATTCATGAATTAAGTAGTTTTTGATGTTTCACTTTTTACTGTATAGAAAGTAGTACTAATAGGATAAAAAATTGGGATTGTATTAAGAGTAATGTTATTTATCATTATCGGTGATGTGACAATCCATTATCCCTCATATTTCTCTTTTTCTCATCACCCTCTCGTAAAAATTGAACTACCTAATCATATTTTTTTTCATAGACGCCACATAATTGATGTTCCATTATCATAATGATAAATAATATTATTCTTGTATTATATGAATTAATATTTAAAAATGGGTAATAGGTGTAATTCCCTATTTCTTAATCATGTCCCCCGCCTCCCAAAAATCCTTGACGAGACTAAAATGGTAATCACCTCCTCGTCTCACTGTCATCTCTACCCGTGGTCACCTGTGGTACAAGTGAGTAAAGTAATAAAAAAATAGTCACCCCTGAACAATGCCTCCCAAATTAAGCAGTATTACCGTTAAGAAATTTTGCAAAGTACAGCTTTGAGAACTTCGTCCTCTTTACATCTATTAAATCTTCTAATAAAAAAGAAAAAATTCCTCAAAATTATGAACACACCTTTCTTTTCAATGCGCTTGTGCAAGTCTCTTTCATTACTCACAGATCAACTCATGACATTAAATGTTTTTCTCTTTATCGTTTTCTGTTTTTAATTTTTCAAAATAGTGAAAACGAGTTTTCTTTCCTATTTTCAAAAATGCATTTTTGAAAATAAGTTAAAAATTTACAAAGAAAAGCCAAAAAGACAATCGTTTTGAGTGTTTTCAGTTATAATTAAGCCAAAATTTTCAAAACGCGCTTCAATAATCTCAAAATAGACACTCAAAACACAAAACCCAAAATAATTTCAAAACTTAAAATACAAAACTGAAACACAAAGAAAACAGTTCCTAAACTTTCGTCACTTGATGTTGACCTCCCTATAAACAAAAGTTCAAAACTAAAACTCACAATCGAATAATGCTTTTAATCCCACATGAAGTTTATCATTGGTTTATATGATAGTTGGATCACTACTATATTGTACGATGAAAAAAATGCATACCAACTTTGTTTGATAATGTAAAAATCATGAAAAAAAAAGTCGGTTTTAGTTTGTGCTGTAACCATGTTTGATGTTTCCCATCCTCGTCCCGACTAACTTGGAAATCCGCAAATTATCTCTTCAAAAAACTGGCTGGTAGAATTTCTGGTTTAAGTAAGGGAAAGTTGCATTTGAGGTCCCCTAGCATTTTCAAAAAGTGCAAATAGACACTGAATCTTTTGTTTTTGGTAGTGCCTTTCCGGCTGTCCCTATTCTTTTGATACATTGGCAGCTTAGGGACCTTTAGATGATTTCTGTCCAAAGGTTCCTTAATTCAATCAATGATTCCGATTTGACCATTTTAAACATGGGACATTCCCCATTGTAAACAATAACGAACCTTTTGGCAAAGGTCAGTGGCCATTGCCAGACATGTTCCTCAAAAAAATTGGGTTCATCTAAGTTCTTATGAATAATTATTTTTTTAACGCCAACTCTTGTACGAGTTCTTGAGTGAAATAGTTATTGATTTAAAGTAGTACCAAAGAGACACTTTTTAATGGACATGCAGAGATTTTGACATGGGATAAATAATTTCAAATTCTTTCTTGGTTAAATTAATCCCTCTAGGTGACACGTTCTATTAAATCACTCTGTCGTAAAATCTTTTTATTTATCGGATGAAAAGTTTTAAAAATTAAATACTCAACACTCGTATTAGCACATAACTAACTGTATGCATGGATAGAGACGAGAGCACTGTCATTAGGGTACATAACATGGCCTGGTGGCATGAACTACAAAACATTAATAATACTTTTCACTGCTGTTGCTTTATTCTTTTCACTTCCGAGAAATAAGCTGAGTTGGATCTTATTACACTGATAAATAAATACAGCAATTATCCTATTCCTGAGTGTGTCGTGTGCCAACTTTTTATTCCTAAACAGATAAACCCTAATTTCAAAAAAATAAGGGTGATTAAGTGGCTAGAGCTAGCACTGTCTCTACTCATTCACCAAATCTATGACCACCCAACTTTAGTTTAAACCCACATCTTCAAAATCTAATTTGTGGGATTCACGTGGCTCGTTTGTATAGTACTTCGTAGTGTCAAAGAAGATTTATTATATTGTCCCGTCTCGTCTAGTCTAATTGAGTAGTATAGAATATTTATGAAAAAAGGAGGCTGGATATCCATTCCATGCATCCATGCATATTCACCATCTAGTGATCAACTGAAACATTCTCTGCTGGGCTGGTCAGTGTGCAGGAAAAAAAAGTGGTGAAAAATCTCTTTGTAGTTCCCCATCAGAGACTTTCACTTTGCTCATCTTGTTTTCACACCAATGCAACTGTTCATCATTCAAGTCTTTCATTCTCAAAACCCTGGACACCACTTTAAGGTCTATTAAAGCCATCAAAATTTCCATCTCCTCATCCGCTCTTAATCTTCTCTTTCTTAGACGTGTACCCGACCGGCGAAGCTCATTCAGCTTCGCCTTTTTCTGCATAAGCTTCTGACGTCAATAAAGATAGAAATATAATATATGTATGGTACATAGTATTGAACAATATAACAATACATGTTCATTACGAGGTGTCAAAATTTTAGTGAGTGGACGGGAAAGAAGGGGATAGTCGATCTCAGCTCGTCAATATTGTCCAATTCAATTTACTAGACGCCTCAATATCATATGAAAACAATGGGGTGGGGAAAGATTTATATGTAATTACCTTTTTGTTTACTTTCTTTTGTAGGAGAAGAAGAGTTGCATCAACTGAACCTAAATTTCTTTTGAACAAAGTTGCAAGTCTTTGGTAGTGATCATTTTCCCTATCTGCTTTGAGGAAATACATGAATGTCCTCATTGCTTCTTCCATGACTTCAAGAAATGAGTTTGAGGAAATTCTTGAGGAAAAACCTTCTTCTCTTTTCTCCTCCAAGTAATCTACAATGAAATGACACTTTAACAATTATAACTTAATTTATTTATGTAATGCTAATTCATGTTTAGGATAGTCATGTTAGCCCCACAATTGTTTGCTTTTCAATCATTGACATGACCTGAGATTGTTAATAATTATATACATCTAATTATTTGTTTAAATTCCCAATTCAATTTTTTAATTAATATTAAGTAATTGAATTTATAACTTTGTTTCAATCAAGCCATTCCTTCTGCATATGTCGATGAATAGAAACATTTACGTGGAAGTTGATTATTTGTGTCTAGATTTTATTAATTTATCTCATGTCTGCACCGATTTCATTCTACATTCATGAAGCTAGAAAAATTAGATTAATTGAATAGATAGAAACAGAAGTGTCTCGAGTGTGACAAGTTCAAGTCAAGTTACTAAAAAATTGAAATACGGGTTGAGTGACTGTAAAGTTTGATCAATACCTTGATACTCTGGGACTTGAAGCAACTTCGGTGCCAATCTCCTCATCCGTGCATAAATTTCGGGCCTTCTCCCGTTCTCATAAGGCTCATTCTCAATGTATCTTTGTAGAAGAACTTGAAATTGTTGGAACTGTTGCGCAATCAGTGCAGGACATCCCGGGTCCATATCTCGACGGGAAGCTCTTAGTCGTTGGAAGTACTTGTAGTTCCAATTGAGAGCTTCCCATGTCAAGCAAATTTGTGCAACATAAGCAGCCTCAAGTTCATGATAAGGGTTGTGATGAAAATCTGATGAACTTTTGTTCTTTGTTGACAGTTTATGAACAATTCTGTCTGACATGGATCTTGGACATGCCTGTATTGATCTAAGAGATTCTGAAAATGAATTATTTTTCGTTAATTATTCAACATTAGTCTTTGGGTCTATCGCTCTAACTTACTGAACTACGTATAGTATGAGAGAGATGCATACGGACATATTATTAAAAGATGTGTATTATACAAGACTAGAGAGCATGTTTGGGAGTTGCTTATGAATCGTTTAAATTATAAATAAATAAAAACGAGTGGTGGAAAAATGGATAATACTTGTGAACTTATAAATTATGTAAATAAAAAGTGATTTGACTATGTGTAAATTAACAATAGCCAAACATTGTAAAAAATTTCACTTTTGACAACCAAGTTTTTTTTCGATATTTTGGTCTTGAAATTTTTTTCGACGAAACAATATAAAATTGACTTTTCACAACCAAACTTACAGTATTATTTCACTTTTGACAATGAACCTTTTTATTCCTAATTAATTATTGTGATTTCAGTTATAATTCAATTTAGACTCTGTTTGATTGTAACGAATTTTATGAAAAATGTCACATCTGAAGAAAACGAATTTCACTTTGGCCGTTTGATTGTAACGTAGAAATGGAAACCGAATTTTAAGGTACAATAACTTTAAACTACATTTTCTCTGTTTTCATAGAAAACGAATTCATGTGAGTTTGATGGATTTTTATTTTCAAACTAACATGAAATTTGAATTTCTTTATACCTTTGTATATTCATTTAACATAAAAAAATATATGTTAGTACATTGATTTTAGCGTACTGGTTGTAAAAGGGATTTCGATGGGGTAGTTTGTTCTTTCAAATGCACCTTTTAAAGAAACTAAAAATAAATTGATAAACTTTATTACGTTGGACAATAAAAACAATGCACGTGCCGATATTCAAGTTTAACTTGTATTTTTGTTAGTTACATAAAGATTTCTGTTAATTCTGGACTAACTGCCTAAACCGAACAAAATAAAAAAAATTTGCGACGAATTTATAACGGAAAAATGTTCTATAATGAAAGTAACGCAATGCTATAAATTGAGTGACTAACCTTGTTTTTTAACTTGATGAAATGTTTGATGAATAAGAGTACGGTACCTGTTTCATGGAGCTTCTGGGCACTAATTCTGTCCAAAAATAGCATTTCTTCATCATACTTTTGGAAAACAGTGTAGGACTCCCATTTAGGGCAACTTCTTCTTGATGAAGAGGAAAATGGATCTTCAGTGCCTGATTGATCCATATAATTAAGTGAACTTCTCCATTCTGATGAATCTTTAGATGTTGATCCAATGGTCAAAGTGCCCCCAAAAATCTCTTCCTCTTCTTTTTCTTGTATTAATTTCTTGCTCATTGATTTCGGGGGTTGAAAAACCAAGAAATCTTCTTCTTGCTTGAAATTTATCTCCATTTTCTGCTCATCTTCAACAATGTCCCTGCCATATTTTTCTGGGACAAAAAATGGGCCTGAACATTGTCTCAAAATAGATAAATTATCATTAATCAAATTAGGGTTGAAGAGGTGGCAAAAGATAAATAAATTTATAAAAAATATTTCTCTCCTTTTTTTTTTATTAAAAAATGAACTGGGTGAACCGGTCGTAATTTTAACGTGTTTTGTATTTAAGACTTCTCAATTTTTTCGGTTGAACCCAGACTTGTTCGATCTGCATCTTGTAAGATTGCTTATGAGCTAGACATACAGTTCTAGAACTCAAAGTTTGCATTTACAGACGTTCATAGTACATTGTAATGGACAGCATTGTCACGATATCGACTAAGATTCTAACTTCTTTTCTTCTTTAATCATTTTTGTCATGTCATGTTGTGAGGATTTGATATTATCTTGTTCATTATATATTTAGTCTTGTCAAGTACTGTGTATCAAACATGGACCTGTATTATCCAATCCAACACACCCAAAACATGAGAAATGTATTTGAATTTACATACCTTGATGTTTGTCATTATTTGCCACAAAGTTGATACCAAATTCTGATGTGGGGTGGTTGTCATCATTGGCTTCAGAATCATGAGATGTATCAGTATCTTCTACAAGAATCTCTTCCTCAAATACCTCTTCATACTCATCAATACTCTCAAAACTTTCTTCTGAATCTAAGTTCTTCCCTTCGGAGATTTGATCCTCTTCAGCCACAGACCTCTGTGTTTCACTTATGTTTGCCATCAAATGATCCTTAATTTCATAGGATTGATCAGTACCATAATATTCATTTTCTTCTTCCATTTCCATTTCCATTTCCTCATCAGAAGGAACACAGAAATCATATCCATATTCCTGATTCCTGCAAGAAAAACAAGAAAAAAAATTATATACACACAACCAGTCGATTCTGGTCGGGTCCATCAAACTTGTAGAATTCTGAACGGTATTGAGTCAGAATTCAACCAAACAGGACCATGTTCACTACTTTGCATAGTTTTACAAAGTCTTTTAACGGCCAGCGGAAAGGAAGATTGGTTTTACCTTCGGGAAAACAGATTACCTCCAAGAAAGATGAAAAGCTTGGCAAGGAAAATGGAAGTAAAATAGAAGAAGAAGGATAGAAGAAGGAAAGAACTTGAGACATTGTAGAATAGCCTGGCTATTGTTTCTTTGGGACATTGCATTTTCTTAATTCCTTTCAAGTAGATGAAGTCTCAAATATCATTATCAATATCCCTCCAACACAAATCAATGCAAAGCGGAGTCTAGAAAAGTATGCTTTAATTGCTTTCGTAATTTTCCTTGTTCACCAAGATGGCTTTTCCCTGTGTCGAAAAAGACTATTGTGACCTATAATTTCCTTACCTATATAGATATACATACACCCACATACACGTATATGTATATCAGTATACGTAGGCTTCTATATACGATCATCACTGTTTAAATGACAGAATGATCCAAATTTTTATTTCCCTTATGTGTTCGCTTAAATTGATTTCATGTTAAAATATCCCCAAAAAGACATTTACAATTTCTCAAACAATCATGATCTTGTCTATAGGTATTGATTTTTCATTATCTCAACCGGGAGGCACGTTACTTCAAAAATATCCTCTTGTCCCCAAAGGAAAGTTTATCGCCAATCTTAGCAACACCGTTTAATGACCCCCCATCGACTAAAGAGTTTTTGATGTAGACATGTATTTTTCTTGGAATGTTAAGACGTAACTAATGTTGTAAGATAGTTGATATTTTCGAAGCGATTAATCTAGGTAATTCCGACGAAAAATGCGAGTCGATTTTACCCCTTATTATCTTTAAAAAATTTTAAGATTATCACTATTTATGGGAGCCCTCGAAGGTAAGATTGCCTTCAAAAAGAGCCATGAATTATGCTAAACAAGAGAAGACTCTAATATGCATCAAAAGTACCAAAAAATTGAATTATCGCTAAACATAATTGTTATAAAGAAGAAGAGAAATGCTATTCAGCATCAATGATGTTCTTAACAAATTTATGGATAACCGCATAACATTAAATAATAGATTCACTCAAATGCAATATTAAATGATTTATTGAATTAAACCTATCAAAGATTGATGTTAGATAACATTATTCAAAGAAGAAATCCCTAGATGATAAAAAGCAAATCTAGACATTATAGTATAGTACAAACAAAAATGAAAAGGAGAGACCAAAACCTAGACACACGCATCTAAGTATACGACTTGCTCTTTACAAAAGGATTATTATATTAGTATATAGATTATTCTTTGCATATTAATGGAAGAAAGGACTGTCGAGGGCACTATTGTGTTTTCACTTTTTGTATCCGTCTTTCTTGATTGTCGATTTGCATTGCCTTTAGTCTTTGTCACTTTAGCTTGGCCACTAAGATTTTCCCATATAATAGATGCTTGCTTTTATATTGGTTTCTAGCAATTTCCCCCTTCTTTGGTATTAAAAATTGCTTATTTTTGTGCATTTATTATACAGAAAAATCAAAATATCATCAACTTTGTTGAAGTCATGATGAGGTTAGTGTACAGGAATGTGTACTTGCGTATTTGGAAGGCTTGGATTGTCGGTGTTCGAAGAAAATGGTGTAACTTTTGCATATAGTGTCCGTTTTGGGCTCATGACCCCATTCCAAAAAGCCCGCGACGATTCCCATTGAATTCACTTCTTCGTCGTGACGTATGATGGATTTTGGATGTTTGAATTCGTTTACTAAGTCAAAACGGCACTTAATATTTCTTAGTTCATTATTTTCAGTATTTATTTATTTTACTTTGTAGCCCAACCCATTAAGGGACTGCTGGCCCAGTAAGTTATCTATTCTTTTTATATTTAAGACTCAAACGTATTTTAGGATTTTTGGTTGTTCATGAAATAAGAAAATGAGTTTGTTTTCTTAAGTGCAATCCGTTTCGAGTTGTTATTAGATTCGAACTACATAATTTAGTATCAACTACTCAAGTTCTACCCAAAATGTTAGCTGAAGATGATCCTCAAGTGAAAATCTTATATAGGATGTTTGGGACGAATATTTTATACGAATCAATTCGTCTAAAATTTTAAAAAACTTTAATTATCGTACCACAATATTTACAGTGTCGTTTTCAACTTTTCAACGATTTTGCTAGTGAATAAAAGTGTGCACTATATTGTTAATAAAGAACGTTCAAAGCATGTAGAGTACTATTTTAGAGGTAAAATGATAAAACACCAATAATTTTGATTTAAAAAAAAAAAAAAGAAGGAAAAGGAAATTCTTGTGACCTAATCCCCACACCCCTCCGCCCGGAGTATATATTCTAGTTCGTGGAGGGTATATGAAAAGAGTTGAGATCTTGTCTCTATTTAGACATCTTACTGGTTGTTTTATCGATAAATTTTTAACATCTTGACATATCAATTCCTGTTATTGAATAATTTCCACAAAGGAATAGTTAAAAGAGTTCACAGACCTCAACAAAGGAAAAAAGTGAATTGTTAGGCCTTGAAGTTTGGGCTAGATTTTGCCGCTGGCCCGCTTGGACAGGTAACAGATAATCTCAAACTACCCTTGGCCCACATGTTTATTGGTTTTTTTGGGCTGCTCGTTGTTTTTTATGAGAAATTTTGATGTCACCCTTGGAAAAAAAACTGAATAGTTGGCTAAAATTTCCTCCACAAAAATTATGAATCACCATTCCTTCAAAAAATTAACAAAAAAGCTCATAAGAGATTTTCTTCTAACTTTATCAATGAATGAGAATCTCGTGTTTCCTTAGCATCGATGAGTTTAGTTAAATTCGTCTCGAGTTTCTAATTTCCAACCAATAATTGGTCATACTAAGCAAATATTTGACAAAGTTCTTAAGTGTTTATAAGCAGCTGGTCTCAAATAATGTCCGATTAAAAATTGTGGATCTTAAAGAGTGTAATTAATTTCCCACAATTGTTTGCTGTTTCCTAAAGACTAATTGTGTTTCTTGGTAAGATTAACATACCTATGTCATAACCAATTAGACAAGAAGCTTCTTGGCTGTCCACTAAGCATGAGGAGGAAACAAACTAGAAGACTTAGCAAACAATGCATGTTGTATTTATCTCCATATATGTAACTTAAAATACGATTGCACATTTGAGTTTTAAACACATCAAATTGTTTATATAACTTTTTTTTTTGTTTGTTTCTTTTTAGGTATGATACCATAACAAGTTGTAAAATTCATTTTGAATTGTCAGCTTCATTAAGAAAAGTGATCTAAATCTGCTTATATGTAAGCGTTGTTGGATTTTATACTTAGTGTGTACAAAAGACAAGATGAACACTCGATTTGATCGAGTATGGATCACAAGGTATTGGCCGTTTATGTGAAGTGTTAAAGACAATTTTAAAAAGTAAATTAATTTATCATTTATGCAACAATTTAAACTTTTAAATAAAATGGATCAAGAAGATCTAGGCAAATAATCTAAGTGAAGTTTAGTGCTTGTGTATTCATAAGTACCTACACATGCATAAAGTTGAGGTTAGGATTGAAAAAAATGGATACTCAAAAGGACTAGAGATAAATTCAAAACTAAAAGTTGATAACAAGAGAGAGATATTCTAAAGGTTTGGTGAGTATTTTAACCACTCCTTGTAACCTCTCTACATATTATAGTAATGATTATCCAGGAAAATATTAATAAATCAATTGATTTTAACTAACGTAGTACAATTGGATTATAATTAATGCAAGCAAGCTACCATAGGTATGTTATTAAACGATAATTTCTTGTAAATACATAAAACTAGAGAACATATATCCCAAAACTTCGTACTGCCTTACCCCTTGACCAACTCCCCCCCCCCCCAACCCACCCCACCCCCATCCCAAAAAAGAAAAATAGAAAAATAGAGATATAATTAACATTGATAATCGCAATTTTAAGTTTTTCCCCACAAGTACTAAAAAATTTTCCATATAGTAATTGAGTATTGACAATTTGCATGACCAAAATAACCACCATGTAAAAATAAAATGATAAGTTGATAACTACTAAGCAGCTGCTGTAAAAACTAATTAAAAGTGTTACTATTTCGAATTTTGGGGACAAATGATCCGGACTTGCATTTCTGAATTTAGTCATTGTTTGACAACTATTATTTTCGAATTCTTTTTTCAGCATACTCATTTTCAATCACACATTCATACAATAAAATATTTTGTAAATAAATTCAAATGTTTTTATTACTTTTCAACCACACTGTTAGAATTTGGGTGTGACTCGATTCTTTGTTAAAGATAATTAAGAGTTCTAATTAAAGTGAACGTTAAGAAGAATTTTATTTGGAATGCTATTGTGAAATTATATTCAAATTTACTTGGCGAATTCTAATTGAAATTCTATTTGAAAGTCCAATTGGGAGTATAAATTTGTGTTGGATTTGAAGAGGACATTGTGATAAAGAAAATAAAGTTTTGAAGTGAAGGAACCGAGAGTGGACACTGCGATGATGGCCCGGGGCACTGTGGCGCCATGCACAGCGTTGCGTCGCCGAGGCACCACCCGTCTATTTTCGTCATGTGCGATTTTTTGTTCTCTAATTTGTTTTGAATTTCGTTTTTGGCATTCTATTTCAATTACAACTCTACTATTAGGGTTTCGACATTCTCTATTTGTTCCCTTGGTTCTTCATTATGATTTAATAAGTTATAAATATTGTAAACAAATTTTTTTTTTTATTCTTTCTTCATATTATTCATTCACTACAAATTATTTTATTCTTGTGTTCTTGTAATTTATTATTTTATTGTAGCTATAATTTCTTATTTTCTCCAACAATTTGGTATTGGATTAATCCGGTAACATCTACACTTTTCATAACAAACTGGTATCAGAATTTTTAGTGTTGAAATTCTTGGGAAGATCGAGGTTTTGATCAAGTTCATATCTTAACTTGATTTTTCGTGATGCCAAACAATGAAGTATGATATTTCGCTATTGGATCGCAATATAAAATTCTCTTTGTGATTAGTAAAGATGTGAGCAGTACTCACTCAGATGGATTTAGACGACGTGTTATTGGAATTTAATAAGATGCCAACAACTTGGACTCTGGAGGAGAAACAATAGAGGTATCGAAAGACCCTATCTCAAATACATCTTTCAAAAATAATATTTTTCAAGAAATTTTGATGGAGGAGTTAGTCATTGCATTATTGTAAAAATTGAAGCAATTATGTATGGCGAAGAGTCTAGAGTTGGTGCCCCGCCCCGCCTTAGATGGGGCGGGGTGCGGTCCTACCCCTCTTTTTTTTTTCAAAAATTTTCAGTTAAAATAAAAATTCAAAAATTTAAAATTCAAAGCAAATAATACTCAAACTAACTATATCAATATCCAAATCAAACACTCGAAACAAACAATGTCCAAAATAAATTTTTTTTTATTCTTCACGAGGTTGGTTCGGGGCGGGGCAGACTTGAGACGGGGCGGATTTTTTTGCTCCATTCGGGTAGGGACCTCGCCGGGATGAGTGGGTTTTTTGCCATCACTAGAAGAGTTTTATTAGTAAATTGCATCTAAAACAACTCTTATATTCTCATCGTAAGACAAAATATACATCTTGAAGATCACTTAACTGCTTTTAAGGAAATCGTTGCTGATTTGGAGACCTTATAGGTCAAATATGATAAAGAAGATTTGTGATTATGTTCATTACCTACTTCATACATGTCTTTTAAAGACACTATTTTATATAATCGTAATATTCTCACCATCAAAGAAGTATGCTTTATATTTAAAGGAGAATATGAAGCATCTTGTTGCATCTGAGGGTCATAGAGATGACCTTATTGTTGATGGTGATCGTTCAAGGGGCAAAGTTAAAATCTAATTTCAAAATTTGTAATTACAACAAGAAAAATGGGCACTTAATAAACGATATTTTAAGTTGTAGAATAAATCAAAATTGACTATAAATCAAAAATCAAAAACTTCAGGGAAAGAAAATATTGTAGAAAATTCTAACAGTGATAGAGAGTTTTTATTTATATCTGACTACAACTTCAAACCTGACGAGACTTGAATTTTTTATACAGCTTCAATTTTCATATAACTTTTAATCGGGATTCGTCTTTAACATATGAAGAAGTTACAAAAGGTGTTGTGATGATCGATAATGATATACCTTATCGGATAGCTGGTATTGGTCGGGTCAGAATAAAGATGCTTAATGGGATAGTTAGAACACTGATACAGTGAGACAAGTTCCAAATTTAAAGAGAAATCTTATCTATTTAAGTACTCTTGATTCAAAAGGGCACAGAAATACTGTTGAAGGTAGAGTCTTGAAGATCATTTGAAGTTTTATTCATTGTAGTCGAATTCGTGTCAATGTGGAGATTGCTAGAATTTGGGCGTGACCCGAATTCTTTGTTAAAAATAATTGAGAGTTTTAATTAAAGTCCACGTTAAAAAGAATTATATTTGAAATGCTACTGTAAAATCCTATTCAAGTTTACTTGACGAATTCTAATTGAACTTTTACTTGGAAGTCTAATTGGGAGTAGGAATTTGTGTTGGACTAAAAGACAACATTAGGATGAAAAAAACCAAGTTTTGAAATAAAGGAATTGAGAGTTGGCACCGCGGTGCTAGGATACTTTTGACTCGACATTGCGGCTCTAGGCTCGGGGCTGCAGCACCACCTGCCTATTTTCGCCCGGAGCAATTTTTTGTTCTCTACTTCGTTTTGAATTTTGTTTTCGGCATTCTATTTCAACTAAAACTCTACTATTAGAGTTTGGACATCCCCTATTTGTTCCATATTTATAGTTGACTATTCATTATGATTTAGCAAGAAATTAGAAATATTGTAAAGACAAAATTTTTGTATTCTTTCTCCATATTATAATAAGATCTCCATTATCTGTAAATTATTTTATTATTGTGTTCTTGTTATCAATTACTTTATATTATGGCTATAATCTCTTATTTTCTCCAACAATTTGGTATTTGATTAATTCAGTATCATCTCCTCTTTTCACAATACACACATTCTCCTAAAAATCACTATTCAAAACTCTATTTTTTCCAAATAATTATTGTCAAAGGGGAGTTTAGTGTCTCCTTAATACATATTTGACAATTCAAAATATTACCTCTTTGTTAGCAAATTAAGAGCTTCTTTGGGAGGGATTAAAATCAGATTAAAATTGAAAATATAGCCTTTATTGTTGACTTTTATTAGACAGGTGGGACCCAATAACGGCCTTATTTTCAATTTTAATTGGATTTTAAGCCCTCCCGAACAGGGCCTAATAAGAGGGCTAGGGCTAGGCATCCATAGTGTTAGAGCAATCAGAAAATGGGTAATCGAATTCACACGACAAACTTGTTTAGTGCACCAGATTTTAATTATAATGAATGTCGTTAACCTTTCCTCATTGTCAAATTTAGGTTCTTAACTTATTCAACCTTCAATTAATTAACACATCTTGTCCCAAATAAAAATTTCTATTCAAATATTCTATTAGCAGCGTACTTTGAAATGAAGTACAAATATTTCGTCAAATTTTTGTATTTGTTAGATTTTTCTTATTTAAAAGCGTGAAGAACTATTAGGTCTTTTTATGTCATCCTTAGGGACGGATTCAGGACCGGATTACAGGCAGAGCTAATACGTAAAAAAAAAAAATTACACAAGAAAAAAATTTTTTACATAAATTTTTTTTTTCTACTAGATCCGTCAGTGATCCTAATAGATTTTTGGATAAAAACCGTCATTCAGGATAATATATGCTACTTAATTGAAGTTGAGAATGTAAATGTAACAATAAGAAAATAATGGAGACCTTCATTGAAATTAAAATGTGGTGCACCAAATAAAAATTGTAGTGTGAATATAATAATTATTACTTAAAATTATAAGAATGATATGAAAATCGTAAAATGTCCTCAACAATATTAATAGATGAGAAGAAAATATGCAGATAAAGAAAAAGAAAAAACTAGCTTTCCATCGATAAATTTAGGGCTTATTTGAACTTTATTTTTTGAAAAAAAAATAAGAATGGATTTTACGTTTACGTGTAAAATTATTTCATTAAGAGAATGAGTACTTAAAAATGAGTTTGGAGAAAAATAAATTTTTGAAGAACGAAGCTCGTACAAGGGCTTAATGAAACGCACACGTGTTTAGAGAAGGAGAGAGGTGACGAAAACATGTGTCGGTAGAATAATGAAGTTGATAAGCAATTTTCCCATCAGACAGTGCTGAGTTGATACAGATTTTTAGTGGGTAGAAATGGTTGAAGGTAGTTGGACTATGCCTTTGATAAAAATTCATACATACTATTTCTACTAAAGGAATTGTCACTATTGTCCTCCAAAAATGTCATTTTCCCAAGTTTTTCTAGTAAAATATTCAGAACCCTAATGGCAAACATGGTAATCCAAGTCAAATTCATATTCATGGACTATCCTTGTCAATGCGTTAGCTGTAATCGTCAGAATTGAACAAGAGCAGCCATGGAAGCTTATTATTCAAGCACATGCAGGCTGCGTACCAGTTTATAATAAACCCCTTGGCATCCGTACTTCATTTCATTTTCTCAGAATATACAATATTTTAGGACGAGTCGAGTTGTTTTGTTCGATCGAGAGAGAGCGAAAATGGAGGAAAATCTTCCTCCTGGATTCAGGTTTCATCCCACAGATGAAGAACTCATCACTTATTATCTTTGTAATAAAGTTTCAGATTTTGGTTTCACTTCTAGGGCTATTACTGATGTTGATCTCAATAAGTGTGAACCTTGGGATCTTCCTGGTATGTCTTTAAATTGTGTTTGATTCATTGCATATCAATAATTATTTAACAGTTTTGATCCTATAATTTCGTCAAAAATAAAATTCTTTGAATGTTTTTATTATAAAACAAAAACATGAAAGTAGAATCTTGAATAAACAAAAATAAGTCTTACCATATGTATTACAAGAGTCTGTCATTTTTATTTGGTAGATTAGATACAAGTTGGACTTTTGTTCAACGTGATGAACAGATGCATTTGGTTTTTTACAATGTTCATATGTCAAAAAAGATTTATTTTTTTTAATATTTTCTTTTATAAAAACAATTAATTTTTTATTTTTTTTTGCATTTTTCTTTCTTCGAATTGAATGAATTATCAAACAGACCACCGAGCATTCATGGAAAATAAACTCGATGATGGAAATAATGGATAAAATTCCACAATCATAAAATGTAAAGATTTTCTTTTCAATTTTTAAAATTATTTAATGTCGAACCACGTTATCTTAAAGCTTAAGCTATGAAAGAGATGATAAACTGTAGTTTATTCACATTAAGCTTCCAACACTCGTCTTAACGTGCAAAGAACATTCATTATTTTTAAAGACAGATATTATCTGTGCACAAATTTTATTATCAATGACTGACGGCAATGCTAAAACACTGTGATAAAGCAAGTTTTGAAACTCTTGAAACATTTATTTCAATTAAGTTTTTCAACGACTATAAACCTTAATTTTTATGCAAAAACTTACCGCAGCCAAAGCCTCCATGGGTGAAAAAGAATGGTATTTCTTCAGCTTGCGAGACCGCAAGTACCCGACTGGATTGAGGACCAATAGAGCTACAGAAGCAGGTTACTGGAAAACAACAGGCAAAGACAGAGAGATTTATGGTGGTGATGTCTTGGTTGGAATGAAGAAAACCCTAGTTTTTTACAGAGGTAGAGCTCCCAAGGGTGAAAAAACCAATTGGGTTATGCATGAATATAGACTAGAAACCAAGCATGCCTTCAAACCCACAAAGGTAAATAATCTAATTAATCTTTATCGCTTTATGCATGGTTAGAAAGTATAATTTGCGTTGGTGATTATAACATGGGTTGATCCCCATAATATATAAAACCCACTAAGGTAAATGTACCGGTTCTATATTTAGACAAGACAATTGTATTATACGATGCAACTGTATTGGAAGAGGTTGAGTCTCTTCCTCTTTCTTGTTCTATTTTCTAACCCCTCAACTTGCAAATTTTGTATTTCACGTGTGTTCTAAATTACAAAGAGAACTATACTAATTAGATGCTATCAGGGACGGATCCAGGACTGGATTATAAGTTGAGCTAATACGTGAAAAAAAATAAAATTATACATGATTTTTTTTTTTACATAATTTTTTTTTTCTAACTGAAAAAAAAAAAGTCAGTGGGTGAGGGCTGGGTTGCTCCATCCGTCCATGGATGTTATAAGTAAGATAATACAAGTTTAAGTGGCCACACAAGTGATATCAAATAATTTGTTCAATTAAATGTAAAGATATATGTCCCATTTGATCCACCTAGACGTCATCTAGATAGTATTACTCAAAAACTATGAAGTGAAAAAAATCTTAATAATGGTGAATGGATGGAAAAAACACGCTAGAAAGAAGTGAGGTTCAATCACTCTGTCTCACAATAGTTTATCCACGACTCTCAGTACAAGATTTACAGGATCAAGAAATTTGCACATAAATATATATGTGCAGCCGTAATTACACAGTCAAATTATTATTGAAAGAATCCTTGATTTTGAACATGTATATATGTGTTGATTCTCAGGAGGAATGGGCGGTATGTAGAGTCTTCCTGAAGAGTTCAATAGTGAAGAAACCTCAGCAAACACCGGCGTCACCGCAATCCCAAGAATCTCCCTGTGATACAAATGGAATCATCAATGAGCTCGGGGACATCGAATTACCAAACATCACCAACAACATTTCCGGCCTACAAAACTACAACGGGCTGGGGTTGGATCCTAACATGAACTGGATTAATGCTGCAGCAAACTCTCTGCAGCCATCACTAACCAGCTGTTGGCCACTGCTAAATTCCAATCTTTCAATGAATTCTTTGCTTCTTACTGCATTGCAGCTTAGAGGCCATCAGCCGCAGCCCCAAGGAGGCACAAGTGCCGATTATTCATCATTTATCCCACAAGGGATTTCTTCTGAATTTGGAAATATTGATATATTGGCTCCTTCATCCAGGGTTTTAGATTCTGTCCAGCAGCTGCAAACACAAGAACAGCTGCAGTCGTATAATGTGGACTGCCAGAACTTGCTGAAGGTTAATCCAAGTGCCACTACTAACTACTTGTAAACTTTCCTGAATTGTTTAGTACATTGGACTATATTAAGGAATAAAAATAAGTTATAATCTTATCCATTTATAATGTCGAATCAGGGTCAATACTGTATATCAAACATGCCGTCAACATGTATAGTGAATCACTGTGTGGGCTTCATATATATTGTAACCCAAAGGAGATATGGGCGAAGTCCAATCCCCAAATTAGAATCTTGATTTCTAGCAATATAATAGTGTGATTAGCTAGCCATGATCTAATAGGGAAAATCCCTAGACTTTCGAATTTATCTCTGATGCTCGATTGCTAGACAAGTAGTGTATTAAGGCATTTCTTGAAAATTTCCAGTGTCTAAAATCCAGACTTTCGGTCCATCAAGAAGAAATTAGTGCAAAACCGCTAATAACTTACATGATATACTAATTATGAAATCTAATAGTTAGATTTGCAGTATGTTCGATGCATAGGGCTCGCAATCAATCCAGACGCCATTCTTCCAACTTATTATCGTGTGTGAAAACACAAGGTGTCTCGTCACCTTGATTACAATTCAGAAATCGGAACTAAAGTTAATACTCAATATTTCGTAGTTTATATATATGGATGGTATTAAAGAATTTCTTATGTTAAGAATAAAATTTCACATCGAATAAAGATGAAAACATTGACCAACTTATAAGGTTTGGATTCCTCCTTTTAAATAAAATTGACATTTTAAGATGAATTCTCAAGTTTTAATATGATAACAGGGTTTATTAAGTTCAAAAGAACAATTCGATTCAATTATTACTCAAAAAATTGAGAACGTGAATTTGAAATCCCCAAGATAGTGACTCGCTTGAACAAATAAATCTTGAAATCCGTGTACTCATTTTTTCCTAGACTTAATCAAATCGAATTACTCGTTTAAACTTAATAAGTTTTGATACCATACTAAGAAAAGAGAAGACGAGGTGTCGGAACATGAACAAACATATCCCCAGTTTCTAAGCTATTATGAGATTATGTTTTTTCATGATTGTTGTGTAAACAAAAACTGAACCCTTTATCTCCCGGCAACCCAAAAACCTTTAACTTGATGGGCACAGAGATACTGGACAGAAATAAAAGCAACTGCTCTTTAATAGATTTAAACGTCGATAAAAATAAGACAACATGAAAAATGCTGCCAAAATCGCTACTTGCATTTGAAACAACAAACCATTTATCAAACTTTGAGCTAATCCCAACCGTAAACAAGTTCAAAATAAACTCAAAACCTCCTCAGAGATGGAAACAAACTCGGGTCAAAACAAGCCTAGTAAAAGAAGCCGAGGACTTTCCCACCAACATTCTTCCTCCTAGCCTCCTCATGGTCCATGATACCAGCAGACGTGGTCAGTACAATGTATCCAAACTGCAAGTTTATCATTACAATTTAGGCATACGTCAAGGAAGAAAAACTGAAAATATGACACGGCTTGCTCATCATTTAGTTGACTTAGCTCCATCACTTGGGTACGAATCATTACTTAGATACTACGTCCATGTTTGGCAAATCTTTTGCTTATATTATAAGCTGCGGGTCCAAATAATAAGTGATTAAAAAGTAGCCAAAGTTGTGGATTCTAATGAATATGTGGTTAAAATTATCTTTGACCAGCTTACAAAAGCTTAAAATCACGACACCAATTCAAGGGATATTAGCCCTTATTTGACAAAGCTTTTTTGAGATTATATGCTGTTCAAGCTTCATTTTTATTCACACGTTTCATTGGACCCACAACTTTTAACCACTTTCTAACCATACATTACATGAGATCCATAACTTACAATTTCAAAAAAATGTCAAACAGGGGCTCAGTTTAGTACATCATGCATTACTAAAGTTTTCATCTTCCGAAAAGCGTATTAACTCAAAAGGGGCTTTTTGATAATTACCTGTCTAGAAGGAAGCAATCTTGCAGTCCATCCCTCAATTTCCTTCACGCCAACATCAAAACGAGGGCTAATCACACCACATTTGTTCAGCCTTCCATTCAGTTCGACCACAATCTTGCCAGAACGGTGATCATCAACATACTCAAACTCCCCAATATAGCCTAAATGTTGTCATTAAAAGTTGAAAACAAATATAAAACCTCACAGAATCATGCATCAAATCAATGCAGGGTATTAACAGCACATAATGTTGTAAATACCATGCTTTTGCATCACCAGGAGAAACTTGATAATAACTTTGGAAGAAGGTCTTATCATGACCTGGCGCTTCCCCCGTTTCTCTGCATTATACATGCTCTTAAGCGCATCATTCAGCACGCTAACTCTCACCATCTTTGCTTTTAACTTATGCTGTCAATCATATTTAAACAACTCATCAGCATATTTTCATATATTAAATAAATTATTCTAGCCAAATAAATCCGCAAGAATCACATACTAAGATTCATATTGTCGTAAAATGAGAAATAAATGAGTCTAAACAAGAGCTCATAAACCAGTCACCAGTCATAAATAAAAATGCAAAATGTCAAGTAATCAGATTGTAGCACTTATGTCTATTCATTCAAATTTAATGAAGAAACCCAAAAAAGAAAAGAAAACAGGAAAAAGCATAATTTTGGCCAAATCAAACCAGCCAAATCGATAACTTCTAAAACCAGCTTTTATACACTAATCTATGCATCCAAATAAAAAATTATTCTAGCCAAATAAAAAATCCTCAAGAACCACACTAAGATTCACGAATTCATAAAGCGATAAATAATTGAGTCATAACCAAGAGCTCCTAAACCAGCCACCCTTCGCAAAAAATTTCTGAAACCAGCCAATTTGTCAGTACCCTAAAAGGCAAAATTAAAGGGCCAATTTTATACGCTAAAATTCTAGAAGAAATAAATTTTATTACACCACATAACACTAATTACAATCTACAAAATTTCGAAAAATTGCAAAGACAGTAAGACTTAAGAAGATCAAAGAAATGTGAGATGGGATTTGAAAGATTCAATTGAACACAAGAAAAATCAGAGATGAACAAATTATTGAAACTGTTAAAGAACTCGTAGCTAAGATACATTTAATTCCAGCAACAAACATTTCAAGAAACACACAAAATGCAGGAACATAAAAATACAAACAAAAATGAGCACTCTTTCGGCGTGAATGTCTTCTGCGTACGGAGGCGGAACCGCTTACCAGGAAGCCGATAAAGATCCAAAGAAACCGGCGCTGCTGGGTTTTTGTGGACTGGGGATGAAAAGCCCTAGTGGTTATGTTAGAGCAGCTTCAGCTTCATTTACGAAATTGTCCTTGCATATTTTAATGAACTTGGGCCACCTTTTGGGTCTTGATTAATCAAAGCCCAATGGGCCTTAAGCGTTAACAAAAAAATTAGGGAAAATTAGGTCCACTACCCAAAAATAAAAGGGAAAAATTCACTTTCCCTACTTTATCTTTACCCTATTTCAAAAATAACAAAACAACTTTTACATTTCAAAAATCAGATTTTTTGACCTATATATACACATATTTATAAATATTTATTTATTTATTTAAATATATAAAAAGATATAAATAAATAAATAAATATATATATATAAAATTAACCCACCCCCATCACCACCACCCCACCACGCCGGCGACTGCTCCGGCGACCACTCCGGCGACGTCTCCGATTCCGGCGACCGCTCCGGCGCCTATTCCGGCGACTGTTCCGATTCCGACGACTCAGGTCACAAGTCACAATCCAGGTCACAACTCAGGTCACAGTTCAATTTACAATTAACCCACCCCTACCTCCACCACCCCCACCTCTCCGGCGATACTCCGGCGACTGCTCCGGGAAATATTCCGGCGACTACTCCGGCGATTGTTCCGGCGAATGCTCCGGTGATCGTTCCGGCGACTGCTTCGATTCCGACGACTCAGGTCACAAGTCACAGTCCAGGTCACAACTCACAACTCAGGTCACAGTTCAATTTACAAGTCACAGCCCAGGTCACAGTTCAATTCACAAGTCACACCAGTCACAACTCAGTCACAGTCACAAACAGTCACAACTCAAGTCACAATTTGTTTATCTACACGAGATAAAAAATTTTGTAGGTCACAAATTATTTAGAGGTCACAAATAAAAAATTTTGTATGTCACGGTTTATTTCATTAGTCACGTATTATCAAATTATTGGTCACAACTTATTTCTCGATCACAGATTAATTTTTCAATCACAACTTAATTAATTGTGAGTCACGCCGCCGCCGCCAACACCACCACCACCAAAAACCATCACCACCAAACATCACTGCCCCCACAAGCACCAAACCTACAGCCACCACTGCATCCAACACCGCATCGCTGTTGTCACCAGAACCAACAGCACCAACATCTCACCGCCGCTGCCATAACACAAACCACCACCAACAAAACACCAAACACCAAAAACCACCACCGAAGCCGTCCCACCTCCACACCAAAAGCCACCTCACCAACAACACCAAAAAAACCATCACAAATTCACATGGGGGAAATGAAATTCACACACAAACGACAGTGGGTAGACATTTAATTGATCCAACTCCTGCTCAATTACCTCGAAATTTGCCTCACACACAAATAACACAAATCAGGTAAATAATCGCGACTGTGATCTGAGGAGGAGTGGAGTCCGAAAGCCAGATGTTGGACTTGAGGTTAAGGTAAGAGCACTAGTTGGAGGGGCGGCGACTCAGATCATTGTCGGAGGAGAGATACAGTCGGAGGAGAGATGCAGTCGCCCAAAGAGGATCTCTGCTCGTCGGGGCGGAGACTCAGATCACCCTTTAATAAACCCTCTCCGTCGTCGTCGCTGCACGTGGTAGCTCCGGTTGTCGTCGCTGGAGAGAAGCAGTCGCCGCCCGCCGGTGTGAGAGAGAGAGAGAGAGAGAGAGAAGTGAGGGAGGTGAGAGACGTGAGAGAGAGAGAATGTAATTTAGGGTTTGAAAATTAATTTTGGGTTGTGTATAAATCAATTTTTATAACGTTATTATTAATATTCAATTAAATATAAAAAATCTGTATCTATATCTAAAATATCTGATTTCTGAATATTAAAACTTAAAATCTGTTTTTTGAAATTGGATTTTGAAAAGTAGGGGTATATGTAATTTCCACAAAATAAAATCAAATATTAGATTATAATACACTTAAGACTAATTGAAATTTTAATTTCCGTATTAATTACTTCAAAAACTTCAAACCCCCGAAAAAGCCCCAAATCAAATAGGGGAAACCCCTAAATCAAAAAACTATGTTCTCCTGAATCTCCCACAATAACACATAGAGAAACCTCCATTCTCGATTTCAACTTCGACTCCAAGTGATGAGTGGTAGTAAGCATCAGAGAATAAATGCATCCATATCAAAAAAGAAAACCAAGCTTACAGTGCCAAGGACAAGTGAGCTTTGACAATGCTTAACCATGAGGAGAAGTCCAAGTATGAGCAGAAGGTTATGGCTGATTTGCAGCGCTATATTGGGCAGCATACCGTTGTTTCTCACGATCCTTCGGCTAGGAAGGCTGGTGAGGGTGATGATGCTTGATTCTAGTTTATAATCATTGTTGTCTCTATTTTGTTTGTCCATGTCTTTTGTTCTTATTTGGATTATTCAATGCTATAATATGTTGGTGTTGAGAATCTAGAAGAACAAATCTTATGCTAAAATTACTTTCAAGTCTTTTGGTACTTGAAAAAAGAAGAGAAGGAAAAGTGGGGATGGGGCAGTGTAGAGGAAAGATCAATTCTACGTTTCCAATTCTAAGCAGTTTAACTTTCTCTTGTGGCTTATACTTCGAGTCATAATTGTATGACACAACCTTATATTGACTTCAGGTAAATGTTTCAGCATTGCAAAAGGGACATGCAAAAGTTCTGTGATAATTTGGTCTAAAACTATTGATACAAGATATGGATTTAATAATATCTTCATAAACTTTCACATGAAATCTACATTTACTAAGATATCATCCAAAGGGATATGGATTACTAATCCTTATAGCATTTGAAAGCAGAATTATGAAAAAATGAATTGCTAAACACGTTACGAATCATTGGCTTCCCTGCAAGAAGCCAACTAATGCAGGTGCAAAAGCCACAATGCAATTTGAAGACTTCTGTATGTAGGGAATGATTGATCAACACACATTCAACTAATCAACGACTATACGGTTATGTTTATTTGTAAAATAATGTAGTTTCTGAAGTGTTGTCATTTTCTTCATTCCCTAGCAATCATCTGGATAGTGGATCCATTTCAAATCTTGATATCCTTCAATCTATAGCGGATTAGTGGTTTAGCTGTGTTGTTTTCTTGCATTTGTGTGATATTATGATATAAAGGAACAATTATGTATTTATTCAGAACTTATTTTTAACTTTTGAGAGTGAGTGGTGGTGGTGGTCTACTTAGACCTAAACGTGATAGCTTTTATTGTTGAGGCTTTATCATAAGAGATTGACACTTTTCTTGAATTTTTTGTAACATTTTTTATTGTTAGCTGTCACTTTTTTGAGTGTTTGTCACTTCTTTTATTGTTTGATACTTTTTGAATTTCTATCACTTTTTCGAGTGATAAACATAACTTTTTAGTAAAAGTGACATTGAGCCCTTGTTTGGTTACATTTTTTGAATGTTTGCCAAAAATGATTAATTCACATGCATACATTCATAATGATTGATATCTGCATGTAGATGACAGTTTTATGTCATCTTGCAGTGTCATAAGTGGTCAACTTCTAGTCGGTTTGTCTTTACTAATGTTTGTCACTTTTTTGAGATATTGTCACGTTCTTGAAACATTTTTATTTGTGAGTCTATACATGCATTCATTGTGTTTCATTTTACCAATTTGAATTATCATGACTTGGATGCTATTTTGTTGTCCTATTACCCATTGAAAGTTGTTCTTTCCATTTCTATATTCTTTTTCCCCCTTAAAGACCATGTACTTGATACTTTCATTTGGGTAAACAGGTTTGCAAATGTTGGTGATACTGTTCGAGAAATGGCAGGAAATAGGCAAACAGTTGCTAGTAATACTGCTGTTGCATTCGTGCCTTTTAGTAAATAGAATCGATAATGAGGAACTCTCCATTGGACAGGTTGCTAGAGACAGCTCGTGAAATTCTCTTATGCTTATACATTCTCTTTTGTATATTGACCACCAATTATAAGTGATACCCAGAAGCATCGCAAAAGAAGATGCAATCCATTACTTTAGTTTTGAGTTTCTTATTCTAGCTGCAGTTAGATGTTAGTATTCTAGTTACTAGGAAGGAAGAATGTAATCATTAGTCATTTGATACAACTTAACGCCCCATAATCGCTAGCTCTTGGGCATCATTCTTCGAGTTAACCGTTATGTAATGATTAGTCTTTGAATGAAATAAATCATTCTTATTTTCAATACTCATCGTACCTTTGTCCTCAATGACAATAGATTCATGTTCATTATTCTTCACACGTAACGCTTGTTCGTCTATTTTAGGACGAACAACACTTTTTTTAACAAAAAGTGACACAATATTACTTTTTTAACAAAGCTTATGAAACTCTTTATGTAATCATTTCACGGAAAATTTTAAGGTAATCATTTAATGGAATATCACCAAGGTCAGACACTTCTACTGATTCCTTCTTATCGTCCATCTAAGATGCCATAAGCTCGTATATTGTCCATGCCACCAAAGAATCCGAGTAATACTACTTCCACCATATTGGGATTTCCTAAAATATCAAGCATTCAAGAATAATACGACTTTTTTGATGAAGAAACTTGTCAAAAGCATTTCACGTCTTCAAGGCATGGTTTAAAAACAAGAAAAAAAAATAACAAGAATTTGGATACTCTCTTACTTAATTATACGTGTTTATTATCATATTGTCACTTTGTAACTTTTTTTAAACAATATCAAAACAAAAGTGACACTTTCACTTTTTGTCTACTATTTTTCGATTCCCCGCATGCTACGAATACGAAAATATCGTGTTAGTCCTAAGAAATTGCTCGAGTTTTAGCAAAAGTAGCCCTCTAAGTTTGGATCGATTTGTTGAAAAGTTTGAAAGAGTACTTTTTAAAAAGTGACATCATGTCACATTTTTAACAAAAAAGTGACACAATGTCACTTTTTACATTATCATTTTCTCAAACACGTTGCATGCTTCAATTGAATCGATTCGAAGTTAAATTTTTCATATGTATTAACCTAATCATTTTGCTCTTAAGATCAACAATGTTATTTTCAAATATTTTTTAATCACACTAACAAAAGCATCAAATAAGAAAATCATAAATGCCAATTATTTATAATATAAGGCTCAAACTAAACCCAGTGTTCTAAAATGCATAATGCGTTGCGAAGCGTCGAGGTCGAGAATCAAGAATCACAAGTTTAGGCGTGTCAATGCGAAGAATAAACGTCATAATACGTTTCGTATTTTTAAGGCGTTAAATATATTTTTATATAAAAAAATAAATTTTTTAATATAAAAAAAAACAGATTTAAAAAAAAAGGGGGGGGGGGGGGGATTAGACGGATTAATGCGCGCCTAGGCGCGCATTAGTCGCGCTAAGCGCGCCTTTTAGTTGGAAAACACATTTTTCCCGCATTTCCCGAATTCGACGCGTTTTGGTCGCTCCTAGGTGGCTCATTTTCCCCTTTTTTAGAACAATGACTAAACCTAATCACAAAATTCACATAAAAGTGACGTAGACAATGCATTAAGATGACTTAGGGCAGCTTTTAGAACACTCATTTCATTTTGGTGGAAACCCCTTGCATCTTTTTTTTAGCCTAGTCTCATCTAGGTGTGCTTTTTAACACTTTTTACGTTCGTTTTCTTGAAGTATTAAGTAGTTTTTAGATTGATTTAAAAATTTAAAATAATATTTAAAAAAAAAACGTTTTTTTTTTGTGCCTAGGCCTCACCTAGATCTAAACTTGGCCTCCCGCTTCGTCGCACTTTACGCTTGTTAGAATATTGTAGAATCAAAAGTTAGAAGTGTTTTGTGCCAATTACAGAAATACATTTAATGTTGGGGTCCTTTTAAAAAATCATTATAAACATTGACAAAAACATAAATACTATAACTTCAACCATTATAAACCTTATGAAATACATTGTAAACAACAATTTGGCTGTTGGAAAATTTTAATCTAAACCCCCTAAATCAAGCAAAATCGAAATCGTTAGAGGAAATCTTGCACAACCCAAACAAGGTCAAGGCTACTTCAACTATCTTTTGTTTTCTTTTCCAAATCTACAAATAATCAACCCAAATCTAAAGGTTCGTAAATTTTTTACTTCTGACTGATATAGTTCATATGTTGTTTGATTATTGAATAAAAAATTATATTTCAAGATTACTCAATAAAAAGAAAGCAATTGTAGACTGATTTTTAATGACAACTACTGATTCAATACCCTTATTTAATCGTGAAAATCATGAACACGACTTCTAACTTGATTTTGATGTACATTGTAATTGCATTTTTAGATTGATAATTTTGAATTAGTATATATATTAAAATTCAGATTTGTATGAATTTGATTGAGTTAGCATATATAAAAATTCAACTTTGGATCAATAAACGTGATGCATGCAAGGGGTTTGTAAAAATATAAATACAAATATGAGAATAAGGAAAATGATATTCTCTATCACTTTTCTTAAAAAGCTCGCAATCTATTTTATTTGAATTCTTTTAGATCAATTAAAGAGATGCATACATGCAAAGGCGGAGGCACATATGGGCAAGGGTCGGCAGTAGCCCACCCAAAATTTCTGAGTTTTTAAATTAAAAAATAGGAAAAAGATCCACTAAGGGACACGACAATTAGGAAACAGTCACTGGGGGACACGACAATTTTCTCCCTTTCCAATTTATAATGAAATAGCTTAAATCCCTACCCGATTACACCAGTAACAATGACCTTCAAAATATGAAAACAGATCATGAACAATTATAATAATATAGCGTTACTGTATTATATTATTTATAATTTTATTATTATGTAATTTTTGACCACCTAAGTAAAATATCCTAAACCAGCTACTGTAGGATAATTGTTTCAATTACTTGGATATCGGATTTGCAGAATGTATACCGGATTAGCAGTTTGAAACAGTATACTTAAGCACTTTATTTACACATATCGTATTTGCATTTCATAACAGATTTTAACAACTGATAACGTAAAGAAAAATTGCAGAACTATGAATTTGCAAAAAACGAGCAATATAGATAATTAAAACTAAATAAAAGCAAACAACTTTTAACCCGAAGCCTATGTGATACACAATTTCTTTAAAACAGATTCGCCCCCTCACCATACGTACTTGATGTATGATATGAGCGTTTGCTTCCCAAGATACAACGGCAAAGCAGCACAATCTAAACACCACAGATTATACTCTTGCGAACTGGATGAGTGCCAGAACAATATCACCAAAGCAAACAGAAACAGAAAATAAAACTGAAGACAGACCCAAACTGTATGCAGATGAATTTGCAAATGATTTTTTGTGGGTTGAACAATGGAAAAAAATGAGATATATAAAAGTTTTGGATCTTGTAACTTGCCTATTCATTTCAAGGCAATTACCACATGAGTTTTAGGAGTTTCAACAGTTTTGGAAAATCAAAAGTCTGTTGAAAAAAAATTAAACAATGTAGCAAAACGTGGACACTCCTAAGGGGCCAATTTTGCTCCTTTCGGTCCGACATTCGTGTACGCAGGTCGCGTTCGCACACAAGTTCAAGATCCGAAACCTATTTCGGTTCATTATTTGCACCCTCCATGCGCGCGCACGTGGAGAGAGCCTCTATACTACACATGATTATACCATTTTAAAGTGCAATCCTTTATAAAATGGTTTTAGATTTCATCCACTTCCTATGTGGGACAAACCTTATTTTTAGTTTTCCCACCAACATAAACTCCTTTCACATGGCTCACTTTGAGTTTCAATTTTTCATTCACCCGAGCATCATTTTTTACAAGTAAGTATATGATTTCGATGTACTCACGGAGGAGAATACAAATCAACTTTCATCTTTCAAAACGGCCAAACGAGTCCCACTCAAAATTCCATCCAAAGTCAGCTATATGCTGCTCAACTTTTCCAACAGCTACTGCATACATGCATTTTTATAAAAAATAAATAAGGTTAATTTCAAAAATGGTCACTGAAGTTACAACAAAATTTCAAAACGATCACTGAAATGCGAAACTTGCATAAACAGTCACTCAACTTACAATCACTTTTAAAAATGGTACTGAGCAAAATTAAGGGACTATTTTATTCAAATTAAAACCTAAATTAACAAAACATGGCCCCTTCAAAATTGGAGGACCTGAAGTACAGATTCATTTTCTGCTTTCGCGAGTTCGAGCCAATGAGTACTTCAAATCGAAATTTGTTTTGATTAGGGTCAAATTGGGGGAGACCCATGGCTAGGCTAGATGCACCAGGTGAGGGTGTACCCAGCCCAGGTGGTGCGCCACCCTGGTTCGTCCGAACGGCGTCGGAATTCTTGTTTCCCACTACGTTGTTACGACCTTCGCGACTAACATTTTTCTGGCAAAATTCGAGCTGTGAGTTGTTGTTTGGGATGAATTGAATCTATGGTTGAGGTCGTCTATGTGTGGGCTTTCTACTAGTGGTGAGATCCGATCATGGGGGTGGCCGGAGGTGGTGTTTCTGGCATTTTTCAGATTTTTTGGCACCCAAATTTGAGCTTCAATTCCGGTCAGATTACTTGATGAAATTGGGAGGGGTTTGTTGGTAATTGATGGGGGGATTAAAGACTTTCCAATGGTATCCAAATTCGGCGATTTGGGTGGCCAGAAGTCATCGGAATTTCGGTGTATTTTTACTGTTAGAGATGCGGTTGAGAGAGGGAGTTGCACTTCAGACCCTCCAATTTCATAAGGATCCTTAATTTTGCTTAGTGACCATTTTTGAAAGTGATTGTAAGTTGAGTAACCGTTTATGCAAGTTTCGAACTTCAATGACCATTTTGAAATTTTGCTGTAACTTCAGTGACCGTTTGTAAAATTAACCCTAAATAAATATGAATATGAATTCAAATATTGCTTAAATTTTTTTTTTTAAAAAAAAGAGAGATAATGTAACACTTTACTTGACCTTAACATATGAATTAATGTAGTGAAATTAATAAGTGACGTACTCCGTCACTTTTTTTAAAGTCTTACACTATTTCATTTTTTTTTTTTTTGGTAGATATATATAAAATTAATGTCTTAATCTGTTATAGAGGCAAATGAAAACAAAATAACTGAAATTATTATCACAATAGAATGCATATACAACAATATTTATTAAAAACGTAAATGTCATCTTTTAAAAGAGACTAAGTGTTATTGTTGTGATTGATATGTAATTACGTCAAATAAAACAACTGGTGTATCCTTATATTTACGCATAAGCTAAATTTTCACACAATTTTATTAAATTCAATGTGTCACTTTTTTGTTCAAAAGGTAACATATCATTTTATTTTATTTTTAATGAGCTAAGGAATATCACTACTAAAAAGTATCATATCATTTTTTTTTCAATAAAAAAGTGATATATTATGTCCTTTTCAACCTCATGTCATTTTTTTTAATGAGCTAAGAAATATCACTGCTAAATTTATTTAAACCAATACTCCTATTGTATGAATAACTATCAATCCTGTAAAAAGATAAAAGAAAGAATACTAAATAAAAAGTGACAAAATCAATTTGTGGGTTTTCGGGATTTTGGACGTAATTAATATGGGAATTTGTAGTTCTAATTAATTTAAGGGTATTAATATAAATTTTATTCTTTGAGGGTAATGTGCCTAATTTTCCTAAAAAATTACATTAAGCATCTGTTTGTCTCCCTTTTTAAAGAGTTTTTGAGGGAAAATGATTTTTGAATAGTGATTTATGAAGTATTTGCAGTTAAAAAGAAAAAAAGAAAAAAAATTAGGTTTATGTGCAAAAATATTTTATTGTGTAAATGTGTGATTAAAAATGAATTTGAGAAAAAAATAGAATTTTGGAACAAAAAAAAAAAAAGAAGAAGACAAGCAGGTGCTAAATTCTTTAGGAGTCTTCAATATTTCATAAGTGTGGCTATCTTAATTCTAAGTGTTTTAATTATTATGTGACTGATATTGTCTATTGAAACACACTTACACTTTCATGTGACATGCACATAATGTCTAGAATTTTATCCTTTTAATCAAGCATATGTACATATCGTGTAGACATTTAATGTCTAACTAGATATTTGGAAAATTTATCCAAAAATTAGGGACATTTAATTTATTGTTTTCAGTTTTGTAAAACACTCAAAATTTGTTCGATTTGATATTTTTGAGAATAAGATTAAATTTATAACATAAAATTCAAAACGTATTTTTGAACGCTCAAAACGTGGGACATAAAAGTAATGTAATCCCGCCTCCTTCCCGGAATCCTAACCCTTGTCCACCCCCTTCCACCACTGTCGCCAACACCACATTATGCCTTTTTTGGCTAGGTCATGCGTCAGTTGTTCCACCAATTTAGCATGACCATGTGTAAAACTAAATTCCATAGATTACCAGAATCTTGAATGGAATACTTAACATTATTCACGAGATCAATGTTCTTTTATATACCAATGAATGAGATCAATGTGGTAAGTAATAGGCATTTATTTGTGTTAGGAAACTATTGCCCAACTGATGAAGACGAAATAATAATTCCATTTAATTTCGAATTTGTTCATTTTTTACGAATTACTAGTCTAATTTGAGTGGAAACGGGCCAATGATCACAACTCAGGCCCTTTGGCCCTGAACCATGTCAAATTTTCGGCAAATTCCATCGTTTAGGCCCTCAATTATGCGTTTTTGCCGTTTATGCTAATTTTTGTTTTGGCAATATCTTAATCAAATAAACTCGGATTTGATTTCCGTTTGTTGGGGAATGATCCTGATGATTAAGAGATCAAGATCCGTGATTATCTCAATTTCTTCCATTTTTGGAAAAAATAATATTTTTTATTATTATGTAATTTCTTTCCGAATTTTATTAGGGTTTCGCTATTTAAACGTTGTAAGCCTTTTGAGGCAGCTCAGTTTTGAATGAAATAAAGTTTTTCTTGAATTTATCTTGATTGAAATTCTTTTTGTGAGATTTTTATTTTTCCTATAAGCTTCCCCTACATCAGTTGGTATCAGAGCCGAAATTGTTCCTTCATCATGAGGTCAAGGAGACATCAAGAAACCCGTGAAGCCCTAGTAGAGGAAATATATAGACGTGATAAAATCGTATAGCTGCGTCAACAAGTGGAGTTGCTGACACAGCAAGTTGCTGCACTTATGCCACAGCAACATTCACCTAGGGGTCGTGGTCGTCGTGGGCAGGTTCCGATTGAGGAAGTCCAACACCATGATCATAATATTCAGAATGTCACAATTGAAGACATTGAAGAAATAATAGAGGAGGAAGAGTTTGATTATGAAGGTCCGCCTGTATTTGACAATGAAGACATTGAAGAAGCAACAGATGAGGAAGAGTTTGATTATGAAGGTCCGCATGTATTTGACAATGAAGACATTGAAGAAGCAACAGAGGAGGAAGGGTTTGATTATGAATGTTCGCATGTATTTGACAATGAAAACACTGAAGAAGCAACAGAAGAGGAAGAGTTTGATTATTACGATCCGCCTATATTTGACAATGAAGGTGTAGAAGAAGCAGCAGAGAAGGAGGAGTTTGTGGTTGGTGATGTGGGTCAGTCATTGGTGATGAGGCGGAGTTTTCTAACTTTCCTGAAAAATAACACTGACTAGTTGTGTACTAATCTCTTCCAGTCGACATATACTATTGGGGAAAAGAAAAATGTGTTGCTTCCAGATAAGGGCCCTATAAAAGCAGTTGGGGAGGACGCCAATTTACTGACTAGAGTGAAGTTCAAGACAAATATGGAAGGATATGGAATAGTATATGTACTGGTGGAAAAGTCAGTTGACAGTGAGCAGGAGATCACTCGTAGGATTCAGTTATTGTTAGAGGAATTTCATGAGGACTTCCTGGAAGAGCTTCCGATGGATTACTGCCAGAGCCGTCATTTCGAGGTGATAATTCTGATGATGATGAGGTTTCTAACCCCATCAAATTCGAGGACGAATTTTTCTCAACCCGTGGAGAATGATGAAGGCAAAATAATAATTCTATTTAATTTCGGGTTTGTTCATTTTTTACGAATTACTAGTCTAATTTGAGTGGAAACGGTTCAATGATCACAACTCAGGGCCTTTGGCCCTGAAACACGTCAAATTTTCGGCAAATTCCGTCGTTTAGACCCTCAATTATGCGTTTTTTTCGTTTATGGTAATTTTTGTTTTGGCAATATTTTAGTCAAATAAACTCGGATTTGATCTCCGTTTGTTGGGGAATGATCTTGATGATTAGGAGATTAAGATCCGTAATTATCTCAATTTTTTTCGTTTTTGGAAAAAATAATATCTTTTATTATTATGTAATTTCTTTCCGAATTTTATTAGGGTTTCGCTATTTAAACGTTGTAAACCTTTTAAGGCAGCTCAGTTTTGAATGAAATAAAGTTTTTCTTGAATTTCTCTTAATTGAAATTTTTTTTGTGAGATTTTTGTCTTTCTTATAAGCTTCCCCTGCATCACCAACTCAGGTTAAAAAGATTCTTTTAAATATTATATGGTAAACGATTAAATAAGAACTCAATTTTTAGTGCGAGCCAAACCATATAGGTATTTTGTTCACGAAAAAAATATGTTATAAGAAACACAAAACGATGATGTTGGTTCTAATTATCTGACATTGGATGGAGGCAAGGAAGTATCTTGGTAGGAAAGCAAGATGCAATGGAATCAAGAAAGTTCCAAGAGTGTACAATTAAGTCCTTAAACTTTCCAAACAATGCATTTAGCTCTCAAAATTTGTGAATCATTTTCAATTGCTCCTATAAGTCTTTCGATTGATCAAATTGCAACTTGGTTGATCATCAATTGCTCTGATTCAATTCAAATTTAACTCCAATTTCACACTTTTCATGTCAATTGCATCCAAATGCATTCAAATCGAGGATTTATCTATAATTAACATATTCACATCTAAATTAGGTAAATATTCGATCAATTAGTCATAAATAAGTAAGTACGGAAGCAATTAATAAGTGCATATTATGCACTTGTCAATCTTCATGAACCAAAATAAGCAAACTTAACAAGCAAACACTCCTATTATCAATTCAATCTCACAAACATGCCTATTCTCCCAAGAAATAGGCATCGACACGAAACACTCCACAATGAATACGTCAATTTGGTTCAATAGCGAAAATCAAAGTTGAGAAAGAAATATTTGCTTCTTTGATGTGCATTAAGTTGGTGTTTGGAAAGGCCATTTCAAACTCGAAAGCTCTTAGAACATAATAAGAACTATTTTTGTTAAAGTGTTTGTTGGCTTAAGTTTTGAAATTCCCTAAAAAAGTTCTACATTGCGCTTAGACGGAAGCTAAGATCCCCCAATTAAACCCAACACATCAATATATATATATTTGACTCCTAGCCTAACTATAATGGGATGTCCCAACTATACGGTTTGGAGACCAATGAAATAATTAAGGAAGCCGCTATTTATATTTACATTTATATATATCCTCCTACTTCCTATAAAAGAGCGGATCCCAATTGTCACTGTTCATCTCGTGTCGTCCAATTCACATTAATCCAGATTGAAACCGGTTTGTTACTGTTCACCACGTGATGCCGCGCACAATTAGTTTACTGTTCATCTGGCAGGCTTTGTTGACTATCCGTGTTGTGTTTTATATTTTCTTTCCATCTTATCTTCACTGATGAAATTCAACACGGTCGATTGCATTTAATGAAAATATATTAGCTGGCCCTTGTTTTTTTTTTTCTTTTGTCATTTGTCACCATTTAGTTTACTGTTCATCTGTCATATATTTTATGACATACAAATAGAAATCGAATTGCCGACCTTTGTTATCTCTATTTTATTTTCACTGATGATGATGAAATTCAACACGGTGGACTGCATTTAATGAAACGATAGTAGGTGGCCATTTTTTTTTGTCATTTCGCACTATTCCGCTTGCTGTTCGCTGGCATAGCAAGTGGGATCTATATCTTCTTTCCATTTTATCTTCACTGATGAAATTCAACACGGGTCGACTGCATTTAATAAAAATATATTAGCTGGCCCTTGTTTTTTTTTTCTTTTGTCATTTGTCACTATTTAGTTTACTGTTCATGTGTCACTATGACATACAAATACAAATAGAAATCGAATTGCCGACCTTTGTTATCTCCATTTTATTTTCACCATGAAATTCAACACGGTGGATTGCATTTAATGAAACTATAGTAGGTGGCCCTTTTTTTTTTTTGTCATTTGGCATTATTCCGCTTGCTGTTCACTGGCATAGCAAGTGGGATCCATATCTTCTGTATCAATTGGCTTTTTTTTTCTTTTTTTTTTCATTGGGCAGCATTTCGTTGACTGTTCAACTGTCATACATTTTATGACCACCAACAGAAATCTAATTCACTTAATGTTCATTGCCGACATAGCAAGCGGATCCATATCTTCTGTATTTTCTATATAAGTATACAGGTAAAGGAAAAAAAATTGTCACCGATTTTGCACGCGTTTTCGATCCTTCTGCTACTGGCTGCACTCCTTGTGTTATAGGTTCGTTTTGTACATCTATTGTTCTCTTCCTCTTCGATTTAGTATTTAGTAAGAATTACTTCTTCTCTGTTTTGTTTATGTTTTCAGTGTACCGATCAAAAATTTTAACAGAAGTATTACAAGCATTTGTCTGAGGTACTAATTTCATAACTATGGCATATAGGATTATTTGTTTGTTTATATTATTTCGCTTTCATTTATTCAGTTTTTACGATTTGTTGCGTACTATGTTCATTTTATAGTACGTTTAAATTATATTGTTTAATATTATAGTACTCTATTTGTACTGTATCGATTTTATTCTTAGTTCCTTTTGAAGTTGTATAGTTTACAAATTATATGTAATTAAATTTTGCACTTATCACATTAATTAGATTAGATTAAGTTTGTATCGTTAATAGGTTCTTGTAACTATAATATAAATTAATTATATTTCCAGATTTTATTTCCTATGCATGAATGGTGTAATGTCCTTACTAATATAATATAATATCGTTGAATTTTTTTAGTTCATAATTCTTACATTGGAGTTGAAATATTGAAGAATTGTTGCTCGTCCTGTTATGGATATTTTGGAAACTTCTCATGAAGAAGATGTTATTGCTAACATTAATACCATGTTCGAAAGTGGCAATGAGACACAAATATCATCAATTCGTCAACAGCGAAATCAACGAGAGAGAGACAGGCGAAGTAGATTAAAAAATAATTCCAGTAATTATCACAAAAGAAAAAATGACCCTTTATTAAATAATCATATGTTATCTGAAAATAATTTTTCCTTTGTTGCTGAAACAAATGAACCCATAGTCCACCAAAATTTGTATACTTCTTCAACTTCGAATCAAGAAACATCTCGTACTCTCAATTCTGAATATGAATTAGAAGATAGTATTCAAGGATTTCACATCCCATCTGCTGCATATGTGTTACCATTATCGACTTATTGTATACATTGTAATGCACGTAAATTTTATAGAGAAAGTAAAGGTTTTTGTTGTTCTGATGGAAAAATCAAACTTTTTATATGTGACTCACCATTCGACTTATATAATTTGTTTACTTCTAAAGAACATCATTGCATGGAATTTAAAAAATTTGTACGAGGGTATAATAATCATCTTGCTTTTATTTCATTTGGTGTAAAATACGATAAGAATTTGTTTAAGACATATAAAGGTATTTACACATTTAGAATTCAAGGTCAAGTACATCATTATATAAGTAATCTTATGCCAAATAATAATACGCCTTGTTATATGCAATTATATTTTTATGATACAGAAAATGAATTACAAAATCGAATGAATATTTCATCAAATTTTGTTGAATCTACTTTACTATTTTTACTTGAAATCTTGAAAAAAAATCCATATAGTAAATTTTTTAGATCTTTAATTGATATGCCTAATTTGCATGACCATCAAATACAAATACGATGCGATCCTGGACTTGATCAAAGAGTTTTTAATATTCCTACAACATCTCAAGTAGCTGCTGTATGGGTCGAAAATGATAAGAATGCTAATATTCGTTCTCGTGATATCATCATATACAGTCATTCTAATGATTCACATAAAATTCATTATTATTATGGATGTTATGATCCGTTACAATATCCATTACTTTTTCCATATGGAAAATCCGGTTGACATGAAGGTATTGAAAAATATAAAAGTACGCATTTCCAATCTGAACATATATCCACATTTAATGTTTTCCCTAACACAAATATTACTGCAGTTGAATTTATTGAAGAAGAGAATCAAGGTTAGTAAATATATTTCTTACTAAATTTATATGTTTTCGTTAATATATTTTTTACTTTATCAATGAATATTGAAGTTATTTTATTTTTTTATTTTGTAGTACTTGGTCATGCAAAAACACGTACGCAGATATCTTGTCGAGAATATTATTCATATAAACTGCAAATTAGGACTTCTGATAAGTCCGTATTACTTCATGCTGGTAGATTATTTCAACAATATGTTGTAGATATGTATGTTAAAATTGAAAATGCAAGATTATATTATTTTCGTAATAATCAAAAACAAATTCGTGCTGAATTGTATCAAGGTATTGTAGATAGTGTTCAAAATGGAGAAACAAGAGGGAGTAAAGTTGGAAGGAAATTTGTTTTACCACAATCATTTACTTGTGGACCTCGTGATATGTTAAGAAGATATATGGATGGAATGGCTATTGTGCAACGTTACGGAAAACCAGATATATTTTTAACTATAACATGTAATCCAAATTGGCCTGAAATTAGACAAGAATTGCAAATGAATGACGAGGTTCAAAATCGACCTGATTTAGTTGTCCGCATATTCAGATCAAAATTGGAAGAATTAAAACAAGATTTATACAAAAAAAAAATTTAGGTCCTGTTATTGCACATATATATGTAATCGAATTTCAAAAAAGAGGCCTTCCTCATGCACATATGTTATTAATATTTAACTCTGGGAATAAAATCACGTGTGCTCAAAATGTTGATAAAATAGTATCTTGTGAAATTCCTGACAAAAATAAACATCCTCATCTTCATTCTGTTATTGCTAAACATAATATGCATGGTCCTTGTGGAAATTTAAATACAAAAAATGTATGTATGGAAGCAAATAAAGGTTGTAAAAATAAATATCCTAAAGATTTTTGTAATAATACTATATTTGGTCAAAATTCTTATCCTTTATATAAACGTCGTAATACCAATTCGTATATTAAGGTTCGAGGCCAAATGTTAAACAATCAATGGGTTGTACCATATAATCCATATTTAAGTGCGAAATTTGATTGTCATATTAATGTTGAAGTATGTTCTTCTATTAAAACTGTAAAATATTTGTACAAATATGTTTATAAAGGACATGACCGTATTAATTTCTCAGTTCTTACACATGAAACGGAGAAAAATGTTGATGAAATTAGTGCTTATCAATCTGCTAGATGGATATCTCCACCTGAAGCTATGTGGATGATTTTTTCCTTTAATCTATCCGAAATGTGTCCAACCGTTTATTCTTTACAACTTCATATTGAAAATCATCAACAAGTAACATATAATAATGAAGATAATTTATCTACTATTGTTGAGAATGAAAATACAAGAAAAACAATGTTGACAGAATTCTTTCGAATGAACGAGGTAAATGATTTTGCACGTAGATTTCCCAACATATTTTGTTTGGAATGCACATAAGAAAATTTGGACTCGTAGAAAAAAACAAATTGTTATTGGACGAATTGTTACAGTAAACCCTTCTGAAGGAGAACGTTATTTTTTTCGTATTCTTATGAGTCATATTCGAGGTTCTATATCATTTGAAGATTTACGAACTTCACATGGAGTTACTGTTAGTACATATCGAGAAGCAGCACTTCTACATGGTTTATTAAATGGAGATAATTATTGTGAAGAATGTTTATCTGAAACTATTATTTATGAAATGCTTACTTCTTTAAGACGTCTTTTTGCTACACTTCTTATTCTCTGCAATCCTAATAATCCAAAGTTATTGTGAAACAAATTCAAATCTTATATGATTGATGATTATGTACATAAAAATATTTCTCCACATATTGTTGAATTACATGCTTTAGAAGATATCAACTGTATTTTAGAATCTGGAGGTAAAAATATAAACGACTACGAAATAGTGCCATTTAATATAAATATAAACGAAAATGATAAATTGAAAAGAATGGTTGATGATGAAACAACAAATTTGAATATTAATGAAGACTGTATTTATGAAACAAATTTAAATCACAAACAACAAATTGCATATAATATAATTATTGAACGAGTAGCAACAGGATCAGGTGGTGCTTTCTTCATTGATGGACCAAAGTGCACAGTAAAACATATTTATATAAAGCATTGTTACATAATGTACGGTCTCAAAATTTAATTGCTTTAGCAATCGCGTCTCGGAGTAGCCGCATCCCTTTTACCGGAGGTCGAATCAAGCTCATTCAAGATTTAAAATTCCTTTAGAAATATTAGGTGAAATAAGTTGTTCTGTTAGCAAACAATCTGCTTTAGGAATTTTGTTGAAAATGTGTAAATTAATCATTTGGGATGAAGCCCCCATGGTCAATCGAGGTGCTATTGAAGCTGTAGATAAAATGTTAAAAGATGTTAACGATTCTAATTTGCTTTTCGGTGGTAAAGTAATGGTCTTTGGAGGAGATTTTCGACAAATTCTACCAGTAGTATCAAAAGGAAAAAAGGAAGATATAATACATGCTAGTTTAGTATTCTCTTATCTATGGCCTTTATTGACACATCTACAATTAGTTGAAAATATGAGAGCAAAGTTTGATCCTACTTTTTGTGATTACTTATTAAGAATTGGAAATGGAACCGAGCAACAGCATTCTTGTAATTGCATTCAACTTCCAAATGAAATAATTATACCATTCCAAGATGAAATGACATCTTTAAAACTTTTAATCCATAACGTTTTTCCAAATATAGAAAAATATGCTGACAATTTACATACGATGACAAATCGAGTTATTCTTACGCCTCGAAATGATTGTGTTGATCATATTAATAAAATCTTATTGGAACAAATCCCTGGAGAAATTTTTACGTACTATAGTTTCGATGAAGCAATCGATCAATCAGAACATAACTTGCAAGAAGATTTTTTAAATAGTTTAACTTCAAATGGTATTCCACCACATGAATTGAATCTTAAAGTGAACTGTCCTGTAATATTGTTACGAAATATTAATCATTCCGAAGGACTATGCAATGGAACACGACTTACTTGTCGAACATTTAAAAAAAATGTAATTCTTGCTGAAATTACATATGGCGAATATTGTGGCAAATATGTATTTTTACCAAGAATTCCTTTTATACCACTTCAAAGTGATCATACTTCAATTCCATTTAAAAGAACTCAATTTCCAATTCGACCATGTTTTGCAATGACGATAAATAAAGCACAAGGACAAACACTTGATTTTGTTGGTTTATATCTTCCTGAACCAGTTTTTTGTCATGGACAACTTTATGTAGCCTTATCAAGAGCTAAAACAAGCAAGTGTTTAAAAGTTCTACTTAACCCATCAATTAGTGAAAAGTTGCATATGACATGCACCAAAAATATAGTATATAAGGAAATTCTTTGAAAGTACATTAATAAAAAACATAATTTGCCTATTACAGGTTTACCAGGTACATCAAAAATTTTATTTTTATATTTTCATACTCCTATTATTTACTGTTTATTTTTAGCCATTACATTTCGTTCCACTACCTTCGTATTTTATATTTTCTGATTTTTTATATACAGATGTAACAAACGGATAGATTGAGTTCTTAACTTTGCAGCTTCACCACAAGGTACATGTTAATATTTTTCCCCCTTTTTCTTTTGTTAAATATTTCTTTTTTATATAATAACTGTTACAATTTACTTTAAATAGTATAAACCATGTAGTTCTAATTTTATTGTAATTACTTTTTCTATCAACCTAATTCTATTCCTACCAAATTCATTCTTTGGTAAATAAGTTCTTATTTGTCACAATAAAGCAGGAAAAAAAATTGAATAATTTAGTTTTTTTATTAGGATATTATATATACTTAAATTTTTGCATATCTCTTTCTCATGACAATTTTTCTTTCCAATCAAATAAAATATGTAATCAAATGTACAACAATTTATTACCCCGACCATATATTTCTTATTTTACTAAATATCTAGGGACATGTGTTTTCTACTAAATGGATAACATTTACAACTCATCTTCTTCAAATACGTATTCCTTCCGACACGTAGCTACATTGAAACTTGAAGATTTTATCTTTATCATCTCAATATCAAAAACTTTTAAACTCGAATTAATAAATTATTTATTTACATCAAAATATCTATTCGATTTTCTATATCTTCTATAAATACTCACTTTATACTTCAGAGTTGAAACATCAAACAAAAAGCATATATTGCACCTCTGTCAAACATGGCTACACACTATAAACTTATTCCACAAATTGTAATTTCTGAAACTAATTGGTCCGCAAAAGTAGTCATCACCGGAAAGCAATCACCAAAGACTGCTCATAATTCCAGTACTAGATACCAAACTGTTCTTCTTATGGATTTAGAGGTACATAAATTATAATAGTTACATGACTTTTTACTTTTAATTAATATGCATGTATACTTTGTAAACACTTCCATATTTTTTGTTATACAGGGTAACGAAGTTACAGCTACGTTGTATGATACAAACATTACTGCGCTTAATGATCAGCTCCAATTAGGGAAAACATATATTATTTCAAATGCAACCGTAAAAGAGAACATAAGTCAGTTTAAAAGTTCGCCTGATGAAAAAATCTGGACAATAACAGGGAGGACAAAAATTGAAGAGTTGCACGAGAACAACTTGAACTTCATTTTCTTACAATACCAACTTACTCCATTTCATGAGTTAGAACAACATATGGATAAAAACAGTAACATCAGTAAAATTCCTATCAAATATTTTACCGTTATAAATATGTTTTTCAAATATATTACATACAAAATAAATGAAATTATAAAATTCTTTTTTTACAGGTGTTGTAGGTGTAGCTGTAGATGTTAGACAAAAAAGAATCATCCAAACCCATTTTGGTACAGAAGCTACTCTTCAAGATATCACGTTAATAGATAAAGAATTTCAAACTGTGATGTTAACCCTATGGGATAGTTTTGTTGAACGAGAATGTGTTACGATTACTGCAAACCTGGCGAACAGACCAGTTATATGGGCTACTAACCTTAAGGTCTCTTCGTTCAATGGTATAAATACTAATCCAAAGTTTTCCTTGTCCAAATTCATTTACAGTATTTAGAAAATGACTCACTGATTTACTGAATATTTTTTCTTCACTTTTACAGGTATTACTTTATCAACCAAAGCCAATAGTACCTTATTCATCAATTCTGACCTGCTGGCCATTGCAGACTACAAAAACTGGTACTTAAAATAACAAAAAAAACATAAATACAAATTAATTTTTATAACTACATTTATATTTACTTCTTACAGGGTTGAAACTAATAAAAAAGCTCTTGACACACTTACACAAAATAAGCATTCTGTTCCTGTCAGCCCACTGAAAGTATTACCTCCAACCGATGAGGAATTCACACCAATTGCTGAGTTACTGAGAGTCCATCCAGAGGTAATTTCTAACCCATTTCATTTAATATAGTTCTATATTTTATAAGTACACATCACTGTTTTTGACACCTACTCAAACATTAATATTTTCTTTTTTTTTTACAGAAAAAGTTCTATTTGGTAAAGGCAAGTTGGAAGATCACTTCAACAAATCAAAAGTTTTGGTACATGTCTTGTGATAACTGCAACAAATTATCGAACGCAGACATTGAAGAAGATCACAAATGCCGATTCTGTAAAAGTGAACATGCAAAAGCTATTCCAAGGTAATTTACACTGTTCAACATATAACCAAATATTTACGTAACGCTACAACATAGTTCAAAACTTACATAATATATATTTTCCAAATAATTCATTTTCAGAGCAAATGCTTTCGTGCACCTACAAGACAAATCTGGATCGTTAAATGCAAGCATCATAGGAAACGCTGCAGAAACATTATTACAGACTACTGGTAATGCCATAATGATCCATTTCAAAGAGGTAAAATTAAAGTTCTAACGTGCGTAAATATTATTTTGTTTACACTTAAATATTTGTTATTCAAACATATTTATTCTATTACAGGAACCAGATGCAGCCATCAACAATTTTATGAACACTGAAAGTGAAGAAGATTTACTATTTTATATCAAAGTGGCACAAAAGCGGCAAAACCCTACTGAATCCCATTTTGAAATTATCTTTGCATTTAACTCCTCAGGGACAATCATTGAAAATCAAACTGAAACAAATCCTTTGGCTAATACTGTGAGCAATTCAGCTGACTCAGACGAAAACATAACCAGCAAATCCACAAAAACGAAAGGAAACACATGTAGCTCAACTACTGAACTGTTCAGAAATACACAGGAAATAACTACAACAAATCCGAAGAGGTCTCTCTTCCGATCAGATAACACTGTTCAAACATATACGAAGCCACAAAAGAAAGCTCACAAAGGTTCTCAAATCAGTGACGCAGCAATCTCTCCACGCTCAAAAACAAAAATGGAATGAAGTTTACTTTTCGTTTTGTAGAAAGACAACCTCACCTGATATGTGCTATGTATAAAACTTCAATGCAGAAGTTTTCCAGTTAAAAATAAGTTATCGCTTTTGACGCTAATAGGTGAAGATGTTGTTTTGGGGTTTTTTTTTTGTAGAATGTAAAAATTATAATAAGGTACGTTATCGGCCACTATGGGAGCCTCTTTTGTATACGTACTATCACGACTGTATATATACTTTCGAACTTCTGTGCCTTCATAAGTTATTAATTTCGTATATTTAAATTTAAACTGTATACATTTCAAGTGATTTCATAATTGTTTTTCTTAAAAATAATACAACTTTACGTAATCAATACAATTTCTTTTTGTTCTGTCTATACTATCTTCTTATACATTACAACAATTTACTACTGCATGCATAATTTGTAAATATAGAATTTCATTTAAAAGTCATTTCAGATTATATTTATTTTTTATTATATATAAATCCATACTGGATTCAATTAACATTTATATAAGAGTTTTATATTTTTAAAATTAAACGTATTGGGAAATCGCATGCATGCATACACGAAGAAACTCGAATTCCGTCGCGGAGAGAGAAGGTTTTTTCCAAAAAAAAAAAAATAGTTTCAAAAATCTATCAAAACTCCCCTTTGCGCGGACGGTAGCATCGGAAAAAATATTTTTTCCCGCAATTGTTTAAAAAAAAAAAACAAACAATTCCCGTTCGCGGACGGGGAAAGCAGTTTTCCCTGTGCACGGACGGGGAATTGAATTTCCCCGTGGGATACTAACAATCTCACTCTTACTGTTCTTGCACGATTGTTGTTGCCTGCATATTGTACTTACGTGATGATGTGGTCGAATTACGGGGAGTCAAACTCCTCGTGCGTGCACGGGGAGATCGGGACTCGCCGTCCGAGCACAAGAATAGTCTATCTCCCGTACACACACGGGAAGAATTGAAGTCCCCGTGGGCGCACGGGGAGAATCGAAATCCCCGTGCGCGCACGGGGAGAGTGCATTGAATTCCCCGTGCGCGCACGGGGAGAGTCCATCTCCCCGTGCGCGCACGGGGAGTATTGAACTCCCCGTGCGTGCACGGGGAGATTGACTCGGGATTTTTTTTTTTTTTAAACAACAGTTATATTATTTTTTCTTCCAATTTTAAAACTATCATTTACTTGAAAAAATATATACTCCTATAATTATACTACTACCTAAATATACATTATTTAATATCTTTTGAATTCGCGTACAGACACATCAATTTTTTTTTTTTAAACTTTCCATTTTAAAACTACAATTTACTAATATATACTCCCTACTATAATAATACTTATAATACTACCTAAATATACATTATTTAATATATTTTAAACTCTCCGTCCCGCAAAAAAAATTTTTTTTTTAAAAACAATTATATTAATTTTGCTTCAAATTTTAAAACTACATGCAAAAAATATATACTTCTGTAATTATAATTACTACTAAATATACATTATTATCTCTTGAATTTCCTAATATTCCTAGCCTTCAAAATTCTTTTGACATTTACAATAAATTTTAAATTCTATAATCAATAGAAAAAAAAGATCATATAATAATATTAATAATAATACCATCAACTTCCACCTACCCACTTCTCACCAACCACTTCTCACCTACCACTTCATTAACCCAACATACCTACACACAAATACCACCAATACTTCCACTCATACATTCAACCAAATACTCACACGATAATCACCAAATGTTATAATTTCATTACCCTCCATCTTCCCAAATACACAAATTCAACACTCACATTCCAACTTCCTGCTACAACAAAAAGGTAATTTTATCTAGCAAACCAACTTACTGTAATTTTATTCGCAATATTTGATTAGATTTTTTATTTAATTTAATTTTCTAATTTATTTCGTGCTTATTTATGGAAGATTTTCAATTGTACAATAATAAAAAGAAAGTATACGATAAAACCTATAATTACTCATACACAAATTAAAATGAAGCAGTTGAAAGTTCAAAATCAACAAGATGAGAAGTTGAACTAACAATAAAGTAGGTGAAGCATATTACTTATTTATTTATCTTATAATGGAGTTTTTACATTAGATTCCCTGTCTTAATCTTGAGCAGTACAAACGAATTAAATAGTGAGATTATAGTGTCACCAATATCTTAGTTCTTCAAGAATATATATTGAGAACGGATGTTTATTAGATGGAACATAGATATGTTGGTTTTTATTTTTGAGGATTAATTCTCTATACCTTAAATTTTACTTAGACATTTTAATTTTTGACAAGAATGTTTTGTAATGTAAGTTATTATTTATTAATTATCTGGAGATTTTTGAGACAGAATCTCTTTTGTTTTGTAATGTAACTAATTATTTATTAATTGTGTAGGATTCTTTGGACATAATGTTTTCTAATTTAAATTATTATTTATTAATTATGTGGGGATATTTGAAACAGAATCTTTTGTTTTGTAATGTAACTTATTATTTATTAATTGTGTAGGCATTCTTTAGACATAATGTTTTATAATTTAAATTATTATTTATTAATTGTGTGGGACCTAAATTTCACGTGTATTAATGATTTAATGTATAAATTCATTCACTTTGTTACTTCTTTTATAACATTTATGTAACATTTTTATGCAATATCTTTTTCCCGTAATATTTTAATCAATTGGTCCACCATAGGCAAACGTGGTTTTCATGTCAATTATTCATTCTCTTTCTTTACCCTTTTTTTCTACTTTCTAATTAACAATGATAAAGTTAACATATTTATCTAATGATTTCTTTATACAGATGTCTTTGGAATATATCCTTCCTCCAAACCAATGGTATTCTGCTAGCATTACACAATATTCCAATCATCAGTATCTCAGGAATTTTTTTGAGTTCATCAATGAAGAACAACAAGCTGAGATAATGGGTAGTAACTTTCATGCATTTATATGCAGTGTTTTTTATAGATTTGAAGAACAACAACAGTTTAGTGGTAAACTGGTTCATGAGTTTATAATACGCCTTGTGAATTGTGGAAAAAATAATGAAATCTGGATCAAATTAAATGATCAACTGGCCGCTTTAGTATGCTTGAATTTTGCCTTATAACAGGATAACATGTCATGATATATCTCTAGAATGTGAATTTACTAACAATCGACTTAGAAATCAGTACTTCAATGGTATTAACAGAATCAAAATGACAATGCTATCTGAAGCATTTCGCCTTTGTCAAAACGAAGATGATAAATTCAAACTTGGTCTAGTGATGTTCGTAGAATGTGTTTTAAAACCTACGGGAAGATATATTGACCAAAAAACTTTATCTATGGTTGAAAACATTCATACCTTCCATGCATATCCATGGGGTCGACAAGCATATGTTGTTCTACTAAGGTCTTTACAAGCATCACATGTAGAAAGGGTACAGAGAATGCATCAAAATGAACAACTCGAATCCAAATATTCATTACATGGATATCCACTTGCATTCCAGGTACTATTCTTTTATTATATTGTTTTTCCTATTTTATATATAATTTTATTCACTGATTTATAACTTTATATATCTAATATATATTTCCATTTATGTAAGTACTGGATATATGAAGCATTTCCACGGATTGGCCGAAAATTTGGACAGCCTAGAAGTAGAACAATACACATACCAAGGATGTACAAATGGAGGCCGCATAAAGTATTAACAGAAAATTCAATTAAACATTTTTTGTCAACCCATGAGGTATTCTACGTAATCATTACATTCCTTATCATTTTGCATATACAAATACTTACTTTCTGCACTTATGAAAAAAATCAAAATAAATTATTTATTTATTTTTATTACACTTACAGATTCAAACAAACATAATACTACAACCTACGGTAGAAGAATTACAAACAATTTGGAATACAACTCTTTCAATGCCAGAAGACAACCATCATATCATACTTCATGGGATTCTCACAGGACAGTTAAACAATATCCCTGAAGAAGTTCATCAGCAACATACCATACCACCTATTCACCGTACTTCCGTTCCAGATACTTCAACCTCTACTCATGTTAGCTCCAACTATCTTACAAGAGGAGAGATGGAGCAAATGCTAAACACACATAGGCAGCAAATTATATCAGATATGTCTGCTTTATGTGATAACATGAGAACAACCATTGTATCAGACATATCTCATTTACACAACAACTTAGAAACAACCATGGCAGAACAATCAAATAGACAACAACGTCAGTACGAAACAATTTTTCAACGCCAAGATGAATTGTTTCAATGACATCAAAAATTACAGCAGGACTACAACGAAATCATACAATCTAGAATGCATCCTCAACATAATCATCTTCATCAAGATGCTTCTGTTCATACAAGTCCTGTTGTACAGCATACATCAACGTTTGAACCCACAGAAGACACTACACAACAGACAATACAACAAATACAAAAAGGGAAAAGCGCACAGTCTTCAATACCATTAATAAATTATCCTTTAGAAGACTACTCAACAGACAGATACTTAGCACTTACAAATTGGATAGCAACAAATCCACCAAGGTAACCGCTCTAATTCTACTCCACTCTTTTACACATTGTTGAATTCATTTAATTCATCTCGAATTAAATTATAATTTTTTTCACAGCGCATTGTTGGATGATGGATCTAAAAATATGTACCGAATGAGCATAATAGAAGCTATGATGGATATAGCCCAACCTATAACTACTGATGTTAGTAAACTGATTTACTATAATAAATTTAATTTTATATTTAATGCACATTATTTACATCTATTTTTTTTATTAGATTCTTGATTTGGAGTTCAACTTGTTGAGGCGATTCATAAACAACAATCCTATGTCCGTTTCAGAAGAATATGCAATTATGGATTTCAACTATGAAAACGAGTGTACTCGTCAGATGATGGTACAAATGCAAAATCTGGACACAAATACCTTAACCGATGGACCAAATTTACCTATTCTACAAGACTACGTGAATGGCAATTTGCCAATAAATGGTCGTCCATGGTTAAGATGCAAGTACCTGTTAATTCCATGTTCGTATCCAGAAAATACATGGTATTTATACTGTGTAAACATTGATGAATTGAAAACATACATATACGACTGCAGCAATAACAATCATACACCGGAGCAAGTTAGAGCACATTCAAAACCAGCATTTGCTATAACTACGCACTTCCTAATGCATCCGAACTTCACGACCCACAGATCCTTGAAGAAGAAAAATACAAAAAGAGACATAAAGTTGGAAATCATGCCGCATCAACTTTCAGCAAATAATGGGTAAGTATTTAAATTATACGTTATGTACTATACCATTTCATTCTCTGTTTACTATAATTATACATTTAACATACTAATTAAATTTTATTCTCACCTATCTTTTTCATAGGCCAAATTCTGGAGTATTTTTACTTAAATACATAGAATGTTTAGTTCGAGGTTACCCAATAGAATCAATTTCTGCAGACAGAATGATTTTTTATAGGCGAAAGATTGCCTTAGATATTTGCTTCAATGATTACTTCGTTCATCCTCATTGACTCTTCCACTCGTGGGTAATCATACCTGTGGAGAAGATACTATTTATGGCCAATTCTGCATGCATAAGGTTTGATAACTTTCAATACTCCTTTTACATTTCTCATTTTTGCATTCATTTTATTTAGAAGCTTTTTCTTTCTTCTTTTTGCATTCATTTCATTCAGAAGCTTTTTCTCAACTGTTTAATTGAAAGAGTTATCTTTTCAGTGAAGAGGCTCTGAGCATGTGGAAATCTGAGTGAATCTGATATCTATTTGCTTGTAAATCCATTGCTCTTATTTACGCTAATTAATGATGGAATCTGAAGCAAAAACCAAGGTTAGTATGAAAAAAATCGCTATTTGTTATTTTCAATATTTGTTATTTTCAATTTTTTTAGGAATGTATATTAGGGCATGCACATTCATTAAGCCCATTTGCATGTGGACGGTTCTGGCAAAGTTTGTGCTTTGCATTTTAATTGTTAGTGCTTCAGTTAAATGCTGAAAAAAATTGACTTGGATGGAAAAAATTCACAGAACTCTTTTTTCTTCCTTCTATAAGCAAATGCCTTTGGAATAAATTATGTGCGGTAAAAGTTGTTTCACCGAAGAACTCTTTCTAGAGCGATTTAAATAAATAGGTGTTGTAAAAGAGTTATGGTGGAGTTAATATCAAATTGTTTTAGTGGCTCATAAGAAACAAAAAAAAAACTGAAAAGTTTTTCACCGATCAATTGTTATTTGTTTTATTTTGTTTGGCAGTCTTCAGATCTGATGGGTGCTTTGGATAATTGGATTTGGATGCCATGAAAGAGGGTGGACCTAGCAGCCTGAACAAAAAGTTTTCAAATATTACCTCCAAAATGGTTGTCGATGATGATGATATGTATTTTGATGATTCCGATTCCGATTCCGATGACGAGGCTGAAAACTGTTTGAAAGAGTTAGGTAAAGAGTTCCCGAAAGGTTTCTGTAAAAAGGCTTCAACCGCATTTTTTGATATTTGTTTCCAATGGGATCCTTGTTTTATACTTGACATTATGTTCCACCTCGTTGCCTAACTTTCACTCCAGAGATATGTTTATAAATCTATATGTTTTTTTTCCGTGTGTTCATGAGATTGGTATACCTTAGATAATTCATATAATATCGAGCATACAATATTTCACTGTGAATACGTAAACTGAAAATACGAACCAAAACAAGCATAAGAAATTCCAATCCGCCGTGCATTTGTGAAGCATTTTAGTTGCCCATTTTATCCTCACCAATTAACACATTTTCCTCCACTTTATAAACATTTTGCACCTCAAAACAAAAAACAAAAGGGTCATATAAACTCATTACTTGCCACAATTGTTGACTTCTTTATACAGATAGTTTGAATAAATTTATAACTGAAAAGAAATGCAAATTCAAAAACTTAATTCCCGTTTCCACACTTCACACCCCATTTATTGCCATATCCAACAATACACTAACATTTCCTCAATTAAATCAAAACCCGTGCATCGCACGGACACAAACTAGTCCACTTTTAAAAAGATAATTCTATTATATTTTTAATCTTATATAAATTTACTTAAATAGACATATATATAATTAATAAAAATATATACTCTAAATTTATCCACTAATATTTTTTTCATTAAATTCTCTTGGATTTTTATATTCTTTTTAGAATTTATGTTTAATTAAAACTCTAATAGTTATAAAATATCACTAATCTTGAGAGAAAACCCTTGTCCTCTCCATCTGGTTCAAATTGCGTAAACGACAACTTGACCGTTCACTTTTGTAGAGAATCGTCTCTTTGTCATGTTTTTATGGTGGTCGGCAAAAGGCCATTTTTTCCCCTTTTAATGGAATAAATGCTACGAGTCCTTTCAAATTATTATGTTCAATTTCAATAAAATAATGGAGTCCATGTCACATTGAGGTTGGCGGTGATTATAGGAGTTTATGGTTTATGAAATCTCATCTTATAATTTTTGGTCTATAGAATTAATTATTAAATTATGAGAAGGTTGATGTTATATGAAATGGGGATGAATATAGTGTTTTTTTTAATAAATTTTAAAATTGTATTAGGGATGGATTTAGAGTTAGAGTGGGATGAATATATAAAATTTGTGTGGACATATAATGTTTAATTGAATGAATTTAATAAGGACGTGATTGGAATGTGACGTAGATGAAAATATTAACTTTTAAAATTTTAATAAAAATAAATATAGAGTAGAATATATATATATATATATATATATATATATATATATATATATATATATATATATATATATATATATATATATATATATATATATCGACCTCCTGTAATTAATCCCCAACTTTCACACTAATTTCTTGTCATAGTTTGACTAAGCCTTGCACGCAATATCCTTTTCACTAAATGGTACAAATCACTGATTGGTTGGAGCATGAAGCCACTCACTCTCACTCAACCTATGATCACTCTCATATATCTTAGTTTAAATTGTTACTAACATCAGAAAATGTTGCAATTCAAGGAAGAAATTTACAAAATGGAGTCCCAGTATTACATGCCCCGCCACTGTATTACCGCAGCCGATATAGCGGCGATGGGCATACCGCTTGAAGCTGCGGATAGGATTCACGGAAATCTCATCGGAATTATTAGTGATTGTGGTACTTAAACTCCCCACGAAAAATCAGTTGTACGAAAGTTTTAAGTTCGGAGTTTCCATTGTCTTTTAAGTGGTTTCATTGAAAATTTGTTCGTGCAGGTGACTTTACTCAAATCATTTACGAATATTTAACTATGTGAGTATTACGAATCATTCAAGTTATTGTCCGATTTTCTATGACTGAAATACTTGATATTTGTGCTATACTTTTCTACTCGAATTAAAGTCAAATCACGAATATCACATTTAATTTATCAAATTGTTTCCTTTAGACAAAAGATCCATTACTAATATATTTTTCTGTAATTTTAAAAATAATACACCTGTTGTAAAATATCTATTTTCAAATTATTAAGTTACCAAAATGTTGGCTATTTTTTGTATTAGTTTACAAAATTGACATTTGTTTTCGTCTAATATTCAGAAGCTAATATTCAATCAGGTTGTCTACTGGTTTTGTGGTTATTCTTTTAACAGACATTAGGTTTCCTTTTCTCTATGCCACATTAGATTGCTGATGCTGTTCCAACAACGTAGGACAATCTTGGTTGAGTTTGCCATCGGCCAAAAGTTAGGTCAGGGATGGATTCAGGACCAGAATACAAGCTAGGTTTTCCATTTTAAAAAAAATTATGCTGAAAAAATGAAATGGGCTGGGGATTAGACCGGGCTTTACCACCCTATATACCATCCCTGAGTTTGGTGTTTGATAGTGTTACATGTAATTTAGTCCTCCAATTGATTTAAGAAGTATCTGTTGGGAAATTATTTAATTTTCCGTGATGGGCCGACATATGTACTTAACTGTGTATAAATGCTATCTTAAAGTTAAGCCCAAAATTAAAGTGATCTAATAAGGAATTAAGTAATTGGGCTTTAAGCATCTAATTAAAGTGTGGGTCGGACTATATGTGTAGATACCGGATCCATTAGGGTTTGTATTTGACGATGGGCCGAATACATATGGAAATATATAAAGGGTTATGGTCCCCAATTCATGTGTGATTTTCTCATTTTTTGTGGCATCCCATCAACACAAGAATACAAGAGAAAGCATATGAAGAGGAAGATCCATAAAACCCACAATCAGGAATTAAGATGGAGATTTGAAGCAACCAAATTGAAGATTTACAGATCCAAATTCAAGATTTATTATTCAAGTCAGAAATCAATTGATTAAGGTATGTTCCGCGTTAATTCAGTTTCTTGATGGTTTGACATGGAGATCTTGGCAAGATCATAAAATTCAAATTTTAATAAAGTTCTAACAAGTGGTATCAGAGACTATTCATGTTAAATCATTGGGAATCAAGTATTTTTAATTTAGTTCTTGTATATTTTTATGGTTTTCAAATTTAATAATTTCGGATTTAGATTTATTAAATTTGAAAAGTATTTGTTTAATTTTCAAGATTTCAGAATTTCAGTTTTTTTTTTTAAAAAAAAAATTTTTTTTTTGGAGCCACCGCCGCGATCTTGGGAGGCGCGGCGGCGTCGTTATTACAAAGAAGAAATTCGTCGTAAATGACGAGCCCTTTCTTCATTCTCTCATTGCGTGGAGCAGCGCCGGCTAGCGCTGCTCCGGATTTTGGGGGGCGGCGCCGGCGAGCCCGCCCCCGGGTTGTTAAATTTTGGAAATTAGGGTTTTGGATGAATTTTGGGGGCGGGGGCTTGGGTTGTAAATTTGAAGTTTTGAGGTCCTTGGTTGCAATTTCAAATTAGGGTTTTATTTTAAGGATTTAGCCCCTTAAGTTTAAGGTTTTGGTGTTTCAGCCCCCTAAGGTTATAAATTCATCCAATTGGGCCTTTAAAGTTACGGGTTTAATAATTCAGTCCCTCAAGTTTCAAAAATTAATTATTTTTGGACCATTAAAGTTTTAATTTTAATGTTTAGGCCCCTACAGTTTGCAATTTTGGTTATTCAGCCCCTAAAGTTTAAAGTTCATTCAGTTGGGCCTTAAGGTTATGAGTTTTGATAATTCAGCTCCTGGAGTTTTAAAATTAATTATTTTTGGGCCATTTAAAGTTCTGATTTTGCAATTAAAGCCTCAAAGTTTCTGATTTTGTTCTAATTGGCCTCAAAGGTTTTAAATGTTTAAAATTTGGCCCCTAAAGTTTTGAATAATTAATTTTTGGATCCTTAAAGTTTTGAATAATTAATTTTTGACTCCTAAAGTTTTTTTTTTCAATAATTAATTTTTGGATCCTTAAAGTTTTGAATAATTAATTTTTGACTCAAAAAGTTTCCAATAATTAATATTATTGACCCCTAAAGTTCTGGTTCACTATTTTTGGGTCCCTAAAGTTCTGCATTATTAACCCTAGGCCCCTAAAGTTTCAAAATAAAATAAAAGAATTAAGGATTAACAATTATAATTCAAATTTTGGTCTTTCTTTTGGATTACTAATTTTTCTAAATGAATTGATTGAAGTAACATGTCACCAAAGTGACCTCTCTTGTTTAGATTAATTTATTTGGAATATTAGAAAGGTTGTGTGTACGCAATTCATGCGGGTATTGACCGGCCCAAATGAAGGTTAATATTTGGCCGAATTATTTACATACCTGTGGTAATAAATATGTGACAATTATAAGGTTTTATTTTATGTGAACAATAAATCGGTCCAAAGATAGGTTTATTGTTTGACATGGTTTATTGTCAATATTTGATTACTACACCAAGAGTACCACTTACAAGTTGATATTTCTGTCCAAAGACTAAATATCAATGTTGTGCTCGGTCTCTTGTGATGGGGTTTACCATTATTTGAATTGATTAATTGTTTAATACGGATTCCTATGTGAACATGTAGATTAAATATTAGTTCTCTATTCAGTTAATTCATCAACTTCCACAATATCTGCCAACATCAACTCCATTCATGTGCTAAATGGAACCAACTATTAAGGACTGGAAAGAGAACGTTATGATCGTTCTTGACTGCATGAACTTAGACCTTGCGTTAAGGACCGAACAACCCGCTGCACTTACGGATAAAAGTTCTATTGATGAAAACAAGGACTTTAATAAGTGAGATTGTTCAAACCGCATGAGTCGTATGATCATGAAGCGTAGTATTCCAGAATCATGCAGGAGCGCTGTGTCCGATAAGGTAACTACTGCCAATAAATTTCTTGCTGAAATTGAAGAAACACTTTGCAAAGAGCGATAAGGCTGAAACTAGTACGCTTTTGGCATACTTAGTTTCACTAAGGCATAAAATCAAAGGAAATATTCGGGAGTACATTATGGAGATGTCTCATATTGCTTCAAACTTAAAGGCTCTAAAGCTTGAGCTATCTGATGATTTGCTCATGCATCTAGTTTTAATTTCTATTCTTGCACAATTCAAGGTCAGTTATAACTGTCAAAGGGATAAATGGACTCTAAATGAGCTCATTTCATACTGTGTGCAAGAAGAAGAAAGGTTGAAGCAAGAAAGGACTGAAAGTGCTCACTTGGCTAGTACCTCTAAGGACAAGTTAAAGAAAAGAAAGAACAAGAAAGCTGCATTCGGTTCGGTTCAAAATTAACAGTGAAATAAATTTAGTTGTAAATTTTGTGAAAATCTGGGATATATAAAGAGAGATTGTGCTAAATGCTACGCTTGGCGTGTAAACAAAAGTACATTTCTCACTTTGGTTTGTTTTGAGGTAACTTTAATGTCAATATCAAGACACACTTGGTGGATAAATTTTGGTACCACCACTTACATAAGTGTGTTTATGCGGGGTTGTCTGAGTTGCCAAGCCAATTGATGCTGAAAGATTCATCTATCTGGTGCGATGGCAAATCAGTTAAGGTTGAGGCTTTACGGAATTTAGGTTATCATTAAAAACTGATTATTATTTGAATTTGAAAGAGACATTTACTGTACCGTCCTTTTGGATGGAATTTGGCTTCTATTTCTACATTGGACAACTTTGGTTACTCTTGTTCAATTAGAAATAGTCAGTTTGATCTTTTTCTTAGTTCAAATATTGTGGGTGTCAGTTCTTTATTCGGTTACGATAACCTATATGTGTTTAACACGGTTGCCTCTTATAAAGAAATCTTGTATATGGATTCACGTGGTATTGAACATAAATTAACCAATGAGAATTCTGCTTTGTTATGGCACAAGCGATAAGGCCACATCTCTCAAAAGAGAATGGAAAGATTTGTGTCAGAAAGAATTCTTGATTCCCTTGATATTTTCAGACTTAAGTAAATTAAGGGAAAAACAAACAAACATAAGGAGATTAGGTGCCAATAGGACTTCGGATGTCTTAAAATTAATTTATACGGATATCTGTGGATCATTCCCTTCGGTTTCTTGGAATGGTCAACAGTCATTTATTTAGTTCATAGACGATTTTTTCTCAATATGGCTACCTATATTTCATCTATGAGAAATCCCAAACACTGGACATGTTCAAGGCATACAAGACTGAGTTCGAAAAATCGACTCAGTAAAAGAATTTAACAAGTCAAATCTTACCATAGTGGTGAATACTATGAAAGATATGACGAATCAGGAGAACAATGTCCAGGACCTTTTGCAATATTCCTAGAGGAATGTGGAATTTACCCACAGTACATCAGGATCCTCCTAGGTTTAAAGCACTAAAGACTGCAGCTTAAAGTCTCAACAAAGTTCCAAGTAAAGTAATTGTTAAGGGGTTACAAATTTTTAAAAGGTCACACTACCATGTCAATTTTTGAAACGGGAAATGTTCGATTTCTTGAGAATGTAGAGTTTGTGAGGGGAGATAAGGTTATAAGGTTATGTCTTAGATGAAGAATATTTATATATTCCTTCTGTTGCAATTGACAATGATTTGGTTCAGGGACAAATTCTTGCTCCAGATCTTATTCAAGAAGCAATTTCGGATCAAGACAATATTACAAAATCCCCCATACACAATCAAGAGATTGTTCCAGAAAAAGAAAAACAAACTCAACAACCTCAAGAACAAATGTCATTAAGGAAATCCACTATAAAAGAAGAAAGACAATTCTGGATAACCTTATAGTCTTTCTCCAAAAAAATAAGGATAACATGGATTGACGAAAGAATGACTTATCAATCAACTTTCATCAAGCCATGCAAAGGAATAATTCTAAAGAGTGGATTGATGCCATGCATAAAGAGATTTTTCTTCGGTTTCTATGAAAACTCTTTTAGGACAATTATGGCTTCTGTGACATATTTTGGTTTTAAGTTGCATTAGATGGTTTACAAATTAAAGAAATCCATCTATGGGCTTAAGCTGGTTTCCCGAATAGGTATCACAATTTTATCAAATAATTATCTCATTTGATTTCGAGATACATTCAATTGATGATTGTGGATATCATAAGTTCAGTGGGAGTAAACAAATCTTTGTGATGCATCTTTTGTATTAAGGATATAGATACACAAGAATTGTTCTTGGTGTATTTTTGGGATAATCACAAAAGTGTTGTATCAATAAGGTTCTTAAAAGATTTGTAATGCAGATATAAAAATCAAGTAATACCCCTACAATTAAGGGAGACAACTTTAGTCTCAATTAATGCCCCAATGATAAATTTAAAGATAAATAATATACATCAGATTCTCTATGCTTTGGCAATTGAGAATTTAATGTATACTCGGAATAGCACACATCCGGATATAGTATTCTTTGTTGGAATGCTAGGCAGATATTTAATTAACTTGCGATGGAAATTTGGAAAGCAGCTATCAGGTTATTCGGTATCTATAGAGAATAAAGGATTACATGATCACATTCAGGAAAATCAGACCAATTGGAGATCGTTGGATATTCTGATTTTGATTATGGAATTTGACTGTAAAATATTGTCACTAGGCTGCATATTTTTGGATGGAAATGAAAGACCACTTAAGTTCTTTTGTGACAATAACAGTCTTGTATTCCAATAGGAACATGATGATGTCAAAGTTTATAGACATTGAGTTCCTAATTGTTAAGGAATGAATTCAGAGTGGTCAGGTTTCTATAAAGCATATAAGGACAAACTCTATAAATATGGATCCATTTACTAAATGGCTACCACCCGAGGTCTTTCATGAGCATGGTGCTCACATGGGTGTTGCATCTTTTGATGATATGCCAGTTTAGTGGGAGTTTGTATTTTGGATGTTGTCTTTTGACACATAATTTCGGTTGTGCACATTCAGTTCATTTCAGAAATAAAGTATTCAGTTCAGTTCCACTCTAATTAAAGTTTATGGTTGATCTCATAAGGTATTAAGGAATAAGGCAGGACCAGTTGGAAATAGGCATGTTTAGATCACATTACATGTAATTTCCATGCTACACATCCACACTTGATTTATGTCATTTGATTGTGTTGATGTACGTGACCATTGATGGGTTTAGTTATGTTACTTATAACGAAGACCGCTTTGATCCTATGTTGATATAATCAATGGACGAGATTGTTCGGAGATGCTTTTGGTTATGATAGCAAAAGTTTTGAGCTCATAAGGTTATACACATTTATAAGGTAGCATATGTGGCCCAAGTGAGAGATTGTTGGGAAATTATTTAATTTCCCGTGATGGGCCGACATATGTAATTAACTGTGTATAAATGCTGTCTTAAAGTTAAGCCCAAAATTAAAGTGATCTAATAAGGAATTAAGTAATTGGGATTTAAGCATCTAATTAAAGTGTGGGCCGGATTATATGTGTAGAGACCGGATCCATTAGGGTTTGTATTTGATGATGGGCCGAATACATATGGAAATATATAAAGGGTTATGGTCCCCAATTCATGTGTGATTTTCTCATTCTTTGTGGCATCCCATCAACACAAGAATACAAGAGAAAGCATATGAAGAGGAAGATCCATAAAACCCACAATCAGGAATTAAGATGGAGATTCGAAGCAACCAAATTGAAGATTTACAGATCCAGATTCAAGATTTATTATTCAAGTCAGAAATCAATTGATTAAGGTATGTTCCGCGTTAATTCAGTTTCTTGATGGTTTGACATGGAGATCTTGGCAAGATCATAAAATTCAAGTTTTAATAAAGTTCTAACAGTATCTTGTACAAAAAAAAAAAAACATGAAATTTGTGGGGGAACACAAAATTCTAAGCTTCATTGGAAAGGCTTAACCTATATTTTTAATAAATGTAATTTCAATAACACGAGTTGTACACCCGTAGTTATGATCCACGAGTGTCAGTATCATTTCTGAAATTAACTATGAATCAGGATGCTCTCTCTGGTTTGGACAACGACTCCATTAGTTTCAATGTTGGGCAAGTCACTGATAACAAATTTTTTGGCAATGTTCGCCGATAAGTTTATCTATTGTCGTCGTTACTCTACCATCTGCGCGTTTTGGTGCAGAGGTATGCATTTTCTTTCTTGTTCATTGTTTTCAGTCGATGCATTTTACTTTTAATCTAATTATCTCAATAGTAATGCATTTTCTTTCTTGTTCATCGTTATGTCATTTAGGTTTTTGCAGGATTCTGTCTGTTATGTTTTCCTGGAAAAGGAGAAGATGTTAAGTGCAACAAGTTTAACTTATGAAATCAACATAATACAGTATCATGTTTAATGCAAATGTTCCATACTAGTAATATCAAAAGAGGAAACGATGAAATATCATACTTGTATGTCATTCTTATGATTCCCTTTCGACTCAATATACATTCGATATAATAGTTTGAACACCATGTGTTTTTTCAATATAATTGAGTACAAGGTTGGACCTGAGAGTATTTAGAATTGAGTCAAACTTTAAAACTTGAGCTTCAATATTTCTTTTCCAAAGGTTTTTGAAACTAATGTAAACCCAAATCCAAACAAAATTTAATATCCGAAATACTTGTAATCAAATTTTTTTGCTCATGTTTTTCGAGTCGACAAAACTTGCCCGGTTTTATGCTTTTAGAGGAAGTTGTTTGAGCAATTTAGAATGTCCTAGTTGAAATCCAAACTTAAGCAAGAGCACCACTATTGGTTTATTGAGTGACTCCGTGTCATTTCTTATTTCACTTGCTAAGCTCCATCTGCATCCCAGAAAGTATAATAGAGAAGTAGCCATGTTTTGTCCGTTCTCTTGCGAGGTTTTGCATGAATTATTAATTGTTCCAACAAAAACGATTAGTTACTTTAGACCTATAATGGAGCAAAAGATACATGTCTCAGAAATACCTTCTACGCTCAGTGTTGTTAACCATTTTGTCCAAGAGAAACATGTCGATGCATCAATTGATTTTAGCACGTTAGGCAAGTCAGAGTTGAAATAAACCACTACATATTACATTATATGTTTGCATATTACATTGAAGCATTAAAGCTTTACAATTCAATTTTATGATTTAGCGCGCTCCACATTCAAGCCTAAAAGCTTCACGAAATCCAATTCGATCTCCCTAATTCACACTCAATGCACTGTAAGAAAAGAGTGAGTTGCAGCTGATTGATAAACCAAAAATTTTAACACAAAAAACTCAAGTTTATGTCAGCAAAATGGATACCCAATTCATGTCCAAACTCCATCAATTCCAAACATTTAATGAAGATATCTAGACCAGAGAAAATTATATCTTAAATTAAAATGTTGCCACGTAGAACGGTGGTAGATAGCATCATTCTTAAAGTTATTAGCTTGATTTTGATGCAATGAACATTCAAGGTGGCTCAAGTTGGGTATTGGAAGTTTCATAGCCTATAATTTCCAACTTGGCCAGAGTTTCCCTAGAGCATTGTGGAAGAGGTAAATTGCGGGCTGTGCCTCAACAGGCCAGGGTACAAGAGTTGTCATACTGATACCCACGAAAAGTCTAATTCCATACCTTGTAAGAGGCAGAAATCAAACTCTCACACTGCGGCAGCCAACTCACACAAAAACTTTTATTTTAATATCCACCAAAATGGACAAAGGACTAAAAATTAAAAGACCATAGATCCACTTCATGGCCCATCCAAATGCAAAGGCCGAAGCCCATTTTATATGTAATTATGCCCCCAGTTTGACCCCTATTTCTCAAAAACTTATTTTTTTTTCTAAACTCATTTTTAACCACGTATTCTTTCAATAAAATAATTTTACATGTAAGCCCAAATTTTTTTATATATTTTTTAACCACACATTCTTAAAAAAATCACTATTTCAAAATCGCTATATGTCCTTTTGTAGACTTATCCTTGAACGCACTTACATAAAGATTCTAACATGGGATTCATTTCAATGTGGAAACTCGTGTATAATAAAAAAAATTATGATAGTTGTACATTCGTGGATAACATTATGGATGACATTGTGTGATGTGTAAAAAATTGTGTCATTGATTTGAATAAATGTTGTTAAAAACAATGGTTCAAAGTGTTGTCACATCAAATAATGTCATTCATGATATCAAACTTAATATATTTGCAGCAAAACTGTAATAAAAATAAAAGCGCGACTTGGTGGTATGTTAGTAGAATGGTCCACTACAGAATCCAAATGTCATAAGTTTCGAGAAGTTGAGCATGAAACAAAACCAAAAATATTCAACCTTAACCCAAAGAGGTGCAATTTTATTTGAAAAATAACTATTGCACTTGCAACATATGGAGTGCGAGTATACCTTCTCCACATATATTTAGATATATGTTGGTTATGGAAGGCAACAAATCTTGCAATCAAATAAATTATTAAATCTAGGTTTGGACTTATTTATTTAAAATAACGGAGAATAATTACATATGTAAAATCCATTAATATATCTCTTTCAAATATAAAACATGGATTCTGACAGTGCAATGTTGTTGGACTCTCAAATCGATTCAATTGAATCATCATTTCTAATGAGTAATATAAAGATTGTCGCATATCCAATGCTACTTTATATTGACTCAACTCATGTTTTACCACGACACAAAATATCATTATCTCAGCATCTATTTGCATAATGAACAATTATTATCTGAAAAATGTTATCTAACACAAGTCTAGGTGGTAGTGAGGCCACCTTTAATTGTCTATTAAGTCAAAATGCATCACAACTTAATAAAAACAATTAGTATTGCCAGCTCAACTTTTGATGAGTATCATTGGTATAGCTAACATTATTACTATTAACTTTCGACCACCTACTAAATAATCCACGGACTTGGTGTGTTGTTGGTCAACTTGACAAGGGCTACAAAGTTGAGATGAGAAAGTTAGATTTTAATGATAAAATGATACATGTTAAACTCATCCTTTCAAGAAGTGAAAATAGCAAATAAAATTTTACAAAAACACTTATTCGGTCGTAACTAATCTTCATGAGGTATTATATATACTAGAAATCAACATCACACGCTCCACAAAACAAATGTATAAAAAAATTAGAAGGTTTCAAATAGAACAACTAAAATTAACAAACCTCTGTATCTGTTGACTAGGACTGGATGTGGTCCGTTTCGGTTCTAAAGAGAACCGAACAAATTCGAAATTTTCAGGTATTTAGTAAGTGGAATCATTGGGTCCAAATTTAATTGGGGAACCGTTTGAATTCAGTTCCATTTGGTTCGGTTCGGTTCTCAGGTTCCGTACAATAATTAATTTGTTTATATTTACAACAATACTGTATTAATTTGATTATGACATGATCAATCGTAACTCTTACAAAATAACGTAGTTCAATCTGGTGATTTTTTTTGCACATTTCTTTGTTTAATTCTTCATAGATTTGATTATTAAAATCATAAGAAGAGGAAGATAACGAATTCACAATAATAGAACGGCAGAAACGACACTACGGTAGAATAAGAATTTGGGTAAATTTTAGGTCAATTTGATTAAGTTAGGCTTGGCTAAAAATTAGAAATAGTAAAATCATATTTTAGGTTTGAGCTAAATTAATCAGTTAGAAAATTCATTTAGAAAAAAATAAAATAATTTGACTTATTTAAGATAAAAACTTAGAAAACTAGGGAGATTTGGTTCTTATTCGGTTCTTCAATTCTTGGTCTAGAATCGAGAATTAAACCGAATCCATCGTTTATCAATTTAGATACCAGTTCGAGTATATAATTTAAGAAGAATAGCTCGGTTCGGTTCGGGACCAGTTCGGTCCAATTCGGTTTGGGAGTTTTGTCCAGCCCTACAGTTGACCACTAAATTGAGATTAACAAGTTCGTCTCATCTAATCAGTATTTTTCATCCTAAACTTACTGAATTTTTTCTCTAAAGAAGATATAGGTGCAGGGGCGGACCCAAGATTATGGTTCAGGAGGGAGAGACAGAATTACGTAAAAAATAATTTCAAATAAGACAATAAAGATAATATTCAAAATGTAGTATTTTTTTACAATTGTTCCTTACGGCTTCTCATACTTTGAAAACGTCGTATAATAGTCTCGTTATTAATTACATCTTTTTCAACGTACATAATTAAGCTAACATTCATCCATTGGTCTCCAATCTGATTAAGCAGTAGATTCTTCACAATATTTATAGTAGAAAATACTCTTTCAACTGTAGCAATAGCAACCGAAAGAGTTAATCCTAAAGTCACAAGTATGTAAACTAATGGATACACTTTATTTCTTTTGGTCACAACCAACTTGGGTACAAGTTCATTAAATCCCTTCAATTCTCCAAACTCCTTGTTAGATATCAACAATATAGTTTCGAAGCTGATCATCAAGTGCCATGAGCTGTACTTTTGAAAAATCTTTAGAATAATACTTAGCAAGACGAATTAATTTATCCTTGTCAAAAGTAGAGAATGAATCATCGGGGCATAAACATGCTAAACAAAAAAGTAAATCTGTACTTACCTCAGAAAAAAGATCATTCAATTATTGAAGTTGCATATCAATGACAGAATAAAATAAATTCACACGGAAGCGATGAAAATTTGTCATTTCTTCAGTATTACGTCGTGAGTGACCTGGGTGTACAAACATACTATCCATATCATGAATATCAATATTTTGCGTTTGACAAAAAGAAATGACTTCGTCCAAAAAAGAATCTTTCTCATTGTCCCTCATCTCTTGGAGTCTCTGTTTGCATACTGTCACTAAACTCATGGCATTTATAATATCCTAATATTTTCTTTGTAATGCTTTAGACAATTCATTTGAAATCTCTAAGATGGTTCTTATGAGATGTAAATTAAACACAAACTCAAAGGACTGCATTGAGTCCAATAAATTATCAACCTCACATTTTTGTTCATCTGTTGATCCATCAACTGAAATCATTTCAATGATATCAATTATAGGTGAGAACATCAAAATCAAATTAATCAAAGTACGATAATGCGATCCCCAACGTATATCACCAAAACGCACAATAGTATTTTATTGATTAAGATCTCGTCCACTTGAAATCTCACCGTGAATGAGTGCTTCAGAAATTATGGCTTCTTGTTTCTTTCGAAAAATATCACAATGTTTAGAAGAAACTCTAACAATATTCACCACGCTAAAAACCAAATTAAAGAGTGATTCGACCTTCTTGTGCTTCTTTGCTCTGGCTATAAGAGCTAATTGAAATTGATGAGCAAAACAATGAATATAAAAGGCTTTCAAAATAAGTGTTTGGAATCGGTTATTGGAATTTGGAATCCCACGATTCCCACCGTTGCCTACTGAGTTCGCAGGGTTTGAGAATTGAGGGGAAGGGAAGGGAAGAGTTCGCAGGAGAAGAGAATTGGGAGGGAGGGAGGGGGGGTGGGGTGGGGTTTGAGAATTGCAATGTGTGGGCAATTTTTTCTAAATGTTAAAAGACTTGGGCTTGGGTAGTTGGGTGGGCTTTTGTCAAGGCAAAAAATTAAGGCTTGGCTTTTATAGTCTTCAAGACATGGTCAGTGCATATATTTGTAAACTTTGGTGGAGATTTCGACAGCATAATTCTCTATGGGCAGAATTTTACACAAAAAATACTGTCAAGACTTTTGCCCTGCTCTAGAGTGCCACAAAAATGGTTCCAAACTCAAATATAGAGATACCTAAGGGAAGAAAGCCTTGAAACTAGGGAAAGGAAAAATTCTTGAACATCGATATAAATTCAAGATTGCATCTAAGTGCTTGTTGCGACAATCAGGAAACTTTTCGTCATGTATTCATGCGAAGCCAGGTGGCACAAAGTGTACGGTATCGTTATTCAGCCATTCTGAAACTTGATTTCAGCCGACTTCAATACAAAAAATAAATTCCAATTAGGTGCAAGCAGCCACCAGTAGTACAGTACACATAATTATCAACATACTTTTTGTTGATAATATAGTCTTTGGATGAACCGAAATGAAGCTAAACCCCGATTTACGATCATTAATTTCCGCCACATTTCTGGAGAGTTGATAATCTTATACATAAAACACGTTTAATTTTCGGTTTTCACGAATCTCTTGGTCTATTAATAAATATGAAAGCAGAAACCAAAACCTTGAACAGAGAGTGTAAGGATGTGCTTGCAAAGGGGGATGACAAACACATGGATTGAGCTGGACTCCATGGCTTTAATAAACCTTTTCCATTCAAATCATATTGGACCGTGTTCTACTCAAAATTCCATCCACCACATCAGGACCATTTTCGCTCAAATGGAATTCAAATTATCTCATGTTTATAGTTGAACCCAACAACGTGCAAGGCGGCTTGAAAAATATCCTAAGACTTGATAACCAGTGGTTGCCTTACGTTAGATTCAAATAATTTTTTGTCACCCTAACTCCAGAGGTAAGGTTACTAAGTCTATGTGCCGACTGTAACATTTGTTCGATCAATAAAATAAGGTCGATGAATCCGACCCACTCATGGAGTCAAGGTGTAGGCATAAAAACTACTTCAAGGCTTTGGTGGTGTTTTGCTTTAAAAAAGAAACTAGTCTACACTAATCAATAATTATCCATGTACGCGGGTGACAATTTTGCAAACCGCGTACACGGGTGATTGTAACCGCGTATGTGAGGACAACTTGATATGATGGGATCAATAATTATCTATGATGGACATTGAAGTAAGGGTTACTTGATATGCACCATTGTAAAGTACCACGTCAGAGGCCGTCGACTACCATGGGGAGCTCTACATTCTCATGATAGACCGCCACCACCATGGGGTGCTCTACATTCTAATGATAGACTGCCTACCACCATAGGGATGCTCTACGTTATCATGATAGACCGCCAACCACCATGGGGTGCTCTACGTTCTAATGATAGACCGCCTACCACCATGGGGGTGCTCTACGTTCTCATGATAGACCGCCTACCACCATGGGGTGCTCTACGTTCTCATGATAGATCGCCTACCACCATGGGGTGCTCTACGTTCTCATGACAGACCGCCTACTCCATAGGGTGCTCTACGTTCTAATGATAGATGGCCTACCACCATGGGGGTGCTCTACATTCTCATGATAGACCGCCTACCACCATGGGGTGCTCTACGTTTTTATGATAGACCGCCTACCACCATGGGGTGCTCTACGTTCTAATGATAGACCGCCTACCACCATGGGGGTGCTCTACGTTCTAATGATAGACCGTCTGCCACTATGGGGTGCTCTACGTTTTCATGATAGACCGCCTACCACCATGGGGTGCTCTACGTTCTCATGATAGACCGCCTACTCCATGGGGTGCTCTACGTTCTAAGGATAGATGGTCTACCACCATCGAGGTGCTCTACGTTCTCATAATAGACCGCCTATCACCATGGGGTGCTCTACGTTTTTATGATTGACCGCCTATCACCATAGGGTGCTCTACGTTCTAATGATAGATCGCCAACCACCATGGGGGTGCTCTACGTTCTAATGATAGACCGCCTGCCACCATGGGGTACTCTACGTTTTCATGATAGACCGCCTACCACCATGGGGTGCTCTACGTTCTAATGATAAACCGCCTACCACCATGGGGGTGCTCTGATTTAGAGTTTCATCTTAATGATTATTTTGACTTTGTTAAGAGGAGTAATTCAAACCTTTATATATTGGTGTATATTTTAATATAAAAATGATATAAAATTTATCCTTGATTAACATGTTCCTATAGGAATGTGACTCATTTTGATCACACAAATCTTAGAATCTATTTTCTCATTCAAGTCTTAATTGAGTCCAATTTCTTATCGGAGTTTAATGAGTTGTGATATCATATTAAGATTCGAGATTCTATCTTGAAATATCAACATTTTAGAGAAAAAAAAGATTTATTAACAATCCATATGTGTATATATAACACTCAATTTATATGTATATGTATATGTAACGTAAATCAGTTAGGCAAAGAAAAATAGATCTTGCTATCAAATAATTCTAAAAGTTCATTTTTTAAACTTATTTGTTTAAAATAATGTAGAAGAATGACTTGTGTAAAACATTAAGTGAATTTTGAATTTAAAGTGATTTCAAACTCTATGAGCAAATCGCTAAAGTCAAATTTATATATCTATATATTCGCAAGCACAAATTTCTATCACCAAAGAATATGACTTCTGATGATTTAATGATCACCACAACAGTGGATAATCATTATTACCTAAATAATGCTATTTAGCACCAGTAGGTGGCATTGGTGCTCATCTTTAGTTGTCTAATTAATAAAAATTTATCTCAACTTTATTGAAGAATTAATAGTGGATCTATTGCCATCTAGACTGGTGTTAAGAATCACTGGTACCTCTACATATCATTAATTTTATTACCTTCCAACCACATATTATAATCCATGGACTTGGAGCATTGCTGGTCAACTTGACAAGGGCCCACAACACAAAGAAGCAAAAGCTAAATTTTAAATTTAAAGCATTGAAAATAAACTCACCATTTTCCAAAATGAGTTAATAACATTTAAAAAGTTTGAAAACACTTATCCGGTCATAAAAACTAATCTTTATGAGGTATTGTATTTACTAGAAGTCAATATCACACCCTCCATGAAACAACTGTATAAATACAAGTATATGTGGTGTGTTTCAAATATGTATTCATATCAACCTAATCTTTAAGAGGTATTATTTATACTAGAAGTCAACGTCGCACGCTCACGAAATGACTCTATAAATGCAAATGTCTTCAGTTGGTTTCAGATATTTGTATTCGTATCACATTTTCTTCCAACATCAACCTTTTCAAGAGATTTCCTGTGCTTTCTTTTCCCATACTTGTTTCAGTCAATCACTGTCAAGAAGGTCATTTTTTGAGTTCAGATACTTCATCTAAGCACTTCAATGGCTTCTTATTTAAGGAGGACACAAGATGTCCATGTTTTGCTAGTTGAACATGACATTAATCATCTTATCTCAACAAAGCAACTGCTGGAATTCTGTTCATATAAAGGTAAAAATATTCATAACATCCAAATTTCATTTTTTTTTTTTAGTACAAGCATAGCTATGATAGATGAACATTCTTGCTTTAGTTTATTATTTGAATTGATGTCCTGTAATGAGCTTTTGTTTGCTTCAAAAAAAAATATCATGAGAACTTCTTTTCTTCATTGACATGTGTTTTTGTCAAAAAATAAATAAATATGTACAATGATAGATTTTGATTAGTAATTTATTTTAACCTCTGAGGAGCCATATGACGTGAAAATCTCATGTACTGTTCTATAATAGCGATGGGAACAGTGATGTTTATTTCGGCTATAAATATTCTTTTTGTGCCATATTCTGTAGTTAAATGTGCATATTAATGCTTTCTGAACTGTACAGCCTAGCCCATTTGCAAAGTTGACTATAGGTTACACTTGATTTTGAGTTGTTTCTATTTTCTATTTTCGGTTTTTTAATTGTACAAATACAAAGGACATCGTTTTGTCTATGAGTAATTAATGTCCTAGGATCCTTTTCTATGACCGTAATATTTAATTAATTCTTGATATTGCTTGAAAGGAAAATCACATATTAAAACTCCTACAATTTGAAAAAATGACTCAATTTTTTGGAAAATACTTGTCCATCATTCACATTTCGTTGATAATTAAAGTACATGATTGCGATTCGTATTTTTCCATTTAGAAAAATTTGCTATATATTTTATATATCTAGTTTATCTTGCTAATCCATCCGTACCCTATCTAGCTTTAGACAAGCACAAATTAATGTTCGAGCAAAAAGAAAAAGAAGAGGACAAATAAACTGGCAAGATTACGTTGAAAGAATGGATTGTTATTATAAATTTCAATATTCAAACTTTACGTAATTATGTTTCTTTTTGCTTCTGACATAATGGTTTTAAATTTAATTTTTTTTGAAGCAAAATGCGTTGAACATGCCTCCAATGCTTTGTCAATGCTATCAAACGGGAAGGATCGATTTGATATTGTGATGGCAAATATCTACTCACCTGACACAAGCACCTTCAAGATTCTCCAAGCAGCAGTTAAAATGGATTTGCTAGTGATTTGTGAGTGTTGATTAATTTATATTTAACCTTCTAAAGTTATTAGTCTTTTCCTCATTTGTACAAGTCGTTTTGGATAATGCAATGCTGCAAGATTGTTTAAATACTAACCAATATAGTATAATGGAGTCTACTTACACTGATTCTATTTTGCATTTTTTATTCAAGTGATTTGCGATCATGACGATGATATGATGGCAAGAAGTGCTTTAGAACAAGGTGCCTTTCTTTTTCTCCAAAAACCAGTTAAAATGGAGAATGTAAAGTACCTATGGCAACATGTGTGGAGGAAGAAGATATGGGGACTTAAAGAACATGGAGATGTGACGGCGTTCAACAGAACGAGCAATGGATTTGGGACTGAAGAAGAAATTCCATTGGAAAATGTTACGAGTGATGACAACGACCTTTTTGAAAATGGACGCAAATCAAGAAAGAAAGTTAAAACTAAAAAGGTTTGGACAGAATGGAATCAAGAACTCCATGACAAATTTTTGGATGCTGTCATTCAACTTGGTGAAGGAAGTAAGCCTTTTTCTCTTTATATTTTTGAGATTCTAATTGTTGTGATCTTACCAGTGTCTCAAGTCCAAGTCCATAGTCCAAATTTACTAAACTAACCACAAATTGGATCAACTTATTATTGATAACATGGACATTTGTTGCCTTGTTGACTTATTATTGGATCGCCAAATTGCCTTGTCGACTTATTTTTGAATTATTATCATCTTGTTGGCTTAATTTTAGCTCTGCCAATATAAATTTGTGGATCCATCATTGATCGCTTAGGCTTGCAAGTGTGTGCATACGTATATACTATACTAATTTGTGCTTACAAGATAGCACTCATATCTTGTGTAGGATGTTACCCAAAGGACATCCTACAGCTCATGAATGTACCTGGTCTTACAAGAATGCAGGTGGCCAGCCATCTCCAGGTTGGTTATTATTGCGGTTTAAGTTTGATAATCTTTTCATTATACGTATAAACGATACATTTTTTCAAACAAGATAATCATTAACCAAAATACGAAGTCTTTTACACCTTTCAAGTGACTTGTGTTTTCAGTATAATCGTCATCGAAAATAAGTCACTCATACATACGGCATTTTTACTCATTCACTAAACGAAGTTGCATAAAGAGTTGATTTTCAAATTTTTTTTTTTTTCTTCTCTCTCGTATTCCTGATTTTGGAAAAATTCTCTGGATATTTCTCTTTCTAAATTTTTTGTGATTTTATGCTCTTAGAACCCTAGTGACCATCTCCATGGTGCCTAAGGAGAGCTCCAATCCATAGAAAAATGATCCACAACTCCTCATTCTTATATACATCACTCCGAAAGGAATAAGTTAAATATATTGATAATTTAATTCTTAGTCCATCTAGAAGCTTTACAATAGATCTTGACGAGCCTAGTTTTAATATTACTTTTTCCTTTTTCCTTTTCGTAGAAATGTCGTAGTGGGAATTGGAAACCATGTGAATGGAGAAAACGTCACTATAGTGATGCTGTGGCATCGCCAGAGATTGAGGCTAACAAGTCGAAACGAAAGAGATTTGGGTCTATGCCTATTTTAACCGAACATTTTGAACAGCAGCATCTCCAAAGCGAGGAAAACAGTGAAAAAATTCATCCACAAATCTATGATTCAACAAATAATAAAGTCTTTGATTATAATCCTCAACTTCCTGAGGTTAAATCCAAGAAAGATTCAAGTAGATACACATTTGCTCAAGACAACGTTGCAGCACCCTACATAGAACAGGTTGGAAGTAATTTACAAGCAGTGCCTGGTGCTTTCATGTCTAATGAGCCATTTCTGTTTGGTTTCAATAGTGTTACCAGTGGAAACCTGCAAGCATTTGATATTGATCAACCTAATGAGCCAGGTTAGTCCTAAATATGACAACAAAGAATATTTATTTCTCTTCTGTAAACATGTCTTTAAAGCGAGAATAATAAAGATAATGCTTGTAGAACTTGAATATATATGTTTACTGCATCAATGAAATACTGAAGCTTTTCCAACAGTTTCACCATTTTTGTTCCACCACCACTCCAGTCACCATTCCTGCTATTCCCAATCATCACCCTGCCCCTTCGAAACTAGCATCTCTTGGTGGGCACTCTTTAGTTTAATGCTTTTGGCCTTAACCTCAAAGGCTATGTTGATGGTACAAACCAATGTCCATCTAAAACCAACATCACTCATCAACCCCACCTAGAATTTAATTTTCAATGCTACTTTGGGATCTTTTTCTGAACACGTGCATTGCTTTCTTTGTTACGTTATCTGCATCTTCTGAGGGAACTTTGCAGAAGCTTGCCACCGTTTACGCCATACCTTCACACACTTGCATTCACCAACTTAAAGAAATCCTCACCCATCTCTCCCAGGGTACCTTTATTGTCGCACAATGTATGCAGCAAGAAAAATGCTTTCTGTGATGCTCATTCCTTGCTGATGTTCCATAGGATGAAACATTTCTTATTATTCGTATTCTTGATGGACTCAGCTCCAAATTTAAGGATATAGCCATCTGAGCCGTGAAACGGCAATTACTTTTGAGGAACTTCAAGAAAAAATACTTGTCTATGAACATCGTCTCAAATGTGAAGCTCAGAAACAAACCGTCAGTATTTAACAGCCAATGTGGTCACCAAAACAAACGTTCAAAGCTAGTCTGGATAGCCATACAACTCTGGTGGCACTAATAATTTTCGATCCAATTGGAAACTAACCGTCAGTAGTTTAACAGCCAATGTGCCCATGGTTTCACACTTTCCTCTTTAGCTCCAGTCGCAATTACCCTTCCACTCATCCTCGCGGCCTTTTTCTACCATCAGCCATGTCACTTTCATTCTCAGACGAAATCTCACCTCTACATCCAAATCAAGTATTTCTAACGCTGGTTAGTTGATGGATTAAGGAGCATCTCACCACATCACATCCGACTCGCAAAACCTATCTCTTCACGGTAGTGATGATGGTAATGTGTAATGGTACTAGCTTAAGCTTGCATATTACTCAGAATGGTTCTAACATTCTCCCTTCCTCTAAATTGTTTCTTTTATCTAATGTTCTGTGTCCCTTCAGAAAAAAGAAGCTAATTTCTATTTCTAAACTTTGTCATTGCAATCATGTCTCAGTTGAATTCTTAAGTTTTTCATTTGTGGTGAAGGATCTTCGTATAGGGGCACCAGTGATGAAGGGGCATAAGTGAGATGGAGTTTATAAGTGGCCTCGTCATCGCACGTGGCTTCTTCTTATAAACCGATCTGGAAAACCTGTATCCAACTCTGGCACAATCGTCTTGGTCATCCTTCTATTAGAACTCTTCTACACATTATTTCTTTGCATAAACTTTGTCTTCCGATTTTCATGAAAGGATTTTATGTAATGCTTGAAATTGTAATAAAATGCACCAACTTCCATTTTCTGTTTCAACTTTAACGAGTAGTGCAGTGTTTGAATTAATATATATATATTCAGATGTATTGGGTCCACCTTGTGTTGTGTCATTTGATGATTTTCAATATTATGTAGTGTTTGTCAATCATTTGACAGAGTATTTATGGCTATTTCCAAATAAATTTAAATTGAATATCGTAACCATGTTCACTAAATTCAAATTAGTAGTTGAAAATGTATTACAAAAACAATTATTAATTTCTCTTTATTCCAATGGCGAAAGGTGAATTTCAAGGCCTTAAAACTTTTCTTGAATCTCGTGCTTTAAGCCACTTTCTCACCCCTCCTCACACCCTAAACAAGAAGTGCGGAATGTGTGGTTGAAATTTAAAGTAATTTTATTGGTTTATGTGTGGAATATTTTATTGAGTGAATGTGTGTTTGAGATTGTTTACTGTAGAAAACAATATTTGTAAAAATGGTAAACAAACAGGGGCGAAATATACATGCAAAATGGAAATTAAATATTAACTCTCATTCAAGGGACCAATTGTTTGACGTCGTGATTTGGGTTGAGAGTAGCTACTTGAAGAATCATTTATCTTCGAACTTCAGTTTTATGTGCATAGAAATTTAAAAATTGATCATCAACAAAATCCCAAGTTTCTAATCTCCAACAATCAAGGGCGGAGCCGAACCAGATAAATGGGGTGGGGGTGAAAAACATAGTCAATGTCATCCACCACATTTAAAGTTAATTTCAAATTTAAATTTTTTACTAAACAAAAAAAAATTATCATTATTTTTAAAAAGAACATAAGTTGTTCTTAACAAATTGAAAAAAATAATATTAATTAATTAAAAACAAAAAATAAATAAAATTAAAATAAACATGACGTTAAATGTGGCAGGCGCCCCGTCCCGTTCCATCCCGCTTTAATCAAATATGGGAACGAGAAAATGTGACAAAAATATCTATCAAAATCGAAGTGAAAGTAATCGACCCATCTCATATGCGCATAGCTAGTACATGATAATCACACAATCATAGGTTAAAGACCTCACGTGCTATTCTTTCCCAAATTCTATAGTTTCGCCATTTCATGCTCTCCTATATTTTATCGTCACCTACCCTATCTTCCCTTAAAAACAAATGAAAAACAAAGACACCTACCCACCTAACCCCGCCCCCATCCCCCTCGTCCCGTCTCTCTCACCTAAGTATTAACGCCCCCTCAGCTGGACTGTATCTCCAACCACCACCAAAAGCCATTTTCAACACAAACAAACACACGTACTCTGCCTTCTTCGCCCCTTTTGACGGATTTTCCCATAAACCCTTCTTATATATCACTCATATTCTCTCTCTCTCTATACTAACTACATACACATACATACAATGGCGTTAACTCCTTCCCAGCTATCAAAACCAATTTTCTCCACCAAACCCACCTCACAAACATCGATTTTTTCACTATCCACAAGCCAGAAAATCAAATATCTGCCGTTTACAATCCGTAGTTCCATTGCCGTTGCACCGGCTGCTACTGCAGCAAAGGTGGCCTCGGAAAAGATCAAGACAGTGAAGGCGCGGCAGATCATAGACAGCAGAGGCAATCCGACGATCGAGGTCGATCTTGTTACGGGGGAAGATTCGCTGTATCGATCTGCTGTCCCAAGTGGCGCCTCCACTGGGATCTATGAGGCCCTCGAGCTCAGAGATGGGGACAAGAGTGTTTATGGGGGTAAAGGGGTTCTCAATGCTGTTAAAAATGTCAATGATTTCTTGGGTCCCAAGCTCGTTGGTGTTGATGTCAGGTAAAATTAATGTTACTTTGAAAATCTCCCTTTTTCCATTTTAAGGTTAATTTTGTGCTTTTATGCTTGTTAAATAGGTTGTATTTACTGTGCTCTAGAATCCAAATGATGACACCATGTTCGAGTTCTGACTATAAGTATCTTGAGAACTGAGTCCAAATTTGAGATACTCCTTCATGAGTTGGTATAGAAGCTGGGGATTAGGCTAGAACCGAGCCTTGCATGGTGGACAATGAACTTCTTTGCTTGTTGCTTAGTATGTGTTTTGTTCGGTGAAGATTGTGCATGGTGCATTTGCTAGCTTTGGATTAATGGATTGTCAAAAAAAAAAAAATGTTAACTATTATAGTCACCAATTGGAATTCATTTTTTATCGAAGGCCTAACACGTCTACAATTTTCATAAATGAGTGGCAACAAGACTTGAATATACAACCCATGTGGGATACCATGTTGAATTGCCTTATCTGAAAGGTTCAGTTGTTAGAGAGGGAAAACGTTTCAACAACATGATGGTAGAAGCTGCTGATTAGGAGTTTGAGTAAAGTGGAGATAATGCTTCTAGCACATATGTAGTATTTGCTATAAAAACATTCATTAGGTAAAAATTTGGGAATGGATAAGAGGTTAAATAGGTTCTGATGTACCGATAAATTAATTGAAAGATGAGTTATCTGAACAGTCTAACTGTTTAACCTTGGTACTGGCATAGGCTGTGTTACGCTGTTAGACAAGTACGTACAATTTAACGAGCCTGTTTGGTACCGATTAAAATTCAATTAAAATTGAAAATATAGCCGTTATTGGGCCCCACTCGTCTAATAACAGTCAACAATAACGGCTGATTTTTCAATTTTAATCCTATTTTAATCTCTACCAAACGGGCTCAACATTTCATCTAGATCAGCTAGATGTGTCCATTGCTGAATTTTCTCTCTGATATGTTCTTCCATAGCTTTTGTACCGAATCCCTCCACTGAGAATTTTGCTGTGTCTTCTTTAGTAATGGAGGTGAATTGCTTTGGAACTATGTTAATAACAGAAAGATGTTCTCAAGCTCTGGAAAAAAAAAATCATATTAGACAAAGTCCCACAGTTCTTCTGTTATTAATCATGACATTTTCAGAAGTGCGTGATTAGTTAATTGAGATCAAAACGAGTTAATAAATCATCATATTGGTGATGTGGTATATATATCATGTTTTTCCTGTATCACTTCATCGCAGAATATAATTAGATTATGTCTGAATAGTTTTACATTTTGCAATTTTTACGTCTATCCTTTTTCATCATTGCAATATTTTCCAAAATACTATTGATACTGACCACTTTGCCTTTCTTCTATACAAAGGAATCAGGCTGATGTTGATGCGATCATGCTGGAGATTGATGGAACTCCAAACAAATCAAAATTGGGGGCGAATGCAATTCTAGGAGTTTCCCTTAGTGTATGTCGAGCTGGTGCTGGAGCAAAGGGGATACCCCTCTACAAACACATTCAGGAAATATCAAACACCAATGAGCTTGTTATGCCAGTCCCAGCATTCAATGTGATTAATGGAGGTAGCCATGCTGGTAACAACCTTGCCATGCAAGAATTCATGATACTACCAGTAGGAGCAACCTCATTTTCTGAGGCACTTCGGATGGGTAGTGAAGGTCAGTAAACTAGATATTTCCCTCCTCGTTGAGGCATTCCCTTAATTGCTCCCAACATAATTTTAGTTGAGATATGAATATATTACAGGATAGTCGATCAACTAAAAGGCGTGGTCAAGTATATCCCTGATTAAATAGTACCAAATTTGAGGCTTGGGAATAAGTCCCGCCAATACAACTCAGATCCATCTAATCATCTGTTCCTGTCTCGCTTTATATGTGGGTTTCTTGCATGCATGAAAAACAAAGGAAATTGGTATATGAAAAGGTTATCCTCGAAGTATTTGTGTAATACTATGAAGAAACTTGTCCACGTCTCTCTCTCTCTCTCTATGTATGATTTTGGTCATTAATTATTGTATTTGTGACGAAGTATTATGCAATAACCTAACACTAATTTTCTTCACTTTGGCAAAAACAGTTTATCACATTCTGAAAGGAATTATCAAAGCTAAATATGGACAAGATGCGTGCAATGTTGGGGATGAAGGTGGATTTGCTCCTAATGTTCAGGATAACAGGGAAGGATTGGTATTGCTCATGGATGCAATTGAAAAGGCGGGTTACACAGGAAAGGTAAAGTCACCTCTTCTGTGTCTCCTTCACAATTGCAATGAATTTTCACTTGTATAATATGTGGATTAAAAAATAATGGTCCAGATCAAAATCGGTATGGATGTTGCTGCTTCAGAGTTCTTGACGAAAGATGGGAAGTATGATCTCAATTTCAAGAAACAACCAAACGATGGTGCTCATGTACTGAAGGCCGAGAGCCTTGGTGATCTATATAGAGAGTTTATCAGAGATTTCCCTATTGTGTCAATTGAAGATCCATTTGACCAAGATGATTGGAGTTCATGGTCATCACTACAATCCTCAGTTGATATCCAGCTTGTGGGCGATGACTTGTTGGTTACGAATCCAAAAAGAATAGCTGAAGCAATTCAGAAGAAGTCTTGCAATGCTTTACTATTGAAGGTATGATTTTATAATAAATGCTATACCATAGTAAGCCCCCCCCCCCCCCCCCCAACACTTAATATTTTTTGACTCTTTATGATTTTCTCATTTTATCTAATTGCCATGGTTCTTTTTTTAGTTGGTTCTTGGCATCTCTAGATACTGTTAACCCAACCAGTATATATATTTTCTTGAACTTTGCAAGGTGCTTAATTTACGTTGACCATTTCTTGGAAAGGGCTTGATACTATGAAAAATATAGGCTAAGACAGTTTTTCATCTGTACCACTTTCAGTTAATTATGAAGATAAGTTTGGTTTGGGGGGGAATGGTGGGGTTTCTTTAAATCTAGTCATAATTTAGATGCAAAAAACCTTGGTGTGGTCTCAATCATGTTGTATTGTAATTGAGCCAAATCATCACAAGTTTATACAACTTGTGTTATTTGTTTTGCTGTTCTGTTCCGAACTTAGCTATCAGTCAATGAAGTCAGATATGCAGTAACGTCCAGGAAATCATTGGATGGTTATTATACGGATACATTTGAATATATGAGCAGAAAACATGAATTCCGCTGATATTTGAACTAGTCAAGAAACAAATATATTTACATATGATATACATCTCTCTTCAACACTTCTTGTATTAATGGAGTTTCGATAATAATAGTATTTCTTCAGATTTTCACTTTAAGAAGAATTTCTTCGAAATTCGTGATTTTTTACATTATGCTCTGAATTACTCTATGATCTTTTAAATATTTGAATAGATTGTTCGTGAAAGATTTATCAGTATTAATACTATGCTCTGATTATACTTACTTTTACCATTTGACGTTATATATGAATTGGTTGATTAATGGCAGATGCATTTTGGTGCTGAAACACAGCTCACTTAAACCCCCTGGATAAATTGCAGGTTAATCAGATCGGTAGTGTCACAGAATCCATTCAAGCAGCACTGGACTCAAAAGCTGCTGGATGGGGAGTGATGGTCAGTCACCGTAGTGGTGAAACAGAAGACAACTTCATTGCAGATTTATCTGTTGGTTTGGCCAGCGGACAGGTTTGTCAACTATGATATTTGAAGCTTTATTCATCTGTTTTCTCTACGATTGTTAATCTAAATCTTTGTAATTTGCCATGTAGATCAAGACAGGAGCTCCTTGCCGAAGTGAGCGGTTGGCTAAATATAATCAGGTAGGAATGCAACGTCTTTCTTTAATTTGCCCCCTGGATTTTGTGATTTGTCCTAGCTGAATGATCTGTTAGGCTATTTAGAGCTTGTTTGACTATATGTAAAAATAAGTAAAATTTAATCTAAGTACTATTGTTTTCAAACACTTTTTAAAATGTTACATTTTTCTTATTTTCAAGTAAAAAATATTACTTCTTTTGAAGTTAACTCTTACCTTACTTCGAAATAAGTAACTTATTTTCAACTTATGGCCTTTGATATGGTTGCAGCTTCTGCGCATTGAAGAGGAACTTGGAAATGTCCGCTATGCTGGTGAAGCTTTCAGAAGTCCTTAAGCAAAGAGTAACTTCAACTTCTTCTATTTAAACGAGTCCATTGTATTACAATGCTACAACATTAGTTCCCTGAAAGAACATCGAGTTTGGGCATACTATAGAGTTCTTTCCACATCTTATCCACTTGAATCCCGTAAGCCTGGCATAATATCGGAAAATAAAGGGATAGAGACCTAGTTTGTGATTCTGTTACCGGCTTAATCTGGTTCTGTGATTTGTATTTCTTTTTTAACGACAAACTTTCTGTCCAATCCAAACAAGGACTTGTAGTTTGAGACAACGAATGATTTTCTGCATTGGGGTGTGATATTCTGGTAATTTGGATGCGAGCATGGTCAAAATGCATGGGATATTCGTATTTTTCTTATGATTGTTTGTTTCTTCACGTGCTCATCGAAAAACTTTTATTATATACAAACTACAAAGCAAGCAAAAGTTTCTAAAGTCATTCATTCAGATATAAAAACTACTACTACCAGTTCTCATCATCCAATTAGAGAAATAATTGGAGCAAGCTCACATCTACGAACATGAAAGTAATAATTCAAGTGAAGACAGTGAACAGAAGAGGGAACAAAGAATTGGTGTTTCCCATTTGTGATTTCTTTCCGTTTACTCAGAGGCTACATGAATCGACGTGAAAAGACTCGGGAAACTTGGGGAAGCATAACAGCACCGGACTGACAATTTATAAGGCTGTAGCTAAGAATTATGTGTTTCCATCTCTTCAAGCTTCACGGTAAGCCTTTGTTTGTTTGGTTCCGATAAAAATCACTTTTATTAAATTTTAATAAATATTATTAAAATATTTGGTTGAAAAGTTGATCGAAGTTGTGAATTTCATGAAATATATGGTTGAAAATGAGTTTATAAAAAAAATTAAAAAATCTTAAGAATTGAGGACCAATCAGGGGATAAGTAAACCTACAAAATAAAAACGGTTTTTCTATACTTTTGGTCCTATAGTATTCACTTTTTGTGAATTTAGCTATTGTTTGAAAAGTAATTCTATTTAGTTTCACTAGGATTATAACTCAGAGCGGATCTGATAGTAGGCTGCACTTGGTTGTAGCATATTGTTGCCCAAATCTACATCCACTAAAAATGGTACATTTAGATGAAAAGTGATTTTAATTTTAATCTATAGCTCACTAACAAGGGAAAATTACATAGATCAGGTGTTTAAACTTCAAAGTGCAAAAATAAGATATGAAGATTTTTTAATCAAAATTCAGGCGATTAAATATTATACCATCCAAACCCTAATTTTATTTCATTTGTCACCCTTCCTCTTCTGACTTCTCCCTTTTCATTTCTCTTCCTCTTCTCCCTAATCATTTCTCTCACTTCTATACCCATCCAAACCCTAAAATTAATTCCCAAACCACCTCTCCATTCTCTCTACCGTCACCACCGTTTCTCTATTGTCAACCAGCCATCACTGTAGCAACCATCGTCTCTCTATTTTTGAAGGTGTTGTTCCGTGAAAACCATCGACTAGGTGACGCGAGATGACCAGTTGGTGAAATCGTCGGGATGATCAGATTTGAGTCGCTGCTACTAGTGTTGCTGTTCATGGTAGTGGCGCCTGGTCTCGAGACGTTGTGTTGGCTGTTGTTCCAGGATGGAGTGTTGCTTGTTATTCCAGGCTGGCTGTTGTATTCAGTATTGGCTGATGGCTGTTGTGTTTGGTGTTGATGGAAGTGAAACTATGGTGGTGGTGGGTTGTGGTGTGGTGGTGGTAGATCTGACAGGGTATGTTGGATCTGATGGTGATGGAGGCGATGCTTGGCTTGGGCATGGTGTTGTGTGGGTCAAGGTGTTGGATCTTGATCGGAGGTGGAAGTGGGGTGTTGGTTAATTTATGACCAACCATTTTGTTATTGTGACCTAAAAATTATATAATGTGACCAACTAATTTGAAAATATGTGATTGTGTGACCTATAAATTTTGAAATCTGTGATCGACAAATTAATTGTGACCTACAAATTTTTTTAAATGTGACCATTAAAAAATCTGTGACATGCAAATAAACTGTGATCGAAAATTAATTTTTAACTAATTAATATCAAATTAATTAATAAATATCCGATTTTTGCAAGTTTGAAATTTAACACCTGATTTTTACAATTGTCAAAGTTAATACCTGATTTGTGAACTCTTTCCACTAACAATACATATCACTTGACTAGTCCAATCAATTCCTAAACTAATTTTCTGTTTTAACTTTGGGCCCAATTTTTAAAACTAATATGTTTAACTTTTAGTCCATAGTCCATCCCACTTGATTTGATTCCTTTCTTCAAAACTTGACCACAGGCACATGAAACTTTTGAAGATCAAATTGAAAAAAAATTGAAATCTTTAAACCTTAAATATTTTCACCCACACATCAGAGCCGTCAACCGTCGACCACAAATTGAAACTATTGTAAATTGTAAGTATTTTCATATTTTCAAGACATCGTACAAGGGCCGGTCCTTGGGAGATTGTTAAATGGACTTTGGGTTATAGGTGTCTATTGCCAATTGAACGTTTTTAACTTTTGTATGTCTGCATGCCACCTGTGTAATTGAAATTAACGAGAAATTACCAATTGATTTTTATTTATTTTTTGACCAATTGAACTTAATAAGAAATTGCTGATTGAATATTTTCAACGTGCCTCGTGTGCAGTTGCCAATTGAATGTTTTTATCTTCTGTATTTCAGTATGCCAATTTGAATTATTATGCAATTTGACTTGACAAGAAATCAAGAATACACATATGATATATTTGAAATGCAAAGCTATCTCCTGTGCAATTGTGCTTGATGGTTATCAATTTATGCTTATGGACTATAGAAATGTTTTGGTTTTTATGCATTTAGATTTAAATGGTAAGAAGATCAACCTTATACTAAGAAAGGAAGAACCGTGTTATTTTTCTTTTGAAAGAACAACAAATTTGAGGGTACTCTAATTCCAAGTGTCCATTCCTCCAATTTCATCTCCTGAAGTTAAACAGCCTTCAGTTTCTACTTTCTAATCTTGATTTGGAACCATTTGATTCTATTAAATGAGATCCTGGAAAAAGAAAGCAAATATATGAACATTTATTTAATGAAAGCAATCAGATTAGGCAAGGCCTTATTAACAAAAACTTTTAGAGTGTGTTTGATTGGTATGGAAAATATATCATATAAAAGAAAATATTTTCTTTTTTTTGAGGAAAACAAAAACCCACTACTCCCCGATAAAATTGTTTTCCTTAAAAACAAAGAAAATTAGATATATTTTTAAAAGTTGGAAAATATATTTTTCAAAGAAAAAATGGCAATCAAACACTTCAAAATAAGAATTTTGGTGAAAAATTGACATTTTTCGTGGAAAATAAATGTAATCAAACACACCTGTAGAGTATGAGTTTTATTCATACATTAAATTTTTAAATATTTTTGCCCCTCGTAAAGTTGATTCATGGCTCCGCCCCTACGTCCGTCTAGATGATGTTATTTATTTATTATTTAATGACACATTAGCGTCAAATATATTGGTGTTATAACCTCGGTGAGGCTAAATAGCATCACTCTTGTTTGAATTTTGACAAAAAAGAAATAAAAAATAAAAATGCCTTGTATTTCATTTGCAGAAATGTCCTCTCCGTCCAAAATGACCATTAAAGGTAGCGTGGATTGCACATCCTTAATTTCAGGGGGACAATTTTGTGACAAAATTTATGTTTGCTCTTAAAATAAAATTTAAAAAATGAGTAAATTGCTTCAATTGTTCCAAAAAAAACCTTTCAAAAAAGAGCCCCGAGGTCTCAAATCTTTCATGTTTGCTCCAATCCTTTAAATTAATATGCAGCACAAGGTCCATGATTGAAAGATTTTCCCCAATAAAATTGTTAGTTGACTAATAAAACACTCAGTGACCAATATTTGACTAGTCTAAAAAAAGACAAATGGGTTTTCGCATATTATCTCATTTAAAATAATTAAAATGTTTAAAAAGAGAGAAATAAGAAACGACAAAAAATAGAGAGAGAGAGAGAGAGAGAGAGAGAGAGAGAGAGAGAAATAAAGCCCTTGTTTGCCCCCCATCAAATTTCATTCCATTACATTAATTTTTTCTCTCTTTTCATCTCAACCATCCATTCATCAAATAAAATAATAATACACACAAATCTAAAACTTTTAAACCACACATCTCCCATCAATCACTATTCTAAAAATTTTCAATCCCCTTAAAATCCCAAATAATGGGGGCCAAACAGGGGCAAAAATTCATGAACAAAAAAAAAAAGTGAAAAAGAAAAGAAGAATGGTTTTCTTCTCCACTTACCCCAACTTGAGCCGGCTCGCAAGCCTACTCAGAACACGTTGCTACATTTGTCCTTGCTGCATTTTGCATGATGATATTTTCTTGCATTTTAGATTTTTCGCATGATAATTTTACCTATAAGAAGTGTAACGTCTCGAAATTTTATAGAATAAAACTATTCTATATGTTATATTGTTATAATTTTAGAAAGTTGATGAACTAAGGTAAAATGGTATTAAATCCAATATTATTTTTGGATCAAATAATTAATTAATGATAAAGTGATCATTTGGATATCAATATTGGACTCCTTCTAGAACTTGTAATTAATTAAAGGGCTTCAACTTGATGAATAGTTAGTTCATATAAGTTAAGTCCACATTATTTCAATTCACATATCGTATTTAAAGGGTATTATTTTATTACTTAATAAAATAATTTTTAAGATAATTAGGAAAATAAAGTAATATTATATTACATAAATCAATGTTTATATTTAAGTTTGAAAAAAAAAATTGAGGATAAATCCACCAATTATCTCTCATGTTCCCACTAACTTCTAACCACGTCACATTATTCCATAAACTCACATTTCTTTTTCTCATTTCAAATATCTCTTAATTTATCTTCCGCTATATAATTATTCTTTTACTTTCATTTTATTTCCAACAACAAAACAAGTAAAAATAAAATAAAATACCTTCATAAAATCTTTTCATAAATTTTTGGGCAGCTTCAAGATGTACAAAATTTGAGTTATGGGCATCAACTCCAGATTTTCAAAGGTTTAAGATAGGATTACGAAGTGCAAGTGATTTGTCTCGTTTAATTTTATTTATTCGTGTTGATAAATGTAATGTTAATGATAGATATGATATGATATGGCCATCCGGTACCAAGATATGATATATTGTGAGTTCTGACCGATTTTCAAAGACATGATATGACGGTATAATTATTTTGATGCATAAATTGATATTTTTATTTGGGATTACACAATCACTCATATCGTACTGAGTATTCTCATATATTCACTATTTTCCTATCTCTCACGGGCTAGAACGAGTCGTTGGTTAGCGGACGGTGAGGTGTTGTTTTTGTGCCTGGATTCATTGGATCTAATTAAATAAATCTGTTGTAATGTGGTTGAATATTTTATATTTCCAGCAGTAACCTTATTTTGTTAATTTATTTATCTCTTTCATTTATTTGAACTTGGAACACGTTTTGATTATTTGTTTATGATGTTGAGTTTGTGAAATTAATATTTGAACGTATATTTATTTGTCTAGCATGTATAACAAAACATGGTATGCATAAATAAATTAAGTAGATTAGATTTTAGTGTAACTTGTTAGGAAAAATGAATCAATAAACATTATTTAAGATTCTAGCAACTGTAAATTTAGGAACACTAACTCCACATATTAATGGTGGATTTTCTTTTTGTAAATGTAGTTTTCTGTTCAATTTTAAAGATTATTTTGGGTGAGATTTTCATGATATGCATTAATTAGGTGATAAATAGATCAATTAAAGAATATGGGAAATTTCGAATTAATCTTGTTTAAACCATCTTTATATAAATTTATTGGTAATTATTTGTCACGTTAAATTTTTTTTAACGAATCATTTGGTAGCAATTTAAATTCTAAAATTTGGGTCGTTATAAGAAGGCAATACTAGTGTTCTAAAAAGTGTGTTAGGTGGTGAAATGCCTCGCCTTAACAGTTTGCATCAAATTAATTCCTTAATGCGGCCTTAGGCTGACTTTATTAATTTTGTATTTTTTCCCTTTTTTAACAAGCCTTTTATTTGATTTAGTTTCAAGTTTTTCCTTTAAAAATTATATAATTGACTAATTATAGGAATTATTAAGAAAATATGGTATTTTATAATTTTAGATGTTTGGTATGTATCATTTTAATTATAAAATAATTTTTTAAAAGGATTAAAAATTTAAAATAATATTAAAAATAAAAAAAAAACATTTTTTTTAACGCTTAAACTCATAAAACTTGAAATTTGAACTCTAGTCCTATCATGATTTACGCCTTTTAGAACCTAGGGCAACACCAAAGCTTTCAATTTTTGCACTTCTACTCTTATCACACATTCTTTAAATATCTGATACAATAACAACTCCTAAGTGTTTGATTGAAATTTTTTCTCATTTCATAATTTTTTTTGGTGTTGGTATTATTAATTAGTTCAAAAAGAGTTTTCACTATCTAATCCCTATTTTGATAGTTTTTGTTACAATATTATATCACGTAAATAACGTAATGACAAGCTCATTATCATATTTTTCAAACAAAAACAATTTATTCAATTTATTGACAATCTTTCAATGATCAGATTGAAAGGTCAGTTGTGTTATGGTGTTGTGTAAGATGATAAAAGAATTAAAGTTATTCTTCATAAACTAGGGAGATAGTAGTTCTTTAGCATTTGATTCTATGTATTTTTTTGAAGGTAATAAGTGCATATATTTGATCAGGGGTGGATGCAGAGCTGTAAAGTTAAAGGGCACAATCGAACTTGCAAAGAAGTTGTGAGAAATTTTACAATCGAAAATTTACGTCCAAAAAAATCATACTCCGTATAATTTTGCATCCGAAAATTTACTTGGGATATAACTTTTTCGGATGTAAAATTTCAAAAAATTTTGATGTTATATTCCATATAAAATTTCTAATAAAAAGATGAAAATTATATTGAGAAATTTGTATCGCAAAAATAATAAATGTTAATGAAATAATTGAATTTTTTTTTTAAAAAATGCGAGTTAGACGTCTTTCTTTAAAACTCACGTTTAACGTATTTTTAACTATTTTCGATATCTGTTTGAACTATTCGATATGCCCATAATATAGTTTTCGAAATAAATTTTGAGATGACATAAGCAATTTGTAGATTCGATTAGCGTACGATCGTCGGATAATTTTTAAAATTAGCATGTTATCGAAATTCAAATTTATTGTGATTTTGCCTCTATTTGGTGGAGATTAAAATCAAATTTTCAGTAAAATTTGATAAAAGTTAAACAGTTATGGATTTCATGAAATATGTAATTAAAATTAATTGTTAAGTTTGATTTATATTAAAATTTAGATTTCAATCGATACCAAACATAATTTAAAAAAAAAAAATTCTCAAAAGTTGGGGGACACATGCCCCTCAGGAACCCCCATGGGTCTGCCAGTGTATTTGATAGTATTATATCTTGATATGATATTTGGCTCTTATAAATAATCTATTTGCCTTAAACACATTGCATCTCATGAATCTATCTTCATATTTCAAAACTTATTTCATATAACACAACAAAAGTGGTTGAAAACCAATTTGGAAAATGAAAAATGTTTACTGTATTACCATTTACTTAGGGCTTGTTCGGTAGAGATTAAAATCGGATTAAAATTGAAAAATTAGCCGTTATTGTTGACTTTTATTAGACGAGTGAGACCCAATAACGATTATTTTTTCAATTTTAATTGAATTTTAAGCCCTACCAAACATGCTCTTAATCTTTTACAAATTGATAAGGTGCCAAAAAGAAAGTAACAATTTTTTTTTTGGAATAATACTACTTGTAAATAACGGTTTACATACATATGAGTTGTCTAAAAGAGTGGAAGTTTTTTTTTTTATTTGGTTGAAGAAATTGTGATTCAATCATATTTCACCACATCATGCATATATAAATCATTATGTATATGTAGTACAAACTTTTTTTTTATTTGATTGATGGAATTTTGATACGATAAACAAATTTTTAAGTTACTAGAATTTTGCCATATGTACATTAGTTTTTAACATCTTTGTTGACTGGTGGCATGTTGGCAAAATCCCATTGACTGCAAAACTTACTTTTGTTTAAACTGTCAATTACAGAATGTCTTGTGTCTATCAACAAACGTGTATATCAAGATGTCCACCAAGCATTGCCTAAGTTACTATAAGTTAGAAATTTGAATAATGCTGTTTTGTCAGGTATTTTAGACATATTGGACAACAGATTTAGTTGTAGCAAAAAATGATTGGATGTATTGACTATTTTTTAAACCTTTCGGTATGTCATGGCATTCTACCGTCCAAGAAGTCAAAAATTTTGAGTAATGTTATATGCAGTTGTATACTATAGTAGTCATCCTACCATGATAGTCATCCTAAGTCATATTTGATAGTGAATAATTTGATGGATAAGACAATAAAAAATTACCATGACTTCGGAAGTGTGATTGCAAATAGCATTGTTCAAAAAAATTTCAGCCAAGCGTGATTGTAGAAAATTCCTAACAATGACCACTTATCAGTCAGCCATGAACAACTGATTCACAAACTGCCACCTCTCTGTTCTCTCCGGCGCACGCTTCCTCTCTGTGCAGAGGATGTCTATGCTTTTCAGCACCCCTCGCTCCTCCACAATCCAACTCGACTCCTGGAGTTCGATTATCTCCAGACCTTTCTCGATTCGACAACCCATTTCACGCTTTTCTCCCCACCCGAAGCATCAGTTTCTGCTAAAAAATGTCCTCAAATTTCGAAGATTTTCGACCCGCGCATTCGATGTGGATAAGAATGAGGCGGTAGTTGATAAAGATGAGAAACTTGAAGTTGGAACCCAATTGGGGGATAGTAATGATGATGAAAGCGTTGAGGTCTATAATGATGAGAAGTATCCGAGTGGGGAGTTTGTGTTTAGGGAGTATGACCTGTGGGAGAGTTTTACAGTGAAGCTTAAGATGCTTTTTGCATTTCCATGGGAGCGAGTGAAGAAGGGCAGTGTTCTTACCATGAAAATACGCGGAGAGGTTAACAACTTTTGTTTTCCCCAAATTTTCATTGCTAGGATTATTAAACAAATCTTCTGAAATTTTGTTTTGAGTGTTTATTCGATTCTCATAATTTTAGTAAAATTGGTTCACTTTGACTCAAGTGAAAATCTTATTCTGCAATTGATGCGAAGGCCGAAAATTTAGGTGTTTCCATAACAGAAGTCGTTGAAGGGGCAGAGTTATTATTTCTTTTATAGGAGAAGTTGTGATTGTGGTTGTTTTAGTGGGTGCAATCAGTGCTGGTAGGGCGATGTATGCGACATTGTTTGATTGTGGCCATAGGAAGATCCTAAGGAGTTTTATGTGAATTAAGTGGTTAGGAAAAGTACTACTGCTATTGAAACCCTTGTTTCTGAAAGGCATCGTGCAAGAAGATTAAGGATTTTCAGCTCATTAATTTGACTAGTGTGTATGAGATTTTGGCCAAAGTTATCCCAAGACAAATTTACGTTGATGAAACCACCAGTAAAAATTAGAATACTTTTGTTAGTTCTGTAGTTCAATACCCCACTTCACAATCTTTTCCTCCAAATTACGGTGTTGATCAGGTATATACTGTGTTATTTGTCGAAGTGAGAGGTTGATTAATGTGCTTCTTTAAGCACGAGTGCTGTTTTGTCATTTAGTGACTTGGTGGAAAGATCTGATGGTCTTGGGGTGGGATTGGGTGTAACTTGGCTATAGGGGTGGTGGTGGTCCATTAGCGCAATCTAGTTGGTGGAAGGAGCTAATGTGCTATTTACTCTTATAACAACCAAGTGGTAGTTATTGATTTACTACATTCCTCTGTCGTGTTTTAGAAATTGGCTTAATAATTAGGTGATCAATTTGAAAAAAAATTCATAAACTGTTTTCATGTTCAGATATCTGATCAGCTGAAGAGCCGTTTCTCCTCTGGATTATCTTTACCTCAAATTTGTGAGAATTTCATAAAAGCAGCTTATGATCCTCGTATTGTGGGTATCTATCTTCACATTGAACCATTGAGTTGTGGGTGGGGGAAAGTTGAAGAAATTCGAAGGCACATATTGGATTTTAAGAAGTCAGGTACTGTTTAAAACTTTTAGGGTGTGTGTTCAAATAATTTTTACTAGCATTCTTGAATCATGCCCTAAAAGAAAAAAGAACAAAAGATTTGGGGTCCGGCCTTTTAAGGGCTTCGAACTTAGGTAACATAACACAAACGGTATTTATAACGTAATGACCTCATGATGATGAAGAATATGACTAATATCATGACTGAATTTTTTATTGCTATGCTTAAATCTCATGTATTCGATATTATATTTCCTAGGCAAACCATTGCTTTTAAAGGTTACTGTTTTCATTATGTCACTGGTTTTAGGTGAAATAATTTCATTTTATTTTCATTGGTTCATTGATTTTGCATGAAATAATTTTGTGTAAAAAGTTATTTTATTTACAATATTAAAAGAGCACGTTGCATTGTGTTATTGCGGGACCACATGTCGTGGCTCTAAAAAACACACATGCACACGGCCATATAAATTCAAAAAACTGGTTCGGGCTCAATTATGACCTTCCTAGTTTATAGTGCACTATGTGCAAGAATCCATTTTTTTGAAACTTGTTCATTGAAATATATAACTACATAAAGCTGTTATAAGGCATGTCAAATATTTTGAGGCAATATTGGATTTTCCTTTTAGCATTATTAGTCCGGATTCATTGATTGAGGCTTCTGTCATTATTTCTTTGATTTCTATTACAACAAGCTTTTATGCTCATTTACTCTGAATCTACAATCGATTCTTTTCTTCAAATTACTAGATAATGCTTTTTATTTTTTTTGGTAATTTTGTAGGTAAGTTCATTGTGGGTTATGTGCCTGCATGTGGAGAGAAAGAATATTACATTGGCAGTGCTTGTGAAGAGCTTTATGCCCCACCAAGTGCCTACTTTCAGTTGTATGGATTGACTGTTTCGGCATCATTCCTTGGGGGTGAGTTGATTACGGTGATTTTTGAAAAGGTATACTTTTTGTTGAATAAAAGATTCGACAGGAGATAGTACCAACTCAGAGTATCCTTACTTGAGGTTAGATGTGGATCGCCAATGTAATTGGCTAATTTGGAGACATGGAAAGAAAGGGGAAAAGCGATAAAGAAGTATATTTAATTTGTTAAATAACTAACAATGACTAGACATGAACATTATTACTGAACCTCTTCAAATTACTAATTTGCATCCCAAGATCATTTATAGTAGAAAATGCACATTGTTTATAAGGACATGAGGATCTATATATAAATGATTCTAATAACATGCACGGAACGAGAATTAACACCACAAAATACAAACTCTATATCCCACATTGTCTGTCACACTGCTTATTTCTGGATATCAAGTGTTTCATGAATAAAATACGTCTGGATTTTCATGAGTAAATATCTGAAAGTGATGTCTACATAGTTTGAACCTCGTATTAGAATAGGTGATAGATTGGAGGGTATAATTGAAATTTGAACTAGTTGTGAATCTTCTTAAACTTTGTATCAAGAATTGATATAACAAACTACAGAGGATGAAGCTAAACGCCAAAATTTCCTTACAAATTACCTAAAATTGATAAATTCAGTTTCCAAGATATTTTTTTTTCTCCGCAAAGAATATAACGACTTCTAATGAGACTCCCATATTCGAAATTTATGGTTGTCTAAAATGTTAAATATCATACATATTAATTTTGGAGTTCTCATATCACAGACTTCAGTCTTCAAATCATCAGCTCGAGTCAATGCTAAAGGCAATTAAGTTGTCCGCCTATTCTTTTTTTGAAAGGTAATCAAATATTTTATTAATCAATGCATAATACACATGAAGTGTATTATCAATATAAACTAGAAAGTAACAATATGAAATTAGGCCGCCCGTTTATATGTCTAGTAGTCGCAGCATTAAATCAAGTATACAATGTCAAATAAAACAATTCCCTAATCTCCTCAGTTGTCTGTGTTTGGTCTTCAAAACAGTGACTATTTCTTTCTCTCCACACACACCATGCGATGCAACCCGGAATAAGGTCTCATACAAGTTTGCTATCATTATCTCGAAACTTTCTCCTCCATGCCTTTAACAAGTTCTCCATACGCCTCGACAACGCCCAATCCATATGTTTCGATGCCAACATATCGTTCCACAATAAACGAGCAGCATCACAATGAAGAAACAAGTGGTCAATCGTCTCCCCATCCCTCTTACACACATAGCACCACTCTGTAACATAAAAACCCCTTGTATGAAGGTTGTCCGCCTATTCAATACCTATAAATTGAAACTAGGGAATAAGCTGTATCTAAAGCATCTCACTATTTTCTCAAAGGGGTCAATCAAATAGATGATTTCAATTATTGAGCATTTTCAATTGAAGTGGAGTTTCATCATATATTGTTTGTAGGTGTCCTTGAGAAAGTTGGGGTTGAACCACAGATTCAGCGGATTGGTAAATACAAGAGTGCAGGGGATCAACTTGCACGTAAAACTATATCGGATGAAAGCCGTGAGATGTTGACTGCATTGCTCGATAACATTTATGGAAATTGGCTCGACAAGATTTCTCTTGCAAAAGGTATTTTTGCATTTCATAGTTGGGTTTGACTATCAAGTAATTGACTTTGTTATCCAGTATCTTTTTTTATTTCCTGTGTAGGAAAGAAAAAGGAAGATATTGAAAATTTTGTCAATGAAGGAGTTTATGAAGTTGGAAGACTCAAAGAAAATTGCTGGATAACAGATATAAAATATGATGATGAGGTAAATTATTTAGAATTACGAACACTGGAATTTGCACTGTTTCTGGCCTCTAGGTTTGCTCAATCTCCAAGCCTGCAGACTTTTTATTACAGATTTCCTTAGTTTATCTTGAGAATCCAAAGCTCAATCAGGCTGTACAGTCTGGATAAATCCTATAAGTGAATATTTTTGGATATTCTTGATTAATTTTAATCAATAATATGTATGCATTTTGATTTATACTCTCTAACCTGCAACATATAAAAGGAATTTTGAGAATACAAGTTACTGAAGCTCAACAAATAGTTGATGCACCAATTAAAATTCATATTTTACTTTTTTTGAATATATATTCTACCTTACTTTACTTTCGACCGGAAAACACATATTATGGATTAAGTACTCTGCTAGTCAGTGAAGACAATCCGTATGAAAGTGACTAAGCCCTTAAATAGGTCAGAGAGACTATGTAGTGTCATGTCAAATGAATCCAATATGATGAATCTAAAGAATCCTGCATTTTGCTGAAGCCAGATGCACGAAGACATTGCTATGTTATGGCTTTTGACAGATATATGATTGAAGATGTAAAACATTTTTCTGTTACGAGTTTTGGTGCATTTAATTAACTTTGTTGCTTTAGAACACCATGTTCTGGATATTCTGGTTGTAGCAATTCATTTTCTTGGAAAAAAGGAGACATTTCATCAACTGTTGGAATTTAGCAACAAAATACAATGCTCCTTCCTCAAAATCTGGCCTAAAATGTATAGTGTTTCATTGGTTCATTCATAACTCATCTCTTATGTTTGCCATATGGTCTTAATGCACAGATAGCTAGAAGTCCATTTTTTTCCTTTGCTTTTCGGGTGTGGTGGGGAGCTGAGGAGCTGAATTTTTTCTGAACTTAAATGCCAGCTTCTCTTCGTTTGACTGATCATCGAAATACTTTCTATTGAATTTTTGTATTTCAGGTTATTTCACTGTTGAAAGAGCGACTGGGACTTCCAAGTATCAAAACTCTGCCTACAGTTGACTACAGGTATCTTCTGTTAAATTTTGTTTCCATCATTATTAGATCCAATTCTTGGATGAGAGACATGAGAATGCTGTTCTTTCTCAGGTGTTATCGAACTCGTTGTCAGGATTTCAATTTCAGATACTTTAGTTCATATTGTGTTAATTAAATGATCCAGACATTAAAGCTCATGTGCTCATTATTATCTGCAGTATGTTAAATCTAGTGCTGGGATAACATATTGTTTGATGTGTCAATATGATTATTGAAGTCATAGATGATCTATCTTGGACGTTTTTGTTGAGGACACACATCCCGCACTAAAATCTCTTCGTCGTCTTCATATTTGTTAGATTATTTTGTTGTAGCTCTACTATGTTTAAGTGAGCAGCACAACGAGATTCTAAAAACTGTCACCTGCCTCACCCGAAACTTGAAGTAATTTTGAATTAGCTTACGCAAACTGTTTCAGAAAGCCCAGGATCATATAAATCAAGATTTCCTCTGGAGAGTGTTGGAAGGTATGGATTTGGAGTTACATGGAACTAGTGACCGAACTGTGAAGTTCAATACTCTGTTTTGGTCGGTTGCGTTGCCTTCTAGTTCCTTTGGCAGCACTAAGGGTCTTTGTCAAGGATATCATGTCTCCTCTGATTCACCCTTGTGACATAGGTCGTTAATTTGCTTTTGAAGCATGTTTTAAAAGAAGGGATGATCCGAGGTTTCCGTGAAGTGTCCCTTCTTTTAGCAGGGTTCTAAAAGGCGTGTAAAGGCGCCCACCCCGATGGCAAGGCATGGAAAAAGGAGGTCAGCTCCTCTGTTGACCACCTAATAAGGGTGTAGGCGCCAAAAGGTGTGCCCCTTTTTAATTTTTAATTTTTTTTTTCAATTTTTTGGAGTCATTTCTTGGGCCTAATGGCTAATAACCTAGGCGCTAAATAGCATTGATGATTTTTTGGGCCCATTTACATAATAAATGATCTCCTGTGAATTTTCAATTATCTTGGGTACATGGAAATTGCCTAGTTTAGGAATTATTATGTAATTATAATTTTAGTTATTTGATATGCATTATTTTATTTATTTTATGGTCATAGAATAATTAAAATAATATAAAAATTAGAAACGCCTTTCTCGGCATAAGGATTGAGACTTGATCTTTCTGCTTTAACACGCCTTGTGCCTTTAGAACATTGCCAAAAAGATGAACTGGATAGAAATACATGAGAAGAGTATTATCTCTTTCATTACCTGCTCTCCCCTTTCAAGCTGAGCATAGATGTTGGACATGCATAATTTGGGAAACGAGTGTCACATTTGTTTCATGCCAAGCCCTTCGTTGAGGAATCTGCAGTCTTATCTCCAGAAGTACGTATACAAATCACCTGAACCCAACTTGTCACTGATGAAGTATCCATGAGTCGCAACATGCTTGGTGCAATCATTTTGAATAGGCTTTGCAATTTAATTGATTTTTTGTTATCACAACATGGCTTCAACTTTACTCTTGTGTCTTGAAGAAAATTATCAGCCACAAAATTCTGTATGACAATGGGTGAAATTCCTATGTTTTGCATCTGTGCACTAGATCTAGGGGCAAAACACTTCACGTGTTACTTCTCCAGACAACAAGATTACCACCAGAAAATGTGCAGTGCTCAATGAGCATCAATATATCCTCCCTCCTCTTCTAATTGGCAAGTTTTAACCTATCATAAAATGCTTTCAACTAGTCACAGGTGAGGAATTCTTGGAGAGTGCACGATATCTTGTGTGGTCTTTAAAGTCAATTGTTGGATTTCGCGTCCAATTGAGTTGTAATACAAGATTTCAGTGTATTTTCCAAGAACCAGCTTTCATACTTGGAGTCGCTAATTCATGGAACCTTTATTTTCCCATTAATATAGAACATGTTTTTTAAGCAAATCATCAACTCGTCCTCGGTGGGTTTTTAGGTTCTATTAAAAAAGGATAATGGGAGTTAGGATGCCTCAACTATAAAATATATGGAACTCGCAAGAATAGATTGGAGGCATAAACTTGACCTCCTATACAGAAGTAAAGTAACAAAAGTAGATTAAAGACCTTTAACACTAGGGATACTATGTCTGTCAATCTATACCCGTGCGTGTAGCCACGAGGAAGGTCTAGGAGGCCGTACTATTGTGATAAGTGAATCAATAACTTGATTCCCCTACGATATATGTAGAAAATCACGTCTCAATCAAATGATTGATTATGTCTAATGTGCCTTAGAATGTCCTAGATAGATCATGCCCTCCATCGTGAGTGATGCAATGAACAACTAAAGAGAAATCTCTCTATCCATAAGTCCGAAGTCCAAGTCCTGTAGCGGGAAGAATCTTGTCCTATATGGTTCGTAGCTTAGCCTTGAGAATAGGGCAATCATCATAAGAAGATGAACCGCACCACTGAAAAATCCGTAATTGATGTATCAATGTTGATCTTGTAAGTACCTATCGATGGAATACGCTAGTAAACTAAGATAGAGGGTGATGGGGAAGGATGGGTCAAACAGATACTAAACAGTGGGGTGATGTCTAGATACCCTTGCTAGTGGATAGACCGAAAAAATTGCGAATAAAAATAGTGCAGTAGACTCTCCAAATGATTTGTCGAGGCTCCATAGAAATTTCCATGCTTCTCATCATTCTTCACAGTCCAAATAAACTAAAAGATCAACACAGAGATGATAGTGCTAATGTGGCTACAACGTATGAACTGGCCTTTGAATCGTTATCTCTGGAGATGACAATGTACTCCCTCACCTGGTAGAAGTGGTATCTGATAATACGTTAGCAAAATGGTGCCACACATGGTGGAATATACAACTGCTTGTAAATAAGTGGGATGGTCTTTATCTTCGAGCAGGATTGGCAACAAGAGGCCAAGTGACAACTAAACCATCATTGAATGGAAACATCAACTATAATAACCCCTGCCCACAGCCGCCAACAAAAAAAAGAGATCATCGTAGATGTGATGAGATTATTTAACATTCGGTACCTATCATGAAATGGGTGGCCAATCGAGCAAGCTACCATGCAGACTTGGTAGCAAAGTTACCATCTAGTGTATCCCTCCACATAATCAGATCAGTGCCAACGAAACACATGGCTCCCATTGCATTCAGCCTAGTGGGTGGAAGCACCTGCAGTAATCAGTTAAAATTCCACCCATATCATCAAAGAAATCGTGAACCCTCGCAGAAGTGTGATGTTGATGAAGGAATAATGATGCCATGGTACAGTCTCCCATTCAGCAATCATGTCGAAGAATGTGTGTTCTATACCAGATGCCAAGTAATGTGTAACTCAGCATGTGGACCAAATAATTTTAGTCGCCTCCATGTCAATGGCGTTGAGTATGGAACTGATGCAAGTAAAGGGAATGCCACTATAATATTTGCCCAGTGAAAACTGAGCCCATAAAAACAGTAGGGTACAAAACAACCACCAAAGTTTCAGAGAGAATGTTTCAACAATGTCTTAGAGTTTCCTAAAGCCCAATCCACCCTCATCAGTCGGTAAGCAAAGCTCCTCCCATCTCCTTCAATAAAATATGCGTAAATGATCCTTCGAATTCCAAGGTATCTCGCAAAAATGTTCTCCAGCCTTTTCAGTGCGGCCTTGGGGGCTACATAATTTGAAGTAGATAAAGTAGAATGGAAGATAAAATTGACATCGGTAAAGTAATCTGACCTCCCTATGATAATAATCTATTTGTCCATCCTGAGATCTTGTTCTTGACCTTGTAGATAAGGTCGTCGTATAGAAAAACCGCTTTGCCCCCCCCCCCCCCCACATATTGAATAAAGGCTCGCCCAGATAGGTAAATTTGTTATTGCTGATGTCGAAATCCAGTAAAGTGCTCAAGCCTCCTAATCGAAGCGGTGGATGCCCTTCGAGGCAGAATGAGTCCACTTTTGTAACCAACTCGCCAGAGACTCCCTCCCTAAGCTTCGGTAACTAGTCAGAATATCCAAAGTATTGCCAACCTCTTTTAGTTTAGGAAATAAAAACGAAAAAGGATTGCGGTCACTCTCCTTGATGTCACAGTCCCAGGTCCCTATAGGAAAAGAGAATTGCTCCGATACCATATTCTTAGAGAATTGGTTGTCTACCTCGCCTCGCCTCGACTTCACTTTCTTTTGTGGATAGATATAACTTTTTAAGTTCACGATAATAATCCTAAACAAGGTCTAAAAAATAAGTTAGATGCAAAATATTAGAAGAGAAGACTCTTCTGCCTCTTTATTTTCTGCAAATGTGGTGAGGTCCCTAATTTTAATTTTTCTGGCTGAGATTTTTGGGTACCAGGGTGGTCAGTGTTGGGCATGCTTTCAGGCTCGCTTCAAATTGTTAAAGGCGTGAATCCAATTGCTGAGAGGTTTGAGAGGAGATTGGCCAGCTGGAAAAGGATTTATCTGCCCAAATGGAAAATGACTCTTCTTATCAGTAGGCACTCATCTTTGCCAATCCTGTACAAGTCTTTGCTGATCGTTTTCAGTCTCGACAGCCAATAGGTTACAGATGCCGCAAAGGATTCATGCATGTGAAGGCAAAGACTCTGAGAAGAAATGTCTGGTGAATTTAACCTGGTGTTTAGGGAGTTAATTTTTTTACTGGGGTTCTTTAGGGCGAGTATGTTGGAGGTTTTCTATATAGCATAAAGTTTTTGTTAGAATTAATGGTAAATCATTGTGATTACCATATATGCTTTTATTCATCAAACCCCTCTAATATATAGAGGTTTTAATAAGACTACAAGAAGTAAAGATGAACATAAACTCCTACTACAAGAATTAGAGATCAGCATAAATTCCGAACAACTTGATTTTATCTACATCCTAAGAAAGGATAAAGAACCTTATAAAATAGAAAATTTATCTAATAACAAAAACAGATAAACATAATCAAGAAGATAGCCATAAAAGGTTGAACTCTTAACAAACTCTTCACTTCAACACTCCCCCTCAAGTTGTGGCATAAATGTCAATCATTCCCAGCTTGTCAAGTAAACTCTCAAATACAAGTGTCGCCAAGCCTTTGGTCAACATATCAGCAACTTGTTGTGTCGTTGGAATATAAGCCATATAAATTACACCACTTTCAATCTTCTCTTTCAAAAAATGCTTATCAACTTCAACATGCTTTGTCCGCTCACGATGAACTGGATTATGAGCAATACTAACCGCAACTTTATTATCACAAAATAATCTCATGGGGTCTGAATTTGGAAGATTCAATTCTCGAAGAAGTCTTCTAATCCAAATCAATTCATAAGTCCCATTTGCTAAGGCACGAAATTCAGCTTTTGCACTACTTTTAGCGACCACAGATTGTTTCTTGCTCCTCAAAGTAACCAAATCACCCCAAACCATGGTACAATATCTTGAAGTTGACTTCCTATCATCTACCGAACCAGCCCAGGCAGCATCTGTATACCCTTTAATGTATCTTTTATCAGTCTTACCAAAAATGATCCCTTTCCTGGAGTAGCTTTCAAATTCCTCAAAATTTTAATAAACTGCTTCTAGATGTTCTTCATAAGGATTATGCATATATTGGTTCACCATGCTCCCGGCAAATGAAATATCTTGTCGTGTATGGGCTAAATATGATTGTTCCTCAAAGAATGTAACATCCCGTATAATAAACAATTTTTTTAATGTTGGATTGTAGCACTTAGACCCTTTTTTATTAGGAGCGTATCCTATAAAGATGCATTTTGTAGCTCTAGGATCTAATTTACTGAGGGGTGTGATGTATGGACGAAGGAGAGACAACCAAATATTCTAATAGGCAGAGAGGTAAAGAGTCGTGTTTGAGGATATAATTTTTGGAGTGTTTGAAGTGGTGTTTGGTAACTAAAAATTCGTGAAGGAAGTCGATTGATAAGATATGATACTGTAACAACTAGATCCCCCAGAAAATTTTAGGAATATTATTTTTAAATATGACTGCCCTGGTGACTTCTAGAAGGTGTCTTTTTTTCCTTTCAGCAATTCCATTTTGTTGCGGAGTTCCTACACAAATGCTTTGATGAACTATCCCATTTTCAGATAGATATTGGCCAAGAATTTAATTAAAGTATTCAAGTCCATTATCGGTGTGAAGAATTTGAATGTGTTTGAAATTGTGTTTGGATCATTTTGTGGAAGTTTTGGAAGACATTAGCAGTATCAGATTTTTCTTTTAACAGGAATGTCCGACATAGACGTGTGTGATCATCAATAAATGTTACTAACCATTTGACTCCTATAATACTAGCAACTCTTGATGGCCTCCAAATATCACTATGTATCAGTATAAAGTTATGATGCTCGGATTCGGGTATGGGTATCGGGTACAGATACGGATCTAAATATCGGATCTTTTATTTTGTAAAATGTAGGATACGGGGACATGACTAAAAAGAGTCCAAATTTTAGATACGAGTACGTGAGTACGTCTTTGAAATTAAAAAAAAAAACTAAAATAAAGTAAATTTTTGTATATTGTTTGAATGTATTTAGAAGTAATTTTTTTAAAAAATGAGCTCTTTTTAATTTAATTGGCGAGAATTGGAAAAGAGACAGCTGTTAATCTTAAGGAATAAACTGGAGAAGAAATAGTAATCCAAGAAACTCTTTTTTCTTAACCCAACTAGTTGGGCTGTTGGAGAAATGGCCAAGAAATAGTAAGCCCAAGAAACTCTTTTTATTAACCCGGGTAGGCAGGCTCAGAAGTGGTCCCTATGCCTTTTAACTCCGTGTTACCCTACATCCATTCCCACCGTCGTCTCAATTTCACAATCCCGGAATCGCATCCTATCTGTGCCCTCTACGCGACGGCTCTTTTGCTTTGTTCTTGCTTTGCAAAGTGGCATGTCCACCCCATATCTCGTACCCATGTCGTGTCGTGTCGACACGGGTACTCCGGCCAAATTGAAGAGTCCAAGCATCACAGGTATAAAGTTTGTAAGTTTGAACATGATATGGTCGTATGTTTTGCAATTTGACAAACTTCACATTTAAACAAATCAACACTTTTATTTCGAAAGAGGAAATAATTCTTTAAATAAGCAAAGCTAGGGTGTCCTAATTTATTATGCCATAACATAATCTTATTGGACTTTTGATCTTTAAATAAGATTATGTTATACAATAATATTCTTCTTTATCATCCCTTCCTTTTCTACTTTCAATGACCAGATTTTCATAAATACAACACTGTTCAGAATCCTAGAGGGTCCAAAAACCCTAAATTTCTTCGAGATTCTGTTGTGAATGGAGCCCCTTCCCTCAATATCCAAAAACACCCAACCACCACTTACCCAGCCACCCACCACCCAACAACCACCTATTCCGGTCGACGCCCGCGACGGCAATAAGGTATCGATCGGTAAACCCCTCCTTACCGGCGTCACGCCACATACATATGGCCAATCTGGCCAATACCCACACCCACAGGCAACGAACCTGCCGCCTCTTCAAAATTGGACTTTTGATCTTTAAAGCTCTAGTTCCTGTTGGCTGTTAAAGCTGAATTCTGCATATGGTTCTCCATACCAGATTCATAAACACACCCATCATAACTCTCTTCCTACTTTCTTGTCTTCTTACTTCAGCAAATGCCTCTTTAATGCTCGGCAATGGTTTAGCCTCAAGGATCCTTCCTCTTACTTCATCCATGTCCTTATTCAGCCCATGTAAAAAATCAAACACCCTCTCTTTTTCAGGTTTGTCCTGTTTTTCTTGCTACAATTTGTACAGTCCTCAACATCTACAAACAGGTCTAGCTCCTGCCATAGCCCACTCAAAATCACAACTTTTCCTTTGCCCCAAATGACCATAAGAGCAGATTGTGACCAATCAAAGTAGTTTGATCCATCAAGTTTATGTTGGGTTATTTGAAGTGAACGATTTTCGACACCATACACTTGAGAAGGGGTCGAAGAGGAGGGTGTAGTATTTTCTATGTTCGAGAATTCGGTTGAACCAGTGAAGGCCCGATTTGCCATTGAAGAGGTGGGAGAAAAAGAGCTAAACCGTAGCTCTGATACCATGTTAGAATTAATGGTAAATCTTTGTGATACTATAAGAATTAAAGATAAACATAAACTCCTACTACAAGAATTAGAGATAAACATAAATTCCTAACAACTTGATTTTATCTACATCCTAAGAAAGGATAAAGAACCTTATAAAATAGAAAATTTATCTAATAACAAAAAACAGATAATCATAATCAAGAAGATAGCCATAAAAGGTTGAACTCTTAACAAACTCTACACTTCAACAGTTTTGTCGAAGGCTGTGACTGGGGAGTAGGAGGTATTCAAAAATTAAATCGTACACAATCTTGGACTATTTACAGCCCAAAAAAAAAAACGAAAAACGAAGGGTTTGAGTGGAATAGAACAAACGATGTCATTAGCAGGTTCTGCTCTATCTTGTGTTTAAAGCGAAAAGCTAATTATTTGTGTATTATCTTAAAAATTATAGCTAGATAAATTTAATTATTATTGTTTTTATTTGACTCTTGTTTGGTAGAGATTAAAATCAGACTTTAAGTATAATTTGCTAGAAGTTGATGAACTGTGTGTTTGAAAAGTTGTGGGTTGCATGAAATGTGTGGGTAAAATTGATTATTAACTTTGACCTGGATTAAAATCTTGATTTTAATTTCCACCAAATAGGGGCTTGTAATGTAACCTGTGTGTCTAAACTATCCTATGCTTATGATCTATCATTCTTGTGCTTACAGGAAGTACAGTAGAGTTAGGAAATGGACTCTAGGCTTGACAGGTTATAAAGACAAGATAGCCATAATTAGAGCCTCTGGAAGCATTAGCAGGACACGAGGTCCACTGAGTGTGTCCAGCTCAGGGATTATTGCTGAGAAATTCATTGAGAATATTCGCAGCGTTAGAGGTACGTAATATCTGTCTATATATGAAATTTTTAATCAGTCTCGTTTTAGATGTAAAGGACATGTAATTTGTGAGGACATATACTGAAAACGTCATCAGAAAACAATTAATCGTGTGTGAGAATCCTGGATGAACACTAAAGTATAATATGAAATTTCTGCGCAAAGAATAATGAATCTGTACAATTGGGAAACTACTAGGAAAAAAGGGTAGAAATAAACAATTTCTTAAATTTCAAAAACAGCTATGATACAGCCTTTGACTTCCATATTCTACTGGAATTTTGATTTGTTAACACTGCTCCTCGCGCTGGAGAGTACATGGTCCATTTCCAGCTTATTTTTATCATCCGGAATGCTAGACTTGGAAGTCCTTCCATCAAAATATCTGCTATTTGTCCCCCACCCCCCCCCCCCCCCCCAATTGAAACCTACAAAATGCAAATCTTGCCACTATCTAACTTTGCTTTGATGGACCGCTTGCCAACTTCTACATATTATGTACTATCAAGTTGGACATGTAGCCTGTTATCACAATGCAACTTCATTGGTCCTTCTCATTTGAACTTCAAGATCATCAAGCACAATCTATAACCAAAGAAGCTCGCATAATAGCCTTTGCCATGGACATGAACTCTGCCTCAGCTCCAGAATGAAATATTTGCTCAAAAATGATTTTATCATCTTCTATTTTGCCATCTAGGAAGTCTTGTTCCTCAATCTTTGTATTTCATTCTTTATTTTATAAATTTCTTTTCAATCAAAGGGAAAATATTGAAGTATAGCTGAATTGTTTCTTTACCCTTGAATTTTGATCACATACATTTTTTCTTGTCTGGTTGATACTGATAAGACTTTTGCAGAGTCAAAAATATATAAGGCTGTTGTCATTCGTATCGATAGTCCTGGTGGGGATGCTCTTGCGTCTGATTTGTAAGTGTTCTTTTTTATTGTATAAAAATATTTGGGACTTGAAAACCTATAGAACGACACATTTTATTGTATTCTCAAGTATTGGATACTGTCTTTTGTTTCTCATTTTGATGTGTAAGAAGTCCAATAATTATATCAACTAGCCACTAATGCTACATCCAAAAATGTGCCTCTTTCACAGAAGTCCTCAATCAATACTTTTATCATGATCTTGCACGAACTGTTCGAAAGGCTAATGTGGCAAGAATTACCTTTTTTCCTAGATTCTGATTTTTCTGTGATGAGGCATAAAATGTTGAATTTCATTGCTGAATTGATACAGGCCATTCTGGAAGAACTCAAAAACTTCCATCAAGTCACCCTTCATAATATCCCAACAATCTTGAAATAAACCCAGATAGAAGCCATCCAGACCCAGAGATATCTCTATAACTATCAAACACTGCACCTTGAATTCCTTTAGTTCAAAAGGTGGTCTTTAATCATTACTTCATATCCACCGAAATAGGACACCATTCCAAGCCCTACATTCCCCTCTTTACTCGAAACTTTTATCTGGATATTCTCGTCCCAAACCCGAAGTACTCAAAAACCTAAGTCACATTAGACCAATCCTCTCTAAAATTAGAGCAACTAATCGAATGGGAATATCACTAAGCTCACACTTGTTATTAAAACTGTCAAATGTTTTCATGCTTTTAGTCAGTCTCGAATTAGATAACTTTTCATGAACAAATCTCACTACATTGTCTCCACCCCCACCACCACCACTCACCCATTCAAACCGAGTCGAGGATCATAGATAACAAATAGTCCTACTAACTCTTCCCAGAACGTGTTTTTGTCAATGTTCCAGTTAGGATCATAGACCCATGTTAACCATTATGCCAACGAAGATTCTATATTATTCATTCAAAAATTGTCCTAAACAAACTGAATAACAGATCTATCTCTGTAGTTTTATCAAACCGAACTACTAAGTAGAATGTCCCATCCTTGTAGAAATGGCATGGACGGTGAAAAGATGTCTATTATAAATTATTTTTAAGTAATATGCAAAATCCTAACGAACAATTACAATTTGTTGCAGTAGCAGTACTTTTGTCAATATGTATCAATAAATAAGAAAAAATACATGACCATCCTTAACGCTGAAGTCCATGCAGCATTGTTTCCATGTATGTTCAAATGTTTTAAGAATTTTTTGGATTTCTCACTATTTTAATCTGTGCATTTCATGTATAAATTGATCGTAGGATGAATTTAGGAAAAGAAATATTCTATTAAGGGTTCAAAAGAATAGGATTCTTGTCGACCGGAAAAGGTTTGATTGTTCATTGATTAGTGTTGTTATTGTGTTTTGAAGAATGTGGAGGGAAATCAAACTATTGGCAGCCTCCAAACCTGTGATTGCATCAATGGCTGATGTAGCTGCTAGTGGAGGATACTACATGGCAATGGCTGCTGAGGCTATAGTAGCTGAGAGTCTCACTTTAACAGGTTCAATTGGAGTTGTGACAGGTGAGACCTTGCAACCGTACTTTATTATTATTATTTTTTTACAAGAAACTTGTGAAGCTGAAGTTAGTTGGACATAAATAAGTGAGAGCTGTCTAAAATTTTGTTTCTTTTGAAGAGGTTCAAATTCTCAACTCATGTCCTTTTACTAGTAAAAGTGATTAACAATTGCTAGTTCATTGGTGGAGTCACATGTCAAGAGTATGGGTTGAATCTTAAAGAAATTAGATATATAATTAAGCAGTTATAATAAATTGTGACTTTGCTGGAACCTTATTTGTTAAAATTGCACCAGAGAAGCTCCTAAATGCAAAGTAAGGTGAGGAACATCCAGAAAAGCACGAAGTTTATCTGGACCCTTAATTTTTATCTTGGTTCATTTACCTATTGTTGATATTTTGACTGCTGAAATACCAATAAATTTATTCAAGCGCTGAGTTATAGCAAGTTAATGGTAAAATTACAATTTCTCCTGAAATTTACAGAAAGTTTCTTCCTTGATCTTCGCTGAATAACATGCACTTCATTTCGATGAAGTTTGAGCTGCATTATTTCACTTTGCACATTTGAGGCTTATGGCATATATGATTCCCTTGATTACCAAACTTGCATCTAAATAGCACCGTTTTACTTTGTCTCCATGCAAACAACACTTAAGAGTTGAAGCATAATCTTTGGATAAAAAATAGTTAAAAGTTATACTTGACATGATTTTGCTCCAAAAAAATTTGTGGAATTTAACAGCTATGCTTAAATAAATGCATTAATGTTATTTCAGTTATTTGCATGAGAATTTGGACCATTATGATATGTAGGAGTGCATATGTTGTTCTTTCTTCATATTTCTGTTCCACGTCATCTTAGTTCTCTTAGATCATTGAGCACTGAAGTTTGTGGCAACTGTCTATGTTTCATGCTTCTAAGTTGTTTTGTCTTCCATCTTTCCATTTCCAGTCACCTCTTATGCTGCTGAATTCCTCCCCAGTTTGTATTCTTTCTTATTATGTTTCTTTCGTCTACACTGTCTGAAGTTTGTATAAGTTCCATAAATGTAGTACTAATTCTTTAATCTATATGCGAGAAAACTTGACCATATGCATATGCTTGTGCTATGAAACTTGAGTTAAGGGTGAACATGTTTGGATTTCAACGATCAAGCTTAACAAATTTTTTTCTGGGTTATAATAGAATTGATATTTCTTAATTTTCACGTAGGGAAGTTTAATTTGGAGACATTATATGAAAAAATTGGCTTCAATAAGGAAATAATATCCAGGGGAAGATATGCAGAGCTGACTGCTGCTGAACAGAGGCCATTCAGGTACTTCTGCGTCGACTTGCAAAGTATATATGTCACTATAAGACAATGTAGTGATGAGGTACTAACAAGCATGTTTGTTGAAGTATGAGTAGAGCCAAATCGCCATTTCTTGGCTCATTATTATTTCTGAATGTGTTAAAATGGATGATGCTGCTTCGAATCATATGATACCAGAAGTATTTTTTGATGCTTGGAAAAAGATACAAGGTTGTAGTCAGAAGGTAGGAGGAAAAGCTATAGAAATCTGTCCAGGAATACCACGGGCTACATACATGTAAAATAGGTGCATTTTCTGTCAAATTTTGGTTAACTTGATTACTAATCAAACTGAAATACTCCTAAGAATCCATTAGGGATCGAAAAAGCCTTGACCCATCTTGGAACTTGGGAAAAAAATTTTAATTCTCTGCGATAGTAATTCTGAACATGCTAAAACCAATATAACTGCTGCTCTATCCATGGGAAATCTTTCTGATAATTTTTTAGAGATCTGCTCCTAAGTACTAACTAGAAAACACCATGAACAAAAATAAGACACTGGCATAGAAATAGGCTGAAAACCGATTATGATAGCTTGCAATCAATGCATCGTCGTCTAATCAAATAACAGCTTTGCATTCTTTCCCAAACTCTAATTTCTTTCTCCACTTGTCTCCATCACTTCAACCGTCATTTCCTCCCCCTCTTCTTTCTCTACAGTTCTCTCTCCTATATTTCTTACCTTACTATCATCACTAGGTTGATTCAAAAAATATTAAGTTTTCAAGTTTTAGTAATTTGGCCGGCCAATCCATTGTAAATCCTAGCAATTTCAAGCGCGGTCTGTATGGTCCTTTCAACCTTGAATGCTCTATTTTGCAATTTCAACTCCTCTTTTTGTTTTTTAAATAGGTGCTATTTCAGCTCATCGATTAGGTGTCAATAAGAAATAAGACATTTGTAAAAAAAAAAATACAAATTCTAGATTAGGTTATTCCTTGATTGTTGTATTTGTCATTGGTTCCTGTTTCTACAGAATATTATTTACGATATGCTTGTCTTTATGATTTGCAGTGCAGATGAAGCGGAACTCTTTGCGAAGTCAGCACAGAATGCATATAAACAATTCAGAGACAAAGCAGCCTTTTCCAGATCAATGACTGTATGATTTTTGACGTAACACATTTCATCTTGGGATATCAACAATTTTATTTGTAACTTAATTTGGGTGATCATGTTGCAGGTGGACAGCATGGAAGAAGTAGCGCAGGGAAGAGTTTGGACCGGGAGTGATGCAGCTTCAAGGGGTCTTGTCGATGCTATTGGGGGACTCTCTCGAGCAGTAGCAATTGCGAAACAAAAGGCTAATATACCACTGGACAAACAGGTCGGTTTAAATTATATTGTTTTTGTTTTAGATTTGTCGAGCTTGTCTCTCGCTGTTTAAGCTTTGGTTTGTGACTGAGTGCATGAGATTTTTCTGATACCAATCCTGAAAATTACAACGAAGTTGAACCAGCTAGGTACACGGGATGTTCCAAGAAAGTGAGATTAGACTGTTGCATCTCAGCAATTTGAATAGTATAATGGATTAATTATAAATATGATTTAAAGTTAGTGGTATAGTATGTGCTGAAACAGAATTGAATAAATAAATTTGTCTTGAAAACCGTGTTAGTCACCCACTTATAGCGTTGATTCACTTCGCTTATTGAACTTTTCTTTGTTCCAAGTTAGTCACTGAGTTCATTTTGTTTCAGTTTAGGCACTTTTGTCCTGCTGACTTAACTGAATGCTTTCATGGTTAACTTAATGATGATGTGGTATGGAAAATCCGTTAATACACTTTTTTTTTTTTTCCTCATGCTATGTGAAACCTTGTATTGTAGACAAGTTGTGCTTGCAGTTTTGTAAAGAAAGAAGAAGGAAAAAGAAAGCACTTGTCCAACAACACACTTTTTTTTTCTAGTTGCATTTTGTACGATATAAAAAATGCAAGAACATGTTTTCATGTCACATCATCATTGTTGTTAATTCAGAAGGTAATCAAAGTTCCTAAAACTGAAATAAAAATCTGAGTTGAGTGACTAACATAGGAAAAAATAAAGTTTGGTGACCAAACTGAAAAAACCACTATAAGTTGAGCGACTAACAGTGTTTTTACCATTGGGGACATATGTATAATGCTGTTATGTCGTGTAATGTAGGCTGTAAAAAAATTGTCTTTATTATTATACTCTTCATCAAGCATGAATCATATTAATAACATACTATGTCCCCCGTCCCCCAAGTTTTTTTGAGTTTTGGCATTTTAAATGCGTTCTTAAACATTAGGTCACCCTTGTTGAGCTTTCGAGGCCTTCTTCATCTCTACCTGAAGTTTTGAGTGGCTTAGGGAACTCCATAGTTGAAGCAGACACTGTAATTAAAGACTTGCTACAAGACATGGCATCTTGGAGTGAAATTCAAGCCCGTATGGATGGGATTGTGTTCGGAAAATTAGATGGAGCTTCATACGCCAACGTGGTCTTCAAACTTATCAAGGATTACCTGAGGTCAATCTAATCTTATATTTTCTAAAATTTTCTTGTCTCTCATACTCTTTATACTAAGGAGGTCTCTTCAAACACTAAAATGGAGAACATTTAGGAAAGTGTACAGGAAGAATACAAAATTCACATGACAGATGAAGTTACGATTTCACCTTTGAGTTTTTTGTAAGAGAAAAAATGGATGACATATTTTATTTTATTTTTCTCATGGATACTGTACACCACAGTATTTTAACCTTACTAGAGTACACATCTCAAATCTGTATTTACAAATAAAATTTATATTTAGCTTTTTAATATCTACTTGGATGTGAGTATAGCTACTAGCCCAGCAGGTACTAATTATATAGAGTAATGCTATTCATCCTCAGTGGGTTTACAAACACAGTCTAGGTGGCTTTAAATGATAGGTGAAATTAAATGACTTATTTAATTTCACCTTTCATTTAACCTATAATTTAGAGTCACCTAGACTGTGTTTGTAACCCTACTGGAGATGAATAACATTACTCAATTATATAAACTCAAATTAGTGGGAATTTATGGAGGGTGATGAAAAAGAGAGAATGGATAGGAAACTATGGACTAATAATACATTCAATAATACTATGAATATTAAGAGCCCGTTTAAGTCCAATTTTTTTGTCCAAAATGCATTTTGAAATATTATTTTAGTGGAGAATGTGTAGTTAAAAAATAAAGAAAATTTAGGGTTTACGTGTAATATTATTTTATTGAAAATTGTGTGATTAAAAGTAAGATAGAGAACAATGTATTTTGAAAATAATGGAGATCAACAAGAGCTGAGTCCTCACAATAATATTAGGCGAAATTACACTAAACCAATTGTTTAGTTTTGACTTTTAAAAAATCAGGTTTTTACTTTATTTAATCAAAAATCAGGTTTTAATTTCACAATTAATATTAATAATAATATTTTTAAATTAAATTAAATATATACCCACCCTACTGCCTATCCCACCAATTTTATTTAAATATAAAACCCAACCAAAACCTAATTCATTCCATTTCATCTCTCCCATTTCTACCGTCGCCTCCGACTCCACCGCCACCGCCCGCTCCGGTCAGCGCTCCCCCTCCCCCTCCTCTCGTCGAATCGCAAGAACGTTGCCGCGTTTAGCGCGTCGCGGTTGCGCAGCAGTGCGGCGTCGCGACGCCTCGTCTTGCGCGCATCGTGCAACAATGTCATAGCCGTCGTCTTGCGCAGCGATCTTGTGGCCTGACTGTATATCACGGATCTTTTTTTTTTTCCTACTACCAGATCTTGGGTGTTTGATTTATGGTGATATTGGGTTTTTATTCATTCCCAAATCTTGTTAATGATTTTCACATTGTGATTTTTTTGAAAATGAAAATGGTGAGGTGGTGGTCGGGCTAGTGGTGGTGATTTTGCAGTGGTTTCTCGATTTTGGCGTGGCGGATCTGTGTGTGTGGCTGTGGCGGGCGGATCTGTGTGTGGTTGGTTGTCGACGGTGTTATCGGTGGTCGATGTGATGGAGGTGGCGGCGACGTCGGGCGGATGGGACGAAGTGTTTCTGTGACCTAGCTATTGAACGGTGTTTTTTGGTATCTGTGACCTAACTATTGAACAGTGACGATTTTTTTTTGGTGTCTGTGACTTAGCTAGGAGTGTCTGTGACCATTATTGGTGGTGGATTGAGATGGGAAACGGTTTTTTTGGTGTCTGTGACCTAGTTTTTGAACGATTTTTTTGGTATATGTGATCTAGCTATTGAATAGTGACGATTTTTTTTGGGTGTCTGTGACTTAGCTATTTGACTGTGACCCACAAATTTTAAAATACGTGACTTGTGACATAATTTTTTTGATCTGTGACCAATAAAATGATCTGTGACCCATCTATATGGTAACTGTGACCTTAAAATTCATTACTCTGTGACCTTAAAATGTAACATGTGATTTATAATTTTTTTTTTTTTATCATTTTTGATCTGTGATTTCGAAATAATCTATGATCAAATTGCATATAACTGTGACTTTAACAATTGTCGGAATCGGAGCAGTCGCCGAAATTAAGCGGCGGCACAATGGTCACCGGAGTAGTCGTCGAAATTAAATACGACCGGAAAACAGTCGCCGGAGTAGTCGTCGGAGCAATGGTGGTGGTGGTGGTGGTGGTGGTGGGGTGGGGTGGGGTGGATTATATTATATTACAGTTAAATATTTAATTTAATATAATAATTGTTAAATATAATTAATTAATTCAAAAAAAACCTGATTTTTACAATTTTAAACTTGGGGACCTGATTTTTGATTTTGGTAAAGTAAATGTCTGATTCATAAATTTTTCCCATAATATTATATATATCAGTTAAGTTACTGTGCACTATAAGAATCTCAAATAATATTTTTCTTATTTTAATTTCTTTATAAGGTCATTATTAATATCGATTTCAAAAGTTAATATACTATTTAATTTTAATTGGTATCCAGTCGGAAGACAAGGCTATATTAAGAGAGAGGGGGGGGGGGGGGGGGAACCTCTATGCTATGTGGTTCAAAATGAATTAAATTTTAAAAAGAAAAATATGTCGATTACTAGTCTATAGTGTCCTATGTAGCGGTTGACATTTGGCCTCGTACTTGAGAACTTAAAGGTGACATTTGAATGCTATTTTGATTCGAAATTAATCAAAATTTAAAAGAAAAATATGTTGATTACTAGTTTATAGTGACCTAAGTAACGGTTGACATTTGGCACTCGTACTTGAAAACTTAAAAGTGACATTTGAATGCTATTTTGATTCGAAATTAATCAAATTTTAAAAGAAAAATATGTTGATCATTAGCCTATGTAGTGGATGAAATTTCATCTCATACTTGAGAATTTAAAGGTGGCATTTAAATGTTGTTGCGACACTTGGTAACAAGTTTACTAGGAAAAATGATTTCAGTTAGTTACAACTTTGAATAAAATCTGTCACTAGAGATATAAATTTTACAAAACTTGAAAACTTAAAATGCTACAAAAATTGAAGACTGATGATTAAAATGTCAACAAAAATTAAATGAAAACTTAGGTACACTTTTTGTTTTTTTTGAAAACAAATAGATATATTTCATGAATGTAAATCCCCGCCAATAGCTGACAAAAGGAAAAATGGAATATAATACATACATTCAAAAAAAAAACATGAAACGTTAACTCATGGACCAACTTATTACCATATCTGAAAATAAAACTTAGATCTATTTTTGAATATGTAAAGAATAGGGAAAAGATTAAAGCATTTCTTTGGACAATTCATGATTAACTAGTTGATGAGTTAATCTCTTTATTCCATTTTCTGGGCCATTAATTTTTTGAAAAAAACTCAAGTCACTTTATTTTTATTTTGGGAGGGATGTACGTGGGTTTTTTTTCATTTTTTTTGGTTGGTGGTGGGGAGGTATTTTGACATTTCTCTGGCATAAGAATTCACCATAAGCAAACAAAAAAGGCAAAAAGAAGGGCAAAAGAAAGAAATATAACAAACTTTTACATCTTTAAACAGTTCACGTTTCTTCTTATTCTATATACACATTTTCAACCCCTCTCCAATTTGATCACTTCTGAGATGACCAAGTTTTGAACAAGTAGATCCCTATGCCACCAATAGCCAAAGGAACAATTAAAGAAATTCCAACCAACTGAACAGTCATAGCTCCATCTGCTCGTCCTTGCTGAGACCTCTCTCCAAAATAGTCATGTAGGATTTTGCTAAGATTGTCTATTTGATGCATAACTTGATGTTGTCCCCGAGCAATGAGCAATACCTGTTTACGGAGACAGATAATAGAATGCAATGAAATCAAAAGCATTTGCAGGTAATAATATTGCATGATTCTCAAGTTACCTCTTCCATTATTGGAAACTCCCTGAGTAATTGGGAAGAAGACGAGGAATGGGGAAGGAGAGAACCGACCAATGGGCCATTTCCTACACCAGACACAACAAGAGGAATGCCATTGCAGGCTTCAACCAAACTTTGTTCACCAGCGGACACTTTCCAGGTTGAAATTTTCGAGTTTATTTCTTCAATTCTTGATGTTAATTCTTCCATTCGTTCATTCAGTGTAGAAATTTGTTCGGATATATGCTGTGTAATGATGCCCTGAAACAATAATGGACAAGCTGATCCGTTATAAGCCACAACATATTATTACTGGCAGAGTAGTTTAAAATGGAAAAGAAGAAAACCAAAACGAAACAAGTGACAAAAAGAAATATGAGCATCCACCACCTTAGTGTCAACAATAGTATATGATATATAATAATGAATTTTACGCAATGTGAAAAATATAATAACATTATTGTCAACAAAGTAATTTATAACGAACATCACCTGGTTACCAAGCGCTGCTGGTGAATCTGGCGTTCTTCCGTCCAACCTCCTATTGTTGACAGCAAGTTTTGTAAGCTTTGACAGATTTTTGTCACGCTGTGTCGAGAAAGTGTGTGCACTGCCATCAACAAAAGAATTTTTGCAGTTCAAGAAATGATTACCATTAATATCCTAAAATTCAATAACTAGGAACTTCCCATCTAAATTTATAGAAGTATTTTAAACTCGAAAGATATTAGTCTGGAAGAGTAGAAGTGAAATATATTCAATGGTAGTGGGACAAAATATCACCACTACAAGAAAGAATATATAAAAATAATAATCTAAGAAAATGCATGTCAGCACATCTATTTTCTTGCACGACTCAAAATAGTCTATTTCCTAATCCTAAGGCAAAAGCGACGACCAACAACAGGGTATACCGATTGAGGAACTTGATTCTTCTATCTGCAGACGCTCGGGAAAGAGCTTCTTTAGGGCTTGAAGCCAAATCATCGTCTATGCTGAGCTTTGTCTTCAGATCTTCGGGCAGTGCCTACATACTTTTAATGTGAGGACCTGACATTGTGAAGGAGGAAAAAAAAACAAATCATTTCAAACGTGTCTAACCATGACATCATTTATGAGCTTCTCCAGTTGAATCTGTTCTATGTAAGTGCGAGGAAGATATGAACCATCCAAGTTCAGTTGCTCAGCAACATATTTAACATATAAACGATCTCTTCCTTGCACCTTTATAAACAGTCAGAAAAATCAATTAATAGTTCAATAAATGTGCTCTGTAGGCAACATAGGAAGCTAACAACAGTATTATCAAGGACAGATGAGAGGTATTCGAAAACTTCAAAAAGGAAACTCAAATTTATTTGTATGATTGATGGTGTCGTTCCAGTCTCTTATGCCTCTAATTGATAAATAGATCCGTAAAATTTCTAAGACAGTGTTCTCCCCTATTTAGTGCCAACAAATAGCAGATAGTCTTTAGACAAATTAAATTCATCAAGAATATTACTCATTCTATATCTCATTTCGTTGTTTCACATAGCTTGATATGCTTAGACATCAATTTTAAGCAGTGACAAATAACTGTGTTACAAAAAAGTAGACCATTAATGTTTAATGTCCAGTGAGCATTTCTCCAACAAACAAACTTTTCTGAATAGTCTTAACTCTAGCCAGAACCAAACATGATTTTTGATCTGGGATCATTTTCAATTAGAAATTCATCACGCACAACACAACACAACACAACACAACACAAAAACAAATAGAATATGGGCAGATATTGGGTCTCAAAGTAACTAAATCAATACTAAATATTACCCAGAACAACCGACATACTGGATTTATACCTGAACATACTTGCGGTTAAGTTGCTCCAGCCAATCAATTTTTACACAAACTTTATCATTCATGAAGACATGGCTACTTCTTTTCAGGATGGATGCAATTGTGTAACCTAATGCCATCAAACCCCCGAGAAGGCGCACACTAACTTCAAAAGTAATTCTTGGCGATATAATGAAGGGGCTATCTGTGACCCATTCCTGAAAGTAATATATACATCGTCCATATTACTTATTAACAGTTCTATTCTAGAATTACAATTATGGATTTACAGGTTATTTAACAGGCTTCAGCCATATCCCTGCAAACTGAAATAAAAGCAGGCCTCAAAACAGCAGAGTAAAATGTGTCTACAACTGTAATTGCCAATAAAAAGAACATTCACCTTCCCATTTTACGGTTAAGATGTTATTGATGGATCAGAAATTCTCCGATGTTCCCTTTCTGAATCAAAAATTTAAGACAAAAGAACTAGATTGATTTCTTTGAAGTTTTTAATTATAACTTGATTTGCTCATTCTTAAACAAATCCAACTCCATGACTCTAGTGACCTATGCGCTATACAGTAAAAAGTCCCCTCCACTGCACTTGGCATGGTAAGATTACAAGCAAAATTTTCTCAAGAGATACAAAGAAATATTGAACACACAGAAGTGCATGCACACACGCTGCCAGGAGAGAAGGAGAGAATTTAAGAATGTGAAAACAGAGTTTTTACGCCAAGAGAAGAGGAAAGTTTATAGACGATTGATTCTATAGTGTAAGGCAACACAGAGGGAGTTCCTAAGGATAATTGAATCAAATAAAAGGGTAGAAGGCTTGGCATAAGTAAAAAACCAAGAACAAGCTTAAGTTCCCATCATCCAAACCTCAAACATGAGATTGTATTTGCCATCCCGGTTCCTCATTCTCAAATATGATTGGCATGCTTCTGGATCTTCACCAGGTGGTAGAAGATATATATCATAAGTTTCCTCCATAGTTTCTCTGCAATCTTCTGAAAGAACGGCTTTTATTTGATCCACGGTCACCAGCCTTGATGACTAAACAAAAGCAAAAATACCTCTCAGTCAAGAATGTCAGATCAGATGCAAGCAAATTCTAAATATACAGAGCGGCTGAAGACTCACCTTTAAAACATATGTGGGATTTTGAAATCCCGAGAATGGGTTGAATTTGTTGATAATTTTGATATGTGCTGTTTGTAGATCTGGCTCAATGAAAGCCTTGTACATAGGATACACCTGTTTGCAAGGTATGCCGTGAGACTAATTTGTAAATCATCTCATATCCAGCTAAGATATATTGCAGCAATCCATCACATATCGTAAAGGTAATAATTAATAAGAAAGAAGTTGACACCGTTTCTGATATCTGTTGAATTATCTCCTCGGGCTCTTGTCCAGCATGTTGAATGTCCCTCAGAACCCGTTTGACAAGGTCAAAATGCACTCCACCAGTAACAGAAACACAAAGATCTATCAAAGGACGCAATTTCTCACTCAAGGCATATATCCCTTTGATAATAACGACCCGGGAGCTGGGAACTTCAACAGTCCTGCTTAATTTGAAAGGTTAATAATAGTGATTCTTTATGAGCAATGAACAAATACAACATGAGATCACTACAAACAAAAAGCTATAAAATGAAGCAGCAATACACGAGAAATAGACATAGAAGTGCAGGAGATCATCTCTATAAAAATGAAGGATGGAATTGTTATTTTTAAAATGAAATGGCGCAGAAAAAAATATCATTTAAAAAGAATTGTTTAGCCGAATTATGGTTCTAGCTACAGGAACCCCTAAGAGTGTTGTTTGATTGCCAAGTTGTAACAGGACATATTAGTTATTTCATAAATTATGATACATTATATTACTCTAGGGGTGATTGTGTCACATGATTTCCAAGATAGATCAGGAGTTATTAGTTATTCCATATCCCATTAACCACGTCTTATTTATTATGTTTCCTTTTTGTTAATTTTCTTGCTCGAAAGTTTCAGATGCAATCACTTTTGAGTAGATAAAGATCACCCCTTCATCTTTTGGTTCTTGACAGAACATTACAGTTTGTGAAATTAGACAATCCTTCAAAATCTCGATTAAAAATATTATAAGAATCATATTTCACATCCTAATTGTGACCAAGTCTCTTTGGATGCTAAACAATCATAAAATGAATTCTTTTACACCAAAATCATGAAGTTCCGTGAATTTAAAACGTCAAACCAATTTCGTCTCACCATTCCCATTGTACCCACGCAACAAGACAACATGAAAATCATTAAATAAACACATTTGAAACTCCGATGTCAAACTACTAACGGAAAGGTAAATACATTTCAAATCTAAATGTCATAACAAATAAGAAGATGGATTTTCAAAATGAGGTCCGAAATATGGATCAAGGGACTAATAACTAGAAATTGCATAATTATTACTAAATTAGAAATGAGATATTCAAAATGAAAAAGATAGGGGGAAAGCTTTAAGTCAGCCACAAAGTTGACAAGTACTTAACCTGTAACCTACGCGAGAGCTGGTCTTAAAATCATAAATTGGGACTTGGACAGGCCTCCCGGCTTTCAAACCGTGAATATTCCCGAGCAATGTGTCATAGTCTGTCAGGCTAGGGTCTGTTTCAAAAATTATGAAGCACATCAGTTATACTAGGAAAAGCACTCTTCATGCTCTTTTCTCTTTTTTTTTCCTCCTTGAAAGATTTACTCAATTCAGAATTTTGACTTTGCCGACTTCACCATTTTCACCATTAAGCATTTGCTCAAATATTATTCAAGTCCACTCATTCAGACAGATTCAAATGGAAACTGTGAAATGAGTCAAATATGGACAATAATTGAAAACTGGCGAGTAATGCAAAGTTAATTTTCCTAGTGCATTTGATATATCTTCTAGACTAGAAATCCATATGAATTCTATATCATTGAGGAACTTTTAAGAACAAAACCTTAATGAATTAACTTATAAGTTCCAGTCATTTCAGTGAGAAGTTACTTTCTAGACAGTTGATAATCAACCTCAATAGAGATGCTGCACCAAGGAGTGCACCTCATGATTGGAACAATCTATTTAATAATAGGTTGGTAATACTTTATCAGAGACGAACACTTCCTTCCTTGGAATTAACTCCCGAGAAAGGAAAGAAAATAGAATTTGGCCCCAAGGATCTCTCTCTTCATTTAAGGCCCCCTACTTTGGCTTATATTAGCTGATTTAATCAAATAGAATACTTGATTATATAACTTCTTAGTCAGAAGCTCAGAAGCACTCAGCAAAGAAAATGTGAATTTCTTTAGAAGGATTGCCCATCTGTCCAAACAATATAGCAGAAATATCATATGCTTAAATGTGGAATTGGACTACTTTTAATGTAATTTTGAATATTGGATTCTTTATGGAAAAACCAACAAAACCATATGAAATGATGCCAGATAAGCCGCTACAGATCAATTGAATTAAAGCACATTTGGCTGTGCATGTATAAGTAAATTTTAAAATAAATAACTTTAGTAGGCAACAAGGGTAAGACTAAGAGTTGACTCTAAAAAAATTGCATTTTCTACTTGAAAGAAAAAAGTAACACATCCAAAAATGCTAGGAAACAAGTAATTTTTGCTTCATTTTAAGCTTTGCCAAACATGCTCCAAATCATTAGGTCTAAACTTGGGAGCAGAAAAAATGAAGACAAATTTACCGTCAAAGTTTCCATCGATAATACGGGTCACATCGTTGTAGTTATCCATATTTATAACAGCAATGCTATGCATAAAGGTGAGGATCTTCTCGGTAAAAACTGTCTTTCCAGCCCCAGAAGGACCTGCCACGCCGACTAGTACCATACCATCATTTTTCTGAGCTAACAACTGGCACGCCCGAACAACAGCAAAGAAACCCTTCTCAAATGATAGAGGATCCTGAATTGGAACAATCTCGTAACGATCAGAATCCCTTCTTTTAACCAGCTGAACTTGATCTCTTAATAGACCTGATCGTTTCCTTGGTGATTCAATATTAGGAATCTCCCTAGTCATGCTGAAGCTGAGAAGTGATCTGCAAATAAAAAGAGACTAAATTACATAAAATCAAATGAAAGAAATAGAAATTTCATAATATGAGAAATTGTCATCTGGGGTGAGAAATTATGTTAGCATCTCGTCTCTTGGATTTCAGCAGCACCTAGTGTGGAAGACAAAACAGTGCATTTCACATGGATCCAATTTTCAAATAAACAAAAAACAACAATATGGTGCCCACCAATTGTCCCCAATAATTCTTGGTTTGCCTCTTTGATAATCCACTCTCTGCTCCTTTGAAAGTTACCTAAACTCGGGATTCATCAAACAACACAACTAAATTGTCGTGTGAGAAAGACAATAGACCAGCTCAAGTTCTCTAGATATGTTTAAATTTAATCAGTCCATTAAGTACTATAAAAACACAGCTAAAAAAGCTAAATACTATTAATAGTGCAATGATGGCCAAGCAGTGAGAGATGGAGATTACAGCAAAAAAAGGAAGTAAAGGCGGCTAAACAAAGATAATGCTTGTTTTGGCATAAAATCTCTTGACAATATGTGCCCGTTGAGTATGTGACTGTGATATCATGGAGAGTTAATTATCTTTGTTAGATTGGGTCTGTCCAGGTTGTGTGGGGTGTCCGGTTTGGACCAATCAGAGGTTTGTTTGGAGCTAATTCCTTGTCTGATTAAATTGTAGAACCGGATCAGTTAGAAGTTGGTTCACCCGCTCAACGATTGAACCAGCCGATCGTGTTGGGGTTTAATAACACTTGTCTACTGTTATATTTCTCGAATGTGCGACATCCCATCCCATTGTATGCCAACTAATATACGGCCCAAGGACACGACAAATCACGTACAAAATCGCAAACGACAAATCTACAGTTTACATCTTAAATCACTATTTGACAAACTGCATGGCCATATTTTTGAAAGTCTTGGCATAAATCTAAGATTTTAGATGTGGATAGCAATGTCATAGCACCCCAATAATGGCAACACAAATATCAGAGCGCATTTGTGTCAAATCATTTATTCAACAAAAAAAGAACAGCAACGGAGTATTTTACCTTGAAATTCTGACTCTTCACCTTTTATGAGTTCAAAAGAAACAAGAACAACATTTTGAACGAAACAATGTAAATTATTAGGCAGCGATCAATAAATTAGAATAAAAAGTAAATAAAAAAGAGGAAAAAATATGGAAATATTTCAATGTCATTTCTATAGCTTTTCACAAAGGATTCCAAAATACAAATGGCAAAACACCCAGTGAAGGCATTTTAAAAATTATTATCCATCACATAGAGAAAACTTTGTACATATAAAACAGTAATTTAGAAACAACCGAACAGCATCCACCGACAAATTTCATTAATTTACACCATTCATCAAATTAAAACTTTAAACAGTACAAAATTAAGATTGATTAAAACACACGAGTTTTTCACTTCAGCAAAACTGAGTAACTAATGTTTCCAAACAAAAATAAAAATCTGAAGCAACAAAAACACTCAAATAAACTAAATTACACAATCATGCATGATTAATAGGAAAATGAAAAAGAAACTAAAGTTAAAATTGATGGAAATTATTAATAATCGAACCTCAAGTTCAATTCTGATTATACTGCTATTCCACCGCTCTAGAGAGTTCTTGTAGTTTTTTTTTTCTCAGAAATTGATGTAAGAATAATAATGAGTTCAGCAAATTTGCTAGCAGACAGAATGTAGATGAAATTTAAGCATTTTTTTCTTGTATGAGTCATGAATAAGGTGTCATATTTTTGTCTTTTGAGTAGCAGTATACTTTTAGAGTAGCAGTATACTTTTAATAGTACGGGGTATTAAATGTAGACTTTTATAAAAAAATAAGTAGTTGTGTATTCAGAGTGTGTTTGGTAGGGATTTTTAGAGGAAGAATTGATTTTTGAATAGTGATTTGATGAGAAATGTGTGGTTGAAAAATAAGAAAAAAGTATTGATGTGATGGAAAATATTATTTTATTGAAGAATGTATGGTTGAAAATGAGAATTGATTTACTGTAGAAAATGAGAATCTGTACCAAACAGGCCCTCAATTGAGACTTTTATTAACTTTTAAAAAATCTCTAAAAGTTATGGTGTATTCAATTAAAACTTTGGGAAGAATACATAAATCCTGCTTTTACTTATACACATTTCAAAAATACCAAAACATGTTTCAAATTTCAAAATTCAGGTTTCTTTTAAAATTTTAATTATGAAATAATAATTATTAAATTAATTTATTATTAATATTTAATTCTACTATAAAATAATTAACACACCCTCACCTCCACCACCCCTACAACTCCGGGGGTATTCCGACGACCGTTCCGACCACCACTCTTCTCCAGCGATCGTTCCGACGACTTTTCCGACAATTGATCCAATTCCGGCGAATATGTTAAGGTCACAAATTTGTATAATTTGGTCACAATTCAAAATTTTTTAGGTCACAATTCAAAATTTTCGTAGGTCACAATTTGTTTATCGATCACAACTTAAAAATTTGAAAGTCACAATTTTTTCATGGGTCACAAATCACAAAATTTGTAAGTCACAATACTTATTTACGGTCACAAACATCTCATTCATTGAACATACCTTATATTTTAGGTCACAATTTAGCAAATTATTGGTCACAATTTAATTATTTTTAGGTCACAAAGAATTTATTGGTCACAATTCATCTAATTCATTGGTCACAAACAACCTAATCATTTGTAACCACCCCCAAATCATTTGTGACCACGACTTCGCCACTTCCCCCATCAGCGGCTCCACCACGGTTGCCGCCCCAGTAACCAAACAACACCAGATGTACCACTGGCGCCACTGCCAACAACAAAACCGCCACCAGATCCGCCGCCGATCCACCATAACCAAAAAAAAAAAAAAAAAGATCTGCACGCAACCAACACCCAACAGATCGCATCCTCAACCGCACCTAACCATACCCAACCGCACCCAACCGTACTCAGATCGCAACCCCAACCGCACACAGATCGCAGTCCCCAAACCGCATTCAACCGCACACAGATCGCAGCCCAACAGCACCAACCGCACACAACCATCGCACCGCCACCTCACGGACACACACCCAACAACACAACTCACCAGCCACAGAAAACTGAACACAAACCGCCAATGTCCGCCACCTGCCATGACACATACATACAGACAGATCCACCCACCACAGCCCCCCCACACACAAAATCAGACCAACAACCCAATCCACCGCCACAGCAGATTTGAGCAATAACCACACCATTCAAAAAAACAAAAAAAAGACCGGATCTGAACGCAGATCTTCACAGCCACACCACTCACCCACCGCATCACCGTCGCACCGCCATTGATCTGAGCAGCGGTGCCGAATCTTAGCGGCGATGCTTAGTTCGTCGCTGCACACCGGTGTTCTGAGCGCCGCTACAGTGGCGAACCTGCAGCGATTTTGTGGTGGTTTGTAGTGGTTTTGTGGCGATTTTGTAGTGGTATTTGAGGTGGTTTTGCGGTTGTGCCATCGGTGAGATGGCGGTGGTGGTGGAGTGGAGGGAGGCAGGGTTCCATTGGGCGGCAGGTTCTAAAGAGAGGGAGGAGAGAGTCGAGAGGAAGGGTTAATGATTTTAGGGCTAGGGCGGTTGGGGGTATATATAAATTAATTTATATAAAAAAAATTTAAAAATTTTAAAAATTTCTTAAAACCTGATTATTGAAATATCAAACTTAAATCAGGAATTATGAAAATGAATATCTAAAACCAGGCCTAGGTGTAATTTCCTCTAAAACTTTTTAGAAGTCTACATGAGTTTTTGAGTATTCAAATTTTTACGACTTTTAGAAATTTTTATAAAAGTCTCCATGGTACCAACTTTTAAGGAGAAAGTACTAAAATAAAATCTCAAAACTTGTCACTCATTAATCAAAAGATTTTGGAAGACTTTCACATCCCAATCTCTCTTTCATTTTCCCTTCTACGAATATTGGAGTTATGATTGAAATTCATTTTTTTTTTCTATTTTGATTATATTAATTTCTATTTTTCTTTTTCTCTCTCTTATTGTTTATTTATTTTCTATTAAAGAATTAAATTATATTCTTATAACTTTTTTTCTTTTTTCATTTATTTTTTCTTAAAAATATTTATTTTTAATTAAATTATAAAATTTTATATAGACTAATTTATAATTAAATTTAAATATAAATAAATATATATATATATATTCTATTTATTTTTTAAATGTATATTATATTAATAATGCTGAATATTAAATTTTTTTTATATGTATAATTATTATTTATTTAATTAATGTAAATTTTTATTCTTTTTAAAATATTTTTTTATTATACGGAGGGAAAAGAAAGGAGAGTGGGGAATTGTGAAAAGCATCACCTCGTATGTGATAATTTCATAATATTGCGTTAGATCCACAAATTTCATTGTTATGTTATAAACTGCCTCATTATTCTTGGCCCTGTTGGTTATTGTGGGCCTGTGTTACTAAATGTTGTCTGGCCCATAATCGATCCTTATTGGGCTCTGCTATCTGGCCTTAACTTGTGGCCAGATCCTCACCGTTGATTGGAATCTCTTGGCCTTCTACTAAGTGTCTCTCGAAGCTTCATTTTGTGAGATGGTTGGATAACTTTGGGAGATATTCTCTCTGTGTGATTAGGGTTATCTCCTTTTCTCTCTGTCGTTTGAAAGTCTGAGTGATTTTCTGTGTAAATTCTTAGTGGTAAGGCAGTAGCTACGCTTGATGTAGATTCTATGAGATTGTGTATTATTTCTGAGTGATTCTTGAGGCGAGAGAAACTTTGAAGAAATCTCTGATTTTTTCATACATTGTAACTGTTCTTGGTGATCTTAGTGGAACTAGAGCAAAATCCCTTTGTGTGGATGCTCAACGGGTGAGTAGGCATTTGGCTGAACATCTGGACCCTTTTGGGTGAAAAATCATTTGTGTTGATTCTTTATTTCTCGTACTATTGTTCTGTTTCTGTGTTCTTTGTGAACTCTGGGACCAACATTCATCTCGAATGAAATTTTTTAAAAATCTTTTGAATTCTACAAAAGTCTTTAAAAATTTTAAAATAAAGTTTATAAAAGTCTACAAAAAAACTCCCACTAATTTCATACAAATGTCTAAAAAATTCATGAAATCTACATAAGTCATCAATTAAAAAAAGTTCTTTAAAGTTTTCAAAAGTCCACATAAGCTGTTTGGTTTCTAGCGAAAGAGAGATTCAAGAGTTTTACTCCTATGTTTGGCAGAAGAAAATCACGAGGTCGTTGAAAAATAAGTCGAAAGTTTTATCCATATGAATTTATTCAAAATATCGACTGAGTTTAATGTCTATTTCTCGATTGAACATTCTACATCGTTTGTGTATCGAGTTACAGGTTTTAACTAAAAGTTTAATTATATGATTACTTGCGCAAGCACATAAATTTCATTTAAAGAAAATTACTTCAAACTATACTTTTGCATAGGGGTGGGCAAAACCCAACCGAACCCAACAAAATCGTCCAAACCGAACCAACATGAACAGTTTGGGTTGGTTTTTTTGTTGTTTTTATACGGGTTGAGTGAGTTAATTGTATAGGCAAGTTGGGTTGGGTTGAGTTGGGTTGGGTCGAGTCGGTTATGGGTTAACTCATAAAAATCGAATAAATCTGTCCAACCCAACCCGCCTATATTTATGAACTTTACAAGTGTTATGATATTGGTTGGAAACTCTTAGAATAATATTATAAGATTTGAATAGAAAGTATTTTACGAAAAATAGTATAAGCAAATACACATTCAACACAAAAATATTTTAATTGCCAAAAATATTTCTTGACTTTATATAATTTAATATCAATTTGTCTGTGTAACATTTTCGGGCATGAAATGCCAAAATAATTCATATTTTTTTGTTCATTGCAACTATAAAGACCAAATATTATATAAATCATGAGTCAATTACGAATTCGTCCAACCCAACCCGTATACTTTAGTCTTTATTGACAAGTTCTCCCAACCCGATCAACCCAACATGACCGATACTTGATTGGGTTGGGCTGGGTTTCAACATTTACAAAGGTTTGATTGAGTTAAATTATGATCAAACCGATCATGTTGAGTTGAGTGGGTTTGGGTTGAGGCAAAAACCGACCCAACCCAACCCAACACAACACAACTCAACTCAACTCAACTCATGCCCACCCCTACTTTTGCATCCTTCTCCACCACCCCCATCTCACTCCACACGCCCACCCCAATTGAGATGAATCTCCACGATCCGACATTCAATGACAATTGTGACGCCTTCATCAAATGGTAAAGTACTAGAATTATTGAAACTAGACTAGTGATATCTCTGTCACGAATCTATATCTATTTTTCCCAAAAGATCCACACACTATCTCCCTTACTTTTATCTACTGTATTCTACTCAGATATACTCATCGAATGATATTGTCTATGAATAGGTTGAGCTTTGTGCTTGGTGGTGAACAATGATGATACATTGTGGCGGCAATTGTCTACAATGAGGAGGCATTGAATAGCTTGGAGGGGATGGTGAGTATACTTGTGGAGGAGAGTATGCTGATAGAGGAGGTGGTAAATATACCGGACAGGGAGAGTTTACTAGTGGCGGAGGTGGTGAATATACTAATGGAGGTGGAGAGTTTACTGGCGACAGCAAATGTAGAGTATGTACAGTCGGAGGACTCGCGTGAACTATGTTACTTAATATGTGATTGTGACCATTAACATAATAAAATTACTGAATGTGCTCGGTTAATTATATGATTTATGTTTAATAAATCATTTATGACATATTAATTGTGTGATTGATATATGATTGTCGTCCATAAATTAAGTGATATATGACTGTGTCCCTATGACCTTGTGTGATTTTATAACATCTTATTGACCTACTTGCATCATATCAAGTCGCCACCCTCATGTGCTTAGCGGCATGAAATTCTACATTCAGTTGTTGATGCTTATGTTAGGTATTAGCACGACTTTTAAGAAATCTACCAACTTGTCTTTGTTAAGTTTCAAAGAAATTATTGAGGTATTTGTAGAGCATGTTCATAACAAATTTTTATAACATCTTATCGAACACTGCTTGTATCATATCAAGTCATCGACCCTAAATATTTGTTATTGAAAAGCAATATAAATAAGAAATTCTTATTACACATTTGTCCAAGTAGAAAGATTGCAAATCATAAATTAGAAATACAAACAAAGAATGGTTCACACGTAAACTGAATCATCAAGTTGCATGCTTGGTAAGCTCTAAAAATTTACTTAAAAATTATGTTTGGTTATTTAATAAATGAATAATTTTCATGAGATCTAAGTTAAAAATAAATGCCAAGGTTCAATATGGAAATTTCAAAATTTATTCCTGACACATATTTATGTCATACAATTCCAAAAACCTCAAAAATCTTAAAACGGGTCCAAATGAAAAATTCGGTTGTTATTCGTAACCTTATCCATGTCAATAAACAATTCAAAAAACCTCAAAACATTTCTAAAACGCATCCAAATCAAATAACATTAATTCGAACACTTCTTTTTACACACTTTCGAAACTCAAAATTGTGCAGTGCTATGTCATTTGATGCAGTTAATAATAGCAATAAATCAGCTTAGTTCGTTGCAGCTCTAATGCCCACGATGAAGCAAACAAATATAGTGTGATAACATGATTGCTTAGCTTGAAGTAATAATCATAATAAATAAATAAAAATTAGAGTAACGCTTTGATTTATTTTGATGTCAAGCAAATAAAAACATATATATTCAGAAAAAAGATGTACATTTTATTTATTTACGATGACAAAGATATAAACACCGTTTAATAAATTAAGCAAGCGACGAAAACTCGATACAAGTTCTGCATCAAATTTTAGAATTTTGTTCCCTTTGAGAAAACTGCTGCCTCAATATCCTTCTCATGACTTTATTTGAGGCTGTTCTTGGAAGGGAAGGTAGGGGAATCACATTAGAAACCTGCAAGTTTTAGCCATAATGAGGAAACAAATAGACCATATTCTTGTATTATAATCATGAAAAAACAAGCTTCATAAATCAAACCTTGAACAAAGGATTTAATTTCTTTTGCAGTGCTGAATTGAAAGATGCAGCCAGATTTTTCAAATCATTTGGCAACTCGTCTGAATTCTTGAACACAACAGCGATCATCAGCCTTTCGGGGCCTCCATTTGGAGGTGGCACCCCAACTGCTGCTGTCTCAAGGATATTAGTATCAACAGCATTACAAATCCGTTCAATCTCAACCGAGCTCACCTGGAAAATTAACAACTATCGTTTTACCGTAGTGAAGAAACTTTTAAAAAGGCCATTTAACTTTAATTTACGAGGCTCAAAGCATGGATCAACGATACAATATGAACTCAATGTAACTATTATTGCACAATCAGCCCCAACGTTTGAAAATATCCAATCTTCATTAAATTGTTGCATAGCCTCGTGAAAAAATGTCTCTTTTCAAAGTTTTGGATACGAGTCCAAGTTGGAAGCAAAACCTAACTTGGATAAACAAGAACCACGTGATGATTTAATGAGATCTGGACCTCGTCCGTCATCGGTGACTGATTGTGCAACTTGGGGACCAACTTCCTATAGAAATGATAGGTTGGCAACAAATTGTGCAATTTTCCCCATATAATATGTTACTTCCAACAATAATATCTCTTAACGTTATATTTCTAAAGATATTGGCAGACCTTAATACCCCCAAGATTCATTGTATCATCCGCACGACCATGTGCACGATAGTATCCATTTGCAGTACGCTCAAACATATCACCATGCCTTCTAAGAACCTGTCAGATTTAAGCATAAGCATGAGCACAGGAGAGTCAGTCCTGAACCCATGATTGATGGAAAGTTGAAGAAGCACTATGCACCTTTCCATTCCATACTGGCATTTTCTTAAAGTAGATATCATAGTGATCAGCATTCAATAGTGTGCTTGAAGCTCCAAACATGAGTGGACCAAGGGCCAATTCACCAATCCCAGGAACATCCGGTGGCTGGAAATAACGATAATAAGGATGATATTATAATGCGGATGAAAAGTATCATATGTTCTCTTCAGAATTGTTGCAATTTTTCAATAAATATTAGCTAAAACTGTGTACATATGACTTGATTTTACACACAGAATATTAAATGCAATCGTGAAGAGAGAACATGTATAATTGATGATTAGTTTCAGCTGAAAGGTATGTTGGTGCTTACTATAGGAAGTCCGTCCTCACCAAGAATAAACAGACTACAACCCATGGCTGGTGTGCTAAAAGCTGCTAGAGATTGACGCTGCAACATTGAACCAGTTATGAATCCGCCACCAATTTCAGTACCTCCACAATACTCGATCACGGGCTTATATTGAGCTCGGCTCATCAGCCATAGGTATTCATCCACACTGGAAGCCTCACCAGTAGACGCAAAGCAACTACCATAGGGCAATAAATATATTTAGACCAAGTGAAAGAACTTTTGGAAGTCTCGTCTCATGTATAAATCAAAAGCAAGAAAAAGGAAAAATATTAAACTGAATCAAAAAGGTTGACAAGAAAAATAATACACACTCTCTCACACATTCGTTGTAACAATAAGACTATTATATATGATGAACATTCTCAAAAGTATTATCAGAACCTACCGGATGGCTGACCAGTCATAGCTAGCAGTAGAATTTGTACTTTTCCATGCCCTCACAATACTTGGGATCACGCCTAACATTGTTACTTTAGCATCCTACAAGGTAACAGTAGGATTTAGCATCAGTATGAAGTAAATTACTTTAGCATCCTACAAGGTAACGGTAGGATTTAGCATCAGTATGAAGTAAGAAGCTAAAACCAAACTTAAATAGGTCTTTTGCTCAATGTTCATTGCAAATCAACCTTTCTATACTCTTAACATTGGGAAAGGGATATATAACATGGTTCTTTATCGATTCAAAATTATCAAGTAGTACTAACTATGTAATGTTCTAGTTTAAAACTTAACAAAAATTTCATATATCAAAGATTGCTTCTCTCATTATTTTATTATATAAATGTGAACTAATATGCAACAACATTTCACATATGTAGCTCTTAGCCAATTTAATACAATGCATGCATATTTCCATGAATGATTATAAATACAGACAAGAACAAAAGGTCCCATTGATCTGCATTTGTTCTTAGTGGTATAGAGGGACATATCCCCCTCCTTCTCCCAACTATGCTCAATTTGCAATGTTCTGGGAAGCACGGACACACTACCGGCATCGACATCTGATACGTATTGGACACCAGTACATCTCCGACACATCGCCGACGCGTGTCAGAGTTCCTTGCAGCGTGTCAGAGATGAAGAAATGCAGACTGTGAAGAAGACGATGACTTAACTGTGAAGAAGATGGTGACCGAGGAAGAAGAAAAGAACCTATGAAGATGAAGAAAAGAAGAAAGTGAAATGACGTGTTGACTCGAAATGAAAAGTTTAGGATGTAAACCAATGTACTTTCCATTGTTGGCCCCAATAACATTAAATGCATTTTGTAAAATCTCTTTTTATATCATATATTTAATTTACTTTTTTTTTCCAGCTTTATTCTTTAACAAAGCAACATGTAAAATTTCAAGTGAATTAATTTTTTTACCATTTTACCCTCTATTAAAAAATGAAAATTGCTTATATATATGATGCAATAAATATAAAAAATTATTACTTTAGACTATTAAATTAAAATAAGTTAAAAAATAATATTTTAATCACGTGACAGCGACATATCGGGAATGAACTTTTTCAATAAATCACGTGTCGGGCACTCGTGTCCGTGTCGATGCTTCTTAGGCAATGATACTTTTGTTATTAAATTGTACACATTATATAAAAATGAGAATCACAGGACATTTGCTAGGATCATAAAAGATTGCTGAATCACTAATATCATTGTGGAGAATGTAAATTAGCTAATACCATGGCAAGCACAAGGAATGTTAAAAGGAAGGTCCAAAATCAAAAGAATGTCTCACCTGCACAAACTTTGCAAATCCAGAGCCAAGTGGAGATCCATTATAGAGAGCCATGGAAGCTCCATTTAACAATGAAGCATATACAAGCCAAGGACCCATCATCCATCCAAGATTAGTAGGCCAGGCCACTACATCACCTTTGTGAATATCCATGTGGCACCAACCATCAGCAGCAGCTTTGAAAGGTGTAAAGATAGTCCATGGTATTGCCTTTGGTTCCCCTAGGGAACAACACAATTAGTTGAGCATGTAGTTTCTTATAATCAATTTACTTTGACACTGTTGCCTAACATGTTATGGTTAAGCAAATGTTCATTATTTACAGATTAAAACGTAACTATTAAATTGCAGAAGGTCTTTGCTGTCAAAGGCCTACTTTGGATAAAATGGCTGAAATGAAGAGAGTTGAGTTTTAAGTAAGGGCCATAACATACTTTTGGCATCTACAATATTGATTTTATGCAGGATGGGAGATAAAATTGATTAGATTGGAAAATAATGGCATCGGTACATTTCAATTTGCAGTTTTGACGTCTTTTGTCACATATAAGTGAGCATGAAACAAAAGATAATTTTGATCCCTAATATACCTGTGGTCCCTGACGAGAAAAGAATATTAGTGAATGCTTGAACTGGTCTTTCTACTGCAACAAACTCGACTTCTCTATGAATTTAACATAAAAACAAACAATTATGGCACAAACATCAGAGTTTGGTAGTATAAGAACTTAAAACAAGCACATACAAAAACATACAAAAGATCCTGAAACATCCACACACACTACTATGGCACTGAATACAGTGGAGTTTAAAAAGTTAATTAGAAGTGCCTTTTTAGATTTCCAGATTTCAAGAATAAATGTATTTATCAGTTATTCTTCGCACATGATACTCTTCTTTGGTAGTGATGAGAAAAAGGAAAAGCATGCTGTGCACATATAATTTTAAAAGTAATCCTCCTTGTGTTACTGGAATCACTTGTGGACAAACCAATAAAATTAGACATAAGTTGTCGTTTGAGAAATGAGATGTACGACAAAAACATTGATGCGAGATTGGACTAATCTTTTATCATATACATTAATGGTCCAATTGCAATTTCTTTGATTTAACTTCTGGTTGAGACTATGGTTGTATATGAACTCATATGTTCCAAATGTTATTTTCAACTAGTAAGGAATGTTAGTCATGCTTAACGGGACTGAGCTTTAGGAACTACTGATAGCATAAACAAAGAAAAAAAACGGTGGCAGAAGGATGCAACTAATTTATTTATCAGATATATTATTGGTTACATTGCCATCAGTTAGATTTAAATCTGATTGAAGCTGGGCAAGTTATGAGCTCAACTTTTAAACTTTTTTTTCAAATGTTTCATGTCATAATTTTAACAATTAGGAAACAATCTTAGTCATACTTGACTTCATGCGATAGAAATTAAAGAAACTATAAACAAAGGACATATTGGTACCCTTTATTTAACATAGTTTAAGATCATAGAAGAAAATACAATATATAGTCATATTGATCAAAGTGGCTTACTTGGATCCATTTACTCTCTCAAGAAAACTATGCCAAGAAATGTCTCTGTCACGCACTTTCATGCTGAAGCTGGAACCTATCGTGGGAATTACAATTGCAGTTGGAGATTGCGCATCAACAACTCTACTGCAATATTCGACACAACGGGTGTGAGGACTAAAATATAGATGAAACATAAACAGATTACTAAGAAATCAGGAGGATTTTGTGCAGGATTGTGGAGTTGAATTGGTAATTCCAGTTGTATAAATTTGCCTTGGAATGCATGCCTAAGGATAAATCAAATTTAATATGAAACAGTAAATCTCTTGAGAAATACATTTTCCTTCTATCAATAGTTGCTAGAAAAATTATTTTGGAAGCTAAGCTGATAATAAAGCAGAAAGAAAGCATGTGTTAGTTGGAAATATATTGTGTAAAAAATCTGGAAAGGAAGCAAAAAAACTGTGAGCAGAACTTTAAGGTGGCATTAAGTTAACAGTATTTCATGTCTGTTACTGTACTTGCTCTTTGCGCAATGGATTGTAATTTGAAGTTGTATGAACTCTAAACTACGTGGATTAGCGGATGGATCTTTTGCCTGAATGTTGGTTCAGATCTTGATTAGTCTCATTTGAGTATATTTTGTAAGTGGAATTTTCCCTTCCTTCCCTTGAGTAGAGTTTTATTCATCAGAAAGGGAGAGAGAGAGAGGGGGGAAAAGGAGTGAGAAATCACCTGTACAAGGGTATTTTTTTATCACCGCGAACGATAAGATCCTGGGAGTGGCAATTGGATACATTAAGATATTAGCAAAGAGAGGTAAAAGAGAATAAAAGATGCAGTATTTGATTTAACTTAGACAAAAACATCATACTAATATGCTTGCAATGAGAATACTGGCTAAAAATAGGAATTCATTTTAAAAGGGGGGCATGAAATGAAAACAATTTGTATGGGCGACAGCAGCACTGAGCATTATGAGCTTCAATGTTGAACACCAGATTGTTAAAATTAATAAAGATTATTCCCATAATTGAAGTATACAGGCTTCTTCTCATAATCTGCTCCTAGACAGATGACAATTAGACAACTAATTTCATGTAACTATATTTTGCTCAAAGATGGAATTGAAAGAAACATTAATTAGACCGTCAAACACATTAACTTCTAAGATAAATTTTATTCTACTGCAGTAACTTTCAAGTAGCAGTGATGAGAATTAGGGACTTAATACTTTCAAAAGCAACAAACTGACAAAAGTAAATTGTTAAAATGGCAAAGTACTATCCCTATATGAACCTATAATACTTCAATTCATAAATTTTATATGTGAGCACAATTTATCAGCTTAATGTTTTGCAATATTAATTAACAAGTCTACAACAATACTGCTAAAGGTCCTCATGCCACAGAACCTGAGGTGGGTGGAGTTGCCATTTGTTGACAAGAGACCAAAACTTATGGTTTCTAATAATTAGGAAATCTGTCAACTCAGAATTTTTATAAGATGAATTCATGAAACAGAACATATCAGTATGATCCTGTCATTCTATCAATCTCTCTCTCTTTATACTCCAAAATTAAGATTGAGAGTTAGGCACTACAAGCTACATTACTAAACCAATTTCATCAACTCATTTAGGCAGAAACATTACATTTTTGACATTTGTACAAGATCCGCCAAGTATTTCTCGAAAGAGGTCCGACTGACTACATTGATGGAGACAGACGAGACTTAACACGGGCATTAAAAAAAACATAATAATCCTTCATGCTCCTGATAAGGATAAATAGAGCTCACCTGCGTGAAAATTGCTTTTGCTTTTGATATTTTAAGCCTTGAAGATATTTCACTTGGTGCAAAACTATCAGCAATGGACACAACTACATAGCCAGCAAGTACTATGGCCAGGTAGATCACCACAGAATTCACATGCATGGGCATATCAATAGCAATTGCAGATCCTTTCTCCAATCCCAGGGTTTCAATTGCATATGCAACCAGCCTAGGAAAGTTCTAAATGGAGTTTGAAATCATCTAACAGCGAAGTTCATAAACTCTTAAGAAAATAAGAGTGCCATAGCATCATAGAAATCAGGAGTCGAATTCTCAAAACCACTAGAAAGCAGCATTTAAACCAGAATAGCACAATCCATAATACTGTTAACTTATTCAGCATTGAGGTGGTATGTTGTTATTAATAAAAAAGCAGAAAATCAAAAGGGGACCGCATTAACTCATAGGAATCTATAAGAATAAAGCGTATCTTTACACAATTATGATTATTTTTCTTGTTTCCTTTTAGGCATGTTTCCTTTCAAGTACCAAACCGGGGAGGAAGAAATCGGAATAGAGCAAGCTCCAGTTAAGTCATGCAATGAAGAGACGGTACAATGTCATTAATAAGAAATCAAAAGCCGGTAACGGTAACTTGTAGTTTTAAGAAGAATATAGCATTTTTTTTTTTAAATAACCGTGGATGTTCGGGCCAGTTTACGCGCATCTTGACCAATCCCACGAGGCCCTGAAGTTTATGGCTGGATACTCACATCAATGACCCTGAGGGACTCGAACTAATGACCATTGGGGGGCAAACCCAAGGATTGACAAATTGAGCAACCCCTCAGGGTTAAAGAATATAGCATTTTTTAACTAAATATAATTTTGTTTCTGCTTATTATCTCCATATCCTTTTAGATATGTTTCCTTTCAAATACCAATAGAGGAGGAAAAAATGAAATGCAGAAAGTTTTCATACGTCCCCAGGTCAAATATGGGGAGATGAGCTTTCCCCCAAAGGATATTCACGTGTTTTGTGACAACAATAGGGAACTTTATTAAACTTCGATAATATGAACAGTCAACACCCTGAATTCTCTTTAAGCAAGTTTACACTACTATTTTTTATGCCAAGTTCTGAATTGTCGTTCAAGAAAATTTTAGTAAAAAGAAAATTATTGACGATTAAGCAGAGGATAAAAATAGCAGAAAAAGTCCATCTCAATGTGTATCCTTCGCTCTATATGCATAATAAATTTTAGGCAATACACTATACTGAGGGATAAGCAATGCTGTCGGTTAGCACTGATAGGATTTTGAGAGAAAAATTTCGAGATATGAAAACCAGCTAAGCACATCATAATATGTATCATGTATGATTTGCGTTCTACCCTACAGTGTACAAAACAGATAAACATAACAATATATAATTTTTGGTGTTGATCAGGAAAATCATAAAAATGCCACATCCAATAATTGTCATCGTGATCAAATAATTATAAATGTCAAACAAATCTGCCAAACCAAAAATAGCTTACCAAACTGCTGAGCGTAACTCTCTAAAGGTCATCTTTTTTACAGGCACTTCATCAGCTCCTTCATCTTGCCATGTCAAGGCAATATCATCTAGATTTCTCTTCCCATTTAGACACAGGCAATTCTTTGCTGGATTTGTATGTGCTCCAGGAAGCCAGTGACCACCAGGGTGTGTAGGATCCTCCCGCAAAATGCATTCTGGAGGAACTGAAAAGCAGATATTCATATCTTCTAATATAGTTTTCCAATAAACCTTTAGAAAACATAAGAAGGAACATTGATTAGGAAAACAGTTCATTAATCATGGTGACTCAATAGTTTGATAGTTAAGAAAGTGTTTAATTCTATACCTCGGGGTTCGAGACAGAAAATTCCTGAAAATCAAGGAAGCTGGAAATAGGGTCTTTGTATTTTGATCCTAAGAATTCTTTTCCACGCTTCTCCAATAGCCGGCCAACATTAGTAAAATTTGCACTAGCCCTATGTAACAGAACATTCATTAGGAAAACATTAAAATAAACAGTTCTAAGTGATAAGTTTTCACTAAATTCAATGTATTCGTAACTGAATGATGTGCAGAACAATATCAGAGATGACTAATTCTGTTTTCACTAGAATGGTAAATGCCCTCTCAAAATTATTGAACATGAAGCTGATGCAATTTTATTGCCCAATGAAATGCCAATGACCTAACTTATCTTGTGTATGCTTCATCTACTTGTTGATTGTTTCTTGATATAACAAGTCCGTAGGGAATTACGGACAAATTAGCTCATTGATGATTAAAATTGGATAATCTAACACCATTTTCTCTTATACTACTAATAATCAACCGTTTCTACTTCTTAAATGCCCGCTTGGCAACCAAAAGTTTAAAAACTTAACCTGCCCTTTTGATACAAAATTCTAAGAACTTGATAAAAATTAAAGTCAATTTCTTAAAGAAAATAATTGCTTCTCCAATTCCGGTGTTTTGGGATCTTGGTTTTGAATTGAATATGAAAATAGATTCATTTAACAATTTTACCATATTTTAAGTGAAATTAATTTTCATTTCAGTTAGTTTAGGTTGAATTCACAAATCCTCTTTAAGTTTCAAATTTCAATTCACATGGTTACATGCAGGTGAAGACAAGAAATTTAACTCTTAACAATTAAGCCTCCATTTGGCAACCAATTTATAGATGGTTTATAAATTTAGTTAAAATCAAACGCTAATTTCAACAAGATATTCAAAATTACAACTATTTTGTTAACCAAGCGTGGAATCCATTACTAATCCTCTTTATAAATGATTTATGATAAGCTTTTAGACTAGAATGGTTCAAGGCTTACTACCACCTAGTTATGAAAATTATGCACTAGACATTATTTAACCAAAATAGAATGAATAATGCTATTTGTAGTGAAACTAGTGGTAGTCTTTCTATTTGGCATAAAAGTGACTGTTCGTGATTTGGTGCATTAATTTGATGCATAAGTCAATAAAAACTACAACGTTAATGCACCAAATCACGAACTGCGACTTGTATGCCAACCACCGATATTCTTCGCTACAAATATCATTACTCGAAAAGAATGTATGCAGCACGCTGGACACAAAATTTAAATAAATAATTGCAGTCCCTGGACTAACCCCTTAAGCTTTTCGGAGATACAGTTAACAATCATATCACATAAACATGTACTCTAAAATAAAATAGAACCACATACGAGTCAGGTACCCAAGCAACAGGATCGGGCCCAAATTCCTTGTAGCACCCATAATACATCATCTGATGGAAGGAAAACGGAAGCTCTGGACTTAAAACTTGCTTACAAATCATCTGCCATGTTTGGGGAGTTCCAGCACCGTAATCACGAATTATTCCGGCGAGTTTTCCGTGAATCCGATCGGCGACTTCAATTGGTATGCACAACGCCGATATATCGGCGGCGGTGATAGAATCGATGGACTTGTAATTATGAGTCGCCATTTTTCGAATTTTTTTGATGCTGCTGAGAATTGATATTCTGATGTATAGTGCTTACATGTATTTGTATACGTAGAGACACGGGGTGCAGAGATAGTGATAAGGTTGTGTATTAATGATGGACTTCATGGTCCAACTGATCACCTGCTTGCACAAAGGCCTGTTTGGTTTAGCTAAAAAAATTGTTAAAAATTTAAAATAAAGTTAACTATTAATTTTTTTATCAATTTTCTAATCCTATATTTCATCATTTTTTATTCTAAAAACTTATTTAATTTTTTAATATTAAGTACAAAAGCAATTTAAAAATATAAAGCAGAAAATACGGGTCTCAATTCGCAATGTGGGACGGTCGTGGTCGGCTCAGGGGATCCTTGATTTTAAAAACTGAATAATTGATTTTCAATTTTAGCAGAAAAAGTTTTTCAAAATACCGAGGGTACAAAACAGAATTGTTTTTTTTATTTATTATTATCTTATATTTATAAGAGTAATGCTATTCATCCCCACTGGGGATGAAAACACAGTCTATATGGCGCTAATGTCGTATTAAATGATAGGTGAAATTAAATAAGTCATTTAGCCTATCATTTAACGACACATAGACTGTGTTTTCATCCCCCACTGGGGATGAATAACGTTACTCTATTTATAATTTATCATCTTAAGTTTATGCATTTATTATCGACTGTTGTAAATCATATTCACTAACATCGATCAAGCTGTCCAATACACCACCCTTTTTCAAATACAAATTACACCAACAAATCTACTAAAGTCAAGCAAATGAAGAAATTTCTAAAATGACCTAAAATTGCGAGTAAAAAATAATGTTACTCTAAGCTACCGCTGCCACGAAGTAATTTGGACGAATTGGGTGTACTAAAGCGTTTAGATGCTGCAGGGATGATTCGTGATGGCGACACGATTTCAGCAAAAGATAAATTATACGAATCTATTTCTAATCGGCTCTGCGACCAACCCTTGCTTCCAGAGAAGCCATCGATCACAACCCAGCAATTCTTGAAGCCTAGATTTGATAGTGCTCTAGCAACTGTTTTAGCTGAATCTGAGTACCTAGACAATTCATAAATTTGAGTTATCGAAACGAATACAAAATCTAGGTACATGAACATGTTTGGCTAAGCTTAAGAATGAACATGCTCTTAATACGAAAACGATAATTCTAGTCCCACATCAATCGTGGAAGGTCTATCTCATTGGTCTTATAAGCACATTTAGCGCCCTCCACTTACAAGTCTATTTTAAGGGCGTGTTTTACCTAATGCGCTTATAAGCCCACAAGACAGTTCTTTCACGAGTGACATGTTTCACGAGTGACATGAGACTCAGAAGTAGTCGTTACATATTCATTTTTATATCGAAATAACAAACAAGCAAAAGGAAAATAGAACTCACGAATCCAATATCACAATGTTGGAACCTTTACCAATTCTCTTCAGATAAGAGATCTTCAATGCCACTAATTCAGCTTCCACTTTCTTCACACTTTTTACTAGGCTTCTGATTTTGCTAGGTAATTCTTCTAAACTGAGAAGTACAGGGAGAGTAACAAGTTTTATTTAGTCTTGTACTCGAGAAAGTAGAATCTGGCAATAAACCTTGAACAAATAGAAGCTTTTTGTCAAGTAGAACTTCCTCTTAGCTAATTCCAAGTTTTGACAAAAGTTTCAGTTTTGTTTACAAGGCTATTTTAATATGTGATATCCTGATACAATACAGTTTTGAAGCTAAAACTTGTGAAAGACAATATTAACGTGCTCAACTTAGCTGTTTCATAAAAAAAATAAAAAATCTCGAAGAAAGTTCACTTACGGGATCGATATCAATTTGTTTTTAGAGGGAAGGCGAGGAACACCAGCCTTGTTTTTGTCTTTCTCTGATCTTATATCGATCATAAGGTAATTCTTTGTGGACATCAGATCAAGAGTTTGAGCAGGAGTCAGGTCACCTAAGAAAAGAATTCGGAACAAAAGAGAAGATCATTCGACAAAGTAACAGAAACTATATAAAAATTAATAGCATTAATCAGTCTTGGAAGCTGGCTTAACATAAGATCTAAGAAAACATGAAAAAACTACAAATGAATTTGCAGAATACCAAAAGTGAAGCAATTAATTTTGTTCATCACGATGTGAACTCGGGAAGAAGAAACTGTGAGATCAATAGAAGCAGAAAAATTACCCTTGTAACCCCGAAAGCCGAAAGAGATGGCAGAAAAGACGGGAGGAAGTAAGAGATATGCAAGGAATAATGCACCACCAGCCACGACAATTATGACAGGATCTGCTGATGAGATAGTTTCAACAGTGGAAGTGGCTATAGGTTTCACCTCATCAATAACTTTTGTTGTTTGTTGTGCAGCATCAACAACTGTCTGCAGCCACGAAGATTGTTTCTCAGTTGAGATTAGAATTGCACGGACAATACATGCGTTGAAGACTAAATATTATAATATAAGTCAGTCCCCTCTTTGAAAATCTTAGCGATTCAATAATGCGGTTCAACATAGTATCCAATCTAGCTATCACCCATTCAATCTTCAACAAACATTGAATCCGGCCTGCACGTGGGGTGTTGAGGACCAAAATTTAAATGAATAAATTTCTCCATTCTCTAATAGTTGAAGCTTTAAGACGTCACGATTCAATAACACAAAACCACTTATTCGGAATAATTGCTCCAGATGTTGAATGATAGTACATATAAATTCACATTGTAAGCCAAACATATTGTCAAGCTACTGACTATACAATCTAGTGATTTCAAAAGATTCACCAAACCGAAAAATTCCAACTCCCTTAATTTGAATTTTGCAAAATATTTAAATACTTAAATATGCTAACTCCGTTTATGCTTTTTCTCACGATTTTAGCAAGATAATTACAAAATTGAAAATCAGAACAGATGATTAATTGATTATTATCAATCAGCACAAAATTGTTTCACGCTATTGATTCAATACAGCCCTACGGCCCTTACCTGATCATAGTTGAGCTACATGGCAAATTTGTGCAATGATTAGGTAATATCCTATCTACGTTAAGCCAACTTTTAGAGAAACTGAAGTTCAAATTTGAAGATAAAATGTTGTAAAAGAATAGCACAAAACGATTCGATAAGTTCCAGTCCCAACTCTCATTAAGATAATGCAATTTTCTTGCTCGTCAACTGTTTGGATTAATCCTAATCTAAGTTTAATCAATAGGCAGACAAAAGAATTCAGACTTTATCGATGACTACTTTATTTCCTCTCATTTTCCCAGTCGAAAGTTTTATGAATAATCCAACACTCCTTGAAATATAATTTGAAACTCAAGTTCATATATGTGCTCCCTCCAAATCAGGAAAAAGGTTTATACGTTACCAATAAAGCTATTTGTACAAAGTTGAGTTACAAAAGTCGGGTTACAAAGTGTGTTGGCAAAATCCAGACCGTTGATTTCAAATGATTTAAAAATCTGTTTTTAAAATGATTGGTGTAGATGTCATTTTGTCAACCAACTTTGTAATCCCAACTTTGTACATGTAGCATAACTCGTTATGTTATTACCAACAGTATTACTAGCAGAATATGATAAAGACAGAATTATTTCCACATTTCCTATCGTGATATTATACAGATTTCCCATGATTATTTCCATAATAATTTGATTGTGTAACTAGTATAGAATCTTTATTTCTAACCCTATAAATAGGACCTTTTTCTGTTATATGAATCCGTAGTTTCTAGCAACCACGTGACATTACTTGAAGTAATTATCCATTTACCTTAGCTGCACTTATAACTGGCTGTGTGTCAATGCCAGAACTCTGCATTGTCTCTTGGGCTTTCTTAGAGACCTCAGAAACCACAGGAGATGCAATCTTCGCAGCCTGTTCTCCGGCTTCCTTTAGGATAGGCAATGCCACATCAACTCCTGGTTTCACAGCTTCCAACACGCCTCCAATTACCTGCCGTGCAACATCAAAAATGTTGGATCCTACTTCTTGAACTTGATTGATTGTCGACTCCACCTGAAAACACGGCAAATTTACTCAGTTTCTAAGTTGGAGGGGCCCGAGAACAAGCCTAGGGCTCGGCATGATGTTTATTTTTGAGGGACATCGCATAAATAATTTCTCAAGAACAATGCGGAACCATTTTAAGATTAATTTACCAACAAAAACAGCAAAAACAAGCAAATCCAAAATTTGGGTTTCAAATAAAATTCAAGAAAACGCCATCAATCCATACTCCAAAATTAGAAAAAAAACCCACAAAACAAAAACACATACATTGTCCTCTAAAATGAAAATGTAACAGACATAAAGAAATATATCACTATTTCATCATGATTTATCCCGAATAAAGCTAGTAAAGACAAGAAAGTGATTGAAGTAACAAAACGAAAAAATAAAGTCTCACCCCACCCATTTATAAAAAGTTGGCATATCGTATAATGAATCAATGAAGCTTTTACACTTGATGGTTAAAGCTGTACCTGGTCGAGAGAAGAGACAATCTGTTCTTTAGAAATAGCAAGAGCATTGGCCTCATAAGGAACTGTGAAGAGCACAAATAGTGGCAGAGTAGTTTTGGCTGAGGGAGACAAAGATTTTGGTGTGAGTTTAGAACAAGAAAATGACTTGCGGGGTGGTGGAGATGGTGGAAGAGTGGGCGATCTTACAGTGGCTGAAGCTCTTAGGGCCATCACCTTAGGCCTTCTGCCAACGCTCACACTGTGAATTGATTGTGGGTCTAATTTGGTTGGTGAGAATCGTTGGAAGAAGAATTGTGATTGTGAATGGCCAAATTGATCACCGTAGGTTGATTTGATTCGACATGATTGTGCAAAATATAAATACTTCAACTGCAGCCACAAAGATGAATCGAAGTGTAGGAGTGAAGATGAAGTGGGCCATTGTAATTTATTTCCACAAAATCTTTGGCTTACTATTGCTGCCTCACGTGCCATGATGGGCACACCTTTGATGCCTTTGAATGCATGTATTAGCGTCTTTGTGTATCGGGATGTGCACACATTGTTACCTTCGTGGTGTCCACATTGTTGCCTTCAGGGTGCAGTACGCCGCCTACCATTGGTGCAAGTTACTGTTTTTGAAAGCCGAAGGATGACCCACGTCGGCGACATAAGTTAAAATACTGATATGAAAGAATCTGAATACATACTTCATATTCCAATTCAACCGTAATATATACATGGAGGTAGTAGCAAGAACATTCTAGAAGAGGAAAGAGGGAGAAACTGATTTCTACAATTGGTTAACAGAATTATTTCAATCCCTAAAAATCAGGAAATGTAACAATGCTGATATCCTTTCCATGTGAGTTGGCTGAGCATTCCATGTGAGCTGATCGATCAATTCTAACTCCCCCTCTCAAGGTGGAGTGTACTCAATCACTCCAAGCTTGTCTCTTAGCAGTTGGAACCTTGAGTGTGACATAGGTTTGGTTAGAACATGTTCGGCGTTTGATCCGAGGAAGGGATATATTCGGTCTTCAGTGATTTTCAAGCACTTTGTCTCTCACAAAGTGTGCATCCAAATCTATGTGTTTGCATTTACGAGCGTGATATACGTGATTTGATGCTAAGGCGCTTGCACTTTGATTATCACACCATATAGTGGGAATTGAGTCCGAGCAATTCCTAACTCATTCATCGGTGATTGGATCCACGTGATTTCACTGACAACAGCCAACGTCTACGCCTCGTCTTCGGACCTAGCTACCACATGTCGCTTCTTAGAACTCCAGGACACCAAGTTGTCACCAAGATAGACATTAACGCAACGATCTCCTATCATCCGGGCAAGACGCCCGTCGAGTCTGCAAAGGCGGTGATTTCTGAAGTCGTCGTTCTTTGGATGGTTATCCCATAGTTTAGTGTTCCTATCAAATATCTCAAACTCTTTTTTAAGGCTTTCCAATGTCCATCGCTTGGTGCTTGGAGGTATTGGCTTAGTCTATTCACGACAAGATAAGTTAGGTCGGTCTAGTCTCGAGATCAGACATCGAAGACCACCTATGGCACTTCGTAAGGAGTAGGATCTCGCCATTGCTTTGCCTTCATTTTTGGAGATTTGCTTTCCACGGCCATAGGTGTGATGCTAGGTTTCGAGTGTTTTCATAGCCAAAACTTTCTCATGTTCGGTTGAGTACCTAGTTTGCTTTAGTTGTAAACAGTGCATCTTGATACTTCAATTCCCAGGAACTGCTTTAACTTCCCCGAGTCCTTGAGTACAAAGCTGTGATTCAGTTTATCAATAAACTCTTGCAGCTTCTGATCATTGTTACCTGTGATTACTATATCATCAACATAAATCAAGGCAAATAGAATGTCAGTCTCTTTAGCTAAGAAAAGCAGAATTGTCAGCCTTGGATTGTCTAAAATTCCACTTCATCAAGGTCTGCTTGAGCTTATCATTCCAAGCTCTAGGAGCCTGTCTTAACCCATACAATGCCTTCTTAAGTTTGCAGACGTGATTAGGATAATTTTTGTCAATAAATCCTTGTGGCTGATTCATGAAAACATCCTCATTTAAGCTCCCATTCAGAAAGGCATTATTGATATCCACCTGTCTAATCTGCCAGTTCTTCGACACAACAAGAGTTAAAATTATTTTAAGTGTGGCAGCCTTAATTACGAATTTGAAAGTCTCACCAAAGTCGACACCGGTGTTTGAAGAAATCCCTTAGCTACGAGCCTGCTTTGTCGCCTTGCAACCTTTCCACTTGCATCAAGTTTCGAGTTTGAAAACCCATTTGTTGCCTATGATTTTCATTCCGTTTAAGTGCAAACCAGGTCCATGTATCATTTTTCATAAGTAATCGTATTCTTCTTCCATTGCATTTCTCCAATTTTCATTTCGACAGTGCCTCATTGACATCTATTGGTTCACCCGTATCCGATTCACTTCCCGTCACATTTTATATGCCTTTTGGCTTGAAAATCCCGGCCTTTTGCTCCTTGTTGTCATATGTCTTTGTCCAATGCTGAGATAGGTCTCTTCCCCGGCAAGATTTCCTCATCAATCGCATTCTGATTTTCGATTCCCAATGATTGACTTTCTGAAATTTCAAAGTCTGATGCCACTTGGTGATTCACTTCATCTCCTACCACAACTTCACCAACCTCGCCATCTTCTCCGGAATAGGATCAAGTGCGATCTTACCTCAGGTTGCATTGTGGAGAGCTGCGATCAGCATTGAGGTGTGTTATGGTTAACGGAACTCGATGAAGGGAAGATAATTTATTCCAAGGGTTGCTTCTTTGTGAGGTTGGACTTGTTTGTTTAGGAAACCAGATTCGAAGGGGAAATTCGGACTCGTTGAATACAACATGTCTTGAAATGTAAATTCTTCCACTAGGACTTAGGCACTTATAGCCTTTGTGGGTGTCACCATAGCCAAGATAAACGCATTTCTGTGAGTGAAAAGCAAACTTATGTTTCTGATAGGGTCTAAGGCAAGGGAAGCACGCACAACCAAAGGTTTTAAGTTGTTTAAAATCAAAGTCCTTATCAAAACGAGTTTTGTAAGGTGATTTATTGTCTGAGGGCCCCGATGTAGGCAATCCGTTAATCGGAAGGTGGGTCGCTTTAAAGGATTCCCACCAATAGTAAAGTGGCATTTTGGCCCGAGATAGAAGTGTTAACCCGCCTCGATGATATGTCTATGTTTGCGTTCGGCTCTACCGTTTTACCTTGATGTATAGGAGACAAGAGTGCCTAAGTTCAATACCACATTCAAGAGCCAATTTATCAAGTTTACGAACTCACCCCCCCCCCAAATCGGATTGTAGAGTTTTAATTTTCTGTCAAGTTTATTTTCTACCGTAGTTTTGAATCGAGAGAAAATGGTCGTAGTTTCGATTTATGTTTCCATGGGATAGATCCATGTATACCGGCTATGATCATTCACAAAGATTACATAGCACCTAAAACCCGAAGTTGAATTCGAAATTTTGGTCCCCGCACGTCCGAATGGATGAGTTCAAGTGGATTCACGGCATGAGATGATGAAGTATTAAAGGGAAGAGCATGAGATTTACCAATTTTGCAAGAATCGCGAGAAAAAAGGAATTTCATTAGATTTAAATTTTTTATTACAAGACTTAAGGACTTACTCGAAGACATGATTTGAAGGATGTCCAAGCATTCTGCGCCAAAGGTCTAACTCTAGAACCCGAAGTTTGATAAACCGAAAGCAAAGTTGTCATGACTAGGTTGGGTTGTATAACACCGATAGTTATTCGATGAAGTGGGTTGAGAGAGTATTTTCCGGCGAGAGTTGTGCTACGTAGCTTCATACAATCCGTCCTTAAGCATTCCCTGCAGCAAGATCCTCTTTGTCTGGAGGTCCTTCACAAGACAGCAATTAGCATAGAATTCCATGAAAACTCTGTTGTCATTAGTTAACTGTGATACACTGATCAAGTTTCTTTTAATCGATGGAACATGCAGTAGTTTATTTAGTTCAAGTGTTTTGTTATTTAGAGCAGAAATTCTACCTTTACCGCAAGTAGCAATATGTAATCTACTTCCATTACCAACTACCAGCTTTTCTTTCCCTTCATATTCCCTTACAACATTTAATTTACCTTTGTCGATGTCACGTGGTTGCGGCACGAATCAACAAACCAAGCCAGGTCTTCCAGACTTTTGGTGAAGCTACAAAGCGCCGATGGTCTTGGATTGTGATTTTGCTGTCCAGAGGCATTGATTTTTCCTCCCATATACCTCTCATCGTACCTGTTGTAGCACCAGCTTGCAGAATGGTTACTCAGGCCACAAATTTGACAAGGACCTCTGTTTTCACTATGTCTTCCGATTATGTTTCTCGCTCGCCTCTTGTTCTTCCCTACGAGGCTTGCAAATCTCCCACCATTAGTGCCTCTAAAACCTCGCCCGCACTTGAACTAGCTCGATGTGCGAATCGTACACTGATGACTAACGATGAGTGAGGTGAGATTATTTTTACTTGGTTCAAGTGTTCAAGTCGACTCTCGAATGTCATAAGTACGGGATTTAAAGTTCATACCAAGAGATGGAATCTCTGCTAGTTATCTCGAACAACTATTGGTGTATACTCCTCATCGACACGATAAAACTTGTGTAATTAGGTCACTTTGATCAATAATTTTACTCGCTATCTCCAAAGTTATCCGCCAAATTGTTTGACGGCAAGTAAGATATTGATCCGTTGTCATGGATCCTTTCCTCGATTCTCTGCGTACTCCCGCTAGGAATATCACACGCGACTTGTTCAATATTCCAAAGCTCTCTTCAACAGCCATCCATAGCTTGTTTGAGGTTTTACATCCCATTACTTTCATGGCGATTTAGAGTCATGGATGAGTATAACCATCCCTATAAGTAGTTTGGTCACCGAATTCCATTTCAGAAATTCTGGATTTTTTGTCATCTCAACTGCTTCTCCCTAACCGATGGTAGTTTGGGTAGCTAGAAACTCAGGTGGACACTCCTTTGTCCCCATTAGATATCCCTCAAGGTTATGCCCTTTAATGATGGGCATAATCATATTTTTCTATAGGAGGAAGTTGTTTCTATCAAGCTTTACTGAGGGTGATTGAATGATGTTTATTCCAAAGGCCAAGTGCAGTTTCGTTTGCTAGCCGAGTTCTTGTACTGGCATCGAACTCAGTTGGTTACGTAATTGGTGTTAGCCATTTTGGCTCTGATACCAAGTTAAAATACTGATATGAAAGAATCTGAATACATACTTCATATTCCAATTCAACCGTAATATATACATGGAGGTAGTAGCAAGAATATTCTAGAAGAGGAAAGAGGGAGAAACTGATTTCTACAATTGGTTAACAGAATTATTTCAATCCCTAAAAATCAGGAAATGTAACAATGCTGATATCCTTTCCATGTGAGCTGGCTGAGCATTCCATGTGAGCTGATCGATCAATTCTAACTACATATCATGCCATCAATTTTGTCCCTTGATGTATATTGCTTTGGGGTAGTTTTCTTGCGCTACTATCTGGATGTTCGTCCGTTGTATTAGGAATACCATTTAAACACAAAGTCTGATGGATTGGGAAAACTGTATTTGTTTAACAACGGAAGATCGTGCCAAATTATAGACATTAACTTGCAGTGCTTAAGTCAGGGTCTCGAAATCAAGGCAAAGGTCTTAGCCCACACTGGAAGGTTCCTCAAGCGTCTCTTTTATCATCGCATCGAAAGTCTCTGTGGTGTAAGATTAGTCATAGTTATTGATAAAAATCTTCTCTTTATTTATAATGCATGCCTCGAGTGCTTTTAGAGAATCTTTAAACGACTTGTTTATGCATTCTTCTTCTCTTATTCCCATTCAATTTCTGAGTAGATTATTTCCTCTTTTTACAATAAACCATTTTCAGATAGCGATGTTTTTACCACAATTAACATTCTAACAAAGTCCTTTGAATTCCCAGATACTATGCATCCTTCGTAAATATACAAAAAATAGAAGGAAAATGATAAAAATTACAAATATCTTGGCTATCAAAAATAGTTTTTTAAAGTAATTTTATGAACTAAATACTTAATTTTTATGTATTTTTTTTATTACTTTAGGAAAGAATTGGGATTGGATGAGAACGAATGAAAAGTAGCAATAAATGATTAAAAATGAGTAAAATAGGATGTGTTTTGAAAGTTGGCGACCAAGGAGTCACATTTGGTAGTTGAAGGACCTTAATTGCAATTTAAAGACCCAATTTGAATTAAAAGAGGAAACTGAGACCAAATTACACCAAGGGTGTGTTTGAGCCATATTATTTTGGAAGAATATATTCTGGAATAGTGGATTGATGGAGAATGTGTGGTTGAAAAAGAAAGAAAAGTTATTGATGTGATATAAAATATTATTTTATTGAAAAATGTGTGGTTAAAAATAAGTAGAAAAATGAGAATGAAAAAAATAATGTGGATCAAACGTGGGCCAAGAAAGATTAATTTCTAGCAATTTAGAAAATCCTAATTTGACCACAATTATGATTCCCTATCCTCTGGGGACTCTATTTTGAATAACGGTACTTGTAGATAATAAATTATATAAAAATTTACATATGGGATGTCAAAAAGAAAGTGGAGAATTTCTTTTATTTGGTTGAAGAAAAGAATGTGGAGAATTTTTTGTGTGTATGTAAATCATTGTGTACATATAGGCCATATCCGTTTCTGCTAAAAAGCAGAAATCTGTCAGTTGGCCCTGTGATTTTTAGCCCGTTGAGCCGTCATCTTTGACCGTGTGTGTGTATGGTGGGACCCGGTTATTCCATGTAACGGTAGGATAATTGATTTCCAAATCAATAACAGACAGGGCCATAGTATACCGCTCCATTTTAGACCTAAATTAAGGTCTATATATATAGACACGTCAAAATACATAAATTTCTCAAGATTTGTACATCAATTTGAGGAATAATTACTTGATTGGTCACAGAACTTTAAAAGTTTCTATATTAGTCACTGAATGATGGATGAAATTACATTTTGTAAAGTTTGGTGACTAACGAAAAAAATTTAGAGTTCAATAACCCCCTAAAAACCTTACGCAAAGTTCAATGACCATTCGGTTAATTAATCAATATTTATTTATTTATTTTCAGTCTTTTTCTTTCTTTTTTTCTTTTTTATGTACTACTACCCCCACAATTTTATTCTTTCTATTATCGCCAAATTTAGGAAAAAAAAAAAAAAAGAATAGCTTTTTATATCGAGGATAACCAACAAAGTTGTTTACTGACCTCTCTAAAATCAAATAAAGAAAAACTAAAGAATATATAAAAGATTGATAATTTACTTGATTAGTCACTAAATTTTGCGCAAGGTTTCCAAGGGGTCACTAAATTTTGAAAGTTTCCCCATTAGTCACCGAACTCTACAAAATATAATTTCATCCATCATTGAGTGATGTATGAAATTACATTTTATAAAGTTCATGGACTAATGAGAAAAGTTTTGAAATTCAGTGATCTCTTAGAAAACTTTATGTAAAGTTCAGCAACCAATCAAGTAAGTATCCCATCAATTTGAGATGTAAAGATTGAAAAATACAATTGATCGGGAAAATTTATAATCAATCAAGGAAGAATTGAAGATGTTTGTTGGGATTTGGGTACCAAGAACAACAATAGCTTGAATTAACTCTTCAATCATTCTATTGAACCTAATGATATTTTTCAACTTTTTTATTTAATTTCAAAAATATGATTGGCTAACTTTCTTATTGTCATGATGAATGACGGAGCTCGTGTTAATATTTATTTAATTCACTAGATTTCATGACAATTTGATTATGTATTAGTCGCTTATTGTATGCCAAATTGACACCCAATTACTTGATCACCAATTGCATGTTTTAAGGATGATATTGAGATCGAGATGAGATATATTTATCTAATTCATGTAATAAGCATATGTTTGGTCCCTATTTTTTTCAAAAACTCATTTTTTTAAAAAAACTCATTTCAACCGCACAATCTCCCATACAATTTTACACGTAAATGGAAAAAAAATCTTATATTTTAACCATACATTCTCCAAAAAATTACTATTTCAAAATACATTTTTTTAACCAAAATGAGGCTCAAACATGGCTAAGTACTATAAGTTTTGATAAGTAATCGAGATATATTTTTATAGCTTATGCAATCATAATTGAATTACTATAATTGAATTTTTTTCATGTGTATGAATTTATATAGAAATGTAGTAAATTTAGGTATATGAATAGGGTTCATTTTGCTTAAGAAAGATTGCTAACTAAAATTGATTAATTTGATTGTTAATCCATAAAGAGGTTGAATGAAATTGGATTGGATGAATGTTAAGTAATCTTAGCAAAATCGAAATTGCTAACCACTAAATCCCAAAAATCCTTCACAAGCTCATTAAATTAGATTAAATTAGGATGTGTTTGAGCCCCATTTTTTTTGTTGAAAATAAGTTTTGTGACGGTGAATTCTTGGAGAATGTGTGATTAAAAAGTAAGAAAAAAAATTTAATTTACATACGACATATTTTATTCCAAAAATATATGCTTGAAAACAAATTTAAGAAAAAAATGAGTTTTAAAATAATAGTGATCGGACGGAGTCTTAGTACAATTTACTTCGACGCATAAACACTTAAATTTGATAATTGGTTACAAAATAAATTTAAATTGAAACTAGGTTAAAATAAATTAGTTGTAAATACTATCTCTATGGGTACAATACTTGAATTCAAAATCCACTTTATTATTTGTTAAGATCCATACACTCGCAAAATCAATCAATCAAGTTTTTAACAACGTTGTCAAGACATAATTTATTTTAATTTTTGTTGTTAATTCTAATTTTGATTCAATTTTTTGTTTTTGCTTTTGTTTTGAAGTTGGCCTACTTATTTTTCTTGATTTTATTGACGGGACTAAAGGAAGCAATAGCTGAATAGCTCAACAACATGAGATGGACGATCTTGAAATTGATAAAGACGACATGCATGGATTTCTCCTTCCTAACACGCTTTAAAATGAAGGGATGTGATGTGCTTTTCAAAGTTGACAAGGATGATTTGCCTTTGGGAGTACTATGAGACTGCGATTTTCAAGTACAAAATGCAAACTAAGTGGATGATGATGATTTGCCATTGGAATTACTATGGACATTACCGGAATATCAAGTACATTACAAACCGTATGAACAAACACGCAATACAAGTTAGGAGCGACATACAAATTTTGATTGGCCGAAAGGTCAAATTATTTAAAATCCCAATAATCCTTAGCAAGAAAGAGAATGAAAATTTCCTTGTGCAAATGCTTGAAATTTCGAGTATTAAATTGATCATTCAATTTGAAGAACCAACAATAAAAGAAGAGCATGAAGAGACTGAAAAAAGTAATTTTGACAGGCTAAAAACAATTAGTAGCATTCAAAGAAGATGTAATTAACATGCAATCCTTCGACTTTATTATTTTGCTCAAAATTGACTTTATGATTAAACCTTGTGAGGAGATTGAAGTATACATTGTTGAGTTTGAATAGAGGGATGAAGGCAAGTCTTACTAATTGGAGAAAGGCAAGATAAAAGTTTGAAGAACAACTACATAATTTGCTTAAGCAAGTTGAGCAAGGCAAAGCCATATTCAAAGTATCTTGAAGCACTTGTACCAAAACCTAACTTAGGACTATAAACGAGAACTTGGTGAAAAATAACCCACTTATGAATTTTCTCATGTTTTGAAAGGGAAAAAAAATACCGGAGTTGACTACAATCAACCGTGGTTTTAAAACCTGCGGTTGACCCAAAGGCAATGTTTGCCACGATCAACAAGTCTTCTAAGTTCTACCCCATATTTGATAATTTTACATTCTCCACATCATTTCAATGAATTTTACCTTTTGAGATGATTAAATTGGAAAAGTTCCCATTGCTTAAGGCGAGTAGAACCTACATGGAAATTAAGAAAAAAAAAAAAGGAAACTAGCACATATATTAACATAATATTCCAGTCAACTAAAGATAATATCAATAGAATTTATTTTGGCTTCAATGTGCTAACGAAGCATAATCTTCTTATGTTTTACCTTTGATGTCAGCCTTCTTCATATTCTTGAGAGAATCAAACAAAGATGTAATTTCTTGCTTGCTTGAAGACTTTGCAAAAGGATTAGATGGGCGATTAAATGTCACTTGATCTACAGCCTTGATCTTCTTTGTCTCTTCTACAGTCTTTACTTCCTTAGCATTCTTCAATTTGCTCTTTACATCAACAGCCTTTTCTAATTTTGTTGTTCGAGTTTCTTCAAGTTTTTCATCTTTATATTCAATCGGTTCCTCAACAATCCCATTTTTTGTAAAGAAAGAGGAGGTTGAGAACGCTTGTGTTTGAGATGAAGCTTTATTTGATGTTTTACTACATTCTGGTGCATTAAAAGACTTGTCAATGGCATTAGCAGTTTTCATGATGCCATCAGAGCGGGAGGTCATTTGAGGGAGGGCTGTTTTTCCTTCAGTTTCACTAGACAACCTTTCCTGTAAGAAATGAAAATGAAAACCATCAGAACTTAAAAACAAGAAAAAAAGATGGAAAGAATTAAATTAACCGTCGTATAACTTCACCTCCAATATGTCATTGAAGCGCTCCGCCAAATTTGGTAGTTTCAGTGCTGTTACAAGCTTTATAGCTCCTTTGACTGATTTTTCTAGTGAAAGAAGTTTTACTAGTTCGGTGGCTCTCACAAGCTTGTCACCTTTGAAAATTTCAAGAAGATGAGCATAATTAGTTGTCCACCATTTCATCATGCTAGAGAAAAGAAATGAACATAGGAAATCTGTCCAGTTGTCGTAAAAAGACTAACCATTGCAGCAAGATGCAATGAGCCTCAAGATGCATCTGTCTAGAGAAGCTTCCAAGTTGAAAGCCATGTCTTCAAGTGAGCTGTTGTAATGACCAGCAGCTACCATTTCTTCTATTCTTTTCTGAATCTGCAATTATGGATTGAGTTAGGCTTGATTGATTTAGATACCATATTCCTTCCCTTTATTTTGTGTGTTTATTATATACACGTCTACGTGTTTTGTCAAGCAATGATGGTAAAACATATCACTCTCATTAATTTGCTTGGATGTATTTGTCAAAAATATTCAACATTCTAATTCAGCAAGGGAGGACATGCAAAGTATCCGCCAATGTCATAAATGCCAAAGGGACAGAAAAATGGAAAAAAGCATAATTTATCTATTCCCAGGATATCATCAGATGCCTTCACCATTGTCTGATTATTCTAACATGTATGGTTTTAGCAAATAACTGAATCGACAGAATTATGTAAATTACCCGGCACAGATGCATGTTGTCCATCATAAATTCATTCTCAAGGCTATCCGCTCCAAGATCAGATGAAGCAAGAGGGAAGGAAAGGTCAAGCAAGGTGAGGACAGGCTTGGAAGTTGCCTGCGAAAGCCGTTAATTAAGGAAACATGAGTATGTAGTTTATGTAACAGTGCAGCAAGAACATCCATGAAGAGTGACTATACCTGTGGGAAGGATTCAGGAGACTTGCAAACAATGCAAAATAACTTGTTTGCATTCAGTCCAACAACCCAATAGTTCTCACCTGCCTTGTTTAGCTTACTGGAACTGAAAACCAACAAGTTTTAGATAGCTAATCTGTGTTCTTCTACTGAAATACTGCAAAAATTATGGCCCTTGTAGTACCTGAAGAGTGGCATCCAACTACCTCCAAATTGATTTGTGAAGACCCTCAAGACCCCCTACATAAATTCAGTTCCATAGCATAAACTTGCATCAGCTATCTGTCAATTTATTACACGTGCAGACACATATATAGAATGTCATTTCTGTCAGAGATGGTGCACCTTAGAATCGAAAGAACTTAGTAAGCCTTCCTCGCTGAAACCGAACCATGTCAAACATGAACCAGGAGTCAGAGGTAGCCGTCCTCTAAGAGATTGAGTCCCATTATGGATGTTGAACACTCTAAACTCAAGCATCTACAAGGGGAAAAGATTTAAATTTATTGTATGATCTAAACTGCCCATCAATGATTTACTACATAAAATGTCATCTGGTGACCTCTTTGTTATGTAACGTGGAAAATATATTCATTCTAGAGTTATATAATAAGATACAGCTGAAATTACCTATAGTCTTACACAAGCATACTTAGGGACCAAATGTTTGAAAATAAGATTGCTCAGAACTTCAAAAAAATACTTTGAAAAAGAAAAAAATGAACGATATTCTTGTCACTGACTTTGTTAATCCAGTTGTGTCTAATTTATGGTTGATTTATTGACATAATTTATTATTAATATAATTTAGATAGAAGATCATAGAAGGTAAATTCTAACAATACCTGATCATCCGAGGGAAGAGAAGGAGAAGCATGAGTGACAACTGCAAGTTCATTCTTGAAGCCTACTGCAGTAACCACCGGCCCATCGAGGGAGAGAATGTACCTCTTTGATATATGAATCGACAAATTAGATTATATAAGTGAAAAGCATTTACATACTAGTACTAATGATAATAAAAAGTATGAGCTATGATACACCGACACGACCACGTGTATCCGACATGACGCGTTGGATACATTAATACTTGATTTTTGAAAAAAAAATATTGACACGACACATCGACATGTTAATTAAATTTTTAAAATTCTTCATTTATATAGATTATTAACTTTTTTGTTGAAATCCATATTTATTATTTACTAATAATTTTAAATTAAAAATATATAATATTTCTAATAAAAAAAGAAAATAATCATAGTAGAGTATCCGAAAAGTGTCAGTATCCGACACGTGTCGGACGCGAACACATGACCCTAGTTGAAGTGTCCGTGCAACATGACACCTTACCCTAGTTGAAGTGCCCGTGCAACAAAGAGCATGAGTATCAGTTTTTGGATAAATCTGTTAATTAAGTTATTAGTTTAAATGTTTAATTTTACAAACCTGCAAGCCACCCTCAGTGAAGATGCGAAGAAAATGATGGCTTGTAACAGCAGCAATCCAACCACTGCCAAGTGCTAATGCTCTAACTTCTTCGTCTTCAAAACGCATAGACCACTACGTTTTCATGAGGAAACCAATATTAGCCATTAACTAAATACTTTTCATCAGCAGGGTGATTAAATGCATATTTGAGGTGGTGGTTTTCAGAGATACCAATGCATAACATAAAAGATGAAGAGTGCTGACCTCACTGTTATTTGCCCAGGTACTGAACGGGCAATACATGAGTGTGCTCATATTTTTCTCACCCTTGCCTGGATTGGCAAATACACTTCCATTCTCATTTAAAGCAGCCATTGTGAAACCAAAATAATCAGTCATGGCAGGAATTCGTGGACCAGTACTCGTATCATGAAAATCTGTCTGCATTTGAGTCATGCATCATAATTTGTCAGCAGCTCATAGTAAATGCACCGACACGGATATATGTGTCAGACACGAGGTGTGTCGGATATGCCGACAAGTGATTTTTCAAAAAAGTGCTGACACAATAACACGTTGATTAAATTCTTTAAAATTCTTCATTTATATAGAGCCTTTTTGTTTGCCATTTTCTACCTCATTTTTAGAAGAAATGTTATCGTTTCTGAGCCCCACTTAACCCTTTTTTTTTACTTTTATCTCACGACTTTCATTTTGCAACGGCTATATTTCTTCTAATGATGAGCAAAAAAATGATGGCCAAACGCCATCATAATATTAATTTAGTTTTATACTGATTATTAATTTTTCTTGTTGAATCTTTTAAATATGAGTACTTATTTGTAATTAACTAATAACTTTAAGTTAAAAATGTACAATATTTTTAATAAAAAAGAAAAATGTTTATTGTAGAATATCCGATTGTCGATATCGACACGTGTTGAACACAAACACGCTACCCTAATTGAAGTGTACATGCTACAGAGAATATCACAATAATGCAAGTCAGATGCCCCAATTTCTTCATTGTTTATCAGATTTTAGGTAAACAAATAAATGGCAAAATGAAGATTGGAACCAAGTGCTTGAATTTTATTCATACATTTTGTTCGCTATAATGAAAGTGAGGTGCTAACTAGGAGAATAGTTTGGTCAGATATTATCGAAACACCTCCTAAAATGAACTTAACAATTATATACTCATTAAATTTTAAAATATTTTTTGTCCCTTCGGTTATTAATAGCAAACTATGATTTTCAAGAAATGAGCAATTCAATTCAAAAGACTTTTTAAGAGAGAAGCAGTTAAAAAATCACGAGGAAGAAAATACGGTATACCTCTATATGGGAGTACCCATCATGCACCATTGTGGTTATACTTCCAAGCATATTGTAGCAGAGAAAGTGCCTCTTTCCAGGTTGAGCAGGAGTAGCTCCAGGTTGAAAAGCTTCTTGCATTTTTGGCCCTGCAGTTGCGATTGTGTTTTTTACTCCGTTCTTTACATTATAAAGGTCATTTTTGTGACCATTTGAAGGCTTTTTACGAGATTCAACCTTCCTTGTAGATTCCAACTCATCGGTAACGTCTTCTTCCCAATCATTATCATATATAGACTGTTTACGTAATCTTTTTCTGCTAGGTGGCTCTGATTCACCATGGCTGTCTTCATTGAGATCTCCCAAACTACCTGATGAACCAGGTTCTTCTTCATTGTCAAACAAGACAAAGCCACTTGAACGTAAACTAGGAATATCCTCTGTTGGAGATCTCATTGAGGACGGCACCGCCGATTCCCATAAGCCATACTTTCCTATAACATCAATAACTGCCAATGCATTGCCATGAGGCTTCCATGACATACAAGATATGCAATCATTAAATTTCTGCCTCTCAATATCCTGCTTCTTATCAACATCCCATATAAGAACCTGCCTGTCCACACTAGATGTAGCCATATATTTACCATTAGGTGACCAAGACAAGAAGCAAATAGGTTCCGAATGATCACCTCTAAGAGAAAATAGCTTTTCAGCAGTGTCTCTATCATACATCAGCACATCATTTTTCAAACCTGGAACGGCTAACATCTCTCCATCAGGACTCCACCCAAGTATGTTCATAACCGAAATATCAGATCCATTGTTAGGAGCTAGGCCTTTGAGGACATGAATTGTATTTCCAGATTGAAGTTCCCAGAAAATAATGGTTCCAACGGAATCAAGTGAAGCCAAATATTCACCTTTAGGATCAAAAGCTAAGCTCGTGACAGATCCTTTATGTCCTTTTAGAACTCTTGCAATTGTTCCATCAACTGTGTTAACAAGTTTAATGCCCTCATCATCGCCAGCAGCTGCCAACATGGTGCCAGATTTGTTAAAAGAAAGGGCACGAAGTGGCAATGTAAATCTGGTGATATTGGTCTCAAAATCTCCCCCTGACAAAACGGATGATATGGAAAAGTAAATTAGTAAAGGCTCAAATAACCCATATGTCAACTGCAAAACAATTATCTGGCCATGAATAAACCCCAAATGAACGCATAAATGTGGCATGAAATTTAAGGAGATACATTTCCTAATATTACGGTAAAAATTATTAGACACTTTGCAGCTTGTCAGGCTGTTTAACACTCCTAATAGTCTAGGGGTCCCAAATAAGTTTACACAAACAAATCAATTTTATTACAATTTCTGAAATTAAATCAAAGCCATCATTTGGTATCCTAATTGTGGAGCTCAGAAGCTTTTGCAATTGTTTTTGGTGTATCCTAATTGCATAATATCAATTTTCTCCAGTCCATGTAATCTTTATTTCCTCTTTTCCGTGATTTTGAACTTTAATGGGCGCAAATTTGAGCTTAGATTCAAACCCAAATAAAACTGCATCGGGGAAAAATTCAGAACACACAACGAAGAAAAAGCCCACAAAATATTTGCCTACTTGTCATAAAATAAAACAAACAAATATCAACAAATGTGACAAGAAGTTTAAGGGGGTGAATTCCTAATACTATGGCAACGAATCAATAGAAATTTTGCTGCTTTTCCACGAGCAGAAGAACCCCTGATGAAGACGTAAACGTACACAAACAAATTAAAATCATTTCCTTAAACAGGGGTGGATACTAATTTTAAAACTCCTGCTAGTCTAAGAACCCCAAATAATTTTACACAAACAAATCAATTTTATTACAATTTCTGAAATTCAATCAAAGTTTGGTATACCGATATTGCATAATATCAGTTTTCTCTGTTCCACGGTATCTTTATTTTCCTCTTTCCTTCGATTTTGAGCTTTAAAATACGCAAATCGAGATTAAATTCAACCCCCCAAAATCTACATCGTGGAAAAATTCAGAAAAATAAAACGACAAAAAGCACAAAAAACAGTTTTTCAAAAAACGAAACACAAAAATTCTAACATAAAAATTACCAGGGAATTTGTAGAGCTTGACGGAATGGTCAACAGATCCAGAAGCAAGGCAGGTGGAATTAGGGCTAATTGCCAAGGCAGTGACACCTTCTCGGTGATTCCGAAGAATTTTAGGAGCGTTCGAAGGCAAAAGGGCATCGTGAATACAGATTGAATTATCGGAGGATGAAGCCGTGACAATATGCTGACCACTATGGTCCCATAAAATGGAACAAAAAGAGCTCTCTCCATTTTCGCTCTTGTGAACTTCTCGGAGCTTAATTGTTCGGATCTTCATTGAGGAGTAGAAATTTTCTCGGAAACAAAACAGATTGATAAGAGAAATACAAGTAAAGAATGTATAAAATTGAAGGTTTTGACTATGGCGGGAGATGCATTTGAGGGTTTGAAGATTTGGCGGGAGCTGATTTTCAACATTAGAAGGTTTTGCCGGGTGGTTTTGGATATCGATGCATTTGAGGGTTTGAAGATTTGGCGGGAGCTGATTTTCAACATTAATAGGTTTTGCCGGGTGGTTTTGGATATCTAGCGGTGTCAACGAGTCGAGCCGAGCTCGAGCTTTTTTGCACCGAGCTTTTTTCGGCCCGAGTCGAGTGAAGCCTAGCCCGACCAAAAAAAAATGAGGCTCCGCCCGAGCTTTTGGCCCGAGCCGAGCCCGGGCTTAGCCGACTCGATTTTTTTGATTTTTGATTTTTTCTTTTCTTAGCTGCTTTTGCAAGCAGCTAAAAATAGCTGCATGCAGGCAGCAAGGCAGGCAGGCAGAATGCTGCCTTCAAAAAAAAAAAAAAATTTTTTTGTTTAATATTGGCTCGCCCAAGCCACGGGCCGTCTCAGGCTCGAGCCGACTCCCTAAAGTGGGGCTCGGCCCTAACTGGGCTTTTTCCGAACCTCCGAGCTTTTTTGCCACCGCTATGGATATCACGAGCAAGGAGGCGTTCACCATCATAATTGGCCTAAACATATATTCGACAGTTGGTAATTAAATGTAGTAATATAGCACTTGTCTGGACGTGCTATAAAGTTAATTAAAATTATAAATGTTACCGTTAACAAGTAAATTAGCATTTGTTTATGAATTTAAATTTCAAACTTTGCATGACGGTGGCAAACCACTTTTCAGTATAGAGCAGGCCGCAATTACCACAATTGCCCCTCAAACAACACATTCATCTCCCCATTAATTGAAGTCCTACCTACCACACTTGTACCAGCAACACTATATTCCCCAAATTGTTTGTCTTCATTTTTGCCGTCTAAAGAACAAAATTAGCAGCGACAATGAAAAATTGAACGTCACCAGACGATTTAGGGAAACTCCGTGAAGGTGAATTCCAAAGTAACCATAGCCGGAGACCATATTGAAAAGGCCAACACCTACGGTTCGAGAACACTCCCGTCGTTGTCAATCACCTGTTTGCAAATACAAAGCTGCACTTGTACTTCATCAGTCGTCTGCGCATATGGACCCATTCTCCTCTCCGGTACGTGTATAACATGTCATTTGTATATATGTAAAATATACTTCTAGTAATATTCATTCAACGAAATGAGTCCCCTACTTCAAAAAAAACTTTCTGCCTAATGGTTGTTTCTCATCAGTCAATGTTCGAACACACACACACTGCACACAAATATGACTATGAGGCTGAGGGTTTTTTATATATCTGTTGTGTTGCCGTAGACTGGTTACCCTCCGCAAGCGGCCACCTCCAACCCGGTTCTTGCGAAGACCCAAATACCTTCCCGAAAGAATGCGCAATGGAACTTATTCGAGAACAAGGTTTTCATTTCTGTGTGCAAGTCGTCATCATAGAAGGTCACTGAAACGGGAAGTGCTTCACGAAACACAGTTGGGAAAACAATTATTCACTTGTTCAATTTGAACACCATACTTGAACCAAGCAGCAGCTTAAAAATCGTTGGGATGCTCTTCGTCTGAAACACAAGAGATTGGAGGAATAACTTAATTGCAATGGTATATAATACAACCCTGTTACGAATAGAATTGTGGCGTTCGAGGAGTGGTGGGGTCAAAAGATCAAGGTACAATGGTTTCGATTTCTGACCAATTGAATTCATTGTCAACTATTATCTCGCTCTAGAAATTGTGTTTTGATGCTTCGTGCATGTGATCCTCAACATAGGTTTATGTAGTGTTTACATTAATCTTAGATGTGGGCCAGGGGCGGATCCAGGGGTGGGCTGCACTGAGCTAGCCCAGATGTATTAAAAATTAATGTTAAATGGTTGTAGCCCACTGTTTAGCCCCTGTTTAGCCCAGTAGTCATTAGCCCAGTAGCCCAATTGAAAACCCATTAACCCAATTAATTCCCAATGACCCAATTCTTCGGCATTTCCCAAACCCTTTCACTCCGGTTTGAGCAGCAGTAGAGCAGCCCCTGGGTTTCACTTTCAACCAAAACTTTTCAGTCCTCCGTTCGGCAAAGTAGCGAACGGGAACGGCCGAAGTCTTCTTCTTCAGCCAGTCAGGTCAGCAGAATCAGGCTTCAATATTCGATTTCGAACCTATAAGTTCTTCTCTTCACCGCTTCTGCCTTCAGGCTTCAAATGTGAGACAACGGAGACTTCGGTAGTTCGGCTTCTTCAACAATCAGCAGGTACTTTTATTTTCAAGTACAACACTTTTATTTTATGATTTTCATTTATGATTTATGAATGATTTTCTTGGGGATAAAAGTTGGGGATAAATTGGGAATGATTATGAATGATTTATAAATTAGGGATAAAAGTTTGGGATATGTTGGGGATTAATTGGGATTCACAGCATCGATTTATGATTGATTTTATCCAATTTAATTATTTTTATTTAATTGTGAATTTGTGATTGAGTGAAAATTGGGGATAAAAGTTGTGACGGTCATTTGCAGATTACTCATTTAGCTTTGAATCCTGTGATTTTTATTTATTCACATGTGATGTGATGCTGTGGATTGTGATGATAGACATTTGAATTTGTGAATTGTTAAGAATAGGCCTTTAAAGATTGTGCTAAATTTTCTAGTTTTGTCTTCGCGAAGAACTGAAGATGCTTGAAGGGCGTATTAAAGATTGTGCTAAATTAGGAATTTATCAATAGGATATTAAAGTATTTTGATATTTATGCTTTTAGGTTTAATATGGAAGAATATCGACCTTCTTCCAAGAAAGGAAGAACGTTGTTATCTTTCTTTTCAAAGAGTAACAAACATCAGGGTACTTCAATTCCTACGGTGTCCACTCCAAATCCAATTTTATCTCCTGAAGTTGAATAGCCTTTATCTTCTAATCTTAATTTGGAACCATCTTATTCTATTGAACGGGACCCGGGAAAAAGAAAGCAAATATCTGAACATTCATTTAATGAAAGCGATCAGATTAGGCGAGCCTATGTAAATGTTGGACCCTATCAACCAAAATTTTTGGATTATCAAAGTAAAGAATGTGGAAAGCAGAAACGTCAATTTCAGGAGCGTTGGTATAATCAGTTTCCTTAGTTGGAATATTCACCTTCAACACATAAGGCATATTGTTTTTATTGCTTCCTTTTTTTCTCAATAATAGTGCTCCACCTAATATTTCATCGTTGGTTACCGTTGGATTTGATAGTTGGAAGAAGGTTAACCAAGGAAGTAAATGTACTTTGTCAGGCCCTTCAAAAGAAAATTCAAGACATCTTAACTGCTATGAGATTTGTCCATACTACAAAAAGCATCATTCAAGCATTGAGAGAAGATGGTTGGGAAGAATTTGTTCAAGATGTGAAATTGTTTTGCTCAAAAAATGATATACATATACCTGAATTTGATGGGTCGTACATGGTTGGTCGTTCCCGTGGTCGTGACTATCCTACCATTGAACATCATTACCACTTGATATCTTCAATACAGCCATAGATTTTCAGATGATGGAGTTAGAGACAAGATTTAATGAGATATATCTCCTTTCTCTCAGTACAACTTTGGATCTAAAAAATTCCTTTGAATCATTTAACATGGATAATATTTGCAAGTTTGCAGAGAAGTTTTATCCGAAAGATTTTACGCAGCAAGATATTTATTGTTTGAAAATTGAGTTGCAACATGATCAGAATGATGTGATTTCTGAGCCTCGATTTCAAGTGCCTACACTTTCTGATTTATGTCGGGAATTGGTTGCAAGTAGAAGGTCGGAGAGTTACATCATTTTGACTAAGTTGATTTGTTTAGTACTCACACTACCGATTTCAACAGCGACTGTGGAGCGAGCATTTTCAGCAATGAAACATGTGAAGAAGGAAATTCGTAACAAAATGGATGATGATTTTCTAGACGATTGTCTAACACTAAACATTGAACGAGAATTTAGTATGAATTTAGATTTAGATTCTATTATAGATGAATTTTATGCTATAAAATATCGTCGGGTACAACTGTAATATGTAAAATTATATTACAATTTTTCTTGTTATATATAACTTTTATTCGTACATTAAATTTTTAAAATTTTAGCCCCCCGTACCCATCATTTCTGGCTCCGCCCCTGATGTGGGCAGTGTATGGATAAACATACACTCCAACTGTGGTTCTATCTTTACATAATCGACTAGTAAGGAGATCACTAAAATTTCTCTGGATTCTGATAAATTTTGTATGCAATGACAATGATTATCTACTTTTGTCTAGTAAAGAACTGCAAAATACGTTTTGTGAAATTGCAATAGCTTTGCCTTTGATGGTGTCATGTCGTCTGTTTGAGGAAAAAAACTACCATCCGTATAACATTGTGATTACTTTTTTCATACCCTCTGTCGCAGGAGAACAAAGATTACAAAGAATTCAAAGACAAAACTGCAGAGAGATCTATAGTTACAAAGCTTTGTTTGGGGACGCGTTTGATAGCGAGAAGTATGCATTCACACCAACAAAGCTGTGCAGAATTGGATTTGCAATGTTCGAAGATAGCAGATACGAAGACCACCGCGACGAAGTACCACTTCATGACGAGAGTAGCGGCTCCAGTGGCCTATACAACGGGGATGGCTGATGCAAGCATGGATCTTTTCGGTCCGCGAAGTGGCGATAAATGTAGAAAGGCAAACATGAACAAAAAAGAGAAGAAGAAGAAGAAAATATCAGCATGAGAACTTTCCTAATTTGTTGATCAAACGATCACTGCAAGTGAGAAGGTCGTGCTTGAATGAGTTGTTGGGGACGGACAGACTGAAAAAGAAAATTAATCTTTACTACTGGACGTGCATGTTCCTTTCTTTCAGGGGTAATCGGGAGATATTTGCAATGCAGGACAACGTTGATGAAAATTTTGATTGGGTTGAGTGGAACTGGAAGGAGTACAGAAAATCAAAACCACACTGAGCGTGGTTTTTTGTGAGAATTTTTTTTTTCCACGACATTGTTTTCACGTTAAAACATTTGTCATTATTATTAATAGTTCTTGTACTCATGCATGGTGTAATTATTCATGCTATGTCAATAGCAATTCAGAAGAGCTAAATTCACAAAGATTTTTCACATGGTTCTGTACTACATTGCAATGCATCAATCATTACGTAGTGACTGAGTATCTCATGTGCCCAAATTCTATAAAAGGCAACACAATTCTTCAAATGTAAGGTATTCCCAAGCATTTGCTGCTACAATTTCCTTTCTTCTTTCAAATATAGTGATACATGGCTCATGTGTAGATTGTAATAGAGAGTAGGGTAATGGAAAACTTTGATTACAACTGTGTTTTGATGACCGATACCGAATTTTAGGACGAAGTTGGAGAGGAGACATTTATGGAAGAGCTAATGGAGGATATTATCGAATGGCTTCAACACTATCGAATCACCAAAATTGCTATACGCAACTACTATGGCGAACAAAGATATCGTATTCGTAGATTTTCGTTTGCGAGAAACGGTCATATGTTCATGCTAGACGCTATGCAGTGTAGTCCGCAACAGTGCTATTCACAATTTCGAATGTATACATCAATGCTTCGAATTTTCACACATACTCTTCGCGATGAGTATGGACTACGTATTAGGCAACACATAGATATATATGAACAAGTGGGCATGTTCTTTTACATTTTAGCACATGGAAAATGTTACAGACAAGTTTAGACGCTTTTCAATCATTCATTGAAAATTATAGGACTTTACTTCAAAGTTGTACTTGAAGCTGTTGTTGAATTCTCAGTTAGTCTAATTCGATCAGATCCCAACTATAATCACGGTGCCGAGCATCACGTACCAAATCGGAACAAGCATCCACTGTTCGAGAATTGCATAGGTGCAATTGACGGCACGGACGTCAGAGCCGTCCTCCTACGCAATGAACAAGTGAACTTTATTAGAAGCAAAAGAATTCCTATACAAAATGTCCTGGCAGCATGTGATTTTAACCTCTATTTTACATTTGTGCTGGCAGGCACGACAGGGAATACGCATGATACCCACATCTTGGCTCGTTCTATACACAGCCCTGATATTGATTTCCCACAACCAGTAGTAGGAAAATATTATATAGTTGACTCAGAATTTGCCCATCGACCTGGGTACGTACCTTATAAGGAGTCCGACGTATTGTACAATTTCCAACAATTTTATGACGGGGACACCGGACGTAGGTGCAAATTCCAAAATGCTCGTGAAAACTTTAATTTCAGACATTCGTCTTGTAGAAACGTAATTGAACGTGCATTCGAAGTTTTGAAAAGTCGATGGAAAATTATGGATCGTATGTCGAGATATAATTTTAGAGTGCAGACTGCTGTTGTAATAGTAACTATGGGTATTCATAACTTTCTTCGACAGGCTGGCGTGGTCGATGAAGCTTGTATGAGGGTGGAGACAGATCCTAATGCTGCAGATGTGGATCTTCCAGACAAACATGAAGAAATAGCAGCCAAAATAAACGCACCGAAAATGCCACGAAATAAGTGAGATTGTTTTCGCGATTATTTGGCACAACAACAATGATAACGGGTGCTTATTTGAACGAAGCAAAATTGGAATTACGTCGTTGATGACATAACGATCATTGTTAGCACTGTTTGTTGTTTTTGGAAAGTTGGTAATGGAAAAAAAAAGTTGTCAAACTCGATTTACTGCTGCACTATTTTTTTGTGCCTGCATTATCTCAATTACTACGCATATGACCGTTTAGTACAATGAGTACACAACTTTTACAAAATGTTTTGCCCAGTAAGGCAATTATAAATGAACGTGGCTAAGTGATTACCAAATTTTATGGCACAAACATACACAAATGAGTAAAAAGTGGTAAATATATTATAGTCAAAATTCACGAAAATGGAACTCTTGAAATGGTGGGCCACCCTATTGTTGACTTCAAAATAAATTTTCATTAAGCATAATGGTGAATCCATTACATTTTTACTGCATGAAATTGCACCCCTCCGTAATGGTAGGCCAAATAGACTTGACCAAAAAATCAATTCTCCAAAAGGAAAAATCTCGTCGAGACAGGAGTACAGTAATTTTTTATTTATTTATTTTTTTGCATGTGTGGGATGGAAGGGGAGGATAAGCCTTGGAATTTTAACCGAAATTGAATCTCACAAATCGAAATCAAATCGAAATCGACTTCCAAAAAATTAATTAGGAATCGAAATCGAGAACTATTAATCGATTGAGTCTGGTTCGATTCTTGGTTCCTGAACCAGAAGCGTATGTACCCAAATGGAAAGTTCAAAGATAGATTCTCTCTAAAAACTTTCCATAACCGTGAAAACCCTACTGAGTTTTTTTCGCACAGATGGAGGGGGCGCCTCCCTTTCAGCCGCCGGTCAAGGTAGCTGGGGGGAATGCGACCTATGCATCTATGGTACAAGCCCGGCCTCAACCGATCCCGGAGATAAAGATAGAGATGAGGCAACCAAAGGAAAGTGAGGGAGCTGTCTAGTTCCATTTCTCTAAAGCTGAACTGGAGCAGGCAGCCTCTCCATTCCGTTTCTCTGTTGTGCTAAAGTTTATGAAGAGACGGCCTACGCTAGACCAGATCCGGATTTTCATCAAGGCTAGATGGGGTATAAAAGGTTTTTTCTCTGTTAGCACCATGCAGCGACCACGTAATGTTTTCATCAGACTGTCGACGGAAGAGGATTTTGGCATAGCATGTGCACGAGAATCTCTGGATATTGATGGATCACCATATAGACTCTTTATCTGGTCTAAAGATTTTGATGAAGACCATGAATCTTCTCTGGTACCAGTTTGGGCGTTTCTTCTTGGATTGCCTCCCCACTTTTACCACGAATCTATGTTCGATTATCACCGGCGCCTTTGGCCGATTTCTGAAGAGGGACAATTTTACGGCGTGTGCGTCCAGAACAGACGGGGCTCGGGTTTGTGTGGAGATGGATATATCTAAACCCCCGGTGGAGTCCTTTTGGTTGGGAGTACCGCACCATCCTTCTAGCAGGCACCAAGAAATCATTTACGAAAAGTACCCAAAATTCTGTCACTTTTGCAAGAATCACGGTCACCTTGAGGTCACCTGTAAAACGAAGGAGTACGCAGGAAAGCTAAAATCTGTAGCTAACTCTAAGGAAGCTAAACAGGTCTGGCAGAGGAAGGAAGAACGAGTGTGCCTGGCGGTGGAAAAGACAGATCATCAGGCCGAATGAGGAAACAGAAACTAAACTAAACGGGAAAAAATTCTGCAACGCAATAGCTTGATTCCATCAACATCAACACTGTTTGTAAGTAGTGAAGGTAGAATCACTACAACTATTGAAGATATGGGCGACCAAGGTATGGCAAAAAAACCACACATCGAGTTTAACGATAATTTGAATGACAATGTTATTGGAACAAGCATGAGTAATGACGAAAGCGTTCATAGCTCGATCCAAAATTTTATGGAAAATAGGGAGGAGAATACGGGTTCAAAAAATTCTGAACTTGAACAGGCTATTCTGCGAGGGGATGCTGAGGCTGTACAAGACGTATTGGTTATGGACATTATGGACAACATTGCAGATTTAGTGATCAGAGGAGAGCCTCTTCCCTAACCTTCTCAAGACGTGGAGTTATTTATGAATAATAATCAGGCTATGGGGGCTCAGAATACATCTGATGGTGAGCTTGAGAATGAATTACCTAAACTACAAGTTCTGAATTATGATACAGAACCTATTATTTCAGGTCGCCAAAAACGAATAAGGGGAAATAGTCGAAAAAAAGTGACTCTAGGGATCACCACAAGATCCAAAAAACTTTGTTAATGATCAATATTCTTGTATGGAATGTAAGGGGTGTGGTATCCTCTAAGAGCAGGTTAATGAAGTTGAGAAAACGGTATAACCCTTCTATCTTGGTGCTTATGGAACCTTTTGTTTCTGCTGATAAAATTGCTTGTTGGGCTCGTCGGTTAAGTTTTCCGCATTATGCTTCAAATGCTGTAGAAGGAGGAAAAATTTGGATGTTCTGGGTTAATGAGCTATCCTTTTCATTAGTTAATATGTCGGGACAAATGATCTCTGGATGGTTTTCGATTGGAACTGATCAGGTGCTAACCTCTTTTGTTTATGCCAGTTACTGTCAGAGGCAATGAAGGGAATTGTGGGATCAGCTGAAAATGCTAGACAGTGGAAGATCTGGGTGGTTTGTAGGTGGTGATTTTAATGTAGTTCGTTCTCGTGAGGAAAAGTTGGGTGGCCTATACTCATCTTCAATGGCTACACGGGAGTTTAACACATTTATTCATGAATCAGGCCTGATTGATATCCCTTTTGATGGACCAAAATTGTCATGGTGCAATGGACGACAAGGTATTTGTCGTATATGGGCTCGACTAGACCGTATATTGGTGGACCAGAATTTTAAAAATCAGTTTCCAATGGTCTCACTATCTTATTTGGAACGAACATCTTCAGACCACTGCCCAATGGTATTAAGGTGCAGGGATAGTTCGAGTTTACCATGCCCCCGACCATTTCGATGTTTACGTATGTGGTGCTCTCATAAGGATTTTCAGCCGCTGGTGAACCAAATATAGGCAATGAAGGTTACATGCTCCCTAATGGTCTGTATTGGGCATAAACTTCGGTCTTTGAAGACAGCTTTAAGGTCCTGGAATGGCGAGGTGTTTGGACGGGTACAACAAGAAATTGGATATTTTGAGGACAAATTGATTCATCTGGAAAACTCACTGATTGATAAATTCTCACTTGACACCGAACACCAGCTACCACAATGCCGAAATCATTATGCTGAGTGGCTTGACAGAGAGGAAGTTTTATGGAGGCAAAAATCACGCATTAAATGGCTTCAAGAAGGTGATGGAAACACAAAATTTTTTCATGCATCGCTTAAAAATAAAAAGAAGAGCCAAATAATTGACCACATGAACCTCGAAGACGGGTCAGAGTTGCTTTCAACAGAAGACGTTCATGAGGGTGCTGTCCAGTTTTTTAAGGAACTCTATTCAGTCTCACCAATCTCTTTGGATGACAATGACCTAGAGTTATTGACGCCGGTCATTACAGAAAGGGACAATCTAGAGTTGTGCAAACCTCCAATTTTGGAAGAGGTTCGAGATGCTCTTTGGTCCATTCCAAAGGACAGTAGTCCTGGTCCTGATGGATTCAGCGCCAGTTTCTTCATTCATGCCTGGGATATTGTTCAGGAGGATCTCCTTGTAGTGGCTATAGAATTTTTTGGGGGCTGTCCTTTAAACTGTGCTTTGGGCGCTACAAATATTGTTTTGATTCCTAAGGAGGAATCCCCTAACAGCTTTACTAAATTCAGACCTATTAGTCTCTGCTCTGTCATTTACAAGATTCTATCCAAAATTATGGTTGCCAGAATGGCTCCTTTGTTACATAAGCTGATTTCTCGAGAACAATCAGCTTTTCTTCAAGGTAGGAGTATTTTTGATAATATATTTATCGCTCAGGAGATGGTACATAGGCTCCATAAGAAGGTGAGGGATGGTAATGTTTTAATGAAGATTGATATGGCCAAAGCTTATGATAGAGTTAATTGGCGGTTTCTTCTTGCCAGTTTAAGGAAATTGGGATTTTCTGACCAGTGGAGAAATCTCTTCTTTAATTGCATTTCTTCTCCATTCTACTCTATTATGCTCAACGGGAAGACACGGGGTTTCTTCAAACCATCTAGAGGGCTACGTCAGGGAGACCCTCTATCACCATATCTATATATTTTGGCACAGGAGCTCTTGTCAAGAATGATCAACCAGGCTTTTGAAAGAAACCATATTCAACCTTTTCATTCTGGAGGACTTGTGGTTAGTCATTTATTTTATGCTGACGATCTTCTTTTATTTGCCAATGGAAAAAAACAGTCAATTGGAAATCTCCTTCATCTCGTCAAAAGTATGAGCTGATATCTGGCCAGTTGATAAATCCTTTGAAATCTTCTATGTTTTTCTCTCAACTTATATCTGTTGCGCGTAAAAGAAACTTATTGGCGTCTTCGGGCTTTAAAGAAGGTGTTTGGCCTTGTATTTATTTGGGTGTACCTCTCTACACTGGTCGACTAAAGAAGTATATGTTTGAACCAATGATGGATAAAATCCAAAAGAAACTGGCTGGCTGGAAAGGTCGTTTACTTTCTTTTGGGGGAAAACTTACTTTAATTGAGCATGTTCTATGTAGCATACCTATCCATATACTGTCGGTCCTAAACTTGCCTAAGGGGATTCATAATGAGTTAAATCGTATCTTATCATCTTTTCTATGGAACGCATGTGATGGCTCTAAGAGACGAAAATGGGTTTCATGGAGAAAAATTTGTTATCCAGTGGAGGAGGGTGGTTTGGGCATTCGAGATTTTAGTGAAGTGCAACAAGTTTTATTTATGAGATTTGCATGGAAGCTGTTGGTTGGAGGATCCTTTTGGGCTGATTTTTTTGCATCAAAATATTTGAAGTCAAAACCTGCTGCTTTGGCGAAAATATTCCCTACACAATCTCGCTTTTGGAAGGGGGTGATTTCGGCATTGCCTATAGTATTACAAAATTCCTTTTGTCGTGTTCGAGACAGATCATCTAATTTCTAGTATGCTAATTGGTTAGGCACTCAAAGCTTGGCCGAAGCAGGTCTCGAAGTGAAGGAGTCACAATTACAAATCAGGGATCTCTTGACAAGTAATGGGAAATGGAATGGAAGTCGGCTTAGGGAATTATTGGATGAAAGTCATGCACAGATTATTGAAGGTGTGCAAATTAAACTTTTTGCTGAACGGGAATACTATGTGTGGAAGCCTAGTAAGGATGTTTCTTTCTCGACTAAATCTACCTGGGAATTAATCCGTAAAAAGGGTGTGGAATGCACATGGAAACGCTGGCTGTGGCACAATAAAATTCCCAAAAGAATGTCTTTTGTGGCTTGGAGAGCTCATTTACGTTGTTTACCTGTTGATGTTGTAGTCCAAGCTAAGGGAATCCTGTTGGTTTCTAAATGTGATTGCTGTGTAACTCCTTCGACAGAAACTATAGATCATGTTTTGTGTACCGGTGAAGTGGCTCAAAAAGTCTGGTCTCATTTCGCTTCTCACTTCAGTCTATCCCTGCCACATTGTGCAACCTGGAGAGGTAGATTACATTTGTGGTGGAAACATGCCTCTAGCAATTCACAGGTAGGAGTTCTCCGTGGAATTACTCCATTAATCATCACATGGGAGCTCTGGAAAGTAAAATGTGAGGCGAGGATGGAAGGTTACCCCATTATTTGGCAGAAAACAATTTGGCAGATTAAGTCTCATCTTTCTCAGATTGAGAGCATGATCACCAAAGTCACTAAAATTTCAGAGCATGATATACACTGCTTGCGCTCTTTAAACTGTCCTGTCAACGAGGTCAAGCAGCCCAAAGTGCAAATGATCAACTGGCAGAAACCAGTAGGTACGCAATTAAAATTAAATATTGATGGAGCATCTAAAGGTAACCCCGGTTTCGCTGGAGGAGGAGGAATTCTCCGTGATATGAATGGCACATGCCTGGCCAGTTTTTCCCATTACTACGGCTCTTGCACTAATATGGTAGCTGAAACTCGTGCTCTTTTGGATGGGTTACGCATGTGTAGAGATCTAGGGACAAGGGATATTGTGGTGGAAACTAATTCAGAGGTTGCGGCTCATTGGGTGAAAAGAGGTACATGCTTGTTATGGTGGCTTTGGGATTATTGGGAAGATATAATGGAATTGGTTTTTCAACTTAATGCCCAGGTTCATCATGTATTTCGAGAGGCAAATATGGCAGCGGATTTTCTTGCTACAACGGCTTGTGGAGGTTATTCAACAAAGATATTTTTAGGCGACGAAATCCCGACCCTTCTTAGAGGAATTTTATGTACTGACCGTTGGGAACTACCCCATGTTAGACGATGAAGTGTCTTTTTGATTTAAAATGTATAAGGTTAAGTATTGTAAAGGAAGTAGTACTTCCTTATTTATTGCGTTCATTATTTTTTTTCCACATGTAACCACGGTTTTCCTCCGCCACAAGTGAGGGTTTTTTAATAAAATCTTGGAGGTACCGCCCTCCTTTAAAAAAAAAAAAAAAAAGGTACCCAAATGGAACCATTTTATATAATTTTTTGTTTACAATTTCTAGGTTGGATATATATATATATATAACCTAAAACCTCTAACCCTAAAAAATTAAAGTCTCTCTCCTACTTTTATATATCTTGCCTCACATCAGATTGTTGCATTTCAAATGTAATACACATGTTAATCATTACAATTTGGGTTTTTCATGAGTCAAAAAGTTCAAGTTGAATTATGGTGTAAATTGATGAATCAAAGCATTCATTCTTTGCAATTCAAACTTTTTTACTTTCTTGCATTGTTTATAAGCTTAAGTGAATTTTTTTAAAAAAATTTCATAATGTATGGAAATTGAATTTGATATATTCGTTGCTTGGGTTGTGGTCTACATTTTTTGTTATCTTGAGTTCATGGTTCTTTTTTTAAATATAATTTTTTATTTATTAATCAAATAGAGCAAGTTCAATAAGTAGATCGTAATTTTTTTTTATAATATATAGTTATGTATCTAATTAGTATTTTTTAAGTCAGTTTGTTTTATGAGTAAAAAATTTAAGTATTGTTCATAATTAAATTATATGTTTTAGTATGCTTCGCCTATGTATCCAATAAGCATTACTAAGAATTTTTTTTTCTCAAAATATAATTTTTTTTTATTTTCTCCTATTTTTGTGGTATTTTGTATCTATTATTTTGCTGCTTGAAGATTTTTTTAGCTAATTTTTCTCTCTTATACAAATAATTTATAATAGTGTATTAGGTATATGTACCAAATAACCTATATGAGATATTTACTAAATAAATGTATATAAACAATATTATGGACAGAATCGAAACCAAATCGAAATTGATGTTCAGGTTTGGGTTTGGTTCCAGTATTTACAATTACCCGAATACTTCCATTTACGAAATACTTGAAGTGTAATGGGTAGTTATGCCCACGCGTAGTGTATGGAGAGGGAGGAGTTTTATTTATTTCATCAACGTTCATGAAATAAATAAGCTTAACTCCATGTTTGATATCGTTAAAAAATCTAATTAAAACTTAAGTTAATATTTAATTTTAACCATACATTTTACGCGATCAACAACTTTCCAACCATTCATTTTCATCAACTTTTATTAAAATCTACTAAAAACTAATTTTAATATCTATCAAACAGAAGCTTGATCAACTCGATAAATGATACGCTGATATAATGAATGTAAGCTAAAATAGATGCGAATCCATCCACTAGAGTTGATTATAATCAATTACTTATTAGACATGTCAAATAAAAAATGTCGATGATGAAAATATCACAGCTCGAAATAAAGGTGGCATATTTTGTCAAGGGGTAATTAGTATATAATGTCTCCATCTTTTATTGTTATTGTGGAAAAGGTCCTTACCCTTCATTTTTTGACATTTTCACCCTTATTTTCACATTTCATTACGCAAAAGTTCATTTTTATCAATTTTTGAAAAGCTCAAATGAGTCACACATAAATTATTAAAAGGGTAATTAACAGATAATGTCCTACCTTTCACTATTATTGCAAAAAATGTTCATATCTTTTATTTTATTTTGACATTTTTACCATTAATTACACATTTGATTGCTCAAACCTTCATTTCTATCCATTTTCATCCATTTTTTCAATAAAAAATTGTGAAATAATGAATATATACCCTCATATTTAAATAAAAAAACTAAAGAATTAATTGCCAAAGTCTTAATTTTTATTTTTAAAAAAAGTGCAAACGAGAAAAAATTAATTTTTTTCTTAAAAAGTGCAAACAAGTCCTAATTAAATTTATTTAAAAATAAAAATAAAAAAAGTGCAAACGGTCCCAAATAAATTATTAAAGAATTAGAAATTAAAAAATATTTTTTTTATTTAAATATGAGGGTATATTCATTATTTCACAATTCTTTATTAAGAAATTAGATGAAAATGGATAGAAAGAATGATTTGCACAATCAAATTTGTAATTAATGGTGAAAATGTCAAAAAAAAGAAAGAAAATGTATGGACGTTTTTCGCAATAACGGTGAAAGATATAGACATTATATACTAATTACCATTTTAATAATTTATTTGGAACTCATTTGAGCTTTTTAAAAAAAAATGGGACTATAATCGCAATTAATTTTTTATCTTTCTTTTTTATTTATTTAAAGAGAATGATATATTTATCATTTCACAAATTTTAATTGAGAAAATAAGTGAAAATGACATTTTGCACAATGAGATGTGGAAATAAGGGTGAAAATGTCAAAAAAATAAAAAGTATGAACGTTTTCCACAATAACAATAAAAGATGAGGACGTTATGTGCTAATTACTCTTTGTCAAAATAAATCATACAATTGAACATGTGTGGTGGCTAAATCATCACGCACTTCAAATCGCCGAAATTAATTATAGATTCATTTGAAAGTATAATACATAGACTTAATTTTCAAGTATGTTATTGTACTTCAATTTGTGTCAATGGGGTCATTATACTTTTATTTTGTCTCGGCTGAATCACTCTACTTTATGTATGTATCAATTGAATCATAATACTTAATGTCACTCAGTTTAAAAGAATTAATTCAATTTTCTCACACTGTTTAATGTCATTCACTGATGTGGTCATTAAACTCTAACCCCAATGTAGTTCACTTTACTAAGTTCCTTCACATTGTTTAACGTCACACACTGTCACACTGACATGGCTATGAAATTATAATCGAATAACGTATAATCTTAAATTATTCTTAGTCAAACAAGTCGAACGCGTAAAACAAGATTTCAGATTGTATCACTTATTCTAAGTCATTTCTTTATGAACACAGATGATGGTTATTAATATATAGCAACCACGTTAAAGTCTGAGAGGAAATAATTTAACGAAATTGCATATAGTAACCTAAATTGGAATAAAATTAAAGTATAATAACTCAATTAAAATAAATTGAAGCAAGAGGCCCAATTGAAAATTTTATCCCAGTATTCTTTTATTATTATTTTTAATTCAATGACTAACAAAAAATATAAATTAATTCTCTAATAAATGACAATTTGCTTATTTGGTGAAGTAGAATACAAAATACTTCATCAATTGTTTAATATATAGAAATAAAAATTACAGGCGAAATAGAAGCATATTACACAACGAGGGAATCAAATGGATTCATTTATTCACATCAAAAATCTAAAAGATCCAACAAGTGCTGGATTTGAGTTATTTTATGACATACGACCGTAATTTTCTCTGTGGATTGCGATTAAAATAAAAAAGTTGGTAATATGATTACAGGTAGGAAATTGCTCATTAAGTAATGTTATTTAGCCTCAGTAAGATTATAATCACAGTTTATGTGGCTCTAATGTGACATTAAATGATAAGTGGAATTAAATGATTAGTTTAAATTCACCTTTCATTTAACCTCTCATCGAACACCGAGTTACAATCTCAATAGGGCTAAATAGCATGATTCTTGCTTCGTTTGGTAGGATTGGGAAACTTCAATATAACTAAAACTTATAATTGGCGTGAAAATATACCTCGTGACGAAATCCATAAGTATCCACGCACATACTCTTCTTTCACCCGTAGTTGTATATACAACAATTCTTTATTAAGAAATTAGATGAAAATGGATAGAAAGATTGATTTGCACAATCAAATTTGTAATTAATGGTGAAAATGTCAAAAAAAAAAAAAAAAAAAGAAAGAAAGAAAGAAAGGTATGGACGTTTTTCGCAATAACGGTGAAAGATATAGACATTATATACTAATTACCATTTTAATAATTTATTTGGAACTCATTTGAGCTTTTAAAAAAAATTGGGACTATAATCGCAATTAATTTTTTATCTTTCTTTTTTATTTATTTAAAGAGAATGATATATTTATCATTTCACAAATTTTAATTGAGAAAATAGGTAAAAATGACATGTTGCACAATGAGATGTGGAAATAAGGGTGAAAATGTCAAAAAATAAAAGGCGTGAACGTTTTCCACAATAACAATAAAAGATGATGACGTTATGTGCTAATTACTCTTTGTCAAAAAAAATCATACAATTGAACATGTTGTGTGGTGGCTAAATCATCACGCACTTCAAATCGCCGAAATTAATTATAGATTCATTTGAAAGTATAATACATAGACTTAATTTTCAATTAAGTTATTGTACTTCAATTTGTGTCAATTGGGTCATTATACTTTTATTGTCTCGGCTGAATCACTCTACTTTATGTATATATCAATTGAATCATAATACTTAATGTCTCTCAGTTTAAAAGAATTAATTCAATTTTCTCACACTGTTTAATATCATTCACTGATGTGGTCATTAAACTCTAACCCAAATGTAGGTCACTTCACTAAGTTCCTTCACGTTGTTTAACGTCACACGCCGACGTGGCCATGAAATTACAATCGAATAATGTATAATCTTAAATTATTCTTAGTCAAACAAGTCGAACGTGTAAAACAAGATTTCAGACTGTGTCACTTATTCTAAGTCATTTCTTTATGAACACGGATGGTAGTTATTAATATATAGCAACCACGTTAAAGTCTGAGATGAAATAATTTAACGAAATTGCATATAGTAACCTAAATTGGAATAAAATTAAAGTATAATAACTCGATTAAAATAAATTGAAGCAAGAGGCCCAATTGAAAATTTTATCCCCTTATTCTTTTATTATTATTTTCAATTCAATTACTCTAACAAAAAATATAAATTAATTCTCTAATAAACGACAATTTGCTTATTTGTAGAATACAAAACACTTCATCAATTGTTTAATGTATAGAAATAAAAATTACAGGCGAAATAGAAGCATATTACACAATGAGGGAATCAAATGGATTCATTTATTCACATCAAAAATCTAAAAGATCCAACAACTGCTGGATTTGAGTTATTTTATGACATACGACCGTAATTATCTTTGTGGATTAAAATAAAAAAAAGTTGATAATATGATTATGGGTAGGAGATTGCTCATTAAGTTATGTTATTTAGCCTCACTAAGATTATAATCACAGTTTATGTGGCTCTAATGTGACATTAAATGATAAGTGGAATTAAATGATTCGTTTAAATTCACCTTTCATTTAATATCTCATCGAACACCGAGTTATAATCTCAATAGGGCATAATAGCATGATTCTTGCTTCGTTTGGTAGGATTGGAAAACTTCAATATAACTAAAACTTATAATTGGCGTGAAAATATACCTCACGACAAAATCCATAAGTATCCACGCACATATTCTTCTTTCACCCGTAGTTGTATATACAACAATTTTTAAACTAAAATCCCATGAATCCGATTTTTAGATCGAGTGAGCTCTGAATTGTCACCAGGATAAACTCTTAAAAGAAAGAGAATTTTTTTTTTTCAATTTGAAGTAAAAAAAATAATACGGTACAATAAAATTAACTCAAAAAAAAAAAAAAAAAAACTTCTTATTGCAAAAATAAAAATGTATTTTCCATTTTTGGTTTTCTCAATTTATTGGACCCATAAGTTTTGGCTGAACTTCATAAGCAAACCCCCCCAAAAAAAAAGAAAAGAACAGAGTACAAGGCTGGACTAGATGCAAGCCCAAGCTGCACTTATAAACGTGTAAATCCTTTTTTTTTTTTCCTTTTATAAAAGTAAATCCGAGTTATTTATCGACAAATAAAATTAGGGGTGGACATTTTAATCAAAATTGAACCTTTGAAATTGGAATCGTATCAAAATCGAAGGTTTCATTCCAATTAAAAATTTTAATTAGGAACTAAGCTGAGAAACAAGAACATACCGAGTCCAAGACTGTTCCTGGTTCTTGAACTAAAACATTGGACACTAGATTCCAAAATTGAATTTGTCCTTTTTACAATTTCTTCACCGACTCAATGTTTCAACCCAACAATTCTAAAGTTTTCAAAACTCAAATGGTATATATCATAATCTATCAGATTCGTTCGTTTAATAAATAAATCATATCACTCTTGTTCTTAGTCAATCTTGACCGCACTTTATGTGCCTCGCTCCACGAACCCTTTTTAAGGCACCACTCACATAGCCGCGACAGGAGTTGGATGCTATTAGGTTAGGTATTGAATATTAAATGACGATCGTAGTGAATTAAGAAAGTGTTAAAAACGTATTTTTGCAGTATATTTTATTCATTCTTTTTTCTGCTAGTTACTTAAAAAAATAATTTATATTGTTACCTCACGAATTCAAAAAATGTTATGGATAGAGTAGAACCCATGTGAACTGAACGATTCCATTTATGAGATATTTGAAATGTAATAAGTGGTATTGGATATTAAAATACCCACTCATATCCAAGCCTAATGTAAAACATTTGTATATAGAAAACATTCAATCAACTCGTGAGTTGACAATACAACTTATCTACTAAAATCTAATTGAAATAGAATAAATAAAATATACCACCAAAAAACATATTTCAACAATTTTTTAATCCATTACAAACATGCCACCAGTTAACATCAAACATCTATCACAATAGCATCCAACTCTTATTGTGGATACGCAAGGGACGTATCAAGAAAGGTTAGTGGGATGGGCAACACGTAAGATATGATTAGAAGTGGCTATGATTGAAAGTCGTGTGATTCAATTATTCAAATGAATGAAACTGATTTATTATGCTACTTACTATTTGGATCTTGCAAACTTGTTATTTGTTGGATCAGATCGTTATGTCGGAGTAAATAAATTGTAAAAAATAAAAAAAATATATATAAAAGGGATAAATTCGGTTCAAGAGTCGGGTATCCATAGTTCTCGAGAACCTACTGTTGACCTGGACTTGAGCAATTCTTGATTTTAGGTTCCTATTTTATTATTATACTTTTTTTTACATAATAGATGATAGAAAAGACACTGAATAATTTTTGTTCTTTGGAAACACTTTACATTGAGGGTGTTTTGGTGATTTTATCCCACGACGAAACATAAGAAAATGGGGTTAAAATCCTGAATTATTAACCACGTTTATTATTGGTATCCAAGCTTTCAATTTTCTCAAATCATATCCAAACTCCCAATTTGTTTTCAACGTGACCTATTTGATTTCAGTTAACAACATTAAAAGTGGGTTTGATTGAAAAAAAATTCCACTAAAAATGGCCATCTCGAGTGTTTGATTGCCATTTTTCAATGAAAAATATGCTTAATTTTTCTTATTTTTGAGGAAAACATTTTCTTTGAGAGAAGTACTTTTTCATTTTTCTCAAAATAAGGAAAATATTTTCTTTTCTAGGAATGAAAAAATGGTTTTTTCCACCTAAATTCCAACTTTTTGAGTATTTGATTGCCCTTTTTCAACGAAAAATATTTTTCATCCTATAAAAATATGCCTAGTTTCTGAGGAAGACATTTTCTTTTTGAGTAAACTTTTTTTCATGTCAATCAAACATGGCAATTGACTATGTCAACTCTTCATGCAATATAACGAATTGCTCTAACACATAATTTCAAGCATAAGCCTTCTAACCCTAATCCAATTCCTATACAACCTTAACCACCGGTACGAATAATAACTCACAAATCATTTTTCCCCTACAAAATCGTGTTTCCAAATCGCTCTAAAATGTCAATTTTTCTAGGTTTCCAACTTTTGGAGCCGGACTTGAGGTGAGGCCCAACTCTTTTCAACAAGTAATAATCTATTTTCTTCGATTGCATATAACTCTAATACTCTATGAATTTGTGCACCGTCTCTCTATCTTTCACTAGCTGTATATGTGTATGCATAAATTAATTTTTATTTGTATATGTAATTGATTATTATTTTATTATGTTATTGTCTTACTTATGATTTATGAATTTGCCTTTGGTTTTGAGGAATTAGTGATTAGTTTACTATAGCTTTTGATTCTTTGGTTGTAGACAGTTGACTGACTTTGGTTTATGAATTATGACTTATGAAGGATTCATGAATATAGTATTATCTACTGGTTTATTGATTATTATGGATATATTTTTCTTATCATTCTTGTGAATTTACCTCTGCCCTTTGATTCATTCACTATTTTTAATTGTTGACATTGTCATTTTTTTACCCCGAGTGGTCTACCCTCTATCTTGTTATAAATTACTATGCTATGTGTTAGTACAATGTTTTAACAAAAAACCGTATCTGTTAATATTTCTTTCTTAGATTAATTTGAGCCCATTTTTACACTGAAATTTGAACCCCTTTCGCTAAACCATGCAGGTTACAGTTGTATAAGCATAAAAAAGTTTCTTCAAGTTGAAATTGATTAAAACTTATTTTCGATCAGCTATGTCACAGCAAAGATTGATATTATCCATTGAAAAAAAATTGTTAAACAACTTGACTATCTAAAATTGATTAATATTTTTGTCTCTAAAATCGCAAAACGAGTTGTAATTAAATGATCATTTAGAACATTTTCGCATTGTCATTTTATTGTAATATAAATATCTTGAATATTTTATTTGTTGTTTATTGTTGATTTTAAAATAACAAATTTAGTTTCATAAACTCTAATAAATGAAAAAAGTTGATTGCTTGCTATGATTTAAAAGCTCAAAATTCTATAGTTTGCCAAAAATCCTCTCAAATACAGTTACGACCCTACCGTGGATGAAGACTGATTTCTAACTCATGGCATCGGGGAAAAAAAAAGGAAGAAGCAAGGCTTGGAGAGTTGGAGTTAAGAATTAATGTTGTCAATATAGTCCCGAAATAATCATTGTTTGATGGAGATTAAAATCAGATTTTTAGTATACTTTGATAAAAGTTGATGAAATATGTGGTTGAAAATTTGTGAATCGCATATAATATGATTAAAATTAATTGTTAATTTTAATTTAAATCAAACTCTATATTTTAATCCCTACCAAATAGGGCTTAATATCAATAAGAAGCGCAGTGTACTATGAAGAAAAATTTTCGACATTTAGTCCCCGTTTGGCCCCCATTATTTTTTTATAAAATTCATAATTAATCTTTCCTTTCCAGCATTTTGGCACGTATCAAAAAAATATTGTGACATTTCATTCTTGACGGCGTTTTTAAGAAATTCCGCATATTTTGACCAATTCAAAGTGAAAAATGAGGTTGCTCTCTTGGCAAAACTTGGATGAAGTTGACCTAAATTAAAGTATTACAGAATATCTATAACAGTGACAATTGTTCAATCTATCTGATAGATAGCACCAAACCTCTTTTTGAGAAATGTTAGAGCAAGAGATCTTGCAGAGGCAAAAGAACGCATTTTCGTTGTCCCCCAACCGTAATTAGTGATGGCTATTGAACTGAAGAAAGCGAGTAAAGAACGATCTCATCACTTGCTCCCCTTCAGCACGTGAAATCCTTTTATGCCCATCAGCCTAATGTGCTGAAGTGGCTGAGCGAATTCCTTTGAAATAGTTAGTGCTCTAATTGAGTGAGCCGTGGATCATAAATGATGAGCATAGCTTAATTTAACTGAACTCACACCGAACACCATATTATTCATACATTCTATCTAATTTGAAAAGTCATGCAAGTTTGTTTGCATGCAAGATCACATATTTTATAATATAAACATGAACGCAATAAGTATATCAAATAAATTTATGTCTTTTCAACAGACGCAAGAATAACAAATATAATTTTTTTCCCATCTCTTAAATGATTTAAATTTCAAGTATTGAATCAAATAAAATTGGGAAAAATTCATAAATAAGGTGTATTCTTTACACCAATTCAAAAATTAGGTTTATAGTTTGAAAATTCAAAAATCATGTTTTTTTTAATGAAATAATAAATTATTAAATCAATTTATTATTTAATTCTAATATAATATAATTAACACATCCCACATGCATCACCCGTACTGCTCTGGTGACTATTCTGGCGACCATTTCGACCATCACTATTCTCTGCGTGACAGTTTCGGCGACTGTTCCGATTTCAACAATTATTTCGACGACTATTCCGGTGACCATTTTGGTCATAGATTTATAATTTGTTGTCACAGTTCAAATTAATTGGTCACAGTCCAAATTAATTGGTCACATATTTTTTTACGGTCACAGATTATATAATTTTTAGGTCACATATGTCAAAATTAGTTGGTCACATATTACATTTTTAGTCACATATTACAGAATTTTAAGGTCACAATTAATTTGTTAGTCACATATCAAAATTTATAGGTCACACAGTCACATATTTCAAAATTAGTTGGTCACAGATTTTTTCACGATCATAGATTATATAATTTTTAGTCACAGATAACAAAATGGTTGGTCACTGATTATATTTTTAGTCACAGATTACCGAATTTTGGTCACATACGCCAAATAGTTGGTCACATACCACCGCCACTTGCAACCACCTCACATCGGCACCACGACAACAGTACCAATGCAACACCACCAATGAAAGCCGCCACTCCACTATCGACACCAACTGAACTCCACATAATCTCACCACCCAACACCACCCTTTCCAACTCAAACACCACCACCTTAACAACACCACCACTACCACCTGCAAAAAGCCAAAAACCATCCAACAAACCTCATCCCAAATCACAGCACAACCACTGCAGTCGCACCAGCATCGTCGTCAACACCACCTCAAAAACACCACCATTACCACCTGAAAAACCATCCATAAAACCTATCCCAAGTCACTGCACAACCATCGCCACCACACAGACAACCACACCAACACCACCCACGTACACACGACACGGAGAAATCGTTCAAAAGAAAACTTAGCCACCTCCACTATCTATAACCATCACCATCACCCACATCGCACCCACACAATCAGCTTCCACACACACAAATCACACAAATCAGCGTACATACCGTTTCTGCTTCATCGCGGGCAGTCATTTCATAGCCTCAACTTGCAGCGATTCGCGTTCTTGGCTGGAGATTCGTGCTCATTCTAGGGTGAAATGGATACGATCTGCAGATCTGATCCGATTGTGCGTTGCCTGTAGCGGATCTGCAGTAGTGGTGTCTAGCCAGCGAAGCTGCGGTGACGGCTGCAATCGAACGAACAGCAAAGAGAGTGGAGAAATGGATAACAGAGAGTGAAGATGAGGAGAAGGGAGAGAGAGAGATAGCGGGGAGAGGAAGAGGGGAGGCGAGACACAGAGAGAGAGGGGAGAGGAGGCGCACGAGAGAGAGATAGGTGAGAAAGTTGAGAGTGAGTGATAAATTAGGGTTAGAGTTTTAATATATAGTACCTGATTTTTGAATAAATAAATTTTGGACCTGACTTTTAAAAAGTTATCTTTAAACTCCTGATTTTTTGTAATTTCTCAATAAAATTCTCGAGTCTAATTCTCGTGCTAGCCCATTTATAATTCAGAAATTTGCATTCATGGTCTCCAAACTATATAACTTGTTGCATTTAGATCCTCATTCATTTTTTTGGCATTCAAGTCCCCAAAATCTAATCATTGGTGCAGCTCCATCCTTTCATATGGAAAACATCCAAAATTGTGCTAAACACTCACATTCCACGCAGATGACCACTTTAGATATGAGGAGTATTGTTGTTAATCCATTGTAACAAACAATTAAAATGAACACGACCACGAAAGAAGAAAAAGAAAAATAAAAAAGAAGACTTATCATCGTCTTACTCAATTGTCAGTAATTTTTGCCTTAACCCCCCTCCCTCAGCGATTTTCGAGGCTTCTCTCCCTTAGTTATTGAAACAATCAATATAACTTTTTAATTGTTGTGGTTTGGTCAAAACTAGGAAACTACTAAAGGGGTGGCACCGGCCGTTTTATGTACCAATTTCCGACGAATAATTGAAATGTGAAAGGTGGAACAATTTGAAGTGCATAGGAAGATGTTCATTTAAACTTGACATTTTGTATCACCGCTTACTAGTACCAAGAATCCAATAAGCACGCCCTCGTGTTCTACACTTTGTCAAACCAATGTTTTACACATGATTATGCTTATTCATTCGATGCGTTGCCTCATGTTCTTCAACCTTTTTTTAACTTTGTTGAAAACTCTGTTCATCAATCACCAGGTTAATTTATATTTTTTTAAAAATTACTTTTTCTATATTCACGTCTCAACGAATGTGATCGATGAGTTTCAAAAAATGCGATTGACGAATAACGGATGAATATTTTATACGTTTATTTTTTCTAATCATATTTGGAGGAATTAAGCTAAATGAACATAATGCTTAACATAGAGGTTGACCGACCTCTCACATTGCATGTGGATCCCAACCTGAATTAAATAATGTTGACCTTCCCCATGTGTGTGTTGTGTCATCCCCTATGTCAAGCATTATGTTTGTGTAGCAAAACTCGAAAGGAAAACATGTTTGTGGACTAGCACGATTGGCTTGGATAACTTACTGAGAAAGGAAAATAATTTTTTGAAAAAAATCTTATGTTATTATAAGTAAATTCCTTATTTTTGAGTTCTGACGACTAAAATTATTATTTAATTTAAAATTTACTTATTTACTCACAAGTAAACTTTTTAAGTTTCAACAAACATGCTCCAAATAGAGTTTTCCTTTCAGCTTGTTTGAAAAAAGAAGTACTGTAGTTAATTTGAAATAAAAAGGTATTTAAATAGTCACGATTTACTTTTTTAGCTTTCCTTCGTTTAAAGAGGGAGATATGCAGCATTTGTACGAGGCCACACTTAGCATTTTTTTTATTAAACATTGACCAAAAAAAAAGGGGAGCAACCATAAAGGTGCTGCCCGCAGCATGCAGTTATTCCACTGTATAAGGGGAATAGCTCTTACATTTTTTTTTTACCCTTTTTTTCTATTTAACCGTCAAAAAAGTTTATACTCGGAGCTGGCTTAGTATTTAGACAAGTTGGACACTTGCATCCAATATTTAGGCAATACCTCCAATTGTTGGAAATTTTCATTTCAAATAACTTAATTTAGCTGTCATGGTTTTCACTATTCAGGGAATGCAAAGCCAAACAACACGCTCTCGGGGGTCAACGCAGCATGAAGACTATACAATTCTTTTCATACGATGATCAAATTTTTTTTAGGGACTGTTGATCTCGATTCTAGCACGAATGCTTGGTTACAGATTTTGATTTCACTCACGTCTATGTAACTTTCTTCTGCAACTTGGACAAACCGTTAGAGCACGTAGCCTTCTGCAGTGGTGCAGGAGGTGGCACACTCCGACGATCAAGTCGCTCTATCTATGAATATATATTTGAATGTGGGACGTGCTAAAAATGTGAACCACTAAAAGAGGTTTGAACCTGGAAGTATGTAGAGAGTAAAATGGGAGAAAGCAACCTTATTGAAGTGTGTAAAATGGCATTACTCTCAAATGACACTAACTGTGAGCTTTTATAGTAGAATATGTGAAATACCTACCATTGAATGAAGAGACACGTAACATTATCTTAACAACTGAGATGTCTTGTTATAGGCGTCATTCTATCAATCATGTGCTCATGAACGTTTAATGTTCTTGAATAATTGTAGCCCTATGGTATAGGCTTGATATATAAAGACTAGAGTTGACTACTTAACTTGGTAGATTGGTTACTACAGTGAGTGGTCATATCAATTAATCATATGAGATCTTGTACAGAAGATTCTTGCAACGCGTTGCATCGCATCACCTCGTCGATGAGTGTTTGACCTCTTTGTCAGATAAGCAAGGTGACGTAGAGTATGAACCTATGTTTGCTCGTTATGTGCCTATCACATGATCATTTTTGACACTTCACTGAAAGCGTCGTAACAAACTATAATTGATCTTGATGAAACACTTATAGTTGCAAACACGATGCCACATTAAGAAAAAGAACAAGAGTCGTTGCAACAAACGATAAATATAGAATATATCCTTGCTTGTATTGATCTGAAGGTATGTTTATCGAATATTGTTGTTACTATTGTAATACCGGTTTGTTTGTAACATCTCGCAATTTATAAGCAACAACATATTAAAATGTTACTAATTTTACGCCGGTCTGATGATGATGAAAATCAGATTTTGATAGAATTTGATGATATGTGTGGTTGAGAAGTTGTGAAACTCATATAATATGTGGTTAAAATAAATTATTGATTTTGACTTAAATTAAAATCTAAATCTTAATTTCCACCAAACAATTAAGGTATAAAATAATTTATTGGTAGGTAACTTGTTAAATGACTAAAGAAAGAATAAAATTATTAATTTTTTGGTTCTTGGTATGAAATCAATCTTTAAGGCTTCTAAGGATAAATCGCAAATACTTTAAACATTCTAAATTATCTAGAATTTCATCGAAATTATCTAAGCTTCTGTTTCTGAATTTAAATGTAAGGGTCCACCACGCTTCGCTCAAAATTCTGATGAGTCTATTGTGTTATTAATAGAAGTGTCTTTTTTAAAAACTATAACATCAGGAGTAGTTGTTAAACTTCAATTTCTACGTAGTAAGAATTTTATACTAATAACAAATTCATCTTTGTTTAATTCACTAGCTAGTGCAGTTGTTAAACTATACCGTCTTTCTTGAAATTTAATCTTATAATCATCAAAAAGTCTTTCTTTGAATTCCCATTTTACTACCTCTTATTTCATATTCTAATTTTCATCTACAGTCTTCTGGAACTAAATATTTTCCAATTATGTTAAATGTACACCATGCATCTATTAAAGTTACTAAATTTAGTTTTATTATTTTATTTATTTGTAGTTTTATGGGTATTTTAAGACTTTTTGTTGACTTTATTCTAGATATTTGACAAATTATTTCTTCTTGATTTTCTGTTTCTAAATATTTATTTTTTTTGTAATTATCTAAATGGTGTTTTCCTTCTATTTCTAAATTTCTAATTCTATATTGTATTTCTCCTAATGTTTCGTATATTTTATTTATTCTATTTGTATTTATTATCCTATCTTCTAATCTTTCTATGATCTCACTATAATCTTTAGTTTTATTATGAATTTCTTCTTTAATTCATAAACAATTGTTACAATGGATTTCTAAACAATTTTTACAATGATTTCTATTTAAAAGGGCTATGTTAAGAATCTTGTCTAAGAGAAAATCTTGTCTAAAAAGGTTGTGTTAAGAATCTTGTCTAAGAGAAAATATTTGTTTTTCTTTTGATTATGTTGCTATTATTTTTTATCTCCTCTTGCAATTTTTACTTCTTTGTGTCATTTTTTACAGTCTTCAGGATCTTTTATTAAGAAGCTCTGACACTGAGAAATAGAACGTTTAGTGATTTGCCTCTTGATATGTAAAGGGGAGTCACCTCTATTTTTATCTAATGCGGATAATGTATGACTTTCTATGACAACTATTCTAACAATTTCTCTATTTTCTATAAATACCAATAAATTCATTAAAACTTCTAATGAACAACAATGAAGTATATTTGTCTAATAGCATAAAATATAAAAACTTGAAACAATATTTTTGTAATGACCTTAGAATACTTTACCGTTTAGCAAATTAATTTTTTCAGATTTTTTTTAACTCTCTCTTAAATTTTTTCATGACCTTCTAAAAAAGATTTAAGATTATAAACCAAAAAACTTTCATTATGTTTAAAAATGTTTAACAAACTCTCTTAATTGGGACAAAACACAGCCAAACTAACTCAGAGGATTACTTTATTTATTGATCATGGAATTCAGAATAAAGAGACCAAGAGCATTAAAAATATGTTTGAAAAGAGAATGAAACATTATAATATTACTTCTGAATAAATTAATTGCTTTCTTGGTGTTTTTTCTTTTAGGCTTTGCTCGAAAAATAAATAAAGTAACGAGAATTATAAAGTAAAAGAAAGTATTAAACAACTTACTTTAACTTGAAGTCTCTTAGTTTACAACGATTGCGAGGGATTTTTTTGAGTACAAGTGTTATATACTGCATTTTTCGGTGTGTTTTCTTGTGTGAAAAGCCTTTGGTTCTTATAAAGAAGTATATGCATACACACTACATCAATTTCTTACAAAAAAGTAAACAATATTTTGTATCTTTACAGGTGTATGATTTACAATTAAAGGTACGAATATTAACTTTACAACTGTATGGACATAATGAAGGTCCTTCGTTATGGTGTTAAATTAGACATTCAATGTTCAATCTAGTGCTTCACTGCCAAATGAAGAATGTTAATATTGATATTCAAATAAGATAATGAAACTAAGAAGCACTACGTTCGTCCCTTTGGAACAAAATGAAACCCTCCTCAAAGTTGGAAGACGTCTAGTGGTTTTGGTTCTCCAACCTTTATGCCGATCTTAACTATAAGCAATATAGGAGGGCCCCACATTGACCAAGCCCACATAAAATCAATACTTTCAATATTACGTATAGATAAACTTACGAAATGTATATAGAAAATCTCATATAAAAGTAAATTTAAAACCTTAAAAATCTCAACGCTGACTAGGATGGCCAACCCCCACCTAAAAAAAAATAAAAGAAAAAAGTATTTAGAACACGCACATACACACATGCATACACCCATGTGTATACATATAGTAATTTATGAATAAAATATCAAAAATTTTGTCGTTGCATGCATGGCGGCAGACAGGGGGAAAACACCACTGTCGTCAACATCACGCTGTCATGTGCCTTTTCCCTTACATTTGCGAACTAACCTAGAAAAATTCATCTTTTACTTTTATACTGTAACTTTGAACCTTGTTTTTCTCTTTTAAATTTGAGTTTTTCAAGGTACTAATTGTACTAAAATCGTTATTTTATACCAAAAAAAGTAGTTATGGAACCCAAGCTTTGACTTGACTTTGATTGCATACCGAACTCTGCACGACAGTATAACGTGCCAAACAAGTCTAACTCTTTCTATAAAGCCAGTCGGTCCATTTTACGTTCTTTCTCTCCATCTTTCTTGAACAACAAAGCGTCTAAATAAGTAAAAAGCAAAATGGCGTTCAGAAGTTTTTATGGGCTTAGCTTTTTCTTCATCTTTTTTTTACTAGTCTTGCAGGACTATATTACACATGCAAATCAAGGTTTATGTGTTTACATGCCTTTCCTTCTCGAGTTTTTACTAATTTATAAGTTACTTATTTGTGAATAAGCAAGTTTTCTGATTTTACTTCTGCAGTGAAGGAGAATAATATGGCTGCAGCTGAGAGTAGGTTCGTAATGGCGCCAAAGAGTGACTTGAACTGTGAAAAGGTAACGTTAGCAGTTAAATTTTGTACGCTAATACTTCTTACAAAACCATCAAACTAAGGCTTTTTTTCCTATGATTTGGGGTCAGCTATTTGATTTTCCTTTTGTTCATTCTGTTCAATTATATCTCGTACATATTTAGTACACAAAATTGAACAGTATGATAAACAAGATTTTAGCTTTTTTGTGTCTTAAATATTGTCTATAGTTTATCAGTCCTCCTTACTAAACATGGTACTAATGGTTAGCTTCTTACTATATTAGGGATTTGAAACTTTATGCCAAATTGGAGGACGAAAAATGGTAGCCGGAGAACCCACATCGAAGAGAAGGGAGAAGAAAAATGAGAAAGGCAAGACAATTCCATCAAGTGGGAGAAATATTAAAGAATTGAAGGTAAAAATGGAAAATTCGATGGTGTTTAGTGCCGATTATCGTACCCCAAAATCACATCCACCAAAGAATAACTGAAACTTGTGAAGAATTTTGGCTTAGAGTGAGATCAATTTTCCCCACTGCTCTTGCTCAAGAACTCGAAAACTAGATATAAATGTCGATTATGTTTTATTTATACTACTTGTATGTATGGGAGAAAATTTCATTTTGTTCAAAACAATTTTGAATTTTATGTGTAAGAAAGTTTCTACATTTTTGGCATACTTGTCTCGAGAGTTCTAGTTTATTGTACATTAGTATCGGTTTGGAATACGTTCAGTTATCCCCAGAGGACCTCCCTCGTATTTTTTTTCCTTACAATTTTACGTAGTTCTATGTTTGTAGCTAGTTAGGTTAGGAAAGAACCTTAAGTGATGCAGCAATTAATGGTTTGTAAATAATTTGTCAATCACATTTCACGTCTCAAAACTTTGTCAATTTTCTCTGTGTCCAATTGTTCTTATTACATGTAATTTTGCACTTGTTTATTTTTTTAGGGATTTTGAACTATATTAATTTTCTTAGTTTGGATCCATATGTAAGATAGATAACTGTAGCAGAAGTTTCCAATCATTGAGGTTTCAGGTTAAAAATTTCTGCTTTATTTTTCATCCGTTACTTATATTATGTCATTGTTTGAGCCCCATTTCCTTAAAAAAATATATTTTGTAATAATGTTATGATGGAAAATGTGTGATTAAAAAATAAGGAAAAATTTTGGGTTTGCGTGTATTATAATTTTATTGAAAAATGTGTAGTTAAAATGAGTTCAGATCATCGTTCAAGAATACACTTTGATGGAAAAAAATGAAGCTCAAACGAGGGCTATGCATTTTAAAATAATTATGGTCCATCTATATTCCAATTAACCCCAGCCACAAAAGTACCCATCGCACGCCCATGTGAAATATGAACATTTGCGCAGCGACCGCTGAAGCATGGTTGAATGAAAAGATGTCTTGGCCATCGAGGCTCACCTAAGCAACGGGGTGTGCAGAATCCTAGCAATTGTCGAGATGTGCTTTGATGCCTCGATCAATTACATGTCTAAAGGCCTCGGATATGGGTGGAACCTCACTACAAAATTTGATAGAATCAACCTGGATTTAAGTGCACTAAGTCAAAGTGCAAACAATAAAATCTCAGACAAATGTCACAGAACACGAACATCCATAAGCATTAAAAATGACATTTAGTCATGGCTTCCTCCATAGTGATGAAAGAATGTCAAATCACGAAAATAACAAAATGGCCCTAAAATGAAATAAATAAGACCAATGCACAATGGAAAGGGGTCGAAAAAAATGATGTTTAAACTTACACTTTACAAAATGCCTCGGATTGAAAGAACATATGGGGTCGGATCTATTGAAAATAGAAAAACAACTTCAATTAAGAAACAAACTCTAGTTGAAAAAATGTAGGATTCTCCATCTCTTTCTACTACGAAAATTGACTTCTAAAATACATCTCAAAATCCCAAAAAGAGAAAAATCCTGTTGAGTTTGGGAGGAAAAATTATCGTTTGCTTTAAAAAATATTATCCATTTTTTAGGCCAACAGTTTGGGGCCATTTGTGAGAACACTGATCAAAATCACGAGAGAAACACGTGAGGAAAAATAAAAACTAAGAAAAATGAGAAAAAGCAGATCGAATAGTGATGAGAATCCAAAAAGGAGTGGGAACGAAAATCTTACCGCTTCATAAAGAAGCACTCGAAGATGAAGAAATCAAAGCACACCAAAAAGGATGGCTAGGTTAACTCAAACCATAGCCAGTATGGCTGCCAGCCTGCCACACATGCAGATTTTGCTGAATAAAATACTACCATAATTCTCTCAAGAATTCACAATTGCCGCGACCAAACATATTAATGACAAGGAAGGCATTTTTGTCATGCTACTAATACTTGTACTTGCTCAAGGATATACAATTCTTCCTTTCCACGAGTATGGAGGGAAGAACACGCATCACAATCCTCACGCCAAACAGTCATCAAGTCTACTAACTCCCCACCCATGGGAATGCAAGCATCCTATTGTGAGGCAGTGTGGAGACCTTCTAGGTCTACTAGTGTATTCTATAAACTGGGAGGCGTCGAGGCTGTCCAAGATAAGGCTTCAAGAGAGTTTGGAGGAAGATGAGCGAGAAGGAGCCAACGAGCTCATCAAGTGGAAGAACTAGGCTTGTTCATGTGCTCCCATGGAAGGAATGGAGAGCAGATAGCTCCGCATGAAGAGATGGATGACAACGACGAGCATACCCTTTCTCTAAGGCAATCAAAGCGTTGGGAAGCCCTAACAAATTCCAAATACCCAAAATGCAAAAAAATTGTGGAAAAGGCAATATTGTCTATCACATCTAGGAATACAACACGCACACGAACTTTTAAGGAGCGAGCCCATTAGGATTAATCAACAATCTAAATATTCTTGCACTAGAGGTTATTAATATCACTAACAATATTGACAGTACATAGCAGTGCATTTCCTCAATTTAAGGAATATGTATATACTCAGCCAAAAGGCTCAGAAATTGTCATCAACCCTTTTCCCTTTGCTACTGAATTAAGCTATCAGATAACACCTCCAAATGCAGTTCATACAATTTATCCTAATGCAATACCTACTGCAGATTACCACATAAGTATGGAACTGAGAATGAGATGAGTGAAAGTAAAAGAAGCAGTACTGAAATGATACATGTTGAGTTTGATCAGGTTGATAATTAACAAAGTGGAAATGGTGAAATTGATCCTAATGTTGGTGATCAACAAGGTGGGAATGGTGAAACTGATGCCAATGTTAATGGTCAGAGTGTAACACAAACTGTTGGACATCATATGACCACTAGAAGTAGAGCAGGATCTTCAAACCAAATGTGTATACAAATCAAGTTCAGGACAATCTGCTTGAAGATGAGCCACATAGTACTAATGAAGCCTTGTTAAGCGATAAATGGATAAGAGCTATGCAAAAAGAGTATGATGCCTTGATGAAGAATAGAACATGGAAATTGGTGCCTCCAAAACCAGGAATTATGATAATTAGAAACAAATGGGTCTATAAATTGAAATGTGATTCTGCAGGCAAGATAAAGAAGTATAAAGTAAGACTTGTTGAAAAAGGTTTCCTACAAACGCCTTTAGTGGATTTTAGTGAAATTTTTAGTCCAGTTATTAAGGCATCAACACTAAAAATTATATTGACTCTTGCCGTGTCAAGAGATTGGCAAATCAGGCAAGTTGATGTAAATAATGTCTTCTTGAATGGTAAGTTGGAAGAAACTGTGTACAAGAATTAGCCACAAAGTTTTGAGGATCAGAAAAATCCTGATTTGCAAGTTGGAAAAAGCACTTTATGGACTTCAACAAGTACTAAGAGCTGGGCATAATAAGCAAGGTTGTCAATGGATCGGATATAGACTGGATCTACCCATATCCGATCCGGTAAGAATGATCCACGGATCCGATCCGATGGATATTTGATTGTTAAATCTATATCCGATTTGCTATATTATAGGATATTCGATCCGATAATTCGATCCGAAATATTTTACACATTCGTTTTTATTGCAATATAAAATAATCATATTAACGTGTTGGTAATTGACTAATTGGCATGTTCAAGAACAATCCACAAGATAATACAAGTTAAAACGAACCAAAATATGCATATTGCAATAAATATATATCCAGCAAATGTTCTAGAGAGAAGTAAGCAACAAAATTTCAAAACTAGGAAAACAAAAACAATGTCAAGTGCAGCTTTAGAAGTTTTGGCTCTTTCTCCATATCACGTCACCCACAATTCCACCGCACCTACAAAAAAGACGTTTAAGAATAAAGGGTGTACCAAATAGATATCATTTCAAGAAATTAAGAACATAGATTTATAAGTAAAACTTACATAAATTTCAATCTTTAAGGAACATTATTTTTGGTTTTGTCGGGCCTTGTTTGTAGCATTTATGTCAAGTTCTACAAGGACGTTACAAATTTATTACTTGTAAGGAATAAATAATAATATATATCTACTCGAAAAAAAATATAACCAAACTCAATAATCAGCATACTTACTCTTCTTTTTCGAGGGAAGCCAATATTGTGTAGTCACCAAAGCCTCTACAGTTTCCGGAAGCAATGAAGCACGAAAATCATCAATTACTCTTCCTCCCACACTAAATGCAGTCTCAGACGCAACAGCAATTGCTGGAACAGCTAATATGTCACGAGCAATTTTTCCAAGAGTAGGGAATTTAGCACTATTAACCTTCCACCAATTCAAAAATTTAAAATTTTCAGTTCTTGAAAATAATGACTCCTCCAAGTACTTCTCTAACTCTGACTTCTTAAAAGAAAATGACAAATTAGAAGCTCGAGATTGTGTTGACCAAGAATCAAACCCACTCAATTTGTCCTCTAGAAAAGCCCCCATTCCATGATCACTACTAGACCAAGTTCTTGACTTACTTCCACTTGAGATTGAGATGAACTATCATCATACTCATTGAAAAGGTCAAATATTGCCTTACGAACTCTTTCAACATATGTATGCGCACCAACACCATAGAGCTTAACATAATAATATTCAACCAAATTCATTTTAAATCTTGGATAAAAAACAACAGCAACTGCTAATACCAAACAACATTCCTCCCAATATTTAACAAACTTCAATTTCATAAGGCCAGCCATCATACACAAAAAGCTATGCTCACTACTTTCCCACTTAGATAAATGTAGTTGAATATTACAAACATTAGGAAAAAACACATTTGATGTGGGAAAATGAGAACCAGAAAAATGATTTGTTGCATCATAAAATATTCTCAAGCAATCATATATAACTTTAGCAATTTTTCATTTTTCATCACTTGGATAGAGTTTATAATTACGATCTGTTTGTGCTAAGTGCCAAAGAACCTCTTTCATCTCTGTTGCACTTTCAATCATTTGAAAAGTAGAATTCCACCTAGTAGAACAATCCATCTTCACCTTATTCTTATCTTTCAACTTAAGTTGATTTTTTGCATGAATAAATTTCTGTGTTGCATATGGAGACTTTTTCAAATACTTCACAGTTTCTCTAACCTTATGAATAAACTCTCCAATTATTTTTAACCCATCTTGCACAATCAAATTAAGAATATGAGCACTACAATGCACATGAAATAACTCACCTTCCAAATGTATCGAGACTTGTCACAAAGCCAACTTATCAAGCTTCTTACCATCGCATTATTAACACTAGCATTGTCAACCACCATGGCGAGCAATTTTTTCTCCCAATTCCATTCCAAAATCATATCAGTGATGTATCTGAAAAGAGTTTCTGCATCATGAGGATATTCAATACATCTATAACCAATTATTATTTTGTTCAATTCCCAATCATCATCAATAAAATGAGATGTCAAGCATATATAACCAATATCTTGATGATCAGATGTCCAAAGATCAGTAGTTAAAGTGATTCTACCTGGAAGTTTCTCCAAGTGGTTGTATAACTCCTCCTTCTCACTTTTGTAAACTTCAAATACATCAGACCTCACTGTATTTCTTGACACAAGCTTAAACATTGGTTGCAAACCATTACAAAAGATCTCAAAATATTCATGTTCAGCCATATTAAAAGGATAATTATGCATGATAACCATCTTAGCAAAATCCATCCTACTTTTCAATTGGTCAAACTTATGATTTTTAACTATGGCAGCAGCATCTGAGGAATTTTTGGAAATGGATAGCATTTGTTGACCAATGTCCCTACTACCTTTCCCATTACATCTTTTCAATTGATTCTTTAAGTGACTAGTTCCTTTAACACTCTCCCCTACAAATTCTTTACGACAATGCTTGCACTGTGCAATTTCATTTCCTTTTGTCCTTTTACATTTTACAAAATCATTCCATACATTCGATGTCAATCTTCGACTCTTACGATAAGGTGGAGGTGAATCTTCAACTTGTATAACATTCCTAGCATCATCTTTTGTCTCCGCTTCATTGTCGGTCATTATATGTATTCGAAAAGTCCAAAAATCAAAATAAACAACACTTGGTGATCTATAACAAGATTAAATTTTACAAATGCAAATATTTATGCGCAGAGGAAAAAAAATCTATTTTTGGAGAATCCCTAAAATTACGATCCAGACCAAAATTTACCAAAAGTCAGAAGCTGCCATATCTTGAAATCAAGACCCATGTGTGCAAATCAAGTAAATGAAAGAACCCACATTTTCATTTTGACAAAGAGAAAATAAAATGACAGAGATCACAAAACCCAAGCCTAAAAGTCAATGAACAAGAAGAAAAATGCATCTTTCTGTTTAATGTGTTTACGAGAAAAAAATTTGGTGCAGAATATATATTTGTTAAATATTATGAGGACTGAGAAAAGGAAAGGGAAAAAGTGTGAAATTGAAAACACACACTTCAGCTTCCTCCTTTCTGCTCTTGTATCAGTTGGTTTTTACTTCTTCAATAGTTCAAATGGTAACTTTAACCATAAAACAAAAAAGAACCACGTAATAAGCACGAAACTGCAAAAACATTAACCTGCTAAAATCACCAGAAAAAACGTAGGCCAGAGAGGTGACTGTTACTGCAAATTGCAAATGAGATGGTGAAAAATCTAAAGTTGAAACTCTAGGAAGCATGGAAGTAGGTATTAGATTTGGAGGAGAAAAGAAGTTTTGAAATTTTTTTTTAATTCTTCAAATGTCTGTTTGTATGTCGGCAGCCTGGGATTAACATTAACTTTAATGTGTTTGAACTGGCAACCTGGGGATTAACGTGTTTAGAAGGTTTTTCTCAATTTTCAAAGTGTCTCTTTGTATTATTTTTTTTTAATAAATCATTTAGCAGTTAAAAAAGTAAAAAAATAAAATAAAAAGCATGCTTTTATAAAATATATTATATCATCATAAAAAAATCGAATCGGATTTTTATCGGATCGGATTGACCTATATCCATATTTGATCTATTTAGTTAACGGATTATCGGATTCGGATTTTAATCAGGTTATCGGATTGACACTCTAAATCCATCTCCCATTAATTTCGTTGGATTCGGATCAAAATCCGATTCATTGACATTCCTAATGATAAGTTGAAAGAGACTTTGTTGGAGTGGAATTTCAGACAATCCAAGACAGATAACTCACTGTTTTTCTCAATGGATGGAAGAAATGTGGTGTTTGTACTGATTTATGTAGATGATATAGTAGTAACAGGAAACGATAGCCAACAACTGTAGATATTTATTGATAAACTAAATGCGTGTTTTGCTATTAAAGATATGGGAAACCTCGGTTAATTCTTAGGTATTAAGGTCTATAGAGACACAACATGACTGTATCTAACTCAAACAAAGTATATAGGTGATTTGCTGAAGAAATTTGGTTATGAAAACTTGAAACCAAGCTCGACACCTATGGCCATGGTTTAAAAGGCGTCTGTGAGGCGCCTCTATGATGCCTCGAGGTGGTTCTTTGAGGCAAAAAAAAAAAAAAATATATGAGGCTCAAGCCTCATAGAGCATGAGGCGTGCGCCTCATTTAAAAGGGTCCATTTAAAATTTGATTTTTCCATGAAAAAGGGCCCTACTTAAAAAATAAAATGACCCATTTAAAAATGCATTTTGAACCCAAACAAAACAATAAAATACCTAGAAAACTAAACAGCATGTATGTTTTTCCTCTTTTCTTCTTCTAATTTATATTCTTTTCTTTTTCTTTTCATCAGTTCATCATGTATGTATCATCCTCTCTTTTTTTCTTGTGATTTTAAATATGATTATTGGAAAAAAAATTGAATAGTGACACGCCCGTCACTGTTCAGTGAACAGTAACACGACATCGAGTTAACAAAATTTACATTTATAAATTATCATCAAATTGGATTTTGAGTTTTAGATGAAAAACATATACTATTAGGCATTATGTAAAAAATTATTTTCAAGCCACAATAATACACATTAATCTTATCAAGCCTTTGATATTGTAAATTCAAAAAAGTTCTACAGTTAAACTACTTAACATTCTATGATTGAATTTCTTGTATTATAGGATGGGAAAGAACCAACGAACGGATCCAGCTTGGAAGTATGGAAAAGAAATTGAAAAGACGGGAGGTGACAAAAAGTCATACGTTTACATCGAGTGTATGTTTTGCAAGCGGATGAAGGAACACTTAGCATGTACTCACAAGAGTGTAGCTCCATGCCCTGGAGTTCGTGTGGATGTTAAACAAGAGATTACAAAGTATATGAATGTTGGAAACATGAAAAGACACCTATCATAACAACAGTTTGAACTTCAAGGTCGAGCTTGGTTCTTATTATGAGAAGAATGATAAAGAAAAAGATTCTATGAGAGGCATTAGATGACCAATGGATAGGTTTGTGTCAAACATTGGTGGTGATGATGAGACACATCCAAAGATGAGTGCAGCTAAGATGAAAGAGATGGGAAAAAAGTTTGTTTAGATGTCGACAGATTCTTCTTTGAAAATGCAATACCTTTCAATACGGTTGAATCTCCTTCGTTTATCGGCATGTGTCGGGTTCTTGGTTCATATGGTAGAGGTTTTCAACCCCTTACAATGTACGAACTCCGGACATGGATTCTTAAAGAGGAAGAGAAATCGACGTGGAAAATAGTTGACGATGTAAAGGCGACATTGATTACAATTGGTGTTTCTATATTATCTGACGGGTGGTCTGACATGAGAAATAGAAGTTTGATCAATTTTCTTGTGAATAATCCACATGGAACGGTGTTTTTGAAATCTATTGATGCTTCTGATGCAATTAAAGATGCGGATCTCATGTTCAAATTATTAGACGGGGTTGTTCAAGAAGTTGATGAAGAAAATGTTGTTCAAGTTGTGACCGATAATGCAAGAGCATACAAAGCTGCTGGGAGGAAATTGATGGAAAGACATAAGCATTTATATTGTACTCTTTGTGTTGCACATTACATTGACTTAATGCTTGAAAAACTTGGGGAGTTGCCACAACACAAACATGCATTGATAAAGGCTAAAAAGGTCAGTAATTTTATTTGTAATCATCAATGGGTGTTGACATTAATGAGAAAAATTGCAAAGAATGATATAATTCGACCGGGTGCTACGAGATTTGCTACAGCCTACTTGACTTTACAGAGGATCTATGAGTTGAGAAACTCACTACAAGCTATGTTCACTTCGGAGGAGTGGGTAAATTCTCCTTGGGCTAGGAAAGCGGAAGGGGGAAGGGAAACAGGTTAGGGGAATCATTTTGAAGGATAAATTTTTTTGGCCAAGTGTTGCATATGCTTTGAAGACCACAAATCCCCTAATTTGTGTTTTAAGACTTGTTGATTTTAAACAAATGCCAACAATGAGATTTATTTATGGAGCCATGGATAATACAAAGGAACAAATAACGAAAATTTTTGGTGAAGATGAAGCTGCATACAAGGAAATTTGGAATATCATATATGAGAAGTGGGAGTTTCAATTGCATCGAGACCTACATGCTGCTGCTTATTATTCGAATCCTCGTTGTCAATATGATAATAATTTTTCTTGGCATTCTGAAGTTATGGCGGGTTTGTATAACTGCATGGTGAGACTCACTTCCGATCCAACTGAAAGGGAGAGAGTAGATCTCCAGTTAGACCAATTTGTTGAAAAACAGAATTTCTTTGGTCTCGAACAAGCAAAGTCGACTTTCACTAAACGGTCTCCTGGTATACATTATGTACACAATTTGAATTTTATTTACAATATATTCATTTATTTTTTTAGTTTGATTAGCCTATACTTAATAGTTGCATACTTGCATGTAACATTTTTTCTTAATTTTGATCCAGTTGCTTGGTGGACTCAATTTGGCGTTGATACTCCAGAACTAACTAAGTTTGCAACGAGAGTTTTAAGTCTTACTTGCTCATTTTCTATATGTGAGCGCAATTGGAGTACATTTAATTTAGTACATACTAAGAAAATAAATTGTTTGACAACAAAGAGATTGCATACATTGGTTCATCAATTATAACAAGAAGCTCAAAATCGATATAAGCGATTGAAGTCACTTAAAGGTGGTGAAGATCCTTTGATTTTAAAGGAAGTTCCATCCGATGATGAATGGATTGCAAATCACAATATTGGAGCTCCATCAAACACATGCGATGTGAATGATGACGTCTCGAGTCTAAATTTTTCACAATCAAAAGGGATTGAAAGTTCTACGCGTACACAAAGTCAATCTATTAGGAAAAGAATTTTTTCACGAAAAGGTATTCATACTTTTATAATTCAAATTTGTTTTTATTTATGAAATTATATTAACATATTTTTTTTATTGAATTTACAGGGAAGGAAAATGTCAATTGCAATTGGTGGATAAGGAAGATGATTTTGTAGAAATTGAGAGTAGCGAAGAGGAAGATGATGGGGAAATTAGATATGATGATGATTCCATTAACGATGCTAGTAATAGTGATGATAGTGCAGACTATTAAACTTTTTTTTTCTTTTATTTAGATTTTTTATTTTTTGTGAGGCTTACGTCTCAATCCGCCTCGAGACTTACGCCTCGCTTCATAAATAAAAATCGCATCAATACTTAGTTTCATCTTTTAAAACCTTGCCTATGACAATAGGTAAGTTGATATCTAAGGATGCAAGGCAAGTCATGAGTGATCCTACTCTCTACGGGAGCGCAGTTTGTTCTCCAATATCTTACACACACAAGACCTGATATTGCCTATTCTGTAAATAAAATGAGTAAATTTTTTCAAACTCCACATATGTTCATTGGAAGGTTGGCAAGAGAATTTTTAGATACCTAAAGGGTACACAAAAACATGGTTTGGTTATTCAGAGGAATGACAACCTAGTTATTATAGCCAGGGGCGGACGAATGGTAGGTCACAGTGGGATACGTGACCCACCAATTTTTCCAAAATTTGATTTTTTTAGATAATAAAATACCACAAACAACCAAAATTGTTGAGAGTCCAATCCGCCACAAATTCACCCAATTCTGACTCCAGATTTCCCATTATGTGTGACTGTGCTGTGTCGTTCACTTCTTCATCTCCGTCCAGCATCCGCAAGAGCTTGCAACTCTGCCGCCGCATTCTACTTCCAAAGGTAAAACCCTTAACTTCCAATTCTTCAAATATTGTGTAGTTGCTGTTATGCAATTGTATTTGTTGTGTTGTCTGATTGTTTGATTATGGCAAAATTTAAATTTTTTGTTGAATTTTGAATATTGAAATTGAGTTGAAGAAGTTGGCACCTAATTTTTCTTCCCTTTCCTCCCTTTTTTCTACTTTCCTGCCCGTTTTCTCCTCTAAGAAATTGATGTTGGAGATAAAAATGATGATGAAATGTTAGGAATGAAAGGGATGAACTTGATGTTGGAGATGTTCAGATTGAAACTTATGTATAATGTTAAGGGTGAAAGGTTTGAACTTGATGTTGCACAACTTCCTTCGGATTTGGGATTGAGAGTTCCGATACATAATTATGATGCTAATGTTTGATTGTGTATATTGAGAATGATGTATTCGATGGTATTGAAAATGATGTAATTATGAAACGTTATCAAAATATCGCATAGAGAACAATAGTAATAAGATATCGAATACATTAATTTTTTTGTAACCATTTTATATGTTTGATTGTGCTCCACTAATTTCAAATATCTGCGTCTGCCACTGATTATAGCATTTGCATATTCAGATTGGGCATCATACCCAGATGATAGAAGATCTAAAGCAGGCTACTATGTGTACATTGGAGATAATTTGGTGTCTTGAAGAAACAACATGTTGTTGCAAGATCTAGCATAGATGCTGAGTATGGAGTACTTGCTGACACTACATCAGAAATAGCTTGGATTTAGTCCCTAATGAAATAACTAAGTATACCTCATAATCAAATTCCTAAAATCTAGTGTGACAATCTGAGTGCAAGTGCATTAGCGTCAAATCCAGTGTATAATGCCTGTACCAAATACATAGAACTGGATGTCCATTTTGTGAGAGACGAAGATTTGAAGAAAGAGCTGGAAGTGCATTTCGTTTCATCCTCAGATCAAACTCCAAAGATACCGACAAAACCTCTCTCTCACTTAAGATTTATATTCCTCATAGACAAGCTTGGAATGGTAGATACACACTTCACCTTGAGAAAGGGTGTTATGATTAATCAACAACCTGAATATTTTTGCACTAAAGGTTGTTAATATCACTAAAAATATTGACATTACATAACAATGTATTTCCTCGATGGATATGTATATACAGTTAAACGCCTGTCACTAGTAGATAAGAAATACAAGAATATTCTTTTTGTATATAAAATGTATGTATTGCAATTCAGTGTATAAATAGAGAAGGCAAGGGAGAAGCTAATTGACCTGAGAAATTTTCAAACGGGCTGAGTTCAATAGTATCTCTTTTTCTACATGATCCCGAAAAACAAATGTCGTGGCTTCCATATTACACTATCGGTAGGAGCTAGAAAGTGGTATAACAAGCTGCACAAGGCAACGTCGACAATTGGCCTGACTTGAAAAGCCAATTGATCCATATGTTCCCCGCGGGAACTCTCGGCTCGATCCCGACTTGGAGAATTGATGACATGTGGCAAGGCCCTAGTGAGAATTGGCAGAGCTATCTCATCCATTTCACTTTGAGGTATGCAGATAATGAAAATTCGATGGAACTTAGCAATTTTAATTTCAGACAAGTAGCTTGGAAGGCAAGTTTTCTTTCTATGCAAGACAACGTATTCTTGGTGGGCAAGAAAGGGAGTTTTCTTGGGGTGCAGGTTTCTTTGATCAACAAGAAAGTCAAAACTGAAAAATTGTACCAGTTATTTTTGTCGCATGTTCGCCACACGGAAATGGATACAACATAAAGTGAACCGTGTTTATGTTAGACTTGTAATTTTAACAGCTTTAAATTTGAATCCACACGACTTGGCCCGAGTTTATGAAGTGGCTTGCAGGGGTGTTAGATGGGCTTACATTTAGGTGGCTCGCCTATTGGTTCATCGTGACCCGTACCACAAGCCGGGCCTCGTGGCCTTTTTGAAAAATAATTAGGCTATGCATTTGTTTTTTTCTTTCATAAATTGGAAAATGTGGAGAAGAATATTTGCAACAACGAACATTGATTTGTAGTATCAAACTATTTAGCAACTTCAAATTTGTATTTGTTCAAGCTTTTAGCCGCCAAATTAATTAATATAATTAAGTTCCTCCAAAATCATTTTATCTCGAGTAGCATGTTTCTTTCCAGTTGTCCAATCTCAAATTGTATACTTCGAAATAACTTACGAGCTACCACATGGGTGAAATTTAAAATGTCAAAAGTAATACATAACTGAAGAGCAAGTAATTTATATTTGTTAGACAAGGGTGTTATCGTCCATCTCTTCCTCGACTTTCTCTTCATGGTGGATATAAAGTGAAAATAATGGCACAGCAAGCTACATATAAGAAACTTAGAGACTTATCAATGTCTAATGTGTTTATGATTGAACAATTATGTGTTCTTAATGTTCGATAGTTCAACAAGGCGTTCTTGATATTCGATTGATCGACTGGGCATGGCCCCCTTGAGTTCAATGACTCGTGTATCATCATCCTACTCTTTTTATGGCTACTAAGATGTGTCAATGGATTGAGTCGATTAACCCATCCTTTATCCTTATATATGTTGGAAAATATATTATTTGACAAATGAATTTTCACTTGTGTATGTGAAATTAATCCCACATTGATTGAAAGTTGGGATTTGAAGAGGAGCCTTAAAAGGGATTAACAATCCCACATTGGTTAGAAATGGAAAAGTGGGAATATATGGGGACTATAAATAGTACCATCCCACATTGGAAAAAGAAAAAAGAAAGTGGCAAGTGGAAAAACTTAAATAGTTATCCCACATAGGATAAGAATAAGTTTTTGGACCAATTTATATATGGTTAACAATTTGTAAGGTGTAACCATTTGTTGCATAGAGACTCCTCCGTGGCCTACGCGCGCGCAGAGGGGGTGCAAATCTTGGACCGACTTGGCCTTCGAGCCTTGAACTTGTGTGCGGGCGCAACCTGCGTACACGAATGTCGGACCTAATGAGTCAAAGATTGGCCACCAAGTGCAAGCCACGTTTTGAGAATTTAATGGCAGAGTTATGACTGCATTAAGAGGCAAATGCTCCTCCATGCCTATATATCCCGAACAATCTCTTCAGTTCAGACACACCACAACAGCACGAAATCTTTCTGCTTCCTTTTCAGATTCCTGTCGTCTTACAGTCACTTGGTGATTCCGTTCCCAAGACACTCGTTCGATTACTGTACAAACTACAGTTCATGCCGCTGTATCCTGGGAAGCAAGCGCTCGCATTACTTCGGTGAGGGGGCGAATATTGCTTTAAGGACACTGTGTTCGACACAGGCCTCGGCTTCAAAGACGCCAATTTTATCTTCTGTCAACTGCAATATTTTCTTTTTCTGTCCACTACAATTTGTCTATTACTTCTTCTAATTCAGTTAACTGTTCAGAGTTTACCTACAATATATTCATAGATCGATCAAACTACACGTTAAGAGTAAATGGTGCAACTTTATTAGAGTTGTGTTTCTTTTAGGTTGATTTCATTTTCTTACTTAGGGTGTGTTTGATGGACATTATTGAAGAAAAAATATATTTTAAATAGTGATATGATAAAAAACATGTGGTTAAAAAGTAAAGAAAAATTATTGATGTAATGAAAAATATTATTTTATTCAAAAATATGTGGTTGAAAATGAGTAATGAAATAATGTCAGAACAATTGCAGTTGCAACGGGCAAGAGAAAGACGTAGTTCCACAGTAGGAGGAGACACATGTCAGAACAATGTGGGTCTTACGTTACCCTACTTAGGACCACCAAAATGAAGAACAGAACACGCACGTGACTGACTCACGCCGGACCCATTAACGACAGGTCACTTGAGAAAGGAGTGCACATATTGGATAAATTTCATTCCCGAAATTATGCTCTCACAATTAGATATTCATACTTAGCCGTGAGACCCTAATAATTTTTCGAAAAATGTATGGTTTAAAAGTGAAAAAAGTTTTGGATTTATGTGACAATTATTTTACGAGAGTGCGTGATTGGAAATGAGTTTTGAAAAAAATAAAAAGAAAATAGAGACTTAATTTTGTTCAATTCAAAACTTCACTTTATTGTGATTTCAATTGAATAACCCTGTTTGAACCCTGTTTGAACCCTTTCTTGAACCATGATTTGACCCTATTACAATCACACATTCTTCGCAAATTCAAAAAAATTGCTTATTTTTTAACCACATCATCCACCGTAAAACTATTGAAAAATACATTTTTTTTACCAGAAAAAAGGACTCAAACAAGAATTTGACTTGATTAAACACATAAAGTGATTTGTTCATTAAAAATGGGGTCCACAAATTTGGAATGGTTACCCCCACGTGACACCGTCACGAGAAAGGGAGTGACCCACTGCCTACCGCTAAGACCACGTGCTCTCACGTAACCTCTCATCCCCCCTACTCCCCACCTCTCTCCCTATCATATCATCTATGTTTGAAGTTGGATTAATAAAGTTAAACAGTCACGGAAGTTTAGAGTAATTGTATCAACGACCAATAAAGATATTTTTTGCTCAAATTCATAAATATTACACGAATGATCACTTAATTAAAAAATAAAGTTAAATTTTGCGTGACACAATTAATCGTGGATATATCATCAAATATGTTATTTATTACATCAAGTAAGTGAAATTGAGAAATTAGCAGTTTGGGATTAAACATGTTCAGAAAAATAATAATTTATAAAAACTTTCAATTGGTCCAAAATAAAGAACTATTATTTTTTTTTTCAGTAAACCAATTGTTTGGGCTTCATTTTTATAAAAATTCTTTTTTTTATTTTTAATTACATCTTATTCAATAAAATAATATTATATGTAAATTTAAAATTTTTTCTTATTTTTAAATCATAAATCTTTTAAAAACTTAGTATTTCAACTTAACGACGGTTAATTCGCCGTCACTGGTGAGCCGACACAGAACAAACGGGGTTAGTGGAGGGTGGTCCCCACTGCAATCGAGTCGACAGTCAGTGTGTCAGGGGATGGGCACACGTGAACGGTTCGCTACTTACAATTTATACTCTCTCACCTCACGTGACTATCGTACTGTCCCCATTCCATTTAATGAATTTTTTTAATTTCTCATTTTGGGTCCCATCACGTCACTGTTAGTAAACGGACGTGTGCAAAAAAGGTTAGGGCACGCTTCACTTTTATTTTTTGAACTACTACTTATGATTGGTAATTATGTATTCGCAAAAAAATCTCGTGAATGATTTCGTCTATAAAATGATTAGTTTATTAAGTCTCCTAGTTTATTTTTCATTTTTTATTTATAAAAATAAAAAATATAACCGTTATTCATCACATCAAATCATCAATTTTGAATTTCTATATCTTGTGTGGGACCACATAACAACTATATTTTTCGTTCTCATTTTACAATAATGAGAATCAAACGGGTCGTAAAGGTACCAAACCTAGATTCATTGAATCATACCAAAACATTTCTTAGGAATTCCAGACCTAGATTGAAAGTGAGTTAAAATTAGGTTCGCTCTCACATCTTGGGGGCATGGTTGTCCAACCTTTTAGTTGGTACTTTGCTCACGTGAAAACATTTAAGAGCATGTTTGGGGAGTATTTATAAATTAATAAAAATGAGTAATGAATAAGTGTGTAATACTTGTGACTTCCTTAAAGTGTGTAGATAAAAAGTGAATTGAATGTTTATGAAAAAATTTCATTTTTTTCAGCAAAATTAAAAATTTAAATTATTTGCTATTATGTCCAGATATTATGAATATCGTGGACTTATTCTGTTAACTGGCCGGACCTTTTAACAATGCACGTCAACAATCTCCAAGTTGACTCAGTGATTCAGAACGAATTTTCTAACAATGCTATGTGAAGTTTGAATTATTGTATACGTATATAGGCTTGTAAATGGATCGGATCTGCCTACATCATATCTGATTCGATAAGAAAATTATCCGATTCAATCCGATAATCCAATGAATTTTTGATTGTTAAATTCATATCTAATTTGTTATGTTATCGGATACGGGATATCCGATCCGAAATTAATAAAAATTAGGGGGAAAAAATCAATGTTGAAATTTTTTTGAACTAACTTGAGACCCACCTATTTTTACTAGCAAACCCAATAATGACTTCTATCATCATGATATTCCTTTTTAAAGGAGAGATCACATGTTCACTTTTTTTAAAATCACGTTTTATCATATTTATTCACTAATACATATTTTCACTAGGATTTAATTGCATTGCTCTTAACTCTTAGCCCTATTTTATGGTCATTATTTGGGGAAAAAAATAGTTTGAATAGTGATTTTAACAGAATGTGAAGTTAAAAAGAAGATTTGAATTTACGTGTAAAAAATATTTAATTGTGTGAACGTGTGATTAAAAATAAATACGTAGAAAAAAAATTTCAAATAATAGTTCTCAAACAGGGGTTTAGTGATATTTCTTCTCAATTATATTTTATTTTTCAAGTTCAACGTAAGGTATATGCATGTAGTAACACCGTGTCTCACAATGGTCTAAAAAAATGAGGAAAAAAGGGATAATAAGTTAATCAACCTTGCTATATATATATATATATATATATTAATTTTTACATTCTTTCACGCAGTAAGATTTACACTTTTGATTTTGAACACATCTATTACATCGCTACACAAATTTATTTCATATGTGAGGGATGTCAGTCATAATGTTAAGGACAATGTACATATAGTTTAATTGTAAGTTAATAACACACTTCGAATTTTGGTGGAATGGATTGAATAGGAATTGGACTGAAAAGGACAAAAAAGCAAAAGTGCAGGTGTGGTAGTCGAGCTCCGATTTAAACTCATAATATCATTTGGGAAAGAGAACAACGAGGCGAGTAGAATTCACCGTTATGCTAGATTTGAACTATTCAAATTTGTTTAGGACTTGAAAATTGCTTTTTAAGTTTTAGTTATATTTTTGTCGTTTAATTTATTTTGAATTCTTTGTAATTTAGGGCCCGTTTGATTCTCATTATTGTAAAATGAGAATAAAAAATATAGTCGTTATTGAGGACACAAGAGATAGAAATTCAAAATTATTGATTTGATGTGATGGATAACGGTCATTTTTTTTATTTTTATGGATAAAAAATGAGAAACAAACGGGGGCTTATTTTATTTTAACTAGGTTTTCATTCATCGTTTTTGATCATTGTTCAATTAGTAAGATTCGTAAGTTTTTTTTTTCCTTCATGATTCAGTGAATTTCAAATTTTGTGCTCTTTTCGCATGAATCCTTTGTTAGCGCTGCGTCAAGAAAAAACACCCTTGGCTGAAAATGGTGGAGAGTTCTGTAATGGGGACTGGGACCTACCGCATCAATTATGAGTTGGCCACGAGATTCGAGGAGGCGGACTACGTGATGAGGTAGGCAGACATTTAAATCACGTGTACTCCCGCTTTCCACGGAATTTGTGCCACGTGTCCACCACTCACAATTTCTTATATTAAAATATAAGTGTATTGTCTTTGAAAATAGTTAACTTTCTGTATTTGGATATTATTATGATAGTAATTTCCAAGAAAAATAATTATTGTTAACTGATCCATAAGCTGATACCTTAAGAAGAGAATGTCCATAGTACGAGACAATAGGGAAGAGTAAACTATACTAAATTCTTGTTCGACAACAATTTCTCAAATAATGATTGTCAAATAGTGGTCACGTGATAGGATGGTGCCGTACTAGAGGCCGTCACTATTTTTATTATTCTGATCCGATTTTCTATTTTAGTTTTATCTTTTTTTGAACGACTAATCAAGTGTTTCACTTAACATCTCAGTACGGAGGATGTCAAATTACCACTCGAGCAATTATTAAGGTTGGGATGCAAAAATAATAATTACAATATTTACACAGCAGACTTGAAAGGACACATGACTTGATTTGGTATATAAATTTATAATCATTCTCTGGATATGTATTTACACGCGATGAATGTGGTGAAGGGACATAAAGGTGAACTAGAGATATGAACCTATCCCAGCCTACTGATCCAGGACACGAAGAGTTTGCTTGGTTATTTTCATTCTTGGTCCGTCAGTCATATATCTAGACAAATTAATGTGGTTGTTCATACTTTAGCAAAGAAAGCCCTTAAACTCTCCGAGAAGAGAATTGTGTTGGAGGAAACTCCTCCTTGTATCCGACACTTGCTATTTTGAAGCTTAATGGAATGCTTATTCTCCAAAAAAAAAAAAAAAAAAAGATATGTATTTAAATCAAAAAATCTGAAGAACAAAAAATGGATAGAGAAAACCTTTTGAAAATCGAATTAGACCAGTCAATTCAACCGAAAAATTGGGTGTCGATTTAGAAACCGATTTGATTATATATGAAAAATCGAAACTCAAAAATCATTTAAAACGGGACAAGAACTGGCTGTTGACCTTCATCAACTCAACTCTTTATCTTGTTCGGATTGATAAAGTGTTCATTTCAATAGACCTGTTTGACTAACCCTAAATATATAAACTTTAAAAGTAATGTTAGTTTGGCTTTCATTGTCGGAGATAAACAACCATTTTTGAAGCATGCTTTACTTTATTAAGATTAAAAAAAAAAATCAATATTCAAAATTTCATTTTCTAAAAATATGCCCATCAAAGGGGCTTAGACGAGTTGAAATCTGTTGTTTAATTTGCACTCCATCCAATTGATTATTAGCACGTCATTTTTAAATTAACATGTGATCAATTTAGTGGGTTAGTGGTGAAGTTAGTGAGAGTTTAAAAATTATACGTCAATAATTAATTGGATAGAGCGTAAATTAGATAGCAACAGTTAGACGGCAAATCTCATCTCTACACTGTTTGGTAGGGATTTTTGGGGGAAGAATTGATTTTGAATAGTGATATGATGGGAAATGTGTGGTTGAAAAAGAAGAAAAAATGATTGATGTGATAGAAAATATTATTTTATTGAAAAATGTGTGGTTGAAAATGAGAATTGATTTGAGAATTGATTTTAAAATCAGAAACAAACAGGGCCTTAAAAGATAGTATGAATTAGGATAATTAATTGGGATCTGTGCACTAATCATCTCTTTTCATTTATTAATTAATTAAAGTCTCGTTTTGCTTTTTGTACAGTCTTACTTCACTACTTCCACTCACGTGACTTGACAATGCTATAATAATTACATATACAAACACACACCTGGCACTCACTCACATTTTTGTGTTCGAATAATTTTATTGGTACATAGCGAAGTTACGTAATGATTTAAATATAAATAGTGTTAAAAAAGAGCGTGGACACCCTTTTTTTTAAAGAAATTTCGACTCAATTATATTTCAGTACATTAAATATTTTGTTAAAGGATCTTAGATTATTTCAAATTTCTGGATTTATTTGAAATATTAAAATAACATAATATATACCATATTAAGTCTGAGTTTATCTTCAAAAGTCGATACAGTTAATAAAAGTGACTCAAGTTTTTATTTATTGATCTTTCATCTTTTACGATTTTTTACCCATAATACGATTAGATACATCATAATGTATAAAGCATATCACGAGCACTAAATATTTACGATATATTCGGTAAAGTGGTGGATAATATGAACCAAATACGTCTTTAAAATTTAGAGTTTGTTTGGGATGAATTTTTGGAGGAAGAATTGATTTTGAATAGTGATATGATGAGAAATGTGTGGTTAAAAAAGAAGAAAAAATTATTGATGTGATGAAAAATATTACTTTATTGAAGAATGTGTGGTTGAAAACGAGAATTGATTTACTGTAGAAAAATCTAAATCCCTCCCAAACAGGGCCTTAACACATGATCTATTAAAATTATCCAGTAATCTATTTGAGACCCAATCTATGTTTTTCATTACATCATTCCTATGTGTGTGTGTATATATAAATGATTGAAATAATTTTCTATTTTTTTCTTGTAATTTTCTTGGTGCAGAAATTGTAAAATCATACTTACCGACGGTATAAAAATTGTTCATCTTTATATTCTAGAGAAGAATTTCTCCGATCATTCTCGGTCTTTATCCACTTCCTCTTAAATAATAGTCGCGCATTGTTAGTAAATTAAGTAATTCTAACGACTATCTTTTGATTGACTTTAAGAAGATAAAAATATAATTTATAATAATTTCAAACTATCACGTTTTTCTTCGTATTTGGGGCTCATGATCGTAACATCTTGCACATGTCTCAATAATTATTAGGCAATATAAGAATATTATAATAATCGTTACCTATCCAAACAACATGAGACGTGAGTGTAAATTGAATAATGATTCACGGGTCGAGCAATTACAGGTAATGTTTTTTATTCTTAATAAATGTGTAATTGATCTTTTTTTTCTTTTAAATTTCTAATTTTATCGAAAAGAAAATATTAAAAAATGTCATAATTTAAAAAGAAAGAAAAGCGCAAATGCCAAAGCAGAACAACACTAATTCAGCTCCGACTCCCAAAAGTAATAATATTAATCGGGATAACCAATAATAATAAAAAACTAAATTCATTTGTTTATCTTTCAAGTTTAGACGTACAAAACTGTTTAAACTTATAAAAAGTGTTGTGAGAGAAGTACTTCATTTTCTCCAATTTCGTGAAGGCAAAAAAATAAAAATCCAGTGTTGTGGGTGTTTGTGAAGTGTGTTGTTTGATTCAAACTGGGCCTACGCACACAATATGCAAAAGTCACTATTTGGATCACTTTTTTCTTACGCTTTGAAAGTGTTTTTTTGAAGAATCTGGACCTGAATTATTCAAAATTTTCTGGTAATTCCCGTTCAGTGTGCTGAAAATTCTTTTCTATTGTAGATCTTCTTTGTTTACTTCGTTTTACTCCATAATTGAAGAATTATGTGGTTACGTAAGAGATTATATTTAATTCAGTTCAATTTCGGTTTGTAGATTCGGCTGAAGAAGTCCAATGGAGGAGGAGAAGACAGCGAAGGTGATTTATATGGGTTCTGTTGCAACACAGTGAAGTGAACATAAAATTTAGTGGATTTTTGAGAATTATTCGATTCAAATGCGCCTCTGATCGTGAAATTGGAGGCGGATCTGAACGGCAGTCGAAAAGCTCGAAGAATTTTGTGAAATTCAGTTTATTTTGCAGCAGAATTTTCATCCATTTATTGCAGTTTGATCAGTAATTCTGAACTGAAGCTTCGCTATATATGGAACTTCCTCAATCCAGACCTTTAGGAACCGAAGGTAATTTGCGTAAATTCATGGCATTTGATTTCAATTACTGCAAATTATTCATACGAAAATTTGGGTTGATTCAGTTGTAGTTAAATTTAATTGTGTGTTTATAAGTTGAAATCCAACGTGTTATTACAGGTAGAAAGGCAACCCATGATTTTCTGTCACTTTATTCACCTGTCCAGCAAGATCCACGACCTCCGCAAGGTAAAGTTTGATTTCAATTCATGCAAAATATTATTATTTCCTTACACCGAATTATTTCGTAAGAACCATGAATTCCAGTGCTGTAATTAGGTTCTTCCCTTCATAAAAATGAGGTTTCGTATGAATTTCTGTCATATCTTCAAATATTATTGTGACGAAATTGCTTTATGAATTATAAAATTGTTTTGATTATTTTTAACGGTTGTAAACCGATTTGCTTTTGTCAGTGATTGGTTAACGCACGACCAATCACATCGGAACTTTTGCTCACATTTTTACTGATTAATAATCAAACTGGAGAGATTTTGATTTTTGAGGCTTTTGTTTTGAATTTTTTATAATTGTTTATTGAAATTAATTTGATATTAAACTGGATCTTAAATATTTAATTTTTTCTAATTTTCCTTTTTTTCTTTGTTCCTCTTCTACCACCTCGAATCGTTGTCAAAAGAGTATATTACCAAGATGGGATTCGAACCTATGACCTCAACATTAGAGGCTTGATTCCGTGACATTTTATTTAAATAATTCTTAAATTATTTGAACATCCAATATGGGGGTGAAGGGTGGGTTGTTAGTTGATTGTGGGGTTGCAAAGGGGGTAATATCTGAGGCACACACGAGTGGCTCAGTAAACGTACCCGTGACCCCCATTCATTGATAAATCTGGGCCATGTCCTTCAGGTGGGGCGGTGCTGCAGTGTTGGGATAGGCTGAAAACTGTACAGTTCAAAATGGAAAAGGATTAGAATTTAGTTACTGTTTGAGTCATATTATTTTTTTCATTTTCATTTTTCTACTTATTTTTAACAACACATTCTTCAATAAAATAATATTTTTTATCACATCAATAACTTTTCCTTCTTTTTTAACCACATATTCCCTATCACATCATCAGTAAAAATGCATTCTTCTTCCAAAAATGTGCACCAAACGGGAGCTTAAGTTGTGTTTTTGGTGCACTTGATTCAGCCTCCTTTGGTAGGGCCCAGTTGAACTCCTCATAGAAAAATTAGCTAAGCCCCTGTTTGAAATCTATTTTATTGATTTTTTATTTTTTGGGAAGAATGAGTTTTGTAATAGTGAGTTGTTGGAAATTTGTGATTAAAAAGTAAGAATTTTTTTTGAATTCATGTACAAAATATTTTATTGTGCGAATTCGTGGTTGAAAATGAGTGAGAAAAAAGAGTTCACATCCACAATTTAGAAAAAATAGTCTGACCCAGTTAAATTCCTCAGGCGAAATTAAGACCAATTTCTTACATAATTCAGAAAAATTAATCTTTGATGCAGATAAAATGTACAAATCATATATGCATAAACCTGTTTAAATCGGTCAGATTTATTTATTTTTTAGGATCACTCGGTTCAGGTTTTTGTTGAATCTGGTGAAATTAGTGCAACAAAAAAAGTTCTTCATTTATTTCCTTGAAATATAATAAGCACACAAGTTCGTAGAAGATTTCTAATTCTCAACTTATTTTGCATCTTCTTCAATGCATACACACATAAAAACTGAACATCCTTATATCCATTAATTCTGAACTAAGATTCCAATATTAAAAATTATTTCTATGAAGAAACATTAATACCACAAACTCCATGTATTCCAATTTTTTAAGTTATCCCTGCATATTAGTATTTTTCGTTATTATATAAAAGCTCTTGTAACATCGTGCATCCTAAGACGACGAATAGGTGCAAGAACGACTAATTTGGTAGAACATTAAGTTTTGTAAATGAGCTTTTATTTCTTAGAATAATATAAGTCCAATAGTGCTGAGAAATTGATCAAAGAATTATTTGACATGAATACTAATAAACTTTTGAGCTTAAATCAGAATGAAGATTCAACATTTTGTAGGAAGAGATTATTTCTTGTGTGACTTTGAAGATTCTGCCTTTATTATAAAATATATAGCCATTTGCATTATTTGTTCGAGTATTTTTCACTTCTATGATTCAGAGATTATTTCTTGTGTGACTTTGAAAATTCTGCCTTTATTATAATATATATAGCCATTTGCATTATTTGCTCGAGTATTTTTTACTTCTATAATTCCTATCTGTTTGGTCGGAACATATCTCGATATCTGATGATATGATACAAACGATTAGAAAAGAAAAAAATATATTCCCAGGCTTAGAATCCTGGCTCTTGTTATTTCCAGGTTGATAATTCAGAATTATGCATTTGGAAAATCAGAGTGACGATCTTATTCTTTCCTTTTATTTCTCCCCCCCCCCCCCCGAATATAAGCAGATGGCTACCTTAAAACTCAGGACCTCTTACAACCATTGGAACGGGTTGGAAAGAATGCTACCAAAGAAGAAAACAAAATCGAAATTACTGCTATTGAAAAGCCTCCACCAGCAGGTCCTCCTCCCTCAGTGGAGCGTATTCTTCCTGGTGGCATTGGGATGTATAGCATTTCTTATTTCAACCAGAGAGTTTTAAAGCCAGAGGGAAGCTTATTCGTGGCGCAGGCAAGCAGTACCACAAGAAGTGATGAAAACCAGAACCCCGCTTCTTATGAGGGTAGTGGTTTCATGCTGTGGGACGAGTCTGCAGTAAAAAAGGGACAGACAGGGAAGGAGAATATTGCTGCAGAGAGACATGTTCTGAGAGGTAAATTTACGACCCTTCGCCTACAGATAATTAGTATTTACAAAATAGTGTAATTTTAAAGTCTTCACTGCTGACAATATGTATTTGACAGAATCAGGTCTGAATGGAGAGGGACGGCAATGGATGACAGTGTTTGAACCTCCATCACAGTCATCTTCCAACCGGAATCGCAATTCCAAAATCTTCAGCTCTTTCTTGTCGTCTCAGTAAGGGAATTTTCCTGTCGATTTGTGTGTGCGCTATTATTTGAAGCCCTTAGATTTTTTTTGGTATCTCAGGCCATCATCGTCTCAGAAGAACCAGAGTTTCTTGAATATGATGACATCAGCAACTAATGGCCAAGAAGAGGATGACGACGACGACGATGATGAAGAGTTCATCGTTAAGAAAGAGACTACACCTCACCCACAAGGTCTCTTTACTTATGTATGTGTTGTAATTGCTCTCTCCATCCTCTGTTTCTCCTTTTTTTAGACTAAATAGCTTATTATATGACAGGTAATTTGTCTGTAAAAGTTGAAGGAAAGCCTATGGATCAAAAGCCTAACACACCACGTTCAAAACACTCCGCAACGGAGCAACGTAGAAGAAGCAAGATCAATGATAGGCATGTTTATCAACCCTTACATCTAAAATTCTAATTGTTCTGTGTATCACAATAACTATCATTTTCAGTTAAGATGCATTTTGTTGATTGTGTGCACTTCAGTATTCTGTGTTCACTGATCTAGAAACCATCCCTTCCCAAAATTTTCATATCTTTATTTGTTTGTGTTAATAGGATTTTCATCTGACTACGCATGGAAATAAAATTAAGATTGCCTTATTGTTGGACCTTAACTCACTTCTCCCATTGTTGGACTTCAGTGAAAATATATTTCTCCTAAGAATGTTCAATGTTGGCATGTTACGTTGTAGATATATTTTTCTCTTCTGGATATATACTGTAGGCATTGCATACAAACTTTTGAATCCTGGCTATAATCGTCATCTGTTTCTTGAAATTTTTGTTGACAAATGGTTTTCTGTCCATGAACACATTCAGTAGTACTTCCCGAAGTTTTTATAATCTGGCTGAACTCATCTGTCCTTTGAAAAGTTTCCTTACACTCGTCTCGCCTACACGAAAAAATGCATCTTAGACACAAATTCATATTTGATGTATATGCATGAGAGTGTGCTTTGCTGACAAACACCTATCGAGAACTGAATTAGATTCTAGTATATTGTATTTGGTGTAATGCAGATTCCAGAGGCTGAGGGACATTATTCCTCATAGTGACCAAAAGAGAGACAAGGCATCATTCTTACTAGAGGTACCTGACGATCATGAAACAATATTGCATATTCTAACCTAAAAAAAGAACATAGCTTAACTTAAAAATTGAAAGTCGTAATAATTTTGCAGGTCATAGAGTACATTCAGATCTTACAAGAGAAAGTACACAAGTATGAGAGTTCATACAATGTCTGGAACCATGAACCATCAAAGTTCTTGAAATGGGTAAATCTTTATTTATTTGCAGTATTCCTTGTCTGCTTACTTGGCCGTGTAAACTGGCTAAAAGTCCATGTAGGTCTTATATTTATCACTTATCAAGGACACTGGCAGCCTTCTATGTATTCTGCTGTAAATGGGAAAGGGGTATGCTTGTTAAAAGGTTATCAATAGACAACATGCTTTTCCAAAGTTTAAAAAGTGGATGACACAACACATAATTAGAAAGACGTCGAGTTGAATGTGTACAAAATTTGTTAGTTACCATAAATGTGGGTTTCATTCAACTTCGGGATATTTAGGGCAACAGCTAGCATGTAAACTGTAATAAAATATATGGAACTCTAGTGTACTGTGTATGTGGAACTATTAATGTGCAAGTTACCTTTAACTTTAATCTAGATTCTATCCAACACTGAATGTTTGTAACTGAAATGCCTCGATTATTAATGTCTTTACTTATTGTGCAACAGAGTAAGTCTCATATAGCTGAAAGTTTCATTGATCACTCACGAGGCATGAACCCAGAGTCTAATTCAGCATCAGTTTTTCCTAGCAAGTTTGATGAGAACAAGACTTTTGCCTCTCCCACCATCCCTATCAATGGACAAAACCTAGTTGAACTAGAAACAAAAACTGCCACAAATTCTAAAGAAAGGGAGCCTTCATTAAGAACCAAGAGAGCACCAGATCTTCCAACAATGCTGCACAACATTGTCTCTTTTGGTAGTACCAGCATTGCATCATACCCAGTTTCCCCGACACCAGCATCTGATGAAGATAGAACTGCAACTTGGCTTCAATCCCAGTTTTTGCAGAACAGATCTCGTGAGACCGAATGCATTGTTGCTGATGATAAGATGAAAAACCAGGAACTGACTATTGAAAGTGGTACAATTGGCATCTCGACCGTATATTCTCGAGAGTAAGAATTTCTTATTACTGCTTCATCAATTAGGTGTGTGTATCTTGGAAAATGAGGATTTGATTTGCGTTTTTTATTGCGAAACAATTTGATTTGCTCTCCTCATTTATAACAAGCATAGTACTTCTGTTCGTCCTTTTCAAGAAAGCACGTTGAAGACTAAATTTAAATAAGTTTGCCTTGTTTCAAACAACTTAAAATTTTATATGAGGTGGTTCATTATGGCGTGAGAATGGGCATTATGGTCGGAGAACAGGCAGAGGTTCTGAGTTCACTGACAACCATTATTGAAAAATTCGCATATGGCAAGCATTGGATGACAAATGAATGTGCATGCAAGTGTTTGTATTGAAGAGGAAATTTTAAAAAATAAGTTTCTCATTTCTCAAACGGTTCGAGCATTGAGACGAGGTGGATCGACGAATCATCTGTGTTTTAATAGAAATTGAGTCGCGTCTTGTTGATTTTGTGTCCATTTACACCATTCCATGTAACAGGTTGTTGAATACTCTTACACAAGCACTAAAAAATTCTGGGGTAGATCTATCACAAGCCAACATCTCAGTACAGATTGATCTTGGGAAAAGGGCGCCAGTTTCTTCAGCATCCACTGTCAAGGTACTTGAATCCAGTAGTCTGAAGTTCATAAAAGAAATTAGAAATGACATTTTAAGCTCTTATACTTTTGTGATCCTTAATAACTGTGCGCATTCTCCAGGATGATGATGATGTCCCGACCAGTAATAAAGCCTTGCCTCGTTCTAGAGCTGCAAGTACAGAGGAGTCTGAACAAGCCTTAAAGAGACTCAAAACTAGATGAAATCCAATGCTAGTATAACAGTATACTAATATTTTTCTTTTGTAGTCGTATTAATTAATTTTTGGGTTCCCCTTTTCCTTTCTAAGAAGGTTCATCAATACATAGAAACCTGCCTAACTGAAATCTGGAACCTCTGTACATGTCTCTTTTTTGTTCCAGTCTTGGGATTCTCATATATCCCAGACAGTAATACTACTATTGTTATTTATTCAACTATAAGACTTCCATTCTGATGTTGACAAGCCATATTTTTCATTTCAAGATTCTCATTCATATGAAATTTCTAAGGCTTCTTATGCACATGCGAGAGATTTACTTGTCTGTTTTCACTTTATCGATTTCTGTTGGTACATTATATTATGACGATAAAATCAAGGTTTTATACTTTGATTATTGTGACCGTGAGACTTTAATACCCACCTTTAGCATCATGCTCTATGAACCTTTGAATTGATGGTATTGTTCGACTCTCCATAGAAAAGTTTCGTTGGCTGGCATTCCATAATGAAATCTACCATTTGACCTAAATAAAGTGATGTTTATTTTTAAATTTTAATACTCTCATTCTCAATGCTTAACAAATATAGTATCTTCATCGGAGCGATGAAACTTGTTCAAGATTTATATTATCCTTTTGACTTCAAAATAGGTTAAGGTCGAGGTGGTCATGAAGTTGTGGAATGATGACATGGCCATGTTTCAAACGATCGAGTCTGAAAATGCCAGTCATGCTGAGGAAAGGATGGGGTGGGAAGAAAAGGTAAATGGACTGAAGGTTGACTTGAACGAAGAGCTCGATCCCACCAAAAATCACTGATTTCAATGTTATTATTATTATCATCATCGAGGCGGACACGATACTTTAATAAATATTTGTATAGTTAATTACTTTTTAATCATGTATAAAAATTATATTAGTTGAAGAATTATCATTAATTATTAGAGCGTATTATTTAATTAGAAAGCAACCTTCGCATTTAATAATTAATTAATGTTTTAGGTTTTACCAAAATAAATATGCTTCTTGGATCATTCAAATGTACCGAAAACCTTGAATAATTATGTATTCTAAGACTTCGGGATCGCCTTCACTCTATCATTTTTTGGTCAAATTATCACACACACACTGTAATTTTTTACAATAACTGTTTTTAAGGGAAAAAAAAAATGTATGTTTGTATTCACGAATAAACTAAAAATCAATAAATGAAACACCGGAAAAAGAAAAAAAAGGAGACGGCATAAGCTTAACCTCTGTAAATCCATCGTTCCCTCTTTAAACACTCGGATGAGTCGATGTAATCCTTCGACGGAAGGGCAGATTCTATACAAGAATTGAACTAGTAATCTCCATATGTAAAAACGTAAATGTGCTCTGGTGGCATCTTATTCTCTTCAGCTTCCTTAAAGTGCACCACCAAAATCCTCCTTTACTCGCCATGATTGAGTCGAGGGCAGCTCCTTTACACGACTGCACTTAATATATATAAGCAATCTACGAGTTTCATATACTACTTTACTGATTCGTCTTCATCCAATGGTTGCAAACACTCCCATGGATTGGAATAAAAATAATCTTCTTCTTTAGGCCTGTCGGGAATAACCGACCTTTTTGCTGGGTTTCCCATGCATTCCGCATGAGCATCCTTAACAGCAGTAGAGAACTCGTTCCAAGTGAGCAAACCAGAATTATATTGGTCTACTAAATTGACTAGAAGTCTTCTGTCCAACGAAATTGTTTTCTTGTATCCAAGATATCTGAAAACAACAATAATCAGACCAAAATGTATTTAGATGACAGTACTTAACTACACTGATATTTACTTCAAAATTCTACTAAACGAGTCACTTCCAAGTGCCAAGTTGAATTTAATGATGACGGTTAAAATTTTTTGTCGCTTTGCATTTATGTTTCACTAATTACCGAAGAAAATGAAAATATAGTCAAGATTATCAATATTTTTCTTTGACATTATTTCCATGGCAAGTTCAAGTACGAATTAGTACCTGCGATGACCTTCAACAACTTTAGCCATATTTCCATCATATGTAGGAACAAAGATATCGCTCTCCAATGAAACGAGATAATCGAGCGCTGCCATTTGAGACGAGTGATTCTGAAAAAATCTGAGGTCTGAAGGCTCCAATAACGTCTCCTTCCTGACCTGTTAAAATGCAGCCAGAAGCATGTGATAAGTACGAGAGGGATATAACCCGTTGTGTATTGAGCTATTAGCCTCTGCTTTATCTACTGACCACATTTGGATAGGCTGCTCTAAGACTCGCCATTCTTCTTTTTCCGCCATATATTTCTCCAGCGGCAATGTAAACCTGGATATTATGATCAATGTCTAAAGCCCTTAATGTGAGAGCAGTTTCCTCTGGCGTCAAAGGACAGAGACCGTCTTTTCTTTTCAAATCGGAATTTATGATCTTCTCTTTCCACCAAGGATAAGCATATCTGCCGTAATGGAAAAGTTTAGAAGAAAAAAAATAATTGAAGTACAAGGTGGCAAAGAGCATGCTTGGCTAAGCTAAAATTTACTTACAAGTAAATAAGTTCATTTTAAAAGATTTTTTTTTTCACCAACGGAAGTTGAATATAAGTTCCTTATTTTACACTGAAGTAAGAGTTACTTTCCAAGAAACTTTTTACTAAAAAGAAGGGAAAAGAAAAAAAAGAAGAAGGCTTTCCCTAACATGTTTGGAGATAAAGGCCAACATGCTCAAAAGACCGAGTGACCTCACCTCATTCTTGTTAATTCTTCAACCTCCTCCTTGTTGCAGCCCTGAGTACAGCCAGAAAAGGCCAACATGTCCATTTCGTATCTGAGATGAAGTACTATGAATGGACCATTTTGCCTAAGTATTTTGATGACTTTTCTACCCAATTCTTCTATTTGAGGAGTGAATCTCAAAGCACCAAAGTTTACTCGGCAACGGAGCTTTTGAATCTCCATGGGTTGAGCATTATTGGCAAGCCGAGAATCGGTTCTGTTCAAATGTACAACTTTATATTTCTGAATTAAGGGAAGAATCTGTACAAAACGATGATGAGATATATTAGGAAAGGAATCATAAGTTTTGTAGAAGGAATCAAGGAAACAGGATAAGAAATCTAGTGACCTGATTCTGATAGTAAGAAATGTCAGACCAACTAATGGGGGGCATATTATAGATCATTCCTAGCTCGACTCTCCTCTTGACCCTTGGAGGTAGCTCCTTTAATATCCGCACTTCGTCTCTCAAGGAAGTAATGAAATGATCAACATCAAATATGTCTTGGAACTCACTGTGAAATTTAAGACAACTATATTTTAGCATGGAAAAAAAAATTAATTTTACGTTCAGTACGAAATAAACTCATGTGTATTGGAAGTGCAAACACACCTCGGATCGTTCCAAAATGAAGCCTTATCCAGTTCAGGAACTATCAATGTAACGTTCAAATGTCTAGCAATTGCAACCATGTCACATATCTGTAGGTAAAGATAAGAGAATGAATAGTCAATTAATTTACTCGAAAAGAGATAACCGAAAGCACATATATGCACGTATGGTTTAATGTGCCTATCGATTAATCCACTGATAAAAGGAAAAACCTACCGCTGCCCGCATTTGGTTGAGCCCTCCGTTGCACGAAACCATCAGGTAGCCATTGTTCTTGTAAACTCCTACATTAGATAGAAAGTTTGCATACTCCACATAAATAAAGAATTACGAGTGCAAAATATCACACCAAATAAGTTCAAAACTCAAACAACAAGATTGGGACAGAATTCAAGCAACCGATAAGGATTCTATATGCAGAATTACCAACCAATGCTTAATAACTACATGGACAGCGAAACCATCTGAACAATACAAGAATCTATTGCGTAATTTTCATGATTAATGGTTGAAGCTTGAGTTTTGAGAGAATCCCTTCACGAATTATCGCAGATACAGAACAAAAGAATATATGTTAAATTAAAAGTTAACTACACAGCTTCTCTGAAATATGATCTACCAACACGATCCTACGGAAGATTTTACGTGCATTCGCACATAAATACTTGAATTTGTATCAACAAAATATAGAAAGAAAAAACATTTATTAATCACATTCCACATACTGAATCAATATAGAACGAAAAGTTAAAGAGTCACTCACTCTTCGGAGGCAAAACTTTAACCGGCAGCTCCGGCAAGGATTTAACATCCAAGGCGACAGCCACAGCGCCGTCCCTGCCGGCCATGGCCGATTCTTGTGAAAAGCAAGAGGGCCATCCCTTTAACACTCGAGGCCCCCAAGTTTCACCCAGTGCTGTCAACTGAACCAAGCAAGTCCATAGCAAAACCGACGTCGTAGCCCTTACCATCCACAGCTTCATTCTTGGCCTTGATACCATTCCACTATTCCTCAACTTCTCCAATCTATCTCCACCAAACGTTGCCGTTTTCAACCCCATTAACCACCTTTTCCTCGTCTTATTACTGTCTATTCTACACCTATCAATTCCATACACTTCAATTCTCCAATTGTGCGTAAAACTACGTCGTTTTCTAGATCAAATGTACGATCGCAAAATATATTCCCTTGTTATTGTGGGGACTGTAGCAAATAATGGAATCAAATCTCAAATCGAAACTCGCAAGTGAGCAACTTTTTCTAAAGATTTAAAACAACATTCTTTCCCCCAATGCAATTACAAACACATTACTGAGTAATAAACAAAAGTGCTTCGATCTTCAACAATTTCGGGGAACTTTCCGGAGTTTTCAAGCCAAGAAATGAAAAGGAGTTAGTGGGCCCTAGTAGATCCGCCGGAATCAGATAAACAGTGGCCGGCGGTTAGAAAGAATGCAAGACAAACGTGGGGAAGAAGAGAGAAATATGAAGCAGAGGTGTGGTGGGTGGGATGGTGCAAAAGAATTAAGCCATTGTCATTCGTACAATTTGCATAGGTAGGTATCATGAATGTGATTGATACGTTTCTCACACCATACATACCCCACGCCACCCCACTTTTGCCATGCCATTTTTAACCATGTGGTTAACCCTAGATGCAATGTTATCCCATGTAGTCCATCTACATCATTATTCTAATTCATAACACCAACACCAATTGTCATCTTGTTTGAAGGGATGTTTTCTTGTGATTGATTTTCATGAATATTGTTGAAGGTTAATTTGATGTTAATGGGCTAAGTCGTTATATCATACGTACTGTTCGATAGTTTAATTTTATCTTATTCCTCAAGAATTTTCATCGTATTTTTAGGATTCTAACACATGAACTAAATCTGTTTTAAGGAGATGTCACATGTTCGAGTCTTGATGATGCGATAAAAAATTGTGAGAGGTAAAATAAAGTTATGCTCTTTCACATTAAATAGTATGTATAATAGAACGACTTCAACATAAAAGTTAGATTATTACAATCAACTGGTTAATTTTATGGAATTATGCTATAGGGCCCGGCTCAATGACCTGGCCCAAATACAGGAACTCGGCGCCCTCACATTGGAGGGGGGCTGACTTCTATCAGCCCCCCCTCCCCTCCCCTCCCCTCCAATAACAGGGTGCCGAAATATTCCGGTCATTGAGCTGAGACATTTGGGATAATTCAATTTTATGTAATGTGTTAGCCCCCCTCCAATAACAGGACGCCACCTCGACGCCTTGTCAAATGTCCAGATCATAATTCAATTTTATGTAATATGTCATGTATGTTAAACAATGATGGAGTTGAATACAAAGTAAAGCTAGCATGGAGAGGATTTGATGAGCGACATTTTGTAGACACCACTTGACAGCTGACTTGAAGGTACACGCGTAAAGAAAATGTGTTGGATGTAATTCATTTATTTGTCTTGTTTATATATTTGATCAAATTTAAAAAGGGATTTCTAAAATTAAAAATCAATAAAATATTAGCGTAACCATTTGGATGACATAGAGCGTTACAAAGATTTAGTTGAATTACTCAAGAAATTTAGTTTTCATTAGAACAAAATTAGGTCCCGGGTGTTTGTTTTTTATTTGAGAATTCAATTGTCATTTTCAACCACACATTTTTCAATAAAATAATATTTTCTATTATATCAATAATTTTTTCTTCTTTTTCAACCACACATTTCTCATCATATCATTATTTAAAAATCAATTCTTCCCCCAAAAATTCCTACCAAACAAGCACTTAGTTTAACTAAAAAAATTGTTGAAAATTTAAATTAAAATGAATAACTAGTTTTAATTACACATTTTATTGGACCACAACTTTTATCAAAATTGCACCAGTACATTTTATTAGCTTTTATCAAAATTTACTAAAAATCTGATTTTAAAATAAGGGTCTGTTTGATTACAAATGAATTATAGAGAATTGAATTGCCTAAAATTTATTTTATTAGAAATTGTAATTAATTGTATTTGATTAGAATAAATTTCCACTTAAAAAATGTTGAAAGTTTGGTTTTCATTTGATTTTTTTCATGAAAATTGTCCATTAAAGTGATAAATTTTTTTACCATTAGGTCTATAATTTGTTCCAATTGTCAAAGAAATAAAAATAAATTACAATACCGAATACTATTCGTTTAGTTTTATTTTGTATGGAAATTGTATAAATTTTTTTACCATTGTGTCTAGAATTTTTTCCAATTGTTAAAAAAAAAAAAGTTGGAAATGGTGGAAATTGGTTTTCCACAAAACCAAGGAAAAGGTGACCGTGTCAGCTAAATCAAGAAAATGAATTTCATGGAAAAAAAAAAGTGTATCAAATAAGGCAAAAATGGAAGTTGAAATTTGTTCTCTCATTTTCCACCACACATTTTTCAATAAAATAATATTTTTCATCACATCAATAATTTTTTCTTCTTTTTCAACCACACATTTCCCATCATATCACTATTCAAAATCAATTCTTCCCCAAAAAATTCCTACCAAACAATCACTAAGTCAACACGGTGAAAATCCATAGAATCACATTCACCATCATTGCTTCACAATGAATGAAGATAGACATTAATCCAATCGGTATGACTACGTTAGCTATTTTTGTTCGATTTATGATTTTCAACTAATTACTAATTAATTTTCAATTTGATCAAATCTAAAAAAAAAAAAAAAAAATCAAATCAAATGAATGAAATATTGGTTTAACGGGATCTTGTTATTTATAAGGACATTATTTGACATAATTTTAACTTCTTTTTATTTAGTCCCTATTAGGTGAAAATTAAAATCAAGATTTTAATTTAAGTCAAAGTCGACTATCGATTTCAATTACATATTTTATGAAATTCAAAATTTTTTAATCATATATTTAATCGAAATATAATTTTAATCTCTACCAAACGGTTCAAAATATTGATTTCTATTCATCAATTCTGATTGGTGAACTTAAGTTGTACCACAGCCAACAGAGCCCGTTAAACATTGACAGATGTGGAGCCCACGTGTATAAAATTTTGTCAGAGTGTCAAAGATCGATCCACATTAAATTTACACATGGATATACAACCTGACACAACAATCCTAAATTTAAGATTCGTGCCTCCACCGACTCTGACAATTTATCGGGATATTTTGACCACTCTGAATACTTTTAATTATGTCAAAGGGAATTGGAATTTCTTTATTTTCAGATAAACAATTGAATAATTGGGGTAGTGACCGTTAACGGTCGATTATTTCGTATGACATAAGTTGCGCAGAGGATTGAATCGATCAATATTGAATTTCATTCTTGAAAAGAAAATGACACTCTATAGCATTTGATATTTACGTTGAACCTTACCGTACCACAAAAGTGTCGGTTGAGTGGTTGGGTCACAATCAATGGGATGGTCCACGGAAGGAGTCAGATCATGGGATCTCCTTTGTATACATTTCCTGCTTCTCACGGCTCACATTTCATATTTTGGACCCACACTGCACCAACCCAATCGGGGTGAGTAGGTATGGATCGATTTCAAAGAAAAATAAAATAAACTGAGAATTAATAGAACTTTCAATGTAAATTTATCACAGGCCTGAGGCCTCGTCTTCATACTCGACACATACCTGCCGTTTCGGGTGCTCTTGTCGGGGAAGATCTCATATTTTTATTTTCTTTTTAGTGTACCTAAAGAAATGTATTACAGGTTTTACGATGTTATCGTACTTACTCAAGTCTGATGCATCAATACATATACTAGGATATGTTTTTTTCATCTTGTCGTTGAGATGAAATTGTGATAAAAATTCAAGTAGCATTTGTGTTTTTGAATTCTAAATATTATCTTCTTGATCCAAATCAAAGCCTCATCTCCTAATTGAGAAATATTTTTTTTTATCATCATCTCAACTTGGGTTGGAATTTTCAACTCAAGTCAAGACTAGCCACTTCGTCAAGAAATAATTTATAACTATTATACGTATTGATCAACTTCTTTTTTTTCAACATTTAAGCTAAGTCAACCACGATCATTTTGAAATTTAGGTTTAGAATTATAGAGACATAATGTTAACAAAATTTCTATTTTCCACCCAACAATAAATAATTCTCCACTAAAATCATGCAATAATAATGCTCCACTAACACCCACCCCATGACTTCTCATTATTCAATCATGATATGGAACTGATTCTTATACCAATCAATATTTGCACAAATAATCCACCTCTTAATATTCTAATTCTATGGACACATATTATTTTAAAATTAAAATATTCCAACAAGTATAATTCATTCCATATTCCTCGTGTGCCTGCAAGAACATGGGAGAATACAGAATATGCTGGCAAAAGTGAACAGCAGTTCTTTTACCCTTTTTCGAATTCCCATGTATTAATATTCTACGAGGTTCACTGGAAATCAGCCCAGATTAAACTATGCCACTCTTCCTAAATAGCATTGCTCTCTCTCTCTGACTCTCCCTCCCTCTCTAACACACACACACACACACAAATGGACATGAATTGTCCCTGATGGCCGAAATGTCTCACCCAGCATTGCCCAGTACCGACGGGACAGGGATTCCCCAGTTAGCCAGGTAATCGGGGCAGGGACAACAAATAATAAACATGGTCCCCACCTCACCTCCCGGAAATTCCCAATGGGATGGAGCGGGGATCCATATGTCGAACACACTGTAATAGTACACATTATGCTAGCACAAACCACATTAATGAATTTTTTTTTCTCATTTCAACACAACAAACTAATCGCTCATGTAAAATTGAAATAATAAAGCAGCAACAACAAACTAAACATTTTTCCTATAAAGCCAGATTCTAATGTATGGAACAAGAAAATTTAAATGCCAAGTGGAACAAATGCACGCAATCTACATTATAGTGTAAACATAGCAAGTGTAAAGAGATTCACATGTTCGTTGATGAAGGATATTCAATACAGAAAGGGAAAAAAAGAAACTGAAACAACTTGAATACTATACATCAACCCGAGAGTTACAGGGTCCTGCTCCAACAAATCTCACATCCTTAAATAAAAAATAAAGAAATACAAAGGTAAGACAGATAAATGTGAAGAAAAATAGATAATAACACAGTGCTAAGAATGATTTAGTCAATTAAAATACGGAACCAAAGAAAGAAGGCAGAATTTACTATTGCTTGCAATTTTTTTTCCTGAAGCAGTATTTTTGTTCAGCATCTGAAACGGTCCTCCTTTTAAGAGTGTTGTATTTTCCAAATTTGTAAGAAGTATTAACATTATCAGTTCAGTCACTGTAATGACCTTTGCCTGCTGTCCTTTCTCATCTTCCACAGAATCATAAGAAGACTACAAGCAAAAGCAAGCGATTATTAAATAAGCAGGCTGCCATGAACCAAACTTCCTAATCCTACTTTAACCTTGTAGCAAGTAAAATGATATTACATTATCCACAGAAACAGGAAAAGATGCACTTAATGCACTTGTTTGTTTTATCGGGAGTAAATGTGCCACCATTAATTATGTTTTATCAGCTTTCTTGAATATAATATTAGAAACTATTGTTTTAAACAAAACTTGGACTGAGTTTTGGTCACTTAACTACATAAGGTCAGTCTAACCTAATTATCCTCGCTTCGTTAAATCCCCTACAATTAATTCCATGTACCAAAGATCACAAAGAATTAATATTTACTTACAGAAAGGGCAAAGTTTTGTAATCTAAAATAAAACCGACAAACTATAAAAAGTTAGAGGCAATAATTTTTTCGTTGGTTTCATTTGCAAATTTCAATAAAACAAAATGCAATTTCTCAGAACACCAGAGAGCCCCCATCCCACCACACGCGTGCGCGCGCACAGCCACAGATGCAAGTAACACACTACACTTACCAAGCTATATCTTGTCAAAATCATCGTCAAATCCATCATCACCACCATCTGAGAAACCAAAAGAGTAATCATTAATCAGCATGCTGAAGATTCAGCACAAAATGAAAAACACAAGTCTGATGCACCTAGCTGTATGTTAGTTGGGCACGATGATAAGCAAAAGGAAAGAAACACTAGCTCTTTTTCCTTGCAAGTAAAGTGAAGTTTTATTAATGTAATATAAGTTAGGTAAACTTTCTGGTTGGAATATAATGAACCTTGCAGAGTCAGTGATCAGGTTGGATTTGAGTCGCAAACAGTTTCAAGACTGATTATCTCATGGTTTTGATCAGAACATGGTCATGATTTTCTCTTGTTTGGGAAAAAAATGCAAGATAACCAGATATGGACTAATTATTCGAATATATGGACTAATGTGGCAACAGAAACAAAACCAATTCATATCATGCTAATTTTTTCGTGCACAAAAGAGAAGTGTAAACCAGATCAGGAAACCAATAAAGTTTGACTATGGGAAACAAGAGACTGAAAAGAAACAAAAGAGAAGTGAGATAAAAACGACTGGAGGGAAATATTGAGATCAACTAAAGGAGAAAGAAATAAAAAATGACCTAAATCAATTTTGATTAACACATTGACAAGTGCCTTTAATGTACCTGGACCATCGTCACTGTCCTCAAGGTCTCCGAGAAGAAATACATCTAAATCATGTTCTGAGGCAGATGACTTTGAATTATTGCTTTTCTGGTTTGAAACCTCCACTGTCGCTTTAGAAGATGTTTCACCCGATGTAATTTCCTTTCCTTCAGCTTCTTTTACCTTTTCAGCAGATTTTAACTTTACCTCATCCATATACCCTTTTTCATACCTACAACAAACCCAATAAATTTGAAACATTTAAGCCAAGACCCATTAACACACCCACAAATAAAGATGCCTAAAGACATTTATGGGGTTTATCAAACTACACCCTAAGATCCTTAAAATTCATAATAATGAACAGAATGGCCAGAGATTAAGTTGAACATGCTTCCTGTTTTGAATAGCATTCCTGGCTTCTCATGGGAGATCAAGTAATGCAGTTCAAAAGCCCGAGAGAGGACTTGCTTTAAAAAATGAAGTAAGAAGGTTGAAATAGGTAAGAACTTAACAAACAAATATATTCAGTCAAAGGTCCAGTGTGCTTAGATGTTAAGTTTTAATACATTCTTGTCTGGACATGAAATCTAGATGAACTTCTTAACATGACCCATTTAATAGGTTAGAAGGTCAAAGTAATTTTAGGATCAAGAGCAATTTACATAGATCATTCTCAAACAGATAACTACAAAGTTGATAGAACGTGTAAATAAATGTTTTTTCCGACTCAGGATAATTAAAGAGAAAGAAATGCCCTTGAACTCCTTATCCATATAAATCCTTTATATGAGCCTAGATCTTTCCCATAACTAACAAGCTCCCCAACTCTTTTCATTCAAAAATCATATTTTTTCTCCATCCAAATCACCAACATATAGTCGAAACTATTGATTTCCATATGATCATGCCCCTTATACCCTTACCCAAATTAATCATATTTAAAAGAGAAATCTAATACACTTCCAGTGGAAAACACATTTAAAAGCAACTTCCTGAAGAAGTTTACACTAAAGCAATCCAGCAACATCACAATGTAGCAATATGTGATCAGTACTTTCTGAATTCTTTCTAAACATCACACACCATGAAGGGGAGAGGAAAAATAATGATATCTCGTTTGAACCATTCCCATTCAGTTGACTTAAGAAATAAACTCTTGTTTTCTATTTTTGAAGATTGGTTTTGCTCTAGTCCGGTCACATGATAAAAGGATAAGTAAAAAAATAAAGCTCAATTGTGGACGCCAAGGCGGCATATTTTTTTGAACTCCATTTTCCCAACTTGGCACCTTATTTCTTTAACCTTTGTTTTCCTAGGTAATCAGTAGCGGATTTTACACCACTCTCCTAAGACAAAACTGCTCCGAAATAATTATAAATTCTTCATGTATCCTGCATTGAAGGTTCAGTAATAGACTTTTTTGAAGCTCTTCCTTCTGATTAAATATAAAGATAACTTTCCATTTTAGAGCAAAGGAAACTTTATCTCCACATAACTGAATCAAATATATATTAGATTAGCTAGCTTGTATCAACAATGGATCTATGGGTAACTATAGCTTTGACAATTTTGAGTCGAGATAGCGTGTTCTATGTCAATTGTACCTCAGTTTTTGCTCATGCAGTCGGACTCTCTAAATTTTAATGTGAAACCTGCAACAAGATGACCAATAGGAAAAGTGGAAATCTAGAGAAATTGCAAGGATTTGCTGAAGTCATTTCAAGGTATGAAATCAATTTTCAGTATACCAAGATAAACGATAACTGAAGCTTTTAAAATTACCTCCCAGGTTTCACTTTTTTAAGGCCTCCAACATTTACTCACAAATTTTTCCCTAGAAATTTATCCAGACTTAAGAAAAGCAATTATTATTTCTTTGTTCTGGTTTTTTAACTTGTCAGATAAGCATTTTTTTTTTTAATTTAGATCAACTAAGTGGTAATTTTTTTCTGTTTCCCCAGTTGACATTTCAATGCATATTATCTTCCTCACTTTCTTTAATACCCTCCTTTTACTTAGTTTTATTACTTTCCAGCTAAGAATGACGATGGAAGCACAATCCCATCTTTCAGATGAAATCCTACATGTTCCCTTTCCTTTTATAGTAACCCAAGCAACTAACTTGGTTAAATAGTTCATTTTCTTTTGTTTACATCAGAGATTAAGTATACTTATCATAAAACATGGCAAAAGGACTACTCATGTCTGTTGTATATATAAGTCAGTCTAAAATTTCAACTCTCAACTTCACATAATTTGCTTGCAAAGCTAGCACAAATTGATGGTACCCCTAGACAAAATCCTGCTTCATCCTCACACACGAGAATAAAACAAAATGGTGAAAGCAAGAATATTTAGGTCATATTTTCTGTCTTCCTGTCCGAGGGAGATATAACTTTGACATACTTATATCTGTAATACAAGACCGACAGAATATGGTACTACCTACACATTTAAAATGCTTAAAATTTATGTGATGTGCTTGATTGTAAATACACTGGGGAAAATCTTCATCAAAGCTATCAAAATAAAAGTTCTCGTAAGGAAGGTACTCACGGTGTCACATGACTGTTAACTAGAACAAAGTAGATTCTCCAAAACTTCCTCTCTTTCATCACTCGTGGGCATAACTCATACCTCAGCTTAGAGATTTCCTGCAAAAAACACCAATAATTATGGTTGCAAACTAGCATTGTTGTGGTGTAGTTATTTTAGGGCTCAACTTCAAGTCATCCCAATACTAAAATTGTGATACTGATCGCCTACATACTCTCTTACTGTCATAACAGATAGGTTAAATATCTAATTTCCCAGGGGTTCTATTTTTCTGATTCTCACTTCAGACACCATCTCAGGTGCTGCTTAAGGTGATACAGATCTAACCTTCACCGTCGAAAGCATAAACTTGGCATGCGTTGCTTGCCACTCTGTGAGATCCTGTCGAATATTTGAAACAGTAGGAATATCTGACATCTCAGAGTCATCTGCACATAAAAATGCTGGTCAAGTTAAGTTCTGCAACCAAAGATGACATGAAACTGTAATACACGGAAAAGATGTATGTTGTGCCAGGCAACAACTATGACAATAATGACAATGCAACAGTAAAGGCACAAGAAGAAAAAGAAGAGGCAAGGGCTTAAACTTGTCCTTTTATACCAAAATAATAATAGTAACTGATATCAAGTATTATTTCCCTTATCAGATTATTTAACAAGGTTTCATATTAATTTTCTACATAATGAAGCAGTAAACACAAGTGCAAGCAAAAGATTGGATACAACCGGAAAAAGAAATTGAACTTGCATATTTATTTGAGTAACCTAATTCTGACTTCCTATGATGTCTAGAGAGCTTTGCCAGACAATCGTTTTGTTTTTCTTTTATCGTAGTACAAGTTGACGTTGTCGACTATTTCATTTCCCACCTTTCAAAAGTGAAGCTCCACGGAGGGCACCCTATTTTTCTTTTTTGGCCACAACGGGAGTCTTAACTTAGCAATCACTTTTGCTTTTTTGGAGCTGACCTGAGAACGTCCATTACTTTGAAAATGATGCTTTATGGAGAAGGTACTTTGAGCAAGAAGCTTCTTCAAAAACTAATGAAATTAATAAATTTTTTTGATTGAATTTGCAAATTTGTCCAGTCTTAGACTTCAAATATAACATTTATAATATATTAAATATTACATCAAGTGAGAATCATTTTTTGGACGATTTTAACCATACTACAATTCAATTATTTCAATAATACCTCACTTTTCGTTTTCCAATATATAATAAATCTATAATATATTAAACATCACATCAAGTGAAAATCATTTTTTGAACGATTTTAACCATACTATAATTCAATTATTTTAATAATACCTTACTTTTCATTTTTCAATATATAATAAACCCCTGTTTGAGTCACATTATTTTCACAAGAATGCATTTATTTGTTTGATGTGATGGAGAATATGTGGTTGAAAAAAAAGGAAAAATTATTGATGTGATGGAAATTATTATTTTATTGAAAAATGTGTGGTTGAAAATGAGTAGAAGAATGAGAATAAAAATAATAATGTGGCTCAAACAGGGCCTAAATACTACAAAATCTTTGTCATGTACGAATTTCATGTTATTAATTCTCAATTAATTAATATTCACATTAATTTAGACTCAAGGAATTTAGACTTGATGAATCTTGATCTACATGAATTTAGGAGGTGTTTGACACCGATTTTAGTAAAAAAAATAGTTTTTGAATAGTGATTGATGGAAGAATGTGTGGTTAAAAAGTAAGGAGAATTTTTAGGTTTATGTGTAATATTATTTTATTGATAGAATGTGTGGTTGAAATGAAGAAAGAGAAAAAAATGAGAATAAGAAAAAAATGGGTGCCAAACGGGGGCTTAGAATTATTAGGGCTATCCGTGGGTCGGTTTGGTTCGGTTCTGAAAAGACCCGAACCGACCTAAAACTTTCGGGTATTTAATAAATGGACCCATCGGGTCCAAATATAATTATGGAACCGTTCGGTTCCGATTCCGTTCGGTTCCGTACCATAATTAAATTTTTTAATATTTTCAGGAATACTACATAAATACAACTAATGACATTTCTTACGTAACTTTTACAAATTAACGTAGCCTAATTCAAAAACATATAAATAATTTGCCGTCCAATAAGATTAATTCAATGCATACAAATACCAAAAAATAGATATTAATATTACAGCAAAATTACATAAAGTATATTCATTTGTTTCAAATTAAAATAGGCTAATGAATTTTAAAAATGATTTGAGCTTTAAAATTAAAATTATGAAATAATCTAATTTATTTAATTAATTTGCTAATTTGTATAGAAAAAAATAATTTAATTTAATTAATTCAATATAAAAAATAAAAAAAATTATTTAGTTTCGGTTCTTATTTGGTTTTTCGGTTCTTGGTCTAGACCCGAGACCCGACCCGACCCAAACCCATCGGTTCTCGATTCGAGTACCCGTTCGGGTATTTAATTTATGAAGAACCGCTCAATTCAGTTCGATTTGGGTTCAGTTCGGTCCGCTTCGGAACTTTTAGACACCCCTAAGAGTTATTATAGATGCATTTATTTTTATTCATGTATCTAAAAATTTTAATGTGTGCTTAAATTTATGTATTATCAATTAATTCTTATGTACTAAATTTAGTATAAAAAAGTTAAATCATTTGTAGTATTTCATTTTCACAAAAAAATTTCAATTATAAAAGTTGAGTTTTGAGAATACGATTTTCTTCTCTTAAATTTTTATCCAAAATTTTATTTTCTTTAGTTCGATTGAATCTCATCAAATCCTCCGAAAAAATTGATATGAAATATTACTTTTGTAACAATTATATTTTAAAATAACGTGCAAAACACGTTCAACTCTAACTAGTTTCAACAAAAGTGAAATAGGACTCACTTGGGTCTGACACATTACTGCTTGGGTCTGCCAGAAAGCTCAAGACTTTGTAGCAAAATGAGGTTCTTTTCTGGATAATTCTTAATGATGCTTCCATTTACTTTTGTTTTCATTTCTTGATCATTTCGCCAGACCTTATTCTTTCATTGCAATACCAAATTACTGAATACGTGGCTTGCATGAAGAAATGGCATTTCCTTATCATTTCTACATTTATTTTTCCAACTTAGTTTATATACATAAAAGGAATTTCTGTTTTGAGATTACCACAGAAAATAATAAATCAAGTAAGGAAAATTTTAGATCTGAGTTTCAGGAAACTAAGGCAAGGGGATAAGATAATATGACAAACAAACAAAGTTAAATTGCAACTACCTGTACCTCTGAGATCCATCCTGAAAGAAAAAAAATAATGTCATAAAGAGCCAAATCCTACTCAACAGAAGGGACATTATACCTTCTCCTAATCAAGACCAACTTTTGCCATGTGGAGCATACATGGTTAACAAATAAAGTTGTTTTTCAAGTGAAATATGCACATAAAATTCTCACCAACTAAGCTGTTTCAGATCCGAACAAGTGATTTAGAAATTAGAAGACCCCCCCTAAGAGCCAAAGAATGACATTCAAAAGATAGCATCCATTCTAAAATGAAAGAATAACATAAATTCTTCATAGTACATGTGGTAGTTGTCTATAACAGAAGTCCTATTAAGAGGCATTTCAAAGACGCATTCTAAAAGGTCTTGAGGAAAATATTAGTTTTTCCCGTGCAGGTAGTAAAAGTCCTTCATCAGAAAAATGGAGAATACTTCAAGAACTATTATATTTGAATTCGCTTCCTACAAAGTGATTTCAGAAAGCTAAAGCAACAAAGTTCTCCTTGCAGTTCATTTTGAAGCCTAGGCTTTGGAAAAACTCCTTTTCCTAAAGCATAAGAAATCAAACAAATTTTAAGAGACCTTCTAAGTTCTCACAGCAAAAAGAGCTTTACAATACCGTATTTGGAACCAATATTCAGTAATGCATACCGATTTAATGAACTATTTTACAAGACAAAAATGCGAATAGTTTCATCAGATACTTTAATATTGAACGGTCTAGAGCGAAAAGGATATTCACCAATATTAACAATGCCAATCACACAGTACATTGACCATTACATATCGTCCAATTATAATCAGATAAATAATACCTTCAAGCGGGAAATCCTGAAAAGTTTGCAGAGTAATCCCTTTCACAAACTGCCGAAGCTCATCGGTAACCCCATATTTCTCCAGATCAACCTCATTTCCCTTCTGAGTCGACTCTACCAGGTTAGTCAATGCGGAGACGGCGACCGGCGGAATCTGAAACTTGATCTGATCGGCAATCTCCTTCGACTTCTTCGACGCTTCAGCCGCGATCTCCTTCGACTTCTTTGATGCCTCAACAGCAATTTCCTTGGACTTGATCGACACCTCGGCGGCCAATTCCTTGGACCGCTTCGACGCCTCCGTTACTATGTCGGAGAAATTGGTGGAGCCGATTCCCTGAGTCAGCTCCTGTGATCGCTTCGAGGCTTCCTCGGCGAAGCTCCGAGCTCTTTGCCAGAAATCCATTTTTACAGATTCCAAAAGTCTCTGCCTTCGGAGGAAATGAAAATCATACTATCACGCTAGTCTTATAAAATTAACATTTAAAGCGAAAGGGGAGTGTCCATCACGATATTTTACACGAAAATTTGTTTAGGAATAAAATCAAATTTTAATTTACGTGAAACTCAAAGAATCAATATTAATCACATTTCTTATTGTCCACAAATTTTTAACCATACATTTTAAAAACTTCTATCACAATCTACTAAAAATTTAATTTTAATCCCCACTTAATTTTTTTTCTATATTTTAACAACCAATTTTCCAAAAATTTCAATGTTCAAAAACTCATTTTCTAATTAATGGTAGACAAACATAGGCTTAAATTTTGCCTCTATTTGATTTAGTTAAAAATTATATTTTTAGTAAATTTTGATAATTGTTGATAAAATGAGTGATTAAAAAGTTAATAAAAGTTACGAGTCTTGTGAAATATATGATTAATATGAGTTTGAGAAAAAATTGAATTTTAGAAAATAGAGACCAAATAAATTGTTATTAACGATGACTAAAATTAGAAGACAAGTGGTAAATGTGAAAGAAGTATAAATGTTCACAACTTAGAGATGACAATGGGATTTAGCAGTTCTATAGCCCACAGGGTTAGCTCACCAAGATTCAGTAGGGTTATGGCCAGCGATGGACTTAGCACCCGGTGAGGGGGCGCAGTCGCGCCTGCTGGGCTCCGTCAAAACAGTGGTCACTGGTCACCGGAAGGAAGACTGGAAGTAGAAGACAACCCCAACTTTTTCTGGTTTTCTCTTCTTTTGTTTTTTTGTAAGTTTGGGCTTAAAATGCCGTGGCCCTTTTTTAAAATAATCAGCCCAATCCAAATTCAATTGATCCATTACTATTATCAATTTATCCATATGAGTTATTCCAACGAAAAGGGGCTGTGAGCAGAATTACAGAAAGCCAGAAACAGAACTCGGTTACTAGGCCGGATGTCAGACAGATGAACCTCTTGACTCATGAGCTGCGAACATCAGTGGACACTGGACAGTGAGTCTCATTCATTGTTCTATTACATTTTTTTTTTGTTGGCTTTAAAAATTTGGAATTTGGAATCTGTGCTCTGTTTTGATATGTTGTGTTTGTCGTAAAAATTATTTTTCTTGTCTTGATCTGATTTTTTTTACTTTTATATTTTAGGATTTGGGTAATTTTGATTTTTGGGACTAATAAGTGTAGTGGGTTTAGATCATAACGGAACTTTTTTGGTTTGGGGATTGCTTCTAGCTTTTCTGATATTTGATATCCAAGAATATTTGGTGCATTTTTAGCTTTTATGGGAATTTTTGCCTTTGTGATCATGGAATGCTTTAACTTTGGTTAATTTATGAATTGTAGCAAAACATCACACAAGGAAATGCTAGTAACTAGTTCCCGTTCATCCTTTGAACTTTTCCTTCTTTTTTTATTTCATGTTTGAGTGAATAAATGCAGACGTCATACTATTCTCAAAATTCAGAATGTATTATTTAACTCAGCATTTGTAAGTGAAGAAATGCATTATGAAATGGTATGCCATCACTATGTCATTTCAAATTATTTGTGCAGTAGCGGAGTGAGATTTTAAGGTTTAGTTAAATATTAATAAACGACATTACTATTACGATCGTTGATTGTCGACAGTCAATGCCTCAACGGTCAATAATAAAGGTCCTTCCGCCCTAGCTGAATTTTAACCTTGGGTTCACCATTGGTTATGGCCCATGCATGTCCACCTAGACTTGTGCCTCACGAGCTCATGCGTCAATGCTTATTTTTAAGATGATCAACTATCACATAGATAAATGCACATGATGATTCGGTCTATACAAATAAGCATGCATTAGTCTATCATTAGCAACAATCACAGTAAGTTTATTTGAACCTGCTTGATCAATTAATAATATACTCGTACGAGTATAAAGTTACACTGAATCGGTCGCATGTTTATTGATTCTAACACGACAATATAAAATAATGATTTTATTTTACGCCAAATATGATTATAACTGATATAAGACATCATAGTAGAATCTTCACAAAATGGGATCAATGTGTCGTCCAAACATGCCAAAATAAAAACAACTCCCCACTACATTAAGGTGAAATTATTTAGAGTTGGTAATCCCTTACGGTCCACTACTTCTCAAGAGTAAAAAAAAAAAAAAAAGGGAATTGGATTGATTCGATCCTACGCAATGACTATTCTATCAAGTGGGAAATCAATGGGGAAGAAAATGGACCAAATCACACAGGAAGAAAACAGGGACGAGGCAGCCAATTGAAATAACTGATGCTTGAAATGGGATGCGACAGCGTTTTGGAAACTTAGTTAAGTTTTAATTGTAAAACCGTTATGTTTTAAAATCACGCTTCTTCACTGTAGATGTAGAGGGAAGCGGATAAATACCATGAAAAGGGTTTTAGAAATTTAGTTTTTGCAATCTGAAAAGTTCAGTGAATTTGTTGAACCTCTTTAACGGCTTTCTCATCTCTTTCTTCTTCATTTTTACATTTTCTCCATAACCTAAGAAAACACATTTAAGTGATCTAGGTTCTAATTTTCCAATATTTTGATGAGCATATGCAGCACAGCCAAATATTTTCAGATGTGAATAATCAACGGGATTTTTAGACCATACAGATTCAGGAATTTCAAAATTCAGAGAGCTAGTGGGAATTTTATTAATCAAGTATGCAGCCATTTTTACAGCTTCTCCCCAAAATAATTTTAGCAGGTCAGAACTTAAGAGCATGCATCTAACTTTGTTTAATAAAGTCCTATTCATTCTTTCTGCAATGCCATTTTGTTGGGAAGTATAGGTAATAGTTCTACATCTTACAATTCCAAAATCTTTGCAAAAACAATTGAATTCATAATTGCAAAATTTCAAACCATTATCAGTCCTTAAAACTTTTATCTTATGATCAGTTTGACTTTCAACTTGTGTTTTCCAGTCCTTAAAAACGAAAAAGGTTTCATCCTTTGATTTTAATAAGAAAGTCCAAATTTTCCTTGAAAAATCATCAATGATCAGAAAATAGTACTTATATTCAGATAAAGTACACATAGATGCAGGTCCCCACAAATCAGCATGTAAACATTCAAGTATTTGTTTGGATTTATGAATTCCAGGCAAAAATTGAAATTTGGCTTGTTTACCAATCAGACACTGTTCACAAGAACCAAAGTCACCAAAATTTTGATTTCCAAACACTCCTTTATTTTGTAATGCCTTTAAGCTCTTTTTACCAATATGTCCAAGTCTTTCATGCCACAGTTTTGCAAAAGAGAAATTTTCAATCAAGGCAGCAGCAGTCAAACCAAGTAAAGGTTTTGCCCTTAAAAAATATAGGCTATGTCTCTTAAGGGTGCTAATGATCAAGTCATTTTCCCTAAGAATTTTTATGTGACCTTGACCCAATTTTATGTCAAACTCTATGTCATCTAACAACCCTAGAGACACCAAATTCCTTTCCAATTCAGGTACATATCTAGTTCCTTTCAGAATTAGAATATTACCATTCTCAAGTAACTTAGGGATGGCAAAAAAACCCGACAAATCCGATACCCGCGGGGACCTGCCCCGAACGGGGAGGGGAAAACCAGCTTAAACGGGTAACGGGGCGGGGATGGGGCGGGGAATTATTCCCCGAGGCGGGGATGGGGCGGGGACGGGTAACGGGGTCCCCCCCCCCCCCCCCCCCCCGTAAAAAATTTTTTTTTTTTTTTTTTTTTTTTTTTAAGAATTCAATACTTTAAATGAACATTTTCCTTACTTTGGGGGAGAAGGTCCTAGAGAGTGGTTGAGGAAGGCTAGGAAATAAATACTTCCAGCTCCACCAAACCTCTGATGAATTGAAGTTGGGAATTGCTGAAATGTATTTGAAGGGGAAGCGAGACATTTGGTTTGATGGTTTTATGGCAAACCACCCTAATGCAGACTGGGGTGTATTTTCAGAGGAATTGTGTAGGAGATTTGCAGACAACTCAGGGAAGGAAGTGATTGAAACCTTCAGCAAGATAAGGCAGGTGGGGTCTATAGTTGAATACCAAGAGAAATTTGAAGAGTTGGAAGCACGTGTGATACTAATCTTACCCCATGTTCCTGAATCCTACTACATATCTATTTTCGCAAGTGGGCTGAAGGGGAAAATAAGGTCTATGGTCAAGATGATGAAGCCCGATACCTTAGCCAAAGCTTTTGAAGTTGCAAGCCTCCAAGATTATACTATTTTGGCCATCAACAAGTTCCAAAAGCCCAAAAGTTTTGTGCCTAGTACAAACAGATGGAGCTCTCACCCTACTAAACCTCCCGATGAAGTAAAACCCATCGAGACAACTACCAAACCTAATAGAATATCCAGCAACTATAAAACCATTACCCTAACAGACTTCCAAACCAAAAGGAAATTGGGGTCAATGCTATAAATGTGATGAAAAGTATACCTTAGGCCATGTTTGTAAAAACTGATCCATAAACTTCTTATTGGTGGACGAGGATGAAGATGGTGAACCTAATGAAGGAAATAAACCAGAATCTGAAGAAGAACAAGAAAATGAAGGAGTGATGGAAATATCAGTCAATGCTTTGGTGGGGAACTTGAAACACAGAACCATTAGAGTTCCTAGGGTAATTGAGGAAAGGAAAATATCAATCCTAATTGATAGTGGAAGCACCCATAGTAATCTGGATGAAAAACTGATCAAAGAACTAAATTATGTCACTGATGAAGCAAACAAGATGATAGTTAGGGTGGCAATGTGACAAACTGGAAAGTAGGGCTGTGTGTCAACTTGTAGTTTGGAAGGTACAGGGCTGGGAATTTCAATACAGGCTTAGGAGCCTCAAGTTGGCTGGGAGTGACATGGTCTTAGGGGTAGATTAGATGAGCCAATTTGGTCCAATCACCTTTGACTTTGAACAAGGGTGTGTCAGGTTCAAATTCTTCAAAAGGGAAATTAACTTGAAGAGAGTAAGTCCCAAACAGCCTGCCAAGATGATAGGGACAGAAAAGATGACAAGAATGCTTACCAGAGACTCTTATGGAATAATGGGACAACTATGTACTATCAAGGAGGAACAAGTGGAAAACATACCTGGCAGAGTGTTAGAGCTAGTGCATCAATTTGTCCAGGTGTTTGAAGAGACAAATGAACTACCACCTCCAGGTCACATGACCATTACATTCCCTTGAAAGAAAGAGCATAACCATTCAAAGTCAGGCCTTATAGGTGTTCTTTTATTCAGAAAACAGAGATAGAAAGTTGGTACAGGAAATGTTAGAGAGTGGTATAATCCAAACCAGCAATAGCCCATTTGCTTCCCCAGTCCTATTGGTTAAAAAAAAAAGATGGATCGTGGAGGTTTTTTGTAGACTACAAACAACTAAACAGCCTAACAGTCAAGGATAAGTTCCCAATGCCCCTCATTGATGACCTCTTGGACGAACTTCATGGATCCAAGTACTTTTCAAGATAGACCGCAGGGCTGGTTATCATCAAATTCGAGTTACTGAAAGGGACATTCATAAAACTGCCTTCAAGACACACCAATGTCTTTATGAGTTCAAGGTTATGCCATTTGGGCTTACCAATGCCTGAACAACTTTTCAGAGTTTGATGAATGAGGTGTTCAAGAGTCAATTAAGGAAATACTTGTATTTTTTGATGATATATTGGTGTATAGTCCTGATTTGGGGTCACATTGTCACCATCTAAACACAGTAATGGAGATGCTACAGAAACACAAACTTTTTGCTAAGGAGACCAAGTGCAGTTTTGGCCAGCCACAGGTGGAATACTTAGGCCACATAATTAATTATCAAGGAGTATCAGCTGGTCCAAGTAAGGTGAAATCAATGGTGTACAAGCCAAAGCCCATGAACATCAAACAACTGAGGAGATTCTTATGGCTAACTGGATACTACAGAAACTTTGTTAAAGGGTATAGAATGATTGCAAAGCCTTTGACCGATTTGCTGAGGAAAGATAGCTTCCGGTGGACAGAGACATCTGATCTAGCATTTGAACAACTCAAATAAGCAATGATTCAACCCTTGTACTAGCACTACCTGATTTTCAAAAGGATTTCATTATTGAAACTGATGCCAGTCAGAGGGGAATATGGGCTGTACTAATGCAGGATAAGAAACCCCTAGCATACTTGATCAAAGCAATTGGAATGAGGAACATGAGAATGTCTATCTATGAGAAAGAACTCTTAACCCTAGTCACATTGGTTGGAAAATGGAGGCATTACTTGGAGGGTCATCTTTCATTGTTAGAACTGACCATCAGTCTCTAAAATATTTGTTGGAACAGAGGATCACCTCGCCTTTGCAGCAAAAATGGCTCACCAAACTATTGGGACTTGATTATGAAATTTTATATAAAATGGGGACCGATAATTTGGTGGCAGAAGCCTTATCTAGGAGACATGAAGAAAGTCGAAAAGTACATGGCTTACTATTATAACTCCTGCATGGGTACATGAAGTCACAAACATCTATACTGATGATGTGTTTGCTAAAGATAAGATCCAAGCCTTATTACTAAACCCAGATTCTAATCCCAACTTCAGTTACAACAATAATATACTGATATATAAATGCAGAATGTACATTGGTACATGACGAAAAATTAGATCCAAAATCATGCAAAACATACATGGATCCCACTTAGGAGGAAACTCAGGCATACATAACAACATACACAGGGCAAAATAACATTTTTATTGGTTATGAATGAATTAGCAGGTAAAGACTGAGGTGTTACAATGTGAGGTGTGCCAGAAATGTAAAGGTGAAAATGTTCCCTACCTTGGTCTACTGTAACCCTTACCTGTTCCTTTGCATGTTTGGAGTCATATTAGTTTGGATTTCATTTAGGGGTTACCCAACTCAGGGGGCAAGGATACTATAATGGTGATTGTGGATAGATTTACTAAGTGCGACCATTTTTTAGCCCTCTCACACCCATTTAAAATAGTAACGGTGGCAAAGACGTTCCTGGATTCGATTTTTAAACTTCATGGCTTCCCACAAAGCATTATATCTGATAGAGATAAAGTATTCACAAGCAGATTTTGGTAAGCGTTGTTTAGGTCGCTGGGTACACAACTTCACATTAGCATGGCCGATCATCCCTAATCAGATGGGTAGACAGAAAGGCTCAACCAATGCCTTGAAATGTGCCTCAGATGTATGACTTACCAACAACCTAAACAATGGGAAAATGACTATCACTAGCTGAATGGTGGTACAATACCACCTACCATTCTTTTATTAGAATGACACCATTTGAAGCTCTATATGGGATCAACCACCACACTTGGCGCTCGGTACTTACCAACAATCTAATATGGCAGCGGTAGAGGACCTGTTACAGCAAAGATACAAACTCAACCAACAGTTAAAGGAAAACCTTTCACAGGCAATTGCTAGGATGAAAATGTATGCAGATAGAAATAGAACTGAAAGATCTTTTACTGAAGGTGACTGGGTATTCCTAAAGCTTCACCCCTACAGACAACATTCAGTAGAAAATAGGCTAAATCAGAAGTTGGATGCAAGATACTTCGGGCCATTCAAGTTAGTAAGAAGGTTGGGACAGTGGCTTATCAATTGTCATTACCTGCGGGGTCCAAGATTCATTCGATTTTCCATGTTTCCCTTTTGAAGAAGAAGTCGGGAGACAAAGCGATGTCGTATCATAATTACCAGCTGAACCTCAAGCTGTTCATCTTGTACAACAACTCTTAACCATCTTGCAAACCAGGCTGGTCCTAAGAAGAACCTGTTCAGCTGTACAAATGCTAATTCAGTGGATTGACCTTTCACCAGAATGTGCAACCTGGGAAGATGCAGAGTGGATTAAAGCTCAGTTTCCTTCTTGTAGATCTTGGGGACAAAATCAAGGTGAGAGGGAGGGTTGTCAAGTGGAAAATCAATGCGAAAGAAAAGGGACCAGATCACACAGGAAGAAAACGAGGAAGAGGCAGCCAATTGAAATAACTGATGCTCAAAATGGGATGCGATAGCGTTTTGGAGACTTGGTTAAGTTTTAATTGTAAAACTGTTTTATGTTTTAAAATCACGCTTCTTCACTGTAGATGTACAGGGAAGCAAGATAAATATCGTGTAAAGGGTTTTGGAAATTTAGTTTTTGCAATCTGAAAAGTTCAGTGAATTTGTTGAATCTCTTCAACAGCTTTCTCATCTATTTCTTCTGCATTTTTATGTTATCTCATTCCCCATTCTATTTTCTATTTTGATTGGTTTCATATCCAGCTAACCCAGCTGGAATTATCCAATTTCTGTGTTATGGTGGTTGTGAAGTTGTAGTTGGAGTTCCGGTCGTGGCAAATTCCCTTCATTTTCCTTTTCCGTTCTTATCTGATCCCATTAACAAAAGACGGGACTGATTAGCAAGATGTGGTGCTCCTTTGATCGATTGTTTGTTCTTGCGTTAACCCAATTTTGAGTTGCGATTTACCGATGACATCTTCCAATGCAGCGACCCGAATTTTAAAATGCAAATTTTATAATTTAAATCATGTCGCTACGACGTTTAACGTCAAATTTAGAATTTATTTTACTTCCGTCAAGTTTTCTAGCAAAAACATTTAATATAACAATTCAAAAACGATCTTTAATCTTAAAAATTCAATATTTTCTTATTGGATCGAATTTTACACCCAATATCTATTTTAAATTACTCTAGGTCCAATATTCTTCTTTGACCCAAGTCCATTAACAGCCCAATCAATTATCCAAACTTTGGAGTATATGTTTGCAGGACTCAGTACTATCAAAACCTAAAAACATTCATTCCACCTCCAATTTCACTCTCACGGCTGAAACCTTCACCAGGAATCAAGACAATCATCTCAAGGTAAATTTTTTCGACATTGGAACAATTATTTTCCTTAATTCCATCATCATCTTCTTCTAATCCATTAACCCACTGCAACAGTTCATCCGTTCTTCCGATTCCACATTGCAAATTCAAATCAGTAACTCACTCTCTAAAAATCGGTGCGGGTAACTTATTCGAAAAATTAATTTTCAGCTTCTTTGGAATTCTATAATCACCATTCTTCTCTCTCTATATATATATATATATATATATATATATATAGTAACTCACTCTCTAAAAATCGGTGCGGGTAACTTATTCGAAAAATTAATTTTCAGCTTCTTTGGAATTCTGTAATCACCATTCTTCTCAATATATATATATATATATATATATATATATATATATAAAGAGGAAGTCAAAAACGAAACCCCTAGATTTAATACCGTAAGTTGAGTTTGGAAGTGACCTGCAACTCAATTATCTTGCTCTTGCCATTAGCCTTCCTTTCTCCGACCTCAATTTTAATTGAAAACCATTAATATGTAAAATCCAATTTGGAATTACGTTGGATTTGAAACTGGAGGCCTTCAGGGACGTGAAAATAGAATTGGGGATGGGGGGTTTGGTTATAAATAGGGGAATTTCATTTTTAAATCCTCAACTTTGGCCAAAAGTTTAAGTTAGTCCTCTATTTGATTTTTATTCTTTTACAATTCCTAAAGTTTATGTATTCTTGAAATTAAATATATAATATTTTCTAATTTTATCATATTGACCATAAACATTCTAATTTTGATAATGAGACCCCAAATATTTAAAGAATTATCAAATTACTCATTTTCTTTACTTTCAAAAAGTTCAATCAAGTCCCTAAAAGTTTTAAAGTATTAATTAGGACTTAGTATCCTAAATTATATTAATTTTGTTCTTACTAGACGAGATCGCAGGAAAAGTTTAAAGCACGGTAACATCACATCAGTTCAATTTCAAGAAAAAATTTCAAGACTTTGAGGTGGGGTTTATATTTAAGCAATTGTGATTATTTTTGTCCATGTTAATTCTTGATGTGTGATTTTGATTGTGATAAAATACTTATACATATGAAAAGGTTGCCAAGGACCGTAAATAGGTTCGAGATCGAAAGTGAGTCCTTGGAGGTGTCCCACAGTGCAAAATTGTTATGCGCTTATAACATGTTGTCAGGGACCGTAAATAGGTCCGAGATCGAAATTGGGTCCTTGGGATGTCTCACAGTACATATTTCTACAGTATGTTGTATTGGTATTATATTCATAATTTAATTTCATGTTTAGATTTAAGTTGGACTGGTTGCTATTTCCCCACCGAGTATAATTCGTTATGCTCACCCCAATATTTTTTCACCATTTCAGTTTTAAGGAGTTAGGCAAGGCAAGGCAATGAGTGGGGCAACCTTGATTAAATAATAGACCATTTAATTTATAAATTTTTGAAACTAGTATTTTAAGAGCCGGTTTCCATTATATCTTAAATCTCAAATTTTAGTATTTTTCCAAATTGAGGCAATTTACTTATTATATTTGGTATTGACTTTTGGATGAGTAAATTATTCAAATGATGTTTCCGCATTTAATATTAAATTGCTATAGTTTTGAAAATAAATAAATAAATAAATATTCTCGCATTTTAACGTTTATTGAGGAAAATTATTTACATGATATTTTGACTTAAGTAGCGCCTCGTGTTAATGGAAATTGGGGCGTTACATCCAATATCAATGGATTATAGATATATGAACAAAGATAGTATATATTTACCCTCCCTCACGGCCTCAAGTTTGTGAAATACTAGTATGAGCTATTAGGGTTTATATAAGCAATGAAAAGCTCCAAATCGATGGATTCCCAGTATGAATTTGATAGAATCTTAAGATTTTATAAGACAATGGTCACTTAAATCGGATATTTCAACATAGGTTTTGGGGTGGGGGGGGGGGGGGTGGAAGAAATTAAGGATTTGTGAAATCGCATGAGTGGATAAATCGATTCATTCACGAAATATATGATGTAAAACAAGGTTCGCTTCATTTGAAGATAGAGATGATTGTGGTGTATTGGTGAAACTTTTCAAATATTGGGGGATTCTTTATTTTGTGTTCAAAGAGAGAGCCATTTATTTGGGGATTAATTTTGGCAATAATAGGGGTGCAGCTGGGGGCATGTTTGGGGGATCAATTGATGGCCTCAAATCGTGAAATTGATAGAGAGGCAATTATGTAATATTTACTTTTACTGCATAAAATGTAGTATATTTGGTATTAAAAAAATAGTAGTATAAAATGAATAATTTATAAAAAGTATGTGTATGATGTAATTTCCACTTCTATATGTATGCTGCCTTCCCTTTGCCGTGACTGAGTGTATTATTGCTATTCTTCCTCCCTCGGTGAAATTGGTGTCGGCTTTGTGCTTACCTTCACTATGCCTTCTTCATCTTCTTTCTTGGCCTGTGTAGCTGCAATAACAACCTTATTGTGTGTCTTAAGTGGGTATAATTAAGCAATCGGAGTTTTGGTTCGATTTTTGTCTCGACTTGGTTGAGGTGTTTGATTGTTGGAGTTGATACTGAGCCCGGAAAACACCTTTGGTGATCGAGACTTCCGCTACATATATGAACAAATTAATGTTTCTCCTTTCGATTATGATTCTAGCACCAACTTTTGACCGAGGATAAAAAAATTTTAGGAGTTGAGAATGAAACAAAAAGGAAAAAGATTCATCTGTAATCGGAAAAAAATGCAGTTATATTGAAAAGATAATTATTACACTGACAATATATTGAATGCTTCCTTGATGTCTATGTATATCCATATATGTTTATAGTACCTATGTCGATTATGCTAAAGAAGCAGATGTTGGTAGCAAATGATTTTTCAAGTTTATTCTAAACTTGTTTATTTAAAATAAAGTATAAGAATCACTTATGTAACATATTAAGTGAATTATAAAAACACAAGGTTCCTATTGCCAAGGAACATAACAAGTGATGATGTAATAAGTTACCTCAACAATTGACCATGCATTATTAACTACTTACTATAATCCATGAACTTGGCATACATTTGGTTAACTCGACAAGGGCCCACTACAGAGAGATGCAAAGGCTAGATTTTAATGCAAAAACGTTACAAGTTAAACTCACCTACCAAAAGTGAAAAGAAACAATTAAAAGTTGAAAAAGCATTCATTTGGTGATAAAATTAATTTTTATTGGATACTATTTACATTAGAAGTCAACGTAACACACCCCACAAAAAAATTATATAAATACAAGTGTTTTGGATGTGTTTCAGATATGTGCTTTCATATTAAACGCTTTCAATGTTAACTTTTCAAGAGATTTTTACTCTTTCTTTTTCCATATCTATTTCCATCAAGCACTCTTAAGACTGTCATTTTCGTTGTCGAAACATTTGTTATTGGAGTTTGGAAGCTTAATTGAAGCACTTCTATGGCTTCATATTCAAACACGATACCAGAAGTCAATGTTTTGCTAGTTGAACATGACACTAATCATCTTATTTCAGCAAAGCAAATGTTGGAATTCTTTTCATATAAAGGTAAAAGATTTTAATGATTAAATTTTATTTCAACTTTTAAGTTTAAATCATTACAAGTATATATATATGATAGATGAACAATCAGGATTTTATTTTTTCTTTGAACTGACCTTGAATATTCTTGCATTATGTTTTGCTCCCACAATCAGATTGTTTTTCTTAAAAAACATCTTCATCTTGATTGACATGTGTTTTTGAGAGGACTAAGTTGAAATAGGTCGAGTACATCGACTATAAATCGATTTTTATTAATATTTTATTGTCAATATAACGGCTATAAATCTTCGTTTCGCGCCATATTGTGTATTTAAATATTCACGTGGTTAATGTCAAAGCATACCTTTTCGAAAGTAGACAAATAGGTCATACATGATTTTCTAAGTCATACATATTTTCCGTGTTCTTTAATTGTACAAATACAAATGATTTCTTTATGTTGTAAACTGAAAACACAAATTATAAAATTGGATAGAAGTAAATGTTTCTTGGACATCTCATAACGATTTTAATTACTTCTCACTTAAATTGTTTGTTTTGTAGTGAAATGTGTTGAATATGCCTCGACTGCTTTATCGATGTTATCAAATGGGAAGGTTCAGTTTAATATTGTGATGGCAAATATCAACTCACCGGACTCATGCACTTTCAAGCTTCTCCAAGAAGCATATAAAATGGATTTGCTAGTGATTTGTGAGTGTTACTGTTTATATTTGTCCTTTTGAAAGTATAAATTTTTCCTTAATTTTCATTACTGTAAAATCCACGGCTACATTATTGATTATACTGACTTTGTTTTTATTTAAGTGATGTGCGATAACGATGATGATATGATGGCAAGTAGTGCTTTAGAAGAAGGGGCCTTTCTTTTTCTCAAAAAACCAGTTAAAATGGAGAATGTAATGTATCTATGGCAACATGTGTGGAGGGAGAAGACATGGAAAACTAAAGAAAAAGAACAACTTCGAGAGATGGTGGCTTACAACACAATGTGCTATGGCTTTGCGACTGAAGAAGAAATTCAAATGGAAAATGTTATGAGTGATGACAAAGACGACGTTGAAAATGGGGACAAATCAAGCAAAAAAGCTAGAATTAGAAATGTTTCGATAGAATGGACTCAAGAACTCCATAACAAATTTATGGATGCTGCCATTCAACTTGGTGAAGGAAGTAAGCCTTTTCTCACTGGAATTTTAAGATTCGAATCATTATGATCTTACCATTGTGTGTATATGTGCGCGTGCAATTGTGTAGGTATGTAAATATATACCATATGTGTGAGCACGTACACAAATGATCCACTCTAGCAACCGGACTTGTCTATTTATATATTCCGACTTTTTTCTGGTCCCACGTACAGTTTGGAGGCCATGCCCCACCCAGCAATCAGGGTGCGGATGCTCTATCAACCCTATTTTCTTTTAACCAGGAAGGGGAAGGGGAAGGGGAAGAGGTTTTTTTTTTTTTTTTGTGATAAGAAGGATCTCCGGGACAATTTCTGGTTGCCTTTATTTCGAGAACACTTGTAGGCGTATCATTGTTCTAGCCTGCGTGTGGATACCAATTACATATTATGCGAGCATGTATATGCGTATACTATGCGCGTGTGGGCTTAAATGGGTGCACTTATATCTTGAGTAGGATGCTACCCCGAGGAGATCCTTGAGCTCATGAACGTACCTGGTCTTACAAGAATGCAGGTGGCCAGCCATCTCCAGGTTAGTTTATTGCAGCCCAAACATGATGATTCAAAATTTGTATGAAAGTGTGTGTGATGATAATTATAGCCCTTGTTTGGGCTCTATTTTCTTCAAAAATGCATTTTTTTCAAAACTCATCTTCAGCTGCTCATTCTTCTATAAAATAATATTACACGTACACTCCTTGACCGTTTATGGAACATGGTAAGAATTAACCTAATACTGGTGTTTTGCGACTTTCCAAAGACATGTACTATTAGTATAAAGTCGTGTACGAACTTAAGTCACTCATAAATACAATAACTTATCCACTAAAAAAAGTTACATTAATATTTGGTTTTGCATATTCATGTTTTCATTCCATCAAGTTGATGGATTCATTTAGTCCATGCATATATTAAAAAACTCTAGATTTCTCTTTCTAAATTTTAATGATTTCTTGTATCATGCTCTTAATGACTCCAGGGGTGGGAAAGGAATAAATTGAAAACAGGCAATAACATGTTTATAATTTGATACTTCTTCTCTCTAGATGTTACAAAAGATCTTGACAATTGACACACCTCGTCTTAATATTTCCTTTTTCTTTTCTTAGAAATGTCGTTCTCGGAGTTGGCGACCACCAGAAGAGCGAAAAAGTCACGCTGTTAATAACTTGGCATCGCCCAAGATCGAGGCTACCAAGCCAAGACCAAGAAAATATGGGTCTATGCCTATTTTAACCAAACATTCTGAGCAAAAGAATCTCCAAATCCAAGAAAACACAGAGATAATTCAAGATCCACAAATCTATGATCCAATGAATAATAATAACGTTTTGTTAGAAAATTATCCTCAACTTCCTCAGGTTGAACCCCTACAAGATTTAAGTGGATACACATTTGCTCGAGTCAATGTTGCAGCGCCTTACACTGAACTGCCTGGAACTAATTTACAAATAGTGCCTGCAGATGACCTATTTATGTTTGGTTTCAATAGTGTCACCAGTGAAAACTTACAAGCAGATATTGATCAGCTGTATTACCCTGGCCAGGTTAGTCTTAATTCCATCTATATATCTTTGAATATTTCTGGTATCCTCGACTAAACATGACAACAAATAATTATCTATTTTTCTTGTTTATTCATGTTTAACATTCAAAACATGCTTTAAATATAGCACTACTTTGTATTTATACATAGTATTGAACTGTAATAGACAGAAATCGAGTGTGTAACGTATTTTGTAAGAACTTGTATGTATTAATTGCTGATAATGTTTCATTAACTTTTCTCACATATGCATATATGCAGATATCTGTCAACCCTAACATGCCAAGCACTGATAAATGGAGTCTGGTGGCATCAAATGGGCAAATGAGACACAATGCAGATCCAATATGATCATTGATCAGGGAAAGAATAATAATTTCAAAAAGAATAAATATGTAGGATTGAACTTCTGCAAAAAGAAAAGAACAAATATATTATCTTAATCTAAGTAGATAAAAGGTGCAGCTAATCCATCTATGCTCTATATATAGAAAACAAAAATCAATATGCAATGCCATTGTTCTATCTTTTTCTTTAACCTTAATGACAAGTTGGCATTCATCAAGAAATATATTTTTACTAAAATTTTAAAGTTTCTCTATATGTTTAGGCGCAATATTGACGTGATACCTTTTCTTTGATAAAGTACATTCAAAAGCTAAGCCCGACATTACCGTCAAGGACATTTACGAGTTCATGAATTATTGTCGACGAACAAAATGATACATATGATTAGCTTGTTCAACACAAATGGTTTACATGTAACTACATGCCTCCATCTCGAGCATACAAAATTTTTAAGTCATATATAAAATAATTCAACCATAGAAATACTATATATATATAACTTGTTGACCCAAAAAAATGAATCAACAGATACCGGGCTCACTCATGCCAAGTTAAGTACGATTCCGACGCGTTCCTACCGGAATGATGACGGTAGCATGAAGAAGATGGACGCGGGAAATACTTTGCGGCGAGAGACAAAATTGTTCAAACTCCGACGGGTGGAACGAAAGCAATCGCGCTAACAACGATCACCCGATTGAAAGTAAACTAATCTATGTAATAACAAATAAGAATATGTGGAAGGATAGATGAAATGTTAATATATTTCTTTCAAGAGTTCAAGTGTATGTCTCAAATATATGATTATACGTTTTTTCCATCAATGATCCAACCTCATTCCTTAATTACAAAGAGAACCTATTTATAATGCATTGGCTGACGTGGTGACCGTTGGATCGGAACCACGTGGCCTCATCTCCCTAACTAAGGCTTCACATCATTGTCTATTCATACAATTAATACATTGATAAAGGGCCAGTCACCCTATACAACATGCTGACATACTGACAAACTTTACTACAAGTGTTACATCAATCACTTCTAATAGATCTTCAAATATATTACAAAAGACAGCGTCGGCTTCATGAGCTTCGGACTAGTTTGAGAGCCTCAGAGAGATCTTTTGAGGTAGTTCTCTAAGTGGAGAGCTTCAACTCCTTTTTTTGCTTCTTTAGACAGTGTGTCAGCAAGCACTTCAGCTTGTAGAGCAAGGACTTCGGTTTTGAAGTCCGCTTCAGCAAGCACTTCCGCTTGTAGAGCAAGGACCTCGATTTTTGACCTCATTGGTCTTTGTTTGACTTTTTGTTGACTTTCTGCCTACGTGACTTGTGATCACGAGGCACTTTTCTTTGAGTCTCGAAGGTGATGCATAACAATAATCTTCCAAGTCTAGGTATGATTATTTATATAATGTATGGACTTGAATAAAATTTTTGTAGGGGGTATATTTCATTTAAAATGTCCCTGACTTGTGCAGACCCTCTGCAGGTGTTGTCCGAGGTGGTTTACTTGGTAATACTTTACCTCCTGGAACAATTCTGGGAAGGGGGTACTTGAGGTAGAGTAATTCCGAAATTGTAACATCTGAAGTTGTATATATCTGAAGCGCTAGCTGAACTTAAGTTTCTGGATTTAAGTACATTGAAGTGTATGAGCTGAGGCTCTTTAGTACTTTAGGCAGTTCAATTTGCCTTCCGCTTTCCTTCGCATCCTCTCATGGTAAAGCTTTCCTAACAACTTTAGTTGTTAAAGGCACGTGCCACACTTCGTTGAGTACAGATGTGGTCTTCTTTGGGACCTAGCTCCTCGTCGAAGTTCCCGCGTGTCTCTTCATAGGGACAGATTCTCTATGAAGAGGCTTCCCCTATGAGTCTTTCTCATTAGGAGGTTCTTTTATTTTTGATAAGTTTGCTTCTCTTCGTAGGGACGGATTATCTATGAAGAGGCTTCCCCTATGAGTCTTTCTCATTAGGAGGTTCTTTTATTTTTAACTTTACATAGTCAATAACTTTTCTGAGCATGAGGTTGAGCGGTTCGTCCCGAAACAAACTCGAGCCGTACATGAGTCGAGGTTTGACGAGCTACTTTTGACACCCCTAGTTCCACAGACGAGCCCGAGTCGTTCATGAGTCGAGCTTTGATGAGCCGATGAGTTACTCAAACCTTTTTGACACCCCTAGTTCCACAGTTTACAGATTTAGTTTTGATATGACATTTCACAATATAATTTCATGTCACAACCCCGTTGTAGCAAATTGTAAGCATCTCGCCGGGTATTTTTCAATACTCATCCCCTCTATACTTTTCAAGTTCAAGGTAATAATTAAGCTTGGATGGCAAATGGATTTGCGAGAGCACTGATCGTGGGTCGTATTCTTGAGAATTAAAGTTTAAACCAAAATGTTGTCGTTTATCCATATATTAGTCTTCAGTTTCAAGTTCTAGTTGAACTTTTGGTAGATGTAATATTGAACACTAATTCTACTTGTATCGAAGTGGTTGACCGAAGTGGTTGACAACCACTCACAGTGGTGAACCCCACTGTAATTAAAAAAAGAAAAAAAATTATCCCCCCCCCCCCCCCCCGGTACAAGTAGCATCTCTCAATATTGAATTGGTTGATTGAGATCACTATTCGATTTTATTTTTGAGTTCGTATAATCGATTGTGATGTTTTCCGTACACTGCGATGGGTTGTACCCGATAGCAGATTGTGGTTAAAGTTTGAAAATGTTCGTACGGCCTTATAATTTTGAAATCTTTTTTCCTGCAAGCTTTTATTCCAAAAGTTTTATTCTACTATTTTCCCGTAAGTTATTTCTCATTTTCTTTACCAGTTAGCCCATGTTTGACCCACATTATTTTTTTCACTGTCATTCTTCTACTCATTTTCAACCACACATTTTTCAATAAAATAATATTTTCCATCACATCAATAACTTTTCCTTCATTTTCAATCACATATTCCCCATCACATCACTTCAAAAAAATGCATTCTCTCATTTTAATATATTAATAATGTGGGTCGTATTCTTGTGTTTGGTCTTCAATTGTGTAAAGTACACAAATTTTTGATAAATTACAACCTTATCGAATAAAATTTTTCAATAGAACATAACTCAATTGAACAGTTATGGCAAACAAGGCAAGCTTGTCGATTGTTTGTAAAACTAACCACCACGTTATCCCGATTAATTACCTTCAAGGACAATAAATCAATATATGTGACAGATATATAAAAGAAAGACTCCTTATGTCGACAATATTATTGATTAAAAAATATATTATATCCTGGATATTCTTCTAGTAGGACTACCACTAATGAATGGAGCATCAAGAATTCTAACTTGTAAAATCATAAGAAGATGAACAAAGTACTTACAAGTTCACTTCCTTTTAAATAATACCATAAAAACAAAGTCTCATAAATCCAAATTAAAATTAAAAATCTATTTGACTCATTTTTACAAGCATAATATTGAATGCAAAAGCCACACTCCAAAAACATAGTTTACAAAACTTAATATTAAAACTTATATTTCAATACATCAAACTAGTGCTGGTTGATGAGAGATGCTTCGGAGAAAAATAAAATAATATAAAGTCAAACTCATTTAAGGCGTTCTCTCAATTTCAATAAAATGCTAACAGATCAAGCCTATGTTTAATGAATATTAAAATTAGATTTTTAATAGTATTTTTAATAGAAATTGATGAAATGTGTGAATAAAAGTTGTGGAATCCATAAAATATGTGGTTAAAATTAATTGTTAACTTCGATTTAGATTAAAATCTATATTTTAATTCTTACCAAACATGAGCTTGAGTATGAATTAGCGATAAGAAGATATAATGATAGAACTTATAACATGGTCTTAAAAACTAAGTTCATTAACAAATTAAAACAATCTCTCTTTCAACTCAATAATAACTTATCAAGAGATTGATTAAGTATTTCCTACGGTTAGATATTTGAAAAATGCTAAATGTAGATGGGAGTTGCACGCCCCTCACAAGGGGGGCCCACGGTGATTAAAATAATTGTGGGCACGGGAGTGTCAAGACGTGTAGCAAAGCTCTAGATATTTTCAATGTACCAATCTACATTATAAGATATTTTTAATCAATTATAGTGCTGAGTGCTCCAACAATGAGAGGGTAGGAGTCACTTTCGAGAATAGGGACTTCTTAGAGGTCGTACTTTTATACATGGTCTTGGGTTAGGGAAAGTGGACAGCCCCACCCCACCCCACGCTACCCCACCGCCAAGACCAAGGTTCTTAGGGATTGAAGATGGGGGACCAAAGTTGAAGGGGCATGTCAACACTCCAACCGACTGGGCCTTAATGGGGTACAGGCAGACAAAGTTTCGTGGCTTAGGACAGTGACTTCCATTATAATGCAGGACCAAAACTAAATAAAATTTTCGATGCCCATATCTTTTCCAATCTAAGTGAGTGAAATATATGAGAAGACACCAAGGAATGGGCCTCTTGAAACTCATATTCCAAACACGGCATAAGCTATTTTTATACCCTTGTACTGTTGTACATATAAGTTGAAAATTTGCACACACATTGGACAGAACGTTATGGACAAGTATCGAGTTCCCCACCCCTACCTACCCTACCCTACTCACCCCATGTGCGATATGACATTTGTCAATGAACTGTTCATTCAAGTAATCTATGTTTAATTATCGAAAAAATTAGGACTATGTCCCGTCAAATTTTTATGTGGTTAGTAATGTTTTAGGTCCACAATTTATTTATATTTATGAATCTGCATTCCCACTTAATCAAATTAAAATCGCAACGCAAGTTTCACATCACTAAAAGTTAAATGAAACATCGTCTAATCGCCCAACATTTGTATCCAATTCAACTGAAATTGGCATGCAATTTTAATGCTACGTCGATTATCCTATTACATAATAATGTTTAGCGGCCTATGACCATATAACGTGAAAGATTGAAAAGTTTAAACCTATTTTTTTCCTTAATTATCGTATATATCCAGAAGATCAATATAAATTAGACTATCACTATGAATTTACACTTGGGTATTGTATGTAATCTTAAAAATATAATGCTAACCTCGAGATTCAACATTTTTTATAAGATAAAAATGCACCGAGACTCACGATATACGTGTACGCTATAGAAAATCTCTAGAAAAAATCATAAGAACTAAAAGGAAGTGAAATCTTTCCACGTACATAATATTTCGTCTCATTTTTCAACCACATTAATTAATCCAATCAGTCGACAAAAAAAATTCAAGAAATAGGCTTGAATATTAATACATTTATTGGCCGACACCAGCTCGTAAATCTTCTAACTCTCTATCTCTAAAACCAAACACGGGTCACTTCACTTCACTTCACTTCTCTTCTCAACTGAACCGTCCTATTCCACGGACCGTACGGTGTACCATGGTCCCAATAACTGCCACGTGATTTTACCACTAACCCTGCTGTCAGAAGAAAATGTAAGAAAATCTGAATCTAATTTTGATAATTCTTGTAAGAAAATGTCAAATTTGGCACCAAAATGTTCATTATACCCTTAATGAAGGGGAAAAAAAATCATATTTTTTATTTGGTTGCGTCCATAAGGCAGTGAATTTGCTTCCATGATAAACTAACATAATATGCAATTATCCACTTATTCCATTTTTTGCAGGTTGACCAATTGAAGATTCGAAGAAAAGGAAGATGATGAATTTAGCATTATTTAAGAAATATATATAATATTATATTTATTGCAAACATTACATCTACTATCATGTATCTCCTATTTGTGCGCGCTAACCATGGTGAACTAGTGGGAGATTGGTTTTCATTGTTATGCATTTCATTGTTCTTAACATTTGAAACATAATTCTTGACATTGGATCTCTAAACATCTCGATACTAAAACTTCATTTGTCAAGAACGATGTTTTCGGATTGAGAGAAATTAACATTTAATGCATGAATTGACATTGCTACTTTTTCAAATGTCTAGTATAGTTTATGTGTCAACCTCATAGCTCATATATCAATATTCTATTTTTCAATACAAATTCATAAAAAAAAAATTTTATGGTGGAATTTGAAAATTGAAATTACTAAGGGCCTTTTGTTCTAAATTTTAGTAAAATAGACACAAATGGAACAAATTTGGGACATTTTTGCAAATGATAATGTGAGATGGATATTTTTTGCAATTTTCTTGTTCCAATAACTGCCACTGATTTTACCACTCTAACCCTGCTATCAGGAGAAATAATTTCATAGGGGTTGTTTAGTAACTTCATCTTGAAAACGTTGCTACCATAGTATTGGGTTTAAGAGATATTTTAAAATAAGCACTTTTCTATTTATAAAATATCCGATAGAAATACCTTGGAAGATTTTCTGTGGATATTTGTCACTTGTCAGTGTGCTCAGCTACTCAAAATTCTTTGAACAAAGTCACTCACTGAGTCGGCAAATGTGAGCACTTGCCGGAAAATAATGGAAGACGTATGTGCAATCGGAGGCGTCGAGGGAGACAGGAAGCTGAGGCCTCACCACCACCAGCAAGCACTGAAGTGTCCTAGGTGTGATTCTCTCAACACAAAATTTTGTTATTACAATAATTATAACCAATCTCAGCCGCGCCACTTCTGCAAGAGCTGCCGGCGGTATTGGACTAAAGGCGGTATCCTCCGTAACGTCCCCGCCGGGGGCGGAAACCGGAAGACGAGCAAGCGCTCCAAACCGAAAAAGGAACGCAAATCGAATTCACGTTCGAGCAGCGAGAGTTCCAGTCTCACCGCCGCCGTGGCTGCCACTCCAACCTCGGCCAACTGCAACATCGGCTCCACTACTGATTTAGGTTATAACTTTCCTGAATCGAAGTTTTATAATGTGAATCCGAATCCACAGGCTACGGCTACAAACCCTAGCTTTGATTCACAGGCGGTGGTGAATCAACCATCGGACTGTCAGATTTTCACCGGCATCGGAAGCTTCACGAGCCTGGAAAATATGCAATGGTTTAACACAGCCGACATTTCCACATCGTTCGATCCGCTAGAGCAAGCTTCGATAGTAGAGAATCCTAGCTCGGCGATTATTGATCACACAGTTAATCAGATTGACTTCGAAGAGGAGAATCTAATGACTGACGGCGGATTTTCGGCGGCGCTAGATTGGAGAACCGTCGGTGAAGGGCCTTTTGATTTCACTGGGACCGTTGATCAAGCTTACTGGAGCGATCAATCTCTTAATTATCTTCCATAAATTACTCTGTAAGATTTTAATACAGAATTACATAAATGATTTTTATATATAATATAAAAAGAGAAAATAGTTTGATGTCATTCGATTTTCTGATTGATAAAAATATATATATATTTAGTTATTTACTGATAATAATATTTAATTTGTTATTATGAAGATGACAAGATTGTGTATTACTTAGTGATAGTGTATCTTTATTTTCACAATATTTTAGATCTCGTTTTAAATTTTATTCTGTGTACATAATGTTATAATCTTTCCTGGTAGTGTTAGTGTTTGAACTAATCTGCATATTGGAACGATATGGAGAAAATCGGAATGACTCGAATTGAAATACGCAGTCAAGAAATGATAAAAGGGAAGTGTAAGGTCAGAATATCAAGATTTGCGGATTTAAAATTTGGTGTTGCTTCCCTTTCTTCTTTGTTTCTAGAGTGATACGGGTATTTGTCTATTGGGAAAAATTCTTAAACTATATTTAAAAGTTAACGGTTTAGTAAGTGAAAAATTGGATAGAATTTTGACGTATTTGAAAATAAATTTCAAAAGAAAATACCGTAGAGAAATTGTAATAGGAGGGACAAGAGTATATTCAGAGCCCTTTTGATAACGATTAAAATTCAATTAAAATTGAAAATATAGTTGTTATTGGATCTCACTTGTCTAATAAAAATCAACAATAACGATAAATTTTTCAATTTTAATTCAATTTTAATCTCTACCGAACATGTTCTCAATAAATAAAGTAATTTTATACGTACTTTATAATTTATTTTTTAAAAATATTTTTTCTATAAAATTTATTTTTTAAAAAAATAGACTCAAAATAGGGCCTAATAGGACAGACCGACCTTGACCTACAATGACGAGCAAGTGGACAACAGTTGGCCACATCAACTAACCATATGATCTTTCGTTTTCCATACTACGAGTCTATGGCGTTCCGTACTCTCCACCAGAAAAAAAAGGCCCATTCTATTATTAATTTAATGGGAATTAATTGAAATGTGGCCGACCATATAGGGATTTAGGGTTTGAGGTGGGGGTGGAGGGAAGAAGAATAGCGGGTGCGTATTTTTTCTTATTTCTTTTTTTTTTTAAATTAATTATTTAATGTAATAAATAGAAAGTTACTCTTTTACCCATTTTTAAAATATTAAAAATGTGATCAAAGTTAAACTTTTGATCAACTGACAAAATTATGGAAGAAAATTGTTCAAAAGAGTTTCACCTGCAACATTTGGAGATATTAGGAGTGATGATTGCAATAAATTAAAAGATAAAACGAATTTCGCCTCTACGAAAGCAACACATCATTCTGCAGGACTTCCAACGAACTCAATGAAGTGTTTTCACTTCGAAAATAATATCAAAACGAGAGAGAATGAGATTCAAAATAGAAAAAGTTTGCAATGAAAATTATTTAATTATTCGGCAACAAGACGACTATTTATAGACTCGTTAGTGGCCATTTGAACATCCTTCAAACATTTTGAGAACAATCATCACCATTCAAACAGCCTCTAAGCTCAAAAACATGGCATTGTATGAATCACTGCAACTGTTACATCGGTTAACATATGACAGTAACGTTGGTTAACAAACAATCTAGACCAAAAGATTACCGGAAAATAAATAAATCAAAATTAATTTCATTAAGAGGGTGTTTGGTAGAGATTAAAATTAGATTTTTATTAGATTTTGATAGAAGTTTTTGAAATGTTTGGTTGAAAAATTGTGAAACCTATGAAAGATGTGGTTGATATTGATTGTTTGACTTTGATTTAAATTAAAATCAGATTTGAATCCGGACCAAACATGTGCTAAGTAACCAAGAATTTGATTAATTACAATTTGACCCAAAATATTGAAATAAATTTTGTCCAAAACATTAATATAGTATAAGGACCCATCCGCATACGAACCGAACTCTAGCACTGACACGTGCTAAGCCAGACCGAAGGTGGCGGCGTGCACCTGTGGACTTATGACCGAACCCAATAAGATGTAGATCTCTCATTCCAAAGATTATTGGTACTTGTTGGGGGTCCAAAACCAATTCCTAAATTTCCACCATATAAATCACAACAAAGTTTCTAACTTTCATACGTGGGATTAAATTCTTCATAAGTTTATAGTTTCAAATAGATTACTTTGACTTAAATATTTCATTTTATTCTAAATGTTTTTAGATAAATAAATGTATCACATTAATCACCTCGCGGTGTAGAATGTGAATATGTTTGATTTCGTTAAAATCGAAGTATGAGTCTCACTTAAATTGGAGCTCAAAGTTGACTCAATTCACTAGTTAATAAACCATTTCCAACTCTTTTGACGTGTATAGTAAATGAGTCTTCAATATACGAATTCCATCTACTTGCGCTAATAATGCAGGTGCAACTTCATGGTTAAGTAGACGCTTAATTAGAAGTTAAAGAATTGAAACAAGAAAATAAAAAATGAAAACTCAATTCATCTTCTCCAAACCCATTACCTGCAATGTCACACCAGCCCGACTGATAGCTGGTAGTCATCTAGTAGCTTCAAAATTTGTTCGATCTTTCAAAAAATATAGTGCTTGAACAAGCTTCAATTTCTCAAATTTCCTTTTAATTTCAAACTATAAATTTTTTTTTTCAACCCACAAATTTTGTTCAAAATTAACTTGTGAAATAAAAATGCATTACTTAAAAAATTTATTTATATAAAAAATGCATTATAACAAAAAAAAAATTACTTATAAGTAGAAATAAAATATAAGATAAAAATTCACTTTTGTATAAAAGTTGCTTATAAAGTGAAAATACTACTAATAAAATAAAAATCCGCTTGTGTATAAAAATTATTTAAAACGTGTAAAATTAACTCACACTTGTAAATTATTTTTAAGTAAAAGATTAATTACAACTTAAATATTCAATTACATGTAGATATTTCACCTTTTAAGTTAAAATTAATTTAAATGTAAAAATTACTAATGAATAAAATATCAGAGTAAAAAAGATATCATACAAAAAATTATAAATTGAAAAATTTCACTAATTGACATATATATATTTTTTCGATTTTTTTTTAGAATTACTAGATTGTAATCTCTTAAATATGAATTGGATAATTTTAAACTTCCTTACTAAAAATACCCAAAATTGAACCCTTCATAAATATTTAAAACTTGTACTTTAAAAAATGTCCTTAATCTATGACGTAAAACTCCAAAGCATGCCCTAAGAATTGGGATGATTTGAGGTGGGGCCACCCAATTTTCCCGACCGATTTGAGCAATACGTTTAAACGACCAAACGATTCAAATTCGAGAAACTTAGTAATGGTCAAGCCCCAAGTGGTGAATTAGAGCGGGCTCTCGATTTTCAATGGAATGCAATTTAAGCCCCTATTTGTTTCTCATTAAAGTAGAAAAATGAGTTTGAAATTGTGAATTTTTTGAAAATGTGTGGTTAAAAAATAGATTTTTTTTTTTCATTTACGAGTAAATATTTTATTGTAAAAATGTGTTGTTGAAAATAAATTTAAGAAATAACAATTGTGCTATATATACATAATGATTTACGTGATGATTTATATATATAATGTGATGAGATATGATTAAGTCACAATTTTTTCAAATAAATCAAATAAAACCTTTTCATTCTTTTTGACACTTCATTTGTACATAAACCATTACATAACCAAGTAATTTTTTTTAAAAAATTGAAATAATGATAGATAAATCGGGCTAAAAGAAAAAAGAGAGAAGCTCTTTTTATAAACCTTGAAAAGAAGAACCTAGAAGATTCTCGTCTTCGTAATCGCGTCGCGTATCGGCTCAGTCGCTTTTTGGTTAGCGTTTTATCGACATCTGGTGAGTTTAATTTCCAATTTTCTTACATATTTCCTTACTAGTACTATTAGCTAATTAAGCTACATTGTTAATCACAGTTAGTTTACAGTTAGTTTAGCCATCATCTAGATCTTTTCATTTTCTGTTTTTAGTTTGTTAATATTACAGCTGGAGATTCTTTTGTATAGTTTATTTATAGGTTCATTTTGTTATTGTAAGCTCAATTAAGTTGGAATGAAACAATGCTTCCCGCATCTTTCTTTGAACTCAATATGGTATCAGAGCAATAATAGCTACGTCTATCTTCTACTTCTTCTTTAACCTTCCTTTCTTCAATCAAGTTCACATACGTTTGATTACTGCTAGTATATTCTGAGGTTCTTCCAAAATGGAACCAATACCTTCATTGAATGTATCAGATACAAGGTCTTCCTCCAGCAGATCAACGTTTGATGATCCTTCGAGTCCTTTTTTTTTCTACACCATTCAGATAGTCCAGGACTAATACTAGTCTCTTAGTAATTAATAGGAGATAACAACAGCTCCTAGAGTCGAGCCTTGCTGATAGCTTTGTCTGTGAAGAATAAAATTGATTTTGTTGATGGAACCATAGGAAAATCAGAAGGAGATGATCACGATATACTCAATTCATGGATAAGGAATAACAATATTGTTATATCTTGGATTTTGAATTCAGTCTCTAAGGAGATTTCTGCCAGTGTGATCTATGCCATGACTGCAGATGAGATTTGGAATGACTTGAAGGATAGGTTCCAACAGAAAAATGGTCCACACATTTTTAAGCTAAGGAAGGAACTGATGAACTTGACGTAAGATCATAATCCTATTAGTATCTAATTTACTAAACTCAAAACGATTTTGGAAGAGTTAAGCAATTACTGTCCAAATTGCAACTGTGGGAAATGCATATGTTGTGGTGTGAAGGAATTAAATGCCCATCATCAGATGTAATCTATAATGTCTTTCCTCATGGGGGCTAAATGACTCTTTCTCTTAAGTGAGAGGGCATCTTCTTCTCATGGATCCTCTGCCAGCCATCAACAAAGTTTTTGCCGTGGTTTCTCAAGAAGAACATCAAATGAAGATAGTTACACAAGTTGTATCAGGATCTGATCACAATGGAGCTATGGCTTTTGCTTTTAGATCTGAAAATAGAAAAGGAAGTGATGGATATAATACTATCTCAAAAATCAGATCAGCTGCAAATTATAAAAAGAAAGAAAGATCATTCTGCATTTATTGCAACTATCATGGTCATTCAAATGATAAATGCTATAAGTTATATGGTTATCCACCTGGTTACGAAATCAGATCAAAGGAGAATACCTATCCTATTTCCAATAAGGTGAACCAAGTGTCTACTTCTCTCATCCCTCAGACTGAAATCAAGCAACAAATTGAAGCTAAACAGCCCGAGTTTGGGAATTTTGTCCATAATCTCAGTTCAACTGAACACCAGCAACTGATGTCTATGTTTTCAACTCACCTGACTTCAGATGTCAATCCTTCTGATCATCATGGGAATAACTCTAATTCATATGCTACATGTATATGTTATTCAGTGTCTATGCACCCTATATTATCTTCAAACACTATTTGGATAGTGGATTCAGGTGCAACCAGACACATTTACCCTTATGCAGCTACATTCACATCCCTGAGAGTTGTTGAAAATACATTTGTGACCTTGTCAAATCACACATAAATTCCTGGTAAACTATTTGGTAAAGTTCGGTTGAGCTCAAATCTAGTACTTTATGATGTTCTATTTGTGCCATAATTCAAATTTAATTTGATATCTGTTAGTGCTCTCACATTTGACTCACAACTCAACATCAATTTCTTTCATGATCGTTTTACTATCTAGGAAATCAACAACAAGAGGATGATTGGCAGGAGTGATCAAGTGCAAAATCTTTATGTTCTAGATACAAAGTTGTTAAAATCTGATTCAAATGTTTCTATAAATAGTGTTTCAGTTCAATTTTGGCACAATAGGCTTGGCTATCCTTCTTTTAAGAGGTTGGATAGTTTGAAATCGTATTTGCTTTGTGACAATATGAATTTGAATAAAGGTAGTCCATGTTCTGTGTGTCCTCTTGCCAAACAAAGAAGATTATCTTTTGATTGTAATAATTTTTTTGCAAACAATCCTTTTGACTTGGTGCATTGTGATATTTGGGGCCCCTACCATATTGAATCTTACTTAGGACATAAATATTTCCTAACCTTGGTGGATGATTGTTCTGGATTCACTTGGATTTATTTGCTAAAACATAAGTTAGATGCAACTCTGGTCATTCCAAGGTTCCTTAACATGACAGAAACCAAATTCCAAACAAAAGTAAAGGTATTTAGAAATGATAATGCACTAGAGTTGGCATTCACTGATCTATTTGCTAATAAAGGTATCCTACATCAATACAGCTGTGTGGAAAAGCCTTAACAAAATTCAATTGAAGAACGCAAACATCAACATCTTCTAAATGTAGTAAGGGCACTATATTTCCAATCTAGAATACCTATCAAGTTCTGGACAGATTGTGTTTTGATAGCCACTTGTTTGATCAACAGAACACCATCCCTTCTATTGAAAAATAAGTCTCTATATGAAGTCCTATATAACAAGCCAGCAGATTATTTCACTCTTCGAGTGTTTGGATGTCTGAGTTTTGCATCAGCTCTACCTACTCACCGAACAAAGTTTCAACCTCGTACTTCAATTTGTGTATTTTGGGGTATCCAACTGGAGTGAAGGGATACAAGTTATATGATATCAAGACAAAATAAATCTTCATTTCCAGAGATGTTATCTTTCATGAGGACATTTTTCCCTTTCATAAAGTTGTAGAGACAAATCAAATGACTGTCTATAGATCAAGCTATTAGCATGGATCATCATAAAGATGTGTATTCCTTGAATGATCACCAGTTAAACGATTATCATTCAGCACCTCTCTCAACAAATCTGATCAGATAGATTCTTTGCCTTCTGGAATGTAAACGGTGGAATTAAGGGAAACCTCTCCTATGGTTAACAGTCAACCCAACATCATAGATTCTGATGATATTCTACGAAGGTCCCAAAAGGTCATCAAACCTCCTGCATATCTGCAAGATTTTCATTGCAACATGACAGCACAAAAGTCCCCCATCCCATTGAAAACTTTATCTCTTATGCAGCTTTATCTCCATCTCATAGAGACTTTGGTATTAAATGTTTCAGCTGATTGTAAGCCGCATTTCTTCCACCAGGCTATCAAAATCCCTCAGTGGAAAGAAGCTATTAAGTTGGAGTTAAAAGCTATGGAAAGCAATAACACATGGTCTATTGTTCCATTGACACAATGGAAGCATCCATTGTTTGCCGGTGGGTTTATAAGACCAAGTATAATTCGGATGGTGCTGTCGAAAGGCACGAAGCACGCCTTGTATCAAAAGGCTATACTCAGCAAGAAGGACTAGACTATTTCGACACATTTTCTCCTGTGGTAAAAATAGTGACTATTAAGGTCCTCTTGGCACTTTCGTCTTATCAAAATTGGCACATAATACAACTTTATGTTAATAATGCATTTCTAAATGGGGACTCGTTTAAAGAAGTTTACATGGAACTTTCTCTTGGTTATGAGAAAACCAACTTGTCAGGCAAAAATGGTAAGCAAGTTGCATAAATCCATTTATAGCCTCAAGCAAGCTTCACGAAAATGGAACACAAAATTTACCCAAGCTCTCATTCATTTTGTTTTCGCACAGTCTAAGGCTGATAATTCATTATACACCAAAGGGTCTGGTGATCAGTTTGTAGCGTTACTGGTATATGTTGATGACATTGTCATCACATGTCTAAATATTCAGGTTGTTAGTTCCTTAAAGAAGTTTTTGCACTCTCAGTTCAGGTTAAAGGAATTGGGAACTTTGAAATATTTTCTGGGACTTGAAGTTGCTCGATCAAAAATAGGTATTGTACTGTCTCAGAGATAATATACATTGCAGCTCCTTGAAGATATAGGATATATGAACTGCAAACCATTTGCTGCACCTTTGGACTCCAAATTGGCCTTAAGTCTTACCGAAGGAGATTTGCTACCCGATGCTTCTATATTTAGAAGACTAATTGGTCGACTTATCTATTTGACAATATCTCGTCCTGATATAACTTTTATAGTCTACAAGATGAGCCAATATCTCTCCCAGCCTCGGTCACCACATTTGAAAGCTGCACACCATATTCTTCGCTATTTAATGCAAAGTCTTGGCCAAAGAATTTTCTTTTCAGCCTCTCCAATGATTCCTATAAGACTCCAAGAATTTTCTGATACTGATTGGGGTTCTTGTGTTGACACACGGAAGTCCATCACTGGCTTTTGCATCTTTATTGGAAATTCTTTAGTTTCCTGGAAAGCAAAGAGGCAAGCCACTGTCTCCCGTTCTTCAGCAGAAGCAGAGTACCGTGCTCTTGCCACAACTACTAGTGAAGTTCTTTGGATTCAACAATTGTTGCGGGATTCCCAATTTCATGTTTCACAGCCTGCCATTCTCTTCTATGACAATCAAGTTGCAGTTCAATTGGCCTCCAATCCTGTATTACATGAGAAAACTAAGCATATCGAAATTGATTGCCATTTCATTCGTGACAAAGTTGCATCTGGAAATGTGAAGCTTCTCCCTATTCGTTCTCAACATCAGCTTGCTGATACGTTTACTAAGCCACTTCCCTCTTCAATTTTAGCTCCATTATTAGTCAAAATGCACGTTAAAGATATATACCGTCCATTTTTAGGGGGCGTATTAGCTAATTAAGCCACATTGTTAATCACAGTTAGTTTAGCCACCATCTAGATCTTTTCATTTTCTGTTTTTAGTTTGTTAATATTATGGCTGAAGATTCTTTCCATTTTTAGTTCATTTTGTTATTGTAAGCTCAATTAAGTTGGAATGAAACAATGATTCCCGCCTCTTTCTTTGAACTCAATAGGCACGAATTCATAGTGTTCAAAATTTCTTTATGCAATTTTTATGTAGTTTTCGACGTTCTAATTTGGGTTTTCACGGTTTTAATTCATTCAAGACTTGTTATTTGAGTATTTTTTAGTTTTAAAGATTGGAATAGTTTTTTTTTTTTTAAATGTTTGGTTAAAATAAAAGAAAAAGTTTTGAAATTATGGTAATATTATTTTATTGGAGAATGTATGGTTGATAAGAGAAATGGAAAAATGAACTATAATTATGGAAATTTTAACGATTGGAATAGTTTTTTTTTTTTTGAAAAATATGTGGTTAAAAAAAGGTTTTGGGATTACACGTAATTTTATTTTAGAAAATGCGTGATTGATAAGAAGAGAAAGAAAAATGAATTATAATTTTAGCAAAAGTCTAGAGGGCTTAATGTAATTTCCAATTTGGCAGGGAATTAAGGTATCTATTTTGGTAGCTAAATTATTTATATCATGCTATAATCAGATATTTGTAATGTTTCGTTTTCTAGATTGTTTTTTGGGTTTGCTTTTGTATATAATGGATCACCATAAGTTGTGTTACGTGCATTTATCGAGGATTTTTGCATAGTTGTTCAGCAATGGCTATAGCATTTCACAACGTAAACTCGGATGCTGGTCTCAAGAATCTCGATGAGTACCTTTCAACTCGAAGTTACATCACAGGTAGTTTCTCTAGCCATACTTTTTGTTAATACTATGTTCTAAATTTTTGTGTAGTAGTGTTTCAATGGGATTCCAAGTTAAATTCTTTACTCAGGTGTCAAGCCTCAAAAGATGATATCATTGTGTATGCATCACTTGCAAAACCCCAATCTACTGAATATGTGAATTTATCACGGTGATACAACCACATTGATGCTCTTCTGAGGATTTCGTAAGTTCTGGCAATTTAAACTGCTTTTTTGTTATTTCCTCAATTTTTGTAAATGTGAAATTGCCGTGATGCATGTTTTTGTTGTTGGAAATGAATGAAAATATCAGTTTCAAAATATCAGTTTCAGTTTCAGCAGGCCCTTTAATTTCAGATTTTATTCATGGAAATAAATTTCATTTTCGGTTTCATGAATCCATGTAAATCAGTTTAATGGAAATCAATTTTCAGCCATTAATCTCTTCTTTCCTCAACTCCACATTCAATGCATTAATGTGAAGGCTCTTCCTCCACTAGTATAAATAGAGGAGCTTAGTTGGAGAAAAAAAAAACACACAACAAAAAACACAACAAGTAGTGAACAGATAAACCCGTTTCCTCACTCTTCTTTTAGCAGCCTTTGTTTTTCATTTTTCTCCCTTTCTTCCTTTGCTAAATTCTTCGAGAGATAGACGCAGCTAGTTCGTAGGTCGGTAACGTAGTGCAACGTGGACCGATAACCGATTGTATCCTGGGAATCGAACACCGATCAAAAACCTCGTGCACCCCGGTGAGGCGGCGAATTCGATTTAAGGAAACCGTGTGAACACGGGCCTTCGGTTTGATTGATTTACTTTGATTCACCATTATTTTATCCCACAAGTTTAAATCGAATTGATTTGGTGAATCAAAATCGGTTGTTTTGTTGATTTGGTTTCCTCTATTTTCAGTTCTGTAAATTTTTTTTCCCTATCCGTGGTAATTTTTTTTTTCCTTCAGTTCACGAGTTTCTAAAGTTCTAATTACTATTACATAAAATGTATTAAGGTAGATAAAGATTTTGGAAGGAAAAAAAAAAAGTTTAGTTTCGGAATTTTTTTTAAAAGGTGGTTTTGCATGTATTTGAAGTGGTTTTTTGCATGTTTAAATGATTGGTAATGATTATATGATGATTATGTGATTATTTTATAATATGATTATTTAATCATTTGCTTATGATTGGTTTACTTTTTCTAATAATTAACTTTAATCATTGGTTAAATGATTTTCTAATTCATGTTAAATAATTGATAAATTGTTGATAATTTGACTAAATAATTTGCTCCCGAAGTTTTCCGAATTGATAACATAGATTTTGAATCTATTTTTAGTTTACAAACTCACTATTGTTCTAAACTTTTCGTTGTCGTTCTTTAAGGTTAAATGGCGTCACATGGAAATGACGATGTGAACAACAACACTGTTGGTACCGGTGTACCAAATCCTGCGATGACTGTTGTCAACCCTGTGGGGACCTCGACTGGCATTCCTTCTGTTGATGAGACTATTGGTGGCGGAATTCCTCATGTTGGAGTGAACCCCACTGTGCTTACGGCTGCGGCCTCGGCAATCCAATTTGGCAAAATACTTTTGCCAGTACCTAGGGCTGCGGCCTCGGTACCTTTGCCACCGTTTCCGACTCAATTTTCGGTGAATCATGCAATTCGACCGGATAAATTTGCTGGCACTGATTTTAAGACATGGCAGAATAAGATGATTTTTTATCTTACTACTTTGGGCCTTGCACGTTTCCTCACCGAGGATGCCCCTGTCGTGGCTGAAAACGACACTGATATGCATAGGCGTGCGGCTTGGGATGCATGGAAAAGTGCTGATTTTTTGTGTCGCGACTATGTCTTGGATGGCCTACAGAATTCTCTCTACCACGTGTATGTGGTAAAGAAGTCTGCTAAGGAGCTTTGGGAGTCCTTAGAAAAGAAGTACAAGTCCGAGGATGCTGGGTCTAAGAAGTTCTTGGCCAGTCGGTGCATGGACTTCGAAATGGTTGATTCACGTTCAGTGGTGAGCCAAGTGCAGGAGTATCAAGTGCTCTTGCAAGAAATGCATGCTGAGGGTCTGACTATGTCAGAATCTCTACAGGTGGCTACTGCTATTCATAAGCTACCTCCTCAGTGGAAGGCTTTCAAAAGCTATTTGCAGCATAAGAGGAAAGAGATGTCTTTCGAGGATTTAATTATCAAGCTACGCATTGAGGAGGATAACAAAAAGGCTGAACGTAAGTCAGGGAATTCTTACTCTGAGAAGGCTAATGTATTGGAACACGGTCAAAGTTCTGGTACTAAGAAAGGTCAATCCTTTAAAGCCAAACATGGTAACGGGAATTGGAAAGACAAAAAGCAGACCATGAAAGGGTCTCAGTTGAAGCCTACCGGTGCGGTAGGAAAGAAGCCTAAGTTCCAGTTCAATGGAAAGTGCTTCAATTGTGACAAAGTTGGGCATCGATCAGCAGATTGCCGTCAGCCTCGGAGGGATAATAAGCAGCGCCCTCAGGCTAATATGGTTGGAAAAGAGAGAGATCATCTCTCAGACGACATTTCTGACCTAAACCTTACTGCGGTGATTAGTGAGGTTAACCTGGTGGGGTTTAACCCTAAGGAGTGGTGGCTAGACACTGGGGCCACTTGCCATGTCTGCTCCAACAGGAGTATGTTTACTGCTTTTGCACCAGTTACAAATGGTGAAAAGTTGTTTATGGGAAATTCTGCAACTTTTGAAGTGCTTGGTAAAGGCAAGGTGATCCTGAAGATGACCTCTGGCAGAGAGCTTACTCTGACTAATGTGTTGTACGTGCCAGAGATTCGCAAGAATCTGGTTTCTGGGTCTCTTCTGAGCAAGAATGGTTTCCGCATGGTCATTGAAGCGGATAAGCTGGTGATCACAAAAATAGGAGTTTATGTTGGGAAAGGCTATATGACTGATGACCTGTTTAAATTAAACGTAATTGCTGTAACCCCAACTGTTATGAATAATGAGAAAACTCCTTCTGTTTACTTGCTTGAGTCTTCTAATCTATGGCATGGTAGATTAGGTCACGTAAATTACAATGCATTACGTAGACTAAGCAAACTAAACTACTTGTCTAGGTTTCAAATTGATTCAAATCATAAATGTGAAACCTGCGTTGAGGCTAAGCTTATTAGGTTTTCGTTTCATAGTATTGAAAGAAGTACTGAGCCTTTGGGACTAGTCCACAGTGATGTGTGTGACTTGAAATTTGTCCTAACACGAGGCGGCAATAAGTATTTTATTACTTTTGTCGACGATAGCACGAGATATTGCTATGTGTACTTGCTTAAAAGTAAAGATGAAGCTATCGATAAATTCATTCTTTATAAGAATGAAGTTGAAAATCAACTTAGCAAGAAAATAAAGGTGCTGCGAAGTGATCTTGGTGGTGAATATGAATCACCATTTAGTGAATTTTGTGCTAAACATGGAATAATTCACCAAACTACCGCACCTTATTCACCTCAGCAGAACGGAATTGCTGAGCGTAAGAATCGAACGTTAAAAGAAATGATGAATGCTATGTTGATTAGTTCTGGATTACCACAGAACATGTGGGGAGAAGCTATTCTTTCTGCGAATTACATTTTGAATAAAGTGTTAAGAAAGAATATGGATAAGACTCCGTATGAACTTTGGACAGGTCGAACACCTTCGTATAAATACTTACGAATGTGGGGGTGTCTTGCTAAAGTTGTGGTGCCTCCTCCTAAGAAGGTCAAGATTGGACCTAAGACAGTTGACTGTGTGTTCATTGGTTATGCACAAAATAGTAGTGCATATAGATTCCTAGTACATCATTCGAATGTACATGATATTCATCCGAACACGATTATGGAGTCCAGGAATGCACAATTCTTTGAGAATATATTTCCTTGTAAATCTCCTAAACAGTTAACTCCTGTTAAACGTACTATGGAATCTTCTGCTACTGGCAGCAGTAAAGATCTAGTTGAAGAAGGAGAGGATGAGCCTAGACGGAGCAAAAGGACCAAAACTACTAAGACGTTTGGCCCTGATTTCCTCACATATTTGATGGAGAATGATCCTCAAAGCTATAAAGAAGTTATATCATCTCCAGATGGTCATTTGTGGAAAGAAGCCATCAAAAGTGAAATCGATTCTATCCTACAGAATCATACCTGGGAATTAGTAGATCTTCCACCGGGCTGTAAGCCTTTGGGCTACAAGTGGATCTTCAAGAAGAAGATGAAAGCGGATGGTTCCATTGATAAATATAAAGCTCGGCTAGTAATCAAAGGTTATAAGCAAAAAAAAGGCTTAGATTACTTTGATACTTATTCTCCTGTGTCGAGAATAACTTCTATCCGGATAATAATTGCTATTGCGGCCTTGCGAAATCTGGAAATACATCAGATGGATGTAAAAACAGCTTTCCTAAATGGAGATTTGAATGAAGAAATCTACATGGAGCAACCAGAGGGGTTTTCGGCTCCAGGTCAAGAAAGGAAAGTCTGTAAACTGGTTAAATCGCTTTATGGTTTAAAGCAAGCACCGAAGCAATGGCATGAGAAGTTCGATAATGCTATGATTTCTAGTGGTTTTAGAATCAATGAGTGCGACAAGTGTGTAAATGTGAAGGACACTAATGATGGATATGTCATATTGTGTCTGTATGTCGATGACATGCTCATTGTCGGCAGCTCTGATAAGATTATCAAAGCCACTAAGAATATGTTAAACTCATTGTCGGCAGCTCTGACTAATGTAGTCGTGTTTCAATGGGATTCCAAGTTAAATTCTTTACTCAGGTGTCAAGCCTCAAAAGATGATATCATTGTGTATGCATCACTTGCAAAACCCCAATCTACTGAATATGTGAATTTATCACGGTGATACAACCACATTGATGCTCTTCTGAGGATTTCGTAAGTTCTGGCAATTTAAACTGCTTTTTTGTTATTTCCTCAATTTTTGTAAATGTGAAATTGCCGTGATGCATGTTTTTGTTGTTGGAAATGAATGAAAATATCAGTTTCAAAATATCAGTTTCAGTTTCAGCAGGCCCTTTAATTTCAGATTTTATTCATGGAAATAAATTTCATTTTCGGTTTCATGAATCCATGTAAATCAGTTTAATGGAAATCAATTTTCAGCCATTAATCTCTTCTTTCCTCAACTCCACATTCAATGCATTAATGTGAAGGCTCTTCCTCCACTAGTATAAATAGAGGAGCTTAGTTGGAGAAAAAAAAAACACACAACAAAAAACACAACAAGTAGTGAACAGATAAACCCGTTTCCTCACTCTTCTTTTAGCAGCCTTTGTTTTTCATTTTTCTCCCTTTCTTCCTTTGCTAAATTCTTCGAGAGATAGACGCAGCTAGTTCGTAGGTCGGTAACGTAGTGCAACGTGGACCGATAACCGATTGTATCCTGGGAATCGAACACCGATCAAAAACCTTGTGCACCCAGGTGAGGCGGCGAATTCGATTTAAGGAAACCGTGTGAACACGGGCCTTCGATTTGATTGATTTACTTTGATTCACCATTATTTTATCCCACATTTGTATAATGTGTTCTATCATTCTTCATCATGCTTCTATTTTTAATATTAATTTTACATTATGTTTTTGCAGTAGGGTATCTGGTGAAGGTTGTGGTGTAGGGGTAGATCCGTCTTCACCCATCTCAGAAGCCGTAGCGACCCCTCCAGCTGTGGATAATAAGGCAAGTTTGTATTGAGGGTTTTACGTGAACTAATCTTTTCTTTTTCTTTAAATGGGATCCTCCACGGTTACCATACTTGTTGCGTGATTCTTATTTAGCCCCTGTTTGACACCTTTTTTTTTTTAATTCTCATTCTCATCTTTTTTCTCTTTCTTCATTTCAACCACACATTCTATCAATAAAATAATATTACACATAAATTCAAAAATGCTCATTACTTTTTAACCACACATTCTTCCATCAATCATTATTCCAAAATTTATTTTTTTGTCAAAAATGGGTGTCAAACAGGGGCTTAAGAAGACAGTTACTAATATAATTGAAATTATTTGAGTGTTCTCTATGCTTTCCCTGTGACAAAACTGATATACGAGAGTTGTTAAACAAACCAAAGAGAAAAAGTAAAGGAGGCCAATGTTTTATTGATTCTGCATAATGCAATTGAATAATGAAAACCTAGATACAAAGAGATTATATATAGTCTAAAACAAAGGAAACTTAAAAGATTATTCTACCCTTAATAAATAATAAAAATAAAATAATCATATATTTCTTAACATCTCCTCTCAAACTCACGATGCGGCAACTACAAGTATCGAGAGTTTGCCAACTAGAAAACAAAAAAAGAAATAGAATGCGACTTGATGAAGAAATCTGCAAGCTGCAAAGAAGAAGAAACAAATGGCAAAGTAATTGTGCCATGCTTGAGATGATGACGAGTAAGGTGACAATCGATCTCAATATACTTAGTTCATTCATGAAAAATCGAGTTGTGAGCAATTTGAATGGGGTTATCACAATACATAGGAGTGGGATGTGAAAGAAAAACTCCTATATCTGCAAATAACCAACGTATCCAAACAATTTTTTTGGTAGTGGATATCATAGCACGATATTCTGTTTCGGTTGAAGATTGAGAAACAATAGATTGCTTTTTGTTCTTCCAAAAAATAAGAGAATCACCAAAAAAGATACAGAAGCCAGTAACAGATTTACGATCTGTGGGATCACTGCCATGATCGGCATCAAAGTATGCACACAGCTCCAAGGAAGATGTGGATGGAAGTAAAAAACTCTAAAAGACTGTACCCCGAAGATACCACAAACTACGAAGAACAACTGTCCAATGAACTGTAGTAGGATAAGTAACAAACTGATTAACAACATGAACATCATATGCAATATCTAGACGAGTAATAGTTAGATATATCAAATTCCCAATAATAGTACGGTGGCTTTGATCGACGCTTACCGAGACAAATGGTGTTCTCTTCGCCGTGGAAACCTTCGTTCCTCTCACTGGCAAGAGGTTACCGATAAGATCATCGCTCGGTGCTCCTCCGCACTCCAAAGACTGTCGTCCAATATCTTCGCGAGATCGAGAAGCTAACTCTTTCAGAGATCCAGTGCGCTATTCCATATGGCTATCCCCATCGAATCTGTGTGTATGAGCAGTTGTTGATAAATTAAAGGAGATTTGGGACGACTATTGAGTTTCTGAGATAGGTTGGCGGTAATGAATATGGGTGTTGCTAGCTAGCGTGCTGCAATATAAGGGCCATTGTTGTCGTCGCCGGGTGGCTGTTCCCATCGAAGAAAAGTGACTATTTTCGTGACCTTGGTAGAAAGTGAAATAGGGTTACGGTGGGATGTGTTGTAGAGAGAGATTTTCTTATGTAGAGAGATATTAACAAAATTAAAGTAGATTAATTTAATTCGATAATATAATTATTAAGCATAGGGGCCATTGTTGTCGTCGCTGGGTGGCTGTTCTCATCGAAGAAAAGTGGCTGTTTCTGTGACCTTGGTAGAAAGTGAAATAAGGTTACAGTGGGATGCGTTGTAGAGAGAGATTTTCTTGTGTAGAGAGATATTAACAAAATTAAAAATTAGATTAATTTAATTTAATAATATAATTATTAAAATTAAAAAGTTGAATTATAACCTGATTTTTGAATTTGGATGTTAAAATTCAATTTCATTAGCGGGTTTGGCTTACTGTCTCCTTTCTGAGTGGGCTGATCCGAAGGGATGACACAAATTTTTCCTTTTACAAATACCAAAAGTACAATAAAAATTAATGATGCGTAAAATCAAAATTATTTTTTTCCTTTCATTTTTCTAGTTAAAATTTGAGGATAAATCTCGTTCCTTCTAAGAAAAAGTAAAATTTTTTTTTATTTTAACAAATATATTAAATACAATAAGAAAAGATTGAAAAACTAAGTGCAATTAAAGTGTGGTACAATAAATGGAAATATGGTGAGAATAAAGTTAATCTACATTTTTTTTAACAAATGACTATATTTTAATTACACGAAGACGCACAACCTTTACTTGTTGACACACTTTTGTTTCTAATTTTTCTCGGTGCACCTTTATCGTCAATCTTCAACCAATGATCACATCTTGTCTCTAATGATGATTTCTATTCAAAATTTCATTAAGAAAGGGAAATGACTTGTCCTGCATATTTTTATATATAAAGCATGGCGACAAGATATTTGTTACTTATCTTAAAGCATGATAATATATTTTTTAGACGAAAACTAACACTAAAGGCAAGATTTGTTAATCAACAAAAGATTAAGGATAAGATGTGATAAAAAAAAAATTAGGGACATAAATAATGAATAAAGATTAGGGACGTTTAACATAATTAAGATACAATTAAGGTTGACATTGTGTAGTGTGTCAAAATCCGTGCCATTGATTGCTTAAAATGTTGTTAAAATCAATATATAAAAAATTGGACCATGCTAGTGGTACATCAAGATTTACATCGGGGTTTACACCTCTCTCACATGGGGGGTGGGGTCCACTCGAATAAAAAAACATTATTTCAATGGGTTCCACCTCCCATGTGAGAGAGATGTATCCCTCGATGTACAAATTTTGATGTACAAGTGGAATTGTCCTAAAAAATTATCATCTCACAATAATGTCAACCTTGATGTACATGTAGCAATATTGATTAAGACGCGATGCATTTATTAAAAAAAAAAAAAACAATCCTTTCAAATTCGTAAGGGTCTCTGAAATTATTATGAACTTCTGAGGAGGTTGGTGAAATTTACCCAATTAAATATGTATGCAAGAAACTAAACAAGACAGTTACATAATTAAAACAAGCTTATTTTTAATCGACTATGAGAAAATAGAGAGTTGAATCTCCCGCAAAGCAAATAGGAGGGGGCAACATGCAGAGGAAAGGAAGAGCAGTACTATTCGTGAAATTTCGCAAGTGTAGAAATCATGACAAGTAATAAAGTGGATTTATTAAGTTCGAATATCGTCCCACAGAAACTACTATAAATTTTTAAACTAACATAGCTCTAATTTAAATAAAAATAGTAACTAATGATCAAATCAAGTTTTGTTTTCTAAGCGAAATTCGAATAAATAAAATAACAAACTACTAAATAAAATAACAAACTCAAATTAAAAGTGTAGATAAGATTATGTGATGGATAGTTAGGATTTCCGATTTCACTTAGGTTATTTATCATACATTTAATTCCAATTCATTCAACCATTTTTCATATGTGCTAACGATCGAATTAACCTATTGTATTTAGTGATCTCTATCAAGCAACACCGATCCTATTCATATACCCGAACTTATTATATCTCTATATAAATTCACACGCACATGAACACATTTATCTATAGGAATTCAACAAAGATTGCACAACTTATAATTATCTATCGATCTCTTATAATGTTTATGTTAATTATTGCACAAACTAAAATTATAGACCACCTCTCGGTCTCAATATTATCCTTAAATCAATTAATTGTTGCTCAAATAAATAATAGCATTAAACACACAATAATTAATTAACAAGTATTAAAATGGCATGAACATCTTGAAATTAAATATATAATAAAAATACTAAGCTACATCATCAATCCTAACAATAAAAATATTTAGCCACTCATAATATTGAATTTAAACACGCAAAAATGAAAAGACCTCACTAAAAATTGACGAAACGTACGTGTTGCCGGCTCTTTGTGTAATATATATAATCCTTTGCCGGTGCATGTTGCTTGAATATATATTAATCAATTCAGCTTCTGCAATTCCAGTTGCTATAATTGATTTGTTATCCTCCTCTTTCTTTTATATTCCTCCAATCTCTGTCTTTTTCTGTGTGTATATGTTTTATCAATTGCCACCCTTTTTTACGTGAATGAATATATATTTTCAGCCCCTATTTTCTCCAAATTTCAGCCGTCGTTTGTATGTATGTATATATTTCTGCCTCCGTTTTTCGCCCAGTTTCAGCCAGCTGCGTGATGTATACAACCCGGTTGCCCTACAAGCAACTGATTTGTATGTATACAATATAATATGGTTGCCAATGTGTAGTCCAATTTTTAAAAGCCCAAATTTAGGCCCAATAAATTTAAATACTAAATTAAATTAATTATTCTTTCCAAACCCAGAAACTTTGATATAATGCAAGTTAATCCTTAAAACGAATTTATTTGTGCATCACATGCTAATTTAGTCCTCGTACTATAAATTTTGTCATTTTTCGCTATTTTGCATTCTTTTCTTCAATTTTTCATTAAATATAAAGTTTTACCTAAAAAATACAATTTAACATAAATTAGGTAGAATTTAATTCAAAAGATAATTAAATATCATGATTTAGAACCTCAAATAAGTATAAAATATCATGATTTAGAGTCTCGTAATCAAGTGATCTATAACATTTTTCTCTAAAACTGAAATTTGTGCTGATAATGCCGAGAAAGCATCCACCTTATGTAGACTTGAATGCTTCTTATGTGTGGATCTTTCGGAAGGTTATAAGGCATTGTTGGCTGCCATCGTTTCATATAATTCCTCAACTTCATTGGGTGACTTTAATGTGATAGATCCATTTAAAGCTGCATCCACCGATATACGACATGCTGGGTTTAAACCAGTGTAAAAGTACTGAACTTGCAATTTTTTCTTAATACCGTGATTAGGACATTTCCTGATCAAGTCCTTAAACCTTTCAACTGAAAAGTGGATATCTCGTGTTTTATTTTAGTTACTTTTGATAGGGAAAAGTATTTTGTGATGACTTTTTGTACAAGATCATTCCATGTCCTAATGCTTCCAGGGGGTAGGGCATCCAACCATTTTCTTGCTCCATCTCTGAGTGTATGTGGGAAGAGTTTCAACTTGATTGTTTCATGAAAATTGTAATTTTGATAGATGTCCAAAGAGCGTGAGATGTAATTGTGTGGATTCTCATGAGGTTTCCCATAAAATGATACTCCATTCTCGAACAATAAAATGATGTATGTCTTTCATTGAAAGTTTGATTGTCCAAATGGAGGATAAATGATGCTTGATTGATTTGGTGCAACAAGTGGTGTGATGAATTGTCCAAGTGGCAAATCATCTTCATCAATCTCGATTGGTTGTCCAACTTGTGCCGGTTGCACTTCTCTGTTTTGTTCTGCTATAATGTTCTCTCGTTGTTGCCTAATTATATGGTTAAAAGTGCGTTCGATTTCTGGATCAAAGGATACTAGATTACCTACTCTCGAATTTCGCATGCAATGACACTTGTAACGAAAATGAAAACAAAAACACACAAAAACAAAGAAAACAAATCTAAATCAAAACTAGAATTAATTAAAAATTTAAAACAAATAAACTAGTCCCCGACAATGTCACCAAAAATTTGTTCGTGAAATTCCGCAAGTGTACGGATCATGACAAGTAATAAAGTGGATTTATTAAGTCCAGATATCGTCCCACAGAGACTACTATCTACTATAAATTTTTAAACTAACCTAACTTCAATTTAAATTAAAATAGTAACTAATGATCAAATCAAGTTTTATTTTCTAAGCGAAATTCTAATAAATAAAATAACAAACTCAAATTAAAATTGTATATAAGATTATGTGACTGGGTAGTTAGGATTCTCGATTTCACTTAGGTTATTTATCATACATTTAATTCTAATTCATTCAACCATTTTTCATAAGTGCCAACGACCGAATTAACCTATTATTTTTAGTGATCTCTTTCAAGTAACACTAATCCTATTCATATACCCGAACTTATCATATCTCTATATAAATTCACACGCACATGAACGCTTATATATAAGAATTCAAAAAAAATCGCACAGCTTATAATTATCGCTCGATCTCTTATGATGTCTATGTTAATTATTGCACAAATTAGAATTATACATCACCTCTCGATCTCAGTATTATTCTTAAATCAATTAATTGTTGCGCAAACAAATAATAGCATTAAACACACAATAATTAATTAACAAGTATTAAAATGACACGAACATCTTGAAATTAAACATATAATAAAATATTAAACTATATCATCAATACTAATAATAAAAGTATTTAACCACTCATAATATTGAATTTAAACACGCGAAAGTGGAAAGAGATTATCAAAAATTAACGAAACGTAATGATGTCCAAATTGCTTGAATATATATATTAATCAATTCAGCTTCTGGATTCCAGCCGCTATAATTGACTTGTTCTCCTCCTCTTTCTTTTAGGGTCCGTTTGATTGTAAGGGTGGAAAATGGGTGGAAAGAAAATGTTTTACAGGGAATTGGTTTTCTTAGAAAATATTTTACTGGGAATTGTAATTAATTGTGTTTGATTGGTATAATTTTCCATGGAAAATGTTGAAAGTTTGGTGTCCATTTGGCTTCGTTTTTTATGGAATTTGTCTATTAAAGTAATAATTTTTTCTACCATTGGGTCTAAAATGTGTTCTAATTGTAAAAAAAAATTTACCATACCGAATATTCTTCGTTTGATTTTGTTTTGCATGAAAGTTGTCAATAAAAGTGAAAATTTTTTTTACTATTGTATCTAGAATTTGTTCCCATTGCAAAAAACAAAAAAAAAACAAAAACAAAAAAAAAGGTGGAAAATATTTTCCCACCTATTAGGTGAAAAAATATTTTCCACCATTTGTGCATCAAAGGGTTGTACCTAGAAAAAGAGAGGAAAACATTTTCCGTGGAAAATTTGGCATATCAAACAGTCAAAAAAGTGGAAGTAGGAAAATATTTTCCTACTTCCATGGAAAACTACACGAATCAAACGGACCCTTATTTTCCTCAAATCCCTGTCTTTTCCTATGTGTGTATATGTTTTATCAATTGCCATCTTTTTTACGTGAGTGAATATATATTTCCAGCCCCTGTTTTCTCCAAATTTCAGTCGTCGTTTGTGTGTATGTATATATTAATTCAGCCCACTTCTCCACTGTGTTGCCGGTTGTGTGTGTTGCGTGAATATAAATATATTTCTTCCTCCGTTTTTCTCCCAGTTTCAGCTGACCGCGTGACATATATCCCCCTGTTGCCCTTCAAGCTACTGATTTGTATATATACAATATGTACTTACAAAAATACCCTTAAAATTAGGGATGTTTTGAAAAATCATGTGAAAGGTTTTTAGGAAGTAAAAAATACTGTGTAAAATGAAAAAAATGACGCAATGTCACTTTTTGTTATAAAAATTGTCACTTTTTTACTTTTTTAAAAAAAGTGACAAACTAAAAAAAAAGTGACAAAACTCAAAAAAAGTGGCGCTAAAAAAGTGAGACAAACTCAAAAAAAGTGACAAATAACAAAATAGCATCATCCATTCGTGCAGCACCAGTAATCGTGTTCTTAAAATAATCAGCACGTTCAGAGATTTATAGAAAATTACAGAAAAAGTGACACAATGTCACTTTTTAAAAAAAAGTGACACAAACTAAAAAAAAGTGACACAAACCAAAAAAGTGACAAAACTAAGAATGTTTGTAAAACGGGAATCAAGGCTAGGCAATCAAAAAATCAATATATTCTGCATCAATTTTTGTGACTTTCTATTATTTTTTTTTTGGATATTTATCACTTTATTGAATAGGTTCCAAATCTAAGTTTATATGTTAGTTAATAAATTTACTTTATTGAATATTTGTCACTTTTTTCACTTACTGTCACTTTGTTTGGGATAGAAAAGTGATAAAATGTCACTTTTTCATATTTCCAGTACAACAAACACCTTGGATGCATCAATTGAATTGAATCAAAGAATTATAAATTGAATGTAAGACTAAAATAAGGTTTGAATTCATATATTTAAATTTTCAAAAACACACACTTCTATATCTAGTTAATTGCTCTAATAAGATACTGCAACTTTTTATGAAAAAAGTGACAAAATATCACTTTTCATATTTTCATTTTTGCAAACACCTTGAATGCATCAACTGAATCCACAAGCAGCATCCCCAACTCATGGGCCACCGTTTCCACCATATCTACAATCTTAATTGTAAATCTCACCACCTTCAAACACCCCAATCATTACAACCTCTGAACAACAACAAGCATAACGAAAAATGCAATTAATAGTAAATAGTTTTCTTGATTTGTTTTTGTACATCAGTAAGAAAAAGAAGAAATGTAGAATTGTTAGGTCTTAGTTATTGGTTTTTGCTTCAACAAAATCATCAATCATTTCACCATACAAACATATAATACAATCAAAATATTAATTTAATTGCTTCATGATTTCTTGGCTTCTGGACCTATAAGAATTTTTTCATAGATTTTGCATGCAAGTATAGCCCAGATTTCACAAGGTTTTGCAAAAAGGAGAAAAGAATTCTAGAATATAATACAATGGAATATTTTGCAAACCTTAGGCACTGTCTAATAGTTCTAGCGGTGGCAATTGACGAAGTGGCAGCCGTAATTGTGGCAGCGACGACTGGCGAGAAGGCTGGGTTTTGAGAGGCACAACGTATATAATACGATATTAATGTACAGTTGTGTAGTAATCAATTTTTTCAATTAAAGAACGTAAGGGGCCTAATTTCCCCATATAATATGGCTGCCAATGTGTAGTTCAATTTTTAGAAGCCCAAATTTAGGCCCAATAAATCTCAATACCAAATTAAATTCATTCTTCTTTCTAAGTCAAAAAAAACTTCCATATAGTGCAAATTAATCCTTAAAATGAATTTATTTGTGCATCCCATGCCAATTTAGTCCTCGTACTATGAATTTTTTCATTTTTCGATATTTTGCATTCTTTTCTTCAATTTTTCATTAAACATGAAGTTTTACTTAAAAAATACAATTTAACATAAATTAGGTAAAATTTAATTCAAAAGATAATAAAATATCATGATTTAGCGCCTCAAATAAGTATACAAACCACACTTATCAAATACAATAAGACACATCACATTATGAGCAAAGAGAGAATTGAATCTCACGTAGAGCAGCAAGGCATTCCCTTTGGTATGTCGTATCAGTATGTAAAGTTCATTTCTCTACTATCCCAATTTTTGAATTTTTGTTTGAAGAATTTCAATGCGATAATAAGTATCGATAAACTATCGCATGCAATCGATAGAAGAAATTTCAGTCTCTATAGTTATGCTATTTCTATCTTTACCAAGGCATGGATGATAACATGGTAATGCCATCCATTCCTTTAATTTGATGTCAATGGATTTTTTTTTAATGTAATTAAACAAAGTTAGTGAAAACTTTCTTCTACAAGACTTGATGTGCAAAGTGGATTGACCGGTGTTAGAATTGGGCCGGGTTAGCTGACCCGAATCCAACTATTCTTTTATTTTCAAAAAAAGGGAAAGTGTAACTGAAAAAGAAAAGATTCAAAATCAAGTCTTGTTCAGTCCCAGTCCAAAACTGCTTTCCAATTTCACAAGAAATCAATTCAATTTTGAAAAAAATGTATGAACCCCAGCATTTACTGGATTTACAGGACAACAATGGATTCGGGTCGGATCCCAAGTCATGGCTCTCCGAAGACAACTCCGGCGGTGGTGGTGAAGGCCATTCAACTCTCGCCAGCACTTTGTCTTCTCTCTCCGCTGCTGCCGCCAACGCCTCCGCCGCCAGCAACGTCGACCGCGTCCTCTTCAACAACCTCGTTGAGATCGTCCCTCTCGTTCAGTCACTCATTGTAATTTGTACATTTTTGCTTTATTTAAATGTTTTTGTTCATTTTCTCAAGGAGGCATTTTTTGATTATAGAGGTTGAATTTATGTATGGGAATTTTTTAGGATCGGAAAGCGAATTCTTCTTTTACTAGACGGGGTTCTATGATTTATACCAAGACGCCTACTAAGGAATCCATTTACAAGAAGGTAATTTTTTTTCCTTACGGGGATTTTGATAGTTAATCTTTATCACTGTGTAAATATATGGATATGATATATTTTTTTTCGATAAAAGGGAAATAAATTGCATTAATTTTATGGTGCTTAAATGGTGAGAATTAATTGACAGGATTTTTCTGCATCATAAAGATGTAATTTATTAACTCTAAATTTAATTTGTTATCTTATATAGAGATTTAAACAAGAACAGTTCTTAATTGTTGAGGGAACAATTTTACTTAAGATTGAATAAAGAAATTGTGCAGTTCCATTTTTAGTAACTAAATGTAGAGAAGCAAATAAGGAGAATTTTGTGTAATAAATTTTGTTAATTTAACATTTCAAGTATTTAAAGTTCTTGTTGTCTATTTTCTGTTCTTTAAATGCAAATTAATCCATGAAGCTTGGGTTTGGAGTCCTTAAATCTCTTCTAGTCACTACGAAGAGAACGTGGATGCCTTCAATAGAGCGAGTTTTGATTGACCTTCAACTCTTGCACTATGTCTTGGTTTATCAACCATCAAAGTTAATGAAGGAAAATGTTTTGAGTATTTGAAAAGAACTGAAGTTCTATGGTAGAAATCAAGAAATGAGAAGATAGACTGGCATTGAAAATAGAATTTATCAATCATTATTCTATTTTACAATCACGTCTAGTCACATTTTTTATAGTTTTGTTTGCTCTTATGCATGAGTTACTGGATAATTCTGGTACGCACCCTTTAAAGAAGAATGTTGCAGGAATTTAACATACAAGTGATTAACTAGGGGGGCACATCCTAAGCCCATTCTTGTGAACAGTGCAATGCTTTGCATGCCTCCTGCCCCCTTTTCTGGGCTTTAATTCCTTTAATTATTTGCTCCTGTTTGAGACTGATTTTAAGCCTGGGTAGTATATTACTGATTTTAAAGTATAAGTTGTTATTTACCTGATGTTTGTACATGGTTCATCTTTTCTGTATAAAATAATAAAAAACATCAAAAAGGTTGTTCTGTTTGTAAGCATGGGAATGAGGAATTGTAATATCTAAGGCTTTGGAGGTTGGAATTCTGTGAACTAGAATAAAAACTTCTGGTTTGGTAACTTAACTTTCTCACAAAGAACTAAGCCTTTGAAGATCAAAATTTGTAGTCAGTCACTCACAAACCTCATGAATTGCTATCCGTATCTGAACATTGTAGCATACCAAATTATTCAATTGACAAAGTTGTATTTTATTGTATGATGTTATTTGCTTCCATATTTTGTGTAGAAGAAGTTGCATTTTCAATTCAAGACCTCACAATGGATGTTGGTGTTTGCTGCAGACAGCAAGAAGGAATGCTGCTCAATCAATTCCAACGAGAAAGCATAGAGACCTAGAAGATAAGGACGAAAATAAACATGTTGTCGATAGCCAAGATGGACATGCTGATAATGTATCATTATTTTCCTCGAGGTCATTTCAATTAGAAAAGGAAAGAGAGGAATTGATAACACTGTCAGAACAAGTGGGGGATCTGCAGAAGAGAATATCACAAAAAGATGAACTTCTGAAGTCAGCGGAACTCTCAAAGAATGAGATGGCTTCCATGTATACACGACTTGATGAACTTAAAAACGAGATTACAGAAAAGGAATCGTTAATCAAGTCTACTCAACTACAGCTCTCTGATGCAAAGGTAGGCATTTAATGCTATTGAGCCCACTCCACTAATTTTGATTGTCTTGTAGGCTTTGTCCTTGCTATAAGAACCACCTCATTTTCTCTCAGAAGTTTTGGTGCTTCATTTTTGGGTAATTGATGCTACAAGTTAAAATCTCATCAATATAATTGGTGATTTTTTTTGATGTTGAAGTGTTTAGATTGGAATATTTATATGCAACACTTGGAGTGAAATTTAAGGAAGAAGGATAAGGCTTCAAAGTTTGTTAGCAAGCTGTCATGGGTATTAACAGTGCTTCATGCACAGCAACCTCAGATGTAAAGGGGGATGACTGATTGTCATACTAACTTTCTGGAGGCGATAAAGTTGACTTCAATATTTCTTTTGACACAATATGAAGTAGATTACTGTTGCGGGGACTCTAAAAGGTTGCCAAAAGTTAAAGAATAAGAGCTCAGGTAAAACAGAAAAATTTAGGAATTAAGTATAGAATTTTGTAGGCATCATGCCCAAGGATGGATTGCATCACCCATAGCATGTCTGGAAGGAGCTTATAAGATCCAAAAACTTATTTCTCAAACATGCTCCTAGTCACAATGAAGGCTCAGAACTCTGACGATAACAAAATCATCTTATATCGTTTGGATTATGAAGGTTACATATCTACTTAAAGGCTAGGAGAAAATCTACTTAACTGGAAGACTCTGATAAAGACACATAAGATAATCCTACTAAGATTCGACTTATAATTCCTAATCTGACTCCTAGATGTGAAAAGACTTGAAATAAGACTCTTAACTCCAATTTTAGAATTCTCAGAATGCCCTTGACTAAATTATTAAAAGCCACATAAATTGACCCACCAACTAAATTAACTGATTAAAGCATAAAGCTATATATTCAGTAGATACACACATAGTATGTACCTGATTTTTCTTATGGCTCAATTATAGCTGTTTACTTTTTAGTGATAACTCATGAAACTTTTGAGTTAACTTTATGAATGACAACTAAGTAATCTAAACTTTTTAGGTGGCAATGGTATATCCAAGAACATTCTGAGTTTATTATACACCATATCTATTCAATTTCGTACGATATATCGAACACTCCTTGTTGGTTTATGTTTACAAGGTGACCTTAACCAGCACTGTTTTGCCTTTTGGGATTAACTCTTTTGATATCTGTGATTGAAGAGTGATTATTTTCGACTTTGTCTCGAGATTGGAAATAAAGTCACTGCTTATCATGTGCTGTGACTTAAATCTAATTGCTCTTTTAGTGGAAGTCTTTTGTGAGGCAGTTAGAGCATGTTCAAACATGTTTGAAAACAAAAAGTTATCAGAAATATATTTTTTAAGCTTAGCTAAATAATTTCTATCTGCTTGTGGATTCATTGGTGTGAGATGTTTCAATCTTTTTTAGTGGGACTAATTCACCTTGTGTATATATTCCATAGATTGAGCTTGCTGACAAACAAGCAGCTGTGGAAAAATTAGAATGGGAATCAATGACTTCCAACAAAAAAGTGGAGAAGCTCCAGGAAGATCTAGAAATGGTGGAAGGACAGGTTTCATCCATGATGGTATTGATTCAGGGCTTGGCCAGGACTCATTCTGCCCTTTCGGTTGAAGACTATGATGACTTTCCTCACCCTCTGGACCATGATCATGGTTTAGTAAGTTATCTGTCATAGCAACAATCCCTCCCTCCCCTAAAATAGAAAAACAAAGAGAATAGACAAATATTCCCACTCAAAGCCAACCCATTGCAATTTATGCATTAAAAAAATGCACAATAAAAAAACTTGGATGCTTGAAGTAGTATATTGATTGTGCATTACATATCTTCCTCACTCTTGCCTCACTCTCTAAAGTAGTCTTTTTACCCCCAGCAAGGAAGGGGGTGCTGAGGGGTTTTGCATGGAGTACTATTATATGCAGTTAAGGTCTTACGTTATAACCTTGAGGAAACAATAGCCTGACAAATAGTCCAACTAGACCCCACTGTTCTTATAAGATACTGATACATGCTTATAGTTTGGGAGACTATGCCCCTGTTTGGGCTTCATTCTAAAAAAAATGCATTTTTGTCTCTCGTCTTTTCAATCGCACACTCTCCAATAAAATAATATTGCACGTAAACTCAAAATTTTTTCTTATTTTTTAACCACACATTCTCCAAAAATTTACTATTCCAAAATACATTTTTAATGGAGCCCAAACAGGTGGTATGTTTTGTTTTAGAGCATAATGCACTTTGCTTCGTCTCTTTGAAAAAGAGCTGATAAATCCCATGTAGTTCAAATGATCAATAAACCCTTTAAAGCTTTTATTAACTTAGTTGCTGAGCCGCCACCTCGTGTTCGTTGACAAAAAGTTGTCATCACTCACTAGAATTGAGAATGAGATACACACTTTCCTAGATAAATCCACTTTCATAATATTTTTTCTATTTTTCAATTAGTTTCTACATATTTGAGTTTTATTGAACAGAAAGGAAAGAAAAAAGGAAGATAGTGAAATGTGTAACTTCACATTACGAAACTTGCAAAAGAGGCTGGTTTAAGTATGGCTTTACCTAGAAACATGACGCAAGGACATCTGCATTTAGTTTGATAATGGATTTGGGGGATGAATGGGGGTGTTCAATCATGTTGTTACTATGGTGTAGACTTTACCAGATCAGCCAACAATGTTAGCATGTTTTTATTTTCACCAAATTAATAGGATTATTGGATTCCTGTTCATATGGGATATTTCTATATAATTGTGCTTGCTGTTCATAATTTACTTGGTACTTGAGATGTGATTCATAGCCAAGTAAATAAAAGCTGGGATTTGTTGCTCATATCAAAACCTTGAGTTATTAAATTGGTTTTCTTGCTTAGAACTAAGAGAAGATACAGACGTAGCGTGACTTTAATTCTTTAATGCTCTTTGTAGGTTGTCAGCTCAATCTCTTCACGGGAATTTATCTGATTCTTACTTATTTTACCTCGTGAATTGAACTTGCCTTGTGCAGGACGACTTAAATGAAATTGAAAGGAAGAAACTGGAGGCAGCAAGAGAAGCTTATATTATTGCTGTTGCTGCTGTAAAGGAAAAGCAAGACGAAGAGTCTATTGCTGCTGCTGCCAATGCAAGATTACATCTACAATCACTTGTTTTAAAACAATCTTAAAACTCCAGAGCAGTGAATACCAGAAATGAAATTCACTTTGTTACAGAAATATTTGCCTGTAGCATTTCAAGGCGGTGTATGTTATGTTGCTGAAATGATGTGTCTTAAGTATTTTGATTCCTTGTGATACTTTTTAATTGGGAAGAGTACTTGACCTTTGTATAATTGGGGAATTATGCTTAGATTGACTCGACTTGAATGTCTGGGTCATGTCTGGCTAAGCTTAAAAACGTTTATGAATAAATAAATGATTGTTGTAGAGGGAAATACAATATCAGATTGGTTTGCCAATACGGAATATGGTGCTGCCTCACATTAATTTAAAACTAAGTTATGGGGAGATTTACTTCTAGGATAAGTGACATTTTTCAACAGAAATTAACATGTTCAAACATATTGGAAAATAATTATTTTAAAATTAGCCAACCATGCTTTAGGCCCCGTTCGGGAGGGCTTAAAATCCAATTAAAATTGAAAATATGGCCGTTATTGGGTCCCACCCGTCTAATAAAAGTCAACAATAACGGCTATGAGCCTGTTTGGTAGGGATTTTTGGGGGAAGAATTGATTTTGAATAGTGATATGATGGGAAATGTGTGGTTGAAAAAGAAGAAAAAAGTATTGATGTGATGGAAAATATTATTTTATTGAAGAATGTGTGGTTGAAAATGAGAATTGATTTGAGAATTGATTTGAGAATTAGAAACAAACAGGGCCTATATTTTCAATTTTAATCTGATTTTAATCCCTCCCAAACAAGCCCTTAGATTGAAATCTGCAAACGCGTTTCTTCAAGATATTGCCCAAGTGCATGCAAGTCAAATAGGTGGTCATATTTCGCTATCCATTTGAATTTATCCCTACCCCCGGTGTCAACATGGAGAGGGCTAATGAACTTTTGGTGGAGACAGGCTTCTTGTTCCTCACAGGTGGGCATTTTTAGGGGCATTACCCCACTTATTATTACATGGGCACTGTGGAAATTCCGGTGTAGGGCACGGATGGAAGGCTGCCCTTTCACTTGGCAGAAGACAATTTGGACGGTTAAATCTTTTTTATCCCAGATGACATGCATGTTTACCAATACCAGGAGAATTTTTGCTAGGGACATTCAGAGTTTGCAGTCACTCAACTGCCCTTTAATAGCTGTTGGGCAGCCAAAATTGCAATGGATAAGCTGGACTAAGCCTCCGGAACAGCAGTTTAAGATAAATGTTGATGGAGCGTCCAAAGGTAATCCGGGGTTAGCCGGTGGAGGAGGTTTCCTACGGGACTGGAAAGGAAAACTTCGGGCTGGTTTCTCTCTTCATTACGGGACTTGCACGAATATGATGGCTGAAACCCGTGCTTTTCTTGATGGATTGCGTATGTGTAGAGATCTTGGAATTGATAATATTATTGTGGAAACAGACTCAAAGGTGCTGACACAATGGGTGAGGAACGGCTCTTGTTCGTTATGGTGGCTATGGGATTATTAGGATGAAATTATAGATTTGATTGGTTTGCTTAATGCCCGGGTTCAACATATTTTTCGTGAGGCCAATATGGCGGCTGATTTTCTGGCAAAAAGGGGGAGTGATGGTACCTCTAATCATCTGTTTTTTGGCAATGCGACTCCAACGCTTCTCAATGGAATTTTGCGTACGGATCGTATGGAACTACCTTATCTTAGGCATTGATTTTGTTATTGTTTTGCATATCATTTTATGTAATTACGGTTTTCCTCCGCCATAAGTAAGGTTTTCAATAAATATTTTTAATTTCAAAAAAAAAAAGAGCCCAAAATGATTAAGAAAAAAAAGTAATGTAGTCATTGCTCATATTTTTAAGAAGTAATTAACATATAGTATAACTGAAGCATAAAATGAACAAGGAAGGGTGGGATGCTGAAGAGATGGGTATGGCCACAAGTAATCCACATGTATGACAAGAGAGACAACTTTAGAAAAAAGTGAAGTAGTCATTGCTCATATAGTCATATTCTTAAAAACTAAATAACATCTAGTATAACTGAAGCACAAAACGAGCAATAAGAAGGAATGGCGGTATATTGAAGAGATGGCTATGGCTACAAATAATTCACATAGATGACATAAGAGACAAACCGTGTAAATATAACAACGAACTAAAGCTTATTCTCAATAAATTTGGGGTCGTCTAGAAGAATCATTCTTTTCATTCCCTTCTTTTTGTTGTTAGATCTAGTTCTAGTATGTATAACATCTTATTGCTGAAGAGATGGGTATGGCTACAACCAGGGACGTAACTAGAATTTCAATTTTGCGGGGACAAAAATACGGGGCGCCCGAAAATTTTTTTTAACTAAGAGGATTGAAAATGACGATTTTGAGTTCCAAAATAGGAAAGTTAGATTGATTGACCAAAAAAACAATCAGTTTGTCGATACAAAAACAATATGTCCATCTATGTGTCTAACGCTATACAAATTGAAAACATGAACGTTAGATGGACATCAAAAAGATAAAAAGTAAACTGCATATCTATATAACAAATAGTAGAGATGGCTTGAACATCTGAAATTGGTCTCTCCTTGTCCTCATCAATTCAAACCCGTCAATAAGAGAATCTAATAGAAAATTATCAACAATCTCCTTCTCTATATACACAAGCATGGTATTGGACAAAAAATCATCTTAAATTCTATTACGTAACATTGTCTTAATGACACTTATAACTGAAAATGCACGTTCTGTAGTTGGTTTTGGATAATTGATTCATAAATTGGTCTTTTGCTTTTGGATTGAATTTGAGCTATTTATTTATTTAAGTAATTATTGGATCTTTTATTTAGGTTTAAGAGTTTTATACGGTTGAATTTTAAAGTGTAAGGGTCTGTTCTCTTTGTCGTTTTTGGGCCGGTTTCTGTTTTCGATTTTTCAAAACGTCCAAAACGCGTTCTCTTCCCTATTTTCGAAACGAGTTTTTGAAAAACACAAAAAAAAATTGCACTGAAAACACAAAATGATATTTTTTACGTTTTTGATGTTTTCTGTACAAAACTTGAAAAATCTTGAAAACACGCGAAACAAAGGGTACTGTTCCAAAAATGGCCGTTTCTTCCCACAACCCAAATCCTATCTCTTCTTCCGTCTTCTCTCTTCTCCAGAAAAGAATAGCCCGCGATCTCTTCTCTTCTCTGCAACCGGACGCTGCTGTTGGACCGGTGCCGGCGCCGGGGTGGGGAATGGGGAGGCGACGCTGCTCTTCCTTGGCCTTTATAGCCGTCCGAGTGGGGCGTTTTTCTCCAACAGGGCGCGGTTCTTTTCGAGGCTACAAGGTTGGTTATGATTCAAATTTTATTGACTTCAAAGGAGATCAATTTGAACCCAATTACTTCACTTTACTATGTTGCTCCCAGTTGCTTGGGCTTTCATTCCATTCCCCGGTTTATAGTGGAGTACCCTGTGCTGAAGCAGAGTTCGGGCTTTCATTTTGATTTCATTATTTTTGGGACTAATTCACTGTGTGCTTTTGCGTTGAACTTGGTTGTATTCTTGTTGGTTGGAAAGACTTCAGCTTTGACCATGAATGTGGCTGGAGTTGTGAAAGATTAGCTGTTGATTGCGTTTTCACGGTCAGTCATTAAGGATACCGTGACACCTGTCAACTTGTTCGGGTACGGGTTGGCATTTTTAGGCGTTGCCTACTATAATCACTTGAAATTGCTGGCTTTGAAGGAGAAAGAGGCGTCGGCAGCAGATGAGGAGGCTGGAAAATTTATTGAATAATTAGATTTTTTGAATAAAATATTAAAAAAAATTCTCAAAATTTCAAAGTAAACGCGTTTTCTAGTTTTACGTTTTCAAAAACAGTTTTCTAAAACAACAAATAGAACACATTTTCATCAATTTCAAAACAAACACTCAAAACACAAAATACAAAACGAATTCAAAACTCAAAATAGAAAACTGAAACACAAAGAGAACGGCCCCTAAATTATTGGGTTAATATTTATTAATGGAAAAAAAATTCAAAATTTTGCAGGGGTGAAACTGAAAAATACATTATAAATTAACTAGGAATAGTAGATCAGCGGACAATGTTGGATGGGCGATCATCCCTTGCCCCCCTATCTCCGTCTCTGGCCACAAGTAATCCACATGTATGACAAAAGAGACAACTTTAGAAAAAAGTGAAGTAGTCATTGCTCATATAATCATATTCTTAAAAACTAAATAACATCTAGTATAACTGAAGCATAAAACGAGCAATAAGAAGGAATGGCGGGATATTGAAGAGATGGCTATGGTTACAAATAATTCACATAGATGACATAAGAGACAAATCGTGTAAATATAACAACGAACTAAAGCTGATTCTCAATAAATTTGGGGTCGTCTAGAAGAATCATTCTTTTCATTTCATTCTCTTCATTGTTAGATCTAGTTCTAGTATGTATAACATCTATTGCAACTAGATCTTAAGCAGAATATAAAAGACTTAAAAGTAAACATAAGAAGGAGTGATTCTTGATGCTAGCAATAGGTTGAAACCTATATTTAGCATGCAAGGGAAAAGTACAGAAGTAATCGAGCCAACCTGGACATGAGCAAATTTTTGCAGTAATCAGCAAAAGTACCAGGCTAGCCAATTTTTATGTTCTCAGCTAGGAACCCGGCAATAGCACTTTCTTGCCAACTCTGAAACTCCTGCATCCATCGACAAAGTTTCGGCATTTTTTGAGATATACGAGTTAGTAAAGCAACATAAGAATCAACCGCCTAAATATATAAACGTTTCTTGGTAGGCAAAAATTTAACGATCCACTCTAAGAGAGTCTAAGCCAATCTTGCCCCTCACGTATTTCTACCGCTTCCTCAAGATTCGAACATATGACATTGCCTTAAGTGAGACTTCATAATTGAGAAACGCGAGATTCGACCCAAAGAGGGGGTCATTAGGTGTAAATGCGAAATTATCAATTTAATTAACTAGCAACATGTCACAAGTTAATTATGTCCAAGTGATTAGTCAGACAATTCAATTTAGCCTATCTTTGAATATCGCAGTTAAATCAAAACAATAAATAAAGCAGTAAACAACACCAGAATTGTTCAAGGAGAAACCCAACGTGGAAAAAACTTCGGGTTCTTTGCCAGTTAAAGATTCACTATAAATTGATAATACACTTACAGACCACTAGCAAAATCGACAACACAAGCTTTCTGATCTCTGGTTTGAGTAAGAAGCATCCGCCCTGGAATGTGCACACGAACACCAAACCCAACTCTTCTTTGAAAAGCAGTCCTCCTGGAATAAGCACATGAACTCCAATCCCGACTCTTTACGTAGATTATCTCCTGTAGATCTTCCTAAAGAACTCCTCGATTTTCAGATTCTCCCTTGATCTTTAATGTATCACAGTTGACAACACAATCTTGCAGTAGACCCAAGCGAAGAATGCAATCCAGTGTTTGATTTGGCTCTTTGATGTTTTTACAATGATTGGCACATGAACAATGGAAGGGTTGAACTTTAATTCATGTAAAGCATGTATTCTCTCTGAATAATATGATGTTCAATCTCTCTTCCGTAAAAAGTACGACACCTCAATATATAGGTTGGATGAATTAGGTTGTACGGGTCAAGTAAAAATCTCGAAAATGGAAAATTAGGTTGGGCCAAATAATACGTCGCTCGAGCGAGAAGGCTGCTTCGCATGAGCGAAGAGTTTATCGCTTGAGCGACAGTGGGGCGAAGGTCGAATGAGGCAGTCTCTGTTTCAGTCGCTCGAGTATCACTCTGGCGAGTGGCTAGCGAAAAATGACGTGAATCCTTCTTGTTCCAAACATAAAACACCAATTTAGTCCCTAAACGTATATAATTGTTCAAGTTGGTCAATTTGTTTACAGAATCGCCAATACAAAATATACATCTAACAAACTCCCTCTTTGACATTTTGTGACAAAACATAATACAAAACAAACAACAACCTATCCAAACTACCCAAGTCCAACTAAACCAATTGAATGCAGCTTCCACTTTGTTAATCCTGTATCTTGAAATCAAAAACTCACATACCAGTGTAAAAGCACGTGATACATGAAATAAGCAATAAAGTAATTAGAAGTATAGTAAGTGAAATAAGTAATCTAGTTTGAGATGCAGTATTAATGTTAAGGGTAATAGCGCAAAACGTCCCTAATTTTTGTTTTTTGGCTCAAAACGTCCACACCTTTCACATTTTTGGCGTAGAACATCCCTACCATTACATTTTCTTGTTGAAAACGTCATTTTTCTTCTCTTTTTGACCATTTTACCATTCTATTAAAATAAAACAAACACAAAAGAAAAGAAAAATAAAAAATAAATTGCAATTATGGGTTCAAACTTTTAAAAAGGTGCAAATGAGTCACAAATATGAAAAAACCATCACCGATAAACCGCCACCTTTGAAGGCAAAATCCACAACCTCCGATCACCTTGGCCGCTGGACCAACATACCACCTTAAAGCCCTCATTTCCCTCTTCACGACCCACCCAATCACTAGCCCCAACTCTGGCAGATTTCACCAAAATCGAGCTTCAAACTTTGCCGCATGAAATGCGGTCAAACACTGGAATCAGGAGCCGCCTGACAACCCATGGTGGTGGAACACCTGGGCTGGGTACGCCATTACCGAGCGCACGTAGCCCAACTATAGGTTTCCTTCAATTTGGCTCCAATCATCTTCAATCTGGGTCTGAAATGTTCAATGGTGCGAACTCGCGACTGGGTCTTTGCTTTGAAATTGGTGGTTGTTGGTTGCTTGTTGGAGCAAATTGTTTACATAGGTAGCTTCGACTTGATGAGGGGACTACGAGTTGTGGGTGTTTGACTGATTTTAAGGTTGCAATTTTTGAATTTGATATCCGGCCAAATTACAATGAGTTATGTGGATTTCTTGGTATGTAGTTGTAAAGGGTAATGAGGAGAACGTGTTGGGACCAATATCCGACGGTTTGGGCTGCCAAAAGTCACCAGAGAATAAGCTCATGTATTCGGCTGAAAAGGGGCAAGAGAGATTTTTTTGTTCATTTTAATATTTTTATAAGTTTTGGATTGATTTGCATTTTTTAGAAAGTTTAAGAGTAAGACTGCAATTTATTCTTGATTTTTCTTTTCTTTTTTTGTTTTATTTATATAGGAGGGTATATTAGTCATTTTATGTTAAAAATTGGTCAAAAGGACATTTTGCGCAAAGAATGTGAAAGGTAGGGACGTTTTGCGCCAAAAAATGAAAGGTATGGATGTTTTGCGCCAATTACTAATGTTAACCAAGACACCATAACCACATTAATACCACAAAACATTAAGGAAAAACTCAAATAGCCATGCATGAACTGCAATACAGTTGCAATGCACATGCTCCCCCTCAGTGCATGATATGCAATGCAAATGTAATGCCACTACTGCAAACTCTAAGTATTAAAGCAGTAGGAAATGTATCTATGTCTCACCCCTACGTCCCCTCAAGACAAATGACATAACAATAATAATCAATGCACAAATGTCAAAAATGTATCTATGTCTATCCCTAAAGACCCCTATAAAGACAAAGACATATGCAACAAATCAAATCAAATTTAAAGCACAATATGTCTATACAGTATCTATGTCTCATCCCAACGACCCCTATAAAGACAAATGTAACTGCTCAAAATAGAAAATGAAAAATCAAAACGATATAGCTTTCTCTTACTATAAAAATCTCTTCCCCCTTTTTGTCACAAATGTCAAAGGGACGAAACAAAAAATCACACTGTAGCTTTTAGATAATAATAATCGAGACAACTGTTCAAAGAATTGGATAATACATCAAGAGTAAGCCTACAGTATATTCAATAGCTAAAAAAGAGCAAAATCTACTATCAAAAACCATATACTACGTCGCTGGAGCATCTCCCTCGCCAAAGGCATCAGTAGCATCAATCTCATACTCCCAATGCACACGCATCTAGCGCAAGTGATGCTAAACATCCGCAATCTCCCCAAGTAAGGCAATGACCTCTGCTCTCGTTTGAGTCACCTCATCAAGAAGTCGAGCCTGCTGGCTGATCATAGTAGATATCGGACCATCAAAGTGGCCATAGGATCAGCAGTCGAAAAAGCAGGAGGGACCGAAGGAGGCGGAGGAAGAACGTCAGAAGTGGGCAGAGTCTCAGAGGGTGGAATGGATGACGGATCAACAGAAAGAAGATCACCAATGGGATTTGTTGGTACTACAAGAGTAGTAGGCCTAGCAGGAGCAAAAGAAGAAGAAGCATGTGATCGACTCTGTGAAACGGTAGTGTGACCAATCGGTCGACCTATCCGACAAGAAGAATCCTCGGGAAAAACAACGCCAAGGGCGGTGACTAAGCGATGAATAAGACAAGCATATGGAAGACCTATCCTAAGACCAGGGAATCTGAAAGTACAAAGAATATGCTAGCACAAGAAAGTAGGAAGGTCAATTGAGTCACCGTGAACAAGGGCGTAAAGAAATCGAGCCCTATCGGATGGGTAGAAGTGTGTGCGATCGGCCACAGGTTCGTGTACACAATGCGCAACAAAATCTGTTGCTCGATCAGAAGCGATCCAGTGTGAACCCAGTGCGAACCCCCTGCCAGTGGGGTATTAAAAAAAGTAGAATAAACTACAGAGTCGGAAGGACCAGTCTCAAGAGAAAGGAAAGGAAAATCCGGGTGAAGAACCCAAGGAATATGAAAAGACTCAACCAAAACATCAGGAGAGAGCCTAAGAGTTCGACCTCTGAGATAGACTCTAAAGGAAGTATCGCAAATCTCGTGGATGTTTGCGAAGAACTCCCAAACCAACGGACTAGGAGGGGGAACCAACCCAGCCAACAAAGAATCCCAACCCGAGAAATGAAAATGACAGCAATATCGAAGGATAAGTCACCTAAAATAACCTTACGCTCTACGAGAACTGGACGATGAGAGAACATAGAAGAAAACACCTCGAAAGCAGTGGAAGAAATGAACCGCGTCCAATTATACGAAGTAGATCCACTAGGCTGCTGAATGGTGGTTCAGCTCTCTTCGACGACATTCAGAACGTGATTGTAGAACAAACATGTCAAGAGACGCTTCGAAAGAGAATGTAGACTACACGAGCGACCACGCAATCAAATGCATGAAAATGCGTAAAAATGAAGTGCAAGTGAAGTAAACAAGCAAAATGATGCAAGAAGACGACAAGGCATGTAATATGATGCAAATCAAGTCATGAAATGCAAAACAGTGCAAACATAGTGTCATGTCATCCAAACCAAAATTCAAAGCAAATCAACTCCAAATTGACATGTGCGTGCATAGAAGTGTTTGTGTGACAGAATATGAATCGTGTGTGCAATTCATGGCCAAAATCACACGATCAACCCAAAGAAACATTTCATCGAACAACCCATGATTCCACATACCTAAACAAGTTAACCATCATCTAATTCTATCCCAAACTCCAACCAAACCGACCAAGAACGAGCAAAGTTCAAGTGAAAGGAAGCACATTCAATATAATACACAAAATCATCAAATTCATGCAAAAATCGAATCATATTGATGCATATACAATCTAGCAACGTTAACATACTCAAAACTCATCAATGTATGTGAAAAATCAAGGCAAATAACAATGAAAATAAAAAATTCCCAAACTAGCCAAAACTAGGGTTCTAAGAATTTACCTTTGAAATTTTTGAATTGGATGATGAATATGATGCTAATGAGATCCAATTGAAGATCATGAAGGTCATTGAAGACTTGCTAAATCAAGTTTTAGACATCCAAGTAATCATGTAATACATTTGTATTAAATAATATAAGGTATTCAAATCGTATCATAATAGCCTAACATAACATCATCTTCTTCGAGTAGCACGAATTACATTTCTGTTTGTCATCTATTTAATATAATGAAGTTGTTTTACATGCAGATTGATGTGACTTATAATGTGGTCAATTTACATTATAAGAACAGATCATACAGTCAGCCAAATATCGACACATCGAGGGCACAATCAAGACTAATCGAGCAGAGAAGGCTTTGGTATTGTTTGTTCCACACGGGCCACCGTATGTAACATATGCATTAAGTAATATAGAGTTTGTAAATTATAATGTATCTGTCTAACGCCATGTTACATTTTTCAATTCATGCAGGTCACTATGGCAGGTAATCAACATACCAACCACGAAAACTCTTCAAATGTTATCAAATAAATGTGACATACTCCCAAATTTTTTCAATAATTCATTCTTATTCATAATATTTATTCTATCACAAGTTTACAACCTAACACCAGGTAACAGAAAGAAGAATGTTTCCAGCTCAGCTAGCTCGCCGCTCAATTAACAGAAGAAGTGTGAAGCTGAAGTTAGTTGTTGGTTAGGAAGTTAGATCCACGTGTCAATTTTGTATTAGTTTGTATAGTTGAATTGTTAGAGTTTGTTAGATTCCATTTGTATTTATAGATCACAAACTTGCATTGTACAATTAATTCTTCTGAGAAAATACAATTAGATTAATTCCATTTCTTATTCCTTCAATTTGTCAATATAGTATCAGAGTGTCTGTGCTTCCATTGCCTGCTCTTCTAAGTTTATTCAAAAATATCCTTCTGTGAATGATGGCATCAGCAGCGGCAAACAACTCATCATCAAAAAGCAATTCCGCTATTGATGATGTGTCTGGCCCTTACTGCATCCATCACTCAGAGAATCTGGGACTTGTGCTTGTAACACAACCCCTCACCAGTGACAACTATGCTTCATGGAGTAGAGCCATGGTGATAGCTCTATCCGTGAAAAAAAACTTTGTTTTGTGGATGGATCATTACCAAAACCTGAAACCAATGATGATTAGTTCAACAATTGGAGTCATAACAATAATATTGTTATTTCATGGATCCTCAATTCAGTGTCTATGGAGATATCTGCAAGTCTCATCTACTCCGAATCGGCACACGATATCTGGATCGACCTGAAAGAAAGGTTCCAGCGGAGGAATGGACCTCGGATTTTTCAACTTAGATGAGGATTGATGAACCTTACCCAGGGTCAATCGTCTATTGGTGTTTATTTCACCAAGTTGAAAACAATCTGAGAAGAACTTACTAATTACAGACCAATGTGCACATGTGGGAAGTGTGATTGTGGTGGTAACAAGAAAATTTCAGAGCACTACCAGATGAAGTACGTGATATCATTTTTAATGGGGTTGAATGATACATTTGCTCAAGTAAGAGGGCAATTGTTACTTATGGATCCAATACCTTCCATCAACAAGGTTTTCTCTATTGTTTCCCAAGAGGAGCACCAAAGGAACATCAATAACTTTAATGATGCTAGAGACTCTGTGGCATTTTATGTTAATACTAATAGGCAAAGGAACATCAGTAACTCTAGTGCTACTGGAGACTTTGTGGCATTCTATGCTAATGCTGAAAAGCGAATCAGCTCAGCGCAGACATATAACAAGTTTCAAAGGAAGGAGAGGCCTATGTGCAATTACTATATGCAAGCAGGTAACTCAATAGATAAATGCTATAAGTTGCATGGATACCCCCCTCCCCAGCTATAAAATGAAGTAAAAATATGGCTTCAATAACCAATTGGGAGCTGCCAGCAACCAGTCAAGGCGTGTGGTTGCAAATCAGGTAGCCTCTGAATCAAATTCAGAGCAAACATAAAGCAACACAGGAGATTTCATGCAATCTTTGAGTGCTACTCAATACCAACAACTGATGACAATGTTTAGCAATCATCTGGCCTCTGCAAAGGTTTGTATAGAAACTAATGAATACCCTAACTAAGTGCCAGGTACTTGTTTCTCTATTGCACTTAATCCATGGCTGGAATCCCCTAAGCATTAGGTAGTCGATTCTGGAGCAACCAACCATTTATGTTTCAATCAGTCTGCTTTCAAAACTATGACACCTATTAAGAATGCTTGTGTTACCTTGCCCAACCATAAGAAAATTCCTGTGAATTTCATTGGAACCGTGAGATGTGGTCACAATTTGATACTCAAAGATGTATTATATATGCCTCAATTTAAATTCAACTTATTGTCAGTCAGCTCGTTAACTAGGGATTCCTGCTTTTAAGTAAAATTCTTCACTAACTCATGTGTTATACAGGATATGCACAACCGAAAGATGATTTGCAGGGATAAACGAATGGCTACTTTATACATATTGAGTGATTGTTCATCTGATTCAACACCAAATGACAGAAGTGCCACCTTGATTGGTGACTTTTGTGCTTCCATTTCCTCAGCTGCAAATAAAGTGAATGCTCATATATGGCATCACAGATTAGGTCATTTGTCATTCCAAAATTGGCTTTGTTAAAGGACCAATTACATTTGAGTAGTGATAAGAATTGAAACTGTAATCCTTCTCCTTGTAACTTCTGTCCATTAGCAAACCAGAGACGACTTTCCTTTGTCCCAAATAATCAATTGTCTGTCAATACATTCAATATGATACATTGTCATACATGGGGTCCTTACCATGTTCCTTCTTACTCTGGCCATAAATATTTCCTCACTTTGGTGGACGATTGTACACATTTCATATGGGTATATCTTATGAAACACAAATCACAGGCCTGCTATATCAATCCCAGATTCTTTAAGTTGATCAAAACTCAATTTCAGAAGAACATTAAGAAGTTTAGGTCAGACAATTCCCCAGAGTTAAGGTTCACTGATTTCTTTAATTCTAAAGGTGTCATTCATCAGTTTACCTATGTTGAACGCCCTGAACAGAATTCAGTTGTTGAGAGAAAACACTAGCATTTACTTAATGTGGTCAGATCATTGTATTTTCAGGCTCGCGTACCTATTCAATTTTGGAGTGAATGCATATTGACAACAACCTTCATTATCAACCGAACACCATCCTCCATTTTGCAAAATAAAAGTCCATTCTCCATTTTGCATAAAACCCCTATGGATTACAGCCACCTTAAAGTGTTTGGAAGCTTATGCTTTGCTTCCACCCTTCTATCTAGCCGAATAAAATTCACTCCTAGGGCCAGAGCCTGTGTCTTTATGGGATATTCTCCAGGAATAAAGGGATATAAGTTATATGATGTCCTATCCAAGACCTTTTTCATTTCCAGAGACGTGGTCTTTCATGAACAAATATTCCCTTTTGAATATGTTCCTCATCACCTTGATGTTATTGATCCCTTTCCTGATCTTGTGCTGCCTATCTCTATCACTGAAAATCACCCCTCTATACCTACATCCAATCTACATTCCATCCCTTCTGATACTACCCATTTGCAGTCTGATTCATCTGCTATCATTGATCATTCAGGCATAGAAGATATCCCCAGAAAATCATCAAGACTCAGCAAACCTCCTTCCTACCTTAGAGATTTCCATTGTAATCTTCTGACCAATAACCAATAGTCTCAAGATTACTTACCATATTTAGGCCCTGTTTGGGAGAGATTTAGATTTTTTTTTACAGTAAATCAATTCTCATTTTCAATCACACATTTTTCAATAAAATAATATTTTCCATCACATTAATAATTTTTTCTTCTTTTTCAACCACACATTTTCCATAATATCACTATTCAAAATCAATTATCCCCCCAAAAATCCCTCCCAAACAAGCTCTTATTGTCCAAATATATCTTCTATAAATCCTTTTCAAATTCTCATTGTCACTATCTGTTAAATGTTTCATCCAACTTTGAAATAGAATATTACCATCAAGCCGTCAAATATGATCATTGGAAGGATGCTATGGCAACTAAATTAGATGCCATGGAAACTACTAATACCTGGTCTGTTACAACCCTACCCAAGGGCAAACATTCTATATGTTGCAGATGGGTATACAAGATAAAATATGGCTCAGATGGAAGCATTGGTAGGTACAAAGCACACCTAATGGCTGAGAGGTACACATAGCAAGAAGGACTGGATTTCACTAAAACATTTTCAACAGTTGCCAAATTGGTTACGGTTAAGACCCTTCTACCAATAGCTGCTATTAATGATTGGCATATAACGCATATTGATGTCAACAACGCGTTTCTGAATGAGGATTTGTTCGAAGAGATATACATGGATTTGCCCTCAGGTTATAGAGAATATGCTGGTTCCAGAATTTAGGGGGAGATTTGCAAACTCCACAAATCTATTTACGGCCTCAAGCAAGCATCGAGACAATGGTTCTCAAAATTTTCCAATGTCCTCATTGATCACGATTTTAAGCAATCCAAATCGAATTACTCATTATTTACCAAAGGGATTGGCAATACCTTTATTGCTCTTTTGATATATGTTGATGACATCCTTATCATTGGATATGATCAACTTGAAATTGGTTCTCTAAAGGGATTCATGCACAACCAGTTCCAGTTGAAGGATCTTGGCAAGTTGAAGTACTTCCTTGGACTAGAAATAGCAAAATCAAAGAAGGTGATCTCATGTCATAGCGACAATATACTTTGCAATTGCTTGAAGACACTGGATTTCTGGCATGTAAACCAGCCACACTGCCTATGGATCCTAAACTAAAGCTCAGTTCTTTTGAAGGAGAATTTATTACTGATGTGTCCATGTACAGAAGGTTGATTGGTCGCCTTCTTTATCTCACTATATCCAGGCCTGATATCACATTTGCCGTCCACAAGCTAAGTCAATTTGTGTCGCAACCCAGGCAGCCACATCTGGATGCAGTTTATCACCTCCTCCAGTATCTCAAGTCATGTCTGGGGCAAGGAATTCTGTTCTTTGCAAATTTTTCCTTTCAGTTAAGAGGCGGATGTTGACTGAGGAGCATGTCTTGATACAAGAAAATCAATTAGTGGTTTTTGTGTTTTTCTTGGAGATTCTCTCATTTCTTGGAAGGCCAAGAAGCAGACCACGATATCCAGATTATCAGCTGAGGCTGAATATCGGGTACTAGCCTCCACCACCAGTGAATTAATATGGCTCACTTAACTACTTCATGATTTTCAGGTTTCCAGTAAAAGGCCTGTATTGATTTTTTGTGATAACCAAGCGGCAATTCATATTGCCACAAATCCTATATTTCACAAGCGTACCAAACATATTGAGATCGACTACCATTTCATTCGAGATAAGGTAACTGATGGCTCTGTCAAGCTATTGCCAATTCGCTCCTGTCATCAGCTAGCCGACATCTTTACAAAGGCCTTATCAGCTCCTATGTTGTTTCCATTGTTATCAAAGATGAGTGTTATTAATCCTCATTCTCCATCTTGAGAGGGAGTAACAGAAAGAAGAATGCTTTCAGCTAGCTCGCTTCAACAGAAGAAGTGTGAAGCTGAAGTTAGTTGTTGGTTAGGAAGTTAGATCCACGTGTCAATTTTGTATTAGTTTGTATAGTTTAATTTGTTAGATTCCATTTGTATTTATAGATCACGGACTTGCATTGTACAATTAATTCTTCTGAGAAAATACAATCAGATTAATTCCATTTCTTCTTCCTTCAATTTGTCAATACCAGGTATCACTTTTAGGCGTTCAAGGAAGGATTGGTAGCTCCAGATGTTGTTGCATTCGAGTAATGATTCCATGATTTGGGGCAAATGTAAGTTTGCGTGTATTTCTGATCTCAATTTTTTTTTTTTTGCATTTGCAATCAGTGGCGGATTCAGGATTATTGATCGTTGACAGCCGCAATAATAATCAATATCGTGAATTAAAATTAATTATATCGTAGTTCGAATTGCAAATGTGAATATGCATTATCTACCTATCTAATAATATTTAACGTGTAAAAATTTCAAGTTTGAAAAATGGATCTAATTACTTACTTTCAAGGTTCAATTTGTTAATAATATAATTCTAACAGATTACAAATAAAAGATTACACCCAATTCAGCCATTGGTGTTCTGAACATAAAAATAAGAAGATGTAGAGTTAGAGACTATTGTTGCAATCGAAGAAAAATATATTACTATTATCACTGTCACCCAAAATAAGGTGAAAACACATTATTTATCACCATTTTAGTGGACATGTATTGTGCTTTATACAATCATATATCAAAGTACTCTTCACTTGCCTTTGATCTTGAAGAACTGTTGGGAAATATGTACGAAAATCTGAAAAACTAATGAAATCCAAGACACGAAAATCGTTATCTTTTAAGAGACATTTATCCCCTATCCAACAAAGTCACGATTAGGGTATGATAGAAAGACATTTATCCCCTATCCAACAAAGTCACGATTATGGTATGATAGAAAATCTTTCTCAGGATACAATGGAGACGTTTGATTCAAACTGTGACTATTTGATCAAACCAAGAAGGCACTCTATAAAGAAACTCATGATGCCAAGAGAAAGAGAGAAGAATATAAATAACGAATTTTGCTTTTTTAATGTGTTTTGCAAATGAGAATTTGCCCAGAATATATAGATATGGAAGCAACCATTTGAATAGGTGTGTCCCTTAAAATAAATGAACGCATATGTTGGAAGAAACTTTTAAAATGAACCGATGCTTTGATTTGATAATAGCAACACACCTATTCAAAAACTTCTGAAAATAAAATTCTCTTTCGGGAGTGTTGCTCCCTCGACCCCCGCGACCTGACCGGGCAGGTCGATCCTCGTTGCGTAGCAACAAACACTAGTCGAAGCGGCAAAATATTCGTAAAACAAAAGATGAACATGCAAAATGATGAAAAATATCTAACAAGAACTACATCTGTTGTGCAGTAGTGACTGTGATAAGTGTAATGAATCTAGAATATATCAGATTTTCCTATTTTTTAATGTCCTAAATTTCCATTTGCACAATTCATCTTCACACTTTAGTACTTACTTTGATTGCCTCACTTATACAGAAGTTATTTTGAATGATCTTTAATGCAACACTGTTTCAATAAATTTTTTTTTTTCACCTTGAAATATCTTATTTCACTAATACATTCTACACTAGGTTCTGTCACTAAACCCTCATTTTCTTCTAGTTTTAACTATGACAAATTCCTCAACTATTTTAACTATGGCAGAAGCGGTCCTGTGATTTTAGGGGCCCGAAGCGAACTCCATAAATTGGGCCCTCCAAAATCAACGTAACAGTATGTTATGCAATGTATTACTAACTTAAAACTTAAGAGTAGAACAACAAACAAATATAAAGAACAAAAGATTTATATTATAAAAAAATAAAATCGACAAGAGTTCAAACAACCAGTTAAATACTATTCGCCTTTAGGCTACAATAATCATTCATATAAGCCAACCATGCCACACTTATATAAGCCCACAAGGCTTCAAACATTCTTAATATATTCAATATCAAGTTAGGGCAAGTCATTGCTTACTTGAGAAGTAGAATTTTGACGAAAATTATGGAATCACACTCTTGTGAATTCCACCGTCACATCTTACAAGCATGAAATCAAAATTTCACATTAACCATGGCACCAATACAAAGTCTTAAGCTATGAAATTTATTCTTTTTAATCAATAAAAGGTAAAAAAAACATTTTGCCCTTTTAAAATTAGTCAAATAATCATCTAACACTGTAAAAGCATGTCGGAACAAGCTTCAAACTGATATTCATGTGGCAAAATTAGTCAAATAATTGCCCTTTTAAAATTTCAAGAAAGGCACTTAGTTTCTAAATCAATCTCTAAAGAACAGTGGGAGAAGAGGCTTCAAACTTATATTCTTATGGCAAAACAAGCTTTGTATGAGACTCTATCCCTTTATAAGTCCTTCAATAATTTGCCTGATTCAGAGCCTTCTCCAATCCAACCATATCCAAAAATTGCCCAAGTCATCTCAAACAGGATCAGGAAGTACTCAAAATTCCTTCAACCACCCTTCAATTTTGCTAATATTTTCACTTTTCACCATGAAAGCCTAAGCACAAAAAAATCACTTCCACATATGTATATATTGAAGGAGAGCGAGTGTAAATTTAGTGCAGTGTAAATTTTCACTTTTCATTGTGAAAGCCTAAGCACAAAAAAATCACTTCCATATATATATATATATTGAAGGAGATTACATTTTAAATAATAATTGAAGCAGTTAACAGAAACTATAAAACAACAAAGAAAAATTGAAGGGTTTGTCGAGAAATGCTAAAAACTACTTAATTAGAGAGTAAAATAGGAGAAGAAAGCAGAAGGTATTTACAGGCATGAACCCATCAAATTAGGTGGCTATGAAACTGGAGGAAGTACCAGCAAACGAAGAGTGGAGACGGGAGAGATTGGCGTCCGGAAAGGCGTCGACGTCGGGGCGGCTTGAAGAATCTGTTAGAGTTGAAAGGGGAGGAGACAAGGCCCGTCCTGTTGATGCGTTTAGTACTTAAATGAAAAACAAATGGGCCAAAATTGAGGCCTCCGGTTTTGAGCTGGGCCAAACAAAAAAAAAAACAAAAAAAAGTGGGCCAAAAAATGAGGCCCCCTCCAGTTTTGGGCCTGAGGTGGTGGCCTCATCCGCCTCGCCTCAGGGTCGGCTCTGGGCAGAAGGTTGTTTCAAAACAATGGGTGTATCGTTAATTTCGAGTTCCTAAAAAATCACTCATATATGATGTATTTGGTGTCTGAATCACCATCACTTAACATTTGGGTAGTGTCACACAGAGCATGAGCAGTGATACGAGGATCTTTGTGTTTTATCTCCATGTAGAAAAGAAGAGAGTCATCGTTTAATTTTGAGGGGTTGCTCAATTGGTCATGCCTTGTGTTTGCTCCCCAATAATCACTAGTTCGAATCCCCTCAAAGACACTGATGTGAGTACCCGATCGTAAACTTCAGGGTCCCGTGAGATTAGTCGAGGTGCGCATAAGCTGGCCCGAACATCCACGATTATCCACAAAAAAAAAAAAAGAGTTGTCATTTGTAATCATTATAGGGGCCATGTTTCTATCAACATCATACTAAATTTTTAGACGAGTCCTCTTATCCATCTTAATTTTACCGATATCATGTCAACAAGATCGACATATTTGCAACCAACTGACACAATCGATATAATAACTGATGCATCAAAACATATTCAGCATAGTCATTAATTAAGACCAAAATATATTTTCTGTTTTTTTCTTTCAAAATTACAAGAGCAATATTTGTCTTTATACAAAGTGGACCTACTAAGTGGTGCATTGAAAAATGAGTCCCTAAAAGAATGTTACAAAGCGTTAACTGTTACTTTCTGTGTGATTTGAGTCAATTTTTTTAATAATAAAAGCTAAAATAAATCACTTTTTAAAAGGGTTTGGGAAATCAAATCCTTTATAAAGGAGAAGACCTGTACAAGCATGGATTGAAAAGACTCATAACGCGCATTGCTTCCCCTGTCCGACAAATACAACACCTAACACTCCATAGATGTTAGATGAACACGTACTATCAAGGGCATTCAACTTTACATTTGATCAAACGAGTATCAAAATTCTTCTACTCCGAATTTTGTGGGAGACAGAATTGATCTACTAAACATCGAGTAATGTGACACACTAACTACCAATAAATGTAATCATCTATGGGAGTTCATTGGATTAAGATCACTATAACTCCAATTTACTCTTTGTTTATGCATTAAAATTAAATTATCCAAAACCAATGGGCACAATTGTGAAAACTTGAATTACATGCATGCTCTTTATAGCCACATTTGTAATTCCATTATAAAAATAAAACAAAGTGAAAATTAAGCCAAAAGCCAGAATTTTTTGTGGCTTTTAGTAGTAATCAAATATCCTCCATATTTCTTGCTCTTCCTTCTCACTGCAATTGTCATGCAACTAGCATTTTCAATGCAATAATCTATGATCCTATTTTTCTTCTTTAATTCTGTCGACCAAAACCTCTGCAATCTCCATATTATCGAGCGTTTTCGCTGTCCCAAAACCAGTAATAAAACCTGTCTATGCTTAGCTTCTTCGACTATTATTTCTCCCTTTTCCTTTCCTTCTCGAATTGCCATCTCCACGTGCACCTAAGTCATCATAACATACATTAAATCATACTAAATTTTGTTATTTGAGAGAATTAGACTTGCTTTTTGTTTATGTATTAATATTATTTGACACAGTAAAAATAAGTGCAGATTTGAGTACTGGAAATAGATAATTTACTCACCTCAGGTCTTCTTAATTGGCATATATTTTTCATGGAATGAAGAAGTTCATATGCCCTTTGATTAATTTCTCCATTATAATTTTCATCTGTGAAACATTAACTTTTACTACTTATTATCATGTAAATATAATTTCATCATGTTTTGAAATTTGCACTCACGATCTCCAAACTATGCCCGTACATCGGACCACTTGGTTGGTCCAATTTGGGGACCGTGACTACAAAATTTCCTGCAATTGTTTCGTGATCGAGAAAATAATGCAAAGAAGTCATTACCTTGTTTGGCAACATGCAGGAGAATAATTGTATCCTGTGCTTGAACAGTATGAGAGAGTGCCCATTCTAGAGCACCTTTAGCTTCCTGGCTCGAATCGACCACCACCATCACTCTATTCCCACATTCAAATTCCAATTTCGACAAATGACTGTTGAAATTTGCTTCATTGACTTCATTTGAAGCATCGGATTTCTCTCGACCCTCGATAAAACTTGCACTCTTCTTGTACTGCACACAGGGTGAACGAACACGGACACGAGCACGAACACGAACTGCAGCTCGACTCATGCACAATCCTGGCATTCTAGTGTTCATTTACAGGCTATACTTCGATATGAATTTTTGTGTGTGTGAACTTGGTTTTTGGGAAAGAAGAAAATTATATAGTGTGTGGTTTGTGGAGGAATGTATGGTAGGTCATGGGTCATTTTCTTTGCTTTATTGTCTTTATTCTATATTTTTCTAACGTGGGGCTTCTTGAACGTGCTACCATGACCTAAATGACTCGTATCTAGACTGGTTCTTGGATAAAATATTGTTATGCTAATCATAATAGGAGTGAATATAAAACCTATGCACGCTCAAATATATAATTATATGACTCATACGCGCAAAATATGTAATTGTTTAATCATATATACACGGATTAATTAATTTGATCAAGATTGTGAGATCGTTGAATTGTAATAACTTTGTATTTGGCATGTACGTTAAAGTGAACATGATTATCTTGAGCAACGAATCTAATTCGGTCAAGCTTGTGAGATCATTTGATTCTGGTCATGTATTTGGTAGGTAAGTTGAATTGAATTTGATGAAGGTGATCAATAAATTTAGTTCAATTGAAGTTGTGAGATCATTGCATTCTAATTAAATATTTGAGTTGAATATTAACTAGATCAATGAATCTAATTTGGTCAACCTTGCAAGAATTTTGAACTATAACTAATGACACAAGTTGTATGTTCGTAACGTGAGCAACAAATCTAATTTGGTTGATTTTTGTACTTCGCTTACGTATTTGGTATCTACGCTGAATTGAACAAGATAAACTTCAACGATCATTGAACTAAAATATGTATATTGAGTTGGATAAGATTAATTAGATTGATGAATCTAAGTCGATAGAGCCTACGAAATTGTTACTCTCATATATTCGACAAGGATGTTAAATTGAGTGAATTAACTAAAGTAAACTAATTTAATTTAGTCGAGCTCATTAAAGATGTCGAATGGTTCTTCCATGGGTGCAAAAAAGGGTCAACTTGATGTTATAATACTAAATTGATGTGTCAAACCTTAACTGCTTAGGTGTCCGGCAGACTAAGGCCTTGTTTGAGAGAAATTTTAATCAAGATTTTAATCAAAATTTTAGCCGTTAACTATCAAATCAGCAATCATTTTTGACTTTCTCTCTCACAGGTGGGGCCCACATGTTGACTATAATGACTATAATTTTGATTAAAATCCCACAAAATTGCTCCCAAACACGCTCTAAAGTGTGTAAAGCATTATTTATTTTTTTATTTTTATTTTTTTGGGTTCAAATGTCACAATCGAGTGGTTAGGCAAAATTCCATGATTCTACTTCATGACTTGCATGTATACATTATGTCTATTTGGTGGGGTTAGGGGTGGAATTTTAGTGCGTATCTTTTGTAGTCTTTTGTTCCCAATTTAGTTGAGGAGATGGAGAGCAATAGCCGTAGTAGCAAAAGGTCCATATTCATAATTAATTTGCAAGACAAATGAAGGTCTAGAATAATTGTCTTTGGCTTATAAGTTTACGGAATGTCTTTTTACTTAAAAGCTAGAATTCAAGTTAAAAGATTAAATTATTAGATGAAAAGGGATAAAAAGTTTTCTATGAACAAAGAGAACTAGTAGGCGAATTTTGAACTTTTTTACTTCAAAATTTAGATTTCGATATATTTGGGTCATTTTTACACAAAAGGACACATTATCACAATGAAGAAGAGTCGCGTCTCTGATAAAGAAGGTGTCTTACATGAAAATTTTAGAAGAAATGTAGAAAAATCTTGTGTTTAAATTATTAATATATCAATTTTTTTTAATTTTCTAATATTTAAAATTTTTAGATTAGGAAATTTAACATAAATTCGAAAAGTTAAATTTCTCTTTAAAATTATTTAAAATTTGGCACTAATGAAATCATATGGTGTTTTTCATTATAACTTATTGATTAGAGTGGTGCTGTATGAATTGTAGGGGGTGTTTGATGTACATTATTATCAAAATAATGCATTTTATGATGTGATGTGAATAAAAATGTGATTAAAAAATAAAAAAAAATTGAATTTGTGTATAATATTATTTTATTAAAAAATGGGCTAAAGCTACTTTGGAGATTTCATATAAATTCGGCAACCATAATAGTAGAGAGAGACAAAAAATGGGACAGTAAATGGATGATTCTAAAGGACTCCAAGAAAGTGGCCCTCACAATAGTTGGTTTGGCTGTATCCACGCCATGATTGACGCAGCTTAATTGATGTTCAAGCTCTTCACTAACAAACATATAGATATATAAGATATTTGGAGTTCGAGTCCATAAATAGTAATATCATTGATAGATTTGGGGTCAGTTCAATCTTCAAATTTGGAAGACGATTCGAGTCTAACTCAATCGCATTTTAGACGGATTTGTTTAAGGGAAAAAAATATGTAACTACGAAAGGTTTCAAAACGAATTTGTGAATTTTTTTAAAAATCAGATGATTACATTTTGTGATAGGGTCATGCTATATGTACATAGGTGTACAAATAAGAGTTGACATAATGTGAGTGGTGTGGGCGCATGCTACAGTAGCGTAGTCCCCACCCAACTCACATTATGTCAACCTTTATGAATTAATCTATGTACACAGATTAATCCTTAATCCTTTGTGGGGGCCATGCTATTAGTCACAATCACAATATTACATAATTTATGATCATGATTACATATTAGTCACAAATCACACAATGTTAATACAAAAAAATTTAAGACACTATTTCATAAACCATAAACCCATATCTCCTCGCGCCACTCCGCTCCTCTCCGACATCGACTATTTTGATTTAGTAAACTTGTGTTTTACTTTATATGAACCACATATACAACAAACCTCAATTGTGACATAGATAGAGCATAATAACTTGAAAGTACTCATAACATTTATTCTATTGAAAGGAAAAAAATGATCAAAGAAATTGATAGGTCTAAAAGAATGTAAAAATGACACTCGTTCTCGCCTTCATCTAACTTTGCCCCCGTTGGGCTCTATTCTAAAAAAAAAAAAAAAAAAATTCATTCTCCTCTTTTTTTTTTTATATTTCCAATCACATATTTTTCAATAAAATAATATTACACGTAATCTCAAACTATTTTTAATTTTTAACCACACATTTTTCAAAAAATCACTATTCCAAAATATATTTTTCCCCGCCAAAAAAAAAAAAAAAAATTGATTGCAATGAAGCCCAGACAAAGGTTCTCTTACTTCAACGTTTCCATCCCAATATGATGAATTTACTTCGCCCATCTCCTAGAATTAGATATTCCTTCCTCATCATTTTGACCGTTCTTGGTGTAGCTTATTTTTCTGCTCAACTTGCACCATTGAAGTGCTCAAATAAAATTGTTGGCTATATGGCTCCTCAGGTAGATGTCTAGGTGGAGAAAAACATGCCCCTCTCATTTTCGACAGCAATCCGAAGAAAAAAATTAATTTAGGCAAAACTTACACAAGAACTCGCAATTTTGTTTCTGTATCATTTACATAAAGCCTTGTAAACATAGGCCCCACAATTTTCTCATATTAGCTTTTCTTCATCTTCACTCCTAAGTCCTATCTAGCTATGTCAACGAGTCGAGCCGAAAAAAAAGCTCGGGCTTGACTCGAGCTTTTTTGGGAGCTCGAGATTTTTTGGGCCGGGTTCAAAAAAAATGAGGCTCGACCCAAGCTTGAGCGGGCCGAGTCGGTTCGAATTTTTCGAATTTTTTTTAAAATTTAAATTGAAGGCCGCAACAGGCAGCCTTTGCAGGCAGCTATTTTTTAAAAAATTAATTAAATTTTTTTTTTTAATAATGGGCAGGCTCGCTCGGGCTCAAGCCGACGCCCCAAAATGGGGCTCAGCCCGAGCCTCAGCTTGGACTTTTTTCGGGCCTAGCTCAAGCCACCCGAGCCGACGAGCTTTTTTGTCATCCCTACTCCTATCTTAGAAATCTCTTTCTTTATAATTCAACAAAGGTCCTAGATCTTTATAATCTCCAACAATTTAGAGTGATATAGTTTTTTCTACTTTTTTATTTTATATATATCTATTTAAGTAAATTTACACAATATTAAAAATATAATATAATTTTCTTTTTGAAAGTGGATATACATGGCTCCCGAAATAATAATTATTACTTGATAATTGAAAAAAATAATTATACCTAATTTTTTTACTTTGAAACACCGGATTTCTGAAATTGAAATTTATAATATATGTATAAGGTAATTTTTTTAATAGAAAAAATACACAACTGCCAACATTTAGATATACACTTTCAAAGTTACAAACTTATGGAATTCTTTCAAAAATCAAGTGGTATTAATTAAATCAATTATTAAATAGATTTTATTAATTAAATATGCTAATATTACAATAACATACAATTTATGGTCATAGTTACACATTAGTCACAATCACAAAATCTCAAAGTCACAAATCACAAATTGTTTAGGCCACGACTTTTCTATCGATCATAAATTATCAAATTAATAGACCACAAACTTATTTCTCGATCACAAATTATTAAATTAATCAATCATAACTTATTTATTGATCATAAATTATCAAATTAATTGATCACAATTTATTTCCTGATCATAAATTTTCAAATTAAATGGTCACAAATTACCTTTCATCTCCCTACTTCGCCCTACACCTCCATCACCATCATTATCACCATCTACATCATCCAAAACGTCGCCACCTCAGATCCGTAACCCACCACCACCTCCATTGCACCACCACCACCACCTCCAACAAACCACCACCACCACCCACACCACCAATCATCGTCACCACTACAACCGCACCATCACACATATATCCAAATCGACACCGTTTACATATCATCTGCAAACATACACAGATAAGTACACATACATACAGATTAGTCGTGCGTTGCACACATATATAGAGATCAGTACACATACACATAGATCGTCGATAACTGGACCAAATTCGAAGGAAAAGATGAGAAAGACGATGTCGCGCGAGGTGCAAGTGGATGTGGTGTTGAATGTACAACTAAGATTAATGGAATCCAAGTTGATGTTGGTCGGACTGCTTGGATTTATAGTGGTAAATTTTACTATCGTTGATGGGGTTAGAAGGTCATGCTCCCCTTCTAGTTTAACCCATTTGAGAGTGCGTATAGAGGATGGGTTTTGCTACTCGTAAATGCTCCCCCACAAAGTGGGGTTCACAATTTTTTTATTTTGTGTGGGCCCCCCTATTTGTGAAGGGGTTGTCCACCGAGGTGTCACTCCAATGTATAAGTAGCAAAACTCATCCCTGGATTGAGAATTTGTGTAAAGAGAGAATATGAAGTTTGGGGTTGGGTATCGTGTTAGTGGGGTGTGGTGGTTTTTAAAATGTTAAATATGATCTGATTTTTTAAATTGAGATTTAGAGGGTGTTTGAAACCCATTTTTGTAAAAAAAAAAAAAAATAGATTTTATAACAGTGGCTTTTTGAAAGATATATGATTAAAAAGTAGGAAATTTTTTTGAAATTACTTGTAAAATTATTTTACTAAAAGAATATTTGATTAAAAATGAGTTTTTGTATAGTTTTTGCAAATGGGCTCAATCAGGGGCTTAAAAGGAAGGAATTGAGGTAATTTTCTCATAAAATTTTTATATAGTTTTTGCAAATGGGCAGGGATGCTTGGGCAATCGGGCTATAACTATAGGATAAAAAAATAATTATTTTCTATATGAATTTCGCAAATGGTTGGGGGAGGTCTGGGTGTCAATGGGCTCATGTTTATAAACGCCGAGTTCATTTTTTATCTACACAATTTGAGGGATTTGCAAGTACTATTTATATCCCACTCATTTATCTATTTATAATTTAAAATATTTATAAACAGTCCACACACATGCTTATTCCATTAATTACCAAATATAATACACGATCTCCACAATTTTTGCACAACCATCGATAAATAGAGTTTTGTATTTTCAGCATAGACAAAACACACACACACACATAGTCAATAAAGTACCCATAATACTATGTAGGACATGTTTAGTATATGGTACCAGATAGTACACAAATTGATTCTGGTACTGTCCAATTCAACCGATCAAACATAACTCATAATTTTATCCCTTTAAATCAACCCACGGATATGGTGCAGCATCCATGGGGGAATTACTGTATTGGATGATTGGTGCTGGCGTGAAGCTTCAAATTCTCCATTGTGTCCCATTGCTTGGCATATTTCACTGCATAGAGTAGCATGGTTTTAGTATTACTACCAATTTGCATGAATGTGTTTATGTACAAACACATATACAAAATTACATACACAATAATTGGACAATGGTTTCCAAACTTATTGCCTGCATAACATGATGTTCGCTAACCAATGTTGAAATCTATGTTAAATCATTACGTGACCTTCACATATTCATTTATGCAAGAAGAAAAGTTTTTCCTTCCAACTTGGAACGGTGCCTCAAATTTCGAAGATGGATACGTTTTCACATGGGTTTCGTGACAATTCACTGAAGATTTCAATGATTTCCATAATTAGAGATTGATAGTGCAACTATAATATAAGTTCGAAGATTTTCAAAAACATATATTAGTAGTACCTGACATTGAAGCAGTTCAAAGGCTGTGGTAGACCAAAAGAAGAGTTCATGTCATGGTTTTGTTGTTCCAACTGAGAAGTTTGAGCCAATTCTTTTTCCTTCTCTTTCGCCTATAACATATACATATATTTACATAATCGTCGCAAAAGGAGTACATACACAACACACTTAAATAACCGCCTCCATCCGAATGCCATGCATTTTTGTTAGCTAAATATTGCTGACTGCCATATATGTGAATACAAGTTAAATTACACAATAAATGCCAATTTCTAATATTGGATGGATTTAAGTGTCTACCTTCTTCATAAGCATGTTATTTTGCGCCTGCAATGCCTTAACCTGCTATGAAATTGTGATGGAGTTAAATTAGAGCAATCGACTTTGATATCATGACATGCATCAATGTGTTCTTGTTGAAAACATTTCTCGTCTGTAATTGTCAAATTTGTTTGAGGACCAAGTTTAATTGAGAAAGTTACAAATAATCTCGCTTACTAATATTATATATGTAGAATAAATTCCTTATAAATAATGATATTATCAAAACATACTCATAGTCTTGGAGCTCATGTCAAAACTTACCCAAGCTTTTATATATTTGAGTAATATCTTCATCTTTGATCAACATGGATCTTACCTTAACATCTTGTTCAATACCTACCACCGCCTTCTTCTTCCGTACTCATACCCCACCCCATCCCATTCTCCTCTGTGCGTTCCAGAGCCATATCCATTTTTTTGGCAAAAAAGGAAGAAATTTAAGTATTTTGGCCTGAGATTTTGCTGAAGAGTTAGTAAGCTCATAGTAGGAGGGTAGAGGCAGAGGCAAGAGAGGGAAAGGAGGAATACACAAATGTAGAAATGAGCAAGGGCTAGACACATAGGGAGTTGGGTCTAGGGAGCCAAGGAGTAGCAGTAGGGTTGAGGATGAAGATTATAATCTCGTTTTGCTACTTTTAGAGTATCTCCAAGAGATTTTCTATTTTTTATGAGTATATTTTGCAATTTAGAGAGCATCTATAAATTTAGAGAGTAAAAGTTTTAAAATACACCAACCACCTCTTTATGTCAACACTTAAATTTATACTACTCTCAATATGTATTTATTATTTTTTTCCTATTCAGTAGTTTTCCTCCAAACTATTATATTATATCCCACATTTCCCTTTGTATATACTATTTGATTGGGTCAATATATTAAGTATTGAAAATTAAAATATTTTCAATGAATTTAATTATAGAGTCAAATTCATTATTTATTTTAAAATGTTGATTTCAAAAGTCTCTTGAAATATAATTTTAAGACTTAACTCTTTCAAATAACAAGGATGTCATTTGGATTGATTCAGATAATGGTGAAGGGTTCTGGCAAAAGGTTGTATATGAGAGATCTCCTAAGTATTGTGTTCATTGTCGACTACATGGTCATGAGAAGGCTAATTGTAATCGATTGAACAAACGACATTATAATGTGTTAGGTTCCAAGCAGAAAGATTCTATAAAGAGTGCCTCTGTTCCACTTGATAATATGAGTGATTTAAAAGTGGATACTCTAACAAAAGGGGAAAATGAACAGAATTTGAAAGCTACAAATGATAATGGAAAAGATGTTATAGTTGTAGTGCGTTCGAAATATCCAGTTGCATTTGTCAATATTGAAAATTTGACTTGCAGTCCCATGAGAGAGGGATTTGTTGCGAATGATGAAAGACAGGAAAATAAGTTACTTACAAAGAATGATACAATTATTGAAGAGCAAAATCAGGTTGAGGTCAATAACGCAGGCGACACAAGTTTCAATAAGGATTCAAGAGAGGAAGCATTAGTTGTAGAATCAGAAACTTCTCTATATGGGGATTTTCTTCCAGTAAAAAGGAGGTCTTTGGCTTCACCTCATAGCATTTTTTCCACTCGAGAAATTGATAGCATTCCTATGGGTAACTCCTTTGATGCATTAGTCGATACTTTAAATTTGGAGGCACCATGGTGAACTGGTGGTAATCAGAATTTAAGACCTGAGAGGGATGAGGTTTACCACTCTGATTCAGATACACTAGATATTAGAGCTAATAATAGACGCAATAGGAAGCTTGGTTCTATTTCTGACCTGCTGGTCAGAGACACTCCTCAACAATATATCTAATGAGTACATTCTTTGTTTGGAATGCAAGAGGGGTTGGTAATGCAACAACAACTTTCCACCTTAAATTAATTTTTTGAAAGTACAATATAGCTTTTTTGGCCATTCTTGAACCCATGATACCTTTTGATCAAGCTCCTCATTTTGCCAAAAAGCTTGGCCTTTCCCAAGTTTGTTCTAATGAAAGTGAAGGAGGAAAAGTTTGGATGTGTTTACCTGGTAATCACAGCTTTACCTTGTTAGGAGCTACAAATCAATTTATGGCCGTCATTTTGGATTGGAAGGGAGTCACTGTAGTGTTGGTGGTGGTTTATGCTAAGTGCGATTATTTGATACGGAGATCTCTTTGGTCCTCACTTACGCCAATTTTATCTACTAATTTACCTGTCATGTTGGTAGGGGATTTTAATATAGGGAAAGCTGATGAAGAGAAACTTGGAGGTGGTCCGATTACGCGAGCTGCTAAGCAAGACTTTGTGTAATTTATAGATACGAATTCATTGTATGATGTTCCTTTCACAGGCTCTCGATTTACATGGCATTGCAACAGGAATGACTTATTATTATGGGAAAGGCTTGATAGGGCTCTTGTCAATCATAATTGGATGGTTGCTTTTTCAAACTCTATGGTTGTACATCTTGAGCATAACCATTCTGATCATGCACCCCTTCTTCTTCGCACAGAGGAAGAAAATAAGAGGGGGCCTACAAGTTTTCAATTTCAAAAGATGTAGCTTCAGCACTATGCTTTTATTCATATGGCTATAGAATCCCGGACGAGACCTTGCTCCCTTTTTGGTATAGCTCGGGTTTCTTATAAATTGAAGAGATAAAAGGCTGATTTAAAACTCTGGAACAAAGTCGTCTTTGAGAATATTTTTCAGAAAATCAATGAAACTCGTGATAAAATTCTTATACTAGAGAGCAACGTACAAACTGATCAAACATTGGATGTTAATCTCACAGCTTTAAAGGGAGATTTAGATAGACTTTTGCTGTAATAGGAGATTTTTAAGTGGCAACAATCACGGGTTAAGTGGTTGTCTTGTGGGGATAAGAACACATCTTTCTTTCATGCTTCTACTAGGCAAAAGAGACCGAAAGCTATGTTACATAGTATTACTACAGAGGTTGGCGTTCTCACTGACCAAGAAGAAATGCAGGAAGCTACCATTGATTTTTTTAAAAACCATCTCAAAGTCGAGGGTACTACTACAACAGAATATAGGGAGATGACATCTCTTATACCAAGATTAGTTACTAATTTTGATAATGACATGCTCTTGAAGAAGGTTTCTAAGGTAGAATTTCTTGCTGCAGTTAAGGCTATACTTGATGATTCTACTTTGGGATCTGATAGTTTTACTTCATCTATTTTTATCCATGCTTGGCCTGTGGTAGCTGAAAATGTAGTAGCGGCGGTTCGAGAATTTTTTAGGGGAAAAGAACTGAATGATGCTTTGGGGGCTTCTATCATTGCTTTGGTGCCTAAGTCAGAAGATCCCAAGACTTTTCAGGATTATAGACCTATAAGTTTATGTCAGGTATTTTACAAAATCATATCCAAAGTGGTCCCTAACCTTTTGATTTTGATTTTACCTAAATTAATTTCAATGAATCGACGAGGCTTTGTTACCGGTAGGATGATATCTGATAATGCTACACTGGCTTAGGAGTTAGTTCATAATCTAAATAAGCATTCTCAAGGTGCCAATGTGATAATGAAAATGGACATGGAAAAGGATTTCAATAGGGTCTCTTGGGACTACTTGTTAGGAGTGTTGAGGGCGTTTGGATTTGCAGATTCTTGGGTATCTCTTATTAAGAACGATATTACTTCACCACGATTTTTAGTTAAAATTAATGGTGTATTAGCTGGTTTTTTCACTCCATCTAGTGGACTTAGGCAAGGCGACCCATTATCACCGTTGTTATTTATTCTCAGTAAATAGCCACTTAGTAGGGTCTTAACAAAGCTTCAACAAATGGTAGAACAGCTCCTTATCAGGTTCTTTCTACATGTTCTTCTATATCGCATCTTCTCTCTGCAGATGATTTCTTTGTGTTTGCTAATGGCACTCGACGTAGCCTTAATAATTTAATGGGATTTCTTCGATGTTATGAAGCTGTATCTGGGCAGGTGATTAATGTGGGTAAGAGTTCTTTTATAGTCCACAAACGAGTTGCAAATTCTAGAAAGCGTATCATTGTTACGACAAACCCGTTTCTTCAATGTTCACCCCCGCACTTGATAAAATCAGGAAAAAATTAGCGGGATGGAATAGGTGGAAAGCTCACTTTAATCAAGTCAGTATTATGTTCCATACCTATCTATTTGTTTTCTGTGGTCACACCTCCCATAAAAGTCGTTAAAGAGATTCATGCTCTTTTTGCCAACTTTTTTTGGGGAGAATCAGAGAGGGTATTAAATGCCATTGGGTTTCTTGGAAAAACATCTGTTTTCTACAAAAGGAAGGAGGTTTAGGTATTCGTAGTCTTTTTGATGTGATCCGGTCACTTCAGTGCAAATGGCATGGAGGATAATTACATCTCACTCACTCTAGGCAGATTTCGTGTGACAAAAGTATCTCAGTCATAACCTAGACTTGGTCAACTTTTCTGCAGGTATTAAAGATTCATCATTTTGGAAACACATTTCACATCTTTTTCCATTCATTTTAGAACATAACAAATGGCTGATCCGCGATGGTAGTGCTCTATTTTGGTATGACAATTGGAGGGGTTCGGGTACTTTGACTTCACTTGGTTGGACAATCAACACCCCAAATTTAAGACTCCATGGCGTAGTTTTAAATGACAAATGGAACTTGTATCAGCTTTTTTCTTTGGGTGGTTCACCTTTAGTGGAGGAAATTCAACGTTCCCAAGTCCGCTTTGCAGCGATATAGATGAATTAATTGGTACCCTTGCAGCAATGGTTTATTTTGTACAAACTCAACTTGGTCTCTTCTCAGAACTACTAGACCTTCCTCTCTGCCTTATAAGATAATTTGGAACTCTACCATGCCATTAAAAATTTCAATTTTTTGTTGGCGCCTTTGGCATAATGTGGCTCACGTGGATGAAGTGGTTTGGCGTTGTGGGGTTCCTATTGTCTCCAAGTGTCAATGCTGTTCACAAGGTCATGTAAAAATAGTAGATCATGTTTTCGCAACCAGTTCTATTGCTTTTCAAGCATGGCAATATTTTGGAAAATTATGTGGAGTTAGAATTCCAACTAATATTTCTTGACAATCTACTATGTTATTTTGGAATGCTCATTTGGGTGGGTCCACGCAGAAACATATTGTACATTTCCTTATTCCATCACTTCTTTCCTGGGAGCTTTGGTTGGCCAGAAATTTTGCAAGATTTAAGAATGAGGCTGTAAACTTGCACAAAATTTGTGCTAAAGTAAAACGTTAACTACACGAATTGAATGGTATGCTAAAACCAAAGAAATTATCTCTTTCTTCCTATTATTCACAGGTGTTACACATCTCTATGGTGCTAATGCGAGTCAAAGCTCCATTTCTTGTAAAATGGTCCCCTCCACAATATGGTTGTTATAAACTAAATATTGATTGTGCCAGTGCTAGAAATCCAGGCCCTTCTGGTTGCGATGGATTGCTTCGGGATTGGCAAGGGAATGTAATTTTTGGGTTCTATCATTCTCTTGGGGTTGGTACTAACACTTTAGCGGAGGTATCAACTCTTAAGATAAACCTTCAAATATGTTATGTTCTTGGCACAGACAAGATTGCTATTGAAACATATTCTAATGTGGTGGTTCATTGGTTTCATCATCATGTTAACATACATTGGTTTGTTCGACTAATTTGGGAGGATAATGTTATATCTATTGATATATCATATATTTATCGAGAAGCAAACCAGGTGGCAGATTCTTTAGCACGTCTTGGATCTCAAGGTCGTTCAGATTTCTTAGAATCAATCTCTAGTTTCCTTGTTTATACAATTGGTTGCATTCGTTTAGATAAATGTAATTTGCGTTCTTTTTTCTTTTCGTAGTTGTAACTACGGTTTTCCTCCGCCACAAATGAAGGTCTACCAATAAAACTCCAATTGATAAAAAATAAAAAATAATAAAAAGATATAAAAAATAGTCATTTTTCACATTCTCTATTACAAAAGGGTTATTTTGAAAATTTCGCCACTATACTTCATAAATCTATTACTTCACAATCAAATTTGTATCCTTCAGCAAAAGATGCAAGAGGATTATAACCAGGTATTGATCAATCTTTTAACCATGGATCATCCTTAGAATTCTTGTTTAAAATTTCTTTTGTTGTTCTAGGATTTCTTCGGAGAAACAACGTAAATATGATGTATATTTTCAATAAAATGGAAGATTAAAGTTCTTACCTTTTTCTGATGCTCAGAAACAGACTCGTGCATGAGTTGATTCTGCAGAATGGAGACTCGAGATTTCAGTGATTTCATTATTTTACGGAAAAATTCTATTATAGTTAATGTTTTTGGCTAATAATAACAACTTTTACCTTGCGAGATCGAATGTGTTTAAGGGAAACATCAATCTGATGTTCCAAATTTTGCAGTTGTTTCAAGCTCAGAGAATCCAAGTCCTCTCCCATATAATGCCTGCAAAGGTTAAAGGAAGAAAATATTTTGGAACTTCATTCATGACCTTGTTGTATATCAAGCTACGTATAAGTTTTGACTGCAGCTAGTTAGCTTTATCTTTATTTATTTCTTCGACTAGAGGCACAAGTTTTTGTATTTACATTTTTTTGGGGGATTATAAAATAACCATCAAATTGCTTGTTTAAATTTATAGAAACATCATCCAAATGTTTAATCTATTAGAAAAAAGACCAAATTATCTAATTAAATTGTGTTTAACATGTCATGAGACAATTTTCACGAGCACCTCACGGTAGAATTTGAACCTATGACTTCTACTCGCACTAATAATTACTTAATTTAAACTATTAAGTTTTAAAGATTAGGGGTTCACACTTCACACTATAATAATTTAAGTTTTTAGATAAAATGATTATTTATTGTTAGAGTTGGAAAAAAATTGGGTCGGGAATCATCCATGTGAAGTGATCTGCGAAACATTAAAGTGGACTTGAGGAAATGTTTTGAAGTTAAAATTCAAACTCTCAACTTCCCTCAACCTCAATCAACTCCTCACAACTTCTAAAACTGGTTTTGCAATTTTGGGAAAGAAAAAAGATGGCAGAAAATGGGGAAAATTGGAAAATAATATCAAAACTGGAAAAGCCCTTGAACCATACTTTTAGCATAAAAACTCATAAATCTTGTCACTTAGATCGTGGATAATAATTTCCTTTCATTATAATTGAAGTTGGAGCCATAGGAGTGCAACAAAATGAAGAATTTTAGACATAGCACAGCAAGGTAATTCAATCATGAAAATCTTGAAAATACATTCTTTTCAAGTGAGAATTCTTGAACCGAACTTATGCAAAAGTATGTTGCAAAATTCTTTTGTCAGAGCTTTAAGGTTAAACTCTTTGTTCTATCATGTTAAAATATGCATTTATACGATTCAGTTGTGTCATAAATCTTGTATGTTAAATTATGCAACCTTATGTGGTCTTTAATACTATCTTTTGATATTATATATATATATATATATATAGAAATAACAAAATTTTGGAATTACGTATCTTATATACAGTAGAGTTCATCTGCAAAAATTTTATCAATTTTTCGTTTTTTCATTTTGGAGAAAATTGATCAAAAACTTTAAAAAATACTTCTTCCTTTCATTGATTTTCGTGAAGTAATATTGATATGGTTAAAAGTTATTTCTATGAGCTTTCCAATCATATAAAAAACTCGAAATTCGAACTTAAAATGAAGAAGTTATAAGGTTATGAAGTTGAGGTCAAATTTGGTAAATTCTGGAAAAAAAAAATTGAATAAGATGAACTATGAATTTTTCCCTCTGTACATTGTGTTGTTATTTCAAACACAGTGTTACATATGAAAATTTAAAATCCAACCAAACATGAATTTAGAACGTCAAAATTATGGAAACGGAAGAAAAAAAAAATCATGAGATAATTAGAGATAATTATTCAATATTATCATAAAATGTTGATAAGTCTTATATAAATTAGAAGAGTTTATTTCACTGGGATTGTAACTCTCGTTTTGAACCATATAAATACGCTACCTTGACTGTCAATAAAGAATACACAAATTTATTGACTTCTTTATTTTCATCTATTTTTCTCTCTATTTTATACAACTTTATCGGCATGATTCATCTCCAAAAGGTAATAATAACTTTGCTTTGGTGGTTACGAGTTTGTCGAATTAAATGTTGCAGAATTTCTTTTTCCACTGCGGCAAGCTACCATTGCCGTAATCAACTTTCATGTGAATTTAGTCAATTCATGCATAATGATTATTTTACTATATGCATAATGATTACTTTTTTATTTACTAATGCTTTGTCTTGTTTGCATATCCTGTTTGTGTAGTCAAATCACATATGCCTAATGATTAAGTTTTTTTTTTTCAATTTATTTAGTCCATGTTTCATCCTATTAAATTTTAATTTATTTTCTCACTCCTTTTATCAACCACACATTCTATCAATAAAATAATGATTTGTCTATTTCTGATTCCTTGCAAAATTTTCATTGCTTTTGTGACTGTTGAAACAGGAGGCAGCACACCTTATTTGACTTCCTATCTCATAAATGGGTCCCTTTTGCTGAAAAGAAACGACTACAAAATTGATTTTTTGAAACAAATAATCAGAAACAGACGAGCCCTAATATTACACATAAATCCAAAAATATCACAAGATTTGAGTTTGTTGCACTCAACATATCTGACAAAATTTATTTGTCATGAATTCTCGATGCTGAGGTTTAACTTACCTCAAGTGGTTTGGAAGAAACAATAAAAGAATAAAACTAAGAATTCCTACAGGATCGTACAAAAAAACTTAATTTTCTTTGTCCACATCTTCATGGATCTACATATTTCTTGAAAAAAATTAATTGAAAGATTCAACCAGAGAACTGTAGTCCTCCCCAAAGCCCGCTATGAATGGATGCATCTTCATTTCGAAGACTTTAAAACTATTAGTGAGTACAATTTTGAACTTTTCAGAATATGTTCAAAATTTACTTTACGTGGAGAAAAAATCAATAATGAAAATATGTCGTTGAAAAAAAGAATTCCACATTTTATGCTACGAATGCTTTCCTACAGTAGTGTTAGGTATTTATACAATAAATATAATATGTGAAAGAAATAATTAATTCAGATGAAGTGTCCAATTAGTGAAAAGTGTGGAATTTGTGTGGGAGGTCGGGGGATTCGAGTCACACCTCACGCATTATATTAAAAAGTCTTTGATTGGAGCCTTGGGGCATTAGAAAATCATTACAAAATACGAAATTGTATTTTCCTATTTCAGTAAAATATTATACTCAATTATATATATAACTTTTTTTTTAGTACACTTGAAAGTTCTGAAAATCATTTGTGATTACTGCACAATTGGTTTATATGATCATTGTATCCTGAAGGTGATAGTCCACAAAGGTCGCAGCAGTTAGCGACGAACAATTAAGCTTTAAGACATCGTGCTGTCACGAGACTCGTTCAGTCGATAAGTTTTATTTCTTCACTTTATTGAATTGCAACAACTAATATTTCTAACTATCTAAAGCGAAATACATTTTTAATTAGTTGCCATGTCTACAGTACATTTATTTATTCATAAGTATTCTGAAAAGCCTGAATTATTTGATGAAAAGAATTTTAAGAGATGGCAAATGAAGTTGCGATTTTATTTGACAACTCTTAAAGTTGTTGATGCTATTAAATCTGATAAACCCATTTCTGAAATTGCTGATAAGCCTACTGATAAGGAAATATCAGATTTAGCTAATTTGGAATATAATGATTATATGTGCAGAAATTATATTCTGAATTGTTTGACGTTGGATTTATATGATGTTTACTGGTCGTGTACACTGCTAAAGAATTATTTAACTCATTATGACACTGAAGATGTTGGAACTAAGAAATTTTTTGTGGGAAAATTTCTAGATTTTAAAATGGATAACATTAGAACGATGGTTAGTCAAGTTGAAGAATTACAGATTATAATTCACGAAATTATTGCTAAGGGATATAATATCTGTGAGGTTTTTCAAGAGTCCGCTATAATTGAAAAATTACCACATTCTTGAAAAGAGTATAAAAACAGTTTGAATCATAAAAGAAAATAAACGTCATAAAAGGATTTGATTATCAAAATTAGGATTAAGGAGGACAATAGAATGATAGAACGTAGGGAGAGACCAGATTTGAATACATAAGCCAATCTTATTGAAGGAAGTTCTGGTAGTAAGAAAGTTGTTGGGAATTTTACCAAAAGTCAGAACTTTAAAGGTAGAATCAAGGGGAAGCAATTCATAGAAAAGAACAATTGGTCTAAGCCCCAATTTAAAAATAAAACTATTGGTGACTGTTTTGTTTGTGGTAAATCAGGTCACTTTGCAAAGGATTGTCGAAATAGAAAAGGAAAAATTGTGAAACATCATACACATGTAGTAGAAGATGGAAATTTATCTGCTATAGTGACAGAAGTTAATCTAGTAAGCAACATGACAGACTGGTAGGTAGATTCTAGAGCTACCAAACACATTTGCTGCATGAGAGGTGCATTTTCTTCATTCACTCCTACTAGTGATGGAGAATGTCTATTTATGGGAAATGCTTCCTCCTCCAAAATCGAGGGAAAAGGAACTGTGACACTTAGATTTACTTCTGGAAATATCCTTAGTTTGAAAGATGTCATTTATGTATCTGATATTAGGAAAAATCTAGTGTCTGGATCTATTTTAGTCAAAAAGGGGATTTAAAATTGTATTTGAGAGTGGTTAAGTTGTACTATTTAAGGGTGGTACTCTTGTTGGGAAATTGTATGCAGATGAGAGTCTATTTAAACTAAATGTTTCTGTGATTAATAATAAAGCTTCTACTTCTTCTGTTTACTTGCTGGATTCTTAATATTTATGGCATGCTAGATTTGGACACATTACCATAAATTCTATTAAAAAATTAATGATATTGGCAAACATTCCCAAAACTGATAAGTTTCCAAATACAAAATGTGAAACATGTGTTGAATCTAAGTATGGTAGAAAACCATTTCCACATATTGATAGAACTATTTCAGTTTTAAGTTTAATACATTTTGATTTATGTGATTTAAAAGGATATGTTACTAGTAGTGGAAATAAATATTTTTTAACTTTTATTGACGATTACTCTCGATATTGTTACATTCATCTTTTTAAGAGTAAGGATGAAAGTTATTCAAAATTTATTTCATATAAAACTGAAGTGGAAAATCAGTTAGACAAAATTATTAAAATTTTAAGATCTAATAGGGGATGAAAATATACATGTGAGTTTGATCAATTTTGTGTTGATAATGGTATTATTCATGAGACCACTTCACCCTATTCTCCCCAATCTAATGATATAACTGAAAGGAAAAATAGAACTCTAAAGGATATATTCATTTCAATGTTAAACTCTTCTTTTAACATGCGGGGGGAAGCCCTTCTTACTGCATGTTATATTCCTAACAGAATTCCCAATAAGAAAAACAATAAACCCCCTTATGAATTGTGGAAAGGTAGAATACCTTTATATAAATATCTTAAAGTATGGGGGTGTCTTGCTAAGGCCTCTATTCCAGCACCTATAAGAACTAAACTTGGTCCAAAAACTGTTGATTGTGTTTCATAGGTTATGCTCTTCACAGTAATGCCTACAAATTTTTAGTCACTGACTCTAAAAATATTTTCATTGAAAAGAACACAATTTTTGAAACTAGAGATGCATAATTTTTTGAAAATAGATTTCCTTTTAAAGAAAAGTCTGCAGGACCAAGTAACTCTCTTAGTGTTCCTCCTAGAGTTAGAGAGAAGCCTACCGTATTAGAAGAAGCTAAAATTAGGAGAAGCAAAAGATCTAGAACTACTACTTTTGATCCTGACTTTCTAATCTACTTAGTAGAGGATGATCCTAGTACCTTTGATGAAGCTATGTCTTCGCTAGATTCTATATTTTGGAAGGAAGCTATAAATAGTGAATATGATTCCATTATGTCTAATAACACTTGGGAATTAGTAGGACTTGCTTCATGCATGTAAAAGCATGTAAAACCATTGGGTGTAGATGGATATTTAGGAAAAAACTTAAACCTGATGGTTCGATTGATAAGTTTAAAGCAAGACTTGTAGTTAAAGGTTATAAACAAAAAGAAGTTAACTTTTTTTATACGTATTCACCTGTTACTAGGATTATATCTATTAGGATTTTAATTGCGATTGCTTCATTTTATAATCTTATTATATATCAAATGGATGTCAAGACTGCATTTTTATATGAAGATTTAGAATAAGAGATTTATATGGACCAACCTGAGGAATTTGTGGTAGAAGGCCTGATGATAAAAGTATACAGATTTAAAAAATCACTTTATGGCCTAAAACAAGCCCCTAAACAATGACATGAAAAATTTGCTACAATTTTAACTTATAATGGTTATGTGATAAATGAAGCTGATAAATGCATATATAGCAAATTTGATTATAATTGTGGTGTGATAATTTGCTTATATGTTCATAATATGCTGATAATGGGAACTAGTTTAGATGTGAATAATAAGACTAAACAGTTTCTGAAAAAGCACTTCGAAATGAAAGATTTGGATGTTGCTGATGTTATTCTATGAATTAAAATAGTAACACATTCCGAAGGAATTACTTTAATCCAATCACATTGTGTAGAAAAAGTGCTTAAGAAGTTTAACCAATACAATTGTATTCCTGCTAAAACACCTTATGATGCAAGCTGTCATTTGAGAAAACATTCAGGTCCTAGTATTTCTGCTTTAGAATATGCCAGAGTGATAGGTAATCTCATGTATCTCATGAACTGTACTAAACCTGATATAGCATATGTCGTTGGTAGACTTAGCAGGTATACTAGTATTCTTAACAATGAACATTGAGATACTCTCATTCGAGTATTGAGGTATTTGATATACACTCTAGACTGGGGAATACATTATACTAAATTTTCGTTGTACTTGAGGGATATTGTGATGCTAATTGGATTTTCTATACCAATGAAAGTAAATCTACAAGTGGATATGTATTTACATTACCAGGTGGTACTGTATCTTGGAAATCTACTAAGCAAACCTGCATTGCAAGATCTACTATGGAATCATAGTCCATCGCATTGGATAAGGCAGGTGAAGAGGCTGAATGGTTAAGGAATTTTCTTATGGATGTTTCTTTGTGGTCCAAACCACTTCCAACTATCTATGTCCATTGTGACAGTCAAGCAACTATTTCAAGAGCTTAAAATTCATCCTACAATGGAAAGTCTAGACATATTTGTAGGAAACACAATACTGTGCATCAGCTGTTTAAGGATGGGGTTATAGTTATTTACTATGTGAAGTCAAATGATAATATTGTGACCATTTACCAAAGGATTAGTTAGAGAGCTAGTTCAAAAAACATCGAGAGGGATGGGGCTAAAGTCTATTACAAACTAGATCACCTATAATGGAAACCCAACCTTGCGATTGGAGATCCCATGGACAAGGTTCAATGGAATAACAAAGTTATTGGAGTCGTCTGTGGGGGGTACTACATTGAATTTATTTCAAACCCCTTCCTATGATGAATAGTACCAACTATATTGATTAGATGATGAGCAAATGCTCTTAATGCTTACTATAGCTGATATTCAGTAGGGTGTTTAGATACAGTATACCATTGATAGAAACACCTATTTAAGTGTGGAAGTGGGACCGCTTCCTATGAGAATTGAGGCTAATTCTCTAGAACGCTCAAAGAAATCGGGAAAGTTCAGGGCCGAAATGAACACAAGCGCGAGAACTTAATGATTGTTTTAGAAGTAATGTGTGTGTTCTATTGTCTCAGTTTGCAACCATAGTTGTGGAATTCAAGACATAGTTCACTCCACAGTAGCAAACTCGATAGAATATACAAAGTCAAGGTTTAAGTCGATAGACACCTAAACCTGCATGATTTCTACCGTACTCCAAAATAGTATTTATATTTATCTTATTTCTTTAATATGGGGGATTGTTAGATATTTATACAATAAATATAATATGTGAAAGAAATAATTAATTCAGATGAAGTGCCTAATTGGTGAAAAGTGTGGAATTTGTGTCGAATGTGGGGGTTCGAGTCATACCCCACGCATTATATTAAAAGGTCTTTGGGCTTTCTTGATTTTAATAATAATTATTATTTTTAATTATTTAATGGGCCATAAAAATTGTAAATAATACTGGATCATGGTGGAGGCAGTTACATCATTTTTCTGCCTATATAAACACATATCTGGACATTAGAAAATCATTACTTTTCTGCCTATATAAACACACATCTGGACATTAGAAAATCATTACAAAATACGAAATTGTATCTTCCTATTTCAGTAAAATATTATTGTATCTTCCTATTTCAGTAAAATATTATACTCAATTATATATATATTTTTTGGAGTACACTTGAGAGTTCTGAAAATCTTTTGTGATTGTTGCACAATTGATTTATTTGATCGTTGTATCCTGAAGGTGATTGTCCACAAAGGTCGCAATAGTTATCGGCGTGCAATTTCGCTTTAAGATATCGTGTTGTCACGAGACTTAATCAGTCGATAAATTTTATTTCTACACTTTACTGTATTGCAACTACTAATATTTCTAACGAGTAGTAGTATCATGAGTGTTTATTTTGATTTAAAAGTTAGTCTGAAATATATTTTTCTTATTTTCTTGAAATTTTGAGACATTACATTATTAAACTATTTCTAGTAAATTAAAGTATTGCTTAACTCATTTTGATTATAAAATTAGTTTTCGAAATATTTATTTTGTCGTGTTTATAAATTTAGGATGAATTGTCAAGATACATGTTTAGTTGATAATGCAACTACACACACTAATTTTCAAAATAAAGAGTATTTTTTGGATTTAACATTAACAGAAAATAATATTAATACGATATCAAGTGAATTGAATATCGTTGAAGGTTTCGGAAGATGCATCGAATGTCAGGTGCATCAAATATCTTTGGAGGATTCGGAAGATTGTATTTGACGATGCACTTTATTCTAGCAAATTCAAAAGAAATTTGCTTGATTTTAAAAATATTCGCTACAATATTTATCACATTGAAACTATGGCAAAAAAAAAAAAAGATTGATCAAGATTGAAAATATGGTTCTTGTAGAACTTCAAGTATTTGAAAATAATGAGATTTCAATGAATTATTTGTTATCTTATAAATTATGAGAATGTTATAAATAATATTTTCACATTTATCGCAACTCTTGAAATTATACAAAATTGGGATCTTAAACCACAGTCTGTTAAAGACTGTCAACATAGAATGATTGGTCAAAATGAAAACAAACTATACAATCAAAGTTGAATTCCTTCTAAAAATGAAAGTGTTTGAAAATGTAATCCATATAGGACACAAGTGAGTTTTTTAAAGAAATGAAATGAAAATGATGAAATTATAAGATATGAAGTCCGACTCGTATTCCAAGGTTTTTAACGAGGCTGTTTTGTGTAAATAATCATCAAATTGATAATTATGAATGATTATTTAGTATGAGCACAATATGTTGATAAGTCTTATCTAATTTAGAAGCTTCTATTTCACTGCAATTGTAACTCTCATTTTGAACACTATAAACACGGGATTTGGTTATCAATAAAGAAAATACAAGTTTATTGACTTTCTCCCCCCCCCCCCCCTCTCTCTCTCTCTAGATATATATATAACTCTTGTATCTAGCGCGTCATAGCATGTGGTACTATTCTGCAATTTTACAGAAATTATTTTGATCCCTATAATATTCTTGATTTTTCAGTGTAAATAAATTAAATTTTCAAATAGTTAAAAATTTGTATTTAATGATCAAAATACATTTATAAAAGACTCGACAAAAAATTAATTTAGAGGTTTGCCGCCTAGTGGAGTTTTTCTAGATGCTTCAATATATTGATTGTAGAGTCTTATATGTTAAGAAATATTTTGGAAATATTTTAGACTCGTCCTTTTTTTCAAAAAATATTAAAATTGTATATTAAGTCATAAAATATGATTTTAATGTCAAATTTTATCTGATTTAAATAATAAAATTTTCCACATATTTGAGTGGTGTTGGTCTTGATGCGATTATGTGATTATTAATACATTTCTATTTTTCGTGCTTAGGCTAATGTGGCTAGTTTCATGCACATTTTTAGCATTCTAAGAAAAAAGATTAGAACACTACGAGTATAGAATATGTTGAGAAGCTATGTATTTATCAAAATTATGAAATGAATCTAAAATATAACTTAACAGTACACGTGAAGAGTCTATAAGGATTGCTTGACCCTATACTTTGGAATATATTTTTAGTGATAAGCATAATGTGGGCATTGTGATGTCCCGTCCCATCCCATTTGTTAGGACTATGTTGTAGCATAGATTATTGTGAGGCTGAGAACATATATAATAAAACTGAAGTGGTATGAGTTTTATACTTCGATTTATGTTTGGAACCATTTTTAGAGAAAATTAATTTATGATATCATGTTACATATCATATTTGGATAAATATACATGTTTATTGCGTATTATTAGATTGTTTTATTAATTAAATGATATATGTTAATTTATTGATCATATAAATGCTAAGATCACTAGAATTAGTAAGATTCTTATTTAGACTAATTGATTATTGATTAAGTGGTAGGTCCGGTGCTTGAAAGATTCATTGAAAATCTCACATAGAACTATTTAATCCACCAATTGAGTGAGAGTTATGCGGTTGATAGAATTAATGCAATTCTCGCCTAAAACTCATAAAACTTTACATCATGAAATTAAGTTTATGATTTTAAAACATTAGATGGATGACGATTGAAATCTTAGTGAACTTTCAACTCTGTGCCTAATGTCAAACTATTGTACTTATTAATGTTCATAATATATATAGATCTATATATATATATGATAGATCATAGCATAAAAATCTATAGTTATTGAATTTAATACATGTAATAAGCTAAATATGACAATATTTGACACGATAAAATTTGGGTGTACCGGAAGAATATGATACTTGAGAAAGCGTCAATCACATAATAGAAGACATAATGTGGGTCGTATGCTCTAGAGAATAGAAATTAAGAACTTTGTCTAGGTAGATTATAGTTCTTGTGCATTTGTTTCGACAAGTTCTTTAATAGATGATCATATTCTAAAATGTAACTAAGTCGGGTGGCTAATTTAATGTGTAATATTTTAGTTGGTCACATTTTTCATTATGAATAGTAACTTCAAACTAACCTCTTCTCAATAATTAGGACTTTTTATGGTTTATACTATTTATAAATTGAATAGTCAATTTTCTTTATTGACACTACCCACTACGTTGAGCTAGAGGACGTGCGAAGATAAAAATATAAATACATAAATTAATCATCCATCCAACAACTTTCGCTTTTAGAATATTATTCAATAAAAGACTAGCTACGTATGTTTTTAAGCTTAAATAGTTTACTTATTAAGTGACCGCTTTACTTATAACTAAGTAAATATATTTTATTTCACCAATATTAGAAACAAGTTGTTTTATTATATAAAAAAAAAACAACATTATTTACTTAAAACTAATAAAAACAGTAATTTATCCATGCCTGATTGGAAAGAAAAAATTACTTAAAACGTAATTTGAACTTATTTTCATGCTCAGCCAAACATGCTATCACGAAAATTTGCACCTTTGGTTTCTCTGCAAAACATCCAGTCTAGCCTTAAGCTTTGCATATTCCAGATTCAAAGCTACCTAACAAAATAATCAAAAGTAATTTTTAATTTCAGACAGTGAATAGACAAAAATATGTTGGTATGAAAATTCTATTTCCACTTACAGGTGATTCAACATCAGTTGTTGTGTGCTTCTTCTCTGCATATGAATAACTTTCATATTGTTCAAGAATCCTTTCCATGCTGTAATAAAAGATTACAAAAACTCTGTTATAAACTTCCATGTCTTTATATTTATAATGTGAAAACTGAAAAGCCAATTGGATAAGTAAATTACCATAAAAAGGTGAAAAAGGTATTAGCGTTGGGAAAGTTTTTGTTAAGGGATATATATCTCACATCGATAAATGATGTTGACACAGACCAATTAATAAAGATCTTGGGCTACTCCTCTTAAAAAGGTTGACCTTTTAAGATGGACCCCCAAATCTTAATAGTTTTTATTTAACTTATTAACAGCAATGTACTAATTTTTCTTTATTAATTTGATTCACCATCTAACATAACATATCAAACAAAATCTCAATATTTTCAGATTCTTAAGTGATAATTCTGTTTATATTACCTTCTCGAGTGATTTCGAGTGACTTACAGTAAAAGTTGATGTTCTTCACTTGTGTGTGAACATCTGAGAGTTATTTGAGAGTTATTTCATAGAGAAGAAAGTAGAAATTGTTAGATATTTGTATTAGATTATGATGATATAAGGAAAAACCTATGAATAGTCATGTAATCTTTGGGATTTTGTGTAAGCCAATCAAAAAGTGACAAGGAAAAGTTATGTGTTTTGGGATTTTGTGTAAGCCAATCAAAAAGTGACATGAAAAGTTATGTGTTTAATTATAATTGCCTCACTCAAATTCAATTCCAGTACAAAGTGGTATTGATTCTTCGTTTGCCTCGCTCAATTAAATTATGCTCATGTTTCATTTACATAAAAATCAAATTTTTAGTAAATTTAAAAAATAAGAATAATAATGAAATGTTTGGTTAAAAATTGTGGATTTCAAGAAATGTATAATTAAAATTAATTATTAACTATGATTAAGATTTTAGTTCATTTTTCAGCTAAACCAAATAGGGACTCTATAAAGTAGAATCCCACCTATAGAATTCATATGTTTAATATTCAAGAAGAAAGAGCGATGAACCAAGCGGAGTTGCGATAAAGGATTCGTGTAGTCGTCCTCTAAAATTTATGGAAAATAAAGCTTAGTTTGTAGTGTTAATCAATTTAATGAAACTAAAACATTGTGTATTATCATTTGCAAGAATAGCACAGTTTAACAAAGAAATATTTAGTATTAAGGTCGGATGGCAATAACTAATGATTGATCAAAACTATGGAGCAAGCTTTTAGAACACTATGAAACCTTTTGTATTGGCAGTTTAGTACATGTTATGGCTGTTCTCTTCACTGAAAATGGAATATTAATTTTTTTTTTTTTTTTAAAGTAACCACTAGATTTGGCATTTTTTATTAATGATAAAATTGAAATGTACTTAGGAAGGGGTTTGACCTAACCTCCAACAAAAAGAACAGTAAAAATTTAAAATTATTTTTTCATGTTAGGTATGCAGTATCGATTAATAGGATTAGATGGTAAATTTATTATGATCTTACCGTAACCTTTCCCGCGGTCAAGGTGTGAAAAACTCAAGAGACACAAAGAGGAAGAGAGGAAAAATAATCCATGGGCAACTCTACTGTTATGTATGCATATTGCATGTCTGATGACATATATAGATAAAGCTGATAATATAATAGGAGAAGTTACATCGCAGATTATCACTGTTTAGTGTGCTCCTAAAAGTAGCAGGCCAGCAGGTAAGATAGAAAAAAAGAAAAAGAAAAATGGGAATACGTAAAATCAAGAAGTTTTTGTAGGAAGAAAGACATGAGAGAAGTAGATATCAAGGGAGCCACGAAAAATTTGCTATTTGAGCAAAAATAAAATCTCCAATTTTATAATTTGGTAGTTTATTTATTTATTTATTTTTTGTCAAACCACTTTAAATAGTGTGTTTTTAACAAGAGTGTTCCATTAATAAAGAAAAAAAACATAAAGAAAAATTCCATAAACCCCTCTCGAGAATTATTTGTTTCACAAATATTTTTTTTCTTTATCTTAATTTGACATTTTATTAATTTTTTTTAATCTTTTTATATAGAGAGATTTTATCTTAATCATATTTAATAAACTAAAATTGATAAAAAAATATTCACTACAAAAAATGAATTAAAAAAGTCTAAACTATAAGCTTTTGATGCCATTTAACTATAATATTACTTTAATTTTATAATATAAATTTAGTATAAACGCCACAAATACACAAAATTAAAAAAATAGAAAAAATTCTATTAAATCTAGCAATATAAAATATTTAGAATTTTCAGTCAGCTTCATTCAATTATTCTAGCACATTTATTTATCTTGACTTGTTAATTATTTGTCAATCATGTTTCAAAAAAAATCACATTTTATAATTTTAAAATTTTTAATAATATTTGTAATTGTAATTTTTAACTAAATGATCTCATCTAAATTACAAGTATGAAAAATATATCTTAATAAATAATAAGAAAGAAAAAAAAATAGTTTTTAGAGGAAAGTCAATTATTTCAAAGTCAACACATAAGACACAAGACTATAAAAACAGACACAAACTTCTATAAAGAAGGTAAAAACAAAAAATAAGTACATTTCCACATTAAAATATTCATGTGACCAAAGTTTTTTTTTAAAAAAAGCAATGATTAACGCTAGTTTTACTGACAAAGAATGACTGAGCCAGCTGTGTTAATTTCTTATTTTTAAGAATAGGATTGTTTTATTAAAGAAACATGTAAGTAATTACAAATGACTTATCAAAACTATGGAGAAAGCTAGGTTTTGATTATGAACAATTACACTTATTTAGCAGAAATTTGATCCAATAAACACTCCCACTAGTAGAAATTGGTGTTGTACCTAGTGCTTCATCCACAATGTTCTAGGGCAGGGGAGGGACGAGACGAGGGGGACCCTCACGGTTGGAGTTTAACATTTAGTGTCGTACCTACTGCAAGCTAAAATTCCAATGGATGTTTGGAGAGAATTGGATAACACCGGACAATAATGGACAAGGAAAAACAGTACGGAAATTATTGGACAAGAAAAGTAAGTCAAAATTTTGAGACCCGTATTGTCAAATCATCCCATACTTAAAATCTCATTTATTTTTTCAATTGTAAGTTCCATCGAGTACAACTTCACAAAAACAAGTACTAGAGTCGTGGTTGGCTGAGATTAGTGTTTCACAAGATCAGAGGCTCAAGGAGAGAGAGAAACAAGAAAGTATATGTACTACAAAAAAACCCTGCCCTAAATAAATACTTTATTACTTCGTGCAAGTGTCATGATTTTGCTTAATTTCTGGGCTGGAAAGTAATATGTACTACAAAAAAAACCCTGCACTAAATAAATATTTTATTACTTCGTGCAAGTACCATTTTGCTTAATTCATGGGCAGTTCTGCTAAGATCTGCTATGGAACAATGGCAAAATTTCAATAACAGTTTTAAAAAAAAAGCACCTGTTATTATACCTGTACAACCAGTTTAATCCGTTATGATATATGTATGTTCATTTTTCTAGTGTATCTATGTTGTATGCACGCCTTCAACAAATGAAATCGAAAACGAAGTACTTTTGGATTTTGGATCTACTGTCAAAAGACAATAAAATAAGAACAAATATATATATATATATAGGTTTTGCATGCAAACATATGAAACACAGTAAAGTATAATCAGATTGGACATAAAAACCTACGATGAAAAACACAGCACAAAACCTAGATAAAAACACATAGAAAAAACATGAAAAACTTACAATAACATACATATAGGAGAAATCAAATCGTACCATGAATCTGTAGCATACTGAAACAGTTTCCCTTTTGGTGAAAAAATAATCAAAGCAACGTCCGCATCACAAAGAACTGAAATCTCATGAGCTTTCTTCAACAACCCAGATCTTCTTTTTGAGAATGTTACTTGTCGACTAATCTTGTTCTCAATTCTCTTCAATTGCACTCTTCCTCTACCCATTCTTTTCTCTCTCTAGAAAACCCAATAAAAATATCTTAACTGTTTCTAGATTTCTTGTGTTTATATACTAAGTACAGGACGATGATGTTCGAGTCTCTCTATATATAAGCACAGACAACATTTGGGGTAAAGTTCTATGTATATTGTGATGTGAAATAGTTTCAGATGTGGTATATCAAAACCAGAGTGGTTTCGTCAAAAATGTTGTCGAACTTTTATTGGCTGGAGTTTCTGTGGAGTCTTTTCTGTTTTAGGTTAAATGTATAATAGGCTGCACGGATGGAACCTTGACATAAGCATCTTCTTTTTGTAGGATGTGACGGCGCTACAAAGATATTACAAAATACATTTTATATTATTTTATTTTCTATCACACAGTATTTAATAAAATAATATTATATACAAATTCTAATATTTTCCTTATTTTAACCACATATTCTCCATCAAACCACTATTCCAAAATTTATTCTAGCAAAATAATGAGATCCTTATTTTCCGTTGCATTTTGGTATAAGAAAGTACAATCATGTTACGTGTACATCTTATTTTACATTTTTTTACATTGTGCGATGTATCAGCACGTGATTAGAAAGTTTAAGCAAAACACAATTTCCATCCAACATTTTTTCCATACAGTGTGCATAAAAATGTAATTCATGGAATGTATCCTTAGCATAATTCAATAGAGTAATGGTTACAACTTCCTGCATGGATCATAGATCTCGACGTGATCAAATTCGGTTCGATTTTAAAAGGAATTGAATCGAATTAGAATTTTTAAATATTTAGTAAGTGAAATTGTCGGGTCCAAATTTATTTATGAAATCGAATCGCTTCAGTTTCGCTCAATTTCGTACCATAATTAAAGTTTTTAATATTTATAACAATATTACGTTTCGTTTGAGCCCCATTTTTTTTTTAGAAAAATGCATTTTGAAATAGTGATTTTTTTTAGAATGTGTTATTAAAAATTGGAAAAAGTTTTGAGTTTACTTATTAAATTATTTTATGAAAAAATATGTGGCTGAAAATTAGTTTTGAAAAAATGAGTTTAGAGAAAAATGCGGCTCATATAGGGGTTACAATAATCCAACTAACCACGTGTTCGATCTTATAAATTATTCCATCGCATTAATTCCTTTACTTCAAGCCTATCTAGATAAGGAAAAATGGAATATAAACTAGAGGTCATAGAAATAAGATATCGCTAGTTTTTAAGTCATTGAATTTTGGATTACAAAGTTGAGCTTGTGTTGAAAATAGACAATTAATTAGTTCGGAAATGAAACAAAAAAATGATGCCTTTGGGCTTAATTAATTCGTTGGTAAATTTATTTAGAAAAAAAATTAAAATAATTTGGTTTATATAATATAAAAATGAAAAAAAATAGATATATTTGGTTATTCGATTCTTGATTTAGAACTGAGAACCAAACCAAACGAGAGAATGTTCTTGATTCAAATATTCGTTCAGATATTTAACTTAAAAAGAACCGAACCAATAAAATTGAACATGTCATTAATTGAATTAAAAATTAATTGTAGTATCATTGTAAAAATTAAAAAAATAATTACAAAATAGAAGGATTCCAACCACAAAGTAAGATCTGTACCCAAAAAACTAGTAAATTTAGATACGAAGCAACATATAGTATGGAATTTTAGTAGAAACCTAAACAGTTATTAGTTGGATTAATATAATGTTGTTGTAAGGTATTTTAAATGTTCAAGTCAAAACATGTCATTAATTGGATTATGTAAAAAAATCTCACGATGAAATTTAATAGCAATTTTTAAATAGTACAACTAATGTTTAAGAGTTTATTATAATATGATTCTGAAAGTTTTTTAAAAGAATAAAATTACAAAAATACCTTTAATGAAATTTTCAATTTATAATTTCTTGTATGAATTTTTTAATCATAAGTTTTATTTTACTTTTAATTATTTTTATATATAATTTAATTTGTTACTAATAAGTGAATTTTGTACTTATAAATAATTTTTACAAATAGTAAACTTTTACTTATATGTAACTTTTTATATTTTATAAGTAATTTTTATATTATTAGTAGTATTATTACTGTAAGCAACAAAAGTGAATTTTTATATTATAAGTACATTTTTAAATTATAAAATAATCTTTTCTTATAAATAGTTTTTTTAGTTATTATATTCTTTATTTGCAAGTCAATTTTGAATAAAACATGAGTGTAAATAATTATTTTATAGAGAGCAAAATTGAAAAATAAATTGAGACATGATCAAAATTCACCGATTTGGTGGATTGAGAAATGCAGTCAAAATTATGTTACACCGATTTTCGGTAGTTATAAAATTAACCACCCAAAATCAGTGCCCAAAAAATTAATAAGCATCAATTCTTTCAACTTCTTATAAACGGTCACCCAAAAAGGTCAAAGCCAGTGAAAAAAAATCCAAAGCCCTAAAAGTTCTAAAAATGAGGTTTCTTATTGGTCGATAGTTCTTTAAAAATGAGTTTAACCAAACATGCTTAGAGTGTATTTGATGCATATTTTTGTAGGAGAGAATGTATTTAATTTATTTTATGTGATGGAGAATATGTGGTTGAAAAAGAAGGAAAAGTTATTGATGTGATAAAAATATTGTTTTATTGAAAAATGTGTGGTTGAAAATGAGTAGAAGAATAAGAATGTGGCTCAAACATGTGTTTTCTTTTATGTGTTTATTTGGTAGGGATTTTTGGGGGAATGATTGATTTTTAAATAGTGATATGATGGGAAATGTGTGGTTGAAAAAAAAAGAACAAATTATTGATGTGATGGAAAATATTATTTTATTAAAAAATGTATGGTTGAAAATGAGAATTGATTTGAGAATCAATTCTCAAATAAAAAACAAACAGCCTCGTATATCATATATGTTTCCAGGTATATATACAGAATTTTTTTATTTTTGTACATAAATTTTTGCTAAGTTTGGCTTAACTAGGGGCTTGCATGGGCCAGCTCACGCAAGCTTACCTCGACACTTGTCTCCAACAGAATTGTAGCAATGAGTCGAGCCCTGCTTTCACGTGTCAGGCTACAATGAACTTGGATGACCCATTACATTTAGACACATCTGCCATTTAGACACATCTGCGCAATCAGAAGCCTATATATAGGTTTATAATTTTTTTTGAATTATACTACTTTGCCATTAAATTTCACATCAAATTTCACACTTTTTTGTCATTTTGTATGAGTATTGTCTATTATACCCTTATCTCTTTATTTTAATTGTTTTCCGCATTTTTATTGAATAATTGGTATCAGAGTCTAGTAACGAAACTAAAGAAATTTTTTAAAATGAATAGAAAAGATAAAATGATTTTAGAAGAATTACAAAATATTAATATTTTAACTAATACTAATCGAATTAAATTACAAGAATTGACAACAAATTTAAGTATTAAATATAAATCTCTAAGTGAAGAGATAAAACAAGTAAATAGTCCTCAACATTTAGCAGAAATAAAAAATAAGGGATTACAACATTAGTAGATGAATTTTCTGAAAATGAAGAAGAAGATATTATTATAAATCAATTTTTAGAACAATATGATAATTTTGCTCAACCTTTAGGAGAGACAGATATTTTAAACCAAGATGTTTTAACTCATATAAAAAATATCGAGTCTAATTTGGAAATTGTGAATGACAATATTAAAATAGGACCAAAAATCATATATAAACAAATTGAATCTAAATTTAAAGAATCAAAAATTAAGGATTCTTATACATCAATTGAACGACCTTTACCGACATATGTTATAGAAGAATTAGAAACTAAATTATATGAAGCCACATGAGAAGAATTAGAAGCTTATAAACAGAGCCTAGAACAATTAGCTATTCAAATTGAGAATATTTATATGAATGATCCACCCAAAGAAGAAACCACTGAAATTAATACTCCACATTTAAATCAATAAGTTGAAACACAAACATTAGTTGGAGAAACAAGTAGAACTAATGATTGGACTCAAGTCGAGTCTGATGACTGAAATTTTGAATGGATGAAAGAACATGGAATAACAGAAGAACGAGAAAATTACAATTTTAGAAAAGGAGTTAGAACTACGTCAACCAAACCTATACACCTTAGGGATAATAATCCAGTTAAATTATTTACTGAACAAATTCCTACAACAGGAATATGGCTGGATGTTGATGATAGCAATAATGAAAGTGAAATTATTGACTCATGGGCAAAAGCTACTGATTTAGCGGTCGCTTTTCATAAATGGAATACTACTCAAGCATACAACTTTATAATTCACACCTTTAGAGGAATCACTTCAGATATCTGGAGAAAAACTTCTGAAGAAACTAAAAATCAAATTAAATATGGAGAAAACTCTATAACTACTATAGATAGCAATGAAAGTTTAGATGCTGAAAACTTTAAAGAAATTTTAAAACAAATGGAAAATTTCTTTAGACACTTACTCTTAGAAAAAGTTATACCAGAAACTAAAATAGATACGATCACTCAAGAAATCTTTCAAGCAGAAAGAGAAATGGAATTATTAAAAATCTGTGATATATGTGAATTAAACGAATATACTAAGAAATTCGAAAAAATATACATCAAATCATCTAAATCCATAAAAGAATGGAATCTATCAGAAGAAGATAAAAAACTACTTAATAAATATTTTCTTAAACTATCTTGGCCATGGGGTCAGAAATTATTTGAAGATTACCAAATTTATTGGAATAAAATAGAATTGGAAGATTATAATCATAGAGTTGATACCTTAGGAATGAGAACTTCATTCGCTAAAAGAAAAATATCAAAATGGTGTAGAAAATCTATGTATCAACACCTATTTAGGAAACATAGTAAGAAAGCAAGTTTATGTTGTTATGGAGAGATAGCAGCAGTACCACAATTTGGTTGTCACAAACCATCTAGGAAACCATACTATAAAAAGAAATTTAAGAAATATCTTAAACTTTGGAAGAAAAATAAAGGATTTAAGAGCCACAAGAAATATTTCAAGAAGAAAAAGCTTTGGAAAAATGAATATAACCAACATAAGAAATCTCAAAAGAAATCTAAAGAAAATTTTTATAAAAAATGTAAATGTCTTACATGTAATGAAATATGGCATATTTCTCCCAATTGTCCTAATAGAAATAAAAGAGAAAATGTTAAAACCATTAGATTAATGGAAGAAATAGAATCTGACTCAGATTATGAAATAATCGAAGATTTAGACGAATTATCTGAAACAGACTCAATCTATGAGCTTGATATAGAAGAAATTGAAAAACCAGAGTTTGAACAAATTTACATGAATCAAGAAATTATGGAAACCATTGAGAATACTTTAGATAATGAAGAAGGAACTTCACAAATAGTTATGTTTGATGAAGAAAGATATGGAGCCATAAAAGAAAAACAAATATCTTTAAAAGATAAAGATGTTTTTGTAAGACCAATATTACATTGGTTTAACAAAATCATATATATTGCCAAATATGATGAAGTACCTATTAGCATCGAAAATGTTAAAGGTAACACTACTATACCTCTAATAACCAGAGAATGAGTTAATAAAGAATTAGTTAAGATAAAACTCTCAACTAGAAAAAGATTAAAAAATATTGTGATTGGAGGAGTACAAATAATGGTTAAAGGATACTTTAGAGAAGGAATGAATATTCATATACAAATGTACTTGATGGATAACAGAATACTTCATGATTCTATGGATACTTTATTAGGAGTTGTATCTGGAAATCTAGTATATAAGAAAATTATATTTACTATAGGACCTGGATTTGCCATGTCTTTATTAGATGAAAATTTAAGTTTACGATTAAATCTATATCATAAAATAGATAGATTAATTATGCCACCAAGAAGTAAAGCAGTAACTTTACATTGTAAGCTTTATATGCTTTTACTACTACGCACCAAAAAGAAATCAATAAAGTCTCAGGAGACTTCATACAAATTCATGAAGACTTTAAAGATCTAGCGCAATTTACACCGCCAAGAATGTTAAGTGATAATAACATTTCATTACCACAAGAAATATTGCTTGATTTTCATCAGCAATCTAGAAGAATAGACAATAATGTAGGAAATCAAGGTTTAGTCACCTTAAATACCTCTGGACAACTTCTTATTAGAATACCTAGCAGAAGAATAAAAAGAAGTATCAGTACTAGAGAACTCTCAAGCTCTAGTAGACCATCTACAAGTAGAAATTATCCAATAATGCTTAAAAATAGTATTGATATTGACCTTAGAAGGTGTGAGGAAGATAATTTCCTTATCCTAACAAAATATATCAATAATCAAAATAAATACGAAGAAATTATAGCCCTTGTTAATACAGGAGCTAGTACTAATCACATAAGAGCAAACTTAGTAGAACATTTAATAGAAGAGAATTTACCACAAGGAATAACTCTTACCGATTATCAAAATATTAAATACGAAATGAAAACATTTTTTAATCTCGAACTAAGTTTCACAGATATAGAAGGAGAGCAATTTAAATTGAATCTTAAAATCCATAAAGATTATAGAAAAAGAAAAGATACCTGTCCAATATTACTTGGAATGAACTTTCTTGAGAAAGTCTCACCATTTCATATACAAAAGAATACTCTACAAATAACTATAGAAGGCAAACAAAAAATGATTCCTAGAATTACTAAAAACAAAGAACCAATTTATATGATACAAGGAATCAGATCAATCAAAACTAGTATACTTAGTGCATATATTGAGATAACTTTCAATTTACCAGACTATTGTATGATAAAGTTTCATGCCATAATTGATACTGGATCGGGTATTTGCTTATGTAAAAGAAATGTGTTCCCAGAACATTATTATAAAAGAGATTATAAGAAAACAACTTATGGTCAAACAGCAAGCGATATTGTAGTAATCTATAGAGATTTTATAGAAAATGTTCCTATCATTATAGGAAATAGAGAATGTTTTATTCCTAGAATATATGCAACAGATAAAATTGGATGTGATATCCTTTTAGGAGAAAATTTTATTTATACATATAGCCCATTTACACAATATAAGGATAGTTTTGAATTTACTATACCTTGTAATCACAAAATTAAAGCACCAAAAATATATAAAGCTATTGGAATTGCACATCAACCTATTCGCCATAGACCTAAACATCAGAGTTCTACAGGTAATCGTGGTGGATGTTATACATAAATTAATCAAAAACAAAAAATTCCAATATTACGAATTGAAAATTTAGAAGAAGAATTAGAAAAGATTCAATTAGAACTAAAAGAATGTTATCATGAACATCCTCTAGCTAAATGGGATAAAGATAAACCTATGGCAACTATTGAACTAAAAATCCCAAATGCTAAGATATCAGGAAAACAATTTCCTTATAGCGAAGAAGATAAAAAAGAATTTGAAATACAAATTAAAGAACTCTTACAATTAGGAGTGATAAGAGAATCAACTAGTCCATATAATAGTCCAGCATTTATGGTTAGAAATCATAGTGAAATCAAAAGAGGAAAAGCTAGAATGGTAATTGATTATAGAGAATTAAATTCTAAAACAATACCAAATAGTTATAAACTACCAATAAAAGATTTGTTAATGAAACAAATACAAAGAAGTAAAATATATTCTAAATTTGATTGTAAATCAGGATATTGACAAATAAAATTGGATGAAGCCTCAAAGCCTTTAACTAGTTTTACAACCCCTAATTCATTAGGACAATTCGAATGAAATGTTATGCCATTTGGATTAATGAATGCACCTGCAATATTTCAATAAAAAATGGATAAGATTATTAGACCAATAAAGAATTTCTGCATTGTTTATGTAGATGATATTCTTATTCATAGTAAAAATCTAAAAGAACATATTGAACATCTTAAGAAGTTCAACTATATTGCTAATAAGTATGGATTAGCCTTATCAGAAAGAAAAGCAGAAATAGCTAAAACTGAAATTGAATTCTTAGGATATATTTTTACAGAAGAAAAAATACTTCAACAACCTCATATTGGTAAGAAGATTATAGAATTTCCAGAAGTGATTAGAAACAAAAAAGAACTGCAAAGCTTTATCGGATTATTAAATTATTCCGAAAAATTTATAAAAAACTGTGCTAAATATAAAGTCCATTTTACCAAAAAACTTAAAAAGGGAGTTGTATGGGAATGGATACAAGAAGATGTAGAAATGGTAAACAAAATTAAGAAAATTTGTAAAAATCTACCTGAATTAAATATTCCAAATGAAGAAGATTTCTTTATTTTAGAAACTGATGCCTCTCTATTACACTGGGGAGCAATACTTAAAAGAAAAGAGAACCATAAAGAGTTTTTTTGTAATCCATTGTGTAAATGCCCAGAAGAGCTTGTTGCTTATACTTCAGGCACACTCAAGGATGCCGAAACCAGGTATAATATTAATCGTAAAGAATGTTTAGCAGTTTAGAAAGGAGTAGCAAAATTTGAACCATACTTACTACCTAGAAAATTTCTTATTAGAACAGATAATACTCAGGTAAAATCATTATTAACAAATAAACTTGGAACGAGTGCAAATGAAAAACTACTTATTAGAATGCAAATGTGGTTTGCACCATTTAAATTTGATATTATCCATATTAAAGGAAAATACAATTTTATTTCAGATTTCTTAACCAGGAATGGAGCAAATCAAGAAGGAGCTCGAAGCATCGAAGTTCGAGACGAATATAAAGATTGCTGCGATAGAGTCCAAGATAACCTTAATGGAAATGGTTTATGTAAAGCCGATATCTGAGAAAGCCAACAATGCTATATTATCTGAAGGCCTTAGTGCTAATAATTCTGAAGGTCTTTGTGCTAATATTGAACCAAAAACATTGAAGCTTCATAAACTTTCGGCTAGAGAGAATACTACTTTGTCTCCCTCACAGGAGAAAATATTTACAAAGAACAGTATCTCCATACCAGAGCTTAATAGTTTAAATATCATCAAAGCCTGTAACACTCATGGTGCTATGGACATAAAAAATAAAGACGATTTTATGCTTGCATATGTATTGTTCAATCTAGCCTGCTGCTGGTTCACCAGTCTAGGAGGATGGATGAAAACGCTAACATATGGAACCTACAATAAAGTTAACCTTTATCCAGGAGCCCCAACTTATTGGGTTCGTGCTCTTTACGAAATGGGAAATATAATTTGTATTTACCCATCGGAATCTTTAAAAGAAATTTCTTTGTTACCAAAAGAAGTAGTCCGAGCTATTGAAAGGTATTGCCAAGTTCTTAAACATAAGAACATATATATTAGGTTTTTCTCTGCCTGTCCCGAATGGGATAATGAAGAAGATAGGCTACTGCCAGTTAGCCATGTCATAAGAATTGCCACTACTTCCAAGCATCTTCAGCCTGAGAAGAGTGAAGTTTATGAAACTACACCAGAAGCTGTTATCAAGATGACAACCTTCCGTAGAGCCAGGGATATAAGGAGCAATTTAAGCATATCCAGAAAGTTATTGAAGAAAATCAGAATATTTGGGTGTATGAACCACAAGACCACTTGATCTAGAGTAAGGTTGTGGCACCCACTAAACAAGAAGATTGGCATTATCTTGATTTATGGTGTGATCATATTTTTGGAGGTGACGCTAGTGGAACACAGAAGATAAAAAATGAGCTGTGTAAACAGTTTTGGCGTTATCCAAACCATAAGTTCGAGTGCTGTAGCAATGAAAAAGATGGCTCACCAATCTCACTAGATCTAGAAGAATTTCCGAATGAATGGTTTGAGTCTCATATGGAAAAGTAGAGGACCCCCCTTTATCACTACTTTATCAGATTTACTTTGATAAAGAAAAACTGTGGGGTTTCACCTCAAATAATTTTCCATGCTAAGACAAAGAACTTTAGGGCACAGTAAGATTCTCATTATCTTACATAGTAACACCACAATAATGAAGGACAGCTGGAGAACTTTTTGAGCCTATAAATTGAAGACTAATTCTCAGAAGAAGGTATCTCATTCTTAAGCAAAAAACTATCCTTCTCTCTAGTTTTTCGAATCTTGTAACCATTTCAGTTTCTCTCTTTCATTTGAAACTTGTAATAAGGTGACCTCTATGGAGTTCTAATCTCTTTAGAGAAAGTATCAAGAGTGTAGCCGAAATATGTATGTACTCTTATGTAAGAGATATTAGTGTGACGTGTTTATGAAATCTAAGTTGTTTGAAAATACTGTCTTTCTATTCTTGTTGTTTTTTCAAAAACTTTTATCTTATTTATACTCCAACGGTGAGAACCTTGAGGGTTGTGCAAGTATATTGTTGCCATTTAGCCGTATGTTGGCGTTTGAGGCGTTGTTAGAGAAAGCCGTTAGAATCATGTTACCTTTCAAGGTGATGTTTTAACGAGGAGTTGAAAGGAAAACTGTGATTCCGTGTGATCCATTATGAGATATGCAAAAGAGTAAAGAGAAAAATAATAAGAGTACGGAAGTCGTGTTGGACCATAACCCACTTTCTTAAACTCAAATAACATCGATCACTTATATCTGAGTATACAAACATACGGGTGCAAGCTCGAGAGAAATCTCGTTGATATTATTCTGTCTTTACCTTCTGTTTCAATACTGTAAGATCTTTCTTATTTATGTCAATTACTTGCATTAATATTTGCATTCATGCTATTTATGAAGTTTTGGTTACTATTATTCAGTTTTTAGAAATTAACTGCGAAAGGAAAAAAGAAGAAATTAAATCATTTTATATTGTACTTGATTATTTTATGAAAAATAGTAGAAATGTACCTGTGCTTTTATATTTTACAGAAAATATAGTCATAATTAATAAAAAAAATTAATAAATTAGAATATTAAACGATTGTTTTGATAAAAAATATATTGATAAATACGAGCATAATTGACTTTTCTATTTATTAAGAGAAATACATCAAAATTACCCTATACCAGGAATAGATAACATTGATTTGACTAAAGAGTAAGAAGAAGGATATTTGTGTCTTTTTATTAGAGAATGTCAACCAAAATGTCAACCAGGATGGTAGTGTAGCATAATTGTTTCTTTTTTTCTACCTAAATTTGCAATTGTTTTTCATTGTTTTAGAACACAAATCCTCATGGTTTGCCTATTCGATGCCTTGAGCCTCTGCTCTTGAGCCTGGCCTAGTTGTAAAGACAAATCAACCAGTGCTTTCTTGTGTCAAGTCGTCTTTGGCCTAGATTGCAAGTCGTGTTATAAATTTGTGAAGTATAATAAATAAGATCTTAAACTTTTATTATTTTATATTATCTGATGTTTTTATATCAACTCTACGAAATAAGTTATTATGGTCTTGGCATCTGATGTCTATACACCAATAAGTTCTTACCTCAACGTCCTCTTGTTAACTCGGCCTTATATCTTCTAATGCTGTTTGATGCACACCTGTTGCCAAGATTTTGTATTACGTTAATAGACTCCTCGTCACTAGATTCTTGTATATCTTTTGTTTTCTCGTGACTTCGTTGGTTGTGTTCTTATCCCTTATATGCACCAATAATTCTTCCTTGATTGTTGCCTGATGGAGTCAAGCCCATATCACTCAAATGGGTATACAAAGTAAAGAGATGTCCTCACGGATGAATAGAAAGATACAAAGCTCGACTAGTAGTTTGTGGATTCTCACAACAATATGGTCTGTACTATGATGAGACTTTTAGTCCTGTGGCAAAGATTAATACAATAAAAGTGCTTATAGCTTTAGCAGTGAGTAAGTCTTGGAAGTTGTGGCAGATGGACGTGGAAAATGTGTTTCTCAAGTCGACACCGACTTATCGATTTAACTCGTCTTTGCTAATCATCCCCAACTGTGCTTGGAATTTTTCAAATTTTGAAGCTCCAAGTCCTTTAGTTAACACATCTACTACTTGTTTTTCAGTGTTGACATATTTCAAGTTGATCTTTCCTTTAAGAACATTTTCTCTGACAACGTGATAGTGCACTTCGACGTGCTTAATTCTTGCGTGGCACATTAAATTTTTTGTTATGCGAATAGTTGATTGATTATTGAAATATAATTCCATTGCATAGCTTACCGGTTGATGTAGATTCTTCATTCACTGCATTGGCCATGTATTTTCAATTTTTCTTGAGCTACCATCGATGCTACTCTATATTCCGCCTCTACAGTTGACAATGACATAGTTGGTTGTCTCTTACTACACCATGATAGTTGACCCAAGACTGAACACATACCCAGCTGATGATCTTCTTGTGTCTTGACATCCAACATACATCACAATAGCCAACGACCTTGCAATCTTTATTTTTCTTATAAATGACTCCATATTCAATTGTTCCTTTTACGTACTTTAAGATCCGTTGCACTAGTTCAATGTGTGGCTTCTTTGACTTTTTCATAAAGCGGTTTAGTATCCCAACTACATATGTGATGTCCGATCATGTCAACGTCTAATAGATTAAGCTTCCTACTAATTTTCGATACATGGTTGCATTCTCCAAGGCCTTGCCTTATCTGGACATAGCTTGGAGTTAATCTTGATTGGTGTCCATATTAGTTTGCAATAGATCGTGCCAAACTTTCGTAAGAGATCTCCGACGTATTTATGCAGGCATAAGAATAACCCTTCTTTAAATATTTCCATCTCAAGTCCCAGAAAATGATTAAACTCTCCAAACTCTTTCATTTGAAATCTAACCGATAGATTTTTTCTAGTTCGCTAGACTTCATCTTCGTTATCTCCAGTGATGATGAGATCATCCACGTACACTAACACTATTGTTAGTTTTCCATGTTGTGCTTTGACGAATAAGCTCGAGTCTGCTCGTGTTATCGAGTATCCACTTTGAACTAATAGTTCAACTATTTTACCGTACCCAGGGGCAGAGAGAAGGGGGGTCCTGGGGGGGACTCGGACCTCCCCAATTTTTTGACAATTTTTTTTTAAATTTTCCATTTTGTCCTCAAGCATAATGTGTAGTGTTATTATCCAAATGGACATAAAACTATGTAGTAATTTGTTTGTCCCCTTTACCTAAATTGGACTTTGCTAAAATGCATTGATAATAAAACATTTTCGTGGAGAATGTCGTAAATACGTTCTTAGGTTGGAAATGATATATACAAGGAATGAATTATATCAAGAATCGATTGCGCAATCGAATGAATGATAAATGGTTAAATGATAGCTTGATAGCGTATATTGAGAAGAATGTATTCAGCAATAATGTTATCAAAGTATGAGAACTCGAAAGGAATACTTGTAATAAAGTATGATTTTGCTAAATTAAAAATTAGTACTTTCTTTTATACGTTTCTTGATTTTTTTGTTAATAACGTATCAAAAAAAAAAAAAAAATTTCGACCCTCCTACTCCGACGGGCTGGCTTCACCACTGACCGTACCATGCTCGTGCTGCCTACTTTAACCTACAGAGAGCCTTCTTTAGTTTACAAATATATCCTGGTTTTTCTATTCTCGAATCCTTTTGGTTGCTCCATGTATTTTTTTTCTCAGATTGCTTGAGATGCTTCATTCCATTTTGGCTACCTTGAATTCTGGATTTTTCTACAGTAACCGACATCAATGAGGATCCTAGAATACTCTATTTTGCTTCAATCACAAAGGAATATCCTAGAACATTGTAGAATTTTCCTCCACTACTATCCACGCCTATATATATATATATACATATATATATATATACATATATATACATATATATACATATATATATACATATATATATATATAACTTTATTCTAAAATCTGGGCAGGTTACAATATGATATTCTGCATATATGCCTATTCAGAAAACATTTTCTTTTCAAAGATTGTTATTTTAATTTATCATTGTAATTCTTTTGACTCGAAGACTCTGTTTAAGCCCCTGTTTTAATAAATGAATGTTTTAAGCACGGGGATTCTAGCTATTGTTTCATGTCTTCGATAGTTCTAACTTCTAATTGAATCTGTTGACCCTAAAAAATGTTGTCAACAAATGCCGGGCCCACTCTGCCACGTCAAGCAATAATCCGGCACGTTCCTACCGGAACAAGAGCGGTAGCGTAGTTGGAAAGGGCGCGGGAGTTGCTTTCCGGCAAGAGACACAACTGTTCAAGCTCCGGCAATTTTCTTTAGGCAGCCCTCGCACTATCAACAAGGGCCGGATCGACTTTCTTTAAATGAATGTCTGTTTTGTTATGGAATATGTGGAAGGATAGATAAGATCGAATGAGGTTTTATGTTGGAATCTTGATATATTTGCTATGGTGCTTGCAAAATATGTAAAGAACAAAATATGTGAATCTTCTTCAATATCTGCCTTTCACGGGAATGAAGGTATTTTTCATTTTATTGTTTGATTACCAAGATCCAAAAAACCGTCCTCAAATCTATACAAATGAAGACTATTTATACTGTCCAAACGACGTATTGATCGTCGGATTAGATCCACGTGGTAACATCTTCTAAACTGAACCTTCACATCACATTTAATATCTAATAGAAGTCAGCTGCACTAGGAATAGGTTGACATTACCATGGAAGAGTTACTGACACCTTTACTACAGACGTCCCATCAATCGATTCAAAGAAATCTTCGAATCTGTTGAGGTGACGCTGGCTTATGGGTTCCAAATGACCTTGTAGTAGCCTCGGATCGTGTTGTGTTTTGAGGGAGTGCATCAGTCCGAGGTCGTTCACATGGGGCCTTTACCCGAGGCTCCTTGGAATGAAGCCCATGCTATCTTCAGGGGATCCTTCATATCATGTTCGTGGCACATGACTTCGGCCTAATGCTTTACTGGGGTCTTTGACATACTGGGCCCCACTTTGACTTTCTGTTGACCGTCCTGCCTACGTGGCCTTGCTCCTTTAGACCTCGGAATCGAGGGGTAACAGAATCTTCATTTACTTAGTCAGATTGAGATTCCATCTATAATTGACTATTTTCTTCTCATTTATCTTCATTTTGTATTTAATTTTGAGAAGTTTATATGATTTTGATGAAGTTTGAAGCACGGGCTCTAATGGAAAGACAGAGATTTTAATCAATCAACGGTTAAATTTATCAACGATCACCCTATTTCATGTTTAGTGTAACATGACCACCTAATTTGATTTGTTTCACCAGACCACCCAACTTCATACCGAGTTTTAGTTAAGCCACCCGTTAACTTTATTTAACATAATCAAAATAGGTAACTTTATTTAGCGTAATCAAATTAATGTCAAACCCATACTATAACATGGTATATTATCCAATACAATCGTGTTTAGTGCATTAAACTTGCACTAACGAGCTATCAAGAAAAGAAGAGAAAATTTCAATGTTGATCAATCTATTCTTCAAATAGTAAGTTGATTCAAAACTTGTCAGCAAATTACCCATCAGACTTTTGTAATAATGTATTTAATGACAGAGAATATCCAAATCTTTAGGGATGGAAATTCAAACTTTTAAAATCGAAAATCGCAGTTAACCAAATCGAATGGGGCGAAAAAAATCGAACCGATAGTGCAATTGGTTGGTTATAGTTTTGATTTTAATGACCTGATTCGGGGTGGGACGGGTATATTATTTAGCGACGGTGCCCCGCTCAAAACCGATTACTCGTTCAAAAAAATTAATTGGGCAATTGGGCTTTTCATCATTTTTTCCCCAAATTTAATTGGGATAATTACATCAAACCAGCTATTTAGTTTCAACTTTCTGAAAATCAGGTTTAAACTTTATTTAATTAAAAATCAGGTTTTATCATTTTTAATTAATAATGATATTATAAAATTAAAATAACCTATATACCCACCCTACTATCTACCCCCACCAAATTTATTTTAAATATAAAACCCTAAATCTATCCAAACCCTACCCTAATCCATTTCATTTCTCTCCTCTCACCATTTCTCCCAATCGGTCGCCGCCTCCACCGCCACCTCCGCCCGCCGCCTCCTCCCTTCACCTCCCCCTCCCTCTGTTGCGATTTGCAGCTCGCCGCAACGTCGCTGTAGCAGCGTCCCCCTCCCTTTTTTTCTTTACCTCCCTCCCTACTGCTTCCTCTCCTAAACCAAATGGGAAATAATAGGCCAAATGCTTGCGGTGCATTATTATTATTATTATTATTATTATTTTTTCAAGTTTCAGTTTTTGCTACTGACATTCCTTCTAGGTATCTTATTGCTGTTTATTGGTTATGGTGGAAATGCACATATTCGAATTAGTGGGCTTGTGAGGAGTTGGACGGAGAAAGGTTAAAATGAGTAACAAGGAGTTGACTGGTTCTCTTATCGTGGTTATATTATTATTCAGTCTTTTGATTCTCGGAAAAGCTTGTGGGGTTCAGTAAATCTCAGTGGATTGAATTCATTTGCATCTTCTCCCTATATTTAGGGATCATGATGGACAACAGCTATTGGCAAATTGAACTCTGTGTTTGCTGGAATGTCGAGATTTCCCAGCTTAATGTTGTTTGATGTGGTGTTGTTCAGGTGGCGATGGTGGTGGTTTAGGTGGTGGGTGTTGGTGGTGTTATTGTTGGTGGGTGTTTTAGGGATTAGGGTTAGCGTCGGATATGACGAAGTGTCTGTGACCAACTATTTGGTTGGTCTGTGACCTGTGACCAAGTGTTGTTGGTGTGTATTGGGATTGGGGGACTGGTGTGGTGGATGGGACGAAGTGTTTGTGACCATCTATTTGGTCGATCTGTGACCTGTGACTAAGTATTGTTGGTGTATTGGGATTAGGGGACGGGTGTGGCGGATGGGACGAAGTGTCTGTGACCATCTATTTGGTCGATCTGTGACCTGTGACCAAATATTGGTGGTGCACTGCGATGGGGGACGGGTGCTTGGGTGTATGTGACCATCTATATGGTAACTGTGACCTTAAAATTCGTTGCTCTGTGATTGAAAATATAACCCTGTGACCTCGAAATAATCTGTGATCCATTAATTTGATAAGTTTTGATTGAAAATTAAATTTTTAACTAATTAATAAGATGTCTGTGATCAAATTGCATATAACTGTGACCTTAACAATTATCGTGACCTTAACAATTGTCGGAATCGGAGCAGTCGTCGGAATTAAGCGGCGGCAGATCGGTCATTGAAGTAGTCGCCGAAATTAAGCGTGGCCGGAGATCAGTCGCTGGGGTAATCACTGATCATCGGAGTAGTCGCTGGAGCAGTGTGGGTGGTGGAGACGGAGGTATGTAGGGGTGGGGTAGGTTAATTATATTATATTACTGTTAAATATTTAAATTAATATAATAATTGTGAAATATAATTATTTAATTCATGAAAAACCTGATTTTTGCAATTCTAAACTTTGAGGCCTGATTTTTTATTTTGGGATAGATAAAACCTGAGTTGTGAATTTTTCCCAAATTAATTAGACAATTTTGACAATTGGGCTTCCCCAAAATTCTAGCCTAATTAACATTACTAGTAAACCATTAACTCAGTAACCTAACTCTAACCCTACACGTTAAAATTGAAAATTGAAAATCAAACTTACAAAACACTCGTCTACTCAACCAATTAATCAAATCAGATTCACCGGTGCTCTGCTGCTTGTACCTCAACTTCAAATTGTAGTAATTAGCAACAAAGTTTACCATCTTGTGAGCACACTCATTGAGTTGTTCTGCGTTCATTGGTTTCAAACCATCTTCCATGTACAACTCAACAAAGTCAAGATACATTATACTTGATTGCATTTTCTTTATAATATTATTTAAATATATGATGCGTGACCCGGAAAATGTGATTTTTAGTTTGTTTTGCTTGCTAATTTATGCGTTTTCCAGTTTCTCTATGTTCATAAGAAATAGAGAATCGAATTATTAATTTGGTTATAGAATTAATGTGGCTTTTTGCTGATGTTATTAATGAAATTACAAAATTCAACATATATTTTGGGTTATATTGTTTGCGGGAGCTTGGTAATTTACCAATCCAGCATGGAAGAATTATGTTTTAATTTCTACTTTCATTTTTCATATATCTATCAAGCAATTTTTATTTTTGTAGTTATTGTCATTTGCATTTCTCTATTTTGCATTTGGAAGTTGGGATATTGTTTGCATTTTCATTTGTGATATTATTTGCTAAATTTGCTTAGTATTGTGTTTTTGTTTTTATTGACTTCTTCATAATTTTTTTTTTTTCAATTTGACGGTTGGAGTTTGGATTTATGAAAAATAATTTATTTTTGTGGTTATTAACCAAACCAAAGTGAGATACGAACCGAACCGACTTACGTGGTTATGGTGTGGCAAAAAATTTGGTGGTGCGGTTATAGTTTTGACCGAACCAACCCCGAACCGTTGCCATCCCTACAAATCTTTAGTAAATCGCCACATAATCATCATATAAATTTGCCTAACTTATTACCACTCCAAACAAGTGAAACAAAATCTAACTTTAGAACTAGACATACGATGGCCCAATGGCGATTTAAGATATATTTAAGCTACTTCCATTGTGGTGACTGAGATTATGTAACTATAAATGAAATGGTTTAGACCAACTTACAACCCAAAAAATAGACTTGGGACTAATCATGCAATTTCCCTTAATAGATAACTTATACGTGCAAGACAGCAATCAAGCCATTTGCCTACACTACTCACTTGACCTTGTTCAAAAACAAGATCCAAAATCATAAAATGTACAAACAGGAAATCCTAAACAAATAAAGTTGAACACTTATCTTCTAAAAGCCTGTCATCAATAATTAATACTTAATTGAAATACAAGTAATTGATGCAAACAAGAATGTGGTCCTGATCTTCGATGCAAACAAGAATACGGTCCTCAACTGGGAAAATAAAGTTTTCTGCGATGTCTAAGCTTTTAGAAGCTAAAAAGCTTGGACGAGGGTTCCGACACTACCTATTAAATTAGAATCTTTAACTATAAGTAAAAAATTCTACTTGGTGGAGCCATTGGCTAATCAGGTAGACGGGTTAAGCTCGTCCCACGCTTCGATCCAAGTCACCATTGCATCTGCAAGCTTGTTGAAGTAATCATCCACCTTCCCAAGCTTCGCCTTGACTTGCTTTGCAAGTTCAAGATAACATGTTTGAACAGTGGTGCTGTCTTTTGGAAGGGTTACCGATTGGAAAAAGGGTATTAGCTCCTCTTGCCAGTAGATACCTTTGTATTCCTTCTTAAGATTCACGAACGGATTGCTAGCTTTGCTGTGCCAAATGTAAGGAAGTCCTGTCTTGATTCCTAATCCCAAGTGGTCGCAGATCACCTATGCAACGGGAAAGACAAAAAGAAAAGAAGCGTTTAAGAAACAAGATCAGCCAAAACCAGTAGGACATCTTAGGTACGGTTACCGTATAAACTCAAGTTATGAAACTGTGTTCATGCTCATGCATAATAAAGCAAACTGATGTGAAAATGTTAGTTCACAGTTCAAAATCATGGATCCCAATAAAAAGCGAAGCATGAAGAAAAGGCGTGCAGATTCTAAATGAATTTGTACACAAGAATTTGCACAGTTTGAATGTAAAAATACGGCATCTTTATAAATAACAATACCTTGGTGCACCAGCCAGCCCACATGTCATCGTAGCGTCCAATTGGCTGGCCATCACCCATGAGTCCAAAGTACATTGCTGGGCCAATCAATTCACGGTTAAAACCCAGATTCATGCCACACATTGGGAACAGGGTTCCTTTCGGTATCGTCATTACTGCGTCCACATACCTGTATAGGAAAACATATAATATAAGTATCTAATAGTCTCAAAGGATCTACGTCAACCAAAGACTTGAGAAAAAATGATTTCAATTTCACACCTAGTGTTCCTCTCACGAGGCTTGACAAGCTGTGTCGGTGCGTCATAATCCGGGATGTTAAGCCAAAGCCCATGTGACACTGCAGTTGGTACACCTTCACAAAGACTGAATGGGTATCCACGAACAAAATCTGCACCATCTCGGTAGGGATCATAAAGAGTGTTGAAGAAGAATGGCGTTGATGGGCTCAAAAGGTTCTTGATGTGCTGCTCGAGTGCATTAATTTCCTTTCCAGTTGGATCTTTAGCAACCTGTGTATCAATAAATGTATAAATGAAAAATTCAAAACATCTCCGGTCCCCCATCTTAAAACTAGGTAGGTAGAACATAAAGCACCTGAATGATATAAGTACTTTGGGGTGGGGGGTTTAATCATATAAAAAATTTCTAACATATATCCTTTATGAAAATATAAACCTATTTTCTCGTGCTACAAAATTTTAATCTTAATCATGCATAATGCATATCAAGATCAAAAAAACCAAGGCCGAGCATAAAAAAATTCACATAATTCGCTCCACCTTTAGCAGAATTGAGCCACATTTGGAGCTAATGCTTAATGATTCATCGACTTTATCCACAGATCAAAATCTAATCTTTTAACGAACACTAAAAAAACTGAAGATTATGATAAAAGAACAGACCCATCATTGCAAAACCAAAATCATTCAGAAAATATTATATATAATCCACACCATATTATAGATCAAAATACAATCTTTCACACATAAAAACAAAATCCAGTGTTGGATAATTTTGTTTTTGATAACCGTGGATGTCCGGGCCTACTTGCGCGCAGCTCGACTAAGTTTACGGCCGGTACTCACCTCAGTGAGTAGGGGAGACTCGAACTAGTGACCATTGGGGAGCAAACCCAATGTCTGACCAATTGAGCCACCCCTCGAGCTTAGTGTTCGATAATAAAATTCAACAGATCAAGATTAAATCTTAAAACCCAAAAAAAAATCAAATCTAAAAATGTAAAAACTGGGTTTCGGATCTAACAAAGCAATCGTCATCAATGGTGAAGATATACTTCTTCTTTGACACCATGTAGCCAAAGCATCGGCAGGCCGAATCCTTAAACGAAATACACGAAGCCTTAGGACCCAGAATCTTGTTTATATCATTTCGATTGTAGAGTTCATAATCAAAACCCTCTGGGACATTGATTTTTTTTGATGGATCTCCATCTTGAACAATGATCAAATGGTATGGCTGGAAAAAGGGTCTCCACATTTCGAGAAAATCCAAGTTTCTGATGGTCGGAATCACTATATCTAACTCATCTTTCAGCAATGGGGTCGAAGGCTCAATTGCTGCCATTGTTTGGATTTCGACAAGAACGAGAATGAGAAGGGGGGATTGAGATCTGAGAGTGTTAGGGCAGAGGTATAAAAGAGGAGAATTTGTAACCGAAGATGGGTGTTCACCGGTACGGCACGTGATAGGACAGTTGGATGAAGAATTCAAAGTTCAAACATTTCAATTGGGTAAGAAAAAAACAGTCGATTTTTAGTGTAGTAGTCTAATTAGTTAGGCATTTTGACTACACCACATCGGGTAATTACTTCTCGACCTACGTGTCTTTATCAAGATAGAATTAGGGATAGTAACAGAGTAAACCACTTGTTGCTGGCCTGTAGATTCATCAATAACTTGTAATGGCTTTAAAGCAGGATGATTTGAGTCAAACTTAGGGTCATGACTCATGAGCAGGGCCGGATCTAAGAAGAGACCCAAGAGCTCCCGTCTCAGGCCCAGCATTTTGAGGAAATTACTTAATTTCAAGAGTTTGAAGATTGGAATTCAAAAATCAGGGACCAAGTTTCATTATTCAAAAATCAGGTAATATATAAAATCTCTGACCCTAATTTTTCCCCCTCCCTCCTCTTATTCTCTCTACTTTCTCCCTCGTTTAACGGCGCCAACGCCATTGCCATTAGAGCTTCATCTCTATTCTTCTTATTACTATCATCATTCCAATTATTTCCATTCTCGTCTCCACCTCCGTCATCGCCGTTGTTGCTGCCTCTGCCGATTCCTCCATTTCCTCCGCCGCTGGAGATGTCGGTGATAATGTCAGTGTTAGTGACTGAGAAATTAGTGGAAAATGGTAAAAATAGGGCATGGTGGTGTGTGGGGGTTATAGAGAGTGAAAAGAGGTGAGTTTTGGCAGTTGAGAAAGGGCGAGGTACAGAGGCGGAGGAAGGGAGATGGTTGTGGAGTGAGAGAAAACGCGGTGGTGGTGTGGTGGAGGTAATGTTGGCGGAAATCAGCATTTTGGTCGTGGTCCACGCATTTGCCCTGCTCTCTCTAAACCTTTTGTTTTTCTTTGTTTTGTACAGGGACACTGTGTTTGTTGGTGGTGGCGGGTTTGTGGTGGGTGGTGTGATGTGGTGTGGTGGAGGTGGTTGTTAGTGACTTTGTTGGTGCTGTTGCGTCGTGGTGAGGGTGATCCAAAGTGGTCATAGTGGTAGTGGGGGTAGTCTGTGATCAAATGTTGGTAATTTGTGACCAATTACTCAACTGTGACTTAAAAATGTAATAATATGTGACTTAAAAATAATCTTTTACCAACTAATTTAAAAATCTGTGATCTCGAAATAATTTGTGACGTACAAAATTTTAAATCTGTGACCTCGAAATAATCTGTGATCAATTAATTTTAAAATATGTGACATGTGACCTATAATTATGTATATGTGACCATTAATTATATAACTATGATCATATTATATTTAATTAATAAATATTTTTAACTAATTAACTAAAAACCTGATTTTTGTATTAGTCAAACTTAAAACCTGATTTTTAAATTGCGTAGTTAATACTTTACTTTTGAACTCTTCCCCATTTTTTCTCCTTTTTTATTTAATGAAACTAGGGGTGTCCACAAGTCCCGAACCGAACTCGAATCAAATCGAGCGATTCTTCATAAATTAAATACCTGAACGGGTACCCAAATCGAGAATCGATGGGTTTGGATCGGATCTCATGTCTAGACCAAGAACCGAATAAGAATCGAAACTAAATAATTTTTTTTATTTTTTATATTGAATTAATTAAATTATTTTATTTTTTTAAACAAATTAGCAAATTAATTAAATAAATCAGATTATTTCATAATTTTAATTTTAAGGCCCAAATCATTTTTAAAACTCATTAGCCCATTTTAATTTGAAACAAATAAATATACTTTATGTAGTGTTGTTGTAATATTAATATCTACTTTTTGGTATTTGTATGTATTGAATTAATTTTATTGGACGGCTAGTTATTTATATGTTTCTGAATTGTGCTACGTTAATTTGTAAAAGTTACGAATGAGATGACATTAATTGTATTTATGTAGTGCTGCTGTAAATATTAAAAAAATTAATTATGGTACGGAACCAAACGGAATCGAACCGACCCAAATCGAACCCAAACGGTTCCATAATTATATTTGGACCCAAATGGTCCATTTATTAAATACCCGAAAGTTTTAGGTCGGTCCGAATCTCTTCAGAATTGAATCGAAGTGACTCACGGACAGCCCCAAATGAAACCCAAAAGTCCAAATGGGTTTTGAATTTGGATGGAACATTGGGAAAGACTGAAAAAGAGGCCACGAAGGAGCTTTTGCTTTTCAAAAAGCATACATACACCTCTCTTCATATATATATATATATATATATATATATATATATATATATATATATATATATATATATATATATATATAATTTATCTGGGTGTCTACCATTTTTTTCTCTGAATTTTTACGAATTCAGAATGTTTAGTTTTGCTGTTACTTTAGTTATGGGAATGGGATCTTCTTTTCTTGTTTGAATGTTTGTGCTGAGGCACCCTTCATAAATATACATTTAAGGTACTGTCTGGATGCAGTGGCGGACCCAAAATCTAAGTTCAGCCCGGGCGGACGTCGACCGTCAGCGTCGTAAGAACGAAATCGTTTATTAATATTTTATTATATAATATTAAAAATTATTCAATATATATGTAAACGCACTGAAACGTATGTATATATATATATATATATATATATATATATATATATATATATATATATATATATATATAATCAAAAGTACTAAAGAAATATACAATAGAACATAATCTGTAACTGTGATATTAAAAAACTGTATTCATATTATATAAATATAATTTATAAAATAACTCTTGTGCTCGACTAGAATCAGTGGTGGGATTAGATGCACAACTAGAGAAAGAAGAACCAGGTATAGACTTTCATTTCGATTGAAAAAATCGCTCCATAATCTGCAAAATGCCCCAATTTATTTTTTAATTAAAATTGATTAAAACATAGTCTACACATAGTTTAATTGAGCCAAACATATTTTTCATTAATTTTTTTCACTTATCCCTAATTTCCTAAAACCTAAATTCCCAAAATTCTCAAGTTTCAAAATCCCCAATATTCTTAAATTCTCAAATTCACAAAATCCCCAATTTTCAAATTCATAACATTTAAAATCATGTTAAAATACAGCCTACGGGTACAGCCTACGGGCTGCAGGAAACAAGCTCAATTCACAAATCACAAACTACACATTCATATTATATAAACATAATTTATAAAATATAAATAATAAATTAAACAAATTAACTAATTAACTAAAGGAACCAAAAAAAAATGAGACTGAGAGAAGAGTAGAGCACTTACAGTCATTGGCGAAGGCTGCCTGCGATTTAAGCTGCTGGAATTGGAAGTCTGGAACTCCGAGCTTGGACTTTGGAGCTTGAACTCGAAGCTACTGGTGCTAGAACTGGAGCCTGGAGCGGTGGAGCCTGCTGAAACTGGAGCCTGGAGCGGCCACAAACATGTAAGCTTCGTCGAATCGCCTCCGTCCTCAGCTCCTCTACGATTTCGTCGGTTTGGGTTTCAACTTTCAATGAATTGGGAATTTGATTATTTGGGGATTTTGACTTGGATTTGGTTTTGTTTGTAGACTTGTAGTAATGGGTTGCAAATTGGCCATTGGGCCTTATAAAAAAAAGGCCCAAGAGCAAGAAAAAGCAACCAGTGGCATGGCGGTTCACAAAGAAAAAAACATTTCTGATCATCCATTGCTGGATGCTGCCTTCTTTCCCGGCGGACTTCAAGGTCCCGGCGAACCCAGCACGGGCGGCCGCAGGGGCTGAGTCCACCCTTGTCTGGATGGATATTAATAGAAACGGTAAAGTTTATATCTTTCATTTTTTTTTATATTTCAAAGAAGGGTAATTGGCGCAAAACGTCCCTACCTATGACGAGTTGTGTGGAAAACGTCCTTACGTTTGATTTTTTGGTGCAGAACGTCCCTACCTATGCATTTTCTTGCGCAAAACATCCTTTTCCCTAATTTTTAACTTAAAATGACCTATATACCCTCCAATTGAAATAAAACAAAAAGGAAAAGAAAAAAAAATAAAGAATAAATTACAATTTGCTCCTAAACTTTTTTAAAATGCAAATAAGTCCAAAAAATTGATTTAATTTCATCCACTTCACTCGCCACAATTACTAATAAATTACCAAACAGCTTTCTCTGATTCTCTCCCTGCATCTTCTTTCTTCTTCAGTTTTCTCAATTCACACAGGCCACACACACATTAATCGATACAGTTTAATGACCCAGAAGCAAAACCACCGTGAAAACGTCGACGTTTTGAAGCTGTCGACGCGGAGGGGCACAGAAATTGTGGCCATGTACATACGCTACCCCATGGCTGCCTCCACACTGCTTTACTCCCACGGCAACGCGGCGGAGATTGGGCAGATGTATGAGCTATTTATAGAGCTCAGCATCCACTTGAGAGTCAACCTCATGGGGTAATTTAACTTGCTTTCTGTGTGAATATATGTAAGGAAATTGATTCCTTGAAGATTCCTCAATTGATGAAAAACAGATTCCAACTGAAGGAGCCTTTTTCATCTGTTTTTCTGCCTTTATTCTTCTGCAATTGCTGGTGCCGGTTGTGCTATTTTCTTCTTGCAATTTTGGATTAATCTCAGTTGGGGGAAGCTTAAATCCCCAACAATATAGTTGGAATTTTGGACAAAGGGTTTTGGTTGTGAGCTATTTGAATTTTTAAGTTTATGTTTTGTGGGTGAATTCAAGCTGATTCTTCGATATCTTTTGATGGGTTCTTTGTTTTCTTCTTACAGCCGAAGACGGGTTCAGGAGGGGGTGTGGGGAATAGGTTTGTGATGTTAGGTGAAATTAAATCAATTTTTTGGACTGATTTGCATTTTAAAAAAGTTTAGGAGCAAATTGTAATTTATTCTTTATTTTTTTTTCTTTTCCTTTTTTTTTAATTTCAATTGGAGGGTATATAGGTCATTTTAAGTTAAAAATTAGGGAAAAGGATGTTTTGCGCAAGAAAATGCATAGGTAAGGACGTTTTGCACCAAAAAATCAAATGTAGAGACGTTTTTCACACAACCCGTCATAGGTAGGGACGTTTTGCGCCAATTACCCTTTCAAAGAAATTAGTATAATGCATGTTTAAGATTGGCAATTACTAGTTTTTTCTCTCTAAATTAGATTTCTTGATTACTTATTCAGGGTTTTGAAAAAGGTTTCTCCTTTTGTTTGATTATTAAACTAAGAGATTTTTTTCTGTTCTTAAATGTTAAATTCCTTTTTCAGACTGAGAAAATCATATTCTGGAATCTTTTCATTTTCTTTTGAGGTTTTGTAATATAATTATTTCGAATGTTTCATTTTTATTTGTTGCTTTATTGTTGATTTTAAATTAACAAATTTAGTTCCGTAAACTCTTATAAATGAAAAAAATGGATTGCTTGTTAATAACTTAGGAGCTCAAATTCTAAAATTTGCCTCAGGCCCTAGAAACACAAGTCCGACCAGGTCATGAGCTCATGGACTTCACGCAAACTCTTATGATCGATTTTTTCTTCTATAAATAGAAGAAAACTTGAAAAGAAATTGTATTTGATAATTGATAATAAAAAAAAAACTTAAAAAACTCGAAGAGCACTAGATGGTCCAGCTCTCTAGTGCATCGAATTGAGACTGTGGTGATGGGCCGAGCCGATTGACATTGCTAAATAAGATTATTTCAATTCATTAATATGAGACTATTTAGATCGAACTTGAGCAGGTTTGAGTGCAATTTGTATCCACGTTTAATTGAAGTTTATTTAAAATGATCAAAATAGTAATTGTTTGTTGAACTAACTTTGATTTGGTTATATGTCATTCAAGTGGGTTCAAGTATTTGAAGAGAACTTTTCATTTTAGAAATTTGAAGTTGAATTTAAGGGTGTATTTGATTGCATTTATTTCTCATGGAAAAGTCGGTTTTCACCTAAATTCCTACTTTGAAGTGTTTGATTGTTATTTTTTTCCATTGAAAATATTTTCAAACTTTTGAAAATATGTCTAATTTTCCTTGTTTTTAAGGAAAACATTTTCTTTAGGGGGAGTAGGTTTTTATTTTCTTCAAAACAAGGAAAACATTTTCGTTTTTAAGAAATATTTCTCATACCAATTGAACTCATTCTAAATATCACACAAATTATACAATTTAGTGAATAGAGTTAGCAAACAATATAAATGATTCTTAGTTATATATAACCGAATTAGTAATTAATTGGAGAAAAATTATTATTAGTTAGCTATTTGTGAAAAAACGTTAATTTCTTTTATTTTGTGACATTTTCATCCTTAATTACACATTTGATTGTGTAAAACATTCTTCCATACATTTTCATCCAAATCCACTGTTTAGTGAACATGTGGAGTAATTTATTTTTTTCAAATTGAAGGGTATTTTTGTCTTATAACATTTAGTTTTTATTTAGAGAGAATTGCAGTTGGGGTCCCCAATAAAAAAAACAAAAGTACTATTCATCATCATCATCATCTTCTTCTTCTTCATCTTCCACCCCACCCCCAAAAATAGGTACCACCACTACCATCCATCCACCTCCTTACACATTGATGCTTCTGGAACTCTAATAAGTTATATCATTTCTTGTATATGTGGCAATATAAAAAGGGAAAATTACCTAAAACCCTGCAATTAAAGATCAGTTTTCATAAACAAGGAGATTAAGTTTAAAATTCAGATTTCAGGTGGTAAATAAAATTATTAATTATAATTATTAAAAATTTAAATCTACATATTCATCAACCCACCGCCACCCAACCCACCTCCGCTTTATCCCAAACTGATTTTATCTCCTCTCTGTATCTTCTTTATATATATATATATATATATATATATATATATATATATATATATATATATATATATATATATCTCACTCTCTCTCTCCATCCATCATCTTCCTTCTCTCCTCATTTTCCACCGGCAACCACGGTGGAGCAACGCGGTAGGGATCGAGTCGTCGCAACCACAATCGCAACGATTTGGCCACAGGCAGGTGAGTTCGCTGCAGACCCACCACCCTAATGCCCCGATGACGACTGTGCAAACACCATTTGCCGCGTTGATGAACGAAGGAGCAGTACCGGCTTCGTCGCTGTAGTGGCGAGCTACTGCTGGCAGCGTCGTTGCCGCTTGCTTGACTATTAGGGCTGGGTGGAATGTAATATTCAATTTTTAATTTTTGAAAATATTTTGTGATGATTCAGAAAAAAATCTGAACTACGCTGGGACTCTATTGCCTTTGAACTCCAGCGGAGCTCCGACCCTACCTCAACTCTATTGTTCAGGTCATTAGAATTGAAGATGAAGAAAATGGAATAGGAGAGAGAAGGGAGCTTGAGGAATGTGAAGAATAGTGATGAAAACTCAGATCTAGAAAAGAAGGTTCAGGTCGTCCATGTTTTATGTTGCTTGAAGAGAATAACAGTATTAATAATGGTACTCTGACAGCCGACGACAAAGGAGATGGCGATGGCGGTGGCGCTGGTGGTGGGTTACAAAATGGTGGTGGTGGCGGGGTGAGGGCGGTCACAGATGGTGGTCTTGGTCATGGTGCTGGTGTGTTGGTTCAGGTGGTGCTATTGTTGGTGATGGTAATGGCGGTTGCGGTGGTGCATTTTGTTGATGGTTTTCCAATTTGTAGTATTTTGGATATGGTTTTTCCGGTACAGCGACGATGTTTGAATTCGGTGGCACAATATGAGATTTCGACCAAATATGTGTTGTTTGTAACCGGTTGTGACTGTTTGTGACCGAATGTGACTATTTATGACCGATTGTGACTAGTTAATTGTGACTCGTTGTGACCAATTGTGACCACTTGTGACTGATTGTGACTTGAAATTCTAGAAATTTTTTGGAAATTTGGAGTGGATGGATGAGGTGGGTAGGTTGATCGGAGCATGCGTTGGAGTGGTTATTGGAGCAGTCGGAACTGTTATCGGAGTGGTCGTCGGAGTGATCGCCAAAACAGTCGCCGGAGTGATCGACAGAACAGTCGCCGGAGTAGAGGCCACCAGAGTGATTTCCAGAATAGTCGTTGGAGTAGATGACCGCCTCCTATGGAGAGATGGTGTATGGAGAGGATAGAGAGTAGAGAATGAGAATGATTTGGATTTGAAATTTAATAAATTGAGATAATTGTATTATATTATAATTAAAAATATTTAATAAAATGATTTGACACCTGATTTTTGTAAAGATTTTTGAAATTTGTTATTTATGAAATGTGATCTTTAAAATAAGGAATTATATATTGTTCCCATATAAAAATAGTTTATTGTTTAGCATAGTCCGATGTGAGGTAAGGTCGCTGTCTTAGGCCCGGCTAGTTTTTTTTTTCTAAAGCAAATTTTTAGCCCAAATTAAAGCCTTATAGTCACAGTCTTGTGCATAGCCATATGAAATATTTTCAATTGGATTAATAGCATTAGAAGAAAGAAACAGTTCGATGAAAGTGGAACACATTCAGCTTAACAATCTTTTAGAGTTGATTATTTTCTCTTTATAATTGATCAATCTTGATTTTCACCTCAAACTCATTTTGAGCCATTTAAATATTATGAAGAGATATTTGGATTTTGTTTAATTTGGAGAGGTTAAAGTACGCATGTTAATTGTTTGTTGAAATCTTGTGAGAATTTTGAGCAGTATTTGAAACATAATAGACTTTCAAACATTATTGGTGATGACTTTTGTTCAGAGTTGACAATCTTGAAATGTTATTGACCTAGAGAAACAGACAGAGAAATTGATGTGCCACAATACTTGAAGAAAATGAATGGCTGTTTCCCAAATGTTGCATTGCTTCCAAGATTTTGCTAACTATACTGGTTATAATTACATTAGCTGAAAGAAGTTTTTTCAAGTTGAAATTGATCAAGACTTATCTCCGATCAACAATGTCACATCAAAGATTGAATGGATTGACCATATTATCCATTTAAAAAAATGGTTGAACAATTCGACTATCCAAAATTGATTGATATTTTTGCTTTTAAAATTGCAAGACGAATTGTATTTAAGTGATCATTAGATTATTTTTGCATTAATATTTGATTTTAATATAAATATTTTGAATATTTCACTTTATTTTTTATTGTTGATTTTTAGTTGACAAATTTAGTTCAGTAAAACTCTTATAAATGAAAAAAAAAATTACTTATTATGATTTAGGAGCTCAAATTCAGAAATTTGTCTTAGACACCACGAAACACATGTACGGCACTGTTGTTTAGTTTATATTATTTATTTTTCTATTCTTAACATATTTCATTTCTACACGGTTCCATTCTCCTATGCACCGTGCGCATGAAATGGAGATAAGCTTTGCCTTGCCTTTTAAGGCAAGGCCTCAATTCACATGCAAAGGCCTGCCACAGTAGGCCTTTGCGTGTGAATAAATAATGTTGTCAGCCGCAATTCTAGTGGCTGACAACATTATTTAATTATTTTTTTTTTTTTTGTCTTTTCTATAATTCTTTGCTTATAAAACAACTCTAGTTAAAAAAGAAAACACACTTCGAGTTTCGAACACTCCAGTTATTTTTTGAGGCTTGTTTATATATTTCTGTTGAATTTTTTGGTAAGTCTTTTTCTCTTATTTTTTCTTAAATGTGTTGTGTTATATATAAATTTACATTTTTAATTTGTTTAATTTCGTAACATGGTTTTAATTTTATTTTTGTTACATTTACAGTAATTTTACACATGTCAATGTTTAAATTATTTCACAAACTAAATAGTTTTTCATATTAATTTTTAGGAATGGAAAGGGATGACAATGTATTTATTCCACAAGTGAATGTTGGTGCGATTTCGATATTCGATCAAGTATTTCAAACGCTTGATGATGTGTATAATTTTTACAATGAGTATGCAAAATTAGCTGGTTTTAGCATATGTATTGGTAGTAACCGAAAGAATCCACAGACAAATGAGCTTGTCTGGAAGTCGTATGTTTGCTTTAAATAGGGTAAAAAAGATGAGTCGTACCACATGAAACTCAAAAATTTGGTGGCCTATTCTGGTGAACGAAAGCGTGGGAACTCATGTTGTGGATGTGACGCAAAGTTAACAGTTGTAAAATATCAAACAACTTCTATGTGGGTTGTAAGCCATTTTGTCGAGGGGCACAATAATGCACTATCTACGCCAAGCAAAACGCACCTACTACGCTCACATCGACATGTTTTTGCAACCAAAAAAGCGATTGTTGACCAATTTTCACTGGCCAATATTCCTAGCTATCAACAGATCAGACTTATGGAGATAGATGTTGGTGGGCCTTCTTCATTGGGTTGTAATGAGCAAGATATCAGGAACCATCGACGAGATCGGTGACGAGAACCCATTGGACGCGATGCAGAAACATTGATTGTGCATTTCGAGTTGGAAAAATGAAGGAGTCCTAGCTTCTACTACGCCTATGAGATTGACGAGGATGGTGTGTTCGCTCGTTGTTTCTGGGCTGATGCAGAGTCCACGAGTTCTTATGTTTACTTTGGAGATGCTGTCATTTTCGACACAACATATAACATAAACAAATATTCGATGGTGTTCGCACCATTCGTTGGAGTAAATCACCATCGGCAAACTACTATTTTCGGATGTGGCTTATTGAGTGATGAAAAGATCGATTCATTTATTTCGTTGTTTTTGAAGTTCGTCGAAGCAATGCCCACCTAACGGGCCCCCGGGGTGATTATTACTGATCAAGACGCTACCATTGCTCGAGCAGTTGGTGAGGTTTTTTCTAACACAATGCATAGGTTCTGTCTGTGGCATATTCTAAACAAGTTCTTAGAGAATGAGTTCCGTGCTGTACAAGGAACTATACCACAGCCTGGTAAGTATCATTAAGCAGTCGGAGTCCCCAGAGGAGTTCGAATTTCGTTGGGCTGATGTGATGGAAACTACTGATCTTGGTGATAATGAGTGGCTTGCCAACATGTATGAAATATGAAGTCGTTGGGTACCTGCGTACGTGAAGCATATATTCTCTACCGGGATGTCAAGCAGTCAACGGTCAAAAAGCAACCATGCGTTCTTCAAAAGATATGTTAATAAGACGGATACATTATTGTATTTTATCACACAGTTTCGTAGTGCTCTAGCTCACCAGTGATATAGCGAATTGGTTGCCAACCACACTGACTAGAATGATGTGCCTTGTACGATAACAACATTTGCTATGGAAACTCAAATGACACGTATTTATACAAAGACAATTTTCCTATTGTTCCAAGAGGAATTAGCTCAGAGTAGCTACTACGTTTCCTTAAGGAAATCAGCATTCGAGAGTGTCAAAACGTATATTGTAGCGCATTTTGATACCGGAAAAACATATCATCGCCAACGTGAGCTGACCTACTACAGGGCCATTGACTTCATAGCATGCAGCTGCAAAACATTTGAGTTTGAAGGATATCCATGTCGTCACATGCTTGGATTTATGCTTGGGAAACGGGTGATGTTGTTACCAGATTAGTACATTGTAGGTTGGTGGATGCAAAATGCAAAAGCAACTCCAGTCTTCAAACTAATGACGACCTCAATGGGTGGTCAATCTTTGATTTCTCGACATGGGATGTTGGTACACACGGCAGCAGAGTTGGTGGATGAAGGTGCTTTGACTGATGCTCGTACGGTGTTAATAATGGATAGATTTCAGAACTTGAAAATACAGGTAAAGGCTATGGATAATGGAGGAGATGTGGGAATGAGTAGGGTTATCAGCAAGAGCAGCGAAGGTGCCCAACTTGTGGTTGATCCTACTCCGGTTGGGACAAAAGGGTGCGGGAAAATATTGAAGTCATCCAAAGAAATAGCCATGTCTCAGTTGAAGAGAAATTGTCATGTTTGTGATCGTAATGGACATGACAAAAGAACTTGTCCGACATTACAGTCGAGGTTAGTTGATCGATAACTATTAACTGTTGCCATTATTTTATTTTATTTTCTACTATGCTTATATTTAAATCTATTTTTCCACACCTTTAGAAGTCAGTTGGTGTGGAATGAACCAGTATCATCTGAGTACTCTGGGGCGATATTCGGAAGATAGGTACGAATTATAGTAACTTAAGTGATTATGGTGCATTCCATCGGTTTGATGATAATGATGACCATTAAACCACTTATTGTTGTACTCGTTCGACGTAGTTTGAATTAAAAATGTTGTAATGTCTATTTTATTTTGTTTAAATGTGTTGTAATGTTAGTACAAATATCATATGAAATTTGCGGTGTTATTATTAATATCAAAAAAATGTAATATTCGTATATTAAAAATTATTAATGCAAAATAAAAGATAAAAACAATATATTACAAAAAGACCAAAATATAAAAAATACTAAACAAAACAATTGAAAGACCAAAAAACAAAGAATTATAGAAAAGAGAAAAAAAATTAAATAATGTTGTCAGCCGCGGGGTGGCGACAACATTATTATTCACCTATAAAAGGCCTCTTTATGGCGGCCTTTGCATGTGAATTGAGGCTTTGCCTTGCCAAAAAGGTAAGGCAAAGCTTATCTCCATCTCCTGCACGCGGTGCGCAGGAGAATGGAACCACATTTCTACATTGCTTGCTACACATTTTAAAGATTTGTTAATCAAATCCCCAACTGAGCTCGTGGTTGTCGGCCTCGAGGAAAGAAATAAAGATGTTGATGGATTAGCTATACTCAATGATAAATGATGATATTTTACCATTTTTTAAATAAAATACGACATAACTTGTGTTATATTTCATATTGTAGGTAAAACTCAATATTTGATAAAAAATTGAAGAAAAGAATGAAAAGATATCGGAAAATGACTCAATTGTATGAAATACAAAGTTTGAGGACCAAATTGTGAATATTCAATGGTTGATTCGGATCACAAGATGATACTTTGAAAATTGTTAGGAGACGATTGGATGTAATTAGAACTCAATAAGGAATGAAATATTATCAAAATATTATCCAAATCAATTTCCAATCGCAAACGTTATATTCCAAATGTTTAGCCTAAGATTGAAACCCAACTTGGCATAGTAAACGTCTGAATTAGAAAAATTCTTTTATAGAAAAGTTGTAGGCATTTTAATTATCTTTCTTACTTATATTGAATCGTCCCAATCGGATATCGAGAGAAAACGTTATGACCAAAATACTGACTACTATACTGAGACAAAATATTCGCGTACGAAGACAACTTTCTTTATTCGATTGGAATTCTTTTGGAAACCAATTTGGACGTGATTTTCAACCCACTTTTTTACTCCTACAAATACCTAAGCAGAATACATATTGGAGAACTCATTTCGACCTAAATTTCATCATATTCTACATATTTTGAAGGCGAAGAGCAAGTGTATACATCAATTCAAGACGAATCATACAAAGATTTTGAAGATTCATAGTCCGGTTTCAAGACTTGAGCCAAGAACGTGGATTTCTCCTACTTCTTCCATTTTTCTTATTTCTGGGTGATTTTTTTCAATTATTTTTGTGTAATTTAATTATAAGAATGTTAAACTAAGTTTTTCATTGTATTAAATGAATGATGAACTCTATTATTTATTTATTTTAATTCTAGACAATTAGTCTAATATTTCTTGATTTTTGCATTCCCATTGAATTATTTGATTGCTTGATCACCAATTTGATAGTAAGTTACTTATTGTAGTGTAGGAATACTCACAATAAACTTGGAACGTGGCAAAATCAACACATGGACAATGGGTATTAGGAATATTATTTATGGCACGTGCAATCGTGTGGGATAAATCATGTGAATCAATGCATGTTTTTTATATGAATTCGGACAATGAATATGATCAGATCGTGTTAAACATAGGTTTAATAAATATTTGAAAAGAATATTGAATAAAAGTGGATTATCAATTGTCTTGAATGCATGAATTTACTAGATTACGGGTTAAGAATTGAATTAAATTACAATAGGGGGATTCACGATTCCAATACAAATATTCACATATTAGATAAACACTTCATTTGTTTTATTAGTTCATGATTAGTATAAATAATATACGAACAACCTCTTTTGGTTTCATCATACTTCGAATTTAATAGTAGTTATTAAATTACAAATTGGAACTTATTCCTCGTGGGAACGATACTCTTAACTCACATATTTTATTACTTGTACAACGATCTCGTACGCTTGTGTGTTTCACGCGAACATTTAACTATGTCAACAAAAAATTATTATTAATTGTATATCTTTTTTTCAGGTATTTACAACCTACTTAATGTCAAAGATGTCTCCCAGAGATATTAGTTCACACTCGAATCTGATATGATGAATGGAAGCTCTAATAATGAAATCTTTATGAAGCCTCAAATTGAGCACAAGAATGAAAACCTTGATGAAAGGGAAAAGAAAAGCACATCGTTCTCAGTTGGAATTTGTAAGGCTAGGTTCACACAATAATTAGTGTTGAGAAGCAAAATAAATGAGCTTACAGAAAGTAAAATGTGCAAAATTTAAAGATTGAAAACAAGAGACTTCTTTCAGCCTAAGTTCTAGAGGTTCGGCAACCACACCCAATGCCTACATCCTGCGTTGAGCATCCAATAAATTGGATTATGCTAGATTGCACTAAATATCCTAAATTGACAACAAAGGTTACAAATGTTTAACCAATACATAGAGGTAGCACAAGAACACTTATCCCTCAAGAATAATCGCTGATCTATGAAAAATCACCAATAATCTTCTCAAACCTCTCTGAAATAACAACTCAAAAGAACCCTCATTATTACAAACATTTACTCAGAATATCACAAATCAGAGGCTAAATATTACAAAACACAGTTCTCAAATTAGGAATTTGAAAGATGAAGAACAAAGATGAAAACCCTAGCAGTCGAAAGACTTTCTCATGTTTTTCTCTCTCCTCAAAAACCAGCAGCCAAATGAAATGAATCAACCAAAAACTAAGTGAAATGACATTCATAAGATAAGGCCCAAGAACCATCCATAAGCAACAATCAACAGCCAAGATTAAAGGTACGTGTCTCAATCCAGTAAAAAATCTCCATTACTTATAAAGTCGCGTTTCACAAATGCAATTTCAACATAAATTCTGGAAGCACACTTTTAAAGTCCAAAGTTCTAATCCAACAATTTTCACATTGTTACCAGAATTTGGGACTGTAAGTGCAACCAAGAGTAACATCACAATCTCACTTTTCATTTGCTATAAGTACCTGTACATGCTTTAGATAAAGTCAACATATAGAAGTTTCAAACAGTTAACAAAATTATTTAATGGAATCACTTTTGTACCACATCAGATGGATTAAACTATGTAGCAATTTTACCAATTCTAGGAATTCCTTTTAAAATCACATCTCTTATAAAATGATATTTAACATCTATATGATTTGTTGTATCATGAAATAAAGGACTTTTATTAAGATGAATAGTAATTTGATTATGAGAAGAGTATAACATGATCATCAACAAATCCAAGTTCAGATAATAAACCTCTTAACCAAATTCCCCTTTTATTGCATCAGTAGCAACAATATACTTTACTTCTATGGAAGATAGTGTAACTACCTTTTGAAGTTGAGATTTTCAACTTACAACAATTCCACATAAGGTATAAAAATATGATGAAATTGATCTTCTATTATCCGTGTCTCCAGCAAAGTCAGAATCTGAATATCCCTTTAAAGTTACACCATCTTTTCTTAATTTAAACATTAAGGGTCCGTTTGATAGCCTAGAAAATGGGTGGAAAATGAAAATATTTTCTAACTTTAGCCAATTAAGGGTGTTTGATAGCACAAATTTTTCTGACAAAATGTTTTTCATCTTTTTTTAGGTACAATCCTTTGACGTACAAAAACTTGATTTTGTTTTCCCACCTATTTGGTGGGAAAACATTTTCCACCTTTTTTTTTTTTTTTTACAATGGGAACAAATTCTAGATACAATGGTAAAAAAAATTGTCACTTTTATTGACAATTTTCATGAAAAACAAATTCAAACGAATGATATTCGGTATGGTAAATTTTTTTTTTCCATTTTTTTTTTTACAATTGGAACAAATTTTAGACCCAATGGTAGAAAAATTATCACTTTAATGGACAAATTCCATAAAAAATGAAGCCAAATGAATATCAAACTTTCAATATTTTCCATGAAAAATTATACCAATCAAACACAATTAATTACAATTCCCAGTAAAACATTTTCTAGGAAAATCAATTTCCTATAAAACATTTTCTTTCCACTCATTTTCTACCATTGCAATCAAACGGACCATAAACCTAAGTTATGTGTGCCTTTAAGATATCTTAATAACCATTTCAAGGCATTCCAGTGTTATTCCTCAGGGTTACTCATAAATCTGCTTAATATGCGAATACTATGTGCAAGATCAGGTTTGGTGCAAATCATCAAATACATAACAAAACCTATAGCATTTGCACAAGGAATATTAGACATTCTAGTATATTCATCTTCAGATTTAGAACAACATTTAGAAGACTGCTTAAATTGATTAGCAAGAAGTAAGGTTGCAGGTTTACAGTCATACATGTTAATTTTTTTTAAAATTTTAATCACATAATCATGTTGATTCAAAAATAGCAAGTCATTTTCTTTATTCTCCAAATCTACATACCTAGTATCATTTTAATAGAACCAAGGTTATTCACATCTAACTAAGATTTATCACAATTAACAAGTAACATATCATCTACATAAAAAAAAATAAAAAAAATAAATATAAGGAATTTTTACCTCTATTACCTTTATAGTATAAGCATGTATCATACTGACTCCTTTTGAAGCCAAGTTTAAGAACAAAAGTATCAGATCTTTTGTACAACCGTCTATGTACTTGTTTTAGACCATACAAAGATTTCTTTAATAGACAAACAATATTTTCAGGACTCTTTTTATAAAATCAACGAGTTGTCTCATGTAAATTATTTCATCTAATTCACTATAAGAAAAACAATTTTAACATCTAATTGATCAAATTCTCATTTAAATTGAGCAACAAGAGGAAGTAGGCTTCTAATAGTAGTATATTTCACAACGGGAGAAAAAATGCAGTGTAATCAACACCTTCCTTTTGCAACAAGTCTTGGCTTATATCTAACATTTTTACTCTTTCATTTTCCTTTATTTACTTTATAGATCTACTTATATTCAATTATTTTCTGCCTTTTAGGCCTGTTTACTAAATCCTAGGTTTTATTCTTAAGGAATGAACACATTTTATCTTCCATGATAGCTATCCAATTTTTACTTTCTTTACACTTAATGGCATCCTGGTAGGAGTTAGGTTCATTTTCAAACTGTTATTGATAATTAAATAAAGAAACAAAGCCACCATAATCAAATCTAGTAGAAGGTCTGATATGTCTCCTCTCCCTATTTCTTGTGAGTTGGTACTTATCAAGGGGAAGAGCTACAGGACCAGATTGGTCTATCTGATCAATTTTTTTGATCAATTTCAATTTCAAATAAAGTAACATTTTCATCAAGACCAATTTCCTCTACTACAGGCACAAGAGTATCTTGCTCATTATGAGAAGACTTTACCTCGATTTGAACATCTTTTTCAATTAAAACATTTTCTTTTTCTTCCAAACATGGCATTAAAGATTCATTAAAAATGACATCTTTTCTAACAATGACCCTTTATCCCTTTTTACATTTCACCCATAATTTGTAGCCTTTAACATCTTCATCATAACCCAAAAAAACACATTTAAGTAGTCTATGTTCTAATTTACCAATGTTTTGATGAGTATATGCAGTACAACCAAAAACTTTCAGGTGAGAATAATTCACAGAATTATTAGACCAAACAGATTCAGGAACACCAACATTTAGATCTCAATAGGATTTCTATTAACAAGATATGAGACAGTTTTAACAACTTCACCCCAAAATAGTTTAGGCAAACTAGAACTTAAAAGTATGCATTTAATTTTGTTTAATAAAGTTCTATTCATTCTTTCAGCTATTTCCATTTTGTTGAGATGTATATGTGACAATTCTATGTTTTAAAATACCATGTTCTTTAAAAAATTTATTGAATTCATAATTGCAAAACTCCGAACCATTGTAAGTCTTCAAAATTTTTATTTTATGATCAGTTTGATTTTCAACTTGAGTTTTCTAGTCTTTGAAACAGAAAATGTCTCATTTTAATTTTTAATAAGAAAATCCAAGTTTTCTTGAAAAGTCATCAATGATCAACAAATAATATCTGAAATCAGATAAAGTGCACACACCAGTAGAACCCCACAAATCAGCATGTAAATATTCAAGCATTAGTTTGGATTTATGAATTTCGGTTAGAAAAAGTAATTTGACTTGTTTTCCTATAACACATTTTTCACAAGAACCAATCACCAAAATATAATTTTCCAAAAACTCCTTTAGTTTGTAAAGAATTCAAATTTTTTTTGCCAATATGGTCAAATCTTTCATACCATAGTTTTGCAAGTGTAAAATTCTCAAATAAAGCATAAGCATTCAAACCACATAAGGGTTTAGCTTTCAAAAAATAAAGGTTGCGTCTCTTAGGAGTACTTATGATTAGATCATTGCCCTTAAGAATTTTAATGTGTCCTTGATCCAAATTTATGTTAAAGTCTATGTCATCTAATATAACTAAGGACACCGATTCTTCTTCAAATCAAGAACATACCTTATTCCTTTCAGAAATAGAACATTACCATTATCTATTAACAGTTTTATAGTCCCTAGTCCACTAACCTTGCACGTAATATGATTTTCCATTATAACTTCTCCACCAACAGTTTTTTCAAAATCAAGAAAACAGATTTTATTAGGGCACATATGGAAAAAACAGTATGAGTCAAGTATCCATTTAACATTCAGTTTCTTCTACAAATTAACAAGGACTAAACCATTTTCAGTCTTAGCTTTATTACAAACTACTGTATCACTTCCATCATTAGATCTCTTTTCTTTAGACTTGTTTTTCTTCTTATAGTAGTTTTAACAAAATGACCTAATTTCCCACAGTAATAACATTTCTAGCCTTTAGCATTATTTTTGGACTTACTCTTATCACTCCATTTGATTTTATTTTCATTAAAAGACTTAGAGTGATAATTAGATTTACCAAAAACTTTTCTTTTAGTTAACAAATTATCTCAATTTTGACTATTACTGGAGTCAGTTTTTATCTCTAGAGCCTTAGTTCTTAGGGCATTGATTATAATATCAATGGTAAGTTCTTCCCTACCATATTCTAGAATAACCTTGATGTCATTATGTTTGTCACTAATGGAGTTTAACAAGACTACAACCATTTGATCTTTTGAAAGTTTTTCATTACAGTTGGCTAAGTCTTGTATGAGTTTTGTAAATCTTTTTAAATTTTCATCCAAATCAGTCAAGGGATCCATTTTGAAAGAAAAGATTGTTTCAGTAGAAATCATTTATCAATATTGGTTTTAGTCATATATTTGGACTAAAGTTTATCCCACAGATTAGAAGCGATTTTGGTTTTACCAACTGTTCGATCACATTTTCAGACAAGTACAAGAAAATAGTACTCCATGCAACTTCTTCAAGTTCAGATTTTTTTGCAGGAATCATGTCAGCAGCCATCTATCATCTAATACTTTAACACATCTTATTTGCATTAAAACAGCCTTCATTTTCTGACTTCACATATTCAAATCAAATTTTTCATCAAATTGACTAACTTCAAACTTAGCAGTGGTCATTTTCCAGACAAAATATGACATACAAGTTGAAGACAACACCAACAAAGAACAACAGTATCCAGTTTAATGTCAAACAAATCACAATAGTACACGAAGTAATACAACATTTCACAAATTTTGCAAATTTCAAGCACACGTAGAGAACATGCTGACCAAAACTCAAAAAAATACACAGTAATAGAGATCACAATACTATGTTTCAAAGATTCCTCCTTCAAAATCCTCCTCATACACACTTGTACTTAAATTATCTTAGATTTTCAAGGTCTCATAGGAGCTTTTGGACAAAGATCAGTCTTAAGGAGGTTTCAGTATATAGAAAATCAAGAGAAAAATCAAGGAATCTTAACTTCTGAAAAGTTAAAGTAAAATTTACAAAAAAATTAAAGATCTCAACCAACGAGTTTATATAAACTCATTTTCTTTTAGTTTTGCTTGGAAGCAGTTCCAAAGATTTTAGATCTGTAGTAGATCAAAAACATTCTTCTCAAATCCAAGTTTCTTGCTCCTCATTAATGGCTTTGATACCACTGTAAGGCCAGATTCACACAATAGACTTCTTTCGGCTTAAATCCTGGAGGTTCAACGACCACATCCAATGCCTACATCCCCCCGTTGAACATCTAATAAATTAGATTATACTCGATTACATTAAATAGCCAACGAATGTTACAAATGTCTAACTAATACACCAAGATAGCACAAGGACACTAATCTCTTGAAAATAATAGCCGACCTATGCAGAATCACCAAGAATCTTCTCAAACCCCTCTGAAATAACAACTCAAAAGAATCATCTCATTCTTACAAACATTCACTCAGAATATCACAAATCAGAGGATAAATATTACAAGTCATAGTCCTTAAATTAGGAATTTGAGAGATGAAAAATAAAGACGAAAACCCTAGCAGTCTAGAGACTTTCTCTATCCTCAAAAACCAACAGCAACATGAAATGAATCAACCAAAAAACCAAGTAAAATTTCATTCATGAGATAAAGCCCAAGACCCATCCAGAAGCAGCAATCAACGGCCAAGATTAAAGCCGCGTGTGTCAATCCAGTAAAAAATCGCCATTACTTATAAAGTCACACTTTACAAATGCGATTTCAAAACAAATTCTGGAAGCACACTTTTAAAGTCCAAGGTTCGAATCCAACAGAATTCCAACTACTAAGTTAGAAGGAATTGAGGATTCTGGAGTTGGAGTGGGGATCTCAAAGGTGAAATACATTGAATATGTGAATTTGAATGATGTATATGACTTGGAGATATGTTTAAAGGTGCAACATATACAAAAAATGATATAATTTATGTCCAAAAAACTATTTGAACGGCCTGCCATTGATAGAAGTCATTACACCTAATGGGAGGACAAGATGGTGGCCATAAATATCACCATGAAAATGGGATCTTTCAGCCATTGATGGCATTAGCTAGGGGCCCAAATGGCTCGAGTTGGGATGATTTTCCTCTCAAGAAACCCCCAATTCCTCAAATCCATACTACCCCCGAAATTATACAGAATCACTAAACAGCAAAACAACGAAAAATCCTCAAAATTCGGCACATGAATGTGTTTATTTGGAATTCCAAGTTGTAAATTTAGTACATTTCAGAGTCCAAATTACAAACCCTACAAATTAGAGTTGAGATCTGCTGTCCAAAATTAGCTGCCCACCAATTATTTATTGACACGTCATTTTACACCTATTTTTAAGTACAAATAGGGATGACAAAAAAATCCGACAAACTCGATACCCGTGAGGCCCCGCCCCGAACGGGGCAGGGAAAACCCGCTTAAACGGGTAACGGGGCAGGAACGGGACGGGTTCGAGGCGGGGACGGGTTAACGGGGTTCCCGTCCCGTTAAAATGTTTTTTTTTTTTAAGAATTCAATACTTTAAATTAAAATTTTCATTAGTTCGAATAGAAAATAACAACTAAAATTATTTGTCTAAATCTAATGATTATGAGCAATAAAAATAAATTATCAAAAACTAAAAAAAGTAAAATTAAACGGGGAAATAAACGAAGAAAGGACCTATCCCTGCCCCGGCCCCCCCACCCCGCCTTAAAGGGGTAACGGGGTGGGGACGGGGCTGGGAATAGGCCAGACCAGTGAAAATCGGATCGGATCGACCCGGGACCAAGGGTCGACCCGTAACCCGAGCTGGCTGTTCACGCGTTAAGGATGTGTGACCCGCGGACTTCGCGGGTTGTATCTTCACGGGTGGCGATTAACCCGCTGGCCCGTGAAAAAAATTAAAAAATTTGAAAAAAAGGGAGGGGGAGGAGAGGGGAGGGGAGGCCAACCTAATGGGATGTACCTAATCTATAAATTATAATAAAAGTAGGTGCCAACCTAGTTGGGATGTACTTATGCTATAAATATTTGATAAGAGTAATTAGAAATATATTTAGTTGTTATTTGTTTAAGTTAAATTTAATTTTGCAAAGTTATAAATAATTCATGTAACATTAAATTTGAATTCTATGTAATATTTCTTGGTATAAATATGAATTTATCATTTTGTTCAATTTTTTAGTTTACGTTTAACAAAAAAAATATTTTTTTGCTATAAATATGAAAAATTCTATATTTTATAATTTTATTTATACAGTAATACGTGTCAAATCGGAACAAATCGCGACCCATGACCCGCATGGGCTCGACCCAGATGGGCCAGCGGGCTGTCCTGAGTTGTAATTCAAAATTTGTGGGCCGACCAGGAACCAATTCGGAACTCGTAGCGGGCGAATTTTTTTTCACGCGAGCCGTTACCGGACTCATATATTGGCGGGCCGACCTGACTCGGACCACCCAAATTGACACCTCTAGGTTGATAGCAAGTTGAACAGCCAATTGAACTCTACAAATTGTGCAGCTGCAGTGCCTATATTTGGAGGTGAGGATGAGGGTGGAGAAGAAGGTGAAGGGTACTTCCATTTTTTGTTTTGGTTTTCTATTTAACTTTTATTTTTATTGGGGACCCTAGCTGCAATTCTCCCTAAATAAAGAGCTAAGTGTCATAAGACAAAATTACTCTTCCATTAAAAAAAAAGATTCCACAAGTTCAACGACGGATTTGGATATAAATGGACGGACGTACGGACGGACGTTGGGCAATCAAATGCATAATTAAGTATGAAAATGTCAGAAGGTAGAAATGTTTTGCACAATAATAGTTAAAGGTAATGACGTTCTGTGCTATTTACCCCTTATAGATGTACTAGTAATAATATATTATATTAATATTACATTGTTTCATTTTAAATAGGTTTTTTAGGTCAAATCATTTTTAAATAATTCTAGTTGGACAACTTTACCTCTTGCATCACAAATAAGAACTTTGAGTTTAAGTTTTGACTTGCATTCTTTTTATTACTGTTGAATTCTGAATTTGAGAGAGATTGTTTTTTCTAACGTGTAGTCAAATCTATCCTCCACTTGTGTAGAATCAAAAAAATGTTATAATGCTTGAGACATTTGGAGATATTATATTTTTGGGTAGTATTTATAAATAACTTAATTTATAAATAGGTATATAGAAATTGGTGGTCGATAACTGAATAATACTTGTAGTTCCCTCAAAACCAGTCGCTAAAAAATAACTTTAGTGATAAATAATTTTTTAAAAATGCGCCAAACATTGGCTAAAAAAATATTCCTCTTCTTTTTTGGGTTTGCAAGAATTGTGAAAACAAAAGTTTGTTCGGCAGGCATCATATCAACATCACTTATTATGTCTTTAACTGATGTCTTACCTAATTATTGTCACTTGTCAATTTATTGAATTATTATCTAGATGGACATTCGAGATCTTGTTGAAATTATAGGCAGCCAAGTAGTAGTTGACCTAAATTCATAATCGTATAGTTGTTCTTGTGCCAAGCAAAGAGCTTGACTAAGGAACCGTGCGTAAGTTGAATCAATCAACTTCTTAATCTAGCCCACCATAAGCAGATGAAACCATCTCGAAATATCTAACGAGCTACATGTAAACTTAGAATTGTCGATTTTTTGGCTTAGCTCTAGGATTTAAGGATGTATCTTCACTTCGAAAAAGTGAAAAAGATTGAAACTAGAATGTTGTTAAATTGAATTTTATCCAAGTAGGCGAAGCTATATACAACAATAATTATCATATTTCTATCATAACTTTTATCAAAATGAACAAAAACGTACAAAAACTGTTGAAAATGGTTTGCTGACTTTTGATGGAAGCCCAATTTCTCTGGCCCAAGTCTTTTTAGGCCCATATCCGGATCTAACAAAGGAAGAATCTAGAATGGTGAAAATCTATTACTTCAAGGGCTGTTCTGCAATTAATCAGTAGAGTTTTCACTTTTATGTTATGAGACTTTTCATTGCTCTCAGTAGTACGCAGCAGTTTTTCTTCTTCCTTGCAGTTTCTCTCTGTAAATTGATCTCCATTTTTCTTGTCTGATTTTTGTGAGATAGGAGAGTAGAGTGATGAACTCTTGTGTGAGTTCACGAGTATTGTTGAAGGATTGTGTGATTTTTCTGCTGTTTTTGGGCATTTACTGTAACTCGACATTTTTGTCTATTTTTGGGTGTACTTAGTGGATTTGAATGTATTCCTTACGGATTCTCAACGGGGATTAGGCGTTAGAAGTGGTCGCCGAACCTCGGGGCCTTTAGGCCGAAAAATCTTGTGTTGATCTTGTTATTTTACGTGTTTTCTTTCGATATTTTTCGTTTATAAATCAAACTACAAATTATTTTGGGACCAACAGTGGTATTAGAGCTTATGAGGAAATTGTCTGTCGATTTGTGTTACTGTTTTTCAAATCTGTTTTCGTTTTCGATTTGAGAAATTTTTGGATTTTTCGAACACGAATTGTTTTTGGGTTGTTGAGATTGTGGATCTTGAAAATCTTTGTTACTAAATTCCATTACTCAATTGTGACTCATTTGGATTTTTTGTTTGTACACCGAGTCACACCGAGTTTACAATGCGTCACACCGAGTCTGTCATATCCAGCTTACACGAGACCTTTTCTTGTTGTCAAGTACCATAGTACATATAACTGAAAGTTTTTAAAGATTTTGGTATTAATGTTTTTCTTTAAAATTAGGGTTTCGAGAATTTCCTCTAACTCTATCTTTGTCTAGAGGTCCCTGTGAGAACCCTAGAATCTGAGGGGATTAGGGATTCGATTCAAGAATCCAATTTTTCAAAAAGGTTTTTCTGCAATTGTGTAGATATTGTGATATACCAAAATTCTTTAATCCTGTTTTAACTTCTTGGATATATTGTTGACTTGTACTGACATTCGAATTAATCTGTTCAGGGGTTGAGATTACCGTTTTGAAATTATTCTTCGATGGAGGTACATTTTTCTAAACCCCCTTCTGCTTAAATTGTATAGCAACTTCAATTCTATTGAGTAATCTGTGGATTATTCTTGCATACTACTGCCTTATTAAATTGGATTATCTGACATTGTAGACTGTGATATATCTTGGGCTATATTATATCTTTACATTGATCACACTACTGCACACCATGACTTCTAAGGTAGATGTTTAAATTTGGGATGGCAAAGGAGACTTTAGTCTCTAGCGCCAGAAAATTAAGGCCCTTATGTTACAGTTAAAATGTACAAAGGTCGTTGATGAATCTTGGGCAACAACCCTATCTCAAGATAGGAAAACTGAACAAGATGAATTGGCTTGGAGCACTACGTTTCTGCACTTATCTTTTTCAATGATTAGAAAAGTAGGGGAAACCAAAACTGCTGTAAAACTTTGGACTGCTTTAGAAAAACAGTACCTCAAAAAGTCCCTACCAAATAAATGCTTTCTCTAGAGACTTTTCTTTGGTTTTAAGTTTGATCCTAGTCTTGATACTGAAGAGAATATGGATAAATTCAATAAGATCACTCAACACTTAACAAATTGTGGGGAGAAAATCTCTGATGATCAAAAGGTAGTAGGTCTTCTCAATGCTCTAGAAGATAAATACAAAGATATTAGAAATGCTCTAGAGTATGGTAGGAGTGATCTTACTGTTAATATAATTTATAGTTCTCTTTTGACCAGAGAACTGGGATTGAAATCTGAACACAAAAAGGTGTACCATGTTGAGGGTATATGAAGAAATCAGAAATCCTATACTAAGGGTGTAAGCAATTTCAGCCATTCCAATTTCAACAAGGATAAAAAAAATTTCAGAAGAAAATAGAATAATACCAAAGGAAGGGACAAGAAACCAGATAAAGGAAATGACAATAACAAGAAATGTTTCTATTGTTGTAGAATTGGACACTTTATCAAAGATTGCTTTAAAAAAGCCAATGATCAAAAGAAATACTGGAAATGCTTCTCTTGCTACCACTTCCAACTATAAAAAAGCATGAGTGAATACTGGGGTTGCCTATGTGTCTTTATCCAAAAGTACTGAACAGGACTGGGTCTTATACTCAGGTTGTTCCTTCCATATGACACCCAATATTGACTATCTATTTGACTATTCTGACCTTAGTAAATGATCAGTTAAACTTGGGAATGATGAGGTACGTCATGTTAAAGGAATTGGCAATGTGTTGTTGAAATTCAAAAATGGTCATCACCTACTATTGAAAAACATTAGATATGTTCCAGCCCTAAGAAGAAACCTCATATCTGTAGGAGTTCTTGATGATGAGAGATATCAAATTGAGATTAAGAATGGTTCTACTAATATAATCAGAAATCAAGAACTTATTGTCAGTTCACCAAAACTCAATGGAATTTATGTTATAGGGGCTGAAATCACTTCACCTAATAATTCTGTGAATTTTGTCATACATCTCGATAAATCAGAGTTATGGCATAAAATGCTTGGCCACTTGAGTGAAAAAGACCTAAAAACCTTGCCAAGTCAAGGGGTATTTGGAAATGACAGTGTTCAAAAACTTATTTTCTGTGAACAATGCATTATGGGAAAACAAGCTAGACTACCTTTTAAGGCAGGGCTGCATAAATCCCAAGGTATCCTTGAATATATACATTCTGATTTATAGGGACCTGCCCCTGCACCAATTTTATTTGGTTTCAGATATTATCCTCTCATTAATGATGATTCTTCACGAAAAACATGGATTTTCTTATTAAAATCTAAATCTAATGCGTTTTCAACTTTCAAAGAATTGAATTTATTAATTGAAAATCATACTAATAAGAAGATAAAAATTTTAAGAACTGACAATGGGCTTGAATTCAGCAATTCAGATTTTAATCAATATTGTTCTAAACAAAAGGTATTGAGACATAAAACGGTCGGCTATACTCCTCAACGAAATGGAGTTGCTGAGAGATTAAATAGAACCATTCTTGAGAGGACTAGACGCATGTTAATCAATTCTGGTCTTCCCAAAATCTTTTGGGGAGAGGTTGTAAAAACAGCTTGTTATCTCATAAACAGGTGTCCTTCCATCTCTCTAAACAATAGAATTCCTGAACAAATATGGTCTGGAACATTACCTGACTACTCCTATCTCAGAACCTTTAGCTGTGCAGCATATGCACATCATACAAATTCAAAATTGGACCCTAGATCACTGAAGGGTGTGTTCTTAGGTTATGGAGAAGGAATTAAAAGTTATAGACTATGGTTAAGAAATGTGAAAGGTTATAAAGTGATTACAAGTAGATATGTGATCTTTAATGAAGGTGATTTTCCTTGTCTTAGTGACAAATCTGGTGAAAAGATTGGAAAAGATGATTTTATAATCACTGAGATAAATCTGAATAGAGAGACTGGCAATGATCAGATTCATTGGAGGTGGAGCCACATGAAGTGGAACCATAAAATGCCTCTGATGTTGAAGTTATTGAAGATGATCAGCATCTGGAGTCTGCAAATGACCTGCAGGGCTACCAGCTGGCTAGGAATAGAGAAAGGAGGGAAATAAGGCCTCTTTCTAGGTATCAGTATGTTGATTTTGTGACTGAACAATCTGAACCTGATCTGTTTGATACTGAACCAGCTTCTTAAGAAGAAGTTGTCTCTTGCAAAGAATCTCCTAAGTGGATTGATGCAATGGATGAAATGAACTCCCTTTGTAAAAATCAGACCTGGATTTTAGTTGAAAACCCCATAGAATGCAAAGTGTTTGATTGTAAATGGGTATATAAGATCAAAGAGGGAGACAATAAGACAAATAGAAGGTATAAGGCCAGGCTTGTAGTAAAGGTGTTTACACAAAGGGAAGGGATTGGCTACACTGAGATTTTTTCACCTGTTGTCAAATACACCTCTATTAGGATTTTACTTGCTATTGTGACACAATTTGACCTAGAGTTAGAACAACTTGATGTGAAGACTGCCTTCTTATATGGTTCTTTAGATGAAACCATATACATAACTCAACCAAGAGGGTTTGAGGTTAAAGATAAAGGAAACTTTGTGTGTGTCTTTTGAAGAAATCGTTGTATGGCCTAAAGTAGGCCCCTAGATGGTGGTATAAAAGGTTTGACTCTTTTATACAAAGGTTAGACTTTAAGAAATCTGATTATGATCCCTATTTTTACTTTAAGAAAGATGGAAAATTTGAATCATTTTATCTACTCTTGTATGTTGATGATATGCTCCTTGCTGGTCATAATTCTGTTACTTTTAACATGATCAAAGAGAAGTTGAAATCTAAATTTGAAATAAAAGATTTAGGACCAGTTAAGAAAATATTGGGCACGAAAATTAAAAGGGATAGAATAAATGGGAAGTTGTTTCTAACACAAATGTCTTCTGGTGAAAAGGTAGTTAAAAAATTTTCTCTACATGATGCTAAGCCTATTAGCCTGCCTTTATCTGGCAGTATGAAACTATCCGCTGGATGAAACTATCCAAATCTAAAAATGAACATAAAAGAATGATGAATGTGCTATATTCTAATGTTGTTGGATCTATGATGTATGTGATGGTATGCTTTAGACTTGATATTGCTTATGCTGTGAGTGTACTAAGCAGATTTATGAGTAATCCAGGTAAATTACATTGGCAATACATGAAAAATTTGATAAAATACCTGAAAGGAACAAGTCATTTAGGTTTAATGTTCAAAACTGATAAAAATGGACTTAAACTAAAAGGTTATGTAGATTCCAATTATGCTGAAAATCCAGACAATAGGAAATCTACAACTGCATATTTTTATGTTATGAATGATGCATGCATTAGCTGGAAATCACAATTACAAAAGGTAGTTACATTGTCTTCAACTGGGGCTGAATACATTGTAGCCACTGAGACTGTAAAGGAAGGGCTATGGTTGAAAGGCCTACTAGGTGAATTAGAACTTATAGAAAATAAGGTGGAACTATATTCTGATAACCAAAGTGCAATATTTCTGAGTAAAAACCCAGTTTTTCATGATAGGACCAAGCATATAGATGTTAAATTTCATTTTATTAGAGATATAATTGACAGGGGTGTTATTAAGTTTGTAAAAATGCCAACTCAGGTAAATCCTGCAGATGTAGGAATCAAGGTAATACCTATCAATAAGTTCTTAGATTCTTTAAGATTATTGAACCTTGAAAAAAAAACTAATTTTTTGTTTGTTGTACAGGTAATAAGAGCAAATGAAGTTTTGGTCTAAATTTAAATCCACAAATTACTGTCTCAAAATGCAGCAAAATGTGGGGATTGTTGAAAATGGTTTGCTGATTTTTTATTGAAGCCCAATTTCTCTGGCCCAAGTCTTTTTAGGTCCATATTCGGATCTAACAAAGGAAGAATCTAGAATGGTGAAAATCTATTACTTCAAGGGCCTTTCTGCAATTAATCAGTAGACTTTTCACTTTTAGGTTACAAGACTTTTCATTGCTCTCAGTAGTACGCAGCAGTTTTTCTTCTTCCTAGCATTTTCTCTCTATAAATTGATCTCCATTTTTCTTGTGTGATTTTTGTGAGATATGAGAGTAGAGTGATGAACTCTTGTGTGAGTTCACGAGTATTGTTTAAGGATTGTGTGATTTTTCGGTTGTTTTGGGCATTTACTATAACTCGATATTTTTGCCTATTTTTGGGCGTATTTAGTGGATTTGAGCGTATTCCTTACGGATGCTCAACGGGGATTAGGCGTTAGAAGTGGTCGTCGAACCTCGGGGCCTTTGGGCTGAAAAATCTTGTGATGATCTTGTTATTTTACGCGTTTTCTTTCGGTATTTTTCGTTTATAAATCAAATCACAAATTATTTTGGGACCAACAACAACAATTAGACGTTATCCTAATAAATTTTGTAGATTGCATAAATTCCTTTTGGTCACTCTTATTTAATTTACAATATTTAATACAATTAAATTCTTAACAATTACAACCATCCATATTAATTTTTATCTCTCTCTCTCTCTTTTATAAAAATTCATGAGCATTATAATGTAAACTTTTAAAATTTTTAAATTAAGATTTGGCATTTGATTATAATTCTACTATTCAAATTTGAGGAGCCAAAAGTAAAGATTTAAAAATTTAAGTTTTCGAGTTCATAAATATTTGTAGGACGAGACATACGAGCTTTCAAAGATTTTAAGATAAATGAATATGGCAACAATTAGGTATTGGTCGTGACAATTTTACCCAACCATAGGAACTGAATATTAAAATTATTGAGATCAAAATATTTGGGCTTTGAGCTATTGAAGCATCGTGATTGTTACATTCCCGTTACTATATTAAGTTTTGTAGAAACCAATAGGACCTAGAATAAACATAACTCTATTCTAATATAACTATTTTTTGATGATTGTCCTTGGTAGAAAACTTTACTGTCTTTTATTTTTTGTGCAATCACAAACATTTACAATTTTGAATTATATTACACGACATTTCATTTTTTTTATTTTGTCAATTTTCACAAATAGTTATTAGAATCTTGAGAGTTAATTCTTAGAATAATCTCTAAACTTATGTTTATATTTTCGATTGTTCATTGAAATTTAAAATATTGAGTTTTGGTAATTAAATTTATCTAAACATTGGATGTTAAGTCACTGATATAATATCCGTTTCAAAACTCTAACAAAACTAATGATGTTGCTAATGGAATAAACAAGTGGCGTCCCATTACGCAGTTACCAAATTGCCACTTAGAAAGTCTTTTTCATCGCTCACTAAAGTTTGAAAAAAAAAATCATTGCTCACTATACTTTGAAAAATATATTCAATTACTCACTGAACTTTGAGATCATATAAAAATGATGTGGGCTAGTTATTCACTAAAAAGTTGGAATGACAATGGGGTGGATATATGACTGTTAGTGATATGATTCGAGGTGCGCCACTTTTTATCAAGAATCTGATGCATGTTGGAGCGAGACTAGAGCCAAGTTCGAGACTTCAAAGAGTTGACAAATTTGGTCATTTACATGTTCAAGCAATGAAGTCCATAATATTGAAGACAACATGCCAAACATCAACTTTGATGTTTGGGTCGAGGGCCGAAAAGAGTTGGAAAGCGTTGAAAACGAGAAAACGAAGTCAGAGGTCCAACGAGACACTATGTGGTCGCATAATGTCCCAACACGTGCGACCGCATGTGTCCATACCAAGATCAGTCAGGGGTCCAGAAGTTATTCTATGTGGTCGCATAGGCTAAATTCGGAAGAAGAGTTTCCAATTTTCGCAAGTTACCTTAATTGTTTATAATTCTATTTTAATTGACATTTTGTAATCTTTTAAGAATTATTTCCGGTTTTAATTAGCTTCTAGGGTTTGGTATAAATAGGATTTTCTATCATTGTAACATTAACACTTTTGACATTATTAATTATTGAGATTTTCTCTCCATGGGTTCTTTCATGAAATTTCGAACTTATCAAATATATTGAATATGTGTGGCGTTCATCCATAGAACTTATCAAAAGATTAGGCACCATTTGTGGTGTTCGCAAATCGAGGTTCTTGTTTCCGCATATCAATGGGTCTAAGGTTTAATATAGCATAGGTTCTTGAATCGTGAGGCTCAGGTCGAGATTCTATCGTCTACAACTTGGATTTGGGCTTTCCTGGCATTTTCAAATCAATTCCTAGAGTTCCATGTGATTTCCCTACCTGGTTTCGTATCATTTGGTATCGAAGCTCAGACGTTGTGAAGTTTTGCTTTTGGGAATTTTTTTTGTGCAATGACTTTAATGAAGTTTGATATTCCACTTTTGGATCGCAGTACAACATTTTCGTTGTGGCAAGTAAAGATGAGAGCTGTGTTGGCGCAGATGGATCTAGAAGATTGCGTTGTTAGGATTTGAGAAGATGCCCACAACTTGGACAACGGAGGAGAAGCAAAGGAAGGATTGAAAGGCATGGTCTCATATTCACCTTCATTTATCTAACAAAATTCTTCAGAACGTATTGAAGGAGAAGATAGCAGATGCGTTGTGGTTTAGTTGGAGCAACTCTGTATGACCAAAAGTCTGACCAGTAAGTTGCATTTGAAGTAGAGGCTTTATTCTCATCGCATGACAGATGGAGATTCAGTGGAAGCTCATTTGGCCGTGTTTAAGGAGATCGTCGCTGATTTGGAGACGTTAGAGGTAAAATATGATGAAGAGGATCTTGCCTTAATCTTATTATGCTCTTTACCTTCTCATATTCGACGTTTCGAGACACGATTTTATATAGTCGTGATGCACTCACCGTTGAGGATGTGGATGATGCGTTATTCTCTAAGGAGACGATGAACTATCATGTTGGAGCTACGCCAAAGGATGAGCAAGCTCTTGTGACTCATGGTGATCGGCGGAGAGGTGAGTCGAGAGTGAAATTTAGCAATGTGGTTTGTTTCTATTGCAAGAGGAAATGGCACATTTTGAAGGATTGTGACAAGTTGCAGAACAATGGTAATTTGTTTGCAACTCATGGTAGACAATCTAATCATACGAATGAGACTAATATTGTCGAAGACTTTGAGAATAATGAAGTTGTGGTGTTGACCGTATCTGATACTGTATCCAAGCCTGATGAGGAATGGATTCTGGATTCAGCTTGTTTGTATCATATGTGTCCTAATCGGAACTTGTTTGAAGCATATGAGGCGGTGACACAAGGTGGAGTTGTCATGGGAAACTACCAATCTTACAGGATAGCTGGAGTTGGGAAAATCAGATTAAGGTTATTGGATGGGACTGTTAGAACACTTGGTCAGGTTTAACATGTTCCAGACTGAGGTAAGAACCTCATTTCATTTAGTACCCTAGATTCAAAGGGTACACGTTCCCCGGTGCAGGTGGAGGTGGAGTCTTGAAGGTCCGTACTGGTGCTTGGGTGGTACTTGAGGGACGAAAAAAGTCTCAATTGTACATCTTACAAGGGCATGCAGAACCAGTTAGAAGACATTTAGTTTGGTACAGTACCGTTGGGTTTTGGCTCTGAGTCGAATTTGGTGAACACCACTCATGAGAGTTTGGTTGACATGGGTAATCCCGCTTTGCCACCAGTTTCAGTGGTTCCATCGTGTTCTATTGCTAGGGAATGACTCATTGAGGAGAGGTACAGTCCAGATGTGGGGGTGTGTGTTTTTTGTGGTTTTTGAAGATGATGTATCTAGCAAGCAATCTTCAGTTCAAGCACTTGGTGATGATTCTGCTACAGGGTGTGCTTCTACCTTGTTTGGTTGATTGTGAATTCCATTGAGGAATTTGGGGAACTCGGTGTGTGAGTTCGAGTATCATTTGTGGATACTATTTGATTGATTGTTTCCATGGTGGAATTTTGGGAATCAGGTGTGGTTCATGTATCATGCTGGATACTTAGGAATAGGAAGACGATTTTTTGTGTTAGAGAGATTTGAAGTTTTTGTTTGAAGGGTTTTGTCATTTCAATGCAGTCGGATTTATTTTTCCAGGTGGAGAAATTTTGTTGTTTAGTTCGATGCACCAGAATTTGTGTCAATGTGGAGATTGTTAGGTTTGGTGACCCAAATTATGTGAAATATTTTGAAAATATTTTTTCCCTTCTTTGCACGTTGTTTTATTGGGAAATATTGTTTCCTTTTATTTCACGTGATTTTATTGGAAAAATATTATTTCCACTATTTCAAATTATTTTTATATTATTTCCATCGTTTTGGTTTTGTATGCACTAATAAATATGTAGTCCTTCCCTGCATATTTCTTGAAGCATTATACATATTGTATATTTTTTGCTCTCCATTGGTTGAAATAAAATCATCTTCTTCTTCCATTAATTCTCTCTTGTGTTTTTTTTACTTTAAATCTTGTCTTTGTGTTTAGTGATCTATTACTTCAATTGTGCCATATTAAATCTCGTTTGGTGAATGCAAAGCTTCCTTGTTAGATCCTAACATTTGGTATTAGAGGTTGGGCTCCAAATTCAGGTTCTATCTTTTTTTTGTTGTTATTTGAGTCTTTTGTTCTTCGTGCTCTTGTATCCAGTAATATTTTTTTGAGTCTTAGATCCAGAAAATTCCAAAAAAAAAAGAGTAAAAAGTTGTTTTTGGGCTAATCTTGCATCCAAATCAACTTTCGTTTGCTTCGTTAATCTCGTAGTCCAATTTTGAGTTTATATAAAAAAAAATTACTATTCATCCGTACAATCCGAAAAAAAAAAAAAGAATTTTTTTTCTTGGAAATTGTTTAATATCCTAATATCAAATCCAATTCCAAAAATCTATTTCTTCCATTCTAATCTTAAATTCAAGAACCACTTTCTTGAATTAAATTATTCACCCATCCAATTATCCAATTTCCTTATTTTCTTTAGTCTTTGTGATTACATCCACATAAGAGAATGAATTACGATTGGGGAAATATTTTTCAAACTCGGTGTTATGTGTGTAGCAAGGTATGTAGTCTTGAAATTGATAAGGAACACATATCCAATTTGGCTAGTATCACAATGGTGGAGAAATTGGGGTTACTTTTACGACAACACCCTATGCCTTATAGGCTGAGTTGGTTGAAAAAGTGTGAGAATGTATATGTGAACAAGTAGGTTCTGTTAAATATCGCCATTGGGAGATATATTTATAAGACTTGGTTTGATGTAGGGCCATTGAAATCCTTTCATATTTTGCTTGGAAGACCTTGGAGACGTGAACAGAAGGCTGTGTATGTTGTGGAGAGGAATTGGTATAGGTTTCTTCAGGACTAGGAGAAAATCACTTTGGTTGGCTTGACACCACAACAGGCGTATGAGGATCAACTCAAAGTGAGAAGTGAGAGAGAGAAGGGATTGAGAGAAAATGAGAGTAAAAACGAGAATGATGAAATGGTGAGCTTGAGAGAACACAGTGAGGTGGCTATGTGTGATGAAAAAGGAGTAGAGCCACAAAAGAGTGAAAAGGAAATAAAGAGTGAAAATGAGAGTGGAGAGATGGCAAAAAAATGAAGAGGTGCCACAAGAAGGAAAATAAAGTAAGCCTTCAGAAGGAAAAGATAAGTCAAAAGTGAGTTTGCTTAAAAATGAGAGTGGAGTTGAGAGAGCTTTAGTGAGCACTAACAATTCCCTCCCTAGTTTTGTTATTTCTGTCTTGCAAGATTTTGAAAACTTGATCTACGAAAAGATGTCTATTGAACAACAACTTGTGGAAGAGGCTTCCCAATCTCACAATTGTTTGGAAATTAATTTATTACCGAAGGTTGACTTTGTGATTCCCGAGGAGAAGACGGAGTTTCAAAGGCACTAGAGGAACTTCATATGCAAGGGATTGAGCTACAAAGATGATCAGGGGAGAAACATAAGTCCACTAGTAGTACCATTGTTACAATCACGTAGGCAGGGTAAGACATAGAGAAAGCATAGTTACTTGCCAATGGAGATTATTGTTGGAGCATTACAAACTTGCAAAAGGAAGACATTGGGACAATCACACTTTGATTTGTGTGATGGATATTGGGAGTTCATACCACAACAACTATGATTGATTGAGTTCCTTTATAGCTACAGAGCTTATGGATGCCATGTATTAATCCTCTACCGGAAGAAAAGAGTTTTCCATTTGATCCAGGTGGTGCGGTGATAAAACTTGTAGCAGGTTGTTTATCTCTTATGCGATCACAAGGCATGGATTCGAGGAGGAATTCTTTCGAAAAGAGAAGGGATGATATGATCCGAGATGCGCCACTTTTTATCAAGAATCCGAAGCATGTTGAAGCGAGACTAGAGCCAAGTTCAAGACTTCAAAGAGTTGACAAAGTCGATCATTTACATGTTCAAGCAATGAAGTCCATAATATTGAAGACAACATGCCAAAGATCAACTTTGATGTTGGGGTCGAGGGCCAAAAATAGTTGAAAAGCGTTGAAAATGAGAAAATGAAGTCGGAGGTCCAACAAGTGTCCCAACACGTGCAACCTCATGTGTCCACACCGATATCAGTCAGGGGTCCAGAAGTTATTCTATGCAACCACATAGAATAACATTATGCGGTCGCATAGGCTAAATCTGGAAGAAGAGTTTCCAATTTTCGCAAGTTACCTTAATTGTTTAGAATTCTACTTTAATTGAAATTTTGTAATCTTTTAAGAATTATTTCCGGTTTTAATTAGCTTCTAGGGTTTAGTATAAATATGATTTTCTATCATTGTAACATTAACAGCTTTGACATTATGAATTATTGAGATTTTCTCTCCATGAGTTCTTCCATGAAATTTCGAACTTATCAAATATGCTGAATATCTGTGGCATTTATCCATAGAATTTATCAAAGGATTAGGCACCCTTTGTGGCCTTCGCAAATCGAGATTCTTGTTTTCGCATATCAACAGGTCTAAGGTTTAATATACCTTAGGTTCTTGAATCGTGAGGCTCGAGTCAAGATTATATCGTCTACAACCTGAATTTGGACTTTCCCGACGTTTTCAAATCAATTCGACGAGTTCCATGCGATTCCCCTACCCGATTTCGTATCAGTTAGGCTCTTCTCACTCCCTTCCTATCAGATATTTTTGTCACCTAACCCCATTCTTATACTCGATTAAAGCGGGACGAGACAGTTTCGAGACTGGATTGGGGTAGGGCAAGGCAGGTTCCCGACCCGATTTATCATCTCGTTTATTTTTTCTTTTTATTTTTTATTTATTTTATGTTTTTAGTTAATAAATATTATCAATTTTGTTTTTTCAATTTGTTGAGAATAACTTATGTTCTCTTTGAAAATGATAAAAAATCTTTTATTTTTCTTTGATTAAAAACCTAAATTTGAAATAAACTTTAAACGGGGCGTGGACTGTGTTTTCCGTACCCGCCCCGTAGCCACTTCGAATCAATGACCCCTACCCCGTCCCTTTTATCTGGTTAGACAGGTAATTCCCGCCCATTCGAGGTGGGGAGATATTGGATAGAACCTTACTAAAAAATGTGCTCAGAAGTGCACGTATCGTGTGCAAGTAATAACATGGACAAATGAATCTGAATTATCGATCCACGAGGAATGATTACCAATTACACAATAATTAAATTTGATTTTAACAACGAACACACAATAAATTCAAAATTTTCAAATGATGAAAATAGCTTAAAATTCTACAAAAATTACGAAAAGATCTTTTCGAATTTACTGTGTGTTTTGTTGTTAATATTAAATTTTAACTATTCTATAATTGAGTAATCAATCCCCATGGAATCGATAATCCGAACTCGTTTGTCCATTTTATTACTTTTACGCGACACGTTAACTTGTGGTACATATTTTATAATGAACAACAAGTCAATGTCATTTTTATAAGTTTAGTGATCAAAATTTGTACTACCTTAAAATTCAGTGAACAATTGAAGACATTTTTTAACGTATAGTGAGCAATTGAAGATGTTTTTCCAAAGTGTAGTGAGCAATGAAAAACGTTTTCTTATGTGGCAGTTTGGTAATGATGTGACCGGACGTCACCTATGCATTTCATTGGCCACGTCACCAATTCCATAAACAGTTTGAAATGGATGTTATGTTAGTGAGTAGCGTCCAAAGTTTGGATAAATTAGCGGTCAAAACTCGACATTTTAAATTTCAACGAGCAATCGAAGACTCGTACATAAATTCGATGAGTAATGGGACGATTAACTCAAATCTGATTATTATTATTATTATTATTATTATTATTATTATTATTATTATTATATTATATTTTATTTTATTTTTTTCTAACAATTAATGGGTTTATATTATATTATAATAAAACTTAATTTACCAATTTTATATTGAAATTATTACACCTCATGATTGAAAATGGACGACTAGCAAAGGTGAACACAAGATCAAATAAATATATTTCTATTGGATTAAACTAGCCGTACACATTTGATAGTTTAATACTTTATGTGTTGTTAAAATTTGTATCATTGATTGTTTAAAGTGTTGTTAAAATTAATGTGTAAAAAATTATCACTTTACAACAATGCTAAACTTAGAATATATTTGATTTCCACTTTTTCCTCATTATAATGTAAAATATGAAATGGGGATCAAATGGAGGCTTCATATCAACAAAAATGTACGTGTAGCAGGATTGTTTTCTGTTTGGTAAGATATATTATTTTAGTATGGTATAATTATAAAAATTGTTTAAAAAATAGAGTAAAAAGACGAATATTATCTTTATGATCGTTAGTTGTCGGATTTGTGCATGCATCACAACGTTAAAAAGTGAAAACCATCAAGAATAATAGTTGAACTTGAAAATAGTAATTTTGACTTCTTAAAAAGTATAATTTATGCCGTCTGCTGGTTAAAATGAAAATAGTGAAAACTGTTATTTTATAAAACTATACAACCAGACAATTAGAGAAAAGGGTAAATTTCACCCTGGTCATTGACCTTTCAACAAAATCTCAATTAGGTCACTAAACTTATTAATCTGTCTCAATCGGGTCACTAAGCTTCAATATAGTTTCAAATTTTACTACTTGTTATGACTTGGTACTAGCATTTGCCACATGGCCGGCCCAGTAAAATTGTGGACCCATGCCTGCTGAACCACCAGCCATAGAAGACGATGCCCAGATGGTAATTTCTGAGGCCCATTATTAATTCGAGGTGGACGTGCCAAGGAGGCCCAGATCCGAGGCTCCACTCCAATTAGTTGCGGCCTACGTACAGAGATCTTGAATTTATTATAGAGATCTTATTTGAGTGATTGATGTGAAGTCTGTAAAAAGTGTATTTGTGTCTTGTCTTGTCAATATGGTGTAAGAGTATTAAATGCTTTGTAGATCTAAGAAAGTCAATATGATAGTTAGGATTTGATGTCTCGACCGATAAGATGAGGCCACGTGTATCCATTTGAGGGTTACCATTCTGTTTATAATACTATAAAAAAAATCCCGTCATGTAACAATTAAAGGCTAATGCAACTTTAGATACTTGGAGCAATTGATTTTACTTTCTTATATATTGATTTCCGGTCTTGGATCTACATTCATAGCGATTGATTATTTTTATACAATTGTTTTCCGGTCTTGGATCTTGCCGGAACCCGAACGGAAACGTCACGTGTCGTTGAGCTTCTCCCACGTCCAATTGTGGAGTGATCCCGATCGTTGATCTGTCTTTACGTGTTGGATAGAGCTTACGCATGCACGAGTGGATTCGACATCTGTTGACAGCACATTTTGAGGTCAACACTACTCTTTCTCATTTATTCACCTATTGTCTCTCAAACTGATGAAAATTGTTTCATGTTTAACCATATTGTAACAATCTTTTACATAATTGCTAAACAATAGTCTAGAAACAAAAATAACAAAAATTACAGTTATGACAAATCTCTAAATTAAGAGGGTGTTTAGTAGAGATTAAAATTAGATTTTTGGTAGATTTTGATAGAAGTTTTTGAAATGTGTGATTGAAAAGTTGTGGGACATATGAAATATGTGATTAATATTGATTGTTTGATTCGGATTAAAATCAGATTTTAATCCGAAACAAACAGGGGCTAAGACAATAAAAGATGTGTTTTTTTTTGTTTTAACATTTTTATGATGTGTTATATTGATATGCGGCATAGCAATGATGTGGAAGATTCATTGTTTTAAATTCGAAACTATATTAAAGTATAGTGACCTAAAGAATTTTCTGAAGGTTCAGTGACTACGTAGATGAAATTTATCCCACATCATTATTTTATTTTATGTTTTAGAAAAGAAAATTTTAACCCTTCTCTTTCACATAGGGGTGAAGGTGGGGCGGGTCCTCGGGGACCTGGACCCCCCCCCCCCCCAAATTTTTTGACAAAATTTTTATTTATTTATTTATTTTGAGCTCAAAAAAAAAATTTTTTTTTTTTTAGTTATCTCCTAACTAATATAGAATTTGTAGGATTACAAGGTCTTTACGAACTTGCACAAAAGTTGGTTGCGACAAAAAAATATGAAGTACACTCGTTATTATACAAGCTTTTGATATTGTCATTAATTTCTCAAAGTATAAAAACTCGAAAGAAACACTTGTAATAAGATATGATTTTGCTAAATTAAAGATTAGTACTTTCTTCTATACGTTTCTTGATTTTTTTGTTAAGTCTTCGTACATTAATTTATATTCCGTTGTTTCCTTTCTTTATCACAAAATAACAACTTTCCTCATTTTAACACATAATGTTTCAAAAAAAATTTCGAGGGCAGCCCGTGGGCCCCACCCCTTTAACTCCGAGACCCCTCTAGTTCAACTAGCTGGCTCCGCCCTTGCTTTCACATGACATTGTTGATTTTGACAAATTGTGAATAAAATAAAGATACACAATTACACGTTTGATCCTTATCCATTCTTGATTAGCCCCACTGCCCCTCCACTATATATTGCATATGCCCTCTGCCCCATGTTTGTGGGCAGATACATTTTGTTGACAGAATGCCAACTGATCTGAAATGGGAGCTGATAATCTGAAATCTATGGGGATTGGTGGATTGGAAAGCCATTCATATTTTCTCCTCGACCCTCCTCCCGGGCCCCGCACAGGATGAGAGAAGGTAGGGATGGCAAAATGCTCCGCTTCGTCCTTGTCTCGCCTTCTTGGCAGGATGGAGACGGAGATGGTTGCCACCGTCCTTTCGGTTGAGATCCCTATGAGGGGGTTGACGATCTTGAATTACTTTCCAACACCACCCATTCCTATGGTTTTCGGGATTCTCTCTCTTTTCATCTCATGTTTCTTCGATGTGCTGCATTTTAGTGGCACACAGTTATTACCGGTGGATGTCGAAACCATGACAGTGTTGACACTGCAATCACAACAATAATAAAAATAATTAGAATAATGTTATTTAGTACCAGTAGTGTTAGTACATCAGCTATCAATCTATGTGACATCATGCGATATGTTCAATTAAAGATAAAATTATTTATTTAATTGTAAATTTCATTTAATGGCACTTAATGTCGCCTAGACTGATTTTGTAATATCATTGATTCTAAATAGCATTACTTAAATAATTAATAATAAAAGTAGACGCCATCCTTATAACAAATAGTGATGGTTATAATATCGAAGGGGCTGTGCGCAACCATGAAGTTAGGTTACGGCGAAGCTTTCAAAATTTTATCATGGACATCTTGTCTTGTTGAGTTTTAAGCCATTTTGGAAGGATTACGATTTTCTAAGCCCCTGATTGGTGCTCATTATTTAAAAAATAAAAAATAAAATTAAAATAAGAGTTTTGAATAGTATTTTTAGAAAAATATGTAGTTAAAAAGTAGTGACAAATATTGTCTTTACAGGTAGAATATTTTATCGTATGAATATGCGGTTGAAAATGATACTGTAGCAAAAAGAGTTCTAAAACAATGGGCACCAAATAGGGGCTAAATCACATTCTCTCAACATCTTGTTCCTAGAATGCGACTATATTAATGTGGTGATATGACTAAAGAACCATCTTTACATGTTCAAGAGGGTGCTCTTGCTAGATATTCCGTGATGTACTTATTCAATTTGGAGTTGCTTGGAGAGTTTTCCAAGTTTCATTCCGAGGCTGCTTTGATTGATTCTAATGAAACCTAGATGTTGATATCCAAAATCAAACTTTTCCAATGAATGCGTCTTTCAAAGAATGATGGTATAGATTGATGTATGAAATTCAACTCTTCCAATTATCTTTTCTCCAACTCTACTACCTCTCGACTCCAGTCTACATTACTAACAAGTGCGAGGAGAAGCGTCATGGCTGTCCCAATGTAGGTCATGTGCTCGATTTAGAAAACAAAGTCTAAACCTATATAAGATAGTGGTTGTGAAATATTGACTTGAAAGTTGAAGCTCCACCTTTTCATCATCTCCTCATATTTTCATTAGAGATAAAGGTGGGCAGTCTTTATTGAGTGTCTTGTTGACTTCAATTTGACTTGTTTACTTGGTCTTGTTTTCATATTCTGTATAGAACTTCTCTTTTCTTAGATTTTTCCTAGCGGGACTTTTGGTTTGGAATTTATACAAATTATTTGGAAAAACGACGTAGCACCACGATCACGACTTATAAGCTGTTGTGTTCGAATGTCTCATTTTTCCTTACTTTTTGTATCTTCCCTTTGAAGCATGCATGACAAACAGACAACTTAAGTGATAGCATAGATCTTTAATGATACAAAAATCATATGAAGTACCAACCACCGTTAGGTGTGCAATCAACATGCTTGCTTTGCACTTTCTACTTAACACGCAGAATTTTCATTTTTCCAATGTCAAGCGTAAAGATTCTTTACTAAAAACTTGAAATTCTACTAAATTCTATCAGGAAATGCGGCAGAAATACAGCTTCTGTGCTATCTTCATAGCTTTTGTCTTTTTTAAAGCCGGTATTATTTATGTTTTCTCTTATCTATTACATTTCGCGCTTATCAATTGTCGGATTATTAATCATTTTATTGTTTGTGTTTTGCATTTCACTAACCTTTCAGATGCATATGATCCTTTGGATCCATTTGGGAACATTACAATGAAATGGGATGTCATATCTTGGACGGCGGATGGATATGTGGTAAGTTATATTAACTAAGCCTTATTCTTGATAACTTGGGGTCCATGGGGTCGCTGCATTAATCTTTTTACTCACCAACTTAACGTAAATTTTGAAAAAATAAAGTCGTGATACCTTATTCAGGCACTTGTGACAATGAACAACTTTCAAATGTATCGACACATCCCGAGCCCTGGGTGGACCTTAGGATGGCAATGGCAAAAGAAAGAAGTGATATGGTCAATAGTAGGGGCACAAGCAACAGAACAAGGGGATTGTTCAAAGTTTAAAGGAAATGTGCCACATTGTTGTAAGAAAAACCCCATAGTTGTAGATTTGCTTCCTGGAGTACCTTATAATCAACAGATTGCCAATTGCTGCAAGGCTGGGGTAATGTCGTCATATGGACAAGACCCTGAAGGGGCAGTTTCATCCTTTCAAGTGAGCGTTGGACTTTCTGGAACTTCAAATAAGACCGTAAAACTCCCCAAGAATTTCGTCCTGCTTGGTCCCGGCCCAGGGTATTCTTGTGGCCCTGCTACAATTGTGCCTTCCACCATGTATCTTACTCCAGATCATCGAAGAAAAACTCAAGCATTGAGTGAGCAATATTAACTCTTGACCTATTCTTGATCTTTATAAATTTGTCTCATGTCACACAATTTCGCGTGTATGGTAAAGAAGACTAGACAGTATTTGACTCCATCTTATCTAATATTGCATACCAAACAAGCTCTTGATATTTATCAAATATCTAGTTTAGAAATCATACTGGTTTGGATTTATTTTCTGCAGTGACATGGAACGTGACATGCACTTACTCACAATTCCTAGCATCCAAGAATCCAAGCTGTTGTGTTTCCTTCTCGTCTTTCTACAACAATACAATCACTCCTTGCCCATCTTGTTCTTGTGGTTGCCAGGGCAAGAAAGATTGCATAAAGTGAGTTATAGTTTCAATTCGAAGTGCAAGTTTTATGATTAGTTTTTCTGAAGAACATATAAATCTTTTCCAGTCTCATAGTTTATGTTTGCGAGTGAATCATTAGAGTGTTACTGGAGTGCAGTGCACATTATGCTTGTGTCAAATACAGTCTCATGTTTATATACGGCCCTAACCATAAGAGCATGTTTGATGCACTCTATTCAACAGAACCGGAGAGTATAGTGAACACGATTTTAACTCTTTTTTCTCCTTGTGCTCGTGTCAAATATATTTTCATGTTTATATACTTCACTGCATCACGAGAGCATGCTTGGTGCGCTCTACTCAATAGAATTGGATAGCATAGTGAATATTTTTTTCCCTTAAAACTGCCTAAGTGCTGTGCAGTCCATTTTACCAAACAAGTCATAAGTAAGTTGGTTGAGGGCAATGCACAATTCTAGTCGTATCAGATACGAGTTTCATAGGCAAAATTTGCTATTTACCTTCTTGCTATTTACCTTCTAGTCGTATCAGATACGACTAAAGGTGCATTAAATATACGATGTATTGTCTTTCTTGTATCAGTCCATCAGTAAGTTTCATAGGCAAAAATACGGTGCATTGCTATTTACCTTCTTGATTGACTATATTTCTGTGATCTCAACACAATGCAGGAGCGATTCATACAAACTAAAAACAGTGGGAATAAACACTCCAAGAAAGGATAATGCACCACTTCTCCAATGCACTCATCATATGTGTCCCATACGAGTCCATTGGCACGTGAAGATCAATTACAAGGACTATTGGCGCGTAAAAATTGCCATAACTAATTTCAATTACAAAATGAATTATACACAGTGGACGCTCGTGGCTCAGCATCCCAGTCTCAACAATGTCACTCAAGTTTTCAGCTTCGATTACAAGCCTTTAGTCCCCTATCAGTCCATCAGTAAGTTCACATGAAAATCTACACTCTTCTTCGCATAATTTTTGAAGGAGTAATGCTATTTAACAACACTAGTGTTTAACACAGGTTTAGGTGACCCAATTTGTGTCATTAAATTACAGGTTCAATTAAATACAAGAATTTATGACACATATATCAGGACCTGTCACATGTTGACACCTAAACTGGTGCTAGAAAGCATTATTATTTTTGAAGACTCGATCTTGATTATGCATTGATGCCTATTATTTGTTCGAAAATTATGATTCAATGAAGTTTTAGTATAACAAAAATGGTTTTTCGGATGGAGAAAAAGAAGCTTAGTTCGTGAATGGGGAGTTGAAGGTTACGTAAGTTCCTGTGGTGTCCCGCATACATGGTAAATTTATTAAGGTGTTGCTATGTTTTGTGGTTCTGATTGTTGGATGTTCAATGATAAAATAACCATAAGATGAAGGTAGAGGGAAAAAAATGCCAAGACAGGTGTGTTCATACTAAGCCCCCATTTGGTGTCCATTACTTATTATTTAGAAAAAAAAAAAGTCTTGAATAGTATTTTTAGGAGAATGTATAGTTAAAAAGTATGGAAAAATTTTAAATTTACGTACAGAATATTTTATTGTGTAAATGTGTGATTGACAATGATCCTGCAACAAAAAAAAATGTTTTAAAACAATGGACACGAAACATGGGCTAAAATGGGTTTTGTGAATTAAGAATAGAACCAAGCTTGGCTTACAGAGGTGGGGGTTCTGTTCACAGAACCCCCACTGATCACTCACAAGGCATGGGGTCGACAAATTTTTTATCTATTTTTTAATGAGCTTGATCCCACATGGGACCCACCTCACGTGAGAGGTGGTAGAAGTTCTGTAAACCCATTTTCTGTACATTTAGCTTAACTCTTAAGAATATTTGCTAAAAAGTGGAGATGATGCAGGTGATGCAAATTAACATAAATTGGGGAACAATGACTTAGGCAGTTCATAAACATAAAAGGGCTTCCGTTCATAAGAGTGATTCGATTTTTGTAAAACACATCTGAAGAGGAGACAGAGACCAAAACTAACATTGTCAATTGTAATCGCTAAGTAAAGATCTTGCTGCTTTAGATCTTCCACTAAATCTAGTCATAACTTGAACATTGATTAATCCTTTCTTAGTTTATTGGGGAAAAAAAATTGTATCCGACCCCAGATTTATCGAGAACAATACATGGTTGGTCATTGTTAGCATACAAACCACACAAATTCAGTCGTTTCTATTCTAGTTTTTCTATATTTTCTCGATTAATTGTCATCATTTCTTCACTTTTCTAAACTTTCTGGATTAATATAGTCTGTACTAACAAATTTTTACTTCATGAATGATATGCAGATGATACTGCCATGTTCTATGGCATGAAGTTTTACAATGACTTGTTGATGGAAGCTGGACCTTCTGGAAATGTTCAAACTGAGGTGCTCCTAAGGAAAGACAAGGAGATATTTACACTGAAACAGGGATGGGCATTTCCTCGAAAAATTTATTTCAATGGGGATGAGTGCAAACTTCCTCCACCCGATGCTTACCCTTCTCTACCTAACTCAGCCTACGGATGCCTAATGCCATTTTCAAGCATTGCAGGTTCCATACTTTGGCTTATTTTGCTCGTCTTTTGATCGATTTGTTATCGATGAAATCATCTTTTTCTGGAAATTATAATGGTATACAGGGAAGAGCCACTTCTAGGACAAGGGTTTAAATGTTTCTTGAAAATATTGGTGAAGAAAAAATTCGAAGTCATAGATATGATCTTTGTGAGTTCTGAATTAGTTTCTGTCATTAAATATACGATGTATTGTCTTTCTTGTTTCTTCTCTTTTCTGTAAGTTGTACTTACTCTTACATTAAATGATATTATTTTGGAGTTAGATTGTTCTATTTAATCATATTGTACACTAATCCCTTAGAATAATGCTATTTGCAGTCGCTTACTGCAGCAGTTGTCATATGTGGTACACAGATGTCAAGTGTGTATTTAATGCATTAATGTGGTAAAAAAAAACTACTACATTAATGCATCAAATAACTACATACCATGTGTGTGCCACATAGGGCGACTACTGCAGTAAACAACTATGAATAGCATTACTCAATCCCTTAAACACAAATTGACCTATATCTATAATCTTGCTTGAATATCTTATATATGTGTTTGGTCGTTCTATTATACCAACGATGTTATAAATGATTTTTAGAATGCTGTTTTATTTGAAACAAAGATCAAGAGACACAAGATCACCACTATAATCTTTTTTCTTCGTTTTAGACCGGGTAGAGCCAAATCTTTTCTTCAGTTAATACCATATAATTGTCACATGAACTAGTAATTAACACCAATTGTGATGAATAACATTACTCATACGATTATCGTTAATGCTAACGTCAAGGGCCACCTATAGGTCCTAGCTCATGATTAAAAATGCCTTGTCCTTAGAGAATGTTCCACGTAGGGGTGTCATTGGCTAGCCAGCTTGGGTGACCGGTGCCTCAGTTTGAAAAAAGTCATAGCCAGCCCGAATCGAGCCGAGCCTTAAAAATATAATAAATAAATAAATGAATAAAATCAACAGCCTACTATTGCAGGTAGCTACATATAGCTAATATGTGTAGATGCCTGTTATTGCAGGCAACAACCTTATTACAAAACTAAAAAAAAAAAAAAAAAAAAATATATATATATATATATATATATATATATATTATATATATATATATATATATTGTTATATATATATTGTTCGAAAATGTTCTCCTGCCCGCGGCGGGCGGGCTTATCTGCCCGCTCGATGTGGCGGGGAGAACCCTACGTGGGGTTCTCTCCAAATGTGAGAACCCCACGTTGGGTTCTCTCCGAGTGGGCATTATAAGCTTGCCCGCCGCGGGCAGGAGAACGGGACTGATATATTGTTATACATATGAGATAAAATTTTGAGTTTCATATCAATTTATTTAAATCAGTTTTAACTTACGGTATTCTAGTTTCAAATTCAACCTTCAATTTCATTATTCTAATATTCAATATCTTTTGCTATAATAATCATAGATGGATTTTACTCATGTTGAAATTAATCAGTTTAAAGGTAATTCGAGTATTTCATCCGGTTGCTTTGTATCTCAAAATGTTCCAATTGATTTGGAGGATATCAAAGAGGAAGAAGTATTCGAGACTAAAAGGTCGAAAAAAGAATTCTCGGATTGTTGGCAACATATGACACGTAAACTAGTTGGTGTTCAAAATGGATTTGTTATTTGAAAAGTATGTTGCAATTACTGTGGCTAAGAACTTAGTTGGAAACTCGATTCAAGTACAACGCATTTGAATATGCACGTATTAAGGAGTTGTAAAGCGAAACAAATTGATTTCGATCCGAAACAGACCGAACTAGTGTTTGGTGGTTCTAGTTTTACTCTTTCCACATTTTTATATTTCACAAAATAAAATTCGTGAAGGAATAACTACATATGTGGTTGCAACAGAGATGCTGCTTACGATGATAGACTTAATAAACTTTACCCGACTCGTACAGAATTATCTCAAACCCAGGTATACTTCTTATTGTAAAAATATTCTTCATTCAAATACTATAAAATTATATAACAAAGTAAGACAAATCGTTAATATAACACATCAAGAAAATTTAACGACTACAAATTTAAATACTCGGAGAATTGTTTATCATCCAATCTTTAAATATATTTTAATAATTTGCTATTTAATAATTATATATACAACGAAAGTAATAAATTAATAAGGTTATAGGGGTTAAACATAGGGTAGCAGGGGGTTAACCTTCCAAGGTTGAAATGGGTGAAGCCAATTCTATTTACGCGAGAAGTCTCTTCACAATTACTCAATTCAAATTCACCATATCTGCAAATATCTGAACATATCTACAACAATTATACACAGCATTAAACATCTATATCTATATCTATACACACACGCACACACACGCATTTCACTTTAACATTACAAATAGAAGTGAAAGTACAATAGAAGTCTAAAAAGAAGCTCACATGAAATTAAAGGTAAAAGAATCAAAAATAAAATAAAATAATGATTGATATGCACCTAGTGCATACTAGAGGTGTCAATCCGGGTGGTCCGGGCCAGGTCGGCCCGCCAACAAGTGAGCCCGGTAACGGCCCACGTGAAAAAAAGCCCGCCCGCTGCGGGTTCCGGGCCGGTTACGGGTCGGCCCACAATTTTGGACTACAACCCAGGCCCGCCCGCTGACCCATCCGGGTCGAGCCCATGCGGGTCGCGCGGGTCGCGGTTCGTTCCGGTTTGGCCCGTATGATTGTATAAATAAAATTATAAAAATATAGAATTTTTCATATTTATAGCAAAAAAAAAATATATTTTTTTAAATGTAAACTAAGAATTGAACAAAATGATAAATTCATAATTATATCAAGAACTTTTTACATAGAATTCAAATTTAACGTTACATGAATTATTTATAACTTTGCAAACTTAAATTTAACTTAAACAAATAACAACTACATCAAAATGCATGCCTAATTTATCCACTTCATCTTCTTCTCAATCCAAGATTTTTACAAATTTTTGCAAATTCTTGTTGTCTAGAATCTGAACAAGAAATATAATTAATAGATTCTCTAATTATACTTATTTGTGGTGTTATTAATTTCAAACCATCTTGCACAACTAAATTCTCCCCCCTTTTTTTTGAATTTTTTTTATTTTTATTTTTTCAATTTTTTTGTTTGGCTCTCTTCCCCCCTTTTCTTTTTAATTTTTATTTTTTTTAATTTTTTTTTACGGGCCGCGGGTTAACCGCGGCCCGTGGGGGTGCAACCCACGAAGCCCGCGGGTTACACCTCCTTGGCCCGTGAACCGCCCGCACGGGTCACGGGTCGGCCCGCGGTCCCGGTTTTCACGGGCCGGTTTTCACGGGTCATGGCCGGCCCGTCCGTCTTGACACCTCTAGTGCATACCAAGTAGGCACACGGTATGCACCAAGTGCCTACCATGTGTGCATAGGTATGCACCAAGTGCATACACAAATATTTTTAACGATAATGTCTAATAGTTGACTTCCATCATTTTGAAAATTTTGATGAATGCTTTTTCGTCGAATTTACATTCTAGTGGTTACCTTCGTAAATATGCATAACGCTTTTGGTGACTTCGGGCTGTTATCAATCGTGTTTTTTACTTCCTGCGTCATTTCTGGTCCCAAAATATGTCTTTCCTATCTTCATCCTAGTGTAGTGGTAATCGACATTTTCTTCCATATAATGCTTCGAATGGTGGCATTCCAATAGATATATGGTAGTTGTTGTTGTACGAGAATTCAATTAGGGGTATCTATCCTAGCTTCTCTTAAATTGCAATACACACGCGTGTAGCATATCTTCTAGAGTATGAATAGTGCGCTCAGATTGTCGGTCGGTCTATGGGTGAAAAGTAGTGTTGAATTTGTGTAAGCTTTTTTAGAAGTTGGATGAAAATCTCGGGTCTTGATTAGAGACGATAGAGACGAAGACACCATGGAGCTTGACTATTTCTTGGATATATAGATTAGCAAATTGTTCATTTCGGTAAATCATCCGTACTAGCACAAAATGAGCGTTCTTTGTTAGTCGATCAACAATTACCCAAATCGCGTTGTGAGTCTTCGTGGTTCAAGGAAGAGCTGTTACGAAATCCATAGATATTATCTCCTATTCCCATTCAGGTATTGGTAAGGGTTGTAGCAATCCAACGGGCCTTTGGTGTTCAACTTTTACTTGTTGGTATGCTAAACACTTCTTAAAATATCTCACAATCTCATTCTTCATTCCGGGCCCCCGATAGAGGGTCTTTATTTCTTAGTACATCTTTATGGTGTCTGGGTATACTGAAAATAGTGTATTGTGAGATTCGTCCTTGAGTTTTTTCGACCTATTGAGTCTTTTGGTGCATATAAGTCAATACAGAGAAAACTGAAGGAAACTTTGATATTATTAACTTTTTAAGTTGATATGGCAAGCTTTAGAAAAAATCTTGAAAACATTTATGAAGAAAGCCAAGACTTAGGACTTCTAAATGTACTTCTTGCATTTGAAGACTCTGAATTACAAAAATTGTAACTATTGTTAAGAATATTAATATAGGTAACCAAGAAACGATGATGACAGTAAAATCTGAAGATGAAAAGTCAATAGATTCAGAATTTATAACTGAAAATATTAATGAAAATCTTAATGATAGTGACTCAAAAGAAGAAGTCATAATTCATGAACAATTCAATACCAATGGGGAACCTGGAATTGTTATAAGAGAACCTAAACCAGAAATGACAACTAATTTTACAAAACCATCAAGTTCCAATCTAGTTGGAGATGGGAAAAGAACTTTAGGAGATAATACCCCTAAAAGTTTACTAGTTAGCGAAGACTTAGGACATAACTTATTACAATCTGATTTTATTCCAAAGAAAGGAAACCAGCAAGTTTCTATTTTGGATCTAGATTGTACATTAGAACCAGAAAAGCTTATTGATGCATGGTATAGCCATATTATGGTTGCTATGATTGTTAATAAAGAAATCATAAAAAATGAAGCTAATTCATGGAATTATGTTTTAGCAAGTACTAGAGGAAATGTTAGATCATTTTTAGAAAGATTCGATAACAATGTAAAGAATGTTATATGGGGAGATGCCCATTATAATATTCCGCAATTTGTTAAAAGAATTATCGAACAACTTTACAAACAGTTTACTGGACAAACCTCTAAGGTTTTTAAAAGTGAATGGACAACAATTGAAATAGCATATGCATTGAATCATTTAGAAAAAATTTCTATATGTGATATGTGCTATTTTGAGAATTATGCATGTGAATTTGCAAAATATTTTTATATTAGCCCTAATGATAAATAGGGAGAATTAATTGAAAAATTTATTAGAAAACTTCCTGAAAATTTTAACCACAAGGTTATGGAAATGTTTAATAATGCCATAATCAAACAAGAAAATCATATTGATCCAAAACTTAATGTTAAAGTTGAATCCTCTTTAGGGTTAGTCATTACCTTAACAAGAAATCTTTTGGCAGACAAATGTAAAGAAAATATTTTGATAAGAGATAATAGACAAGCTATAACCAAGAATCTCAGGTTATGCTACCATCCAAAAAAGAGAAAAAGAAAAAGTCTTTTAAAAAGAAAAAATACATTTTTAAGAGTTATAAGAAAACTTATAAACAAATTTTTTTTAAGAAGCGAAGATTCTTTAAAAGATAGAAGTTTTCCCAAGGGGGAAGAAAAGAAAGTTTGGATAAAAAGAAATTTTGTCCACAAAAGAAAAAGAATTGCAGATGTTGGCTCTGCAATGTAGGGCTGTCCGTGGGTAGGTTCGGTTCGGTTCTGAAAAGATCCGAACCGACCCAAAACTTTCGGGTATTTAATAAATAGACCCGTCGAGTCCAAATATAATTATGGAACCATTCGGGTTCGGTTCGGTTCCGTTCGGTTCCATACCATAATTAAATTTTTTAATATTTACAGCAACACTACATAAATACAATTAAATGACATTTCATTCGCAACTTTTACAAATTAACGTAACCCAATTCAAAAACATATAAATAACTAACCGTCCAATAAGATTAATTCAATGCATACAAATACTAAAAAGTAGATATTAATATTATAACAAAACTATATAAAATATATTCATTTGTTTCAAATTAAAATGGGCTAATTGATTTTAAAAATAATTTGGGCTTTAAAATTAAAATTATGAAATAATCTGATTTATTTAATTAATTTGCTAATTTGTATTGAAAAAAATAAAATAATTTAATTAATTCATTATAAAAAATAAAAAAATTATTTAGTTTCGATTCTTATTCGATTCTTCGGTTCTTGGTCTAGACCCGAGACCCGACCCAAACCCATTAGTTCTCGATTCGGGTACCCGTTCGGGTATTTAATTTATGAAGAACCACTCGGTTTGATTCGATTCGGGTTCGGTTCGGTCCGGTACGGTTCAGTTCGGGACTTTTGAACACCCCTACTGCAATGAATGAGTACTTTATGCTAATGAATGTCCAGCAAAACTTGGAAATGAAGAAATGATTAAACTCCTTGACACATTCCAAAAAAAAGGCTTCTACCCAGTAGAAGATAAAAGTTATACAGGATCTTTGTATTACTTAACTACGGATTCTGAATATGATTATTCGAAGACAGAATCATCTGAAGATGAGTAATAAAAATATTACTAATCCAAATTCAATCTATATTCCTATAAAACTAAGGTTTGAAGGATATATGAAATTTACAGTACATGCTTATGTTGATACTGGAATATCAGTATGCACAGCAAGCAAATGGATTATACCTAAACAATTTTGGGTTACATCCGAAAGAACCTTAAATCTAAAAATAGCAGATAAATCTGAAATCAAAACATCTAAAGTAATAAAAGGTTTAAACATTGAGGTTAGTGGATTTTGTCAAACTCAATGGAAAACATTTTATTTCAAACTACCCACTGTATATTAACTTGAACCTGGTATTGATTTTATGATTGGTAATATTTTTTGCCAATTATATCATCCATTTATTGAAGAAATTGAATCTATAAGTTTTACTCTTAATAGTACAAAATTATGGATTCCAAAACAAAGAAAAGCAGTTGCTACGAATGTTTTACAGGAAAAATTCTTGGGAACAATTAAGATTGATAGTAAAAACAAAGAAATCCAAAGAGAAAATATTGCTCAAAAAAGGCATATACTCATAACAAATGAGGAAAAACAAGAATTTAAAATTAAGTCTAAAAGAGAAGAAATTTTGAATCTTTTGGATAAATATTGTTCAGAAAATCCTCTGGATCCTTTAAAAAATAAAGGAGTCATGACAGCAACAATTGAATTATTGGATGAATTCAAAATATCTATTGTTAGAGCTAAAGCAATGGCTTATAACCCTAAAGATAGAGAAGAATTCTTAATACGAATTAAAGAATTACTTGAGTTACAAGTAATTGAACCAAGTAAATCTCAATTTTCTTTACCAACATTTTTGGTAAGAAAAGAAGCAGAAAAAAGAAGAGGAAAATCTAGAATGGTTGTTGACTATTCCCAGCTTAATAAAATTACAAAAGATGATGGATATTTAATTCCAAATATGCAAAGTCTTTTGCAACTCATAAAAGGAAAGAAATTTTTTTCATCATTTGATTGTAAATCCGGATTTTGGCAAGTGATACTTGACCAAGAAGCAAAGCACCTTATGGCATTTAGTTGCCCACAAGGACATTACCGGTAGAAAGTGGTACCATTTGGCCTAAAACAGGCGCCAGATATTTTTCAAAGACATTTGGACAATATCTTTAAAGAATATAACAAATTTTGTTGTATCTATATTCATGATATTTTAGTATTTTCAGATATTGAAGAAGAACATGAAAAACATGTCATTTCAATTTTGGAAATGCATGTAAATCAGGAATTGTACATTCTGAAAAGAAAGCACAACTATTTAAAGAAAAAATTGAATTTTTAGGGTTAGATATAGCTTATGGCTATAAACAATTAAAATTCCATATTTTGATACATATTCAAGAATTTCCAAATGAAATTCAAGATCAAAAACAATTAATGAGATTTCTAGGATGTCTCACTTATGTAAAATCTTTTATAAAAGAACTTACAAAAATGAGAACACTCATTCAAAAGAAACTCAAAAAATACTTTAAATGGATTTGGACAAAAGAAGATAGTATTTATATCCAAAAAATCAAATCCAAGATAAAAAATTTACCATCATTATATCATCCAAAACAAGGGGATAAAATGATAGTCAAAACAGATGCCTCTCAAGAATATTAGGGAGCAGTTTTAAAGGCATTTGATCCACAAGATCAAATTGAAAAATTGTGTTCTTATGCTTTAGGAACTTTTTTAGGAGCAGAAAAGAACTACCATATAAATGAAAAAGAAATTTTAGCCATGAAAAAGGCTATTACAAAATTTAGACTCTATATCATTTCTGATAAATTTCTTATTAGAACTGATTCAAGTACTTGTAATTCATTTTTAAAAAATCAGGTACATCCGGACTACAAGCAAGGAAGGTTAATCAGATGGCAAATGGGTTTAGCCATTATGATTTCAAAATTGAAATAATTAAAGGTAAGAATACGTCTTTAGCCGATTCATTAACTAGAGAATTTTCCCTTGCAGGTAAAAATGACTAACATTAAAGATCAAATCGAAAACTTGGAATTGCAGATTGAGACAAAAGAAATTGAGATCTCAATTAGATAGCAAGAAATCCAAATGCTGAAAAAGAAGTTGATAAGACTTCAAAAAACAGTTTCAACTTCTGTGAAAATGAGGGAAAATGAAACCTCAGAAAAACCCCAAACAGAAGGAGTCAAAATCAGTAAGACTGATAGCGATAAAAATACAGTTGAAGGTAGTAAAACTACTGGAAAAGAGCATTCTCAAGCTCAGTGTTCGCAAGAACAAATGGGTATTCCAATCCCAAAAATAAATATTGACAATAGCAAGTCTATTGAAAAGAATACAAAAGAGCATTCTCAAACTCAGTGTTCGCAAGAACATAAGGGTATTCCAAACCCGAAAGATAAGGAAAAACTTTCTTGGGCTAATGAAGCCGATAAAGTGGATAAGGCCAAAAAAGAAGAAAAACCCTCACCAATGGTGGGAGTAGGTACATCTGTACCAGGAAAGAGATTTTATGTAATTTTTGATGGACCTTCAAAAAGTTTTACACAAATTGGACACAAGTTGAACCCCTTGTAAAAAACAAGTCTTACCAATATAAAAGTTTTAAAACTTTTATTGAAGCTCAAGAAGCTCTTTCAAAATTTCATGAATCCAAAGGAACAAGCCCAGTCCCTGATAAATCACTTTTTGAATTTGACCATATTAAGTTACGAACCAATTATTGTCAAAATAAAGACCCAAGAGCTAGGCCCAGAATGCCAGCCCATATTTTTAGACCACTCAGTGAGAACCAAAGAATCAGAATGATATTTTTTAAAGATATGGTCCAATTTAGTTCTGAAATTGATAATCTTCCAAACGATTCAAAAATATTGGAAAATTTCCAAAATCTCAGGAAAAACCATTTTTAGTGGAATTACTCCACAGGATTTTCTCCAGTATGAAGAAGAAGCCAGAGTTGGAGATTCTGGTCCAAGCAAAACTTACTTTGGAACAATGGAAAAAAGATTTGGACGATTCATCTTTTGTGAAGGTTCTGAACTAACAATGGTACAAACAGCCTTTCATTGTGGGTTAATCAAAATGATAATTCTCAGCGAGTTAATGGAAGAAATCAATCTAATTGATGATAAATTATTAAAAGCCCTAAAGGATTTTAAGAAATTTGTTGTTAAAGACCAAGATTTACACATGGTGTTGAAGATTAATAGTACAATTCCATTCTAGGATGATGGAAGACTTTTGATTAAAGGATATCACCATATCCAAATCAAAACACTATAATAAATCACTTTGAATAAGCTAGTTACAGCAAAAATTGAATGTGTAAATAAGAAAATTTTACAAGAATGGAGAAGTATTTCCTACCAAAGGCTCTTAACCAGATTAAGGGTCTTCAACAATGAATCAAAAATCAAGGTAAAATTTGCATCAAATTCTATCTTGATGACAAGCATGACAAGATCAGTGATCAAAATGGATGGAATCAAAACTGTGTAATTTTGAAAAGAATTTCTATAATTTATCTAATACTCCTTCAAATTACAAAAAGAATTATGTAAAGCTTAAAGACAAAGTCTTGGAAAAGATCACTACTGCCAATGGTGCAATACAGCAGAAGAAGATAAGAATTTACCAACAGGAGAGACAGAGTCTAATGGAAGCACTGTAGAAAGCCACATAGACCAATCAGGATCAAAAGTGAATGAATCAACTTTTGGAAAAGAGGATGCCGACACAACCTCTGTCTTATCCCTTTATCATTACTTTTGCTTTTGTAAAAGAAAAACTGTGGATAAATAACAAGTGGACGACAGAGATGAAGAGGAATCTTTTTCATCCAGCTATAAAAAGAAAACAAAAGATAGAAGTGGGGCAGGAGAAATTTTTTAAATTTCTTTCTTATCGTATACAATATTGATGTACTCGCTTCGAGGCTGAAATCCTCAAAGACAGTGGATTCATACTGGATCTAACTACTTGTAATTAAATAAAGTTTAAAAGAATTTTTACTCTTAAACTTTCTTCAATAAAATTCCATGTTTCCCAGTTTCTAGATCTTATATACAACCTCCATGTACGGATCAATAAGGATAAAGGACACAAGAGTACCACTGGGCAGGAGGCCGTTAGGAAAACAAGTCCATACAATCCACCATTGTGAGGCAGGAGAAGCATATAAGACAGAAGCATAAGAAAGCTACCCAAAATTCTACATACAGTAAGAAGGTTTATTTCTGCAAAAGAACTTATATTTTATTTAATACAGTATCCAGTTGGAATCCATTGTCATGATTACTTAAATTTACATTCCGCATACCCAACCCTGAAATACAGTATCCAGTTGGAATCCATTGTCATGAATTACTTAAATTTACTCGGCGGATGACCAACTCACAGACATGCAACACACAGCAGCAGTTCAGCAGCCAGCAGGGACTTCGCAGCGTAGCCAATCACCCCGGTCGTCTCCCTCCTCTACCATTTGGGTGAAATTTTGGAATTGGGGATTTGGATTTGGTTTTGTTTGTTTGTAGCCAATGGGTTGAAAATTGGCCAATTCATTGGGCCTTATTGTTTTAAAAAAAGGCCCAAACACTGAAACAAAATAAGAAAGGAAAAAAAATTACACCCGACTGCCTTCTTCATTTCTTCTCGGCGGACGGCGTTGGCGTCACGGCGACTTGAAGGTCCCGACGGATCCAGCACGGGCGGCCACGAGGGCTTGTCAGGTGCTGGGTCCGCCCCTGGTTTGGTACGAAGAGTACAATAGAAAAAATTAAATGTTTGGTACGAAGGACTAGACTGAATATAAGTACGGTAGACCAGATTTTTTTTATTAGTATTGTCCACTACTATCTAATCCACCTTACAAAACATTTCCATGAGTGTTTCAAAAATTCTTAAATTAGAGTCTACTACACAAGCATGGACATGCTTGCAAACGTACACACACATATACTCAAGTATTGTCATATAACACACCTTGTAAATTCCTAAGATGTTCATTACCTCTAGGATTACATTTCAAAATGCCAATAGCAATTCATCATATAAATATCCTTTCAAAATTTTTGCTCAGCACATACTATTAACAAGTATATTAATGTGCTTGTATAGATGTGTATGAATTTAATGACGATTGTTCTCTGAATCTTATAGCACAATGTCGATGGGAAAGCATATTACACTATTGAATTCATCATACAAGCTCCAAACTACACTCGTCATGCTCTTAGTGCAATCTGTATTGGCAACGGTCTGAATCTCGGTTTTGGATCTGGACGATAGTTCATGTGCTCTGGCTATTCCATAAAAGTAAAAGGTCTTTGAATGCTTATGAGATTTGGGATTCGAAGTAAGAGAGGAATGCCGTTTTCCTCACATTTCATTATAGCTAACAAAGCATTTTCCCAACATGCTTTATGTGGTCCAACGAGTTTGAAATAATTTAGATTAATTTGGAAGACATTCTGTATATTGAAGAATGATTATTTACAAAGGAGAAAGCACATATCTATATAGTACATCAGCTAGCCTATTTCAGGAAACTATAACTAATGAATCAATTACAATCAATCAAATATCAAAGACGTGTATACAATCTTATTATTGGCAGATCTCATATTCTTTCCCGTAATACTCCCCTTCAAGTTGGAGCGTGTATGTCAAGTACGCCAAACTTGCTGAGAAGAAGATGAAAAACTGATGAATTGAGTGGCTTGGTGAACAAGTCGGCAAGCTGACAAGCTGATGGAACATGGCGATCACTATAGCACTGCTTTGACCGAATTTGTTTCCGAACAACATGGCAATCGATTTCTATGTGCTTGGTACGTTCGTGATAAACTGGATTTGCAGCAATGTGGAGTGCTGCTTCACTATCACAAAACAATTTGACTGGTTGTGAATGCTTCACCTGCAAGTCATCCAACAAGTATTTGAGCCATCTTATCTCACACGTAATCGAGGCCATGGCTCGATATTCTGACTCGGCTGAAGATCTTGATACCGTCGTTTGTTTCTTAGTCTTCCATGAAATAATTGCACCTCCAAGGAAGATACAATAACCAGTAACGGACCGTCTTGTGGTTGAGCATCGTGCCCAATCAGCGTCACAAAATCCCCTTAGTAGCAAATTTCCTTTGGCTGGGAAGTGCAGTCCTTGCCCAGGTGCACCTTTAAGGTATCTCAAAAGGTGATTAACAGCATCTAAATGGGGTTTTCTTGGCTCTTGCATAAACTAGCTTAGAATGTGAACTGAATAACTTATCTCTGGCATTGTAATAGTAAGATAAATAAGTCGACCCACCAATCTTCTATAAGTGGATGGATTCTTCAATGGTTCTCCAACTGTTGGTAAAAGCTTAAGGTTTTCTTCCATAGGCGTCGACAACGGTTTGGCCCCAAGCAAGCCTGCTTCATCCCAAATGTCAAGTGTGTACTTTCGTTGTGATATGGAAATGCCACTAGTAGAACGAGCAACTTCAACGCCAAGAAAATATCGCAATTGGCCAAGGTCCTTGATGCGAAATTTGGTATGGAGAAATTTCTTAAGAGCAACAATTGCACCATCATCGTTGCCGGTTATGATCATGTCGTCTACATAGATAAGCACGGCTGTGAAAGAATTCCCAGAGGTCTTGGTAAAAAGGGAATAGTCTGCCTTGGATTGATGAAAGCCATCTTGTTGAATAGCAATAGAAAATTTTTGAAACCAACTACGGGAGGCTTGCTTAAGTCCGTATAAAGACTTGTTGAGTCGACACACAAGGGAATTCTCCCCCTGTCGACGAAGACCAGGTGGCATTTGCATATAGACCTCTTCGAGTAAATCCCCATGAAGGAAAGCATTTTGGACGTCCATTTGGTGAAGTGACCAATTTCTAACAGCAGCTACAGCGAGTAAACAGCGAACTGTAGTTAACTTGGCAACGGGAGCAAATGTTTCTTTATAATCAATCCCTTCACGTTGAGTGAAGCCCTTTGCCACCAACCGAGCTTTGTATCTTTCAACTGTCCCATCGGAGTTATACTTAATCTTGTACACCCATTTGCATCCGATTGGACGATGTCCACATAGGAGAGGTGTAATTGTCCAAGTCTGATTTTGTTCAAGAGCTTGTAGTTCTACAGCCATAGCTTCTTGCCACTTTGGATCCAACGCTGCTTGTTCATAAGTCATAGGTTCCACAAGAGTAGTGACAGTGCAAACAAAATTCTGATATTTGGGTGAGAGTTTTGCGTAAGAAATGTACCGATGTAAAGGATGACGCGTCCCTATCGAGGAAGAAGATTGACCGGAAGCAACCTTGGTCGTGTGATAAAGGTGAAAATCTCGGAGTTTGACACTAGCTTGTTTGATACGTTCAGAACGACGAGAAACGAAAGGTGAAGATGGAACATTAGGGTCATGATTAACCATATGCTCGGTTGAGGCAGGCACAAGTGATGGAGATGAAGAGGGACGGTCAATAAGTGGTTCTGTTGTGTCTATGGTAATTAAGTCATCTGAAGTGTGCGGTAAATGAAGGACAACCTCATCTTCTTGTTCTTCTTGTAGATTAGTATGAAATGGAAAGATATGCTCGTGAAACACAACATCTCGGGATGTGAAGAATGTATTAGTTGCAAGATCATAAACCCGATAGCCTTTTTGACCAAGGGGATAACCAATAAATATGCATCGACGAGCTCTTTGATCGAATTTATGTGTGGGCAGAAGGTTGGTAGCATAACAAAGGCATCCAAAAGTGCGAAGATGGTTATATGTAGGTAACTTGTTGTGGAGAACCTGATATGGTGATTGATTAGAAAGAAGAGGTGTTGGTAAACGATTGATTAGATAGCATGCTGTTTGAACGCTCTCCCCCAAAATTTTAATGGCAAGTTTGCTTGAAAACGAAGAGCCCTTCCTACATTTAAAAGATGGCGATGTTTTCTTTCGACCACCCCGTTTTGTTGGGGAGTTGAAGTGCATGAACGATGGTAATTAATTCCCTTGGCATCGAAATATCCTTTCATGGAAAGAATTTCAGTACCATTATCTGTTTGAAGAGTTTTAATTCGACTATTAAATTGTGTCTCCACCCAAGAAATAAACGAGTTCAATATTCCTTGTGTTTCAGATTTGAAACTCATGAGATGGATCCAAGTATATCGAGTAAAATCATCAACAATTGTTAAGAAATAACTAGCCCCAGAAGTAGATTTTATACGATGTGGTCCCCAAATATCACAATGTATCAAATCAAAAGGTGCTTGAGAAGAAATGGAACTAGACGGAAAGCGTAAGCGAGTTTGTTTAGCTAAAGGACAAATTTCACAAACATGATTCGAATCAAAATAAATTGCAGGATTACTTTTGTTGAGAACTCGAAGAGGATGGGACGATGGATGCCTAAGACGTTGATGCCAAAGATTTGAATGCTTTCGGATGGCGTAGGCAAAGGCTGGATTTTGGGCTTGTGTTAAGTAGTAGAGACCATTATGTTGCTTGCCCAGGCCAATCGTCTTCCTCGTAGCAGCGTCCTGCACAACACAAAAATCGGAAAAGAATGTCACTAAACAGTTTAATCCTCGTGTCAATTTACTGACTGATAGTAAATTAACACGAAATTGCGAAACTTTAAGAACTTCATCAAGTTTAATATGGGGCGTAATTTGCAATGAGCCAATTGACTCAACACACGTGTGTCCACCGTTCGGAAGGCTAATGGTGGTTGTTATAGGCAAAACTTTCGAGTCTAGTAACTCTGCAGAGGAAGTTACATGGTCCGTAGCCCCGCTATCAATGATCCAACACAAATTCGATTGTGAGGTGTCTGTAATATTTTTAGATGAAGGCATGATGATACCTGCGGCATTGGCAAAGTGTTGTGAGTTACCATCAATGTTGGTTTTTCAAAGCATTGTCATCAATTGATTGTATTCCTCGGCGGTGAATTTTGGCACAACATCTGTTGAAAGAGATTTTGCTCCTGTTTCCAAACTTTTGTTTGTCTCCATGTTCATGTTATTTGCACTTGAGCGGCGCTGGTTGGGAGGCTTCACGTTCTTCCCATGAAGTTTGTGCCCTATTGGAAAGCCATGTAGATAAAAGCACTTCTCTATACTGTGATTATCACCATCACAGTAAGAGCAATGTAGGGGCGTCCTTTGCCTTTGATTTGTCTTGTTATCTCGATTCGCAAGCATGGCATGATGATTCATGTTCCCACGGTTAAGAGAGACTTCAGCTTGCTTTTCTTGTTGAAGAATGAGGGAATAAATCCGACGTGTATCAGGCAGGGGTTGCATCAATAAGATTTGCCCACGGACGGCAGCATAATTGTCGTTCAATCCCATGAGGAATTGCATGACTTTTTCTTTTTCTTCCCTTTTCTTGAGTTTCTCCAATCCACCACATGTGCAGGATATCGGCTCATGATAAGATGAGAGTTCATCCCAAAGGGCTTTAAGCTTTGTGTAGTAGATTGAGATTGACTGCTGCCCCTGTCTATGTTGTATAATATCTTGTTAGATTTGAAAAATTCTCGAATCGTTTCCTTGGGAGAAACGCTCTAATAGGTCTGACCAGATTTCAGCTGCACTTTCGGCATAAATCACACTGCTCGCTATGTTCGGATGAATGGAATTCAATAGCCATGAGATTACCATGTCATTACATCGCTGCCAGGAAGGAAAAGTGTCATCTGTAGGAGAAGGTGGCTTGATTGAACCTGTGATGTATCCAATCTTATTTTTGGCACTTAAACTGATTCGCATAGCCCGACTCCACGTGCCGTAGTTGTCTTCTTCAAGTACTTGGGACACAAGTACCATGCCCGGATGGTCCGAATGATGCAGAGAATAAGGATCCATGGCTTCTACGATCACCTTAGTCGGTATTGATTCCGTCCCGCTGCTGTCTCTGTCTCCTATGGCGGCCATGACAAGGGATCAAGTTGCGGAAGCGTCTATAGGATTTCAGAGTTACCAGGTTCGGCGCTCTGATACCATGAAATAATTTAGATTAATTTGGAAAACATTCTGTATATTGAAGAATGATTATTTACAAAGGAGAAAGCACATATCTATATAGTACATCAGCTAGCCTATTTCAGGAAACTATAACTAATGAATCAATTACAATCAATCAAATATCAAAGACGTGTATACAATCTTATTATTGGCAGATCTCATATTCTTTCCCGTAATAGAGTTCTTTCTAATTTTCCTTGTATCAACATAAACACAGTAAAAGAAGAGGTGGTATGTTTGGCATGTTGATTTGGACGGTACTTGACTAAGGATGAAAAGTAAAGTTAAAATCTTTTCCTCTGTACTAATATTGTGCACTATATAAATCGTGAATGTTATGATAAAAAGCCTAGAGATAATAATTGTATATTTTTATCTGAGTAATATTACTGATTAGTTATGACCATATTTGTCTACAAAAGTTTGAGCTGAGATTTTTTTTCCCCAGTATTTTTTAGCAGAGAATTCCCTTGAACTGTCTATGCTTGAGTGCCATTATTAGATTTTTGATCATTCATTATGTTTAGGCTCTGCTAGGATACTGGATCAAATGACAAATTTACCCCTGTGCCAAAAGGAAATCGCAAAATGAAGGCACATAGATACATCAGTAAACTAGACATTTACGGCTACATTAAAATCTGGATTTGATTTTTCACTTTGTTAGCAAAGATAAGGTGAGGCAAACAGTATCTAGAGATTTTGCTTTATGTCTCCATTTTTCTTTACAAAATCCAAGAACGAACAGATCGTTATGTTCCATAAATAACAGAATGGTGATGTGCGTATTACTATATGCATATATCATCGTACTCTACAGGCTTCAGTTGAGTCTCTTTTAGAGTGTAACATTAGAAGTGTTGGAATTTGTTTTAAAGATTGGAAAATTTAATTAAGTACAGAACTTGGAAAAGTGGCTTTGGGTCAACTTCAGTCAAATATTCGGACTTAATCCAATAATCAAATTATAAATATAAATAGACTAACTTATTCTACTAGTCGAGTAGATCGTCTGGTATATTTGGAATCTCAAAATTAATTTCAAATGAATGAGAAATCGCAGTCCAAAATTGGAAAGAAAAGAGGGAAAACTGGTAGGGAAATTTGCCTAATTTCATCGCTCACCTAGCGCTCAAGCAATGTGACTGTCGCTCGAGCGACAAATAAGCAACAGTGTTGATGATGAACAGGTGTCACTGTCGTTCGAACGAGAGATTAGCGATAACAAGGGATGCTTCCCTTCATGAAGGTTGTTGAGTTTGTAGCGTGACATTTCACTCACAACCTCTCATCTTCTAAAATAAAAATGACAATTTTGACATCCATTATGCATCTCATATCATTTGTATTGAGCACTATATCAAAACTCTCATAAAAACTCTCCAAAAATCATTCCAAAAATATTTTCTTGTAAAGAGAATAATCAATTTGTTATTGCCTTATAGTTTGAAGTGTTTCTACTATAAGAAAGTAATTCGTTGTCCCTTGAGAGACAATTGTCATTACTCTGTTAGAACCGTTTTGGGGTAAATTTGTGAGTGCTTTCACTTGCCTCGGATCATTAAATCCCTTTCTTCGCATTTCTACTGTTTGTTACCTTGTTTCTGCATTGTTAACTTAGCCTATTGTTATCCACTTTCAAAACAAACTTTACTATATCCCCAACAAGAAGATTATTCATAGCATGTCTCGAAATGACTGTTAATCATGTTTATCTTCTTGATCTACTGTTCTTGATTGTGTCAATGATTATTGATTAAATGCTAATTTATTGTGGAACATTTCACACGGAACCTCTAATTCTCGAATGCATTCTTGATATTCTCATGTGATTGATACGACTCTATAGTATTGGAAGGTAAAAGAAAGAGGGATAAGTCAAAACCTTCTTAATTGTACCGTCAAATCCTATTCAATACTACATAACGAATATGCACCATACGTTTAACTTGGAGTTAAATTTGGTTGCAGGAAAGTTCTACGAGTTGACAACGGGAGCCAATGAGAGGAGATGGGAGAAAATGAAAGATTGAAAACTGTAGTTGATTCATTCCAAATCTTCAATGTATGACAAGAATGTATCATTTCTTGTAGAGGAGAAAGAAATATTTTTAGCAAAATAATTGAATTTTACCAATTGGTTTAGTAGTATGTAATTTATGAAACTCTTGATCAGCACGCGTGACATAATGAGTCATGTTAGGTCATGAATTTATAAGCATCACGCTACAATTTGCTAATTTATAATGATAATGACAACATAATTAAATCAAATCACTGTGTTTTAGGCTATATATCATCACAATTAGGGTTAGGATGCAGTCATTAGGTCCCAAATACAGTGTTTAATTAATAAGTTCATCATGATGATCTTTTGGTACTGGCATATATTTTTTTGGCTGCTGACTGCAATGAATACATTTTGGAAGCAATTATTGTTTCATGAGTGAAAGCAAACCATATACTTCGGTACGTATGCACGCAATCATGAACTTCGACTGTGTTTCTCTTTGCAGTTGGTTTCAAGTTTGAATGACTTATTAAAACTTACGTGAATTCTTATGAAATATAATATAGTCTCGTTTGGCACTAATTCTCTATCTCATTTTTTTTCTCTTGCTTTATTTCACTCACACATTCTCCAAATAAAATAATATTACACAAAAATCTAAAACTTTTCATCACTTTTCAACCACACATTCCCCCATCAATCACTATTCCAAAAATTTTCAACCCATTAAAATGGGTGTCAAACACCTATTAACACAATTTGTTGGTACGATCTACTAACAATGCAATACATCAAATTGCAAATTTTATATAATTGATCTCGAATTTATCAAGAATACAGATTGAATTCGTTGCATTTGTATCCCGGCGGACCCAGGGGTGGGCATGGGGGCACGTGCCCACCAACTTCGCTTTTTTTTTCTATGTTTTGTTTCAATTTTTGAAATCATTATAAGATATGAAACAAAATCGAAATTTTGCATTCTTAATACCATTTCGAAGTGCTCACAGACTAATTTTTTATGTCGTTAACAGCGTACAAAATGATCAATCGTAACAAATGTTACGACTTGTCAAAATAGGTCGTTTAAAATTAGTATTTCGAAAATTTCGACAACATACTAACTTTAAAAATTCTTCGACGATCGTACGGTAATCGAATCTACAAATCACTAATATCATCTCAAAGCTCGTTTCAAGGACTACATTATAGATATATCGAATAGTTCAAACAGATATCGAAAAGAGTTAAAGATGCGTCAAACGTATGTTTTAAAAAGAGGCATCTAACTTGCAATTTTTTTTAAAAATTAATTATTTCATTAACATTTATTATTTTTTTGATAATTTCTCAATGTAATTTGCATTATTTTATTAGGAAATTTACATCAAAAATTTTCGAAATTTTACATCTAAAAAAGTCATATTCCGTATAAATTTTTGGATACAAAATTACATGGGATATGATTTTTTTGAATGTAAATTTTCGATTGTAAAATTTCTCCTAAATTGTGCCCCCTAACTTTAATTGTTTGCGTCCACCCCTGTTTGTATCTACTTGTGTTTACCATCATTAGTAAGCAATGGTGGAGGGAGCATTTTTGAGGGGGCTACTAAGAATCTAGATATAATTTTGGGGACAAAACATCATTTGTTTTTGAATGTTTTTCATTTAGAACATATGCTTTAGCATCCCTACAACAAAAGTTAGCTAGCATTTTTCCTTCGTTAGAATAGCATATTGAAGCTCGAGCAAGCATCAACAAGAGAGTATCCTAATCAACATTCACTGTCCCAATTATTTGTAACCTTCATCAACAATCTACTTGGTCCATATTCTTTTTTAGTCCTTTGTAGAACCCTTATGTCCTTTTTGTAAGGTGAGTTGTACATATAGTGGATGTTTGGTATTAAGGAATTAGATTGTACAATCTCTATCCTTATTGTGCACTACCGTTTAATATACCTTACCAAATATATCAATTTGTATGTATAGTCAGTCTTATTAATATTGTGAAGTGTTGTCTACCCACCTTATCAAAGTCCAATCTTGTTTAATAATGTGTACCGGACATTCTATTCAGTATAGCAGATGTTTCGAACTACGTATTAGATTGCACTCAATAGTAAAACGGACAAGATTTTAACTTATTTTTCTTTTTAATATTACAATGTACTACTTAACTCAACTAACTAAATATGTCGATTTATAGTGTTCAATCTTATCTAATATTGTGTAACCTTTAGGATGTGTTTTTATGCAGAAGTAATGATATTTAGCATCGTTGGTGTTATAACACCTATGTATGTGATACTAAGTGTCATTAAATAAAATGTACAATTAAACAAATAATATAATTTCACATTTAATTGAACCTAATATATAATGTAATATAAACTTATGTTCTAGTACCACTGATACTACTACGTAGAATTATTCTTTGTGCAGTGGGTATATATGATCCATTTTAAAAGGCTATAAACCTTTTTAAGATTGTTTATGTGCAAGCTGTGCGCAAAATTAGGGTGTAATGATGGCAGCCGCCTACTCCATGATCACTATTGTGCTTGTCACCTTCACACATTTATAATTTATTATTGTATGTAAATATATATATTTCATGAAATCTTTGATTTGAACCCTTTTGTGCAATTCTGATTCTCGGATACAAGTTTAGAGATTACCATCTTTATTCCATTTAGAGATAGATTTTCTGTTCCAAAAATTAATTTTGCATGAGCCCTCAAATAAATTATTCATGCCAACTCATATTTGTTTCGATATTGATTTGAAAAAGGAAAAAGGTTGAAGGGTCGAATCGAAATTGAATAGACGTGGAATTGGTTGTTAAAAAAAAAAAACTCAGTGCTGAGACACTAGACTAACAAGTTCAAATATATTCACTCTAAAGGTTGACACCTCGTTATATGCAATATCGACAAGGTATGCAACGAACAGAAGTCATGATAAAAGGTTCCGATCTTGGAAGAAACGCAGCATTACGAGCTAGGGTAATGCTACATGTACACACACATTTTTACACAATCTTTTACACTTCTCTCACATAGAGGGGGGTCTGCGATTATTTTATTATGTGTGGGCCTCCTTCCATGTGAGAGAGGTGTAAAAGATTGTATAAAAAATTGTGTACACTTAGCATTATTCTACGAGCTATTCGTAGAAGTTGTATACTATTAACTTTCGTACGGGAACCAAGGAATATACGCATGTCTGCCATCCACACTAGAATAAATAGAGTTTTCCGAAAAAAATCTGATAGTGGAGAAAGACCTCCCTTCGACATGGTACAAATATCTAAATTTGATATTTTTAGATATTTTTTCAGACCTGTTGTCAAAAACCATTTTACAATATAATGGACAAAATTACAGTATCTTTTTCTAAATTTATACTTTTGAGCATGTACAATCCAGTTTAAACATCGAATTGCAATTATTTAGTTCGTTTAATGAATACATAATATAAAACTTAGTGCTCATTTTTTAAATATTGTACAAATATGTAAGCATGCAAGATTTGAATTCTGTTGTATTTTTATTTACTTTTAGTTTGCATTTCATTGCCATCATAAATCCTTTCTTTTTCCCCACTTTCTTTTTGCTGCTGCTTCTATGAGAATTTGGAGTTATTAGCCACAAGCCTATAGATAGTGTAGTTATATTCGAAATCAGTGGCATTGTTGGATTTTATAAAGGGGAAAAAAGGAAGTATAGTACAAAAAACCCTATTGGTCTTCAATGGAATAATATCTCTTTTTGGTCCATTTCATTACATTCCCTTGCCAATTCACACATCTTCAATGGAATATAAAAGATGCCCATTAGATGATTGTTAGCTCTTTTGGAAGCTTTTTCATTTTTCTGAAATGGGAGGAGTCACGCTCTCATCACGTGCCAGATAAGAATAAGTCGATGACTCTAAAGGACCCCATAATCTCCTCTATATCATTTTCGCTGATACGAAAATCCGCGAATGCTTAACTTGTGGCTATGAATGAAAATAAATTTGGATTCTCACTCTTTAACTTCGTAATTCTATTCCTCTCCAATGGTAAGTATGTTTGCAGCATAGTTACCTCCGAGTTATGAAGGAGAATAGATAGAATGGCTTGATATCTTTGTTTGCACGATTAGTCTTGCACACGTGAATCAGGTTTATCTTTAAAATTTGGAGTACTCTCGTTATTTAGTGTGTGTTTGTTAGGGATTTTTTGGGGGGAAAATTGATTTTGAATAGTGATATGATGAGAAATGTGTGGTTAAAAAAGAAAATAAGATTATTGATGTGATAGAAAATATTATTTTATTGAAGAATGTGTGGTTGAAAATGAGAATTGATTTACTGTTGAAAATGAAAATTTTTATCAAATATAGCCTTAATTTATATTCCCGTTTTAATTTAGTACCCAAGAAATATGTTCCTAAATAAGGGGGTGTTTGACACCCATTTTAATAGAAAAATGTGTTTTTGAATAGTAATTGATGGAAGAATATGTGGTAAAAAAGTAAGGAGAATTTTTAGGTTTATGTGTAATATTATTATTATTATTATTTTATTTTTTTTGATACCCAGGTTTCCCAACTTACACCAAACTATATCCTGGACCACCCAAAACCGGTGCCTCAACTGTGGGCGGAGGTAAATCATGGGTTATGCCCAATCAAGCCAGTGTTCATGCAAGCTTTATACTCCTGACCCCAAGGGAGCCCTCCTGCTCCGGATTTACATCACCGAGTTGCTCCACCACATGGTTTGGGTATTACAACACTTGGCTGCTCTGTCCGTGATTCGAACTCCCCACACCGGGGTTGCAAGCCCAGTCTTGCACTGTCTTTGCCATCTTGGATGTGCCCCGGGGCACGTGTACTATTATTCTATTGATAGAATGTGTGGTTGAAATAAAGAAAGAGAAAAAGAATGAGAAAAAAATGATTGCCAAACGAAGGCTAATTGTTGTTAATTTTAAATATCTCATCAATGCCGCTTGGATGACGTATTCACATTCTTGTTTGCAAACAAATCATTATGGGACAGAATTGAATGTTTTTCATTGTCTACCCAATTCATAAGAATAATGTTTTGTATACAATCAATGGTTGACAAGGAATTTGACAGTCCATGTTAATTCAAATTTGAATGGGCGGGAAAGTGTGTGGTGTTTAAAAACTGGCCACTTAACTTTCAACACGTGGCACATTGTCAAATTTGATGTCAAAAATTGTACTTGTAGCATAGTTGAATTCATAAACCCTCAAAGTACATGAAAACGTGTGAAACATTTTTGAATTTTGCTCCTTTGCCAGAAAACGGCTGCCCACTTGGGTGACCGACCCTCACAAGAGGGTGGGACCGACGTGGGGCCCGGCCAAAATAAAAAATGAAAAAAAAAGCCCCCCTCCCCCCAATGTGAGTAATCTGTCAGGGGGGGTGTCACCAACCCCCTGGCACTGCAACTCGGTTCAACATTTTTAGTACACGTGCAGTACAATGAAAAATAATAACTTCTTTTTTACGAATATTATTTACCGTTCTCTAGTTTGAAACAAGCTAGTAATATATGTGTACGTGGTTGGCACATGAGTTAGAACTTGGAAAAAGCATATCAACCCCTATTTGAGACACGTTAAAATTTACATTCTCATTTTTCTATTCATTTTCAACCACACATTATTCAATAAAATAATATTTTTCACCACATCAATAACTTTTCCTTCTTTTTCAACCACATTCTCCATCAATCTACTATTCCAAAATACATTCTTACAAAATAATGTGGCTCAATAAAGATGAGGTGATTGGGAAAAAGATTAGGCAAAGCAAGTTGCATTGGGAAAAAACAGTAAAAATCGAAATTTAGGGATATTGAAATGCCAATGCTGGTTAATAAAAGGAGAGAAGCTTTTTCTTTCATGTATGACTCTTAATTAAATATTCTTGTAAAAGGATTTGCATCCCAACAAAAGCCATATCATTATTGGACTTAGGTTCTTATTCCTCAATCAAGCCAAGCTCTACATTGTAATAATAAAAAAATTAAAAAGTAAAAATTAAAAAATCTCTATCTTAAATAACCCACGTTCCTAAAAGAGAATCTTAGGGCGTGTTAGGTAGGGATTAAAATCATATTGTTGACTTTTATTAAACAGGTGGGACCCAATAACGGCTATATTTTCAATTTTAATTGGATTTTAAGCTTGTCCAAACATGCTCTTAGTTTGCTTTATTTCTTCCATTAAAAAATGCAATGCGAGGAATCGAGAACAAAGTATATGTGAGAGAATAAAGAGAGTAAAAAGAAGGGCAAAAGAAATGTAAATTAATAAAGGGCTCGTAAATTACATGTGGAGTAATTAGGAAATAAAAGTTGATATGCCCATGGTTTCTTAATTGTGATTTGATTTGATTTGATTTGATATGATTGTGATTTGTTAGGTCAATAAATCAATGCTTCTTCATGTATTCCACCAGCTTGATGAATATTTTGTTGGCATATGTGTTTAAAGGAAAAGGAATTGTTACGATTAAATAATTATATGGTTTGAAGAAAACAAGTTTGTACTTCGAAGAGAAAAGAGAAGATTTTGTACAATGGTAGTTTAAAATAAGTCCGGTTTGATTCCCATTCTTTTTTTAAGTCTTTTTTCTATAGAATCATTTTTAACCACGCATTCATCACAATAATATATTTTGTACTTATATCCAAATCTTTTTTCCTACTTTTTAACCACACGTTCTCCTAAAACGCTGTTCAACTCTTCTTCTTCTTCTTTTTTTTTTTTTGAAGAATGTGACGCAGTGAAGATGGGAGGCTAGATCAGATATCGTTCTGATTAACGAAATTAGTCTAGATATCGTTCTAGAAGACAAAAGAACAAAACGATTTCTGGAATTCATGCAATATTATTCATTGAGTTCTATGGAAATCACTAAAAGGCCTTTATATAGGCATTATAAGAATCCCTAAAAACAGAAAATATCAAAATGCGCCAAAATTAGCAGAAAATCAAAAAGGATTATACTAAAAATAACGATTTAAAGGCTTAAATGAAGGAATTTGGCTAAATTCCAGAGATATCGGGCTTTACGTCGAATTCAATTTTCTAGCTGTTTCCAATCAAACTACCAAATTTCAGTTCATTTCGACACCATTACGATAAATGACTAAAATACCCTCTGGAACAATGCGGGCTAGACCCATCCTACATCAGAATGACCACCAAACATAGCTAAAATTTAAAGTTTTCTACTATTTTTAAAAAGGAATTGTACCTTGAAATTGCATGTGCATGGGTTATAAAGTTGCTCGAATTAAAAGTCAAATGTCGATCCATAGTTGACTATTATGAATCAACCCAATATCAAGAACGTTTTAATATTACTTGTTGAAAAATCAGCCAAATAATTAAAGACGAAAAATATGGACAATCTAAAATTTAATGGATCACACAACAATCAAGAAAAATTATGGAATATGAGAATTTATTATACCAAGAAACAACCAATTGTCTTACAAGATTTTGATCATCTCAATCTAATATAAACAATCTTCTCTTGTTTCTAATGTATATACAAAGATCTAATTGCTGTAATCTCTTTTGAGTTTTGCTTTTTTCTTCTTTACAAGTGTCAATGTCTTATTGAGTATTTATAGAAACCAAATCCTTGCCCCGTTCAGGGGTGCCGGCGCCCCTTGCCCGACACTGCTAATTTTTTTTTCTTCTTTTCGTCCCAAGGTATTTTATTTCATCTCCAAGTCTTTAATTCAATCAAACTCTCAAAACACCATGAAATTTGATTCCAATCAAACCGTACTTCTAAACCAAGATTAAACAAGCTTCTTTCATACAACAAACTTCTAAATCACATAGCATTTTTGTTACAAAACCTAACATTGACATTATTAAAGTAAATGTAATTAGCTTGGCGCATAGAAATAGAATTAATATGGTTTTAAGTTTCTACCAAAATAGTTGTTTTCCATTGGGTTTCAAATGTTAAAATCTTCCCAAACATTGCATATTTGTTATTTTCACAAGAACACGGTTTGTACAAATCCGGGCAAAAACTAGAGAAATTTCGATTGAATTGCACGACTATATTTCTTCACCTCATTATCTTTTGTATATCATTCCAATTTTATCGAAAAAAAAAAAAAACCAAAATCATGCATAAATTGTGTTTGACAAAAACTTTAAATGGACACTGAAAGTGAAAATTTAAGAATATATAAGATATTAATATTGCATTGATTTCCATTCAAGAAAAGCTGTGTACAGTGCATGAAATTTCTAACCAGACAGATTCACCACAAACCCCAAAACAAAAACTTACCAAAGGTTAATTTTCTTGTTAACACAACAAAAGCCCATAATTTTTTTTTCTGTTTTTTGGGATTTTTTGTAATCTTAATAGAGTATTAATAACTGCCAATCAGAGAAAACTAATTGATAACACACCAGTCCACCAAAACATTTGACAACTGCACACTTCCTTCAAGAAATCCTAGGAATAGCTTTGCACACCAATGGCTGCTTCATTTCCAATGACAAGTTGAGGCATTCGGCTAAGTCGACTCCATTATCCGAAGCCACCCACTGGAACTTCTGAAGCAATTGTGCTAGCCAGAGATGGACAGTAGAAAGGCCCATCGTCTTACCGGGGCAAACCCTCCTCCCGGAACCAAAAGGTGCCAACCTAAGATCAGTCCCCATGATGGAAAAATCCTCATCAAGAAATCTTTGGGGGCGAAAAGCATTTGGCTCGGACCAGACCTTTTGGTCGTGCGTTATGGCCCACATATTAACCATGGCCGTAGTGCCAGCTGGGATGAAGTGGTGTCCTACATAAGTATCGTGAATTGCAAGACGGGCCCACGAGAGGAGGGGACCAGGAGGGTGCACCCTGAGGGTTTCCTTCACAATAGCTAGAAGATAGGGCAGTTTAGGGAGATCAGAATCAGTCACTGTTCTATTAGTCCCAACAATAGTATCAAGTTCAAATTGAGCCCTGGCTTGAATATCAGGATGAAGAACCATTCTAGCCAGTATCCATTCCAAAAGAATGGCCACAGTATCAGTCCCTCTGAAAATCATTTCCTGTAATAAAAAAAGTATTCGTGCTTAATTAGTAAGCTCAACTAAATAATCAAGACACAACATGAGATGGGGATGACAAAGCTTTTGATAAAATTTTAACAGATTTTCATAAAATTTGATGAAATGTGTGATTGAATTAAAAAGTGTGGATCACACGATATACGTGATTAAAGTTGATTGTTGACTCCTACCAAACTTTTTAACCACTTTTTGTGATGCACTAAAAATTATACGAACGCATGCATTCATGTGAAAACATAAAATCAAAAAAAATACCCAAAGAACAGCAACCATGTCTGAATCAGACAGCATGTTTTCCTTCTCCAAATCAAGCAAAACGTGAACAAAATCATCGGAATCTGCTAAACTTCTATTTTCTGTCCTCTTCAATCTGTGTTCTTCAATGATATTCTCTACAAAGATGTTAACTTTAGCTACTAAATTTCTGCATCTTTTTCTCAGTCCTTGCAAATCAAGCCAGCCAAGAATAGGAAAATGATCAGTCCAGTTGAATTTCCCAAGCAATTCATAGCCTTCAGTCACTAAACTCTCGAGCAAGGCTCCATCTTGATCATTTTCAGCGTTGAATTCATAGCACTTTCCAAAAACAGTCATCATCACATTGTTTAAGGACCCAAAATGAAGAGTCTTTTTCACCTCGACATGGTTATTTTTCTCCATGGAAAGCTCGATTTGGTTCACCATTTTGAGGCCGATTTCATTCCTGATGTTACCAAAACAGGCTATTCTTTTGGGACAAAACAAATGGGTAGCTGAAATTCTCCTCAAATTTCTCCAGTACATTCCATATGGAGCAAAACCCATTGCTCTGTGGAACAGAAGCTCATAGGCAGACTCTTTAACAGGCCTATCAGCAAAAGCAGAACTGTTCAAAATCTCCTTGGCTGTCTCAGTATGGCTTGAGATGATGAAACGTGTGAACCCAACAGAGAAAGCCATTAAACGAGTAGCCTTAAACCTCAGAGCAATCTTCGACAGAACTCGATGAGTAAGAGAGCCAGTGAAGGCGAAAACCAATCCCAGAACCGGCAGACCAGAGGGGCCCGGAATGGCGGCTCTGGCTCGAGCTCGGACCTTCGAAATCGCCCATGCAAGTCCACCAGGGGTCAGCCAGAAGGAAAACAGAGCAAGAAACACAAGAAAACACATCAAAGCCTCAAAGCTCAATCCGGTTGAGGAATAACCAGTTGATGGAACAAGTAGAAAACTGTACTCAGACGCCATTTTTTAAAATTTTCGGTTCGTATTAGAGTTTTAATGGCTGCAAATTGAGAGTTTTTTTTTCGTAGTTATTTGGCAGTTTAGAGAGTGAAATAGAGAGTGTAAGTTGAGGGTAGTGAAGAGACGAGGAGTGAGTGGGAGCATTTATATAGAGGAGGATTAAGGGCAGTTTGGCTTGGCATCTCATCAGTCAGAAGGAGTTTTGAGACTGAAAAACTGCTTTTGAACTTATTTAATTAGGACCCTTTTGATATGATTTTTGAAAAGTCAAAATGAGGTCTTAAGACTCAAAAACTGCTTTTGAATCTGTTTGGCTAATTTTGTGAAAGTGTTTCTTCTAGTTAGAAGAGGTTTTTTAAAGCACTTCCGGAATAGAAAACTCTTTTAAAAATTAGTTTTCAACAAAAAAATTAAGATAACTTCCTCCAAAAACTTTTGTACATGAAGCAAAATAAAAAACATAAGTTATGTCAAACGGTAATTTTATGAAAAAAAAAAAAAGCTACTTCGAGCTAAAAGAGATTTGAAGGAAGTTGGTCTAATGTATTTTCATCTAGAAGCACTTCTGGAACATGAAACTCTTTTAAAATTAGTTTTCAAACAAAAATTAAGATAATTTTTTCGAAAAACTCTTCTATATATAGCAAAAACAAGAGTCATACCAAACGAACTCTAAGAAGAATTAGCAACCTTGGTTAAATTCTTAACCCATTTTTTATTATGATTAAATTTGAGAGTTTATCAAGTATTTTGTAATTTATATTACCTCCTCTCACATAATGCGCGGGGCCCGCGTGCATTTAAAAATTTCGACAATGTGGTCAACATCCCCATTGTAAGTAGTAGGTAAAAGATTCGGTAAAAAAAATTCAGTACATGTAACATGATTCATCTTATTAGCTACTACGGACAAATATGTCATTACACTCTATTAGAGCAAAGCACACTCTAAAACCGAAGCTGAAGTAATTGAAACTAGAGATGGGAGCACAAGCTGAAGCTGGAGCTAGAATTGAACTGGAACAAACTTAGTTAAGTTGGAGCATGCACACGATTGTTGTTAGTTGGGATGTTATATCAGTTAATAGTTAAAATAGTTAGTGAATGGTTTGTTGGTTGATGTATAAGCAACTAGCATAACTAAATCCTTAGGCTATCGTATTATAAATACACAACTGATGTACAGATTGATGATTGAACAAGAATGAATGAAATAGAGTTCATTTCATTTTCTTCTTAGCTTTAATATGGTATCAGAGCAATTATAGTTCTGCATATTCATTCTGTATTCATTCGTTTATTCCATCTATTGTTGAATCTAGCATCTGAAATCAAATGGAATCACGTCAATTGGAAGAGCTAAGAACGACAGTAAACATATCATCAATTGATGATCCTTCAAGTCCATTTTTTCTTCATCCCTCCGATGGTCCGGCTTGATGTTGGTGTCACAGCAGCTCACTGGAGATAATTATGCCTCCTAGAGTCATGCCATGACCATTGCGTTATCCAAGAAAAACAAACTTGGATTCATAGATGGATCCATAATTAAACCCGACGGTGCGAATTCTGAATTGCTCAACTCATGGATTAAAAATAACAATATTGTTATTTCATGGATTTTGAACTTAGTATCAAAAGAGATTTTTGCAAGTATGATATATGCTGTAACAGCATACGAGATCTGAAGTGATTTAAAGGACAGGTTCCAGCAGAAGAATGGACCGCGTGTGTTCCAATTAAGAAGAAACTTGATGAATCTGGTTCAAGATCAAGATAGTGTAAGTGATTGTTTGGTAGAGATTTTTGGGAGAAAAATTGATTTTTGAATAGTGATATAATGGGAAATGTGTTGTTGAAAAAAAAGAAAAAATTATTGATGTGATGAAAAATATTATTTTATTTTGAAAACTGTGTAGTTGAAAATGAGAATTGATTTACTGTAGAATTTGAGAATAAAAAACAAACAAGCCCTAAGTGTATTACACTAAGATCAAAACCATATGGAGGAACTGAGCAACTATCGGCCTACATGCAACTGTGAAAAATGTACATGTGGTGGTGTGAAGGAGTTAAATAATTACTATCAAATTGAGTATACTATGTCGTTTCAAATGGGATTACACGAATCTTTCTCACAAATCACAGGACAGTATTACTGATGGATCTATTACCTCAAATGAACAAGTTTTCACATTAGTTTCTCAAGAAAAAAATTAGAGGAAATTGGTAATCAGATGACATCTGGAAATTATCCAAATGAACCTCTGCATTTGCCTTTAAGACAGACAATAGGAAGACTGGAACATATAACAGTGCTTCAAGATTTGGCAATAATGGAGGAGATAGAAATAAGGAAATGCCTTATTGTACTCATTGCAACTTACATGGACATTCTACTGATACACGTTACAAGTTACATGGCTATCCACCAAGTTATAAGTATAGATCAAAAGACAATTCTCAAAGTTATTCTAGTACTAGTGAGGTCAATCAGATTTTTGTAAATGCATTAATCTCTCAAAATGAAAATGGATAGCACATTCAACAAGCTAGAGTTAGAAGCTTTGTTCAAAATCTAAATCCAAATCAATACCAGCAATTGATGTCCATGCTATCATCTCATCTAGCTTCAAGCTCTGTCGCAGGAACATCTGATCATCATGACAACAATGCAATATCATATGCTACAGGTATATGTTATTCCATATCAAAAAGTCCTACATTCTCATCCAAGAACATATGGATAGTGGATTGTAGTGCAACCAGACATGTATCTTCTGTTGCTTTTGCATTTATGTCAGTGAGGAAACTGGATAATACCACAGTCACTCGGCTGAATAACACACAAATACCTGTTAAACTATGTGGTGAACTTAGACTAAATCCTGATCTCGTACTGCATGGTATCCTATTTGTACATCAATTCAAGTATAACCTATTATCTGTTAGTGCTCTAGCACAAGATCTCATCTCATTGTTGGTTTATCTCATGATCATTCCATCATCCAGGAAACCATAACCAAGAAGTTGATTGGCAAGGGTAATAGGCTGCAAGACTTGTATGTTCTTGACATCAAAGATTTGAGTTCGACTTCTGAAGATGAATTTGTATCTAATACTCTTGTAAACAATGTATTTGTCCAACTATGGCACAATAGACTAGGACATTTATTTTTTTATAAAGTTAGAATACTTGAAAAATAAAATTTCTTGTGATACTTCAAAATTGAATAAACGTTGTCCATGTTATATTTACCCTCTTGCTAAACAAAAAAGGATATCTTTTAAGTCAAACAATCATTTCTCAAGAAATACATTTGATCAAGTGTATTGTGATAATTGGGGGACATACCAAGCTACATCATACACATGACACAAATTCTTTTTAACATTGGTGGATGATTGTTCACGATTCATTTGGCTATATTTGTTGAAGCAAAAATTAGATGCTGTTAATATGATACCTCGTTTCTACAATATGATTGAAACACAATTCAATGCCATAATAAAGGTTTTTCGATCTGACAATGCTCTTGAATTGATGTTCAAAGATTTCTTTAATATGAAAGGCATGCTACATCAATTCACTTGTGTAGAAAGGCCTCGATAAAATTCGGTGGTGGAATGTGAGCACAACATCTCTTGAATGTTGCAAGGGCATTATATTTTCAGTCAAGATTTCCTATAAAGTTCTAATCAGAATGTGTGTTGGGAGCTACCTTTTTATCAATAAAATACCATCCCCAATCTTAGATCACAATACACCATACGAAGTTCTTTAAGGAGTCTGTAGATTACTCCTTAATGAAGGTATTTGGATGCTTAGATTTTGCTTCTACATTGATTGCTTATAGAAGTAAATTTCAGCCAAGAGCTATGATGTATGTGTTTTTGGGATATCCTTCTGGTGTCAAAGGATATAAGCTATACGATGTAGTTTCAAAATAGGTTTTCTTATCACGAGATGTGATGTTTCATGAAGATATCTTTCCATTTCATGTAGTGTTAGAGGAAAATCATCTAATTGATCCTTTTCCTGATCTAGTATTGCCAACATCTTCATTGTCTATTCATCAAGAACCATCTGATGCAGTTCTTGAGGAAAATCATGAGCAGCAGGTACCAACAATGAAATCATGACTTTCATCTCCAACTGAGCCAATAACACATGATGATGAACGTATAGTTGAACAATAATGTGACTCAAAACATTGAAGTTAAAAGATCACAGAGGATAACTTGACCTCCCACATATATAAAGGATTTCTATTGCAATTTGATGGCTCAAAGTTCATAATCATACTCTCAGATACCTTATCATATTGGTCAACTTGTGTCTTATGATAAGTTGATGTTTACATACAAAAATATGGTCCTAAACATCTCAGCTCATCATGAACCGCAATTTTTCCATCAGGCAGTGAAAGATCATCAGCGTCGTGAAGCCATGAAACTTGAATTAGATGCTATGGACCAAAATCGGACACGATCAGTGGTTACTTTGCTGAATGGAAAACATTCTGTTGGGTGTCAGTGGATATACAAAATCAAGTACCTATCAAATGGTAATATTGAAAGATATAAAGCACGTTTGGTTGCAAAATGTTACACATAGCAGGAAGAGCTGGATTACTTCGATACTTTCTCTCATGTGGCAAAAATTGTGACTGTAAAACTGCTGTTAGCACTGGTAGCTATAAAAGTAGTACTTGGTACAATTATATGTCAACAACGCATTTTTAAATAGAGAATTATTTGAGGAAGTGTACATGGATTTACCACTTGGTTATCAGACAACCAAAACTTCCAAACAGGGGGAGAGGTTGGTTTGCAAACTTCCCAAGTCCATTTATGGACTCAAGCAAGCATCACGCTAATGGAACTCTAAATTTTCTCAAGCACTGATTAACTTTGGATTCACTCAATCAAAAGTTGAATACTTATTATTCATCAAAGGATAGGGAGATCGATTCATTGCCTTATTAGTTTATGTGGATGACATAATCATCACTGGACCAAATATACAAGCTATCAATTCCTTGAAAGATTTCTTACATTCTCAATTCAAATTAAAGGATTGGAGGAACTTAAGGTATTTTTTGGGAATTGAAGTAGCTCGGTCGAAATCTGGCATTGTGATATCACAAAGAAATTATGCTTTATAAGTGCTTGAAGATACAAGTTACTTGAGTTGCAAACCAGTAAATACTCCTATGGATCCAAAATTACCTTTGAGTTTACATGAGGGTGATCTTCTGCTAGATGCTTCTCAATACAAAAGATTAATTGGACAGCTACTCTACTTGACAATATCACATCTAGACATCACATATACAATTCACTAACTTAGCCAATTTTTATCCCAGCCCAGGTTGCCACATCTTAAAGCAACACATCATTTGCTTAGATATTTGAAGAATAATCTAGGTCAAGGTATCTTCTATCCAGCAACAAGTATAATTTGTGGTTCAGACTTCAAATTAAAGGCCTTCTCAGATGCTGACTGGGGTTCTTGTGTTGACATAAGAAAATCAACAACATGATTTTGTATCTTCATTGGAGATTCTATGATATCTTGGAAATCAAAAGGACAAACAAATGTATCTAGATCATCAGCTGAACCTGAATATCGAGTTGTTGCTGCTACAATCAGTGAAATTATTTGGATAAATTAACTGCTTAAGGACTTCTAGATAAATATAGCATTTCCAGCCAACCTCTTTTGTGATAATCAAGTAGCAATTCAGATTGCCTCCAACCCCATATTCCACGAACGTACCAAACACATCGAGATTGACTGTCATTTCATACTGGAAAAGGTTGTTGCCAGAGTAATCAAATTGTTCCCTATTCGAACACAACACCAGATTGCTAATGCATTCACCAAGCCACTTCATGCATCCGTACTTAACCCGTTATTATCCAAGATGTCTGTAAAGAATCTTTGCATCACATCTTGAGGAGGAATATTAGAGCAAAGCACACTCTGAAGCTAAAGTAATTGAAGCTAGAGCTGGGAGCACAAGCTGAAGTTGGAGCTAGAATTGAACTGGAACTGAATTAGTTGAGTTGGAGCCTACACACGATTGTTGTTAGTTGGGATGTTATATCAGTTAATAGTTAAAATAGTTAGTTAGTTAGCTAGTGAATGGTTAGTTGGTTGATGTATAAACAGCTGGCATAACTAAATCCTTAGGCTTTTGTATTATAAATACACAACAGATGTACAGATTGATAATTGAACGAGAATGAATGAAACAGAATTCATTTCATTTTCTTCTTAGCTTTAATACACTCCTCTCTTACGATGGAATATTCATCTACGATATAGCATCCCGTAGATTTGATAGATTTGATCACATTGTACAAAATAAATCACAAAATTTACTGTATCACTCTTTTCCTATATGTCTAGTATTGTGCATTTAACACGACGGTCATTTCATTATCGCATGATTGATAAGACATACTGAATATTACTTAATGCATTGTCTAATCTTATCAAATCTACAAAGTCAGATATTTCTTTAATGTGCAAATATAGCGTTAAGTTCTTCCCTACGATGGATTACTCATGTTTGGTAAGATTTACTAAACATTTTGTTACAAAAGTACAAGATAAATTATAAATTCCATCACAATACTCTTTTCCCATTCTACTAGTAATATGAACTCAAACATGACAGTCATTCCATCATCGCATGTTTGGTAAAACGTATTAAATATTATGTGCATCTTATCAGGTCTGACAAGATCATGCTTACGAGGATTTATCTTTAATATCTAAACGATATTTCCTTCTAATTATTCTGACAGAAAATATAAAATGGGTATTGAAGAAATGTTTATTTTACAAATATGTAAAATTGAATAGGATAATGATTTGCTTACTTATATGTGAAAGCTGATAATCGAACAATTATTTTTGTCTCATGTCTTATGTGACAAAATATGTCGATAGTTCGTGTATTAAATACTAATTCAAAGGGCGTTACTAGTGCATGGATTTCCACTCTTGTATGCATATTCTTTGCCAAAGGTAAAAAATAAATAAATAAAATAAAATTGGCGGCTGGGCTTCAACCTAAAGGTCGTGTTGGGCCTCACATTTTAGGAAGAAAAATGTGCATCGTATCAAATCGTCCTGGATTTGTCTTTGAAATCTAAATGATATTTTCTCTTCTAGTTATTTTTGTAGAAAATTCAAAACGGGACCAAGCCTCATTGTTTGGTTATTTCTTTATAATGCTTTATTTGATGATCTTTTCTTAATCTGTGCCTAACAAAAACCCATAAATAATTCACTTTCTTAATCAAAAGAAACAAAAAATATATGTGGAGTAATTAATGCCACTTATTTCTCGTGTACAATCAAGTGTACTAGATACCATTAGTCGCCAAATCATTTTCAAAGACATTGCTTAGTGTTATTTTGTATGGACTCGTTTCAACCTGCAGGCTTTGTTGGGCCTCAAACATTAAGAAGGAAAACTTGCATCGCGTCAAATCAAGACAAGTATGTGTTAAGGAGATTCATCTTTGACACCTAAAACGGTATTTATTCTTATTTTGATAGAAAATACAAGAAGTGACCTATGTCTTGGTCTGGCTGTTTCTTTATAATGTTTTTATTCGACTATCATTTCTTATTCTAAGGTCAACCTTTTTTCAAACCTATAAAAAATTCATTTCCTAATTGAAGAATAATCAAAAAATTCAAATATAGAGCAATTAATGACACTTAATTAGGTAGGGAGCAATGCTATTTGTACAAAATTGGATTATAAAATGGTTGACAAAATATGTGTTGGCAAGATTTGGGCCAATGATTTAAAAAACAGTTTTTGAAATCATTGGTCCGATCTTGCCAACACATATGTTGTCAACCATTTTTGTAACCCAATTTTGTACAATTAGGTTAACTCTTAGGTATGTAATCATGTGATTTTTTTGGTTGTTTTTCTAAGACATCGTTAATTTTTTGATATAGTTTAATGCAAGATATAAGAATAGTAGGGAAAATATAAGAATTAAAAAAATAAAAGCTAGAATACCAAAAAAATTAGCAGAAATTTAACTCAAGACTACTATGATTTTTATTTTATTTTTACGTTACAAATAAAAAAAAAATTGCTTGTTTTATTGTAAGGCGATGAATTATTGTAAAAATAAATACCTCTAATAAAATAGCATAAATACCTTTACTATTTGTGAAAACTGCACTAAAAGACCCTTACTTATCGCTAGGGTAGCAAGTTGGTAACATTTAAAATAAGCAAATTAACCCTCATTGATGAAAACTTTTAAATCTTTGTTAAATTGTCGCTTGAACCATTTTCTAGAGCTAAATTTTGCTTCTCAACATGTATAGATGTCAAAAGTTTTGAAGTGAGGCCTATTTCCATTGTAATAGCGTGACGATTTAAAAGAGTTAAACGGTTTCTATCATAAGAGACTTGTTGGGAAATTGTATTTATAATTCGCTTATTTTTTTAATGGTAATGGACAATCTTGCTACTTGAATACTATGTCGATGACCAATGTTGCATTTTCCCTTCCTAATTTAATAGTGGTACTTAAATTATTTAAAACAATTTAAAATTTCATTTATCTGATAAAATTAAATTATCGAATAACATCAACATATATTAGTAATAAATATGCTTAGTATATACTATAATGATTAAATCAATCTCAAAGGAACCTACATTAGATTATTTGTTGTATATAGAGGTGCAAACGCGGCCTTGACATGCATAGATCTCCACCATCGCGATTGGTTCTTATGTATACTTATTCGTTCTTGAAAATAATAACAAAACTAAAAATGTAAAAATTATTGGCTCGACTCAACCTACAGCTCATGTTTGGCCCCACGTGTTAAGAAGAATAATGTGCACATACCATGTTCGGATAAGATCATTCTATGAAGATTCGTCTTTGACATCTAAACGATGTTTCCTCTTCTATGGAAAATACAAAATGGGGCAAAGCCTTGGTCTGGTTATTTATTTATAATGCCTTATTTGATATCTTTTATTTGTCTAGGTTAACTTCTTTCAAACCTATAAAAATATCATTTACTAATTAAAGAAAACATCAGAATCATGTGCCCAATCTAATCCTTCCCTCAAAATCTTCAAGTAGAAGTTGAGAATTTGACACGATAGTCAAATTATGGAAGGTAAAGTTCGTACAAACTTAAACGTTATTTATGCATAATGTTGTTCAATATCATTCTAATTGTCATAATGTGATAAACTCAATTAAAGGTGGAATTATATGATTTATTTAATTGTGTCTATCGTTTAAAACCACTTAGATCGATGTTGTAACACCGACGATGCTAAATAAAATTATTTTTATTTATACAATAATTTAATATTCCATGGTAGAAGCCATCCTAATTCCTAACAGTCGGTTGAAACTCCTTTTATTAACATTGCAATAAAACCATTCAATATATTAAAAATAGAATAATGTTACTCCCTCCGTCCCAATTATATAGTATGAGTTTCCTTTTTCTCTTGTCCCAAATATATAGGCTTGTTTTCTAATATAGAATATTTTGTTGTGTTCATTTACCAATATACCCTTATTAAATTTTTCACACTTAATATGCCAACTTCTTGAAATCATTCAAATACACACATTTCTCACTTTTTCGAAATATGGAACAACTCTCATTTCTTCTTTTTCTTCAAATTCTTTATTAGTTCCAACAATTTTACATACTGAAAATTAAATCGGGGTAAACTATGAAAGATTTTGGCAAAAATTAATTTTTCAATGACATTAAAAAAACTTTCTTAATCCATGTGAAAAATAAAACAAGCATATATAATAGGGACGGTTAGAGTATATAACATTAGTGATATTAGAGCGCCAATTTAGGTGGCTACAATTTATAACTTTAATTAAATGAGTCATGTGACTATCATTTAAAGTTATATAATTGTTATTAAAAATAATTTTTATAATAAAGATAAAGTTAAATAATAATAAATCAACATAAAATAATAATTTTCACAGACGGTTGTTGGTTTGGGTGTTGTGGTTGGATGCAGTGGTTGGGTCGCGACACTGCTGTGGTTGTTGTGGCAATGGTAAGGCTGCGATTTTTTGATGTGGGGAGTTTCGTTGTCGTTGGGCTGCGACGCTGCAGTGGTGGCTATGGTAGCGCTTGGGTCACGATTTTTTTGTTGTGGCGGTTGGATCGCGATTTTGCGGTGGTGGTCTTTCTGGTGGTGATTTTGGGTGTGGCGGTGGGGGTATTTCTGGTGGCAATTTTTCAATGGTTGGGTCGTGATTTTAGCTGTAGCGGTGGGGGTTTCTAACGACAATTTTGGTGGTGGTGGTGGTGGTGCAATGGTAGTTGGGTCGCGATGGTGCAGTGGTGGGTTCCGGTGGTATAATGGTGGTCACGATAGTGCACTGGTGGTGAAGTGGTGGTCGGGTGTGGTGATGGTTGTCGGTAGTTGAAAACAACAAAAACATATTTTGAAAATTTTGGTCAAGTTATAACTGAAAATACCAAAAACGACAAATTTGTCGTTTTGGGTTTTCTTTGTAAATTTTCAACCTGTTTTCAAAAACGCATTTTTAAAAATATGAAAGAGCACGTCTTTTCACTATTTTGAAAAATCAAAAACAGAAAACGGCCCAAAAAGATCAAAGAGAACAGACCCTAATTTATTACATTAATGAGTAGTACCAACCGTTTTATTGTGACAATCAATGCAAATATTGAACAAGAATTTGACGCGTGGCTTTATTAATAAGTCCTTTGCATGCTTTATATTAATTACGTATAATAAATGAGGATGGTGGTGGCAAAGTGGCAGCTAGGGAAAAAGCCTGCGGTGGCAGATTGCGTTCGCCTCCTTCAGTAATTTATACTTCGTTTTTGGTGCGTCTTTATTTTTGTTAGATAATTGCCTCATTTAGTCAAAATTGGTGACTTAAAGGATAATTGACATTCTTTCTTCTTGGTTAAGATTTGAGACGTCAAAGAAAGAGGAGAATTTAGAATTGAAATCTCCATCTCCTTTCTTCCACCTCCTTTAGCCTCTATAAATAGATGTCTCTTCTCCTCTTTTAATTCTCTCATCCATAAGAGAAAAATTATTGCTTGGAAAGAAAAAAAAAGGTTCTAGGCTATTGAAGTTTTTTTCTTTGTAATACTTTGAGATTTGGTTGGTGAGTGAATTCTATATGATTGTAACAATTTTTCCTATAGTGAAAAAGCTTTGATGGTCCAATTGTGCATTATATATATATTTTTTTTTTTTGTTTGCTAATATTTTTCTGAACAACAAAAGATCTTGCGGGTAATAGGAAGAAAGGAAATTGGTGTAAATTTCCCAGTTTCCCAACAATTTTTCATGCAAATATTGGTAATTCTTGAAAATGCAAGTTACGTAACAGAATCGAACACATCTTAACACAATCACTTTGATGCATCTCATGTTGAGAAATATTTTAAGTGGGACAATCTTATATGCTCATGTTATATGATTGTTCATTTAAATTATGTCGTCTTGAATTTCAAACCATTTAGGTAACGACACTTCAAACAACAAGTTGGATCCAATCATGGATAGCGCTTGACGAATGACGGACAAATTTATTTATGTTTAGAATGGATTAAAACGTAAAAAAGTTACTTATGAAAAATTAAATGGGATTGAGGCAGCCCCTGGGCCAAGGGCTAAAGACCAAGGTTGTTCCTCCCTCTGCCTTGAACCTTCTCGACATTCGAGGTGTTGTGACTAGATTGATTCAATATTCGATCTATCGTGATTGGTTCAATTAAACGAACCACGTAACATTTCATTTAAGAAAATTTATTATTTAAAATCATACCGTTACCATCTAAATTAATACTTAACATCAATGATATTGAATAACATTACTTCAAAAAAAACTTTTGGCTAACCTAAAAGTCACCTCTCTACCAAATATTGCCCAATTTAAAATAGGGAAAAATGGTCTTTCCAATTTGACCAATTAGAATGATTAAAAAATAAACCAAAAAAAAAAAGAGAAAACTAATTAAAATCAAGAAACGAGGGGAAAAAAAATGGCAAGAGCTTTATCTTCTCCCAACCCTCCGTTGCTGTGATATATCATTGCCGTCGCCACTCACATTTTGCCCTTCATTAAATTGGACAAATTTTGGTGAAGGAGTTACTTTTGGGTCAATCGGCGATTTTTTGGTCAGAAACCATTAAAGGGTCCTCACACTACATTATAATTCAAAGGTTTGAGACTTTGGTTACAAAATTGAAAGGTTGGGGATGTCATGGCACTTTTTAAAAAGGTTTGGAACCTCTGATGCAATTTGCCCCAACTCCTTTTAATTAATTGATCTTTTAATATTGTCCAACTGTTTCGATGTTGTATGCTAGGTGACATGATATTAAATGATATATTCATTTAAATGAAATGTCATAATTCAATTAATTGATCATATAAGGTGTAGTAATCTATGCTAGATAGTATTGAAATGGTTGCGAGTTCATCTTATCTAGTACGGTGCTCCGGCTATTCCAATCAACGGTTGCTACTTGCAAAAAGAAGTCAGGACTTTCTCCCCCGTTGTATCTCCGGCGTGAGAATTAGTCACTGGTTTTAGAGAAATAAGGGAAAAGTATAGTGCGAATTTACGTAGTTTTGGGTTTTAAGAAGATTACTTTTCTCACCTTGAAGGTATTTATAGACGCTTGTCGTCGTGCACGCGTTGGGAGTTAGTGGTGTCACGTGTCCCACGTAGACCCCTCATTAACCCCACGTTTTAATGGAGTAAGTCCCGCAAAATGGTTGGTTGGGCCACGTTCACCATTGACCGGTTCCTGTTCAGCTCGTTGTCTTTGGTGTGGTTAAGTACGTCATTGAACTCGTTGCGGCAAATGGCTTATGTGAGCGCAGGGAGTCACATGGGGGTCGACGATTTCATGGGGGTGACAGCCTCATGGTGGTAGACAATCCCATGTAAACGTAAAGAGCCTTATGAGGGTCGACAGCCCACTAGGGGTCGACATCTTTATGGTGGTGGACATGTGAGTCAGCGGTTCCATGGGGTAGACGTGGAACATGTTTCGAATAACCAATGGCTCACGTGGTAAACCGTCAATTCCATCCTATAGCAAGTATTATCCAATACTTCGTAGTTTTTTTTACCAATTATTGTTATCCATTTTGTGCTTATAATTTGACTAGGAAAAAATTAGTCATTCTGTAAATCTGTAAATACTAATATACTATCGCATCATTTGAAAAAACTTTGCATATTAACAATGCTCCCGCAGAATTCAAGTTTTGATTTCGTCACTAAAAAAACAAAAGTCGAATACCTAGTTGGGCCCAAAATCCGATGGGTCTGGACGTATTATATCCATGCTTGGTCTAGAAAGCACAATAAAATGTAGTGGAAATTATATGGAGCCCTACTTTTCAAGATCCAAGTTCAAAAATCAGATTTTAAATTTTAATGTTCAAAAATCAGATATTTTATAGATAGATACAGATTTTTATATTTAATTAAATATTATAATTAATTATAATATACACAATTCACACAAAGCCATCAAATTGTTTCTCTCAGATCGCCTCTATTCTTCTCTCCACGCAACCCGTCGCCGCCACCTGGAAGAGAAGCTCCGACGCAACAACATCACCACCGGACGAGAATCTCCAGCGCAGATCTGAAGCAGAATTAAATAGATCTGAGGAGAAGACGCCGGAGCAATACTTCTTGAGATCACGCGATGGCAGTAACTTGCCCACCACCGTCGGCAGCAATCTGTGGTGCGCTATAGCGACTGTGATTATGCCGTGCGCCGCAGCGGCTACTCACGTCGATGACGACACATAGAGACTCTGATTTGGGGGGTGTGGTTTTGGATCTGATTTTAGGGGTGCTACTGCTATCGTTGCCATTTGATTTACTTGGTTGACAAATGCCTTCACACGCGACAAGCAATGGCTGGAAGGACGATCGTGGGTGCCGTCATCGAAGTTCTTTACGATGGCGGCTTTGTGGCTGCGAACCGCCCTCCGGAAGACCACTGCCTTGTTCGATTTCAAAACTTCACCATTTTTGTTGAGCTTTGTGTTTGTAGCAGCGTTGCTTCCACCGTCGCGCATTGGTATTTGGATGAAGGGAGTAGGAATTAGGGTTTGAGCGCCGGCAGGTGGTGGCAGCGACTGATTTGTGTTATTTGTGTGTGCTAATTTGTGTAATTTAACGGAACTGCCCTAGTCGTGACTTTGGGGATCAAATTTCGAGGCAATTGAGCAGCATTTATTTGAATTTGTGCAGCGACAGTCGTTTGAATCTGTGTTGTGTTTCGTGACCAACTAGGACTACATAATGGACTAATTGTGACCGCATAATGGATTAACTGTGACCTTAAAATTCGACAATTTGTTACTAAATATTAATCTGAGTCATATGCAAAAATATTTTGTAACATGTACTGTGATCATTTGAAAATAACCCGTGATCCTTATAAAAAAAAAAAATAACCCGTGATTATGAACAAAATCCTGATTTATGACTTGAGCCGTGCCTTGTGACCTTGACCTTGACTTGTGACCTGACTTTGACCTGAGTTGTCGGAATCGGAGCAGTCGTTGGAGAAGTATATATATATATATATATATATATATATATATATATATATATATATATATGTATTAAAATATCTGATTTTTAAAATGTGAAAGTTGTTTTGTTATTTTTGAAATAGGGTAAAGATAAAGTAGGAAAAATAAATTTTTCCCTAAAATGTATTTAGTCTTGGGATAGAGAATAATAAAAAAAATTTTAAAAAAATCAAAATTATTCAGGGTGTTACTTTACACCCACCTTCGTCCGGCCTGACCGTAGTCTGTGGCAGAGACGATGTCCACATCATATTTCTAAACCCATGAAGCCTATCAACCAAATTTATGGACCTGTAGAGGGGGTAGCTTCTGTTTTATTAGCTAACATATAAGTAAAATACAACTATAAACTACCAAATCTTACACGAAGCAATATTTTTATTCCAGTACCACGTCAAATTCCAAGCCTATGCAAGACTTCTTGGGGGCAAAATTCAAGGCAATCAAACTCGTGGTTGTAAACTTTTATCCTGTAACTAAGTGTCAATGGTGGGCACGACAAGAAAAGAGAGGAACTTATAATCACAAAGCTCAACATCGGTAAATTGAATACCCAGATTTGGACAAGAAAATGACTATATTACAATTCAGAATGACTCGAAAACTAAATGATGAAATCATTGTCTGCCCCAAACAGAAACAGGACTTAGACAAATAGTACATAGCAATTCCATCTTTTTAAAGACACGAGGCATTAGTTGCTGCCTCCACCAAACAAGTAGTCAAGGGAAGATCCTCCACCAGGTGCGGCATGGACTTTAGTAGAAGGTCGATCCTGTCAAAATAAAGGTTACCATTGTAAGCACAATACATTATGTAACCATGTACGAAGAACAGAAGGCTCGCTAATCACTGATTGGAGAAGTTATATGTTGTATCAAATCGATCAATCACTTGCAAGATGCTAAATCGTGGGAACAACATCGGTGTTTATTGCAAAATGGTAGACAAATGAGTTCGAGTAATATAAATGATAAGCACAAAACATTATGTAACCATGCATATCATGTTGTAAGTCCTGATACCGTCACTTCCACAAATCTGGTACACTAAGGCCTCGTTCGGGAGGGATTAAAAGCCAATTAAAATTGAAAATTATGGCCGTTATTGGGTCTCACTCGTCTAATAAAAGTCAACAATAACGGCTATATTTTCAATTTTAATCCGATTTTAATCCCTCCCATACAAGGCCTAAATCAGACATGCAATTGGCAGAAGTATATTTATCTGGAAAATGTAGATGTTGCAACAAGAGGAATCAACCCATAGGGGTGTCCAAAAGTCCCGAACCGAACCCGAACCAAACCGAATCGAGCGGTTTTTCATAAATTAAATACCCGAACGGGTACCCGAATCGAGAACCGATGGGTTTGGGTCGGGTCTCGGGTCTAGACCAAGAACCGAAGAACCGAATAAGAACCGAAACTAAATAATTTTTTTATTTTTTATAATGAATTAATTAAATTATTTTATTTTTTTCCATACAAATTAGCAAATTAATTAAATAAATCAGATTATTTCATAATTTTAATTTTAAAGTCCAAATCATTTTTAAAATCCATTAGCCCATTTTAATTTGAAGCAAATGAATATATTTTATGTAGTTTTGTTGTAATATTAATATCTATTTTTTGGTATTTGTATGCATTGAATTAATCTTATTGGGCGGCTAGTTATTTATATGTTTTTGAATTGGGCTACGTTAATTTGCAAAAGTTACGAATGAAATGTCATTAGTTGCATTTATATAGTGTTGCTGTAAATATTAAAAAATTTAATTATGGTATAGAACCGAACCGAACCGACCCGAACCGAACCGAACGGAACGGAACCGAACGGTTCCATAATTATATTTGGACCCCACGGGTCCATTTATTAAATACCCAAAAGTTTTGGGTCGGTTCGAGTCTCTTCAGAACCGAACCGAACCGACCCACGGACAGCCCTATCAACCCCTATGGTGCCAAAGTTTAGGACAACTGGAAATATGATGCAACACATGGACACGAAAATGTTAAAACAATCTTCCTTTGTTCTCTTTGCATGAATGTGTAAATCAGAGTGGGAATAGAAATTATGAATTTGCATGTAATGAATTCAGACTGTTCATTTAAATTTCATTTACTAAAGATCTATTTGAATAATGATCTTGATTTAAACCGAACCAATATGATGTTGAGAAATCCTTAACAAGCTTTCCATCAGTTTTCCACAAGATGTGTTCACTGTAGCCCAGGAACCCTTCAAAGACGTGCAATTATGTAAAATATGAACTAGGTACGAAAAGCAAATAAAAACGTCCATTTAATCAAAGAACATTCAAGCACAAGCAGCAGCTATGAAAATCACAGAAACAATATCATGTCCAATAAGTGAAAAACTAGTGACCAAACATCTCATTATGGATTAAACCTTAATCCTTTATGAGAATAATAAGAAACAAAAAGAAATAAAAGCACACAATGCAAACACACAAGCTTCTATGTCAATGTGAGAGCTGCTCTCACTTTATAGTTCCACTATAATGGTGACGAAGATTACAAGGTCTCATAACTCTTCCACACAAAATTTGTCCGTCTAAAATACTATATATAGTAAATATTTTAGGAATTATTATTGGTGTAATAGTAGAGTATGATTAGAGTTTACACAATCCATTCATTAGCATGGTACTCACCCAGTTTAACAATTGAACCGGCACTATCATGTACAAGCATAAATAAATGCATCCACAAAACACATCTTAATTTAGAACACAAATGACTAGCAGCTAACCATGATAGTATGATTAAAATCATAGTCATACCGTGAGGAAGTTGCCAGTGTTCTGGCCATTGGCTCGGTGATAGTTATTCTTTTGGTTTCCTGGAATGCCAGCCGGAATCTGCTTACTGACATCGGCAGGAGTCTTCTCTGATACCCCCTTGCTCACCACTGGAGCCAGGTTCTGAGCAGGAGCTTCCGCTGCAACAGGTTTTGGAGTTGGGGCTGGAGCTTCACCGTTTCCAAAAAGGTATCCAAGAGAACTCTGTCCTCCGCCGCTACTAACTCCACGACCCATTCTCTCTTAAACTTCTTAAATTCAACCCCCAACATTTATTATCAAATTGTTATATTTGGTTAAAAATCCACACAGTATAAAGAGAAAATAAAAAAAAAATACCTACTTCCATTGTAATCAGGAACAAGAATCTCCAAAAAATAAAATAAAAATTGGTTCGTGCGTATTGAGTTATAATAAGCAACTGGGAAAGAAATCACAAGTGAATCTCATTCAATTGGTTATTTAACTGTGTTGAATTATAAAAATAGTAAACTTTTTCTTCTTTACCCTTTTCTACTGCTTTATCCTACAGTAATTTCATTAAACAAAGTTACACTTAAGTCTGCATTTTCCAAAACCATCATAAAAATCAATTAATCACAAACGAAATTCAGACTAACAATAATCAGATTATTGAGTTATAATAAGCAAATGACAGACATCACAAGTGAATATTATTTAATTAGTTATTCCATTTTTTCACTACTCTCCTACAGTAATTTCACTAAACAAAATCATACTAAAGTGTGTGTTTTTTTAAAAAATTCAAATAAAATCAATTAATTTAATTAAAATCTAGACAAAGAATGATCTATACTTTCTATTATTAATTAGATCATAAGTGGCATTTAGGAATCAGAAATTAAAATAAAATTAAAATAACAGTAGAAACTCAGATCACTTTGAACTGAAGTAAGTTAAAGGAAATCACAGAGTAATGTCCCTATCAGTTATGTTTGAACATAACAATCAAAATCAAAATGTAGATCTGGAATCAAAATCAGCGAAAATCAACAGAACAAATAGAAAACAATTAATAAAATGTAAGAGAGAGATCGAATATATAAGTATACGCATAGGTATTCATATATATACTGAGAGATATAGATATACTTTATTGAGAGAAAAGACCTGTGTTCTTGGGGATCAGATCTGCTGAGGGGTAGAGATACTTCTGGGACTGCTATATTTTCGTGGGATAACGCATACAGTGAAAATACTCCATTTATTGTCAAAAAACGAAAAAGGAAAAAGAAAATAGTCCATTATGTTATTTTCATTGAATAATTGCACAAGGGGGTCCCAAACCTTTCAAAATAGTGCCATAAAATCCTACACTTTTCATTTTTTGCACTCATAGTCCCAAACTTTTAAATTAATATGCAGCTCTATATTTTCTTATTCAAAATAATTTATAAATAGAAGTAAAAAAAATTTAAATTAAAAATAGAGAAACAAAAAAATTAAAAAATATTTTTTTTTCCTTCCCAACCCAATCCTTTACCTGTCGCGCCACCGACTACTTCTGTTTTTGTCATTTCCCTCTCCATTTTTTTTTAGTATGAAAATTTATTGGTATGCATATCATGGCTAACTATTCTTTCTTCATCTATCATACTCGAAAACAGATATCATAGTCCTTCCACCTTTCGAATGGGTTTCAACATAGGAGAAAGATATATGTACAGAAAATAACTTACAGAAACCTTACAGAAAAAATTAATTTCCAAAAATACCCTCCATCCATAATTTACAACTAGAAGCCATCATAAGTATACAAAAACGCTAAATTAGCCCCAAAATATTTATGAGTGCAAAATTTATTCCGCTGACTCTGCGCACTCTGGTATAACTGGTATCAGAGCCATATTAGATCATGGAAATTGAAATAATTAAAAATAATTGGTACTATATACTAAGAGAAAAAGATGGTTTAAGTTATATGTTAGAACCTCTACCTAAGAAATTAAAAATATTGACATTAATTATAACAAAAGAGTTACCAATAAAAACAAGAAAACAAATATTAGAAAAACTAATATTGGGGTATATAAGAGATGAATATTTATACCAAAAGATAATGATAGAATTTGAAAAAGAAGAAGTAGAATTTTATTGCAAAGAAATGTATGAACTTGATAAATATTACGAATCTAAATATTATGAACCAAAAGTAATGATGAACATAATTGATGAAGAAGATATAATTGAAGAATTTTTGAAAAAGGTTGAAAAACATAAAAAACCTAGTTATCCTTACCTACCTAAAATTAGTACAAATGAAAGTTTTGAGGATATACATAAAAGATTAGAAAATCTTGAATATAATTTACAAATAGGAAATGCTCTTTTAGACAAAAAACTAGAAGGAAAAGATAGGATTATAATTAATCCACCCCAAGATTTTAGAAAAGATAAAGGAAAAAAATCATGAAATAAAACAATATATGATAACAGAAGTAGAAGAATTAGAACAAAAATTCTTAGAATCTACTGGTGAAGAGTACGAAGAATATAAAAGACAGTTAGAAAAATTAACTGAAAAAATGGAAAATACAAAAATGAATACTAATCCATCAACTAGTCAAAATATAAAAATAGAGTTCAGTAGTGATGAAGAGTATGAAAATTATCCTTATGGTACACCAATACCAAATAAGGAAGGTATTAACCAATATAGGAAAACACAGAAAAGATACACTGGAAATATAAGAAAACAATCCATTAAAGAAATAAACCCAATGAAATCTTACAATGAACCAATCCATACAACTGGAATATGGTTAGATCTAGATTGTGTAGATAAAAATAAGGCCATTGAAACATGGATAAAAAGTACAGACCTAGCTATACAATTTAACAAATGGGAAACATATACAAATTTTTGGATTTATAGAACATACTTTTAGAGGAATTGTATCCGACTGGTGGAGAAAGCTACCGTAAAATATAAAAAAGAATATTAAATATGGAGAAAATACAACTGAAGCAATAGATAATAGGAATGCCTTGAATGAGCAAAATATACAAGAAATTCTTAAAAGAATAGAAAGAATCCTGAGAACAGAATTCTTAGGAAATAGATTCACAATAGATGAAGAAACTAGAAAACAAGAAGAATATAATGAAGGAATGATAGCTATGGAAAATTTAAAAATATGTGATATGTGTGAACTAGAAAGATACACATGCAAGTTCGAAGAAATATATTATATATTAAACCAAGGAAATTATCAAGAAAATAAACCTATATTAAGGTCTTATTTTATGAAATTACCATTTCCATGGGGAATGAAATTATTAAAAGAATATGAAAAACTGTTACCTCTTGGAGAAGAGGATGGAGTGAATAAAGATAGTTTAGGATGTAGAATTGAATTTACAAAAAGAGTGATAAGCATATGGTGTAGAGAAGCTTTAGAAAATAAGAAAGCATATAAGATGAGAAGAAATTCTCTATGCTGTTATAAAGATATAGGTCAAATTGAACAATTTGGATGTTACAAGAAGAAATATAAGCCATATAAGAAGTACAAGAGAAAGTTCAAAAAATATAAGAAATTTAAGAAAAGATTTTTTAAACCTCATAAAAAATATTTTAAGAAAAAAGATTGGACTAAGAAGCCCAAACCTAAATATATCAAAAAATGTAGATGTTTTATTTGCAATGAAGAAGGACATATTGCTCCTCAATGTCCTAAAAAGAAAGATAAACAAAATATAAAAACTCTTAGGACCTATGAAGAATTTCAAAATGATAGTGATATAGAACCAATAGAAAATTTTGAAGAATTAAGTAGTGAATGCAGTAGCATTTATGAATTAGATACATCATCTTCAGAAGAAGACTCTGAAGAGATAGTATATATGAATCAGGAAATACAAGAAATAGATCATGAAATAGAGGTAGAAACAACTGAGGAAGTTGAAGATTCAAAGAGAATGTATAAATCAAGAAATTACCTTTGATGTTAAAAAATACAAAGGAATAACAAAGAAAATATTAGATTTACAAGAAAAAGATGTATTCCACCAAGGATTCTTAGGAATATTACCAAGAATAAACAAAACAATTGTAAGTATGAATTACAAAGAAATATCTGTTAACATAGAAGATACTATGGGAAAAGCAAGAATTCCTATAATTACAAAAGAATGGGTAAGACAAAAATTATCCAAAATTCCAGAAAATGTAAGAAGCAAACTAAAATGTATTGAGATAGGAGGAATCCAAATTATGGTAAAAGGATTCTTTAGAGAAGGTATGAATATACCAATAGAAATATATTGCATGGACAATAGAATCTTACAAGATCCTGTAGATGCTCTACTAGGAACTATTGTAGGAAATCTAGTCTATCAAAAGATAATATTCACAGTAAAAACCAAATTATGCGGTTTCACTGATTGATGAAAATATTGACCAAAGTTTCAATCTATATTATAGGATTGGAAACTTGAAAATGTTAAGAAAAAGTAAGGCTATAAGTATAAGCATAAAATCAATATTTCCTTTTAGTACTAGCCATCATAACAATTTAAGAAAAATAACTGATAATATTATCATACATAAAGATTTTGAGGAATTAGCCCAATATATACCTCCTAGAAAATACCAAGAACATGAAGTAATAATACCTCAACAAATAATGCTTGATTTTCATAAGCAAGCAAGAGAAATTAATTCTGAAGGAAAATTGATAAGGAGAAATAGTGTGAGTTTAGTAGGAGATGATCTTATTGCAAGATTTCCCTCCAGACAAGATCTTAAGATAAGTCAAGTTAAAAAACTCAGTATTGCTGAACCAACAAATTCACAATACTATATCAAAACAAGATATATTAATCAAGAAGGATACAAGAAAAATCTTCTTGTCCTTATAGATACTGGAGCGGAACAAAGTCATGTAAATGCTAAATTTGTTAGCCATTTACTAGATTTTGAATTAACAGAACCTTATATATTTAAAGATTATTTGGGAAATAATCTTGAAATTAAAAAATATGTTAAGTTCCCTCTCATATTCGTAGGAGAGGATCAGAAAGAACATAAAAATGAAATAATTCTATATAAAGATGAATCATATGGAATCAAACGTTCACCTATACTATTAGGAATGAACTTTCTTGAAAAATTTAGTCCCTATAAAATTTGTCAAGGATATTTAAAAATAACAATTGATGATAATCCAATCATCATATCAAGAATAGATGAAAATATGAAAACCTTGTTATCATGGAAAGAGTAATTAATACTAATCCTATGAGTCCATATATTGAAATTACACTCAATATAAAAGGAAACTGTAGAATTAAATTTCATGCTTATCTAGACACAGGAAGCACGATAAGTTTGTGTTTACCAAATGTACTACCAAATGAATACTGGAAATATGATTCAAAAAAGATTGTCACTGCTACAACAGCAGGAGGAAACAAAGTAATATACAGTAAATATGCTACACAAGTACCTTTTCTAATATCCTTTAGAGAAGTATTTGTTGACACAATATATATGTCATCTACAATTGGATGTGATATTTTATTAGGACAAAATTTCCTATTAAAATATGCACCATTTACATAATATGTAGATAGATATATGTTCACAACTCCTTGTGCACATAAAATATTTACACCTAAGATAACTAAAGCTGTTAGCATAGCACATACAAAAATTAGTCATCAGAGTTCCTCAACCCAGCGTGGTGGATGTTGGAATACGTAAAAATTAAACCAATTACAGTTTTAAAAATGACAACAGAAAATAAGTTAGAAAAATTGAAAAAAGAAATTTCTGAAACATATTCTGAAAATCCATTAGAAAAATGGAACACAGATAAGGTAAAAGCAAAAATAGAACTAATCAATCCAGACACTATAGTTAGAGTTAAGCCAATGAAATATAGTGTGGAAGATCAAAAAGAATTTAAGAATCAGATAAAAGAATTACTAGAAGCCAAATTGATTAGGCCTAGTAAAAGCCCACATAGTAGTCCAGCCTTTATGGTAAGAAAACATAGTGAGATAAAAAGAGGAAAAGCCAGAATGGTGATAAATTATAAAAAATTAAATGAAGTTACTAAATTTGACGGATATTACTTGCCTAATAAGGACACCCTTATTAAACAAGTACAAAACAAGAAGATATTTTCAAAATTTGATTGTAAGTCAGGTTTTTGGCAAATCATGCTTACAAAAGAAAGTAAACCATTGACTGCATTTAGTACTCCCAGTCCTTTAGGACAATATGAATGGAATGTAATGCCATTTGGATTGAAAAATGCACCACAGATATTTCAGAGAAGAATGGATGAGGTAATCAAACCAATTACTCACTTCTGTATTGCTTATGTTGATGATTTATTGATTCATTCAAATAATATAAATGAACATATTGAGCATCTTGAGAAATTTTGTTATATTATGAAAAAACATGGTATCACACTTTCTCAAAAGAAGGCAGAAATAGCCAAAACAGAAATGGAATTCTTAGGATTATTTATTAAAGAAGGAGAATTGCAATTGCAATCTCATATTGGTGAAAAACTTCAAGAATTTCCTGAAGAAATTAGAGATAAAAAACAGTTACAAAGCTTCCTTGGTATATTAAATTATGCTGAAGGATTTATTGAAAATTGTGCCAAGTTAAAAAATTATTTTCTTCCAAAATTAAGAAAGAATGTAATGTGGTCTTGGGAAGAACAAGATTGTGAAAATATAAGAAAAGTAAAAGAGGAATTAAGAGTTTTGCCTAAACTTGTAATTCCACAAGAAGAAGATTTCTTTATCCTTGAAACTGACGCATCAGATAATTACTGGGGTGCAGTATTAAAGATTAAAAAGAATCACAAAGAATATAAATGTACAAAGGATTGTTCTTGTCCTGAAATACTTGCAGGTTATACATCAGGAACATTCAAAGAAGTTGAAACAAGGTATGAAATGAACAGAAAAGAACTAATTGCTGTAAAGCGAGGAGTGCAGAAATATGAAGATTATCTATTACCAAAAAAGTTCTTAATTAGGACTGATAATACTCAAGTTAAAGCATTTTTGAAAAACAATGTTGATCCATCTATTGCCAATAGATATATTATTAGAATTCAAATTTGGTTTTCTTATTTCAAATTTGATATTGAGCATATAAAAGGAGAGGCTAACTTTCTTCCTGATTATCTTAGCAGGGATGGAGCTAGATCAACTAAGGACGAAAGTCCAAATACTTGAGATAAAAGTTTCCTATTTGGAAGCTCAAATTCAAAATATACAAGATAGTCTTCGAGACAAAAATATAGCCCTTGAGGCAGAAGTAACTTGTACCAAGTCTAGTATCCCTTCACAGGGACTTGTGAATACTAGCGCTCTACCCGAGGATAAAGGGAAAACAAAGAAGGTAATGGGAACCCCTTCACAGGAAAAATTTGAACCTATTACTAGTATCCAAGATATCAAAAATAGCAAAGGTAGCTCTTCACGGAGCCATACTTTACCGAAGCTAGATATTGAAAAAATTGATCCAAAAGAAATTGTCAAGATATGTCATGTGACAAAAATATCCAAGAAGGATAACTATGAAGAAATAATTTTCTTTATTGTTGTTTTCAATATACTATCCGATTGGTATCTTGAAGTGGGAAAGTGGATGAAAACTCTCCACTATGGAAGATACAACAAAATAAATTTTTATCCAGAAGCTCCACTAACCGGGTGAAAAAGCTGTTTTGAATTAGGAAATATACTCTGTATATATCCTAGCAAAGATCTCAAGGAGATAGCCCAACTTCCAGCCGACGTCAAGAAGGCCATTAAAAGGTATACTGAAGTTGTCAAAACTACAAACATATACATCAGATTCTACTCTGCAACAATGGAATGGGATCCAGAACTTCAAAATATGCAGCCAGCATTCCATGTTATCAAATTAGGGCTCACAAACCAACATTATTTACCAACCAGTCAAAAGGTTGTTAAAAATGGTTATCAAGATATCATTAATATGATGCCATATAGAAGAGCCAAAGGATACAAAGAAATATTTGAACACCTAACTCAGTTAATCACTGAGAAGGAAAAGATATGGGTTTATCCATCTGAGGAACATATAATCTACTCTAATGCCAGAATAGAGACAAAAGAGGAAGATATCTGTTATCTTGATCATTTATTATCAAAAATAATCTCTAATCAAGTTAGTGGATCTGAGAAGATGGAGAAAGAACTATGCAAATTACTTTGGGATTACAGTGATCACCATTGTGTACATTGTGTAGTAGAAGATATGAGCCAAGTCTCACTCGATGATGAAGAATTCCCTGCAGAATTCTTTGAATCAAGAATGGAGAAATAATTGATATAAGAAAGTGACCCTTTATCACTACTTTAATAAAGTTTCTTTATTAAAGAAAAACTGTGGTCACTCAAAGACAAAAGATAGTGGTTGAGATAATGACTTCCTACCATCTATTGAAGAAAAAAAAACACGAAATTGCTGTTGAAGATAAAGAAAAGTGGGTATAATAATAACTCTCCACCTACTTACCAGCTAAAAAGGAGGACAGCATCACTACCTAACAAAAGAAGATGGCAGACAAGAAATAAGGGAAGACAGCTGTGAAGATAAGATGGCTAACCACTTGAGGAAAAATCCTCTATATAAGAAGATGAAATCCAAAGACTAGAAGCATCTCTGGATCTTCCATCTCTCGAATTCTTAGCATCTCAAATCTCTCTCTAAATATCTGTATACACCACTTGTATTCAGAAAAAGAATTTAGATAGCTTTGGAGATAGGAAAGCTTGTAATAAGGTAATCACTTATGGAGTTCTAAACTTCATAAGGTGAGTACCAAAGGTATGTAAATATAGTAAGCAAGCATGTATTATTTTCAATCTTATGAATATCAAGATGAAGTTTTAATGGTTTAATAAAGTTTCTATGAAAGGATTTCGTTAAGTTTCTCATGATTCCTCGGCAGTACAAATAGAGATTTTAAAAGATTTTCAAAACATTGTTTTTGAATGGATGTTAGCCATGCCAAAGTACCCGTCTTTGATGTATGTTTTAGGGGAAAAAGGGCAGATTTCTAACAAAAATTTTGTAGCACCTTGTGTGTGAGTTATCTTTTAAAATCTTGTTCTAAGTAAGAACTTGTTCTGAAAAGAGTTTGAATAGAGGTGAAAACAGAGACTCTGAATTCTGTGAGATAGCGTCTGTGGCAACACGGCTAGTTCTCTAGAGTGAGAAATGCAACCTTAATTGAAAAACCTTTTGCGGAAGCAGTTGTGGACCCAAATGATTTCAAAAACATTTTAAATGTTCATCTGATTCAGAAGAATGATTGAATACATGCAAAGCTACTATAAGAACATACTGGAGGGAAAGCCTGTTTATTTCCATTGATTACTGTAAGTTATTTACATGCTTTTATTTACTTATGCTCTGATTATTATTATTAATCTTCATGAACACCCCACAAGCATCCACATCTAATGATGAATGTCTTAGATTATATTTAGATGATAAAGATATTTCATTTTTATTAAGTATAGTAGAAAAATCTGAAGATATAGTTCCTGTTGGACAAGAAAAGCTTAAAGAAATATATTCTGAAATAGATTACGCTTGTAAACATAATATAGGATTTGACCCTGTAGAAATTAGCAAAGAAATAAAGAAAATTGAAGATGTTATTGGAAAATACAAAGACATAGGAGAAGAAGTTTCAGAAGGAATAGTTTTTGGATATATAACTGAAAAAGACCAACCTAGAACTTTTGAAAAATTATCAAAATATAGAGAATATTTAGAACAATTTGAAAGATTAAAGAAATTACATATTGATCCTGATTAATTAATCAAGGAGAAAGAAAAGATATTAAAAGTTAAAAATCTCAGGATTAATAACCCAAATAAAAGAATTATAAGATATAGGGTAAAACTTGCAAATAAAGATAGGAAGGGTAAGATAGAACTTTTATAGAAATCAATTTTATATTATTTAAAAGCTTTGTGAGTATCTGGTAGACTTCTGGCAGAATTCTTCTGGTATTCTAGCATAGCCCTTCAACATATAGCCCATGTTTGAGCCACATTATTTTTTTTCATTCTCATTTTTCTACTCATTTTCAACCACATATTTTTCAATAAAATAATATTTTTCATCACATCAATAATTTTTCATTATTTTTCAACCAGACATTCTCCATCAATCTACTATTCCAAAATATATTCTTCCAAAATAATATGGCTCAAACATACCCTATAATTCGACTCTGGTGATCAAGTTAATTTATTGTTTGAGAGAGAAACTTGACAAGTGACAAGATAAATATAAGTGTTGGGCAATCTCTTACTACTTATATTACTGTCTTTAGTTTAGCTCTCATGATAGTTAAATGTTCAACTTACAATTGTTTAGTACAAGTATAATCTCATTCGTGTTATATAATTCTTTCTTTTTATGTTCCATTTACATGGATCTTGAAATCAATATTAATTTTGATCACTCTTTTGGAAAGTTTTTATCCACATTTAAAACAATTAATCCTTATTGGATAGTGTTTTGCTATCTTTCGTCGAATTTGTAACGTCACTCCTCGATACAATGTATTCTATCTTCTCTTGATCTTGCTCTTGTTACACCTCTTATGAAGAGGCTACAAATCTTTACTAACATGACTGCCGCTAAGAGAATTAGCAAGATCTACACCCCACATCACCCAGCATAATTGAAGTGTCGAGGTGAAGTGGTCCACGTGTATATCCGCACATGACCGAGGGCCAAAGTGATATGCCTCTAAAGGGTATACAACGAAGTGATAAGAGGTGGAATGACACTGCCAGAATACTATAGCGTCGCCTCGTCCATGTTAAATAAGGGATTAAATAAGATTCACACGATTGATTGATGTGAGATTTGTGTAGCTGACACAAAAAGATCTAGTCACAAAATCCACTCATTAGGGAGCATTAAATGCCCGCTACCTATGGACTGACTGATTGATATCTAGGGCTCGGCCAGTAGATGCGGCCACATGTCCCTCTATCCAACGGTCCCAAATTCACATATTTCTCTATACTAGACGCTGCACGTGGCAACCTTATAATATATATATATATATATATATATATATATATATATATATATATATATATATATATATATATAGTAAATGAATCATGTATAAATATTTGTCATTAGAATGAAGAAGTTGAATAGATGAAATGGGAACGGTATCAGGTTGAAGTATAGTGCTATATATGGTTTTATAACTTGAAAAATAGGTGAGTTAACTAAATTATCTAATACACACCATAATTGATCAACTAAAGATACATGTGCACATTAGTAACTTTCCTTATTCTAGCAGGATGTGATTATAAGAGAAGTTGGACATTACAAAAAGATAACAAAAGTTGGATATTTTCGACATCTGGTTGCATAATGACAATAGCACCATGGGTTCAAAACAAAAATACTATGAATTAGTTACATCACTGCATTCATTTTCAAAAAGGAAATTTCCTTGTTTAGCAGATTTTAGTTTTTACTCTTGGTTCCATCATTGCCTTTTTCAATTTTCTTCTTCGTTGGAGTGACCGTTTCAAGTGACTGAAGCAAGGATCTTTTTGCTGTTGGTGGTGTAAGAGTTTCATCATTAGACGAACATGAAGACAGATGACCCTTTCCTTTGTCATTGACTTCATTCTTTCCATTGATTACTGATGATATAGGATCCGGCATAAACATAACATTGTATTTGTACTGCGTTGAATCTGGCTCTCTTTGTACAGCATTTATATAAAAAAAATCTTGTCATTTTCTATTGCTGTACGTACGAAGTCAATAATGTCTGTGTCAACAGCCTGTTGAAGAAAGGAACCAGTAAGCATAATAATGTATATACTGCAAAATACAATATTATTTGTTTAATTTATGTACATACCGACAATGTGTGCTCCATTAAATTATGTGCAGTGCACATTAAGAATTTTTCAGCTGTCTCTCCAATAGTTGTTGCATTGATCGATCTAGTGGAGTCTTCTAACTCGAAGTACACCATTGCTCTGAAGAGAGATTATTATTTTTAATTAACTAATGCAAAGAAAGTAGGTAAATGGTGTAAGTGAAGATGTATATGAAGTATAATAATTTGTGGAGAACACAATGTAAATGTTTTGTTTTTTTTTTTCTAGTGTGGAAGAAAATAAATATTAGTTACCTTGGAATTGCTTATGCATCAGGACATTTACAGTAGCAGCATGGGTATACATCTCCGAAATTAGCATACAATTCTTTGTTGGAATTATTGCAACTCATGTACCAGAATGATTGAGGAATTTTTTTTATAGACGACTTTGCTTTAACCCAAAAGAATCGTTGATGTGTAAGAAAGTAGGTTTTTGTCGGTCTAAAGGAAAACATGTGCTCTTTGAAACAACGAAATTATAAGTAAGAAACGAAGGTTGTATGATAGTTGGGATTTGAAAGTTTTACCACACTGCAACTGTTGAATGTTTTTCAATTCTGTGAACTTGTCTTCTCTTGGAAGGGAGATCTTTGAAGGTGCTAACTTAAGGTAGGTTTTTTCAAGTATGATATGGTTTACTTTATCAACATTAGTTTGTACCCTGTTATTACAGAGTACGATAGGATTATTATTAACTTATGTTACAGAATAGGATAATAATTACGTAAAATACTAACCATGATTTGAAGTCATCAACAATTTGAAATGAAGCGTCAATGAAGAAAGAAGTATTAGCCTTTGTGGAAAGTGATAAACCTGTAAAAGAAAATATTGAGGACTGAAATGTACAGGGACTACAAGCACAAGGAAGCTTATGTATGTGAAAATATTTTGAACACAGGTTTTGTTAGTTAAAAAAATTGAATTGGATTCAAGTGGTGTTCTATGAAACATACAGAAGAATTCTTACCATTGAAAGATGAGACTTTGAGATGCTTAGTTATAATAACAGGCTGTTTTATCAGATTTTTCGAAATGTAGTTACATTCATTGTCAACAAAGTTTTCCCACATTGTGAGAAGAACTATTTGAAATCTACAATATATGATCTACATTACACTTCAAGCGGAAATAAATAACAAAGTATAAAATAAAAAAAAAAAAAGGAAGAAGCAAGTATAAAAGAAGGATAGAAAAAGTGAAGCTGTACTTTTTGTCAATAAGAACTAAGTCTTGTTCAAGACTTTGAGCTCCTAAGCGTGTCTAAATAAGCCTCTTAGGTCGCATATCATTTACAATTCCAATGATACCTGTAAAGTTATTAGTAAATTTCATAAGTACTGCGAACTGTTAGAATATTAAAAACAGTCAGCGTAATGAATTTTGAGGAAAAAGATTAAGGAGGATGAATTACTTATATCTGTATTGGAGTCCATGTATTTTTTAAGTTCTTGGAAGTTAGTGAAATTGTATGTTGACATTAAAAGTGCCTCATGATCTTCTTTGATTTTTTGTACTCTAGTTTTTCCTGAAATGGTCCAATCCATTTCATTTAACCTGGAATAGTATTCAAACTTTGCAAATTTCACTAGCGCATTTGATTCTAAGTAAGTCTTGCCCAATATCAGTTCGACCTTGTAAACACTTATATGGTGATCATATATGGTTGCCTGAACTGTTGTTCCCTATGTTAAATAGCATAAAATGAAATTAGAATGTTATGTACTATTTGGGCTAGTAAGTATAGAAGTAATTGTTTAACCGTAGGGAAATTTTTTTGAGAAAAAAATACTTTTGGATATCTCTCATGCATATGTATATGTTCTTATTCATACATCATCAAAAAAGTGAAAAGTATAAGGGAATCTATGTATTGAACTAAAGCACTCACTTCTAGGTCTATAAGCACGATTTTTTGGTATTTTCCTGAGTCTTTTCAAAAAGTCTTTGGTGAACCTTTTTCTGCAACAACTACTTTTGCAGTCCATCCAGAGTCTCCAGCAGAAATGTTTCGAATAAGTTGAAAGTTGTTGTCCATATTTCTGTTTGAACAATGTAAGCTGAAAATTAGCAAATAAATGGATGCAAAAGAGAAAAAGTAAAGACTGAGAATTTGATATTGAATGAAATATAAACATATGTAAATTTGGGGGGGGGGGGGGGGGATAGGAAATGGAAAACCTATTTTACATGGTGCAAGTGAAGGTAGAAAATACAGCATAGAAAATAATGTAATAATACAGAATAAGAAAGAAAGTGACACCTATGTACATAATTTGATGAAGATTGTGAACCATAAAAGTGAAATAAGAAAGAAAGTCACACCTATATATATAATTTGATGAAGAATGTAAACTATAAAAGTGAAATATTAGAATTACATCAATAAAGAAGAAAAGAAATTACATGTAAGAGCAGATTGTAGGAGTTTTTTTTTTTTTTTTTTCTTTTTTGGTTAAGATTTCTTTGAGAGGAGAAGAAGTTTATAAAGTTTGTAGACGTGGAATAGATGGTATATCTGAGTAAATGTACATGGAGTTACTGTGTATTATAATTCGTATAGCAATATAATATAATTAATGAATTTGATAGAGTATATGTTATGTGGATATTTGGAAGAGTATAGATTTTATTCACTGAAATTGAGAAAATAATATTAGACTTAAGTGAATTTGCAGAGAAGGAGTAAAATGTCAAGAGTTGGTGGGAACGGGTACCCTTGACAAACAGATTTGAAACTATTAATTTTATTCACTGAAATTGAAAAAAAAAAAAAAAATAGTATGGGACTTCTGTAAATCTACAGAGGATGAGTAAAATGTTAGGAGTTGGTGGGAATAGGTACATTTGACATACCTTTTCAAAGATAAATGACATATTCGTAATAATGAATGATAGGGTGCACTGTTGAAACTGAAAATATATATTACTTTATAATATAAATCTACTATGTAAGTGATATAAATATGAAAATTTGTACCGATAGCATGAAGGACAGTACTTAAGAATTTGGAAAGAGAAAGTGTGGAATGAAAAGTGATGTTTCTTTAGCATGGGTTAATGGTATTAGTAAATGACTTGGTTATCAATGAGGAAAATAGGTGTGATTGAAATAGATGAGGGATACAATTAGTCATTCAAAGCTTACTCGCAAGTTAGCTAACTATACTGATACCTTGCAGTCAAGGTTGTGAAGCTCCAATAGATGCTCATTGGCCTAACTCTTTAGTACATCAAGAATTATTCTCCTGCAAACACATTATAAGCAACGAATATAAATGTATGATAATAGATCCTTCTCGTTACTAATCTAATAGATATATTAGTTAAAGTGTTACCTCTTAGTGTTCCATTGTATTGGAGTATAAAGATGAGGCCTCTTCCAAAGTAACCATCACCAGTTTAGAAAGATTTCTTTCAAAAGCATTGCATAGTTTAAAGGAAGAGCTAAATATCTTGACAGAAAAATTGGCACTGGTTTGTGCATTATAGTAAGTATGTTGTACCTATAAACGAAGGAAAACTTTTATCTGAAGATATTTGATTACTCTATAAACGAAAGAAAACTTTAATGTTATACCTATAAACGAAGGAAAATTTTGAGCTGCAGATTGGTACAATTTTGAAAGCCAAATGTAGACGTAGAAACACCAAAATGAGCATCAAAAATACAAACCACCACAAAGTATTTTTCAAAAAAAAAAAAAAAAAAAATTGGTCAGATTGTTGTGAAAACATTAAGAGTAGAAATGTATAAGAGAATATTTTTTAACGCTATAAATTGGTAAAATCTTACTGTTAATATTGTCAGCTAGAAGTTTGCGTATCTCTGAATGAAAACATCGACAGAAGTCAATATGCAGACATTTTGTCATAGATGTTGTGATTGTGAACAAAAAATAAAATGACATTACACCTTGAAAGTGTTTTTTTTTAGCCAATATCGAATATGCTCTTAGACTTCTGTTCATAATTCATTTTCCATAGTTGAAACATTCCTGTACAGACTATCAATTTCTAACAGATGGAATGTTTTAAATTGGGTCCATAAAATGGGATTGGTGAAGCATAGAATCGATAGATAATGCATATGAATGATTTATTCTAAATGAGAAATAAAGACAAATGTAAACAAATGCAATAGATGATTGCAAAACTTCAATTATCTTGAGTACCTTTGAACAGTAATGACGAATCCATGAAGAATCAACTGGTTGCCTCCATGCACGATTTTTCATAAAGGCTACAAGTAACATTGCTCTGCTATCAGCAATAAGGCTACCTATAATATGTAATACTGAAGACGACAATACTTTGAAAATTTGAATGAATATTTCATCTTTCTTCAGCAAAGAGTTATATCGTCTTAAGAACAAAATGAAATTACATACAAAAATAGATCTCTCACTTTGTATGAAAGACCTTCAAAAGATGTGCATGGAATGGTAAGGGAGGATGCGATGAAATGGATGTATATAGGTCATGCAGGCATCATTTCGAAAAATAAATAATTTATTGTTGGTGGAGGAAGTGGTAAGGGAGGATGCGATGAAGGAATCTAGAGGGATATTCGAAGGGGAAAAAGGAACTTAAATTGTCGTAAAGTAAAATACTTGAAATAAATATCAGAAGACTAATAAGAAATCTACAAAGGAGCAAAACTATATGAGAAATGTAATTGTCTTGAGTTAGATCTAGATAAAAAAAAAAAAAAAACTGAAATTACAAGAACATACTGGGGAAAATGTATCTACGAAGAATGTAAGATATAGGACAAACTTAAGATATTGATCCAAATGAAGAGAAACAAATAAAAAAGAAGCTGAAAATACGTAAAAAAAAAAAAAAACTTACTAAAAAACCAAGGGAAAAAGCTGGAATGAAGTCCAACACAAAAGTATAGATGAAACCTGTTGAACAGTGAGTACATAATTTAATAAACTCAGCTATGAATATACAAGAATGCAAGGATTGAAGATATAAGTACACATTTTGGAAATTATCATGACAATATTTCAGAACATCTAATATAAGTTACAATTTGATCTAGTAGCTTATTCTTTCTTTAGTCTTCAGTAAAAAAAACTATTTAGAAAGATGACACAACTGTATTAAGAATATACTAAAGCCAAAATTTCTTTGTAAACTACATTTTGCGTGCATTTATTTTGTATTTTTTTCCTTTTGAGTTGGTTTTATTAAAACTTTAATTGATTTACTTGTCTTTGCTCTAGACAATGCAACATCTAATTGTCCATGAGAAAATACAGATTCTGTAAGATCCAATGAAATCTAAAGTTTAACCTTGAGCTTTATTTATTTTCACTGCAAAATATGGACGAATAGGAAATTGAGTTCTTTTAAATGGAAATAATTTTTATCACTTTGAAGTGGAATAAATGGAATTTTAGGTAGGAACGCTCTTTTACCACGGTATTCTCCAATAGCTACTTCAACATCAATTACATTACATTCAAATATACGACAAATTAGTCTTGTACCATTACATAAACCTTCCGACGGATTAATATTTCTAAGTAACATTACTGGACAATTTTGTTTTAATACAAGTTCATGTGCTGGAATACCATTTGGAGCTAACATATTTAGGAAATCTTCATGAATACTCTGTTCAATTTCCTCCAATGTTTCATCAAAACTATAATAGGTAAAACTTTCTCCTGGAATGTCCTTTAGCATAATATTATTTATTTGATCAACATATTCATTTTTTGGAGTTAAAATTACTCTGTTAATCATAGAATCTAAATTGTCAGTATAATTATTTAAATTTGGAAAAACATCATGAATTAAATTGTTCAAAGAAACAAACTCACTTTCGAAGCATATAGTTATTTCTGGTGGAAGTTTAATCATGTTACATGTGTGTAGTTTTTCAACTTCATTACCAATATTAAGTAAAAATGTAGAGAATATTGGATCTGACTGAGCTCTCATATTTTGAACTAATTTAAATTGCATAAAATGTAACCATAAATATGAATATGCTAAACATGCCTGCATGATGTGTGCTTTGTTTCCTTTTTGAATAACGGGTAAAATTTGTCGAAAATCTCCTCCTAAGACGAAAACTTTTCCACCGAACGGTAAATCACATTCATTAACATCTCTTAGTATTTTATCTACAACTTCAATAGTATAATGATGTAACATTGGCGCTTCATCCCAAATGATCAATTTTGCCATTTTCAATAAACTTGCTAATGCACACTGTTTACTAACTGAACAAGTCATATTATTGGATATTTCAAGAGGGATTTTAAACCTAGAATGTGCAGTTCGCCTCCAGGTAATAAAGAAACAGCAACTCCTGAAGAAGCAGTAGCTAAGGCTATACAATTTTTTTTACCTTACAGCTGAAAGCAATGCTTTGTATAAATATGTTTTTCATGTTCCGCTTGGGCCATCAATAAAAAACATACAACTTCCATCAGAAAAAACCTCTTTAAGAATGTTATCATAAGCAGCTTATCGCTCTTCATTCAAATTTTTTGTGCATAAAATATCAGACTCAATAACAACATTTTTCATTTCTTCAGCAACTACGCTAGCTAACCTTTCTTCTTCTTCTTCTTCCTCTTCTTCTTCTTCTTCCATATTAACCTCAAAAGGTACGAAACAATATTCATTTATATTTTTACCAACTGCTTCTAACAAAGAATTAATATGTTGTAAAGCTTTAATTTATGCATCTAAGTAAGACATACTAGGATTTATATAGTCCTCAGAGATAAAGTTACTAAATTTGTTCCACAATACTTTCGGATCATTAGGTCTACACAAAGTTAATATAGTAGCAAATAAACGGCATAAAGAACTTGATATTTGATAAGCAACGGTTTCTTCCAAACAAAGCTCACAATAGTTATTACCACATAACAAACCATGTAAAAGAGCTACCTCACGAAATGACGATACAGAAACACCATTTATCATTCTCAAGTTTTCATACGATGTTGGTCCTCTAATATGATTAAGTAGAACTCGTAAATAATATCTCTCGCCTTCAGCTATATTCACTGAAACGATTCTCCTAAGGACATCTTTTTTCTTTCTTCGAGTCCATACTCGGCTTTGTGCATTCTATACAAAAAGTGAGGAAATTCTCTATATAATAATATCTGCTAATTCATCTATAATATTCATCCGAAAGAATTCGGTTAGCATCGTTCGATTATTGTGATCTCTATTAATATCCGTCGATAAATAATTGAAATTTCTGTAAGTAATGGATTGATTATTCTTTAAATGTAACTGCAATGAAATAATTGGTGGAGACATTTCAGATAAGATAAATTCATATATTCTCCACATTGCTTCAGGCCGTGAAATCCATCTGGCATACTGATATTTTTCGATTTCATCAACAACAAGTACAATTTTGTTATTATTTATAAAAAAAACTTACATTGTCATATCTTTTATATACATATTTATACAAATACTTAACTGATTTTACAGTTGAACAAACTTCTACATGGATTTGACAATCATATTTAGCAGATAGATAAGCATTATAAGGTACAACCCATCTATTGTCTAATAAATGTCATCTAACAATAACCGATTGATTATCTTTACGAGGTCTGTAAATTGGGTAATTATTGTTGCCAAAAGAAGTTCTAGGGTTATATTCTTTTGGATAGTCGTGTTTATATTTACCATTTTTTGTCATACAAACATTATTAGGATTCAATGCACCACAAGGATCATGCATCATATGCTTCACTATAACAGAATGTAAATGAGGATGTTTATTTTTATCTGGAATTTCACATAAAACAATTGAATCAATTAAATCAACGTCAGTAATTTTATAAGGTTTTTGAAAAATTAGTAAAAAATGAGCATGTGGAATGCCTCTTTTCTGAAATTCTATCACACACACACACACACACATATATGCAACAATCGGTCCAAAAATGTGACATTTTATTAGATCAACTTTTAATCTTCTAATTTAGCCCTAAATATACGCGTAGTTAGGTCTGGTCTATTCTGACTAATATCATTGTTCTTTAATTCTTGTTGTATTTCTAACCAATTAAGATTGCATGTTATTGTCAAAAAAATATCTGGTTTACCAAATCTTTGCACTAATGCCATTGCATCCATATATCTTTTTATCATATCTTTAGGACCACCAACAAAGGATGATGACAGAATGATCTTTTGACCAACTTTATAACCTCTATTTTCATCATTATCTATGCTATCAACAATTCCTTGATAAAGTTCAGCACATATTTTCTTTTGATTATTTCAAAAATAATCTAGCCTACTGGTTTCAATTTTGATGTACATATCGACTATATATTGTTGTAGAAGTCTACCTACATGACGTAAAATAAAATTAGATTAATTTCTTACCTGGAGTTTATAACAGTAGCACTCACGACACGAAACTTGTGATCTTTTTCTCATTGTCAAAGTTGGAAATAAGTAAAATGAATAATTAAGTTAAGCCAAACATCAATAAATAGTAAGAACTAATACAATTAAAATACAATATATTTTGCCATTTTTAACCTGCATTTTCGCTATCAATTAATTCATTTGCTGAATGTATGGTATTCAAATCTATAGAGTTGTCCACTGTGTGGAATTGAACTTTTTCTTTATAGATCTTTTCAATACCTTTATGTCATCCAGGTTCACCATAAGGAAATAGCAAGGGGTATTGAAGTGGATCGTAACAATCGAAATAATAATGTATTCTATGTGAAACACTTTAATGACAACAAATTGATATATCATGAACTCTAATATCTGCAGAAGAATCGTCATCTATCCAAATTGCAGCTACTTGTGATGCAGAAGGTGTATTGTATACTCTTTGATCAAGACCAGGGTTGCATCTAATGAGTATTTTGTATGTTTTTAAGTCATCAATATTACTAAGTGAACGAAAAAAATTTTTAGTATGGATTGATCCTTAAGATATGTATCAATTTTCGTAACATTGACTCAGAAAATTTGTTTGACTTTTGTACTCTATGCTGTATCTCATTTTCAGTATCGTAAAAGTACAATTGCAAATATGATGGACAATGATCATTCGGTAAAAGCTCATTTATGTAATGATAAACATGTCCTTGAACTCGGAATGTATAAATACCTTTGTAATTTTTGTGCAACTCTTTATCACATTTGACACCAAATGAAGTAAAAGTAAAATGGTTATTATAATTGCATGCATCCATTATTTTAAAAAAGTAAAGCATCATGTTCATTTGAAGTAAACAAGTTGTATAACTCATTAGGTACACTGTTATTTTGTAACCGAACTTTTCCATCACAAAAGCAAAATTCTTTACTTTCGTTCTCAAATTTTTTTGCAGAACAATAAGCACAAATTGTTGGCGATTTTAGTATATGAGCCTCTGTAGGAACATTACTTAAATTAAAATCGCCAACCCATTCATCAAATTGTAACATACCAACTTGGTTGTGAAGTAGACATGGATCCCTTCCGTACAAACGTTGATCATTCACCAACTGTTTCGAACTATCAGTTCCAACATTTAGTGACGGTTGATGAGGAGATTTTCCAACTACAATACAAAAGATGACCTTTGAGTTCATAGAATAAATTATAATGGAAAACGGAAATAAGAATTTAGATCTATGATGGAGAATGATTGAGAAACAATATATATAAGCTAATTAGTAAAAAAATTATGCTTACCAATTTGTTCCGAACTACTACTGCTATCACCCAAAGTTACCCCTGCTTCATCAAAAAATTTAGGTCTAGTCTGGTGAAATGTGCTTGTAGATTGTAGTTTCTTACGTTCAGCATATAAATCTCTACGCCTTTTGTTTCTTATTTCTATTCATGCTTTGAAAGTATCATCTCCAGTCATCTATCATAAATTGTAAATTACATAAGAAACAAAATGAAGCCTATAAATGTGTCATATTTGTATTGTTTTCAACAAACAAGATGTCTAAAAAATTGAAGGGAAATACTAAAATTTTGAATCCAACGAGAGCGCGACAAAAGAAAACAGAAAATCACTCGAAAGCACTTTACAAATATTCGAAAAGCCTACCAAATAATATAATGAAAAAAAGGGAAATAGATAAGAACAAAAGAGCAAACAAAAAATAATAATTGACAAATGAGCGAATTTTGAGAAAATGAGTACACATTAATGTGCAAGTAAAAAAAGAGAAAAAAATTTAACATGTCAAAATCCAAGAGTGGAAAATTTAGAGCATTAAAAAAGAGTAAATAAAAATGTAGAGTCAACATGAAGAAAATAGCCTATGACACATACGTAGTATAGTTAAATCTTACGACCAACTTGATATTAGTTGTCGTATAGGTAACGAAGAAGCTTTGTTGGGTAAAGTTGTAAATTGGTATGAAGCTAACTTACATCTCTAATTGTACTTTACATTGTTGGAATGTGTTGAACAGTTCTATTAGAGTTCAATTCTTGTACACAAAGCTTCAGATCACCTTGTTCCTATAAGAAAAATACGATAAAGACCAATTTAGAATTATGACCTGTAAATTTCGAAATTCGTCAACAAGTATAATAAATAACACACTACTTACTAGTTGCTAAATGATTTTAGCAAGCTTTTCAACACCAGCAGTCTCCTTAAATATAAAAAGAAATAGTCAATGCGTTGCTTCCCTTTCTACTCAACGTAGAGAAAAAAGTCATCTAATATTCCCAAAGACAAATACATAGATTAATGGAACTTTAGCCATCAAGATTCTAGATTTCAAAATCGCACATTAAAAAATATATAAGTACCTCTGACAGCATGCATCAAGTTCAAAATTCAAACGAAATCATTGGGCTAAATATAATCAAATTTAATCTTGAAGAAATTATATGAACAAGCTAAGAGTGCTTCCCTCATTAGTACCGACATAACTTTGAAAGTCACGTCATATTAATTTTATACAATGCACAACATATTTAAGAAATAAGAAGAAAGCACTAAAATTCTTCGGTCGACAAAAAAGTACTCACATCAAACAGATATACTATACACAATGACCATGTGGCCCAATAAATGCTTGTTACCAATTTTTTAATTGAAATGTGATATTACGGCACTATTGAAACTTGTTCAAATTGTACGATAGATGTTTGATACATAAAATTAGAGAACGTAATGTGTGTGTGTGTGTGTGTGCGCGCGCATTATAAGGTCTAGTTTTAGTAAAATCCAACTAATATTATATGTAGCAAAAATTAATGTTTAATTTTGCTTCAAATTATAAAGAACTTATGATATTTTACAAACATGTTCATGTGGATACAAATAAACTGAATTGCAATAGAAAAATAAACAAAGCAGATGAAAAGATGTATTATTCCTAACATTTTGATTCAAAGCACTATGATGGAAAACGAAAGAAAATTCAGAACAATATGGACGATGACATGGATAAGTTAAGAAAAAACCATAATACCAACACATTTAGCAGTAGTAAATTACTAACATTTTGATTTATTATTTAACACCAATAGCAGTTGCACAAGATTTCTCAAATTAAATACTTTTGCTACCTAAAAGGGGGAAAAATTCATCTATATCAGCTCAAAAACAAATACATAAAAACAATCACATTAAACCCCAATAAAAACAGAGCCAAAGACCCGAAACCAAACTATTTTTTAATCTAATCAACATAAATAAAGCGATTATGAGAATAAAACACACAAAATTCACTTCAATAGTGTCAATATAGCTGTCAACATATGAATCATCCTTAAAGCATCAAAGAATAGCATCGTGTACGTCATACAATTCACTATGCATAGAAGGTTAAAATGTCAATTCAATAAATTATGTTTATGTTGTTACATTCATACATTATCACAGCCTCAATTAATAATAGGCTAAACCACGTCACGAACTCTTACCATCAAGATCCTTGGTTTAATTCTTGCTTGCTTCTACTCTTCTTAATTTTTGCTTTAACATGAGACTGTCATTCGTGTCTGCACCGTGTTGGCAAAATTTCCAACACTCATGATAATCAGAAGAATCCCACAAGTATTCACCTGAAATTGGTGCATTAAAACACCTTATTAACTGTGATATAAAAATATAAACGACAAACTATTTGAACAAAAATGAAATAAAGTCAAGAGTTAGAGTCGATTTGCAACGTACAAATAAGCAAAGATAATCATATAAAATTATTTACAAGATTGTGCATCTAAATAATTTTATGTACCTGCCACTCAAAGAAGAATATGACAAGTGCAGTTTTAAACAATAAGACTCCAACGTATGCTTCAAAACCCTAAAACGAAAAAAGCAAAATTCTTAGTGTAACTTGTCCTCTCCAGAGTTTGAAGGAAAAAAAAAATTCTATTTTGAGTATGGAATATACTGATGAAACATTTATACCATCTAAAGCAAAAATTCATGCTTTTGGTGAAACAAAAAATCAAGCGGGTTCAATACTTGCAAGATGAAGAGTACAAGGCACGACAATTGTGAGAAGCAAAACATGAATCCTATGTTTTATACGTAGAATTTGTGAGATGCAAAACACGAATCCTATGTTTTATTTTTAAATCTACCTAAATCTAAATAAAAACAAAGTAAACATAACATAAGCGAAAATCCTGACTGAAACGAATGTTTTAGCAGCATCTAGAATAACACTGTACAAAAAATTAAATACAAGCTACAGGGAAAAGATATCAAAAAAATTTATCGGACATACAAAATAGAAAAACATAGAGAAAATTATGTATGAAAATGAGGAAAAATAGAACAAGGAAAAAAATCCACAAATCCAAAAATCAAACACGCTTTCGGTAGGAATAAACTACGAAAATGGAAAACTACAACACAATGATGGAAGAAAGTGGTGATAAGGAAGCGAGAGAAAGCGAAAAATCCATTAAAACGGCGTATACACAGTATGAACTCATACCTATTTATTTGGTAAGTAAAATCTCTGATGAAAGATTTCTAGGCACAGAAATGAAGAGGGAAAGATGAAGAGCGGTGGATATAGTCATGAAGAGATAGAAATGCTTCCTCTGATAAATGATTTTCGAAGGTTTGATTTGAAGAAGGAGAGATGGGGATCGAAGAAGAGAGGCGAAGACACAGTAGAAATGGTTTAGGATTTGCATTTTCCTCCCAAATATACACGCAAAAGTGTCGGTCCACAATGTGCAGCAAACGACGTCGTTTTGGATGACCCAAAATGACGTCGTTTTGGACGAAAAGATGAACAGTGAAAGATGGATTCACTCTTATTATATTGTAAGGATATATCCGCACTTGGTTTCATTCCAAAGGTAATGCAATTCCATACATCAAAACATACACTTTGCTCTATTATCTTAAAATTCAAGTATGTTATTTCTTTATCCTTTACCATTAACTAATTTGACTGTCGGAGTACTTGCTGCTGCCTCCACCACCACCGAAAAATGGTCACGAGTGACTAATGGTTTGCTACCATGCGCATGAAGGTATCTTACGTGGAGTATCTACATGTGGCCATGTTATCCCTACGAAAATTGAGGTCAATAACTTTCTCATTCTTTTTTACTATATGCTTCCTTCTACTGCTCATAAAAAAAGTATTGATGGAGATTTATTTAGTAGACAACAATGCGATTGTGCTAATGTTTATTTACGTCATACGAGCACGAGCAGTTAGCATAAGTTGTGGATGCAGGGACAATGGCAGTAGTAAAAAACTATTAACCTTTTCTGTCAAACGTTGTTGGTTGAATCTCTCATTTTTATCCTTTCAAAGAATTTCAGCAGAAAAACGGACCAGCAGCAAGGAGCTAGAAGCTAGACGGGCAGAACCAGAGAAGCAGGGGAAAACAGGGGAAATCTGGGAAGAAACTGGAAGAAGAAAAACAGAGTGCTGGAAGACAGGGAAGAGAGCAAAAAACGTGCATCAGTCTTCCTTCATTAGGTAGTAGTACATCAGACCTTTTACATTATAAAAAGCTGAAATTTAAACCTACTACAATACACAAAACCAACCCTACACTTGTCTATTTTACAGCCATTGGATTGGACAAAATAAAAAAATATTACTTTGACTTTGAAGACACATTACACATCAACATTCTCCCCCTTAATGTGTTTTTCTTGAACTCCAAGCGCAGCTCTTAGTTGCTGAAATTTTGATGTCGGAAGTGCCTTTGTGAAGATATCCGCCACTTGTTATTCGGACTTGCAATAGTTTAGTTCAACTTCTCCATCTTCAATTGCATCTCGAATGAAGTGATACTTGATTGCAATGTGCCTTGTTCTACTATGAAAACATGGATTCTTTGCCATTGCAATAGCTGATTTGTTGTCACAAAACAATGGTGTAGCTTCTCCTTGCTTCTCTCCAATATCTTTCAAAATTCTCCTTAGCCATATAGCTTGTGAAGTTGCAATAGAGGCTGACATATATTCCGCTTCAGCTGAGGATTGAGCAACAGATTGTTGCTTCTTGGATAGCCACGAAAACACTCCCCAGCCAAGGGAAAATGCATAGCCGGAGGTGCTCTTCATATCATCAACACAACCTCCCCAATCACTATCACAAAAGCTTCTTAACTTCACTTCCAAATTCTTCTCAAATCTGATCCCAAAATTTAATGTCCCCATTATATACCTCAAAACTCTTTTGCCAACTCCAAAATGTTTATGACTTGGAGTACTCATGAACCTTGAAAGCAAACTTGCGGCAAACATGGTATCCGGTCTTGTTGCGGTGAGATAAAGCAAGTTTCCAATCAAGCTTCTATAAAGAGTTTCATCAATCTTCTTCTCTCCATCATCCTTCATCAATTTCTCATTGTAAGCCAAAGGAGTTTCCACACATTTACATCCAAACATTCTAAATTTTTTAAGCACTTTTTCGGCATACTTCATTTGAGAAATAAGCACCCCATTTTCATCCTGATATACTTCCATACCAAGAAAATAATGCAACAAACCCAAATCACTCATTTCATATCTTTTCATCATTTCAACTTTAAATTCTTCAATCATTTTTGCATTATTTCTCGTAAACACCAAATCATCAACATATAATGCAATGATAAGAATATCAGTGTTACCTTGATGTTTCACGTACAAGGTTGGCTCACTTTTGCTTTTCAAAAATCCATGTCGTTGAAAATAGCCATCAATTTGACTATACCATGCTCTTGGTGCTTGTTTGAGCCCATACAAAGCCTTTCTTAGTTTATACACTTTGTCTTCTTCTCCTTTGATGATGAAGCCTTGAGGTTGTTCAACATACACCTCTTCTTTGAGTTCTCCATTCAAAAAGGCTGACTTGACATCAAGTTGGTACAAAACCAACATTTTTGGGCTACAAGAGCAATGAGTGCTCTAATGGTATCTAGACGAGCAACCGGAGCAAAAGTTTCATCATAATCAATACCGGGCTGTTGTGCATAGCCTTTCACCACCAATCTTGCTTTGTTTCTCTTGAATGAACCATCGGAATTATGCTTCACCTTGTAGACCTATTTCACACCAATGACATCTTTCTCACTTGGTCTTTCAACTAGCTCCCAAGTGTTTTTTTTCTCAATAACTTCTATTTCTTCCTCCATAGCTTTTTTCCAACACTTCTCCTTCATTGCTTCCTCAAAGTTATCGGGCTCAATCACACAAAAATTGCATCTTGCAAAAACATCATTTAAATCCCGCATTTTTCTTAGAGTTGAGCTTGGTGATGATGAATTTGAGCTTGAGGGACTTGAGGGGCTGCTTGGTGATGATAAATGTGAGCTTTAATGAACTCCATTTTCTTCATTTTGTACATCTTCAATGGCAGATTTTTGGGGCAGATTTATTGAAACTGGAATGCTTCTTTCAACTTCTTCTTTTTCCCAATTCCAAGTAGCATTTTCATCAAACAACACATCACGGCTAACAATTACTTTCTTGCTCTTCAAGTTGTACACCTTATAGCCCTTTGATTGTGAGCTATAACCAATGAAGATACATTTTTCACTTGCTTCATCAAGTTTGCGCCGCTTCTCTTTTGGCACTTGAGCATAACAAATACATCCAAACACTTTCAAGTGTGTCACCGAAGGTTTTCTCCCATTCCAAGCTTCAATAGGAGTCATGTTCCATACCGCCTTTGTTGGGCATCGATTTAGCAAATAAACGGCCGTATAAACCGCTTCGGCCCAAAAAGCTTTTGGAAGCTTTTTCTCATACAACATTGATTTTGCCATCTCCATCACCGTTTGATTTTTCCTCTCAGAAACACCATTTTATTGTGGTGTATAGTCAACCGTCAATTGCCTATCAACACCTTCAACTTCACAAAAATTGTCAAATTCGTTCGAAGTATATTCTTTACCATTGTCACTCCTCAAAACTTTTATGAAATGGCCACTTTGTTTCTCAACAAAAATCTTGAATTTTTTTAAGATTGTAAAAATTTCAGATTTTTGTCTCATAAAATAAACCTATGTCATTCTTGTAAAATCATCAATAAATAGGATAAAGTACCTATTTTGTAAATGGGATGGTGTATGCATCGGTCCACAAACGTCCGTATGCATCAATTCAAGTGGCCTCTTTGCTCTCCAAGCTACTCCTTTTGGGAATGGTTGACGGTGATGCTTTCCAAGTGCACATCCTTCACAAACTTCATGCTTTTCTTCAATTTTTGGAAGCCCATAAACCATATTTTTTTGCTCCAATAATTTCAGCCCTTGAAAGTTCAAATGTTCAAGCCGTTTGTGCCACAACCAAGAGTCATTAGCCACCATTCGAAAAGTTTTGTCATTTGAATGCTTGAAGTTGAGAGGAAAGCTTCTATTCTCCATTTTCACCTTTGCTATGATTGAATTTCCAGCCTTTTTATCACGAATAATGCAACAACCATCATTGAAAAATAGAGAATAATTATTCTCTAAAAGCTGTCCAACACTTAGCAAATTTTGGTCTAAGTCCGGTACATGCATGACATCTCGAATAAGTCTAGAGCCCTTCTTTGTTTGAACTCCAATTCTTCCTTTTCCCTTCACATTTACTACATCTCCATTTCCCAATCTCACTTTTGAGTTTGAATCTTCCATATGAACAAAGATTCCTTCATTTGAAGTCATGTGATTTGTGCATCCACTATCCAAGTACCATTGAGTTTCATTTGTGCAATTTGAACTTGAGAAACATGCTTCATTTGTTGACTCCGGTGCATTCAAAGAAGCATAAAACAAACTTGATTCATCCTCCTTCTCGGCTACACAATTGGCTTGTTGAGTATTCTTTGCTCTACAATCCTTTTGCACATGTCCAAACCCTTTACAATTGTAACATTGTGGCTTCCCTTTAAACCAACAATCATTTTCATCATGGCTACTTCTCTTACAAATTTTGTACCTTTGTGATTGATCTTCCCCACTAAATCTCCTTTCAAAATTAATTCTACCTCTACCTCTTGGACTTCTTCCTCTTCCTCTTCCCCTACTACTTCTTCCAACTCTACTTGACATATCCATCCTCTTTTCATGATTTTGGGGCTGCCTTAAGTTGCTATTTGATCCAACATTTAGTTTAGATTGAAATGCACTCTCCATTGATTTTTCGGAACGCCGATTCAACCTTTGTTCAAATGATTTCAATGAACCCATCAACTCCTCAACTTTTAACTCCTCCAGATTCTTTGTTTCTTCAATCACCGCCACAAGAGGATCATATTTTTCCAGCAAGCTAATCAAAATTTTTTCCACCATTTTTGTATTTGTAATATCCTCACCATATGACTTCATTTGATTCACAAGCTCATTAAATCTATCCGAAAATTCTTTAACACATTCATTGTCTTTCATTTTCATATTTTCAAAATCTCTTCTAAGAGATTGAAGTTTAATGGCTCTTACCTTCAAGTCTCCTTGGTATTCCTTCTTTAGAATCATCCATGCTTCATTTACTTTGCTTGCCATCATGATTCTTGGAAAGACCGAATCAGCCACAGCCCTATGCAACGTTGAAAGTGCACTTGCATCCCTTTGCCTTGCTTCTTTAAGTTCCTTCTTCTTGGCTGCTGTCAAAGCTTCCTCATTTTCAGGTTCTTCAAAGCCCTTTTCCACCATATCCCATAGATCCACAGCAATGAATGAAGTCTTCATCTTCACACACCAAAAATCATAGTTTTGGCCATCAAAAATTGGAACAAAAGACTGCTGTAAACTTCCACTTGAACCACTTGTGCTTGCCATTTTATTTTCAGCAAAACACCTTCTTTTTTCAACCCTTGATTCAGATTTTTTTGTTGTTGCAGCAGGGGAGAATGTACCAGACCTGAAATGGCTCTGATACCACTTATGTTGGCTGTTTTTACAGCTATATAACAAATAGAAAAAGGGACCAAAGAAGAAGGAGCTAGAAGCTGGACGGGCAGAACCAGAGAAGCAGGGGAAAACAGGAAAAATCTGGGAAGAAACTGGAAAAAGAAAAACAGAGTGCTGGAAGACAGGGAAGAGAGCAAAAAACGTGCAGCAGTCTTCCTTCATTAGGTAGTAGTACATCAGACCTTTTACATTATAAAAAGCTGAAATTTAAACCTACTACAATACACAAAATTAACCCTACACTTGTCTATTTTACAGCCATTGGATTGGACAAAATAAAGAAATATTACTTTGACTTTGAAGACACATTACACATCAACAGATCCACTAGTTGAACATGCAAAGCTACTTGAAAAAAGGGCAATGTACTATTTCTTGGATTGAACTCGACTGATACGTCATAGTCAAATTTTTACTTGTAAATATCTACACAAAACTCATTCAACGAAAAGAGCATGTGGTGATTTGAGCATCAATAATGACAATGAACATTGGCCTATTTATTCCAACAAACATGCATTTTACTTTATATGAATCACATATTACAAAAGAGCATGTGATGACGGCGAACGTATAATAAAGAGCATTCAATCATGAATCTAATAATATGGCAAATGAGAAGAAAATGTCATATGAAGGGAGGTCTGGCAACTGCTAAAAAAATAACATAAATCCAATGACAAAACACAAATTAGCTATTGATTGAGCAGCATTATCGAAAAATTCATTTTTCTCTAAATTCATTTTCAATTATACGTTCTCATATTAAAATAATTATTTATGTAAACCAAAGACTTTTTCCTACTTTTTATCCATATATTTTTCAAAAAATCACTATTACAAAACTTATTTTAATAAAAAAATGGGACTCAAACGCGCACTTAGCAACGGTGCATGGAAAGAATAATTTAATATTCCTGGAAGCTTGAATCCGATATAATTTATCGAACACATTTATGGAAGCTTGAACCCAAAGTATATTTTGATATGCATATCAATAGTTGTGACTCCTATATTTCAAGTTATGTGCGTCTTGTTGAAGACAAATGTTATCTAACAATTCCAACTAACATCGTCATAAAACAAGAAAAAATAGATTTAACATCGTCACTTGATTCATACCTCTTTCTTGCCCTGCAATATTTATAATCAACAACTAGAAGACTAGTCTAATAATTAAAAATGTGAGATTCAAATCAACATAGTCATCAATAAGTTATTGCAAATTTTCATAAACGATGACTTACATGAAAGTTGCGAAAACCAAACAATGAAGAACTTCGTCATTGGATCCAGAGGATCAAAAAAATAATTACATTAACATTGATAATGAAACAAGAAATCCAATCGAAGGATATGATAAAATAGAAATACCTTATAAGTAATTTTGGACAATTTCTCTTATGTGTGACTGGACAAGAAATCCACATCCATGACAAACCCTCTCTTTACTTATTGCTTTCTCTTTTATTTTTGAAATAGTAATGAATCAAACATCCGTGCCCTCTTGGCGGCGTAAGGCGTTTCTACTACTCCGATAAACAAATGTTAACTACGAAATAAGGTTGGAGCTTTCTCTCTCGTTGTACCTCCGGTGTGAGAATTAGTAAGATATTTGAGAATCTAAACTTAGGAAGAAAAGATAGAGTGTGTATTCAGATAGCCAAAAAATTTCACATACATACGTGTCTCGTTTCAGGAATATTTATAGATGATTGGAGCCACGTAACTATTGGGCGGTTATTGTGACACGTATCATTTCCCACCGCCCCCCATATTCTGAGTGGAGGACCTCCACCTATTCAGCGGTTGGTTGTGTCCATAATAACTATTAACGTTTTCCATCCAACTCAATGATGATTTATGGTTAAGTGTTGTGTTTGTTTCGCAGGGGTTCACATCTTCATAATGGTAGATGGCCTAGCATGAATATAGAGGGTCTCATAGTGATCGACAACCCAACATGGACGTAGATGGCCTTGTAGTAGTAGACAACCTAGTCATGTAGTAGCGGACCTTGTAGTGGTGGACGGCCTAGTATGGGATGCTCTACACAGATAGTCTATTTAATAGTCTTCAACATGTTGGCCGTCGTAGCCAACTATTGATGCTGTCTAATATCAATTTTTAATTTTTTTTCCACATCCCTTTGCTCTTAGTTGTGTTGGTTCGTTGATGCTTCCAATATTTGTTTTAAAAAAAATGAGAGATGCTTCATCAACCACGCCATAAGACAAACGAGATAATGTAGAATGCCATAACATCAGTGGAAATGTCATTTGGTTCTTTATTATTCTTGTCCCTAACTTGACCAAAATTTGCACTTGTGGGCCACCTTTGATGAATATATTGAGTTGACAATTGTAATATTTGTCTGATCCTAAAATACGCCAACGTATGTCTACGTGAAATTCCTTCACATTTAAATTGTTGGCAACTACATTGTAGAGTATATAAAAACTTACATTAAAAATAAGTTTTAGAGATCTTGATTTAGAAGATTCGTCAATCATTTTAATAGTATAAATCTTCAAATAATGTATTTATGAGGTATACTTGACTCCCAAAAATCTCATTTTGAAAAGTTTGAAAAAATTTCTTGCATAAACCTTTGATATTTGTGCCTCCATTAACCACGCGGATTTTAACCGTGGTTAGCCACTAATTGTTGATACCTTTGGTGTCCAAGTTCTCTACTAAAGCATATAATAAAATTCATCGATAATATTTTCTTCCAAATGTACCTTTTAAAAAAAATGAGCGCGAACATTCTCTTTGGCTGCTCAACATTCCCGTCGCAAAAATATGTTTAAAATTTCATTGGTGGGTCATTAATTGATTTATTTTTGTTTTAATTTAACTGGTGATTACCAATCAATTAGTTAGTTTTGATTTTAATTTAATTGTCAACTAAGCACGACGTGTCATATCAGGTTATTGATGCTTATTAGATCATTCTTATATACATATTAAGTTTTCATCTCAACTTTTGATACAATTGAGTTTTTAATTAAGAATTAAAAAAAAACTTATTTTATAAATACGGAAAAATTTCACTTCTTGTAAATTTGAGTTGTAAAATTGGATGGCTAAATCAGCGTGTGGGTTGTGTTCACTAAATCTTGGACGAGTATTTTTAACAATGCTCTTTATTTTGACTCATCATTTTGCCGTTCTCAAGAAATATTTATTGATTTCTCTTCATATTTTATTTAACATAATTTGTTATATGTCAATTGACTAATTAATTTAAATGTGATTTGAATATTTTAAGAAATAGAGAATTAAAATGTGATTTAATAAATGCAATAGTAAATTTGACTCTCTAAATTTGGAGAGCTAAACGTACTCTCTATTTTAAAAAGTTAAGATAGAGAATATCTTGAAATTCATTTTACGTATTGTCTCTCTAAAATAATGAGTTTTTTGTACTTAGAGAGTCTCTTAAAAATATTCTTAAGCATTAAATAAAAATTAAATCTTAAGCACCAAAATGTATGAAGTGAAACATTTTGGGTATTACACATTGTGAGAACATTGGTCGTAGATGAAGAACTCGATGGTAGAGCACTTTTTGATAGTGGTTGGCTGTGCTGCCGGTCTTAGGACGGTGTTCGCGGTTTTGGGGTTGAGTTGGGTTTGGTCATTGAAGAAGAATAAATTCTTTTTTATTTTTTCTTTCCTTTTTTTTATGCTTTTCGTGGTTTTTATTTATTTATTTGAAGTTAATAGGCTCTTTTTTAATGGGATTTTCTGGACAAAAACAAATGCGACGGAAAATGTATCAACTATTTTGTTCAGAGGTTGGATGAAATGCGCATAAAATAAAACTCATAGGATAAGGACTGAGGAGAAGGTTGGGAGCTTTACTTAGCCGTAATTTTCCGAATTTAAATATTGGATAGTGCTACATGTACACTCTATGGTTTACACAATCCTTTACACTACTCTCACATGGAGGGAAGCCCACGAATATTTTATTGTGTGTGGGCCCCCTTCCATGTAAGAGGGGTGTAAAGAATTGTGTAAAGGATTACGTACATTTAGCATAATCCTTAAATATTTGAGGAAGGACTGAAATGTCATAAAAAATATTGATGGGGACTCGATTCTACACTCTACCAAAGCTCGATATTGTTATGTAGTTTTCTGCGTAATGAAACAGAGAGCAGAAAAATAAACCATTTTTAAGAACCAGTCGAGCTAGGGCTTTGTAAATCTCTTTCGCAAACGCTAGAAAATCTTACAAAATTTCTCCAATTTTTCTTCGTAGCTTCGGTGAATTTTAATTAGGTAACTGAAGATTGAATCGCTCAATTCCCAATTTCAGTAAGCTTCTTCTAATCAACTTCTATACGTGCATCTGTATATGTAAATAGTACTTGCGTCCTTAAGGGGTTTCCTGCTTCCCTATGATTCTGTAATTTTGCATTGTTTGAACGGGAGATACAGTTCCTTGAGAAAATGTGGGATATTTATGAATTGGATACTAGGAAGTGAATGATAAAGCAAAATTTTTGAACAGGAAAAAGCTACTATCTGGGAAACGGAGAATTACTATCAAATAGGCTTTGCTGAAAATGTTTCTTCTTCTTCTTGTGGGTTCTATATCCTCCACTTGAGCAGTTCCCGTTTAATGGAAAAAAGACGTGCTATTTGTAATCCGTTTTAGTAGATTTATAGTGCAAAGCGAAGTGTTCTGCCTGCCTGGTAGCACGGAATTGAGTGTTTGGAAGTGTAGTGTGAACTTATTTTTTATTTCGAAATATTGTCTTTTGCTTTCTGTTTTACTTGAGTTTAGATCTCTAAGGAGAGTAACTTTTTTCCTTCATTTGATGGTTTGTTTCCGATGTTTCTCTTGTTCTTCTTTTCTTCTCCGTGTGTGTGCTTTCATTGCCACATTTTACTATTTTCTCTGTTCTGTTTAATAGAAGGTGGCGCCTTTATTGAATTAGATTGACGAACACATTCTTCGTGTCTTTGTCTCAGAGGACTGCTCGTGCAAATTTGTTTGATTCGGTGGACACCATAAACACAGACTTCCTGAGCTATTAGTTTCATTTGATTGTTCAAGATGCATGGTCAAGGAAATTACTCTCAGGTTGGGCAGGGTCCCTCTCCGCCTGCACCTCACTTTCAACAACGCCCCTTTGCTCCTCCTCCTCCTCCTTTTCAGCAAGGCCATCATGCTTCAAGACCTCTGGGAATCCAACAAGGAACTCCATCTTTTCCGCATCTACCTGGCCTCCCTACACATCCTCATGCCCTTCCTGGTCCCCCAAATCAAGGTCCACATATGCCAGTTCCATTAAATATGGTGAATTCTGGTCAATCTTACTTCAATCATCCCGCTCCCCCACCAGGGGATGGGAACTCCAAGATGTCACATTCCTATCCAACTTCCGAGTACCACTTTCGGTGGAGTCAAAACGTGCATCAAACTCCTCAAATGGCTCATCTTCCTGCTCCAGGTGCATTTCCACCACTTCCTTCACATGGACATATGGTGGACAGAGGTCCAGACCATCAAACTCCACCTCAATATGCTCTGCCACCTCCACCTCCACCTCCACCTCCACAGCTGCTGCCACCACCACCACCACCACCACTACCTCAGCATCCTCACATGCCTTCCATGAGGCCGTTGCCACTGCCACCACCACCACCTCTTCCTCCTCCTCCTCCTCCTCCCACTTCTTCTCCTGGAGTTCCTCCCCTTCCTCCATCGTTGCCTCCCACTGTTAATGTTGCCCAGAATGATGGAAATAGCAGTTTGAAGGAGGATTTAAAAAATGAGGATAATTTGATCAATGAATGTCCACTGAAGCTTGTGGAAGGTAAAATAGTACAGAATGAAGTTTTGTGTCAGCCAATTGACAAGAATGGTCCTGAAGCAGAAAAAGTGGGTGCTTTTGTTGCTTATTCACTATCTGATTCTGATATGGATATGGAAGGTTTGTCCAATAATTTCTGTGAAACATTTCTTAATGTGTTACTGAAATGCATGCATCTAATTTTGATACTCATTCAATGACACTCCTTTCATGCTTATTGGGAGCAGTATTTTACATTTCAGAGTTCAGAGTACAAGATTTAGCACAGGAAAGTCATTGAAATTGGCCCATGGTGATGAATATTAGAATTATATATATATATATATATATATATATATATATATATATATATATATATATATATATATATATATATATATATAGTTTTTTTTTGGAAATTCTATTTTTGGTTATGGCTTCTAAGGACGTGGTGGTATGCGTGAGTCTGGTCAAGAACTAAATTTTCTTTCCTTTGAAAATCTCTTAGATATATTTGACATTTTTATTGGACTAACTTCCAAATATTTATGATTTTAAGTGGCTCAATACTTTTGGATTTTACCATTTGAACATAGAATAACACTCATCTCAAATGCTGCAAGAGATAGCTTTAATTTGACCTCCTATTTATCTTGTAGTACTAGCCTGTAGATTGTGACATGGATATACATCATCATCATCATCATCATCATCATGATTATTATTATTATTATTATTTCTCATTGATGCTATTTCAGTGTTGCCATTATATGAGTTTGCAATGTAATTACTGAAATAACTCTGAATTTGTCACCAGACTCTAGTCTTATCCTAGTGGAGATGTGATGTTGTCTTCATTCCTGCTCTTATGCTTAAACCAAGCAGTTTTGTGTGAATTCTATATTTCGCGTCAACTAAATCCTTTGTCAAAATTTTATATCCAGAACAGTATTTAGCCATTGTATATGGTTGTTTCCTGATTGTTGGACGGTAAAGGCCAAGATCTCCGAACGATGAATGAAGTGAAAATGGAATGCTACGTTTGCGTCCATACTCAAATGGACAAGATAAGAAATGAGAATACATGCTGTCAAGTGGAGGTGGCATCAATTGAGGATAAATTTAAGGTTGGACGACCTAGGTGGTTGGTCATGTTTTTCATAGACCTAAACATTTACCCATTCCTAGAGTGTTGGGGTATCAGTAGATCAAGTTAGAGGAGGAAGAATAGACCAAAATTAAAATGATCTGTTGTAGCTGCTAATGATCTCATTGTTTTAGATCTCTTAGTGGATCTTGTAATAAATAGAGCAAAATGGTGAAGAATGATTTATGTAGCCTATTCCAAATTAATAGGAATAAAACTTACTTTGTTGTTATTTGTTGAAAGGCCTGCTTTAGATATTTCGGTCCAAATTTGTATGAAAGGTTTTTGTTTTTAATTTGGGATGACTATGAACTTGAGATAAATAGTTTACTTCACAGGTGAGCTTGACTGAATTTAGTCCACAACTGGTGTTTATTCTCTAGCCCACCCCAGATTTACTGAGAATAAGAATTGGCTTCTTGGTTTTGTTGATTACTCACTTATCTTGTTCTTGATGCTCAAGCTTGATGAGTAAGCACTTCTTTTAACTTATTCACTAAATATGCATAAGTTGTGAGCTAAATGTTAATTTTACTCTCAGCCTTTTTCTATTTCCAGCACATGACTATGTAACTAACACTGGATACCAGTGTCCTATCTATGGAATGCTGAATACTTGGTTTTGTGGTGATTCTAGATGATATCACTCAGCCTGATGAACAGCTAAAGAACTACTCTTCAAATATTTTGACTTGTGAATCTTCTTCATTATCTAATGAAGTTGATGTAAAAGAGCAGTTACAAGTGACGCAGCACACTGGAGGAGATAAATTTCCCAACAATGCTACAGAAGGAAACTTGTATTGCCATGGATCCTCAATATCGCAGGAGCAAAAAATTGGTAAATAACTGTTCCTGATGTTTTCTTCCACCTTGATCACGTGGACTCTTCCACTTATGCGATTGCCTTCTTAGTTCTCGGCATTCTTTTATGAAATTTGTTGTATTTGTGACATCCTTTGTCTTTCTCCCTCGCCCAGAATCTGTTTTTTGTAACTTTGATTATATCTGTTGCTTCCACACCCACGCACCACAATATATTTGGGGTTCCTAAAGAGATGATGCCTTTTACTAGGCAAAATCCTAGGAATATATTTCCACCCCCACTCCCCTGCCCTATTCTCCTTTGACATCAGTACTCTTGGTATCTGACACTTTTCAAGCTCCAAACTAATCTGGGCACCATGCCACCCTACAAAATGCGAAATCCTACGTCGTCGTCTTAAGGACCTAGTGAGCTCGATTGTGCATGGCACATGTGTGCGTGTGAGACATGCATCTCACACATAGTGAGGGGGGCCATTAGGTTACACCACATCTGGTTTAGCAAGGTTTTTTCACCTCCCTGGTTGGTGATGCAGGATGTGAGTTTGTTCATTCGTGCTTGGTTATGGGAATAGGGGAACTTTAGGCCTGTGGTGAATTTTTTAAGTGTTGAGGTCACGTGCTTAATTTCTTGGCAGAAATTTATCAGAAAGAATAAACATAGAGAAAAACCTAGGCAGTCACACTCTAATCTTGGTTCTTAGACATTAAACCCAAGACAGATAAAGCATCAGACTTCTATGGAAAATTTTGAAACTCAAACAAGCTGCGGATTAAGCTTAAAAGAATTGCTTAAAAGCACTTTTTTTGACGGTATGAGAGGTGATGCTGTAAAAAAAAGGGTGCTTTTTAGCACCTTTAAGCTTAGCCAAACATGCTATTAAAGGGATCTTTTAGAAACAACATAGGACCTAGACTATTTAATAACTAATAGTGAAACTACATAAACGGATCAGTTTAAAAAATATAGACGAAATTGCTCTATTGACTGCTCATGTACTGGGCAACTTTTGAGTTGCTCTTTTCTCAAATTTTCTTTTGCTTGTATTAATGGACTCCGCAAGTAATCTGACCTGGCATAACCTGATAATGTATCCTGGGTATTTTGCAAGTAAATGTATTGAACTTGAGATCTAACTGTCCTACATCTAGCTATCATTACGTACTTGGGGGTAGGTCTTTTCTGTCTCTTCTAGTTAGAATTCTACCCTTGGAGTGGATTTTCTTGAACAGTTTATTTTCAACAGAGTAGATGCATTCAGTTTGACATACACATATTTATTTATTTTTTCCATCTCAACTCATTTAATTCTAGAGGCGTGGGTGGTCCTAAGTTTACTTAGCATTAGAATAAACAGTATTTGAACCTTTGTGATTTAACTTGGGACGGCTCTTTAGAGTTGATTTGAAAAGGATGATCTGTCTAGCGAACCCCAAGCGTGGTAGACTTTATAGAGTTGAGTTGACTATATCTATTTCTCTTATTAATTCATGGACTTATAAATTTGAAGCACAGCATTATTGAATACCTGAAGTTCTTTTTGACTTTATTTAAATAGAAGAAATGCAACTTGTCATGACAGTTACTCGTAATTTACTAGATAATCTATTGATAGTGGAGCGTTTCTTTTGATTCTGTGTCAATGGATTTGCTCTGCAACTAGCTCTGAATTTTATTAAATGTTTGGGTCATGTTTATGAACACTCAAGCCACTTTTTGTCCAAACATTTTGAGGGACCCACAAGTACTCCCCACTTGCCCACCACTCATTTTTATCTATGTAAAATTTGAACCATTTATAAACACTTCCTAGACATGCTTTTAGTATCTTTGAACCTGATGCAAAGTTATTACTATTCAACCTTGGGTTTGTATCTGCAGGATCTGGAATCTTATCAGATCACGATCTTTCTGTTACTAGGAAGTCTTCTGGAGGTGTCGATTCAGGCATGACCCCAAATGGAGATTCTGAATGTCCCTTGGATGTCAATGTAAAGAAATCTTCTTCCTTCCTTGGAAACTTCAGCCAACCTATTGCACCAGTGGCTTCTGCAGAAGGTGGTTCTGAGAAGCTTGATGTCAATGTAAAGAAATCTTCTTCCTCCCTTGAAAACATCAGCCAACCCATTGCACCAGTGGTTTCAGCAGAAGGTGGTTCTGAGAGGCTTTCAGGTCAGATCACTGGAGGTGCCAGTCCTTTTAGACTTTTACAGGGCTATGCATCTGATGATAGCGCAGAAAAAGAGGGCGAAAATCACGAAGGATTTCCTGTAGCAACCTCTCCATCCATCAACGTTGAATTTACTAGTTCTGATATTGATAAGGGGTGTGATTTTGGGTCTAAGCTCAGTTTCCATAGTCTCCCAGAGGCTGATACTACTGGAAAAGCTAAGGGATCTACTGATAGAAGCTATGGAAATCAAAAATCTGTTAAGGATGGTTATTCTGGCGAGATTCTCCAACCAAAAGATTCTTTGATCAATTTCGATGTCGACGCTGGTCTTGAGAGTGGTAGTCTGCAGAAGGCGGATACAAAGAGTAGTGCAACTAAATTGAATGTCGATGAGTTTGGGAGATTGGTCAGAGAAGGGGATAGTGACAGTGACATTAGTGATTCGCCACGTTATACTCGGAGACATTCAAGAAGAGGCAGAAACCGAAGCAGAAGTCACTCGCCTAATGATAGGAGGAGGAGAAGTCCAAGGAGAAGAATTGAGAGGCGTGACCGATCTCGCAGGTTTGAGTTGGACATCTAGCTGATTTTTCTTTTAATTTACACTCCTTCATGCAATATCCAAGTTTGATTGTAGAAATTTCATATTTTTTGCTTATTCATTTTCAGCTTGTCTCCCAAGAGACAGAGGAGTAGGAGTAGATCACCTGGTTTAAGGCGTGGCAACGATCTTGGCGGATACAAATTGAGACGAGAGAAGGGTCAACTTCCAGATTGCTTTGACTTTCTTCGAGGCAAGTGTTATCGTGGAGCTTCCTGTCGGTATTCACACCACGAGTCAGACAAGAGTGATAGATTCAGATATAATAGGGGCAAAGTGAAGAATCAAGATTATCCGCCTACTTCAAAGAATTCTGATTTCGTTAAAGAGATTAGAACCTCTTTAGAAAAATCAGTTGACGAGCACAAAGAAGTGAAGGGTAATGGGATAAAACTTTTTCAAGATATGCCTGGTTTACAAGAAGGGGGAGTTGTGAAAGAACCGCTAGTTGATCCTACCAACCGTGTCACTGGTATAAACTATGCTGTACCTCCTACTCATTTTGTGACTGATGCTTCAGCCGGAGATCTATCTGGTCACTCTGCTCGTGACATGCCTTCTGGCGATGAAAATTCTTCGATTCAACATTCTGCTGGAGGCAATCTTGATAAGGGCCTTGAAACTGCTGATCAACATCATCAGCTAATGGACAATAATTTAATCCCTGAATCTTCTTCAGGTCCAAGACAGCCTCTAAAACAGGATTTTAGGAATGAGTTACATTCTGTTGGAAGTCCTATGACTAAAGCATATTCAACCGAAGAGGTTCTATCTCAGTCTCTGGACTGCAAGGAATTGTCTCCACCTATTGCTCATCATCCTTCTCCATTACCCCCTCCCTTGCCTTCACTCTCCCAGGTTACCAGTGCCTCATCTGCTCAACAGATTTCCCGAGATTACAACTTGATGCCACCTATTACAGAGTTTCATTCAAAACATGATAGTTATCCTTCTTATCAAGCTCCCATCCCTCACCAACAGTTAAATTTCCCTGTACCATCAACTTCCTCATCAAGCTCACTTCTTGTGCCACCACATATGCCATTTGTCAATGACTCAACAATAGGAGAAGGTGGTGCTCCTTCACATCGAATTCAACAGTCTCTACTTCCGCAAAGGAATGATTATTCTAGCCACGCATCTATGAGGCCCTACTTAACTGAATTAACCAGTTCTCAGATTGGTCAGCATCAGACATACTCTTCAGTGCCGGAACCTGATCAAGTGTCACATCACACCGATGACTTCAGATCAAGGAATTTGCATGGAAGTAATCTAATGAATCAGCCACATGGAGGTCCTAATGCTATGGGAGAAGATCGCTTTACTGGACATCCAGCACAGGGTGTATATCCCGTAAATCCGTTTTCTCAACCTATTCCTTTCTCAATGCAGTCACCATCAAAGGGAATGCAAGCTTTCCATGGTGAAAATCTGCCTCCAAAAAGTAGTTCTCATAGTGTTCCGTTCTTGAAACAGCCATCCTATGGACTGCAATACCCTGCTGCTGATGGTGCTTCTGGACATCTTGGTGAATCTGGTGGGAAGTTTATATCTTCCACATCAAAAGTAACACCAGATTTTCTTGAGCGGAATCAGCCTTCTGTGCCTGACTTCATAGGATCTAGAATTCCAAGACATTTCATCCCATGCACATCGACTTTTGACCAGCCACTAAGCTCCAAGTTCAGTTCGAATCTTTTGTATCAAGAACAAGACCAATATGGTGCTCAGTTCGGAAATCATAGCTCGAGAAATATGTTTTCCACACTTTCTTTTTCTGCCCAGGCAACTCCGAGTATTTTACCTAGGCCAGGTGGTGATCAGTACGATCCACTATTTGACAGCATTGAACCTTCTTTAAATTCATTAAAAAAATCTGATCATCTTCAGAAACATGAAACAACTGTTGGTTCCAACATTATGCCGACTTTTAGCGGATCTAGTAAGGCATTGGATGTGGAAGAGAGCAATAAGAAGAAAGGAGTTGAAGCCGTCTCTGTTGATGCATCAGTAGAAAATGATGAATTTGGGGAGACGGCAGATGCAGAGGTGGGGGTTGTTGAAAATGGAAGTCCAAGCAATTCAAATGATGCAGCAGAAATGGCCGCCGGAGAAATGGAGATTGATCAGATCAAGACATCTGGGAAAAAGAAGGGAAAGGATTCAAGATCGATGAAACTTTTCAAGATTTCCATTGCCAATTTTGTGAAGGAGGTTTTAAAGCCATCATGGCGCCAGGGTAATATGAGCAAGGAGGCATTTAAGACTATTGTGAAGAAAACAGTTGATAAAGTGTCGGGAGCTATGAAGAGCCATAGAATACCTAAGTCCCAGGCAAAAATAAACCACTATATTGATTCCTCGCAAGGAAAATTGACTAAGCTTGTGATGGTATGCCTTCTTTTCAGTAAAGCTTGTATGGCTAAGCTTAAAAGGTTTACTTAATTAGTAAGTTACAAAATATTTTTTTTTTCTTGTGAAAGTGGCAAATAAATAAATTACTTACTTTGACCTTAAGGTAAGTGTTACTTTAAAAAGTAACTTTTTTTTTTTTAACTAAAAAAGGGTAAGTTATCCAAACATGTTTGGAGTTAAAAGTTACTTGAAGTAAATCCTTTTAAACTTGGCCAAATATACTCTTATTTTCCGACTTCCGTTTGTTCTGAATTAAATAAGGATCTTTGTGCATTTTCGTTTTGGCATCTGAAAGTTTTTGATGTACCTCATCAGTATTGTCAACAATTGCTGCTAGTTTTGCACTTTATCATAGTTGTATTGCTTTGTACCGCTTCTCTGGATTACTTGTGGCTTATTTTTTCAAGGAAAGAGACTCTTATTCTTATCATACTGAATTATCCTTTTTCTGGAGCAGCTAAGTTTTGTTTTGTAAGAAATTTACACAAATAAGATTTTGAGCATGTATGGCTAAGCTTAAAAAGTTTACTTATGAGTGAATAATTAAATTTTAAAATTTAAAGTTAATTATATATTTTGACAGTAAGATGAGAGTTACTTTCAAAACTACTTAAAAGTGAGTCAATGATCCAAGTTCTCTAGTAGATGCAATTTCCCGGCTCCAAAGTTGTTTGTGATGGTAATTTCATAGAATTCTCCATGAATTGATTTATTTTTTCAACTTCACTGTGCATGCAGGGATACGTGGATAAATATGTAAAGGTGTGAAAAATGCATTTTGAGCCATGGACTCTGCTGGAAAGGACTGAAGATGTAAGCACTCTTTCAAACACACTACCTTTTGAGGTTTAAAATGAACTTGTTGAGAGGAAATTATACATCAGAGTGCTTTATCAGTAATCTCAGTTGCATTGACAGTGAAGACACCAAAGAAATAGATGCCTATGTAAAGCGAGGCATATGGAACTGTCGTTATATGAATCAATGTAAGTTGAATAAAATTTTTGTGTTGACATCATAACTATGTATGTAATGCTGTTCTTCTGAGGTTTTTTTCATGTGTTTTTTTTGTCTTTATGTGCGTAAATGATGTATTGTGGTTGCTAAAGATCTAATTGTTTTGAATCGTATCAAGTAATAACCGAATTGAGTAAGCTGCCTCCAGAGTAACTCCGGTTTATTACTAACAAAAGATTCATCATTTGATATGATAAAGTCATTGTTTTTTGGTAGGTTGAGTTAGATAAGATTGGATTGATTAAGTTTATTTTACCATTAAATATGTCTTTTTAATGACATTTAAGACCACTCGTCGCTTTTCTTTATATTTTCATAATTTTTTTTATTATCATTATTATTACTAATATTATCTACAAGACTACAACACATTAGAATGACAGAAAGGGGCAAATAAAAAAAAAAAATTACACATTTTCTAGCGAGATGGGCTTCGACGTACATATCTTGATAAAATTATTGTTTTTTGGTAGTTAGATAAGATTGGATGCAACGAACATCGTCTTTGTTATTTTTAGTTTGACCAACTAAATACATCTTGGATTGATAGAGAGAGAATTGCATACAACTTCCCTTTCTTGGAACGGAAAAACTTCAAAAACTTGCTTATAGCTCGGCTGTAATGAACATACCGTCGTCACAATATTATTCAAAGTAATATGCATTTCTAACTTAAATTACCTCTAATAGTTAGGCGATCGACAAATGGTCCTATTTCACGTTTTCCGAACGTTGCAAAATTAATTTGACTCTAAAAAGCAGGTCATGTTGAACTCATGCACAATTGTACCATCAAAACAACGTCATTTCAATAAAATGCAGATCGTTTTAAGCTTATAAGTTAACACTTGTACATCAACTATGTGCAAACCTTCAGTAACAAACTTTCTTATTTATTAGACGTTTTAAATTTAAAAATCAGGTCATGTTAAGCTCATGGACAATTGTACCATCAAAACAACGTCATTTCAATAAAATGCAGATCGTTTTGGGCCTATAAGTTAACAACACTTGTACATCAACTATTTGCAAACCTTCTGTAACAAACTTTTTTATTTATTAGGCGTTCTAAATTTAAAAAGCAGGTCATGTTGAGCTCATGTACAATTGTACTATCAAAACGTCATTTCAATAAAATGCAGATCGTTTTAGGCTTATAAGTTAACACTTATACATCAACTATGTGCAAATCTTCAGTAACAAACTTTCTTATTTATTAGATGTTCTAAATTTAATTCGACATTATAAAAAGTTTGTCATATTAAGCTCATGCACATTTGTACACATAAATCAACTGTCATTTGATTAAGAATGAAGATCATGTTTGGCCAATAAATAGTTGACACTTGTGCGTCAAACCGAAATGAGTTAAGCCCCTTGTATTTGAGAGATTGTTGAGAGAATGCTAAAAAGATGGGTGGTACATAGACATTGGCTAGGATAGAACTGTTTTTTGTCCAAGATCCAAAATGTGCCCCACATATCCTCGTGTAATGCAGTCGGGCAATTCTCCTTGTACACGAAGTAGTGTTGGTCTAAAATAGCTCACTCGACCCATTTTACACATCTGGTATTCCCTCCGGTCTAATTCAGAGTTCAAAATTGAGACTTCGGGGCTTTCTGCAATATAAATAATTGTAAAGGACATCCTCAATCAACGCCTCTATCTTCCGTCGCCATGTCTTAATCTCGAACAAAATTTTCTCATTTCTGTGCAATTACGCTTAATTGATTCCCTGTTCAACTGATAAATCAGTAAATTAAACTTTCATTGGATTTCAAATTCGATGCACCAGCATCATTCCTCTGCCGGGTACTTCAATTTTTTGCTTTTTCTATTTTTGGGTTTCACTGAATGACTATGTAATGTGTGTGTGTATATATTATGTTAATAGAGATGTTACCTATACGTTAGTTTAAAAGTGATTCTTAGATATGGAGGTTAGTTTTTGCTTTTGTTTGTATTTTATCCTTCTTTTTCTGGAATAAATTGAGTAGATGAACTTGCCCTGGTATGTTATAGGAACTTGTTAGGAATATTTGTCCATCGTTCACCGTGATAATCTAGGCTGAATCTATTGTAGGTTTTCGGGTTAAGTTTGTATATGTCTTAGGTCAAATTTTCCTCTTATCAGTATATTCTAATATTCAAACTATGTGGACTTATGATCTTTGGCTAATTGTGCACGTTAGGCGTTCAGTGAAAAGTATAGCTAAACAATGATTTGAGTTATGTACTGGTGCTAGGAAGTTAATATGTAGGATGGTTGATAACTTTCTGGTTCCGGGCTACTTATCTATGAGGAAGTTAGTTTAACCAATATTCTTCTATTAAAATGTATTGAAGATGGCAACTAATCCATACTGTTCTCTGCAATGACTTGGGTATTGGGATCTTGTGTTTAAACAAACTTGGTCAAGATTCTTCTTTTGTTTCATAATAAGAAGTACAGACTTGGCGCCTTGTCGAAGGCATAGAAAATGGAGTTTCTCTAAAACAATACGTTTCTCCTCCATGAGAATGCTTACCTCGGATCTTTAGGAACAAAGAGCAACACGTTCATAAGAAAAAGGGGTGATTGTGGGGACAAGATTCTGAACGATGTCCAAAACAAGTTAATGAAGAAACTGTAAAAAAAAAATTGTGTCTTGCAGATACAGCTTCATTCAGTGAGAAAATTTGCAATATCATAATTCATATTAAACTAATAATTTTAACAGTTGTGATGCAGATATGACAAACAATCACCCGAACGAAGACCTTCATGATGCTACACCTGTTAATAATGATGAAATATGTAACTCGGAATCTGCTGAAGAAGATATATCAAACCCAAGAGCAACTTCTGGCGATGCATTTAGAAATAAGCCTTCCCCTCATTTGGACCAGGAGGAACAGTCTAGAAGAGTAGATACTGACCCTTCGTTATTGCATTGTGGTGCTTCAAGAGATGATGATTCCCAAGCTGTGAATGAAGAGATTTATCTACCGCTGGAGAGAACTTATGCTGGCTGCATCAGGAAGAAACTTCTTGTTCTTGATGTGAATGGACTGCTTGTTGATATTTCTTCAGTTGTACCTTATGATTATGATCCGGATGCAATAATATCGAAGAAAGCAAGTAAAAAAGCTAAAACTAATTTCTAAGTTGATGCTGCTGATTACTGACCACAAAATTCTAACTTAGTTTTCAATTGCTGTATCAGTTTTTAAGAGGCCCTATTGTGATGATTTTATGAAGTTCTGCTTTGAGAGGTTTAATGTGGGAGTCTGGTCATCAAGAAACAAGTACTCTTCTAATTTTCTCTTTTATATTGATATTATTTCATATTTGTATGATCATGACCCTAGTTTTTTTTTTATTATTATTTTTTTTGCTTGTGGAAAACACTGTAATCTCATGGCTGATGTGTAGTAATTGAACTCTTGCAGGAGAAATGTGGAGTCAGTTCTTGATTTTCTTTTGGGGATTGATAAGTGCAAGTTGCTCTTCTGTTGGGTAAGTCATTTCCCAATGAAATTTTATAAGTGATGCAGCTTAAGGTGTTTGCTTAATTGCTAAAGTATTTGCTTAAGTGGCAACCTGTTAAGCTGTCTTTATTTTTTCCATCAACTATCATGCTTTGGTTACATTCTATTTCAATGTTGATGATTGTCCTCAGAATACAGTATGTCATCAATAATCTTTTGGATGATCGTGTAGGAGAAGATTCTCGTTTAATGTGTCCATGGACAGTTATATGTATTTTGCTCTTCCTTTAAGATGTAATGATATGAGCACAATGGAAACATTTGTTAACTAAATGTGAGCAAGACATCAACCTTGTTTTAGGTTACTGGTGCAACCATGGGGTCGACTGGTAGATCCAACTAAGAGGCCTATAGCAAAGTGTCATAATCAATATTATTTGGTGATGTCCAACTTGTGGTTTTGGATGCCCTGTTGATCACCTCTTGCCAATTAGTTGTCTCAAAGGAAGTGATTGCAAGTTTAACCCAAGCCCACTCCCATACTATGTTAAAGAAAGGAAGAGACTTGTTATGCTTTATTACACCTTTGGATGACATTGGTCCATACAATAACCTGTATCCACACAAGAAAATTACTAGTTTAGAAAACAGTCAATCCCATATTTGATGAGATTGCAATCAATCCCACATTTCATGGGATTAGAATCAATCATACATATCGTGGGTTGGAATTCATTCCCTGCAATTGTTTCTGCTTTTCATGGGATTGGGATCAATCTTGTACTCTCAATCCCGCATTTCCGTTGGTGGAATCAATTCCCAACAATAAAGAGATTATGATCGCTAACATTTACTTTATCTTTCTCTCTTCAGCTTTACCAATTTTTTTATGGTTGTTACATGCATTACAAAAGAAATGATCAGATAAAAATGGTACTCTTCGTTCACATTAACCTGGTCGAGTGATCGGAGTTGCTTGGAAGAATATATGTTGAGTTGGTATTTGTCTGTGGGAAGATATACTAAAATTGCGGTTCTTCTTGGATTTTTTGATTCATCTTTTATTTTAAGGTGTCATATTTTTCTCTTAGGGCACAGAGTATATTTGATAAATATGGCAAGGAGTGCAATTTTATTTTTCTTAATGGAGAAAAATGAAGCTGGCAACAAATGATAGAGGCTACACAACGCTGGGCAAAAACTATCTTTCGAATCTCATTTTTACACCCCCCCACCCCCCTCTCTCCATTCCCAGCTCGAAGCTGCCATAACCTACACAAGTTCCAGGGGCATAGAATTGTTGCAGCCGACCATGCAATTTAAAGGCTAGAGCATTGCAGTCTAACATAATTTCAAGCAAATTCTACATTTACCAACATAATTTTAATGTACCAAATTTAGAACTACCGACACCATCTTTAGTCAGAGACTGAGTCAACTCAACCCAAGTCATGATTGGCCCACATCACAATCGGTTATCGACCTTCTTGCTTAGTTATTGATGGAAAGAGTTGGATAGATCCAGCTATAAAAATGCATCTACGTGCATGTAATTGAGTTAAATACACTCTGTTATCGAAAAATGGTGGTTTGCTCTAAGAATGATTGAACTCTGAATTGTAAGAGAAATTGAAGTGAGGAAAATTTTCATATCAGTTCTAATAACTTAACAGAAACCCATGAGACTTACAAATCAGTTTTTTTTAGTTGCAAATCAATTTTTAATCATATTAAGGAAAATAACCATGGTTAGAAATCTGTAATTATTAAAATAAATACTTTATTGAATAAGGACAAATTGAAGATACAATATGGATAAATTGTTGACTCTTCAATGTCCAAAAGGCTCGTATTATGTTTATTTGTATCAGTGTAGGTTTTTCCTCTATGTGAACTGCATGCTTCTTAATTTTATTCAAGTGACACGAGTTTAACATTTGACTGTGTATATGTTCATTAAATATTTTTGCAATAGCTTTCTTATCCTTGAGCAATTTCAATATTTTGCAGGATCAATCCCATTGCACTTATACTGATTTCAATACCGTCGAGAACAGGGAGAAGCCTCTTCTTTTAAAGAAGCTTAAAAAGCTATGGGAAAAGCGTGAGCCAGATCTTCCATGGGAGAGGGGAGAATATAATGAATCAAACACGCTTTTGTTAGATGATTCTCCTTACAAGGCCATATGCAACCCGGTTAGCTGATGTTTTATCTCCATCCAGTCTATAAATTTTTTTATCCCATATGTTGCATGATTTAATTTGAATTCCGATCCTTATTTACTTTTAGGTTCTCCATTTCACTTTTTCTTTTTCCTTTTTGTTAAATATATAGCCATATACGGCAATCTTTCCGTACACTTACCGGTTCAGAGATAGAAGAGACAAGTCATTAGGTCAGTTGTCTTCTGTTTTCTACTTTAGTATAAACGTATGTGAATTTTTTTTTCTGGGTGTTTCCTATTTTTGTAGGAAATCTGTCGGATTTTGCTCAATATGTTTCATGATTTATCTGTACTGCACTTTCCCCATTTTTGTCTTCTTTGAATATGCACAAATAGCAATGTCCAATACTATGTTGGTAACGGTAAGTGCTAAAGTTCTCTTCAAAATTGTGTTCTTGATACCAAAGCTCAGCTCCTTACTGGAGCAGACAGTATTGTCCTGGCCTAAATTTCCAGGAAAAAATCTTTAATTTGAAACGTTCTCTATTCCTTCCCTCTTATGTACACGTGTATGCTTTTTCAATTCCCAGTTTTTCCGTATATTTATTGTTATAACTCATTAATATCTGATGTTTATAAATTATTGACATTCGACTAGACCATACTTAAGCTACGTGATTGCGATCACATAATTGGTTGAGTTCGTCTCTTAACTTTAGTCTTTTCTCTTGCGTGATCGAGTTTACCCAGAACTTAGGTATCGTATTTTCACACAGATGTTATACGTAAACCTGTGTCTATGATGCATTTGTGTGGTGTCTAAGATGCATTCAAGAATAATTATTCATATATTTGAAAAGTGATACAGTGGTAGTGCCTTGTACAGACAGAGGAATCAGGAAGCAGTACTAAATCATGATAAGTGAACCAGAGTGGATGCAGTAGTTCAATAATTTGTTTGAGATGGAAGTATTTTTTATGTTTCCCTATTTGTTTTGCACATTTTTTGTGCCATCAGTGATGAGTTACAGGCACTCCTTAGTGTAGGGAGATGAGAGAGAGTAGCACAAGTAGCCTAAATATTTACTCAATGCTGACATCCTCTGTGTCCAAAGGGAGACTATGTTGAATCAAAAACCGTCGCTATAAAATAGGTGCACATGCAATTATTACCTTTAGCTCTCCATGCAACTGCATTATGAATATTTCAATTCCTTTTGTTAATTAATGATTTAGTTAAGATAAGAAAAAATTCAAGGCGAGGACTCATACAGTTGTAATCTTTCGTACACACTTCTTAAACTATCGTTGTCTCTTTCATGGCTGATAATGATTGTTGTATTTTGTGATTTGCAGGACCTGGTGGCGATCTACGTGTTTATTTGGAAGGGTTAGCCCTTGCTGAAAACGTTCAGGAATATGTAAAGCAAAACCCTTTTGGTCAAAGACCCATTACGGAGAGGAATTTATCTTGGCGTTTCTATCTACGGGTTATTGAAGCCAATTCATCGCCACCACCAAATACTGGTGACAATTTGTAGTTTATGAAGAATACTTTTGTTTTTGACATATTAACCTTGGATGACTTTTGTTCAACAAAGTGTTGCCTTTTGAAGTTACTGTAACTGCAATCATGTATTGAGGGTTTCACGGGGCATTCGCAGTGTTCAACAACCAAATGAAGAAGTGAAACAACATAAGTTGGCAATAGACCGTCGCCTTTTGCTTTGTAATTTCTCTGCTGTAGCCATTTTGAAGTCGATGGATAAAAATCCTAACACTTGTATTTTGCAATGATCCATTTTGTCATTTCTTAGGAAATTTTGTTGAAAACAATGTCGTACTTTCTCATGCATTTCTGTTGATGCAGATCCTCTTCCTTTTTGTTTGGTATGATCTCAAAGTTAAGAGAGAGTTTTTTAATCTTATAAACCATTTTCTTTCTTCACGTGTTGGTGTGTTTATTGCCTCTATGTTACCCACATTTTGCGTCTAATTTATATGCAAGTCTTTCGAGTATATTTGGTGTGTTGGATTAGACATTTCTATTATCAGATAATTGAAGTGAGACTAGATCCAATTGCAATCTTTGCAATTATTTGGAAGGATTATTCCTTTCCAAAAATGTTCAAGAATATTCAAACCAAAATCCATTTAGTCATACACCTATTGTGGATAAAAACTTGTATATGCGATTTCTAAATTATGAAGCTTAAGTTGGTTTCGACATATCAACCATTAATGACTTTTTATTTAAACAAAAAGTCACTGATTGCAAAGTATTGGAGGATTCACTGTCATTCCTTGTTATTAACGACTTAAAGACAGTTGTGTGAGTTTTAGTCAGATTTAATTTCAGCCACTAATCTTTTATCTCACATTTGATCGTGTTAATATGTATTGGGCTGCCTCAATATACTATTATGGTTGGGTCGCTTGTGCTGTGGGCCTGTTAAGTAGTTGGGGCCAGGCCTCTATGGTTTCAGCCTTGCACGTGGCTGATCATCTACCATTGGATTGTAACTGTACAACTTATTTGATAACTTGGCTCTTGGGGTCTCTACGTGATTCGAGATTCTTCTATTCTCTTTCTCGTCTCTTTGGCTCCTCTTTTCTCTGAGTGTAGATTAGGGTTCTTACTCTGGTTTTGGTCACTATAATCATGCTGTGTATTCTTATCGATCCATTCTTAGTGAAGTCTGTATAATAGTGTATAGATTAAGGGTTGATTCTAACGATTACAGTGTCTGTATTGTTGAGGCAAGATTAACACGAAGAAACCAAAGGTTTCTTCGAACATCTGTAACTTTTCTTGGTTGAAACTTAGTGGATCTAGAGCTATATCCTTTGTGGATGCTCAACGGGTGAGTAGGTCTTTGTGACTGAACATCCGGACCCTACGGGGTGAAAAATCGTGTATTCAAGTGTTGTTTTATGATTCTGCACTTATATTTTGGTTTGTGATATTCGATCATTTAGTATCTGTTGATTTGGGACCTTAGAAGTGGTATCAGAGCTTCGTCTCTGGGTTAGGGTTCTTGGTTCCTTTTGTTCTTTTCTGGAGCAGATCTGGGTTCTTGGGTAGTCGAGTGGTTCTTTGTGGGGGAAAATTAGTTTTTCATGTTCACTTGCCTTTAACTCGTTGTAACCCCTTATTAATCCTCTGTTTCTACTGAATCTTAGTGATTCTGGTTCTTGACTTGTTATGAGTCGAGGAGTTGGATTAACTCATTCCAATTCTTAGCTGAGTCTGTAACTTACTACTAGTCTCCATTGAGTCTTGGTGGCTCGTTGCTGTCCTGCATTCAAATTAAGGCTATTGGAGCGATTTTTGTAATTTCTTCACTCTGAAATATTGAGGTTTCAGAATCTGGTATCTTTTTAAACCCCTTCCTTATTCCTTAGCATTATTCAGTCTTTGAACCTAGTTATTAAGGTAAGCAATTCTCCATTGCTTTCCTTTGTCCAAGACTTCCTGCGAGGGTCTGGGAATCTGAGGGAGCAGTAGGTTCAAAGGGTTGTCACCCCTTAAACCTTGTTCAAAACTAAAACTATACTGTTTTCTAAATTGCAAATTGATCTTTTCTGTGAACTGGATTGATAAAGAACATTTACTTGTAACTATTTTGTTGTCTCTGTCATTCACATATCTTGGTCAATTGTGCTTATTGCTTGAATCTTTATACTCTGTGTGTTGTATAATTGCATTTGTGAATATTATCTGTCATCATGTCTACTGCACATAAGTTTGAACTTGAGACATGGAATGGTACTGGAGACTTTAGTCTCTGGCGCCAGAAGATGAGGGCCATTTTACTTCAACAAAGACGTGTTGCAGCCCTCAATGGTCAGTGGGCTGCAGAAACTAGTGCCTATAGAAGGCATGAACTTGATGATACTGCATGGAGTTCCATTTTCTTGCATTTGTCTGATAATGTAATTAGAAAAGTTGGTGAAAATACCTCTGCACAAGTATTATGGACTAAATTGGAATCACTTTTTTTGACAAAGAATATGCCTAATAAGTGCTACCTCCTGAGGCTGTTCTACAACTTTAGATTTGACCATTCATCTGATTTGGAAGATAACCTTGACAGATTCACAAAATTAATTCAGGATTTAGAAAATTGTGATGAAGAGCTTTCTAATGATCAACAAGTAGTTGCCCTACTAAACTCTCTTAGTGATAGATACAAGGACATCAAAACTGCCTTAGAATATGGGGGTCAGGATCTCACTGTTGATATTGTCACTTCAGCCTTAAGGAATAAAGAACTTGAGCTGAAAGTTGAATATAAAGATCCTAAATATGGGGAAGGGCTATGCAAAAAGGGGAAGCCTACTTTTAATTTCAATCCTCACAAGAAAGCTAAGTCTCAAAATTTCAGATTCAAGGAAAAAAACAAAAATCACGTGAAATTCAAGAATCAAATCAGGAAGTGTTACTACTATGGAAAAGCAGGCCATTTAATCAAATATTGTTTTAAGAAAATCTCTGATATGATAGATACAAGGACATCAGAACTGCCTTAGAATATGGGGGTCAGGATCTCACTGTTGATATTGTCACTTCAGCTTTAAGGAATAAAGAACTTAAGCTGAAAGTTGGATCTAAAGATCCTAAATATGGGGAAGGGCTACGCATAAAGGAGAAGTGGAATCCTAATAAGAAGTAACCTACCTTTAATTCCAATCCTCACAAGAAAGCTAAGTCTCAAAATTTCAGATTCAAGGAAAAAAAACAAAAATCACGTGAAATCCAAGAATCAAATCAGGAAGTGTTACTACTGTGAAAAAGCAGGCCATTTAATCAAATATTGTTTTAAAAAAATCTCTGATATGAAGGATATGAAGGTTCTGCAGCTTTGGTGTGCAAGAATGATCCTAATATTCAAGGAGTTGTTCTTGTGAATACTAATAAAAGAGATCCAAAAGAATGGGTTCTTGACTTTGGGTGCACTTTCCATATGTGTCCCAACAAGGAATATTTTTCTGAATTTATTGAACTTAGTGAAGGACAAATTCAAATGGGAAATGACATGAGTTGTCTAATGAGGGGAATTGGAAATATCAAGCTGTCAATGAACAACTACATCCTTGAACTTGATTATTGCAGATATGTTCCTGAGCTTAAAAGAAATTTGATTTCTTTAAGTCAATTGGATGACAAACTCATTATAGTAATTCAAAATGGTCTCTTAAGACTTAAATAGGGAAACAAAACTGTCATATCTTCTCAGAAACTGAATGGGATTTATACTGTCTCTGCTGATCCTGAAATCCACCACTGTTCTGCAGCCCTAAACTTTGAATCTAATAGGTCTCTAATTTGGCATAAGAGACTTGGTCACATCTCTGAAAAGAGACTTAATATTTTAAATAAACTTGGTTGTTTTGGAAAAGATAAAATCAAACAGTTAGATTTCTGTGAAAACTGTATTTTGAAAAAACAAAAAAGGTTACCTTTTAAAACTGGAACACATAAATCCTCTTCAACTTTGGATTATTTACAAGCTGACCTTTGGGGTCCAGCATCTATAAATACTCTAAGTGGTTATAAATTTTATTTGCTTATAGTTGATGATTTTTCAAGAAAAATCTAGACCTTTCTATTAAAGCACAAATCTGACACCTTTAAAGTTTTTAAACAATGGAAACTGTTGATTGAAAACCAAACAAATAAGAAAATCAAAAGCACTAAGGACTGATAATGGTCTTGAGTTCTGTAACTCAGAATTTGATTCATTCTGTAAAGAATCTGGGATCTAAGGCGCAGAATTGTAACATACACACCTCAGCAAAATAGAGTTGCTGAGAGAATGAATAGATACCTTTTAGAAAAAGTGAGATGTATGCTTTACAGTTCTGGTCTTCCTAAGTTCTTCTGGGGAGAAGCTCTAAAAACTGCTACCTATCTTATCAATAGAAGTCCTTCTAATGCTATTGATTTTCAAGTCCCTGAAAGACTTTGGTCTGGTAAAATTCCTGACTACCCTAGATTAAAAGTCTTTGGCTGTACTGCTTACTCACATCAAAGTGAAGGTAAACTTGAACCTAGATCTCTAAAATGTGTTTTTCTGGGATATGGGGAAAATGTTAAAGGGTATAGACTGTAGGTCAAGTGCCAAAATAGTTTTAAGGTCATTATCGGTAGAAATGTCATTTTCAATGAAGATGACATGCCTGGTTATGAATCTACAAATAAAAATGCTCCTGAATCTACATCTGTTAAGGAAACTGTTCTGGAAGATGAATTTGAAAGTGCTGTTGTTCAAAATGATTTTATTCAGGTGGAGTCTGCTCCATCTGACCTTCTCCCTGATCCTACTGAGTCTGAAAGTGAGCTTAAACCCTCTAATCTGCGCTCAGTAATTATCAGTTAACAAGAAATAGAGAAAGGAGATAAATAAGACCTTCAACTAGATTCAATAATGATGATTTTGTTACCTTATTTTCTGCTCTTGACTCTATAAGTTTAGAACATGTCTCTTTTGATGATGCTGTAAAGTGCTCTGAATCTAATCTCTAGAAAGAAGCTATAAATAAAGAAATGGATTTCCTTATCAAAAATAAAACCTGGGTCTTAGTTGACAGACCTGAAAATCATAAGGTTTTTGACTGCAAGTGAATTTATAACATAAAACAAGGGGATTCTGATTCTGAAATTAAAAGGTATAAAGCTAAGTTAGTTGCTAAGGGGTTTATTCAGAAAGAAGGAATTGACTATAATGAGATTTTCTCACCTGTGGCCAAGTATACCTCTATCAGAATTCTGCTAGCTTTGACTGCTCATTTTAATTGGGAATTGGATCAGCTTGATAAAACAGTTTTTTTCTAAATGGTGACTTGTATGAAACTATATATGAATAAGCTAGAGGGATTTGTGGAAAAATCCAAAGCTGAAAATGTTTGTCCACTGAAAAGTCTCTTTATGGGCTGAAACAAGCCCCCAGGTAGTGATACATCAAGTTTAACACTTTTGTTCAAAAATTGGGTTTTGTAAGAAGTATGATTCTTGTTTCTTCTTCAAAGGGTCAGGTGGACCTGAATCTGTTTATTTGCTCTTATATGTAGATGATATGTTACTTGCATGCCATGTTAGATCTGAAATTGACTCTATTAAATCCAAGTTGAAGTCTGAATTTGAAATGAAAGATTTGGGTGAAGCTAAAAGAATTCTTGGCATGGAAATAACTAGGGATAGAAATAACTGCATTTTGTTGTTGAGACAATGTTCATATGTGAAGAAAATATTTGAAAGATTTTCTATGCTTGAGTGTAAACATGTCTCTTTACCTATTGCTAATCATTTTAAATTGACTAATGAACAGTCACCTAAAACTGAAGATGAATTTTGTAGAATGCAAAATGTGCCTTATGCTAATACTATAGGCTCTATTATGTACCTTATGTTCTGCACCAGACTTGATTTGGCTCACGGATTAGTATTTTAAGCAGATTTATGTCTAATCCAGGTGAAACTCATTGGTTAGCTGTTAAATGGATGCTAAGATATTTAAAGGGTTCATCTATATTAGGTTTAGAATTTAAAAGGAGCAAAAAAGGTATAACATTAAAAGGTTACAATGGTTCTGACTTTGCTGGTGACTTAGACAATAGAAGATCCACATCCTCTTACATTTCCACTTTGTGTGATGGTTGTATTAGTTGGAAGTCACAACTACAAAAATTGGTTGCTTTATCCTCTACTGAAGTTGAATATATTGCTGCATGTGATGCTGTGAAAGAAACTATGTGGCTGAAAGACCCGTTAAATGAAATTTGTTTTGCTAATGATTCTGTTGATATATATACTGATAATCAAAGGCCATTCACCTTAGTAAAAACCCTGTTTATCATGATAGAATAAAACATATAGATATTAAATTTCATTTTGTAAGAAGTATAACTGAAAGGGGTTTGATCAGTTTGGTGAAAATTCCAACAGAATTCAGTCCTTCAGACATGGGGACAAAGGTATTACCTTTAAACAAATTTAGAAATTTCTTAAAGATTTTGAATATCACTGGATGTGATGATTAGAATTTCAAGCAATACTATTTGAATAAAATTGAAATAATTGTGTTTTTCTTTTTGCAGGTTTAAGTGAATGAAGTAAGGAATAAATAGTCATTCTAGATCCATTGAGTGTGCCACAGTATAGTTCAGCAAGGTGGAGATTGTTAATATGTATTGGGCTGCCTCACTATACTATTTTGGTTGGGCCGCTTGTGCTGTTGGTCCTCTTAAGTTGGATGGGGCTTGGCCTCTATGGTTTCAGCCTTACACGTGGCCGATAATCTACCCTTAGATTGTAACTGTAGAACTTATTTGATAACTTGGCTCTTAGGATCTCTACGTGATTCGAGATTCTTCTATTCTCTTTCTCGTCTCTCTGTCTCCCCTTTTCTCTGAGTGTAGATTAGGGTTCTTACTCTAGTTTTGGTCACTATAATCATGCTGTGTATTCTTGTCGATCCATTCTTAGTGAAGTCTGTATAATAGTGTATAGATTAAGGGTTGATTGTAACGATTACAGTGTCTGTATTGTTGAGGCAAGATTAACACGAAGGTTTTTTTGAACATCTGTAACTTTTCTTGGTTGAAACTTAGTGGATCTAGAGCTATATCCTTTGTGGATGCTCAACGAGTAAGTAGGTCTTTGTGACTGAACATCCGGACCCTACGGTTTGAAAAATCGTGTGTTCAAGTGTTGTTTTATGATTCTGTACTTATATTTTGGTTTGTGATCTTCGATCCTTTGGTATCTGTTGATTTAGGACGTTACAGATCGCTAAAGTCATGACTATGCTTTCTTCTAATTAAATTTATATCTAATTGATGACTTTGGTTCAAACACACTAGTATGTAGGTCATCTTGGAGCTCATACCCAAATTATATTAATTGACCACATTCACTTACACCTTGTAGTGCGGGTCGGAAACTTTTCCAATTCGCTCCAATTTTTAGTTCTACTTTTCAAAATTATTCTAATTAATTTTTCACACTCATTTACAACCTTAATTTCTTCTGTTCATTCATTCATAGTTTTGAACAACTAAATATACCACAAACATGTTCTCATGGAAGAAACGAGTTCAACCTAGCAACGACCAAAATTGATAAATGGGTCCCACTCAAATATTGGTAAAATTGCTCACTTGCAATTCGATAACACCATTATTCCAACACGTTTCATATGCATCATGGTTGTAGAACATTATTGATTGAATAAACAATGAATGTTTGATCCCACCTCAATGATCGAGGTGGTTGAATGGTTAATCTTACAATCATATGCACAAGTGTACTTTATATTATGTCTTTTCATGGTGAAAAAGTAGGGTATCATGTTGCAATCAAGAAGAGGGGTGTGTATATATATAGTGTTTCCTTTGTGAAATGGGCTTATAGAGATTGGGGATGGTTAGTGTTAGTATGCCTAATAGAGTTCAAGCATTATGAAGCATATTACATGTAGTTCCTTCACTTTATGCATGTGGTTATCCTTTTTTCTCTACACAGCACTTCCACATTTTCAAGTAAAGTTTGGAAATTCTTGCACACGTGACATGATCGTACTCTGCTTAAAAGTAACTTTTTAAGTGCTTATTTGACATGTATTGCCTAAAAAATTGAAATTGTCAATTTTAAGCGGGACAAACATACTAATTGTCAATTCGATTATGAGGCGCATGGATGGAGAGTTGAGTATGTATATTTTTTTGCATGTGTAAGCCTTGTAAGCTGAGTATTGTTGAATGTAATAAGATATAGAAGATTTATTATTACATGTGCTATAAAAAGTTTGTTTCTTGGTCATCGCATTCATCTAACAATACATGACATTAATATTTTGTTTAGTATATACTTTTTGAGAATGAAAAGTTATTAAAATCTTCTTTTGAATACAATGAGTAGATTAATACCTTAATTTAATATTTTATTTCTTATTGCCATAAATTATTTGGAAATTATTTCAAATAACTTTTGTTTTACAAAATTTGTTTAGAGGATAATAATAATAATAATAATAATAATAATAATAATAATAATAATAATAATAATAATAATAATAATAATAATAATAATAATAATGAAAATCAGATTTTCATGATTTTTTTTAATAAAAATTTCTTCTTCAACTCATATTTTCTCATAAATTTTAAAAGTTATCAGGATAGCTTACTAATTCCGACTTTGTCTTTACTTTAAAATGCCCATTTCATCTTAATTACGAAATTAAAAAGAGACTATCTAATTTTTTTGTACCAAACTCGCGTCACTAAGGGGTTATTCTATTTGTGTTTCAGTTTTGAGTTTTGAATTCATTTTAGGTTTTGTATTTTGAGTGTCCATTTTGAGATTGTTGAAAATGTGTTCTTTTTGACATTTTGAAAAATTGTTTTGAAAACACACAAAACGCGTTTTGAAAATTTTGACTTGATTATAACGGAAAAAACTCAAAACGATAAATTTGTTGTTTTGGGTTTTTTTTTTTTACAAATGTTTAACTTGGTTTCAAAACGCATTTTCGAAAATAGGAAAGAAAATGTGTTTTCACTATTTTAGAAAATCGAAAATATAAAACGACTTGAAAATGGTAAAGATAAAGTCCCTAATGATTTTAGTTATCTATCCAGTCACGACTTAGTATTTTATCAATAATATCTTGTTCCTAACAAACCGTGTAAATGGTCGTCAACTCCTTGATTAGGTTGTACCAACCATGGCATAGAATAATTTACAATAAACTAGAAGAAGTCAATATTTGAGAATATTGAGTCCTTATTTTCTAGTTGTACAACCTTCACATTTGCATTTTTAATAACATAAAAATATAAATAGGCCCTAAAGACCCTCCCCCCTCCCCCCCCCCCCCTTCTTTTATTTTTGGTAATAGACATCTACTCTCTTTGAATTTTAATATTAAGACCCTGTTTGTTCAGCATTAATTCTACATATTTAGAAAAACCATTGCCAGCCACCATTTTGACTCTTTATCTCACAGTTGGGGCCTACATTTGAAAATAACGGTACTTTTTTTTTCCATTTTCGACCTAAATAATGCGCCCCTAACAGGGTTAACCCAAAACTTTTCAAGTTTTCTCAGTGAAAACAATGAGAGATATTTCTCCAATCGAATTTGTGTAACTCTATTGTTATTATTGCAGGATCTGTTTTGTTCCGTTGACCAAAAAGTGTCTCCCGCGATGTGGTTTGTTGACACTGACCTCCGAGGTCACTTAGTTCGGATTGGTGTACCCAGTAAGGAGATAATGATGTGAGCTCGAATATGCGAGGTCAGTTCGGATCTTGAGTGGCTTACTCAAGAAACTTGTGTAGACCTTCAAGGTGAAATAATGAATAATGATTAAAAATCACTGGCAGGGTATACGGGCTACCCATCAGGAGGATACACATGGAAAGGTCTTACGTCAGAGCCTACATTATCCCACAATCAGAAATCTTAGCCTCCCTTCCTAAGTAATGCATTAATTGCTGAAGACCTGCACCAGTAACTCATGATCAACTGACAAAGCCGAACTCGGCAACCAATCCTATTACGCCAACATATGTACTTATTTAGCTCGGTATTGCAGATTGACATGACAGGAGGTACACTGTGCATGCATTACCCCACTATAAAAGGAGAAGGGGAGGGGGCGAGAAGAAAAAAAACACTTTCTCATTCTCTTCATATTTCAAATATCTCCTATAATGGGAAAAAAGAGTATGCTTGTGTAATAATCTTGTAATCCGTTGGTAAATAATCAATCAATTTCGTGTTTATTCCCTAAGTTGGCTTGAATATTGTCTATACATTTTTCAACGTCAACATGGTTCAAGATAAGAATTTTTTGAAACGAGACTTTAAGAACTCTTTGATATGAAAATCGTTAACTCAAAATGTAAAGATATTTGTCCGCAGTGTGATAGAGAACACAAATGAATTTAAAGGACTACTAAATAAGCTAAACCCATGAAAATAGCGTTGGAAGATGGGTTGCAAGCACCATTAATTTTGAGCTCTTGGGAGTTGGGAATTCTAATAAACATTTAGTCATTGGACTCTACATACTAATTTGAAAAAAAAAAAAAAAAGGAAAAAAAAAGGTATCTTGACTGAACTAGAGAAGATACAAAAGGTTCACAATAGAGACAAGTCTAGTGGGAGGTGCAAGTTTTTATAGGATAATGACAAGTCATGGTACATGAAAAAAGGAATGTAGATTTTTCAAATGATAAGAAGGAAATAAGTGATGAAAATTAGAATGAAAATAATAGCATCCAAAGAGTTACAACCTTATATCAAAATAATGAAGTATAATAAGAAGCAAAGGCCTAAAAACATTATCTTTTTCTTGTATTCCCCGTTTAGATACGTGATAGGTTCTCTTTTATTCTTTTGGGCGGAGGTTAGGATTAGTCCTCTCCTAAAATTGTATTATTAAATTTTCTATTATTGTCTACTCTCGTTTTGATGGGGATTAAAATAAAATTTTTAGTAAATTTTAATAAAAATTGATAAAATATGTGGTTGAAAAGTGTAGGTCCCATAAAAGGAATATGTAAAACAAGTAAGTAATGAAACGTGTGGATAGAAAGGGGTACAAGACTCAAATCCTCACCTGTGAAAGAAGATGTGATTTCTGTGCTTTTCTAAGTAGTAAATACTTAACGATGGGTCGATGACCAGGGGAGGGGGGTTCTAGGGGGGCCGTACCCCCCCCCCCCCCCCAATTTTTTGGAAAAATTTTTTTTAATTTTTTTTTTAATTTTTTGGCCTCAAAAATGTTTTTTAATCTCCTAATCCAGCCCATTCAGTTGTTTGTGAAATTGTATTATTTATCAATTATGAGTGAAAGAGTTTCCTCAATTCTCAGGCTCAGTGATGGAGAAGTATTTCAAAAGATTAGTAGTTTCTTTTATATATTTCTTGATTTTTTTGTGAAGTTTTCGTACATTAATTTATGTTCGTTTGTTTCATTTTTCCATGACAAAGTACCAACTTTCCTCATTTTAACAGATAATGTTTCAAAAAAAAATTTTGGGGGCGCTGCTCCCGAACCCCCGTGATTCCCCGCCCCTTAGTAGTTGTCTCATTATGATTCCAAGGTGCTTATTCGGGGGCGGATCCGGCTGCCCATGGCCGCCGTCTTTGGATCCGCCGAGCTTCGATTCTTGCCGTCGTCCGCCGTCCGCCGGGAAGAAATGGAGAAGGTGGCTGATTTCCGGGAAGAAATGGAGGTGGCTGATTTTTTTTCTTTCTTATTGTCTATTTGTTTGGGCCTTTTTTTTAAAAAAAGTGAGGCTCAATGAATTGGGCCAATTTGCAACCCATTAACCACAAACAAAACCAAATCCAATTCCAAAATGGTGAGATACATTCTGAGGTGAGGAGGACGGCATGTGGAAGCCCTTTCGATTTCAAGCTGTTACTGAAATTGATGTCTACATATCTGAGCCATGGGAACTTGCAGGTACGTATTTTCGTGCGTAAATTTTGGGTGTTTAAGGTGAGTGATCTGCTTGATGATTTGAGGATCTCTTGAAATCTCTAATTTGGGTTTTTTATTTAGTTCTGAGATTTTTCATAAATTTTCAATGATGGATATCAATTTTCCAAAAAAATAGATTATAGGTCTTGCGACATTGATACTGAATATGAGAGATCAATGGGATGATTTTGGGATTTTCTTGAATATATTATTTGGGGAGTTTGATTATGGACAAAATGGGTTTGAGAGGAAATTAGGATTTTAATAAAGGGATGCAATTACGAGGTTTTCTATGATTTATTGTGTTTTAAGGGTTTGTTTGGATGATTTGTCATCCACGTCTAATTCAATTAATGTTTTACCATTTTTAACGGCCACGTCAACATACCGTCCTCCACGTGGATGGAATGAGTGGATTCAGAATTTCTTTTAGTTATTTTGTTTGTGATTATTTCTGTCTAAAGATGAACTTTTATATGAAATGATAAATTAGAGGGAATTGAAGAGAGGATTAATAGACAGAAATATATATTGAATGCCTGTATTTATAGGTATACGTGTGCGGGCGTTGAGTTGAGTTGGGGATCCAAGATTTAACTTTGAGTATCATTTGTATTGATATGAATTTAAACTTTTGCATACTGAGTTCTTAACTTGTCATTAGATTCTCATGTGCCTATGGTTTACCTCAAATTCTACTTTTTCCACGGTTTTCTTTTGTCTGTTTGCAATTCTTTTCCAATCTTTCTAATGAATAGTCATGTCTCGTGATTTCTGCTATGAAGATTATGCGCATGAATGCATCCCTGAAGACGAGATCTAGAATGGTATTTTTTTAGCCTTGTGGACAGAAAATACGACAATGGGTCTCAGCTGAATTGTGCCACTGGTAAAGGGTACTGGAAAGGACCGCCCTGTGCGCCATAAGTACCAAACTATTGGAATGAAGAAAACCCTTGTTTTCCATAGTGGACGAGCACCAAGGGCGAATCCACTGCGGAGCCGGAGTGCGGACCTGCTATAGTGCTGTCAATGGTCAATGATCAACATTCAATGGTCGGTCCGCCCGTGCTGAACTTTGAACCTGGATTCGCCCCTGTGCTTATTGAAGTTTAGCAAGAACTCTAAGAGATTCCTCGCGGTCAGCAGGCAAGTTCGGCCTATGCCATGAAAATCATTTCCAACATTTGGTAAAAGCCCTTGCATGGTTTAGCATTAATTGATAAACCCTAAACTTCCCTATACATGGGAGCCTTTTACCACATCCCGAAGATCAAACCTTTGTCTACCAAATTGCCAAAACGACGTTTGATGGGTTCCTTGAAGGAGTTTTATGGAAAAAGTGTTCGGTCATACGACTAGAGTTCTAATTGACAAATGCTATTAGAGAAGGTAAGATCACACTGAATATAGCATTCTAAATGTATATACGACACTTTTCTAGTTTTCACACTCGCTAGCGCAAGTTTTCTGGCGACTACGTCCTAAGAGAAAGAGAGGTCCATTTACCTACCAACAAGCAAAAATGCCAACCTCAGTAGCTATATTTAACTTAAGAAAGTAAGTATAATTAGGCATAAATTATAAATTGGGGCTGCAAATTAGGATTTCATCACGAACCTCAAGAGTCTATGATGTGTAACTATCTATTATAGATCGTTTGATTCAATCTAAGGGTTCGTTTGATTGCAATGATGGAAAATGAGTGGAAAGAAAATGAATTTCAGGGAAAGTAATTGTCCAGAACTTGTTTTTCAGGGAATTATTAATTAAGTGTGTTTGATTGGTATAATTTTCCACCCGAAAAATTTTAAAATTTTGAATCTTTTTGTATTCGTTTGACTTTGTTTTACATTAAAATTATCCATTAAAGTGATAAATTTTTCTACAATTGGTTATAAAATTTGTTTCCATTGCCAAAAAGAACAAAAAATTTAAAAAAAATATTTCCTAAAAAATCATTTTTTTAATCAAAATTTAGTGTTGTTTGGCTTTGTTTTATATGGAAATTGTCCATTAAAGTGAATTTTTTTTTTTTACAATTAGTTATGAAATTTATTTCTATTACAAAAAAATAATAATAAATAAAATAAAATAAAAAGTTGGAATTCCATTTTCCCACCAAATTGGTGGGAAATGATTTCACTAATTAAAAGGAAACAAGGCGCGTGAAGCAAGAATCAAAAAAACAATTGGCCTAGAAAATTGTGTTCATCAAACAAGCTAAAACCAAGAAATGAAAATCTATTTCTAAGTTCCATGGAATTAAATGCAAATCAAACAGGCCCTAAGGATAATAAATGTAATATCAATCAATCTATTACGTATAATTTTCATTTTTCCCTTTTTCCTTACGTTATCTTTCTATATATAAAAAGTGTCTATTTAACGGAATTTGTTGGTTTAACGGAAAAACTAACGGAATTTGTTGTTTTAACGGATTATATAACGGAATTTCTTGTTTTAAACAGGTAGTTGCACCTTCTTTCAGTGTTTTTATCATAACTTTGTATTCCGATATTCGATTGAGGCGATTCAAAATGCGTTGGAAAGCTAACCCATCTGGCTACAACTTTGATTCAGACATCATTCTCCAATTTGATCACTTTCTATGCCAAAAATATGTCTCAATATAACGGACTATGTAACGAAATTTTTTGTTTTAAATAGACAGCTACACCTTCCTTCAGTGTTTTTATCATAACTTTGTATTTCGATGTCCGATTGAGGCGATTCAAAATGCGTTGGAAAGCTAACTCATCTGGATACAACTTTGATTCAGATATCATTCTCCAATTGGATCACTTTCTATGCCAAAAATGGGTCTCAATATAACGGACTATATAACGAAATTTCTTGTTTTAAACAGGCAGTTGCACCTTCTTTCTGTGTTTTTATTATACCTTTCTATTCTGATGTCCAATTGAGGCAATTCAAACTGAGTTGGAAAGCTAACTCATCTGGCTACAACTTTGATTTAGACATCATTCTCCAATTCGATCACTTTCTATGCCAAAAATATGTCTCAATATAACAGACTATGTAACAGAATTTCTTGTTTTAAACAGGCAGCTGCATCTTCTTTCAGTGTTTTTATCATAACTTTGTATTCCGATATCCGATTGAGACAATTCAAAATGCGTTGGAAATCTAACTCATTTGGTTGCAACTTTGATTCAAACACCATTCTCCAATTGGATCACTTTCTATGCCAAATATGGGTCTCAATATAACGGACTATGTAACGAAATTTCTTGTTTTAAACAGGCAGCTGCACCTTCTTTCTGTGTTTTTATTATACCTTTCTATTCTGATGTCCGATTGAGGCAATTCAAAATGAGTTGGAAAGCTAACTCATCTGGCTACAACTTTGATTTAGACATCATTCTCCAATTCGATCACTTTCTATGTCAAAAATATGTCTCCATATAACAGACTATGTAACAGAATTTCTTGTTTTAAACAGGCAGCTGCATCTTCTTTCAGTGTTTTTATCATAATTTTGTATTCCGATATCCGATTGAGACAATTCAAAATGCGTTGGAAATCTAACTCATTTGGTTGCAACTTTGATTCAAACACCATTCTCCAATTGGATCACTTTCTATGCCAAAAATAGGTCTCAATATAACGGACTATGTAACGAAATTTCTTGTTTTAAACAGACAGCTACACCTTCTTTCAGTGTTTTTATTATAACTTTGTATTCTGATATCTAATTGAGGCGATTCAAAATGAGTTGGAAAGCTAACTCATCTGGATACAACTTTGATTCAGACATCATTCTCCAATTCGACCACTTTATATGCCAAAAATAGGTCTCAATATAACGGATTATGTAACGAAATTTCTTGTTTTAAACAGGCAGCTGCACCTTCCTTCAGTGTTTTTATCATAACTTTGTATTACGATGTCCTATTGAGCCGATGCAAAATGCGTTGGAAAGCTAACTCGTCTGGACACAATTTTAATTCAGACATCATTCTCCAATTCGATCACTTCCTATGCCAAAAATAGGTCTCAATATGAGATTAAAACACCGGAGCATAACTTTTCGATTGAAAATTGATTTGTGATCATGTTTTGACTAAATTTGATCCCCTTGACATCTTCCTTTATCCAATTGACTCTGAACACTCTCAAATCTTCATTGTGAGATTCAGCACAACTTTTAAATATTTACAATTTAGCCCCCAACTTTGGATCCCTTACAATTTAGCCATTTCTCCAAATTTGTTTACTTTTGCTTATTTTCTTCAATCTCACCAACCTACATCACAATATCAAAATCACACATCTAAGTATTTATCAATTACATGAACATTATATCATTAATTATTTATAGGGTGTCTGTTTCTGCTTTTCAGTAGAAATCAAGCCGTTGGCAACACAATTCATGCCGTTGGGAGCCGCAATTTTGGACCAATTCTCTCACTGTAGGGCTGTAGTTTTGAAAAAAAAAACGGTAACATAATCAATTTTCCTTCCTCCTTGCAGCGCGCCCAGACACGCCCTTAATTAACCAAAAAAAATTACATCTTTATTAATAACAAATTAATTATTAAACAAAAATATTAAATATAAACTAAGCAAACGTGTATTGCACGTTGCTTGCACCTAGTACTTATATTATATGATTACATTTATTTTGTTATTATTTGTTATTAATTTTAATTTAGACAAAATGAATTTTCTTAAATTTTTAAAAACAATAATTATGTTGATTTGTTAATTATTTGTCAATCATAGGAGGAAATCATATTTATTAAATTTATAGAAATGTTTATGATGAAGTTAAAATTTTAAACTAGCTTTATTAAATTATGTTAAATGATTTATTTATGTTGATTTTTCAATATTATTTGTCAACTGTATTAGTAAAAAAAATCACATTTAATAATTTCATAAATTCTATATTAATATTCATAATTGTACAGTGATATCTTTTTAACTAAAATGATTTCATGTAAACGAAAAGTACATCTTGGAAAATAAGAAAAAGGAAAATATGCAATTTAAATATAATTATATAATATAACAATTTTAAAATAGTATAAGCTCCTGTTTGAGTCACATTATTTTTTTTATTCTCATTTTTCTACTCATTTTCAACAACACATTCTTCAATAGAATAATATTTTTCATCACATCAATAACTTTTTCTTTTTTTTCAATCACATATTCTCCATCACATCAAAACAAAAAATGCATTCTTGGTGCAAAAATGTGCACCAAACATGGACTAAATGGATAAAATGGAAAGGACTTTGCTTGGTGTACAGGAGAAGGACATCTGGGGTAATTATAGTCGGTATGTGGCACAATACAATTGATTTGTTTTTATCTGTTTTTGTTTTTAACATCCAATATAATTTTTACACTTAGCTCTTTGGCACTAAATCCTGGCAGAAGTCCTTGTACTTTTATCCAAATGGAAGGAATGGAAAGCGAGTAATGCAAAGTGTACATTGTAGGGTTGATATCGTGTACATCTCATTGGAGTTCCAAAAGTTGTAGGTGGGAAAGTGTGTTTTTCACTTTCATAATGAACTGGTTCACTTCATTTTTTTTTTTTTTAAATAGTTATTAACATCGATTTGACCTAGATTGGCCATGATATATGTCGGGGTCTATCCTTTGGAGGGAAACATGAAACGTTGAAAATAATTAGAGGGCATCTGAATTAATCTCTCCCATGAATTGCTGACAAAAATCACATGTCCATGGAGACAATTTGAGACCCACCATTATCCCTATTCCACATGGAAGTGTGAGAAAATGGCCTGCAGAGTACAATTCCCTGCTTATTTTAATGAAAAGTACTATACAATATTGCAATTGCCAACTCTTTACGACTCACACATTCCGATCATAATTTTGATGTACGCATGGACCACTACACCCGACCATACAAACTCTTTTGGGCTGTCTTCTTTTTGGCATTCTATTGAGGGAATTAATTGACTTGTAAAAGTGTAAAACATCTTTTTTGGATCTGCAATGATTTCTCCCTTTTGCATTGGTACGAGTCTCTTGATTTATTGAATATTATTATGTGCGGCTGTTGGGTTTCTCTTTTTGTTCGATACTGTTTGGTTTGTTCTGTGAAACCCCGTTGAAATTCCTTTTCTCTGAAATGAATTAATTTGTGTACTGGGCTTTCTTGTTTTACTTATAAATTTGAAGAAAAGTGCACGATTGGGCAAATTTCTGAATTCTTGGAATTATTTGCTAGAACCATATCTGGTTTTGAGGGTTTTTGAGCCTTTGAGTGATGCTTAAATAATTGGGGTTTGACTTGTGACGTTATATTACATGAATCTGGGATTGGTGAAATATGCTTTATGCCCTTTTGTTTGGTCATGTTATAAAGGGTAGGAAGAATACAAGGAAAACTTGGTTCATTCACTGTGTGGTCAAGAAAACTGGTTTTAACAATTGGTGAATTATCACCAGCCAGAGCATTTTAAAGACGGGCTTGAAATCTAAAGCAAGGGTGGAGAGGTACTAGAATAAATATAGACATTTGGGAGTTTTGGGCAGTTTGATTGAAGAGAGGGGAGTAAAAATGGCTGCCAAGCTTTTACATTCATTGACAGATGAAAATCCCGATTTGCAAAAGCAAGTAGGATGTATGACAGGCATATTTCAAATGTTCGATCGCCATCATATTCTTACTGGACAGCACACCCCAAAGAGGATTCCTTCGGGTAAATATTCCTCGCAGTATTGTTTCTTGAATATAATCTTATAGGATTTCTTATTTGTTTAGTTAGAGATTCTTTGACCAGTTTACAGCATCTGTTGAGTTCGTGAACATGACCAATAGAAGAATGATGCACAGTGTTTAGACTTCCTAAATCATATGTAATTGGCATTTGCATGATTTTCCACGATACTATATAATGACTGTCCCCTTCATCTCACGAATTGTGTATCACTGATTATTCTAATTTTGCAGGAAATTCCCACTTCAATAATGGCAACTATGAAAGAGAGTATAACAGTGTGCATCAAAGATCTGTGATGGTATGCACTGTTAATTTTATTTTCTTCTCGTGTAGAAACACCATTTCTATAAATCCACTTCTTTCAATTAAAGATATCAGGGTTGAATACTTGAATTGAGAATGTTTATTTGGGCCTACGCCTTTTGTGAATAAAATTAACAAGACTACAAAGCTCAAAGTTTTACCTTTTAATTTTCTTCTCTTTTGGCTATGCCATTTTTGTAATGCTGTGGTGAAATTGCTTTTGTTATTTCTTGATAGAGAAAAATGCAAATTAACCCCCCCTCCCCATGATTCTGAAATCTTACATTCTACCCTTGCCTAATTTAATAAGCAACTTGCCCTTCAAAATCTCGCAAATTATCTTTCTTCCCTTCCCTTGATTTGAACTAATGGTATTAAATTTTTATTTTATTTTTCCTTTTTCCCTATTGACCATTACCTGATTATAATGCACAAGGAATTGTGAGTTTCATAGTGAATAAATAGTGGTAAGTTTTTTCTTGTTTTCGATTAGAGACTGAACTAATTTTTGTTGTACACATTTAATAAGTGCAAGTCATATATTGTCAAGAGTGTTGTACATATTACCTATGTTGGATAATATATAGCCCTTGTTTGGTCCCATTTTCTAAAACTCATTTTCCTCCAAACTTATTTTAAATCACACATTCTTCCAATAAAATAATTTTGTACGTGAATCCATAGTTTTTCCCCTACTTTTTAACCACACACTAAAAAAAAATAAAAAAATCACTTTTATATAATCTATTCTTAAAAAATATCTACCATACAGGGGCATAAGAATCTGTCTTTCATATCAAGGATACAATGGTCGTTTCATTGGAAAAATTAACAGTGGACTAGTTAACAAGTTGTGGTTGTGGGGATTTGGGATTTGCAGAGTTTCCGAAAAACGTGAGGAAAATTGCCTATTTTCTAGTGGAAAGAGAGAGAAGGTTTATGGCAGCCAAAATAGCCCATTAGAGTTGATAGGGCATGGGCTCCTTCCAAAATATTGAACACTTGAAATGTGATTAAATTGCAATTCTCTTATTTAAATGAATCTTGTTCGATGAGCCTGGTGAATGCTTATATCACTTTCCTTATGGGAGTCTCAAATTGATTGCAACTGTATTTTACTATTTTCTCAATTACAGAACTCCCACTGTCGCCGTGAATTTACTTGTGGTTTATAGACATATTATCTGCTTGGAATTTGAATTTTTGCGATTTGCTAATGTAGGAGAAGAACTCAAACAAGAATTTCCGAGAGAGACAAAGACTCTCCACAGAATCTTCGAGGGCTTCATTTTCATCTTCTTCTCGTTCATCTTCTTTCTCTTCTCTTGACTGTAATCGAACTACTCAACTAGAACCCTCGTCGTATGACCGAATACTTTTTCCTGAAACTCCTTCAAGGGACCCATCAATGAGCCCACAAACATCGTCTTCGCAATTTAGTAGACAAACTCTTGATCTTCGTGATGTGGTGAAGGAATCCATGTATAGGGAAGTTCAGGGCTTATCTGTTAAAACTATGCAGGAGGCAGCAGATCCTGTTTTGAAGTACAGGGACTCCCCAAGGCCACTACAAACTATTAGCAATGATTCTCATGGCTCAGGCCTCAATACAAAGAAGAATTTGCCTGCTGATCTCAGGGAATCTCTTAGAGTTCTTTCTAAACTTCAAGAAGCACCTTGGAATCATAATGAACCAAGAGAACTTTTAAGAGTATCATCCTATAATGTGAAAGATGGGTCATCCTTTTCTGTTTCAAAAGATGCCCCTCGGTTTTCTTATGATGGGAGGGAGATGAACCACGCACACTTTGAATCACAGGACATTTCAAAATCTACCATTAAGCTTAAAGATCTTCCAAGACTTTCATTGGACAGCAGAGAGGGTTCCATACGGAATATGAGTGCTGATTCAAAATCCAACTTTTCAGCAAAAAGTTGGCAGAAGGATGGTGGTGAGTTTGATAGTAAGGTTCAGAATTCACAACAGACATCTAGAAATCAGGCACGACCTCCAAGTGTTGTAGCAAAGCTGATGGGTTTGGAAACACTGCCAGAAGCTGGCTCAGCCAGCAACACTAACTCGGGTTCAAGTGGAATTTATCCAGGTGAAGATTTTGTTTACTCTTCGAGGTCAAGTGAAAATTTGGATCTATGCAAGCCGATCCGACTATCCTCGATGAACTTGAGGAAGGAACCAACTTCGCCACGTTGGAGAAATCCTGATACAGGAATGAAACCTATATCACGATTTCCGATTGAACCAGCACCATGGAAGCGGATTGATGGAAAAAGGGTCTCTCAAAAACCAGCTTCTACAAGTACGAGAGGTCCAGGAAAAGTTCCGAACACCTTTCCTTCCATTTATAGTGAGGTAGAGAAGAGATTGAAGGACCTTGAATTCACAGAATCTGGAAAGGATCTTAGAGCACTTAAACAGATATTGGAGGCTTTGCAGGCCAAGGGACTCCTGGAAACCCAAGATGTAGGACAAGATTCCAGTTTAACCAGTCATAAAGACCGTGAGCAAAAATATACAAGTTCCACATATGATGCTAGATCAGCAAACAGCCCAAAGCCACAATCTGATAAATTTCTTGCATCCACCAAGAATGATAAATCCTTGAAAAGTTATGAATCTCCAATTGTAATCATGAAACCAGCACAACTAGTTAAGAAATCTGATATACCTTCTTCAGTTATTTCACTTGATAGCTTATCTGGTCTGCCCAAGTATCGGGTAAGTGAGTTTGTGGATGACGGAAAGGGTTTAACCCGTAGCAGAATAGCTAAAGATCAGATTTCTAAAACTAGTCCTCAAGACAATGCTTTAAATGCTGTCAATTCGAAAACAGACTGCAGATTTTTAAGAACTACACAAACTTCAACAAGATCCCATCAGTTGTCCAAAGATAGCTCTGCCAGCTCAGGAAAGAGTTCAGCATCATACAGTCCAAGAATACAACAGAAGAAACTGGACCTGGAAAAAAGATCTCGACCACCCACACCTCCCAATTCAAGCAAATCGACAAGACAATCAATTAAGCAACCAGGACAGTCCAATTCCTCAGGTGGAAGACGCAGGCCAAAACATCCCAACTTACAGCAAAAGGATGACCAACTGGGTGAGTTCAGCAGTGAGTCGAGGAATTTGCTTTACCCTGATAATGAAATTTCTGTTCATTCTAATGAGAGCACCGTATTGCACTCCAAAAATGTGAAAGCCATTAGTCCCGAAAGATCTCCTGGTTGCCAGAGTGCGTCTGTGAAGGCTGCGGAATTCTTGGTATCTGGCATTGTAGAGAAGGTAGGTGATTTCTACATTCAATGTCCAATTATTCAGACTCAAGTCGTTTTGTAAAATGTTTAATGGTTTATTTCAGAAATCTCCCCATAATGTGAGTGAAGAAAAATCGGGAGAGTTTGCTCATGTTCCTCCTGAGTACCCCAGCCCTGTATCTGTTCTTGACAATGCTTTGTATGCAGACGATTCAACATCACCTATAAAGCTTGTAGGTAAAACCCTTAAAGGTAATGCTCTCCTCTTGTGAAAATTAAACTCTGATGTGGTGAAGTAACCAAATGAACAAGATTATAGGGGATATGGGATTTTTTTTCTCTCTCAAACTGCTCAATATACTAATTCACATGTATACTATAAGGATGTGTAACTCTAAGATGAGTATTTATTGGTAGTAAATAAAATCTCTAATCTATGACGTGTTTTTCTTCCTCTTATACATCAAGATTCGCCTTTTTTTCTTTTTTTCTTTTCCGGACCATGTAAATATAGACCTGAGTCACCTGACAAATGAAATATAAAATAGTTGGGCCGACACGAAAAAATAATCACCAAATGGATATAGTTTAACAGGTCTGAAGTGTGCAGCACGAGTCCCCTCAAAAAATAACCAATGCTTCTTAAAAGGATTGTCATAGATAAATAGTCTGCATGAATTCAATTTTCTTTCACCTTTACTTTTGATGTGATTCAGAAGTACTATTCATTCTTCAGTATCCTTTATCAAATTAGTTTAAATATTCTCGTCAAAATTCTATATGTTATTATTGATGAGTGGAAATAAGAATATGTGGCCCTTTTAAGAGGCTCTAGCTCATTGAATAGCGTTTGATGACTAATTGTGGAAGCAAAGGAGCAATAATAGCTCTGTTTTTCTTTGTATATATGCATCTAATTGTTGGTCATTCATTTCACAGGGGACAGATCCATGGATTCCGATAGAATTCTAAATACGGTTCAAGGAATTTCAGTGGATGATGTTGTACCTAACTCCATGGAATCTGGTACTACATCTGAAATATGTCGAAAGAAACTTCAGAACATTGAAAACTTAGTTCAGAAGCTCCGAAGGCTTAACTCGAGCCATGATGAAGCACGCGTAGATTACATTGCTTCTCTATGTGAGGACACAAATCCCGAACACAGATACATTTCCGAGATTCTATTGGCCTCCGGTCTCATCCTCAGGGACCTCAGCTCAAGCTTGGCAACTTTTCAGTTTCATCCGTCTGGCCATCCTATCAATCCCGAGTTATTTTTAGTCTTGGAACAAACAAAGGCAAGCACTTTACAAAAGGAAGAATGTAGCTCCGTAAAAACAACTGAATCGATGACCAAGGAGAAAATTCATCGGAAACTTGTATTTGATGTTACAAATGAAATTCTTGCCGGAAAATTGGCTTTAGCTGGGAAATTTTCCCAGCCTTGGTTGAAACCGCACAAGGTCACCAGGAAGGACTTGAATGCACAAAAACTTCTCAGAGAATTGTGTTCCGAGATTGATGAGCTTCAAGATAAAAATTCACGATGCATCTTCAATAATGACGATGATGAATTGAAAACCATATTGTGCCACAATATGATGCATCAATCAGAAAGCTGGATAAATTTCAACGATGACATTTCAGGCATTGTCCTTGATGTTGAGCGGTCGATTTTTAAAGACTTGGTCGATGAAATTCTGGGAAAGGCAGCTGGTTCAAGAACTAAGCCGGCTAGGCGTAGGCAACTCTTTGCAAAGTAGTTTGGATTACCCTACGTTCTTATACAGCATCTACGTTGATCGGTTATTCAATTTACGTTGTTTTTTGTTAAGAGCCCGACAATCGATGTTTAAGACCGTTCTTGGATTGTAAAAATAGATCCTAATCCTACTGAATTCATGCATTGTAACGTGTTTAATATTTTAATGCAATTAATTCAAGAAAACAACACTTCTCTTTCATCTTGGAAATGTGTTCTATTGACAATACATGGTTCATGAGAGCAAATGTGTTTTGACTTACAATTATGTAGCTCTTCATAGTACTCTACAAATGAACTCGTACTTAAGGAAAATACTAAGTGTACATGAGGGGATACATAAGGGTGTCCATAATGAACACTCGGCGCCCCCCTATTGGATAAAGTGCTGGTCCCATCTGCACTCCATCCAATAGGAGAGCGCTGGGTGTCCATTATGGGCACCCTTATGTATCCTTTGATGTACTTGTAGCATAACTCCGTACTTAATTATTTTCTTGTATTTACTTATTAATAAATGATTTAATAATCATTTATTAAAAAATGTTTAAATACGTAGGGTACGTTGAATTGAACAATTAAGAAAATAAAGTTTTATTACACCATTTTCAACAAAATTATAGGTACACATACTAAATATGTTGCTTTTAAGTGGTATTCTATAGATCTTGTTGTGGACTGCCATTTGTTTCATTTCATAGGTGAAGATAGTTGTATGCATGCTTGGCTTTGGTTGTCAGGGTATTATATAATAGTGCAATCAGCATCCAGTCAATCGGGAAAACATATAGATTGTGGACTGCCCTTTATCTCCTATTGGGTTCCTATTCTTTTTTGACACTTCATTTGTATGTAAGTTATGATGTTCCTAATGGACAACAGTACAAGTATTAGAATTGTTAAAATACACATTGCGCCACTGCAACAAAAGTCGCTTCCATAGCACAGTGGTAGTGCGTTCGCTTCGTAAGCGAAAGGTCGCGAGTTCGATCCTCGCTGGGAGCTTTTATTTTTCTTAAAGTTTTCACATTAATTTGTCTAGAAATGTACTAACAAAACGTCAGCGTTTGCTGAGTAGTTGATAAAATCATAAAACATTTCTAAGGCATCATTTTTACTGAATTTTCCTTGGGTTCTAATTTCATATAAATTCATTTTAGCTTTGAAAAAATTTATTTATATAGACTTTTTTTAAAAAATATTTGTTTTTAAAATTATAATAAGTTGATTGAAGATAATAAATGAAATTCTTGAAAATTGTAATAATCTCCTTCAAGTTTGAGTCCCCTAAACTTCATTATATTCATCTTGACCAGTCGTTGTTTTCCAACAAATTTGTCAATTGAAACAGCTGTAAATTTCAAATGTATAAACACGTTAATCCCTGTTTTATAGAAATTATAATATAAATTTATCAAAGTCAAAGTAAATAATTAATTATAATCACATATTTCATGAAACCAACAATTTTTCAACCATACATTTCATTAATTTTTATTAAAATTTGCTAAAAAATCTGATCTTAATATCCACTAAACAAGGGCTTAATATTCTCATCATTTCCTGATAAAAATAATGTACAATAAATTACTTTAGCCCATGTTTGGTACACCTTAAAAATTTCATTTTCATTCTTCTACTCATTTTCAATCACACATTCTTTAATAAAATAATATTTTTCATCAAATCAATAATTTTTCCTTCTTTTTCAACCACACATTCTCCATCAATCTACTATTCCAGAATACATTTTTCCAAAATAATGTGGCTCAAACACACCCTAATATTGATATTCTCATTCCAAAACTAAGAGTTAGAGATGAGAATTAGACCTGATTTAGTTGGGATAAAATTTAAATTTTTATTAGGTTTCGATAAAAGTTAGTTTAAAAATACTTGATTGAAAAGTTGATAAAAGTTCTGATTAAGTTCCATGAAATATGTGATTGAAAATTAGTTTTTGGGGGAAACTGAATGTTAGGAAATTGAGCACTGAAACGAATTCTATATTGGGAAAAATTCATAATTAAGAGGTTTCGTTTCCCCCATTTCAAATTTGAGAATTTAAGTTTAAAATTTCAAATTTCAAATATTTTTAAATTTTATTTATAAATTAATTAAGCCCCCGTTTGCCCCCCATTTTTTTCCATTATATTACATTAATTTTTTCTCTCTTCGTTTCAACCACACATTCATCGAATAAAATAATATTACACACAAATCTAAAACTTTTCATTACTTTTCTATCACACATTCTCCCATCAATCACTATTCCAAAAATTTTCAACACCCCAAAATAAGGGCTAAATAGGGGCTAATTAAACATATATTTTATTAATTAAATATATTAAGGTCACAATTCCATATAATTTGGTCACAAATTCTATATAATTTGTCACAAATCACAAATTTTACATGTCACAAATTATTTTACGGTCACAATTCAAAAAATTTATAGGTCACAATTTGTTAATCGGTCACAAATAAAAAATTGAAACGTCACAAATTATTTTACGGTCACAATTCAAAAAATTTATGTCACAATTTGTTCATCGGTCACAAATCAGAAATTTTATATGTCACAAATTATTTTACAATCACAAATCAGAAATTTTAATTGGTCATAAATTATTTTACATCACAATTCAAAAATTTTATAAGTCATAATTTGTTCATCGGTCACAAATCAAAAAATTGAATGTCACAAATTATTTTACAATCACAAATCAGAAAATTTATAGGTCACATTATTTTACGGTCACAATTCAAAAATTTTATAAGTCACAATTTGTTCATTAGTTACAAATAAAAAATTTATAGGTTTCAATTTATTTATCAATCACAAATCATAATATTATAAGTCACAAATTGTTAAATTATTGATCACAAATTAACAATTTTTTTAGGTCACACGTATTTTTTGTCACAATTTATTTATTGGTCACAGATTAACTAATTAAATGGTCACAGCTAACCAAATAATTTGTGACCACAGCCAACCTTCACAACGCCACCTCACAACTGTCTCAACAACACAACAGCCACCGCTGCCACACAACCGCCAGATCCTCCACCACAAAAATGGGAGAACAACACCACCACACAACTGCCACCACACAGCCTAACCCATACTCCCCATCACGGAGCCCCACTACACTCCACGCAGTGCCACCACCATCATCAACACCAACAGTGCCTCCACCACCACGGCGTCACCACCATCCAGTCATCCTCACAAGCACTTTTTGTCCAGTCCCATCTTGTCGCCATCACTACCACAAACACCACCAACAATAATAACAATACAACACCACCACCACCAACAACCAGATCTGAACCCACCACACACCACATCTGCACCCTTCCACTGATTCCTCTATCACACAAAACCACTTTTTGAAGCACAATTTTCTAAGCACAAAATCATATTGTAAACTATAGAAAAGATCTGTGCACCTATGAGCTTCTTGTTGCAATTGATTTTGGGATCAAAATGTCATTGAACACATATAAGCTTCCTTGTGGTGTTGGCATCAAATGGAACATCTGACTAAACTTGAACACGTGCTGTTCACCGGCGAGTTTGAGATTACTTGAGACAAAAACAAACGTACCACCGGCTACGCCCAGTTTGATTCGCATAAAACAGATTCGCGAGCCCAGCTCGATTCGCATCAACAGTAATAGATAGAGAAGTGAGGTCGTGCCGGCAAGGTGGTACTGACTGTGTGGCAGCGACGACGGATAGACAGAGGGTGGAGAGAAAATGGGGAGATGAAATAATTAGGGTTTTGGTTGGGATATTTAAGATTTTGTAATTATGATTTAGAGAGAAAAAATAGATTAAATAGATGCATTAATATCTGATTTTTGTATAAATAAAGTTTATATCTGAAATTTCAAACTTTAAAATTCTGGTATTTTGTAATTTCCACTTGGGTAATTAGCAGAAATGGTCCTCAACGTTTACACCATTTGCTAAAATGGTCCCTATCGTTTTAAAATTGGCATTTGTACCCTTATTTCAAACGTTTCTTGCGGAATTGGTCCTTCCATCCAACAACCGTTAAACAACCGTTAGAACCTTTTGAAAATTTGCAGAAATGGTCCCTATGGAATATAATTTAATATTTCGTTTATATATTTTGGAACGGCTTGCTTCGACGAGTGGTAACTTTCGCTACAGTTGGCCGTTTCGCACGCCGTTAGGGATGGGAGAAACTACGTCATGAGCACTTCGAAATGGTATTAAAAATGTAATATTTCGACTTCGTTTGACTTCCCGTAATAATCACGCAAAATGGAGACAAAAAATAAGAAAAATCGTTTATATATTTTGGAACGGCCTGCTTCGACGAGTGGTAACTTTCGCTACGGTTGGCCGTTTCACACGCCGTTAGGGATGGGAGAAACTAGGTAATGAGCACTTCGAAATGATATTAAAAATGTAATATTTTGACTTCGTTTGACTTTCCCGTAATAATCCCGTAAAATGGAGACAAAAAGTAAGAAAAATCGTCTATATATTTTGAAACGGCCTGCTTCGACGAATGGTAACTTTCGCTATGGTTGGCCGTTTCACACGCCGTTACGGATGGGAGAAACTAGATCATGATCACTTCGAAATGGTATTAAAAATGTAATGTTTCGACTTCGTTTGACTTCCCGTAATAATCCTGCAAAATGGAGACAAAAAATAAGAAAAATCGTTTCTATATTTTGGAACGGCCTGCTTCGACGAGTGATAACTTTCGCTACGGTTGGCCGTTTCACACGCCATTAGGGATGGGAGAAACTAGGTCATGAGCACTTCGAAATAGTATTAAAAATGTAATGTTTCGACTTCGTTTGACTTCCCGTAATAATCTCGCAAACAATTTTTCTTATAAACGATTTTTCTTATTACATTTTAATCCTAGAATTTTTTTAATACCAATTTTAATACCATTTCGAAGCGCCAATTTTAAACGAAATCGAAATATTACAGTTTGCGGGATTATTACGGGAAGTCAAACGAAGTCGAAATATTACATTTTTAATACTATTTCGAAGTGCTCATGACCTAGTTTCTTGCATCCTTAACGGCGTGTGAAACGGCCAACCGTAGCGAAAGTTACCACTCGTCGAAGCAGGCCGTTTCAAAATATATAAACGATTTTTCTTATTTTTTGTCTCCATTTTACGGGATTATTACGGGAAATCAAACGAAGTCGAAATATTACATTATTAATATCATTTCGGAGTGTTCATTATCTAGTTTCTCTCATCCCTAACGGCGTGTGAAACGGCCAACCGTAGCGAAGGTTACCACTCGTCGAAGCAGGCCGTTCCAAAATATATAAACGATTTTTCTTATTTTTTGTCTCCATTTTGCGGGATTATTACAGGAAGTCAAACGAAGTCGAAATATTACATTTTTAATACCATTTCGAAGTGCTCATGACGTAGTTTCTCCCATCCCTAACGGCGTGCGAAACGGCCAACCGTAGCGAAAGTTACCACTCGTCGAAGCAAGCCGTTCCAAAATATATAAACGAAATATTAAATTATATTCCATAGGGACCATTTCCGTAAATTTTCAAAAGGTTCTAACGGTTGTTTAACGGTTGTTGGATGGAAGGACCAATTCCGCAAGAAACGTTTGAAATAAGGGTACAAATGCCAATTTTAAAACGATAGGGACCATTTTAGCAAAGGATGTAAACGTTGGGGACCATTTCTGCTATTTACCCTTTCCACTTCTATGTTCCATTTCCGCTCATGAAAACTTGGGCTAGTCCAATTTCACTTAACTGAGACGCCCAACCAATCAACAGGAGCAAATAAGCCCACAAAAAATTCCCCATCTTTTCATCCATTGTCCTCCGTGCATTATTCTGGAGCAAGCAGCAGAAAGCACTAGAAGAAAGAGAGAAAACGATGTCGTCCCAATATTCCGTGAATGCTCCTGCACAAAGAAATAACTGGCTAAAAGAATCCTTGTTTGATTTTCGATTTTGAATTAATTTATTACACTCCTGAATTAATTTATAACTGGCCAAAGCCAATTTACCGCTGTTTTGATCCTAAGCTCCTCAAATAACCCGACGTTTTCCTCTGGCGGCACAGCCCGATTGCTTGATTCATCCCACGGCGCCTCCGCGTTTCTTCGGTATGTAAATCACGAAACTGGATTTAGTTTTTTGATGTAGAATTTTCGCTGTAATCCCATTATATTTGTTCCTATTTTTCAATTTGAAGCCCTTTTCTGATGGGTTTTTCTGTATTTCCATGCTTTGTGCTTCGAAGTCGTTATGAATAAATTTTAGAAAATTAAACTATTACTGTGTGAAAGCATGAGAACTAGAATCAGGGGCGGACCCACGAAGGGCCAAGCGGGGGCGGCCGCCCCCACTGAAAAAAAAAATAAAAAAACCAAAAAAAAAAATTTTTTTTTTACAGTTTTTTTAGCTTATTTTCTATCTCGAATGCAGCCAGGATCTGGTGAAACTCATGTTTTGTATGTAATCTTTTTCTCTTTAATCTTGTTACATATTCTTCAATCTCATAGAGTTGGATGGTTAAATTTCCTTCCCACTTGAATATAGCTTGCCAGAAGGGTTTGGAGATGATTTGACAATTGAAGTCCACGATTCGAAAGGAAAGTATTTTGGCCACGTAGTAGTTCAGGTGGCTAATATTGCTGAAGAATTGGTATGTTATGTAAATCTCATTTTGACCACCTGTGATTGCAAAAACTATTGCATGGTTAGAGTGAATATATTTGTGGGTTTGATGCAGGGTGAGAGGCTTCATTCATGGCCTATATAGCATGAACTAGTTGGAAAAATGCACCTAAATCTAAACTATTCAACAACTCCGAAAAAAAAAATTTCGGGGGCAGCCCCGTAAGCCGCCACCCCTTCAACTTTGGACCCCCTACTTCGACGAGCTGGGTCCGCCCCCACTCAAACATTTATCTGGGTCCGCCCCTGACTAGAATTATAAGTATGTAGTAGTAGGCACACTGTTATTAGATATTTGGTATGGAATAGGAGTGAACATGTTCGGTTTGTGGAAATTTTTTGAACTAAACCACTTGAAACGATTTGGAATTTTTCCAAACTAAACCACTTTTTTCGGTTTGGTTCGATTTTAAAATTACGGTTTAGCGAACAAAAAAATAACATATATCAAACAAGTTAAGCCCCCGTTTGGCCCCCATTATTTGCCATTCTCTGTGATTATAATTTTTGGAATAGTATTTTTTGAAGAATGTGTGTTTTAAAAAGACGAAATTGTTTTGGGTTTGCGTGTAATATTATTTTATTGAAGAATGTGTGGTTGATAAGAAGAGTGAGAAAAATAAATTTTAATTTTAATGGGACCAAACGTTCAACAAATCATAAATATTAGTCTAAAAATCTCACGTTAGAACATAAATGTTGGTATCATTACGAATATTACAAACTAAAGTTTTATACTTTTCAATTATTACAATGCAACAATATAATAGAAAGTTTAGTTCTAACCTTTAAATGCATACTAAATGGCATAATATCTCCAGTTGTAACATATGATTCATTCTCTTCATCAAGATAGGAATATAACAAATTTATTCATTATTATAATTAAATGATATATAAAACAACTAATTAATGAAAATTGATAGAAAGATCGAGTATGATAATACCTTCTACAACTTTCTTAAAATCATCCAATGCTTCTACCTCATCCAAATATTGATGAATCACTATAGGTTCCTTATTATTATTATTATGCAACCAATTCTTAGTACAAATCACTGTCTCAACCATTTTTGTACTCTAAAAACTCTTAAAGGAATCAAGAATACGACCACTAGTAGAGAATGTAGATGCAACAGTTGACATTTGAATGGCTAATATATTTTTGACAATTTTTGGGTTTGCTCTCCAATGGTCACCAATTTAAATCCTCTCAAAGCCACTGAGGTGAGTAACCGGCCGTAAACTTCAGGGCTCCGTTGGATTAGTCGAGGTGCGCGCAAGCTGATCCGGACATCCACGGTTATCAAAAAAATATATATATATATTTTTGACAATTTGGAAGACAATCTTATATTTATTTGCATTCAATTTCCACCAAAGTAATATGTGGAAATGTTCGTTGGTCAAATCTTCGTAACGATCATTTAAGTAAATCATTTTCTCTGCTTGAGTTTCCTGCATAAGGTCCTCTAAGGAATAGGCATAGAAAGAATGTGTAGCTTTAAAAATTGAAGAAATGGATTTGATTACGCTCAAAGCAGATTGTGAAGGACTTAGGCTACCGGATTGATAGATGAATAATTTGGTATGGTTTAATCAATTAATAGGGATGGGTAATTAACTAGTTGGGTATTGGGTTAAGTACTGGGTTTAATTGGGTTGGGTCTAATATGAATGTGTCTTTTTAATTGGAACGTGTTAATTTTAATTAGATTAGATAAAATTTAAATTACTTTATTCTTAAGGTTTGCAAAAATTGAAACATAAACAAACCCCTTGGAAGAGGTTTGATTCGATTCAAAATCAAAACGTTGACGGATCCAAGTGGACCAAAACCAACGTTTCGAAAAAGCGATTTTGGTTTAATTTTGTGATTTTGTGGTTTCATTGTCAAGCCCTAGTATTGAATGATATTTCGTAGCCATTTGTACTAACAAAGTTTTAGCTTTTTTGTTAATTCCATTCTATCTAATAAAATTTATGCACGCTTCGGGTAGATTGATTTTCTACAAGTGTAAACCGTCGATTTACTTCTTTAATTGATTTTTCAAAAGTAAAATCGTCGAAAGTTCAAAATTTATAAACTACTCCCGCAAATATAAGAAAAGGAAGGAAGGAAGAACAGAAATGGAGGTTCCCATCGTAGGCTTCTCCAACCTTTCAAGTTTTGTAGCTAATTGGTCATAAAGGGGTGGAGCCCATGGAAGAGATTGGGGAAACCAGAAGGGGAAAGGTGCAGGTGGAGGGTGCAAGGGGTTGGAGGAGCTGGGTGGGGCGGGTATGGAGCACAGTTGGGGGGTGCCGAGGATCAGGGTTGGGGGGTTTGCAGGGATATTGGTGTTTTCTTTTCTTTTCTCCTTTTCTTGCACATTCTTTTGTTCATTTTTTCATTTAAATTAAGCCTTCACCTATTTTATCCTTCTTCGACAAGTTAGACGTGCTTTTTAACAGTCCAGTGAAAATTTGCACAAGGATCAAATTGGTACAAACTTGAAAAGTAGTGAATGATGCTTGCAAAGGAATAGGTTGTGGGGACCATCTTGTTACATTGTCAAAACGTTAGGTACCTCCAGTGTTATTTTTCCAAGAGAGAAAAAGAAATGATTAGGTTAATTTTTGGTATTTATTTATATAATGCGAGAATTCTTTAAAGTAGAAACACAACTCCAAGGATCCCAAGGTAAGAAATGCATACGCAGCTACTAAGGGATTCTCATGTCTAATTCTGTTACGTATGTAGACTGTAGAGTTTCTATGAGAAGTTATGTTTGTTAATAACTATTTTCAATTCGATTGCTGAATGTACTTCACTAACTTAATATATTTCAGCAGATTTTATTCGAAATGCTCTCTAGAACTGCTCAAATCCGTCTGATGAGTTCACATCCTGAAGTATATGACCCATGCGATGATTCGTTTGCATTGGTTGATGCACTTCTAGCAGATAGAGCCAACTTATTAGAGCATCGTCCTTCAATTTGCATGGAAGTTGGTTGCGGTAGTGGATATGTTATTACTTCTCTAGCTCTTATACTTGGGAAAGACAGCTCAGGTTGCCACTTCATTGCGACGGACATTAACCCTCATGCCATTGGAGTGACTCGTAAAACAATGGAAGCACATGGGTGTTATGCAGAGTTGGTAACAACTGACATTGCATCAGGGTTAGAGATGCGTTTGGCTGGATCCGTAGACGTGATGGTTGTGAATCCGCCTTACGTGCCAACACCAGAATATGAAGTTGGTCAGTTTGGTATTGCATCTGCCTGGGCTGGAGGTGAAAATGGCCGGAGTGTAATTGATAAGATATTGCCTGTTGCTGACAACCTTTTATCAGATAAGGGGTGGTTATACTTGGTTACACTCAGTGTTAATAACCCCTCTGAAATATGTCTTCAGATGAGGAAAAAGGGTTATGCTTCTCGAATTGTTCTCCAGAGATCGACAGAAGAGGAGAGCCTCCACATTATTAAGTTTTGGCGAGATTTGGATACTCAGTTGGAGGTCAGTGAATGTACAGCACTGAACAAAACAGATAATGGAGTGTTATTGAACTCTCTACTTTCACGAGTTCCTCGATTACCATTCTGGAGTCATGATAACTGCAGTAGTCACTAGTGTATTCAAGGTAAAGGAGGGATTCATCGCCCAGATGATAATTGCTTATCTTCATTCTTATTTGTACTTCTGTGTTCCCTTTCAAATAAATGCAAACTTGATAAAGCACGTGTGAAATTTTCTTTTGTTCCTCATTAGTCAGATTAACATCTCTCTTTTTTTTACGTCAGGATGATGTATAATGTTCTTACTGGATTTTTTGCTTTTTACCATGGAGAGATTGCCTGTGCCTTTCAGGGAAGGTGGAAGCGGAGGTAGCCTTGAATTTTTCCCGTTCCTATCACTTGCAAGTAGAAAAAGAACTCGACTTGCTACAAAATGGTCATTCTTCTACTAAGTAAGAACTCTTAATTATTATACTATGAGACCCAAAATGCCGAAGAATGCTGCATTAACATTTTAATGTAATGACACTGATATAGCATGATTTTATTGGCCATTTGAAGTGGTATAAAATCCTACATTGGCACTATTCCCTTTCGAAGTCTTCTTAGGTAAAGTTTCTGTGTTAATCTTATCACTGCTGCAGATGATATTACATCAGACTTGTTTCATTTATGGATTGATTATAGTGATTTTTCTTTCTGTATATGCTTGATTGTAACAACGCAGACGCTGTTATTGTGGTTTCCTTACACCATATTACTGTATGAGCATGTCTCGTCTAAGTTGCTTCCAGATTTCAATGTGCAACTTCGAAGTAGATACGCAAAACTTGGAAGTCAGGATTTGGCAGCAACATTTACTGAATATGAGTTTTATTTATTGCTCAAGAAAGATGAAGATTTTGTTATATTTTACTTTTCAATTCCAGTCACCCATTTTAGTTAACAAGCAGCAAGAATAGGTCACGTGCTGTTCCCAGTTTACTCTCGTGTTGAGGCCTGTTGACATAAGTGTATTGTTATGTAGATTATACTCGATTTTTGGTATGCTATGTTTAACTAGTCCTCCCGAAGGACCTACACCAACAAAGCCCAGTTACCAGCTTAAGTTCTCAAGTATGGAGTAACAAAATCTAAATCTATTTTGGAACTCAATACAGTCGGTGAAACTCCATGTATCTCTTTCATGTCGAACTTTATGAAGTTGAGATTGCTTTCCATCTTGAACTATTTATGAAATTTCAAGTGAGATTTTTTTACAAAGGTCAATTGATAATTTAACAAAAAATTAGATGTTTCACACTCTCTTTTAGTGCCTTTCTTCGATTCCCCTTGAAGTAGAGGGAGCCTTCTCTCTCTGTTTCAGTGGAAACGAGAACAAATCAATGAAATGAGAGATCTTTCAAGAGGAGGAAGAGAAGAATTAGGAGCTTATCTGTCGATAAGAGGGAAGAGGTGTATCGAGTCTCCATCCTGTATAATGAATACTCCCCTTCCTCTTGTTTACTTTCTTGGTTTTGTAAAGGTAAAGAAAGTTCACGAGTGGGATGAGTTTTGCAAGAAGGAAGGGCATTGCACTGTTAAGAAGACACCAAAACAAGATGGGATTGCAGCTCTCTTCTTGATGATCATTATGAAAGTGAAAGTTGATATCAACGTCCTCTTGCTCTTTTTCACAAATTAATAATAATCAACTTAGATTGTAGATCAAAAGTACGAGTTTCCCCTCTAATTTTAGGTTTAGATCGATATGAAAGTGAAAGTTGATTCAGCATCCTCTTGCTTTTTTTTCAAAAATTAATAATAATCAACTTAGATTGCAGACCAAAAGTACGAGTTTCCCCTTAAATTTTAAGTTTAGATTCCTTAATGTGTATCTATGAAGTAAATTTTCACTTCCACCCTGAAATAAAGACGTGATAAACTTTAGTCATAGCAAATTCAAAATTGATAATTTGAAATTTTTATTGAAACTTTTACATGTTTTGTTTGGCTCATTTCCATTTATTTATAATTTAGACGGTGTACAGACATTTCCCAAACATGCTTGTGCACGAAAATAAAATTTAGAGCTTAGCGATAATAAATCCAACAAAAACTTTGAAAGATGGACGGAACAATGCTAATAAGAGCATCCTGTCTGTCTCATAGTTAAGTTGAGAAACGTTAGTTATGATATCTACAAAAGAAAGATAGAAGCTCGGTTGCTATTATCTTACAACATATATATGCAAGATTTATAATCAGCTCAGCTGTTGATGGCAAAGTACGAATATTTGGAAATAAGTGTTAATTAATATAAGATTGAGGTTAAGAATGCAGAAAAATGTGGAATTAGGGAAAAAATAAAGTCAATAAATTAATTAATAACATCAAAAATTGCATTCTTTGAACAAGTGGCGAAGAATTCAGAAATTGAACTGCGAAACAGCCTTGGGACAAGAAAGTGAAAAGTATTATTGATTTCTCTGCTTGTACAGAAGTAGAGCTGTCAGAATTTAATCGGATGCTGTCACATGGTTGGTCTGCTCTTTTTTGTTTGTCATTATCGAATCATAAACTGTCAAGTGTATTCTAACATCATTTTTCTCACCCAGAATATAAAACTCCATTTCATATATCATTCCTTAACGTTATCGGTTGACCAAATACTCTTATCAAATAAAGTGTTCCTTTCCTCATTTTTTTTGTTTTTCACGCTTGGCTTAAAAGTAACTTAATCTTACATTTATGCCACTTAATTTTATGAAACGTGATTTTTAATGTTAATTTGTGTGGTAATATATAAATACAATTAAATATGTTATGATTATTAGAGTAGTAGGTATCATCAAATAAATAATAACTAATTTAATAAGTCATTCGTAATTTCATAGTTTGAGGACACGTTTGCCTATACATAACGCATTGTGTTGCCCTTCACATGACGCGTGGGATTCGAAGGTCAATGTTTGGTATTGGCCACTCATACTTTTGGTGTACAATTGGCATAAATGTAATCCAATGACTTATATCTGAAATTTGACTTTTTGAAGTTCGCTCATCATTACTCGATCGGAGTATGTTGGGAGGAGTTCACACAATTAGCTCAAGAGATTCAACAAAATATATATGTGCAAGAAACAAAAAACTGAACTAAACTTAAACTCAAGAATCTGTAAAACAAAATCTAAACCAACATTAAGTAAACTGACAAAATAAAAACTGCAATAACCAAACATTAATGAAGCTTTAAAAAACGGACAGAATATGAACTTATCTTTTATTATAAACCCACAGGTCACAAGCTCATACAATCAAAGCTTCAATCACACAAGATTGAATCACCACTATACTCGAATCAAACCCCAAGGAAAGATTACAAAGGATTGACACTCAGACACAAGCCCAATAATATCACAAAAGATAAACCCCTTCTCTTACAACACACGGTTCACACAAGAACCAAGATTCTACTCAAGGAAATCACTCAAGATTACCAACTACAGAGAGAAGATAAGAAATCAAATGAGAATTCTACAGTGAAGAAGAAGAAGAGAACAAGAAACGGCGCAGAGAGCACATGAGAAAAGAGAAGAATCTCGAAGCCAAGTTATGAATTCTCAAACCCTAGTTGCTCGTTTAAGAGAGTCACCTAAGGTCCCACAATCCTAAGGTATAGGAGGTGACACTTGGCGACTTCTCGAGTGTTCAATTGGGTAGGAGAAAAAACGGTTTCAGCTTCCCTCAACAAACACGTTTCTGGCACCAGTTTAAGAGAAACAGATTGTTGGGCCGGACTTCATTAAGTTCCAGCTGGGCCAGCTCAATAGGCCCAATGGGCATTGCATCATTGTGCCAACAAATTCCTTTCATACTCCACCTTGGTACAATGATTCAAGCATCAGTGGTTACTCAAAAACACAGATATCATCAGCACAGAACTGCAGCATCCACAGATCAGCAACAAGGTGCAACATTCAGCAAGGTCAAGCAGTCCAGAAATTTGTTTAACGGTAGTACCTCAGTACCTACATCAGCAGGGTTGTAATTAGTAGATATATTTTCAAGTTTCACAACTCCTTGTGAAATAACATATCTAATAAAATGAAATCTAACATCAACATGCTTAGATCTATTGTGCAAAATAGGATTTCTACTAAAATGAATTGCAAATTGGCTATCAAAAATAAAGAACAACTTCTTTAACAAAAAACCAAATTCGTTAAGTAACCCTTTTAACCAAATTCCACAAATTGGTAATCAACTAGAGTCTGTTCAAACTCTAAATCAGCCTCAGGAACCCCACCAGATTCTTTTTCAGCTTTAGGTTGCTCATCGGCTTGAGGGGCAGATTGATCAGAACTATCCCCAATTGCTCCTCCTCAAACTCAACCCTTTTTTCTCTTATTTTCAGATTGTTTAGGGGTCTCAAACAGGTCTACAGGTTGCTGTTCAGACTTAAACAGGCACTCAATGAAGAATCATCCACAGTTTCAAACTCTCTTGCATCGCACACAGGAATCCACTCAAGGATATACACAATCAACTCACTACAATTCACTCAAGAATTGTACAGTATCTATAACTAACACAGAACATCAAAGCCCTCTCGAATCCGAATGGAATCCACACAAGGATACACAATAGCCTCACTACAACTCACTCAAGAATTGTACAGTAGCTATACTACATTACAGAACATCGAATCCTTTCACGAATCAGAGACGGAATCTACACAAGGATACACGATCAACACACTACAACTCACTCAAGAGAAGTACACAGGCTAAACTAACATCAGATTTACAAGAGGTTTCAACAAATATATAAAGGATAAGAAACTGAAACAGGAACACTAAAGTAAACTGCATAAACGAACACAATTAAAGTTGTAAAAAAAAAGAACCATAGCTTTTGATAATGGCCAATGTCCAAAGGTTTCATTCCTTATTAGGACACATATTATAGGTGCAACCAGAGTCAAGAATCCACTCTTGATGAGGTGGACAGCTAACAGCCACATAAACTTCATCAATAATAGAATCACTATAAGCTAAAGCAGTCCCACCATCATTTTTTGACTTATTTTCAGAGTCATAAAGCCTTTTAGGACAGTCTCTAATAAAATGACCTTCTTCTAGACAATAGAAACATTTTTTCCATTTTGTCATCATTTTATTTTTGTCCTTAAAGTTGCCATTTTTCTTATGTCCAGGTCTCTTGTTAAAATTACCATTTTTTGGAATTAAACTGGGACTCCATCATCAAATTAATGTCATTAACAGATTCGTTCCTATCAGATTTTAACTCCAACTCTTTAGACCTTAAAGCATTAATGATCACATCAACAGTTAGAGTGTCACTCCCATATTTAATTGCACTTTTAACATCTTTATACTTATCACCAATTGAATTTAATAAAACCACAGCCAACTGCCCACTTGAGAGTTTCTCGTCACAATTGGTTAGGTTACGGGTTAATCTGTTGAATCTATCAATATTAGCATCAAGATCAAGTGATGGATCAAGTTTAAAACTGAAAAACTGTTTTAGGAGATAAACCTTGTTAGGCATAGCTTTATTCAAATAAGTGGTTTCCAATTTTTTCCACAATTCTGCAGTGGTCTTGGTCTCATCAATTTCTCTTATCACATTATCAGATAAATGCAAGAAAACAGTACTCCATGCAGTTTCATCTTGTTCAGTCACTTCACTATATCCAATATCAGTAGGCCATGACTCATCAATGGCTTTAACACATTTTTGTTGAAATAAAAGAGCTCTCATTTTCTGGCGCCAGAGACTAAAGTCTCATTTGCTATTAAAAACTTTCATTTCAAATTTTGCAGTCATTTAAAAAAAATGAATGAAATGGATGTATATAGCTCAGTCAGACACCAAACCAATAACTTGCAATGCATATCAGAGAAGTATCACCACACAAGGGACACAATAGAGTACACAGATTGCAAGTAAAGAGAGCAGGTACTTTCAGAATTGAATCCCATTGTACACAATTTTACTAAATACAAACACAATTGTATAGAGGCAAAAATTGTATACAGAACTTCAATCAAACTTATACAATACTGTAAAATGATTTTCAGAAATCAAGATTATCAAGAATCTTGACTTTGTTCCAAGTAACCCTCAAATTCCAGACAACTCTTGGTTTCTGGACAAAGGAACTATCAGGAGTCAATGATTCAGGTTTTCAAAAAACCACAGGTTAGAATGTCTATGCAATACAGAAAATTCAACCAAGGAAGAAAACCCTAATCAAGGCAGAAAATCTAACAAAAAACAGTAACCAACAGGGTAGTGAAAAAATATGGCAGAACACCCAATTGTTTTTCAGAACACCCAACACAATTATAAAGCTTCATTTACACGTGAATAAAACTAAAATGGAAAGATCTCACCAAAGCACTTAATAAAGGTCTCAAGAAAGCAAGTAGATCAACTCAAGATTGCAATATCACTTTCAAGATCGAGCCCAACATGCATCAAGAACTCCTTCCAGTTGCTCTGATACCACTGTTGGGAAGAGTTCACACAATTAGCTCAAGAGATTCAACAAAATATATATGTGCAAGAAACAAAAAACTGAACTAAACTTAAACTCAAGAATCTGTAAAACAAAATCTGAACCAACACTAAGTAAACTGACAGAATAAAAAACTGCAATAACCAAACACTAATGAAGCTTTAAAAAACGGACAGAATATGAACTTATCTTTTATTATAAACCCACAGGTCACAAGTTTATACAATCAAAGCTTCAATCACACAAGATTGAATCACCACTATACTCAAATCAAACCCCAAGGAAAGATTACAAAGGATCGACACTCAGACAAGCCCAATAATATCACAAAAGATAAACCCCTTCTCTTACAACACACGGTTCACACAAGAACCAAGATTCTACTCAAGGAAATCACTCAAGATTACCAACTACAGAGAGAAGATAGAAATCAAATGAAAATTCTACAGTGAAGAAGAAGAGAACACGAAATGGCGCAGAGAGCACAGGAGAAAAGAGAAGAATCTAGAAGCCAAGTTATGAATTCTCAAACCCTAGTTGCTCTTTTAAGAGAGTCACCTAAGGTCCCACAATCCTAAGGTATAGGAGGTGACACTTGGCGACTTCTCGAGCGTTCAATTGGGTAGGAGAAAAAACGGTTTCAGCTTCCCTCAATAAACACGTTTCTGGCACCAGTTTAAGAGAAACAGATTGTTGGGCCGGACTTCATTAAGTTCCAGCTGGGCCAGCTCAATAGGCCCAATGGGCATTGCATCATTGTGCCAACAAATTCCTTTCAGAGTATTCTTGTTTTTGCTCCTTTTATTGAAATGCTTAAACTTAAATGGCATATCACTTGGGTTCGATGTTGACATTCCACAGGCATATTGACTAGGGGCTTTAGCCGTTGCCTCAATTCATATTGACCACCACACCCCAAGTCAGTCAGCAAACCACTTTGCATGGTTCCTCATCCGATCCCAGCGCAACGGCGTCCCCATACCCTGAACGATGCTTTTCTCTAGCATTAAACTCCACACCACGTTCCAATAAATTCTAAACAATCAAGATCCCTCTTCTTTTGATATTGGCAATCAGAAGCGCGGAATAAGAAGAAAATAAGTGGCTAATCACGAGCATGAAAAACCCTAAAATCATTTTTATCTTTCTTTCAAATATATTTTACATTAAAAACTTAAAGAGCAGTATTGGTTGGTGGAGCCAATGAGACTATTGGAGGGAGAGTGGTGAAGTTGTTAATATTAAGAGAGATATTGGGGCGACTACCGTCACTGGCCCATAGTGGATTCCAGTGCCCTTTCCCTTTTGCAACCTAAAAACTCAAACACCGCCAATGCCAACCAAACATAAATAATATTCACTTTTCTATCTTGTAATAAATCAAATGCATAATTTGGCCCTTGTAATTCGTTTTCTCTTTTTTCTTATCAATCACACATTCTTTAAAAAAAGGTACTATTCCAACATTTAAATGGCAAATAATGGGGGCCAAACGGAGGTTTAACTTCACTAAAATGACTCTTCTGTCATCCTTTTCTTTACCTTTATCTCATCATTTTTTTTTCTCTTTTACCTCTACATCCCGGTGTACTCAAGGCTCGATGGGATTATAGAAGGGAACAAAATGGGAGATGCATCAATGCGAAAGGAGACTGGAGGAGAATGTTAAGGATGACGACAAGCAAGAAGATCAAAAGTAATTGTTTACACTATCGATTAAAATAAGGCCATTTCATAAAACCTTAGCAAGTGAAATCTTATGTTAGAATATTATGGAACCATAGCAACTGTCGAGTGAATATTAAACTTTAATAATGTATTCATAAATAACACTTATTTTTGGCTATGCCACTGTTCCTACCCATTCCATAAAATCTATTGAAATTAATTTCGGTTAAAATTTAACAAATATATTCGTACTTAAAATGATAAATAATAATAAAGACATATTATAACCTTTTAAAAAGAATTTTTAATTTTACAAATTGATGTAATATTTCATTGTTATATTGATATGTAAAACAATTTGGATATATTTGATATTTTTGTAAATCAGTAAGGATAAGTTCGTTAATTGAAAATTTTCATTAAATACAAATTTCAATTTATTGTATAAGCCGTGCTTTTTGAATAAGTTCAAATTTTGAGCTTCTCAAAATGCATAAAAAGGCTTCTTTTTTTAATCAACGCCTGGATTTTAACCAAGCATCCATTATTTTAATCAAAACAGCTTTTGTCCTTCGAGGGGTACTTTTGAGTTTTGTAAAAGCTCTTCCAAACACACTCAAAAGGAGCTAGGTGAAGTTTAGAGAGGCTTGTTAACTTTATGACATGCTCGTACCTTAGTTTAGTGATATGCAGTATTATATCGTAGCAAACTCTACGACGGACATTATTTTAACTTCTTTTCTTGATCTATTATCTAATACACCATACAAATATAACATATAAAAGTTGTATACCTCCAAATTCAAGTTGAGATTGTTGTCCCATTTGTTATGCCCCGTACATTTTTGAAATATTGACACAAGTCGCCTCTTCTTTCCAAATACGAAGACGTTAAGGTGTAAAACATATTTAATAATATGTTGGCGTTTTCTTATCACAAAGATATTAGGGCACAATAAAAAGGGGGTAAAAAAAAATTGATCTCTCCAAATTCATTGGGTTCTTCTCTCTCTCTCTCTCTCATTATTTTCCTTATATAAGGACCACTGAAAAAACCTTTTGCAACTTTAAAGGGTGTAGCCCAACCGTGCATGCCTTGGTTTTAAATTTTCTTGGATCTTGTGACATATCGATATGTACTGATGCAGTCTCCATCAACACTCTGTAGTTTTATCTTTCTTTCTTTTTCATTGCAGAGAATTATAGATTCCAAAACCCTTTTCTTGCTGATGCCTTCTTCCATTCTCTGTTCAACTCTATCATTTAGCTTCTTTTCCTTTGTGGCTCTACTCTCACTATCTTCTAGGGTTTTTATTTTACTTTATAGCACGTGTAATTATAACTCCCTAATCCTAGAATTTCATTTCGTTCATAAATTGAAATCTAACTTTTTCAAGGCTCAAATGCCAAACCCTAATAGGCTATTATACTTTTATTTTTGTTACGGATTTTTTGATTTTTCATTTCATCATCATCATCGACTAATTTGCATTCACAAAGAAAATAGGAATTTGTGCATTTATATGATTCGTGCTCACACAGTAGAAGGAACTGAATTCATGTTTGAGGCACGGGCTTAAGAACTCAATTTCGAGGCTTGAATCACAAATTCATAACTATTGCTTATTATTATTCATACATTTTGTGGAACACATTATGACGGAGGCTTAATTTAGAAATAAATTTAGCAATTGCCTAGTGCTTATATAATTATTTTCTTTCATGGAAAAACTCCAGCAGAAAACTATTTATTATTTGAAATGCAGGATCTAATGGAGACTAAGGGGTTATTTGACAAAGGTTTTAAAAAAAAGTTTTAACATAAAAGTTGTTGTAATGTGTTGTAGAAAAGTTTATAAAAAATTTTATGAAATGTGTGATTAAAATTGAAGTTTGAGCGCTAAAAAGTCTTTGTGTTATGCTTTTTACCAGAAATTAACTATACGGGTATCCTATATTAAAACCGCGTGACAAAATCAACCTTGACGACTCTGCATGAATGCTAACATAACCACAAAACCAAACGATTCCTCAGCCTTGACATTAAACCTCAACCTCAGTATGTTGAAGTTTCGACCGTGTTTTGTAAAGTACATCAGTAATCCCAGTCACCATAAGACCTAAGTATCAGAATGCCTTTGGCTACTACATCTCTCCCTCTTTTGTAATGGTGGCCGAGCAGTATGACCTGTGTTATTTTGTCGATTGGATGGTGTTCTTGGCTCTAACTCTAGGATGATTAATTTTTTATGTCAACAACAAAAAATCTAGCTTATTTTTCAATAAAATAAGCCGTCAAGAAAATGACTCTATGTATTTTGTATATTTGATCAAATACAGATATTACATTTTTATTCGTGTATTAGGGCATAACACAACATTGATGAAGACATTTATATACCTAGAGCCGTTTTAGAAGTTAAATAAAGCTGAGAAAATGGAGACGAAATCCAATTTTTCATACTTCCTGCAGACACCAACTTCCTTCTATCTAGTTTCTATAATCTTGTCACAGCACATACATGATCCATATTTAGCTATCGCGGTAATCACTCTTCACCTTGTTTGGGCTCCACTAAAATGAGATTTTGGGAAAATTAGGGGGTTGTTCTCTTCGTTTTTCAATTTTTAATTTTGAGTTTTGAATTCATTTTGGGTTTTATGTTTTAAGTGTCCATTTTAAGATTGCTGAAAACGCGTTCTTTTTGTCATTTTAAAAAATTATTTTCAAAAATAAAAAAAAAGTTTTGGCTTGGTGTTTTTGGGTGTTTTCCATTTTCTTTGTAAATTTTAAACTCATTTTTGGAAATGCGTTTATGAGAATAGGTGAGTAAACGTGTTTTCAATATTTTTGAAAATTAAAAATTGCCTAAAAATAGCAAAGAGAACGTGCTCTTATATTTTGGAATAGTAGTTTTGAGAACGTGCATGGTAAAAAAATAAGAAAAAATTTTGATTTTACCTGTAACTTTATTTTACGGGAGAATATACTATTGAAAATGAATTTTGAAAAAATGGAGCCCAAACAAGGACTCAAATGAGTTAATACTAAATCATCCCCTTCAATGTACTAATTTTTTTAAATTATCAGTAAACACCCTAACCTTGTTAGGATAAGATCTTATAAACTCTTACGATCATACCTCAGCTTCAATGGACTCTAAGGAGGGGGGAAACTATTACTAAATAGGATTCATTGAACATTTGGTACCAAGAAAACTCTCTCTTTAGAGAATTCCATTTAACATTGAATTTCCTAGCCCTGTATCCTTTGAGTTCTCTACTTAGTTGGTAAGCTATTATTTCTTTCTTTTATTTATCCAATCCATTCCAACGAACCCGTTATATATCAAAGACAACTAAAATATATTGAATATTGTGGTGTTACCGAGCGACGAGATTGTATGTGTAGTAAAATTTACTTACTAAAAGAAAGTATATATATATATATATATATATATATATATATATATATATATATATATATATATATATATATATAAGAATAAACTAAAGGTGGGCAATTTGTACTTATTGAAGGAATTTTTTTTGTTACTAGCTCTAAACGAGGTATAAATCAGGAAATTATTCGATATATTCTCTTTACATGTTTGAAGGTTGTGCGAGTTCCTATGGTTTACTCAAAACAAGATTTGAAGAAAAATATTTTAGTTTTCCTTCTGTCCAAGAAAGTCAAATTTATATTTCTTGACATAAGAAAATACAGAACATCTAAATATTAGAATGACTATCTAATATTCTAGAAACTCCTCATCTCAAATTAATCATTCACACAATTCCAAGGTACATTAGACTCAAATCCTAAATTCTGATTTCGACTCAAGGTGCGCGCATTAGATCTCCAACAATTATTGCATTGTGAAAGTGAAAAGGAGAGAGATAGTTTATAAAAGTTGATGTCTAGAGATAGATTTCAATAATTTATACATATCAATCAAAGAACATTATGAAATAATTGTATATATATAGCAAGAAAATACCATGAAGGGAACAGCAAATTCAGATACTTATTAGTAAATCATTAACAATTGGTTTCTGTAAGTTAAACATGACAATGCAAATGTTGTAATAATGACAGATTTTCAGTGTATCTATATCTATTATATATAAAGACATAAGAATGACTTACTGTATCCCAATATCTGCAAAGCTGGAAACTGAATGGATACTTTGTTTCTTCCATGATCCTCTCACTGTGCATCAATTTTTGCGCGGTTAAGAACTACTGCATTCTTCGCTACCATCTTCCGGAGGTCGGACAGTTTGATTGGCATTCGACCCGAAAGATTTCATTGGAGAGCTAATCAAATGAAGGGTTGGCATCAATGAATTTTGATGCTGGAAGTGATTAACTTGTCTCGACTCGTTCTCCATTGCTGTGTTCATAAATGGAGGGATTAATGGAGGGAAATTCAACGATGGTACTGTTGTCGAAGATGGATAGAAATACAGTTGAGAGGTCAAAGGGAAAGCCATGGAAGATGGTGCAGGAATATTGTTGTGGGATTCTTCAGCTCCAAATTGAGATAAAGACAAGTTTGAATTAGGATCCCAATTAATGTAGGAATTATTTGGAAAAGGTGTAGGAAAAGGAGATTGATAATTTTCTACTGGGAAAAAATTCTGTGCCACATATCCTCCAAAACCACCCTCTTTATTTTCTTGATTCTGCTGACATACATTCTTGATCCCTAAATCTTCCTTGCGTGAGAAAAACGCGTGATTGATTCCTGAATCCTTTGCATAAGCTTGATTTGCGTCCAAACAGTGGGGAAGCCCGGATGATAGATGATCACGAGGAAATTGGCTGAAAGTCATTCCCGTAGGCATTGGAAGAGGTGGAAGCCGATCGATTTCGTGTTTAGTTGCATCAAGTAGCCAGTCTACAACTTTACTAGGCTGGCTGAGTCTAAGCTTGTCCTGAAGTTCATACAATAGAATTGCAGTAGGAGCTGAAAGCCTAATTCGTCGATCTCTTAATCCCCTCACGGTACACACTTTGCTATGCCTGTCTTTGCCTCCAAAATCACGTGAGACGCGTACAATTCTTGGATTTTTTAAGGTTGATGACCACTGTCTAGATGAAGAAGATGGGATCTTAGAAAATTTGCCGGAAATCTTGGCATCGTCTTCTTGCTTCGCTCGAAAATCTTTTTCTGATCTTGAGTTCATGATCATATGATCATTTGCTTCATTATTGACCTGCAAGATCTAAATTAAAACTGATCGTGAATTAAAATATGTGAGTTTTGCTTAACATTGTTCTCGTAAATATTGAGATTAGGGCTTAATTCATAACAACATATAAGACGTAAAGTTCGCCCGAACTTACATCTGATATTGGGGTTTTCTTCTTGTTTTCCTGTTACTTTCGTCCTCTAATTCTAGAACCCGATATGATTATTACCATTAAGCGACGAATTCGTTACAGAAAATTCAATACATTTCAGGAAAAAATAACTTACATGGTAGCAGATTAAATATCATGCGAGAAACAAATTTTATAGTAAAAATTTCTTCGATAACTATAAAACTTACACCTTTTTCGAGAGTAGGGATTTGGCAGTGCAATCTTTTTAGAATTAAATAAAACAAGATTTGTAGTCAATTTTGAGAGATGATGAACATATATATTCTACTTGGAGAATTTCATGAAGGATATTTTTGTTTTTTTTTTTGTCACCAAAATTGAGAAATTAGAAAAGATCACAAAAGGAACTCACAGTTCTAGGTATATCACAGTGGATCAATCGAATTTGGCTCTATTTGCAAGCATATCCAGGAAGATAGCAAATGAACTGCTCTTTCAATATTGAACTTCAATTTCCATCAAAAAAAGCTGTGTGGAAAGAGAAAAAGCTTCATATATATGAAACTTTCATTTTCTCAAAAGTAAATAATAAACTTGTTAAATAAGTTTCAAGTTGTAGAAAGAAGAGATGATAGAATATTACCATATGAACGGAAAGGGAAAGCTATGGTGCATTCGCCGCCAAGTGGCCTCTACATACGCTGACACGTAATTTTTTTGGTAAATTTTCTTGAAATTTTGTCAAAAATAATGAACAAATGAGCAAGTTCATCACCTCATTATATTTATATTACTATTAATTTCTATTAAACGATTCTTAAGTTAGAATGATCAACCAGACCGTCCTATGAGGTTTTATTTATTGCCATCTGCAAACAGCTTTTTTATGTATGTGTGAGCAAATTTTACAGCATAAAATGTATAGCATTAATTGTTCTTAATTGAGATATTGAATCAAGATATATAGCCATTAGTAGACACACGCAAAGAATTATAAAAGTGAAAAGGAAAATTAATTAGATAAGTTCCAGTTGCAAAGTTGTGGTGGATGAGATTATTGATATCGGTAGATAAGGGACCAATGTAGGGTTCTTTAAAGCTTCTGCTCAGTACACAGATACGGACCACAAAAAATTTTGCAGTGAGATTGCAAGAAGCAACTTGTACCATGGAGTTTTTCCTTTTTTCTGATAGGAAATTATTATATAACATAATTAATAGACATTATCATCTCATGATTTTATTTTCCTTTTTACTACTAAGCTGTAAGTTAGCTAGAAATTAAGATGTGATTATTCCGCATAATGACTTTTGTTCATCTATCAATGGAAAAGATAAAATTACTGTCAAATTAGCTAATATGATAATCCTTAAATCTACAAGCAAAGAGATGATGTTTTTGTTTACAATGCAACATCAACCACAGTCTGACCCCTAAAGTATATATTGAATATGTTGTCTCATTTCATCTTTAAAATTATATATTACAAGATGATTGAACTTCTTATTTTCTGATATATTAGAAGAATTAATTTCAAATAAGATTATGATTGACATTCACTAGTCTTTTTTTTTTTCTTTAAATCTGAAAACACAAAGTATGGGGGTTCGCACTAAAATTTAGCAGCTTATTGAAAAGAATAATGCTCCTTGGTAAGGCTCAATGACAAGGATGGAGGTGACATGGTGGTGTGATAGACAACGATTTGGTGTTTTTTTTTTTTTTTAAACTGTCATATCTATTGACATGTGTCCCCTCTATCATTCAACCTGTCATTGAGTCTGTCACCGTAGAAGATTAGGATTTTAAAAGAACGTGAAAGTAAATAATACTCTAGAGGGAAATGTAAACACGGAGCTCAAAATACGAAGAGATACAAAGAAAATGCAATAATCCGGTTCTGGTGCAGTGGTGTTTATATTTTGACAAGATTTTCTTGGTGTTATTAGTTGAAAATCATCGTCTATATTTACTGCGATAATTAAATACCGTGAAGCCGAAACAGTTAAGCTAATTCTTCAATTGCATTGCAGTAAGAATCTCCTGCAAATTGTTCAAAATCATTCATTGAGCCAGTAAAAGCATCACACGGGAATTAGGTATTTTAGGTTGTATCATTAAAAGAAAGAACTTTAATCATGTCTCAAGGCATATTTTGGCCCAGCTTCTTGAATATAAATAGCATTTATTTGCCTGAAAATAGTATTTACATAGTTTAACTGAAGCAATGGTCCAAATTAACGAAAAATAAATTCTCTCTTTCGATGTTTTGGAAAAAGGTTCAATTTCGACAAAATATGGGGAGAACTATGCCGACTCTCTAGGACATGGGAATAAGATGTTGATGTATAGCTTGTAGCTGACGTTTTTCCTATTGCGATGGACCATATCAATCTTTGTGTACACATACGAGAACGACAGATGAGCTAAGGTCATTATTCTCAGTCGAGCACTCTCTTTTCTTTGTATATAATTCCATTCACACGCCAAACAAGACTGACTTTTGACCAACCCACAAAGGCCCTTAAGAGTAAACCATAGAGAAAGAGACTTATTTTGGATAGTAGTGATATCTTGAATTGCTAAACCTCAAATATGGGTGTGTTTTGTCCATTTGTGTGTAGAAAATGTTCCATTAGATGTCAACTTACGAACTTATGCGCACACGAAAAGAAGAAAATAATACTAAAAACACGTTGATTCTATAAATATTGGCACAATTTAGATAGCCATAAACTTGATAATTCAAGACCTTAATTAACACCTAACTAAATCCTAAAGAGAATTATAACCACAATAATCAAAGAAAGGGTTGTGGCTGCAGCTCCTTACTTAAGACAGTAGCTAAACTGCAGCAAAAGGCACTGGTCCCTATTCCCTACTGATATTTCTGTGTCACTGTCATAACTCAAGAAATTTACTTTTCTTATTCAGTTCATTTTGCTCCCAAAACAAAAATCCTAGATTATGTAAATCCCATGACTAAATACTGTTGTCCTGACTACAACTTTCAGGATACTTATATGTCGCATTGTCCTATTTCTAGTTGAATACAGGCATGCAATGAACAAAGTGAAAAACAAAAAAAATGTTAAAAACAACGAAATTAAGAAAAAACTAGACATACTTAGCCAGAAGGAATGGATTTTGCATTGAGTGGAATGCGACTCACCCTGTTGAGGCTATCCTATCAGATATTGCTCTTTTTCGTGATGTGAATAATGGTTGCCATTTCAGTATGTCTGAGTACACTGTCTATATACTGGAGTGCATTCAGGTAAAAGGAAATAAAAGGCATGGATCCCAAGGTTCGAATTGTCGCTATATGTGCCAGGATAAAACTAGCATTTATAAATGGATCCCAAATACCAGACGAATCCTCAGTTTTTTTCTTGCAAAACACACACATACCATATAGCTAGTTCAATACCAGAATTAACTTCCTAGCTATACTAAAAGAACCGGGAATGCCTTCTCCTGGACATGTCAGCTCATACTACGAGCCGGGTATGCACCTTCGAGGGAGCCAAGCCAGCCCATGTGGGACCGGTGCAAGGCTTTTCCCAGGCCTAAGTGACCCGACATACTTTTCTGTGATTGACTCAAGGCACTAGCACTTTGGGACTGTTTAGTCTTCACAGAAGAATATGGGCTAAAGATTGGCGTGGTCAAACCTGATGCTATCCAACTCATTCTAACACTTGAAATCCTATGAATATGTTCACATCGAATGTACTTGTAATTTCTGATATTATAGCTCTACTTAAAGAGGTCGGTTGCGGGTCATGAAATAGTTCATTCGATCATTAACACTTCATGAAAATTGGATATTTTGTACCCAATTTTCATTTCGCCTCTTGTTTGCTGCTGATCTTCAAACGAGATTCGTTTTTGGGTTTCGAAAAAAAAATTAAAAAAAAAGGTATTGGTATCATGATCACCATCACTCTTTGTCAACCACTCCAACCAATCATCATCTCACCATCTTAACAAATACATAACTATAAGTGGGACATATGTGTGTTTCAGAGGGAGAGAAATAGTTTAAAATTCTTAAATGCATACACCTACTAAGGCTACGAAATTGAAGAATTAAAAACAATACTAAATATGGTAGTTACTAGTTAGAACGATCCAAAATTCTGTCTCTCTCTCTCTCTCTCTCTGATGTGTCATTTTCAATTCAGACTGTTATTTTGGTGCTGAAAATTTCAGAGCCATCACACTTGTAATGCAGGCAAAAACGTGATCCAATTCAGAGAGAAACCACCAATAATGCAATTCTTGGCGGTTGTTTGATTCTCATTCTTTTCAAAATACATTCTTCAATAAAATAATATTATAGGCAAACACAAAACATTTTTTTATTTTTTAATCATACATTCTCTATCGGTCTACTATTTCAAAATGCATTCTATACCAAAAAAAAAAAAAAATGGGGCTCAAACAGAAATGCAAGTGCTAGTTTATCCCTACCTATTCACTTCACTTTCCGTCACGCACAATTGTTCGGTCAACTAGCCATTAAGACTTAGCCTATGTTTGATGGTCATTATTGTGCAAAAATAACGTTTTGAATAGTTTTTTTTCAGGAGAATGTATGATTAAAAAATATGAACAAGATTTTGAATTAACGTGCAAAATATTTTATTGTGTGAACGTATGATTAAAAATGAGTATGAAAAATAAATTATTTTATTTTAAAAAGTGCTAATAAATTATTTAGAATAATATAAAACTCTGGCCACGTCTTATAAAAAAGTATAAAGGTGTGAGAGCCTAGGCTGCTAAGGACCTTTTGTGATCAGTCGCACAAGCACGCGATGTGTATAGGGTCATGTTGCGCACGAGCATATGCCGTACTGCAGCTATTGCTCACTGATTAGAATCATCAATTTTATTTTTACTTCATTATCATGACTGAATTCGGGTAGTAAACATTTAATCAAATTAATCATGTGATGTTTTTTAGCACGACAAAACTTTTGAAAAGTCAAAACTGTTTTTGAAATTAAAAATTATTCTTAGATATGTTACGATAATTTTAAAAAAGCTTCTTCTGGTAAAAATAACTTCTACAGGAAAATGCCAAAGCAGATGCCAAATTGGCCATTTTAAGTGTAAAACACGATGATGTATGTTATTTCACATTTGGTAGGCCCATTAAGCCTCGGATAATTATACTATAACTCGTCCTTAATTATATTCGTAAATACTACAAAAGAATCCCACTTAAAAAGGGGGGAAATATCATTCGTACATTCTTTCTTGACATCATGATTGACATTGTGTGTGTTGACAACTGATGATTGAATGAAAAAACTGTCAAAATTTTAAAATGTTCAAAGATGTGTTGTCACGTAGCACAATATAAAGAAAGATGTAGAAGATAATATGCATGTAACATGATTGTTAAAAAAAAAAAAATTATTGTGCATATACGAGATATTCGATCCGAAAATCAATATATAGCAGAGGAATGAAAGAGTTAATGCTTAAAACCCCATAATTCCTTGTTTCTGCAAGTTTAGCTCAATTTCTGCAAATTGGATACAAGATTTGATGCTGCAAGAGCAGCAGATCCACCAACTACAGAGAGCAAAGCAATTACAACCTGCAATGCAATCTCCCAAGGGTAGTCTTCAGGCACCAAGTAGACAAAAGCTGGACCCAAAATAAGCAAAACCAAGCTCAGATTCAGGAAGGTCGATGGGGTTCCTGGGTCAGTTGCAGCTGAAAGGACACCAAATTCCTCTGCTTTAGAAAGGAGGCCAAGTTTCTCGATTGTAGACAAGGATAGCCCAAATTTTTCTGCTGCTGATAGCAGGCCGGCTTTCTCTGCTTTGGTTAGGAGTCGTAGCTGCTCTACACGTGTTAATAGCTTCACTGGTGGCGTTGATGTTGAAGAGCTGACTCGAGGGCCAGGCTCCCCAAGAGGGAAAACGGTTGTACTCTGCATTGAAATGAGCTTCTTCCTTTTAGCATGAGAAGCTATAACAGGAAACAACCAAATGGGAACAGTAACATTTTTTTCTCTTGCATTTAGAGAAAGTGTTTGCCAAATATTAAAGATATTCGACATATGTTAATACACAGAGTGGAAAAAGATTATGTAGCAGACTTCAAACTAACTAGAAATAAGACCAGTCAAATACAGGAATACAAACTAGGCAGCAAATTCAAAGAAACCCTTAATGGGAACATCCATTTACTATGTTGGCAAGAATTTCAAGCACGAATACACGAAGTTATGACTAAAATAAAATTACATATTTTTCGGAAACTTGAAGTTCATGGAAAATCAATTCGAGTCACAAATAATCACTTCTAATTTCAATGTTAAGGGCCAATTCCTAGCTTAATAAAAAAAAGTATGAAAATAGAACCATAATGTCCAATAGAGAGCATGCATGATGTGTGTTGCAATATAGAGTGAAAGATTGGCAAAAAGTTTCATGATACAAAATTTGATGTGCAGTACCTGTAAGGTGTTACAATAGATGTACTAAATTAAATATTAAGTTTTGGACTACTGCAAAGCATTCATTCTTACTCGTATCCAATAATGTCAAACTTTTGAATTTGTAAGGTAATGTGGTTTAACAGTTTCCACAGCTGTAGGTTAGAAACGCCATCAGTTTAGCAATGGATGTTAATGATGTTAGTAGGGGGGGGAAACCTCTTCTATTTATTGTTATTTATTTTGATACATAAAGGCACTTAGGCAATTTTTTTAAAGTAGCCTTAATTTCAAAAATTTTGTCAACCAATCTGTTTTCGATATCCTTAGTAAAAATGGCAACTCAACGCCTACTCAACTAACTCGACCCTCTCTATTCATCTGAGTCAAGTTGACGCAATGTCACAAATACTATTGTGTATGTTATATAGTCATCCTGTTATCATCTTCTTCTTCCTCTCTACCTCCAGTCCTCTATCTTCATACACACATAAATCAAACTCTATGAACTCATTTCTTTCATCCGATCAGCTCCACTCCACCCATCTCAAAATTAGGGGTGAGCCAAAAAATCGATAAACAGGCTAGACCAATCAAACCGAACCGGTTCAGGCTGGTTCGGGTTGGTTCCATTTAATCTATTGGTTTGGTTTGGTTCTTATTATGCAAAACCATATTGGGTTGGTTTGGTTGGTGGGCTGAGACCTCAAATCGGTGGTGAACCGACCCAGCCCAAACCGCTAGCGGGTTACAATTTATTTTTTTTAAAAGAAGTTCAGTCACAGATTCAACCCTAACCCTATATGATCTCCATCTCTCCAATCTCTCGCCGTCTCAACTCTCCCGTTGCAATCCAAATTCTCAATCAACTCAGTAAGTTACTTCTAAAGCCTGATCTGGTTCGATTTTAGTGTTCTTATTTAAATATTGACCATTTGCTTGAAATTCAAATTATGACTGGATTTGTGTTTGTGCTAGCTGTATATTTTATATGAATCTTTTGTTGTAGAGTGAAAGTTTTTTATGGATTGAGTTGGTTGTAGACTAATTTCATATGGATTAACTGAGACATCTTCTTCCGCATCATCAGTGGGTCAGAATTGGGTCATTCTATCAACAAGTCACTTCATTTTTCTACAAAGGAATGAAGGGATAGCAAAATTAAGCATATGGATTAACTGAGATATTTCTCAGTTAATCCATATGCTTAATTTTGACCATCTGTTCATTTTGCTATCCCATATACAGTAAGTTGTTGCAGAATTAGTCTCTTACCCTATCTAGTCTTTATCTTGATCATGCTTTTGCTGTTCAATGAATAGACATTATAATATGATATACAATATCATTGCCTTATTAACTGAAATCTGAATTTTGTTGTAATTGGTGTACACTTTGTCCAGGTTTAACTATGTATATTGATGATGAATGTGAATATATTGGTGGAACCCCAGCAACACCAAATACAGGTAATGGCTACTAATATGAAGAGAAATTTTGATATATATTGGGGGAATATGGACAATGTCAATCAAATGTTGTTGATTGCTACCGTGCTTGATCCAAAATAGAAATTGGAATATGTTCATTATTGTTTTTGTGATATTTATAATGATAAACAATTGGCTTGTACAATGACCCAAACATTGAAGGAAAATTTATTTTCTACTTATGATTGGTATGTGATGTATGAGCAAAGTCCAGAAAGCAATCAAGTATCAATCGATACATCTGCAAGTGGGTTATCTTCTACAAGTAAAGTCAGTTCCACGTCTAGTGCATCTTCTACTCGTATTTCCAAGTTTAAGGAGCAACAAGCAGCAAAAGATTCAGTTGAGATAAAAAATGACGTGGAAAGATATTTATTTGATGCTTGTGAAGATGACGTGCACTCAAAATTGGCTCAAATCTACTCCAAGGGAAGACAAATTTTACATGGAGGATGTTGAATATTATAATAAATTGGATGAAGGTAATTAACTATTTCACTTAGTCTGTTAATTACACGTGTTTCAATTTTATGTACTATTAATTGAATCATTTTATTTTTTAGAACTTTCGGAAGCAACAAAAACGGATGAAGATTCCAACATCAAAGATAAATAATTCAGTTTATGTGTTTGCGTTTTATTGTTTTGCATCGCATTTGATCTTAGCTTTACAATGAAATATGATTCAGGTTACCACGTATTGTAGGTGAAGGTGATTCAAAATGATGGATGTGTGGCTGTGCCTGGCGGACAACTTTTTGGAATTTGGATTTTACTTTCCTGGATATTTATTTTCCTAAAATCTAGACATTAGATGTTAACACAATTTATTTTTTGTGCTTGAGTTTCTTTCTTGTAACATAAATTTTATTTTCTTATTTTCAATTATGATCATATCCTGCCTAGATTCGGTTTTGTTCTGGTTATTTTCTTACATTATTTTTTGCATGACTTTTCATTTTTTATGATGCAATATTATTTAAAAGTCTAAACTGACTAACTGAACCAAACCAAAACGAACCAATTGGTTTGGGTTGGTTCAGTTTAAGAGCTAGAGGGTCGGTTGGTTTGGGTTGAAATTTTTACAAACCGCCTATTTTGGTTTTGGTTTCGGGTTGGGGTCGAAACCAACCCAAATCGAACCGCACCCACCCCTACTCAAAATTGTCTCAATTATGGTTTGATGGAAGAAGGCGCAGGAAATCTATAAAATATTGACTAACAAAGGTCTCTCTAGCTATTTTCATCCTTCCTATCGAGTTTCAAGTTCCATCTTAAAAGGCCAATTTTTTCACAAGCCCGCCAAGCCTTATATGTTGCTTATAGTTTTCATATATATGCGACACGTGTTTTGATCTAAACAATTTCGAGAAATTTTCCTCATCATTAAAGTTAATTTACTTCGCCAATTTATTTAAAGATTCAGGCTAAAGCTCAGCAGCAGAAACCTGTTTCAATTTATTTTCTTTTCCTTTTAAAACAAATACCTTGATGGCATAAATTACAGCTGAATGAAGTTCAATAGCATGACGCTGCTTAAATCCTCATGGACTCTGCGACGTCTGACTATCTCTTCTTTCCTCCAACAAAAAAACCAGAAAAAATACACACAATCCATATATACGTACGAAATTCTTTTTACTTCGACATGGCATAAATTACAGCTAAATGAAGTTCTGCAATACGACGCCGCTTAAATCCACAGGCTACGGTGCGACGTAGTATTACTCTTCTTCCTCCCATCCAACACAAATCCCATAAAACACACACAATTACATACACGCATTCGATATGTACATTCAAAATCACAAAATGCAAGCAGTAAAATGAATATTGGGATTGCAATAATGAATGACCTTTTTTGAGCCAACAGTTTTGGTAGCTGAAGGAATTGGCTTCTGCTGTGCCGCCATGGATCGAATCAAAAGTGGAGAATATGATGCAGAGCAGAATGTCAATGCACTTGCCATGCTCACCATCATTATCGTCTCTTCTCCCAAATCATACTCGAATTTTTAGCTAGTATATCGATAATGAGTGGACGAAAAAATGGCCACTTCAATTTCAATTTCATTTTCTGTCGTCCACGAGTTAAATGCATTGTGGGTCACTCGACTTTGAGCACAGTTGCATTCAGGTCATACATCTTCAATTTAGTGCAATTAAATCACACAACTTTCATTTGCTTGCAAATTTTATCACTCGTCTTCAATTAATATGAGTTTTGGTTCCCATCTGGCATCTTCCAAAGATGATTTGTAAATTTGAATCCTCGTGTGCTAGTAATTGTTAATGTGAATATTAAAATCGTACATAACTAGAAGTTCAATGTTGTCCACATTAACAATTTTATTCACGTAAGGATCAAGATACATAAAATTTAGCCTCTGATTGATGGTTATTATAAAAAAAATTAGGGGAAAATGATGTTTTAAAAAGTAATTTTTGTCGAGAATATGTGGTTAAAAAGTATGAAAAATTTTGGATTTACGTGAAAAAAATTTTAATATTTAAATGTGCGGTTGAAAATGAATATAAAAAATAAAAAGTTTTGAAGTAAAGAGGATCAAATTAGAATTCATAACCTCATATTTTTAAGATTGTGGACTTATAATCACACCACGTAAAAGATTTTGGACTTATAAATTAAAGCATATTGAATGGTATAGCTTAGGATCCGTTTGATTGCAATTGTGGAAAATTGATGGAAAGAAAATGAATTCTAGGAAAAATAATTGCCTAAAATTTGTTTTCTAAGGAATTGTTAATAGTGTGTTTGATTGGTATAATTTTTCACCTGGAAAAATTTTCGAAATTTTGGATCTTTTTATTCACATTTGGCTTTATTTTACATGAAAATTGTCCATTAAAGTAAAAAAAATTAAAATTAGTTATGAAATTTGTTACTATTGCGAAAAAGTAAAAAAAAAAAAATTCCTCGAAAACTATTTTTTTCATCAAAGTTTAGTGTTCGTTTGGTTTCGTTTTACATGAAAATTGTCCATTAAAGTGATTTTTTTTTTTTTTTACAATTAGTTATGAAATTTATTTCCATTTCAAAAAAAAAAAGGGCCAGAAAGCTGGAATTCCTTTTCCTATCAAAAAAGTGGAAAAAGGAATTCAAAGATTCGATGGAAAATGGGCGCATGGTTGGGGGTGTGGGAAAATATTTTTCAAGCCAAATCTTGTCCTTCAAACAAGAGAAATGGTTGAAAAAGGAAAATATTTGCCAACTTTCAAGGAAAATTAAGCCCATCAAACAGGGCCTTAGTTCAAATGGTATTTTATCAGGTCACTAACTTGGATCCAAGTCGTCTTCATGGAATAAATTGTGAAATTCAAAGAAAATCGGGGCATTTGTGATTATTACAGTTCTTTGCAATGATTTTATATATAAGTAATTATGTAGTAAGAACTTCGAATTTATTTAAATAATGTTTAATTTATCAATATTTGTGAAAGTACATTAATTTACATGATTTTTTAAATATCCAATATTACGGTGAAAGATATACTAAAATTAATTCAAGGGGGTCACGATGGTCACTACACTCCTAATGTCTTGAATAATGATTTTTTTTTGGAGAATTGTAATTAAAAGTAGGAAAAATTTTTAATTTACATGCAAAATGAAAATGTGTTATTGAAAATGAGTACGAGAATTAAAGAGTTCTGATTTAAATAAAGATAAATTTCAATGTTGTTGTCTAAACTTCAATTTTTCTTTTTCAAAATGATCACTGTACTTCTGAAGTTTCCTTTATGCCATTGTCTTCATGAAGTTTTTATCAAAAAAATTAAATGGTCACTGTAATCTTAATTAGGGCTGGGCAAAATGTCCGAACCGAACCGAACCGAACCGGAACCTAACCGAACCGAATCGAGCGGGTTTTTTAAAATGAAATACCCGAACGGGTATCCGAATCAAGAACCGAATGGTTTGGTTCGGTTCTCGATTCTCGACCAAGAACCGAATAACCGAATAAGAACCGAACTTTTTTTTTATATTGGATAAATTAATTTCTTTTATTTTTTCTAAACAAATTAATAATTTTTTTCTTATTAAATCTTATTAGTTGAACAATTTAGAGTTTATTTATGTTTGTTAGTTGTGTTTTTTTTCAATTTTTTCTTATATAGTTTCTTAATAGTTAGTATGGAAAGTCAACCAACTAATAATTACATTAAATAGTTGGTAAGTATTATCAATACTTTAAAATATTTTATATTTGTGACTTCTAATTTATATTTCACTTTTATGTAGATTTGAAGGTTTGAAACAAATGAATTATTGATATGAATATCGAAGTTTTATTAGTAATATTTACTTTTTGGTATTCGTATTTGACAACTTATTATTTATATGTTATTAAATTAGATTACGTTAATTTGTAAAAGTTAAGATTGAATTTGGTATTTGTATCTACTTTTTGTTATTAATATTGGTATCCACTTTAAGGTATATTTATGTAGTATTATTTTAAATGTTAAAAAATTTAATTATAGTACGGAACCGAACGGAACCGAATAGAACCGAACCGAACCGAACCGAAATCGAATGGTTCCAAAATTATATTTGGAACCGACGGTTCCATTTACTAAATACCCGAAAATTTCTGGAACCGAAAAAAACCGAACCGAACCGACCCGCGCCCACCCCTAATCTTAATTTTGAAGTTCATTCATGGTCATAATTGTATTTTCAACCTTATTTTTTTGTCGTTACTTTGAATTATTTGAAAAATATATAATTCAATTGGTGAACATCATTGAAATCGTTAATTTTTAGCATTGTTCTAAAATGCGTAATGCGTTGCGATGTGTCGAGATCCAGAATCAAGAATCACAAGTTTAAGCGTGTCAATACGGAGAATAAACGCCATAATGCGTTTGATACTTTTAATATTATTTTAATATAATAAATAGATTTTTATATTAAAAAAATAATTTTTAATATCATATCAAAAAAAAAAAAATGGGCGTCTCAATGCGCGCCTGGGGGCGCATAGGCTCTCTTGATGCGCGTCCTATGCGCGCATTATTGCTCATTGAGATGTCTAGGCGGTCAACAAAAATCGTTGACCGCATTTTTACGCGCATTGCCTTTTTGTTGACCGCATTTTTACGCGCATTGCCCAATTTGACTCGTTTTCTACGTGCGTCCTGCCTAGACGTGCCTAAGCGGCTCATTTGCGCGCATTTTAGAACACTGATTTTTAGGCATGAGAAACAATTTTGAAAATTAAAAAAAAAAAAAAAAATTAACTGCAGTTCCAATTTTTTTAAATAAATGCAAACTAATCCCAAATAAATAAATAACCCCAACCCTACCCAAACCCCAACCCAACCCAAAATACAATTCTCTAAAACCCTAGCCCCTACACGCTCGAAAAACACAGTTCTTTGTCTCTCTCTACCCAGAATAAAGAAAGAAAGGTTAAAAATGGCTGATGCAGTGATATCAGTTGAAAAAATCAAAGCTTTTTATCATTCGCAGGTCCATGACCCAGATAAATGGGATCTCAACAAGGTAATTTTTTATTCTTCCCCCCTTTTTGTTTCTGCTTTCGCGAGTTTATCATTATCAATTTTTTTTTATCGATTTGTTATTGTATTTATTCTGCAATTGATTACGATTTTTTCAATGAAATTAGGGTTTCAGACGTTAAATTATTGCTTCCACAGTTTGCTTTCAGTCTCAAACTTAGACCTGGTTTACGAATGATTTTTTGCTTTGCTAGTTATTCATTTATTCATTGAAGCTTAAACTTTGTGGACTATTGTAATAGATTATGAAGTGTGTTGAATCATGAATGGATAATAATTTGGATAAGGAAAGAAATTGTAACCCGATCCCTTTTTATGTTAGTGGTTGGAAATTGGATGGATCATATTGCAAACCTAGTTTTCGCTTTCCTTTCTTGAAGGTATTAATTGAGTCTTGATATGCTTTGTTCCAGCAATCATTTCCTTCTCCATTTTACCTTTTATTTTTAACTGGACTTTGTGAAGAGTGTTGTCTTGAGACTGTGAAACGCTTCTATTGGGCATATATTCAAGATAAAGAAGATAAAGAGAGGAACTCCTGGTGTATTCTTTGATCGAGGGAAGTGTGTAGAGTATTTCAATTGTTACGTTTCATCTACAGATGTTCCACAGTAAAATAATACGATTTGAAAAAAAAAAAAAAAAATAGCATTTGAAGAGGCAGATGGAGAAAGGGGGGGGGGGGGCGGATCCGAATGGTTATGCGTGGCAGTCAATTAGGATTTCTTTCCTTTCTATTAGCATAGCTCTTCTCGTTCTTCAGTGAAATGGCATATATATGAGGCGTGGAAAGCAATGTGCTAGACCTTGATTCATCTCGTAGTTGAATGAGTTTTATGCTATTAGGATTTTCACACGTTCAATTATTGCTACCACAGTTAGGTTTTTACTCCCAAACTAAGGCCCATTTTCACCTTGAAAGTACTAATTACTCATTCATTTACTTGATTATATATTTCGTCTACAACTGTTTGCCACTTAAATAGTAAGATGAATTGCTATTTGAATGGGGGATGGGGAAAGGGGTGCCAATAGTGCTATTATGCTTAGCAGTTGGCGTGGCTCTATTAGCGTAACCTTTTACTATTCTTGTTCGTCAATGAAATGGCGCTTAGAACGCAACATCTTGTAGTTCTTTGAGTTTTATGCAATAACTATTTCTTTTTTCTTTATTTCTTCCCCATTTCTGATTCACCTTTTATTTACATTTTGACAATATAATATATCGTGTCTTCGTCAATGACAAATTTGTCTGACAATTAAATTTTTTTGCAAGTAACCTAATTTGTATAGTTCTTTTTTTTTCTACCAATAGCGTAAGGTATAAAAATTTATAGAATAGCTTGTTTCCCATATCTATTCTATATTATAAAGAGCATGTGTTGAACTGCTAGTTGGTTTCAGAGTCTCTTTTTTTTAGCTGTATACATAATACATTTTTTGCTTGCTTATTACCCATTCGCCTCTTTTTTCATGCAGAAATTACTCCGTGCAGTAGGTCTCTTTGCTGGCTCCATTGTCTTGATGCGCCAATATGGTGATCTAATGGCCATATAACTATGGATCATGATTGTGTACCCACAAGTCGAGCTTCAAGTTAATTTTGTTTCTGCACATTATTTTCCAATATGAAATAGCCTGTTAAGCGAAGATCAATTGAATGAGTTTTCCATGTTTAAAATTAGAATCTTGATTATAACTTTCATGGCGTGTTGGATAAGTTGGATTGGACAAATACTAGACATTATTAAAGAAGGGAAAAAAGGTTAAAATTTTTGTTCATTTATTCCTATCAGACTATCAGTTGATGGACCAAACATGTACTCAAAAGTCCCATTATTGGGAAATAAAAAGTTTGGAAGGATGTTATGAAGAATTTGCAAATTGCGTAAACTGCATCGATGTTCACCGTATTATTTGATCCTTTAGTAGAACAAGAGTTGGTTCTGTTGTTTGTTGTTTGACTGTATAAAAGGAATGTAGAACGAACCACTATCGGATTAGTTGCTCATATGCAGAGTGATGAATCCCAAATGAAAGAATCCACCCGAACCATTTGAATATCAAATTCGTCTTGACAAACTTGTGGTTGTGCAGTGAAGTCTCTTAATTTATGTTGTTTTTGTAAATTCTCAGCTTTTTGAACCTTATGGATTGATTATGCTAGACATTACTAATTGCCATCGTTATAGCCTATTGCACCAGCCTCAACATCAGCCTAGTGTTCAAAGACAAACTGGGCTCGGCTTGGCTCACCTCATCGTAAAGGTAGAAGTTGACTACAAACAATGTAAAGGGAGTTCTCTTTAAAAGATCGCTTATTGTTTATTATTCGTTTTTAAGAACTTACACTTTACAATGATTCGGTGATCTTTTCAACATAACAAGAGCTTGTTTGGTAGAGATTTTTGGGGGAAGAATTGATTTTAAATAGTGATATGATGGAAAATGTGAGGTTGAAAAAGAAGAAAAAATTATTGATATGATGGAAAATATTATTTTATTGAAGAATGTGTGGTTGAAAATGAGAATTGATTTGAGAATCAATTCTCAAATAAAAAACAAACACCTCCTAAAATTCAAAATATTTATTTTCCTACCTACTTTTTCGCTCTTCATAACTCCTACCTACTTTTTCGCTCTTCATAACTCCTAGTCTCCTACCTACTTTTTCGCTCTTCGTAACTTATAATTTCCAATTTCCCCGTTCCCTTTTATTGTTTTATTTCTCTTATTTTTGCTTCTTGAATGTCTGGATCTAAAGATTGATATACAACATTTTGAAGCTTGTAAATTGAAAATATAGAGAAGGGTGAAGAAAATTGTAATTAGTAATCAAAGATAAAACACACGAAAAAGAAATATTTAAATTTTTAGGTTCATGAACAAGCTTGCCCGAGCTCGAGCTCAGTTCATGAGGCTTGAACTCGATTTTTATTGAACTCAAGCTGCACGCGCGAATTTCGTGAGACAAACACACAGGCTCCTGCGTTTAGCCTCTGTTTAGTAGGAATTAAAATCTAGATTTTAATTTAAATTAAAGTCGATGATTAATTTTAACCACATATTTATGATTCTCATAATTTTTTAATCACACATTTTAGCAACTTCTATTAAAATCTACTAAAAATCTGATTTTAACCCTTGTTCGATGCTCATTATTTTTAAAATACATTTTTCTCTTTTCTTTTCAACCACACATTATTCAATAAAATAATATTATACGCAAATCCAAAAAAAATTCTTATTTTTTAACACACATTTTTCATCAAAATAATATTTCAAAATGCATTATTTCCAAAAAAGAAAAAAAAAAATGAGATTCAAACATGCTCTTAATCTCTGCCAAACAGGGTACAAGAGTCTTTCAAGTCCACTATCATCCCCTTCTAAGCCAGAGCCCACACGTTCCAAGTCTCTCAAGTCCACTGCCATCCCTATCTAAACCAGTGAAGTCATCGGCAGGCTGCTAGACCCTGAAAGGTCAATGCTTTCATATTTACCCGCTATTTTCCCGTACCAAATAATTCATTTCGAAAGCAAATTCTAAAATGACAGCTCTTGTCCAATTGCATTTGTCAAAGAAAATCACCACCCTCCATCAATCACACGTTCTTTAAATTAACGGTTATGATAAATCTGCCATTCTATCTCTTATGATTAGGTTATCAAATTAAGGAATATGCCGAGAATTATGTGAAAAAGTTAAGTCAAGGAATCATCAGCTAAGAGTATTATATATAGAAGAAATCTGATCGATCATAATGCTATGCTTCAAGAAAATTAAAGAGCAATCCAAGAAGAGGAAAGTATAGCCCAGAAAAGAGGAGCATCATCAATGGCTTCTCCTTCTCGGAGTAAGTGTCAAAACCCGATTCTTGTTCCGTAATCATTCTTGTGGATATAGATTTGTATTTGTGTCAGTTCATATTTTATATTTATTTTCTAAATGTGGAGAAATCCATACGTTTATTGGCATTGTTTATGTATATTGTGGCTTTTCAGTTTGGCTAGTGGGTCTGTAACGACCGCTGTCTTCCCGAACAAGCCCTTTGTTTCTGGTGCTATTCCGTGCATCTTTAGAATACGTATGGGGTCAGGAATATTGAATATTGGGCTAACTCCACCCAATAAAATCGACTTATTAGGGGTAACTCCACCCAATAAAACCGGCTTATTAGGGGAGGATTGTCCTCACCTTATTAAGTGGATCATTTATATTTTTCCAAACAATGTGGGATTCTAATACGCCCCCTCATGCACAGCGTGGACCATGCCAAACAACTGTGAACAAATCGATAATGGGTAGCACCCAACATTGCATAATTGGGCCTAACTCTGATAACATATTAGGAATATTGGGCCTAACTCCACCTAATAAATCGGCTTATTAGGGGAGGATTGTCCTCGCCTTATTAAGTGGATCATTTATATTTTCCCAAACAATGTGGGATTCTAATATATGGTCTACTGAGGTTCAACCCAGCATGGATTTAATTCGCGTCCTAGAATAGCCCTTGTCCGAAATGGCTTGTAGGGGAAGTCTATGGTTGTTACATAATCACTTATCTTAGATGGATTTTATATATCTTGAACTCTTTTCTTCGTGTGTTGAAGATATGTTTGACTAGTAATTTAACTATAATTTATAGCTTTCGGTCATTAGACCCCGCCCATTTTTCAATTTCAATCAAGTCGCTAAAAAAGTAAAAATTCAGATGGAATTTGGCTTTAAGTTCAGTATGAATTGCACCCTGTTTTTGAATGTTGGCAGGCAAACACTGTTGGAATTTATTGCTTCTGAGATATAATATGTCACATAAAACTAAAAGAGAATGTTGCGCCACTGAAATTAAACTGAAAAAATCTGATGTTTTATTTAATGAGTAACGGATAGTGGTCAGTGTCTGGTCAGTAAGTACTTAGTAGCAATTATTTTGTCCATATACTTTGCTAATGGCTATTAATGTGGATGTTTGACTCTTGAAATGGTTGTTGTCCAAGAGTCAAATCATACAGAATAAGTGAATAAAAGGAAAAAGAAGACATTCTGTTATGTGACTGAAGTGAATTGAAACATTGCTTATTGAAATCAGGAAATGTGTTTGAAAGAGCTGGACTAAAAATTCTATTTCATCTTTATGTTCTTCTCTTTCTTTCATATGCTACTTATGTCTCATCTGAAGTTAGTGTCGTTGATTATAAGCGTGCACGTGTGTGTGAATGCAAATTTATATGCTGTACAAGGTAATGTCGTAATGATAGTGCTTTAAAAAGGAGAAGAGTATGTATATGGTTTGTACAAACATAACAATGGAAAGAAGTTTGACAGAATACTATATAATACAAAGAAAGGACACTAAGAAGATTAGAAAATGAAGTGCTTGATATGAATTCACTTGCATACCTATCTCTTTGACATTTATTCTTAATTATGGATAATATTTTAGCCCTTGTTTGTCTCCCTTTAAAACAATATTTTTAATTTTCATACTCAATTTCAACCACACATTTATGATTTATGCAATAAAATATTTTTAATGTAAATCCAAAAAATTTCTCTTCTTTTTAACCACACATTCTCTAAAAAAAAATTCACTATTCAAAACTCCATTTTTTCAGAATAATGGCCATCAAATATGGACTTAGTTAAAAAACGCAAGTATATTTGTTCTGGGGATAGCAACATGGTGGGTTGGTCATTCCTGCCTCCCGTCCCGTTGTGTATTTTTATCACCTTGTCCCATCTTCATACTTGATTAAGGCAAGGCAGGACGGGGCGGAGCGGAGCGGAGCGGGCCAAATCCTATCCCGTTTACCGCCCGTTTATTTTTTTATGTCTTTAGTTCGTGAAAATTATTACTTTTTTTCCAATTTTATAAGAACAATCCATGTTCCCTTTAGAAAGGATAATAATTCTTTTCTTTTGTTTGATAAAATAAACTTTGAATAGGACGGGTAGCAGGACGGGGACCATATTTCTTGTACCCGTCCCGTACCCGATTCGGGGCAACGACCCATGTCCTGCCCCGTTTACCCGATTAGGCAGCGGAGCGGGGACCTACAGGTATCAAGTTTAAAGGGTTTTTTTGCCATTCCTAATTTGTTCACCTTGTGAGATTATTCCGATCCAAAAATGGCATGTTCCAAAAGCATTGTATTCAAACTTCAATTCTAATTGTTATTGATAACATGAGTAGTCTGTTCCTCCTTTGCTTTAAGAAAAAAGGAAACAGGAAAATAAAACATATAACCATTTGAGGAACAAACAGCAGCAATAACACCGAATAGAAAGATTCTTCTAAATTTCTACATAACATTACTCATCATATGCATGCATTGAAGAAAATTTCATTTCTTTCTATATTTATGTGCAATTCTTGATGATATGAAGACTAGTGATAACCTTTCTTTTTTTGAAAGTAAAATGGTTGCAAAAGTTAAATCCTTAAAATTTGACTAGTGATACTATTTTTCAAATGAAGATGATCTTAAGAGTGTAATGTATTAATTTGATTTTGATTTAATTCCTGGTGATCACATCACATTATTGTTACCACTGAAAATGTTGACTTGTAACTTAGGAATATTGATTTGTGTAATGCGACCACTTAAATTCTGGAGTTTGTGCTGTTTTGAAATTGTGTCTAGGTAAAGAACATGTTGGTACCTGATACACCTTCATCGATTGTTGAACCACCACATCTTAACTTGTTAGAGAGTAGATAAGCATATTTTGTTTAAAATATGTCTTCAACACTACACCTCAAGCCTTTTCATCAAATTCCTGACATGGGAACATTTTTTAAATGAATGAGTGGGTTGTGCCAATACTTGAACTTGGGATCTTTATCTACTGTGATCAACATTGAACCGGCTTGTCTAAAGCTTCATCTGTTAGAGAGTGGAAAAACTTATTTATTTAAACTATGTCTTCAACATCGTACTCAAATGTGCCATCTATTAATGGACTTTGCAGGTGTTTTCCCTTTCATTTTTATGCTACTCCTTGTTGGGTGCTCTGCAAGATCTCTTTACCCACTCCCTAGTTGGAGACACAATGGAAATGGACAGCCCCTGCAAACATTTCGCCCATATAACATTGCACATCGAGGATCAAATGGAGAAATTCCAGAAGAAACTACCGCTGCGTATAAGGTATTTATATATGATGATGATCTGCAAATCCAAATGTTTACTAGAAAATATTTCTTGTGAAATTTCCTGCTCATTGTAAGTAATCAGTCGGGTTTGCATGCATCACTTTCAGAATTATTATTTCACAAAACAACCAAAACATCTTGGTTTATGCACATTTAAGAAGCGAAAATGACTAAACAATTTATAATTTTTTTATTAAAATAAACAGTTTTAGGATTCCAATATTCAAACCTTTGATGTCAAGACAGAACTAGAGTAGTTTTCCCTGCATGACACATTAACTTGCAGAGAGCCATTGAAGAAGGAACTGATTTCATAGAAACAGACATTTTGGCCTCCAAAGACGGTGTTCTTATATCCTTCCATGATCTATGTCTTGATAATACAACTGATATAGCTGAACACCTGGAGTTCATCGACCGTAAGCGGACCTATGAAGTTCAAGGGCTCAATCTTACTGGCTACTTCGTAGGTACAGACTCTGGCAATTGTCAAACTTGTATTATTATTTGCAGTATTTGCTTGCAGTGTTTTCTTCAAATTCGAACCGTCCAACTTTAAGCTGTTATGTCACGATGCTTCTATATGTTTTTTTTTTTGGTTCCTGATTATTATTTTCTTGCTATGCATTCAGAAGTAGTTGAAACAATATATAATTCATCTAAAATGACCATATATTTCATGATCACTTTTTGGTTATGACATGCAGTTGATTTCACACTTAAAGAGCTAAAGTCATTGCGAGTGAAGCAGAGATATCATTTCCGGGATCAGCAGTATAATGGTCAGTCCCCTCGTCATTTGAGCCTCTTACCGTTAAATTTACCTATAGGTATAATCTTCTATAATTTGTCCTTAAACTTGGTTCGTAACATATAAGATCAACTACATTTAAGTTTTGAACAACGTAAATTTTCATATTTTGCAATAGATGAACATAAGGTTCTTAAACCTATCATTTAACTAATTAGGAATATAGTCGTCAAGTTAATCTAAGGAGGGTTATGCACTTTCATAATCCACCAAAATTGCAGGAAGAGAACTTCTGGAGATTTTTTATGTACTTTTGAATGGAGGGGAATTTTTAATGAAGTTAAAACAAGCTTTTAGAAAACCTGTTGAAAAATGTTTAAGCAACCAATTCAATGGCCCAAGCAATTACAATATAGAAAGTATTTTTGCTTAATATTCAAGATTAGAGGCTTTCTCCGGAGCTCCTTTTCCAATCCCGGTAACTAGGTTCTATCCAACTGCATATTACTTCAAAATTAGTTTGTTGTACCCCCACGATACAATCACTATCAGGCATATTTTTGATAAAATTGGGAGTTATTGTGCATTCCCTATCCGCTGTTGCATTGCATTCAACTTAGCTGAGTTTGGTTATAAGCTCTGCTTACAAACAAAAATATCCTTTTTGTCTTTCTTTCGAAATACACAATTAAGATTAACAAAATCAATCTTTAATCTTCTTGTCAGCAAATCCCCAAGTAAATGTGTCTTAGACTGGTGATGTAAAAGGAAAACGTTGCTGTGCTTGATGAAAATATTAATATTTTTCATGTAAATTGGTTACTTCATTCTCTGCAGGAAAATTTTCTATTATTACATTTGAAGAGTTCATTTCAATTGCATTGGATGCCAACCGAGTTGTTGGAATATATCCCGAGATGAAAAATCCAGTATTCATCAATCAAAGAGTGAGTTTCCATAGTTTGTCTTAATTATATTCAGTTTATAGTTTCTAAAAGGTGTTTACTAGAAATGGTTTTCTACTTTCCGTGTTTTCATTAGGTAAAATGGCCGGGCGGTAAGAAATTTGAGGACAAGTTTGTGGAAACTCTCAAGAAGTACGGATACAAAGGTTCTTATATGTCGAAAGAATGGTTGAAACAACCAGCTTTTATTCAGTCATTTGCTCCTACTTCTCTTATCCACATTTCAAACCAGTCCGATCTGCCGAAAATTCTTCTAATTCATGAATTTACTATGCCAACTGAGGACACGAATCAGGTTTCTTGTTTTCTCTTTAACTTTCCTTCATGTTAATTCTATAAAAAAATATTTTCAAACTATGTACTTCAGATAGTACATTTTGCATGTCTAATTTAGTAAATGGGAATGTTACTAAATATGTTACTAATTTCTTCTTCTCTCTTTTCTATCTAAAATACTCACCAAAATTGAAATTTTCTTATGACTTTTGCTTGACGTGAGGAGATTAATATATTATACACTTTTCCCTTCACACATGTATTAGGTCACCCTAATATTTTCCTCCAATATGAAGGATATTAGGGGAGCCTCCTTTCTGTCTGTCGTAGTAGAGAGAAAATAAAGAGGCGTGAGTCCAAAACATTCTACAATCCTCTTATTCGATATAATGCAATTCTACAGTGGCATCAGCTCTCACATTGAGAGTGAACCACCTTGAATCGTGTGTTTTTCTTACTTCCATTTTTCTGCTTTGTACTATTAATTGCTCTCGATATTATATATTATTCGTTTAGTCCATTACAACCCCATATTTTATTTTCTAGTTAAAGTCGTTATAAATGGTCACGTTTGGACAAATATGACCTTAAATTTTGACAAGACTTTCAAACATGGGTTTTGGTATGTCTACTCTTCAAATGCTGGGCTGAACATCCTCTCTTATTGTCCTGTTGGTTTTTCGGAGATGTAAAATACTGTAAAATTGTAATTTGACTTGAGTTACCATGTCAAATTTCTTAACATTGTACTGGAGTGTTTTTGTGTGACTTGTATGATTTATTTCATTTGTTATTCTGATACTAAGAAAACAATGACTACTTGTGTCTCAGTCGTATTGGGAGATCACTTCAGACAAATATCTTGATTTTATCAAAGAATATATCGCGGGGATTGGACCGTGGAAGGATACTTTGGTTACTGCATCACACAATTATCTGCAAAAGCCTACTGATCTTGTTTCCAGAGCACATGCCCGTAATCTTCAGGTACCCCCCCCCCCCCCCCCCCCCTTTTTTTCAAAGTTAATTTATAGCTGATTGTGGTCAGGCCTATAATTATTGTACGTGCCAAATTTTGAAATTATTTGGACGCTGCATTGCACGCATAGAAATGGCTTGTCTTTTGGTCTGCATTTGCTGCTGTATTAACATCATTTGCACCATTCAAGATATTTTTATAGTATTCTCTTTAGTGTGAACCATGGTCGCAAGATGGAGAGGCACATTTATACTACATGCTATGATCCTCAATTGCGATGGCAAGGGATGTGAAATAGAAAAGACCACTATCATTAGGACATTACATTAGGGGCATGATTGGTACAAAGTAATGAAATGAACAATGCATATTAACTTTGTTTTCCTTTTTATTATCATCCAAGATTGTCACATCTAACTTAACAAACATGCATAAGTTTTCTCGTTCTTTCATATTAAAGTTTTTAAAATTAAGCTCCTTCTCAGGGACGGACAATTTCAATTTACTAACGAACTATGCTTGGAGCTGGTTCTTCACTTAGTACTTGTTTGGTAGTGCTCTTAAGTGCTTATAAGATGTGGATCCTACAGAGTGTGTGTGGATTATAAGTGGATAATAAGTTGGGATCCTATGAAATGTGTTGGAGCTGCGATACTTCACCTAATTTCCTATCAATTTATTCATTTTGACCTTGATGAATTGGCAAAAATATTGAGTCGTGTGCTTTTTCTTTTGATCCAGGTGCATCCATACACTTTCCGCAACGAGAACGAGTTCTTACACTTCAACTTCAGTCAAGATCCATACAAGGAATTCGATTACTGGATAAATAAGATTGGGGTCGATGGACTGTTTACAGACTTCACAGGCAGCCTCCACCAATTTCAAGAATGGACTTCTCCATTATCAACTGGAGAGGAAGATGCAAATAAGCTGCTAGATAAGATTGTCTTTATGATATCAAAGTTCAAAAGAAAATTGTAAGGGCTTCACAATATGGAAAAATAAAGATGTGATATCGTGTACCAAATTTGTTGTTTATGGTCAAATTCGCATCTAATAATGCCAAAAGAAAAAAATAGAAAGGGCCAGTTTGTGTTAGAACTTTATTAAGACTTAAACTTTATGAATTTGTCAAAATCTTCATGTCAAATCATCAAAAAACTAAATAAACGCGGAACATACCTTAATCAATTGATTTCTGACTTGAATAATGAATCTTGAATCTGGATCTGTAAATCTTCAGTTTGGTTGCTTCAAATCTCCATCTTAATTCCTGATTGTAAGTTTTATGGATCTTCCTTTTTATATGCTTTTTCTTGTATTCTTGTGTTGATGGGATGCCACAAAGAATGAGAAAATCACACATGAATTGGGAACCATAACCCTTTATATATTTCCATATGTATTTGGTCCATCGTCAAATACAAACTCTAATGGATCCGGTCTTTACACATATAGTCCGGTCCACACTTTATTTAAATGCTTAAAGTTCAATTACTTAATTCCTTATTAGATCACTTTAATTTTGGGCTTAACTTTAAGATAACATTTATACACAATTAATTACATATGTCGGCTCATCATGACAAATTAAATAATTTTCCAACAGTTTGAACCTCATTTTTGGTGTAAAATGCATTTTGAAATAGTAGATGACAGAGAATGTGCGATTAAAAAATAAGGAAAAGTTTTGGGTTCGTGTGTAATATTATTTTATTGAAAAATGTGTAGTTAAAAAGAAGAGAAAAAATATATTTTAAAAAAAATGGGGATCAAACCATGGCAAAACCTTTTTTCCTCGAACATTTGTTTTGGGAATAGTATTGTCAAGTCCATTAAGCTCTTGAGCATGAGATGTAGGCCATCAAGAGCTAGTGGTGCATTGAAGGCGCACGAGCACTTTGCACACCTATAGCAGTCATTAATCGAGATCGTTAATTTTTACGCAATTAACTTAAATTATTTGAGATTAAATGTAATTAATTATGAACTGTTGTTATATTCGGATGTCTCCATTTAAATGATGAGTAATGCTATTCATCCCCACTGGGGTTACAAATACAGTTTAGGTAGCGTTAATGTGGCATTAAAGATAAGTGAAATTAAATAAGTCATTTCATCTTTCATTTAACCTATCATTTAGAGCCACGTATACTTTGTTTGTAACCCCACTGAGGATGAATGGCATTACTCTTAAATTATAGGTGCAACTTAGGCTAATTAGCACAAAACGTCCTTACCTTTGGGGTGGATTTCGGAAACCGTCCATACCTTTCATTTCTTGGTATTTATATCCCTACCTTCCACTTTTTGTGTGTTGAACGTCCCTTTCACAACTTTTTGATGATTTTACCCTTCATTCAATTGAAACAAAAATAAAAGAAAAGAGAAACTAAAAAATTAATTGCAATGACAACTCCAAATTTTTAAAACCTACTTTTGAGTCACAAATACTAATTTTTTGCCCCCAACCAGCCGCCAACTTCGGAGCTATTTTCAGCCACCTTCCGACCACCAAAACCACCGGATATTGGCATCAATGGAAAGCTCTTAACCTCCTCTACAATCATCACCCAACAACTCCCCAAAACACCAAATAATCTTATCAAAATCAACTCTCAAATTCAGCCACTCGAAAATCTGAAAACTGTCGGAATCTCCTCTTCCGGCCACCACCTTTGATGGCCAAAAACGCTGGCCAACCACCACCAAAACCACCGGACATTAACACCACTAGAAAGCCCTTACTATGCCCTTCAATTCCCACCCAATATCATGCCTCGAACAACCCTGAAATCGCAGAAAATTTGGACAAAAACCGCCTGCTCATTTTGCTAAAACGTGTCGACAACTCCTTTTTTGATGACACCCATGCAAAGCCCAACATTCCAATCGATTCTCCACCTTAAGACGCCCCTGTCTATTGTCCCTAACCGTCCCCTATTGCTCAGAATCAACACCAGCAAGTGGTAGCTTCGAACACAGTGAAAACGCAACTTTCACACGGATTTTCTGGCACCGGTGGTATGAACGACGATCGAGAACCACCACCACTAGCACCTACTCTTCAAGGCGCATCCAATGAGCATATGGGTCTTCCTCAATTTGGCCGGGAAATGGCTGTTCGTTCAGAAACAGGTTTAGAGCGCGGTGTTGGCTCCATTTTTTTATTTATGTTCACCCACTGCCCCAATCAACAAATTGTAACCACCAACATTCAATTAAAGTTGCTAATACCATGGGTAATGAATCAATTGATTCAATTCGTCAGCCAATTAAAAGAATTTTGGATTTGGCCAAATTTTTTGGCCACCGACAGTTGGAAGTGGTTGTGGATGAGAAAATTAGTATCTTGTGACTGAAAAGTATGTTTTAAAATTTCGGAGTTATAGTTGTAATTAATTCTTTAGTTTTTCTTTTCTTTTCTTTTTGTTTTACTTGAATGAGGGGTAAAACCGTCAAAAAGAAGTGAAAAGGACGTCCAGCTCACAGAAACGTTGAAAGTAAGGACGTCCTACGCACGAAATGAAAGGTACCGAAATCCACCCCAAAGGTAGGGACATTTTGTGCTAATTAGCCGTGCAACTTATTATCTTTATAAATAGAGTCGATACCATTAGGTGTTACTGAAGCTATTGAAAATGTAGCAAGTAGGTCCTCAACCTATTATTTTGACTATTGCAAGGGTTTAGGGCTGAGGTTACCGAGCTCGGTATGGTGAATTTTTAGCCATTGATAAAAAATAATGGTACATTGGTCATGCAATTGAGCTCTTTGAACAGGTATTAAACCAATATCTCCACCGATAGTAATGAATACTTAAATTGATCTGATTCTACACATAGTCCCTGTTTGGTAGAAATTAAAATTAAAATTTTAATCTCGATCAAAATTAACAATTAATTTTAATAACATATTTCATGGGACCCACAACTTTTCAACCTCACATTTTATCAATTTTTATCAAAATTTATTAAAATTTTAATTTTAATCCCCACCAAACAAAGACTTATGCGATATTCCATTTCAACTCTCACTAGTGCTTTGCTTGCTTGTATCTATATAAACCAAGACCGTGGACAGTAGCAGGGCAGGATACAAGCGTAGAGAGAGAGAGAGAGAGAGAGAGAGAGAGAGAGAGAGAGAGAGAGAGAGAAGACTGAGGTTAAGGGTGGACCAATGCGAATGGTTCAATTTTCGATTCAATCATAATCGAACATTTCGAATTCTTGAATACCAATCGAAATTGACCTGAATATGGGCTTATAACCGAACAAACCGAAACTGTTCATATGAAGTGATTTTTTCCTCTTCATTATTTTCGTCACATTTTTGTTCCTACAAGTTACGGGTCTGTTCTCTTTACCATTTTCAAGCCGTTTTCTATTTTCGATTTTCCAAAACAGTGAAAACGTGTTCTCTTTCCAATTTTCGAAAACGCGTTTTTGGAAACAAGTTAAAAATTTATAAAAAAAACACAAAACGATTCTGTTATAATCAAACCAAAATTTTCAAAACGCGTTTTGGGTATTTTCAAAACAATTTTTCAAAATAACAAAGAGAACGCGTTTTCAACAATCACAAAATGACACTCAAAACACAAAACCTAAAATGAATTTAAAACTCAAAACTAAAGATTGAAATACAAAGAGAACAGTTCCTACTTCTCTTATTAAATGAAATTGGAAAACCCAAAGCTTCGAAATTTTAAAAATTGTACGAAATACATATTTGAGGATTAACTAAATATTCGAAAAATTTGGATCTTGAAAGTATATAAACACTCTTTCTTGTCTCAATTGATAAATTGGGATAATGATGTATCAGTACTCTTAGAGCATATGGCATGATTAATATTAGAACTTGGAATCAACCTTGTTAAAACGAGTAGTGAAGTCCGTATATGTTCTGTATTTATTTCATTTTTATTTGATGTGGGATTTACCCTTAAGATGCCCTACAAGATTCATTTAAGAACGTCAATCTTCAAATTTGTGTGCTCGTTAAGTTTTTAATCTAATCTAATTGCTCATTGGATCTTAATAGACTCTAATACTATATTAAGACTTTGGATCTCATTTTAAAAGGTCGACTTTGTTAAAATGAGCAACTTAAGCCCTTATATGTTGCATATTTATTTATTATTATTCGATGTGTGATTTACCCTTAACAATTAATGCAAGTAAATAACAAAATCATTTCCAAAACTTTAAGATTGGCAAGAGACAGAGACCATTGCACTTCAGAGATGATGGCTGGTTCAGTGAAGTTCTCTCCAGAACAGCAGGAATCTCAAGCACAGCCACCGCAGAAGTAAGAGCCCGAACCGAAAACCTCCACAAAAAGCGAAAAATCAGCTCTGTCCAAGTGGTCCTCTTGGTTTACATGCTGCTCAATCTGTAAGTAGGAAAGATTTTTGCCAAAATCTCTTGCCTTGAGCAACACCAAAACTCGAGAGGATCCATCGACGTGAAACTGGCTGAAAAAAAATGGTTCACATAGCCTACCTAAATAGACTGGGAATAAAGCTTGGTTTGTTGCTATCTTAAATGTCATTAGTATCATTGATAGTCTTAGTCTTGTGGATTCATAAAAGATGAATGCGCGTATTGTAAATTCTTCTCCTTGTCATGATAAAGATGATTACAAGCGCTTTCTATGTCCATCGGCTGGACAAAAATGATGAGCTCTCTCGTGGATGAAACGTGAACTATTGTTGTGCAGCATTGACCGTGGTCTGCTTGCTTGGAATATAGGAATATGGTAGGGAATCTTAGATGTTAGAAAAGTGAAAGAATATTGTTGGAATATTAACTCAGCTCACCAGTTCACCATGCAAACCAGTAGCTTCACCAGCAACTCACATTATTCACCAAATTAACAAAGAAGACCAAGAAATTTCACACGTTCAACAAATTCATCTTCCAGATTCTTCTTCTATTCTTAAGTTCACGTTCAGCAACTGTGATTCTTTCCAGCTTATTCTAGCATATTCTAGTTCCTTTTTAAGTTTGTTATGTTGTTAAGTTTGTTAGATAGATTGTTAGAATTTATCTATAAATAAGCTCTTGTATGCATTGTAATTCTTAAGTTTGATTGAATGAATATTCATTTACTTCCCTACCTTATTCATCAGGTCTATCTCCCATTTTTATCCTCTGTTATTTTTCAATTCCTTCTCTGTTTTTTTCTTCCTGCATTACAGCAGATTTAATTCGTTTTCTCCTTGATTTTATCATGGTATCAGAGCAGGTTTCCGATTCTTCTTTTCTTTCTTTACTAAATTGATTCTATAAAAAAAATCCCAAAAATCTGCAAAACAGATTACCAAAAAACAGGATACAGCATTGGTTCACTAGATGCTCGACGAAATGTCGGAATGGATGAAACCTGAAGAGATGTTGTTCCTCTTCATCAAACTAAAATGAAAATGAAGATGATTGGAAATAAGGAATCGTTTCATTGAAAATGGGCTTCCCAGGAAGCTTCACAAATGGTTGATTTATTCCCAGATAGGGAATCAAAAACGAAATTGAATTGGAATTGAAGAAAGAACCTGTGGAATGGCAGGCTTCTCTGAAGATTTTTTGAAAATATTCCTTCTCAAAAGAAGAAGGAAGATAAATCGAAAAAAAGGGGCAGACAAAGTGTCTATGATGATGAAGATTTTGAAGGAAGATTTTGAAGATACTCCTTCTCAAAGGAGAATGAAGATGAACCGTAAAAAAGCAGATGAGGATCCTGAAGAAGATCCAGAAGAAGAATTATATGACGAATCTGATGAAGATTCAACGAGTAGTAGCATTGACAGTAAGGAACCTGAAAGTGATTGCAAAGAGGACTTGAATGATGAAACCAGAGCAGATGTTTTCCAGACAAAAGAAACAACAAAGTAAACAGATTCAAAACTTCCTTGATTGCATCTCTACTCTCTCTCTCTCTATGGTTCAAGATGTTCCATTTTGAGGGAGGAGTGTTGGAATATTACCTCAGCTCACCAGTTCACCATGCAAACTAGTAGCTTCACCAGCAACTCACTTTGTTCACCAGTCCAACAGCAAGACCAGCAGCTCACACGTTCAACAGATTCATCTTCCAAATTCTTCTTCTATTCTTAAGTTCACGTTCAACAACTGTGACTCTTTCCGACTTATTCTAGCATATTCTAGTTCCTTCTTAAGTTTGTTATGTTGTTAAGTTTTTTAGATAGATTGTTAGAATTTCTCTATAAATAAGCTCTTGTATGCATTGTAATTCTTAAGTTTGATTGAATGAATATTCATCCACTTCCCTGCCTTATTCAGTAGGCCTATCTCCCCTTTTTATCCTCTGTTATTTTTAAGTTCATTCTCTGTTTTTTTCTTCCTGCACTACAGCATATTCAATTCGTTTTCTCCTTGATTTTTTCAAATATTATACAGATAATGCGTATGTACAATTACAGGTTCAATACATCAGTCTTATAGTATTTATTGTTTTCAAGTAATGATTTGAACATCTGATTTTTTTACCTGGAATTCTTTAAGGATTGATTGGGAAATTTTCAATTATAGTGAATATTTTGGTCATTTTTATTATTATTTTAGTAAAAACACCATCAAAACCTAGACTGGATTTTACGCTTCAACCTAGACTCAAATATGTCATGTTAAGTAAGTTAAACTCTACGAGACTTGATATAATTACAAAAGATAAGCATATGAAACATTTATTTGTCATCACGTGTAGTTTAATGTATCAAACACGAGCTTTTCAACCTTTACGTTGTTCAAGGGGGTGAAGTTGTGGCCATTGAAATTTAATATGTTGTATTAGGCATTGAATTTATACTTCCATCACACTTGCTGAGCTTTAAAATGTTTTGAAGTGGTCACTGAACTTTACTAACTGAATCAAACTGTTTAAAAATTGAAAATTTTGAAGTATAAAACATCATATATGAAGATGGTGTCGTTCTTTCCTCTTGAATTATCTTGTGACAATTCTAAAAATTATATTTTATAAGTCTTATTCTAAATCGAAAATTCCATTGCCTGAGATATAATTTTTATTTTCTTTATTTAAGTCTACGATTAAAAACGAAATAAAGAAATAATTTCTCTATTTTATCTTCTCGAGTAAAGAAATGTTATAATTTAAATTAAGATTGTTAGAATTAGGGTGTGATTTGAATTCTATTTGGAATACTACTTGAGAATTCTATTTGAAATTTAGTTAGGAAATTTAGTTGAAGTCTATTTGGGATCGCACGGAAACATGCCGAGAACAATTTGTCGATAATCTTAATTTTACACGAAATTCCTTATTTTGTTAGAATTTTAGCTTAGATAAGATTTTTGTTAAGTGATATTTTCGTTTTTCCATATTTCCTAGGTTTAACTTTATTTTCATTGTAAAAAGAACATTTTTGACATTATGAATTAAATGAGATTTCTCCCTTTTTATTCTTGATTGAACATGTACCGAACTTATCAAATATTGTTATATTTGTGGCATTCAATCCTTAGAAATTATCAAAGGATTAGGCACCATTTGTGGCGTTCGCAAATCGAGGTTCGTTGGTTTTGTAATCAATTCAAACTTTATTTTTATTTGGTTGCTTGGTTCAATAATTTGCGGGTCGAGATTCTACCGTCTAAAACCTGAATTTGGGCTTTCCCAGCATTTTCAATTAATTCCTTGATTTCCACGCTTATCCATTACCCGGGTTCTCGTCATTTGGTATCAGAGCTTGGGCTCCAGATTCAGGTTCTATATTTTCTTTTGTTTTGAATATTTTGTTTTTGTTCTTCGTGTCCGTCATAAATTTTGAGTTTTCGATCCAAAAAATTCCAAAAAAAAAAAGAGTCAAAAGTTGTTTTAGGCTAATCTAGCATCCGAATCAACTCCCATTTTTTTTGTCAGTTTCGTAGTTGAATTTCGAGTTCACGGAGGTACTGTTCACGTCATAAAAAAAAATTCTTTCTTGAATTGTTTGGAAGTTGACACTATCATATTATCTATCCAAAATTCAAACTCTGTTTATATTCACTCCATTTCAAAAATTTAAGAACCACTTTCTTGAATTTAAATATCACTCATCCAATTGTCCAATTCTTTTCTTGAGTCTTCTTGATTACACCTACAAAAAGGATGGATTATGATTGGAGATTTATTTTCCAAACTCGGTGTTTTGTGGGTAGTACGGTATGCAGTCGGCTATTGATAAGGAGTACATATTAGACTTGGCTAATATCACGATGGTGGAAAATTTGAGATTACATTTGCAACAACATCCTAGGCCTTATAGGATGACTTGGTTGAAGGAGTGTGGGAAGGTAGATGTGACCAAACGAGTTTTATTGAATGTCACCATTGAGATATATAGTGATGAAGTTTGGTGTGATGTAGTTCCATTAAAATCTTTTCATATCTTGTTTGGGAGGCCTTGGAGGTATGAGAGGAAGACTATTTATGATATGGAGAGGAACATGTATAGGTTTTTTCAGGATGAGGTAAAAATCACTCTAGCTGGGTGGACACTCGAACAATCCTTACAATCCTTTGCAGACCAATGGAGGGTGAGAGGTGAGGCAGAACAGGAAAATCAAGAGAGGGAGATGACCACACTTAAGGAGACACCGGAGTTGAATTGTAGGAGGAGTCCAAAAATAGGGAAGTTGAGATGGAGGATGATGGATTGAAAAATGCAGTTGATGTTGGGGAGAGTGAACCAATGAAAGAAGAACATGAGCAGGCTGGTAATGGAGTTAATATTGGGGAGAGTGAGCCAATTAAATAGGAGGAGCATGAGCAGTCTGGTATAAAAATTGTAGAGATGGTTCAGCAAGAGAGTGAGAGAATAATAGAAGAATGTGTTGAGCAAATTTTTGAAAATATTGTGGGGAATGAAGAGCGGAGTTCCATTGTTAAGCACGATATGGTGGAGACGATGCAGTATTAGTACGAGGACCCATATCTCATTGAGGGGGAAGCTAACAAATTCAATCGTGTTTTGCTTAATTCTTTCTTTCAGTTTGATCATTGTACTTGGGAGTTCATACAACATCTATGACTAGTGGTGGCAAACGAGCCGAGCCGAGCCGGCTCGGCTCGTTGCCCACGAGCTCGAGCTCGTGGCTCGTTATAAAATTAGCCGAGCTTGTGCTCGGCTCGTTTGCTCGTGGGCGAGCTCAGCTCGGCCCACGAGCTCGTACTGTAGCGAGCCGAGCCGAGCTACTCGGCTCGGGCTCGCTTTTTTTGAATTTTTTTTTTAACTATCATTCTTTAAAAAAAAAATGGACGAGCCGCTCGTCAAAAATGAGCCGAGCAGGCTCGGCTCGCCTACCGAGCCGGCTCGGCTTGCCTACCGAGCCGGCCTGCTCGGCTCGTGCTCGGGCTCATTTTTTGACGGGCCCGAGCGGCTCATGGGCCGCTACAGTACGAGCCGAGCGGCCGAGCCGACGAGCCGCTCGGCTCGATTGCCACCACTATCTATGACTGATTGTGTTTGTGTTGCAATACATCCATAGCTACAAAATGGATGGGTACCGTATATTGATCCTATGCTATGGAGGGAAGAATTTTCCATTTGATCCAGGTAGTGCAGTGATTTGATCCGGGATAGGCAATCACTTGGTCGAGTTTTGGAGTCCAAATTGAAGAAGTTGACAAGCCAATGTTCAAATTTCGTGAAGGGCTCAGGAGCCGAAACGAGTTGGATTCAAGATTTGGAAGATATTTAGAAAGAAAACGAGTAGTGTCGATGAAAACGGGCATAACTTTCAGCTCGATTGTTGGATTTTTGCCCATGAATACATTTTGAAAATGGCACGAAATTCTGCACAAGGCTACATGGGCTCATGATACTTTTGGGCCTGCGATCGCATAGAAACATGTCGAGAACAATTTGCCGAGAATCTTAATTTTACGCGAATTTCCTTATTTTGTTAGAATTTTAGTTTAGGTAAGATTCTTGTAATATTTAAGCGATATTTTAGTTTTTTCATATTTCCTAGGTTTAGTATGAATAGGAAACTTTATTTTCATTGTAAAAAGAACATTTTTTACATTATAAATTAAATAAGATTTCTCTTTTTTTTTTATTGAACATGTACTGAACTTATCAAAAATTGTTATATTTGTGGAGTTCAACCCTTAGAACTTATCAAAGGATTAGGCACCCTTTGTGGTGCTTGCAAATCGAGATTCGTTGGTTTTGTAATCAAGAGGTAATTCAAACTTTATTTTTGTTTGGTTGTGATTACTCCCAAAGAATAACGCGATAGTTGTAGTGTAGGTTTGGGGTATCGTATCCATATGGAGATGAAAAAGTGATTCAAAGGGTTCAAAAACTTAGGGTTCTCGTGAATTTGATGAAGGAAATTTGTTTATTGCATAAAAATGTAGTAAATCACCGGAAATAATGATCGGAATTAAGATAATATGTAAAATAGTGAAGCGTCGAGATTCTCTCAACTAGATTGGATCAATCAACACAAATCATTCATGCATTCTCTACTCAATTAGAAGTTTTTATCCCAACTCTCTAATCGGATGATTTAACAATACAAATCAATTAAATTTCACATGTAATCTTAGAATTAATATTCCCAAAGCACAATCATACATCAATTTATTGAAATCAGATTCAAAATGCGACTATATATCGCTAACATATAGCAGTAATTAAATCACTCAAATAAATGATTTAAAAATTAAATTTAAACAAATATTTTAATTATTCAATGGAAAAAAAGTGATTAAATCCATGAAAATCTGAATAAATGTTAAATCTAACTCGAATCTAATTCAAAATACGAAAAACATAAACCCTAGAATTATTTAGATAATGAAAAACGCATTACATGAATGAAAGATGTCAAGATGACCAAATCCAATTGAGTTGCTCCCTTACTTCACCAATGTTTTTAACTTTCCATAGAGTTCTTGATGTCAAAAAATGTGGAAAGAACGGTGTAAAACGGCTTGCAGACATTCTTGGGTGTTTTGGGGTTTAAATATGGTGGAAAATTAGGTTTCCATACGTGTTTCAATCAAACAAGAAAACTGGAACAAATTCGCATTTTGGCTTGAGGCGCGAGCCTAGTGTAAGCTAGGGCATGTGCCTTAGGGAGTTGGACAGTCTCAGTCGAGGTTTTCTTGGTGTGAGGTGTGCGTATCTCCTACAGGCGAAGGCGCTCGCCTTGCAGCGTGTTTGGGCCATAACTATCTCTCCTAATATCCGATTGAGCTGATTCAAATTGCTTTGAAAAGATAACTCAAAGGACTACAACTTTTCTTTAAAGACCATCTTCAGATTCGATATTTTTCCATGTTAAAAACTTGTCTCAATATGAGGCTGAAAACCAGTGCAAAACTTTTCAGTTTGAAAGTTGATTTGTGATCATTTTTGGCTATATTTCATCACTTTGACTCCTTTCTTCATCCAGTTGACCTCTAATGCTCTTGAATCTTCATCACAAGGTTGGAAACACGTTTATAGTATTTCCTCTTTAGTCCCTGAACTTTCACTTCCCCAATTTGGCCATTTTTTACTTGCTTCTTCTCAATTTCGTTGCATTCATCACTTTGTCCTGCAAAATATGAATTGCATAGAATTAAACTATATTCCAACATACTAATCAACAATTACTCATATTTTGACAGTAAAATAAGTATGTAAAAACGTACTTATTAGGTTGCTTGGTTCAATAATTTGTGGGTCGAGATTCTACCATCTACAACCTGAATTTGGGCTTTCTCGGCGTTTTCAATTAATTTCGCGATTTCCACACTGATCTCGTACCCGAGTTCGTATCATACTTGAAGATATCTTGAAGGAGTCCAAGATAGATTAGGAGGGATTACGCGAGAAGGTCAATTGCTTCATTCCTAGAAGACACTCGAGCACTAAGATAGGGACCCTGGCATTCGTTTAGCGGCGATGTTACCGCTCGATCTCCGAAAAGATGCCGCTCGAGAGGCAGTAATATCCAGGGGCAGCTTTTAAATTTCATTTTTGGCAATTTTTTACTCATATTTCATCCCAACTATTCCGTTTATTGGTTTTACCCACTGTATTGGAACTTCGCCTTATACTAAACTCTTCATTGTATTATATTCATAGTATGTTATGGATCTTGGTATTATATATATGTGGTGTATAATACATATTAAATTAATTCTTACATTCTACACAATAATTTGCAATTCTCCATTATTGATATTAATAAAGTCTCATCTTCTTCCAACGGTACATTCTTATCTCGTGAATCTTGTGTTCTAGTTTGATTTTCATATTGTCATATTATACCCATTCTTTTATTTACTAAAAAGTGGTATCGATTTGATACTTAATTCTTCAACAAAGATTTATGTCAATTTGAAGCTAACTTTCTTCTACTCCCTTGAACATAGCTTTTGACGACTAGAACAATTATATCTTCTTGACCAATATCAATATTCTCATCTTAGATTGAGAGTCTCGTTATTTATTCGATATTTATTTTATTTTTTTATCTTGGTCGAATTTCATAAAAAATCAACTTTATTGAGAAACATTATGAAGTTCAATGACACCTCGAAAGCATTTTAAAGTTCAATAAGTAAAGCGTGATAAAGGTATACGTTCAATTACTAATGAAACATGGTAAGTTAGCGATGAAGTGCAACATGTTAAAGTTTATGACCATGGAGAAGCATTTTAAAGTTTAGTAATTTATAAAATATGATAAGTGAGTGATGGAATGCAATGTTTCAAAGTTTAGTGACCACTCAAAGCTGTTTTAAAGTTTAATGAGTAAAACGTGACGAAAATATAAGTTTAGTGACCACTGAAATATTTAATTCTCAAATAACACATAAACTAGAAGGGAGAGTGTTGACCTCGATTTTTGTATACATGCGTGGACAAATAGATATCAGGCTCAATCGCGTCCACGCAAACTAATTCCAACACGCTTGAATGGATCATTAGTTGATAAAATATTTCAATATGGGCACGAAAGAAACTTTATAACACAAGATAAAAATGGTCAAACGTTGACGATATACATAATGGGAATGCATAATAAAGAACAATCGAAAACACACAAATTCAAAGCTAAACATTCGACTTAACAATTTAAGAGTGCTGGAACAAGAGACAATATAGTTGCATTAGCTTTCAAATGATACATGATGAAGTATTTATAGTGTTACAAATGAAATAATATTCGTTGGATGAGGAAGCATGTGGCTTCATTTCTTTAGTTGAAGCTTTATATCTTGGACATCAATATAAATTCATTAGCATATGGAGCATTTAATGCTCTTAAAAAGGCAGCCACTCCTACTTCCCGTGCTTATGAAATTTGACATATTTCTCATTATAAATATCACATCAATCATTCGAATAAGATTTTATTTGCAGGAGATCCTTGAAGGGAGTGGGTCAGTTGACTCTAAGCGTAAGTTCCGGATTAAGCCTCTGAATCGTTACTGTTTCGGTGGTGAGCTTCAGTCGATATTGTCCTAAGCTCTATTTTATCTTTGACTTGTTCAGATGTTGGTGATGTTGGCTGTGGGCCATAAAGCTCCACGTGGGATGCCACATAGGTTTCGTCGAGCTTCGATGGCAAAGCACGATAGAGAATATATCTTAATCCTGACTATGATTTTCATTCAAAAATTCCGTTAGAGAAAATTAAACTGTCATTAGGGACAACAACTGTCATAACAATCAAAAGGAACAACGTACTTATATTTAGGGAAAATTACAGCGGCAGTCCCAACCATTTTGAATTTTAGCAGACTTTACCTTAACCTTTAGTTTGTACCACCAGAGGTCCCAAACCTTTCAAAAATATGCGCGGGAGGTCCAAATGGATGGATTCCATCCATTTGACCGTCAGTTGACCCCAAAAGTCAAAATTTAATTAATTTTGACCAAACTGATAAGGGCGAAATGGTCATTTACATTTTCTCATATTACGTAAGTTAAAAAATGAATTAAAAATCCAAAAAAACCCCTATTCATCTCCTTCCCCACTCCACTCCACGCCACGCCACGCCATGCCATGCCACCCCACTCCAACCTATGGAAAATAAACCACCATTCCGCTACCACCGGTCCCGTTGCCATATCTCCTTCCACAACCCTTTGCAATCAACGCCGTCATACCATTCTACAACGCCGTCTTCTCCTTACAACCCCTTGCAATCGTCGGTAGTTGGCTGCGAAATCTACCCCTTCCATATTGCGGAGGTGGTGATTGAGAGTACCGAGGAGAACGCGAGTACTGCGACAGTGACTGCCTTCGATCATAAGTGCGACTTCTACAGTTAGCTGCGAGATCTACCCCTTCCATATTCCGCCATCCATCTGATGTTTAGCTTCCAAAGCATCAACACAATCTACATACTGGACAAATCCAAAGCCTTGTGGTTGATATCAAAGCAAGAAAAGAGACTAACGAAAAGTGAAATTATATAAAAGTATTTCACCTAAATGGTGTCAGCCCAAGCCAATAATTTTGAAGGGCTGAAATCCTAGTCTGATAAGAAATAATATAGCAGCTCGATTTTTTGCTAATAGTCTCAATTTAGCAACACCTTTTAATTGCAACCGATGACGATTGCAAGGGGTTGTGGAAGGAGATGACGTCGTTGATTCGGTTTGGGTTTGGTGGGGTAGGGTAGGGTAGGGTGGGATGGAGGGGGACGGGGACGGGGAGGAAGGAAGGAAGGAAGATGATGAACAATCTCTCATGTTTTCCTTTTTTTCAGACTTTAGTTTTGTTAAATCTAGTCAACTAACAGTCAAATGGATGAAATCCATCCATTTGGACCTCCTTTGCATATTTTTGAAAGGTTTGAGATCTCTGGTAGTACAAACTAATGGTTAAGGTAAAGTCTACTAAAACTCTAAAGGTTTGGGACTGCTGCTGCAATTTTCCCTTATATTTATACCACTTTTTATTTGTTGTATATACCACATTTTAATTTCACATAAGAACTTCAATTTTTTTTTTAATTATAACGCTTACATCCCTAAATTTTTAGACGTCTCCAGCCTTCCATCAATTAGCAAATCTCGTTTTCAACAAATATCTTCGTCCCAAAAGTGTGTTGGGATGACGTAAAATTAGGGCTGGACATGGTCTGGTTCGGATCGGTTCGATTCTCTTCAGAATCAAATCGAACCGAACCAAACCAAAATTTCGGGTATTTAATAAATGGAACCGTAGAGTCCAAATATAATTATGAAATCATTCGGGTTTGGTTCGTATCTATTTGGTTTCGTACCATAATTAAATTTTTTAACAAATTCTAAAGGTCAACAATCAATGGTCGCGGTTGGAGGTCGCGACTTCGATGGACAGTTGGAGAGGGGAAGTCAGACTCGGCAATCAGTAGTTTCGATTTGGGCATGTAGATGCAGGTTTTCAATTTATCAAATGATTTGGGGTTAATGGCTTAGCGGTTACCGAATGAAAGTGTGAAATTGGAAAGAAAATGATAAAAACTTAAAAAAGTCTAGATCTTTGGATAAGAATGAAATTATTAATAGAACCAACAAATTAAATTAAAACGTTGAATTTAGAAATTGGATTGGGTTGGGCTAGCTAGGTTCGGACTTGACTTGAGAGTTAGAACATCAATTATTAAATTAGTTAATTTGCTAATTTGTTTAGAAAAAATTTAATTAATTCAATATCAAAAATTATTTAAATTCGGTTATTATTCGATTATTCGATTTTGGGTCTAGAATCGATAACCAAATTGAACCCATCAGTTCTCGATTTAGATACCCGTTCGAGTTTTTAATTTATGAAGAACTGCTCGATTCGGGTTCGGTTTGATCCGGTTCGATTCGAGAGTTTTGTCCAGCCCTACGTAAAATAACTTATTTGCTCATCATATTTTAAAAGACAATAAATACAGAAGTACGTGAAATTTACCCTCATTCCAAAGTATGGAAACAAAATATTTAGATAAAAACTATTATCAAATATAAGATATGCTAATTATTGAATAACTAAAGATAGAATTCATAGAAAAAAAGCTAGAAATATAAGTATTGCTGGGAGCGAATATTGAAGATCTAATTAAAATATAATTCAACTAATAAAAATATGGTGCAAAATCGAAACAAGGCGAAAGGGCCTTATCTTCTATATATTAAAAGTGGCTATGTAACGAAATTTCTTGTTTTTAACGGAAAAACTAACGGAATTTGTTGTTTTAACGGACTATATAACGGAATTTCTTGTTTTAAACAAGCAGCTGCACATTCTTTCGGTATTTTTATCATAACTTTGTATTCCGATATCCGATTGAGGCGATTCAAAATGCGTTGGAAAGCTAACTCATCTGACTACAACTTTGATTCAGACATCATTCTCCAATTCGATCACTTTCTATGCCAAAAATAGGTCTCAATATGAGACTAAAGCATCATAGCATAACTTTTCGGTTGAAAATTGATTTGTGATCATTTTTTGACTAAATTTGATTCCATTGACGTCTTCGTTTATCCAATTGACTCCAAACACTCTCAAATCTTCATCGTGAGGTTCGGCACAATTTTTAAGTATTTACATTTTAGTCCCCGAACTTTGGATCCCTTACGTTTATTTTCTTCGATCTCACCAATTTACATCACAACATTAAAATCACACATCTAATTATTTATCAATTACATAAACATTACATCATTAATTATTTAATTAATCAAAAAAATTACATCTTTATTAATAACAAATTAATTCTTAAACAAAACTATTAAATATAAACTACGCAAACGTGCATTGCACGTTGCTTGCACAAATTCGCCTATAAATAAATAAATAAATAACAGCAGCAATTTAGGGTTTCCAGGCGGCGTTTTGCATCCTCTCTCTTACCTACGGCACGATGGTAATTTACTAATAACAGCTTAAGATTATTAATATAATCTTGTATTTTTTTCCCTGTTTTAATTGTATCTTATTTTTAGATATACTAGTGAAGATATGTAATATGGATAAATGAACCGTTGAAATGAAAAGTTTGAAGCCGCAGAATTCTTTTTCAATCATTCTGTGTTTTTGTTTTTTTTTTTACCATTTCTCAGTTGCTATTTTGTTTTATTTCATGGTTAGTGTTGTTGCTACGGATTTGGAATAGGAGGATGTGAGAAATCTATGTGCAATTTAAGAAAGAGTTTCGTTGGGGGTGATTTTTGCGTTGTTTTTGTTCATATTCGAGAAAAGTTCTCAGTTTTGCTGTAATTTTTGTTTTGGGGAATTTACCTTTCGCTAACTTGTGAGCTAGAAATGTTTCCTGTAGCTGAGTCGGGCTGTTGAATAGAACCCCATAAGTTCACTGCTGCTATTCGATGTACAAATTGTTTATTCAGTGGAACTTCTATTGTTGCTCTTGTTTATTCAGTGGAACTTCTATTTGGATTTACAATAGCAAGATTTGTCCATCTGCTGTGTTGTTACTGGATCTCGAGATTATAATGACCTCACTTAGCTTAATGATGTGCTGCTGCTCGTGTTTCAGCTCTTTCTCTATTGTGTGTATTGGGATTCGATTACTAACTATTTTAACTTCTAGTTGAGTAAACTGCTTCTTTCTGGTGTATTTTTAAGTGACCAAATGGAAAATTGTGACAGTAGTCCGTAGTGTTATGTGAGATATTATAATTCATTTGTATAATCTGGAAGTTATTGACATCTAGTCTTTAGCATTATTTACTTGTTCCTCGGCCCCTTCGCAATGGCATTTTTAAAAGTTTTTTAGCTGTTATTTCTAAATTGCAAATCTAGATACCTGTTCTTCTTGTGGTTATTTGCTTAATCCATATCGTTCCGTGGATGTTCTCGCGTCTCCTAAGTCCTAAGGAGGTTCATGGGAACATTATAAATACGCGATGCATCCTTTGTAATTGTGGGTTTGTTATGTGGTTGCCTCACATGTGATTTAGTATTTCAATTGGCAAAATGCATATTGTTATCTTTAAATTGAGCGATTTCTGACTGATGTTTGCAGGTGAATGTTCCAAAAACCAAGAAGACTTACTGCAAATCAAAGGAGTGCAGAAAGCACACGTTGCATAAGGTTACCCAATATAAGAAGGGAAAAGATAGCTTAGCTGCTCAGGGGAAGCGTAGGTACGACCGCAAGCAATCTGGTTATGGTGGACAGACCAAGCCTGTCTTCCACAAGAAGGTAAAAACTATTTACATGTCAATGTCTTTTTGGTAATGGAACCCATTAGAAAGGAAATAAAAATTACCATCAGCGATATATCATTTGGATGATATGATAATTTGAAGAATTAAATGGGAAAGGTTATGATGACTAGAGAGATCTTCACAAAATTGATTCTCGAACTTTGGATTTAATAATTTTTACAATTTTTTCGTAAACTAGGCAAAAACGACTAAGAAGATTGTGCTGAGGCTGCAATGCCAGGGCTGCAAGCACGTGTCTCAGCATCCAATCAAGGTCGGCTATTTAATATCGCATCCTCGTGTATCTCATTTTGAATATGTCTCTACTTTTGATACTTACAAATGCATTATTGTCGTTGGCTTTGCAGAGGTGCAAGCATTTTGAGATAGGTGGAGATAAGAAGGGAAAAGGAACTTCTCTTTTCTAAGCACCTCCCTATTGTGGAACTTGAAATCTCTCTTTTTACCATTTTTATCATTTGTGTTGACTTGAGGTTTTATTTTTGTTTTAATGGCTGAGATGGTATTTACCAAGTAATAGATTAAACTTTGGACATGTATTGTCATATTTGTGGTCCAATGGCGAGAAAATGATTTTCTTAGGAAAGTCAGCAAATTTATTTTAACTAGGTTGTTTTTAATATTATTGAAATTTGATTTTTTATTTTTTATCGATGAGCAAAATCTAGTCAATACAGTGAAAAATATCTCTAAATTATGGCATTTAAATAAAAACCACAAGTATTTACCCAATTTTTCAACAAAATGAAATTGAGTTGCCGCTTGTTGGAGCTCAATGCGACATGGATTCAATCCCGGCTATGCCTCATTCTAGTAGTTGTCTACATGACATTGGGCCAGCTAAATTTGGTACGCATTAAATCCCATTAGGGCTCTTGGAATGACACAGAAGACACAAGTTTTTAATCATATATTTCATTAACTTTTATCAAAATTTATTAAAAATTTAATTTTAATTCTCATCAAATGAAACAAATTTATTTTTTCCTTTTCATGAACGAACTTTGGTACAACATCTGTTAGGTAACAGAATATCCAAATATTTTACATTTCTTATTGATATTTTGATATTTTTCAAATTATTGTTCAAAAATACATCTTAGGCCCTGTTCGGGAGTGATTAAAATCCAATTAAAATTGAAAATATGACCGTTATTGGGTCCCACCCGTCTAATAAAAGTCAACAATAACGGCTATATTTTCAATTTTAATCCGATTTTAATCCCTCCCATACAAGGCCTTAATAAAAAAAAATAAGACTCAAACAAGGGCGAACTATCAACAATTGGGGTGTTAAAATTCCAAAACAACCTGGCGCCATTTGATAAAGAATTACACGCGCCAAAATCTTCCCATTCTGAAAAAATTCACTCCCGCCACCGATTATAAAAGAATACTTTTAAAAAATGCCCTCCAAAAATTCCCCCGCCGCGCAATTCCTACATATACAATCCCCCAACCCAACCAATCGCCTCTGTATCAATCTCTCTATCTCTCTCTCACTGTATTCACATCTTCTACACGGAAAAATTAGTGAGTTTTTCTCAGATAAAGGAAAAATGGCTGAAATGGTGAGCCCAGATGCGATATCAACAATATTAGCGAACCCGTCTCCTGATTCATCTTCAGACTTCGCGGAATTGGTTGTACAAGTACTTGATCTCAAGCCTACTGGGAGCAAATTCACGTATTCCTCTTATCTTTCTCGTTTTTTACCCTAAAAAATGTTCAAGAATCAGCAAAACGTTTTTTTTTCCTTTCTTTGTGTATGTATGTATCAAGTGGTGGCTAGAGTGAGATCTGGGTTAGCTAAGATTGATTCTGTTATACTTGCAATATTCGGATTTGTTTATTCAATAATTTAGAGGAAACCCATCTCTGAAAACCATTTTTTGTTTTTATATTTTAGTTTTAATTTTAGGTTGCATCCTCTTTCTGAATAATTTATATTTTTGCTTAGCTTTTCCATACAATGTATGTTTTAATTTTCTTAAATAAATTGCTGACTATTTGCAGTTTTACGGCGAGTGATGGGAAAAAGAAGGTCAAGGCCATGTTTCAATCTACTTTATCGTCTTTAATCACCTCTGGGAGTATTCAGAACTTGGGTCTTATTCGGATTCTCGATTACACTCTAAATGACATCCCGACGAAGAACGAGAAGTAAAAATCATTTTGCCCTTTTTCTTGATTATTATGTCTTTTTATCTTTCTTTCTTTCCTTTTTTTTTTTTTTTTGGTGTAGGTCTAAATCTATGTTAATATTAATGTGCAGGTACTTATTTGTAACAAAGTTTGAGACTGTTTCTCCGGCACTTGACTCCGAGTACAAGGCCGAGGCAGAAGCTAAGGACAGTGGTGATGAATTGAAGCCAAAGCAGGAAATGGATGTCAAAAGTGAAGTTAATGGTATTGTTTTGAAGCCAAAGCAAGAAATTGTTGCCAAATCAGCTGCTCAAATAGTTCATGAGCAACATCAAAAGTAAGTATTTTCTTGTATCTTCAATTGAATTTGATTTGAAAGAGTTGTGTGATGCCTTGATTTGATGTTGATGTGTGAATGTTGTTATATTAATGAATACCAGTATGGCACCATCTGCTCGAATGGCAATGACTCGAAGAATTCATCCACTTGTTTCCTTAAATCCTTATCAAGGAATTTGGACAATAAAGGTTCGTGTCACTGGTAAAGGAAACATGCGGTCATATAGGAATGCCAGAGGAGAAGGCTGTGTGTTCAATGTAGAATTAACCGATGAAGATGTGAGTGAATGTTGCTAATATATCTAAATTAGATCTTGTTTATTAGTTACATAGATGATCAGAACTGATGAAATTATTCATATGGTTCAGGGCACACAAATACAAGCAACAATGTTTAATGAGGCTGCAAAGAAGTTTTATGATAAGTTTCAGTTGGGGAAGGTCTATTACATATCAAAGGGAACTCTGAAAGTTGCTAACAAGCAATTCAAAACCGTGCAAAATGATTATGAAATGACATTGAATGAAAATTCTGAAGTTGAGGAAGCTAGCAGTGAGGCTACTTTTATTCCCGAAACAAAATTCAATTTTGTGCCAATTGATGAATTAGGTCCATATGTGAATGGGAGAGATCTTGTCGGTAAGCAGCCTTTCTGAAACCCTATATTACACAATACTTGCCCTTCAATATCTAATGTTTGTGTTTGTTGTGTTTTGTTGTTGTCAATGATAGATGTTGTCGGTGTTGTTCGAGAAGTATCAACAACCATGAGTATTCGACGGAAAAGCAATAATGAGACAATTCCCAAGCGTGACATTACAATTGCTGATGAGACGTATGTGTTATGTTTTTTTTTTAATTTGCATTCACTTTGTTTGAACGTAAGTTGAAACTATGATATGTAAATTTCAGGAAGAAGACTGTTGTTGTGTCTCTATGGAATGATCTTGCCACAAGTGTAGGACAAGAACTGCTCGACATGGCCGATAAGTCACCAGTAGTTGCAATTAAATCACTCAAAGTTGGAGATTTCCAGGGTACTAAAAACATGTTGGAGATATTTTATTAATACAAACCAAGTTTAGTATAATCTGAACAATGTGCTAATTTTATGTTGATTATTCAGGTTTATCATTGTCAGCACTAAGCAAAAGTGTTGTGGTAATCAATCCTGACTTGCCAGAAGCCAAGAAGTTGAGATCCTGGTAAGAAATTGTCCCGATGGATTATCAAATTTATCTCTGGCAAATTGTATGAACATTTGTTAATCGATACAGGTATGATTCTGAAGGCAAAGAGACTTCTTTGGCATCTGTTGGTTCTGGCTTAAGCCTTTCAACTAAAAGTGGTGCTCGATCTATGTATACTGATAGGGTCTTGTTATCTCATATCACCAGTAACCCATCGTTGGGTGAGGACAAGGTACATATATTTCCATGAATTTAATGGCTAAATCTTAGTATGATGGTGAAGATTATCTCCTGATAGTTTAGATAATCTTTTTTCTTGGCAGCCTGCATATTTCAGTGTTAAAGCATACATAAGTTACATCAAAACCGACCAAACTATGTGGTATCGTGCATGCAAGACATGTAACAAGAAAGTCACGGATGCTATTGGATCTGGCTATTGGTGTGAAGGATGCCAAAAGAACTACGAAGAATGCAGCTTGAGGTTCGTGAAAATTCAATTAACTGATCATTGACTTATCCAATGTCTTCCTTAAATGTCCTAAAGAAGTTCATACTTTGTCTGGTTGCAGATATATAATGGTAGTGAAAGTTTCTGATGCAAGCGGTGAAGCCTTTTTCTCCCTTTTTAATGAACAAGCAGAGGAAATAATTGGTTGCTCCGCAGACGAACTTAACGAACTAAAGTCCCAGGTTAACATTGTGCAACCTTAATTTATACAAGCTCGGATCATTTTGTCTGAAATCTTGCTGATTTCTTTTGTTACTTTTTAGGATGGAGAAAATTCTTATCAAATGAAATTGAAGGAAGCTACATGGATTCCACACCTGTTTCGAGTCAGCGTTACTCTACAAGAATACAACAATGAGAAAAGGCAGCGGATAACTATCAGAGCTGTTGCTCCTGTGGATTATGCAACTGAATCATCGTCTTTGATCGAACAAATATTGAAGATGAAAATCTAAAAAGTTGAGTAGCACGGTGTTTTTGTTAATTGGTCGACTGTGCTTGTTTAGTAGCAGTTTTTGTTTTAGGAACCTTAATGAATGCTATGTTTATTTTGGTTATTGCCAATGCTTGTAATATATGGCATTTAATTTCTTGATCATTCGTTGGTGCACTTCTTGATCTTGAGCCAATGTTAAGGGGCTGGACCCACCTTGAAACAAGACCATGATTTTGTTTTCACTTGTTAACTCTTGACTTCAAAAGTTCGTTAACTTGAAAACTCTTTGGTCTCTTATTTTATTTCTTTAATTGGAAATAGTCGGGACAATTGATAGTGTGTCTAGCATTGATTTTATTCAAATTAGTAGTATATTTTTAACCCTATTTTTCAATTGTTGGCCTCCACACCTCTCACATGTGGTCAAATGTTACGATTGTAGGTGTGTGTAACGGTTGATATTTCAATTAAAATTTGTTAATTAATTGCTTTCAGACATGGCCTGAATTTGGCCGGTTGATGCAATGGCACTTTAGGTGACTGCGCTAACATAAAACCCAAGTGTTGAGCTACAATTTGAGCTCGTGTTTGGTAAAGATTAAAATTAGTTTTTTAGTAGATTTTGATAAAAGTTGATAAAATGTGCTGTTAAAATTAATTGTTGATTTTGATTCGAAATTTCAATTGAATTTTAATCAAAACCAAACAGGGGCTAAATAAATTCCAAAGATAAAAATTGAAACATGTTTTGGTTATTAATCACAACTTAATTTGACTAATTTTAACTTTCAAATTAATTAATTACTAGTTATAAGCAACGTTTGGTGCCAGTCCTCAATGCATCTTGGCTTCCAGTCCGAGTGTTTGAAAAAAGACAAATCCAAAATTTTCCAGTCAAAAATACAAGTCAAAAGAGATTTTCTGCAAGAAATATTCAATTGAAGATATATATTTTTGCAATATCCATTGAATCAAATCTACGGGACCTTTTTATAAACTGATCAATACATTCGTCCTTTATCTTTTTTTTTTTTTTTAGCAACACTAATGTTATATAATTAACAATCGTAGTGTAAAAAGTAAAAACTATCAATACAATTTTTTATGGATTTGTCTACTTGTACATAATTTTATATACATAATGGTATCTACACCCTCGCATGAAGTGTGGCCCACTTAACATGTTTCAATTTTTATTTTCCTCGGGACGAATATCATGTTGAAATTTTTTTCCATCCATAGTATTGGTTTAAATGAATAATTTTTGACTTTTGGCCTTGCATCCTTATAAATATATTAATTAATTTTGATTTTTTGAGCTTCCTATTCATTCAGGAGGAATTGCTTTGGGTCAACAATCACATCGAGTCCATCTTTAGGGTAACCTTTTGATATGCTTTTTGAAGTCTTCCAACTCGTTCTACAGTCAAACCGAAATGATAATGATTTAATTTGACCAATTTTCGCTTGAATTAAGTACCAAGATGAACTAAGGGCTTGTGTGGGAGGGATTAAAATCAGATTAAAATTGAAAATATAGCCGTTATTGTTGACTTTTATTAGACGAGTGGGGCCCAATAACGGCCATATTTTCAATTTTAATTGGCTTTTAATCCCTCCCGAACGGGGCCTAAGGGTGTGTCTGTTCGCCATTTTTATTAGATTTTCAGTATAAATATTATCGTTTTTTTCAATTGGTGGCCCCCACATCTGGTCAATTGTTGCGGCTAAAGGACAAAGCAACTGTTGAATTTTCAATCAAAATTTGTGAAATAATTCGGGCTAGACACGCTTTAAATTATGTCAATTCCTCCATCAATCACGAGCATGCTTGGAAGTGATTATAAACTGTGAATCATATAAAATGTACGGATAATAATAAGTTGTAGTAATTGTGAGTCATATGAGTATGAATAAAATATATGTTTGACCATCTTAAATTATAGTGTTGGGAGGAGATTTACTGATTAGCTCAAGAAATAGTAGACCCCTCTTTACAACCCACGGTTCACACAAGAACCAAACCCTCAAACAATGAAATCACATTATATTTACAAGTTATTGAGAGAAAATCATAAATCAAATGAGAATATTTGATTTCAATAGAGAAAATGAGAACTCGAAAGAAACGGCGCACAGAGGAGAGAGAAATAGAAGAGTCTCGAAGAAGTGTGTGTTTCTCAAACCCTAGAAGCAACTACCTAAGTAAAATTCCAACCTTTCAAAAGAAATTTGTGCGTATTTTATCCAAGAAATTCAAATAGCACATCTTGGGAACAAATACTAGATTTATATTTTAGGTTCAATTATGAATGCTCGATTGTGAAACCATTAATAACTTCAGTAAGAAAAATATTTAACGACGACAATTAACTCAAATGGTGATGTGATAGATTATGGTGTGCAATTCTATTTTTCTTTGCTTATAAGTTGAATAATATTGTCAAAAAGAAAGAACATTATGCGTAAATCATGGAATTGAAAACATAAAATCAAAACATTAGACGACAGACCAAAACATTATGTCCCAAAAACATAGGATCAAGGTGAATTCATGCAATTTCCAGCTAAATCTTTATTCATAATTTTCTTGGTCAATTCACGAGACCTTAACAATTTATTCAGTACATAATATAGGACGATATTACAAAGTTGCCATACAAGCTTACACTAATGGTTTAAGCTATAAGCCTTCTCGTAGCGCTGGGAGCCTCACTTTTATTTGAGACTCGTTCTTCGAACATTTTTGAACGGATGAACTTATCACTCAGTTACATGTTAATGATGATTCCACTCGAAATTACTTATCATGTTTTTAGAAGTAATGACTCTCATATCATGTTAGAGGTAACTATCGTAAGAAAATTAACATGATAATGTGTCTTCATATGAAGAGTTCGTTGTAATCCGGCAATGAAGGAATCAAATAGTCTAACCAGAATTCAATCACTAATCAAAAAGCTCGTTGAATTGCAACAAGCTTGCTAAAGAGTAATGAAAGTAGATTAGTGGCAAATTTATGAGATGAGTCACGTCTATGTCTGAAGCTACTCGAAGCCTCTATTCATATTTATGGCCAAGTGTTAAACTCCTTCACATTCTTTTGTCAAGGCAAGCCTCGATGATCAAGGCATAAATATTCATTTTATGACACATGGACACGTGAAGGAATTCCTATCGTGACAGACGTTGCATTCAGTGGATTATAATATTTTCTAGATGTAACACTACACCCACAAGAATTTATCGATGATCTATTTTAATACAAATAGAGACTCTCTCAAAATGTGATAAAGGTAACGAATATAAGTAAGATAATGAGATAATACATCTTCAAAGAGCTTATCATAATCCTACAATGAAGTGGTCGGACTAGAATCCATCGCTAATCACAAAGGTAATCCAACGAATTACAAGTACATGTACTATGGTAGAAATGAGAATTATAAATTTGCTAAATTAGCCCCCAGGGCATATCTCCAAGTGGCAAAGGGGAGGGCGGTTAGGGCTCAGCGCGGTAGTGTGCAGAGTTCGATTCCCCGTAAGGTGGAATTGACTTTGTTGCAAGCGGGAGTTACCATAGGGTTAATAGCCCAGGCCTATCCATAAGCTCTCCACTCTGGCTCCTGGGAGGCACATCCTGCGATTTACCTCCTCCACAATGGTCCAGGGCAGGGTCGGTGGGGGCCCTCAAGGTTGGGGTTCAACCTTTTTTTTATAAATTTGCTAAATTATTGGTTAAGGAATTATTCCTCGGAAGTTTCCACAATTATAAAAAGTTGGTCTAAATCTGATGGTCAAATATTTGAAAAAAGCATACTATAGAAAGCCATTCTTTTCGTATCGTGGAAAGCTTCACGTTGAATATTGTAGCGTCAAATATCACAATTGTACTTGATAGAGGAGTTTTATTATGTAATGTCTGTAATCATACATGTTGTTGACACACAAAATGTACATCCCAATTCAAATGGCCCAAGAAAGAAAATGGCCCAAGAGAAAAAGTCTGTTTAGAGAGATCAGGGTAAAAACCCAATTGAAAGTCTAGTGCGAAAGCCCAGATGAGAGTGCAGACAAATGACATGGAAGCCCACAAGCAAAGTAACGTCATCGTCCAAACTTGCAAAACGCCCAGAGCCTGAACGAATAGAATACCCTGTAGTCGCCCAAGAGCTACGAGTCCATCATCGCCCAAACGATTAAGTCGCCCAAAGTCCCAGTGAAAACAACGTCTTGTCATTATCCAAGGCAGCAATTTCAAGCAGTTCATGCCACGTCCACGATCTAAGAATCTCAATGGTATGGAGTCGTGTGGTAACAGTTATAAACGGTAGTTTTGGACATGTTGGCCATGATAAAGAAAATTGGTGGTTTCAAACAGTTTATAAGAGATTAAAAACTGTCCAATCCTTATAAAAGAAAGAAGAAGACAACGAAGATAACCCCGTGAAATGGATAAATATGTAATTTATTTTTTCTTAGATTAACTTTAAATATTTCAATTCCCTTGTACTTGTGTGCTTGCGCCCCTTGGAGGCATCTTGTTCGCGTCCAAACTGTAATCTTCATATTCAATAAACACTCCTTTTTGGGATTTTGTTTCAAGAGGTCTGTCCCTTACACAATTTGTCTGATCTCTTTTTAATTGTCAGCGAGTAAAACGTGCGAAACACATAGTTTTATTTTAAACTAGCAGGCAACGCATATGGCCGAAATTCATTCTTGTTCTATAAACAAGCCTATTAGTTGGATTTATTGATTTAAATTAATCAAGTCGTTTGTTTGGATGTAAAATTATAAAATAAAATTCATGCAAAACAAATAGATTAAAAACAGAATTACATTACGCGTACAGCATTCAATGCACTTCCAAGCTTGATGGTCTGGTCAAGAACTTTGCTTGCCAGTCAAGAGTCAATTGCAAGAAAATATAAAGTAAAAGTCATTTTCTACTATATATTTTTGGTCTCCCAGTTAAGTTATGGTAACAACTACTTAAACAATTCAAGTAGTTGTAACGAAAATGCTTTTGATGTTACGCCATGCATTTGTATTCGTAAGGAGCTGCTTTTCAAATCTTCGACCACTCATTTTTTTAGTATTTATTTATATCTGCATTTCCTTGTTTCCCATTTGTTAGAAAAAATCTCGTTTTCTAGAAAACGCGTAAGAAAGTTTCTTGATCCCTTTAAATTCTTGGCCTTTCTCTGTGTCCCAGTTGTTGATTTCAAGTGTCATCGTTCTAATTCATGGAAGTTCAAGAAACATGCCAAATTCTTGAGGTTCATCTCTTAATCTTCGTTTTTAATTTACATATTTAATTTCTGTAATCGTATTTGCTTTAATGGGTTATGATTAGATGATTGTTAGCCTTTGTATTTTGGAATTTCAGTGGAAATCTCAGTTTGTGTTTAATTTGATCATTGTGTTGTTTGATGAACACTAAAGGGTTCAAGAGGAAGAAACCCAGAACACCTTTTTTTTTTCATTCATTGATCTTGTTCATTGTCGGATGGTCTTTGTTCCTTCAAAATTTGAGTGAGATTTAGGGTTTAGATTGGAAATTATTAGGAGTCTTCTCGGTCTTCTTAATAACATGTTTCAGCATCCAAGCTAGTACTAATCGAAGGCCTATAAGCCTTAAAGTCAAATTGTTTTGCTATCATTCAACAAAAAGAAAGAGGTGTTCTTGTTCTACAATTTTTGTTGGGATATTTCAAAATATTCTTGAAAATGGGTGATGCGGAAGAACACGTGATTGCTGCAGCCTATCACGTGGTGAAGGCGCTTGAGGCTACTAAGAACTTGAATTTCAGTAATGATGTGAGAAGACTTCTGGCAGATCTTGATGCTCACTTGTCCACGATGTCCCCAGTCGGTGAGAATGAGGTCGAGAAGACTAGAGACATTGAGAACAGGCTCCGGTCAGCTCAGGAAAAGATCACGGGATTGCATTCAAATCACTCGAGGATTTGGAATTCCGGTCCCATGATAGTTTCAGAATATTTGCAGGCCGTTGATGAGGTTCGGAGGTTGATAGAAACTTTAGTAAGTTATCCCTCCAAGAAAACTTGGAAACAAAAGGTCCTTTTGGATCGAGCTCAATGTACATTGCAGATTGCAATGACAAGGCTCCACGACGAACTGGTCCATATTCTTGCTCAGAGTAAACAAAATTTTGAGCAAGAATACGTGTTGCACCCCACTTGTGAAGAAACTTCTGTTTACGAGGAATCAATTGTTTCGAATGGGGGCGATTCAGTGCAAGAGGATCTGTCTCAGAGGGAGAGCAGCAGCACAGAAACTGAGGAATATGTAATGGATTTGGTCCATCCAGATGTCATTCCTAAAATCACGTCTATAGCAAACATTATGTTTGCTTCACATTATGGTCATGAATTTTGTCAGGCTTTTGTTCGATTCTGGAGAGATGAATTGGCTGAGTATTTGACGATTTTGAACGTGGAAAAATTCAGCGTTGAGGATGTGCTGCAAATGGAGTGGAAACGTTTGAACTCCATAATCAGGAAATGGCGTCGAGCAATAAAGAATGTTGTTGGAATCTATCTTGCTAGTGAGAAACGCCTATTCGACCAAGTTCTGGGAGAATATGAAAGTGTTAGTTCGACTAGCTTGGTTGAGGCTTCAAAGGCTTCTCTGTTATGCCTGTTGAACTTTGGCCATGCTGTTGCAATTGGACCACATCGACCAGAATGGCTTTATTGCTTACTCGATATGTATGAGGTTTTGGCTTCTCTAATTTCAGATGTAGAATCTCTGTTTCCAGAAGAGGCTGGGTGTTCCATTAGGATCGAATTTCACGATCTTTTGAGGAGACTCGGGGATTCAGCAAAGACTATCTTTATGGAGTTCGGCAACCACATTGCCTCTCGTGCTTCTAGAACACCTTACCCAAAAGGTCGTATCCACCACCTAACCAAGTATGTAGTGAACTACATCCTGTGCTTTGCAGAGTATGGTGATACCCTCAATTTGCTTCTTGCAGAGAAAGATGGGGTAAATTTGGATATGGGTTCTAATGAAAACATTGGGCAGTCGACTATCTCTTGCCCAGTGGCTGTTCACCTGCAGTCGGTGACATCAATTTTAGAAGCCAACCTTGAAATCAGCTCCAATCTATACATAGATAGTTCTTTGAAGTATATATTTATGATGAATAACATCCATTACATGTACGATAAGATCAAGAACTCCGAAGTCAGGAGATATTTTGGTGATGAATGGATTCGTAAACATATTGCAAAATTCCGGCGGCATGCTTTGAGCTATGAGAGAGTCACGTGGAGCTCTATAATTAGCTTGATAAGGGACGATGGGAAAACTGGAAAGGCAACTCTAAAAGAGAGATGCCGGGATTTCAATATTGCTTTTGAGGATATGTATAAGATACAGACAGCATGGTTAGTCCCTAACGTTGAACTTCGCGAAGAGTTAAGGATCTTAACTTCGAAGACAGTTATTCCTGCATACCAAAACTTTGTTGTTAACATTACCAATTCTATTGGTGAAAAGTACATTAAGTACACTGTACATGACATGGAATCTTACATCTTGGATCTGCTTGGTGGTTCGCAGAAGTCGTTGAAACCATCCCGGATGAAGGAGGTGACAATTTTAAACAGTATTTCTCTCTTTCCTTCTGTTGTAATTAATAAAATGATGTGATGAAATTGTCTTAAAATTCTGTCTCAAATTATTTGCAGTCCAAATTTGTGTGTATAGCTGTAGGGTAGAGTTTCTACTCTACAACATGCTGTATACGGAAAGTAATTGAATTGTTAAGACAACTTAAACTGAGCACATGCAGACATGCTTATTTTTAGTTTTCTTAAGAGTTAGGTTATCTCCTGAACAATCGCTTCCGGTTTCACTTACTCTAGTAGATTCGTGGTTAATGGCAATGCAGATTAATTAAAGGGTAAGTCATGGATCCTCAGCACATTTTAAATCTTGTTAGCATGATTCAACCTGAAAAGAACTGTTTGGTTCAGAATGATTCATTCACCAATCAGTAATGCCACCAAGAAAAACATTATTATCATTGACACTAACTAGTCCCTCTTTTTGGGAGGTTGGACCTAAGTTTACCTTCTTTTTCATTTTCTTTTTCCAAATAAAGCCTGTGTGAGATGGCCACAGGCACCTGCAGTTGGGCTCGGCACGGCCAACACAAGGAAAAGCGTGCATACTAGTCTGCACATGATACAATTCTGCTTCTCCTCTAGCAGAATCAAGTTGCACACTTGACATTGTCATGCAGAGTAAGCCCCTGTTTGTCTATCATTATTCCAAAAAATTAATTGCTACAGTAAGATTTTTCATCATACATTCACCCAATAAAATATTGTACACACAAACCAATAAAGTTACTTTAAATTTCAATCACACATTCTCCAAAAAAAATACTATTCATTGTTCTATTTTTCTCCCAATAATGGGAGACAAGCACACCGTAAATAACTGCTGTAGCATTGAATGCATAATAAAGGATACTTGGATGAGAGTAGATGCATGGACCATAAGCTTATGTTTAACTTTTCCCTTTCTTGGTTTAAATAACTGCCGTGCAAGCTGGCTGCGGAAGTCTGCAGCCTGGCCTACTATGGCACAGGTTGAGGAACGGGACCAACTGGGCCTTGGCATGGTACAATTTTGCTTCTTATGTAGCACCTGAAGTTCCACCCTTGAGATTCAGAGTACAAAACTGATAATAAAAAATAAGAAAAGATCTTGTGCTGTTTGTCTTGCATGTACCAAACAGGCGGGACCGTAGAAGTAATATTCGAATGAGGTTTGAGAGTTGATGCAAGCACTCATTGACATTTACAACTACATGATCTATTCAATTGACCCTTCATCCCAAAGGTGAATAACACTTGATAAGATGGCTTCTGAAAATCAATACTTCATCTCATGCTGTCCCAGCATCACGATGAAGATAAGATACGAATGAGTCGAACTCGACAAACTTCCTTCTATTATTATGTCTTTTTATATTTATCCTTTTTTATTAGTTTCCATTAAGCGTTTTCTTAATATTTTTGGGAGTTTTGAGATTTAGATGGTAATTTCAATTATTCTGCACTTGGTGGCTAATGCATGTTGAAATTTTGCGTACGTTACGTCCTCTTTTCCAAGCTTTGAAACCATCCCCGGAAGGAGCGACTATTTTAAGCAGTATCTCTCTTTCTTCCCTTCACTTGTAAATAATAAAAGAATGTGTGGAGTTAAGTCTTTCAATTCTCTGTCTCAGATTATTTGCAGATGTAACTATAGAATTTTTCTCTACCACATTCTGCATACAGTAAAGTAATCTAATTGTTAAGTATATAGCTCAAAGGGCAAGTATATAAATCCAGAGAACAATTTAAATCGGGCAAGCCCTTTCCAATTTGCTGCTTTTGATTATATACACTGTTCAGACCTGGTCATAGAGCAACCTCGAGCTCTAAATTATGTTGGACACAAACTTTGAAATTAAGAGGATCAATCGTATTCAGGATCTATTTCGCGAGATGAACATGATATATTTACTCGTCAAAATCATTAATTCTTGAATGAAATATATGGATTCAAAGTCGTCCATTCGAAACTTAAGATATTGAAAATTTGATTAATATTAGTGGAAAAACATTTTGTTTATAAAACTTAAGTTTGGCCTTTATGTTTGGGTCATGAAGGGTACCCAATTTTACGAAATGGGCGAGGACTACATCCTTGTGGGTTCGAACCACATGTGCGCACGCTGCTGCCCGTTTGACATGGGTCCCGATCGAGTTGGGTCGGGTCGAGTGTTAACGATTTAAAAGGTTGAACCGTTATCTTTTTCTAGATTAACCGACATTTGTTTTTTTATCCAAACAGACACCTATGCACATTGAAAATGTTTTGTCTGAACAATCACCATTGTTCTTAAAAAGGCATTTAGTTTGTTGGAATGATCACGAACACTATATAAATTGCCCGGCTTTCTGCCAGAAAAATCACAACATTCAATGCAATAATCCTTTAACTTTGAATTTGAATTTGACTTCTCTAAATTTTGCTTGTGCCTTTGAGTACAAACAACAAGTTGAGTTCGTTGGAACTCTTACAGATTGCTGTTATTGCGTTTGTAAGAGATAAAAATCCATTCGATTCTCGAAGAGGATTGTTGATTTCCTTAAAGCACCGAAAAGGGAGTAAAGTAATTTTAAGGATACACCGTGAAGTCAATGGACTCGGTTCATTAATTATGTTCCTGTTTCCATCCTGATTGTTCATCCCGTTCCTATTTCTAATTTTCAAGAAGGGTAAGTGTTTTCACATTGTTTCGAAATACTCCAGAAATAACAATCTTAAGACGATATTTATTGTTGACCCCAAAAAATGAGCTCAACAGATATCGGGCCCACTCTTGCCGTGTCAAGTACGGTTCCGGCACGTTTCTACCGGAATGCAATCGGTGGCTTTACTGTTCATGAACGTGGGAAATACTTTCTGGCAAGAGACAAAGATGTTTGGGTTCCGGTAGTAATATAGGAGGGAAATCACACTAACAATGATTTCCGGGTTGCTTCACACTTTTTGAACAAATTCTTCTTCTATGATGGAATATGTGGAAGGATAGATAAGGTGTGAATCCAAGTGTTTTCTTGATTTTTGACAACACTCAGGCTTTTCTTCTTTTCTCTTCTTTCTTTTTTTGTCCGAAAAATTCCCCCTTCTATGAACACAGAAACGAATCATTTATACAATTCTGGCAGACGTGGCGATCGTTAGATCAGATCCACGTGGAGACATCTCCTAAGCTGAGGCTTCACGTCGCTGTCTAATCATCGCATTTAATGTTTGACCGAAGGTCAGCCACTCTAATGACAGGCGGACATTAAATACGACTGCTCACTTTATTGTAGGCATCCCATCAATCAATCCAAAAAGATCTTCGAATCTTCTCGAGGCAACGTCGAGTTCATGACCCTCAGAGGACACCAAGAAGACATCGGATCACGCATTGTGTCGTCCTTGAGGAAGCGCCTCATGCCGAGGCTATGTAGAAAATGTTTATTTATTGATGAAGGGCCTCGGCCCATCTCCTTCGCGGGGCTTTCGACCTACTTGGTTGTTCTCTTTGCTCTTTTCTGACCGCCCTACACGTGGCTTGCCACGTGGCCATCCTTCTGCAATCCTCGAAACGAGGGGGATAACAATAGTCCCCCAAGTCTAGGCATGACTATTTATAGAATGCATGGACTTAAGAGTGATATCGAGAGAGCTTCAGAAAAGAAGTGGTTCTACTAGAGCTTCGGAATAATAAGATGCTCTCTTAGAGCTTCAGAAAATACGATGCTCTTAGAGCTTTAGAAAAATAAGATGCTCTCTTCCTTTAAGGGGCGCCTACAGATCCGGACCAGAATGAGGAATGAAGCTATACATAGCTTTGAATCGAAGGTCATAGTGGTTTATCATTATTTTTGTCAATCGTGATATTTACGAGGCGTTTTAATCATGGGGCCCTAATGATTTGATGCTATGATGCCTTCCCAAGAAGACAGTTGGGCCACTACAACTTCCAATACACGCACGAGCCGCCGCATTAAATGCGTGATAATGATCATTTCTCACGCCCGTTCACAAAGTTTCAGATGCATGAAGGCAAGTGTGAGGCACGTTCAAATCCTACCCCTTGAAGACAGAACGTCAGATGTCGCGGATGGTCTGGATCATAGATCTGACAATCAATGGTTGGATGGCCTGGATTGAGATCCAATGGCTGGGGTTGCACGAGCATTGCCTATATAAAGGGGCCATAACCCTTGAGAGAATTTCCTTCCACTTGCTACACGAATCCTTGCACTCTTTTCCTTCAAGTTTTCCTGTTCTTCCCGTGCTCTCTGTTTTTCCTCACCTGCATTTCTGTGATTTCTTCGACTCGTAAGTAACTTATTTTTCACGAATTTTCTTTGGCATTTTTCCATTACTCATGGCTCCTTCTGGGGATGACATAGATGTAACCAAAGTAGGCAGCGAGTTAGGATTCCAAATAACCAAGATGTAGGCCTTAGGAGATCCATAGAGGCAGGCCGAGGCGCCTCCATATCCGGAAGTGCCGCCCAGTGTGATGATGGCATGGGCTGGGGGGCAGCCAAAATTCCTTCATGTGTTAACCCGACCCAACTGGCCAACCTCAGAGAGAAATATAGGATCCCCTTTGACATCGAACTCATTTCCTCCGCTTATGATGAGCGAGCCTGCTTCCCTAGGGAGGGGTGCGTCACCATTAGCGAGTACCTTCTAAAGGCAGGGCTTCGCCTTCCCCTTTACCCTTTTTTCCGAGCCGTCCTTCGGTTATACGGGTTGGCCCCCACATAATTGGCCCCTAACGGTTGGGCCCAACTAGTGGGTTCATACTTTTTGTGGAAACAAGTATCCTTAGGCGAGGACATGCCCCTCCATGTTTTCCAAACAATCTACCAGCCTAGGTCCTTAGGAAAGGGGGACTCAAAGGGGTGGTATTCCTTGTGCCCATGGGGGGGCATTCGCCTTTCTTACTGGGTCTTCCTACCTCAATTAAGGGGTGGAAGGAAGCACAGTTACGGGTTCGGGGGAAGTGGCAGGAGTGTGAGGGTGACACTGTCCCCTACATCAAGGTTCCAACCTCTTACTCCGAACCCAGTGAGTTCTTCGCCATTCTTTTCAATGCCACTTCTTCATTCCGAACTTGCTTCTAACCCGTAGTCACTTTTTGCAGGGTCGGCCTAGCGTTTCAATTTTGACAAGAGTGACTGGGATATCTTGTCCGAGATTTATCGTCGGCCATTCTCAGAGCGCGACTTCAGCCGTTTGGTGGTTCCCCAACGATTCTACGAGGACTTCTGCTTGATGGCTCGACTTGGTAAGGTCCATTTACTTGATCAAACTGATTTTACTCATTGCCCTTCTTCCTGACTCTTACGTTTTGTTGGACTGTAGGTGATTTTGAGAAAAGGAAGGCCCCTACTCCTGACATGGCCACAATCTTGGCCGCCACTTCTACTGCCGGTCGTAAAGGCATGAAGCCTTCATCTGCTGGAGGAAAGCAGGTGAAGGATAAAATCGAGAGGGTCAGCAAGGAGGCTGCCCCTCAAGAAGAAGGGCGTCCTTCCCTGGGAGATAGAGGGAAGAAGGTGGTGGTTGAGGAGCCTAAGAAGAAGTTCAGGGTGTCCACCACCGGGGTGGGTAGTTCCAATGACGTTCCCCATCCTCGCTCCGAAGTCCCTGCGGGGCAGAAACTGTTGGCAGCGTCCATAGCTGCAGCTACGGGGGGTCAGAAACGAGCAACCTCCTCCGAGCCCACAAATCAGGGGCCTGCCAAGAAGCCTAATACTTCCAGCGATTCCACTTCGGATCGCACTCAAGGCAAACCTCCTTTGGCCAAGAAGACTGACGAACTGGAGCCCGAGGCTATATCCCTTCTGCCTCCAGAGATTCAGATGGCCACGACGACGTTCCACCAGTTCTGGACTCCGAAATGGCAAAACTTTGTTGAGACAAGTGATGCCGTGGACGTCGTCGCTACTATGGTGGCCTAGGAGTCGAGGTCCTTTGGCATGGCCATGGAAGTGGAGGCTCTTTTCAAAACCCTCCAGAAGAAGAACCGAGATTTCGTTGGCAAAGCTTCCCAGGCTGAGGAAGCGCTAAATAAAGTTAAAGCTGAGGCCGACGCAATAAAAAAGAAAGAAGCTGAGGAATCGACGAAACTTGCTTCTGCGTTGGCAGAAATTGAGTCTTTGAGGAAGGAGGTCCACTTATCTCAAAGTGAAGTGGCCTCTTTGACGAAGCGGGTGGAGACTTCCGATGCTCATCAAAAAATAACTGCTGAGGCCCTTGAGAGGGCTAACAAAGAAAAGGAGGGGCTGACTGGAGAGGTGAAAGAACTAACCTCCCAATTTTCCAAATTGAGGGAGGAGATCGAGGGGGTTCGGAGTGAGGCCGAACGATTTAAGGCCGAGGCGGAGGATCACTTCCTGGCGAACTTCCATCTGACTGAAAAATATCAACAGTTTGCCCTTTATTGGAGGCGATATGCATATACCGAGGTGGTAGAGTGGATCGAGGTGCATTCTACGCAGGACACCTCAGAACTCAGGGCTGAATTTCTTGACGAAGAGCCGGAAGGGTCTGAGCCTCCAACTCCTTTAGAAGAGCCTCAAGTCATTGAACTTGACGAGGACGTTGCTCCTGAAGTGGCTCCTGACGCCATAATCCCTTTCGTCGATCCCAAACCCCCTCCCCAGTGAGCACAAGTGTAATGGCCTCGGCCTCAACTTATGTAATTTTCTTTTTGTAATGAAGTTTTTTGTATTTCTTCTTTCTTCTTGCTTTTGAGGTCTTCCAAATAATATTTTAAGTGATCCTAGGCTCTTAGCCTTCGAAATACTTGTTTAAACAACATGAGGTTTTTAATTATCAGAATAAGATTTAAACGAATCGAGGCTCTTAGCCTTTTAAGAACAACAATTTAATAAATTGAGGCTTCTAGCCTTTAAAACGATATTTAGACGAATCGGGGCTCTTTGCCTTAGAAATGATTTTTATAACGTCCGAGGCTCTTTGCCTTTTAAGAACAAAATTTTTATAATTTGAGGCTTCTAGCCTTTAAAATATCATTCATAACGTTCCGAAGCTTTTAGCCTTTTGTATCATGTTGAAAATACCCCAAGGCTCTTAGCCCCTGAAACAATCTTTAAATAACTTCGACATGATATTTAATTAACATTAGGCGAACAATCTTTAAATAACTTCGACATGATATTTAATTAACATTAGGCTCTCAGCCACTGATTTATACAAAACAAACGATCCAGTTGAGGCTCTTAGCCTTTCATTCAAATAAAACAATCAATCCATACAAAATAGACGATCCATACAAAATAAACGATCCATACGAAATAGACGATCCATACAAAATAAACGATCCATCTTACTGATAGTACTTCTGCAAGTGTTCCACATTCCAAGGATGAGGCTGTACCCTTCCATCCACATTTTTGATTTTGTATGTTCCTGGTCGAATTTCTTCACATATGCGGTAAGGACCCTCCCAATTTGGGCCCAGGGTTCCTGACCCATACTCTGTAGAGGGTGGGAACACCCTGCGAAGAACCAAGTCATCCAACCGGAATGTTTTCTTTTTTACTTTCGAGTTATAGTATCTGGTCATCTTACGTTGGTACATGACCATCTTTTCCTAGGACTCGTCCCTCCTTTCTTCAAGAAGGTCCAATCCAAAGCATCTTGCCTCATCGTTGACTGTTTCATGGTAATGCATTCGCCTGGGCGACGGGAGGCCCACTTCGACTGGACTCATAGCCTCTGCCCCGTAAGTCATTGAGAAAAGGGTTTCTCCCGTCGCAGTTCGACTTGTAGTCCTGATTGCCCAAAGTACTTGGGGCAATTCCTCTACCCATGCTCCCTTTGATGTGTCAAGTTTTCTTTTCAGGGTGTACTTGATTGTTTTATTCCATGACTTCGACTCCGCCGTTAGCTTGGGGGGTGATGGGGGGATGAGAAATGTTTTTTAATTCCCGAGTTCTTCGCACATTTCTCGACCTTCTTGTTGTCGAAGCTGCTTACCATTGTCTCGTAACGATAGAATGGGGAATCCCGAACCTGCAGATGATGTTTTTCCAGAGAAACTTGGAGGTATTCACCTCAGTTATTTTTGCAAGAGGTTCGGCTTCTAACCACTTTGTGAAGTAGTCGATTGCAACAATTGCAAAGCTGGAATTCCCTTTCCCCCTGAGAAGGGGTCCGATCAGTCGACTCCCCCACTTAGCGAACGGCCAAGGGCGAGGATACTACGTTTAGCTCTTGTGAAGGTTGTCTTTGGACCGTGGCAAAACGCGACATTTATCACATTTTTTGACGAAGCTGCAGTGCGTCCTTTTTCAAGTGGGCCCGTAATATCCTTGCTCGAGCGTTTTTTGCGCCAAAGACCGACCCTCCGGCGTGGTTGCCACAAACACCTTCGTGGATGTCTCTAAGCACGTAATCTGCTTGTTCCCCCCGATGCACTCCTTAGCGTGGGCATTGAAAGCGCGTTTGTACAAGACATCGTCTTGTAGGACGAAGTGGGCGCCTCTTCTTCGGAGTTTTGAGCTTCTTCTTTTCCCTGGCTATTGTGGTCCTGGTCTTTTAGGTACGACATGATGGGCGTCATCCGGGGAGGTACCTTCCGTCCACCATCGTTTTCGCCGACCTCTATGGAAGGTCTCAGGAGGTGTTCAATTGGGACTACGTTGAGCAGTTCGGAATCTTTGCTACTTGCTACCTTTGCCAGTGCATCAGCATGGGAGTTGTAAGACCTTGGTATCTGCATCAGCTCAAACCTTTCAAATGAAGGGACGAAGCTTATCACCCTTAGGTAGGTCGCCATGGATTTGTCTTTGCGTAAAAATTTCCATGCACTTGACTGACAACGAGCTGGGAGTCGCTGTTGACTATCAGCCTCTTTACTTGCATTTCTCTTGCCAAGCGCAGGCCCGCTAGCAGGGCCTCATATTCGGCTGCGTTATTAGTTGCCTTGAAGCCGAACCTTACTGCACAATTGAGCTTATGTCCTTCTGGACTGGTCAATACGATCCCCGCTCCTGAGCCAGCATCGCCAGCCGACCCATCAACCGAGAGTCTCCAAATCTGAGGCTCCAAAGGCTCCATTTCCACTTCAATGCTGGGGACAGGCGTGAACTCAGCCACGAAGTCTGCTAATGTCTGTCCCTTTATGGCCAGCTTAGGTTTGTAATGAATGTCAAACTCATTGAGTTCCACTGCCCGTTTGAGTAGTCTTCGAGCGTCGGCAGTACTTGTTTAAGGGGATAATTGGTCAATACATGGATGCTGTGTGCCTGGAAGTAGGGCCTCAGCTTCCTAGATGTCGTTACCAGGGAGAGAGCTAGTTTTTCAATATCAGGGTACCGAGTTTCTGCCGCTATAAGCGCTTTGCTTACATAGTAGACTGGTAATTGATGCTCACCTTCTTTTCTTATCAAAACCGAACTCAAGGATTCGGGGTTGCGCGATGGTACAAGTATAATACTTCATGGTCTTTTGGTTTAGAGAGGAAATGCGGTTGTCCCAGATGTTTCTTCAACTCTCGTAAGGCCGCTTCGCTTTCATCGGTCCATTGAAATCTATTTTCCCCTTTGAGAATTTTGAAGAAAGGCTGACACTTGTCCGTTGCTTTTGATATGAAGCGACTTAAGGCCAGAATCTCGTCCAGTGAGGCTTTGCACCTCTTTCGGTTTTTGAGGCGATCTCATTTCAATCAAAGCTTTGACCTTTTCAGGGTTAGCTTCGATCCCCCTCCGATTGACAATGTAGCCTAAGAATTTCCCTGATGATACTCCAAACGCACATTTCAGAGGATTGAGCTTCATCTGGTATTTTCGTAAAATTTGAAACATTTCGCAAAGGTGGGTAACGTGATCGTTCGTCCTTAAACTTTTTACCAACATGTCATCCACATAGACCTCCATGGTTTTGCCGATGAGATTGACAAACATCTTGTTCACCAACCTTTGATAGGTCGCCCCAGCATTTTTCAAACCGAAGGGCATGGCCCCCGTCTGACCTCTTTGTCCGTGACGAAGGAAGTGTGTTCCTCGTCAGGTGGGAACATGGGGATTTGATTATAGCTTGAGTAGGCGTCCATGAAGCTAAGTATTTCATGCCCTGCAGCCGCATCCACGAGCTGATCTATCCTGGGAAGTGGGAAGCTGTCCTTAGGGCATGCCTGATTTAGATTCGAGAAGTCTATGCAGATCCTCCACTTCCCATTGTGTTTTTTGACCAACACCGGATTGGAAACCCACTTCGGATACATTGATTCTCTAACGAAACCATTGTCGATTAATTTCTTAACTTCTTCCCTGAGGGCCTCATATCTCTCTGGATTGAGGGCTCTTCGTTTCTGTCGATGTGGCGTAGCCTTGGGATCGATGTTTAGGTGGTGGCAACTGTCCCTAGGATCAATGCCCACCATGTCGCCGTGTTTCCAGGCGAAAATATCAAGGTTCCTTACTAAGAAATTTTTTAGCTCCTCCTTCACCTTAGGTGGCAACTTGCTTCCCACCTGTAGGCGCTTGGATTGATCCATTGGATCAATGGGGAAGGTCTCCAGCTCTTCCATTGGGGCTGTCTGGGGCTCGCAATCGATTATGCGGGGATCTAATTCCTCTAGATAAGTCATTTTTTCTACAGTTGCCCCTTTTTCAGGGGTCCCTGTGATGCTGATGGGTTTGCCTTCCGCAGGGCCCTCGGTCATGAGAACGTCTCTTGGCATTGGCATAGTCCCTTGTTTAGGGAGATCTTCCATGTCGACGTCGTTGAGGATGACGTTGGTGGTTCTTGGTTCGGCCTTTCTCAAGGAGTTGGAGTAGCATTCCCTAGAGCCTCGTTGGTCTCCTCGGACCGTAGCCACTCCGCCATCCGTTGGGAATTTCATGCACAGGTGGTGAATTGAGGTTACAGCGCATAATTCCTTTAGCGCGGGTCTTCCCAATACCCCATGGTATGCGGACCTACTATCAACTACAAGGAATTCCATGAAGTTTCTGGTGACCAGTGGTTCGGCTCCAATTTCTATCGCCAAGGTGATCTTCCCCCTTGGAACGATGCTATCTCCCGTAAATCCGAACAAAGGGGAGTTTATTGGGGACAACTTGTGATCAACCTCCATTTTGTCGAACATGGCACCAAAGATGATGTTGACCGAGCTTCCGTTGTCTACCAACATCCTTTTCAGGCCATTGCGAGCAACAACAGCTCTAACCACCAATGCATCGCAGTGGGGATAATGTACCCCCAGTGCATCTTCTTGCGTGAAAGTGATTGGGGACGAGGACCCACTCGTAGATTGATTCACTATATAGCTTGACATGGCTGGATCAGTTGCTTCCCTGGCATAGTTCTTTTGGGAATTCCTCGAATCTCCTCCCATGTGAGGACCACCGATGATGGTGTCAATCTCCCGAACAGGTTCGTTGCTCGGTTGAGGTCCTCTCCCTTGCCTTTGACTTTCCCTAGGCTCTTCGACGTTGTCCTCCCTTCGTTGGGGGTGGTCATTGTGGTTAGTCCGACGTCGTTCGTGGTTTCCAGGGGGTCGGTTAAGTTTGTAAGGAGCGTTCCTGGAGGGATGCTTTCCCCTTGTTTGGTTTTGATTTCGCGAGTGTCTCGCGACATCCCAGCAATTTTTCGTGCGATGACCATGGGATTGGTGGTAGGAGCAGTAGTTGGGGGCTTCATCCCTATCTCTAGGTTCAGCTCCTCGTCCCCTACCTTGACCCTTTTGTGACGGTCGTTGGTAAGGTTGATCGGTGCATTTGAACCGAGGATTCACCTCCTCATAGGCTAAAGTGGGTACGACATTGAGAGTGGCTGCAGCGAGCTCTTGTCCATGATTCAATGGGGCCTGATGGTCCATTAAGTGAGAAGTTGGGCCTTTTTCTCTTTGCATTTGTGGAGGCGGGAGGCCTCGACTTGCCCGGTTCCTGTGATCCTTTAACTCTTCATTCAGAATTTCTCGCCTTATCATTTCTAAAAGGGCGTCATAAGTGGTTGGATCCTTGTTCTGTACGTCCCTCCAGAAGAGGGAGTTCATGTCTAACCCTCCTCTCAGGGCAGTTAACGCTTCCTGTACGCGACTTGTACACAATAAGTCATTTCGTCGGGTGAAAGCAGGACAAGAAGGTTTTTTAATGCCTCACCCCTTGCCTTTGTCTCATGTCCTGTGCCGGCTGGATTGGTTTATCTCCCTCCTTGCTTGTCGTGAAGCGTTTTAAAAATGTCTTCTTCATGTCGTGCCAACTTCGGATGCTCCACTTGGTAGCCCGTGTACCGTACGGCACCTCCACTTAACGTTAGGTGAAAAGCCCTGCACTTCGTTGCCAGAGTGGCCCCTTTCAAATTCATGTGTGTCTTGTAATTATTTATGTGTTTGGCAGGGTCACCTTTCCCGTCATACTTCGGGATTTTAGGGAGAGTGAAGTGGTTCAGCATGGGGGCATTTCTTATTGCTTCTGAGAAGGGGGACTGCTCATCATCGTCATCTAGGTCGCAGGATCTTTGGGGTTCATCTGAGTGTTCATCCTCGACCCTGAAGGGTTCGGGGCGAGGCGGTGAGATTGCTGCCTCTTTCCTAGCCTGGCTCCTCCTTTCCCGCCTATTTCTAGGGGGCGGGCCAGTGATTCATTGCTGCATGCTGGCCGACCTCCATGATAAGGAGGGTCTGGTCGCCATCCCCTGTCTGCATGAGAATAGGTTTGCCTATTTCTAGGCGCGGGAGGAGAGAGGTCTTGCCCATTTTTAGGTGCCTCCGAACCTATTCTGTCAAAAACACTTCCGGCCCTTCGAGGTCGTCCTTTTGGCTCGTGACTCGGGAGATGGTCAAACGGTGCTCCGTATGGCCTTTCTGGGGCGTAATCTATGGATGTCTCCATTTCTGTCCCTCTTTCTTCAGGGGCTTCCATTCCAGTATACGGGGTCTTGGCCGCTTGGCTTTGAACTTCTTCCTCTTGATAATACCCTTGTGCCTCAGGAAGGATGTCGTCTGGGGCCGTATATGGGGGGGCATGATATCCCTGCCATTGCATGTTCGCCAGCATTTCTTGCATGGCCAGATTCTGCTGGGTTATGTTCCTCATGTTGGCGGCCATAGTAGCCATTTCCCTTGTGAGTCTAGCCGCCACCCTGCCTCCGCCTCTGGATCCTCCGCGCCTTCGTATCGGAGGTCGTGGGTGTGGAGCTGGAGAAGTGTGCGAGGGCTCCCCTTTTTCAGGGTGCTCCCTTGTCCTTCTTGGGGCTTGCTCGTCGGTCGAACTCATGATCTATAAAGCTTCCCTTGTATTCACAGGTTCTGATCCTTCCTTGCTTTCCGGATCCTGCTCCAAAGCAGAGCTTCAAAGTTGTAACTTCGTGTGCTTTCGTGGTTAACCGTATAGATTCCCACAGACGGCGCCAATCTGTTGACCCCAAAAAATGAGCTCAACAGATACCGAGCCCACTCTTGCCGTGTCAAGTACGGTTCCGGCACATTTCTACCGGAATGCAATCGGTGGCTTTACTGTTCATGAACGTGGGAAATACTTTCTGGCAAGAGACAAAGATATTTGGGTTCCGGTAGTAATATAGGAGGGAAATCACACTAACAATGATTTCCGGGTTGCTTCACACTTTTTGAACAAATTCTTCTTCTATGATGGAATATGTGGAAGGATAGATAAGGTGTGAATCCAAGTGTTTTCTTGATTTTTGACAACACTCAGGCTTTTCTTCTTTTCTCTTCTTTCTTTTTTTGTCCGAAAAATTCCCCCTTCTATGAACACAGAAACGAATCATTTATACAATTCTGGCAGACGTGGCGATCGTTAGATCAGATCCACGTGGAAACATCTCCTAAGCTGAGGCTTCACGTCGCTGTCTAATCATCACATTTAATGTTTGACCGAAGGTCAGCCACTCTAGTGACAGGCGGACATTAAATACGACTGCTCACTTTATTGTAGGCATCCCATCAATCAATCCAAAAAGATCTTCGAATCTTCTCGAGGCAACGTCAAGTTCATGACCCTCAGAGGACACCAAGAAGACATCGGATCATGCATTGTGTCGTCCTTGAGGAAGCGCCTCATGCCGAGGCTATGTAGAAAATGTTTATTTATTGATGAAGGGCCTCGGCCCATCTCCTTCGCGGGGCTTCCGACCTACTTGGTTGTCCTCTTTGCTCTTTTCTGACCGCCCTACACGTGGCTTGCCACGTGGCCATCCTTCTGCAATCCTCGAAACGAGGGGGATAACATTTATTTTTCCTTGTTTATTCCTTCTCTTTCTGGTTTTAATTGTCATCCATTATCTCTGGTTTTATATCAAAAATAGCAACATCTGTAGGATCTCCACCAAATAGATGCAGAGAGGGACCCAGCAGACCCGAGAAGATTTGGGATCATTGACACAAGGGTTGGAAGCCACCAGCTGACCAGTAAAAGGTCGAAAGGCTCAACAAAAAGCCGTCCCATAAGAGAGACAAAATTAAAGGAGCCACAAAATAAGAAAATACAATGGAGAAATAAAAAATCTAAAATTAACCGAACGTGCTTAACTAAAAGAAACCAATTAAAAACTTGGCCAGACGAGTGGTACAAAGGCCACTTGCTGAAAAACAAATAAGACTTTGAACTTAATTCAAGATAGATTAAACCTCTTCTGATATCATATATTTGTGTATACCTTTTTGCTGCCAATCTTGCCTTTACCTTTCAATCAATCTATCCGCTTTGTATTTTACGATGAACACATAAATGCACTGCAGTGACCCGAATTTTAAAATGCAAATTTTATAACTTAAATTATGTCGCTACAACATTTTCGTCAAATTTTAGAATTTATTGTACGTCCGTCGAGTCGTCCAACAAAACATTTAATATAAAAATTCAAACCGATTTTTAATCTTAAAAATTCAATATTTCCTTATTAGGTCGAATTTTACACTACATCTATTTTAAATTTCTCTTGGTCCAATATTTCTCTTTAGCCCAAGTTTAAGTCCATTATCAGCCCAAATCAATTGTCCAAATTCTGGAACATAGAGTTGTAGGGTTTAATAGTGTCAAATCAAAAAAAAAATAAAAAAACTCGTTTCCATCTCCAAAAACTCACTCTCACGGCTGAGCAAAAACTTCTTAGAAAACTTGGCATTCAATTAGGTAAATTCTTTAACATTGGAACAATTATTTTCTTAATTTCATCATCTTCTTCTAATCCATTAACCCACTGCAACAGTTCCTTCTTTCTCCAAATTTCACATTACAATTTCGAACCAGTATATATTCTCGACAAAATCTGCACAGGTAACTCTTTCAAAATTAATTTTCAGTTTCTTTGGAATTCTATAATCACCATTCTTCTCAATATATATATATACATACTAGGTTTAAGCAACGTGCAATGCACGTTTGCTTAGTTTATATATAAATTTTTTGGTTAAGAATTAATTTTTTATTAATAAAGATGTAATTTTTTGGTTAATTAAATAACTAATAATATAATGTTTATGTAATTGATAAATAATTACACATTGTGATTTATTAAAAAAAGAGCATTAATAGAATCTATAGTATCGTCCTATATATAAACATTGCTCATAGTTTTATGATAGTTGTTTGAGATAATTTTGATTCTAAGATTACGATTCAACATTTTCCTCATCTTGCACTGTTTCAATAGAGAGGACATTAAACTGCCTATATTTTTTCTCCTTTAGTTTCTCTGGATCTACATAAACTTGAATCTTCCAAATTTCTTTTGATAATTTCTCTGCAATGCTTTTAACATATGGTCGATTTTCCTACAAAATAAATTTTGAATATGTTTACATAATTAATAAAAAAAACCAATTATTTTTAAATAACTCACTATAATAAAAATCAAGTTTTGAAGAAAAATTCAAGAAATACCTCTCCAGCATGTCCCATCAATTCAACTGTTGAACAACCAAATGTATGTTCTGCTACTTCACCAAATATAGTAGCAGCTAGTTTTTTAGTATTATCGTCCAGTTGAATATATCCTCTAACACTTTAAATGCGTTGAATATATTAATTTTAATTTGAATAGTGTTAAATTCTAAATTAAATCAGACATCAATTTTAAATTAAAATTGTAAGATACATACCGTGGTTTGTAGACCCATTGGCTTTTGCAATATATACAAACGAAGCTTTCATTATATTTATATCCAGTTCCTTTATTACAGTCAACGCATGACATGTAATAAAATATTTGGACAAACTCAATCACATTTATCTTCACCCATATCCAGAATTTTGCTTTCTACATTAAATCATAATCAATTTTTACAATGAATGTTAGTGTAAAGACAAAAAAATGTATAAGTTTGTGTTTCGTACTATTATATTATATCAAATTTTGCACTTAATCATGAACCTTTTGTACATAATAAAATAATAGATAACATTACATTACAATACAAAACTAAATAAATAAATTTTTTTTTCATTAAGTTCAATGTACCTTACCAAATAAATTATTAGCATTTTTAAAATGATAATCTCCACGTCCATTTTGTTTTTTTAGTTTAATTTTTTCCTAGTGACTAAAATGTAGTAGTACAAAACATTTTGCATTTCCCATTCATAACATCAATTGTCACAAACGGTGGCTTCATTGCTATTTAATGGAAACAATAAAACTAACGGTGAAAAAAGATTTTCCGTTAAAACAACCAATTCCGTTAGATTTTCCGTTAAAAAAAGAATTTCCGTTTCATATATATATATATATATATATATATATATTAGGTGCAATGCACGTTTGCCTAATTTATATTTAATAGTTTTGTTTAAGAATTAATTTGTTATTAATAAAGATGTAATTTCTTTTGTTAATTAAATAATTAATTATATAATGTTTATGTAATTGATAAAGAATTAGATGTGTGATTTTGATGTTGTGATGCAAGTTGGTGAGATCGAAGAAAATAAGCAAAAGTTGACAAATTTGGAGAAAGTGCCAAATTGTAAGGGATCCAAAGTTTGGGGACTAAAATGTAAATACTTAAAAGTTGTGTCGAATCTCACGATAAAGATTTGAGAGTGCTCGGAGTCAATTGAATAAAAGAAGACATCAATGGAATCAAATTTAGTCAAAAGATGATCACAAATCAATTTCCAACCGAAAAGTTATACTCCGATGTTTTAGTCTCATATTGAGACCTATTTTTGGCATAGAAAGTGATCGAATTGGAGAATGATGTCTGAATCAAAGTTGTAGCCAGATGAGTTAGCTTTCCAACGCATTTTGAATCGCCTCAATCGGATATCAGAATACAAAGTTATGATAAAAACACTAAGGGCTTGTATGGGAGGGATTAAAATCAGATTAAGGCCCCGTTCGGGAGGGATTAAAAGCCAATTAAAATTGAAAATATGGCCGTTATTGGGTCCCACTCGTCTAATAAAAGTCAACAATAACGGCTATATTTTCAATTTTAATCCGATTTTAATCACTCCCATACAAGGCCTAAAATTGAAAATATAGCCGTTATTGTTGACTTTTATTAGACGAGTGGGGTCCAATAACGGCCATATTTTCAATTTTAATTGACTTTTAATCCCTCCCGAACAGGACCTAAAAAAAGGTGCAGCTGCCTGTTTAAAATAAGAAATTCCGTTACATAGTCCGTTAAAACAACAAATTCCGTTAGTTTTTCCGTTAAAAACAAGAAATTCCGTTACATAGCCACTTTTAATATATATATATATATATATATATATATATATATATATATAAACAGGAAGTAGAAAAAGAGATTTTGGAGTTTAATGCCGTGAGTCGAGTTTTGAATGACCTGCAACTTCAATCTCTTGCTCTCCATATCTTGCTCTTGTCATTAGACTTCCTTTTCCGACCTCAATTTTGACTAGAAATCATTAAAATGTAAAAACCCAAATTGGAAAAGCTTGATTTTGGACCCAGTCGGGACTCTCTGCATGTATAATGGATTGTGAATGGGGGGTTTCACATTAAATATGAAAAATTCATTTTTAAATCCTCAAGTTTGGCCAAAAGTTTAAATTAGTCCCCTATTTGATTTTTATTCTTTTACAATCCCAAAAGTTTATGTATTCTTCAAATTAAATATAAAATATTTTCTAATTTTATCATATTGACCCTAAACATTCTGATTTTGATAATTAGACCCAAAATATTTAAAGAATTATCAAATTACTCATTCCTTTACTTTCAAAAGTTCAATCAAATCCCTAAAAGTTTTAAAGTATTAATTAGGACTTCGTATCCTAAATTATATTAAGAATTAAACTACTTGTACAATAAATTTGCACAATGATTTTGACAATGTGTGAGGCGTATAGATAATTGTCATTGAATTAAAAAATAATATTTCAAATCAATGAACATAATGTCTGCCAACTCACACATTGTCAAATTTATTGTCAAGTTCATTGTACAAGTAGCATAGTTCTTATATTAATTTTGTTCTTGCTAGACGAGGTTGCGGGAAAAGTTTAAAACACGATAACATCACATCCGTTCAATTTCAAGAAAATTTCCAAAACTTTGAGGTGGGGTTTACATTTAAGCAATTGTGGATTTTTTGTCCATGATCATTCTTGATATGTAATTTTTGATTGTGATATAATGCTTATACATATGAAAAAGTTGCCGGGACCGTCCATAGGTCCGGGATCGAAAGTGGGTCATTGGGGTTGTCCCACGGTGCAAAATTTTATTAAGCGCTAATAACATGTTGTCAGGGACCGTAAATAGGTCCGGGATCGTAATTGGGTCCTTGGGGATGTCACACAGTACATATTTCTACAGTATGTTGTATTTGTAATGTATTCAAAATTTGATTTCATGTTTAGATTTAACTTGAACTGATTGTTGTTTTCTCCATTGAATATAATTCGTTATGCTCACCCCAATATTTTTTCACCATTTCAGGTTAAGGAGCTCAGCAAGATAAGGCAATAAGCGGGACAATCTTGATTAAATAATAAATCATTTAATTTATAAATTTTTGAAACAAGTATTTTAATATTTGGTTTCCATTTTGTCAATTAAATCTCAAGTTTTAGTATTTTTGCGAATTTTGATACTTTGCTTATTATATTTGATATTGGCACTTGGATGTGAGCAAATTATTGAAAGGACGTTTCCGCATTTATTTATAATTTACTATAGTTGAGGAAAAAAAAAGTATTTACGCATTTTGGCATCCATTGAGGAAAATTATTTACGGGATATTTCGACTTAGGTAGCTTTTTGAGTTAATAGAATTTGGGGCGTCACATGCACCCTACTCGTTGTTTTTCTTCAGGTAGGCTTCAGATTTGCCAAATAATTTTTCTTTCTAAAGCCCTTATTTCCACCTGTATGGCATCCTTCCATTCAAGAAGGATTAGAGCGTTATGTATGTTCTTAGGAATCTCCAAACTGGAAAGGTTAGTAGTAAAGGCTTTAAAAGGAGTAGAGAATTTATGCTAATAGAGTATTTATATATTGGATGCATAGTGCAAGAATGAGTTTTCTTCCTAATAGACATTGGAATATCAAGTGGAGACACATCGTATTAGTAATGTGATCTGAACTACTTGACTCTGTACACGATTGGGAAGAGTTGATTGTCCATCATCTCATAGTGGGTAGCGTCTCTTATTATTAGCTTCAAACTATGATTGGCCTTTACATCAGTTGGTAGTGAAAAATGCATTTCTTAATGGAGATATTGAGGAGGAAGTGTTTATGCAAATGCAACTAGGGTTCGAAGACGTGTATAGAGTTAATAAGGTATGTAAATTGTAAGACTCCCTTTTATGGACTCAAATAGTCATCCAGAGCATAATTTGAGAAATTTACAAGATCCATGAGAGGACATGGGTATACACATAGCCAATCAGATCGTACATTATTTTTTGTGCATGCGAACGCTGAACATATTGCAATTTTCATTGTATATGTAGACGACATTATAATAACAGGAATTGTCCAACGTAGATGAACCAATTGTAACTAATTCTAGCCAAAGAATTTGAGATTAAAGACCTTAGACAACATAGATATTTATTATGTATACAGATAGCCAGATCTAGAAGAGGCATTTTTCTCTCTCAAAGGAAGTCTTTGCAATTTAGACAAAAATGAAATTGTGATGATGGGATCTTGGGTAAAGACGTGTGATATTTTAGTATGTAAATTAATGCCCCCAAGAGTAAAGAATCTCACATGCCCCTGAAGATAGATTGTTAGGAGCCAACTTCACATTTAGGTACCTACTTCAAAAGAAACTTATTTAAAACTACCTATAGGTGGTAGAGACCATGTGAGGTGGATCCACACTCGACCTTCTTAAAGAGATTGTTATGCTTGATTGTAAACCAATGGATCCGATTAAACAAATCATCAACTAGGTGAGGCGAAAAGTGCGTCATTGACTATTGGCAGATATCAAAGATTGGTCGGAAAAAGAGGTTTTTTGGGATAATGTCTGATATTCCATATCTTCAACAAAATCATATATAAAAGAGGTTTTCTTTCCTAGCTTCTATTAGGTACTGTATTTGTTGCTTATGACAAATCATATTTAGTAAATATTTACTTTAAAAAAAGAAAAAAGGATTAGAAAATGTGGCAACTTGGACAGTTTGTAAGGATTGCTTTTCCAGCATAATACTAGGAAAATCGGGATCTTACAGAATGCTTTCTAAATCTTTCTTCTCGGTTCAAATTTAACCCCAAGCAATCTACTTCTGTGGCCAGGTAGGTCTCGCTACCCTTCTCGAATGAGAAAATGTATCAAACTCTAGTCGTACGACGCATCAAATATGCTAGGAGACCCCCACACGATTGTCAAAAATTGTTAGATAGTTCTCTTTTCCTATTAGTGACCCTAGATTAACGTGTAAAGTTTAAATACTATGCAGTCAATGCATATTAACTTGTCAAGTTACTTTAAGACTCTCAGGTCCAAAGTGAATGTCTTCATTTCCTCTTTTCCTTGATCAACTAAAGCAATGTACTTCTCAAAATAAAACGAAAGGCAAAATAAGGGGAATCCACTCCCTATGTATATGTTTTTTAATTGCCTAAATCTTTCCCGGGCTTCACTTGCTGCCTAGTAATACAAATAACTTCTTAAAACAAATTTCCTCTAGCTTATTTTCACTAGTCACACTAAGAGCATCAGCACATTTAAATTTGAAATGACCTCAGGCAGTTGGAAATTTTCAGTAAGAAACAATAGTGACGGTAAATATATCATCTGATGGTAAAAATGTAAGAACACTTATAGCGGAGACAAAATCAATGTCGATAGACTAAGAAATCCATATCTTAATTGTATATAATATTTCTAAAACATCAACAGATTCAAAGAACATTGAACAACAAAAACTTCGAGTAATAGCCGTGTCAACAAATAAAATAACACACCTAGCATAATGGACACTGGAAGAGCAGGCAAAGCTTTCCGATACACAGCAAGGAGTATCAGAGTTACACCAAGACCAGCTATAATTGCAAGGTAGCATGCATAAACCGTCATGAAATCATACATTGCAGCCCGACCAACTAAAACACTGTAAAAGATGAAGTCACCCAACCCGAGCTTAATTGCACCCGAGGATCCCAAGCCAATTTCTTGGAGAGCAAAATTTTCACTTGGACTAGCATCTTCCTCTGAATTCATCCTGACATTTATTCTATGTTGAATAAGAGGTGCAGCGAGCTCTGCGTCCCCACTAAAAACCTGACCCTCTTCACCATTAACAGAATTAATCTCATTCTCACCACTTCCAACAGATAAATATGTCCCCAGAATAGTATTTGAATTAGTAACAGGACTAGTATTTGGATTAAAGTTAGGCCTCACATCCGAATCTTCATCCAAAGCAGAACCTGTATTCCTTCTTTCTCTCCATACCCTTCTTTGCACGACATCGCCACTTGGCAATGTATCGTTATTAGTAACTGGACGAGCCTCGTAAACTAATGCAGGGATATCTTCATCCCGATCTATTGCAAGCTCTACCAAGAGCCTCAAAGGTCCACCGGGCAACAAAACAGCAGCAAGATCATACAATGCCATGGCAATCAAAAGCACCCAAGTTGTCCATTCTGGCAACAGCGTAAACCAATAAGCAACCAGCATCCCAATAACAACCAAGTAAGCTTGGGTAACAAAAATCGCCATTTTCGACATGAACACGGCCAAAACACCAAGAACAGTGAAATTGAACAACATAATCACATAAGTAACACAATCCACAGGCAAGCTGAAATCTTGGAGCAAGAAAATGCCAATCTCACCACCCATAAACCCCAAAACAAGAAAAGAAGAGAAGCCCATGTAGTATTTCAAGAATTTAGTGCATCTGAAATAGAACAAAAGCACCAAGAGGAAAGTAACCACAGTAACAACAGCAACAAAAACAAGTGAATTCAAGAGGGCACCTTTGAGCTTATCCCAAATAGAATCTGAACTGCTCTCACTATAAGCTATGGTGGCTATGGTGGTAAGGGATGACCCATCTGAATCCGTATTCAGTACTGTAACAAGAATTACAACCAATAGCATACATATTGAGACTGGTGTTATAATTCTGATGAGTTCTTCACCTAGAGTTTCAAGAACACTTATGGGTTTTTGATTTTGGTCCATTGAGGATCTGTATATGCGTTTGAGATTTGAGGATTGGGAGACTTTACAGGGTTAATTAACAGATAATAATCGGAAGGTGGGCGAAAAGGCGGGAAAGTATAATTCGTCGTTTATGGAGGAGTGGAAAAGAAATTAAATTTACTAATATTGCACTTTAGGTCCTCCTTTTTTTAGGTAGGTTTCGTTCTAATTTTGTGACAGAAGGATTTTCAAACTTCTTTCATACACTATTGGCTTAAAAAAAATAAGATTGATACCTCATAAACCTCAACTTTATTTTCGTGCTTTTCTCATATTAAAAATGTTTCCAAAAACATGTTTGAAAATGGAAACACGTTTAAAAACAAAAAATTGGAAAAAAAAAAATTTAATCCTAGTCGATCATTCATCTTTTCAACCAAATCAACCACCACAAAGTTCAACCAAATCCAAACGCAATCCTCCCACGCCGGCTGCTTCTATGGGATGCCCACAAAGGGCAAGGTGAAGAATATGGTAACCTCAATAGTCGGCCACAAATGTTTAGAGAAAGGGAGAGGAAGAAGTATAGTCAAGCATAGGGGTGGGCGCGGGTCGATTCGGCTAGGCTCGGTTCGGTTGGGTTTTTTTCGGTTCCAGAAATTTTCGGTTCTTTAGTAAATGGAACCGTCGGTTCCAAATATAATTTTGGAACCGTTCGGGTTCGGTTCGGTTCGGTTCCGTACTATAATTAAATTTTTTAATATTTAAAATAATACTACATAAATACACCTGAAAGTAGATACTAATATTAGCCCCTGTTTGGAGGGCATTTTTTTCCTATTTCTAGAAATTTTCTTACCGTTAGACATGGGGTCAGCCGAAATATTTGACCAATTTGTGAGAGGGAGGGGCCCACTAATTTGAAAAAAATGGTCAAATTCTTCATTTTTTCTTCACAAGAATGCTGGCCAAACAGGGGTTTAATAACAAGAAGTAGATACAAATACGAAGTTCGATCTTAACAACTAAACCTTAAACCCAACCATGAATGGCTAAAATATCAATTAAAGCCTAGCCCAAGACTGAAATCAAACCCAATCTAAACTAAGTCCAATAGGAAATAAAAACAAAACTACAAACTAGCCCAAAATTAAACCCGTGTTAGGTTAAGGAATATATATATATATACAGAAATGATCTAATGAGCACCGGTACTCATCTTATCCTAAACACCCAATGAGTTGGCACATTAATTCATTGGTGGATTGGAACTCACAAAAATTTTTATCCACCAATGAATTAATGTGCCAACTCATCGGTGTTTAGAATAAGATGAGCACCAGTGCTCATTAGATCATTTCTGTATATATATATATCAAATAGTTAAACCAAAAAATTGTTAATTTGTTTAGAAAAAATAAAATAAATTGATTTATCAAAAAAAATTCGGTTCTTATTCGATTCTTCGATTCTAGGTCTAGAACCGAGAACCAAACCAAAATTTTTCGATTCTTCGGTTCTCGGTTCTTCGGGTTTTTAAGTTAAGAAAACTCGCTCGGTTCGGTTCGGTTCCGGTTCGGTTCGGTTCCGGTTCGGACATTTTGCCCAACCCTAATCAAGCACAAAGCAAACAACCGAAAGCACAAAGCCAAAAAGGAGGGACGCTGCCTTTTCTCTCTTCTCTGACGGCTACCACACTTTTCACGCTCCACAAATAATGAGGGCAGCATATATAAGCCAAAGAGGTGGGCTTTAGGTTAAAGTAATAGTAGAGGCCCAATATGTAGGATAATAAGTGGGCCACAACCGAAAAGCTCTCCAAGGTAATGGGTTGGATCATGAGCAGCACTAATTAAATTAGGTTACTTCCAATGATCCAAATTGGTTGTAGGATCGGTCTTGAACAATTGTGGTATCGATATTTCACTTCACTCATTGGTCGAGGCCTATAAAGTATAATTTCAAAAAAATCGGTTTAACATCATCGCCCGAATTTATTAGGTATCAAAACCCAACATTAAGTTTATGTTTTTCAAACCATTCTTAATTCTACGTACGAGTCAACTAGTACCAATGACAACTTTCAAGCTAGCATAAACGTAAAAAATTATAGAGATAAAGACAAGAGGGCTACTTGAGCTTCATTTTACTACATCTTGAATGTGTTTTTTATTGTTTATTTTAGAGACGTCGTTTCCTAAAATCCCATGACTAGATAATTGTAGAGCTGAAAAAGAGATTCTAAAGCCTTTTTCTACTTTAATAATTGGTGTGCCTTATATGAAAGATTTGTATGATCATATGAATGTTACTATGCCTATAGATAGAATTGACAGAATTTTTTCAAAAAAAAAGAATTGACAGAATTGAGCACAAATGCTAAATACTGATATTTTGAGCATCTGTACTGAATGGTTTCAAAACACATGCAAGGTCATTGAGCTTGTCCCACTTACATAAATGTGCACGTACTTCAAGCAAAAGATTCTAAAGCATCATACCTCTGTTGGCATGAATTTTCCCACTCGCCCTTGTTCTCCTCCGCTACATGAATTTTTTTCAATCTTGCTACATGTACGTATTTCTTTATATTTTGATTTATCTAATTTGCACTTGACAAAATCTCACACCACCTTTAACATTTCACACATTTAATCCAACCATCATCCATCTGCCACATCATTCATTTGTAAACCAAGTGGTAAATGAGATGGTACAAATAACTTAACTCATTTTTTTTTGTCGAAGTGGACGAACGCATGGGCGGAACTAGGGGGTCCTGGCCCCTCAACTTTTGAGAATTTTTTTTTATAAAATCGTGTTTGGTATCGATTGAAATTTAAATCAAGGTTAACAATTAATTTTAATAACATATTTCATGAAATCCATAACTGTTTAACTTTTATCAAAATTTACTAAAAAATTAATTTTAATCTCCATCAAATGTGGACAAAATCACAATAAATTTGAATTTCGATAACATGCTAATTTTAAAAATTCTCTGACGATCGTACGTTAATTGAATCTACAAATTGTTTATATTATTTCAAAACTTATTTCGAGAACTATATTATAGGCATATCGAATAATCCAAATAGATATCGAAAATAGTAAAAAATAGGCTTATTAGCACAAAACGTCCCTACGTTTGATAGTTAGTGTGCAAAACGTCCCAACGTTTCATTTTTTTGCATTTTTGCCCCTATTTCAACGTTTCAGTGTGGAAAACATCCTTTTTACTATTTTTCAGTGTAAAATGACCATTATACCCTCAAATTTAAATAAAACACATAAAATGAAAAGAAATATAAAAAATAAATTGTAATTATACTCCCAAACTTTTTAAAAAGTGCAAGTGAGTCCAAAAACCTTACTAAAAGGGTTAAGCACAAAACGTCCCTACGTTTGACACTTAATGCGGAAAACGTCCCTATGTTTCAAACATGTTTATATTTGCTCAATAACACAAAACGTCCCTACGTTTGACACTTATTGCGTAAAACGTCCTTACGTTTCATTTTTTTTACATTTTCGTCCTTATTTCAACGTTTCATTGCGGAAAACGTCATTTTCACTATTTTTCAATGTAAAATGACAAATATACCATCATATTTAAATAAAACAAAAAAGGTAAATAAAAATAAAAATAAATTACAATTGTGGTGGAGGGAGGATAAGGTTGAGAGAGGAGAAAATGACTGGTAGTTTGAATGTTTTAATAAGATTTTTGAACTCATTTGCAATTTTTGAAAAGTTTGGGAGCACAATTGTAATTTATTTTTATTTTTATTTACCTTTTTGTTTTATTTAAATATGATGGTATATTTGTCATTTTACATTGAAAAATAGTGAAAATGACGTTTTCCGCAATGAAACGTTGAAATAAGGACGAAAATGTAAAAAAAAATGAAACGTAAGGACGTTTTACGCAATAAGTGTCAAACGTAGGGACGTTTTGTGTTATTGAGCAAATATAAACATGTTTGAAACATAGGGACGTTTTCCGCATTAAGTGTCAAACGTAGGGACGTTTTGTGCTTAACCCTTTTAGTAAGGCTTTTGGACTCACTTGCACTTTTTAAAAAGTTTGGGAGTATAATTACAATTTATTTTTTATATTTCTTTTCATTTTATTTGTTTTATTTAAATTTGAGGGTATAATGGTCATTTTACACTGAAAAATAGTGAAAATGATGTTTTCCACACTGAAACGTTGAAATAGGGGCAAAAATGCAAAAAAATGAAACGTTGGGACGTTTTGCACACTAACTATCAAACGTAGAGACGTTTTGTGCTAATAAGCCGTAAAAAATATATTAACTCTCATTTTTTTTTTAAATTCAATTATTTCATTAACATTTATTATTTTGTGATACAAATTTCTCAATGTAATTTTCATCATTTTATTAGGAAATTTTATATGGAATATGATATAAAAATTTTTCGAAATTTTACATCCGAAAAAGTCATATCCCATGTAAATTTTTGAATGTAAAATTACATGTGGTATGAATTTTTTGGACGTAAATTTTCGATTATAAAATTTCTCCCAATTTCTTTTCAAGTTTGATTGTACCCCCCTAACTTTTAAGTTCTGCATCCACCCCTGAACGAACGAAATTGAGATTGATGACGGGTGTCTAATATTGTGTAAAAGTAAGTGAGAAATTGATAAACATTTTATTTTTGAATGAACAAGTAATAATCAAGGGTAAATATTGATGATTACTCATTTAATTAACTCTCGAGTTTTTTACACCATTTATTGTCATGTTCGATTTTCATCCACCACATGGAGTTTTTTGCTCGAGTAATGCTACTTGCAGTCGTTCACTGCAGCAATCGCCCTATGTGGCACATACATGACATGTAGTTATTTGATGCATTAATGTGGTAGTTTTTTTACCACATTTAATGCATCAAATACACACTTGACATGTGTGTGTCATATAGGGCGACTGTTGCAGTGAGCGACTGCAAGTAGTATTATTCTTTTTGCTCAATTGGATAAACCAAATTGAGATAGATGATAGACGAGTCATGTTGCGTGTGAGTGAGTAAGCAATCATTACATATTTTATTTTTTATTGAACAAATAATAATCAAATTTAAATATTGACGATCATTCATTTAATTAAGAGTAATGTTACTCATCACTACACATCAGTTTAGATGACACTATAAAATGAAATGTACAATTAAATGAATTAATTATTTCTTCCTTTCATTAAGCTATCACATAGCGCAATTTAAATTGGTGTTATTGCACCAGTGGTGCTAGATAACATTATTTTTTAATTAATTCATTAACTAATAAGTCTATCTTCCTTTGTTTTTTTATTTTATTTTATTTTATTTTACGTAGGAACTCGCAGTCGCTACCTTCCAGCGGAGCCCCAACCACTATGAGTGCGCATTAGGTAAATCTCACTCCATGTGCAATAGTCTACAAACCACACAGGAGAGGTAAACTGCACCAGGCAAATCCAATGCGACGAACTCGACCAAGAAAGTATTGGCAGGGAATTCGAATTCGTGACCTTTGGTCTCCGTGTTCACCTGCTCCACCAATTCGGCCATTCCCGAAGGGGCAACTAATAGGTCTATCTTGCTTGAAAATATGTTATGGCTTCAAAATTCCTTCATTTGTTACTCATCCTTTATCTGTTGCAACTTGCAAGGGAAAATCTGTTCCTGTTCGTGTGACTTTTGTTTTGTTTGTATGAAGGATGCTTCGTTGAAACAACAAACCAGCTTCCTTGTCAATTGAATTTGAGGTATGAAAGAATATATAGCGATTTGAAGTGGGTTCCCCCCCCCCCCCCCCCCCCCCCCTCTTTTTCCTTTCTTTTTGAAGACTTTGGGTGGGTAGTTGAGAAGAATCAAAGTTTGAAATGACGAGTTCTTGAGATTACTCTACCAATTATGTTATTGTCTTTAGTAAACCCTTTTTTTTTTACTATAATTATAGCCATTCGATCCAAATGAAGGGGTTAGTGGATTAGTGGAATTTGGTGGTCCTATTTTCACTTTAAAAGTTCAAAACAGTAGAAATTCAGCCATCGATTTTATGTTGATACTTTGTTTAACCATTGTTGACCCTTTTTAAAAGCTTGAAAAATAAACAAATTGTTGATTGATTGTTACTTAGAAAAGATAATTTTTCAGGGTAGGAAATCCCATCAAAATAAACAAGCATATTCTATTATTCATCGATTGAGTCCAACATCAATAAAGAATTCCGTATAAATTGAAAATTCAAACCAAATTCTTGGGTCCAACATTTTGGTAGATCGGACGTTGTAATCATTTTGATGTCTCAAATGAGATGTTTACTACTCTTCATGTGTTTAATTTGAGCTCATATTGTTACAATATATGTGCAATAGGAGATGGTTTTTATTGGAATATTTTGGTACGATCTCGAGTTTTATACATTATCGTTGAATGAATTGAAATAGAATAGGCTTGATTTGGTATTATTGTGCTTTTAAGAGAATCATTTTTTCTTGACCACTTTGTTGGCACATTTTTTTAGCCTCTGAATTCGTGGCGTTGTGGGTTTTATTGAATTGGTGGTGTGTTTATTTTTGGTGCTTTGATTTTGTTTGTGGACTATGGTGGAAGGATTGAGAGGAGTCAATATTAAAAATGGAATAATAAGGAGTATTTGCACAAAGGGTTGTGTTTACCTCAAAAATAAATTGTATTTCTTGAAATCAACGGTGTATTCTCTCTCCCAAATTCTCAAGGGATTTTGCTCTTGCAACTTTTTTATTTATTTTGTATTGACTTTTTATTTTTGGCATATCAGAGGGAGAGGAAGGATATTTTGCCCTTTTTGAGCCCCATTTATTGAAAAAAAAAATATTTTTGAATAGTGTTTTGACCTCATTTCAATCACACATTTTATAATAAAATAATATTACATGCAAATCCAAAAATTTTCCCTATTTTTTAACCACACATTTCTCATCAATATACTATTCAAAAATACATTTTTTTTTTTTTTTTTACAAAAATTGGGCTCAAACAAGCCCTTTGACCAGGACATTTTAGTCATTTTATGATTTGACATTTTTCATCATTTTGTTAAATTTATGGTTAAATTTTCATTTTCAAAACTTATTAATGTTTGTGCTTTATGACACTTATCCATAACTAATCTATTTGCAAGCGAAGGCATGTTATGCTAAGGCTTAATTTTATAAATGATCATTGAACTTTTCTTAAAGTTTCTACAAGGTTACTGAACTTAAAATATGCCCCTGTTAGTCATTTAATTTTAAAAATTGGTACTACATCCATCATTGCATAAATGATGCTTGCAAAATTGAAAGGATTTGATGACATATCTAAAGGTATAGCTTATTTAGCACGCATTTGAAAACTGTAAATCAATTTTTTTATAGAAATCATGCTATAATTAGTTAGCAACTATAATAATCTAGCTCATAAAGTTAGTAAAATTCAAATTTTGAAAAGCTCTACATTTAGATAAAAACTACTCATTCAATGGTCATTAAAAAAAACCCAAATATAATTGGACGATTTGTGAATAAAAAATAGTTACATATCTGTAGACTCATGCTCAACGTCATCAAATTCTTTCAATTTTGCAAACGTTGTTTACGCAGTGATAGATGGAGTACCAATTTTCAAAGCCAATTGACTAGTGGGAACATTTTTTAAGTTTAGTTACCTCGTGGAAATTTTAAAAAAAGTTCAATGACCATTAGGGAATTAACCCTTACACTAACATCAAATCTGATTTGTCAGAATTCACAGTAAGATGTCTCGTTCATGTCCGAATCTGTCTAAGACCTCTAATCAAGTTCCTAGTCAAGCGATTGGGTTCTTCACATTCCTTTGCTTAGGGGAGTCTAGTGATAAAATCGTTTTTTTCATTTAGACAAGCCACGATGATCGAGGCATAAAATAATCATCGCACGACATATCAACAAGCAATGAGGTACTTTTGTGGTTGATGTGGTATTTGGGTGGATCGTGATAATTTTTGTATATAACAACTTATTTCTAGTTTCATTCATTTTTTATTTTATTTTAAAAGCAAGTGATAGTCTTCCTTAAAATAATTGACTATGAATTTGATGGGAAGGACCATTAGCGCACAAGACCAATAAATTGAGAGGGTCAGTGCCAAGAATTAAAGAATGTGATCATTTGCACCCATGGACCATTGGGTTAGGGACTATATGTGCAAAAATCTCATTTACACATTGATAACGGACCATTTGAATGACGCGTTGAACTACTTGAGAATTGTCTATAATAACTAGGGTTTTCCTGTTGGTACAGAACTATTTCTTCTGTATTTTTTTTATCAATACGCACAAATTTGTGAGACCTACTAAATTAAAAAAGGAAAAAAAAAAAAAAAAAACACCCCCTCTTACATTGTGAGTATTTGTGAACCAACCCGTCCCCCTTTTTTCTGTAAGTGTAGCAATGTTCTAATAACTAATACGTATTAAGATAAATGTTATTGATATTGTCCTATATGGTTTGGATTTTGGAAAACTATGCCCCCATTTATCCCAATTATTTGTTGTTATAATTTTAGAAATATTATTTTTTGAAGAATGTATAGTTGAAAAAAGATAGAAAAGTTTTTGATTTATGTTTAAAATACTTTTATTGACAAATGTGTGGTTAAAAAGAATAGAGAAAAAAATGTATTATAAATTTAATGGGGCCAAACGGGGGTTATATGCACCAAAAAGTAAATAAGAAGTAGGAAAATTTACAGCAAAAATTTCAAAAATTTCAAAATAATGCAAATTACACCCAAACCTTTAAATTGTAATAGACATCCCCAACTCTTTCAAAAAATGTGCGATAAAAGGACCTTTAAACGATTCCCGCCCAAAAATTAGTTAGGTGACAAGAAAAAAAGATATGTCCAAATTTTGATTAATCTAATGAATGGCAGAAATGTTTCTTGACCTATTTTCCAAAAATAAAAGAGGAGAAGAAACTAAAATAGTTATTTTGTCATCTTCTTCCCTAACCCAACTTCATCCCATTCCACCCCATCTCAGTCAAACGAAACCCATCTACCCCCACCACTACCACCTGTTAGATATTTATACAATAAATATAATATGTGAAATAAATAATTAATTAAGATGAAGTGCCCAATTGATGAAAAATGTGGAATTTGTGTGGGAGGACGGGGGTTCGAGTCATACCTCACACATTATATTTAAATGTCTGTGATTGGGATCTTGGACTTTCTTAATTCTAATAATAATTATTTTTTAAATCATTTTCGGAATTATTTAATGGATCAATTAGCTAGTAAAATATGACATTTTTTAACTGTCCAGTATTAACAACACATTACCACCAGTCATAAAAATTGTAAATAATATTGGATCATGGTGGAGGCAGTTACATCATTTTTTGCCTATATAAACACACGTCTGGGCATTAGAAAATTATTACAAATACGAAATTGTATCTTCCTATTCAGTAAAATATTATACTCAATTTTACATATTTTTTGAAGTACACTTGAGAGTTATGAAAATAATTTGTTATTACTGCACAATTGGTTCATTTGATCGTTGTATCTTGGAGGTGATTGTCCATAGATGTCGTAGCAATTATCGACGGGCAATTTCGCTTTAGGATATCGTGCTATCATGACACTCGATCAGTCGATAAGTTTTATTTCTGCTCTTTACTGTATTGCAACTAATTATATTTCTAACAATCTAAAGCGAAATTGACGTTTTTTATTAGTTGCCATGTCTGCAGTAGATATATTTGTTCCTAATTATTCTGAAAAGCCTGAATTATTTGATGGAAAGAATTTTAAGAGATGGCAAATGAAGTTGCGATTTTATTTGACAACTCTTAAAGTTGTTGATGCTGTTAAATCTGATAAACCCGTTTTTGAAATTGTTGATAAGCCTACTGACAAAGAAATATCAGATTTAGCTAATTGGGAACATAAAAATTATATGTGCAGAAACTATATTCTGCATTGCTTGATGTTGGATTTATATGATATCTACTGGTCGTGTAAATCTGCTAAATAATTATGGAACTAATTAGAAAAGAAATATGCCACCGAAAATGCTGGAACTAAGAAATTTGTTGTGAGAAAATTTATAGATTTTAAAATGGATGACATTAGAACGGTGGTCAGTCAAGTTGAAGAATTACATATTATAATTCACGAAATTATTGTTGAGGGATATAAAATCTGTGAGGGTTTTCAAGTGTCTGCTATAATTGAAAAATTATCACCTTCTTGGAAAGAGTATAAAAACCGTTTGAAGTATAAAAGAAAAGAAACGTCATTAGAGGATTTGATTATTAGAATTATGATTAAGGAGAACAATAAAATGGCAGAACGTAGGGAGAGATCAGATTTGGATACAAATGCCAATCTTATTGAAGGAAGTTCTGGTAATAAGAAAGCTGTTGGAAATTTTATCAAGAGTCTGAACTTTAAAGGCAGAATCAAGGGGAAGCAATTCATAAGAAAGAACAATCAATCTAAACCCCAATTTAAAAATAAAATTGTTGGTGACTATTTTGTTTGTGATAAACCAAGTCACATTGCAAAGGATTGCCGAAATAGGAAAGGAAAAACTGTGAAGCATCAGACACATGTAGTAGAAGATGGGAATTTCTTTGCTATGGTGACAGAAGTTAATCTAGTAGGCAACATGACTAACTAGTGGGTAGATTCTGGAGCTACCAAACACATTTTCTGCACGCGATGTGCATTTTCTTCATTCACTCCTGCTAGTGATGGAGAATGTCTGTTCATGGGAATGCTTCATCCTCCAAAATCGAGGGGAAAGTAACCGTGACACTTAGATTTACTTCTGGAAATATCCCTAGTTTGAATGATGTCCTTTATGTATCTGATATTAGGAAAAATTTAGTGTCTAGATCTATTTTAGTCCAAAAGAGATTTAAAATTGTATTTGAGAGTGGTCAAGTTGTACTATCTAAGGGTTGTACTTTTGTTGGGAAATGGTATGATGAGAGTCTATTTAAACTAAATATTTCTATAATTAATAATAAAGCTTCTACTTCTTTTGTTTACTTGTTGGATTCTTATGATTTATGGCATGCTAGACTTGGACATGTTAACATAAATTTTATTAAAAAATTAATGAGAATGGGAAACATTCCCAAAATTGATAAGTTTTCATGTACAAAATGTGAAACGTGTGTTGAATCTAAGTATGCTAGAAAATCATTTCCACATGTTGATAGAACAACTTCAGTTAAGTTTAATACATTCTTATTTATGTGAATTAAAAGGATATGTTACTCGTGGTGGAAATAAATATTTTTTTAATTTTCATTGATGATTACTCTCGATATTGTTATATTAATATTCTTAAAAGTAAGGATGGAAGTTATTCAAAATCTATTTCATATAAATCTGAAATAGAAAATCAATTAGATAAAACTATTAAAATTTTAAAATCCGATAAGGGAGCAGAATATACTGGTGAGTTTGATTAAATTTGTGTTGATAATTGCATTATTCATAAGTCTCCTCCACCCAATTCTCCCCCAATCTAATGGTGTAACTGAAAGAAAAAATAGAACTCTAAAGAATATGATCATTTCAATGCTAAACTCTTCTGGATTACCTTTTAACATGAGGAAACCCTTCTTTCTGCATGTTATATTCTTAACAGAATTCCCAATAAGAAAAACAATAAATCCCCTTATGAATTGTGGAAATGTAGAATATCTTCATATAAATATCTTAAAGTGTGGAGATATCTAGTTAAGGCCTCTATTCCAACACCTAAGAGAACTAAACTTGTTTCAAAAACGGTTGATTGTGTTTTCATAGGTTATGCTCTTCACAGTGATGTCTACAGATTTTTAGTCATTGACTCTAAAAATATTATGATTGAAAAGAACACAATTTTTGAAACTAGACATGCAGAATTTTTTGAAAATAGATTCGCTTTTAAAGAAAAGTCTGCAGGACCAAGTAACTCTCTTAGTGTTCCTCCCAATGTTAGAGAGGAGCCTACTGAATTAGAATAAGCAGAAATTAGGATAAGCAAAAGACCTAGGACTACTACTTATTTTGGTTCTAACTTTCTAACCTACTTTGTAGATGATGATCCTAGTACCTTTGATGAAGCTATGTCTTCGCCATATTCTATATTTTGGAGGGAAGTGATAAATAGTGAATATGATTCCATTATATCTAATAACACTTGGGAATTAGTAGACTTACCTCAAGGATGTAAAACCATTGGGTGTAGATGGATATTTAGAAAAAAACTTAAATCTGATGGTTCGATTGATAAGTTTAAAGCAAGACTTGTAGCTAAAGGCTATGGACAAAAAGAAGGAGTTGACTTTTTTTATACATATTCACCTGTTACTAGGATTACCTCTATTAGGATTTTAATTGAGATTACTTCATTGTATAATTTTATTATACATCAAATGGATGTCAAAACTGCCTTTTTATATGGAGATTTAGAAGAAGAGATTTATATGAACCAACTTGAGGGATTTGTGGTAGAGGGCCTTGATGATAAAGTATGCAGACTTAAAAAATCCCTTTATGGCCTTAAACAAGCCCCTAAGCAATTTGATACAATTTTGACATCTAATGGTTATGTGATAAATGAAGCTGATAAATGCATATATAGCAAATTTGATTATAATTGAGGTGCGATAATTTGCTTATATGTTGATTATATGCTGATAATGAGAATTAGTTTGGATGTGATTAATAAGACTAAACAGTTTTTGAAAAAGCATTTCAAAATGAAAGATTTGGGTGTTGCTGATGTTATTCTAAGAATTAAAATAGTAACACATTTCGAAGGAATTACTTTAGCCCAATCACATTATGTAGAAAAAGTGTTTAAGAAGTTTAACCAATACAATTGTATTCTTGTTAAAACACCTTATGATGCAAACCGTCACTTGAGAAAACATTTAGGTCATAGTTTTTTTGCTTTAGAATATGTTAGAGTGATCGGTAGTCTTATGTATCTCATGATCTGTACCAGACCTGATATAGCATATGCCGTCGATAGACTTATTAGGTATACTAGTAATCCTAACAGTGAACATTGGGATGCTCTCATTCGAGTCTTGAGATATTTGAGATATACTCTAGACTGGGGAATATATTATACTAAATTTCCTACTGTACTTCAGGTATATTGTGATACTAATTGGATTTCCAATACAAATGAAAGTAAATCTACAAGTGGATATGTATTTACATTAGTAGGGGTACTGTATCTTGGAAATTCACTAACCAAACCTGCATTGCGAGATCTACTATGGAATCAGAGTTCATAGCGTTGGATAAGGCAGATGAAGATTCTGAATGGTTAATGAATTTTCTTATGGATGTTCTTTTGTGGTCCAAACCACTTCTAGCTATTTATGTCAATTGTGACAGTCAAGCAGCTATTTCAAGAGCTCGAAATTCATCATACAATTGAAAGTCTAGACATATTCGTATGAGGCACAATACTGTGCGTCAGCTGCTTAAGGATGATGTTATAGCTATTGACTATGTGAAGTCAAGTGATAATATTATTGACCTATTAACCAAAGGATTAGCTAGAGAGCTAGTTCAGAAAACATCGAGGGGGGTGGGGCTAAAGCCTATAACAAACAAGATCACCTATAACGGAAACCCAATCTCGCGATTGGAGATCCCATGGACAAGGTTCAATGGGATAACATAGTTATTGGAGTGGTCTGTGGGGGTACTACATTGAATTTATTCTAAACCCCTCCATATGATGAGTAATATCAACTGTATTGATTAGAGGATGAGCAAATGCTCTTAATGCTTACTATAGCTGATATTCAGTGGGGTGTTTAGATACAATGCACCCTTGATAGAAGCACATATTTAAGTGTGGAACTAGGACTGCTTTCTATGAGAATTGAGGCTAATTCTCTAGAGCGCTCAAAGAAACTAGGAAAGTTCACGGCCGAAATGAATACAACCGTAAGAACTCAATGATTATTTTAGAAGTCGTGCGTGTGTTCTATTGTCTCAGTTTGCAACCATAATTGTGTAATTCAAGACATAGTTCACTCTACAGTTAGCAAACTCGATAGAATATATAAAGCTAAGGTTCAAGTCGATAGACACCTAAACCTGCGTGATTTCTACCTTACTCCAGAATAGTATTTACATTTATCTTATTTCTTTTATGTGGGAGATTGTTAAATATTTATACAATAAATATAATATGTGAAAGAAATAATTAATTTAGTTGAAGTGCCCAATTTATGAAAAGTATGAAATTTGTGTGAGAGGTCGGGGGTTTAAATCACATTTCACGCATTATATTAAAAGACCTTTGTTTGGGGCATTGGGCTTTCTTGATTCTAATAATAATTATTATTTTTAATCGTTTTCGAAATTATTTAATGGGTCAATTAGCCAATAAAATATGACATTTTTAACTATCAAGTATTAACAATCAATTACCACTAGCCATAAAAAATTGTAAATAATACTGGATCATGGTTGAGGCATAAATTGCGTGATTTCTACCGTACTCTAGAATAGTATTTACATTTATCTTATTTCTTTTATGTGAGGGATTGTTAAATATTTATACAATAAATATAATATGTGAAAAAAATAATTAATTTAGTTGAAGTGCCAAATTTATGAAAAGTGTGAAATTTGTGTGGGAGGTCGGGGGTTTAAGTCACACTTAACGCATTATATTAAAAGACCTTTGTTTGGGGCCTTGACTTTCTTGATTCTAATAATAATTATTATTTTTAATCATTTTCGGAATTATTTAACGGGTCAACTAGCCAGTAAAATATGATCTTTTTAACTATCAAGTATTAACAATCAATTAAAATTATAAATAATACTGGATCATGGTTGAGACAGTTACATCATTTTTCTGCCTATATAAACACACATATGGGCATTAGAAAATTATTACAAATACGAAATTTTGTCTTCCTATATACGAAATTATTATACTCAATTTTACATATTTTTTGGAGTACACTTGAGAGTTTTGAAAACCATTTGTGATTGCTGCACAATTGGTTTATTTGATCGTTATATCTTGTAGGTGATTGTCGACATATAATTTTGCTTTAGGATATCGTGCTGTCACGAGATTTGATCAGTCGATAAGTTTTATTTCTGCACTTTACTATATTGCAACTAGTAATATTTCTAACACCACATCCTCCATCGAGTCCCAATTTCATATGCCGAAATCAGCTGAGTTTCGCTTATGAAATTCTTGAATTTCGACCTTATATTTCACATTCTGCAACAAATACTATGGAAGATGAAATGAGGGCCAATCGTAGAATTTTTAGATGGGTTTTTACGGTCAATTTTGGTCATAGCTATGGCGGTGGCATGCTACTCCCAATTTGGATGCAGTTCCTTTATTGTTGATTGTGAGATGATGAGAAAATAAAACAGTAAAAATGGATGAGATAGGGACGTGGTAGGTGAATTTGGTTTGATTGGGTTGGTTGGGTGGAATGGGGAAAAAGATGAAGAAATATTTTTTTTTCCCTCTTTCTTTCAAAAAAAGGTAATGAGATATTTTTTCCTCATCATTGGATTGATCAAAATTCGGTTAGAGTTCTTTTTCTTGGTCAACTAACGAAATTTTGGACGAAAATAGTTAAGAGGTCCCTCCCGTTATACATTTTTGAAAGGTTTAATTGTTCTTTATTTTAGCAGTTCTACTCTATTATGTTTTATGGTTGTTGTAATCGTCGATGTCGTTGCAGCTGTAATGGTTGTGTAGTGATTTGGGATGTGTTTAGTGAATGGTGTTTGCAGGTAGTATTTGTGGTGCCGTTGAGGTGATCTTGACATGGTGATGGTGTGGTGGTGATGGTGCCAAGGCGAAGGATGGGGTGAGGTGGAAAGAAGAGTGCTTGTGACCATTAAATCTTTTAATATGTGATCATTAAATGAATTGTGATCAATTATTTGATAATTGTGACCATTAATTTAGTTAATTTGAGATGAAGAAAGAATATGTGACCTAAAAAATGTGATTGTGACTTACAATTTTTTAAGTTGTGACCAATTCATTTGATAATTTGTGACTATTAAATAAATTGTGACTTATAAAGTTTGTGACTTTTTGATTGATTAATAAATTATGACTTATAAAATTATTGATTTGTGATCGATAAATAATTTGATCTATGTCGGAGAAATAATTCGTGACTAATTAATTCATTAATTATGATCAAATTGTATAAAATTGTGACATTAATATATTTAACTAATTATTTAATAAATAAAATTTAATTAATATTTGATTTTTGAAGTTTTAAACCCTGTTTCTTAATTTTGATATGGATCATACTCAATCTCTTACATACGAATTTTTCACTAAAAGTAATGTTATTTAGTATCACTGTATTTAATACCATCGTAGGTGTTAGCACTTTGCACTAGTGACATGTGTATTCCATTAAATGAATCACATAATTTCCCTCTTAGGGGGTGTTTGACACCCATTTTAGTAGAAAAATGTGTTTTTAAATAGTGATTAATGGAAAAATGTGTGGTTAAAAAGTAAGGAGAATTTTTAGGTTTATGTGTAATATTATTTTATTGATAGAATATGTGGTTGAAATGAAGAATGAGAAAAAAAATGAGAATGAGAAAAAAATGGGTGCCAAACGGGGGTTTAATTGAATCTATCGCATATTGACACATAGATTGATGCCCTAACACCATTGGTGCTAAATAATATTATTATTCTTTCGAGTAATGCTATTTATCATTATAATGATGAAATATCGGTAATTGAACGGTCCATCTTACCGATCATAAACATCATTATTCTATGAGGAAATTACAAAAAACCAGTGATTTTAACTTTCAAATTCAAAATTCAGGTCCAATATTTATCTAATCAAAAATCAGGTATAAATTAAATATTTAAATAATATTATAATAATAATTTTTCAAACCCTAATTCATTTTCAATCCATTTTTTTTCTCTCTCCCTCTCTCTCTCTCTCTCCCTCTCCATTTCTCTTGCCGCCCTCTTCCTCACCGCCGCCGCCGCCGCGCCTCCGCCTCCCTCTCTCCTCCCCTCCCTCCCCCCTCCTCGACGACGACGATTTCTTGCCGGAAAGAAGGCAATGAAATCGCTGCCGTGAGCGAAATCGGCTGCCGGAAAGGGGCACGATTTATTGCCGGAAAAGAAGGCAACGAAATCGTTGCTCCCGGCAGCCGATTTCGTGCCCATCAACAATAAATCGGCTGCCGCGCACGATTTGCCGGATGTCTGACAAAGAATCATTGCACATCCGGCAAAAAATTCTGCAGCATTTTGCATTTTATTTTTTTCTTTTTTTTCTTTTTTTTTTTTTTTGGCTATTGAGTGATGTTATTGTTGGTGGATCTATGATTGTTATTGTTGGTGGATCTATGGTGGTGGTGGCGATTTTGTGGCGGGGGCGGCCACGTTGGTGGTTATTGTTGGTGGTGTGATGTGCGTTGGTTGTTATTGTTGGTGGATCTATGGTGGTGGTGGCGATTTTGTGGCGGGGGCGGCCACGTTGGTGGTTATTGTTGGTGGTGTGTGACCAAATATTTAGTTATCTGTGACCAAATATTTAATCTGTGACAAGCGGTGTTGGTGTGGTGTGATGTGATGTGTGACCTCTATTTGGTGTATGTGACCAATTACTTGGTTATGTAACCAAGTATTTGAGGGTATGTGACCAAATATTTGGTAATCTGTGGTGATTACTTAACGTGACCTAAAAATTTAGTAATATGTGACTCAAAAATAATCTGCGACCAAACGAGCTTTTTGAAATATGTGACCGTGTGACCTATAAATTTTGATATGTGACCAACTAAATTTGAAATATGTGACCAAAGAAATAATTGTGACCTACAAAATTTTTGAACTGTGACCGTAAAATAATATGTGACCTATAAGAATTATTATCCGTGACTGAAAAATTATATGTGACTAACTAAATTGTAAATCTATGACCAAAATGTGACCGGTGACTATAATAATACGTGACTCTTTAAAAATCTGTGACCTCGCCGGAATCGGAGCCGGAGAAAAGTGGTGGTCGGAATTATCGTCGGAATAGTCACCGGAGTAGGGGGGTGGTGCATGTGGGGTGGGTTTATTATATTATATTATATTAGAATTAAATAAAAAAAAAAAAAAACCTGATTTTTGAAGTTTCAAACTATAAACCTTATTTTTGAATTGGTGTAAAGAATACACCTTATTTATGAATTTTTCCCTTATTCTATTATTTCCCTCATGTCAGTCATTTGACCCGGCCCGCAGTTCCCTACGGTCCACATCTCTTGATGAAAGATCAACGGTGGGAATTCATTCATTTCATTCTTATACACACCGTCGCGGTATAAACCCTAAATCCATTTTCTCTGTCCTTCATAAACCCTTGTCATCTCTCTAGGGTTTAAGATACAGCCCATCAAAAGGTAAGATTTTCCCTAATGTTACTTGATTGTCACTTTGATATTCAATGTTGTATGTGTTCGGATGTGTTCTTTTTAGTGGGTTTTCAGTGACGGTTTGATTATGATATTGACTGTGCCTATGATTAGTGGTGAGTAGTCTTTTATGTATTTTGAACTTTACAATTTTGTTATGAAATATGTTGTTTCTGTAATAGCTGAAAAAAGAAGAAGATAAAACAAAGTTATTAATATTCTGGTACATATGTGCTTGTTTTTGTGATATTAGTGTGATAAGACAATATATTTGCCTGCAACTGAGAATTTGTGAAGCTTTTAAGAGCGAAAATACGCTATTTAGGCCTTGTTAAATGGAAACTTGAAAATAAGGGTAGATTTTCATATTTGAATTTGCGCAAGTATGGAGGATTGAGCAAGTAATTGACGTGAAATGCAAGTAGATGAGTATGTTTTGCTAAACAATATTCTTTTTCTCAGGAAAAAAAGGAAATCTCTCTTGAGATTTTATATGTTGATAAGATTGAAAAGAAGAAAAAAAAGAATCTCACTTATATGTTCTTCCTGAGTCCGGTTGTTATGTTAATCATGTGCTCATCTTGCTCTATTGCCTAATCTTCATGTTTCTTTTGATGCGTCAGAACTGGAAAATAGTATTTGTCCTTGATTATTCTGAGTCTAAAGTGGGTTGGCAGAGATTCTCTGTATATTGTGTTTCTTAGGCAATGTTAATTACATTTTTAGGTCTGTGCAATGGCCTTCCTTAGAAAAGCTGGTAATATACTAAGCCGGACTGTGAGTAATCACATCAGTCAGGAAATCTCAACATCCCAATCCTCCCTCTTTCAAGCAATAAGATGCATGTCAACCTCGAAAATCTTTATTGGAGGTACAATATTCTGTTCTTAATTCTTATTTTTGAAATTATCATTAAGCAATTTTTTTTGGGTTTTAGACTAGTATTGACATTTCGTGATATTGTGGTTTTTGCAGGACTCTCATTCAGCACAGATGACTCAGGTCTGAGAGAGGCTTTTAGTAAGTATGGAGAAGTTGCTGAAGGTACTTTAAGCATACCCAGATTGTTATTGATGATGGTGTGATAGTTTGATGTAATTTGTGCCATTCATGTCATGGTTATTGAAGAAAATTATTATAAGAACCATTGATCCTTCTATCTTTATATGTTCGTAGTTAACACTTAACATGCCATGTAGTTGCTTGTCTTTTAAATAGATAATTGAATGAAATGTAAGCACTGTATACTTATTGAAAAAGTCAAACCCCTTCTCATAAAGGTTTATTGGTGAAATTTGTAAAAGAATAACTAAAATTTGCTTCTTTATTGGTTCCTAGTCGTAAATAGCAGTTTCTTGAATTTTGATAAATTAATAAAATATACGTTCTGTAAAATCATTCTTTTGCTGAATACCACTTTAACTGAAACTGAAAGGATGCCGAGTGGACTTGAGTGTTTATACAGTCCAATTTATTTATGTTGGAACTTGTATTAGTTGTGTACATTGGTGTTTTCCTTAAACACCGCTAGTGCTTACACGTGTAGGTGTGTATTGTTTTTTGGTGATCATTTTATTTCTTTGAATGGTTGAGTTTAGAGAATTACAATTTTGCAATCACCTCATGCATGTTCTTGACATTGGCACAGCTGCACAGGCATGAAATTATTCTCGTGGCTTTTTTAAAGGAAAGGTAACGATGTTTGTTACAGAAATAGGTTGTTGGACTGAATTACAAATTTATTTGTTGCAGCGGTTACTCTTAGATTTTGATACTTAAAGATGAATGTTTAACAAGTTGGAGTATCTTTAAAATATCTTTCTCTTGTTTACTGGATAATCATTTATATCGAATTGATTATGTGAGCATTTCCTTGTTTTGGGAGTTGAGTAGAATAGCAAGTGGAAAACTTTATTCAAATAATACTGACAAACCTGATATTTCTTGTAGCAAGGGTGATTGTTGACCGTGATACTGGCAGATCTAGAGGATTTGGCTTTGTTACATTTTCTACTGTTGAGGATGCATCTGCTGCCATCCAGGCCTTGGATCAACAGGTATCCTCATCTTGTTACTTCATTTATTTTCTTCAATTTTTCTTTCCAATTGGAAAAGGTTAACTAACCCTATGTTGTATAGTTGACATTCTTGGGGTATGGCTTGATTTTATTTCGTCATACATTTTGACTGATATTTCATTCTGACATTCTTTTAGGATCTTCATGGTCGTAGAGTAAGGGTGGCTTATGCAAATGACAGGACTCCTAGCTATGGGGGTGGCGGTGGCAGCTATGGGAGTGGCGGCTATGGAGGTGGCGGCGGCAGCTATGGGGGTGGCGGCTATGGAGGTGGCGGTGGTGGCTATGGAGGTGGCAGTGGTGGCTATGGAGGGAACTATGGCAGTGGTGGAGGCGGTGGCTATGGTGGGAACTTTGGTAGTGCTGGTGGCGGAGGTGGTGGCTATGGGGGAAACTTTGGCACTGCCACAGGTGGTGGAGATGGCTACACTGGTGGTGGTAGTCTAAATTATGGGGGTGATGGTCAGAATTTTGATGTTGCTAGAGGTGGTGAGGGCCTTGACACCCTTTCCATTGATAATAACATGGGTCCTGCTGGCAGCGGTTTTGTACAAGATGAGGGGGGTCAGTTGAAGTTTGATGCCGAAGAAAGCAAAAACATGGAAGGTGCTGTTGACAGTTATGACAAAGATGAGCCCGTGGAAGGTAACTATAGAGATGACAATGATACCCCTGATAATTTTGCTGATAGAAGGGGATAGTAGGATCGCCCTGTGTAATTGCATCCGACTATTGCCTTTGATATGAGAGATGGATGTTCTACTATTTTTTTTTAGACTATTTTATTTAATGATTGAAGTCCCTCTGAACGGTATGGATACTTAAAACTGCCTTATGGGCAACATAATGCATATTTATTCTGGTGTATGTTGATGTAATCTTCTGTTCGTCATTTACCAACATAAAATCTTCCTTTCACTCCCGCTGGCAAATTCAACAGTTTCCTCAGCTTTACATGATTGCAACTTTGGCTTCAAAGGCGTGGACCCTCCGACGATCATTGCCAAACTTGCGAATATTTTTATTGAATATTCATTGGAATCGTATATCATGTCTGAACATGAGAGCTTTTTCTAAAGGCTAAAAGGGACACTCACGAGTCAACTTGCTTCAGGAAGTTGTGTACAGTTAGATCTCAAATTGGGGCCTAAAGTCTTATATTTCGTCCAGTCTTCCAATGTTCGGATTGAATCAGATATCTATACTTTACTTGTTCGAGGGCTTAGCATATTGCACATTTCTTGTTTTAGATATATCTTTCGAAATCCCAAAAAATTCAGTTTTTGTATTAGTTGCTGCTCCTGCATATTAATGGGAAAGCCTTTTAATTATTTATTACATATAAATCTAAAATCTGTGGATTCATTATCAATCTATCGGATTACCTATTTGTCTATCTATAAAGAGCATTTTCTCTGTCAAAATGGTAGAATGAAACAAGTCAAGGCAAGAAATTCCTCTCAAGTCTATAATCTGCAAATTCTCTTTCTTTTCTTCTTTTATTTTAATGTTGGTACTCATCAGTTGAAAACAATGCTATATGAGCGTTTGAAATTACAGGAGAGCCTTTCCTAGCTCGCTCTACAATTTGCCTTATCAACAGCCTCTCCATCTCTTCTTCACCATCTCCATTCTTATCTGTGCTACATATGATGTCGTCTCTATGATTCGATAACAATGGTGGGCTTCCATTAACAAAGGAATGTCGTGTGTAATGGTTTGAGCCCCCATTACGAACGTGCTGCCCATCCTGAAATATTTCTTGCTCGTTGCTCTCCTCAAGCCCAGATGGCGTGTCCTCTTCATCCGACTTGGCTACCTTTGCAAACTCGTCATAAGCCTCATTGTATGCAGCAAGAGCTTCCCCTGATAAATTTATAATCACAGGCTCGTCTGTAGATGCATCTTCATAAGATCCTTCTCCGTTGTTAGAAAATTCGCTCCAACGAGGTGCATTCTTGGATTCAGCGTATTTCATCTTCCTCTGACTGTTCTGAAGTGCAATCTCGAGCTCCTTGACACGTTCTTCGAGTTGGGATTGAATGACTTCATGTAACCGCAAACTCAGCTCTCTTGGGGAGACCGCATAGTGGACGGAGCAGGGGGTTGAGCAACCAATTTGATCCTGATCAACATCAGGTTTGTCAAACAAGTCGGCTCTCAACTCTCCCTCAACATCATCTGCTATGAAATCTTTGTCAACCTACAATGTCATTCAACCAGAGAAAATAAAACCATGAAACGTCTTATATATACTGTATTTTTCCATCAATAATATGGCATCAAACTGCATCCAACAAAGGTCATATATGGAAAAATGAAATGATGAGATTCAACTTTCGAAGTAAAAGAGAGACTAATTTGTTTGAAGTTATTTTATGCGAGTGGTAATATTGACATAAGCCAGATAACATCACATATAAGCACATGCTTTTCTTCTTTTCATTAAAAATCAGAAAATATCTTTTCCAACATAAGATGGTACAACATGCTCACCTCCGCTAAATTAGATATTTTCTTTTCCAACTTAGATGAACTCATGTTTAATTCCAACCTCTCCAGCTCAGCTTCAAGCTCTGCTTCAATGTTACTCAAAGATAAGTCCTCTGCCTTCTGGTCACCATATTCTTCACGACAATACTCTGTTGAGTCGTCCACTTTCTGTTCAGGGGTAAATGCATCCACTGCCTCTTTGTAGTAAGAGTCGTCGTGCATATCCTGTGATTCATAATTTTCTACAGCGAGCTCTTTCATTGTCAACAAATCTTTCATTTCAAGTTCTTCCTGCAGATCTTGAACAAGGTTCTCAGTCTGCCTTAACAAGGTACTCAGTTTTTCTATTTCCATTTTATGTGCCAAGAAAGATGATATTATGCCAATAGAGAATCCACGATAGAAATTAAGAGCTCCACCAGGTGATCCTAATCAAACACAGAATGTCAGACAAGAGACATTTTAGCAACGCGATATGCAATCAAGTCTAACTTACCAACCTGTTTGAGAACACAATGGCAAAAGCAAAACGTTTCCACAAGAAAAAATTTCAAATGGTTATAGTGGTGGCACAATGTCTTCAATTACAGAAATCAAAAACACATCCAACAAAATAAACAGTCCATTTAACAGCATCCCACACAAAGTGTATATATTATATATATGAGCAAGATTAGTACCTTCAGGAGAATTATTGGTATTTCCATTGACCATTCTACTAGAATTGCTCGATCTTGTAACCTTCTCCTTTCCAGTTTTAGCTTTATTACGGCACTCCATTAATGCAACTTTAGGTAGTCCAGGAATTCCTAGAACAACCTCCCCATCTTGTGAATAAGTCCTTTCGTGCAAGTTATATTTCCCTGTTCCAGTTGGAGAACTAAAGGATTCATAACCAGCTCTGCTGATTATTCTGCTCCCATCAGTAACTACAAAAGGCCGTACAGTTGGTTTGCAAGGTGAATGAGTTGAACTAAAGGTGTATTCTTCAATTCCCGAATGCTCCTTGTATAACTGAGCCATGAGACAACTTTCAAGAGAGGTTAAGGGTTTTATGAATTGTCTGTTAGTTCGTCTAGTTCTAAGTCTACTTCTATTTCTCTCAATGACATAAGAAAAACTCATTTCTCTTGCAGATAGTTGACATGATAAATCACTATGAAGCTCATCAATGTTCTGTCCTCTGCCTTCCCAATCCTCTAGCACATCTTCATTGTTCAAAACCCCCGGTAATAAATTTGATTTGGGAGATGTACTGCAAATCATTAGGTTTTCCAATGCTACCATATTTTCACCTCCAAACCCACTTGTAGAAGCCATTTCTGCTGCTGAAGCCTCTTGAGAAACCTTAGTTTCTTCTCTACAAACATCTTTCACAAGCTTATTTTTCAAAAAGGCACTGCAGAAGGAGCAGCGCTTCTCTTCATCGTTCGATCTATCAGAATCAGCATTAGCAGAAGATAAATCTGACAAATAATTTTTAGCCGGCGAAAGATTCTTCAAATACTGAGCTACATACCCAGCACCAGCTGCTGCAGCAACAATCCAAACATCCATTTTCTAGCCACCTCAAGAGAAAAAAACTAACTCTCTTTCAATTCAGAGCAACATAATCCCCGAAAGAATTTCCATTAATCGGAAAACAAGAAACCCAACCAATAAAACCAACGTCCGGGACAAAATGCAGATGAAAGTGGAGAAATAAAAAGTGATACGTAAGAACAAGAAAGCGCCGAGTTATGTGCTCTTTGTTCCTATATTCTTCAAATAAAAATCCCCAATTGCAGTCAATTTGGACTATCTATATGAAAAAACAACAACTCAGCATTCAAATAAAAAAAAAAAATGAAACCACCTCGCCTCTGATAAAATAATTGTCAACTACACACAATTTTTTTTAACCAATTAAACAGAGACAGAGATTTAGAATGCCTCAAAACAAAAAAGTAGCCTTATTTCAGTATCAAAGTCAGAACCCAAATGAAGACTTTGTCAAATCCTTTGAACTTTCAGATGAACTACAGAAAATATCAAGAAAACCCAATGCACACACATTTACCAGAAATCTCTGCGCTGCAAAATCCATCAACAAAACGACCCATTTCAAAACAAGCTCCAATTTTTGGGTCAGAAATCAAAACCCATCAACAAGAGTGACTCACTTCTTCCACAGGGCCTGTAAGGGAAAGAGTAATTGGAATTGCCTCGACAATAAAATGTTTTCTTTTTAACAAGAAAAAAGGGGTTCACCTTTGTTTGAGTTGGACAGGCAAATCGAGTGAGGCAAAAATAGGGCCAAAGATTCGAAGAAGAAACGATGTAGATTATAGCACAAGGCTCATTTGGGATTGGGATTTTTCTATGGACACCGCAAAATTTTTGTACCGTTTCCTCAATTATCTACTCGAGATTTTTATTTTTTTGCCATTTCAGCTTTGACCTAACTTTGTTTTAGAAATTAAACAAACCAAAAATTAGAGGTGTCAAGACGGACGGCCGACCAGACCCGTGAAAATCGGTCCGGATCGACCTGGGACCGCGGGCGGACTCGTGACCTGAGCGGGCGGTTCACGGGTCAAGAAGGTATGACCCACGGGTTTCGCGGGTTGCACCTTCAAAGGTCGCGGTTAACCCATTGGCCCGTGAAAAAAAAATTAAAAAAATTTTTAAAAGGGGAGGAGAGAGCAGTTGTGATGTACTTAAATTATAAATTATAATAAAAGTAGGTGTCAACCTAATTGGGATGTACTTATGTTATAAATATTTGATAATAGTAATTAAAAATGCATTTAATTGTTATTTGTTTAAGTTAAATTTAATTTTGCAAAGTTATAAATTTGAATTCTATGTAAACATTTCTTGGTATAAATATGAATTTATCATTTTGTTCAATTCTTAGTTTACTTTTAACAAAAAAAATATTTTTTGCTATAAATATGAAAAATTCTATATTTTTATAATTTTATTTATACAATAATAAGGGTCAAATCAGAACAAAGCGCGACCCGTGACCCACATAGGCTAGACTCGGATGGGCAGCGGGCAGGCCAGGGTTGTAGTCCAAAAATTGTGGGCCAACCCGGAACTCGTAGCGGGCGGGCTTTTTTTCACGCGGGCCGTTACCGAACTCATATGTTGGCGGGTCGACCCGGTCCGGACCACCCGGATTGACACCCGCACCAAAAATTGCAATTACTTTTCTCCTTTTGACCTATCAACCTTGACTTAAAGCATGTTTAAAAATTATTTATAATATGTTTAAATTATAAATATATATAGAAATAATGAAAAATGAGTGACTTTAGATTTCAAGAATGCATGAATAAAAAATAGTTTGACTGATTATATATATATATTATGAACAAGCACAAATACCTTTTGTTCATGTTTGAGTCCCATATCTTTAAAAATGAATTTTGTAAGAAATTGCTTTTTTTTTTTTAATGACTAGATTGGGGAATAGTAATTTATATGGATTTTCATTTTTGATGATTCTTATAATTTATTAAAAGTACTTATAGGATTTATGTCTCGCTTTTGACTTGGCCAACTTTTTGTAGACTAATTGGCAAAATATTTTATATATTAGAATTATTTTTTGGACGGTTATAATTCTACTACAATTCAATTATTTCAATAATATATTACATTTCATTTTTTTAATATGTAATAAATACTCAAAATATTTGTCACATATGAATTTCTTATTATTTATTTTCAATTAATTAACATTCACATTAATATAGACTCAATGAATTTTGACTTGATGAATCTTAGTCTACATGAATTTAGAGTTATTCTAGATGAATTTATTTTCATTCATGTATCTTGGAATTTTAATTAATGAATGTTTAAATTCATATATTAGCAATTAATTTTTATGTACCTAATCTATAATATATTAAATATTGCATCAAGTGAGAATCATTTTCTAGACGATTTTAGCCATACTACAATTTAATTATTTCAATTGTACCTTACTTTTTCTTTTTCAATATATATTTAATTGAATATTAATTTTTAAATATACACGCAAATAAATAATTGAATTGTATAAGAACAATCATATTGAGGGCCTGTTTGTTTCAAATTAAAATCAGATTTTAATATAAGTCAAAATCAAACAATTAATATTAATATCTTTCATGGGTCCCATAGCTTTTCAACCACACATTTCAAAAACTTCTATCACAATCTACTAAAAATTTAATTTTAATCCCCACCAAACACCCCTGATTCATAAACATAGAATTTAATTAATTTGAATCAATGAATATAGAAAAAGAATAATGTATATACATTTAAACAAAGGGGTGGTAAGTGAACCAACATGAAATTTAATTAATTTGAATTAATAGATATAGAAAAATAATAATTTATATACATTTAAACAAAGGGAGTGTACATGAACCAATACGAAATTTAATTAATTTGAATAAATGAATATAGAAAAAGAATAATTTATATACATTTAGACAAATATCGTCATATCATAGATTAAATGAATAATATTGAAATTAAATAAGTGTACATAAACTTGAATAATTTATCTACTCATATAATAATTGAATAACTCCCAAATTATATGATCTTTAATAATTTATATACTCATAGAATAATTTATGATAAAATGAATAATCTTGAAAATAAATACGTGTTCATGAATTTGAATAATTTGTTTACTCCTAAAATAATTGAATAGCTCCCAAAACACGTGTACATGAACTTGATGACTTTCCATAAGTAAATGTTAATTAGTATACATGCACATATATGAATAATTGAATTGTAGTATTTCAAGAGTAATTGAACAGCCCCCAAAATATATGAAGTATACTTGCATGAACTTGAAGAATTAATTAAGTGAATTATAGTATGATATATAAAAATTAATGTTAATTATTATCATACACGTAAATAAATAATTGAATTGTATTAAAAGTTCATTTCACGTAAACAATTTTTTAACTATTTTTTATATTCACTGATTTTCAAATATAATTTTTACAGCATTTATAAAACATTTCAAAATAACGTGCAACACACGTTTAGCTGTGACTAGTATAGTATAAAAATGTTGTTCATTTGTAGTATTTCATCATCACAAAAAATTTGAATCATAGAAGTTGAGTTATGATAGTACAATTTTCTTCTTTTAAATTTATATCCTAAATTTTATTTTCTTTAATTCGTTTAAGATTCATCAAATCCTCCCAATAAATTGATATTAAATAGTATTTTTAAAGCACTTATAAAGTATTTTTAAAGTAATATATAATGCATGTTCAACTCTGGGTAGTGTTTATTAAAGTGTGACGTTCCTGTTAAATGCTTATTTCATTTCATTATCTTTAGTTAAATGAAAACGAATGGTTGTTGAGTCTCAAACTAGGAAGTTATACCTAACCAATCATGTTGTGGAAATCTCTATAGGGGACATGACGGCGTACCGGATAGTGTTGTTTGTTGAACTTCTAAGCGAGTGGGGACGTAAGTTTAGATTTATTATTTTATTAGCGATCCCTTTATTATATTTTTTACATCTCAACACAATATCTTCTTTTAACAAGCAGGAAGATGGTAACACATTTTTGACACTTACATACATTACATTTTGATTTTTCCCCCTTTCCGAAAAGATAATGGGTCAAAGTGTCAAAAAATTATCGAAAAATCAACAAGTTCAAGACATCAAATCTCAACTCATGGAGATGTAACAACTTCATCCAAAATAAAATTAGATATTAACATTGATAGAAGTTCGTTAATTTGTTTGACACGTCAAATTAGATAACATATATGATTGAATACACATTACTTCAAGAGTGCCTTATAATTCGTGCATCACTGTCACTCTCTCTCTCCCTCCCCCATTTTTTTTTTCCGTAAAATTTTATTCAAGGCAATATGGGGACCCTATCATTGCAAATGATAAAAGGATGAACAATGCAAGAGTTACATCAATTTTGACAGCCCTCTCATACATTTGGTGGGGTCCACGATTAAAATAATCATGAGCCCCACCCATGAGAGAGGGCTAATTTTGACTGTACATTAAGCATTTTTGTAAAAAGATAGGGTAGATTCCTGAAGTGGCTCCTTCTCGTGAATGTCAACAATGCCCTTTATTCGGCAAAAACTTCTATTTTTAGTTAGTTAATTGATAAACAAGGGCGGCTAGTATGGCAATGAAATGTCCAAAATGCGCCTAAATGTAATTGCGTAGTACAGAGAGCTTGAAAATAGCCACAGGGGTGCATAACACCAATCTATGTGGTAGTGATCCTTGCCCAGTAAAATTAGAATACATTTTTATGCATCGAACCCTGATAATGACCCTACATTCTCATATACAACTTTTTTTTCTCTACAAAATGTGCTTGCAAGTCCGCATTAAATTCCAATCGTAAGGAGTGTTATATATCATCGAGACTTCAACGGGAAAAAAGAAAATAGAATGGTGTGTTCAAACTTCGGAATGGATCATCCTAAATTCTTCAATTTCCGTGTTGAGATAAAGAGTTCAGTGTTAATAATAAACAAGTTGGGTCACTCATTTATGAGTGTTTTCTTAATAACAGTCCACTACTATTGCTAAGTTTGGAGATTGTAAAACAATAAGAGAACTAGCAAAACCGGTAGGGAACCTCGATCATGGCCCGGACTCCAAAGCAAAAGGCCGTAGTAAGGAATTTTCTCAATTAGGCGCTCATAACCGGTACGCCGGAACTTCCAAGCAGGCACTTAGAGTTCGACCTGTTGCACGCTGCACGCATGCACTTGCACAGCAAGTACATAATAAAAATATGACAGCAATTCAATTCACTTATATGGTCCAAATTTAACTGAGGCCAGAAAGAGAGTGGCATTGTGCTTTGATATGCTAAAATTAATTTAAATTGAACTAAAATTCTAGAACTGATACGACTCAGTCAAACTAATGACCATTATAAGTAGATCGAGAAAAAGGTAAATTCAGAGGAGCTTCCTTCCTTCCTCATATACAACACAACACATAAACCCAAGATATATTGTGCACATCAATTTGGAGATTAGTAAATGTGCGATACACTATCAAAACCGAAGCCAAGAAAGCATAGTAAAATTTTTCCTTGGAAAACAAACGAAAAGGTAAACAGGCTTTCATGATAATGTTAAATCACACAAGGTATTCTCCAGAAATGAGGCCAGGCAGGGAGATTGTTAAAAAGATAAATGAAAAAACTCAATACCACGTCCTCAAAAACTGTCAAACCTTTCACAGTATTTTCTTTATTTTCATCATTGTTGGACAAGGGTATACGAGGCTGCACAAGATTTGTTGGATCAGCCCTCCAGTGCTGATGCTCCAGATATAATCTCTATCAGCTCTGTAGTGATAGATGCTTGACGGGTTCTGAAAGAACATAAAAGTAAAGACCAATCAAATTGGAGAACAAGAAGTACACAGGAAAAACGTTTATCATATTTCTATCCCATCCCCCCGATGGATCACAAATCAAATAAGCATCATGAACATGATTTGGGCATCCGAATCATTTGGTCAAGTGTACCTGTTATAAGTAAGAGTGAGGCGATCAAGCATTTCTCCTGCATTTCTGCTGGAGCTGTCCATTGCAGACATTCTGGCTCCTTGCTCACTGCAAGCATTTTCTAGGACGGCATTGAACATAACCTGAAGAAAACATTAAAACTGTCTCAAACTTGACGGAAAGCTATGACGAGAACTAGTTCCCAAGGCGACCTTTCCAATCAATATATAAAATGCAATCAGAAAGGTATATCATACACAGGAAAAAAAGGATGTCGGCTAGATTCTGAAGCTCTGTGGCTTTCATATTAGATGGGATTAAGCACAAGTTAGATCCTAAGTTTTATCTTTCCGACAAATATATAACAATCAATCAGAAAGTTCAAACATACACAGGAAAACTGGAATTCTGTGAGATTCTGCAGTACTTCTGACTTTGTTTCACCTCCTTCAATTTCGTAGGAGTCTAATTCCCCAAGTTTTCCCCCAGATTCAGCTTCTTTCTCAACAACCTATACCAGCATTGCAGCAAATTAGAATCTACAATTTACAGCAGTCACTAAAATGCTTGTTTCAGTAAATTAAGTTGATGTTATCAATGACCTCGGGAGATAACACAGTTGCTGTTGTTGGCAGAAAAGAGACAACGGATTGGAACTTGTTGAAAACAATCCTCAATGCATCATACTCTACATTCTTTAAGATGTCATCTGCAAGCACAGAAACCTGCAATGGCAGCAATAGGACATTAAAAAAAAATGTCAAAAAGATAGTATAAACAGTTGAAATTCCTGCAGCTTAATACGCTGTTTGCTTAGCAATTAAGTTTCTTCAGCAAGCCTTTTTAGTCTGTCAATCAGACTGGACACTAAAATAGAGACCAAACAGAGATTCTATTTCCTATTGCCACCAGAAATTTGGTCCTAATCTTGTAAAGTGAATGCAGACGTCAACAAAGATTATATACATATTACTAATATTATAAAAAAATAATAGGAATTAGGACACCAGCGGGGTCACTAGAGGATCATGTTGTCCCAAAGAGTTATTGTTTAATTATATAGGTTTGATTATTTACAAGGAGGAATTTAAGAGGATGTAATAAATATAAATTGAGGACAAAAATGCTAGTGAGTGTTGATTTCTTTAAAGACACAATTGTCCACAAGATGAACATAATAGAAATTAAGATGCTAAGATGGATGGGTGGACATTATAGAATGGATAAGCGAAGAAATGAGAACATATGCCAACAAGTGGATGTAACACTGACCAAGGGTATTATAAGGGCTATGTATTTTGTAGACTTTAAGGAAACTCCTGATAATAAGAGTGATGTGATCTCGTCGAACAGGTTAGAAGAGTGAGTGAGTGGAAGACTAACACTAACACGGTCTCTGTGGTTGCGAACAATGTAGTTGTATTGGAACTTCCAGTAAATGTAGTAATGAACGAGAATTCACTAATAAAAAGATTCATGTAGCCTCAATTTTATTAACAATAAGGCTTATTTTGTTATTGGAATGCACAATGCCACAAGTGCGGCTGCAAATGAATACAACAGTGTAATCAGCTTGTTTTGGTTGGCCAATATGCTTATTTAGGTTCGTTCCTCAAACCAAATTTATCGACATTATCTCTTGTTTCAAACAAAAATGAGCACAAATACCCACATTTGGCTAATCATTCTTTGTACTCAACCTTCGTGATCCAGAGGATAGCAGATTGTCTAAGACCATGTTTGGCATTTATTATAAGCTTTGGGACTCACAAACAGTGTGGACCAAAATAAGCACAACTGTGAGGCCCACAGCTTATAAGCAAAATAAGTCCAACATGGCCTAAATTCATTTACCTCCAAACAATATCATATTCTAAAACAAATGCAAACAAGTAAATTAGACTGAGGAAAAAAATTCTATAGCATGTCAAGGTGTACCAATGACTTTTGTCTAAAAGCAATACTCAATGACGTATTCAGGTTTCCATTTTAATCAAGATCAAACATCGTAAGCTAATCAAGTATGAGCTTTGCGAACGTCAAGTCTGGCTGACTTCAGCTATTCTCCAACTATTCAACCTAACAATAACTAAGCCTCTTACTAGAAGTTGGAAAGATAAGGACTTTGAGCATTCTACAAAAATTGTAGCAGCATTTTCCACAATATAATCAGGGTGGAAATGGGACAGGGATTGGGGTGGGGGGAGTCTGGTATTCATCAAGCAAATCTGTTCAGAAGACAACCTGAGTATAGTTTAGAGGATTCTTCTGCAACTCAGTTATAATTAACTCAATGTCTTTCTTGGAGTCTCGCACAAGTTGGACCTTGGCCTTCTCTCCCAAAATGACATATTTACTTTCCTGGTCGGGACCTGTGAAGAGAACAAATAAAATTTATGAAAGCAATGATCAAATATGAAAAAAAAAAGCTCAGTGCAATGGCAAACTTATAACGTACCTGAATTTAACTTACGAATACCCCTGCTTATCTTCACTGAAGTAGAATTAATACCACCACAAAGACCTTTATCTGAAGAAATTGTAACAATGACATTCTTCTTGACATCAACACCTAATGCATTAGAACGCAAGGAAAGGTAAGTCTCAGAAGAGAGAAGAGAAAATTTAATTGTTGAAGATGAAAATGATGTTACATTTATGTTAATTCAATAAGATCTATGAAGTAACAAAAAAGTCAGCATTCTTTTGAAAAGCTATACACACTCTAAAAGAATACCCAAGAGGCATCAAAGGCAACTGAACAAGATTTCAACTAAATCTCGATGATCTTCATGAGAAGGTTAAGGCCACCAAATAAAATAGCCCTAATCATCCACCTTATCCAGTAATGATTCATTATCTTAGATTTCCCTGCAGAGTTTGTCTTTGTATTTTATTATATACCTCGTTAATTTTCACACGAAAAAATACGCCATTTGAAGATATCTGTTAGCTTAAACACAAATCCATAAAAGAATAACAAGTTCTGTAAATGAAACACATTCTCCCGGTTTTTTTCTTCTCTCTTTTTATATAATTCCATTTCATTAAAAACTCCATGTGCTCCAAAATCCATTATATTTCACTAATACAAGGGTAAAAAACAAAAGAAAACAAAAGGCATACAGTACAGGTCCCAAAGTGAAGTCACCTCGTAAGAGCTAGAACATCTGATCTTTGCGATGGTCTAAATATTTATTTTTTAACTACACCTAAGGTACAAGGGCTGAAAATTGAATTTCAATAGGAAACAAAAAGCTAGTTTCAGAAAACAAAGAAAAAGCTACTACAATGTTTAACGTGGTCAGGGTATGCTTACAGTAGGGACAACAAAAAAAATACAAGGATTTTTGGTGTTGAAAGTGAATAATTAAAAATTATACAAGGAGAGTAAAGTATGCTAAGAGCTTGTGGAAGTAGGGGGCATAAAATAATAAAACCTCAGTAGGACTGAAACATAATCAGAATTTATTAATGAACTTACTTGGAGTGTCACCGAGAAGAGCAGTGAATGGCTGCCATAACCCACGGGAGTTTTCAGCTTTAGTTTGAATTGCTCGAAGCTTTGAGGCTGCAACCATCTTCATTGCCTTAGTTATTTTCTGAATGTTCCTAACACTCTTCATACGGTTGCGGACTGCAGATATGTATCATGACCATAAACATTAATCCTCACTTAATGATTTGAGGAGCAGTAATTGTGTAAAACTAAACAAGATTATAAATACAAGGAATATAACCAACTTGGCACCTATAGATTCAATAATGCTGCTTACCGATTTGAGTTGAAATAGAACGAACTCCCAATAAAGCTTGCTCCCTATTGACACATGTTAATTTACTTAGAAACAATGAAATTAAAGCACAATGATATATGAAAACTAAGATGACATACAAACTTGCAGAAGCAAAAGAGGTACTGGACAGGAAAAATAAATAACCAAACCACTACACATGAAAATTCATTGATTTGTGAGGCACGTGTTGGGGATGATTGCCTATGATAATGAAAGATAGCAAAACTTGGACACGAAGATTTCACTTAAGAAATAATGTGGCTTTACTATAAAATGGAAATAGAGGATTCCAAGATGAATTTCAAAGAGGAGTTACAAAGTATCACGAACTCTCACTTTCTCTCAATAACTAGCTCTATCTTTCTCAAATTTAGTGCTCAAATATTTCAGCATACACTTATTGAACACACACTATGAATGAAACACATCCGAGCCTATTCTTAAGCCACCAAGAGATGCTACTTGAGATGGTCCCCATACGTCTGTATGCACCAACACCAACCGTTCTGACTTGCGTATTCTTTGAACTTTTTGTGAAACTAACCCTTTTTTGCTTTCCAAAGATGCAATCTTCACAGAAATCCTAGAGACTTCAAACCTGATAGTTTCCCTTGTGACATCAGAACCTTCATCCCTTTCTCGCTCATTATCTTCTGATGATGTAATGGCAATGGAACCATAAGTACCAAACGTGACATAGGGAGTGCCTTCCTTTTTGCCATGAGCCACCACCACACCTCCTCTGGTCATTATTCAAGTGTCACCAACAATTGTGGTTGCAATACCAAAGTCAATGAGTTGACTCACAAAAATTAGATTCTTATGCAAATATAGCACGTCTGACATCCTTGATTCTTAGGACTGTTCCATTAGGTTGATTTATCTGAACATCTCTTTTTCCAACTGTTACAAATCTCATCGTTTCCAAGATACACCTCGCCGAGATTGCCTTATACTTAGTTATGGAGCAGATCCTTGTGCGAAGTGGCATGAAATGACGCACCTAAATCAATTATCCATGATTCTTCGTAAGCATCCACTGCTAGCAACAATGCACCAGAATTTTCAGCATATGAAACATTAATAAAGTTTGTCTCCTTGGTTGTTGTCTTGCTTCTATGGTGCTCTGCAATCTTGCTTCGTGTGATCAAATTTTTCACGATTCCAGTACTTGCCTTTGAACGTTGGTCGAGATTGTGACCGACCGTTTCTTGACCGACTTGTGGTTTGCCTATTGTTGCCACCTCTATTTGTCTTTCTACCTCTGTTGTTAGTTGCCAACACCGAACCCAAGGATTCTCCACCATCTTTTCTGCTAGTATCTTCACTAAGAACCAAATCTACAACACGATTTGGTTTGAACTTTGCCGAACCCGTGAAATTGCTCATTGCCACAACTAAAGGATTCCAACTCAAGGGAAGACTTATAACAATGCCAATGCTTTGACCTCGTCATCAAATGAGATATCAACCAATTCCAACTAACTCGTAAGTATTGAAATTGTTGATGCAACTCCTCCCTCGGACATCTTCAAGTTGAACAGCTTCTTGATATGTTGAACTTTATTTGTTGCAGAGAGCTTCTGTTGGATATTAAGTGTAAAAGAATAGAGAAATCAACATAGGTATTTAACATTGTTCGACAATGTGCCTACATCCACAAGAAGCGAAACAGAGATTTTATTCAGTATGAATAATAGGGTTACATCATTAGCATTTATATTAACCCAAGCCCAAGCCCATACAAGACTTTAGGGCCCATATAAGAAAATACACGTACTGATATCGGCCATTTTGATCCAGTAAACTTGTGTTCCATTCAAGCCTATTTATAAATATTGTAAAGCGGTCTGTATAGCTGTGTATTGCAGGCCACTTAACAAAATACAGCTCGCATTCCTCCTTTTAAAAAGATGAGAAGTCCAACATGACTTTGACCATCCAATAAGCTTTCTCTTCTTGCTTGTTTGGTAGCATTACTTATTTGACCGGTCATTGAATTTTACTTCTTACAGATTATTGCCCAGGATAATGAAAGAGAGCAAAACTTGGACACAAATATTTCACTCCAAAAATACTGCAGCTTTACTATAAAGTAAGAACATAGGATTACAAGATGAATTTCAAAGAAGAGTTACAAAGTATCTCACTCTCTCTCTTTCTTTCAATAAAAAGCTCTATCTTTCTCAAATCCTCAATGTTCAAATATTTCAGCACACAGTCATAGAAAACACACTATGAATGAAACACATCAAAGCCTATTTATAGATGTCGTGAGGTGGCCTGTATAGCTGTGCATTGTTGGCCACTCAACAACATATAATGCGCATTCGTCCTTTTAAAAAGATGAAAAGTCAAACATGACTTTGACCATCCAATAGTCTCTCTTCTTGCTTAGTAGCATTACCTGTTTGATCAGTCATTGAATTTTCTTCTTATCCTCTAAGAAGTAAAATTAAACTGTCTCCACATCTATCAATTGTCGACCTTATCCTCTAAGAAGTAAAATTAAACTGTCTCCACATCTATCAATTGTCGACCTTATCCTCTAAGAAGTAAAATTAAACTTTGTCTCCACCTCAATCAATCTCTCACTTGGAGACAAATATCAAGCCCCAGTTGAAATGACCCAATTTTTTTTACCTTTGAAATCATTATACATATACCGTAAATGAATACTTTCATAAACAAAAGAAAAACATAATATTTTCTTAAAATGTGATGATTTAAAATTAGTTTTACGAAAAATACAATAAACATTATTAAAATCCTTAACTATATAATTTATTCTTCATTTTTCACCCATGCAAACACAATCCACCTCCGATCGCCTCTAACCTGCCTTTTTAATTGCCCATAAAATATTTAACATATACACATGAGACAAATATCAGTAAATGAGTAATAACGAATTGCATATCATATTTAAATACGGAAAATCATAATATACAGAATCCGAACTTAGTGGCTATAATTCCCGTGCGTAGCGCTACTAAAATTTGGTCTTTTGAACTTACACATATATGACCCATATCATAATCATAACTTGGATTTCCGTATCATCATATTCATAACATAAATTTCCGTAATTCAGATATTGAAAGAACACGTACTACTACATTCAGAGTTGTATGGAAGAAGATAAAAGGTAAATCGAGGAAATTGTCTTGTTAGACTTTCACTTTAAAATTCCTTGGACACCGTGCGTGCTAAATTTTGTAACGTGAAAATGTGTATGTGGAAGATAAGTTAAAAGAAAGAGAGATGTAAAGTACAAGATAAGTTGTGTGCGAATGTAAGTGATGTGGGGGTATAAATAGGGGTCTCTAAGGTTTGACCCCATTACTTATTTTTGGCACCAACATTCATTCCCTTGTTAATGTCGCATGTTTTTCCATATAGAGTGTAATCAATCACTCAACTAATTACCCAATTAACTATATTAATAAATATATAATTGCTACTAATAAGGTATTGCCATATATTAAACATTTGATTTAAATTTACCTATATATATAGACACACACTCTATATAGCTATGTATATATATGTATATAAGAATTAAATCCTCATAATTTATGCCAAGTTACCTAATTCACATTTAATCAAAGTAGAAATTAAGTTACTTTCCATAATCTAAATACGACAATCCCATAATCTCTTTCTTATCTAAGCATGGCAATTCCATGATAATTTCTTACCAAAATTTGAAATTCAAAAAGCGCACATTAGGTCCTTCAACTATGTAAAGTTATCAATTTGGTCATTTAGCTTTCGTCAAAGGCTATACAAAAACTTTCGAGATATTATAGTAATGACTCAGCCTTCATCCTCAAGTACGAACTGACATTGAACAAGACTTCAGTTTCTCAATAGTAACTACCTTTGTTAACATATATAGAGGATTTTCTATAGCGTAGATCTTCTTCAAATGATTTTACCATCTTCTAAGAATGAACAAACAAAATGGTATTTAATATCAATATGTTTCGTTCTTAGAGTGCAACGCATAACTCTTTCCAAAATGTATAGCACTTTGACGATCACTATACAACTTATAATGATCAAGATTCTTGCCCAATTCACTTCAGAAATTTGGAAACCATACCATTTCCTTGCAAGCTTCTATCATTGCAACATACTCTACTTCTGTGGTAGAAAAGGTTATAATCTTTTGTAACTGAGAGACCTAGATAATTGCAACACATTCAAGAGTAAACACATAGTCAATTGTACTCTTTCTACTATCAATTTCTCCAGCAAAATCAAAATCAACACATCCATATAAGCTTATCTTTGAGTCACCATCCGAGTACCCTTAAGATATCGCAATATCCACTTGCTAGCTTCCCAATGTTCCTTACTATGATTATTCACGAATCTACTAACAATCCTAGAACGTGCTAGAAGTATGAGGATTAATTCTGGTTTACCAAAGCAGTTTTGGGCAAATGCAGTAAGCACAACTACTTATCTAATCAATAGAGGTCCTTCAGCTCCCTTGAATTATGGAATCCCAGAGGAGGCTTGGACCGGAAAAAAGGTGAACTTATCCTATGTAAGAATATTTAGTTGCATCTCTTATGTTCACATTGAGCCTAAGAATGGGAATAAGCTTGATCCTAAGTCTCGTAGATTCATCTTTATTGATTATGGCCCCGATAATTATGGTTATCGATTTTGAGATTATGAAAATCGAAAAATAATTAGGAGCATTGATGTTATGTTCAATGAGTATCATGTACAAGGATAGACTTGATAATAAGACAAACGAACCTGAGACAGTGGAGTTTGAGGAGATCTCTAGAAGAGATGTGTTAAAACCCCAAGATATGAATGTCCAGTTGACACCACCTATAGAGATGCTAACCCAAATTCCAGTGAGGAGGTCTGCAAGAACTATTAGCCCTGTTCAATTTCAGTTGCTCTTTGTACTTGAGGATGAAGGCAGAGTCACTGCGACTTGGTATTTGTCTCCAAGTGGGAGATTGATAGAGGTGAAGACATTTTAATTTTACTTCTTAGAGAATAAGGTCGACAGTTCATAGAGAAGGAGATAAAGTTTAATTTTACTTCTTAGAGGATAAGAAAAAAATTCAATGGCTAGTCAAACAAGTAATGCTATTAAACAAGCAAGAAGAGAAAGCCTATTGAATGGTGAAAATCATGTTTGACTTTTCATCTTTCGAAAATGAGAAATGCGCGATGTATTTTGTTAAGTGACAAGCAATACACAACTATACAAACCGCCTTACAACAATTATAAATAAGCTTGGATGTGTTTCATTCATAGTGTATGTTCTATGAGTTGTGCTGAAATATTTGAGCACTAAGTGAGGATTTGAGAAATATAGAGTTTGTTATTGAGAAAAAGAGATAGAGTTTGAGATACTTTGTAACTCCTATTTGAAATTCATCTTGTAGTTCTCTCCTATTTTATAGTAAAGCCGCATTATTTCTTAAGCGAAATCTTTGTGCCCAAGTTTTGCCATCTTTCATTATTCTTGGCAATCATCTCGCAACATGTACACTTGTACCGCAACAAGTATGTGCATGTGTAGCCAATTTTATTTCCACGTAATATTCTTGTATAACATGGACTTAGAATTTTGAGAAGCTCCCTACATGTACATAGTAATACTTCTTTTCGATCATGTTAACACCCAACAAAAAAGCCATTACCATAAGGCATAGACCAGCATAAAAATATAAACATACATTCTAGAAGATTCAATTTCTCTATGTAATTAACTTGAAAATCATAGTTCGGTGAGAGAGAAACGATTAACAGCAATAATGGCAGTCAGCTCACTACAGTACCAAAAAAAAAAAACACTAAGCTTTGTTTCATAAATGTAGGTCGGGTACATAAACCTTTTTCGACACTTTGTTCATTCATTGCTAGATCTACTAGACAAACTCATTGCAGTTCAAAATCAACTTTGTCGCAAATGTTCACACATGGAAGTGCTACTCTATGTGATCAATGTTCAAAAAGGCTAAATTGGGTAATAAGGCTTTCACCTATATTAGGTGAGAGACGTAAGCTTCAAGAAGAATTAATAAAATAATTCACAAGAATATAAAAATACAAAAATATGCACACAATAAACTATCTTAAAAAAAGATCTATGATAAAACAAAAGAATAAAATTAAAAGTTTAACTTGCCGATAAACATAAAAAACCCAATACAATAACAAATAATAAATTTTCAAATTACTAGTCTCCATCACTACTACAAGGATATTAAGGGCCTACCTGGGAGTTTTGGTGTTGCGGTTATGGACTTTTTTAAAGAGCCGATTTTGAGTGTGTATGAATGGATCGATTTTGAATGGTTTTAGTAGCGATTTTTAAAACAGTTCAACTTATGCTTGGGAGTTTATTATTGACCGATTCTAAAAGTCTTTTAAAAGAATAAAATTATATGTCCCTTAAGAGAAATTTTCAATTTATACTTTCTAATATGATATTTATTTTACTTATAGGTGATGTTTTACATATAAGTTAATATTTAACTTTTTTACGTTAAATATTTACTTAAAATTTTAAGTTAGTATTTTTTACTTATAAGTAAATTTTCCAATTATAAGTTACTTTTAAACAATTTTTACACATAAGTGAATTTTTACTTATAATTAATTTTTATATTATTAGTAGTGTTTTTTACCTCATAAACAATTTTTTATACAAAAGTTATTTTACTTATAAGTAAATTTTTAATTATATAGTAATTTGATTATACATAATTTTTTACATTAATGTATTTTTATTTACAAGTTAGTTTTGAATAAAATATGTTGATTGTAAATAATTATTTTATAAAGGGTAAAATTAGAAGATAATATGAGAAACGGTAAAAAACCATCGATTTGGTGGGTTGAGAGAAACGGTCAAAATTACACTACACCGATTTTGCGTGGTTTTTAAACCATCCAAAATATTCCATTCCCCTGTCATCATCATTACTATAAGTTTCTTCTCATTCTTTATAATCATCCTCCATCTGCAATGACGTCTTCTCCTTCCCCTTCCGTGTAAAGGCAAAAAAATAGAAAATGAAAAAATTTGTAGAACATTCCAGGTTATAAAATGGTCGGTAACTATCCAAAAAAGGCAAGACAAATGTGCGTACACAATAGTCGCCATGAGACTTAGTTTTGAGGCGTAAGCCTCACTAAGTCGAGGCTTAAGCCTCACAAATGGCATCTAAGGCACAAGTTTTGAGGCGTCTAATAAAAGCTTCAAGTGAAGCAAGAATTGAGACGTAAGCCTTAGAAGGTTTTTGTAAACAATTTATGTGATTTTTTGTCTAAGCGGAGTAATCAAACTGGTAACCATTCATAAGCATATACCATTCCAAATCTTTTTGGTGTTTCCATGTCGTCGTTGAAAAGAAATAGAGCCAATCTTTTTTGAGATCATTTTACTTGAATAAACAAGATCAAGACAGAGCCACCGAAGACAAAGTTGAATCCAGAATCAAAAGGGGAACAACCACACCTTGAAGTATGGATAATACATCTAACAAGCCAACTAAACCATATCCCAAAAAGTTGAACATCTTTTCTGGGCTAAAATAATAATGCAAACGATTACATTTGGTGCATGGGAGATATTTTACCCAAAAAAAATGAAAAAAAATAGTCAAAAAAATGACATCACCGATTCACCAGTTAAACTACATTTTCCCTCGCCCACCGCAACCACAAATATTATCGAAATTGAAGAAGATCTCTGAACTACATGCTCATATAACCTCTTGTAAATTTAAAAGAAAAATAGAGATGTCCATTCAATTAACTTGACCAAGAAAATATAATGCATATAGAAAGCCAGGTGACTAAGGTGACAATAGTTCAAATGAATCATTGTCCTTTGAAGACTGTAAGAGCTATCAGCTTCCAAGTAATCCTAATTTCAATCTATATAATTTACATTCACAAGAGGCTAATGTCTCAATTATAGCACGCTACACTATCAAAATATTTATACTAACTGGTCGTTGAATGTTGGGGTAGAAAATATAGATACTGTATCTATAATCCGAAAGGCTCAGCAATGAAACGATGTACATTTTATACAGATAATGGCGTGTTATGCTTTGGAATCATCAATTTTCCATTTAACGCACATAAAAAAGACATTTTCCATACCAAATGAAGCACGGAATCGAAACATAAATACAGAGAGCTATAAAGCGAGATCGAATCGTACTCAGCAGGGGCGAAAGAGGAACGGAAGGGTTTGATAGGGTTGTTGGAGATGAGAGGGGCGGCGAAACGCCTTCCTTCGCGTCTCAAAGCAGCCATAGCCATAGTTGTACTCACAATTCTATTTGATCCGATTGATCTTTGCTGATTTTGTAGGATCTTTCTTCACAGAGCCAGAAATGCTAGCTTATAAATTTTGGAGTTTTATTTTTACTGTTAAGAGGAGTTAAAAAATTTGACACCACTGCGCAAAAATAGTAAAGTGTAATTTTGATAAGTTCTCGTATCATTAAATCGATGATTTTTGACCATTTATAAAATTCTATTCTAAATTTACTCCTTGTAAAATAATCATTTCCAACAAATATATTTTATTTAATATTAATTTATATATATAAATATACTAATTAAAAAGATATTTTATAAGCAAAAGAATTATATTATAATTAAAAAAACAACATATAAAATATCAAAAAGTTACTTATAAGAAAAAAAATTTGCTTATGTATAAAAATTATTTAAAAGTGCAAAATTAACTTATAATTATAAAGTTTATATATATTCTAAGAAATACTAACATAAAATTTTAAGTAAATATTTAACTTTATTTAATTTTTTAAGTTAAATATTAACTTATATGTAAAAAAAATTACATATAAGTAAAATTTCACTTATAGGTCAAAAAATTCGTACAAGAAACCATAAACTCAAAATTTCACCGAGGGACATATATTTAATTTTACTTTTTTATAACTTTCAGAATCGATAGATAATAAATTTTCAAGTATGGGTTGGACTGTTTTAAAAATCGCGACTAGAACCGGTCATAACTTGTCAACCCATAAATATTAAATGTTCAAAATCAATACTTTGAAAAACACTCATAATCGGTACGTCGGAACTCCCAAGCAAGCCCTTAGGTTTTTCAAATTGTTTAGTTCTAACGAGATAGATCGTAGATGTCAAAAGAAATGGCGTCGCCCGTTCATACGACGTCGTTTCATTGTATGACATATACAAGCTAAAAATGGGAATAGTTCATGAACGGTCCCCCAACTCTCATATTTATTTTACCTTTAGTCACCAAACTTTTAAATGTTAAAAACTAGTCACTCTACTCATACTCATGTTTCTAAATTCACCAAGTTACTTAACATCACCAAAAACTAAAGCGATGCCTACATTGAATGGCACAACAACTTACTCAATTTGTACTTGCAGAATTGCAGCCATGGTCCCAAACTTTTTTTTTCTCGTAGACTTTACCCAAGTTTTTATTTTGTGCCAACCATAATCCTAAACTTTTGAACTATTCGCACCAGAAAGAAAAATGGATGGTGAGTAATGGGCGGAGAGAAATCACGAAGAACCTTTGGACAGTGGGGTAGGAGCTTCGACAAAGGTGCAAATTTTTTCATTTTGTTTTTGAAGGGGCAAGGCGGAATGGGGTGGGGGCGTATATTGTTTTTGATTGGTTGGGGGTAGGTTTAGATAATTTCCAAAAAAAAAAACTATATAGTGCTAGTTTGGTATTAATTATAAGCATTTATAAATAGTGGATCTATGAGTAATGTAGATACAAAATATTCAAATAAAATTGATGTTTGATCAAATTATAAGTTTGAAAAAACACTCTCAAACATTCTCGTAAAACTATTAAAAAAAATTTGTGTTGGTAGGTCCGATGTTGGCCTACCTAGAAATTGGGTTGTGTTAGATTTCAATAATTTTAGGTACGTTGGATAGGTTCGAAACACTCAAATAAAGGTATGTCATGGCTTAGTCTTCTCAAATTTGGGTCATGTTACACAGTTTGGTTATTTAAAAATTGTTTGAGCTACATTTTTTTAAAAACTCATTTTCAACTATACATTTTCCAATAAAATAATTTTACATGTAAATCGAAATTTTTTCTTACTTTTTAATAACACATTTTCCAAAAAATTACTAGTCAAAAATATTTTTTCCCCCCCAAAATGGGACTTAAACAAGGGCTTAATGTTTATATCCTGTTTCACAATTGTCTGATTAAATGCTTATTCTTTTCTTCTTTATTATAATGTGTGGCAATAACCTTAAAACGAAAGACTGAACGTGCTCCATTTTAATTTAGTACATTTTTCTCTTTCTTCATTTTCATCCACACATTTTTCAATAAATTAATATTACAAGTAACTATAAAAAAATTTCTTACTTTATAACCACACATTCTCCAAAAAAATTATTATTCCAAAATATATTTTTACCAAAATCACATTAAAATGGAGCCCAAACAGGTTAAATTGAAAAAAGAATTGAGAAAAGGATGCTTAGTTCTATTAAAGTTTAAATACCATGAGTAGTACAGATTAAGGTTAATACCCTAAATAGTCACTAAATTTTGCTAAAAGTTCACAAGAAACCACCGAACTTCAAAACTTCTCTAATTAGTCACTGAATTTTGCAAAAAGTTCTTAGGAGTTACTGACATTTTCCAAAACTACCCTAATTAGTCACTCAACTTTACAAAAAATTCCTAGGGGTCACTAAATCATTGATGTATGGCACAATTTTCAAAATTCGGTGACCTCCTAGGAAGTTTTAGCAAAGTTCAGTGACTATTTAGGGTAGTTTTGAAATTCAGTGACCTTCTTGGAACTTTTTGCAAAGTTCAGTGATTAATTAGGAAAGTTTTGAAGTTCGTTGACCTCTTGGGAACTTTTGACAAAGTTCGGTGACTATTTAGGGTATTAACTCGTACAGTTTATATCACTGGATCATTTCAATATGATTGTTTACTTAAGTTTTTAATTAAACCCCTATTTGGTCCCATCTTTTAAAACTCGTTTTTCATCAACTTCATTTTCAACAATATATTCTTTCAATAAAATAATTTTACACATGAACTTATAACTTTTTTCTACTTTTTGACTACACGTTTAAAAAAAAAAAAAAAATCAATTTTCACGAAGTCTAGTTTGGTACAAATTCTTTAAAAATAATTTTCAATCATACATTCTCAAAAAAAAAAAAAAAGAAGCCACTTTCCACAAAATTTATTCTAAAAAAACCTACTTAATACACATCCAAAATTTATGCTAAAAAATCTCTATTAAACAATGACTAAGCAACAAATGTAACACGGCCATTTATTTAGTATTTGAGCAAAGTTGTCAAAATTTATTCAAATCCCTTCTGCGTTTCAGGCACATTTTGAAGACACCATAGATTTCATAAAATTGCATCCGTATCAATTCGTGAAAAACAAGCTCCAACCGCATTCTCATTGTTGAAGGCTGGGACTATTTTTGGTTAAGTTTAAATTCACTCGATCGAGTAGACGTTGGACCATTCGACAATATCATTTACACTATGTTGAATACTTGAAAGGCATAGATGTTTTCTGCGCGATGAGGATGGTTTTGGTTATGATTCTAGGAGGATTAAATGCATTGTAGGTCACTCAACTTTTAGAAGAGCTATATCGGGATCACTCTTCTTTAATTTGATGCAATTAGGTCACCAAACTTTCATTTTCTTGCAAATCTGTTCACTCATACTTAGTTTGATATAATCTGGTAATCCAACTTTGAATTTTTCTTGCAAATAAGTTTAACTAACACAATATGTTGATCTGGATATTAAATTAATTGATAAATAACACGTAAAAATGTGCTTTTTGCTCATGCCTTTTAATTAAAAAGCATAATTTATAGAAGATTGATGTCTACTGTTGTGTGAGGTGAACGTCAACCATCCATTAATTTTTAACGTCCATGTCAACATGTTACATAATTTAAGCTGACGAGTAGAGGACATAATGACCAAATTTGTAAGGAAGTCGAAATTTGGTAACTTGATTGTATCAAATTGAAGACGATGATCAGATTTACAAACAAATTGAAGTTAAGTGATCTAATTGCATCAAATTGAATATGAGTGACCTGAACGCAACTCCGCTCCCAGTAAAGTGACAAATAACTCCAAGGTTGTTAGGGCGGTCGAGATTAGCAAGTTTGATAGGTGAGTACTTGTTTTAGGCGAGAAAGGTTTACAGTTTGAATCAAATTCACGTGAGTGGTGCCTTGCAAATGGTTGTTCAAAATTGTACCAACTTTTGTTCTGGTAAATCAATCATAGCATTTGGTCTTAGCATCACAGAGCTCTACGAGGTTACAAAAACGGATCTTAGCGGTGAAAATATTGAGCATATCTTCAGTCGAGGCAATAGGATTGTGTCCGACTGTTCTCGTACCTCGAAAGATGAATATAAACGAGATATGAGTGACGAAAAAAAGATGAAGTCTTGGACTAATTTGCTGTCCTTCGTTCCACCAGTTCACAAGTCTTACACGGCTTTGTGCCTGCTAAAAAGTGGTAATAAGGTTGTGTCCGATTATGACGGTTGATTCTTATATAGTATGATAATCTAGATTCTCTAGGTTTAGTGATTTATCTTGTTTTCGAAAAGTCAAAAAAAGTTGTAGCATATAATAATAACTTCCTCGTATTTTGATAGGAAATAGACATATACCACTATAGTCTACGTAATCATTTGAGAATGTTCATTGTTTTTTATTCCTTTTTGCTTGTTTGCAATCTTAATAGAGATTTACAAACTAATACAGTACTAATTCCACCCCAGGGAGATCGTTAGAAGAATTAGGTACATATATTTCTGTTGTAAAACAACCAAAATATCAAAATTGCTCCGATACCAATTGTTGTGAAACAAACCACCGGATTGAGATATTAAAGTTATATGACAAATAATAAAAAAATATTTGATCAAATAAAAAAATAAAAAAGACAAGAATATGACAGATGAATTAAGAGATTTTACTGACTCAAGAATAATAAAGAAGAGAAATAATTACAATGAATCCTATAATTCTAGTAATCTATTTTCTCACCTTATAAAATTGTATAAAAGAGTCTAATATTTATAGGGAATAAATATGGGATGTCCAAACTCAACTAGTAGAATTGTTGATAAAGTAGGATACCATAAAATTGAGTCCAAAATAAATTTCAACTCCCAATGGGCTTCCAAAATAGAACTTCAACATGACAGATGACTCCAATAATATTCCAAATTTGAATTCTTCATAACGTCCACTTAATTAGAATTTTTTAATTACTTCAACAAAGAATTCGGGTCATACCCAAATTCTAACCATCTCCACCTTGACACGAATTCCACCAAAGAATGAATTGGCTTTTCAACAATAAAAAAAAAATAATTAATTTCTCCAACCAAACACAAAATATTCCACATCTTCCAATGAATCCAAACACTACTCTGCAGAATTACCCCAGATTCCAAAAAATCGTAATGATTTTATAATTACCAAAATGAGCTGTAACAAGCCCCAAAGCAGAATCAATACCAAATGCTTTTACAGAAGACTACTCACTAGATTGTACACCTTCTACTCCACTTAAAGCATGCTCAACAAAATTAGCATCCACATACCATTTTTCATTGAGTCCGTCACTAACAATTGAATACAATGGCACCACAGGTGATAGTGACAAAGCGGCATTATCCATATCTCCTGAACTCCACTGAACTGAATTCTTCAAATTCGATAATTTATGAGCTCCTAAATGTATTGTACCAAACTGAATGTCCACCACGGTGCTGAAATTGTGCTGATTGACTCTTCTAAATTTTGCACGACCCTACAAGATGTATAATCGAGACATTTTCTGTTTCCTCCAATACAATTTTGGCACCCTTACAAACCTTCAAAATTCCACCTCCACCAAAGAACTCATAGCCTTTTAAATCAAGGATAGACAACGAGATGAGATTTTTCTTCAAATCTGGAACATGTCGAACCTGGCCAAATATTCTAATTGTCCCATTTAAAAGCTTCAATCTGACTGTGCCGATTCTAGCAACCCGACAAGATGCATTGTTTCCTATAACCACGACACCTTTGGAAACAGTTTCATATGAAGCAAACAAGTCCTTAGTAGCACACATATGAAACATACATGCGGAATCAAGAATCCAATCATCTTCCGGTTTAGACTCAATGTCAGAAATAAGAGTTTTCCATCACTTACAACATTCTCCACGAGGCCTGCTTCGCCTGAAGTATATGAATATTTACTTGCAGTCATCCTTTCTTTATTCTACAATTTGTAACAATCTTTCTTGAAGTGCCACTTCTTCTCACAGTAGTTATAAATTTGATTACTGAACTTAGATTTCGATCTGCCCATTCCAGAACTACCATGAACAACCAGACCTTCTCCATCTCTGGCCTCAGAAACCAGATGTTTAATCTTCTATTTTGAATACAAAGTATCATATACTTCCTCTATGGTAAGAGTATCACGACTGTAAAAAATCGTGTCTCTAAAAGAAGAAAACGAAGCAAGTAACGAACACAATAGGATCAAGGCCAATTCTTTTTCGTCATACTCTACTTCCAAAGTTTCTAAATCAGTGACGATCTCCTTAAATACAGTTAGGTGATCTTCTAATGATCCTCCTTCTGCCATTTGATGAGAGTATAAACGCTGCTTAAGGTTCAACTTGCTTGTCAGACTTTTAGTCATGTACAATTGTTTTAACCTTAACCGTAAAGTAGCTGCTGAATTCTCCTTCAAAACATCTTGAAAAATAATATTTGATAAATAAAGATGAGTGTGAGAAACTACATTTTTATCCTTCCGTAATTTCTCCTCCACGGTTAAAATTGCGGGCATCTTGTCAATTCCCAGCAACATGTTATCCAAATCCAGTTATGCGAGTACTGCACACATCTTAACCTGCCATAGCGAAAATCTAGTATTTCGATCCAAAATCGAAATATCATACTTCATTAAAGACATTGTGAATAAAAAATCTTGAACAAATCAAACTTTGTGCTCTTGCGGAACTGTTGAACATGGGGCTCTGATACCAATTGTTGTAAAACAATCAAGATACCAGAATTACTCTTATACATTGTTGTGAAACAAACCATCGGATTGAGATGTTGAAGTTATATGGCATATAATAATAAACTATTTGATCAAGCAAAAGAATAAAGAATACAAGAATATGGCAGATGAATTAAGAGATTTTATTGACTCAAGAATAATGGAGAAGAGAGAAAATTACAACAGATCCTATAATTTCAGTAATCTATTTTCTCACCTTATAAAGTTGTATAGAAGAGTTTAGTATTTATAGGGAATAAGTAAGGGATGTCCAAACCCACTTAGTAGAGTTGTTGATGAAGTATGATACCTTAAAATTGAGTCCAAAACAAATTTCAACTTCCAATGGATTTCCAAAATAGAACTTCAACATGACATAGGATTCCAATAATATTCCAAATTTGAATTTTTCATAACGTGCACTTCAATTAGAATTTTTCAATTACTTCAACAAGGAATTCGGGTCACACCCAAATTCTAACATTTTCCAATATAAACTATGTACTATCAATTATGTGAAATGGGGATTAAAGTAAAAAATATATGCGGAGTTGGAGTCCTAGTGCCTTCATAAACTTTATTTTTCACCAAAATTATCGAAAGCCGTTTAAATAATTTGTAGTAATTTTAGTCAAACCCAATCAAGCAAATTTGCATATTGAAATTCCTTTAGTTAAAATTCAATTATAAATACATAATCTTCGTGAAATCGACATTGAACTCATATATATATTATTATTTCTTGTCTTTGATGTTGTGCGCTTGCAGTTTTAAGTGACAAACATTCGTCAATGGCTTTGCTTTTTCCCAAGTAATTAATGGTTTCTCAGAGTTATTGATAAATGATTTGTCATTTTGTGTTCGTTTTTATCTTTTCTATAGCGGTCTCTCTCATTTCAATGACTCAATTAAGATTTGTACTTGTTATTATTTGTTGGATGAGTGAGGCCTAGTGCAGTGTACACTTTTTTCCTCAATCACAGATCGACCTAATAATTGGTGCGGATTTAATTTTTCGAATCTCTTTTTCATTTTTTGGGTAGAGAGTGTTACCCCTCAAATCCGAAGTCCCAGATAAGATCCCCACGTAGACTACCACGTAAGCATCAGTCAGCGTGGATGACCATGCAAGCGCTTAGCTGGAAAGTCAGGAGATGTGACGTACTAAGTCAAAGTCAAAGAAAGGAGCAGGTGTCCAAGGTCTTTAATTTCCGAGGTCCTTTAGTGCCAAGCAAGAGTTCTCTCCGAGGCCCCTTTTATGAAAATACCGAAGCTCTCACGTATGGATCAGAGGTTCCTCTAAGCTGTCTGAAACCCTAAAGCGTCAGAAGTCCTCCAACAGAGGCTAACCTCAATCCAAACTGAAGCCGACGCTACTTCCCATTACAGATTTAGAGATCTTTTAGAAGTAATTGATGTGGCATCTGCAATAGAGCGTGTCAATGTGTCAGCGTACAAATAGAACGACAGACTTTCCGCCAAACATTAATTGTAAAGAGTTGACGGCGATGTGAGGCTTCAGCCATGTGGATATGATCCAACGGTGTCCACGTCGGCCAGATTAGTATAACTAGCATCTCTTTGTATAGAAAAAAAGGAGAGAGTATCTGTATAACCGAAAAGGAAAACGGAAGAAGATTTACATGCCTTGTCCTATATACATCTCACAAACACAAACGGAAAAGAGATATTGAGATTCCAACACCAAACAATCCATATTTTCATATATATCCTTCCACATACATTACAAAAGGGAGAGTTAGTTTGGGAAGATCGATCGGACTTTGGTTAATAGTGCAAGTGCCGTCGAAATCAAATTGCCGGATTCCGAACATTTGTGTCTCTTGCTGGAAAGTGCCTCCCGCATCCATTCCAACTAGACTACTCTTCATGTCTAGGTAGAAATGCGCTGGATCCGTACTTGACGTGACAAGAGTGGGCCTGACATCAGTTGAACTCATTTTTTGGGATCAACAGAGAGTATACAACATTGTAAATGATGCCAGCATTATGTACAAACGTTTTACAGGCCGCCATGATCCAACAAAAACTTTTACTAGGTCTAAATCACAAAAGTGGTGGAAGGCCAAGAGGCCTCGATTTTCAGTACCCAAAAAGCCAGAGGTGGCCTCATAGGCCATGAAGGCCATTCAACCAAGCCCGAAAAGAGGCACGGTCAAGTCGACCAAACCACCAAGAAGGGTGGCGAGCCCATTGCCAAGGACTGGTCAATCTTAAAGGAGGTCAACCGCACCACTAGGAGATTTTGATTGACCAAAGGAATTATTGGCACCACACAAGGTCAAGCGGCCACTCAAGCATCCGAGTCAGTGTCCAATCTACTTTGCCTCAACAAGAAATTACTTACTAAATTGGCTCCTTATTTCTGCGATCTTCCTTATCGATATCCTACCATCTTAACGAGCACATGTGTGTGAAAATGTTGGTGCGACGTCAGCAAGATGAGATCCTACTCTAGTATCTCAACTTTATATATTTGTACACCTATTTTTTTTTCCCCCACTGACTATCACCAAATACTGATTTTTGTATAATACAGGATTAAGCATCTAATCCATAACGCTACTGTCTCGAAAATTTCCTTGGAGTTTGAATATTGGGTGAAGATATGAATTTTCATTGGTGTTTCAAAGATATGGGGATCAATGTATGGTCCTTACAAGTTGTACGTGATGATCTAGCAGTCATATCTGGTTTCATTTATTGTCCTTCCTCTCCTTCACTATGAACCAGTTGTTTCCCACTTGTTAGGTAGGAGGCCACAAGCTTCTATTCTCACGTGGGGCTGCTATATATTCTGCCACCGGTTTTTTTTTTTTTTTTTCGCTTTTAGTTTAATTTTTCTAAAATTTAGACGAATCATCTTCTAAAATTTTTTGTTCGATCACCTTTTTTTTAATACCCAAAAACGATCAACTTTAATAAATGGATGAGAACGAGTTTTGAGTATACAACTTTTAACATGTTATGAACTAGTAGTAATAATAGAACGAATAAAGAACAATTCCTAATATTATAAGCAACATGAAAGTAATACCAAAATGAAACTGCGTACTCAAGATTCCATTTTTGACCAATTGTAAAAGTTCATTTTAAGTGACTTTTTTTGTTCATGTGACGGGGTTTTTTGAAAGTCAACATAAGATGATGTGAAGAAGGAGTGAAATTAATTTCATCTACGGTCATTGAACTTTCAACGAACTCTCAATTGGGTTATTAGATTTTAATTTGTTTCAATTGGATCACTCAACTTCAATTTAGTTTCAGTTAAGTCACTCGACTTCAACTTTAAGTCAAATTTCAAAATTACTATCCGTCATATCCAAATTGATAAAAATTGCTTAATTGTAGCCAAAAAGCAACGAATCTTTCCGGTAACTACTAAGTGATATGCTAACTACCACTGCCTAATAAAAGAAAGAACACACATTCTTTCCTTTTAATCTAACATGTTCATAGCACCATTTTACCATTTTCATTTCTAGGGTTCCATCTAGTGCATATTTGGAAGATCAATTATAATATGACTACAAATAAGCAAATTCCACCAGTTTGAGGAACGATACGTGACGAAATGTAACATATTTAGTGACTCAGTTAGTAATTCAATGAAGATTTCATTGGAAGTACAAAGAGCAGTTGAAATTTACCCCAAAAAGGATTCTAAACTAATCCTATATTCTCTTATAATCCCTTGCCACCACTTGTTTTGTGACAAAACTCTATCAATTGAAAGTGAGACTCTTAAGGGGACCAGAAATTTACAGTAAACAGAATATAAATCTTCCTCAGTTCATGTTCATTTGTAGAGAGAGGAGAAAGAGTCTCTGAGACACTATGAATCATTGTATAGTACCCAAATGGAATCAAAGGCACCAAAGACAAGAACAAGTAGAAGAAGAAGAAGGGAAGACATCACGTGATCATGTCCCTATGTATGCACTGTACTTATCCTATAATTTCCCTTGAATCCTATGTTTCTTATCAATTATATGTTTCATAGTCTGATTTATCCGTATTCCCATAATCTGGGAGCAAATAAAAAACTAATTTTTGTGTATGTTGGAGTTCAGGTCTAGTTACGAAGTAGCAGAGTTAACATGGGAAAATGGACAGTTAGCTATGCATGATCTTGGTGGCATGGTTCCGTCTCCTGTTCGGGTTAGGACCGGTGGTGATACGTTAGAATGCATAGTCGATCAAGCCACCCGTGACAGGCCTAATAAGAACGAGGCAAATTTGAGCTCGTTGGCTGCACCTTGGGGTGGAAAATGGCCCAAGAGTTCATCAGTTGACACGCAGTTGAAACAAAAGGAGGCAAATTTAAGTTCGATAGCTGCGTCTTCTGGTGGAAAATGGAGCAACAGCTCAGGCCATATGGCTGCATCTTCAACTTGCCATGTCCGCCCGGCAGGTTTAGCGAAGAAAAGGACAAGATCAGATTCGGAACAAAATTGTGGAAGGTATTCTGAGGAAGATCAAGGGGGAGAAGCCAGTGGATGTGCTAGTGCAAGTGCAACCTTTTGTATGGATACTGACACGACTATGATGACTTGGGCTTCCTTTGAACCCCCTCAAAGCTTCAAGAGTACAAGAAATGGAGATGAAGATTCAGCTTTTCAAGCTGGCTCGGTTAGAAAAAATCTTGATTTTGTAGGATGAACTTGTACTAATCTTGAAGCATGTTTTGGTTACACAGCGTTGAACACGACTAAACAACACAATTAACAAAATTGTAGCTTTATTTTCTTATAGCTAGTCTGGTCCAATCCTACTTATATGCCGGAATTTTCTGGGCTCTCCGAATCTTCACTTTAGCCAAGCTCCACTTTCACCATTAGGCATAGAATTAGACTAGGGGAATCTCTGTAGGAACTAGTCTCATAGCTTTCACTCACATGACCCCGATTATAGTGAGCTATCGCCTTCCTTGACTAGATATTCTAATCATTTCACAATTACAAGTCTTTCTGCTTTTACATATTGCCCCGTAAGTCAAATCTAAACAAAGAAATAACGAGAAAATATAGTAATCTAAGCAATGGAAAAAGACAAGAAGCAGCTCTTCATTCTTTTTTCGAGTTATTCTCTAAGCCTGCTTTAATTGTAGTAAATTACGGCAGGAAAAACAGGATGAAGAACGTGGGAACAACTGGGAAACTACTCAATCGCAATCATCAGGAAAACATAGTCGAGCTGCTGCCACACATAATCAGTCAGAACGGGTATGATCTCAACTATTCAATACCATGTACCAAACATTTCCACTAAGGTTTCGCTTCACAAAAGTGTCCACTCTTCTTTTGAAGGGGTGGGGGGATGGGTTAGCATCATCACGAAAAGATTAATATTAAAGAAATTCTCTTTAAAACCACTGATAGAAATATGATGTATTCGTGTAGAGACGTAGAGATAGGATCAATCAGAAGATGAAGGCTCTTCAAAAATTGGTGCCCAATGCAAGTAAGGTAAGTTACTTACGAAGTTTCACGTGTCAGATTTTTGGTGAAAAGAATAAATTTATAACGACCATGGACTTCCCCCTACAAGGCTTTTGCTTAGGGGACGCGAATAAATCCCCATTGGGGCACAACCATCAGTGGACAGTACGGATGAGTAGTCTGCACCCCTGAGCCAAATGAACGAAAAAGGGAAAGATGGAGGAAGTCCATGATCGTTACAAAATTCAGCCTGGGAGGGACGTGCATCTTGATTAATGTTTTTATTTGAGCGTCTCATTATATATGCAGACTGATAAAGCATCAATGCTTGATGAGGTGATTGCATACTTAAAACAACTTCAAGCACAAGTTCAAATGATGAGTGCAAGAACCAATATTCCACAAATGATGATGCCTTTAGGAATCCAGCAACATCTACAAATGTCTCTCTTGGCACGTATGGGAATGGGTATGGGAATGGGAATGGGAATGCTCGGGATGAATAATTTGGCTCGAACTATGCCTCAATTGCTTCCTTCCTATATCCATTCACCTCCTCTTTCGGGAGCTGCTCCACAGTTTGTGCCACCACCTCCCTTCGCTATGCCTCAGACGATCCCCCCTCCGACTCCCTCCAACACTTCACTTCCTTTTAACGATGCATACTGCACATTTCTAGCTCAAGTAAGTGAGTAAATTGTCTATTATTTTTATAGAACGTTTTGAATGCTCTCTTTTCGTTGATTATTGATTCTTACTCTTTGTTCTAGCAATCAATGAACATGGATTTCTACAAGAAAATGGAAGCTCTCTATCAGCAACACGTCAACCAGTCCGCGCAGAAACCAGTTAGCTCGTTGCAAGCAAACAATGTACAAGGAGAATGACAACGTGTTTAATTTGGCCAATGACATGTCGAGGGACCTCGGAATGAAAGTCAATACGTTATTTTTATTGATTTTGCTTCACTAATAGGATCGCTTTTCAACTTTTATCGTTCTTGTCCTATCAAGTAGTAGTGAAAAAGCTCAAATTCTTTTGTGTATTATAAGTTAAATTAAAATAAAGGTTATTGAGAGGTATTTCTATTTTAAGTCAATATCTTTAAACATGTTGCGAAAAACGAGTACAAAAGTACAAATTTGTTGGAACTTCACTCCTCGTAATGGAAGATTTTTTGGAACTAATTGTGTCGTAGTCTCACATAGAACAAAAATTAGAAGGAAAAAGAAAGAAGAAAAGAGCTACAAATTCGGAATGTTAGAGAGAGGGTTTAACTATAGCCAAATTTCACATAATAGATGCATATCCGCCTTTAAAGCCTGTGGTTTCTCTTCTATTCACATGGGCCGTGCTACATGTACTGAGGGAGGATTACCGAATGGTGTCCCCCCTCTCGCATCGGGGGGTGGGGCCTTAGCTCGACATTTTTTAATGCGCGCAGGGCCCGTAAATCATGTGAGAGGAGGGACACAATTCGGTAGTCCTCGCTCGGTACAAATATCATTTCTCTAAATCTTTTATATCTTAATTCTCTCTCCTCTCCTTCTTGAATTAACTAAAAAAATCAATAAAAATTTAAGTGAAAATCAATAATTAATTTTAATCACATATTTCATAAGACTCTTAATTTTTATCAACTCTCAACCATACATTTTATTATTTTAAAATTTACTAAAAATCTGACTAAAGCAAAACCAAACAAGGGCTAAATAAAGATCCTGAGGTGAATCTGAAAATAAGTCAGGAATCCCTACAAAATTGCAGTTGCTTGTAAGTCAAATTTTTGTCTATAAATGCACATGAAATCTATCCGTTCTTATTAAAATACCCGAGACACCATTCTTCACTAGAAAACAATCTAAAATCATAGTTCTCAAACCCAACCTAGACTTTATTTGATTATTAATGTAGTACACAATGGATTTTGCCAAACTCCATCAATGTCTAAGCAGTAAAATTTTCTACTTAGACTGCATGTTTGCAACTTTGTTCTGTTTTTGCCAGGTTTTCATCGTTCAAATTGACTTGGGCAACATTTTTTTTTTTGTTAAAGAACATTAGAGAGTATTTCATAATATTAAAAGAGAAAAAAGAATAAAAAGTCTTGTCGAGTTCACCATACGATCATATTGAGTACTGCATATCAAATATAATAAATATTGTTTGACCATATCTAGTACTAAATACCAAATATGTTCAATACTGTACGGTCATAACCAATACTATGTTTAATATTATTTACTTGTTATGTCTGCATAGAAAAAATACATTTGGAGCCAAAACACCATGTATTAATTGATGAAATGAAGAGGGATTTAGTACTGCCCACGATGGAAGAATTGGTGATAAGAAGACACTCACAAAGAGTCAAGTCTCTTTCAAGTTGAAGAATATATTTAAAAGCTGTTGAGGGTCCTTCTCAATCCTTTATGATCATGCACGTTCCTTTGTTCCACATATACCCTTATCTTGTCATGTCACATTGGCCCATAAATTTAATATATCTTGTCAAAGTGCCACTTACATTTTGCCAAATTTTATTTTGCACCATAAAGATTTTATACAAACGAAAATCAATTGGTGTTAAATGAAGTAAAGCTCCACATTATATGGCATTCGATACCCGATACCTAGGTTCAAGAGCCACACTGTATCCCTTAACGTGATGCTCTCGTGGTTCGAACCAAGACCCTAACTCTGATAAAATTTGTTAAATCGAAGTTTAACCTCTCATCTGAAAATCAATTGGTAACAAGTGAGGGGGAAGCAATATATCTCAAAACATTCAACAACCATCATTTGAGTGACCCATTCACTAAATTTAAGAGCGGGCATTCAAAAAAAGTTGACCTGAACAAAATTTTTAATATCGAAATATCTTTTACAACGACTTGTATATTTTATTTTGGAGAGGCTTATAATACCTTATCCCGCCGCCCACTTGCTACCTCTAATTAAAGTTTTGACTTTTGGATAAGTTGTAATTTTGTTTCCATACAAATCCTTAGAACAATTTAAGAGCTAATTGAAACGGTGGTCCAACCATGGAATTCTCTATTCCAATCCATTCTTACTTGCACAAGAAGTCCCACTTTTTTTGTTGTAGGGGTTGTTTGACAATCCCAAAAATATTATTTCGATTCCAATTTTAATCTTGAGCATCTAATATAAAAAAATTCAACCAAAAAGAAGAGATCTTACTAAAGAATTTTGGAATCGCGTATTTTCGTAATAATTAATATTAAAGAGTCATTTTGAGCAAATACTTTTGTATATCTTTTGCGAGTGTCCTCAACTGAATTTTTGATGGATTTTAAATTTGGGTGTCTTCAATTGATATTTTAATAGATTTTAATGAAATCCATTAAAATTTAAGTGTTCCCAACGAAGATTTTAATAAAATTCTTTAAAATTTAGGTATTCTCAATAACTATCAATAGATGGATTGGGATGTATTTTAAGCTTAAAAATACATATAACAAAATATTTTGAAATTTCACCATTCTTGATGAGATTCTTATGAATCTATTTAAATTCACGAAATTCATTAGAATTTATAATCTTTTAAAATTCATCAAAATTTTAATTGAGAGCACTCCATTAGAATTCATTCAATCCATGTAGGCAAAATTTGAAATACGCAAATCTTGTGTGAGTGTGGGCGCGCGTGTGTATATATATATATATATTTGGTACTCTAGCTCGTTTAGAATAATAAGAAATCATGTTGCATGACAATTTTGATGAAAGAACAATGAATAACTCCAAAATTATGGTTATGGAATTTATGGTATACAATCTAACTATCTCTACTCATAAATGACTGACCATGGCTCGTGGGATCCAATAGAATCAATGATCTAACCACACACCACAAGTATCAAATCATAATCACATACATGGACCAATGAATCTTAAAATATTTCATTTAGATTGTATTCACACGTAGCACCAAGGTTCGAATTGATCCATACATTTAAAAGCAACAATTTAAAAATTCACTTTTTTTTAAATCTATTTTGTTATATTTGAAACAATATTAAGAGCATGTTATTAAAAAAAAAAAAACTATTTTTCCAAAGAAAAGTTAAATGTTCTCTAACCGACGTTAAGTTTTTCAAACACTATCATAGGCCATGCAAGTAAACATGAAAAACTAAGGCCCTGTTCTCTTTACCGTTTTCAAGCCGTTTTCTGTTTTCAATTTTCAAAAACAGTGAAAACGCGTTCTTTTTTCTATTTTTGAAAACACGTTTTTGAAAATGGCAAAAATTTTTACACACAAAATACAAAACGTGGTTTTTCACGTTTTGAGAATTTTCAATTGAAAACAAGGTAAAAGGCCCAAAACGCGTCACTGTTCCAAAAACACGGGAAACGACCTCAAAGTCTCCAACCCTCTCCCTCTATAACTTCAGATAGATAAGAAATCAGTTTTGTTGCCCACTTACAACATTTCGTTCTCTATACGAATTAAGTGAAGAAATTATTAATCCTTGTCTAATGAAGATTCACGTTTACTTATTTCAATGTGTTTGGCTAAACTTTAAAGTAAAAAGTTACAAATGGTTTGAATTACCGTTTTGGCTAAACTGTAAAGTAAAAAGTAAACTTTAATCGAATAATGTTATTCATCCAGACCGTTTTGTTCGATTGATCACCTAATTTTATCTCTTAAGCACAATTTGGTATTGGAATACTATAGAAATTACCATTATTATTTAATATTAAATTAACATTAAACTATTAAAAATTATTGAATTATCAGATTTTTGGAATAAAATTTTATTAAAAAAAAATTCTAAAAATTTCAAAGTAAACGCGTTTTCTAGTTTTATGTTTTCAGAAATAGTTTTCCAAAACAATAAACAGAACACGTTTTTAGCAAATTCAAAAACAGACACTCAAAACACAAAACACAAAACGAATTCAAAACTCAAAACAGAAAACTGAAACACAAAGAGAACGGCACCTAAGGGTCCGTTTGATTGTAAATGTGGAAAATGAGTGGAAAAAAAATATTTTACAGAGAATTATTTTAATTAGAAATTGTTTTACTGGGAATTGTAATTACATATGTTTGATTGGTATAATTTTTCATGAAAAATGTTGAAAGTTTGGTGTTTGTTTGGTTTCGTTTTTTATGAAAATTATCCATTAAAATGATAATTTTTTTCTACCACTAGGTCTAGAATTTGTTTCGATTGCAAAAAAAAAAAATTGAAAAAAAAATCACCATACCGAATATCATTCGTTTGACTTTCTTTTGCATGGAAATTGTCAACAAAAGTGATAAATTTTTTTACCATTATGTCTAGAAATTTTTACAATTGCCAAAAAAAAAAAAAACCCTGGGAAATATTTACCAACCAAAATATCAAAAATTTGTTTTCCTAAAAAAGGTGAAAATTTTGAAAAGTTGGAAAACATTTTTCCGGGAAAATTTTGCCTATCAAACACTATAAAAGTTGAAAAATGGAAAAATATGGTGTATCAAACGGGGCCTGACACAATGTGTTTTTCCTTCGTTGCCACCCTATGATTTTCATATCATTAATTGCAATGTGAATGGACCATATATTAATTGCGCGTGTAGCAACTAATAGAAATGTTCTTCATGTTACAATTTCATGTTGTGGACTTAAATTCGAAAATGATCTTGACAAGTCGGCCAAAGTTGACCTCATGAAAAAACGATAAAAACAAAATAATAATAATAATAATAATAATTGATGTTTCCCCACAATAAAAGCATGGACCTTATCACAAGCTGGATATAATAATCATGAACATTTTGTAGTCTTGGAAGTAAACGACACAATTATGTGACCGATTGATATGTCATTTTCAACTATAGCTAGCAATTGTTGTGGAGAAATTCAAGAAATATCTTAATTTAATCTTCACCAATGCCTTCCCCCTCCCAATCCTCTCCAATTTCGTTTCTCTTTCACGAAATCAAAGGGGATTTCTTCCCTGTCCCGCAATAATTAAAAATTTGAACGTAGAAAGATGAAAGATAAAGGGAATTTGACGCAGATGATAATAACCTTTGCCTTCAATTCGCAAATAGTCTCTTTTGAATCTATAAATTATGTTGAATGTGCAGACGGAGATGGTCCCACATATACCGACATGACATCGATTACTTAATTGGATTGGACCTATTAAATTAAGAAACCTCGTCTTAGGCTTGAAATTCGCCTCATTAGCACCACTTTGCCCATTTTCATTTCATTATTTATATGTGATCCATTATACAATCAAATGTATGTTATTCGAGTCTTGATCAAATATCTTCTCTCGTCTCTTGCACTCTTTTATCTTTCGTCTGGCTATTAATTTAATTGTCAGAATGCAAATGATCGTCAATTCTTTTTCTCGATTTGCAGCATTTGCCTCCAAACAGAGCTTTCCAGTGTGCAGGTGACATCTACTTAGAGGGGAGGAGGTCAAGATTCTGTTGACTTATATTTTTTTTTTAGGTCAACGGTCTCTAATGTTTATTTCTTGGTAGAGATGTCTCAAACCACTGTGTTTTGGTGTGTAATTGATTATTTTTTTAAAACTAGTCGTATGCCCGTACAATGTATGGCCTTTGATATTTTTAAGGTAATGTTAGTGTATCAAATATTAATGGAAAATTAAATTATTGTGAAAGTACAGTAAATTTTTATCTAACATAATAGTTAGTAAAATTTCATAATGATAATATTCTAGTAAGATTTAAATGAAAAGTTTTTGGTAGCCAAAATTTTTTCCAATGAAGAAATTAATGAGGACAATAAGTTTTGGTAGCTAAAGTTTTACAAGGGCCATCGGAATACCATCTTGTTGAGCAAACTTTAATTTTAGCAGAAAACCATTAGTTTGAACTTTGAAGATAATATATTTTTTCATAATTTATTTATTTATTTTTGTTATGCAAATGGTTTGCCGCCTCGAAACGGGGATCAACCTGCTCGATCATGTCGTGGGGGTCGAGGGGTGAGCGAGGGTTTTGGGGGCAACGTCCCTGAAAGACGGGGATCGACCTACCCGGACAGGTAACGGGGGTCGAGAGGGCGCGCCCCTCGTTGGGGGCGGGTTAAACAGTATATAACACATATGGGGCTGAGTTTAAAAAAATAAATAAATAAACCATGCACACTGTGACTCTGCGCTGTGCGGAGTTTTTTTTTATTTTTGCACTCCATGCTATGTATTTATTTTATTTTATTTTTTCACTTTGCTCTGTGTGGAGTGAACTCCGCACACTCTGCATAGCGTGGAGTGAACTCCGTGCGGAGCGAAGTGTTTTTTTTTTTTACAGTACTAACAATAATCTATGATAAACCCATGGCGAAACAAAATCATATTTATCTTGTATATTTTAAAAGTATACAATACATTTAAAAAATAATATTAATCAAATTTACAAACACTAATAAAGTATACAATGGATTGTCTCTGGAAAAAAATCTTACAAGTGAACGATAAATGGTGGATTGCCCAAAAAGCAAGAAGAGATTTAAAGTTAACAATTGTGGGTATGGGTAGAAGGAAGTCCACGTTACTCTTAAATCGTGGATGAATAGTGGAGAATATATATGGATAAAATGTGATAATAAAAAAGTTTTACAAATGAACAGTAAACAGTGGATTGCATCTTTTAAGATAGCAAGGATAAAAAGATCAATATGCTTTATTTAGAAAATTTGTAGCTAGGTCTCTAACCTTTGGAAGAATGTAAATGAGTCCCAGACCTTTATTTAGTAATATATAATTAGTGTACTAAATATATCATTATAGTCTTGTCGATAACTTGTAGTGTTATAATCAAATTACTTGGAAGATCCTTATATTCCTCTGGCTTCAAGCTCTTGCATTGTTTGTAGTATGTTATAATCAAATTAAGCCTCTATTTGACAATCTTTATTTTCAAACTTTTTTTACATATTCATTTTCAACCATGTATTCACACTATAAAATATTTTATATGTAAATTCAAAAATTTCCTTACTTTTTAACCACATATTCTGTAAAAAATCACTATTCAAAACTCTATTTTCCTTAAATAATAGTTGTAAAACATGGGCTCATTTGAAAAGGTTAATAAACATTATGTTGCTGTTTTTTGTAATGGTTATGTGGACAATAGATGCCGAGCCTACTCACGTCCACGCAAGGAAATTCCAACACGCTTTGACAGGAGATTTAGACAGAAAATGATGGCATTTATGGACATGAGAGATACTTTATGACGCGAGACAAAAATGTTCAAGTATCGACAATATGATAAAAATGATTGCATACAAGCAAACTATTATAAACAACTCAACCAAGATAAAAATAAACTAAACTCAAACAAATAAATAAATATGGAATAAGTAAAAGAGAATATCGAGTGTGGTTTCAAGTGTTAAGAGTTGCATCTCAAACAAATGTTACAAGAGTTGCTTATTTATAGAGTTTCGATCGAAGTGGTAGCCGTTGGATAAAAACTACATGACCTCATCTCCAGGCCAAAGTCTCACATCGCTTAGTATGCTATGCATTTAATACATTAATAATGGGTTAACACAAAAACTTGTTACGTTTTTTATATCGCAACTGCACGATATCGTAACAAGTAATATAGTGGACCTTTGAGTCCGAATTATCATTCCCACGAGAACTATAATTGAATTAAGTAATGCAATGCATTGCATTCATAATAAAATCAACACATGGAAGAATAAAACACGGAGTTCTTGAATTAAAGAACTAAGGATTTCAATATATTACATTGTTTGCCCTAATAAGGAATTTAGCTAAATGTGATAAAAAAATGAAATAAATAAATATATTCGAATACATCACCAGATTTAATTCATAAAAAAAAAAAGGAAAAGAATCAGCTCTTGCACCAAGATTTTCTTCCGATTCCAATCCTTAATTTGAACTCGAATCCTTGATGTATTTCTTCTCGCGAATTCCTCTTCGATCTTGTATTTTTCTCTCAATTTTACAAAGTGTGGAATTTTGGAAAGTACATTTTTGCATGCCTACAAATCTGTAAAATTTTGGAAAGTACATCGCCTGAGCGCTGTGTTTACGGCGCTTGGGCGCTGAATTGCTGTTCACTTTGCGTCTGCTTCAATATTTTTACCATAACTTTTTCTTTCAATATCCGATTGAGATTATTCAAGATGATTTGGAAAGATAACTCAAAGAGATACAACTTTGATAGAAATAGATCTTCTTTAATTCGAACATTTACTAGGCCAAAAATGGGTCTCAATCTCCAACTATAAATTTGAACATCCTTGTACGGTTGAAAATTGATTTGTTTTCACTCTTTTTGATCTTTAGTTGTACCCATTTGACCCCTAGCATTCTCGAATCTTCATCATGAGCTTCGACACAACTTTTGAGTATTTACACTTTAGCCCCCAAGCTTTGGATCTTGCCATTTTTCTCTTCTTTCAATATCACTTTCATTCATTGAGTTTCACCTAATAACAAATTATATAATAAATTATACTATAATTTCACTAAAAGAATTATAAAATGTCAATATTTTGGAGCCCAAATAAGTATAAAAAATGCACTTATCAACCACTCTATACCCTAGGCTGATAATCTTGACATTCATTATTATAAATATTATATCAATCATTTCTAAAGATTGCCCGTAGATCCATTAAAAGACAGCGAGAGCTTTAGCCAAATTGAGCTTCGGATAGAGTGAGGGTTTCGGCCAAAGGAAGCTTCAAATGGAGCGAGGGTTTCGACCAAAGGGAGCTTTCGGAATAAAGGCACCATCTTCTTCTTTAACTTCTTTATTTTGATCAATTGGGTCTTTGTTGACTTTATTAGATCGACTCAGGTCTCCATGTGGACTAAGATGTGGTCTCTACCAGGAGCCTCGGTGGTGAGGCGTAAGAATAGTCCCTCAAGTCGATGCATGATTATTCATGTAATACATAGATTTCTTATATAAAAATGAAATTTTTGTTGCGGTGGTTATTTTTACAACACCATAATAGTCCGAAACTGTGTATGGGCCCTCTAAGATCAATTCTCCACTTGACAAAATGCTAAGGGCTGAAGATGACATTTAGGTCCTGTTTGATTGCTTCGAATTCCATGGAAAATGTCACATTCGAGAAAAATAAATTCCAGTTTGACCGTTTGATTGCAACGTGAAAATGGAAAACGAATTTTAAGGTATAACCACTTTAAGCTGCATTTTCTTTGTTTTCATGGAAAATAAATTTCTATGGGTTTGGTGGATTTTTATTTTTCAACTAACATGGAATTGGAATTCCTTTCCACCTTTGCCTATCAAATGGACCTTTAGTTATTGATAGGGTTGTCTTTGTATTGTCATGAAGCGCTGACATTTGTCACACCTTTTCACAAACTGTTGTGCATCATTTTTCAATATAGGCCTGTAGTAGCTTTGGCTTAACACCTTCTGTGCAGAAGCCTATCCTCATGTATGATTACCTCAAACCTTAAGAAATGCTATGATAGGTTGCATCCTAGGAGGAGTATCTTCGAACCACGTCACCTCTTTACCTTTAGAAGTGGAGGGTCAATGGAGGTGTTCTATAGGCACAACAGTAAGCAGTTCGAAATCATTATTGCTTGCCAGCTTCGAAAAAGCGTCGACATGGGCATTTTTCACACACGAGATTTGTGCCAACTCGAACTTTTCGAAGGATAGAACAAGTTCCATTACAACTTCAGATATGCAACCACGCCCTTGTCCCTAGCCTATAAACTACCATTACCCTGACTTATTACTAACTAGGCATCACTGTTGATAATTAACCTCTTTACTTGCATCTTCCTAGCAAATCTGAAGCCAGCTAGAAGGGTCTCGTATTTTGCTGCATTGTTGGTAGATATCCGAACCTCACAACACAATTAAGCTTATATCCTTCTTGGCTGATTAAGACCACTCTTGTACTATATCTTGTGTCTACAGAGGAACCATTAACAAACAGATTCCACGTTGGAGGTTCGGCAAGTTCCATTTTCTCTTCTATTTCTGGGATATGGGCAAACTCTACCATGAAATCTACTAAGATTTGGCCTTTGATGGCAGGTTTTGTCTTAAACACAATGTCAAACTTACTAAGTTCTACAGTCTATTTCATCGTTCTTTCTGAAGCGTCATGCTTTTGGAGCACTTGCTTGAGTGAAAAGTTGGTTAGCACTTGTATGGTGTGGGCCTAGAAATATGGCCTCAATTTTCGAGAGGCTGTCACCAAAGAGAGGGCTAACTTCTCCATGTCTCGAAAGGGGGTCATTGCTACCAAAAGTGTTTTACTTACATACTAAACAGGTAGTTGGTGATCACCTTCCTCCCTCACAAGTATCGAATTGATATCATCATTGTTAATTGCTGGTATAGTCGTAGAGGCTCGTCAATCTTAGGCTTGGAGAGGATGAAAGTATGTCCCAAGAGCTTTTTCAGTTTTTGCAAGGCTACTTTGCATTCCTCCGTCACTGAAACTTCTTTCCTCCATTGAAAACCTTGAAGAATGGGAAGCAATTATGAGTTGCCTTTGAGACTAAGTGACTCAAGGCTGCTACACGCCCAGTGAGGCTTTGTACATCTTTAGGCTTCTGGGGCGACCTTATTTAGATCAAGGCTTTAATCTTTTCAGGATTGGCCTCCATGCTCCTTTGATTAACCATGTTGTCCAAGAATTTCCCTGAGGCTATTCTAAATGCACACTTGAGAGAGTTTAGCTTTATCCTGTACCTTCGCAGTATTCGAAAAGCTTCGTCAAGGTGTTCTACTTTATCCTTTACTTTCAGACTTTTCACCAGCATATCATCTACTTATACCTCCATTGTCTTTCCAATGAAGTCTGCTAACATCTTATTAGCAAGTCTTTGGTACGTGGCCCCAACATTCCAAACGGCATCATTTTATAGCAATAGAGACATTTGTCCGTTAAAAATGACATACGTTCTTATTAGCTAGGTACATTGGGATATGATTATAGATTGAATAAGCATCCATGAAACTCAGTAATTCACACTCGGTAGCAAAATCCATGAGTTGATCTATTCGTGAAAGTGAAAAACTGTCATTAGGGCAAGCTTAGTTAAGATTAGAGAAATCTACGCATACCCTCCACTTGTCATTATGATTTTAAACAAGGATAAGGTTTGACACACACTTCGGATAGGTTTATTCTCGGATAAAGCGACTGACAATCAACTTCTTCACTTAATCCTTTGGGGCCTCATATCTTTCTGGGTTGAGGTCCCTCTTTTTTTGTTGATGAGGGATAGTTTTAGGATCAATCTTTAAGTGGTGACAACTAACATTTGGATCGACACCAACCATATCATCATGTCTCCAAGCAAAGATATCCAGGTTTTCGCATAAGAAGCGTTTCGATTTCTCCTTAACCCCCATTGGCAAATCATTTCCAACCTGCAACGATTTGGAAAATTTCTAGGGATCTTTTGGAAAACTCTCCAACTCTTTCGCTGGGGTTGTTTGAGGTTCACAATCAATGATGCAAGGATCCAGTTCATCAAATTTAGCCACTTCTTCAGCAACTCTCCCTTTTTCAGAGACTGTTATTACTCTAAATACAACCTCTTATTCAGAGACATCGTTCATGTCAATGTCCATTAAAATTACATCGATGTCCTTAGGTTCTTCATTCCTCAGAGAGTTCAAATAGCACGCCATTTCACTCATTTGGTCGCCTCTAACAATGGCCATGCAATTTTCTGTATGGAACTTCATACAAAAATGGTGAATGGACATAACAGCCCATAACTCCTTTACCATTGGTCTTCCAAGTACTCCATCGTAGGTAGAGTGGTTGTCTGCTACCAAAAATTTCATAAAATGATGAGCAATCAAGGGAATCGTCCCTATCTCCACTACTAGAGTTATTTTTCCTTTAAGATGATGCTATCACCAGTGAAGTTATACAAATGGGAGCTCATGGCCCACATCTATTTTATCAAAGGTTGCTCCAAATATAATATTGATCGAACTCCCATTATTCACTAACATTCTTTTAAGACCATTTCGTGTCACAATGACTGTGAATCCAAGTCAACTGCATCATCTTGTGTGAAAGTAATGGATTGAACCCCTCTCTCAGTTGAGGGTCGATTGTTGTTGACTATGAAGCTTGCCATTTGGGGATCCTGAGCTTCCCTTACATAGTTCATTTGCACATTTCTAGTTTCTCCCTCCAACATACAGACTTCAAGAGATTGTGACAATCTCTCGAATAAGTTGGGGTCAGTGTTCACTGGAGGGCTCCTTATTTTTTTTGGACTTCCTTAGGCCTCTCCCATCACTTTCTCATCTCTGAGGAACGTCATTTTGAACGGTACGCCTGACCTCGATCCTTGTAGGTTGTCGATCTTACGTAAGAGGTGTATCTCCTGGTGGGCGTCTGTTTCTTCTTTGATTACTAGATTGTGGAAGTAATGCAATGTCCTGTATTATGGCTGTAGGAATAATGGTAAGTGCAATAGAGGGGTGTCTCATCCCTATTCCTAAGTTCAGAACTTCGTCCTCTATCCTTTTCCCTTTGGAGAAACTGTTGGCTGGACTTTCCTTGGTGTGTCTCAACAGTGGGGTTGACTTCTTCATAAGCTAAATTTGGTACTGCATTCAACATTGCTGTAGCCAGTGCTTGCCCCGGGTTGAGGGTGGTTGACTGCCCGACCTCGTGTTCCATCAATGGGAGGTGGGATCTCTTCCTCGTTGTCTCTGAGGAAGTAGAAGTCCCCAGTTGGCCTTATTGCGATGATCTTTCAATTCTTCATTGATGATCTCGTGCCTTATGATTTTCAATAGGGCATTATAACGGTAGGATCCTTATTTTGCATGTCTCTCCAAAAGAGATAATTCATGTCCAGCCCTTCCCTTATGGCTGATAGTGCTTCTCTATTGGTAACTTGTACGCAGTAGGTCATTTCATCAGTAAAATGAGATAGAAAGCTTTTCAATGACTCACATTCCTTGCTTGTTGTGAAGCGCTTAAGGAAATCTTTTTTAAAATCTGGTCAACTTCTAATACTCCCTTCTAGAAGCCTAGTGCACCACACTTCAACTGCCCCACTTAGGGTCAAGTGGAAGGCTCTACATTTAATAGCGGAAGTTGAACCCCTTAAGCTCATATGGGTTTTGAAGCTATTGAGGAGCTTCACAGGACACATATTCTATCGTACTTAGAAATTTTAGGAAGCATGAAGTGGCTTAGGAAAGGGATATCCCTAATTCCCTCGGAGAATGGCAAATTGTCATCATCATCGTCGAGGCCGCAAGACGTTTGTGGTTCGTCAAAATCTTCATCCTCTCTGACTTGAGGTCCTTAGGGTGGTAGGAACAGTCCTGTTTGATTCGTGGCCTGTTTTGCCCTCTTCTGATGCTTGTTCCTAGGTGGAGGATTTTGAGACCGTTTGCCCTTACCACCTATTTCTAGGTGCAAAGGAAGGTTGAGCCTGCCTATTTCTAAGCCCTTCAGGGTTTAACTTATCAAATATACTTATGGATCTCTGATGCATGCGTTCTAGTCTGTAATTTAGAGGAAAGTTGAATGGAACCTCATTGGGTCGATAAATAGCATAGTTGGTGGATGTATCAACCTCAACTTTCCTCTCCTGAGGGGCTTCTTCCTTGGTGTAATGTTGATAATTAGCCATTTAGATTTGGACCTCCTCTTCGCCATGATAGTAATTCCCTTGCGGAACTAGGGAAGGATCACGGAAGAAGAAGTTCCCTTAAGCTGCGTATAGGGCATTAGGTATCCTCCCTGGTTTTACATATTCCTAAGCAGTTTATGCATGGTAATATTCTGTTGGGTAATATCTCTCACGTTTGTGTCCAAGGTAGCCACCTCCCTGGTGAGTCTAGTAATTATTCTGGACTCACCTCTTGATCCACCATGCCGGTGAGCAGCATATGAGGGTTCTCATTCTTTACGGTGTTTCTTAGCTCTCTGAGGCGCTGACTCTTCATTGTCAACTTATGGTAACGTCTTTTCTTCAAAAGCAACTTGGTATTTTATATGCAAATGATATTTCGTTTTCAAGGAATATATTGGAATCTGACAAGCGGTTCTTCTTGGAATATTTGGTGGTTTTTTTTCAAGAACAATCCATTCTCTTCAAAGGTAAGAAACCCCCCCCCAAAGTATCTCCTTAATAGTTTTTCCCATGGGTTCTTCGTGGTTGACCGTGTGGCTTCCTGCAAACGGCGCTAATCTATTGACCCCGTTTTTGGTAATGGTTACGTGAACACATATGTCGAGCCCACTAGCATCCACACAATCAAATTCCAACATGTTTGACCGGATTCAGTTGAAAAATGATGGCGTTTATGGAAGTGGGAGATACTTTACGATGCGAAACAAAAATGTTCAAATATCGACAATATGATCAAAGATGATTACATATAAGCAAACAATCATAAACAATTCAACCAAAATAAAAACAAACTAAACTCAAGCAAATAAATATGGAATAAGCAAGAGAGAAAACAAAGTGTGGCTTGAAGTGTAAAGAGTTCATCTCAAACAAATGTTACAAGAGTTGCTTATTTGAGTTCTGGCCGAAGTGGTAGCCATTGGATAAGGACTACATGGCCTCATCTTCCAAGTCGAAGCCTTACATCACTTAGTCTGCTATACATTTAATACATTGACAACGGGCCGCAACCCTATACCCTAGGTTGACAATCCTAACATTCATTATTATAAACATTACATCAATCATTCCTAAAGATTGCTTGTAAATTCTCTAAAAGATAGTAAGGGCTTCAGCCAAAAGGGAGTTTCAGATGGAGCGAGGGCTTCGGCCAAAAGAGCTTCGGAATAAAAGGCATCAATTTTTCTTTGACTTCTTTATTTTGATCAATTAAGTCTTTGTTGACTTTGTCAGATCTGACTCATGTCTCCACGTGGACAACGACGTGATCTCCACTAGGAGCCTCGGTGGCGAGGCTTAACAAAATATGTCCATAGTTTTTGCAAAAAGTTGCTTCTAGTATGGTGCTCAAATAAGGTTAAAGTAGCTTTTATATTTTTATCAATATATCAAGTACTGTATTTTTTTGGTTTAAAAACTATTTTTGAAGAAATAAATCATGAAATTCATAATAGTAATACTTGTAGTTGCACGAGGAAAGGGCTTCAGTTTAGAGCATATGTTCAGACTTTCGATTTGCTCCAAACGAAGTGGTTCTTTAAAATATTATTTCTTTTCGAAAAGTCCCTCGGAGAATCACTCCTACACAATTTTTACAAGAGTTGGAGAAGTGTCTACAGGTAAAGGCACTGTATCCATATAACTGCTTGCCACCTGCACTCGGCCATCCATTCCAAGTTTAGGAACAAAGGTAATAGTAACCCGATTAAACACCTGAAGAGGGGATGAGAGGAAGAGGGAGTCTACTGGGCACTGTTCAGATAGCTTTTAATTTAATTGTTGGTTGTCAATTTTAATTCTAGAGATAGGAACAAAGTCGACCACAAACTAGCATCTATTGCGTTGCGGGTAAAAGTGTTGGAAAGTTGGGTCAGTTGCAATTCTCTATATTCTTTATTCCACAGTTTGTGGCTATTCCGACTAAAGGGGATGCTTCATTTTGCTACATAGCTCATAATTTTATCTCATTTTTTCTTCTTTAATGCTAATAAATCTATCTCATAACGCATAAGGTACAATTGGAATCAATCACAGCATTACGCAAGAATCACCAGTGAATTTCATTTCAACAATTTGTATGAGAACAAAGTTACATGATACAGTCATTTTCAGATGGGTAGATAATACAAAAGTTTTTCCATTCCTTTTCAAGAATATAAATTGTAAACAAAATATTTTCGTGCAGTTCATTTGAATTGCTTGTCTCTCTAAACAAATGAGCTTCCAAATCAATCACCTTCCGTTAGTCTGGTTATTTTAGCAGCAAAAAACTGCTCCACTTTATTGATGAAGCTCATCGGAAATCTCAACATTGAGGCAAAAGTTTCAGACGAAGATTGACAGGGCCCCAAACCAGTCTCTTCATAAGGCTTTCCTGCTTTGTTGTCTCTCGGGTTTCGTACCTTCATTGTTCTCGTGTCATTCGCTGGCATAAACCCTCTCTGGGAAAATCCTCGATTGCTTCTTAGATTGTTTCGGTATGATTTCTGAGATGCATCGACTGAGAGTTTTCTAAATTCAAGAGCCACAGGGTTGGATTCACCAGGCTCTTCTGATGGCATGCCGTTTAAGGTTGAATTGGACTGACTGTTTTTGCATGATTTGAGCAAGGAAAGAAGCATGTCCACACTGAGTTCCTGCCGAATAACATCCTTGTTCTGTTCACATCCAAATGAAGCAGCCACTAATGTGACGGCTAATACTGGCATCAACTCGGGATCACTAAAGAACACGAAAGGCAAATCGCAGACCTGTGCTTCCAGTTGGATAAATTAGATTTTTTAATCCAACGTCTGAGATAAATGTGCCGTACAACATGTTTGGCTAAGTTTAAAAGTAAAAGTCGCCATTTAGTAATTTGTTGTTTTGAAACACCTTATCAGAAAGAAGTTACTAATTTTTGACAGCAAGGCATGGGTCACTTTCGAAATAACTTGAAGATGGCCAACAAAAAGTAATTATTTTATACTTAATTTAGTTATACGTAAACCTAACTTATAATTAAATTTTTAAAGCTTATATATATAAAGTGTGAAATTTCATTACAAACTCACTCACCTTGTGAAGGATGGTCGGACTCTTTCCCCATCGTAAGACAGCTTGATTCTCGGGATGGAACAAGGCAAAGTATCCAAGAAGTACTAAAGATTCCAGCAAAAGCTGACCAATCTGAGAAATTTATGAGCATCAAAAATATCTTAAAACTCATTCCTCACAACCATAAATTAATACAACAATAATCAACAGATATCGGACTGAAAAGTAATCAATTGATGTTGACAAACATGCACCCAACATCACCGATTCCTTTCACTAGTAAAATGTTTTCCTGAATGAGGACCAAACATCAAGTTTCACCTCTATTTGATAATTTAGAATACGGAGGTAGACAATGTATATTAATTGAAACAAAACTGACAGTTCAGTGAATGATTTTAAAAACAAAAACAAAAACAAAAAGTTTGGTGACCAAACTGAAACTAACGCAGTTGAGTGACTACACAAAGAAGACAGAAGAAAATAATTAACTCATGAAGGATACAAGCTACAGGTTTAGAAATTAGATCAATAGTCTGAGAGATAAATGAGCAGAAGTCTTGATAGCCAGAGAAAAGATGCAAAAGATTAAGCCCGCACAGAGCAATGCTCAAAAAAGGAATTTCAGAGTTGGAACACCAAACTACAGTACGAGAAACAAATACAAACCAATAAGCTATACTTCAGTCCTATATGAACTTCAGAGTGAATAATTGACACAGCTGGAGATAGTCTGCTAATATAAAGTTTGGGATGGGTAATAGGAAATCTTGAACTGCAACACAGTAACGCACTTTTGGTTCACAGATTTTTTCTTCTAGAATTATTTATTTACTTACTGGGTGGCTTGGGTGTTGGGGAACTAAATCATGAACAATTCCAATCCGATATACACATAGACTAGGATAAAATTCTTTCCATACCAATGACAAAATCTACACTTGCCATGAATCGTTGCAGAAATGAACGACATAGATAGTAGTGCTTATCAATACACATAAAAATGGTTACATAAGGCATCTCAAGTTCATAGTTGCTTTTTCTTAATGCTAAAGTCGAAGCAAAAGAACTAATTCTTTCAAGTTCGCATTTCCTTTCGATACATTGAAAAGGAACTCATCCTTGCTTTTAAGCTCACGTCTGGACTTTGGAGCCACAAAAAACCACATCTGATAAATTATCTAAGCAGAAAAAATGAAGCTATGTACGGGGGAAATAGTACGGTGCTGGTTGTGGAATACAAATTTAAATCTTGTAGCAGTGAGTTTGCAGATGCAGTGAACTACAGGTTATCGTGCTTTGGAGTATAGCAAAGATAACTAACATTATATCTGTTCTTTGTTAAATTCCTGCTCTGATTTCTCCATAAATAAGACAGAAACAACAGAAAAATGCTTTTCCATTTTGCCATGAAGAGAATCTCAACAGATAGAATAATTTTGAACATGTAAAAATTATTAACAAGGGAGTTCTAATGCTTCTTTCTCAAGGCAACAAAACACATAAAAAGGAGGGCCTAAAAAACATGCCAAGGCTGTTATGGTGCTTTAATTAAAAAAAAATACCTAAAAAGACCAGACGAGCTGAATGTTCTTTGAGGTAATTATATTCACATAATAGTTTTTCTTCCCTAGCCATGTCCTCTTTTTGTTTGATTTTCATCACTTGAAGTTTCTCAGCCCTCCTCAATTCTGAATCCTGAAGTTTCTGCCGTAATATAAGCTTTTTATTCTCTTCATTTAGCGAGGTGATGAATCGTACCTCATTAACTTTACTGCTTTCGTCACCAGCTCTTCTCACAACCTGAGCCAAATAAGCTTCGTGCCTAGATTCACTACGCTGGTGGCGAGCAAACATTGACTCTCGCAACTTATTGCTGCGAACAGTATGCCACTCATTCACACGGTTCAGTTTATCTGAAGTGCGTTGAAGCTTTTGCATTTTCTCATTCTCAAGTTGAGTTCTGATTCTAGTGGCTCGCACATGTTTCTCTTCTGCTTCCTTTCTAAGGTCAAGAGCTGATTTTTTCTTCTTCTCAGGATACATAAGTTTATCATGCAAAATGCGTGCACGATCAGCACTTTTCCTGCTCATGCCTGGTGAACAAGAAAAAGGGGAAGCTACACGATGCGGAGTTCCAAGTATGTCCTCCCAATTTCTCTTCTCTTTCCAAGCATCCATGGATTTCCATGAGCTCACATTTCTCTTTTCTCCCTCTTTCTCAAGAAAAGGAATCTGTCTTTTCAGGGAATCAATTGCTTTGGAATTTTTCCCCACACTATGTTCTGCCAACATTTTTTCTTTCTAAGAAAGTGGTTTATCGGCTTCTAAATCAGCATTTAGTTCCCTATTGATCAGAATCCTAGATGCAGCAGAACTAGATTTACTTGAATCAACATTTCTCTTTTCTTTGATTGATCTCTGAGAGTTACCTGTGGATCCAGTCTGCTTCCTTTCCTTTGCTGTTGGTTCTTTAGAATCGCCTTCTAAATTACTTCTCTTAGCATACTTATCGCCTTCTAAATTACTACTCTTAGAATACTTCTCCAAAATATCACCTGATCTGAAATGTAGACTATGAAAATCAGACCCCAGTTTCTCAGCATTGTTAGCATGTTCCCTAGTTCTCTCTTGTTGTATTTTCCTAAAAGCCTCAAGAGATGAAGATAGTATCTCTGCCCTGCGTGGTGAGGATGTCATTCGACGGACCTGCACTTGTGCATTTCATATATATATATATATATATATGGGGAATGAAAAACGGATATCAAGCATTGCATTTGCATGGAAAGGATGTCAAATTCACTGTAAAAGTTAAAAGGAAACCACAATCAGTTGCACATCAGAGAGAATAATGCACAGACGTGATTTCATAACTAACGTAAGATAATCATTACTAAAAATGAAGCTCATTATTTAAATATTCTAATATTATGTATGATTCCACTGTAACTGAGCAAAAATAGTTTTACAGCTCAATTGATTCTGTCAAGTGCAACCATTTCAGCATAAGCAATGAAGAAATGAAATATGAAGGAAGTTGAAAAGTGACAAGATAAATCATCAAATCGCTAAGTTATTGACCTAGGACTGTTTGAAAAGAAAAAGAAGCCACGAATAGACTCTTTGGCAGGCCTATTTTTTATTTTTCTTTTTATTTTGAATATATACTTATGAGCAGATATATTTACGGAAAGTATCTTATAGAGGAAGATGGAATAAAGTCATCATGTACAAATCTACAGCTACAATAAAACCTAAAGTATAATCCATTGACATTCAAAACAATAAGAATGCTAACCTCCCATGAGAGGGCATGTGGTCTGAGGTGATCAGACTGCATGATCAATGGTGCCCCATCATTTACATGAGAAGAGGACCTTTTCGGTTTCTCAAACTCCTCAACTCTGGAATTTAGTTCTCTAAAATCTGATGCAGCTTCTTCAAGAACAAGAATGGCCTCTTTCATCTGCTCATTATCACATTCAAGTTCACACAGAAGATAGAGTTCATCTACAGCCCTATTAAGGCTCTCAAAGAGAAAACACCAAAGGCGTTGCCTGAATCTTTCTTTACTTTCACACGTGTCATATGCATCAATGGAATCCATATTTTGGGTTTCCAGAAAATCATCACTCATCAGGAATCGAATCACACTTTTGATCCCTGGACTCTTCCACAGAAGTGATCAGGATAGACTCTTCCACACTTCTAGATTCACTCTTCTCAGGTGGCACTACATAATCTTTGGAAAAACCAGCTTCAGATATCAAACCAGGTGTTTCCATCAGTCCAACCTCTTCAATGCCAGTACATGGTGTATTTTCACCGGACGAATGGGAGGCATCAACAGTTTTGCTGATAAAATATTCACTATCTACGTTGAGAGTAGAAGTAATAGAAAATTGACTAACGATTCTCTCACTTGTAATTTTCTCTTTCACATCTTCTGATGATATTGCATTCACCTCATTACAGTTTTCAGCAAAAGAAATGGTAATTGGGGAAAAAGGATGAGACTTTGGAAGATCCTGATTTTCATCTACTGTTGCTCCAACAAAGTCGATGTCCTTGTTATCAGCTTTTGAACTTGAAAGAGATTCATCAGCACCGTCAGATTTCATACGGAGCAAATTTTGATTATCGATCCCACCTAATTTAATTAAAGTCTCAGAAGTTTTATAATAATACATTATCAATGTTCCATCATCCAAGTCACCCCACTTGATTTTCGGAAAGACGTTATTTTTCTGAGTACGTTCTTCATTGACAACTACTTTACAATTAGAATCTTGGATGTCTGTTACTGCTGACTGAACTGATTTGGAGTTTCCATTACCTTGACTGGCAACACATTTATAAGGCAATGAACAACCACCTCATCTTCAGTTGAAATAGAAGATGAATTTGCAGCACTATTGGGACCGTGTACAGTACAGTCTCTACCAGCACCCAATGGAAGCTAGGTGATCGTATGACTAGAACTCTGTTTTCCAGAGAGTCCATTAACCAAACCATGTTGCGAGAATTTTGAAGTGCTTCTATGTTTCTGTCAAGAAGTTCATGAAATTTCTCAAAACAAGTATGTGAAACTAAAACAAAATCATAAATTTCATCCTGATCATAAGAAATATCCTTCTTTGATATTGAAAGGAAAACATGACAAGACAAATCCTCAAATGAGTAGAAACAGAAAGAAATGAGAATTAGAGTGTAGAAAGCATAAGTTTAGTAATGCGGATAGACAAACTTCGATCTAGAAGATAAGGTAATATTTTTAATGCTTTAATTTCTTGAACGGACTGATGCTGAAAGCCATCACGCCAACTGGAATTTAGACACCACTGGTTTGCAATACCAACAATCTCAATTCCAGACAGTACTAATCAGGAAAAAGACATACTCAGAAATTACAATCAGAGTTGAGGCATCAACTATAAAGTGACGCTTTGGGGATATTAAAAAAAAAAGAAAACAATCTTGCCCGTAAACTAAGAATTGAAAGATCAAAATTCAATGCACATCAGTTTCTCATCTAACTCAGGTACTCCATGTGATAAATAATCAAAAGAACTCAAGACTTTTTCGAACAGGTGAACATCAGCCCACGTCTTTCAACCAAAAAAGTAAAATAAAATTCAACTCATCATACAAATAACACCCCGGATAATATACATGTAAATGCATTTTCTATTCAAAAGTAAAGAATCTTCATTTTTTGATCCTTCTAAGAAATGGGCGTGTGTAAAAATCATACCTTTTTGACTTGCATCCATCCAGAGCCTTGATCATCCCCTCCTCCACTGCTTTCCATCAACTACTGCGCCACCGCAGGTATCTCTTTCTCCCAGAATCACCAACTTACAAAAAATAAGACTGTTTATTTTACAACTGTACACAACTACTATTAATTTGCATATAAAGGAGGAAAAGAAAAAGAAAAATCTCGAAAACTACGATTTTAAACATAATTCTATTACACAGATTGAAAGCTTTACAATTAATCAAACTGCCAAAAATAATAATAATAAAGAAAATGTATGAGATATCAACTGCCCAATAATGCGTAATCTAGAATTTCTTCGACATTTTCTTGGGTTGCTTTAAATGGAAAATTTTGATCGACAGAATGTGAAAGGGGACACTGAGAGTAATTTTTCATATAAGGAGCTGCGGTCGGCACATGATTCGAGGAGAAACAAAGAAAAATACTGCAAGTGATGGAGATAATGATTTTTTTGACTGATATCTCCCTACCATTGCCTCATTATTACATTGAAGTCCCACATTCTTTATGTTTGTCAATTCACAGTTTTGTCCATCTTCTCCAAAGCTATGCATGAAATCAGGGCGGAACGTGAATTCACTCTCAATTGTCAATGTGATCAAAATTTAGCTATGATTTTTTTTTTTTTTTGCAAATAACAAAAAAAAAATGTAATATTAACCTACAATATTTCCATTTTTCGTATCTTCGTTATCATTTAGTACATTTTTTAATATACTAGGTGCAAGCAACGTGCAATGCACGTTTGCTTCGTTTATATTTAATATTTTTGTTTAATAATGAATTTGTTATTAATAAAGATGTAATTTTTTTTTTAGTTAATTAAGGGCGTGTCTGGGCGCGCTGCAAGGAGGAAGGAAAATTGATTATGTTACCATTTTTTTTCAAATCTACAGCCCTACAATGAGAGAATTGGTCCAAAATTACGGCTCCCAACTGCATGAATTGTGTTGCCAATGGCTTGATTTCTGCTGAAAAAAGAAACAGACACCCTATAAATAATTAATGATGTAATGTTTATATAATTTATAAATAATTAGATGTATGATTTTGATATTGTGATGTAAGTTGGTGAGATTGAAGAAAATAAGCAAAAGTAGACAAATTTGGAGAAATGGCTAAATTGTAAGGGATCCAAAGTTCGGGGGTTAAAATGTAAATACTTAAAAGTTGTGCCGAATCTCACGATGAAGATTTGAGAGTGCTTGGAGTCAATTGGATAAAGGAAGATGTCAAGGGGATCAAATTTAGTCAAAAGATGATCACAAATCAATTTCCAACTGAAAAGTTATGCTCCGGTGTTTTAGTCTCATATTGAGACCTATTTTTGGCATAAAAATTGATCGAATTGGAGAATTATGTTTGAATTAAAGTTGTAGCCAGATGAGTTATCTTTCCAACGCATTTTTCATCGCCTCAATAGGATATCGGAATACAAAGTTATGATAAAAATACTGAAAGAATGTGCAGCTGCCTGTTTAAAATAAGAAATTCCGTTATATAGTCCGTTATATTGAGACCTATTTTTGGCATATAAAGTGGTCGAATTGGAGAATGATGTCTGAACCAAAGTTGTAACCAAATGAGTTAGATTTCCAACGCATTTTGAATTGCCTCAATCGGATATCAAAATACAAAGTTATAATAAAAAAATTGAAAGAAGGTGCAGCTGCCTGTTTAAAACAAGAAATTCTGTTACATAATCCGTTATATTGAGACATATTTTTGGCATAGAAAATGATCGAATTGGAGAATGATGTCTGGATCAAAATTGTAGTCAGATGAGTTAGCTTTCCAACTCATTTTGAATCGCCTCAATCGGAAATCAAAATACAAAGTTATAATAAAAAAATTGAAAGAATGTGCAGCTGCCTGTTTAAAATAAGAAATTTCATTACATAGTCCGTTATATTGAGACCTATTTTTGGCATATAAAGTGATCCAATTGAAGAATGATGTCTGAATCAAAGTTGTAGTTAGATGAGTTAGCTTTTCAACGCATTTTGAATCGCCTCAATCGAATATCGAAATATAAAGTTATGATAAAAACACTGAAAAAAGGTGCAGCTGCCTGATTAAAACAAAACATTCCGTTACATAGTCCGTTATATTGAGACATATTTTTGGCATAGAAAGTGATCGAATTGGAGAATGATGTCTAAATCAAAGTTTTAACCAGATGGGTTAGCTTTCCAACGCATTTTAAATCGCTTCAATTGAATATCGGAATACAAAGTTATGATAAAACACTGAAAGAAGGTGCAGCTGCCTGTTTAAAACAAGAAATTCCGTTACATAATCCGTTAAAACAACAAATTCCGTTAGTTTTTACGTTAAACCAACAAATTCCGTTAAATAGACACTTTTTATATATAGAAAGACATAATGAAAATATCACTTCTCTACTATGTGATTTCTTCACAATTTCTTAAATTTATCGAATTACATAAAAATACTTATCTAGGCTTCGAATTCTATAGTCGAGCTCAATACGAGTTATGACAAATCAAGGTTGTGCTACCTAAAAATTGAGTCTCCAAATCAATATTTTATTTTTCTTTATTCACGTTCAATTGTTTTTCGTGTATAAAAATACTTGAAACTAAGATATGGAAAATATCTTATTGTATACTTTAGTCAAACTAGTCAAATAAAATAAAATTAGAATAAGAAAAAGGGGGATAAAGGAAAAAGAAAAAAAGAAAGTGAAATTAGTGAACATGTCTTTTTTAATTAAGATGGACTTATAGCGAAAGAACATAAAGAGAGAAAAGAAAATGAGGAGAAGACCAAAATAAAGCTTGAAAAAGAAAAGAATGGACGTGAAAGAAGAAGCTAAAAAGAGAAAAAGAGAAGCATCATCATAACTTGGTCTTCTTTCATTTTAATTGTTAGTTATAACAATATCAATTTCCCGTTGTATGGTCAGTTATAACAAAAGAAATGACAAACATAAGGAAAAAATTAGAAAATTTTTGTGGGGTTAGTTGACCCCACATGACCTTATGTGGGTCCGCCCAGTATGAAATGACAAAACATCTTACTTCGTCCCTTCTCTTGAAAGTAACCGACGGGGGAGGGGAGGGCAGTCTTGATGGTTTTGAAAATCATGTGGAAAAGTTTTTCAAGAAAATTTGCTAAATAGAAACAAAAGGAGGAAAAGAGAAGGAAAAAGAAAAAGAGAAGGAAAGAAACTAACAATAAATATTTAGTGAAGGGAATTGTTTGTTCCTATCCATGTTAGTTAATTAGTTACTTTCCATTTAGATGTTTGTTCAGTCATATTTATTATCTTTGATGCTTGTTTCGTTATCATGTTTTTATTTGAAGTGTGTTTTCATTTTGAACTTATTTTTTCATTTATCCTGTTTGAGACATCATTGAATTTTGATATTACAATATTTTTTATACTAATAATAAATATTTATGTTGCATCTCTTATGTATCGTATGAATTAGGGATGACAAAAAAATTCGTTCAATCCGAAACCCGTCGGGCCACGCCCTGAACGGGGCGGGGATTACCTGCCTAATCGGGTAAACGGGCCAGGGATGGGGTGGGGGTCATTGCCCCGAAGCGGGTATGGAACGGGTACGGGAATCATAGTTCCCGCCTCGCTATCTGTCACATTTAAAGTTAATTTTAAATTTAAGTTTTTTATCAAACAAAAATAATAGATTTATCATATTTTTAAAAGAACATAAGTTGTTTCTAATAAATTGGTAAAAAAGTAATAATATTTATTAAATAAAAACATAAAAAATAAAAGCAAAAAATAAAATAAATTGGGCCACCCCGTCTCGCCTCTATCTCACCCCGAACCCGCTCCGTCCCGCTTTAAACGGATATGGAGATGAGGTAAGGTAAGGTAACAAAAATATCCGATGGGACGAGGGTGGGAATGAACGACCCGTCCCATACCCGCCCCGTTGTCATCCCTAACATGAATGACGTGTTTAATATTTTTGAAGTACAAATATTACTTTTAAAAGTAGTTAATGTAATTGCTATTGTTAAAAATAATATATATATAAATAATGTTTTTTTAATGAAATTATGGTTTTCTTAATTATGTTATTATTATTATTTTTTAAATATCATGGAACTGTGTTGTTTTTATATGGTGTTGATCATCATCTTTATTTGTATATAATAATATTTATATTAATAACTGGGTTTAGTGGAATTCTATTATTAACTTAATAATGTTTTAATTTGTTAATATATATGAAAGTTTTAAAAAATTAATTAATTATATACATCGCACAAGCTAACTATATATGTAACAATATTACTTTATATACGTAACTCAAACCTAAATAAAGTAAATTGACATTTCAACCCCTTCGATGATGTGTCGGCAAAAACGGGTCAACAAGTGATTTCGATATTGGAGTATAGCCATCCCTTTTCTTCATGCACTTGTTTCTATTAGTGTTTTTGTGTGTTTGGGTATCGAGAATGGATAAACACAAAAATATCAGCCTATAAAAACACAATTGTTTTGTCTATTACTTTTGTGAGGAAAGCGTTTAAAAGTCCCATCCTTGTATGTTGTTCTTTTTCAGATTTAATTAATGACACTACTTCACACTCTATGAAGATATATAAAAGGTTTAATCGCACAAAACGTCCATACGTTTGGCATATAGTGTGCAAAACGTCTCCACGTTTCAATTTTTTTTCATTTTCACCCCTATTTGAACGTTTCATTGCGAAAAACGTCATTTTCACCTATTTTTAAAGTAAAATGGCCAATATACGCTAAAACAAAAAAAAAAAAAAAAGAATAAATTGCAATCTTACTCCTTAACTTTTTAAAAAATGCGAATGAGTCCAAATTTTATGAAAATATTAAAAATAACAAAAACACTTCATTTTTCTCCCTCTCCCTCTCCCACCACATTCCCGTCCGGCATTGCAGATAGATGAGAAACTTAATAAAGGATATATTTCTTCTACTACAAAAACATGTTCTCTAGGTCTACATAATATTAAAGACGTATAAAACTAAAATGTGTGTTGCTTTGGTAGATCCTATATAGTCATCACAACACTATAGAACTTGTAGTACTTAAATACAAGAGTTTTCTTAGATTTAAGTATCATAACTTAATAGATTATGTTGAACTTCTATATGTATGCAGTAAGAATTTCTTTCTCGCTTCTTCTAACTTAATACCATCAAATGCATTATGAGAATTGGTTGCCGATTTATGTGAAGTGAACCGATCACTTGGATTGCTTGAGGAAGGAGATTGTTACGGGCCTGTGTCAGACCCGCCACCTCGCCCACCACGTGTCCACGCACGTTTTCCAAGCCATATGTCGAACGAGGTGATTAAAAAAGGGACGAGCTGATTGCACATGCTGAGGTGAGCGCATGAGGAACGAACTGAACACGCGTCAGCGAATGAACCGGACTCATCTACAAGCACGCAGTGGATGCATAGACCCGCACTCCGCTTCTACCACGCTGCAACGCTTCACCCGCCACACATCACCTCTACAAAGATCATTTGTACAAAGATCTTCCCAAAGTCAAGTCTCTGACTGATGGGACGTGTGGACATGCATCGGGTATAGTGTTGGAAAGTCCGGAGGGGCACAGGCTTAACTGCGCAGTAAGACTCGGATTCAAGGCCTCCAACAACATGGCTGAATACGAGGCACTCCTGACCGGACTTCGGCTCACCAAGGAACTGCAAGTAAAAAGATTGGTTATTAACAGTGATTCGCAGTTAGTGGTGAATCAGGTCAATGGCAACTTCGTGGCCAGGGACAAACACATGGCGGCCTACCTGAAGCTGGTCATGAATTCTCTGCCCAACTTCCAAAAATTTGAGCTAATCCAAGTGCCCCACCAAGAGAATTGCCACGCCGATGCCCTATCAAAGCTGGCCAACAGCAAAGATTCGTAGCTTCTGAAGGTGGTCCCCATCGAACACCTAGCCGAACCATCTATCAAGGAGGGCAAGAAACTAATGTGGGTTGAGAGCACCCCACAATAGATGCTACCCATACTGGCCTATCTGAAAGAACAAAACTTGCCAGAAGACGAAACCGAGGCGCGGAAGCTTCGAAGAAGGGCCGCACACTTCATCCTACATGATGATATTCTGTACAAGCGTGGCTTCTCCTCCCCCCTTCTCAAATGTACAGGAGGAGAAGAGGCGAACTACATCCTCAGGGAAGTGCATGAAGGCGTTTGTGGAAATCACTCAGGTGGAACAGCCTTGGCCCACAAAATACTTAGGCAGGGATATTACTGGCCAACCCTGAAAAGGGACGCCACTGAATTCGTACGCAAATGTGACAAGTGCCAGCGCTTCTCCAATGTGCAGAGGCAACCATCTCAAGAGCTCACAGTGGTATCAAGCCCCTGGCCTTTCGCCAAATGGGGTGTTGATTTCATTGGCCCTTGCCAAAAGGAAGAGCGAACGCTCGCTTCGCCATAGTCGCCATTGATTATTTCACCAAGTGGGTGGAAGCAGAACCTCTAGCCAAGATCACTGAGGCCAACACCTCCAAGTTCCTTTGGAAGAACATCATCTCTCGATTCGGCATACCTCACTCCCTGGTTTCAGACAACGGCAAACAGTTCGACAACAGGAAGGTCCGGAACTTATGTGATGAGCTTGGGATCAGAAAGCATTTTTCTGCACCCCATCACCCCCAGGCAAACGGGCAGGTTGAGGCGGTCAACAAAACCATCAAGCTCACCTTGAAAAGGAAGCTAGATGCATCCAACGAAGCCTGGGTTGAAGAGCTTCCTCAGGTCTTATGGGCCATCAGGACCACTTGCAAAACCGCTACTGGGGAGACTCCATTTTCTATGGCTTATGGAGCCGAGTCAATGAGCCCTGTGAAGGTTGGCGTTCCATCCCCCCGCCGCCTCCACTTCGATGAGGTGATGAATGATGAGTTGAGGAAACTTGAGCTGGACTTTCTCGGAGAAAAGAGGGACGAGTCCCAGGTTAAGCTCGCCTCTTACGAACGAAAAATGATGCGCTACTATAACGCCAAGGTGAAGAAGAGAACATTTCGCATTGGAGACTGGTGTTTCGCAAGGTCTTCCCTTTGACCAAAGATCCTGGCACAGGGTCCTTGGGACCGAACTGGGAAGGGCCTTATTACGTGATTGTAGAAATCAGGCCTGGAACATATAAAATTGAAGACCTGAATGGGAAAATGATGCCTCACCCCTGGAATATTGAACATTTAAGGAAATATTATCAGTAGGGAACGTGTACTGTTGTAAATGTTGCAATCAAATAGTTGAATGTTCTGTTCACTTTGTTCTTGCATCGGCACACATCAGACAAACTTGGCGAGGTGCAAGCTCATCCAAAGGGTACACCCCCAAGATATTCTGCCTAAGCCAGAGATGGTGTGGGTGCCATCCTGGACGAAGTAGCGTTCACACATCAGATAAACTTGGTGAGGTGCAAGCTCATCCAAAGGGTACACCCCCAAGATATTCTGCCTAAGCTAGAGATGGTGCGGGTGCCATCCTGGACGAAGCAGCGTGCAAACATCAGACAAACTTGGTGAGGTGCAAACTCATCCAAAGGGTACACCCCTAAGATATTCTGCCTAAACCAGAGATGGTGCGGGTGCCATCCTGGACGAAGCAGCGTGCACACATCAGACAAACTTGGCGAGGTGCAAGCTCATCCAAAGGGTACACCCCCAAGACATTCTAACTAAGCCAGATGTGGTGCGGGTACCATCCTGGACGAAGCAGCATGCGCACATCGAGTAAGTCCGATGCGTTATTACTTAATTCATTGGCTTCTTCCATTTTGTTAAGTGGTCGAGTAAGTCCGATGCGTTATTACTTGGTTCATTGGCTTCTTCCATTTTGTTGAGTGGTCGAGTAAGTCCGATGCGTTATTACTTGGTTCATTGGCTTCTTCCATTTTTTTAAGTGGTCGAGTAAGTTCGATGCGTTACTTGGTTCATTGGCTTCTTCCATTTTGTTAAGTGGTCGAGTAAGTCCAATGCGTTATTATTTGGTTCATTGGCTTCTTCCATTTTGTTAAGTGGTCGAGTAAGTCCGATGCGTTATTACTTGGTTCATTAGCTTCTTCCATTTTGTTAAGTGGTTGAGTAAGTCCGATGCGTTATTACTTAGTTCATTGGCTTCTTCCATTTTGTTAAGTGGTCGAGTAAGTCCGATGCATTATTACTTGGTTCATTGGCTTCTTCCATTTTGTTAAGTGGTCGAGTAAGTCCGATGCGTTATTACTAGGTTCATTGGCTTCTTCCATTTTTTTAAGTGGTCGAGTAAGTCCAATGCGTTACTAGGTTCATTGGTTTCGTCCATTCTATTAAGTGGTTAAAATTCCAATACGATATTATTTGTTCGAAGCTATTCTACAAGACAATACAACAAATGAAAAAGAAAAAGAGGCAACAACATTTGGACGAATTAAATTTCACTATCAAATGAAAAATACGGGCCGAGGTCGTTACAGAATTTAATCTACATTTACAATGGCCCCCTCTCACACCTCCTCCAGGGGGGCTTCCTCCCCCTCTTCAGCTGGCTCCTCGACTGCAAGCCTGCCCCCCGTGGGCCCACCAAAATCCTCTTCAATTGAGCCGAGGTCCAACCCCAGGTGCCTCTCACGCAGGCGAGACATCATCTTCTGAGCAGCCCAGGAAGCCCAGTAGTTGGTGAAGTCATCATACTCAGGCGTCTTGTCAAAGTTCGCCTTGTAGTCCTCGACTGCCGCCTCCCCAGCTGTCTTCACTTCAGCCCTCAACGAGTCAATCTCAAATGCTTGGGCCTCGCACAGTGTCCTCAACTCGGCCTTCTGTTTGTTGGCCTCAACAAGAGCATCTGAAGGGATCCTCTGATGATCATTAGCCTGGTCAACTCTCTTGGTCAGGGCCGCTACTTGGGAGGCAGACTCGTGGAGCTCGTTCTTCAGTTGGTTCACTTGGATCTCTGCCGAATCCAGCTTAGTGGCAGCGGTTATCCATTTTTCTTCGACCTCCTCCACCTCCTTCTTCGCCTTGGCCACCTCGGCCTCCCACGACTCTGAAGCCTTCAGCTTCTCCTCGAGCTCCTCATTCCTTTTACAGAGGCCTCAGACCAAATCCTCTACAGCAGCGCCCATACTTAGTGCCCTGGCGACGTAAGCATTGTTTGCGGCCAGCAGATCCTCAACGTCACACGAGGCGACGTGTCTTTGCCAGTACTCGGTCCAGTACTTCCCATGGATCCGTGCGGCTGAGGCTGTTTCGGGGGGCAGCATTTCCAGCATTACCTCAGAAAGGTCCTCATCTCGGCTCCCTAAGAAGTCAGTAGCCTTGGCCCGGGTCGAAGTGGACACAGGCTTTTTCAGTTTCTTCTTGGCTGAGCCCTCGGAGAAATAGGCGGTTATAGGCACTACGACCTATGTTAGGGTCGATGGGGCCGCCACGGTTACTCTGGGCTGAGTGGCAGGGGGGATCTCCTTTGCAGGAGCTGGAATTTCCTTACTTAACTTTAAATGTGTCGTCTTAAATAGTAAAATGGCAAGTAAGGGTCATTTCCCGCAGAAGATTGTTTCAATTTAATCAATTGCAAACTAGAAATTAAATTTAACAATTATATACTAAAGTGATTAAATGGGGGGGTTTGGTTTGTTGAACTAAGGAAAGCAATAAATTCAAAATAGAAAATACTTGAATTTGGAAATAAACAAAGTAGTTTTTTAAATCAAAGACGTGAAGATGTGATCGGGGGGATATTTCGTTACCACGAGAATGATTTTCATATCAATTACACAATAGATTTTCGTTCTCTAGATTAACAACAATTCGAGAATAATTACAAACTCAATTATCTCAATCTCTTCTTACATGTTAGTTGAATAAAACAAGCTCTTTACTCAACCCTATTCATTAAACAACCTAGAACAAGCTCTCTAGATTTAATTTAACAAAAGCATTACGACAAAAGAGATGAATTGAATTAAGGGCAAACTCACAAGCTCGGTTTACTTACTTAAGTGTTAATCCATATACAATCAATTGAAAATACTTCATAATCCATTGAAATGTAATTGCCACTAGATTTTAGAATAAATAGCGATTACGTACTATAAATCCTAAAATAGCATTCATTGAACAAACTCAATCATTTAGTTGTACACCTAAACAATCAAGAATAACAAAATAAACATATAAATCAATGGATTAAACACATTAATTAAGAGAACTATAATGCACAAATTAATTGAAAATCATAACTCGGGTTTGAAATTATCCCCAATCACAAGTATGTTTAGTTACCCATTAAATATTCAAAAATAACAAATAAATTCTTAGAACTCATTAATGGAAAATAAATTAGAGAAAAGAAAAACTTATTGATAAAGAGAAAATCAATAGGTCTTCTTCTCCAAGCTATTTCACTATGCCAAGCTCCAAGATTTGTCCAAAATGCCAAAGGAAATAAAAAAAAAAATAAGTAAAGGAGAAGAAAGAAAAGAAAAAATAAAAAAGAAAGAGAAAAAAAATCAATTCTCGGCTGCTGGACGTCTCCATCTTTCCAAAAGGCTGCTCGACTTTTAGAATAAATCAAACCTAATGATTAATTGCAACCCAAGCCCTCAACCTTTGAAAAAGAAAATAAATTGGTCCCTAACAATTTAAAAATGTCAAATTTGCTACAGTGGCGCCTAGACTTTTCTACAGTGACACCTCGGCTCTCCCTTCTCTGCCCAAAAACAGATTTTGTGGCCAAAGTTTCAGAAATTGCACGTCAAGTCCTTCAATTTTCGACACTTGTACAATTTGGTCCCCAAACTTTGAAATTTTGCGTCTTTGATTCTTTTTACTCATTTCTCGCATAAATTCCTTCAATCATCATTCAAACTCGAGTTTTCACCTATAAAATAAAAATAACTAAATTAAGTAATAAATTGATAATAAAAACTCACAAATATTTAAATTAATGGTCCGAATAAGTGCAAAAACTCGCACTTATCACACCCCCAAACTTAAATCTTTGTTAGTCCTCGAACAAAGCTAAACAAACAAGCATGCAAACACACAAATTAAAACCAAAAGATAATACTATGACAACAAACACTCCAAACGTTAGATAGTTTGTCACTTTGTTTTAGTTCTTACATTATGCTAATAACTTATGAAATGTTTCCAAAAATGCTACAACAAACACTTTTTAACTTACACCATGCTTGACTCGTGTGTGTGTGTATAGTCATTCCAGTTCATCGCAATACACAAGTTGGTGATTTCCCCGACCCTCAATGGTCAAATTTTCCTTTCTCACTCGTGGGATGCACACTCCTCCAAACTTGATATTTTCACTCTAGCCCAAGGTGTCAAACACTTAAGGTTGCCCTCAAATCACTCATTTTTTTTTTCGCTCTTGTTCGGTTGGGTCTAACCGGCAATCTCAACATTTAGTCATGTGATGATTCTCCACTAGATGAGTGTTTCGACATTTAAGCTTATACCAAGTAATTCAAACCCACTAGTTATTTAAGCCCACTCACCAAATACAATTGCACAAATTTTTTTTTTTTTTATCAAATCTCCTGTTTTACCTCACTCCCTTAAACTTTCTTTTTGACTCTTGTAGCAAGCTTTAGGTCGATAGCTCCCCGGTTGTTTAGACCAAAGGGTACCGGGTTTCAAGATACCCCAACAGACTTAATAACTTGAGTCAAAAAGGCTACGAAGTGAGGACCAAGATTCAACATGTGCAAAATTATTCTTTTGAGCACAACAAGACAAAATGGGGCTTAGATCCCTAACATATGGTCATTACTCAGCTTATACTTGGCCAAAAAAAAACTCCACACAATTTTTTCTTCAACATGCATGGAATCACCACACTTCTAGATAATATCCTTCACCGGCTCAACCACCCCCAAACTTATCCTTTCATTAGTAGAGTGATTGAAGAATTGATAATAGCATGGTCATTTAAGTTCCCTTAACAAACTGCAAGTGCAGCCAACAAGTGCGTGCAATGAATTTCATGACCAAAGTGCCCAATAAAGAGTCAATCATGGAATAAGTGGATGAAAATAAACAACACTTAGCATTTATCTCCACAATTCATAAATCAATGCAATGCAACAACTTAAAACACAACTGGCAAAGCTCTCAAACTACACAAACAAGCACAAAAGCAAAAATTAAACCCAAAATTCGAATCTTGACGCAAAATTTAGCCAGTACAAATATAGACATACCACACCCCCAAACTTAAATTGCACATTGTCCTCAATGTAAAAGTAAGAAATATAAAGAGCAAGAGGTTCAAGTACTCCCCTGAGTTGGTTTTTTTATGGTGATGGCTGTGAGGATGGTTGGGGACCATTGTCGACTATTAATGCTCAATGTTTTGTTGTGACGCTCGAGAATCTGCCATATGGGGACAACAAAAATACTCGAAAATAAAGAGAAGGGTTAAAGAAAAAAAACAGTAAATAAAGAACAATGGGTTGCCTCCCATCCAGCGCTTCTTTATAGTCTATAGCTAGACTTTGTCTTTGCTCATTCTTCAATTGGATCCTCCAATCGCATTTCCTCCATGTTTTGAGGCACAAAGGGTTCAAAATATGGTTTTAATCGATGCCCATTCACCTTAAACTCCTTCTCAGTTTGTAGACTTTTGATTTCTACTGCACCATGAGGAAAAACATTAGTAACAACAAAGGGGCCAATCCATCGAGAACGTAATTTACCTGGAAATAACTTGAGGCGCGAGTGGAAAAGAAGAACTTTCTGTCCAACAACAAAAGTTTTTCTTGAAATCATCTTATCATGGTATGCCTTTGTCTTTTCTTTGTAAATTCTTGAACTTTCATATGCATCATTTCGAATTTCCTCAAGTTCATTAAGTTGAAGCTTTCTTTGATCACCCGCCACACCTAGGTCCATGTTGCATTGCTTGACTGCCCAAAATGCCTTGTGTTCAAGTTCAACCGGGAGGTGACAAGGCTTACCATAAACTAGCCGATAAGGGGACATGCCAATTGGTGTTTTATATGCTGTCCTATAAGCCCAAAGTGCATCATTGAGGCGAAGACTCCAATCCTTTCTATTGGGATTCACAGTTTTTTCGAGGATGGATTTGACCTCTCGATTTGACACTTCGACTTGCCCACAAGTTTGTGGATGGTAAGGTGTAGACACTTTATGGGTGATGTTGTATCTCTTCAATAGGGCCCAAAAAAAGCGGTTGCAAAAATGAAGTCCCCCATCACTAATAATAGCTCTTGGTGTTCCAAACCTTGCGAAAATGTTAGACTTAACAAAATCTACAACCACTTTAGAATCATTAGTTCGAGTGGCCCTTGCTTCCACCCATTTTGACACATAATCAACAGCAAGTATGATGTAAAGATTACCATAAAATGAAGGGAAAGGTCCCATGAAATCAATGCCCCAAACATCAAAAATTTCAACAAAAAGTATAGGTGTTTGTGGCATTTGATTTCGGGCTCCCAACGTACCAACTCTTTGACATCGATCACAAGATTTGCAAAAGAGGAATGCATCTTTGAATAAGGTGGGCCAAAAGAATCCACTCTCAAGCACCTTAAGAGCCGTCCTCTTTGCTCCAAAATGTCCACCACATGCATAGGAATGACAAAATGTTAGTATTGAATGAAATTCATTTTCAGGCACACACCTTCTTATCAATTGATCAGGACAATGTTTCCACAAGTACGGCTCATCCCACACAAAATACTTCACCATTGCCTTGAGTTTTTGCCTTTGAGCAGTTGTCAAGTCACTTGGAATTTTCTTAGTGACTAAATAATTCACTATATCCGCAAACCAAGGAGATGTATCTGTGACATGAAGCAATTGTTCATCGGGGAAGCTCTCTTGCAATGGAAGAGTTTCCCTCTCGTGGATAAGACGGCTGAGGTGGTCGGCCACAGAATTTTCACTACCCTTTTTGTCTTTAATCTCAAGGTCAAACTCTTGTAAGAGGAGTATCCATCTAATGAGTCTTGGTTTTGCCTCTTTCTTGGCAAGCAAGTACTTTAGAGCTGCATGATCAGAAAAGACAGTTACTTTAGTGCCAATAAGATATGAACGAAATTTCTCTAAAGCAAAAATAACTGCTAAAAGCTCTTTCTCGGTAGTAGAATAATTAAGTTGGGCTTTATTCAAAGTTCTTGATGCATAATAAATAACATGCGGTGTCTTTCCAACTCGTTGCCCTAAAACTGCTCCCAATGCAAAGTCACTTGCATCGCACATTAACTCGAATGGCCTATTCCAATCTGGTGGTTGAATGATGGGTGCTGATGTCAAGAGTTCCTTTAAACTTTCAAATGCCTTTCTACAATCTTTATCAAAATGGAATGGCACCTCCTTTTGCAACAGCATGCATAATGGTCTTGCATTCTTTGAAAAATCCTTGATAAACCTTCGATAGAATCCTGCATGTCCAAGAAAAGAACGAATCTCCCTCACACTTGTTGGAGGGAGTAAAGAGCGAATTAAATCAATTTTGGATTTATCAACCTCTATCCCCTTAGATGAAATGACATGACCTAACACTATGCCTGATCAACCATAAAATGACATTTTTCCCAATTAAGTACTAGGTTAACATCCATACATCTCTTAAGCACAAGTGTGAGATTTTTCAAGCGACTATCAAAAGTATTACCATAAACACTAAAATCATCCATGAATACCTCTATGATGCTTTCAATATAATCGGAGAATATACTTATCATGCATCTTTGAAAGGTTGCGGGAGCATTGCAAAGACCGAATGGCATGCGACGGTAAGCAAATGTGCCAAATGGGCAAGTGAATGTTGTCTTTTCTTGGTCCTCCGGAGCAATCACAATTTGGTTATAACCTGAATAGCCATCAAGAAAACAATAGTGAGAATGACCTGCCAATCTTTCTAACATTTGATCAATGAAAGGTAAAGGAAAGTGATCTTTTCGAGTTGCACAATTAAGTTTTCTATAATCAATACAAACCCTCCAACCCGTTTGGACCCGAGTTGGTACAAGCTCATTCTCTTCATTTGTCACCACTGTAACTCCGGACTTTTTTGGAACAACTTGGACCGGGCTTACCCACTTGCTATCTGAGATGGGAAAGATAACACCAACGTCTAGTAATTTCAAAATTTCTTTCTTCACAACCTCCATCATTGGAGGATTCAAACGACGTTGTGGTTCTCTTGATGTCTTCGCTCCATCTTCGAGCAATATCCGATGCATGCACATGGAAGGTCTTATCCCCTTGATGTCGGCTATGGTCCAACCAATAGCTATTTTGTGTTCCTTAAGCACACGGATAAGCCTATCTTCTTGAAGTGTTGTGAGATTCTTTGCAATGATCACCGGTAGTGTTTCACCATCTCCCAAATATACATACTTCAAATGCTCGGGGAGAGGCTTGAGTTCTAAAGTGGGGGCCTGCATCACCGAAGGTAAAAGTTTCTCTTTAGATATTGGAAGAGTAATATAAGAGAGATTATACCTTGGTGGAATACTCGGTAGTGACTCGAGTGATGCTACGGTTTCTACAATATTCTCACACAATTGTAAATTCTTGCTCAACCCGGTGAGATTGTTAACATCAATGCTTCTAATCAAAGTAGTATCCAATGCATCTTCATTTGATAATTCAAAAATATTTTGTACTAATGAATCTATTATATCAATTGAAAAACAAGAGTGCACATCACTGGGATACCTCATTGCTTCAAAGATATTGAAACGAATAATCTCACCATCAAACTCCATTGTCAAAGTACCATCATATACATCTATCTTTGTACGCGCAGTCCTCATAAATGGTCTTCCCAAGAGCAATGGTGGCGACAAAGATGTTGATTCATCTTGCATGTCAAGAACATAGAAATCTGCTGGAAAAATCAATTGATTTACCTGCACCAAAACATCCTCCAACACACCCTTTGGAAATGCATTAGATCTATCAGCAAGTTGAATAATGACGCCAGTTTCTTTAAGTGATCCTAAATTTAAGGAAGCATAAATAGAATATGGCATGACATTAATAGATGCTCCTAAATCTAGCATTGCTCTTTCAAACCTAGTGTTACCAATAATGCAAGGAATAGTAAAACTTCCCGGATCCTTACATTTTGGTGGAAGTTTCCTTTGCAAAACCGCCGAAACATTTTCCCCAACGCTTACCACTTCATTACCTTTTAATTTACGCTTGTTAGTGCACAATTCTTTGAGGAACTTTGCATAACGGGGCACTTGATAAATGGCATCCAAAAGTGGTATGTTCACTTGAACTTTGCGAAAGGTCTCCAATATTTCCTTCTCATGTTCATCCCTTTTGGACTTTGCAAACCTGCCAGGAAATGGAGGGGAGGGAACATTAGTAGGAATAGAACTTTTAGAATTTACCTTAGATCCCGATGTTGGAGTCACAGTTTCATCTTTCTCAGTTGCTAAGTCTTTCTCTTGTGTTGACTCCTCAACGTGATCTTTCATCTTCCTTGGTGCCTCTTCTAAAATCTTTCCACTTCTCAATGTTACGGCACTAGCATTTTCTCTCGGGTTGATTGTTTGAGAAGGGAGTTTTCCCGATCCTTGAGCCTCCATTTTACCCACCGTGTTGGCCAATTGACTCATTTGTGTCTTCAAATTCTTGATTGAGGTCTTTGTCTCTTGTTGAAATTGCATTGTGCTAGAAGCTAAGGATTTAACCATATCTTTAAGAGACATACTTGAACTTGGAGGCGGAGTTTGTTGACGAGGTTGAGAGTACTGTGGTTGCCTTTGTTGATTAAAACCCGGTGGATGATTAAACTGTGGTTGTGGGGCTATGAAATGATTTCCTCCATAACTGAGATTAGGATGATCTCTCAATCCGGGATTATATGTGTTAGAATATGGATCATATCTATTTCTCTGTTGCATTGGAAATCCCCCAATGGCATTTGCTTGCTCTGAGGCTCCTTCTTGTAGTGTCGGGCATGCATCAGTAGGATGTCCAACAATAGAACAAATCCCGCACACTTTTGCTTGTTGAATTGTCCCAAGTGCCATTTGTTGTACAAGAGAAGTGAGACCGGCCAATTGTCTTTCAATTTGAGAGGTTGCTCCTATCTCACTTACTTGTTTAACCGGTGCCTCTTCTCTACTACCAAATTGTTGTGAGTTGGCGGCCATGTTTGCTATCAAGTCTCTAGCAACTGCTGGTGTTTTATCCATTAAAGCTCCTCCACTAGCTGCATCGATCATACTTCTCTCCATCGGGAGTAATCCTTCGTAGAAGTATTGTAGAAGTAATTGCTCACTGATTTGGTGATTTGGGCAACTAGCACAAAGTCTTTTGAATCTCTCCCAAAATTCATAGAGATTTTCCCCTTGAAATTGTCGAATGCTACATATCTCTTTCCTGATGTTTGTAGCCTTTGAAGCTGGAAAATATCTCTCCAAAAAGTGTTTTTGCATGTCATTCCATGTGGTAATAAGACCAGAAGGCAAATAGTAAAGCCACTCCTTAGCAGTATCTGCAAGAGAAAAAGGAAATGCCCGCAATTTCACTTGCTCTTCCGATATACCCGTTGGTTTCATGCTTGAGCAAACCACATGAAACTCTTTCAAATGTTTATTGGGATCCTCTCCAGCAAATCCATGAAATGTGGGAAGTAGATGAATCATTCCGGACTTTAGTTCAAATCCCACCTCTAGTTGAGGATATTGAATGCATAGAGGTTGTTGAACAAAAGTTGGAGCTGCAAGTTCCTTTAATGTTCGATTTGCATCCGCCATTTCAGACTCTATATGTTCGGACTCACTTGATGATTCAATGCTCAATTGCCTTAGAAGTTCAGTTGGAGAAATGTCTTCTCCACTTTCCGATGTGTTGACCTCTCTTCTTGATCTTAGGTTGTAGTGTGTAGTAGGCTTTTTGCTCATTCACAACCTTAATAACAAGAATATGACAAAAATAAGAAAAATAGTAACAAAAAGAAAATATTGCAATTAACAAATTAATAGAACAATCCCCGGCGACACGGCGCCAAAATTGATACGCTCAAAATGAGGTACCAACTAATTTCCTTACTTAACTTTAAATGTGTCGTCTTAAATAGTAAAATGGCAAGTAAGGGTCATTTCCCGCAGAAGATTGTTTCAATTTAATCAATTGCAAACTAGAAATTAAATTTAACAATTATATACTAAAGTGATTAAATGGGGGGGTTTGGTTTGTTGAACTAAGGAAAGCAATAAATTCAAAATAGAAAATACTTGAATTTGGAAATAAACAAAGTAGTTTTTTAAATCAAAGACGTGAAGATGTGATCGGGGGGATATTTCGTTACCACGAGAATGATTTTCATATCAATTACACAATAAATTTTTGTTCTCTAGATTAACAACAATTCGAGAATAATTACAAACTCAATTATCTCAATCTCTTCTTACATGTTAGTTGAATAAAACAAGCTCTTTACTCAACCCTATTCATTAAACAACCTAGAACAAGCTCTCTAGATTTAATTTAACAAAAGCATTACGACAAAAGAGATGAATTGAATTAAGGGCAAACTCACAAGCTCGGTTTACTTACTTAAGTGTTAATCCATATACAATCAATTGAAAATACTTCATAATCCATTGAAATGTAATTGCCACTAGGTTTTAGAATAAATAGCGATTACGTACTATAAATCCTAAAATAGCATTCATTGAACAAACTCAATCATTTAGTTGTACACCTAAACAATCAAGAATAACAAAATAAACATATAAATCAATGGATTAAACACATTAATTAAGAGAACTATAATGCACAAATTAATTGAAAATCATAACTCGGGTTTGAAATTATCCCCAATCACAAGTATGTTTAGTTACCCATTAAATATTCAAAAATAACAAATAAATTCTTAGAACTCATTAATGGAAAATAAATTAGAGAAAAGAAAAACTTATTGATAAAGAGAAAATCAATGGGTCTTCTTCTCCAAGCTATTTCACTATGCCAAGCTCCAAGATTTGTCCAAAATGCCAAAGGAAATAAAAAAAAAATAAGTAAAGGAGAAGAAAGAAAAGAAAAAATAAAAAAGAAAGAGAAAAAAAATCAATTCTCGGCTGCTGGACGTCTCCATCTTTCCAAAAGGCTGCTGGACTTTTAGAATAAATCAAACATAATGATTAATTGCAACCCAAGCCCTCAACCTTTGAAAAAGAAAATAAATTGGTCCCTAACAATTTAAAAATGTCAAATTTGCTACAGTGGCGCCTAGACTTTTCTACAGTGACACCTCGGCTCTCCCTTCTCTGCCCAAAAACAGATTTTGTGGCCAAAGTTTCAGAAATTGCACGTCAAGTCCTTCAATTTTCGACACTTGTACAATTTGGTCCCCAAACTTTGAAATTTTGCGTCTTTGATTCTTTTTGCTCATTTCTCGCATAAATTCCTTCAATCATCATTCAAACTCGAGTTTTCACCTATAAAATAAAAATAACTAAATTAAGTAATAAATTGATAATAAAAACTCACAAATATTTAAATTAATGGTCCGAATAAGTGCAAAAACTCGCACTTATCAGCAGGTGCCTTCGCCGGGCGGCCCTCTTTTTCCTGACGAGGGAGGCTCCTTCCTCCGCCTCGTCCTCCGCAGAAGGCTGGGGGCCTTACTGAGCGAAAGCAGACACTCCGATTGCTTCTTATACACAGCCGAGCTCGTCTTCAACATCTTCGCTTCCGCCACACTCCGGCGGATTGTCTCGAAGTCAGGCCTCGGCACCTTCTTCTTTGCAAAATCTCCTGCAGAAAAGAATGAAAAACGAATAAGCACTCGTGATGAAAACAAAGCAAATGGAGAATCAAGGCTAGACATTTACCTTGACTCGACATCAGCCCGTGAGCAATGAAGTGAGTATTCTTGTCGATGATTTCTCTGTGGCTCCTCTCCTTCGGAGGTAGCTGGTAGAGTTAGCCTATGATATCCCACTCCTCCTCGGATATCTCGCACCTCGGCAGAGAGCCTGCAAACGATGTATATTAAAAACATGAGCGAATATGCAAGTAAAATCAGCTCGGGAAAGAAACTTACTGTAAGTCGAATATGTGGTAAGGACGGTAAGAGGCGCCATGGGGTTAGGGGTGGGCGTGGGTTGGGTTGGGTCGGTTTTTCACTCAACCCAAACCCAACCCAACACTATCGGTTTGATTGAAATTCAACCCAATCCAACCCACGTAAAGATTGAAACCCAACCCAACCCAACCCAAGTAAATGTCGGTCGGGTTGGGTTGGGTTGGTCGGGTTGAAACAACCTGTCAATAAATATTAAAGTCCTAAAATACTGATTTTTTAACTGAATATCAAGCAACATTAATAGTCTTCCAATATCAATACATTTCAAATATAAAATAGTAAAGTCATCCAAATATCCATCAAAATAATTATCCAATAACAATTTACATAATTCATTACAAATTTACAATACTTAGGCAAAACATTACTGGGACTTGGCACAAACAAAAATAGGTGACTTCAGCCCCTGCAAAACAATTGGGAGTCTGGGACTTGGCTTTGTGCAAAAATCTGACTTCAGCCCCAATTCTGTGACTTCAATTGATTCTGGCTGCAAAAATCTGGCACCCCTCTGACTCCTACATTTCTGGAAGATTAAGCAGTTGAAATTGTAACACTTGAAACAATTATTAACTAATAAATGAGAGAACACTTCCAGAAGTGCAGAAGCCATATGAAAGCCATGTATGTGTATATATGCCAACATAATTATGAAAGACGAAAATATGATGCTAACAGCCATTTTCTTTGAATTCTAGAGGAGGATATTACCTGAGAATGCTAAGTGGTTTTTCAAATCTTTGATCCCAAGGCAAGTTGTTGTGTCAAAAACCTCAAAACAGATAGTTTGAGGGATGATGAGGTTCCAGGCACCTCTTTCAAAACATATTGTTTGTCTATTGAAGGCTTTGAAGCTGCCATCTTCAGAAATTCTAAAAACACATAGCATAACACAGTGATTCCAATTAAAAGAATTAGAAGAAGAGAGGATTTTTACAAGACTAGATACATAAAGATTTTTACTTACAAACACAGTAGGAATAACATACTTGGGAGTTGGGTGAAATTATTATTATTTTTTTCTGAACTTGAGCGGGAATAAAAAAAAGAAGATAGAAAAACGGAAGGCAGGATCATCGACAGAGCATGAACTTGGCGCCTCCTCATCTAAAAGGTTGTTTTGCTTTTGAAGTTCTATAAATTTTTTAAAGATTGGGTATTCATTTATTCTTGAATTACCTTGTACCAAGTATAGACTTCTAATAGCTAAAACTTCTGCCTTCATGTCCCAAAAAAACTTGTAAATGCAGTAAATCTGGAGAGAATTATATAGCAAACGTCAATTGCATTCAGGATGATCCAAGGGATGAGACACGTGAAACAAATGCCTTATCTAACAACCATCCAGATGGACCAAAACATACATTTGAGCCAGAGACAGAAACATCGATGAGTGACATAGAACCTAACAACTAGACTCACCAGAATGTAATCCCAATCTTCTGTGGAAGCAAATTGATCTTGGATCTAGAATTCTGGAACAGTGCAGGAAAAAACTGAATATTGCCTACAGCTGAGAATGCATCCTGGATTATTGGTTATATACTTTAGCTAAGAAAAACAAAAACACTGGTATTAGAAGAAGAGAGGATTTTAACAAGACTATATACATAAAGATTTTTACTTTCAATGACCTATTACAGCAAAAACTGTGCAAGTCAGTTATACATAAATAAGAAAACTGATGAAAACATAAAAAGCATGAAATTACTGACTGATTAATATGCCTACCTCAAAAGTAATTCTGCAATATTAGAGCTTTGTTGTTTGAAGTATTAAGTGACCTATTCGCATAAAAATAGTAAAAGTCAGTTCTACAAAAATAAGATAACAAATGGACACATAGAAATCATGAAATTATTGACAGATTATAGATTAATATGCCTAACTCAAAAGAGAACTTGTAAAATGAATGAATCACTTAGCGTTGGGCTCTTGATCATCTTCATTTGATTTTGAATTCAGTGAATCTAAAAGTTCATCCATTTGGTTGTAATGCTCAACATCTTCCATGCAAAAACCATCCAAGTTCGGAGAAGCCTTTAACCAATTTTGAGTGCATACTAAAACCTCGACCATTCTAGGACTTAAGGAACTACGGAAAGGATCGAGTATCCTTCCTCCCGTGCTAAATGCACTTTCTGAAGCAACAGTTGAAACTTGAATTGCCAACACGTCTTTGGCCAAATTGGACAAGACGCCATACTTATTTCCATTCAACTTCCACCAATCTAGAACTTCGAAATCCTTGTTCTCTATGATTTCACGAGCATCCAATAAATATCGTTCGACATCATTTTTTATCTCAACTGAATCCTTCATTGCTTGTTTTTCCATAAATCTAGAAAGACGAGCATCACTCAGAGAAGAAGAACATCCTTTAGAAGTATTGACAGAACGTGAAGACTCCTCGGTTGATACTTGACTACTTTCATGAATTCCTTCCTGACCCACATACCACTCGTAAATTTCCATCAAATTGTCTTTCAAAAACTTCATCATGTTACAAACAACTTCCCCATCCGTATACAGATCATTCAAACAATATTCAACATAATCCATTTTGTATCTTGGATCTAAGATGGTAGCAAAAAGCAACAATTGATTCACATTTTCCATTCTACTCCAATACTTATCATACTTCTTCTTCATGTTAGATGCCATTTCACTCAATAAAAAATTTTCACTTAATCGCCATTCATCCAATTCGATGACAAGATTACAAATTTCATGAAGATAAGCACAAGCACTAACATGCAATGAAGCACTAAAAGTCAATGTCACGTTGAAGAAATTTTTAAGAAATTTAACAAATACGATTCCCCTTTCCCAATCTAAACTTGACGGAGGTCCACCCCTCCTTCTACCACTATCATCTTCTCGAAAGTAATGCAAATACTGAGCATCCTCTTCTTCTAACCTATCAAAAGCTCTTTCAAATTTCAATGCAGTTTCCAACATCAAATAGGTAGAATTCCACCTAGTTGGAACATCCAAAAACACAATAGACTTGCAATCAATCTTCTCTTTCTTTGCACACTCCTTCAATTTTTCATACCTAGCCGGAGAAGATTTTACATATTTGATTGCATTGCGAATATTCACAATGGAGTCGTGTGCTTTCCTCAACCCTTCACCAACAATCAAATTGATTATGTGTGCACAACATCTCAAGTGCAAATATTTCCCATTTAGAACACATCCATCACTACCCCAAGCAACTAGCTTTCGCCTAAGATAAGAAATGGATGTGTCATTGGAGCTTGCATTATCCACCGTGATTGCAAAAATTTTCTCAATCCCCCAATCTTGCAAACAAGTCTCAATCATTTTTCCAATTGTTTCTCCCTTATGATTTGAAACAACACAAAAACTCAATATACGCTTATTAAGCATCCAATCAGAATCAATATAGTGTGCTGTAAGAGACATGTAATTAATATTCGAATCGAAGTCCAAGTATCGATTGTAAGGGAAACCCTTTGATGGTGACAAGAGAAGACATCTCTCAATTTCAATTTTTCATCCAAATACAATAGATAAATGACTCAAAAGAGAGTCCTACGAGATGGAGCCTGAAAGTGAGGAATGCTATACTACAAAAGAGCCTAAAACCACTAGCTTCAACAAATCTAAAAGGTAATTCATCCAATACTATCATTTTAGCACATGCAACTCTACAATCTTCCTTGCTTCGACCCACAGCAATAAGATTGCTCCCTCCACCCTCATTATTATTCTCAAATGATAAGCTTTTTTGCTTCTTATCCACCAATCTACCTGGATACTTCTTACAATGATTAGTCAAATGATTACCCAATGTACTAGTACCACACTTCTTAGTGCCACAAGCATAATCTACTCCACAATAATTACACTTACATCTAACATTTGGATCATTCTTTGGGCCCAATAGAGTGAAGTGATCCCAAACATAAGAAGCTAATTTACTAGATTTTCGTTTACCCCTAGTTGACGGTGCACGTGGAGGAAGACCAAATCGCAAATCTGTATCATTTGATTGAGCTTGTGTGCCACGTTCTTCACATACATCCAAATCTACTAACATATCCCACAAAAAAATGAATACACCAAATACATCTATTAAATTACAATTATAAATGCACTACAAAGAAGAAAGAATATTGCACCTGGGTCCATTACTTAAGGCAGGAAAATGCAAGTAATTTCCCAATCTAAATTTGACCAGGCTGTTGGATCGAGCAACATTTTCTGATTTCACGATTTCCCATTAGATTTTCAGTTAGTACATAAATAGAGGACAACAATACAAGCTAGTCTAATATGAAGATGCATAAAACCATGCAGGAATGCCTAGTTTTGTGTTTATTATTTCGTTAAACTGAGGAGATTGTAGATTTAATAATAATAATAATACCAAAATGTGGTAGAAGTACTAAACTTTTAGCTTGTTATTCTTGAATCCATTACAAACCAAATTATCTATAGGTCAAGCATGGGGATCATATTATTGATGTATTGCACCGTACACATGAGCAAGAACAATGTAGATTACAATGCTCTAAATTGATAAGTATTAGCATCCTAGCCCCCACCCCCCTTTACTTCTTATGGGTGTTTCTTGAAGGCTTGGTTATAATATTTGGTTGTTTCACAAATATATCAAAGAATAACTATCAGATTCACGAATATAAGCTCTACAACTCATTAGAAATTCAACAATTATGATTTAACAAAAACATTGGAAATCACCTAGTAGTACACACGTTCTTCATTTAAAGATTAACATTTCAACTACAACTATTAACATAGCAGAAATTCTACAACTTTTAACAAATAAATAAATAAATAAAATTCTATAAAGCTCTAAAAATTAAAATAGCAGGTATCTCTATGCCACATTGATTATAATCAAAACATCTTGGAATAGTCAATTACAAATAGATGTATGTATATACATATACAGAAAGAAATGACCTTAAATTTAGAGTTGTTCAAATGATATAACAAAGGAAGTAACTAAAGTAAACTGTAAAAAAAAAAGTCGAAAATAAGTATAAAAAAAAACCTGCTTTCAGCTTCAGTCCACTGTCTAGTGTCCACCCTTGAACTCCAAAAACTTGGAAGGAAGTAACTAAACAGAAAATAAACAAACCGAAAAATCAATCTTCAACAGTTTAACTGAATACGACAAATAGATTTGTACATGATGCGACGAATCTTGAACTAAATCGGGAAAGTTATAGAATATATTTACCTTTCAGTCACATAAAATTGGAAGAATTAGTGGTTTTCGCATTTCTGGATGAACCTGCCTTTCTGGGCGAATATTCAACAGTCGGAACCACCGAACCACTAACTAGAAGGAGGAAGAGAGGAGGGAGAGGACTGAGGAGGAATGGGAGTTACCGGAGAGAGGGGACGACGGTAGAGGAGGGCTCTGTGAGATGCGAGTGTGCGGCGGTCAAGGACGGACGGGAGAGGAGAGGAATGAGGAGGGAGTAAAGTTTAGTCAGTGCACAGAGTTAGCTAGGGCTTTTTGTTCATAGAGTTAGGACTTTTTCCCTTTTTAATCGGTTTTTTTTAATTTTGTTCGGTTTGGGTTGGGTTGGGTTATCTTCATTAACCCACTACCCGAACCAACCCGACCCGAAAAATTAACCCACCACCCGAAACCCGCCTAAAACCATCAAAAAACCGACCCAACCCTGTCGGGTTGGGTTGGGTCGGTCGGTTTTCGTGGGTTGGATTGGGTTTTGCCCACCCCTACATGGGGTCGCCCTCCATGGTATCCCACCTCCTGGCTACCCAAAACCAGGAGTTCTTCCAGCCCTTAAAGGAGGTGGGCAGCCCGGTCACGAAAGGGCGTACGACCCCCAAGGCGCCAAGTAGTACCACCCCTTGCTTTCCTCCCCCCCTGCTATGCACTTCGGCAAGAAAAGGGAATGAAACACGTTGAATGGCATGTCCACCCCGATGCTGGCCCGGCGCCATAGCATCCACGTAGGATCGGAGTACTAGCCTAAAGAAAGGGTGGAAGAGGAGTCTTAACCCAGTCTTTAGGAGGTTTTCGCTCACCGCTACCCACCCTGGCCTCGGGTAGCAAGCTCTCTCATGGGGCTCGGGTATTATCAGGTCTATGTTATCTGGGATTCTAAAAACGACCCTACACCTCTCCAAAACCTCCCTGGTGATGTTGGAGGGATAATTAGAAGCCCCCCATTGCACCGAAGTGTCTACGGGAGAGGCTAGTCTTCTCCAAATATTCTCTCCGGCCCTAATGGCCCTACTCAACTCGTCCGCAACACCAATACTGGTTCCATCAGCCCGGAATCCCTCTCACCTCTCCTCCCCTCACTCCCCAAGGCGTTCACAGACTGTTCGTTGGCCATAACTGACTTTTGGGAGAATTTAAAGAAAAAGGAGAGAATGGAAGAAACTGAATCAAGCTCCGTTACCTAGTTCAACGGTCGCCGGAGTTCGCAAGGTCGATTGCCGGAATAACTCAGGTGCTGCCGGAGATTTGACAGGGATCGCCGTGAAATGTGAAACGAAAAATCGCAAGGGCATTCTCCAAGTCTCAGAATTTTCGCGAAATGAAGGTTTTAAAATGAGAAGGATGGGCCTTTTATAGGCACTCCAAACTCACCCCAACCGTTAGATCAACCCAAACACAATCTGGACCGTCTAGCACCCAAATGCAAGGATCTCCGTCAAAACCAATGGTCATTTGAATTAACGGCCCTGATGAAGCGGTAAGTTACACGCGCGGCTTAAGCACGTCGCCTTGAGGAATGAGAGTCGTCGTCATTATTATCTTTTATGCCGAAAGAGGCGTGCCTTGGAAGCAAGCGAATGCCTCCCCATGATTGCCTTGGGAAGATACAAGGACTTCTAAATCATTGGCACAAAGTTTAAGGTCAACCTTTATCGCCTCGGCCACAAAAGCTTTGCGTTACTACCGCTCTTTTCAAGAGTTGCCAACCTTTATCGCCTCGGCCACAACAGCTCTGCGTTGCTACCGCTCTTTTCAAGAGTTGCCAACCTTTATCGCCTCGGCCACAACAGCTCTGCGTTGCTACAACTCTTTTCAAGAGTTGCCAACCTTTATCACCTCGGCCACACAACTTCGCATTAATCCTCAGCTCTCACCGCCAACGACTCATCTCCGTACCCCCTACTCAAAATCAAAAGTCCTTGTAGTATATAAATACTCATACACGGACTTGCGGGACTACTGTTACGGGCCTGTGTCAGACCCGCCACCTCGCCCACCACGTGTCCACGCACGTTTTCCAAGCCACGTGTCGAACGAGGTGATTAAACAAGGGACGAGCTGATTGCACATGCCGAGGTGAGCGCATGAGGAACGAACTGAACACGCGTCAGCGAATGAACCAGACTCATCCACAAGCACGCAGTGGATGCAAAGGCCCGCATTCCGCTTCTACCACGCTACAACGCTTCACCCGCCACACCTCGCCTCTACAAAGATCATTTGTACAAAGATCTTCCCAAAGTCAAGTCTCTGACTGATGGGACGTGTGGCAGGCCATCAAACGGTCAAATCAGCAGCTAATGTCAGAAACATTGAATACCAGTCGACCTATGGAGGGACAGAGTGACACCTATGATGGGACGAGCCTTGGGAATCCGGCAACACGTTTCTCTTATCATCCAACGGCCCTTCTCATTCCATCCTTAGTATAAATATCCCCTCCTTGGGCCAAAGATGGGATTGGAATCCCATTTTGCTCTCATACATACTGCGAAACCAAGTATCATCATTCCCTTTATATTTGTCAATTTTATCTACACGATATCGACCACCTCCCCCGGCGAGTGTTCTACCTCCGGTGAATCCCTTATCGGTTGAATATAAAATTGACTTAACCGTCGGAGTGCTTGCGGCCGCTCCCACCCCCTCCGGGAGAGGCCACGAGTGACTAACGGCGTGCTACGTGTGCAGGAAGAGCTGACTTGAAGACCTATTCTGTTGGCCACGTGTCCGAGCCATTTTTCGAGGTCAACAGAGATCAAAGAATCAAATCTGTCCACTATATTTGTCATGAAGATCTCAATGATGGAATTGAAGCTGAGTGTCTCATTGGAGCGAGAGAAAACAAAATTGAATAGGTACACACATTTGAGTTGTATGTGAAGGAATTAAATACAAGAATGCAAATGTAAAATTCATAAATAAAATTAAATATTTCTTATTATAGTATAGAATATATAATAATTTTTATCTCTTCCTATTTTGTGTACTGTGAGGTATTATAATATGGGCAATTTTGTGGTTGAAAGGAAATTGTTCTTGTTTTCGATTTCCTTTGTCAAAGTGGTATATTTCTTAATTAACAAAAATGCAAAAATAAAATAATTTAAGGGAAAATTGTAGCTGCAATCCCGAAGGACCCACACCTTTTCGTTTTTTGCAAATTTTACTCCAACCTCACTTGGTGTCACTCACAATCCCAAACATTTCAAATATTCTCACCGTAAGGGCAAAATGACAGAAATCGTTAGTCAATCTGTTATCTGACTTCATTTTGACTAATTCTTAAAGGGCAAAAGGGTAATTTTAAATTTCACATATTAAATAATTAAAATATATTAAATTAAAAAACCAAAAAGAAAATAATTTGGAAAATTATTGCTTCTTCTGCTACTCCTTCCTACCCCACTCCCACTCCCCCACGATACCCTCACAATTTTGTTTGTGGTCAATCTGTTATCTGACTAATTTAATACCCTCACAATTTTGTTTGTGGTCAATCTGTTATCTGACTAATTTTGCTTCTTCTGCCACTCCTTCTTAAAGGGTAATTTTAAATTTCACATATTAAATAATTAAAATATATTAAATTAAAAAACCAAAAAGAAAATAATTTGGAAAATTATTGCTTCTTCTGCCACTCCTTCCTACCCCACTCCCACTCCCACTCCCCCACCATACCCTCACAGAAACCAAAGGTCCAAAGCCACCTGCATAGCCATTATTGTAGATACAAGCTCTTCGACGTCGACGATCGCCATCCACACCCCACCGCATCGTCGATCTACTTTTAGCAGTTTTTTTCAAGGTTTTGGCAATCTCATGAACAGATGGAGATGGGGTCTTGGGCGAAAATGGAGCAGAAAAGCCCTTTTACTAACAACTGCAGTGGTAGTGCAAGATTTCAATGGGGATGGAAGTAACCCTGCTCCGAATTGAATTGACCGGCAATTGATATCCCTGAAACTACTGGAACCCAGAGCAGGGCCGTGACCCTTGCTTCTGCCACAATACCGATTATGTAGTCTCCATTTGAGTCAATGAACCTAGCCAACTGAGTTTAATAAATTACTACTCCACTCTAAACTTGAACAGATCAAAAAATTAGTGCTCATAATAAAAATTAAAAATTCAGCTTTCGTGAAATGATGAAAAAATCTAGATCTTCTCCATAACCACCAGAATATTTTCAAATCAACATCAATTTCCCTATACCCAACCCTTTGTCGATATATAAATGTGGAGTAGTGCTAGGTGTATGAGTGTGTTGTAAGTGTTGTAACCCACTAATGATTGTACAAATAGATAAATTCATAAATGTATTTGTATGTATCGCACCATGAACAGATCGTCGATACGAGTGGGGTGGGTGGAGGCAGGGGCGGACGCAGACAATTAAAGTTGGGGCACAATCGAACTTGTAAAAAAGTTGGGAGAAATTTTACAATCGAAAATTTACATTCAAAAAAATCATACCCCTTATAATTTTGCATCCGAAAATTTATATGAAATATGACTTTTCCGAATGTAAAATTTCGAAATTTTTTTATTTCATATCCTATATAAATTTCTTAATAAAATAATGTAAATTACATTGAGAAATTTGTATCATAAAAATAATAAATGTTAATTAAATAATTAAAAATTTTAAAAAAAATGCGAGTTAGACGCCTATTTTTAATACGTACGTTTGACGCATCTTTAACTATTTTCGATATTTGTTTGAACTATTCAATATGCCTATAATGTACTTCTAGAAACGAGCTTTGAGATGATATAAGCGATTTGTAGATTCGAGTACCGTACGATCGTTGGAGAATTTTTATAGTTAGCATGTTATCGAAATTCTCGAAATATTAATTTTAAACCGTCTACTTTGACAAGTCGTAACATTTGCTACGATTGGTCGTTTCACACGCCGTTAACGTCATAAAAAACTAGACTATGAGCACTTGGGAATGATATTAAGAATGCAATATTTCGATTTCGTTTCACATTTTATAATAATTTCGAAAATTGAAATAAAACATAGAAAATTTAAAAAAAAAAAAAAAAAAAGCAAAGCAAAGCAAAGTTGAGGGGCACGTGCCCCCCAGCCCCCCCTTGTGTTCGCCAGTGCGTGGAGGTCGTTGGTACGAGTGGGGTTTATGTTCTCTTCCTTCCCTGTATTCTAGCTTTTTATGATATATACACGATTGGAGAATCGTAACCCTCATCAACCTTCCTTGATAGAGCCTAAAAACTCACTAAGGACGTGTTGATGTCTTTGATTTAAAAAAAAAGACCCAAACATAGAAGGAAAGTTTAATTCCAACAATTTGACACATCCTACTTGGACTACCATTATGGTTCTCTATCATCTTAGAACTCTATTTTAGACATAATTTAGGTCTATAAATAGGAATTTTTTATTCCAAAATTGAGGGAGACTAGAGATACATTCTTGAGGATAATTACATGTCCAAATACATTGAATAATCAAGATTTGTATCTCAAATTTGGGATTTGAATATTGAAAAACACAATTGGTAGGGAGATATTCAAGCTTTGAAGATGATTAAAAGTATAAAGAAAATAAGAAAAGTTAAAAATAGAAAAAAAACACACAAAATGGTTCTTCTTCCCCATCAAATTCCGTGCCCTACCATCGCCCTCGACCGTCGCCGCCGCCATCGCCACCCATTCTCCCCATCCCATTGCGGCACCATCCAGAGATTTATCCATTTTCTTATAATCAAATTTTGTATTTCAATATCTTTTTATTTTCAGCAAAGTTGTAAGATTTTTTTAGGGATTTAGTTATTTTTAGCAAAAAAAAATATATGTCTTCTTGTTACTGATTATATATATATCTGCATCAATTTTTAAATTTTGCTCAGATCTTGTTCAAATTTTTTTGCATCACAAAATAATGTTTGAAAATGGTTTTATTTCCTCTTTCATTAGAGGGCTCATTCAAAATCTTAATCCAAATTATAATCATAACTGTTCTAATTCAAACCTAGCTAAGAGGAAAAGAAATAATTTTTTTTTTAATTTTTGGAATAGGATTTTTTGTTGTTATAAATATGTTTTAAATTATTTTATATGGAACTCATTTGCACTTTTTAAAAAATTTAGGACTTTGACTGCATTTTTTATATTTCAGAGAGGGTAATACATTAATAGTTTTACAATGCTTTAATGGAGAAAATAGACAGTAAAAATTTTTGTGCAAAGAAATGTCGATTTGAGGATCCAAATATCAAAACTAAAACGATTGGGATGCTTTCGCAATGAAGGCAAACAATATAGATGTTCAGCATCTTTACCCATATTTGATGGAAGGAATCAACAGAATGAGCGGAAATAACCTACTTCGTAAGAAAATATTGAAATAAGGGTACAAAATGTTAAATTTGAAACGATAGAGACGATTTACACAATGATTGCAAACGATGAGGACATTTTGTACTAATTATTCCCAGAAATAACAATGGGGCCACATTTATTATTATAAGTTTTATTAATGCTAGAAATTAATGAGCACGTTTCTCACTGAATGTAATTCTTTTATGGGTTTTGCTATGTGTACATAGCAATGTACACAAGGGTGTCCATATTGGGGGCGCCATTTGTCTAGGGGTGGGAAACCAAAACCAAATTAGTCGGTTTGGAAAAATTTCGACCCAAACCAACCCACTCTAGCTCTTAAACCGAACCAACCCAAACCAAATCGGTTCGGTTTGGTTTGGTTCGGTTAGTCGGTTTAAACTTTTAAATAATATTGCATCATAAAAAATGAAAAGTCATGCAAAAAATAATGTATGTCATTCAATTTAACTACTCACACTGACGCAACCAAGAACCAACACATAATCATAACAAAACCGAATCTTCATCAAGCTTTTTTCCATCGCAATAGTTCATCTTCATCAACCTGGATATGTGGTGGATATCCATAAGAATAAAAGAGATGCCAAATTACGTTTACTGCACTTAATTAAATATGAACTGCTAAACATATCACAATTATTTCTTTCTTCCATTTCAATAGAAGGCAGGATATGATCAGAATTAAAAATAACCAGAACTAAGCATAATCCAAAACTAAGACTAAGAAAATAACCAGAACTAAGCATAATCCAAATTCAAGAGTAAGAAAATAAAATTTATGTTACAAGAAAGAAACTCAAGCACAATGTCTAGATTTTAGGAAAATAAATATCCAGGAAAGTAAAATCCAAATTCCAAAAGTTTTGATTTGACTTTACTTTTTTCAAAAAAAAAAAAAAAAAAATAGAAACATGTATAAGTGGGTTGGGTCGGTTAACCAGTGGTTTAAGACTTTAAACCATGACCAAACCGAACCACCGTGGTTTTGTTTAAAATAAAACCAAACCAAACCAATAACTATGTCAAACCGACCCAAACCGACCCGAGTCGGTTTGGTCGGTTTTTCGGTTTTTTTGCCCACCCCTACATTTGTCCATTATGGACACCCCTATAGATTTTGCTATGTACACATAGCAAAATCTTTTATACTCATAATTTGAGAGTCAATTCGAGTCTTTTGCTTTAAAATTAGAGAGTAGTTTTTTGATTAATGCTATTTAACATCACTGATATCAAGTACAGTATAGATGATAATTACATGATATTAAATAATATATTTACTTAAATGTAATGTCACATGATTAATTTAATTGAACCTATCAAGTGATGCAATATATAATTATTTTTAACTATCAAAGAAAAAAGATTCCAAAAATTAACTTCCAAGCAAGCATGCTCCACGACACTCAAGACGCTAAGCTTTGCGGCATGACATGTTCGAGAGAGTATGTGTTGAAGTTCTTTTTTATTGCAATTCCAATTTGATCATTTTCTTTGTTTGAGCTACGAAATGATTGTAGACGAGACAACAACTGTATCATAATGTCGACTTCGTCATCGTTGCGTAGAGCACAAAATAATTTTATGTATTATAGATGTGTTGGTAACCTACTGGGGAAGGCACAACCATCAACCTTGATTGATGGACAATTTGAACTCCTCAACATATTATTGTCTTTATGTTAATGTGTGTTAATTATGAATGTTGGAGTCATATGCACTATATTATTGGTCCAATTGTGAGAAAGTCAAGAGCCAAAATACAACTCATAATTGTGAGACTTTAAGTCTCCGTTGTCCCGTCGTCTCCTTCGAGGCTATAGGATTAGAGTTTTGCTGTGTGTACATAAAACTGTACACACAGAAAACCAACAGATAAGAAACAACACAGGTGGACCCTCATTTTTAGCAATATTTTATTCACAGTGGGACCCACCTCCATGTGATATTTCTGATGAAATGGAATTATTCATAGGATTATGTGTTATTAAAATATTTTATTCAATGCATGTTACTATAATAAGTACGATTACGAATTAAAAGTGATCAATGCTCTCTTAATCTTATTTATGGAAGCAAATTAAGCCCCCGTTTGAATCTCGTTTTTTTGGGAAATTTTCATTTTGCTACAGTGGATTTGTACTTAAAAAACAGAAACAGTAATTATTTTGTCAGAGTACATATTTCTTGCCAGTTGACCGTTGCCGAGAAACTATCGATTTTGCCCTCAACTACATTTGCACTAGTGAACAACACCCCTAAAATGGAAGGGCATTTTTGGGATTTACGTAAATAATGGTACCAGCTTTTGTACCCCAAAAACGTGTAATGAAATGGCGTCAGGACATGTTGACAGGTTGAAGGACATTGGGGCCCACACATAACTCAGGTTCCTGTTCAAAAAATTGAAAAAAAAGGGTATCAAACGGGCTCTAAGAAAAGCTAGATATATTTATTGTTGAAAGTTAGGTGTAGGTGTTACATCTAACTCACGGAATTAATAATTCATAACTATTGTACAAATCAACACCACCACATATTTGGTATCTCATATTTAGCTTCAGATTTCACTACTTTATCATTTATTGTATTTCAATAAAATTGCATATTTTTGTAGCTAGATTGCACCATATATTTTGAGTAATCATTGCATGACACGTCAATTTACTATTACGACATGCCATAAAAGTGACAAAATATATTAAAAACAAAACCTTTTAAACTTTTAATCTCGAGACATTGTAGTAACCTTCATTTTGCTATTTTAATTTCTATTGCGCCGTGTAGCGGTTAAGGTAAGGTCAGTTTGGAGGACGAGCACCGACAAGTGAATTTAAAAACTAAATTGAAATTCAACGAACTAAAGTTGAGTGGACCCAATTGACAGTTGAGACCGACGGCAAAGGGGTACAAGTATGACAAAGCTCCATGAAAAATGAATTATTGAGACCACATGCATGTAGACAGGCTGGTAGTGACTTAACTGAACCTTGAACAGTTTCAAAACACCATTAAGAAAATTGCTTTTAAGGTAAAATTACTTATAAGTAAAGTTTATAAGGTGAATCAGAAGTCTATCAAGGCAGTACATGGCGGGGCAAGGCCGGAGAGAAAATAACTTAAAGATAAGTCAAAATAATTCTTAAGCTAGACAAACATGGTGCAAGTGTCGTAGGAATAACAGAACTTTCTACTCAAGATTAAATTCTTATTGGATAGCTTTTAATCTCAGCAAAATAATTGCACCACTGTGAAGACAAAATATATTATTTTATTATTCTTATCCTTTTTCAATAAAGCACAACGACTGTTTTATACCAAACCTCAGAAAAACACTTCATGTTTTTGCAGCTGACGCCACACGCCTCTTCTAAAATATATGTAAATTCAGCCATTCTTGAGAAATCTGAGACAAACCCAAATCAAACGGCATTTTCCTCTTGTATATAGAACAGAAAAAATATTTCATAATTGGATCTTCATTCGTGCCATTAGTGGAGAATATGCTGTTCTTGAACTAAGGTTTAATTTTAATGGCTGTAATTTATTTTCATTCTTGTTCTATAAATTCGAGGTGGGTATTGGGTAGATCTGTTTGTCGCATTATATTTATATTTGGCTTTTCTTATTTAAGTTATAAAGATGATTCTTTGATTCTCTGCTGATGTGTTCATGGTTTAATTCATTATGCAGTAACTTTTTTATATTACTGGTTTAATGCTGTAGATTTGAAAAAATTAATCGTGTAGAAAATATCATAATCTTGCTTAATTGTTCTTAATTTGGGTGGATACTTATGAATTTGATCATCTCTCTTTCAAGTAAGTAAATGCTACTAAAGGTTCTTAATTTTGATTCATATTTTGTAGAAATCTTGATTAGCTGGACAGGCGGCGAAGCTTCTATTTTTGATCAAGCAATGGGATTTCAAATCTCATTGTTCATATTACTACTAGTCTTTTCCCCATCAATTTTGGCACAAAACTCGGACGATGTAAGACTTGTCATCCATACAAACACGACTATTGCTGAAACAGATGATAATTATGTATGTGCTACAATTGATTGGTGGCCTCATGATAAGTGTAACTACAACCAGTGCCCATGGGAATATTCGTCTGTAATAAATCTTGTAAGACTTTATCGGCTCTCTAATATTTCCCGATGATTGGATTTAGATACGAGTGTTCATTATTTGGCTTTAATTGTCAGGATTTGTCCCACCCTTTTCTTGCCAATGCTGTTCAAGGTTTGCATATCCCCATTGCTTCATCACTGAAAATGTTTTCGTTAAGTGCACTAGAACCGGGAAATTGAAAATTTGCGTACTCCCACGTTATATCTTAACGTTAGTAGCTTCCTGCTTCATTTTTTTGTTCAACAGCTTTCAAGAATTTCAGATTAAGGCTTGGTGGTTCTTTGCAAGACCAAGTACTTTATGAAGTGGGAAATTTAAAGTCTCCTTGCAAACAATTTGAGAAGGACAAATCTGGGTTATTTGGATTTTCAAAGGGATGCTTACATATGAAAAGATGGGATGAGCTGAATAACTTTTTCAAGATGACTGGGTAAGATCCAATTACTTACTTTACATATAATGATGAGCATGCCAGTTGTGTGGGATTGAGACTGGACCATTGAACATACAATCCAAAAACACAACAATTATAAAGAACTAAAAGAAAGAGATAGTGAGATACGGTAGTTACCAAGTTTGGTTGGTAGATCTATGTCCATGTAAAATCCACGTTAGAAGAAAAAATCATGAAGTATACAATAATAAATAGAAATCTTGAATGGCTATCTAAAATCGCATTGGCAAAAGAAAACTCACATCTATGTACAATTAATGGACAGCAATACATAATATGATTTTTGGTGTTCTTGGGCTTCAGAAATCAAGGTATACTTGTTATTTGTTTTCGCTCTATTTCTCTCCTCAGTCCTTATTAACCCAATGACTGGCAGTCCAAAGTAAATGATCGATGCAAATGCTAACACTATCCCTGGACAAGTATTCACAGACTTTAACACTCAAAAGGTTTTTTAACCATTTATGGAATTGTTCCATCAAAGGTTTGCTTGGGTCAATGTTAATTCTCAGAGGCAAAGAAAACAAAGCAAAAAATTGAGCTTCTGAAGTATTAAGAACCTTATATCTAGAACTCAGCTATGGCTTGCCTTGACATTCATTGCTCTGTTAGCTTGGTCATATAAACAAATGGAATTTTTGTTGTCGGAGAGGATATGTAACACTTCATAGGTTTATTTTGAGAGTTACGGAATTGTTGCATCAAATGTTTGCCTGGGTCATTGTTAATTCTAGAGAAAAAAAAGAAGCAAAATTGAGCTCCTGAAGGAAATCAGAGTGTTAAATCTAGAACTCAGATATAGGCTGGCGTGTCGTTCATGGCTCTTTTAGTGTCATTTATGGACAAATGACAGTTGTCTGGCGTATTTCTTGAAAATTTACGAACTAGTTTCTGACCTAATCAATGCAGCACACTTTTCCATCTCTTTAAGAGTGACCTGTTGGTCCATTATAATTATTGAAATTGTTGGCTACACAAGTGGTTCTCCAATGTATGCACTTATGTTGGAAATGGGTTCAGAGAAAAGAGTACTAGAGTTTAGTTTTATTCGTATCTGCCTGTTAGAGTTTTATATTCGACACACGGAAACCGTCAAGATTCTTAAAATCCTATCTAGTTTTGTATTGGTGTCTCTGCAGAGCTGTGGTGACATTTGGCTTGAATGCATTACATGGAAGGCAACACTTCGGAAAAGATTCTTGGCAGGGAGATTGGGATTCCAGCAATGCTCATGATTTCATTAAATACACTATCACCAAGGGTTATCTAATCGATTCTTGGGAATTTGGTAATAAGATTTTCGACATTTGTTTGTTTATAGCATGACTGAGCTCTGAAAGTATTCTTACAACTAAATAAGTAAGTTTTAAAATAAATATATTTCTATTGATCAAACTGAAAACAAGTAAGGCGAGTGTTGCTTTCAAAATAAGATTTTTTTTTTTTTTTACTTTAAAAAGTACCCTTTTGTAATATGTTCAGAAACAAAAAGTTACCAAGGGTGACATATTTTTATGCTTAGCCAAACATGCTCTTAGTCAAGTATAGATTTCTCAACTTTGTGAACTAGAAATGTTTAGGAGCTGTTCTCTTTGTGTTTCAATTTTGTGTTTTGAGTTTTGAATTCATTTTGGATTTTGTGTTTTGAGTGTCCATTTTGAGATTGTTAAAAATGTGTTCTTTTTGACATTTTGAAAAATTGTTTTGAACACACTCAAAACGCGTTTTCAAAATTTTGACTTGATTATAACTGAAAACACCCAAAACAACAAATTTGTCGTTTTGGGTTTTCTTTGTAAATTTTTAACTTGTTTTCAAAAACGAGTTTTCGAAAATGAGAAAGAGAACACGTTTTCACTGTTTTGAGAAATCGAAAACAGAAAACGGCTTGAAAATGGTAAAAAGAACATACCCTTACTTTTCTCATTTCGTGTCTTTTATGTTGCAGGTAATGAGTTGTCAGGCAAGGGAATAGGTGCAAGTGTTGGTGCCGAGCAGTACGGAAAAGATGTAGTCCGTCTAAATTCTATCATAGACGAATTGTATAAGAACTTCCAGCCAAAACCTATTATCTTGGCACCAGGAGGATTCTATGATAAGTCATGGTTTGATAAGCTACTTCAGGTTTCCGGCCCACGTGTTGTTAATGCTTTGTCACATCATATATACAATTTGGGTTCAGGTTGGTATTTCTTGTAACTTATATCGTTTCAATTATCATGGTTCTTGTTCTTTTATTTATTGAAAGATCCAAAAGCAGGGGCGGAGTCACGGGGGACAATATTTATTTATTTATTTTATATTGGGCTGATACATTAAAAAAAAAAAATCCATTAGAAAAAAAAAGGAATTTTCATAATTTTTTTTCCCTTACTAAATTAGTTGGGCTTGGGGGCAGGTCTAGGCCCCCCTCCCTACGCTCCTATCCGAAAGTCAGTAAATCAATCTTGGTTCCAGAGTAAAACTGTAACCTTTTGTAGTTTACCAGTATAAACTTAGTCTTCAGGCTCTTAGCTATTAGTAGGAACTCATCATATTAAAGTTAAAAATATTTTTTGTTGTATGTGTTCAATTCAGCGAGTCTTTTGACCTTAATTAATCTTCTTGGCACTCTCAAAGTAAATATTTATTGCACATTTCTGAAGATATGCAAAACTCGACATTGAGGCTTTTCGTTTTATTTGGGTATTATTGATTATTCCTTTCCTTTCCTTTCCTTGTTGATGCAAACATTTGCTTCAGATGACCTGAAACAAATGTGTTATATTGCCATTCTGTTTCCCTTTTAGGGTCATGGTTGAAGAGAAAATTACATGTCAGAAAACGTATTGTGCTCATCCATTTGTTTTTTTATGATATCGACTCTCCACTAGATGATAGAAAACTTATAAGTGATTATCGATCCAAAACATCAATAATCAAACATTACCGAATTAACCATCCATCTTGAAATCAATGAGAACATCAAAATAAAAGCGGAAACATACCTTAGATCCATAAATTATGATTCTTTGCATGATGGGGTTAGATCTTCCAATTGATTCACGGTCTCCTCTACAACCTTTTGATCTCCATTGATGGGGAACATAGAGAATCTAGAAGCACCACTAACAATTGGGGACCATAACCTATATATTCATAAGATAATGACTATTCATTATCTTTCATTTGTTTTAAATCGGCCCCTCAACAATATAAAACAAACATCCGGTCTCTACACTTTAATTCCATGAAACTTTAATACCCATTAGTCAAAAATTAGTCTTTTGTGGATCACTTTAATGACTATACTTTAAATAATAGCACCACACATTTTAATTTGTTACGTGTGGCCCCAAATATTGTTAGAATATTCCAACACTAGATTCTTTTGTTTAGTTCTTAGGAAGGCAAAGTTGAGAAAATTGTGCGCAAAAGTCCTGCCAAATGTTCTTCACTTTTAACAAGATTTGACAGCAAAAAGCTATTTTAATATTGGATTATGATAACAAAATGTTCTTTTTCCAAAATTTATTAATGTGACGTAACTAAGCATCAATTATTAATATGTGTTCTATGACGGTGCCTGCCAGTACTAATAGGGGCAAATTCTGATTATTAACCTCTTCACGTTTCAGGGAACGATCATAATCTCATTAATAAAATCCTAGATCCTGATCACTTGAATAAAGTATCAGCCACATTCGGAAATCTTTCGCTGTCCATTCAAATGAATGGTCCTTGGGCTTCCGCTTGGGTTGGGGAGTCAGGGGGTGCCTACAACAGTGGTGGTCCTCACGTATCTGACACTTTTGTTGACAGCTTTTGGTAATTTTTCCGTTTTCTTGCAATCCATACAGTTGATAAACTCTAAATGCGCTACCTATTCAAGAGATAAAGAATTTGTATGCATTGTTTTGAGCATGTTCGGTTAAGCTTAAAAAATAAGTAAAAGTCACTTTTAAGTGTCTTTTTGTTTCCTTTGGCTAAGTTAATTTTTTGTTATTTTCAAGTAAACAAGTCATGTCAAAAAATATTCTTACCTTGTTGTCACAATAAGCTTATTTATTTCTAATTATGATCAATCAAAAAAGTATTTATTTTAAAATTTACTTTTTAACTTATAATGAATTATTTAATCTTAGCAAAAGGGGTTCTTGGGCAAAAGTGAACATCTTCATCTGTGTATGGAGTGTAGGTATCTAGATCAGCTCGGAATGGCTGCCAAGTACAGCACTAAAGTATATTGCAGGCAAACTTTGATTGGTGGAAACTATGGGCTTCTTAATGCAAGTACCTTTGTTCCCAATCCTGATTATTACAGGCAAGGATAAGCTTTTCGTTTATGGCTATGGAGATAAATCTAAGTAATTTCTAGTTTATGCTTTAGTCTTTGGAGAACTGATTTAAATTTGGATCCCTTTCTAATGTGAGTATTTGCTGCAATGCAGTGCACTTCTCTGGCACCGGCTTATGGGTAAAGGAGTGCTCGATGTTGACAGCAATGGATCCCCATATTTGCGCTCTTATGCTCATTGTTCAAAAGGAAGAGTAAGCACGTGTATACCACCATGGTTAATTTGATACATAGTTAATTTGATAAAAATACAACAAGTCTCATGGTCATACTCTCAAGTTGGTCTACCTATATATTAGGATGATAAAGTTTAACAGAACAAAATTTCTTGAATGTGCTTGATTACACATAAAACCAGTAATTTGCAAGCCTGCAAGATGTGAATTATCAGATTTTGCATGGTTCAATTCTGTACTGTAGCAGTGCTGAACTAAAATAGTCATAGAAATGTCTCATGATAAGTAATAGAATTAACAGATAGCAGTAGAATGCTCTTTTTTCTATTCTTTGCTAATTGTTTTTAGAATCACTGTGGGTAAACTATGCAATTTGAATTTGTTATTGATTACATATATTCAGGTTCAAGAATATCTCTTGAGGATGATTCAACTTTTTTTCCTTTCTATTGATGCCCGAAGGACTCACTGCAGTTCATTGCGAAATAGTTATTCCTTCCTTGGGTTTATGCTATTGAAATCTGTACTATTTCATGGTCAAACACGTATACATACTGAATTTTTCGTTTACATTTGACTATGTAGACTAGGCTTAGACCTCAATGTAACATGGCCTTTTTATCTTCTTTTATTATTTGTTTTCCGGTTTTGTTCTTTTCAAATATCTGGTTGTGGAGGGAATATGCAATGTAATTTATACTTTTGGCTTGTTTGTCAAGGATGATTGAAAAGTATGGGACAATATTACGAATTCTTAATCAATCTACTAATTGCCTTCTCCTTGTTTCAGGCTGGCGTAACATTACTTCTGATCAATCTAAGCAATCAAACGGTGTTCAACGTTGACGCCAAATCCTCTAGCAATGTAGAACTACAGTTGAAAGAGAAAGTCGATACCAGGAAAAGGTCTTTTGCACATGGCCTTAAGGGGTCATTTTCCTGGGTCGGAAACAAAGCATCGGATGAAAGATTATTCCGAGAAGAATATCATTTAACTCCAGAGGCTGGGAACCTTCAAAGCAGAACCATGTTGTTGAATGGACAGGCACTGCAACTCACTGAAAGGGGAGACATCCCTAGTTTGTCTCCGGTTCCTCATGATATAAATTCTCCCATAACTATTTCTCCGTTATCCATCAAGTTCATAGTATTTCCCAACTTTAACACTCCTGGGTGTAAATAAAGTCATATCTGTTTACTGCAAGATGTATTTGGAGAATCATTAGCTGCAATTCTGGAGTATTATTGTATAAGTCAGTGTACTCTAGTCATTATTGCATATTGTTGCAAATGTATGTTTTAGGAACAATAATGCAATTATGTAAGGACATATATCACATATATATATGACACTTTGGTATGGTACACACTCGATTAGTATCTCTTTAATGAACTTTCTAAATTGTAAACAGAAGGCGTTACAACCTACTGTTGAATGTGTAGTCCATACACAGAGGAAGCCAAGTGGGGATTTTTGAGGACCCTCTAACTCATCACGAGTTTCTGATGCCTCATCTTCACCACAAAATGCCAGCAATAAGCTGTCGGATTTCATTTCACAGCTAGAACATGGCTTATTGCTGGTGCATGAGACTGAACCACTAATTTGGGTTCAAAAGCTTTGAAGACTGCGCCTCTGTTTAAGCCACATTATTTTTTTTCATTCACATTCTTCTACTCATTTTTAACCACACATTATTCAACAAAATAATATTTTCCATCCATCCATCAATAACTTTCCCCAAGTGTGCAACACGAGTTTTAAAACACTTTTTTCCCTTTTATTATATTATTATTAGTTTTCTTTATAAGTTAGTTTGTTGGAGGTTTCAATCTATAAAGAGAGCGGAGTTACATTTTTGTAACCTATTTTAATTTTCCCCTTTTTAATACAATTTATTTCCAATTTTTCGTTTGGCATGACTTTTGAAAAGTCAAGAAGAGCTATTGGGACCTAAAACCTGCTTCTAGACCCGTTTGACTATTTTTATGAAAGTGCTTCCGATAATTACAAGATTTTTTAGAGGAAGTTGGTCCAATATGACTTCCTCTAAAAGCATGTGTTTTTAAAAATTCATTTTCAAATAAAAATTAAAATAGCTTCCTCCAAATGCTCTTTTACAAGAAGTAGAAGTAAAAGTAAAAGTCATACCAAACGGAACCCAAGTAACTATTCAAAAAGCTTTCTATGTTCAAGCCTGGGACCAAAGGGAATGACAAATTATCTCCACGTCCTCCGGCGAAGTCATTATCAATAACTACGACGCCACCATCCTTTACAAGATGAAATCCTCCAGTCTGCTGCAAATATTCTACGTGCACCGCGAAAATATAATGACAAATAAGTCCATAGAATCTTCGACTCCTTATTTATCCTACAATTGGGATTTATATCATTCCATTCTGTCACACTAAAATCTTTGCTTCAATTTTGAGATCCAATCAAACCTTACTCCGATAGTAGCAAAGACATCTGTAGAGAACATCGAACGTCACAATTATCATCAACATCAATTCATTGCAAATTTTCTTAAATCTCACGCGCTTTAAGTCACATTTAAGGACAGAATATAGGTCACGGTAACAAACATTATAATTACAAACATCAAATGTTAAAGCAAGTCTGTATTGTAGAGAGTGTCGACCCTAAATATAGGCGGGGTAAGCAATCGCCTAAGGCTCGGGTTTTATGAAGGCCCCAATTTTTTTTATTATATGTATTCTATTTATAAATAATAAAAAAAAAATTTATATTCTTTAAAGCAATCAAAAGTTTTACATTCGTGACTTTTTATTTTTGTTTTCCTCGTTTTCAGGCTGACTCCCTCTCTTGTTTAGCCTTCACCCATCTCCTCATCAATAAATTCAATGATCGACAAATTCTCTAGCTTATGTTTATAATCCTTAACAGTAATAGCGACACGTACAATTTTTTTTGCTTTAATTTTTTATTTTCTCTTTTATTTATTTTATTTATTTGAGTTTTTCAAAATTTCCTTATTTTTCAATTTTAGTATGAAAGTATAAAATTGGTTAGATTTTTCAATTGTTACATCTGTCAGTGTTATGCCCTAAGTCCAATCAACTTTGGATATAAACACTTTAAATATATATAATTGATACATATGTGAGGCAATATCTATTATTTAATTGAATTAATATTCTAATAAATTAAATAATAGAATCCGTAGATTTAAGTTTTAGTGATTTGTTAATCACAAGGAGTTGTGATTATGATATACAAATTACATATGATCGAATCTTAAATCGTCTGTGATCGAAGTAATAACAAGATACAGATATCGTTATTACAGATAGATCATCACGTGTGACATTCTTACTTGTGAAGTAAGTAGCTGATCTCACAAGCTAAAGTGTGGTGACACTTGAATGAACACGTAAATATTTTGTTATAGAACAAAACATTGGATACCCGCTGGGAGATTCCACATGGATAACTATCTGAGTGTTAGTGGTTAATCTCTAACGTTCGGTAGTGGAATTGGTCCTTTGACTTGAGGTCATCATAGTACCTTATACGAGGACAGTCATACTTTGGTGGTGTTGGATGTTGCTCTGTCAAAGGTCGCTAATACAACATCGTTCGGGTATGTCAAGAATCATATGAAGGTTGTGAATGATCGATAGAGAATTCGTCACTCTTAGATAGTAAGAGATTATGATCTACATTTTATCCAGTTAAGTTGATAATGAAATCCTTGGCCAAGGTGAACTCATAAGTCGAAAAAGAGTTTTCAACTTACATTAACTTAACAGTGAGATAAAAGATATGATCAATAATTGAGATTGACACATATCCATATCTCATCATTGATCGGATCATATTGACGAAAGAATTATAATTTCACGGTAAACGAACAAGTTTAGTTTGTCACGTCACGTGGCATTTCCCATCACATGTATTGTCTCGACACATTGCTAGATGTCAATTTGGGACGACGCACGTGAATTGGTGATAAATTAAAATGGGTGTTTTAATTTATCGATTTTGATTAGATCAAAATAATAATTCACGTCGTTAGATATCGTGATCGGAAACCTAATGGGTCACACACAAAAGAGAACCAGAAGAATGAGATTTACCAATTAATTAATCGACAAGTGTTGAATAATTAATTACTTGGATTGCTTATTAATAGACCGGAATTAATTAATTGGATTAATTAATTCATGGACGGAATTTAATTAATTTGATTAATTAAATATCGGATCAGGTTAAGTTTAGAGATGGGCCAAGCCCATTTGAGCTTATATTAATAGACTGCTAGGGTTTGTAAAATGTATGGAATTTTTCATTATTCTTGCTAGTACAAGAAAAGAAACCCTAGCCGTCATTCTTGTTCTCTGTGTGGATCACCATTGGATGATGGACAATTGGACAACTTGGATTGCAGATCTGATCATTGGAATTCGAGAATCAGCAAAAGAGTTTGCGAAATTCATCAAATGTATAATTCTTATTACAATTTCTATCTAAACACATTGCAGATCCTTAGTGGGAATTGAAAATTGTTTTATTTCCGCTGTGCATAATTAAGTAAATTCCCAACAGTAGTATCAGAGTCTACTTTGTGTTTGTTAGAAGCTATTTTGTATTTTGGAACAATCAAAAATTGATTGTTTAATTTTTCTTGAATTTAGCAATTTAGAAAAAAATATTTTTCATCTTCAAAAATCTATTTTGAAAAGGAAAATAATTTTGTTCAAATTTTGGATCTGAAAACATTGGCGGCAGGGGCGCCGCCACCGGACCCGATGACGACACCACCGAGCCATGGTGGCATGAGCGCTCTGCTCGCAAGGCCCACCGGCACGACCCGAAAGCAGTAGCGACCGTCGCTGCTGCATGTTGTAGCAGCGACTGTCCCTGCTGCAAGTGGCGCTCGCCGTCACTGCGAGAGCCGCGGCTGGAAATCGCAGTAGCACGCGGCGCTGCTACTGGTTATTGCAACAGCGTCATGCGCTGCTGCAATACCCGGTGGTGCGGTCGTGCACCACCGTTACTCCATGGAGGCGCTGCCAAGGAGAGTAAGGGGGCACTTTCAGTTTTAGGGTTTCAGAAGACGGGTGGGAAGATTGAAGGACTTGTTTTTAATTTTAAACTTGAGTCAATTTGCAATTTTCAAAATAGTTATAAATTTCAATATTAAAATGGTTCTAATTTGATTTTCAAATGGGTTTTGACCCGTATTTCAATTTTGACCAGGTTAAAATTTTATTTAAAAATTGACGAATTTTATATTTTCGTTAAAATTGGATTTTAACTTAAATATTAAATTTTGACCCTAAATTGAATTTTATTTTATTTAGGAGTTTTATCCTAAATTAAAATGTTAATTCAATTAAATTGGAGTTGGACTCTAATATAATATTTAATTAAAAATTGATTTTAATTAAATCATCCACCTTAGTATATTTGACATTTAATTGAAATTTGATTTTAATTAAATTGTCTCACCCTAAATTTTTTCTAGAAATCAGAGTTGGACTCTAATTTGGTATTTGATTAAAATTTGATTTTAATTAAATAAGTTCGCCCTAATATCTCGGAATTAAAGTTTGACTCTTATTTTGTATTTAATTAAAATTTGATTTTAATTAAATTCAACCGTATTAATTTGATTATAATTAGAGTTGGACTTTAATTTGACATTTAATTAAAATTTGATTTTAATTAAGCTGTCTTGCCTTAAAATTTTATTGGAATCAGAGTTAGACTCTAATTTGATATTTAATTAAAATTTGATTTTAATTAAATAGTCCCGCCCTATAATTGTAGAATTATAGTTGGACTCCAATTTGATATTTAATTGAAATTTGATTTTAATTATATCAGTCCGCTAATTTAATTAATTAATTAATTTGATTAATTAATTATTTAATTGTTCCGATTCATTTGTCTAAATTAGTTTATATGACTTTAATTGCTAGAAATTTGAAACATGTTTGTATATAATATTAGATATTATATAGGAATGCATTTATATGATGAATGTTTTATTAGTGGATGATTATGGACTCGACCATTCGGATGTGTTGAATAATTAGTTTTATTCTTGTTGTTTTATGGGGGCCTGCGAGCTCTAATTTATTTTGGACCCGCGAGTCCGTTACTATTGTTATTATTATGGGCCTGCGCATCCAATATTATTTAGGACTGTGTGCCAACTAGTATAGGATACAAGTTGCAACTGGACTAATTGAAGATACAAGAAGAGGAGGAGACCATAGAGATGGAGTATTGTATGAATCAATGCTATACCCCCTAGGAACTGATCGACTAGTCTTCCTTATGGCTCGAGAAGATTAGATAGTATAAGTCCATAATCGTCCACACTATTATATGTGTGTTTATTTGCATGCTAGATGTATAATAAAAAATATATAATTATTACGATGAGACCTTTGGATGCAAAAACCATTCGTTAAAAATATTAAGTCAACTTGTTGTTCACCTTCCATCATTGTAGTGAAAAACGAGAGTCCTAAATCGATCTTAACTTGTTGAGTACACTCAAAGCTGGTCTAATAGGGATATGTTTGACACTATGAATATTAGATATTTCTGTATGATGGGTTTGACTTAACTAATATTTATCTCTTGTTGAGTACACTCAAAGAGATAAATTTTAGAGGCATGTTAAACTAACACATAAGATGTGTGAAAATAAAGAGTTGTCGCTTAATGATCTGAGAGTTGTATAGAGATACAATTGATAATAGTATCTACCCAAATGTTTTATTAGAGTTTGTTGAGTACACTCAAGGTTTTAATATAATAAATGGGATCCCAACCCACTGGGAATCAAGTACGGATTCTATAAATTTATGTGAGAGGGTCATAAATTTGAGTTAAACAGTGGGGGCGAAATTAATTTAATAAAAGGCCATGTTAAATTAATTGATACTTATATATATATATATATATATTTGATAGGCATATTGGATGCCAACAACCAAACCAAATATATATATATATATATATATATATATATATATATATATATATATATATATATATATATATGCATATTGGATGCCAACAATCAAACCAAATTTTCTTGATTGACAATACAATCTGAAAATTGTTCTCATGCATGAAAAATTGGTTGTGCTCTTGAGTAGCCCTTTGTAAAGACACTTGCTGATGACTCGACAAAAAAAGAGGTGACTACTATAATAAACACAGTTATGACGATAGTACTACAACATGTGTGATGTTTGTGACTATGTCACCTGAGTTACAAAGAAACATAATGATTTTTCATCTCAAGATGTTGAATGATGAACAATCGCGTGTGGAAAGATATGAGATTTCCTAACAACTATACATGTGCATAATGGCAGAAGAATCTTCAGTCAGTGCTCGTGTGTTGAAAGTGCTGAATACTTTGAGAAGTTGTCTCGATTGCGTTCAGTCATGAACAATGAACTAAGTATAGACTTGGTTCTGCAATCTCTGTCAGAGAGTTATTCATAACTAATTATGAATTCAGCATGAATAAACTCATAGCACGCTCATTGAGTTGATGAACATGTTTAAAACTGTTAAATCCAACATCTGTATTTGTAGTGGACAAATCTTAGTCATAGATTCCTATAGGGAAGTCTAAAGGATGCTTTAGGAAAGCAACCAAGATGACTAAGACAGTTAAAGCGAATAAGGACAATACCAAATCTGATGATCCTTATTATCATTTTGGAATGATGGGTCATTGGAAATGAAATTGCAAGGCTTATATCTACTTCATTAGTTTCATGGGTATTAGATATTAGATATATATCTCATATTTGTATAAATATGCAGAAACTAAATAAAAGTAAATGGCTGTAAAATGGAGAAGTTGACCTACACGTTGAAAATGAGCAAAAGTTGTTGTAATGCCCCGAGTTCTTACGACCTGACCGCTACGAATTTTGACTTTTGGAGAAAACGAACCCCGAATTAATCATTCTTTTTATTTTCTAAGAAATATAAATCGTCACACAGTTCGACATATAGCGGAAGAATTTAAAAGTTTGTTGATGGAACTTCAAACAACTCAGAACAAAGATAAAAACAATAAGAAAGTCTTTAAAATTATAAAATCAGCACCCTTAAATTTCATTTGTGACTCAAGCAGTTATCGATCAGAATCATTTTGACACAGAAATCACCTCGTACCATGGCAAAAAATAAATGATACATGGAAGACTCATAATATTAGATCGTAATCAAACTTTGGCTCTAATCAATGAGGTTTCGGATATCAAATGATTTTATTTATTTTTTGTTTTTTTCAAAAACAGAACCACTGTTCTCGGATTTACATGGTCGACCTTCACAAAAAGGGTCATAACCTGAAATCTATAAGGCATTTGCACGTGAAACCAAAGCCAATAGTTAGACAACACATAAGGCTATCATGTACAGGTGGAATTATATAAAAATTCGAAATACACACATCATAGCAAATTTTTAAAGTTAGGGGCAGATTCTGAAATTTGGACAGAGACACAACTTATTTCCTTCCCTTTTTTTTTAAACGACAAATAATCACAATAGGTCTAACGTGCAAGAACTATTAAAAGTACTGAAACAGAACATAAAAAGTTCGAAACCAAATTAAAATATAACCTACTAGAATTCCTTAAACTAAAGAGAATAGTTTTCATAAATTTGAGTCACTAGCGCCCATCTCCATGTTTCCAAGCCCTTCAATTTGAAATGTATAATTAAAAGAATGAGCATTTCGAAGAAATACTCAGTAGTATGTACACACGCTAACGAGACAATTATATACAAACATTATCATAACATGCAAAAGTCGTATTTCCAGTAAATCGGTGGTCAAACGACATACTTTCATCGTAGTGATTACCTTCAATCACAAATAATTCATAGTGATTACCTTCAATCACAAATAATTTCCACAAAGAAATTAACAGTTACGTACTTGCTAGCATATAAATTTCTCAAAGCGTAAACAACTTGTGTACGAGATATGATACTACCTTAAGATCTTTAGAAAAATTGCTAGAATTGAGTCGTAGGTAAAACTTTTCAGATGCACCGTCACCAAAAGGAAAAATCAACCAGCTTGCCATTTTGTTTTCTTCAAATATATAATAGAAATGGCTGTGCGTGTGTGCGTGGGTAGTAGAAATAGAATAAGAAAAATTCTACTCTCTTGTTAGCCGAAATAGCAAATTAGCCAAATGAGTTGCTGTAGGGTGGTGTATAAAATATAAATATTCATGCATGTTCTCATAAAACCAACCATAATTGTTTAGAGGGAGAGTGGGGAGTTAAAGAAGAAATTGGTTGAGGAGGTTAAAAGAAGTGGGGGCAAGTTGACTTGGTGGAAAATACACATACGTTTCTTGAGGTGACCAAACAAGATGGAGTATTTAATTTTGAAACAAACTCAAGTATTATTTAATAATAACATATTTAAAAGTTATGCTAAATAAAAAAAGTAAAATTTGGATTGAGTATTTTATAGTTGCCAAATTAAATCTTCGTCCGTCACTTTAAAATAAATACACTAAATCATAATTTTTAAATGACTAAAAATAATCGTTCAAATTAATATAACAGGGGTTCTCAAAGTAATGGGCCTAAGTTAAAATAATTAGATCTTCATGTTTATATAAAAAAAAATTGCTATGCAACATACTATGGTGACCAAATAAATAACTTAAAATATTAGAAGTATCGTAGCGACGCGACAAGTTAACTAAACCGTTCAATCTTTAAAGTAAATTTTTTTCTTTGAAAGAGTTAGAAATTTTCGGTCGCTACAGTTGTTGCATTACCTGTAGAAGCATATTTCTTGTCATTGCCTTTAGGTTTGAAATTAGAATTAGAGAAATATTAATTTTGTTCTCACCATTACCAAGAGCATTAAATAAATTTCATGTTTTGACATGAATTATTTTAATGTTAAGGACAATTGTTGTTCCTTTTTATCTTGATAAGATTTTAATGGTTATGATAAATTACAAAATGACATTTATATTCTAAATATTGAGTATTCTATAATAAGTATAGAAATTGAAAGACATAAAGATGATAATCTGAATAACACCTATATTTGGCATTACGAATTTGGTCACATAAATGAGAATGCAATTTCAAACTTACATAAAGATGTATATTTGGGTCAAATGATTTTGAATCATTTGACAAATGTGAATCATGTCTGTAAGACATAGTGACCAAATCTCCTTTTACTTGAAAAGGAAAAAGATCTGCACAATTATTAGGTCTAATACATAGTGATGTATGTAGACCCATATCAATTAATGTCAGGTGAAGTTTATCTTATCTCATCACATTTACTAATGACCATTTCAGAAATGATCATGTATATTTGATGAAATTCAAGCATGAAACTCTTGAAATGTTCAGGGGATTCAAGTTAGAAATAGAGAAACAAATAGGTAAATATATTCTTACACTAAGACTTGATCGAGGTAAATAATATCTAAAATGGAGAATTTTAGATTATCTAAAAGAGAATGAGATTCTCACGCAGTGGATTCCTCCACATACATTGCAACATAATGATGCATTTGAAATGAGGAACCGTACACTATTAGATATAGTGCAATTAAGGACAAGTCATGCAAGCATTCAAAAATCGTTTTGATGTCATGCACTGATTGCCACGTGATGCACACTAAATCGTGTCCCATCTAAATCGGTTGACAAAAAGTCCATATGAGTTATGGAATGACCCAACTTATCTCATATGAAAGTTTGGGATGTGACACTTATGTGAAGCGCACTGAATCGTATATCAATTCTATAATCCCGTTGAAAAGAAGATGTTCGTCTTAATACATGCCATACTCCTAGAGAAAGTGTTTATTCTATGAGAGACAGTGGGAGCAAAATAAATTTGGAAAGAGTTCAAGATTCCACAGATATAATTGATCGAATGGATGAACCTGAGTCTTATCCAACACCAGATGAGGGACATACTCTTGATCAGGAAGTGGAGATTTTTGAGGACACGTTAGCTCCGTGTAAATCTTGTAGGATCATTCGACCTCCTAGAAGGTACGAATCCATGATTACTAATCAGATATTACTGATCAAGGATAATGAACCTACTAATTACACAGAAATAAAGTCAAGTGTTGACTTAGAGAGATGGCAAGAGGCCATAGAAATTCGAAATGAACTTGATGTATGTAACCAATGTTTGGACCTTGGTCGACCTGCCTAATGGATTAGAACTCATAGGTTGTAAATAAGTTTACAAGAAAAGGTCAATATGGATTGAAACAAGCCTCTTGGAGCTGAAATCTTTGATTTGATGAGAAAGTCAAAATATTTGATTTTATCAAAATGAAGACGAGTTGTGCGTTTACAAGAAGATAATGGAAGTATTGTTGCATTCCTGATATTATATGTTTGAGACATATTATAGGAAATGATGCCTCCTTATTTCAATTGTTGAAATTGTGGTTGTTAAATACTTCTCCGTGATAGATATGAAAGAAGCAAGTTGATTTATAGAGATAGATCTAAATGATTACTTAACTTATCCCAATCTATATAGATAAAATCTCGAGAATATTTTATATGGAGAAAATGAACTGAGAGTTCATGGATAGACCGATACTAACTTCTAGTCAGACTAGAATAATAGCATATTTTAAATAGGATATTGGTTTACTCTTAAAAGGTGTATTGGAAATGTTCCAAATAGGAAATAACCATTGATTCAATAATGGAAGCCTTATACATCATTGCTTTGCAAAGCAACAAAAGTTGTGGTCTAAATCAGGAAGTTCATTAATGAACTTAGAGTAGTTCCTGACATTGTTGATCACACGCTTCTACATTGTGATAACAATGGAGCCATCGTGCAAGTAAAGAAACTAATGTCTCATCAATTATCTAAACATATGTTAAGGCGGTATTATCTCATCGAAAAGATAATACAATGAAATGACGTAGAGAAAGAACGAATTCTCATAAGTTATTAAATTGCAGATCCACTGACAAAGAGTTGTCGCGGGATAAACATGATCGTCATATAGACTCTTATAGTATAAAATACATAAGTGATTGGATCTAGTGCAAGTGGGAGTTTATAAGTGTTATGCCCTAGATCCAATCAACTTTGGACATAAACACTTTAAATATATATAATTGATGCATATGTATGGCAATATCTATTATTTAATTGAATTAATATTCTAATAAATTAAATAATAGAATCTGTGATTCAAGTCTTGGTGATTTGTTAATCACAAGGAGTTGTGATTGTGATATACAAATTACATATGATCGAATCTTAAATCGTCTGTTGTCGAAGTAATAACGAGATACGGATATCGTTATTACGGATAGATCATCGCGTGTGGCATTCTTACTTGTGAAGTAAGTAGCCGATCTCACAAGCTAAAGTATGGTGACACTTGAATGAACACGTGGATGTTTTGTTATAGAATAAAACATTGGAGACCCGCTAGGAGATTCCACATGGATAACTATCTGAGTGTTAGTGGTTAATATCTAACGTTCGATAGTGGAATTGGTCCTTTGACTTGAGGTCATTATAGTACCTTATACGAAGACAATCATACTTTGGTGGTGTTGGATGTTGATCTATCAAGGGTCGCTAATACAACATTGTTCGGGTATGTCAAGAATCATATGAAGGTTGTGAATGATCGATAGAGAATTCGTCATTCTTAGATAGTAAGAGATTATGATCTACATTTTATCCAGTTAAGTTGATAATGAAATCATTGGCCAAGGTGAACTCATAAGTCGAAAAAGAGTTTTCAATTTACATTAACTTAACAGTGGGATAAAAGATATGATCAATAATTGAGATTGACACATATCCATATCTCATCATTGATCGGATCATATTGACGAAAAGATTATAATTTCACGGTAAACGAATAAGTTTAGTTTGTCAGGTCACGTGGCATTTCCCATCACATGTATTGCCTCGACACATTGTTAGATGTCAATTTGGGACGACGAATGTGAATTAGTGATAAATTAAAAGGGGTGTTTTAATTTATCGATTTTGATTAGATCAAAATAATAATTCACGTCGTTAGATATCGTGATCGGAAACCTAATGGGTCACACACAAAAGAGAACCAGAAGAATGAGATTTACCAATTAATTAATCGACAAGTATTGAATAATTAATTAATTGGATTGCTTATTAATATGCCCGAATTAATTAATTGGATTAATTAATTCATGGATCGGATTTAATTAATTTAATTAATTAAATATCGGATCAGGTTAAATTTTGAGATGGGTCAAGCCCATTTGAGCTTATATTAATAGACTGTTAGGGTTTGTAAAATGCATGGAATTTTTCATTATTCTTGTTAGCACAAGAAAAGAAACCCTAGCCGTCATTCTTGTTCTCTGTGTGGATCACCATTGGAAGCTGGACAATTGGACAGTTTGGATCGCAGATCGTGATCATTGGAGTTCGAGAATCAGTAAAGGAGTATACAAAATTCATCAAATGTATAATTCTTATCACAGTTTCTATTTAAACACATTGCAAATTCTTGGTGGGAATTGAAAATTGTTTTATTTCCGTTGTGCATGATTAAGTAAATTCTCAACAACGTCTTCATCCCATTTTGTTGTAATGATCATTTAATTGTTCTCAGTATAAAACGTCTCTCATAATATGATATGTAGATGTCTTAGCAAGTTCAATTAAAATAGAAAAGTTTTGTGTTTTTGGGGTTCCTTAAGGTAGATGATACTTCATGGGAAAGACAATTTTGTGAATTATTAGATATTTTAAAAATACTTGAACTTGAAAGTAAACTCAATGGTATTTTACACACCATGTAGTTGTAATAATCATCTTGCACTTTGTGATATGACAAATTCTTGTATAAAAGCTAAATCTTTTTTTTTTTTAAATTGAACAAATGCATATTATATTGTTTTCATCTTCTACGAAGCGGTGAAAATCTTTTCAAGATAATACAAAATGTCTTGGGAAAGTCACATTGAAAAATGTTAAAGCAATAAGATTTCAATAAATAAAAGTTGCTTTAAGCCTCTGTTTGGTATCCATTCTTTTTTTCATTCTCATTCTTCTACTAATTTTCAACCACACATTCATCAATAAAATAATATTTTCCATCACATCAATAACTTTTCCTTCATTTTCAACCACAAAAAAGGTGTGATTTGACACAAAGAATGCATTTTTTTCTAGAATAATGGTTACCAAACGGTGCCTAAATATTTGGTGGAAATATGTGATGACCTTAAGTCATTTAGAGATGTTAAAAGTTTATCTTCTGACATTATGAATTTTGAGTTCTTGTTTAATATGGTTATTTAGTACAATATAGTGTCTACAATTAATAGGGTAAGCAAAATTTTGCAAAGTGAAGACATGTTTGTTGATTCTGTTATTAGTCAATTGAAAGCACTTACTTTATTTTTTGAAACGTATAAAGAAACTGAATTTCAATCTAACAAGATTATTGCTAAAGAAATTGCTACTTAATGGAAGTTTAACCTACACTTCATTAAAATCCTATTACTCCTTAAAAAATCACTTTGATTAAAATTTCAATGATGAATCGTTTAGAGCATTGATTGTTTCTTATATATAGCTTTTTCTAGCTCTTTCTTCAATTAGGTTAAGATTTGACCAATTTTAAAGTATGATTAATACTTTTCGATTTTTGTTTGATTTTAAAAATTGCAGACTATAAATGATAATTGTTTGAAGTGTTGGTGTGATAAGTTTAAAGAATTTTTGAAGCATTATAAGAATTCCAATGGGCAATTTTTTTTTTAATTTTTTTTTCAGAGCTACATAAGCCAAAAGGCTATTGAAGTGCTAGACTGTATAAAATGATGGACTATTTTTTTTCTTTTAAATGTGCGGATTACTTATAAAATGTTATTGATTGTACTAGTTACAGTTGCACTTGTCAAGATGATCTTTTCAAAGTTAAAAGTCAATAAAATCATGCCTTTAATCAACAATGTCACAAAAAATATAGAATTGTTATGGTGACTATTGAAAAAGTTGTAAAATAGATTAATTGAAATAACATAACGAGAATTACTACATCACTAAAAAATAAAACCACAATTATTGTAACCAAAACCTTCCACATATTCACCTGTAACTAAAAATGAGAATGCACAATAAAAACGGATGGATTTAATTGAGATTGCTGAATACGTGGGATTTCAAATTCAAATCATGACATTGATGATGCGAACCCAATGTTCATCTCCATTTAAATCGCTATTTCAAAAAATCATGGGAAAATTATCATCTGCTGTAGAATAAAGATAATCCGTAAACTTCTTCATCTTCAACCGGGATTGGCCAGAATTTCTTCAGTTACCAACTCCGGCTGGGTAGTTATGCATAGGAAAGATGTAATTAAATGTAGGATTCCCATCTTCTCCATGTCCTAATCTACAGTGTCTTGTTGCAGTCTCAAGAAGGCTCTTTCAACATCTTTCCAGACTACACTCTTGACTTGCTGAATAACTCATCTTTTAGTCCACAATTTCCCATCTTCCATTTGTTTGTGTTAACGTCTCCATACATTTCAGACTAGGCAAAAATTCTCAATCCAAAAATTAATAAATCTACCTGAAAATATTGAACCACATTTCCTCATTTGTTGACTGTCTAACCTCCAACATTAGCATCATGTGGATGAGCTGATGTTGTAAACAAATATCACTTATGTCCAGGAAGTGTTCGAATCATGACCGCCTGAACAACTCTCGCTACTCATTAACCTTACGATTAAGAGTGGTTGTGAGGTCATATTTGTAGCACATGTTTGATGCTTCCCCCGAAATTTGTTAGCATGGATGACGTAAAATTTAAATTCCTATTGATAAATCCAGTTAATAGCATCAGATAACTATATAACGCAATAGAAAAAAAATTCATATTCTCGCAATTTTATTCAATACATATGTATGTTTGGAATAAAGAAGTGAAAGAACGTAACATGATGAAATGCAACTTAACAACGGCGTGTTGTATTGTGCTATCCGATGCATATGTGTGTGGAGTTTTAGTTATTAAAGGAAATGAATATTACATATGATTGTACATTCTTGGAAAGCTATATGGTTAGTAGTGCCATTTCCCTTCTAATGTACCTCACAGTTCTATGATAAATATACGTACATAAAATATTATACTCAGGAATCACGTGCCTATGAAATGTAACGTACCTAAATGACGTTGCACTATTAGGTAAAGTTTGACTTTTTTTCATGAAATAAGGAATAGACTTGAAGGTTTTATATCACACTACATATTACATGGAGCGAATATGCGAAATAAGCAAACGTAGTACAATAACGTTGAGTTGCATTGTTCTATCGTCTGAAATCCATATAGTCGTAGTGTGCATACAAATGCAAAAGCTAAAATCAGACACATGACCTTTTGTAAGGTTTTGCTAAAGAACTCTAGTTGTTTAGCTAAGTGAGAACTCGACAACTTTTCACTTGTATTCGGGTACTATGCACACTAGCTCTCATATTTACCATGATGTATGATACATTGTTCATGTAAAAATAAAAGAGTGATATTTAATAAAAACTATTATTTAATATTTATAGGGGTTCCATATTTGAAGTTGGTCCAAAAGTTCCCAAAAATTTTAGGACCAGCCTTGACTATAGGTCAAGGGGTCTGAAAGTCATAGTTCTTATCAAATTCTTAAATAATTGCATTTTCATATGCCAAACCCAAACTCTGAAGCAATAAATACCGTAGTACTTAATAATAAAATCAACACATTATATAGGTCATATGTAAGGACATATTAGAGATCAAAGTCTAAGCAATTTAAGACATGAATCAAATGTCGGGCTACTACTTCAAATTAAATCACTCTAAGGAGTGTTTCGGTACTCATTCTGGCTTAAACCCTTGCTGACATCACATCATTATTAGCACCATTACTATAAGGATGAACTCAAATAAAATAGTGTTATTACAATTCACGTAGTGCGGTTTGTTTCTACCAAATTAAATGTTCTTTATGGAATATCCAATCACAAAGGTCGGGTTACTCCCGAAAATGACTTCTTTATGGGTTTAAACTCGTCCTCTTGATAATTTATGTATGTTCATCTTGGATTACAATTTATTCATGTCCCCTTTGGACGACAATTTGGATCATCTATTTGCAAAGCTCTTCCGCCCGCAATCTGCACATATGCAAAATCTTCTTAGAAAATTTCCAAAATGTCAGTGTCACATATTTGAGTATATTAAGATATAAAATAACTAATATTGACTTTTAACAACACATTTTGAGCAGATGCATCCATCAATTCTTGTAGTTTACGTGCAGGCCTACAATTTCATTTTTAACACATTTCAAAAGTCAACTTTATATCTAAGAGTAATAAATATAAGGTGCATCTATTAGAAATTTTAAATACCCCTCATTCCTAACTATGCAAATATGAATTATTTGTTCATGAACAATGCTACATATACAACACATGATTTACAACATTGGATTACAACCTTACTCATAAGTACATATCACATACGTGGGTATGATTTTTTTCTCAATTTCTAATATTGACTTTTTGAGCAAAGTGTTGATATAAGGTGTATCTACTAGAAATTTTAAATACCCCTCATTCCAAAAAAACCTTTGGATATTTATTTTCATTCACTCTCTTTCTACCAGAAGTATATGTAGCAATAAAATGTTATTAACTACTGAAAGTTCACATTTACATGTATTTTCCTTTTCATGCATTTCAGTGCGGAAAAAAAAAAAAAGGAAAGTAGGACTACTTAAGCTCTAAATTCAAATATATTTAGAAGTTTTTAATCCAAATCCCTACTGCAACCAGTTAGTTCATTTCCTAGTAATAAAATGCGCGACTGTTAGTCCTCACTAGTAGTTTATGCATCTCACACTGAAAATATTAAATCCCAAATACATTAGAAATATAATGAAATTAAAAGCTTTTGAAAGTTACAATAATACTACCACCGTAACTTCTCAAATTATCATTACCACACTATTGAAAATGCATCAAGTTATGAATGTGGTCACAGCTTCCAATTTGGAATACTGATTATTGGTGCTGCCATTTATTACCTAGGCTTGTGTTTCAACTTGTTGATTCTGGTGTAAAACCTTGAGGCACTTTTTCAAGTACTCTGAAGTCATGCCACTCTAGATTTGGAGTAATGCACAGTCTAGTTGGCGTTAATGTGGCATTAAATGATAGGTGAAATTAAATAAGTCATTTAATTTCACCTTTCATTTAACCAATCATTTACTCCCTCCGTCCCATATATATAGGCTTGTTTCATTTTTCACACGGATTAAGAAATCTTATTTAATGTTATTGGAAAAGCAATTTTTATCAAGAACTTTCCAAGTTTATCCCTATTTAATTTTCAACAACTAGAAGTAAATTATTGTTGGAATTAGTAATTAGGCAAATTAAATAAGGGTAAATTAGTAAAAGAACAAAACATAACATTCCCAGTTAAGAAACAAGCCTATATATTTGGGACAAGAAAAAAAGGAAACCCAGCCTATATATATGGGACGGAGGGAGTACATCCATATAGATTGTGTTTTCATCCCCATTGGGGATGAATAATCTACCTTTCTTTTTAACCTTCTATCATTCTCCACTTGTCAAACAATTATTGCTGGATCCCAAAAACAGTTTCCAACCCATATCATAGTTTTCCATTTCCATTTGAGTAATGCTATTCATCTCCACTGGGGATGAAAACACCGTCTATGTGACGTTAGTATGGCATTAAATGATAGGCGAAATTAAATAAGTCATTTAATTTCACCCTTCATTTAGCCTATCATTTAATGACACATAGACTGTGTTTTCATCCCCGCTAAGGATGAATAACATTATTCTTTCCATTTACCCTAGTACAATATATTTGCGAAAAAGTTCATTACCAAAAGCTGCCCATTTACAGTTCTATCAAACAATCTAAGAGAAAAGTTCATCCACAAAAATCATGAACGCGACTTTAAATTGTTGGGAAAAATGGGTAATTTTGATGTAAATTATCAATTATCATTAGTCAATAAAGAGCATAAGTTAATAACTAAAATAATAATATAAAAATGAGAACATATGTAGAGAAAGTTAGAAAGCAAGCCTTCTGAAGTCACGTCGAAGACGCTGTTATAAAATCGTGTTGCCTCCTTTTTGTATGGGTACTTCTAACTCTACATGATTTCAATATAAGAACATAAAATGTATATGAAGTAATTTCAAGTGATTCAAAATCAACATAAACAGATGGACAAAAAATAGTTAAAATTTTATACCTTGAGATGAGACATTTGAATTTTAAGATTCCTTTCAATATGGACGAAATTATTTACAGTTACTTTCTCTATATATTTTAGGGAGAATTTGTTAAATAATGCCGCCAAACCATGTATTTGATCCTTATTTTGTTTTGATTAAAAGTGAATTTTTAGTATATATTTATTATAAATTTCATAATAGCTGTAAATAAATTTTAAGGAATAAGTGAATAAAATTGATATGACACACAACGTCAACGTTCCAACTTCGAACATACAAATCATATTTTACCGGTCGGTGATGACACATTTTTCAACATTTCAATCTCTCTCTCTCTCTAAACTGCGGCTTCAGTTCCAGCTCTCAATTATCTCAATTTATTCAAAACCCTAGAATCATCTCCAATCCCAATCTCAATGTATTTATTGATTATGTTCCGTGGAATTCCCAAATCTTGTTGAATATCAGGTTAGTCCAGATTACAAGAATTCTCAGTTTCATTAATCTCTGCTCAAGATTAAGACTTCAAATTTTGTTTCTCGTTTTTCTATCGTATATGAATTCTGCCCAAAATTGTAACGCTTGACGAATTATCTTCTTTATGAAATTTCTTTAATTTGTTGACAGATGCAGAATTAATGACGGTGTCTCACTTAAAGCTAATCCCACAGATCTTTGTTATCCTGAAAAAGAAATGGAATAAAGAGGAATTCTGGTTTTCCACAGTTTTATTTAGTTATTACTTGAATAGAATTGGTTGGCTGGAGTTCAACTTTGCATGTGGCACCACTGAATTCTGACATTGCAACCTAAATATAGAATGGAACTAAAATTTCATTCTTGATTGTGTGCACATAAGACGACTTATATAACTGAAATAATTTTTGTCGTATTGTCCACTTTCCATATAGGATTGATTGAATGCAACCTTTTATATGCCAGCTTGAGGTATGGCTACAACAAAATTATAGTGATATTCATATATTTAAGTTAATGGATAAATCAGTCTTGGTCAATGGTCACCACACCTCACGTGTAATATTATGGACACCTGCTGAATTGAGGTGATATATGGTTGCATTTCCTTGGAATCCTAGTACTAAAATATTTACCTATACAAAGAGGTAAGTGATGGGGTGATAGTGAACGGAGATTGAGACCCTACTTCAATTAGTTAGGATGCCACTACAAGTTTAAGAAAGAAAACAATAACCATCAACGTGGAAGTCAAGAAAAAACTTTTAAAGAAAAAGTGATATTCCTAACAGATTTTGTCCTACAGAACATCGGAAGTGACAGTTTTGACTAAAGACGGGTTTCATTGTAGACCGAGATAAGTATTACAGATTGTCGTCATTTTCAATTTGTTTAGCTATATTGACACAAAATCCTATTTTTTAAATATTCTCCTTAGATGATATTATTATTATTTTCAGCAGAATGACGGCTTCTTGTAACTGTTGCCACTATCCAAATTAAGAACTATATTCGATGTGAATGATTGTTCTATTACTTAACTGATCTGGAGTAAGCTTTGGTTTCTAGAAGTTGGGTGGTCTAAGACAATGGCAAGAGATTATACCATTCTAGAATTACCACTGAAATGTTAGTTTGACAAGTAGTGCATGGCCTTCTTCTTTCCTTTCTTCTGCTAAGCTATAGAATTCCCATTAAAATTTTTTTTATTGAAATTTAATTTTCTGCACTCAATGAAGTGAGCATAAATTTAATCTGCTGGGTAGAGATTGTGTACTGTAAAAATATGGCTACTGGCTTCATTGAAATACTATTTGAGGATGATTTATAATTGCAAGATAGATTGATAGTGCACCCAAGATGGAGCATACCAAGAATTAGACTTTCTGATAGTGCACCCAAGATGGAGCATACCAAGAATTAGACTTTCCCGCAACAGCTAGTAATAAGTGAGCTAAATTTAGAATACATAAAAAAATAAAATTATTTTTAGGGCCTCATATATAACTCTAATATCACCTGAAGAGAGGGGTAAAGTTACTTTCCACTGTTTGGTTTCGCCTTCTAAACTGTCTGTGAAGCTAACAGAGGAAATCTTGATCTGATCTTCTAACTTCCTATGCAGGTATTTTAATCTTTGTTGAGATGGTCTTTGGCAATAAGAGCTTTGGCCATGATTGTTTCAATTTAACTTGCATTCAAAATTTTTAGCAATGCAATTACTACCGAATGATATTCGGACAGAGGATATTTCAGAAACAGAGCCTATTTTGTCGCAGCCTAGTAGAGATGAGAGATCAGAGGAATCTTCATCCTCAATTGAAATAACTGTGAGCGGCAATTGTTCTATATCTGCTGATGAACTTCCCAGTCCTGATGTTCATGAAAATTACTCTCTGGTGCAAACAGACCAACCACAATGCCGTATATGCCTTGATACTGAAGGTGCTTATTCATTAATTACATTTTCCTTTGAGCTAATGAGTTGCCTAGTCACCAGAATGAGCAAGGACAACAAGTCTTTATCTTTCTGGTGAAAAGATGTTTATATACTTGTGTTATGGATGAGTTTTTGATAAGTTGACCATTTATTCTCCAGTTTGAGAAATAGGCAATTCTATCATGTTTTTATTGAAGCTTTGGTAATTATATTCAGGAGAAGATTTGATTGCACCTTGCCATTGTAAAGGCACCCAAAAGTTCGTCCACAGATCATGTCTTGATAATTGGAGGTCAACAAAGGTAAAATTAAATTCTTTTTATCATTCTCAACTGTTGTGATCTCTTATACCTTATAAACTTTGCTGATGCTTACTCTCAAATTGTAAGTCCAAAATTTAGGAGAAAATGTTTCCAAGTTTTACAAGAAAATCCTTTTGCCTCAAATGCGACTTTGGGCTTATATCAAATTGTTTGGACTATATCATGATCTACCTGTCATGCTTTTAAATTATTTGGACCATATCATATTCCATTTTGTTATGCTGGCTGCTTGCCGGTACCCAAGATGCATCTTACCTATAATCACAAGTTTGATACGTGTAAAATAGAATAAGGAAATTAGCAAATAAAGAAAAAGAATGCATGTATTGACGACCCCAGGTGATCTTTATGTCAACAACTGGTTTATCCAATCCTTGATTGGAGTAAATTTATATTGAATTCATTATTGATTTAACTATCTGTAATTTATGATACCATGTATTTCAAAAATAACGCAAAAGGTCATGATATCTGATTCATTTGTCATTGGTTTACTTTACTGGTGATGGTTTGTAAGAATTTTGATTGTAAAATTTGATTTCACAGGACCTTTCAGTTGAGCTAACTCTAGATTGAATGGAGTGAAGAAAAAGTTCAATGTAGCCAAACCAAAGTTTATATGGAATATCACTTAGCTTCTTGTTGTTTGTAGCATCCCTCATGGGTTATTATCTATTTCTTTCTTTCCCCATTTTCTCTTTGGTGGGGGTGGAACCATAGAAGGCACTGCCATTCAGAAACTCAGTTTATGGTGCTTGTTGGCTGATTGTAAGATATCTTTAATGCCATCAAATATCTTATTTTACCCAATACGCTTCACATCAATTGCTACGATGGTTCAACTGGACTTGCTAAGAAAGTTCATTAGCTGGATTTCCTTGAATGTAGAAGATTCCACATACTATAATTGAAATCTTCTCAGTAGTTTTGTCTTTTTCACTGACATATTGTATTAACTAAAGAAGAATTTTCATTTTCTATTTTTACCCAGCCACTACTTTTCCTGTCTGCAGCATTTTTATTCATTATTTGTGTTTTTCTGCCTTCCACTATTCAGGAGGGCTTTGCTTTTGCTCACTGTACAGAATGCAGAGCAATGTTTATATTGCGTGCAAATGTCCCTCCTGACCGTTGGTGGCTGAGGTTAAAATTTCAATTTCTTGTTGCAAGGGACCATGCAGTCATTTTTGTTGCTGTTCAGCTGGTATGAAATGCTTCCTTTTGGCTGCAGTTTTCATCAAAATATTATGTTACGGACAGTGCTGTAATTACTGAACTGGTCACTGAATCAGACTATGTATCTTGTTAAGTACAAAGATGACAGGACAGAGATCTGTCTCTTAGATCTCTTTTTTGTTATTATGTTTGGTAGTTTTTAATCTGTAGTGTCTACACTTGCTCTTATACTGGTCTATCTGATATCAAACCTAGCTTATTCTCAGCAGTTGTTTATATTTTAAGGCAGCAATTCCACTTGCTACTAATTAACTAATCCACAATAAGGTGTTTAATTGTATATTTGTAGCATCTCGCCATTATAAGGTTACATGTATGGTTTCCATTTAGTCTCTCCACTATGTATACATTTTCGTGGAGCACCAAGTGGCGCAGCCTGTGATTGTACTAATGGGAGTCACTACAGCTTATAAACCAGGGCAGACTTTATATAACTAAAGGAACTATTTCATCATCGATTGTTTGTTTGACATATGGAGGTTTCCCGTTGTGAATCTTTATTTTCCTCCTTATTTCACTTAACAATATCTGTTATTCCCTGTTTTCCTCTGATTGTCCAACCCCCTATAATTTTCTAGATTACCTTTGCTATATATACAAAAAGCAATCAGATTATTTCCCAAGTGGGATGACCAATTAATGCTATAACTTTTCCATAAGAAGGTGTCTAAGAGAGTCAAGCAGGTTGTTACCTTGTCATTTTAACTCATCACAAGTCATATTTGTGGGCTTTAATTTTTCAAAAGTTATAACAACTATCTGGCATCAGACTACCTTGCAATTTCTTGCTATTTCTTTAATACCACCTTAAAATTAATCAACGATATGCCTATATTCCTTTTTTATAGTAAACATCTCTGGCTCTTGGATATCCGTGCAGGGAATTGGAATGGGATATCTCTCACAATTTAAGTTTGCGATACTTGTCTTGATTTGACAATGCTTTAATTATAGACAAGGACTTGATGTGCCTCAACACTTTCAGAGCCGATTGAATTATTGAATATGTCATTTAGCTTGCTGTAAACTCACTAAAAATAAGGGACTGACCCTGGTTTTAAATAACTTAATCTTCTGTCAACTTTGTATCTTTCATCACTTGCTCATGAAATTTATTTGGACATATCCCTCAATTTTGCAAATGCTGATAAATTCTATTTTCTTGACCCATTGTTTTGGAAATACAAGTATGATAGGCTGGAAAACTTTACTTAATTGTAGAAATAATAGATAGGGTTAGAAAAAGAAGGTAGACATCCATTGAGATGAAAACTCATTGAAATATTGAGTTATTTTGTTTTGTAAGCTGTATGTATGAAAGAAGACAAATATTCTTCCATGTTTCTAGTTATTTTGTTTATTTCTTGTTCTTGTGGATTTTGTTTTTATAGTATTTTTGCTTCCAACAAGCTGTAGATGTGAAAGAGCTCATGTTTTGTCACATTTTTCAGTTAAGCTAATCAGTATTTTCGCACTAAGACTTTCTATAGATTGTTGCATTTCTAGGTATACTTATGTACAAATTTTATGGAGAAGAACTCAGGGAAATGTTTGGTTACGAAGAGCATCCGTATGGATTCTACACAGTGGCAGGTAGATGACTCTTACCTATATTATAAATTATATTCTAGCTTTCTTTTTCAATGTTAACTTTGTACTGATTAGACAATAGTGGTTTTTCAATTGCAACAATATTAGTCTTGAGCATCTCCAGACATCGTTGGCATATGACTTCTGTAATATATTAACTGCTTTATGTTTTTCTCTAACTTTGGGATAGCTGATTTATCGGCATGAGAGGATTTCTCATGAGAACTCTTGTATTTCTGAAGACCACCATGCTCATCTTGGTCTAATTAAACTAGCATATTTGTAACTTCATCACCTATCTTATAACTTCGTTGCATTTGGATGATAAGGGAAAGATCAATTTATGCCCAGTGGGCAATTCTAATCATGGGAAACAGTCTGTATTTACCAGCAATGCCACTGAGAGCGTGTTTGTTACTTGGTTACAATGCACAAGTGCTGCCTTCTATCTTACAGAGAGTGAGTATTATTGATAAATGATGTTCTAAGACGCCATACATCAACATGCTGACAGTGTGTTCTTTAGGCCGTAAGTGCGATATCTGTTATAAAAAAATCTGTGGACTAAACTTCCTTAATTTGGTCTCTTATAGTTTTTTTAGCAAGCTAGATTTCTCGCTTCACCATCTTGACATTGCCATCCTTTTAAATTTGGCGTTGTGCAGTTTTAGCAATTCTGTTGGTGGGATTGCTTTATGGATTCTTCATTGCGATAATATGCGGACAGAGGATCAATGAGCGCCACTACCATGTTCTTGCCAAACAAGAACTAACGAAGGTTCAATGTTCCCTATTGACTTCTGGACTATTTACTTGTGGATATGAACTATTATGCTTGTGGAAAATAATATGAATTGAATCAAAATGAGTCATCTCGATCAAAGAAACTTATCATTTTGTCCCCCTGTTCACACAAGTCTGTCAACATTGTTCAAATATTGATCTATTCACTAAAAAGCCTCCATTCCGTCTTTAACCATTCATGATATATCTACTTACAGGAGTAGAATCATGTGGTTGATACAAACTTAAATTTAGAATGAGGATGTACTTTTCTTCATTGAAATTTTGGTGAAAAAAATTGTGAGATCTTAAAGCATTACATCTTCTGAGTTGATATTGATTTTTAGTTTTATTTTTTAAGGAATATGTGGTACAAGATCGAGAAGCTAATAAAGAAGTGCCTGAACTTGATCCCAGCCATGTGACCGAGCTAAGAATGCTGGGCCTCTATTAAGGCAAGAACTTTTCACTGCCTAGTAGTCACTTCTGTAAGTGCTAAATGCCTAGTAGTCATTTATTTCTGAATCTGTTCGTTGCTATATAATGTATCATTTCTCATTTCATACTTGTGCGAGCACAAAAGATTAGTGACAAAAGGAGTGAGTGGTTTTCGTCTTCATTTCATCTATGATCAATTTATTCTTCTTGACCAATAGTTTAGTTGCGTGGGGCTCATATGATTTTGGTAAGGACGCCGACAAAATGGCTTGAAAATTTTCGCCCTACATTTTGTAGTCTTCAAGTGATTCACATTTTGAACTTGTTGACATGAACTGATTATTAGAACCTTCATCCATCTTTAGCCCATACAGTATTTCTTCTGCTATAACAAATTTGTCAATGATTTCGCTACATACAAGTTCTCCATCTTCTACCATAATTGCGTAGAAGTTTTATTCAGACAATGTACTTATTTTTGGAGTCAACAAATTTCATAAACATTCTAAGCTCTCGAATGAAGTTATTCTGAATTCTTGAATGACGTTGTAACCACTTTTGTCAAAAATTATAGCTGATGGGAGAAGCACGATTAAATCCTACAATTTATCCCGAATACTATTCATTTTGGGCCAATCCCAGCATGAAATAGGCTCCCAGGTTAAGTGATGATATGCATCGTTCCCCCCTCGTAGAATTGAATGTGGGACTTTTAGCTCTAAGCCCCAGCTAGGTGCCCATTATTTAAAAAAAAAAAAAAAATTGTTTGTAGATAAATAGCATCTTTAGGGAAATATGTCGTTAAAAGGTAGGGAAAAAAAATTAGTTCACGTGCAGAATATTTTATTGTGTGAATGTGTAGTTAAAAATAATCCTACCGGAAAAAAAGGTTTTAAGACAATGCACACCAAGCAGGGGCTAACTCATAGTAAGAAGATGTACATTTTCTCAAAATAAAAAATAAAGCAAAATCATGGCTTTCAAATTTAATTATAATTAATCAGGCCATAATTATTTTTATTCAAAAATCATGTGTTAATTATATTTGTTTATGTGAAATATATTTGTAGGTTAATTAATTTCACAGATTTCAAAGACACAAAATTATGGAGAGAGAATTAAGAATTTTGCTATTTGTACAATCATCAACTTTTTTGTTGACATAATGGTGTGTTGGCAAAATGTTGTTGACTACAAAAATATTTTTTTAATTAAAACTATCCAATAACATAATGTTATGTTTGTCAACAAAGTTGTACGTTAAGTATGCCTCGAAAATTAATTTCACCTTACAATCTTAAAAATCATCGTGACCATTCTCAATTGCCGTTGATTCATTGTAATCATCTTGACAATCCCGTTGGCAGTCTCACCGTTCACAAGACTCGTCCCACTTTTATGCAGTTCACATCTATTAAATTTTTTTATTAATCCTAAACATTAAACAAACTCAGTTCTTTGATGGTGCTAATAAGGAGCGTCGAGCATGATTCCTTGTGTAAGAGTTATTTGAATAGTCACGATGACCGACGCTGTTATAGAGATGTCACATCAATCAATAAATCAAACTTGCTTTGACTTGGCCAAGGCAATGCCAGAAGGAGGCCCAATGTGGAAGATACCAATTGCCTTGAAAATGTGCTGCAGTAGCACCGTGACGCCTCATCTCGAAAGTATCACTTCGGACGAGGTGTCAAAGGGGTTCACCCAATTAACAAATCGCCTCGGAGGGCACATGTGAAGGGACGGGGATAAGCAGAGTACGGACCAGACTCTTGCTTTGCTTAGCTGGTTGCCACATTGCATGCCTCGTGAGGTTGAGAGGTAACAAAAACTATGGAATTATGAATCCTAGAGCCAAGCATCCACGAGTTGAACACCATATATATTCCAGTCTTTATCCCATGTTCTTAAGGATCCAAGCCAATGGTGAATCAATTATGATTTCACTTAATCTTCTCATTACTCGGCAAACCCTCAAAATAAGGAGGCATCACTTTTCCAATACTTTGTTGCAATTTCTTTGATATTTTCTGTCAATCTTCAAGTTCAAGTGCACCAGGAATAGACAGTAGCCTGATTTCAGAATTGGCAGTTGCTACGGCCAGTCGAGCACGCAAAAGATCCGTAGTAAGAAATGCGACTTTGCTGCCAAATTTATCATTTGGTGTGACAGTTATTAGCTGCCGCATGATCTTGTAAAGGGCAGGACAAAACTAAAATGTGGCCGTAAGTTTCGTATGAGCATTTCGAGCTTCTGATTCGTAATGTAAAATGAATAAACCACAGGAGAACTGGAGAACATGAACCTTTCTTGTTTATAGTTTGTATTCATAGAATGGAACCTAAATTTTCTGGGGAATCACAATCTTGTTCACTCCTTAATCCACTCTGCTTAGGCCTAACAAACTTCTAATTTTCAGCGGTGGCTCATTTACTTTCCGTGTTATGTATGCTAAGTCCTTGCCTGCCGATGGATTCGATCTCCAATATGAAACTAAAAGGCTAAAAGCTTATACAAAATGAACATGCACAACAGAGACCATGAGGCGCGGGGAACCAACACGTTCAACATCACATTTGACACGTAATGAAGGTCGTACAACTCTTCTTGTTAGATATATTTCGAAAAAGACCTCATTCAGGAAATGTGTTTTGAGCGTTTACCACTGAATGGTTGGCACTTGGCAGTGATTCCAGATTCAGTCTCATCTTCATATTAAACAAAAGGAAGAAGAGTTTCTATGACGGATTGAGAAAAATCTCCAAATGATAGGGATAAAATGATCCTTTATTAAACAGATCCATTGCACTTACATCGATCAGTAAACATAAAATTACTAATCGCCGATCACTTTAAGCCATAGTTATGTTCAATCTAGATAAGTTCGAGCTCGAGTGCCAAGAATTCATCGAACTAGTTACAAAATGAAAATTTATTTTTCATGTTTACACATTAGCTAAAACTCACCTTTAAAACAAAACTGATATGTAATAGAAGGACTTCAAAGTAATTACAGTTCTACGTTTCCAATCTTAACAATGAGAAATGCAATTAGAGTTATTACAATTTACTTACCTTTTACAGAACTGACACCCACAATAGCCAATATTCCTATTACGGAGCCAATCTCTTCACATCACCCTGTTCACCAAACCACCAGAAGGAGATGGTGCCCAAGTAGTAAGACAAATCTTAACTTATAGACGTGTAATGCAAAAAAGAGTAATTCCAAGTTGATATACATCATAACCTGATAAATAATCAGGACAATTCTATACACAGTCAAGGTTCAATCTGTTTACTGATCATTGTAAGAACATCACTCCTTAAGCAATTTGCACTCTTAAGATTACTCCTATCTGTTTTCAAGAGAATGTAAACAGATATTTTATCCTACTCAAGTATATCAGAGACAATGATGGTTACGTTTCAAATAAAACAGCACGGTTCGACCATCTTTAATGCGAAACCAATTGTATAAAAGGCAACAAACAAAATGAACAGAAAACAAATGTAGTTAATGTATTAACAGCAAGCTCGAAGTAAACCAGTCTCGCAGTACAACATTGACATGCAGAACTTCACCATTTTTAATCTTTTTCCACTTTTTCAGTCCAGTACCGACTTGAATTTGTTTGCCTCTCGAATCAATTTCAGTTTAAATTCTCCTTGATCAAAAACAGCCCCTTAAAATATTTCTAGATCATGTCAAGTATGAAATCGATGCTGAATCACTTAAAATGTTATTTCATTCAGTACTATACGAACTTTAATATACACTACCTTCCCGTCTTAACAGGAAAAGGTCGAGGATGATTTTTTGCTGAAAGAGATAAAAGGGCTCCAATCCCAGCAGCAATTCCAACTCCGAGGACAAGTGAAGGCAGGTGAAGATTTGATTGGTTTTTGTTCTGCATAATTTCCCACTGCAACTTAACATCGTCAGGGTGCCATAGACTCAAGTGCACTGCTAGTGTCATCCTCATATCAGAATCAAGGGGTGTCCGAATTACATCCAAACAAACAGGACAAGAAACCTTCGAATGTTCTCCATCCTTCTTTATAGTAACTCTTCCTGCCACTGCTATTGCTTTATCCCGCAAAGTTTTCTGAGGAGTGGACTGAGAAAACTGAAGGAAAAATTGATTACCAGATTCAGTACAGAGCCAAATCCAATAATATTACAATGCAACAGCCACGAAATCACGCTGGGACTCCAATCCAATAAGCAAGAAAAATAAAGACAACTAGTTCACCTTTAACAGATTACAAAACTGTATCCATTTTAATCCCAGAAGCCGCCTTATGTTCATTCTTCCCGCCTTACTTGACTGGAAAAGTAGCTCTCTACCCTGCTCATGTGTTAATACAGAAACATTACACCCTGTAAGTTAATACTTAAAAACGATGTTAAATGGCTTCAGAATCCAGTGGCTAGATATCAATTTCAACCTTACATTGTTCCTAAATAGATTCTTATAAAGCATAGCAAATCAAGAAGCAGATTACACGATTGCAAATCAAATAACAGATTCTTATAGACATATACAGAATTAAAAGGTCAATTAATGAGTAAAGCACATTGTCTAAATCCCAATTCGCTGAAATCTGCATAAAATTCCACTAGCGAACTTGGGAATTTAGGTAGCAATAACATTCCTGGTTCACTCATTCCTGGATCAAATCTGTAGTCACTAACTTCATATAAGTCGTTAATCGAAACAATGTGGGAAAGGTAAATCCATGAATTATAACTAAAGCAAAAAATTGTAGAATCATTTAGTTTCTACTAACTATAAGTAATCAAAGTAATTCTACTAAATTGAGCAAGTACATGTAGTGGGTTTTGCACAAACAATTCTTTACGACTTACAGATGGATGAACACGAAGAAAGGCGTGAAAGGAATAGCTTTAGTGGGCAGAAGCAGCGTAATGAATGGAAAAGGAGAAGGTGCGTGCTTTATATGCATAAAAGTTCAAGATAATAATTTGATAGCAAATTTAGATAATTACATATTCGTCCAAAACCCTTTTTCCACCGTTCACATTGTGGGTTTTGTGAAAGAAAAAGCAGAAAAAAATTGAATCTTACCCAGAAAGAAAAAAGAAGCAGCAAATGTTTTAGTTATGCGTATGTACGTATATACAGTGAGACTGTGTCTAGGGAGAGAGAGAGAGAGAGAGAGAGAGAGAGAGAGTCAATTGGATTTGGTGATGGTCGATGGGTTGTCTGCTTTAAAGTTTGGATTTGGTGATGGTCGATGGGTTGTCTGCTTTAAAGTTTGAAGGACAAAACATTCGACAGTGAATTTTTCTTCTAATACTCTGTGATTTTTTCATATTTTAGTACATCGTTGGCAGTACGTTTCTGCTAAGTTTCCATTGCCTGTTCGTTTCTTCTAAATATGTATATGATATTATCACCAAAAATAAAATTCGGATTATCCTATCAAGCTTACTCTCTTTAACCCACTTCCATTTCAAGAAAATCAACTTGATCAAGTTGTTTAGTCCAAAGTCAATATAAACCTCCTCGAAAGAAAAAGTTAGAAGTTGATGTGCCATATAGTGTCACTCAATTGTTGTGTCGAATAATTTCTTGCTCTTCACTTATCTTCTAATATAGCGTACCAAAGTACTTCAACTCGCTGATTGGCAAAGTTCAATTAGTAGATATTAAGACAAAAAGTTTATATACTAAACTTAATAAGAAAGATTGATAATAAAATGATAAAAGCTTGTTTGAGAGTGAATTTAATTCAATTAAAATTGAAAATATAACCGTTATTGAATCTCACCTATCTAATAAAAGTCAACAATAACGACTATATTTTCAATTTTAATCTCATTTTAATCTCTACCAAACAACCTCTAAATTACAATTTTATTCACTACAATAACCATTCAATCAAGATTCATTTGGTTGCCTACATTTCAAACAAGGAATCTATCGTTTCAAATGAAGTAACACGAGGAATGAATTGGGAATGAAACAACTACAATTGAGTCCAAATTTGTTGTCTCCAATAGGTTTGCCTCCTAAAACTCACACACCTCAACACATCACGTTAGTAATTAACAAGACATCTTGTCAAAAGTGACATCACTTTTGGCGTACTTAGTGACATCTTGCTAGCAAGAGTAAAATATCGACATTCCAGAGCCAAACAAAGAGAGAATATCTCAACTCACAACAAGCACTTCTTTCCCCAAATCTATTTAGCTTCACTGTTATCAGTTATGTTTCGGGGAGTATATAAGCATCCATGTCTGAGTTACCTCTAAATCTCAGCAAGCCAAGCCATAATTTGCAAAGTGAAAAATACATCTCTATTAATTAAAAAAAAATAGAAAAAACTTGTTGCTGCCATATAATAATTAATAAGACACAAGATTTTGCTACCTTGGTGTCGATATTGTGCCCTCTTTCAGCAAAAAATTACAGGGCACCAAAAGTTTCCTTCAATTTCAAAGAAATGTACATGAACGAACCCAAACCTTATATTCTCAATAAGGTGACATAAATGGCCTAACAACGAAATGATTAAATAACCTCCATGTTTGAAGAGATAACTTCATATCCATTCTGTGGTTCTACTTGTTTTGGTGCCAATATATAACTACAGGTGGAGAGCCGGTCGACCATGAAACCACAAAAAATAAATCAATTTATCTTTATAGTGATAGACATTGTACTCTGTCCGGAACACTTCTAGGCATTGGAAGTGCAGTAACATATCTCTGAGGGCAAGTTTTCTGAGTACTTGCCATAACATCGCTCATCGATGTTGTCTCCATATTATCAGTTTGTCCCCGGCCATGGAACTTAGCAAATCTATTGATGATAGAAAACTTCTCCATATCTTGACATTCGATTTTCAGGTCCAGTATTGGTGAACTATTATCCAGTCTGCAACATGGTAAAACAGCATTTAAAAAAACAAAAATACACTTGTGCACAGGTATGATGCATCTAAATATGGACTACATCAAATTAAAGAATGATATAAGATACATCATTATGAGAACAGTTTGAAGAAAACAGTAGGGTTGTTTGACAAAGCTTTTAATAAAAAATTTAGCATATCTTGATGAAAGTTGATGAAATGTATGGTTGCAAAGTAAAAGTAGTGAGTCTCACGAAATTTGTGGTTAAAATTAATTATTGACTTTAACCTCAACTTTTCAGCAATTTTTTAAGCTATTTCAAATAAGCACTAATTTTTTTTATTTTTTTTTTGAAGGTTGTATTTGCTAACTGATTCTCTGGAATAAGGTCACCATTCTTAAATACCTGCCTCCTGTGAAGCACAAACATATCCATGCCGGACACCTATCGTGCAGGGGTTGGACACTGCCACTCTTTGGACGCTCCAAGACCTATGGCCAATATACCATGTGGTATGTCCTATGTTTTATACTAGTTCAACTCAAAGTTGTTTTAATATAATCAATAGCTACTGATCCGATTTAAAAGATTTCACCAACAAAAATCAAAACTAGAAAAAGTATTGATTTTATTAAATTTTAAAGAATCTAAGTTAATGTATCCCTGGAAAATTACATGTAGACTTGTCCATGTCCGTGATCATGCTTCTTATCCAGCCTCTTACACACTTTATTTCCACGAGCTAATAAGATATGTTCGACGTGCAGAATTAAAAAAAAAATGTCAATTGCCAAAAATTTTGTATCAAATAATCTTCCAAATAATAGATAAATCCAGAGATGGAAATGGCAAATCCAGATTCCATTCTGTAGTCATTTCCAATTCGGTTCCTAACTTCATACTGTTTCCAGTAGATTCATTTCCTGCTAGCCAAAGACTGCCCAATAATCTTATGAAGTTCTACGAATCTACAAGCCAATGTAAGTAGAATCCTATTAGTACTGAGTGGTTTTTCAGATCTAAATGCAAATCCTGTATCAATTACATACTCTAGAAATATGCCCTTAAGCTACTTTCAATATAAACCTGAGGGGCAGTCTCATATTCAGAAATCTATCTCCAGTTTCTTTGAGAGATATAGGGCGATTACCCTGATAGTCTAGCAGAAAATCAAAAAGTGGGTATCTGCATTTTAATGTAGAAGGAATGACTATAATAAGTTTTATATTCATTTGTCTCAATATGTGTACTGAAATAAACCAAAACTGAAAAAATAGAAAAACTTGATCTCAGAGACCATACTGCAGCTGCTTTACAGATGTATTAAATTGAACTGTTACAAGTCATTGCAAAATGTTTATATAGAGTAATATTTAAACTGATACATGAAGTTAGAGTGCTTGAGTTTCTTAAGCAAGGCGAACATTGAAACACATGACATCTAGAACAAGCATAATACAGAAGCAGGGTTGCAGTTCCATAATTTAAACGATTCATTTTCACATCCTACACCTAAAGACTGAAGGTTGACCAATGACCACAATATCCAATTACCTTTTACCCTCTAAAAATAATCTATGTAATGATATTTTGCTACTTAAATGGATTATCTCAACTCAACAAAGCCTTATCCTGTACTTATCTAGAGTTGGTACATGGATTCTCATTTTTAACTCTATTAAGGGTTCCTACTTCCATGGCTCATTAGCAAAACTAAGATCTAATAAACAATTTGAAAATTGGATGAAATCACACAGTTATAAGCCACATCATAGTCGGAACAAAAGATCGAGATGACGAAAATATGTACCTCAAGAATTCATTTTCTAGCTTCCTCGTTCTACCCATCAATTCTTCAATAACTTCTGCAAAATGCTTATCGCCATTCTTGCTTGATGGTGTGCCCTCAGCAGCAAGTCTACAACATAATTATTTATTGAGATTGTCGTCAAAACCGAAAAAATTCCTATGCAACTACTACAAATTCCAAAAGATCAAATCTTTTACATGATAAAACAATTTCAACAAATATTGAGTAGCTCTTACAAGTTTATTCCATTACACGCCATATTTGAATTAATTGAGCAAGAAACTGCTCTGCACGCATCACCTAGTGCCGTTCTAGAGACGGAGTAAGCCACACTATCATAATTTGAACTGGCATCAGCAGAGAAAACAGCTGCAGATAGAGGACGAAACAGTTGCTGCAGAAGCTGTGTTGTCATGACCAGCCTTCTTTTTGATCTATGCATCGGTGGTCCATCTTCAATGAATTCAACATCATCTTCAACCTAACCCCAGATAAGAAGAAAATGACAAAGCGAACCCCACAAAAAATTGAGAATATGAACAAGGAAGAGCACAATTAGCAATCCCAATATACCTTTTCAGTTAGACAATTTGATGCTTTTGCCCATTCTACTGCGGCTAAGCTGTAAACAGTAAAATTCATGACATTAGAAGCAAAATGTCACAGTGAGTTTGAGAGATATTTGAACGCCACGAGAATCACATTCTTCATAAGAACAAGAGAGAGTAACAGAAAAATAATTAAAAGAGGTAAAACAGAAAAATGATATTTGTCATAACCACCTGTGAATCTGAAGGTTCTGTGAACCCTGTGATAATTCTTTGTGCCAAGGATGAAGTTTAGGAGTAGCATTCTTCTGCTTCTTGGGCCCAGTTGCTACTGATGTGGGTGCAGAATTAAGGATGTTATCAACTCGACATGTATCAACAGCAGCATCAGTTCCGTGCTCCATCAGACTAAGTGCATGAAAATTACTGGAAGACTTCCAAAGAGGAAAAGATTGTTCTGCAGTTCTCAAAGAGGTGACTGTGTCTGGCATTTGCCCATTTTTAAGAGTTCCATACTGATTAAACCAGGATGGAGCCATCTGAGGACTAACATGAGGTTGTTCAACTTTAACAGAAGCTGTAGTATCACTAAGAAAGTTGCTTTGTGAAACATCTAGACCAAATCCAAGTTTTGTAGCTATATTTCCATGTTGAGAAGATATGTTACTTTCCAATAAGTCAGCTGGCTTGGAAAAGCTTAGAATTCCTCCATCTCCAGAAGAAACTGTAGTACTAGAACCTAATGAATCTCCAATAAGAGCACTACGTTCATTTGACTGCCTTGTGTTCAAAGCTACTTGATGAACACGCAGATCATTATCTGGTCCTTTTATTCTCTTTGAGACCCTATTGTTTGGATCAGTCTCCACATCCTTCATGGCCAACTTTTGATTTAGTAAGGAGAAATTTTGATGAGAGAAGCTATTTGGCTTCAAAGATTGACCAAAGGCTTCAATGTCCTTTTGTGTTGAAGCAGAATTTGCAGGAGAATCATCAGACAGATGGTTGATGGAGGCAGCTTTTCCAAGTTGCTGATTAGAACTTTCTTTCAACTTTTCCTCTTCCCCATTGATACCTTGAGAGTTTGTAGGAATTGCACCAAACTCAGATGGGAAATTCCTCTCTTTTCTCACATCATGATCACCTTGAGCCAGGGAAATGGAAGAGCTTGATTCAACAATATTTGGCAGGGGAGACTGCAAAAAATTTGATGACACCTTGTGATGTGGAGAACCCAAAGTATTTTTATGTGTAGGAACATTGGCCGACATATTACGCAGGAGTTGTGCAGAAGCATCATGTTGAAAAATGTCAGGCCTGGAAAAAGGCTGAGAAGCCAGCACGTGATCCTTGGCTGACATCGTTGCAGCTTTCCCTCTTTCTTGTGGATCATTAGTGCCAATTCGTTGCGATGTACCCTCCAACGAAGCCAAATTATCACGCGGAATACTGCCAGATGCATCAGGTGAAAAGGCATCTGCAGATCCTTTTAGGATAGAGTGCAAAGCATTTTTCTTGGATGACAAATCAATGAGTTGAGATCTCTGTCCATGTGTCCCAGTTATCCGTTGATTTTGAAGATGACTTCCTGGATAGGGAAAACCTGAATTGAGAGCAGAAGAAAAATTTGCAGGTATCTTATACGGAGAGGCTTCAGTTCCATATTGTCTCAGAGATCCAAATTTGTTATTTTCAAATTCAACCTGGGATTGTTCATTGGAAAAAGGAAAAGATTGAACTGAGGGTGTGGGAGCCATCTGCTGGTCCTCCTCTCCAATATCTCCAGAAGTATGACTAGAATGTAAAGAGTTAAAAGGATGTTGAGCATTCTGAGAAGACAACAAACGGTCAGGTTTATGCATGCGTTGAGATGGAGGACCAAGTTGTAATCCAAAACCTTGAGAGACAGAAGATTGAGTATTTTGAAGGTGGCCAACTAGCCCATCCCAGTTTTCTGCTTCAGGCAGTTGAGATGGTCCACTGCCATTTGAGGAATCAAAGTGCATCACAATACCTTGATCCCTCGATTGATCCACCTTGTGAAGAAGATCCAGCATGTTTCGACTGGATAGAATGGACACAGTCAAAGAACAGATAATACTGCAAAAATTCCACGGACATACATGAATAATGTACTACCTTGATGGAGAAGCCTTGTTTGATGCGTGCGTATCAACAGATCTGCCATGGCCAGACTGGTTCTCAAGGGATGGCCCCTCATCAGGGCTTTTACTGTCTACTTGAAGATCAGAAGACTGCCCCTGTAATTTAAAAAGTATGAAGAGTTTTGGACTTATCCGCAACAGGTGTTTATACATATATAAAGTTACAACTCACCTTTTCCATTACAATCGAATTCTTTGGAACCTGACCCAGAAACTTTGACCGCCCAAACTCGTTATTTAGTGACGAAGTTCGCTGTACATGGGTAGGTTGCTTGAAACCATAGGAAGGTTCAATATCCTCATCCAGGTTTCCCACGGGATGATACTGGAACTTGTGAGTACCAGAAACTTTATGGCCACACTCATTAATTGACTTTTGTTTCCCTGGTGCCAGAGATTGTGAATCACTAGTATCTGACATCCCACGTCCCATGAAACCAGCAGAAGTGTGCTGAGATAAGTTAGACTGATGGCTGTGGTTAGAATTATCCGTCCGATCATAATTCTTTGTCTCATGTCTTGTAATTTCCTCCTTATTGCCTTCATTAACCTGGTGCAGCATTCTCCCCAAGCCATCACCCCCCTGGGATTTAACCAAAGAGTTGGCATTCTTCCATTGATGAAATAAATAATTATTTTGAACAAATGGACTGGTTTCTTCATCAACCCTTGTGGTTACTGAGTTAGGTACTAAAGCAGCATCATTCAAACTCCAGCCTTCTTTACTTACTTGAGGACTTCCCACAAAAGATTTCATACTACCCAATTCAACAGTTGAACTAGGAGCAGTATTTAACTTCCATGAAGAACGGCTATGATCCACTTCTTCATGTATCGCCTTTATTGGATTGCTTTGAGAATTTTGTGACAACTTTCCAATCTCACGGTCATTTACCACCCGATCTCCACCACAAGAGAGAGCTGATGAAGTATTCCAATCATTTGGCAGTTGTCCAGCTCCATTGTGCTCATGGACCAAAGGAGCAGAAATGCTCTTTGCATTTTTCTCTACATCAAGAGAAGGTTGCGAGGCATTCCTATACATCTGACTCCCTTCAGCAACTCTTTGTAGTGAACTGCTATCCGACCACTTGCCTTCTTCCTCCAAGGAAACAAGCCTTTGAGACTTCTCTGACTGCAGTCTTTGACCAGGTCCACCTTGAAACTTGGGTCCAAAATGATTGAATCCCATAAAATTCTGGTAGTGAATGTTAGTATTGGTGCCATCACAAGGAGCAGCAGATCCAGAACCCATAGTTGAAGGCAGTCGCACATTGTCACCAGCCAAAGATGCCAATTGTTTCCCACTCCACTCATCCTGCAACCCCATATCACTGCTAGAAGTTTCTGCAGCAGCTGATTGCATAAGAGCGCTCCAACTACCACTTTGAAGAGAAGGAACCCCATCCAATAACCCACCATTATCAAATAAATTAACAGTTTCGTCACTCATATTATTGCTCTTGCCAAAGGCAGCCCATACATTATCATCCGATCCAAACAAAATCTTTTCTTCCATGGGATCCAGGGCACCTTCATTCGAAGAAGAAGCAATTTGCTTTGTTGGTTTTTCAGTTGAGGCTTCCTGTGGAACAGAGAGCTCTTGCCTCCCCCAGAAGTCCTGCTGAGGTGTGTTTCCTTGCATGGGATTCACATGTTGGAGGCTCTCCATATTTATCCCAGTATTTAAAGCTTGACTAGAAGTATGTCCAAACATATTTTCATTCTGAAATCTCTGTCCAGATATCAATGTCCTACCCTGTACACTAATCTGATCTTGCAAACCAGTATATTGGCCTGGAAGAGAATTACTATTGGTCGACATTTGCAGCATAGGAGATCTATCCTTTCCCATCTGTGAATATTGGTTTACAGCTAGACCCCTTGAACTAGAAACAGGAACTCCATAAAGAGATTGATCAACCTGTTGAGGCACCAAATCCGCTAAGCGTTGTGTCTGACCAAGATTTGGAGTAACAGCAAGTCCACTGGAGGCACGATGCAGCCAGTTTGTATTACCATGGTCGACCGTCCATGCATAATTTGATGCATCAGAATTTGGAGTGCCACGGTTAAGAGATAACTGGCTACCAGATGCCGGTTTAGCAAAGGGGGAATTCTGATTAAACAAATTCTGTTGCTTTAGATCTAGTTGCTGCTGTCTTTGAAGCTCTTGCCTTTTCTTGATAAAGGCTTGTTGTTGCACTTGCTGCATGTCATTGAGCCCAGATTGCTGATGTTGCAAAGATTGCAGCATGCCTGATTGCTGAAAACTCATCTGCTGCTGACCACCAAAAAGATCAAAACTCAAGGGAGAGATTGCTTCTGAGCTCAATGAATTTTTTGCTTGATGTTCAAGGCCGCTCCCTTTCTGGAATTCATGGATAGATAGGCCTCTCGAGGTAGTTAGATGATGCTGATCAGAATCTGCATCCACTGTCAGAGAGTTAGCTTCAATAAGCCTCGTCTGGTGAACCTGATTTCCATATGTATAGCCATTCAAATTTGACTGTTCGCTTTGGTATTGACTTTTAGCAAAACTAGACCTCGCAGTAGCTTGATCAAAATTCGAGCCATGTGAAGCGTGAAGAGCATAACTGCCCTGTCCTATACCTGTATCTGCCCAAGGAAACATAAGATAACATGTCAGAAAAGTAGTACGGAACTCAATGACAGGTGACAAAAAATTTATGTAAATGCTTTTCTTTCATTGAGAGGAAAATAAAAAATAACAAATCAATCTACACAAACATAAAAAAATATTTGAACTTGTCTCTCAAACAGCCAGTTACCTGAGATTTGTGAACCGTAATTTTCTGAATCAGAATGTGCTAAATCAATTTTTCTCTGGCTGCCAACCCAGAAATTGTTGTTTAGCACAGGCCAATTCCCTTCTACAGTTTGTGAATGATGCTGTTCCTGTGGCAAGTTGTCTTGTGCAAAGAAATTGTGGACCCTGTCTCCGAGTTCATTGCCAGGCATAGATGGTTGACACCCAAAATTTCAGCTTTTAAGCATTGGTACACTTAACTGACGTCAATTCTATATTTTGAAATTCTTGCTCACTGGTACATGCATACAACGTCACAACCTTGTTATTTTTGACAAGCAAATAGAACTTATTGAAAACATCATAATTCTCCTGAAACTAAGAGCCAACCCTGTACCAACTTCTTAGCCCCAAGACCTTTCCCTGAATAAGAAAAGTCAAGACACAGTTAATAAAAACTAAATATACTGAATGAAGCTAAAATCAACACTAATATCTGTAATCAGTATAATGACTACTGGTTATATAACAAAAAGATGCAAGTATGCAACAGTATGCTATCAATCATTTTAAAAGAGAAGTCAACATTTCCAGCCATAATGTCCCCAAGTCTATGATAAGACAGTTACAAGCACTATTTTCCAAGTGCCCTATTTCAACCCAAGAATCTGCATAGATAAACAACATAAATACATACACGTGCACATGGAAAATGAGTCAATGTTTGCGTCTATTAGCAAGTGAAAGAATAGGAGGCAAAACCTACACATATCTGGAGGGGGAAAACAGGCCCAAGCTGAAGCTATAAAAGTAAATATGTTGCTTTCATCTCCTATTAGAACAAAGTGGCCTATAAAATGATCTCAGTGGAGGCTAGAAACGAAAATAAATAAATAATAGGGAAGTTTTCATATATGTTCCAATGTAACAAACAATTGAGTGGTGCGAGAACTAATTTCCCGAAGAAATGCCGAACACTTAAAATTCCTTGTTTCCGCATTTGCTCATTTACTATCAATTATTTATTTAAATTCAGATTTTTACTCCTTTAATAGCAATTATATGCTCAACGTATCTTAATTTTGAATGCTAACGCAACAAATTTCACAATATTGACTTTAATGTTTGAATTGTCTATGGAACCAACTTGTCATAAAAATTCTTGATTATCCTTCATTTTGTTCATTTTGTAATGGAAAAATCATAAACAAATTGTAGGTGAAAAAACAGGTATGCTCCATAAAGTGAACGAAACAGATCTATATATAGCTAAGTATCAGAGAGAGATTTAATATTGATTTGTTTCAATATACAACGTAATCTAAGGAGTTCTAATAGCAGTAACAAATAATTTTTTCTGTTTAAAATTTGTATTTATACCTTGTCTACCAATTTTTCTGAATGTTTGCATTAAGAGTGTGTTTGGGACACATTCTTTTGAAAGAATGTATTATTGAATAGTAAATTGATGGAGAATGTGTGGTTAAAAATGAAGGAAAAGTTATTGATGTGATGGAAAATATTATTTTATTGAAGAATGTGTGGTTGAAAATGAGTAGAAGAATGAGAAAAAAAAATAATGTGTACCAAACAGGGCCTAACTTTTTTCTTGGTCATAGCAAGTATGTGACCAGGGTCACCGTGCCAAATTACTTCATAAAAATAAATATATAACTTATATTTGTTATGGATTGGTTAGTTAGGCAGTGATCACTGTCAGAGTGCCAAATTATTTCAAAGCCTTCAGAGTAGCCACAGCTACACTGTGCACATATTACGAAAATATTCCAAAAGTACAACAGGAAGTATCCTGGGATTTGAAGTTAAGTTGCAGGTCACCCAACAGTCATTAGTATTGCCATTTTTATCCCAAAAAATGGCTGAAGTAACAAGTAATTTAACCCAATGTTGCCAAAATCTGGAGTGGAATGGCCTGTTAGACCAGAAAAACTAGAAATTGGTCTGGTTTTAGGTTAAAAAACCAGAAAATTGCAAAGACCTACTCAATATCACACTTATTATGTCCTTATCCTCTCGATAACTACCAAGACCTATTTAAAGCCTAAAATATCACATTCAACCATGAACTTACTCCTTATTCAGACTAAAACTATATTATCTTACCCTCATATTTTAGGAGCCCGATAAAGAATTAAAGCAATAAATGGAAATACATGCCTTCTAAACTAAACCTCCCTAGACCTAATCTTTCCGATGTTCTGAATATCACCATCAGCACCACCAATGCCAAAAAATTAACGCGTTAGTATAAGTAAAATGTTCAGAACAACTTTGTTATTGAAAAGTCTAGCGGCTAGAAGCCTAGAACAGAGAAAAGAAAAGGTGGGAATATGTGAAACTGAGAGATAATAGGCCAAGTGTTAGGCTTGAGGTTGTGGGTATGTTTAGAGCTACTAACCATATTCATAAAATCAAAAGAGAAAGAGAAAGAGAGACTAAGAAGACTACTAACAGATGCACATGAGGCAGTTAAGAATTTAAGGTTAGGTAGAGTACTAGAGTGGATGTTAATCTAAACTCTATTTTCTTTTATAAAAACATAATTTGCGAGCATAGCACTGACACTATTTTTTAAAGGAGAAAGGTCAATATGGTGAACATAGTAAAACAAAAGGTCATATTAAAATAGATAAGGTAAAAATGAGAATACAAGTCGTTGAAGTGACACTGATGGGGGATAAATTAAGGAACGATGGCTTAGGTAGTTGCGGCATATCTTGTATAGACCTAAAGAAATTGTCATTCACATCCTAATACCTCAATCGACCTACTACTCAGACTAATTGTTCTCAAGATCAAAAAAGCTATAATAAAGAGCATTACCTGACACTGATTGGAAGACACATTTTTATTTCTTGGATCATCTAGAAGGCCAATTTCACCTAATAATAGTTGCAATTCTATCTACAGTAAACATTTCACACCTTAACCAGTGACAAAGGGGTCTACCATTTTGTTTGCTAATATGAAGTTTCATACATTTCGTAACCTCCTCCCAAACCTGCAATTTCCTACAAGATAACACATTATGTTTTTAAGCATTCCATTACCACTAAAACAAGATTGCAATCATCATGTTCCACCAAAAAGTTGTAACTTTCACGAATTTTCTTATTAACAGACCAAGTTAAAAATCAATGATTGAAAGAAAAAAGGTTAGGAAGCCAATAATATCAATCCGAGGAGAAGTCCCAGAATGTGTGACAGAGCCAATACGGTCTCATCCAATTGACGCCACTGAGATCACCTATATGCATATAGACGCACAGTCCCTATTTACAGAACACATATACAACATATATATTCAGAAAATATTCACCAAACTTGACATAAATAAATAATCCTAAAAAAAAAAAAAGATCACATAATTTACAAATCACAGATTGACTCTGCAATTCAAACCGGAACATAAAAACAAGCTGAAAATATCAAAATATACCTAGTAAATACCTCGAATCCCGAAAGCCTAACCAGCCTTATAGAATCTGTACATCAGAGAACACGATCGCGCGCTCTGACGCACATATTTACACAGAAATACATGGGCAGCACAGAGAAAAGATAGGGTTTGCGATAAGGGGAAAAACAGACTTACGTGAATATCGAGATGCAAATAAAAATAGAAAAATGAGCTGAAGTTGAAATTCGATCGTGCGTTATTGAATAATTATCCCCTTAAGGTATTGAATCGGCAAACGGGTGAGCTTTTTACAGAGAGAGAAAGTAGTGAGAGAGAGATAATGGTGGAAGAAAATGAGGTGTTTTTTGCTGTGAAAAAAGATAAGTTGGGGAAATTTTCAACGAACTGTTGGAGTGGGGGTGGAGTTGGGTTCGGGTGCAGAGTCAAAGGCTCGAGACACCCGAACCTGCTTCGGCTAAGTTTGATTGGTGAGTGAGATTGTGACATTTTCTCCTAAAACATATTTTTTAGGGAAAATTACACATTAGCCAGTATTTGAAGTTTACTGTTCATAAATCGGGTGCAAACTTTAATTAATCAAAAGTCACGTAATAATTATATATTTTAATATTACTATTAATATTACAAAATCAAAGTCCAGCCAATTCGTGCCAAACCCTAATCCTTTTTCCATATCCCCTCCCCTCCCAGCCTCCACTATCGTTGCCGTTTGAGGGGGTCATAACTGGATTCTGATTCCTCGGTACTGGCGGCAGGAGATGATGAAGATAGATGCAGAGGTGGACTATCGCTACTAATCAAACGTCCTCCACAGCCACCTCCTGTAACTATTGGCATTTGCTCCGTTAATCTCAGCCCATCTCACTAATCTCAGCCCATCTCGAGGACGCCGCATCGTCGCCACCATGGAAGCAGACTGGAGCCTCTTCGCAATTTCATTTGAGTCTTAGAATTTATTATTGCAAGAAGGAAAAAAAAATCGCCAGGCATCGCATTGAGCTGTTTCCGGGACGGAGCCGGACTATCCAAATTGCTTCAGACGGCTCCGTGCAGCACGGAGCTCTGGTAGTAATTTTTTTTTTTTTATCATAGAATGAGTAAGATTATATCATATATATAATTTAAATTTAAATATGTTAAATTAAACTAAGAGTTTGTTTGGGAGAGATATTTGGAGGAAGAATTGATTTTGAATAGTGATATGATGGGAAATGTGTGGTTGAAAAAGAAAAAAAAATTATTGATGTGATAGAAAATATTATTTTATTGAAAAATGTGTGGTTGAAAATGAGAATTGATTTACTGTAAAAAAATCTAAGCCCTCCCAAACAGGGCCTAAATAATTTACTTGATATGCCATGCATTTTCGACTTTTTTGAGTAAGATTATTTATAATTATCACTTTGAGTAAGATTATACATGTATTTTACTGTAGAAACTAAATATTGACCATTTGAGTTGAAACAGGTCTTTTGGTTGAAGTGAAGATGAAAATGGCTACTGTAATGGTGTCCTTGGAGAGAATAAAGAGCAAGAAGCTGTTGCAAAGTAAGGACCAGATCTTCTTGAGAGAAATAAAACTTACCAGCCATCAAATGTGTAAGAAACTCCGCAAATTTTTGGTTTTTCCTGGAATTTTGTCCCTTTTCTGTTTGTATTGTGATAAAAAAAACATTATTTGGAAATTTTTGGGTTTACTACTATGACTTGGTTGTATCAACCTTTGCTTTACAATGACATGAAAAATGAAAGCTGGTGTCAAGTTGTTTGATAGAAGTTCTGCATCTGTTTCTTCCATTTTTTTAATAAAGGTTTGGATCTCAATTTTGTTTGTTAGTTTAAAGAATTGTTATTGACCAAAAAAAATTTCTTTGGTCGTTATAATATCTAAAATTCTTAATTTGTTATCACTCTTAAAAAAAAAAAATGCTAGATGGAGACACGCGGTGTCTCCATGCTAGATGGAGACACCACGGTGTTTCCGTGCTGCACGGAGTTGGGCGGTAATTTTTTATTTTTTTTTAACATAGACTTAAATTGCGATGAGTAAGATTATACCATATATATAATTTAAATTTAAATATGTTAAATTAAAATAAATAATTTACTTGATATACCATGTACTTTCGACTTTGACTTTGAGTAAGATTATTTAAGATTATCACTAGCCTCAAATACGAAGCAGCCTATTCGTATTTATCAGCTTGCTTGCATAAAATAGTTCAAATCTGTAATGTATAAATGTGCAGAACTCTCAGTAAAATGAAGAAATAAAATTACTTACAATGAGGTTGAAGTCTCCATTTGCAGGTATTTTTAAAGTTCAACTGGCCAAATTCATAAGGTTCTAACTTTTTGATGTTCAGATTTATCTTCTTTTTTTTTTAGTTTTGATTTTGGTTACATTGAGTAAGATTATACATGCATTTTCATGATATTTGTTAATTCTTTCGGATTTGTCTGCAGAACAACAAAGTGAGATTTCTTTTAGTTGCATTGCAATAGCTTCTGATAGTGAAGATGATAATTGAGAACAAAACAATTAAGAACTCATCTTTAAATTACTAAATTTTTTATTTAAAACTACTCATTCACTCACAAATTAATTTTATGAAGCGTTTTGCATCTAATTAGATTGGAAAATCAATTAGCATATGTATCCCATATTAGAATTGTTTATCATTTAATATAAATTTGTACATCTCACATTGTCATCTGACCTCTTACACCCTCCTTTAAGATAAGAGAAACTACGAAATTTCATCTCAAATAGAGACAACATTATTGTTGAAGAACAACATCTAAGACATGAGATGATGAAGACAGATGCAGAGGTGGACTACCGCTACTAATCAAACGTCCTCCACAGCCACCTCCTGTAACTATTGGCATTTGCTCCGTTAATCTCAGCCCATCTCACTAATCTTAGCCCATCTCGAGGGCGCCGCATCGTCGCCACCATGGAAGCAGACTGGAGCCTCTTCGCGATCTGCGGCTGTGCGCGATCTCACTGATCTCAGCCCTGAGCGATCTACACCGGCGCCTCAGCCCATCTACAACTGCGACAGCGATCTGCAAATGGATCTTTGTTGGGGTGGTGGATCTATGGGGGTGTGTGTGTGTATACAATAGCGAAGTGGAGTTGTGGTGGTGGTGGCGTCGCGACGGGTGGGGATGTGGTGGCGGTGACAGGTTTGGGGTTTTTTGTTGGGTGGTGGTTGTGGTGTGACATGGTTTGTTAATGGTGGTAGTGGTAGTGCAAAAGTGGTGGTGGTGGTGGCTGAAGATTCGATAGTGGTTGTGGTTTTTGTTGACAGTCGACTGGATTTGGTAGCGACGATTTGGTGGTGGTGATGTGGTGTTGGTGTCGGTGGTCGTGGCGACTGTGACAGGGATGGTGGTGGATCCTGCGGTGACAGAGACGGGTGGATGCGGTGGCGGTAGTGTTGGTGACGGTGGTGTGTGACCATTGTTTGGCGTATGTGACCAAAATTCAGTAATATGTGACTTAAAGTATAATCTGTGACCATGAAAAAAATCTGTGACCAACTAATTTTGAAATATGTGACTGTGTGACCTATAAATTTTGATATGTGACTAACGAATTTTGAAATATGTGACCAACGAATTAAATGTGACCTACAAAATTTTTGAGCTGCGACCGTAAAATAATCTGTGATGTATAAAAATTATTATTTGTGACTGAAAAATAATATGTGACTAACTAAATAGTAAATCTGTGACCGGAATAGTCGCCTGAATAATTGCCGGAATCGGAACTATCGCCGGAATGATCGCTGGAGAAGAGTGGTGGTTGGAATGATCGCCGAAATAATCGTTGGAGTGGGGGTGGTGCAGGTGGGGTGGGTTAAGTATATTATATTATATTATATTAGAATTAAATATTATATTAATTTAATAATTTATTATTTCATACATTAAAAAAAAACTGATTTTTGAATTTTCAAACTATAAACCTGATTTTTGAATTGATGTAAACTATACACCTCATTTATGAATTTTTCCCTATTTTTTAATGGCTTGCTTGTGAATTTTGGGTCCGATTAGGCCTTTTTAGAAGTATCGATTTTGATCATTTATAAGCGAATCGATTTTAAATTACTATAGTAGCGACTTTAAAAAAAAATTAATTCATACTTTAGAATTTATTATCCACAGTTACTGAAAATTATTTAAAAGAATAAAATTACACACACACCCTTCAGTGAAGATTTTCAATTTATAATTTTTATATAAAAATATTTTTTTTATAAGTCATATTTTACTTATTAGTAAAAAAATTTTATATACAATTTAATATTTAATTTAAATATTCAAATATTTACTTAAAATTTTAAGTTAGTATTTTTACTTATAAATAAATTTTACAATTACAAATTCATTTTGCCCTTTTAAATAGTTTTTATATATAAGTGAGTTTTTTTTTCTTCTTATAAGTAATTTTTTATATTTTATAAGTGAATTTTTACTTTATAAACAAATTTTATACAAAGGTAATTTTTATCTTATAAGTAAATTTTTACTTATAAATAAATTTTTTAATTATAAAGTAACTTTTTACTTATAAATTTTTTTATTAAATTTTTTTTAATTTACAGATTAGTTTTGAAACAAAATATGTTGATTGGAAATAATTACTTTACAGAGGGTAAAATTAGAAGATAATATGAAAAACAATAAAAAACCACTCATTTGATGAATTGTGAGAAACAATCAACATTATATTATATTAATTATTGGTCACAGTTTATTTCATTGGTCACGTATTATCAAATTATTGGTCACAACTTATTTCTCGATCACAAATCAAAATTTATAGACCACGGATTAATTTTTCGGTCACAACTTAATCAATCGTGAGTCACAATTCGAATTTTAAGGTCACAAATTATGCAATTTTAAGAGTCACAGATGGCTTGTCACATTTAAACTAATGGGTCACATACCACCATCACCTCCAATATCTCCACCGCCACTTGCGACCACCCTCACACGAGATCGTTCCAACGACTGCACACCGCTAGAGCCACATAACAACCACTGACTCATCACCACCACTACACACTGCTAGAGCCACCACCACGCAAACATCACCATCCCACACAACACATCGTACCCACACCACCACCACGCCACACCACCACCATCGCCACGGCCACAGTCACCCACACCAACTCACCGTGACCTCCAGCAACCATCGCCACTACAAAATCGCCCCTTGTCACAGCCAAATTCAATAAAACCCATCCCAAACCGTCGATCCACCACCACAAAATCGCCACCACACAAACACCATCACCACCACCACCACACAAAACACCATCCAACCCATCCCAGCCGACATATCCACCACGCAATCTGGCAAACCATCAACAATCAAAACCAAAAAAAAAAAAAAAAATCAAACATAGGCAGCAGCGTTCACAGCACCGTTATCTTCTTCTGGCCGGAGATTCCTACTTCTTCTGGGCGGCGACGCCGTGAGTGGCTATAGTGCGAGGGAGGAGAGAAGATGAAGAGATGGAGAAAATGTTGGTCGTGGTGGTTGTGGCGGGCGAAGTCGCCAACGATGGCTCCTGAAACGGTGGCCATGAGTGGTTGTGGCGGGCAATGATGACGGGCGGTGTTGAGAGAGAATGGATGGAGGTTGGAGTGAGGGAGGCGAGAGACGGTGGTGAGAGAAAATAGAGAGGAGATGACGATGCACTGCCAATCGCCATTGCAACAGCAGCGGTCACGTCGAGTGGGTTGCTGCAGCGGCGACAAGGCGACGGCGACGGCGGTTTCATTTTGGGTTTGAAAGAGACGGTGGTGAGAGAGAGTAGATGAGATGAGAGAATTTCATTTTAGGGTTTGGATGGGTAGATAGGGAAGGGGTATGTATATAAATTAATTTATATTATTATTAATATAAAAAATCTGTATCTATATATAAAATATTTGACTTTTGAAAATTAAAACTTAAAATCTGATTTTAGAATTTAGATCTTTAAAAGTAGGGAATGGTGCAATTTCCAAAAGTGGAAATTACACAATTCCCTACTTTTCGAGATCTATTTTTCAAAATTAGATTTCAAGTTTTAATTTTCAAAAATCAGATATTTTTAATTAGATAAATATTATATATATATATATATATATATATATATATATATATATATATATATATATACATACATACAAATTACATTTTAATTTCATCCCAATTAATTTCATCCCAAATCAAACCCTAAATTCACTTTTCTCCATCTCCGTCAACGGCGACTTGATGGAGCATCGGTAGAGGCGACTGCGTCCGTTGGAGTGGCTGTGGTGGCGTTAACTCCCTCACCCTCACCCCCACCCCCTATCTCTCTTTCTCAGCGCGTAGAAGGTGGCGGATCTATTCTCTCACAAGGTTAAATGGACAAAAGGCACTAATGGGATCATCTGATACTTCCTCGGAAGGGGGATGTCTGGGCTCTGTACAGGAATTGGTCGCCCGAATGGGATGAACTTATAGAAGACGTAGTAATGCATAAATATGACATGGTGGAAGTACTTGAAGACTATGATGAAGAACTGGGAGTAGTTGTCATTGGCCTAGTCAAAGTTGTTGGGTATAAGGCAATTTTCCATCAGCTTCGGAGTCAAAGGGAGATAAAAAGAATTCCCAGGGAAGAAATGTCTCGGTTTCTCATCTAGTACCATTCCGCTTTCTCACTGGTCAAGAAGGATTAAATGCTCTCAAGGGTTGTCGGGAATTGGACCATGCAGCTACTCCTTTGGAACTTCTCCAGATTATATCAGTTGCTAAAGAAATCGAGTCCATGAAGAATGAAGAGGAAATTACTGAAATAGTTTTCGAATTATATCAGTTACTAAAGAAACCGAGTCCATGAAGAATGAAGAGGTAATTTAAGTAAATTACCCTACTTTTCAAGATCTATTTTCTAAAATCAGATTTCAAGTTTTAATTTGTGAAAATAAAGAGAACTGGATCAGTCAAAAGTTTTATTTTTTATACCGTGAAAAGCAACTAAAAATTTACAGCGATCATGATCGGAGGTGGAAGTGGGGTGTTGGTTAATTTGTAACTAACCATATTGTTATATGTGACCTAAAAATTATATAATCTGTGACTGTGAAAGAATCACTGTGTGACATGTAAATTTAGAAATATGTGATCGACGAATTAATTGCGACCTACAAATTTTTGTATATGTGACCATTAGAAAATCTGTAACTAACTAATTTGAAAATATGTGACCTACAAATAAACTATGAACAAGTTATAATCGATTGACCATTTGAAATTAAACGGTGACCATTAACAATAAATTTGAGCCATGTGCAAAAAACCCCTGTGACCTGCACTGTAACCATTTGAAATTAACCTGTGAATATAAAAAAAAACATGAGCCATTTGCAAATTGTTATGTGACCTATGCTGTGGCCATTTGAAATAAACATGTGACTATCAACAAAAACCTGAGTCATGTGCAAAAATATTTTGTGACATGTGCTGTGGCCATTTGAAAATAACTTTTGACTATGAACGAAATCCTGAGCCACGTGCAATATATTCTGTGACCTGTGCTGTGACCATTTGAAAATAACTCGTGACTATTAACAAAAATGTGAGACATGAGCCTTATCATGTTATCAATCATTATAAACAAACAACCATGCGTTGTCACTTATGACCGGGCTGTGACCATCAAATGCGAGCGATGTGCTGATAGTGGTCACAACTGTACAAAAAAATCATGTCAACTGTACAAAAAAAATATGACGGAGTTGTCGCCAAAATATTTGCCGGAGTTGGAACAATTAATGGAATCGGAGCAGTCGCCGGAATAAATCGACGCCGGAAATGGCTATTGGAATAGTCGTCGGAATCGGAGCAATCGCTGGAACGGTCGCCGGACGATTGTCGGAGCGGCAGGGTGGTGGAGATGGGTTTGGTTAATTATATTAACCAAATATCTGATTTTTGAAATTTAAAAGTTGTTTTCTTATTTTTGAAATAGTGTATACTTAAAGTAGGATTTATGAATTTTTCCCTTTGATGAAACTTTAGTCCACATATGTAATCCACCCGTTAAACACTTAAAAAATATTCTTAAAATTATAACTGGAAGATATTTTTTTTATTTTTTTATTTTTTCCATTTAGATGTACATGCAAATTAATTAATTATTTTCGGAATTTTTAAAAATAATCACAGATTTTCTAGAAAATTACTATTTTAAAATATATTTTTTCCCAAATTACATTTTTAATGGAGCCCAAAGAGGGGCTAAGTATCACCATATAAATAAATCAATAAATGAAAGAGTTGCACACCTGCTAAAGAATCAAATAGATGACGAAATGCTTATTTGTGAAGGGATCATTATTGTTGTGATTTATGACGTGTGCTTGTTTGAACTTTAATAAATAAGTCTTATACTACTTAGTTTACGTTGAACGTGTATCGCACGTTATTATAAAATACTTTATAAATATTGTAAAAGTAATATTTAAATATACGTGAATGTTTATTAATTTAGAATTAATATCATAAAATATATACGTGACAATGAAAGTTAAATTATTTATTTAATTTTCAATTAAATAAAATTGGATATTAATTAACATACATAGACCATAATAATGAAATGTATTCTTAAATATGAAATTCTAATTAACTTGTAATTAGAATTAATAACACTACATGCATGAATAAAAATAAATATTAATTAAATGAATATGAATGTTAATTAATTCAGAATTATTAATAGAAAATTCATATATATTAATGAAAGCACACATGTGAAATGAATTTGTCAAATGTACACGTACATTGATGACAATTAAATGGTTAAATATTTAAATATATATTAAAAAACTAAAAGTATGATATTATTGAAATAATTAAATTATAGTACGACTAAAATTTTCCAAAAAAATATTCTCACATGATGTGATATTTAATATATCATAGATAAGCAAATCAAAAAAATGAAAGAGTTGAACACGTCTAAAGAATCGATTACATCTCCATAAATACATGAAAGTAAGAGTCACAAATTTTGTTTTATAAATCTTATCTTATCTTATACTATATTAAAGAAGGATAGTTCCGCAACAGTGTTCCCGCCCATAATTCTGGCCTCCATCCCGCCCAAGATAAAAAAATTTTTTGCAGATTTTTAGAATTGAATACCGTCCAGAATTTTGAATTCAATCACGCACAACCAAAATGCTTACTCCTTGCTTCATAAGCTGGAAAAATGCCCAACCGCTCGAAAAAAAGAAAAGCCTCCTCCCTCAGCGACTCTAACATCTCTGTCTCCAAACTCTGCCCGAACATTTTTATCGAACTGTCGCGTAGACGACAATGGAAGTGTGTGTTGCTAGGTTAATGGAGTACATAGAAGTGGTGGGTAATGGTGTTCTTCCCCAAGTCAGCATGTTATCCTTCATTGCATACTTCCAGAATTCAAGCTTGATGAACGAAATGCAGGTGGTCAGGTAAGCTTAATAAACGAAGATGAGATATCTGTTTTGGTCTAATGTGTGATTTTTGAATATTGGATGGTATTATTTAAATCCATTACCGATCACTCCATTAGAATTTTTGCAAATGATTATTCAGCTTACAAAAGGAATGAAAAATATAAAAAAATTTAGCATAGATTTCTACAAAATAGAAGTTATAGTTTTGAATGTTTGATGGTAAACTAATATAGATTTCATCTAAGTCTTAGAATTTATTATTGCAAGAAGGGAAAAAAATCGCCAGGCGCCGCGCTGGGAGCCAGCTTCGTCCAGGACGGAGCTGGACTGTCCAACTCCGTTCGTACGGCTCCGTGCAGCACGGAGCTCTGGTAGTAATTTTTTTTTTTTTTTTTTATCATAGAATGAGTAAGATTATACCATATATATAATTTAAATTTAAATATGTTAAATTAAACTAAGAGCTTGTTTGGGAAAGATATTTGGAGGAAGAATTGATTTTGACTAGTGATATGATGAGAAATGTGTGGTTGAAAAAGAAAAAAAAATTATTGATGTGATAGAAAATATTATTTTATTGAAAAATGTGTGGTTGAAAATGAGAATTGATTTACTGTAAAAAAATCTAAGCCCTCCCAAACAGGGCCTAAATAATTTACTTGATATGCCATGCATTTTCGACTTTTTTGAGTAAGATTATTTATAATTATCACTTTGAGTAAGATTATACATGTATTTTACTGTAGAAACTAAATATTGACCATTTGAGTTGAAACAGGTCTTTTGGTTGAAGTGAAGATGAAAATGGCTACTGTAATGGTGTCCTCAGAGAGAATAAAGAGCAAGAAGCTGTTGCAAAGTAAGGACCAGATCTTCGTGAGAGAAATAAAACTTACCAGCCATCAAATGTGTAAGAAACTCCGCAAATTTTTGGTTTTTCCTGGAATTTTGTCCCTTTTCTGTTTGTATTGTGATAAAAAAAAACATTATTTGGAAATTTTTGGGTTTACTACTATGACTTGGTTGTATCAACCTTTGGTTTACAATGACATGAAAAATGAAAGCTGATGTCAAGGTGTTTGATAGAAGTTCTGCATTTGTTTCTTCCATTTTTTTTAATAAAGGTTTGGATCTCAATTTTGTATGTTAGTTTAAAGAATTGTTATTGGTAGCCAAAAAAATTTTCTTCGGTCGTTATAATATCTAAAATTCTTAATTTGTTATCACTCTTCAAAAAAAAAATGCTAGATGGAGACACGCGGTGTCTCCATGCTAGACGGAGACACAGACCGTGTCTCCATCTAGAACGGAGACACGACGTCTCCGTGCTGCACGGAGTTGGGCGGTAATTTTTTTTTTTTTTTTTAACATAGACTTAAATTGCGATGAGTAAGATTATACCATATATATAATTTAAATTTAAATATGTTAAATTAAAATAAATAATTTACTTGATATACCATGTCTTTTCGACTTTGACTTTGAGTAAGATTATTTAAGATTATCACTAGCCTCAAATACGAAGCAGCCTATTCGTATTTATCAGCTTGCTTGCATAAAATAGTTCAAATCTGTAATGTATAAATGTGCAGAACTCTCAGTAAAATGAAGAAATAAAATTACTTGCAATGAGGTTGAAGTCTCCATTTGCAGGTATTTTTAAAGTTCAACTGGCCAAATTCATGAGGTTCTAACTTTTTGATGTTCAGATTTAACTTTTTTTTTTTTTTTAGTTTTGATTTTGGTTAGATTGAGTAAGATTATACATGCATTTTCTTGATATTTGTTAATTCTTTTGGATTTGTCTGCAGAACAACAAAGTGAGATTTCTTTTAGTTGCATTGCAGTAGCTTCTGATAGTGAAGATGATAATTGAGAACAAAACAATTAAGAACTCATCTTTAAATTACTAAATTTTTTATTTAAAACTACTCATTCACTCACAAATTAATTTTATGAAGCGTTTTGCATCTAATTAGATTGGAAAATCAATTAGCATATGTATCCCATATTAGAATTGTTTATCATTTAATATAAATTTGTACATCTCACATTGTCATCTGACCTCTTACACCCTCCTTTAAGATAAGAGAAACTACGAAATTTCATCTCAAATAGAGACAACATTATTGTTGAAGAACAACATCTAAGACAAGACCTATTGCAAGAACCACAAATTTTTGTATCGTTGTGATAATGAAGCCTTATTCTATTAGAGTTTACAGAAGCCTTATTCTATTGTCTACAGACAGAAGCCTTTTTGGAGTTTACAAAAGCTTTATTCTATTGTCTATTTCCATTACGCGGCATCATTACAGACGTGAGTTTACTTTCCTCGCCATCTTTTCCCTTGACATCATTTTCTCTATCCTGCGTTATTGGTTCTTTGATTTAAAAAACATTATTTATCTCTAATTCATTTGTGCAATTTAGAAAAAGACTTTACAGATGAATAAATATTTTGTGCTGTTTATGGTTGGGGTACTAAATGAAGTTAGAAGACTCAATTTCCATATTTTAGGGTGTTTTAACAGACGGTAGCATGTTGGCTAAGTTTAAAAAGTAGAAGAAGTTACATCAATTAATTAGTTGCTACAATATACATTCAACTTCTAAATGTAACAAACCCTATTAAGTTATGAAAAGCATCCACTTATTTCAACATATATCATCAGCAATTTTTGCTTTTATCGTTTCTACCTAGAGCCATCAGAATCATCAAATATGCAAATTGATATATACTTGATTTAATGTAACTTAAGAAGTTCAATGTGTGTATTATTATTTGAATACTTTTAGAACATAGATTTACTATAAATTGATATATTACTTATTACTTGCACCATTTTAGGTATCCAAAATAGCAATCAGCTGAATCAGTAGAATTGAACACTAAATATGTAGAAACGTGAGGTATGCGTTTACAACGACAACGTTCCATTTTGGGTCACAAGGTCTCGACTTGTGGGGTTGAATGAACGAAAGTGATGCGAATTGAACACTGAATTAGAAAAATGGCAGTCATACGATTAAAACGTCCATGCGCCATTTCAGGTATACAAAACAACATTCAGCTTAATTAGTAGAACTAAATACTAAATTCGTATAAACGTCAGTTATGCGTTTAAAACAGCAACATGCCATTTTGGGTCACAAGTTCTCGACTTATGGGGGCTGAATGAACGAGAGTGATGCGAATTGAACACTGAATTAGAAAAATGGCAGTCATACGATTAAAAAGTCCATACTCCATTTTAGATATCCAAAACAACAATTAGCTGAATCAGTAGAACTGAACACTAAATTCGTAGAAACGTCGCTATGCATTTAAAACGACGACATGCCGTTTTGGGTCACAAGGTCTCGACTTGTGGGGGCTGAATGAACAAAAGTGATGCGAATTAAACACTGAATTAGAAAAATGACAGTAATATGATTAAAACGTCCATGCACCATTTTAGGTATCCAAAACAACTATCAGTAGAACTGAACACTAAATTCGTAGAAACGTCAGCTATGTGTTTAAAACGACGACATGCCATTTTGGGTTACAAGGTCTCAACTTGTGGGGACTGAATAAACTAAAGTGATGCAAATTAAACACTAAATTAGAAAAATGACAGTCCAGCACGTTCTAGACCGAGACACGGCCGTGTCTCCGTTTAGCATGGAGACACAGATTTAAAAAAAAAAAAAAAAAAACCACCCCAAACCCATAGTTTACTTTTGCACCACCCCCAAATGTATTTTCTTTCATTTATCTGATTTGCATATAATTAGTTATGTGGTGTATATATTTTTATTTAAAATTATGAAGTGTTTTGCATCTAATTGGTTTGGAAAATCAATTAGCATATGTTCATCATTAGAATTGTTTGTCACTTAATATAAATTTTTACATCTCACCAACCGTGCATCGCACGCGGGTGAAAGACTAGTTGCATTAATGGTAACTATATTTTCACACTCGTGTCAGCCGCATAACTTTGCTTCAATTTTTTTTCAATCGGACAAGTGTACTTTTGATTCAATTAGTTGACTCCAATTTAATTCAATTTCATACCAAATTAAAATTTTCATTTTCATTCTTCTACTCATTTTCAACCACACATTTTTCAATAAAATAATATTTTCCATCACATCAATAACTTTTTTTTTCTTTTTCAACCACACATTTTCTATTAATTTACTATTCCAAAATTCATTCTTCCAAAATAATGTAGCTCAAACATACCTTAACTTCGGCAACTTTTAGGGACGGAAATTAATGATGTAGAAGTCAATATATGATAATCATTATTTAACTGTTAGTTGTCAACCTTATATAAGTACATTTTCCATTAAATAAATTACAAATATCATTTATTGATTGCTACACAATTTTTTTTTTTTTTCAACTCAAGTAATAGAATTAAACAAAATTGCCAGAGTAAAATCAACTTAAAGTGTAGTTACCGATTGAGCATAAAAAACGTACTTATCAAATTTTCACCAAAAGAAAGTATAATTATAATAAATGAAGTTTACCCGATTTTTGTTCGGAATTATATTGCAATCCAATAGGTTTCAAAGAAGAATTTGGGAGTGGAGGTACAAGTTTATGAGGAAAAGCTCCACGAATAACCTTAAAAAAAATTAATTACTTTTTACTGACTATCAGTTTTGTAGCACGTGTAAAACTTTGCATTACACTGTGTCACGCACATTTCGTCGTCTATTTTTACTACCGCCACAATTGTTTGTTTCCATCACCACTTCCGTTGTCAACACCAAAACCACCGTCACCACTTGCCACCTATTTCCACCACCACTTCAATCGAAGTTGATATGCACCGTCGCCACTAGATCAATATCACCATCAAGCCAAAGGATGGCAAAATACAATTGATTCAAGAGCCGCAGTTCCAACTTGAGCAAGGCGAGGCAATAAAACTTTATCCCAACTTAGGTTCGGGATAGAGACGAGTATCAACCACCTCACCCTATCTAGTATTATCTTTATAAAATAAATTTCAAAGAAAAAATTAAAAAATATATATATAAAATATTAAACGGGACAAATGAGCAACCCATCCTGTCTTAATTGTGTTGATTTCAATATTGTGTGAATTATATTCCATACATTCTTTTTACTCATTTCATATGATTTCATTTTCAACCTCAATTTGGTTTATATGACACATATTATTGAGTTTGCGGTTGTTAAAAGATATATTTTCATATTCTCATGATATTAGTGTATCTTTAAGATTGTCGTAAATTATTTTCATAGTACTTCAATTATTAATCAATATAGGATATTTTCTTTTATAGAAATTTGCAACCTTATAAATAAGATGGTTCTAATTATAAATCATGAACAATTATCCAATTTCTTATATTCGTTTCAATATTTTGTCTCAATTATATTCCATTTATTGTTTTATCAATCAATGTGCCCGAAATGCTATTATTTTAGAATAATGCTCCTTGTACAATGTTGAGTTACAACATCTCATAGGGGAGGTGAGGTCCACTATTATTTTAATCGCGGGGCCCACCTCACTTGTGAGAAGTTGTAACCCATGTGTTGTACATGTAACATTGTTCATTTTTTAACTAAACACTAATTCATTGCTAAGATGTTTGATGTGTACTTGCTACTTTACTCCCTGCAAAGGGAATAAGTAGCCCATAAGTTGGCATCTCATGTTTATTTTGAGTTTGGTGTTAGAGTTTGGACCGAGTTTATTTCCCTATTTATTTTGTATACTCTTCACAGAAATTTGCATTAATGAACTTTGATTATTGTTAAAAAAAAATTAAATGTAATTTATTATAGAGAAAATTACAACAATTTTGGTGGTCAATATAAACTGTAAAACGTGCTTGAATGCTTATAATCAAGTTTGGAGTAGTAAAACTTACTTGAAAACTCCAAAATGAGGTTGAATTACTTGTCTTTTGATTGCTTGCTTTCCATGCCGTCTTGTACTCATTTACTGGTCAGAAACTCGATCATCAAGGAAGGAGTTTGATTTTTACAATCCAAGAATCCAATTCGAGATGTTATACTTCCAAAATCAAGTCGCCACCCTCATGTAATTTTCTCTCTTTTGTATAATCCAAATTGCATTGTTATCCGTCTCATTTTGTGATAGTTGGTGTTTACGGAAGTTAGAGATTGTGGGGAGTTAAAAAAAAACTCAACTCCCTCAACTTCTCCCTCCAAACTATTCCCATGCGATTTGGGTTAGGTCAGCCCACATGGGCGACCCGTTTTCTCTCAATATCTCCTAATCGCAAACGATGGGCTTGACTTGATCCTAATATAAATTCAATTATATATATATATATCTCAACATCTCCAAGTTCATACTGGTAAATGGATCGTACGACCAACGAGTTAATTTAAGAGCACACGACACTATACACTTGTTAAGTATATATAACAGCTCTACAAGAAGAAATATATTTTCTCGCTATACCACTGACATATTTTGTAATACCAGTTCGAATATTTCTAATCCATCAATAAACCAAAGAACATACTCAACTTTCTCATATATATATATATGTATGTATTCACAATTTTGTCACAAAACTCAAATAATTAAAACAATTATCCGACCGATTAATACAAGCTAAGGTGTTAGATAAAATAGTCTTCATTTCCTACTTGAATCCCTTAATTTCAAGTCAGCTGCTTTCCTAGACATGTTCCATCAAACCAAATCAACCATAGTTATTAGCAACATGCTAAAGTAGCAATACCAAAATAAAATTTCGAGAAACAATTAAAAGTCACAAGGGTGTAAAATTGAGGTCATAAATGCCTCGGAGACTAAAACGATGAAGAAGCAATGATCAATATTTTCATTTCTCATTGGTCATTAAAGTACACGTGGTATGAAACACGTGTTACGATATTTTCTCCATTTCTTAGTGTATATGTCTAATCGTACAAATAAAATATACTGTACAAATCATAGTTCAGATATTCCTCGATATCTAACACGAGTTCTCCTTATTTTTATTCCTTTAGGCAACCCCAATCGAGAACTCGATCTGGCTATAGAACATGTTTTATGGATAGCAAAAATCAATACCGATTACTTGTTGTAATTTCATATTGATATCTCATTAAGACGACTGGATCTTGTACACAATATGATCACTGTATCTCATCTCAGCACACCTCAAAGTGTCTGAGGCGATTGTTCGTGTGAATGAATCAATCTTAACATGTTTGACATACTTTATGTGTGCATATTAAATAGTAATCTAAAAATCACTGCAGAAGATTACTCATAACAAATGAACTCAAATATTGTTCATTAATGGACTTACATGAAAAATTTACATAGTACATAATTCAAATTCTACGTAATCTCAGAGATTTAACATGAGTCATAAAAACATCTCTTGGAATAGATTTTGTAAATGGATCAGCTACCATTTGGTGCATAAAAATATAATGCATACTCACTTCCTTCTTTCCTAAATATCACAGTAAATCAATATAGATCCTATATCATCACTAAGGACTCTTAGATGCTGTAAGAATCTCTTTAACCAAATAGCTTCATGTACCTCTAAAGCACATACTATGAATTTTGCTTCCATTGTGGACAAGGAAATATATGTATATTTCTTGCTACTCTAAGAGATGGCGTCATTATTAAGCAAGAATGTATATCCCGAAATTGATTTGCGATGATTGAAGTCTCCAACCCAATCAATATCAGTGTATCCTTTTAAGCACAAATCATTCCCTTGATAGCATAAAAAGTAATTAGCAGGTACTCTTCAGGTATCTCAATATCCTCTTAACAACCTTCCAATGTTCTCTTTCGGGATTAGATTGATACCTTGTTGACCAGACTTACGGCATAACAAATGTTGGAGCGAGTACATATCATAGTGTACATCAAACTCCCAACCGCACTAGAGTGTGGAACTCTACACATTTCTTTTTTTTTCTCAAGAGTTTTAAGACACAAACGAAGACTTAGAGTTTCATCTTTCGATATAGGAGTGTCAATGGGATTGTAATTCTCCATTTTGAAAAGTTCAAGAATTTTCTTTATATATGGATCTTGTGACAGAGCAAGAAGCCTCTTCGAACGATCTCTATGAATTGTAACACTTAATATGTAATTTGCTTTACCCATGTCCTTCATTTCAAAATTTGAGGACAATCATTTCTTAATGATTTTAATATACTCCTTATCATTCACGGCTAAAAGATATCATCTATATAGAGAGATGAAATTACAAATTTCTCATTTGACCATAAATAAAATGATCTTCGTCCTTCATGAAAAAATTGTACGAGATAACTGATTTGTCAAATCTCAAGTACCACTGTCTAGAAGACTAGTTTAGGTCATAGATTGATTATTTAAATTTACAAACTTTATTCTCTTTGCTAGTTTTAATTAAATTTATTGGTTGTTGCGTGCAGATTTCTTTATCCAATTCTCCATTGAGAAAGGCAATCTTCATGTCCATTTGATATAATTCTAAATCTAAACATGCCATGATAGCTAAGAATAGTCGAATTAAAGTAAATCTCACTATTGATGAAAAGGTCTCTTCATAATCTATACCCTCATGTTAAGTATAACCCTTTGTCACCAAGTGAGCCTTATTCCTCTTTATAGTCCCATCAGTTCTTTTCTTTATTTTGAGAACCCACTTGTTCTTAATGGCTTTTCTACCAGATGGAAGATCAACCAAGTTCAAGACTTGATTCAATTTCATAAACTTCATCTCTTCTTTCATTATATTCTTCCACTTTTCCTTTTCAGAGCATGATAGAGTTTCTTATACTGATTTTGGCTCTTTATCATCTTCTGAAGATACTAGGAAAACTTGCCATTCAATCTCGAAATAACGTTTTGGCATACTTTTTCTAATATTCTTACGAAGTGATAGCTCCGATGTGACCCTGACACTTGGAGTTGAAGATAAATTGCTCTCACTTGGATCAACAGGTGGTATTGCTTCCTTTTGCACCTCAGTTGTTCCATCAAGTACAATTTTATCATCTAATTCACACAAATATTCTCCCTTTTAAATTTATCCCTTACTAGGAAAATCACTCTAGAAAAAGGTCACATCACGTGACTCTATCTCAATTATAGTTCCATCTTAATTTTCACCTATGAACACATATCCTTTGGACTGATCTGAGTATCTTATAAAGATACATTTCTTGCCTCGCCGACCCAATTCTCCAAACTTAATTGAGGAATTATGGATATAAGAGCTGATTCCCAGGATCTAAGAGAACTCAAATAGGAGAATCTACATGTCCAAAGCTGATATGGTGTTGTAAGTATCGATTTAGAGGGAACTCTATTCAGAATATAGGTCACAGTAACAAAGCATCTCTCCAATAAGAAATAGGTAAGTTAGCATACGCCATCATGGACCTCACCATTTCTAGCAATGTTCTATTCCTCTTCTCAGTAACACCATTTTGTTGAGGTGTATTGGAAATAGTTAACTGTATAATGATTCCCTTATCATTACATTGTTCTTTAAACTCTTCAAACAGGTATTCATACCCTCAGTTAGTTCTTAAGACTTTTACCTTTCTATCTATTTGATTTTCTACCACATTTAAATATCGTCTAAAGTATTTTAATGCCTCAGACTTATGAGAAATCAAATAGACATGACTATACCGCGTTAAAATCGTCTATAAAAGTAATAAAATAAGAGGCTCTATGTTTTGCCCTCAAATTCATAGGGCCACATATATCTGAATGGACTGAATGCAATAGAAATTCGACTCTTAAGGCTTTACCAAATGGTTTTCGTGTTTTTTTTTCGATTAGGCAATGTTCACAAGTAGGTAACGAAACCTTAGAAATTGAACCTAGCAACCCTTTTTTAGCTAACATATTCATTCTCTCTTGCCCAATATGTCCTAATTTAGTCACACAGATGTATCAACATTCAAATCTTTAGAAAGAGAAGAAGAAGATACGTTCATAGAAAAACAACAATCAACATAATAACTATAAGCATTTGGATCACAATCCAACACTATAAAACCACCTTCTACATGTCCAGATCCATAAAATACATTACAACTATTTATATAAACAGAGTTACCACAATAATTCAAACTGAAACCTAATCTTAATGGAACAACAATAGAAATTAAGTTCCTTCGTATCCCCGGTGCAAACAGGACATTATGAAGGAGAATAGTACGGCCAACATACAAATATTCGACGTATATCCACTTTGCACCAGCTAGAAATCAACGAAATTCTACAAACGCTTCTCGATCCCTGGTTACATGGTTTGTCACTCTTGTGTTTACAATCCACATACGATAAGATTCAGTTAGCATAACAGTACTTGAAACATAAACAACACTAAAAATTTATAAGAGCTACATTCTTTAGCTTAAGGCATTCCCGAACAAAGTGACCCAGCACCGACAGTTGAAGAATTGCAGCTCGCTCTTATCTTTATTCTTTCCAAACCATTTACCTTTTTTGTTGTGCTTGAGTTTGTTCTTTTTAGGTCCCTGTCCAGTTTCATTTTCCTTCCCTTTCCCGCCTTTGAACTAGTTCTTCTTACGCTTAAAACCTGAAGCTTTTCCAGAACTAGATTCAGCCACAAGCATGTCCCAGAGATTTAGTCACACCAAGGCGCCCATCGTCTAGTTCCACATGGCAGGTAGCATCAGCAAATGTTTTGATACTATCATTGTGAATTAGATTGACTTTTAGATGTTCCCAATTATTAGGAAGGGAACAGATCAAAGCCTGAACTTGCTGCATCAGAGAGTATGTGACCAGCCGACTTCAATTCCCTAATCATGGTAGACATGATCCTCACATGCTGTGTGATATTGTGATTAGGAAGTTTCTTGTAAGTATCAAATTTAATAGTCAGTTGTCTGAGTATAGTCGCTCTACTACTACCATATTTTTCTCTCAAATATGTATGAGCAGCCAGGAATTGCTCACATTCATAAATGAGATCGTCCACCACGGAACTTACTAAAATTGCACGAGCAGCAGAATTTTTCTTTTTCCATGTTTGGTAAGTTTTCTGATCCCTTCTCTGTTGAGCGATTTAACCTACCCCTGGGTCTTCCATCACGTGGTTAATGCCCTCAAGACAATCCTATTCCTCCAACACATACCAAATTATGGCACCAGATGTTATAATTATAGCCGTTCAATTTGTCGCCCTTATTAAGGTCATGTATGATATTTTTAGATGCTATGGTCTGTCAAAATTTTAGAGATAATCATCCAAATATCCATTTATGCACACATATCATTTTGCTCTCATATAAATTAAATTTTATGATAATTTCACACTAGATATAGAGTCGAAAGTTCACCAAGTTCCCTATCAACATCCATTATCCTAATGTTACATTATATCAAAATTAATTTCATTGTGCAAAATCATAGGTTCTAAGTCAGAATTAGTTAAACTCTTCCAATCTTAGAACTCCCACTAAATTAAACAATTAATTATGTACAAAATAAGCAAGACATTTTGACTATATAAGATAAATATGAAACATATATATAAATCTCAAAATGTCAAATATGTACATATGATCATATTAAACATCTTTAAACAACTGCTAAACATGGAAAAAAAAAATTACATAGATCTTGTTCAACAATTTGAATTAAACACACATATCTAAATTAATTATAAAATTCTCATTTTCCGTATTCGATTTCCTAATCAAATTCTTGATTGGATAGTTGTAACATAAATGTGGTGAATTATCCAAAACTTCAATAGTAATATCATGTCAATGTTTAGTAAGTATCCTTATTAGATGATACATACTCTCCATCTTACATATAGGCTGTCCCAAATGCAACAATTCTCTATACATTGCTTCGTGAAATTTTATGTGTTGTACTAGTTATGTCATTGATCCATTTAATAGTTTCAATTAGCACATAATTTTTCAGCACGTTCCATAGCCCATGCTCTACTAGTTTCTCATCTAAGGATGCTACAAGTTCGCGTTGATCCATCATATCTAATCAAACTCAAAAATTGAAAATTAGTCACAATGGATCACATAACCTAATCAAAATTCACACCACTTATGAACGTATATAAAATGTGATATTTCAAACACATTTGGAGTATTTTTTTTAATTTTTTAAAAAATGAGAGCTCCTAAAAAAATCTCTCACTAAGCAAATACCACTTAACAAATATTTTTTATTTTTATAAAAATTTTCAGAATTTAATGAAGTCCAAAAAAAATATTTTTAATGCTTTTTATAAATTTATAACAATAATAAAATAATAAAAAATATTTTTGATTATATAAAAATTATTTTAATTGCATAACGAAATCAAGAATATTTGAGGGACACATTTACAACTTTTCAAATTGGTATTGGAATAAACAATATCCAAAAATAGTTTTGGGACCAACATGCAATTTTTTAAATTGCATTTGGAATGCACCCACCTCCACGCAACAATTTCCTTTTTTTTTATTGTTCATCCTCCAAAAATATGTAGATTTTTCAGATTTTTTTAACAAATTTTGAAATGTAATAACTTCTTCAAATCTAAGCCAAAATTAATGTTCTTTATACCGTTGTAAATGTGTTGAGAAGATCTATCCATTCATACCAAATGGACAACACGAAACTTAACGTGCTAGAAGTTATCATGCAATGAAGTTTCGATTTTCTCAACTACAATTAGATTTTTTTTCCCAAAATATAAATCCAAACGAAGTGAAATTTTCCAGATATGTTATACATAATATCATGAACATATGCAATAAATTTCATGAATTTATATGAAGCATATTAAAAGTTTCCATTAATGATGTTCAAGCTTTGGAAGAAAACAATATACATGTGTTTTGATCATTTCAACCCATTTTCAGCATGTATTTGAGCAAGAAAACAACCCACTTAAACTCTGATACCAATGTAAAACGTGCTTGCATGCTTATAACCAAGTTTTGAATAGTAAAACTTACTTGAAAACATCAAAATGAGGTTGAATCACTACCTTTTGACTGCTTGCTTTTCACGCCGTCTTGTACCCGTTTACTAGTCAGAAACTCAATCACCAAGAAAGGAGTTTGATGTTCACAATCCAAGAACTCAATTTGAGATGTTATACTTCCAAAATCAAGTCATCACCCTCATGTATTTTTCTCTGTTTTATATCATCCGAATTGCATTGTTCTCTATTTGATTTTGTGGTATAGTTGGTGTTTATGGAAGTTAGAGGTGGCAAAGAGTTGTGGTTTCAAATTCAAAAAAAAAAAACAAAACTCAACTCCCTCAACTTCTCCCTCCAAACTATTACCATGCAATCGGGGTCAAGTCAACCCACATGGACAACCCGTTTTCTTCCAATATAAAGATATATTGATCTTTGATTCATAACATAATTTAGTTAAATTCCACAACAAATTGAAGGTGATTTTCATTTATACATTTATATTATGAAATTATGGATAGGCTAATGAAAACGAGACAGAATTAAATGTTCGTTAAGAATTTTTACACTTACCTAGAAGCTACTTATTTCGTATGAGCCTAACCAATAGAATGAATCAAACATGTTCTGCAATATGAACTTTGTACTGTGCACACTACTTAGTCGGTCCAAGAAAGTCATATCGGGGCGAATTAAGAAATCGAATATGAAAGAAAAAATACAAAGAAAACAAAGAATGTTGAAATAAGAAATAAAGGTTATGTAAAGAAGCTATATTCTTGTTTAAAATGTAATTATGTCGTTCTAAATTTTCTTGAACTGAGATGGAAGATGATACCCGATTTAAACGAAATAAAATATAAGATTGTCATTACGAAAATTATTATTGAATCGAGCCAGGCAGCATTTGATTAAAGAATCTCAAAAAATCTATCACATGGAATTCAGTCTGGGAAATGAAACTAATAAATGGCAACAAAACTTACTTTAAAGAATTGGAAGTAACAGTCATTATTCTTCGAACTCAATGGTGTCGCTTGTAATATTCAATCTTGAATGTGACATAAAAATGACTAAAATCCAACTGCAATTTTTATTACTAAAAACTAAAAGAATGACTATTCGCTAGAATAAATGAACTGCCCTTAAAACGTGTTGTGGTAAACTTTCCCCTTCTTTATTCTTACTAGAACCCACTCCACTTCCTGAAAAAAGAATAATAATAATAAAAAAACTAAGAATGAAATGTGATCTGAGTGTGTGATATGCATGCATGCGCATGCTTACATATATATATAAATAGACTACAGATGGAGATAGATACCCGTTGATCACGATAAGTGGTAGATGCGTTATTTCTTAATCGATATTCTTCTATTGTCCAATATGTCCGTTTACCCTTAGATAAAGGACCTTGAAAGTATGTCCAATGAGTCTTGACAGCGTAAACATCGCCACTTGAGTTATAGATTAGATCTTCTGCTAGAACACATCTCCAAAAACCAATCCCATCTCCAACCATTCGAATTGTTTTTTCTTCTTCTATACTGTCGAGATGGATGAAGAAGTACCACGCTTTTTCATGACCACACATGTTCTCCACTGCAACATGAAGAATTAACGATTAATCAAAAATGAAAAACGAAGTTTGGCCTAGAAATTAAAGATAGATATACAAACCTCAAAGAGACATTCTCTACTTCTTCCTAGCTTCATAAAAATGTTGCAAAAATATAAAAATATTCAAATAGATTTAGATGGTCCATCAAAAGGAATAAGACATAATGCAGCCAAGCATACTGTAGTTAGAATGAGTTCCACCAGAGTGATAAAAAGAGTTAAATAGTACATATGTGGAAACCTAACAAGGACCAATTCAAAAATCAGGTTTATAGTTTGAAAATTCAAAAATCAGGTTTTTTTTTAATTTTTATTTATGAAATAATAATTTATTAAATCAATTTACTATTAAATATTTAATTCTAATATATTATAATTAACCCGTCCCACATGCACCACCTATACCGCTCCAAGGACTATTTCGACACCACTCTTCTCCGGCAACTGTTCTGACGACTGCTCCGATTCCGTCAATTATTCCGACGACTATTCTGGTGACCATTCCGATCAAATATTTACAATATACAATCACAGTTCAAAAAATTTATAGGTCACAATTAATACGTTGGTCACAAATTTCAAAATTAGTTGGTTACAGATCAAAATTTATAGGTCACACAGTCACAGATTTATAATTTAGTTAGTCACATATTATTTTTCAATCACAAATAATAATTTTTATACGTCACAGATTATTTTACGGTCACAACTTAAAAATTTTGTAGGTCACAATTAATTCGTTGATCACATATCAAAATTTATAGGTCACACGGTCACATATTTCAAAATCAGTTGGTCACAGATTTTTTCACGGTCACGGATAATAAAATGGTTGGTCACAGATTATATTTTTAGTCACAGATTACCGAATTTTGGTCACATACGCCAAATAGTTGGTCACATACCACCACCACTTGCGACCACGCTCACCTCGGCACCACCACAACAGCACCAACGCCACACTACCACCACCACCAATGAAAGCCACCACTCCATTACCAACACCAACTGAACTCCACATAATCTCACCACCCAACACCACCCTCTCCAACTCAAACACCGTCGCCGCACCACCACCGCCGTCAACACCACCTCAAAAACACCACTACTACCACCTGCAAAAACCATCCACAAAACCTATCCCAAGTCACTGCACAACCATCGGCACCACACAGTCACCCCGACAACCACACCAACACCACCCACGTACACACGGCACAGAGAAGTCGTTCAAAAGAAAACTTAGCCACCTCCACCATCTATAACCATCACCACCACCCACATCGCACCAACATAATCATCTTCCACACACACAAATCAGCATACATACTGCTTCTGCTTCATCGCGCGCAGTCATTTCATCTCCTCAACTCGCAGCGATTCGCATTCCTGGCAGTCGATTCGCGCTCCTTCTGGGGTGAAATGGATTGAGGGTGGTGATGGGATTAGGCGACGACAGCGGGCAGCAGCGACAGAAAGGTGAGGAGATTTCGCACCCACCGCGTTGCGTGGTACAGATAGCCTCGGTGCTACTTACATAGTGGCAACGATGTGGTGTCCTCGTTTGAAGTGAAATGGAGCAGGTCTCCGGCGGCGTGTTCCGACGGCGGCGTAGCAGAGGGAGAAGATAGATGGAGAGTGCGTGAGTGAGGGTGAGAATAAAATGACATGGTTAGGGTTTGGAATTGAATTGGGGTAGATATTTAATTATTATATCCATACCTGATTTTTGAATAATGAAACTTGATTTCTGATTTTTAAATTCTAATTTTCAAACACCTGGAATTATGTAATTTCCTCCTCCCATAAACAAACAAAAGTTAACCTTATAGGCTACTATGGCATAATGAGACCATCATCACACGAGGACATTTGTGCAGATAGGCCTAATCTCTGGCCCATAACCTAAAATTAATTTTGGGCTTTAACCTTCACCTCTTCAATTGCTAGTTTTAGGCCCAAGTAAACATCGAACAACGGCTAAAATGGACTGCGCCAAATCTTTAATTATTATTATTATTCGTGGAAATTACGAGTAACCAGATTTTTTAAGTTCCAATTTCAAAAATCATTTTTAAGGTTTATTTATACAAAAATCAAATAAAAATTTCACATTTTAATTTAATAATAACATTAAATAATTAATAAATTAATCTATATACATCACTCTACCTCCTTCAACCTCTCTTCTACAATATTCATTTCACCAACTAATAACCACTCATTGCCTGCAGTGACACTGCAAAGTTATATGTTAACGTTGCCTCATGTTTCTCCATTCTATTAGGATTCAAATTAGTCATCAGTTCTTCTATTGACACTTCTTGATCATTATAACTCATATGCTCTTGTTTACTATATTCTTAATCAATACAATGGGCAGTCAATATGGGCACCTCTTCCTCATCTAGCTCTTTTGTACATGGGTCATAACTCATAACATAAAAAAATAGACCATGTTATATATACACGAAAGTCATTGATTTACACTCATGTGAGTTGACAGACTTTGGCACATTAATTTTGACAACACATTTTTCAATCAATTGTCAGATTTTTGACACATAGATGGTGTCAATTAAAGTGTACACTTTGTGTGTATAAGTAGTTTAGTCCAAAAAAATCACAATCTGTTTTTCAAGTCTCAAAATGTCTGCATCTACTATTGTAGATGAGCAGTACAAATCCTTATAAATTGATATATGTTTTCATCTTTATTCATCGTGAAATTTTATCATTCAACATGTCAAATGATTCTTTTAATTGAACCTATCAAGTGCGGCAATCTAAACTATTGTTATAACACTAATGCAGCTAAATAACATTATTAATATAAGTTTTACTCATAAAGAGTAAATTGTACTATAAAACAATAAATCAACACAATTTATGAATGGAATGGTGTTGCATCTGTATTTACCTACATTCTTGGGATGTTTTCCATATAGCTTGCCTGCATCAATATCTTTAACAACATCGGGTGGAAGTGGTCCGTTCGACACCTTCTTCATTAGATAGCACTCGATCAACTCTTCATCATTTGGCACGAAACGATATCCGATGGGCAAGCCCGTGATTTTCCCATATCGACTGCCCATTGTATTGATTAAGAATACAGTAAACAAGAACATACGAGTTATAATGATCAAGAAGTGTCAATAGAAGGACTGATGACTAATTTGAATCCTAATAGAATTGGGAAACATGAGGCAACGTTAACATATAACTTTGTAGTGTCACTGCCCGCAATGAGTCTTTATTAGTTGGTGAAATGAATATTTGTAATGAAAATGGGTACATTCTTTGGCACACTTTAAGCTGGATTGTCATGTAGAATCCTATAAGATTTGGATACAGTGAGACATTCTTAACGCTACTTTGTAGTGATTGAAAAATTATGAGTTTTAATAATCGGGACAGACGTGAAATGAATATTTATAAGATCTTTCATTAATTTAAATCCTAGTAGAACTAGAAAACATGAGACATAGTTAACGTATGACTTCCATAAATAGTGACTGTGTACTAGCTAGGAAATTTCACTTTCCAAAACGATTACTCATTAGATATAAACAAGAACACGAGTATTAATCATCAAGAAACCTAATTAGCAAGAAATGAATATTTAACAAAAATCATCCTTGATTCATTTGAATCTAACTTATCATTTTGAAACTAAGCGTCCGTTTGATTGCAAAAGCGGAAAATTGGTTAAAGAAAATGAATTATAGGGAATTGAATTGTCTAAAAATTATTTTACTAAGAATTGTAATTAATTATGTTTGATTTGTATAATTTTTCACCTGAAAAATGTTGAAAGTTTGATATCCGTTTAGCTTTATTTTTCATGAAAATTGTCCATTAAAACGATAATTTCTTTTACTATTGGGTCTAGAATTTGTTACATTTGCCAATTTTTTTTTTTTTTTTTAAATTACCATATCGAATATCATTCGTTTGACTTTGTTTTGTATGAAAATTGTCAATAAAAGTGATAAAAAATTTTACCATTGGGTCTAGAATTTTTCCCAATTACCATAAAAAAAAAAAAAAGTTGGAAAATGAAAACTCACCCAAAAGGTGGGAAATCAATTTCAACAAAATCAAGAAAATGTGCACGTGTGAGAGAAAGTGAGAAAAAATTTCCATGGAAAATTTCTACTATCAAATAAGCAAAAGCTAGAAAATGGAAAAAGAATTTCTAGTACTAGGGAAAATTAAAGGTGTCAAACAGGCCATAATAGTTTGATACCTTAGACAACCTTAACAAAACTTTGTAGTGATTGGCTAATTAATTTTTGGGAAAATTAGGCACAATACTCTAAAAAATTAACAAATTAAACAATACCCTATTAAGTAATTAAATCATATAATTAGCATAATTAATACGTTCTAGAATTACAAAAGCACCCAAAACCCAAATCAGTCGTTCCTATTTCAGAAAACTCTCAGAGGGTGTTTGATGGATAATATTGAGGAAATAATATATTTTAAATAGTAATACGATGAGAAATATATAATTAAAAAGTAAGGAAAAATTATTAATGTGATGGAAAATATCATTTTATTGAAGAATGTATGGTTGAAAATGAGTTTTGAAAAAATGTATTTTGAAAGAATGTGTGTCAAACGGGGGCTCTCTTCATTCCTTCTCATCGATGTCTCATCGATTCAGCTATTTTTTTTTCTCTTGCACCGTATTTTTTCTTTCTTTCAAGTTTCCAAATAGATTCCTTTGAATTAGTCACTCCAATTGGCGGGTGATCAATGTTATCAGAGTATTTGAAATTGGAGTCTGCTCAAGAAGGCCATGTATACAACGCCATCTAGGAACAAGTCAGCACATTCCATGGACTTTTGGTTTGGTCGTCCACGAGTCTGCTACTATATATTGCATGTTTCATTAAAGTGAGACAATATTATATTTATTAAAATTTTAATTAATTAATTTATAAAAGTACAATTATTCAAATATATTTGGTAAATTAAAGCTTTTGGGTGCGTTTGATTACAAATGTGAAAAATTGGTGGAAAGAAAATGAATTCTATGGAAAATAATTGCCTAAAAATTGTTTTGCAGGGAATTGTAAATTAAGTGTTTATGATTGGTGTAATTTTCTATCCGGAAAATTTTAAAATTTTGCGTTCGTTTGACTTTGTGTTTACATGGAAATTGTCCACTAAAGTAATAATTTTTTTCACAATTGGTTATAAAATTTGTTTCCATTGCCAAAAATTAAAAAAAAAAATTTGTTTCCTAAAAAATCATTTTTTTATCAAAGTTTAGCGTTCATTTGATTTTGTTTTATATAAAAATTGTCCATGAAAGTGAATATTTTTTTTTTTACAATTGATTATGAAATTTGTTTCCATTACAAAAAAAAAATGAGGAAAAAAAAAAGAGATCAAAACCTGAAAAACAATTTTCCCACCAAAAATGTGGGAAAACCAGTTCATCCATTTCAAGGAGCGCGTGGGTCTAGGGTGGGAAAATATTTGGGTGGTAAAATTTTGTCCATCAAACACCATTTTTTGAGGAAAATGGAATTCCTTTAACTTCCAAGGAAAATAATGCCTATCAAACAATGCCTATTGTTTTGTCATATTTTTAAAATAATCTTAGTTGCCATTTTTTTAATAATAAAATTTTGTGGAGTTTTCCATTTAAAGTATTGAATTCTTACTGAAATATAATAGGCTACATAATATGTTATTTGAGGAATAACATTTAAAATTATGTGTTATTTCAGGAATAACATTTAAATGGAGTTTTCCATTTAAAGTGTTTTCCATTTAGGGTCCGTTTGATTGCAAATATGGAAAATGTGTGGAAAGAAAATGTTTTACAGGAAATTGAATTGCTTAAAAATTGTTTTATTGAGAATTGTAATTAATTGTGTTTGATTAGTATAATTTTTCACCTGAAAAATGTTGAAAGTTTGGTAGCCGTTTGACTTTATTTTTTATGAAAATTGTCCATAAAAGTGATAATTATTCTACCATTGGGTCTAGAATTTGTTCCAATTCCAAAAAAAAAAAATTAAAAATTAAACAAAATTATCATATCGAATACCACTCGTTTAGCTGTATTTTGCAAGAAAATTGTCAATAAAAGTGATAATTTTTTTTTTACCATTGTGTCTAGAATTTTTTTTAAAAAAAAAAAAAAAGGTGGAAAATCAATTTCTACTAAAACCGAAAGAAAACACATTCCTTGAAAACAAGGAAAAGCAGGCGCGTGGATAAATTTGTGAAAAATGTCTTCTTGGTCATTTTTTGCACATCAAACAAGGAAATCTTGGGGAAATGGAAAACTTTTTCCATTTTCTATGGAAAATGTCCCTAATCAAAAAGGGCCTTAGTTATTTTTTACTGAAAAATAATAGTCTCAATAATATTTTATTGTTGATTTAATTAGAAGTGTTAAATATTATGTTAGACATATTACGTTATTTTTAAAGGAGCTACAAAATGGAAAAGAGTTCTTAAATTCATTTTAAGCATTATCACTATTATTTATGCCACACGCGGAAAAAAAATGGTCAATGTTCAAAATTTGAAATAATGAAGATTTATAACATTTTGAAATAGAGAGTGTGTTTGAAACTGTCATAAACCTTAAGGGACATTGTGTTATTCAAAACGTGAGAAAGGAAATTTTGTGTAGTTTTTGAGAAGGGAATGTGTCTCTCTAAAATTATCATCGATCTTAAAGGAAGTTCTTATGGTTTGCCTTTATAAATCATTATTTAAAAAAAGACCAACAACAACAACTTTCCCTTAAGGTTCATTTGATTGCAAGAGTGGAATATGGGTGGAAAGAAAATGAATTATAGGGAATTGAATTGTCTAGAATTGTTTTCCTGTGAATTGTCAATTAATTATATTTGATTGATATAATTTTTTACCTGAAAAATATTGAAATTTTGGATCTTTTGATATTCTTTTGACTTTGTTTTCCATGAGAATTGTCTATTAAAGGGAAATTTTTTTTTACAATTGTCTACAAAATTTGTTTTCATTGAAAAAAAAATAATAATAATAATAAAATGAAACCTGAAAAACCAAATCCCAAATTGGTGGGAATTCATTTTCATCAAAAACAAGGATTGGATGCGTGTGAGCCAAAACCAAGAAAATGAATTGCCAAGAAAAAAAAGTGTATCAAACATGCCTAAAGAGGAAGATGAAATTTCTTTTTCCATTTTCCATGAAAAATTTGAGTGGATCAAACATGGCCTTAATGAAATTGATTTGCAATGAATTTGTTACCACGATTGAACAAAAAATTAATGGTAATTTAAATAAATATCATTAAAATTAGGAGTCTTTTAAAAAATCATATAAAAAGTATTTTGAAAGTATAAATTACTGTATAAAATTAAGTGCTATTTTTTGACAAACAACTTTGATTAAAAAGTAATAAAAAAGTAACAAATACTAAAAAAAGTGACAGAAATTCCAAAAAAGAAGTGACAAATTTTGTATCGTTGAAACTTCATTCACATTTAATATAATACAAAATACATTAACATCATATTTCACATGTATTAATTAAAGATAAAACATAACTTCATTTCAAGAATACAAAAACCTATAAATTGGAAGTGATAGAAATTCAAAAAGGTGACAAATTCTAAAAAAATGACAAGAATTTAAAAAATAAAAATGTGCCAAAATTTCAAGAAAATTGTTGAAAAAAAATTAAAGATTAAATAGAGCTTGGCTGGGCGGGGGCAAGACATGGCCCTGTTACTTGTACCCGCCGTGGGGTGAAGTCCCATCTGCCGTCTCCGACCCGACTAAGTGGGTAATCCTCGCCTCGTTCGGGGAAGGGCCCCGCTGGCATTGGGTTGGACAGATTTTTTGACATCTCTCCCATGCAGTTTATTTTGCCCAATAAAGGAATTATTCTGTATTATAACGATGACTTTGGGGTGAGATAAATGCTCTCTATGATGATGTTGATTTGAACATTGCAAGCTTCTATTGTATTATCATCTATTATCTAATTTTATACAAAAATTGCCACTTTTCTAAATTTATGTCAATTTCAACTCATAATTGTTATGTTCCTAAAATGAAGTTAGGTGCTATGTTTAGTTAATACCAGTAAAGAATAATTACAAAGAGATGACATATAGAAAAAATAACCATCACTTGGATCCATTTTAAAGTTTTAATTGTTGTTTGTCACTTTTTTTAGTACTAGTGTGGATCGTGCGTTGCACGATAACCGTTATAATTTTTGTAATTCCACAATTGAACAATGGCAAAAAAAAATATTGAATTGTTTCAAGCAATGAATATTTAGACACCCTTTAAATTACACCATTTAAATCCCCACTTTATTTACAAAAATTGATCATCCCCTTTTATTAACGAATTTCATCCTTTCAGAGAGAGAAGTTGTGCAAAATGAAAGAAAAATAAACTAAGCAAATGATTAAGCACCTGATAATCCATCAATTTCTCATCATTATCTCTTTCCTCTTCACTCAACTCCTCTTCAAATGTTTAAGGTTTTGATATTTACTTGGCAATACCCTTGAGAGCAACATTGTCTTTATCAAAATAGATAAACATGGCAAGGTATAAATAGGAAAGATTGTACTCCATGTAATTCACACTATATAGGGGAAGCATTCATTTTATCTTGATACAGTTTAAAAATAGATACTACAGTTTTAGGGAATGACATAAAACCTAAGGATTGTAGGATATAACCAAAATCTGTATTGAAGTAGCATATTTAATTGGAAAATTAATTGCTCAAAGAAGTATTTCAAAGAAAAAGGTTCTAGTGAAGTTTCACAGAAATCAAAACTATATCCTTACATATTCGATAGCCTAAACCACACAGAGAGACATGTTCATATGCATTGGATCGACTCTATCCAGCATTATCTAATTTTTGATTTGTAAAGGGACAAAATAAGAAAAAAAAAAGTTTTCTGTTTTGAAAAACTAAAATTATATCACAAAATTGACCTCAATCCAATCATAAAGTGATTCAAATGACGTTATATTTCACACTTCTAATAACACAGCATGGGTGTAAAACAACTACCTGTACGGGAAGTTCATCAACAGAAAAATTGAACTCCTATCCCCACATGGGATTTCTAGAGAGGAACCACTGAATTGCAAACAATCACCAGATGAATCTTAAGGATATGCATACAAACCTTTGGATTAGTACACAATAGAGGTACATCAGATCTCAAACTGAGACATACAAATAAGGCAGACAAGAAACCAATGAATATATTTAAAACTCTACCTGACCAGCAAGAAGGTTACATAGCCCAAAATTGCTGAGCATCCAAAAATGCTGTATAGAACTGCTCTTCACAAGAACATAGTTTCAGTTTTTTTGCCAAAGAAACGGAGAAAACAACAATGACCAAAAATCTTTAAAAAAAATGAAGAATCTGAACGCTGTGCACTGAAGGAAAAAAGAGATGAAATACATACCTCTTGGATTTATCCTCTCCATCCCTTCCCCCCTCAAGCAGTAAAAAAGAAGTTGCAATTTGATGAAACATTTCACCTTATTGATCTACTCACTGCTCAAGACCACTAATTTAGGACAATATATAACACTAATCTTAAGATGATTGAGCTCAATGCTTAAAAACTGGAAAGCATGGGAATTTCGAAAATGAGATTATACCTCTAGCAACTGGAACAAAGACTTCATGTCGACCAAACTTTGTTCTGTTTCTCGATAAACACTTCCAAGGAAGTTGAATGGAAGAGGCAACTGGAAAAGTAGCCCATTTACCATGACTTCTTGTGATTTTGTTTATCTTCATTGTGTTGAGTTTAAAAGGTCTGAGAAATAGAAAAAAGCAAAAGAAGACTTTATGTACTAATTTTATAAAAAGAGCCTTATTGCCAAGCCAAAAACATTCTCTTAATTAAAAGAAAAATAGGCACATGAAGTCGAAATTAATGAATACTCTATTTCGGTGGCTTCTAACAGTGACAGCAACCAAGAGAATACAGGTGATCGTTGACGTTTTACATATTTATACATCAATCTTTTTTCGATTCATATATCACATTGAACAGTGAAAACAAACCTTCTCTTTTATATATTGTAAAGGATAAAGGACATAGTAGAGGCTGACACCTTCACTGTAAGACCAAAGCATAGACAGTAATGTCCACAACAAAAAATCAAAAAGGGAAAATCATATTACTGCCTGCTAAAATACATCTTCAACAAAACAAGTGTGGACATGTGTTAGATATAGTTACCAGCAGATGGGAGAGAAGAACTTGGGTGAAGGCTGAATTAGGAAACTGGGAATATTGTTGTAACTTACCAAAGGAACATAGACAGCACATCACTCTGTAACGTTTGGAGATATAGGAAAGACCAAATAAAATCATTTTTTTTCTAAATAAACGATTCTCCAAAGATCTGTAATCACATTTTCAGCAGACTTTCAGGTGATACAATCTGAAATAACGAAACTCTGATAGACTTACATACAACCCCATATGAAATTCACAGACATTGGTAAGAGTAAAAAAGTGTATGTGTGGTTAAACTTTATGAACCAGTGGCATTCACATATTTCTGTTAAAAGTATTTTTTGAAAAACACAAATACTAAGAGTACAGTTGGCAACGTCGAGCAAGGAAATAAATAATAATAAGCACAAAAACAATTATGAAAGTAATGCACTATATACACATACCAAGATAATAATTAATGCCGCACGAAATTACAATTTAACATCAGACTGTGGACATGTATAATATAAAGATACCTCAAAAGAACAGAGGATGGATAAATTCACCAGGATTCCATGAGAATCAAGTTCTTAGGTCAAGGTTCAATTTAAACCATCAATTTGGAAAAGAACATAGCGACAAAATAACAAACATTCAAGCACAAAAGAACTCCCAACGAAAGCGACAATAACAACAAAAACAATAATAATAATTGTAATCATTTTTGAAGTTCGATTTAACTAACATCCTAGTTCCACCACGTGGGAAATATTACAAAATTCCAAATAAGCTGTAAATAAATCCACAATGCTGTAAAAAAACTAATAAATACTAAGTTTTAGTTAATCTACACTACTTCAATAAAAAAAATTTGGTCATCACAATATCCGTAAGACAACTAATGAAGCACATAAAAGTCAAACAATGTATTAAAAACTAAAGGGCAGAAAAAAATTATCTGAACAATCCGTAAACTGCGATATTCAGCGAGCTACACCATAAACTTTGATATTCAAAGAGCTCCACCATAAACCACTGACCAATCGGAATATGAAATACATATACCAAATTTTTCTTAAAACTAAACATGAGATTGAACAAAGGTAAATTAGATTAAGAAAAATTGGACGGGTGGGATTTTTCCCCTCATTTCAAGAGAAAATACTATTAATGATGCAAAAAAATATAAAATCTCGGCTAATACTACTTACCAAACATGCTAAGGTTGAAATTTGGAAGAACAATCAATAAATGGAAAATGTCCAAAAATGCAAATCTTTGAGCAGGATAATAGAGAAAAGGTATCGGCAGAGAGAATTTGACTCAAAGACATGCAGATCTATCAAAAAAATTATTAAATAACACAATCTGAAGAACGAAATAACTCTATTAAAACAGATCAAATCAACATCTTCAGAAAACAACAAAATTAAGAACTTCTTTCAAAAAGAAGGATAGAAGAATATCAGCACCTTTGGACATGAATTGTAATGAATCCTTGCAAGACTTTCAACTGAGCAATCAAAAAACTCAGAGAGACTTTCTAGCGACTGTTCCCCTGCCTAAAACAAATAGCATGAAGTCTCTAAGAACCAACATATACCATATGCATTTTTTTGTAGATACAAAAGTGAATCTGCAAGAGAAATACCTTCGATCGCACCTCCATAGCTTCAGGAACGACTGAGTAGTAATCGAAGAAGCCTATTTAGTGTTGTGTAAAACAAATCCTTCCAAGAATCTATACAAGATGGCATGTATTGCCAAGATGAGAACTTCAAACATAGTAGCATAAATTTCCTCACTTATCAGATGAGAGCCCAAACTTTTAAGTAAAATACAGCATTTTCAGCCAAAATAATGGGATAAAGGGAACAGAAAGCTATGTCAAGAATTTTATCCACTGTAAGGATGACCAAGATTGCAAATAACTTTTAAATCGAATGTGAATATATCCGCTAAATATACTAAGTTTGTTTAGAAAGGAAACTGAAATTGAGGGAAGATTGCAAGGACCTGATCAAGTGAACCGAATTCTATATCATGACATTGCAAGATATCAACATAATCAAGCTGCAACCTTTCCAAGCTCTCATGAATGCTCTTTGTCACTCTCTCAGCACTGAAATCACCATACACAAAAAGAGAAAAAAGTCAAACACAAAAGCAACAGGGCTAAAGGAAATGGAACAACCATACACAAAAGCCCTTTTTCTTATATTCCAGAGTATTAGTGAAATAGCGAAACCTCAATTTAAACCAAAATCACAAACTAATTCAAATTGATTAATCATAAGTATATGAAATAAAGATTAAGATCTTAACCGATATTTAATTTCCAGAGCTAAATGAAAGAGAACATTATGAAAACGCAGAGGCCTGGAAACACATCCAGCGAAGCAAGCGTGCAGTTTTGCTCTTAGTAGAGGTGCCTTTACTGGCTTGTTCTTCATGGTTTGCGGTTTGTACCTCGCTGGTGCCGATGTTCCACAACAACGGCTCGATATCCGCCATTGATTTGGAACCTTAGAACTTCCACTTGAAGAGCACTATAGTTTGATATACGATGGAAGCTTCAAACCTCTGCAAAAGAAAACAAAAATAGAGGATTAGAACTTCAACTATCATCAGCACCGAAAAAGCCTCGGTAAAATTAAACGAATTTTTGCGATATTTTGTTGATTTTGCGACGTAGTATTTCACTTAAAATGGAGGAAATCCATGACAATAACAACTATCGAGAGATAGAACCAAAGAAGAAAAAAAGGGGGCGAAGAAGGAAGCTTTTGGTCGACTGCACAGTGCACGAGTGTAATGGGTGGCGAGAAACAACGAAGAAGCTCTGGAAAGCGGCATAGGAGGTCCGATGAAAGGTACCGAGGGTTTCGGTCGATAGGGGGAGAAAATGGAAATGGAAAGTTAGAGAGAGAAATGTCGAGACAAAGTATGGGAGGAGTATGGGAGGAGTATGGAGAGATGTCAGGAAGAGAAAGAAGAAGAGTGGAGGAGGATGGGAGTTGGCGTGTGAAAATGAATAGAGAAAGCTGAGAGTACCGAGAAAAAGGAAAAAATGGCAGGAATTAAAAATGGCTGGGCTCGGCTTATATGGCCCGACTCGAAAACGGCTCGGCTGGAGGTGGCCAAATGGCTTAGGAACAGTGTTAGCAAGTCTCCTCTTTTATATATTGTAGGGATTTGTCACTTTTTTGAATTTGTGTCATTTCCAACTTATAGGATTTATATCCCGTGTTTAATTAATAGAAATAAAATATAATCATAAAGAGACAATGTATAGAAGAAAATCAACCGTTGCTAAATTTATTTTTAGGTTTTGATTGGTGTTTCTCACTCTTTTCAGGTTTTTAGTCTAAATAATATGGTATTTGAGGTTTTGAAAGCCTCATTTTCCTGAGGAGCTGAAATCTCGTGTTCCAATTTTAACAATGCCATCTTGGGGTGGGCATGGGTTGGGTTGAGTCGATTTTTGCCTCAACTCAAACTCAACCCAACATGATCGATTTGATCATAATTTAATCCAACCCAACTCGATCAAGTATTGGTCGGGTTGGGTTAGTCGGGTTGAAATAAGTGGAAATTACACCATACCCTACTTTTAAAATCCCCAATTCTAAAATCAGGTGGAAAGTTAAAATTTCACAAATCAGATATTTCACAATTAAATTTTAAATATTAAATATACAATTTTCATCTCAAACCTAATCAATTTCCTCCCAACTTTCTCTCTAAATCTCTCGCATCTCTCTCTTCCAACCCATTGTCTTTCCATTCTCTCTTTCTCTGTACCAATCCATCACCTCTGACAATCACGAGGCGGCTCCGGCAGCTCTGGCGACTCCTGCAGTGGTTGGGTATCGTGGTTTACAGCAACACCCGCGGTGGTGAGGTGGTTTTGCGGTGGATCTGGCGATGTTGACGAATTTGGTGGCGATCTGCAGTAGCTACGATCTGGCCGTGAATGATTTGTGTGGTTGTTGGCGATGGTGGTAGGTCTAATGGCGATAGTGGATCCGACGGTGGAGGTGAGTTTTGTGGTGGCAGTTGCTGGCGGTGGCGGTGATTTTGTTGAAATTTATTTGAATTGATTAAAGGAAAAAAGGTTTAGAGAGTGGAGGAAAGAAGAAAGGCCATGGAAGATGTGTCAAAATATGCACACAGTCCTGCACATTTGGCAGTCGTGCAATGTGACCATGCTGTTCTGAAAGGGATTGTTGCTTTCCTTCCTCGACTGGCCCATGCGGGAGAGGTGAATACAGAGACTGAGGGCATATTCTAACATCCAGACTGGTGATACAGGTGGCGGTCGACGGTGTTGTGCCGTGGCGATCGTTGTGGTGTATGTGACCAACTATTTAGATTAACTGTGATCTTAAAAATTGGACAATTTGTGATTAAAAATTAACATGTGACTAATAAATTTGAAAATATGTGATTAAACAAACAATCATGATGCGTTGTGACTTGTGACCTGGCCTGTGACTTGATTTATGACTTGTGATCTGGATTGTGACTTGATTTGTGACTTGTGACCTGGGCTGTGACTCTTGACTTACGACTTGTGACCTGAGCTAGGAGTTGTGATATGGGCTGTGACTCTTGACTTGTGACTTGTGACCTGAGTTGTGACTTGTGACATGGGCTGTGACTTGTGACCTGTGACCTGTGACCTGGGTTGTGACCGTAAAAAAAAACATCTTAACCGTACAAAAAAATATAGCGGAACAGTCGTCGGAAAAATCGACGCCGGAACGGTTGTCGGAATCGGAGTAGTCGCCGGAACGGTCATCGGAAAGTTCGCCAGAGTAAGGCGGTGATCGGAACGGTCGCCGGAGCGGTAGGGGTGGTGAATGTGGGATGAGTTAATTATATTATAATTAAATATTTAATAATAAATTAATTTAATAATTTATTATTTCATAAATCAAAATTTAAAAAAATCTGATTTTGGTAACTTTAAACTTGTGTTCTTATTTTTGAAATAGACTAAACTTATACTCTTGACTATGTAATCTTCTCGTTGAAATAACTTGTCAACAAAGACTAAAATAGGCAGATCGAGTTGGATAGATTTATAAAAAAAGGTTGAACCCCAACCTTGAGGGCCCCCCACCGACCCTACCCTGGGCCATTGTGGAGGAGGTAAATTGCAGGATGTGCCTCCCAAGAGTCAGGGTGGAGAGCTTATGGATAGGCCTTGGGCTTTTAACCCTATGGTAACTCCCGCTTGCAACAAAGCAAATTCCACCTTGCGGGGAATCGAACTCTACACACTACCGCGCTGAGCTCTAACCGCCCTCCCCTTTGCCACTGGGAGATATGCCCTGGGGGCAAGTTGGATAGATTTATAATATTTGGTCTTCATAGTTTAATGAACAAAAAAATCTGAATTATTTTGGCACTTCATGTCAGAAAATGTTACATGGACAGATTTATATTAAATTATATGAAGTCAAGAAATGTTTTTTGCAATTAAAATATTTTTGTGTTGAATGTGTATTTACTTATACTATTTTTCGTAAAATGCATTATTCCAAATCTTATAATATTATTCTAAGCCTTTCCAAACAATATCATAACACTTGCAAAGTTCATAAACATAGTCGGATTGAGTTTGGCGGATTTACTCAATTTTTATGAATTAACCCATAACCCGCCTACACAATCAACCCACCCAACTCGTGTAAAAATAACAAAAAAACCAACCCAAACGATCAGGTTGGCTCGGGTTGGACGGTTTTGGTGGGTTCGGTCGGATTTTGCCCACCCCTAAATTGCCATCTAACTGTTCTTGCAAGTGAATTTGGTCGAGTGACCATTAGCGAAATTAACCCCGTTAATTGTTCTCTTCACATTACATGTTAATTGTACGTGATCCCAATATTTGGAATCGATTGCAAATTGGTCCTAACTTTTTTCTTTCATAGCATTTCTCTCTATTACGGCACTAACATCCTTTTGGATAGAAAATATAATATTTAATCTTGTGTTAATGTAGACATATAGAATATTTTAACCTCAAATTCAAATAAGTTTTATCTCCCGCGAGTGCTTCTAGCAAATGAATTTTCGCCACCTACAAATCCATGAACAACAACAATAAAAGTACATGGACCAATGGTGACGACGGAAAATTAAGTTCTATATACACATAATGTTACAATAAAGTTCAATCTACATATTCAATTGGACCTTTAATAACTCTTACAAGTTACAACTCGCTGCTTTACCTTATTCCATAGCATTAGCACAAATCCTCTTGCTCCTCTTGCATCTTTTCCACTTAGAACCTCTCCAAGATCCCTTTTGGAGCAAGAAATTTTCTTGGACATCTTTGCGTTCTCTTTATATATCCGATCCATTCGACTGAGATAGAACGGGGATTTCACGAGGTAGCATAAACGAGGAGAAGACGACAAGCCATTCGAGGCACGGATAGCGCGGTTAAGCTGTTGTGTTACTGCTTGGAGTTCAAAGGAGTCAAGAAGGTTGCTTCCATTGGACCTTATGGGGTTCAAGGCATTTGGTGAAGGATCTCTTGTTTTCGAGTCCATATCAATCCTTTCTACTCAATTCTTTGAAACGCCCCAATTAGTTCTATTGTGTTTATTATGTATCTATTCTTTTAAATGTACTTCGAAAATATCGTTGATTAGCATTTGTTTGATTAAGATTTACATTGTTTTCTATGTTGTTATTTTGTCGTTTTGACACATGGGTATATAGGAATATAATTATTCTTTGATATGACACAAAATTAGCATGTAGTAATGCAGAGCAAATAGATGGTGTTCAAAGTGGTAATGTTGTGTTGATAATTATCAATTCATTTTGCTAATATAAGAAATCTATTTACTTAATGAATAGATTAATTATATGTAAGTTGTGTGGAATTATTTAGATTCATTACTAGATAAATCTTGTTAGTTTAAATATATTAAAAACGCATATTTAAAATGTTCGATCGAATAAAATCAGATAGAATCAAAGAGAAAATGTAAATGTGTCCACCACCGATTTTAATTCTCCTCGATCCAATAAAATCTTGAGTGCCATACCATTTATGACCTTACTTGACTTAAAAGCAGAGTTCTAAAAAATGTGTTTAGGAGTTATCTAAGTGCGAAGTATGAGCAAAACACCTCACATCGGGCCCAGGCACACTTTTTTTTTTTTGCGCCTAGGCACGCTTTTTTCTTGCCTAAGTGCGCTTTTTTTTTCCCAATATAATATTTTATAATTTTAGATGTTTGATAGGTATTATTTTAATTATTAAATAATTTTCAAATTGATTAAAAAAATAAAAATAATATTAAAATAAGAAATGTAATTTTACGTCTAGGCATCACCTAAGATCGCATAACTCAAAGTTTGGACTCCACACCTAACTACACCTTACGTTTTTTAAGACGCTGCTTCAAAAAAGGTGGGAATCAACTTTATGGCTCCTAATGTATATGTCTTAATACAGAAAAAGGGGTAGGAAACTAGTTAAGGCCTTTGTTGACCTCCAAATATGAACAGGTTCAACTGTCAATAGATCATGTCTCTTATTTCTATCTACGTGTATATTACCTGTACAATTGGATGATAGCGTCAGACTACATGTTATTATAGCTCTGGTGGGAGCGTGACTGTCATGAACACTTCAACGCTCAAGTTAGTCATCCATAGAAGTATGTGGTGGAAAAGGCATAATGGACGAGACACGTGTGAGGATGGGAACTTGCACTCGATGGAATGACAAAAGCAAACTCGGATTGTACTGAGAGTGAAAGAGAGTGGTGAAATATTCAATTTCACATTCAATATGGGATTACCTTTTGTGAGACGCTAAGTGTGAGCATATATATCAATAGAGAAGAGTTGAAGTCTGCTTGACATGTGGTCCCATTAATGGTTCACCTGTCAGTAAGCTTTGTAGCAACGCTTAGTTGTCCTGAACAATGTTATGAGTACAGGAAAATTTTACAAAATTTATATAGGAAATACACTTGACAAGTTAGCATTGGAAGAAAAAAAATAGGCTAATAGGGTGCTGCCACGTCAACACCCTATTCAATCTCTATTTTATTGTAGTTGTCCTATGCCTATCTTGGACATGCTGCCATCATAGCTCGTGTAGGCTAAAAAGTTCTAACGAGCAACAATGATACACATGAGTTAGTCAAATATGATTTGACCTGTCTAAGGCGAGACCATTGAAAGAGGCGCACTTTGGAAGATGTCAATTGCCTAGAAGATGTGTTGTAGTGGGAGGGTGACACATCAACTAGGAAGCATCAATTTGAACTATGCGTTTAGGGGCTTCGTCCATCACCTAATCGCCTCGAAAGACTTACGAGATGAGGAGAGGTAAACCCACAATTATTTAATTTTCTCTAAATACTCTCATAACTAAAAAAAATACTTTTATAAAATTAATCAAAAAATTCAAAAATAACTCTATGGTCCGTTTGATTGCAAATGTGAAAAATAGGTGGAAGTAAAATGTTTTACAGGGAATTGAATCGTCTAGAAATTGTTTTACTGAAAATTGTAATTAATTGTGTTTGATTGATATAATTTTCTACTCGAAAAATGTTGAAAGTTTGGTGTTCGTTTGACTTCATTTTTCATGGAAGTTGTTCACTAAAGTGATAATTATTTCTACCATTGGGTCTAGAATTTGTTCCAATTGCTAAAAAAAAAAAAATCAATTTTTTTTTACAATACCAAATACCATTCGTTTGGCTTTATTTTGCATGAAAAATGTCAATAAAAGTGAATTTTTTTTTACCATTATGTCTAGAACTTTTTTCAATTACCAAAAAAAAAAATGCTGGAAAACAAAAAACTAAGCAAATCAAAAGAAAACCAATTCAGGGAATTCAAGGAAAATGAGGCGCGTGGGTTACTGTGTGGAAAACAAATTCCAGGCAACAAGTTTGCAATCAAACATGTCAAGACCTTCCATTTTCCATGGAAAAGGTGTGTAATCAAACACAACATTAGTGATTTAGTTCTAAGAATTTGTTTCATCCGTCAATACTTTGCTTTACTCCGATGTTCTATTTGTTGTTCTTGCTACAAGTAATATTTTATTTTTATTTTTTTTAAAGAAAAAGGCTGTTTCCAAATCGGACTACGCGGCAGGTCGGTCCCATTTGACATCCCTAAGAAGTTCTTGCACATACGAGTGAGGGGTCAAATAGCTACTAACACCCTTTTTCACACAATCTCCATTTATGCATTGAAAAAATAACATCATTGACTGTCTATACTAGTCGTGGGTACAATCGAGTAAATGCATGAACGATAATTCGGATCCTAGGTCCCATATTACTTGCTTAAAAGAAGAATGAAGGCGAAAACTTTAGAAATTTATCGCGGTGATTGGATTATGATCCATCCATCCATTTTAACACCGTATTGATGTTTCGAGACGAGCCTGCGACTTCATAATGTTAGTAAGTATTAGTTGACAAGTAGCAAGTAGATTTTAAGCCTTTGAGATGGATCAAAAGCTTTGTAGGTATTAACATTGACCAATTGACTGCGCTTTTCAAGAGTTTTCAATCATTTAAAATTTTCATTTTGTTAAGTTGATTAAACTCACGTGTTGAGATGAATGGAAGCCCTTGGGCAAATCAAAACTATGCCTTCAGACGAATAAGGTGAGTTTAATCTATTATCAACTTTTAAATTTAGATCACGTTTGATGAGATTAAAATCAAATTTATAATAGATTATAAAATATATATTTTTGATAACCGTGGATGTTCGAGTCAGTTTGCGCGCACCTCAACTAATTTCACGAGACCCTGAAGTTTACGGTCGAGTACTCACCTCAGTGGTCCTGAGGCGACTCAAACTGGTGATCATTAGGGAGCAAACTCAGGACCTGACCAATTGAGCAATCCTTCAAGGTTACTAGGTTATAAAATACGTGGTTAAAAAATTATGAATCGTGTACAAAATGTTCGGTTAAAATTAATTGTTTACTTTAACTTAAATTAAAATTTTGATTTATAAAACTTGAAATTAAGTCCCTGTTTGGTGACTTTTTTTGGAAAAATATTATTTTGAGTAATGAATTATTGGAGAATGTGTGGTTAAAAAAAATGAAAAAAATTTAGTTTTAGATATTGAATATTTTATCGTGTAAATGTGTAGATGAAAATGAGTACGTATAATTTTTTTTTTTTTTTGAAAGAATGAAAAACAAACAGGTTTAAATATTTATTTAGATTGCTTTATTTTCAATAAAAAGCAAATAACGGTCATGTAGTCACCTTTTTATAGAATGAGAATGAAAAATATAGTCGTTATTGGGGTCCACACAAGAGATAGAAAATTTAAATTTAAATGTTGATGTAATGGATAACGATCATATTTTTCATTTTAATGAGAAAATAAGATGGCCCAAACGGGGGCAAAATCTCAATCTCCAAAAACATTTATTCGCGTTCATATTTGTATTTCTCATGAAAAGTCACGCATGAAAACAAGCAAACTAGAGTTAGAGCTTTGTTCTTCCGACCCACTATTTCCCATCAAGAAAATAGAGTAGATGTAAGGGTGCGTTTGATTGTAAGAGTGAAAAATGGGTGGAAATAAAATATTTTATAGGGAAAATATTTGCTTAGAAAATGTTTTGCAGGGAAAATGATTTCAAGTGTGTTTGATTGATATAATTTTCCACCCGAAAAATTTTTAAATTTTATATTCGTTTTGACTTTGTTTTACATGGAAAGTGTTTGTTAAAGTGATAATTTTTTTCACAATTGGTTATAAAATTTGTTTCCATTACCAAAAAGTAAAAAAAAAAAAAAAAATTGTTTCCTAAAAAATCTTTTTTTTAATCAAAATTTAGTGTTCGTTTGAGTTAGTTTTACATGGAAATTATTTATTAAAGTGAAAAAAAAATTTTACCATTAGTTATAACATTTGTTTTCATTGTCAAAAAAAAAAGATTTTTTATTCAGCCAGCCTGGAAAATTTTTTTCCTTTTCATCAAAAAGCCGGAAAATGCACACGTATAGAGGAAAAAATGAAAATATTTTCCGTGGAAAATTTCGCCTATCAAACAGCCAAAAAAGTGGAAAGTGGAAAATATTTTCCTAGTTCTTGAAAAATTTGGCGTATCAAACAGGACCTAAGATCAACTCCCACTTGAAAAGTGCTTAAAAGCAACCATTTTGATAAGTAATTAAGCATTTTTCTTAACTTAGCCAAACACGCTATTTGTAGAAGAAATATATTACGCCAACGCGGTTTCTTGTTCAAAGTCTCCCCTCCCATCAAATGACTCTTCTCTTCTTCCATCATCTATTAAACAGTTTTTCTCTCCATTGATTTTTAATTTTCCATTCTCCAACAAACAATCCCTATAGATGTTTATTGTGTATATAATTGCTGAACAGAGGAATTGAATTGAAGCCGAAGGGGGATGGGTTGTTTCAGCAGCAAGACCGCCGATTCAAAAGAGAGTCGGGTGACTCGGTGGCGGTCCACTGGCATTGTTTCTCTGCGTGACTGCAAGTTGAAGGCATCATTTCTTTTAATCGCCTTTATTTTTTCAAATTCTTGCTGGGTTTATAATTTTGTCAGTTTGGATTATGATTTAGTATTTTGAATTGAATTGATCTTGGTTAAATTGGAAGAAGAGTTTCAGTTGTGGAAAATCAGATAGATATCGATTGAATTTTTTATCAGAACTGTATGTATTCTGTTTATGCTGGTATACTCATTGTGTTTTTGGGTTTTCCATTGTTGTGGTTACAGACGTTTCCTGATGAAGTTATTGCCCTAGAAAGATCCGTGCGCACCCTCGATTTAACGCACAACAGATTGGGTAATGATCTTTAGTATTTGAAGCACACGCTTTTGTTAGCATTTTTGTTTTTTAAATCAATTCTTTAGTGTTGAGGTTGCATTAGTTTCATAGAAGTCTTGGTATTGGAATTTGTACGTGCATACAAACTAAAAGCAAATTCAAAAAATTATCTGTTCTTGTGTCTGTAATTCACTCACCTAAAACTCTCTCTTTCTCTGTGTGCTGTTTCAGTTGATATCCCCATGGACATAAGCAAATTGATTAACCTGCAACGGTTGGTAAGAATTCAGATATGAGCTTTTGTATCTAGGTGTTCGTTTTCTTGAACATATATTAATTTTAAAACTTAAATACAACATGTATGAAAAGGTGCAATTTCGCAATGGGTAATTGAATGTCTTATTTCTCTTTAAAAGAGTTGCAGAACTTAAGGTGAAAGCTAAAGTCACGAGGAATTTACAAAAAGTAGACCGTTATCTCTATTCTTATTAAAATAATGCTGTCGATGCCTACCGGTTTTTTATTTGTGTGGATGAACTAAACAGAATGTCTTGAGTTGAAAGTCTAAGTTGTCGTTCACCAAGCTTAACAATTCAGTAAAGACAGTGTCACAGTTTGTAATAAGGTGCAAACCATCATAAAGAATTCTACCGATTCAAAAACTAGGTTTGATGATGTAATAGATTGCAAGTATTGAACTACTTTGGCCATCAGCATGCTTCCTGTTGGACTGAAATTAGACTCTTGCAATCTTTTGATTGGATTTAAGCCAAAATCTAAAGATAAGCAAATACACTTGTTTGTATTTATTACTTATTTTGTCCCATAAAGATAGGTTTGTTTCTATTTTCACACAGATTAAGAAAATATAATTAATATAGTTGGAAATATAAATTTTTCTTACATTTTTCCTAATATATCTCTACACTAAATAATGGTTTAAAAAGGATTTGTTTATATTTGTTGATCAAAATGTACATTAAACAGGGGCATATTAGAAAATTAAAAAATATCTATACTTTCAATAAGGAAAGTAACCTATAATTTAGATAGGCGAAAAGGAAATCAAGTCTATCTTTATGGAATGTAGGGAGTATAAAATCTCTATATTGGCCTCTGATATTGTAGCGGAGGCAATAAATATTTATTGAATTTCCTAGAAGATAAAACAGAACATTTAATGGTTTGGTTTACAAAAAAAAGTAGTTACTTATTGAGCAATCTTTCTTTTTTCTTTTCTTCTTTTCAAAGATGTACATTTGAGTGGATCAACAGTTTAGTATAGTAGCTGGAGTTATTTATTAATTTATTTTAAAAAAATTTCATTATGCATTTTTGGCTACATTGAATTTGTATGTAGTTAAACATTTGGTAAAGTCAGTATTATAAGGGGAGGCAGAATGTCAAATTACTTCAAAATATTTAAGTTATAGTAAGATTTTATAATGATTTAATCTCAGTTTGAAATCATTATTACTTTAATAATTTTAAAATAATATAACATTCAAATTATTATTAGTTCTACATATGCATGCTTTATATTAATAAAATGAAAATGCTTTGTAACAAGTGTCAGTTTCACTTTGACCAGTCAAACATGTACTCATTTTTTCTTGTGACGCAGGTGAAATCTTGTATTTGAACTTGATGCTTGTTACTACTTCCCAGTAATCTAATGTTTTTATATTAATAATGACATGATGAACTTCTTATGAGAGGTTGGTTCTTACAGATTTTAGCTGATAATGTTATTGAGCGTCTTCCAATGAACCTGGGGAAGCTTCAATCTTTAAAAGTTATGACACTCGATGGAAATCGAGTTACCACATTGCCTGATGAATGTGAGTTTCTTCTTCTCCAGTATAGTGGATTTACTAATGACTGTGGTTGATCCTCTGGGTTAAATTTCCCCTTGCTTGATTAACTTAGAGGGTTATATATTACTTAAAGCACACCATAACTTATTCTATATAAATTATTTCTTTATTTTAGTGGGCCAGTTGGTGAAATTAGAACGGCTATCAATATCTGGAAATCTGCTACTGAATTTGCCTGAAACTATCGGGAGCTTGCGCAATGTGAGTAGCTCATTCTTACTGTGTTATGTATTCATCCTTCAGAATTTGTGAGTTGCAATTAAATTGTTTTTGTGCATGTCAAATATCATTGGTTGTACCAAGTTGGAGTTACTAATGTTGGCTGCTTGGTGTGTTTATTGACATATATTTGATCTTCGGCATAATATATTTTTTATTGCTGGCCATTGATGCAGACTTGTAATTTCATGCTTGACACCCAATTGTTTTCTTCAATTCCGCAATAATCTTATGCCATCAACAATTTATGTCATTTTATCTTATTTGCACTTTTTTTCACACTTCTGTTATAATAGCTCATCATTGTGAAGTTTCATAGATTTAGTATAGTGGGCACCATTCTCTTATATTCTTATGCATCAAATTTATGTTTATTCTTTATGATTTGAAGCTGAAGGTAGAAGTAATGCTTTTATATTGTCTCACAGCTCTCATGAAGCGCTAGAGGTAAAGAAGTGGATATGTAAGGGTAACGACCCGAGTTCTAGGATTCAAGTGCCACTAAATCTTTATCTTGAACATGAAGAAAAAAAACTATTTTTCTACAACTTAAAACTTTATTAAATACTATCAAGTTTTGACATCAAAATATCAAATAAATAAATCTTCTAGAGATGTAAATAAAAGTAAAGTTCTTAAGTAAATAGACATGTGCATGGTGGGTCCCCTTTCAATTGCCACATCGCCTGTCCTTTCATGCCTTGATTTCCACGAACCATCAATTTCCGGAAAGGGGAATAAGGAGGGGGGTGGGATAAAATCTCAATAAGCTTATAAGTACATGGATAAATATTTGTACAGAATTTAAGGAACTTCATACGTACATACATAGTGAGACACAAAAATCTGTAACGAACATAGGTGGTCTGAAATTTTAGTGTGTAGCTCTATTATACTCCGGTCCAAACTTAAATCACACATAAAGGGCCTCATAATCAATGTTTCAAAAATCTAACGTACGCATATAATCCCATAAAAATACTTATAAATTTACTATATCTTGTGAAAATGATAAGAGAAATACTGAAATATATTTGAGATTTCAACTCCTGACCCACGTACTAAATAATATACTATATTTGTATTTGTTTGTATTTCAAAGAGAAATAAATGTATTAGAAAAGGGAACATATGATACCTATTTATAGGGGGCCACCATGCTCAAAGAGTTCTAATTCAATTGAATTTTGAATCTTAAAAGTGATAGAATCTTACCACCATCTCGACCATATTTCGGCTAATGAGATAAGATAATAAATTTAAAATAACAAAAAAATAAAAACAAATTTCTCCATAATTTCTAAAATTAAATAAAGTAGAGATAAAATCAAAATATTACCTTTAAAATTTAATATTTCAATTTTAATTGAAAGAGATAACATTGAAATATTATCTCAATTATCTTTTAACATTAAATAAAATATAGATAAACTTAAAATATTATCTTTATAGGAATTTGATTTTATCTCAATCATTTAAGATTTCGATCTTATTAAAAGAGATAAAATTAAGGGTGTGTTTGATGGATATTATTGAGGAAAGAATGTATTTTAAATAGTGATATGATGAGAAATATGTAGTTAAAAATTAAGGAAAAGTTATAGATGTGATGGAAAATATTATTTTATTGAAGAATGTATGGTTGAAAATGAGTTATGAAATAATGTATTTTGAAAGAATGTGTGTCAAACATGGGCTAAAACATTATCTCCATTAGTTAATTAAAATTAAATAAGATTTTAACCACTTGGGCTTAAGCCCAAAAAGAAGAATAAGACAAAAAAGTGTGGGCTATACTTTCACATAATGGACTTTCGTGTAATTGATCATGCTAAAATTTTAATCGTCTCTATTTTTTTTATAAGGGCCCAAATCTAAACTAATAAACTTAGGCCATAGGTATGGGTATTACAGTAAGACTCAGACCAGTTTGCATACCATAGTTAATAATGTATACTTGTAGAGTTACCATCTATAAGTGAAAGATCACCTATGTGTAATTATGCTATTGTAGTATTGGAGTTGAAAATGAAAGAATTGTGAAACGGAATCCAGAGTTGCATCTACCTGCACATCAAATCATATATAATTACGAGACTTCCATTGACATCGTAAGAGAAGTCATTCACATCCGTAATGTGAAGGATATAGAAATGTCAAAAGATGAATAGATTTAATTAGTGGGCCAGAAATATTAGTTGAGTTTTTAAGGAATAAGTGGAAGTTAAGTTTAGTCATGATAATGGAATTTAGTGTTTAATCATAAGTTCCATCATTGAGATTAGTAAATGTACTAACTAGTGATCATAATAAAAAAGCAGTTTTTCAATTGTCAAATGATGCAATTCAATTTCTTGGAATTAAGTGGTAAAACGGAAATGAAATTGAATTTTCTTCAAAGTAAACAGTGATTTGGTAATTTTGTGATCTAAAAGTTGTAAGTTTAATCATTTAGCAAATCTAATGACCAATACTAACGTGCCATGTATTTTTTTTTATACTTTTGGAATAGAATATAACTGCAGAATTTCTTAGGTACCAACTTCCATGGATGTTAAAGATACATGCTAATAATGTATACAGTAGATCGGCCAAATTGATCCATCTAAAGATTGGTTGATTTAGAATTGACATATCTTTAATGAGATCTGGAGCATAACTTTTTAATTAATGTACTCTGTTTTGATATATATTAGAATTTCTGAATTAATGCAGACCATTTGACTTTGCAGTTGGTGCTGTTAAACGTGTCAAACAACAAGCTAAACTCTCTTCCAGAGTCCATTGGTAGTTGCTTCTCTCTGGAAGAAATTCAAGCGAATGGTACCTTCAGATCTATCCTTTCTCGGTTTTTAGTTTTTACTAGAGTTGACAGACATCTGACAGTACTTTTATGCAAAATCTCAGTTTTATACTTCGTTTTTTTGCTTTTTCCTCTCTCTGTGGATGTTTTTACATTTAGATTCATCGAGAATTTTGCACTTTTTTAGTTATCTGATATTTTTTTCTAGGTGCAGGTTTTTCTCCTAATTTATTTTTTATTTTTTTGGTATTCTCTTAATCACTTTGCTGTAAAAATCCGACATACTACTGATTAGGGGCTATCTGGCTATTCCTATCTGATGACATGAATCAACATTTTCAGAATAGTTCATTGGGATTTAGGCAAGCTTCACTTTGCAGACTATTTAATTGTCTAAAATGTTTATTCAGACTGGAAATATGAAAAGCACGTGTAAGAAATAAAAAAGATGGTATTGAACACTCCAACTGGGAAGAATTTTTTTTGTTCTTTTTCTTTTTTTGTTCGGTGCTCATTCATTCAGTTTCTAGGCTATAGAATCTCGATGTACCCTCTGAAAGATCAAATACCAGGTGAAGGCCTTAGATTCCTAATGTGATTGTACTAGGTGCAAGTATAAAGATTACATTGGAATGGTTCAGCACTTACCAAGACACCATAATTGGGGATGAAAGTAGAAATGAATAGGGTGAACTAAGCGAAACTGCCACTTATTTTGTATACCTAGCATTGAGATTAATACAAAATATGTTGCAGAAACTCTTGGCAGAAATTCCTTCTTAGTAATATATAAAACCTGATGTGCACTTAGTATTGCACGAATTAGATATTGTTGCGTTATGAAGAGACGAAAGACATAGAAATGAGGATAACCAAAAAGATGGAAGAAATATATTCTCTCCAAGGATCCTATAACAATCAAGTAAGGTTATTATTACTACATATTTGGTAAGGAAGTTTTGGAGGGTACAAATGTTCAACTAAAATTTTCTTTCCTCACAGGTCAATAGATAATAGTAGAGTTTTTTCTTTATAAGCTTTCTTCATGAGAATCAATAATTTTTTCTGCACCACATGTTTATTTTGAATCTTTAGAAGTGGAAGTGATTGCATTTCTTACTTTTGCGGAAGTGTAACATTAGCCTTTGAGGTTTGTACATGGTTTTACCTTGTCTGTTTTGTAGTTTTAGAATGATTTTGCTCATTAGCCTTTTGTTGTGTTTTCCCTCACTCTTTACCCCTCCTATTTAATAGCATCATTTGTTATCTGGTGCAGAAAATTCCATTGAAGAGCTTCCTGCTTCAGTTTGCAATCTCGTTCATCTGAAGTCACTGTCCTTGAACAATAATAATGTGAAGCAGGTACTAGACTACTAGTCTTTGTTAAGTTGTTGTCGTCCCCCTTTTCTTCTTAATAAATTTCCGATACTTTTCATTCTATAAACTTTTGCCTTCTTATTTTATAATGGAACTCCATATTGCCTGGAATTTAATTATTGTTATTTGTCTTCTCTCTCTCTCTCTCTGTATCATTTAATAGGCTATTTTTCTGTCGGTTGTCTTCTATTGTCGGATTTTCCACTTGAATTTTGGTTTTATATTAGTGTTAAATTCATAATTCTAGTTTCTTCCATTTTGCAGATACCTCCAAATTTGTTGAAAGAATGCAGAAGTCTACAGAATATATCACTCCATGGCAATCCCATTGTTATGGATCAATTTCAACAGGTGAGATTAGCGTTTTTGTTTCACAGGATTCAATGCACTTTTAGCCCCAATTTGGTGCGTGGCTTGAAAAGTTGTGATTCTCATGAAATGCGTAGTTAAAATTAATACCAAACAGGTGCTAATATCACAAGCATATCCATGGTACCATGCCAATTCTGTCTGCAAGTAATCACCAAAATTATCTTTCAGATGGAAGGATTTCAAGATTTTGAAGCCCGGAGGAAAAAGAAGTTTGACAAGCAGATAGATTCTAATGTGATGATAAGTTCTAAAGGCCTTGATGAGGGTGTTGATCTATGAAATACTTGCAGTGACAATTTTTGTAAGGCTTCCATTCACACTCTGATGCCAATTCTGCAATAATACATTGTCTATATTTTTAGATGATTTCACTTGTAGGATTTATTCTTTTTCTGATTTCCTGTTGTCTTGGAATTATGATAAAGCTAAGTACCCCTTTGAAGAAATGATTTTGATGATTTGGTTGAAGAGTGCTTTTCTTTCTGCTTTTGCGTTTATAGATCTGAGTTACATATTATATTTCCTCCATACTGGTGTTTCTACTTTTTATGATGTTAGCATTATTAGATGCAGCTTAAACATGCGTGCTCTTTCTATTTCTTGGATTTTCACTTGGTTGCCAAAATGGACTATGGAAACGCATAGGGTGTAGCCTATGTTTGGATAATTTTTATACACTTTTTATAATCGATCAATCCACTTTTTATCCACATATTTCATAGGATCCACAGGTACTACACACCCATATAAGCTATATGATATCTCATTGTTTTCTATATGCTTGTAGAAGACTGACCAATGAATGTATATATGTGCGCCCCCCCGGCGCCTTGGCGGCATGCTACATGTGCGTGGTCATTGAAATACTTTATGCAAATTTTTAGTTTACATAAATGAGAAAAAAAACGGCTCAATTCCGTACATATATAAACATGCAATTTGATACAATCTAACTTGCATGTGGTTGAGCTGGAATCTTTTCTCCTTCAATGTTCTGTACCTAATAAATTTCTGAGCTCATTTGATTTTAGAAAGTTTTAATTCATCATCAAATCCCTGGATCGAAGATCACATTTCATTCACTGTTCGCAGTTTCTTTTGGTGTATCTTCAGTATCGCTTCATTCCTATATACTATTTGAGTTTCGATCTTGCAGAAGTTGAATTTCTCGGCGATGTGGGGTGGTGGAGCATTTGAACAAGGTCGTGGTACCAAAATTCATCAAGTACGTTTTAAAGATTTACAGAGCTGTAGATGACGTCCCTTCTGTGGTTGGCATTTGATCTTGTGAAATGCTGTGTACAGAAGCTATATGTTTATGCCAACTTCCAGTAACATATTATAGTAATTTCTACCCGTGGAATTCCCAATGTATCAATAGTTCCTTGTCTAAGGCAGATTCATTTAATAAGAAACTGTGTTTGAGCGGATTTATTGTGGTATGTTTGAATTCTTCACGCTTGTGCTGCATCACTATCCCTTATGATCTCCTTATATATATTATTTTAGGTCAAGATCTCCCCCCAAGTTTACTGAATACTGATCATGCTATAGTGATTTTTTTTTTTTCGATACCCCAAAATATATTAATTGTTCCACGCGATGGAGGGGATGAAGCGTATTAATTTTTGAAAAAAATACGACACGTGTTAGAATATGTCAATTTTAAACTCTTTAAAATCGTACATTTATATATTATATCTTTAATTTTTAATAAAGTAAATATTTTTTTTTTTTTCATATTTGTTTGTGAAATCTTTCAACTTTGGTTATTTATTATAGTAAAATAACTGTAAATTAAACAATATATACAAAATCAGACAGACTCATGGCATATAAGACGTGTCTTGGAGTTTTTTGAGTTTGATATGACATGACACAATCAAATATGGACAAGATACCATGTATCGGTACGAGCATGTAACCGTACTAGTAGTGTTTGTGTTTTGTTGGCGAAAAGAAAAAGGAACAAGTATACCCAAAAAAAAATTTATTCTCCTGAATACAATACGCATTTATTCTACTTAATTTTTTGAATACTCCAATGCATAACAAGACTCTTATTCATACTTGTAATAGGAGTATTTTGTTAAATGTGTAGGTATGAATCATGTTCATGTATACTTTGCTATTTTGTTTTTTAATGCAAAAAAGAGGCCATTGCACTTAAAGTTCTGGATCACCATTACAAAGATACTTTCCTGTACTAAATTTAATTCTTTTACGAGAAAGACACAGAAATAGTTGTATTCCCTATGAACCACTCCAACAAAAGAAACCCAACTCTCTTTTGTTTATACATTTGATTTTAGCCACGATCTCACCATGTTGTTCTTATGTCATTGGCTGAGTGAATTAAAGCATCATACAAAACATAGAGAATAATACTAGAGGTACATAATGATGCACATAATGGTGATGTGTCAATCATCCAGTTGTTGATGTGCAAGTGTGAAATTTGAAATAAAGGTTGGATCATATGCCACGTGTAATTATGTGAACCCTTATGTAGAAGTTTATGTACCTGTAGCATTACTCAAACATAGATACAATTTCTGAACCAATCCCCCCGCCCCCCCGCCCCCCGCGTACAATATTTTTGGTTTTAGTTTTCTTTCGTTGAAAACATGTTCTATCTTTTTTACATTTTAAGTTTTTAGATCAAATTGTTCAACATGACATCAGAGTAGGAAAAAATCGTGAACTCAAGTATCCGTATCACCCATTTAATGAAATTGTTCACGTTTCACTCTTTGGAAAAAAAAAAGAATAATACTATTTATCATTATGATGATAAAATATCAATGATGTGACGGTATATGTGGAATAATGAAATTTGACGGTTCAAATTTCATGAGAAAGGAAGAGGAGAGAGAGAAAAATGTGATGGATCTTAGAAATATTCTTCTTAGAAACAAAGTCCCGAGACACATAAATTAGTTAAGAAATTACTAATTGAGGCAAAAGCCATTGTGTTTTACTTTTTATTGGCCTTTAAATGAAAACGATATTTTCCCATCCACATGCATGGCCAGTGCAAATATCAAGCAAAGGTGAAATATGGGTCCCATTTTACTTAATTTTTTTCTCACAATTTCTTTTTGAGTATTCCCTAAGCAATTCTGCTGAGAATTTGCTCATTTGCACATGCACTATTATGACCAATATAAAGGAAAACACATGCACCTTTATTATTCATACTTATTGGGATGGTCTGGATATGTAGTTGCTTTTTTAAATACAAAGTTACACACTATCCATTAATTTTCTATGATTTTTAATTAAATTAAGTATTTTTTGATGAAAGCTTGTGAGAATATATATTACACTAGTTGAACTCAGAGGTCGAAAACACCGTAAAAAATGTAAGAATCGTGCTTGGTGCAACTTTGACAGTAGGCAAACTGTCATTTGACAATTAAAATTTAAAAAAAAAAAGGGTTTTCCTTACAATTACAGTAGGCAAACTGGCATTTCTCAGAATGTAAATGGGAACTATCTATTGGGATCAAAAGGTGGTGAAAAAAAAAGGGTCTAGATCAAGTTGTAATAGAGTTACACCCCCCCCCCCCCCCCCCTCTTTTGTGTGTGTGTGTGTGGGGATTTCCTATTGGCAGCCCATTGGAATAGGAATAAGCTATTTAAACAAATTAAAGTCAGAAGTATACAGTTGAGCATGAAAATGCCTTTAGTATTAGTATTCTCAACTCTCCCTATACAAATATTTATGGCTTGCATGATTAAAGTTTGACTTGTAACTTATAATTAATTAATTTTAATTACTCAATCAAAGAAGATCATACATGGTGGAGCAGTTAAGCTGCCGTATCTCTCCATACGCTCAAGTTCTGAGATATTTTTCTACTGCGTGCTCAGTGGATCTTGCCTTGACTTGGGATTAAAGAGAGACGTGTCTAAAACCAACATTTTCAATTTAATTTTCCTTTTTTTCCTTTTTACTTCTTTTTATAATTTCAATATTAAAATAATATAATGTGATGCTGACGATATTAAAAAAAACATTGCTTAAAAATGAATCTAGCTAGGTAGTTAGATACATAATTAAGAATTAGAAAACACATTTGCTGCAAATTGCTAAAGGGTTTGGTGTGTGCTCATAATTAATTTTGAAGGCATATATTTTTTGTGGATTTGTTGATATAATGCATTGAGGGTAATGCTATCTCATTGTGGTATGGTAGTGATACATAGACCGGCTAAGGCAATTGCTATATTGTTATTCGACAAATCAAATGTTTTTGAGTGTTTAATTTAGTGAAAAATTATGTACTTTATTTAGGTATTAATTAAACTTACATTTCCAAGTGAAAGATAGTTTGTGTTATAGCTAAGAGGACATTAAGTTCAAAAAAATCGATAAAAGGAGCTGCAATAAATCAAAAGTTTTGAGAGTTAAACTTTGTGAAAAATTCTATACTTTGTCTTGGTATCAAGTAAACCCATATTTCCAAGTGAAAGATAGCTCAATTTTATAGTAAAGAGGATAGTAAGTTTAGAGAAATAGATTAGCTTGTTTGGGAGAAATTTTTGGGGGAAGAATTGATTTTGAATAATAATATGATGGGAAATGTGTGGTTGAAAAAGAAGAAAAAATTATTGATGTGATGGAAAATATTATTTTATTGAAGAATGTGTGGTTGAAAATGAGAATTGATTTACTGTAGAAAAATTTAATCCCTCTCAAACAAGGCCTATGATTTGATAAAAGGAGTTGCGACAAATCAAAGGTCTAAGCTTTAAATTTATTACTAAATCCTTTACTTCGAATAGGTATTGACTAAATCAAATTGTCAAGTGAAACATAATTCATATTACAACTTAGAGAACAGTAATATTATTTTATTAAAGAATGCATATTAGAAAAGAAGAGGGGAAAATATATTTTTAAAAAAATGGGGATCAAACAAGGACCTAGTGAAAACTGTTTACTTTATCTTGAAATTAAGTTAAGAATAATACAACATAGTGAAAATTACCGGTAATTGTCATCTGTGGCATACACGGGACAATTTATGAATTGATGTATGACTCAATAAAAAACTATATCAAATTATAGATCGTCCATTTATGTCACGTAGGACGACTATCGATAGTGTTCACTATGAGTATAATTACTCGTAAAGTAAACCCACGTTACCAAGTGGAAGTACTTTGTGTTACATGAGACCATAGTAAGTTCAGAATAGTAGATGTCGGGCTCAACAAAAAGAACTACCACAAATCAAAAAGTCTAGCACTATTTTAAAGAAAAATTATTTACTTTGTCTTGCTATTAATTTTGGGCACTTTCCGGCCACTATTTTTTCTGAACTTTTTCTTTATTATTACTTAGGTGTGTGACGTAGGTGGTAGGGATGGGGGTATTGAAATCTGAAATCGAAGATCCCCAAGTTGTCCTCACTACTGTTACTTGACAAATAAAAGCATGCTACTCTACTCTACTGAATTTTAGGCCTTGTATAGGAGGGATTAAAATCGAATTAAAATTGAAAATATATCCGTTATTGTTGACTTTTATTAGACGAGTGGGACCCAATAACTGCCATATTTTCAATTTTAATTGAATTTTAATCCCTCCCGAACGGGGCCTTAATTGGGTAAATCCCCAAAAAAGAAAATAATTATTGGGTCTTTAATTTAAATAGTAATGGTGTTGCTATAAAGGAATCGAGCACGCACCTCTTCTTAAAGCTCAATGTTTCGAGGGAAAACAGAAATCTAACTCGAAGTTCCAATATTTTAAAAAGTAAGATGATCACGACTTTCCTATAACTGAAACTTGAATTTTTTAGTTAAAATAAAATTAAACCCGACACTTCTTAAATTAAATTTTGTAAAGATCATTACTAAAAACACGTAGCACTACCGTAATGTTAACTAAAAAAGAAAAGAAAAGGGTCTCCCAGGACACATTCAAGTTGGTAAAGGATGGGCACTGCTGGGCTTGCAATTTCAGGGTGGGGAGTTCGGTTTCTGGATGGAGCAGCTGAGTGTTGTAATACTCAATTTGGGTGGAGTAGCTTGGTGATGTAATATCCATTGAGGAATGCTCCATTAGGGCCAGGAGTATAAAGGGGTGCATATACCCTGGTCAACTTGGGCATATCCCGCGATTAACCTCCACCCATCACTGAGGGGCCGGAGATGGGTGGTCCAGGACATAATTTGGTATAAGTTAGGATACCTAGATATAAAAAAAAAAAAAAAAGAGGAGAGTTTTGTAAAGGATACTAATAATAATTGATGGAGGCAATTGGATTCTAGTGGCAGGCTAGCTTTTTGCTGAAATGAGCCGGCCGGCCTTTGTTGACAACCAAGCCGGCCGGCTCCCACTGCTGTTCTTATTCTTTCGTTGACACACTTTTAGACGGCATTTCAAGATTTAGCTGTATATAATTTTGAATTGAATTCTTTTCAACTGCGTCAACGATGATATAATATAAAAAATAAATTTTTATTTTACCTCTTACAAGACTTATTATTTGCAAAAAATGCTATTGTTATTATCATTATTGGCCAGTTTTATTCTCATTATTGTAGAATGAGAATGAAAAATATAGTCGTTATTGGACCCCACACAAGAGATAGAAATTCAAAATTGATGGCTTGATGTGCTGAATAACAGTCATATTTATCGTTTTTATGGATAAAAAATGAGAAACAAACGAAGGCTATATTGTATATTTTGTGACGTTAATCGGACTATTCACACAAAATATTATCCGGTCAAATCTACTTGTACTAGTTCCCAAAGTTCGATACAAATTTAACGTTGCATAATTACACATGGTGTAAGGGTACATTTTTTTCTTGGTCCAATATTTATGTGTGAATAAAGTAAAAGAAACCAAAAATCTAAGTTGTTGTTAGCAAATAAATATGCAAGTCATGTTTTGATTCCTTTGTTGTCTTTGTTTGCATATGTATGATGAGGCATAGATTGAAGATTAGTAAGCACATAGCTTAGCAAGTGAAAACTAGGAAACATCCATACTAATAATTGCTTCCTAATTGTTTTTATTGTTGTAAACATGTGCATATGCACATTATATGTATGCTTGTGATTGGGTGTTCATGCACTACTATGTATGAACAATTAATTTTTGATTGGACAAAGAATCTTATATTTAAAAATGGAAATCAAATGTTTATTCATAAAAAAAAGTGTATCATAGAGAGACTATAAGAAAAATATTGTCGTTAAAAGTAAATTCCTTGTAGTTGTAGGATTTGGGTCGTGCTAAAAATTATATAAAATAAGCTAACAAGTAACGAGCATGTACGTCTAAACTTAGAAAGCTGCTTATAAGTAAATAAGTTTTAAAATAAATACTTTTTAATGGTCAAAAATAGAAATAAGTAATATTCTTATTTTGATAGTAAAGTAACTTAATTTTTGAAAAATGACATTTTTTTACATTAAAGGGTGAAAAAAAGTATGTTGTTCACAAATTCCTCCCTTTCTTGAGTAGAAGTTGTGCCGAGAAATGGCACTGAGTGCAACTCATATTCTTTGCCTGTTGGTGATCTTTGTAGCAAGGAAATGAGTAGAGGGCCAAAAGATGCTAAAGCTTTCTCTCTCACACGCACAAAAATGAAAACATACTAGAAGGGAAGTTGAGGTTTTGACCATTTGATAAATACTATGTAATTTTACTAGACGACGTACTAAGTACATTATAAATGTACGCTTCATCAGAATCTCTATATGATTATCGAATTGGTCTAAGTCACGGCATCAACCCCTTTATAATCATTGTCAGTGATGGTGAATTTTGGACCACCAAATTGATTTTTAATATTTATCCAACCAAGTGAGCAAAGTTATATATACAACTTGAATGACATTTGAATAGGTGACAAAATCGAGATCATTAATTGCTTTTAAGTGTTGGAAAAATCAATGGTAAGATCGTGTGCCACATAGTATAATGTAAGGCAGAATGTCAACTAGAATGTATGTATAGCAAGATTGTTATTCTAAAAGAGATGCTCCAATTGACAAATATCTATCTTAGGAAAAGTTTGGCCATTCTCTTGTTCTACTCCCTTGCCTTTGTAACATTATTAAGGAAGATGAGATGCCTTTCTTTGGATCTATTGATTCAGAAATTCCCCAATTGAACAACATACAAGATCCAATCCTAGAATCACCAAAAGTGGATCACTAAATTACCACTATTTCTTGTTCATTTTTGTATTTATGTTATTTTCTGATAAATGTTTTCGTTACAAAATCTCACGTATAACTAGTCTCATTTAGACCAAAATGACACGCAGTTGGAATAGCAAACAAGGAAGGCCTACAAGGGTCTAACTGGTTAGTTGGCTAATGGATCAGCCAAGTCAAAATTGGATGAACTAGTTAGATAAGTCAAACGTGGATCAATTGCTCGAACTAATCATGGAATAATTCCCAACAAATGGACAATCCCCTCGAGCAACTAAGTGGGACTTCACTGAAAAACGACCATCCAAAACAATACAACTATCTTTTATCGATTTCAGATCTATTGTTCTGAACTTAATGTTTTCTTAGCTGTAACACAAGCTATCTTTCACTTGGCAGTGTGACTTTTCTTAATGTCAAGATAAGGTAAAGAATTTTTCACTAAATTTAACGCTTCGACTTTTGATTTGTAGCAACTCCTTCTATTGATCTCTGATCTATTGTTCCGAACTTAATGTCCTCTTAACACGAGGTATCTTTCACTTTACAATATGGGTTTACTCAATACCAGGACAAAGTAAAGAATGTTTCGCTAAATTTATCACTCAAAACACGAGCTACCTTTCACTTGGCAAGATTTACTAATTACCTGAACAAAGTAAAGAATATTTCACTAAATTTAATGCTCACTTTTTATTTGTTGCTACTCTTTTTATCGCGTCCAGATCTACTATCTCGAAATTTTTGTATGTCACCTTCGCTAGTTGGTGTGAGATTCTTTCTTCAGTTATGCTATTGGTACAATTCTTTTAATACATTGGTTTACAGTTGCTGAATTTGCAAGATTTCACTCCATTTTGGACAAAAACAAAGTTAAACCAACTTGTGAAATCTTGCCAACTCAGCACATGTAAACCAATCTGTTAAAAGAATCTGCACAAGTAGCATTCTTGTTCTTTATTTGGACACCTGCTACTATGCTAGCTTTTACCTTCTTTTTATCTTTGCTTCCATGCATGGAATTCTCCACCAAAATTTGCAAGAGAGATAAACTTCTCTCTCTATCCCCAATTTTACTTTTTTCTTCTAATTTGGCTTTGTTCATAGCCGTCTTTAGTTACAAAGCTAACTGTCCCCTCCTTTTAATTTCTTCAAGTTTCAACTACTCTATAGCTACTTCTACTAGTACTAGAAGAGAAATTAGAGAAGGAAGCAAAGAGAGCTCTTTGCCTTTGCTTTTCTTGTTCATCAGATCTTGTTAACACTCCACCTAAAATTCAAGAATCTGAAATCCCGGAATTTGGATTCAATTTTGGCTTCATTAGATCATCTTTTTTCTTGATCATACTCTGATCTTTGTTTGTTGGATTTTGATTTCATTGATTGATTCAATGGAGGAAGATCAGCGACTAAAACATATGTGCAAGTTTTGCAGCAAAAGCTTTCCCTCAGGTAGATCCTTAGGAGGCCACATGAGGTCTCATTTGATCAATATTTCATCTGACGAGAAATTGATGAAAAAGAAGCTCCCACCTCTTACCAGTGTGAAAAGTAACTCTGAAATTGTTTACGAACTTCTGGAGAATCCGAAGAAGAAGAAGAAGAAGAAGAAGAACGAATTCTTGAAGGCATCAAACGACGAGAAGGATAGTTTGTTTAAGGACAGGATTTGTAAAGAATGTGGAAAAAGTTTCCAATCTTGGAAAGCTTTGTTTGGTCACATGAAGTGCCACTCTGTAAATGGAAGGAACATTGCTAGTGTCGACGAGGAATCTTGGAATGGGTCGAATGATCATCTGAAACCGGATTTGGATAGCGAATCGGATAATGAAGGCTTGAATCCGTGCAGGAGAAAGAGATCGGATAGAATGACCAAAAGGTACAACACTTCATCTTCTTTAAGTACTATTGCTGCAAATGTTTCTCCCTGCATTTCTGAGATTGATCAGCAAGAGCAAGAAGAGGTTGCCATTAGTTTAATTATGCTTTCGAGGGATGTTTCGAACTGGAGTACTATGAATTCTGTTCTTGATCAATCCTCTGAAAATAATTCTAACTTTTTAGAGTCGAACAAAATTACTCCACCAAAGTCGAAGAAATCCAAGTCTGATGAGGAAAAATTCGGATTCAAAACTCCTGTTATTCCAAAAACTGGCCTCAAAATGAGCAAATCTCATGTTTCCGCATATGGGTTTCTTGAGAAAAAGAATCTTGATAACGAGTCCGAAGTTAACTCGCCCAAAATCAAGAAAAGCGGATCGGAAAAGTTTGAGAAAGATTCTAATAAGAAGAACAAGTTAAGCAAGAGAAAGTGCATTGGTTTATACGATCCACGATTGAGTGTTCCAGAGAATTTCCAAGAAAAAGTTGCTTATTTTGGTACTTCTGACTATCTATTATGTGACAAAAAACCAAAATATGAGTGCGCACATTGCCACAAGGCCTTTTCTTCTTATCAAGCACTGGGGGGTCATAGAGCTAGCCAGAAGAAGTTCAATGGTTGCTGCACTCCAAACAGCGAAGACATCCTCAATTCTGATCATATTTCGCCAAATCAAACTGCTAATGGTAAACCCATGATTGATATTTTCGCAATGAAGGCAGAATCAGAAATCAGGTTCAAGAATAATTCTAAGGATCACGAATGCCCGATTTGCTTTAAAGTTTTCGCATCAGGCCAAGCCTTAGGTGGGCACAAGAGATCACATTTAATTCGCGAGGTGAAAACCAATCCATCTATTGTAATCGATAAACAAGAACCAATTCGTGATTTTCTCGATCTCAACTTGCCTGCACCTGTCGAAGAAGATCTCAATAATGATCAACTCGGGTTGAAGCCATGGTGGAGAGGAACCAGCAGCCTCGAGCACGAGCTACTACTCGGCCTACTCTCTACCTGATGATCCTGCATATTTCTTGGTTAATTTTCCTTGAAAAACACACACAGAAAAGTGTACAGATTCATTAATTATTTGCTGCAGGTCTCTAAGTAATAACTACTATGTTTAATGTTCTTTTTACCTAGTCATTTTCACATGTTACAATAATTATAAGTTACGATTTTTGCTTAATTCTAACATTTTGGTAAAGCAAATTGTTCTTGTAATCTTGTGTAATAATTTATTTCTTGGCATTGAAGGAAAATGAGTAATAAAGTTGTTGAAAACTAGAATAAAGTTACAAGTGAACACAAGTTGGTTGTTTAGTCACCTACCATTAAACACGACAACCCATCTCATCAGTTTTTGTTTCTTAATTAATCTCAATGATAATTGTTAGTTAAGTGTCGTAATAATTTTGTGAGAGAAGTAGATAGATCTTATACTCTAATTTGTAGCACGTGCGATATACAATAAATATATATCGTAGATATATATGTATAGTAATGTATACGAAAATGAAATGGTGAAACATCTAGTGTATTACTTCATAGTAACTTAATTGCATAAGTAGAATCTTGGAAAGGCCAAAATGAACAGAATTTTAATTTTTTAGAAATATGAAAATATGAATTGTGGAAATTACCCCTCCTTACTTTTCAAGATCTATATTCTAAAATCAGATATGAAGTTTAAATTTTCAAAAATCAGATATTTTTTAATTAGATACATTATAATTATATATATTATAATTACTCAAACCCACCATAATTATTTCATCTCATTTTCTCTCCTCTTTCTCTATCCCCAGCGCCACCACACAATCCCACACTGTGGCACCACCTCTTCGGCGACACCACCACCTCTGTTGGAATTCATAGGCAAACACCTTCAGTACTCCAAATTTTGGAACATCGGTTCCAAGAAATCCCACCAGATCTTGCTTTCTAGTAAAACTGGGATGTTGTTACTCTACACCCCGGCATTTCTTGATGGTCTTGCTTCGTTTTAGGTTTTCCCAGATGATGGAACTAGGTTTATGATGGTCCAATTTGCTGTTACTTTCCATTTTCTCAAAAGGGATCTTGAGGTAAGCTCTCTGATTTAACTGGTTGAGATTTTAGATGACGTGAGGTGGTTCAGTATAGCTGTTGATGGCCTTTGTGGTTCGCAGATGAGATTTGTGTATTGGTTTTGAATGTGGCGGATATGGTGGTGCTATTGTGGTTGACGGGTGGTGATGGTAGTGAAATGAGAGTTGGAAGTGCTGCATCTAAATTTGGGAAACAGTGTGTGCGGTGGTGGTTTTGCCATGAGGTCGTGGTGTTGGGTGCTGGGAGGTTGTGGTGTGCGCGCGCGGGTGCGGCGGTGGGTGTCGATCATGCCGGCGAGATGGGGTTGGAGGTGACACTGATTATTTTGTGCGTGGTTATTGGTGACTGTGATTATTGGTGGTCGTGATTATTTTGTGCGTGCGTGAGGCGGTGGGTGTCAGCGTGCCGAGGATATAGCGTTGGAGGTGACTGTGATTATTTTGTGCGTAATCGAGTGTGACCAATTAAAATTGTGACTGTGACTCACTGTAATCGAGTTGTGACCAATAAAAGTTTTGATTTTTTCAATCTGTGACCTATAAAAAATTTTAATTCGTGGCCGAAAAATAACTTGTAACCTATAAAAAATTTTAATATGTGGTTGAAAAAGAAGGAAAAGTTATTGATGTGACATATTGTTAAACTGTGACCTTAAAATTCGATAAAATAAGTGTGACCAAGAAATACCTATAAAATTCTTGATTTGTGACCATAAAATAAGTTGTGACCAATAATTTGATAAATTATGATCAATTTGTAATGAATAAATGAGTTGCTAAGGTCACAGTTTACTGGTCACAAGTTTGAGTTCACAAGTCACGGTCATTTTGTATAGGTCACAAATCAATATAAACGGGTCACGAATCAATATGATCAATTAATTTGATAGTTAACTGTGGCTAAATAATTCGTCGTTAAGGTCACAGATCATTGTCACAGATTTGAGTTCACAAGTCATAGTCATTTTTTATAGGTCATAAATCAATATAAACGGGTCACAAACAGGTAACGTGTGTTTGCAGAGAAACGGTTTAAATTTACAGGTCACATTTTATATTACTAGTCACAAGCAACAATCAAGAGGTCAAAAATCATGTCAACTGTATAAAAAAAATATATGGCGGAGCTGTCGCCAGAATATTCGTCGGAGTTGGAACAATTGTCAGAATCGGAGCAATCGTCGGAACGATAATCGGAATAGTCGTCGGAATCGAAGCAGTCGCGAGACGATCACAGGAATAGTCGCAAGAATCGGAGTAGTCGTCGGAACAGTCGCCGAAGCGGTAGTGGTGGTGGAGGTAGGTGGGTTAATTATATATATATGTGTGTGTGTGTGTGTGTGTGTGTGTGTGTGTGTGTCAAATATCTGATTTTAAAAATTTGAAAGTTGTTTTCTTCTTTTTGAAATAGTATATGGTAAAACCTGAAAAATGAATTTTTCCCTTATGAATTTGACTTTTGAAACGATGAAATTAGTGTTAAATTGTTAGGTGGTCCAATTATGAAAATGTTGACAAAAAGAACTTCAACATCATAGTTGGGCCTAGGCCTAAAACTGGACCTGAGCCTTGGCGTGCTTCTTTGGGCTTGTGCAATGTCTGAAAGCCTTTGATACTTGGCAGGGCTGGCAGCCCTAGACTAAAAAGATCTACACTTAGCAAATTAATATATGGCTTGTTTAAGCCCCATTTTTGGTGTAAAATACAGTTTGAAATAGTAGATTGATAAAAAATGTATTTTTAAAAAAGAAGAAAAAGTTTTGGGTCGCGTATAATATTATTTTATTAAAAAATGTGTGATTTAAAAGACGAGAGAGAAAAATGAGAATCAAACAAGGGCTTAAGTTTTGCCAAGCATGTTCTATAATTACACCATAATAATTTTACAAGAAGATTCTCATTCAGTTGCTCGATAAGCTCACTGTTATTATATTTCCGACTAGAAATTTGAAAATTCACAGATAGCATGATATCATTTCGTAACGGATGTCAATGTATTGAAATATAAATAGTCAATTTTCATGAGCGTGTTGAAGAAGACTAAAAAGAATATATGATAAGTAAACGTATATATTCAGTAAATCAAAATTCTTTCTGTGCATGCACTTGAATTAATTAATTTTTTGATGAGGATTAAAATCAATTTTTTTGGAAAATTTGATAAAAAAAAAATAATAATGAAATATGTGTTTGAAAAATTATGAGTCATTAAATATGTGATTAAATTAATTGTTAATTGTTAATTTAAATTAAAATTGATTTTAATTTATACCAAACACAACTTAGGTGGGCGGAAATCTCCGGCCGCTTATCTAAATCAATTCAAAACTTGGACCGAATTTTTCACCTAAGTCCAATCCAAATTTAGAGAGAGACGGCATGTCACTGTCATAAGACTTTTTGAGTTTCAAGAGCTTGTTTGGTAGAGATTTTTTGGGGGAAGAATTGATTTTGAATAGTGATATGATGGGAAATGTGTGGTTGAAAAAGAAGAAAAAATTATTGATGTGATGGAAAATATTATTTTATTAAAGAATGTGTGGTAGAAAATGAGAATTGATTTACTGTAAAAAATGAAAATTCCTACCAAACAGGCCCTAGCCTTCTTGTATCACGTCTGACATGACACATTGCGTGTTTCACCCATTGAGGCCTACTGGCGTATGAACACTATAACACATCATGTGTTCCATTAGTGCACATCATCATCGATGCTCACCAACTCCGTTGGATCTAGGAGCAAAGCCAAATTTTTTGTATTGTGGGGTCAAAAATTAAAATTAAAAAAAAAAAAAAAAAAAAAATATATATATATATATATATATATATATATATACATACAGAAATGATCTAATGAGTACCGGTGCTCATCTTATCCTAAACACCGATGAGTTGGCACATTAATTCATTGGTGGATTGGAACTCACAAAATCTTTATCCACCAATAAATTAATGTGCCAACTCATCGGTGCTTAGGATAAGATTTTGGTATATATATATATATATATATATATATATATATATATATATATATATATATATATATATATATATATATATTTTATTTTTTTCAATGAAATCCAGTAATTATTACTTTATATTTTTATTGGGCCTTTAAAGATTCAATTTTTTTTTATTACTTAATGCATTTAGCGAGGTTATTACTTTATCGAGGTTTAACTATATATATATATATATATATATATATATATATATATATATATATATATACCAAAATCTTTCAATCAATCAACAATACCCGTACAATAATCATTCCTTTTGAAAATATGCATCTATAGTTGATTGTTTTTTCTTCCCACCTAAACCAAAATGAACCCCATCCTTAACTTTTTGTAGAGCATACACAACTTTCGGAATATTTTGTTCTTGTTGTAGCAAGTAGTTGCTTAAGGTGACTATTGCTTGAAATGCCTCTTTTGACGACACATTTGGGACAACGTTACTATCATCTGGTTCAGGATCATTCTCATCAGCATTACTGTTCATTACCGACTGAATAATTTCTTCGTCTGTATGTGATTCCATAATTGCATCATTCTCGCTAGGATAGTTCAAAAGATGTTCAACATCCATCACATTTCTATAGCGTAAATTAGAGATGACATCATTTAATCATTGGATACCTTCATCTAATTCACCAACTTCTGGTTCGGGAACATTGTTTTCTTCTAACCGAATCTTGCAATGCCGAAAACGATTTGTAATTGTTGTTGTCTTCACATCAAAATTCCAAACCATGTTAGCAAAATTAATAGCATTCAAAATATTAGGCCCTGTTTGAGAGGGATTTAGATTTTTCTACAGTAAATCAATTCTTATTTTCAACCACACATTTTTCAATAAAATAATATTTTTCATCACATCAATAATTTTTTCTTCCTTTTCAACCACACATTTCTCATCATATCACTATTCAAAATCAATTCTTCCACCAAAAATCCCTACCAAACAAGCTCTTAATTTTTTCAAAATTTGGTACTTCAACCTCAAGGCCTTGTAAGATGCTAGAATAAAAATGACGACGATAATGAGCTTTGAATGCTCGAATAATCTTAGCATCACATGGTTGAATCTTAAACATTGTGTTAGGAGGTAAGAAAAATAACTCTACATTTCTTAAGCCTTCAACTACCTTTGGATGAGTTGGGCAATTGTCTACTATTAAGAGAACCTTCCTGCCATTCATTCTCTTATCAAATTCAAACCAAACAACAAAATCTTGAAAAAGCAAGCCAGTCATCCAAGCTTTCTTGTTGGATCGATACTTGTAATTAAGATTGTTCATGTTCACATTTTTAAAGCATCTAGGATTTGCATACTTACCAATAATCCAAAGTGGTACTTTGTCAGATCCATCACCATTGCAACAAACAACAACACTAATTCTCTCCTAATCTTTTTTGCGTCCTTCGAGCTGTTTGGTAACAAGTGAATGATCAGCTTCCAATTGGTAAAATAATCCAGCTTCATCCATATTGTAAATATCCTTCAACTGAAACTGGTCTAGTTTTGATCGTATTCCAGGTAAATCATTTTCAATATTCTCCATGATAACTGAACCACTTTCACCAAAACGTTGGTAAGATTTGATTTCATATCTTGCCTTGAAACGTTCTAACCATCCACTAGAAAAGCTGAATTCTGGATTAGTTTCACCGTACATTTTTTGCAAAAGCTCTTTGCTTTTCCTTGGATAATTTTGTCCAGACATGTTCACTTTATCTTGCTTTTGAAGAAACCACTCATACAAAACTTTCTCTAAATCAGGGTATTTTGTCGATTTGTGCATTTTAACATCGCTATGTTTCATCTATTTGACAAATATTCCGACGCCCTTTTGAGAGTATTCGATATTGTTGATTGACTAATAGTCAAATCAAACTTTTGTTGCACCCATGCTTGCATATCTTTTTGGCTAATAGTTGGATTCTCTTTCTTATGCTCACATATTGCACTCTTCATTTTATCGGTTAAAGTTGATTTTTTCATTCCTTTCAAATGATGAGAAGATATTGGAGGGGAAACAAAATATTGTATGTGCTTGAAATATGTCTTTCAAACATCTAGTTTTAATAGGTAAAGACTAAACATTTTCATTTGCTATGTACGTGGACTTAGTTTTTAGAGATATTAAGTTTCACTAAAACTTTTGAGCTTCCCTAGATTCAAATAATATTTTGATTGGTGTCTTTTGATTTTTCTTACCACATACAATGTACATATTTTATATTGAAAAGCTCTCTCTAAAATAATAAATATTTATTTATCGATAAATGAATAATTTATTCATTTATCGATAAATAAATAACCTCGCTAAATGAATATTTTTTTCCGGTCCCGAGGGTAATACTTTATTGAGATTTAACTGTATTTTAAAAACAACGTAACATTAATGAAATACAATTTAATACATTACTATAACTGTAGTTTACGCGTTTTCGTACTTTGAAAACGTCATATAATCACATCATTCTCAATATATACAACGAGGTTATCACTTAACCATTAAATTCATAATAAACAAGAATTCATTTTATAAACAATTTTAAATCACCGAGTTAGAGAAAGCCACTGCTTACTTGGAATTGAGATTTGAGAATGAAATCTCATATTTTCAGTCTGTTCTGTAGAATAATACTTTCAGTCATCCACTATATTATTTTTTTTTATAACCGTGGATCTCCAGGCCAACTTGCTCTCACCTCGACTAATTCCACGGGGTCCTGAAATTTACAATCGAGTACTCACCTCAGTGACCTTGATGGGACTCGAGATGGAGTCCACTATATTGAGCCCCCGTTCGATCTACATTATTATCTCATTAAAATGAAAAATATGATCGTTATCCATCACATCAACATTTAAATTCAAATTTTCTATCTCTTATGTGGGCCTCAATAACGGCTATATTTTTCATTCTCATTCTACAATAATTTGGCTCAACCCTTAATTTAAACAATTGATTGTTTCCAATTTCAAATATTAGCCTTCACTGTACTTTGAACAATTGATTGTTAGACTTTATTGAATAACTAGTGTACGCACGTACGATTCACGTGCTGCAGTTTAATTGAGTATTTAATTGCGTGAAGTGATTTTAAGATATTTTTTCTTTATAAGTAAGGTAATATTTGTATAATTGTATAAATCGATTTTTTCGTCAATTAATCTTTCTTACAATGAAATGTTATAATGTATGTATGTTGTGACGTTAGAAAAATGATTGCAAATTGATGCAACTCATTCTCCGAAAAAGGCACTCACGACTACTTGTGTTGATAAGTATATCAACACTATCTACCTCTTGATTATCGTAGGATGATATGCTTATTTACAAGAAACTATATTTTAAAGAGTTCAATTTTTCCTTCAACAACTGTAAAAGCATGAAAGAGATATCATTCATACAAGTTCACAGTGTGGCAACTATTCGTGCATCATGGAAACTATTTGAAAAGGATAATCAAGTACTTAACATATTTATCATTGAAAAAAGAATAATAAAAAATAAACGAATTCCTTGTCAATATAAAATAAATAACATAAGAATTCTACGCAAACTGGCAAAGAAGAGTAGTGCTACATCAACAAACTCTTTTAGGCCAGCCGCCCTCCCAATAGGGGGCCGTCACGTGTAGAGTTGGTAAAAGATTATGTAAAATTTTTTGTACAAATAGATTTACTCGGTAAAGAAATAACAAAAAGTAAAAGTGGATAAACAATAACATAGTTTAACCTAGTATTGAAGAATAACTTGTAAAGAAATAAGGCAAAACTGATATCAGGTACAAGTAGGCAATTACACAAAGCAAATGTGAATGAAAAGGCCTTGCTGAGCATGTTGGCACTCTGAGAAACTCATAACTACAACTCAAATCTTCAAAAAGTATAAGCAGCAGCTTGAAGCATATTATAGAATTCATTAACAAATGAATAGAAAGACACAACTTAAATAGTATTTTTGTACTTGGCATAAATTGAAAACAAAAAAGGTATGGCCTGCACTTAGGCAACCTGGACACATATCTTCATAAATGGAATTCCATTTTATAATCTGGCTTTAAAAGGAATACAAAAAACATTTATTGAAGACATTTGAAGGCAAAAAGGAAATCCTGCACTGTCTTTTTATCAAGTAATAAAATAGTTTATTCTTTCACACAAAGTAAATAGCAGTAATGAGAGTTGGAGTTTAAAGAGAAATGAACGGTAACACACTTTTTGATGAACCTTCCATGGATCCCAAGGGGAAGAGGAAAAAAAATTATGCAAGGAAATTTAAAATATCAATACTTTCGAATTACCAATAATGACATATTCGTACTATTTACTGATATAATGAATGGACAGTTCCAAGAAAATTTAATTACATATAGTTTTAGATGTGAAAAAGAAATTGCTTTACCTCCTTAAAGCTCTTACCAGAAAAAATTCGTGGACATTCATTCATACACAAAATTGGGAGTCATCCATCCAAATGTCAGATTTCAGTTTTGAATATCTACTCCAAAAGACTTCATGTGGAATTGACTAAAACATCATTAATAGATCTGAAACACTCCGAACAAAATAAATTCACTTTATTGATCTTGAAAAGCAGCTATAATCTTCGTTCATTCTTCCCAGAGACAACCTGTGCACCTTATAGAAGTACCTAGAGCAAACAAATGAACGCGTAAAGTCAAATATTCGTCCAAAAATTGGTACTACAATCAAAATAACAGCAGTTTAGGGACTGAGCATGCAAGTAATTATTTATAAATTGATACCATTGAAAAAATTGATAAATTTAGATTGAAATATGATTTTCTTCAAATTTGAATTCAAATGGAAATTTAGTTTTTCCTTGCATATTTTAACTTCCAGTTTCACTTTAAATTGTAACTTAAATTTCCAACTGGAAACTCTATTCAAAGTAAAAAAAAACGTACATACATGAAAAGAATTGTGCAAGCAACTGTAGTTTTAATTAATTGGAACAAATACAATAATCACAACACAATATTAAATAGAAACTCAATCAACTAAGTCCAGCCCCCAAGCATATAGAAAAAACCTTTCTTTGTCCTCTACGTCCTCTGATGTGCATGTAGAGTCTGAACTTGGTTTGATGCCAGAGTGAGAAAATGAGAGTGTCGGGATGATATGAACAAAAATAAAAATTAGTACATAGAAAATAAATGTAGAAAACCATTAGATGGAATTACTTATCTTTTGTGTATAAGTATAAGAAAACGAAAGGATCGACAACAATTACACATTATTTCCATTTTATACCCAATTAATCAGTCACATAATAAGATAGCTTGGAAATAAAAGGATATTATAGGCATAAAAGTATTACATTTACAAACACTATTAGGCCTATCTTTTCCATCATCATCCCCTCTTTGCTCTTCTCTTCTCATTAGTTAAATAAGAATACCAAACTTTCGTACTCTCCTTTTGCTTCATCCATTCCCTTTAATCTATAATGTAAAGAGTGTGTCATAGGCAACCTGAAACTTAGTTTGAGAACTAATATTTCAATAGTGATATTTTGCTTTAATCTGGCAACAAATTCTTATATAATCTTTCCCGATTAGTTTACTCTTTCTCTCATATGAAACCTATTCCACATGTTATTTCGTTAAATCTTAAATCCTACATATCCAGAGATTCTACACAGCTGCTAAGCTAGAATGAGCAGGTAACAAGAACAACTAAATAAGCCTGTTATTCACATAATCAATCAATAAATTTCTTGGATGAAAGTCCATAAATAGGGACTCATATGCTACAAAAGTTGAAAGTTGAGGATTTAAAGGCCAAGAATCTTCTGAACATTGAATGGTAAATGTAGGTGAAAACTTCCCTAAATATTATTAGTGAAGTGTTTCTGTTATATGATAGAACAATAGGCTTAGTTGACAAATTAGTATTGCTAAAATAAATTTCGAACAGAAATTTATGCAATAATATCGTTAGAGAAATCCAACAAGTGATTGAAATGTGGCTTTCGTAATACATATTCTGGTATATAATTAGCAGTATCAACGACGACAACTTCAATTTTAGGGCATTTAAGTGCTATTACAGCCATGGTGGGGCCTACAACATAACCAACGTCAATACAGCAAATCTTCACCATGTTCCCTCTGTTTCACCACTCTAGAAATAGTTTTCACAAGAAGATTTGTCAGATTGTCCTTCAAAAACACAGATGCATAATTTGGGGAACATTTAGCGAATCAACGTGGTAATATAGCATAGAATTTCTCAGGCAGCTTTTGGAATACCACAAAATATACTCAAAATGCCATCCATTAACACAGCAATCACTACACCATAAAAAAGGCTGGAATATGTTTCTCATAAAACTTGTGTTAAAATGTGATTTTATTGGAACATACATGCCTATCATTTTGGCTATATCATCCTCATCACAGAATCATGACAATTTCACAACATACCCTTGAAAAGATAAAGTCTATTGAGAACTGGGATAAATAAACTACAATGGGGGTATCCGTTACATAATTGCTCTACCCCTAACAGAACGGAGAAGTAATTGTCTGGCCATTTGTTTCAATCCAGATTAAACCAACCTCCTCCAACTCCAAAGATGGGTAAAGAAAGTGTTTGTTAGGGTATTAGAAACCTTTTCACACTAACATGGGAAGCATTTAACCACATATCCTCGGTGCTTCCACCTAGCAACTAATTTCCTATTACCTTTTGCCCAATTAAAGAGCTCAATTCACTTGAACGCTTTTCTAGCACCTTTTAGAAGGTTTACACTTCCATCTCACTAAATTTATCATCTTCAATTCAAATTACCCCCACATCATAAATTCGCCAAGAAGCTATTAATTCGGAACTGGAACCCTAAAAACCCACTTTGGAGATCGAGAAAAGAGCTGAACATAACTATTATGCAGCATCAAGAGTCTAGAAAACATACCGAATGATTTTCCGGACATTCTCAGGAGGCATATCCTCCTTCTGCGTCTCCACAAATCCAAACTTCATCTCATCGCTATACCGTTTCGAGTTAACTTGCATCCATTTCCTGGCTCGCTCGTCGAGTTGGGCCTCAGTCGGTAGAACGGTGTAAGAAGGAGTAATCGACGGCGGTGGACCAGGCGGAGCTACTCCGCTATTCCCTGGTGCGGTTGATTGTCTACTTAAGGTGACTCCTTCGCTGTGCAACAGCGGCTGATTTACGTTGCCAACAAATTGTGGCCGGAGCCATTTCATTTGGAAGAGAGCGAAGGGGGCAGAGGTTTGGTTTGGTGTGGAGCACGTATGAAGCGAGGCAGAGCAAAAGCCAGCATCAACTGAAGAAGAAGCAAAAAAAAAAAACCCAAAACGACGACGTTTAATCGGACGAAAGTGTGTACAGTGTTTTCAAAACTGTCTCTTTTATTGTATAGGGATTGATTGTTCCCAGTCAATAATCGGTTCCATAACAAATTCCAAAAAATCAGTTCCATACCTGATCAGCTAATATTTTAATCCAATATTTCCAATTCTTCAATTTTAGACATACATATCTACTATGCATCAATAATCAATTGATTGTTCTCAATTTCAAACACCATTTCATTTCAACAAATCGAATCCGAACGACCGAAACTATTTTAGAAGAATCGGATCCATACCAAATTGCAAAAAATCAAATCCAAACCCATGTTCCAAAACGGGACTCACTCGGTCAATATAGAAACAAAATTTTGAAAAATCATATCCAAACCCACACATATGTTTCGACATTTTCACAAATCATGACGTATCTATATTTTATACTACTGGTACACGCCTTTTTTATGGAGGAGTCAAGCTCAGGGACTGAGCAACAGGGCGCGTGCACTGAGCAGTAACCGTTAGCAGGGGCGTAGGAGGGTTTTTATTTATTTGTGCCGTGAGGAGAAGAGAGGGAAAGAGAAGAGACAGGTCCAGGAAGATTAGAAGTCGCAGAAGTTGGGTAAATGGATTATGGAGATAGTGCAACTTTGGGCTTGCGAGATGTGGGCTGGCGGGCTGACCCCACATGACCGCGTGTGGGTCTGTCCGTGATTGGATCCAAATTGGCTAGCTTGCACGCATGCTCATGTTTAACATACAATCCTTTCCAACATACTTGGTGGAAAAGAGCTATTTAGCTTTATTCGAAGCATTGAGGGTCATTCATATGCCCCACAGTACAATTCTTGTGATCATCACTTTCTATGAGTATTTTAGCTTATAAGTATTGTGATGCCCTTCGTCAGTGCCTTGTCCGTGTAGGATCATTCATGCATCCATGATTAACTAGATGTGTCTTCATAGCATACTCATTCACACGACATAAGCATCTTGCCTTATTCACCCAATATGTAACGTGGTCCCACAACTACATTACTAGCCAAATGATGTTTCAATTAATCCTTGACAAAGCTAAAAAACTTAAATATCATCTCCAGAAAGATTCAATCCGAACAAATATGTGATCATTGAGATATTGCTCTTACAATATACTAAAATTACGTTAATGTAAATGCCTAACTTTGTCGCCTTTTGCCCCTACTTTTCCTAACCTAACGGAATTTGGTTGTCATCTACCTTAGTGGGAAGCCTCCTAGCTCCTTAGGCAAGCTTTCATTAATGCTACTTCCCAGAACTCCGTTTCTAATTATTTTTCTGCACATCGCATGAATGCGCTATCATTACGGTCATCTATCAACTCTTCTCAAGCCAACTTATCCCGTGTCCGCAATCTTCACTTACATTAGTGTCATGCTAAGTTACTTCTCTTGACATTCTCCTCCAATCAACCTGTCAACATCCTCGTTGACATGGAGTATACTGAGGATTTAGTATATAGGATCTCCACCGTAACTCTATTGATCTCAAGGTTTGTAAGTCAGTCCAAATCTTTTCAAATCCGAGGCCAAAATTAATAAATCTCAACTCTGAGTATCTTTTAGAGCCCGACTAACAAAACAATCAATTTTCACCGAATTTTATCTTCTATTACTACTTGTTCATCTAAATTTAAAAAGTTACTCACTGCTCACTCATATTTAAATAATGTTACACATTAATCAGTCATACAAATTTCATCCGTCCACATGGACAAAAAATCCACGTGGATGAATGAAAATCCTATGGGACGTTGACAGAGTTCACATGGATGGAAGAAATTAGTATGAGTGATGGATAAGTAGTGAATAATTTTTTTAATTTAGATGAATTAGTAACTTAAGGCAAAACTTGAGCATTAATTAACTGTATATTGAATGAAGGGAAGATTACATATTCAAGAGTATAAGTTTAGTTTATTTCAAAAATAAGAACACAAGTTTAAAGTTACCAAAATCAGATTTTTTTTAAATTTTTTTAAATTTTTATTTATAAAATAATAAATTATTAAATTAATTTATTATTAAATATTTAATTATAATATAATATAATTAACCCATCCCACATTCACCATCCCTACCGCTCCGGCGACCGTTCCGATCGCCGCCCTACTCCGGCGAACTTTCCGGCTACCGTTCTGGCGACTGCTCCGATTCCGACGACTCAGGTCACGAGTTCAATTCACAAGTCACAGTCCGTGTCACAACTCAGGTCACAAGTCACAACTCAAGTCACAATCCAAAATTTTTATAGGTCACAATGTGTATATCGGTCACAGATAAAAAAATTTGTAGGTCACAGATTATTTATGGTCACAAATCAATAATTTTAAAGGTCACATATTATTTTATTGATCACGGATTAAAAAATTACTGGTCACAGATTAATTTTTAGTGACAATTGTCGAATTTTAAGGTCACGGATTAATTTTTAGTCACAAATTGTAGAATTTTAAGGTCACAGATAGTCCAACACAAACACCAAACCCTTCGCCACCGTCCACTGCTAGAGAGAAGAGAGAGTGAGAAGAGAAAAGACAGTACACTCCGCGACCACAACCAATACTTGTGACCACCATGACACCATCTCACCACTCCCATCAGCACCACCACCGTCACTGTCACGGCCAGAACCACAATAACACAATCTCAACAAATCAAAACATTGTATAAAAACACCACTACCTCACGACAACCTGTCAGCACTACCACCTCACAACAACCGATCAGCATCACTGTACAGCACCAGAGCCACCGCCACACCACCACACATAGCACACCGCACCTACATCACATATCACTGCACCACCGCCTTATAATCTGAAACTTACAAACAGCAAATAGAAACCAAAAAATCGATACCACCACACCTTCACTGCAAATACTACCACCAGCTCCAACCACCACCACCACCTTTACCTACAACTCTAACCAACCACAACTACACCAACATCGAATTAGGGTTGCGCCGCTGCTAATTTGCAGCAGCGAATTAGCAACAACCCACGTTGCTGCTAATTAGCAACAGCGTAGACGCATCGGCGTCGCGACGCTGCTGCTAATTAGGGCAGCATCGTGCGACATGAGAAGGGGGAGGGGAGGAGGAGAAACCGCGGGAGAAGGGAGGAGAAGATACCGCCGGAGAAGGGAGGAGAACCACCACCGGAGGGAGGGAGAGAGAGAGAGTGGGTGAGGGAGATGGTGAAAATCAGGGATTTAAGTTTGAGTTGGGGTGGGTATAAATTAATTTTTATAATATTATTATTAATATTTAATTAAATATAAAAAAATTGTATCTATTATAAAATATCTGATTTTGGAAATTTTAAACTTCCAATCTGATTTTGGAAGTTTAAAAATTTAAAGTACTATTTTAAGTAATTACCACTTGAATAAAAGCCACTGGAAGCTTCACTCCTCTTTTTTGGGTATGAGTAGTGGATCACACGTTACAACTCTTGATTGGTCAACCCAAGTCACAACCTCGTTCGCTCTATTTAGTGAACGAATTTTTCTCCTTGTACTGAAGAAATCCTTCTGTAAAAATTACTGACTCTCACATGGGGCTTTGAGACTGAGCCCCATGTGATTTAAATATTACAAAAAAGGGGCCCCACCTTGATGTGTGGAATCAATAGGTTTTACAGAATTTTATCTTTTGTACATGTAGAAGTACTAGTGAACCTTACTGATTCCTGATGTATGGTCACATTACAATCAAATTGACAATGAAAGTGGATAATTGATAGCATATGGAAAAATCAATCTAAAGTAAACCTCTTTCCAATCATCCATACTAATTAAAGGGAAAATTTTAATCAAAACGTGTTCTGAAATAAATTCTGTAGGCACTAATTTTGAAAAGTCGAAACAAATATAAACCATCAAGAATTGAAGAGAAATATGCGTAGATAAAGATTGAAGCAATTAAAGTTAAAAAAATCACTCCATAAAAACATAACAGAACTGTGAACTGTTCCAGTGGGTATCAATGAGTCACGCAACTAACCCATATCAAATACTACCATCATTCACACACCATGTCTTAACTTGGTATTTTTTTTTTCCAGTGTTTTGAAAACCAATGCTGAAGCGCAAAACGCCACCCCTCGCGCTTTTTCATTTTTTGCTTTTTTATTTTTTTCATGCCGAGGCACTTTTTTTTTTTTATAGTTTTACTATTTTTTAATTATTAAATTATTTATAAGATTGATTTAAAAATATTAAATAAGATGACACTTTTTTACAGTGTTGACACACAAAAGGTGCAGCCCAAGCAGAAGGCCCAAAAGAGCAAGGCCCAATCGAGGTCCCAGTATCTGAAGAGCGGAGCCCAATTGAAGGTCCAGTATGAGAGCCTGAATAAAAGTGTGGGCAAGTGACGTAAAAGCCCACGAAGCAAAAGCAATGCTATCGCCCAAGCCTGCAGAACGCCCGAGGCTGAGCAAGTAAAAGACCCTGCAGTCGCCCAAAGGTATAAATCCGTCATCGCCCAAACGGTTTAAGTTACCCAAAGGGCCCAGTGGAAATAACGTCCTGCCACCATCCAAGGCAACGACTTTAAGCGGTTTAAGTACATCCATGATCTAAGAACCTCAAAAATATGGAGTCGTGCGGTGATAAGTTATGAACGGCAGTTTTAACAAATTGGCCATGATGAAGAAAATGGGTGGTTTCAAGCAGTTGAAGGCCGTCTAAGCAGTATAAAAGAAAGAAGAAGATAATTAGATAAGCCCGACAAAATTGACTCTCAAACAGAGAATATGTAATTTCCTTTTATTAGACTTAGTTTTAATTAACTTCGATTCTCCTGTACTTGTGTGGTTGCGCCCCTTGGAGGCATCTTGTCCACGTCCAAGCTTGTAATCTTTATATTCAATAAACACCCCTTTTTGGGACTTTGTTCCAAGAGGTTTGTCCCTTACACAATCGTCTGATCCCCTTTTAATTGTTAGCGAGTGAACCCGCGCGAAACAATTTGGCACGCCCGGTGGGACAGTTGGTGTTTGAAGATACAAAAAGGAAACACGACTACTAACCTGGGGGGTAATTTGAACATAAAAGATAATATGCCGAATAACGGTCATGATTTACCCCGTGTTAATGAGGGGGGAAATACTTAGTATAATGGGTATAATGGTCTAAACAATGGCACTTTCCATGCCAATCAGGGACCAAATGTCAGGCCGACTCAAGTGAACCAACAGGTAAATCAACCCATAGGAGTCCCATATGATCCAAATGTGCTGTTGAGAAATCAAATTGCAGAAATAGTACAAGATCAAATAGCTGTTGGGGTGCATCCTGTTATCAGGCCGACTTACACTAAGCCATATCCTGATTGGGTAGACCAGGTATATCCATGGCCTAGGGGATATAAAGTGCCTGAATTCTCGTTGTTCACTGGTTTAGGAGAAGTATCCACTCTAAAACACATAGGACGATTCACATTACAGAGTGGTGAAGTGACTGATTATCATAAGATGAGACTATTCCCTAGTTCTTTAACAGGAGTAGCATTTTCATGGTTTATCAATTTGCCAGCAAATTCTGTTCAGACATGGCAACAAATTAAACAGTTGTTCCATGCTCAGTTTTACAAAACAGAGTCTGAGGTTACACTGGCCGATTTGGCGAATTTACGTCAAATGCCAAATGAATGGGCAGAAGGCTTCCTTCAAAGGTTCAAAACAGCCAGGAGTAAATGTTTTGTACCCTTGCCCGAAAAAGAATTTGTCAAAATTGCTCAGAGCTGTTTAAGTTTTGACTTAAAGAAAAAATTCCAAGATAGAGAATTCCCTGACTTGTTCCAACTCAGCGCGAACATGATTAGGTACGAACATTTGATAAGAGAGGAAGAGCAAGTGAAAAATTCTAGTAAAGGGACTTACTATAAAGACCCAAACTTTGGCATCCATGCCATAAATGATGAATTTTACGATCAAACTGAAATATGTTTGGCCGAACTAACCAAAGGGGACGCGTATGCTTGCCCCATAATGGCTAAACCTAGAGATTTAGCCAGCAATGAGCCTATGGAAGGAGAAAATAAGAAGAATAGAACGTTCTCGTTCGATGTAACTAAGGCTGACCTCATATTTGACAAATTGTATAAGGATAAGCAGATAAAGCTGAGCGATAAGCATAAATTGCCAAGCCCTGAGCAAATCAAGGGTAAAAAATATTGTAAATGGCACAATGCATGGTCACACATGACTAATTATTGCTTGGTTTTCCATCATGTTTTACAAGATGCTATTGAGTCAGGACGAATCACGTTCGAAGACAAAAAGAAAATGGCAGTGGACGAAAATCCTTTCCCACAGCCACTTGAAGTGAATATGGTGACGACGACCAATCTTAAAAATAAGTTGCCAAGATTCAAGTTGGTTATCGACAATGAAGAAGACCCAGAGAAACATGCCAGTGTGTTTGAACGCATCAGAGGAAAAGAACCCATGAAGGATGAGGAAATTTTGTGTGCCAGGTGTAAAGGGGAAGTGAGAACAAATATTTGGAGACCAGAAGTGTGGCAGAATCACCATCGCCCTGGTTTTGATCCAAGCAAGAGGCAAGGAACATCGTTCTATAGAGAACCGCCTCCGGAAAGGCAGTTCAAGCCAGTAAGGCATATGAGATCATTCAGACCACAGCCTCGCCAGCCTAATGTGTGGTACTCATATCAGCATAATGCGAGACGTGTTGTGCCTTTTAATGAGATGACCAGGACTCAACAAAGAAGGTTCCAGCGGAATTATGGACGGATGATGAGACAACAACAAGAAAAGCCACGTCCCAAAGCACCAAGAGTACTAGAAAGAGCTAATCAAAACGCTCTTGAGGATAGTGAAGAAACTGGCACTAGGGAGTCAATGGGAGAAATGCCAAAAAGTTCTTCTGGGAGGTCGAAATTTGATCGAAGCAAAGGAGACGAAGACGATACAGAACCACCCCTTACTATCCAGTTTGGTGCTTTACCTCCAGTCATGGCTAATAACTATCTGTTGGCCAATGAATTCAAGAATAAGGATAAAGAAGAAAGAAATGAGAAGAAGCGTGTGTTCTGGAGTGTGAAGAGGGTCAGTCATCTCAAGAAATACAAAGCGAAGAGGATGATGGGATGACTGATATTGAGGAAGAAATTGATCTAGAAAAAGAAAGGAGAAAGAGAGGAGTATCGCGCAACACTCTGCTGAAGCAATTGCATCGGGAAGGAGTCCGTGAAGTAGACTTGTTGGGAGAACCATCTGAGCGTTCTTTCGACTACTACGTGTTATATGGAACACCCAAAAGGAAGAAAATGGTACCTCAGTCTGAAAAGTACGGATCTCCCCCAAGGATATTACCTCCCCCAACAGGTTGGGTAATTATGGGAGAAACACCGGAGAATGAAGATAGTGCCCAACTAGCGAGTATCCAGCCCGAAGTATTGCAAGTTGGTGCATCTCAAAGGGATAGGTCGACAGGAGACAAACAGGAAGTAGAAATTGATGCAGCAGAAAAAGTCGTTTTCAGAAAACCCACTATGAAACTAACTAAGCATTTAAGGCCACTTTACGTGAGGGCTTTAGTCAATGGCATACCGGTGGTGAAGGTGCTCATTGACAATGGGGTAGCCATAAATACTATCCCATTAAGGATGATGAAGAAATTTGCAAAGACAGAAGATGACATGATCCTAACAGAGGTCATTCTTACAAGCTTTAATGGGGGAGCAACTTCGGCCAAAGGAGTGATGCCACTAGATATAACTGTGGGAACGACTACTAGGACCACAGTCTTCTTTATTATTGATGGTCCTACTAGTTACAATATACTTCTAGGGCGAGATTGGATCCACGGAAGTCGCTGTATACCGTCATCGCTCCACCAGTGTTTAGTGTTCTGGAATGACCAAGGTAAAGCAGAAGTGGTACAAGCAGATCATAGGCCTTTTGTTGCAGAAGCTAACTCAGTGGAAAGATTCATGTACGAGGGAAACTATGGACCTGTCAGAATAATCCAGGATAGAAATGAAACTCAGGTCGTCGCACAGAGTGAAGAACCATTTTCGGTAGATGCGCTCGCTGAGATGTTCAGTCAAATGAGGCCAAATATAGTGGTCCTAGAAGAGCCAGTGATTGGCAAAAGGACAATCGAAGAATTCTGATGAGTGGGCGACCGAAAGAGCACGTGGCCGAGATCCAGGCCTTCAAAGCCAGATTAGTGGCTTTCAATAAAGAATGTCAAGAGAAAACCAAAAAAGAGGTAGCATTGAAAGCATTGGGAGACAGGTTGGCAATATTCAGTTTGGAGCAAAGTGTTGACCAAGAAGTCAACAAGGTGGATTGCCTAAAAGAAGAAATGCCTACAAGGGACATGGATGGCGAAGTGATGAGAATCAACAAGCCTGGGAACGCTCAAGCACAAGACCCTTTGGTCAAAGTAAACATTGGCGACGTGGGAGAAGATCGCCCAACGTTCATCAGCCAGATGCTCAGTCAAGAGGTTAGTACAACTTTAATCGCTTTATTAAAAGAGTATAAAGATTGTTTTGCCTGGGAATATGAGCATATGCCCGGTTTAGATAAAAATTTAGTGGAACATAGATGGCATGCCAACTAAGTCAAATTTTAAGCCCCATAAACAGCCTCCTAGACGCTTTGCCCCTAACGTGTTACCTGAAATTAAGAAAGAGATTGAGCGATTACTAAGGGCAGGCTTCATTAGGACGGCTAGGTATGTTGAATGGTTATCCAATATCGTGCCAGTATTAAAAAAGAACGGTAAATTAAGGGTGTGCATAGATTTTAGAAATCTGAATTTAGCAACACCTAAAGATGAATACCCCATGCCTACGGTAGATTCTTTAGTCGATTCCACTGCCGGACACGTTATGTATTCCTTCATGGATGGGTATTCAGGATATAACCAAATTTATATAGCTGAAGAAGACGTACACAAAATTGCCTTTAGATGTCCAGGGGCCTTGGGGTGTTACGAATGGGTAGTTATGCCTTTCGGCCTAAAAAATGCGGGAGCAACTTATCAAAGGGCAATGAATCTAATTTTTCATGATATGATAGGCAAATTTGTTGAAGTGTATGTGGATGATATTGTTGTCAAATCTGTTAAAGAAGAAGATCATTTCGAACAATTGAAACGCTCATTTGAGCGAATGAGACAATATAAGTTGAAGTTGAACCCTTTGAAGTGTGTGTTTGGTGTCAATGCCGGTAACTTCCTCGGCTTTCTAGTACACCAAATGGGGATCGAACTTGATAAGAATAAAGCAAAGGCCATTTTTGAGGCCAAACCGCCTAGCAACAAGAAAGAATTGCAACGATTTCTGGGTCAAGTAAATTTCTTAAGACGTTTTATCTCTAATTGTGCAGGGCGAACAAAAGCTTTTTCGCCTCTACTGAAATTGAAAAACCAGGATGAACTTGTCTGGAAGGAAGAATATCAAAAGGCTTTTGATAGCTTGAAGGTGTATTTATCTAACCCGCCAGTGTTGGTGTCACCTATCCAAGGACGGCCAATGAAGGTATATATATCGGCCGAACAAGAATCGATAGTTGGAATGGTCGCGCAAGAAGACCAATTTGGTGAAGAAAGGGCAATATATTATTTGAGTAGGCGATTGACAAAATGTGAATGTAATTATTCTGCCATTGAAAAATTATGTCTCGTTTTATATTTCACATGTACCAAATTAAGGGCTTACCTACGGCCTGTAACAGTTTATTTAATTTCCAAGATAAATTTAGTAAAGTACATGTTTTCTCGCCCTATCTTACACCAAAGGATAGGCCTTTAGACTTTGGCACTATCCAAATTTGAGATACAATATATACCACAGAAGGCAGTAAAAAATCAAGCGTTAGCTAATTTCTTGGCCGATCACCCGTGCCTCGATATGTCTGAAGAAATTAAACTGGAAATAGACTCATTTGAGTTAAAACCATGGATCCTATACTTCGACGGATCAAAAACTTCCAAAGGTGCAGGGGTAGGAATAGCCTTGATAAATCATTTAGGGGTTTGTTACAAGTTTGCTTTCACATTGGACAGAATGTGCACCAATAATCAGGCCGAATACGAAGCATTGATTGTCGGCCTAGAGTTGTTGATTGAAATGGAGGTGAAAAATGTGATTATTAGGGGCGATTCCCAACTGGTAATTTACCAACTTACTGGTGATTTCAGATGTCAAAGTGAATTCGTCATAAGCCAGTATGAGGTCGCTCAAGAACTGCTAGAGGAGTTTGACCAAGTAGAACTTCAATATGTCAACAGGATATACAATGACATAGCAAACGAACTAGCTCAAACTGCCTCAGGTTACTTGAAAATTTTAAGTATGGAACCTACTTGTGAATACGGAACAATATTGCCTGTTGTGCAAAGGAGGGCAAATAGAATTGGAATTCATTGCATGCAAGAAGAAGAGGCAATGGATTGGAGGGTGGAAATAAAGGAGTTCTTGAAAGAACCATGGAGGAAGAATGATAGAAGGATAAAGCTACGGTTGCTAAATTACACATTGATTGATGGCGAATTACTTAAGAAATGTTCGGATGGGATTTTGCTGAAATGCGTGAGTTTACAAGAAGCCAAGGTAATTATGGCTGAAACACATGAAGAAATCTGTGGAGCCCACCAAGCTGGTCAAAGAATGAGGTGGTTAATTATTAGGAATGGATATTTTTGGCCTAAGATGGGAGAAATGTGCGTCCAACATGCAAAAGGTTGTTTAGCATGTCAAAAACATGGGCCGATTCAGAGGGCGCCAGCAAGGGAGATGGCACCAATCGTTAAGCCATGGCCGTTCGTAGGTCACGATAGACTTAATGGGGAAGATTTACCCACCATCGTCCAAGCAGCACACGTTCATTATATTAGCAACGGATTTCTTCACTAAGTGGGTAGAGGCAATACCTCTAAAAGAAATATCTCAGAAGAATGTAATAGAGTTCATCCGTGATCATATCATCTACAGATTTGGCATTCCCCAAACCCTGATGGTGGATCATGAGACTTCCCTGAATGGTGATCAAGTGAAAGAATATCTGAACGAATTTGGGATCAAGTTAGTAAATTCCACGCCTTATTACGCCCAATCCAACGGTCAGGCTGAATCATCTAACAAAATTCTAAAGAACATTGTAAGAAAGATGATAAATGAGAATGCCAGAAATTGGCACGAATGTTTGAATCAAGCTTTGTGGGCCTATAGAACGTCGCCACGCACAAGCACTAAAGTCACTCATTTTCAACTAACGTACGGGCAAGACGCGGTGTTACCCTTGGAAATCAACGTCCAGTCAATGAGAGTATGTTCACAAAATGATTTGGGCGACAGCGAACGTGCAGAGTTACTTATCCAAAATCTGTTGGAGTTGGACGAGTTAAGGTTAGACGTCCTAGATAGACTGCAAATTCAGAAACAAAAGATCGCTAAGTTCTACAACAAGAAGGTCGTAGCCAAGTCTTTCAGTTTAGGCGATTTAGTTTGGAAAACAATACTTCCGTTGGACAGCAAGGACCTAAAGTACGGTAAATGGTCACCAAATTGGGAGGGACCGTACAAGGTAAAAAGCGTGTTGCCTAATGGAGCCTACCATTTAGAGAATTTAGATAGTACCAATCACATGAGGTTTATCAACGGCAAATATTTGAAGAAATATGTCCCTTCCTTGTGGGAAGACGAACAAGCAAAAGTTTAAACATACAAAAAGCGATGATAGCCAGATAAGACAAAGAACGAATTACGTTCAAGCAAAATTTTATTAAATAAGTGTTGGTTACATCTGCGAAGTACAAAAATACAAAAATCTCTACAGAAAACAATCAGGGGCAAACTATTACAATCCGCCAAGGAAGACGGTGAAAATTGTGGACTGGGCCCAGCCGCCTCCCTAAATGCATCGCTGCGTGGTAGACGGAGAGACTGAGAAGCACTCTCACCCAGCAAAATGGCCCAGAAACGTTTCTCCCCTCCATAGATAGATGGGAAGAATTTTGCTGCCGGCCAAGAAAAATTTCCTATATCTCCCATACCAAGAAAAGAAAAATCGAGACATTTCCGTCATCAAAGGGGAACGAAGGGTCGATCATGCGAAATGCCAAAATGATGGCAGTAGTTTAGTCGATGGAAGAAAGGAACGAGATATGAAGATAACGACGAGTGTAGAAGATTGAACGTATTTATAAGGGACGAATATGAAATGTCAGAAATATCAAAAGCCATATACATTAAATGGCTCAAAAATCTGAAAGGCGAGGAAGTTGATGTGCATGAATGTTAGCGTTGGACTGATCAGATGCTTTGGAGGTTTGACGAGTTAAGAGAGGAACGTCAATTAATGCACGAACATATAAAAACAATTGTTCTTTAAAGGCAAATACTGCTGTTACAATGAAAAATGATCGTGTTAGCAAATTCATAAAGTTGAAAAGAAAAGGACATTAAGTGTCCCAATTACAACTCCTCCCAAACCGATCGCATTAACTCCCTCATCTTTCCCCAATCTTCACCTTGCTTGGCAGAGAAGAAATTCAATTCAGTCACTGAGTCACTATCAACCTCCAGGTTTTTACACTGTTCGGCCAGAGATTTAGCATGTTCAAATTCTTGGGCAGCATTACGTTTCTTGGCCATTATCCTCGCCTTGCAGTCGTCCATTTTTGCTTGAAGCTCCTTCATCTCTGCAGCCAATTTGGTCATCAAGGAGTCCTCAACCATGATATCGGAAGAAATTTCGTTCAACTTGTTCTCGGCTTTGCTGACTTCTAATAATAATAATTCCTTCTCAGAGGAAGCACGAAGGTATTGGGTCTTTTTGGCCTTGAGTTCAGCGTTCTTGGCCAGTAATGAAGGAACCTCAGAATGAACAACTTTCAGTTTCGCTTTCAGTTCAGCAGAAATATTGAGCGATGGAAGTGCAAGCGCTTGAGCCAAATTCGCGTTTAGGTGTTCAAATTTATCCTTCTGGTTGGCGGCATTGGCTCGACCAATATCCATATCCATAAAAGACACGTACTCAAACACTGCCTGTTTGAGAGCTTTCGTGTTTTCCTCAGAAAAAGCAGAATGACTGATGGAAGTAGGGCGAGTTGTCTTTATTTGCTCTAAAGAAGCACACCACTCCCGAATGGAGCGCAGAATGTCGTCGACACCCTACGAGGAAGGACACCCACTTTTGAGACTCGTCATCACAGCATGCAAAGCAAAAGACGAAGAACAAGATAAGAAATAACCTCATCAGCAATTTCAGAAAAGCCAGATGTACCACCAACTGGTTCAACTACTTCTGAAGACTTTCCCTTGTCTGGGCGAGAAGACTCTGCCACAGTAGGCAAGTTCGTGAGAGTTTCTGCATGAATCAAAAGCAGAGAGTCAAAAGTCGGTGGCATGAGCAAAGTTAAAGCAATCAAAGGATGTGTCACCTTCTGGCTCGAGGTTTGGGGGGTCAGCACGTTGAGAGGAAAATGGCTCCTTTGGCGAAGTCATTGGTACCAGGGGTATTTCTTCGAGCATAGCCCCTTCGTCAGCGGATTTGGGCGAAGCAGTCGTAGTAGGGAGCGATGAGGCAGGAACTGCCGAGACTGAAGCTTTTGAAGGAGAAGTCACGCTCTTCTGAAATGCAAGAAAACTATTGGTACGGTGTGAAGGGTGAAATTGTGGATAAACAAATCTTGTTACCTTTCTCCGAAGGACGAGAGGAGCGTCATCATCCTCTTCAACATCATCCGGCAGGACGGAAGACACTGAAGCTGGCCGTTTACGGCTAGATGCACTTGTGGCTGTAATGGCTTTAACAGGTGGAGAAGCCAAAGGAAGGGTTGGACGTTTAGCACGAGGAGGTGAAGAAGGATTCCTAATTGACGCAGGGGTCGCTGAATGAGAAGAAGTAGAGGAAGTACCAGACCGATCCAGTGAATGAAAGGCACTATTAGCATCGGCTGCGAATAGCCTACGCTGTACCGATGGCCATAATTGCTCGAATAAAGGATGGATGGCAGAACTAGAGTTAAAGGGGGCCAATGAAAATTTGCTGGTCAAAAGGAGATTGCGAGCATCTATAGCTTGGGCCTCAACTTTATTGATGGTATGGAAACGATCTATCAAATTTTTGGAGTAACAAGGAGGGACAGGCCAAGTCTGGCCAAAGCCAAGTTGGCGGGCAAAGAACTGAGGAGCATATATCTCTACCCCAGCCTTAGCATTAGTTCCAGTTAAAATGTCGTGAAATAGTTCCCTCCCAGTCAAGAATTGAACCCAAATAAGCAAAGAAGCACTTGCACTCTCTAGTGAAGTTGGGGGATGTACGTAATCTGGAGTCAGATGGGCAGGGAAAGGAAAGAAAGAAGGAATAGAGGTCATAGTATAAAAGAATGAAAAAATGTCTCTGTTAGACATACGTACAGAGCCCATGGAGTTAATAGCCAGCCCGTAGCAGCTAGCAGAAGGAAGGGAAATAGAGGGAGCACCCAATGATGGAAAATATGCCCTCAACCACAATTGAGTGAGCCAAAGTGGACCACTGCCAGTGGGAGATGCACCATTCTCCAGCTGAAATTGAAGAGAAGCCATGCCTCTGTAAAGGGCAGCTAGAACAAAGGAACATAAATTCAAAGGCCTACCACGAGCCAACTCATGTGCTATGGGCAGATAGCTCATGGAAGGTTTCAGACTCGGAACGCAGAGGACATATTTACAAAGCCAGACCTAGAGGAAGGCTACCCGTTCAGCATGACTAGGCTCAGAAACGGAAGCAGTATAGGTACCCTGCAGACTAGAGTAAGATTCAGAGAGCCTTTTGTCAAATTGTGGGGCAGCGCTAGAAATTAATATGCCAGGGAAAATAGTATCGCCCGAAGCGGGAAGATTTACCAAAGCCCCTACGTCTCTCAAGGTAATAGACATAGGACCAAGTGGAAAAACAAAGATATTATATTCAGAAGACCAGAAACTTAAAGCGATTGGAAATAATACAGGGTCATAGATTGGGGGCTGGAAAGCAATTTCTAATAGGTCGGAAATCCTTGCACGATCAAAAAGGGCTTTAGTGGGGCCATGTTTGGTAAGGCGTGCATGCCATCTACGAAAATTATTATCAGCTTTGGGCCAAGTACGAATACCCTTCTCGCGAATCGACTTCAATGGTAGTAAACTCAAAAACGGAGGGCCCTGAGTGCAAGGGAAGAGCTGGCCTGCCGCCGTTCGTTCAATGGCTTCAGCATTATTGAATGATGGCCCCAGATAGAATTCATCAGAGCCAATGTTGGTTTGTGAGAGAAAGCTGGGGTTTACATATGGTTTGGCAAGAAGGTCCTGAAAATCTTCGAAACTGAAAGGAGTGTCAAATTGGGTGCGCGAAGTAGCCATTAGATTACAATGTTGTTAAAGTTTGCCTATGAAGCGTAGTGGAGAAGAAAGAAAGTGAACAGTGGTAATGGCAGGGAAGAAGCGCGAAGAAACAGAGACGTGAAATAGTTGCACTGTGAAATGGCGTGTCTTTCGGAAGGGTTAAGGGCTTGTAAAGTCGCACTCCCTCAAGACAAGAGCGATCCTTGGGAAATTCAAATATTGCTAGAAAAACGTGAAATTGAATATGGCAAAAATTAATAATCGGTATTAATTCTGCCATATTGGGGGGTAATTGTTGACACACAAAAGGTGCAGCCCAAGCAGAAGGCCCAAAAGAGCAAGGCCCAATCGAGGTCCCAGTATCTGAAGAGCGGAGCCCAATTAAAGGTCCATAATGAGAGCCTGAATAAAAGTGTGGGCAAGTGACGTAAAAGCCCACGAAGCAAAAGCAATGCTATCGCCCAAGCCTGCAGAACGCCCAGAGGCTGAGCGAGTAAAAGACCCTGCAGTCGCCCAAAGGTATAAATCCGTCATCGCCCAAACGGTTTAAGTTACCCAAAGGCCCCAGTGGAAATAACGTCCTGCCACCATCCAAGGCAACGACTTTAAGCGGTTTAAGTACATCCATGATCTAAGAACCTCAAAAATATGGAGTCGTGCGGTGATAAGTTATGAACGGCATTTTTAATACATTGACCATGATGAAGAAAATGGGTGGTTTCAAGCAGTTCTTAAACAGTTGAAGGCCGTCTAAACAGTATAAAAGAAAGAAGAAGATAATGAGATAAGCCCGACAAAATTGACTCTCAAACAGAGAATATGTAATTTCCTTTTATTAGACTTAGTTTTAATTAATTTCGATTCCCCTGTACTTGTGTGCTTGCGCCCCTTGGAGGCATCTTGTCCACGTCCAAGCTTGTAATCTTCATATTCAATAAACACCCATTTTTGGGACTTTGTTCCAAGAGGTTTGTCCCTTACACAATCGTCTGATCCCCTTCTAATTGTTAGCGAGCGAACCCGCGCGAAACATACGGTTATGTTTTTAAGAATGGCTCTATTTCTACATAAAATAGTAATAATTAATTAATTGACGATTTAAAATATGGATTAACCTCCTTTGCCAGAAAGGAGTTGTCCACTTGAGTGACCGACCCTCACATGAGGGTGAATCCGACGTGGGACTCGCGTGGAATAAAAAATGGACAAAAAAGCCCTCGAACCCGCATGGAATAAAAAATGGAAAAAAAAGCCGAACTCCCCTGTGTCCTGTCTTACACCCTTCCTGGCGCTGAAGCACGGTTCTTAAAATATACGCGTGACAGATCCGAGTTCACAAAGATTCTGTCACGGGTACATGTAAAACACAGGCTTGACAGAGCGCGTACTCGACTCAATTGTCACAGTTTTCAAACTTCACACAGAGAGGAGACGGAGAAATTTTCACAGAGCAACAAGAAGAAGATAACATAGAGATAGAAATGGGGTCGGAGTCGAATATGGTGCACTCACCCATGCTCACATACGCCTCTATGCTCTCTCTTCTCACTCTCTGCCCTCCTTTTGTAATTCTCCTGTAAGTTTTTTATGTCATTTTCGGATGATCTGATTTGAATTTTAGCGATTCTGGATCTATTTCATTTAATCTCTACTCACCGATGAATTTCCAATTTGAGGTTTTCTTGCTTGTTGGGTTCCTTTATGCAAATGAATTAAATGCTGGGAATACTAGAAGCACTTTTAAATCTCGGAGTATTTCCCTTTCTGGAGAAAAAAAAAAGTAGCACTTTACGCACCATATATGAATAATTATAAAAAATGAATTAGTTCGATTTTTCAGATCTTTTTGCAAATGCTCTGTTTTGGGATGCTTTTATAATGCTAAAGGAATACAATCTAATCAATAGTTATACCAAGGAAAGAGTGAATTATAGTATGAGTAAATTCAATCCGACCACTGGTATTGTCCTATACGTTGTAGTCCATGGAAATTTTGCGCAATTTCACTGCTTTTGTTTCACTTTGAAATGATGGAAATAGGCTCTGACAGAGTCATTCCCGTAATTTGACCATGAATAAATGCATGCAGATGGTATACTATGGTGCATGCTGATGGGTCTGTATTGCAATCCTTTGATTACCTAAGGCAGCATGGCCTGCAAGGATTCATTGACATCTGGCCAAAACCTACCGCAACAGCTTGGAAGATCATCGCGTGTTATGCTGCATTCGAGGCTGCACTTCAGCTTTGGTTACCTGGAAAAAAGGTTGAGGGTCCAATATCACCATCAGGAAATCGGCCTGTATACAAGGTACTAAGGTTTGCATATCTTTGTTTCTGTTGTGTCTGTATATATGAATGTCTCTTCAGGAGTAGAATGTATGGCTAGGCCATCATTAAAGTGGATTCTGCAGTGTCAAGACTTACAACAGGACTGTAGTTGCATAGTGTTAACTTTGTGTCCACTTTGTTTTTCATAAACATGTTTTCACTTGCTTATTGCAGGCAAACGGAGTTGCAGCATATGCAGTAACATTGATTACATATCTTGGTCTTTGGTGGTAAAAATTCTTCTGAAAAATTTGTCTGAAATTGGCATGTACACTTTGCTTGATAACCTTGGCTATTTCCCTTCTACCATAAATTGTTTTTGGAATGTAATTATTCTTGCAATCTTGTAGGTAGGAAATATAAAATGCTGCTTTTCTGTTTGCTATTTTAGATTTGTATTTGATGCACCAAAGTTCAAGTTATTGAACTGGGGACACTGTAGCTTGAATGTGTAAAATGTTTATCGCTTAATGGTCACAAAGCTGTAGGATATGTTATGATTATTTATGATAGCTATATAATTATCTAGTGCTTTAGATCTGTTTTTTACCTTCAGCAATTCATAAGTTTTAAATATACACATTTCTTTGATTGCCTCAATTTTTTGCCTGCTGCTTTTGTGATTATGTCATATATTTTCATATTTCCTCAGGTTTGGGATTTTCAATCCCACGATAGTTTACGATCATCTCGGAGAAATATTTTCAGCACTCATTTTTGGGAGCTTTATCTTCTGCATTTTCTTGTATGTTAAAGTAAGTGTTCACCCTACAAAGTTGTACTGAGTTTTCCTTATTTTCAAGAATATATCTGATTTTCTGACACTTGGGCCATGTATTGAAGGGACTTGTTGCACCATCTTCTACTGATTCGGGTTCATCTGGAAACATGATAATTGACTTTTATTGGGTGAGCTTCTTAGCAGCTTATTACACTGTGTCTTTACTTTCCTTCTGTTTAATTGGTGATATATCCGCAAGGGAAAAGAAAGCTAATGAATAAAATGAAGCTTTTAACCTTGTAATGAAATAAGTCATAAAAGCTGAATTCCAAAGTTATGTGATTAACTTGCAGGGAATGGAGCTGTATCCTCGTATCGGCAAGAACTTTGATATCAAAGTATTCACAAATTGCAGATTTGGGATGATGTCTTGGGCAGTTCTTGCTGTGACATATTGCATAAAGCAGGTAATCATGGTATTAGTGATTCTCAGTATTGTGGTGTATATATATTAAAAAGAATTTTCATCTTTTATGTCAAAACTCTCCCTTGAATGAATCCATTTTCAAATGGTCAATCTATTTGGTTTGGCAGCAGAGAGAGCTAGAAAAATTTCATTATCTTTTCTGGTTGGCCTAAATTTTCAGTATCTGTCAATCCATCAAATGTTTTCTGAGGGAACTTTTGGTACTTAACACTCTAGTAAATTAACATTCTATATTTAAGCAAACTGCAAAATTCATTTGCTGAGGGTGACTGTATTTTCTTCCTGCAGTATGAAACATATGGAAGGGTTTCTGATTCCATGCTCATCAATATGATATTGATGTTGGTATACGTAACAAAATTCTTTTGGTGGGAAGCTGGATATTGGAACACGATGGATATTGCTCATGATAGAGGTCTACTTTGTCTCTGTGAACTCCTGTTTACCTCGTTTTAATCACATTTTCCCTTGTGTTAGTTTCATTGACGCTTAATGCAACAGTTGCAACTCACAACATTGTCTTTGCAGCTGGATTTTATATCTGTTGGGGATGCTTGGTATGGGTTCCGTCTGTGTATACTTCGCCTGGCATGTACCTTGTCAACCATCCAGTGAATCTTGGAGTGCAGGTAGCTCACACCTGATATTTAGTATCTCTCCTCCTTTTTCCTGAAGTTAAATATCTGCTTCTATGTACTTGAATTTTTATTATTGATTGTCCACCAATTAGTCAAAATAGTCGTTTCCCTTCACTGGAACTCAAGATATTTAGTTCCTCTCAGGGCTCCCGACCCAAGTTTAGACATGGTCATAGTTGTGGTTGGTTGTTTCATGGAAACTATTAGAGCACTATCTATTTGAGATGTATAATTCGTATCCTCCTTTTTGGTCTTTACATGGGGACTGAATTATCTTACACAGAGGAATAAATGGAAATGACTTCGGCTTTATTTGTTTTAGAAATTGGTCCAGGCATCTTTTTAGGCTTCTTTTCTTCTGAATTTTATTAGCAACAGTGATTGAAAAGGCTAACTGTAACGATTTCAGAAGTTCCAGCATCTTCCCTGTTTTCCATCTAGACAGTCTTTTTAGTTGGTGCGGGCCAATACGTGCTTCCAGGAATAAGGATTCTTTAATTAGGACATCTACCTGCCCTAACCTTCTGGAAGTTTCGTCTTTTTTCATTTTTTTTTTTGTACAGTAACCTCCTGGAAGTTTTGTAGTTAAATATAGAGATCTTTGTGGTAACATATGGTTGTTGAACCAGCTGGATATATGCTATCCTCAAAACAGTTCTAACGTCTCCACTAGATTATGGCGAGTTTTATAAGAGCCAAAAACAGTGTCACTGTGGGGAGGACACTTAGTGCTTGTTTGGTAGGGATTTTTGGGGGAAGAATTGATTTTTGAATAGTGATATTATGAGAAATGTGTGGTTGAAAAAAAAGAAAAATTATTGATGTGGTGGAAAATATTATTTTATTGAAAAATGTGTGGTTGAAAATGAGAATTGATTTACTGTAGAATTTGAGAATAAAAAACAAACAGGCCCTTAAACACCCGACTCAAAACACACTGGACGAGAATGATCTTAAACATAGTCTAAAGATATATATTTAAATTTAAAGGAATGTTGCTAATGAGTTCTTCTCTTCTTCCAGCTGGCACTCTATATTCTTGTAGCAGGCATTCTGTGCATATATATCAACTATGATTGCGACAGGCAAAGGCAAGAATTCCGCAGAACAAATGGCAAAGCCTTGGTTTGGGGGAAAGCTCCGTCAAAGGTATAAATGGTAGCGTCATTGACTTCTGGTGGCTGGCTGCTTGGCTCTCGAGCCTACTTTATGCTAAATTGGCTGTTGCATCAATTCTGCATTATTTTTGTTGTTTAACAATAAATTGGTTCACTTTTTTTAATAGATTCATGCCTCGTATACAACAACTACGGGTGAGACAAAATCAAGTCTATTGCTGACATCAGGATGGTAAGTTATTTTCATATGCATTTGTTGAACAACAGTAAAAACTATGTATGATGGTGTCGTTAGTATTAATTACTTGTCTATCTGAATTTTTATGACTTCATCTGGACATGTAGAATATTTTGTTGGCCAAAGACAACTCAGTGATATTTCATAATATAGTAAGAAACTGCATATTGGAAGGCAATGTTAAAAGTTATGGTGATACTCATTTGCCTACATTTAGCTTCGCTTCATATGCACAGCTTGCATGTAAATTGTAAATTAATTATTTGGTTCTTTTTGCGTATGTCCTTTCTACTGTCTGTCCGTGATGGTATTATGTTTTAATTACCTGGTCAGAACTTAGTCTTATATGAGTAACGGTTGATGTTCAAGAGTTACAAGGGTCACTGGAGAATTTGAGCATGTAAAGGTATTTACTACTTGTTGTTTATATACAGGTGGGGCTTATCTCGTCACTTCCATTATGTCCCTGAAATATTAGCAGCCTTTTTCTGGACTTTACCAGCTCTTTTTAACCATGTAAGCAAATGGTGCATGTGACACTAGAAATGATTTGTTCTCCTTTTGGCCCAAAATGAACTAATTAAAAATTCCTGACCTTGCTGCCTCTATTTCTTTGCAGTTTCTGCCTTACTTTTATGTAGTGTTTCTCACCATTCTCCTTTTTGACCGAGCTAAAAGAGACGATGATCGTTGCAGGTCAAAGTAAGTTAAATCAACCTTTTTCTCTTTTAAACATCTTATAGGAGTATGTCAGGTGATTAAATTGCGACTCTAAAATTTTTCAATCCATTTAACTTAGAACGATTTACTTTAATCAAATTTTAGTTACCTCCCCTGACTAGCTTTGTCATCATTTTTTTTTTTCCTTACTTTTAACTATTAGTGTAATTACAAAAGCACAGTTAACTTACACCAGGGACCTTTTGAACTGTCTCAGTTTGCCCACCACTGTGAACAGATTTACCTTTGAACCTTCTAAGAACCAGAAGTGTGCTTATAACGGTCAGCGTTTTGATTGTAGCTCCTCGGTAATGGAAATTTTGACCAGAATCTTTTTGTTTGCAGATATGGAAAATATTGGAAATTATACTGCGAGAAGGTTCCCTACAGGATTATACCTGGTATTTACTAAGAATCTGCACGGGTTAATTTCTAGTTTCCTTAAAACGTTTACTAGATACCATGATCCTTTGGGAGACTGACAGGATTTGGTGTTTGAAGTTGTATGCTACAATGACATAGGGGGCTTGTACTCTTATCATAAACTACGTCACCTACCTTCAGTTTTATTATAAAATTATCGTTTCCGTTTGAAGAATTTTCTCTGCTAACTCTTTTTTTGAAAAAATTCGGTTCTTATTCTATCTGGTAGAGTCAACATAATGTAGTTCGTGGTTTGCAGCTCCAGAATAGATTATTTCCTCCAGTTGCTCTATTTCCCTCTTGAAACAGAGTCTATAGACGTTCTTTGCTCACACAGGTTCACATAATAGTTCTATTACCACCCCGTCCCACTAGGAAGGGGTAGGTTCTGAGTTGAGACGATGCTGCATCAATGGCATAATGAATTTGATTTGTCAATATACATTCGACCTAACCAATTTTCTTTAAATATAAATAGAAAAGTAGAAAAAGCAAATGGGACAGTGGCAGCAAAGGCATATTCCTGGTGGACAGTACATTTCTTGCATAAATCATAAATGTGAATACTATGACAAGTGGAAGTTTTTTTGTCAGCTCTGGAGAGATAGGAAACAGATTCGCCCATGGGCAGCTGGCAAATGGGGGACCGGCTTTCTAATTTAAGCCCAAACAAGAAAAGGCATCCAGGATGGCTTTAAACGGGAAAATGATTGGACTAACTTAACCTAATATGACATGCATGCTTCCATTGGCAGAGCCAACACCCGACGAGGGGGCACGATTGCCCGTGCTGATTTTGTCGGAATTTACGCTCGCCACCAGGAGCCAAGGAGGAAGCTTGAAGCACAGGCGCAAGGATGGATTGCAGATGGACTAGGGAAGATGATAGTTAAGAGGATCGGGCCAATTTTTTTAAGAAAGAATAAAAAATCATGCACAATCTATTGGATGCGGGCTGCTTGGTTTAATGGTTATTGGTTTGTATCCAAGCAATTCCAAACCGGCAAACCCTATCTCACTCCCTCCCTTCCTCCTACAGTCGCGCTCAGGGGCGGAGCCCTGTTTGGCCCAGTGCAGGCAAATGCCCGCACTGAAATCTGGGCAGCCCAATACAAAGGCCCAATTTTTTTATTTTTATTTTTTTTAATACCAAACCCGTAAACAAATACCCACAACAAAAAAGCCTAAAACCCACACCAAATTCTACCAAATCGACAGAGGGCAGATAGGCGACAGCAAACAAAACCCATTCCACCACCATAACGCGAAGTCGCGAACCTCCGCCCTCCGTCTGCAGTTCACTCCTCCTCCAGCGACCTGCAGTGACGACTGACGAGTGAGAAACCACCGTGAAGCCAACCGTTCTGCCTTCGAGTTCGAGCAAGCAAAGCCCTGAACCTGAGCAGCCAATCTATTGGCTATAATTATAAATCTGGACTTTGAAAGAAATTTGCTAGTGATACTGTGTTAGTTAGACCCGTTTCTAATCAGTTGAAAAGGAAAAAAAAAGACGAAATAGATCAAAAGCTGCAATTTTGGGGATCAAGTCATATGCTTTATAAATTGAAGTGCTTGACTTGAAATAAAAAGAACGTGGGCTGCACAAATAATTTTGCATAAAAGACATTAGTAAATGCAGTTTCTTTCTCAATTTGAAGTGCTTCTCGAAATTTACTTTTTGAAGTGTGAATTAGAGTATTGCCCTGAATTGCTTGCATGTGATGTTTGCTTTAATCACTTTGTGAATTGCCCTGTGAAATGTGAATATTGAACTGTCAATTTTTGGTATCGTCGTACTATTATTTTATATTTTTATCATCATTCAATATATAACCAAAAACTCAACGACGTTCGGCGTCCATAAAAATATGCCCTCACTGAAAGAATATCCTAGCTCCGCCCCTGGTCGCGCTGCCTTGCCCTATCATGTGACCTGCTTCCAGAGCCAATGCCGATGCTCAACCTCTTCGGTCTCCGCCACTGTCCCATTGCATCGCCGTTGTCACTACTGATTCCGTAAGTTCGTGACTTGCGAACCTCCTGTCTCTTCTTCTTTTTTTTTTTTTGTTTCTTTTAGTTCATTTTTTGCATATATTTATTACACATTTACGAGTTTGGCACCTTCTCATGTATACACACATTTTTCCTAGTTTACTGTCTAAACAGAAAGCAATGCTCAATGGAATGGCTTGAGAGATTTAGTTCATTATAATCAGGAATAACATATTTTGTTTTTAGTGTCATGAATAGAATTGTGATCGTGTTATCTTCAAGATTTTTGACTTCTGAGTTTATCAATTATCTAATAGTAGGAGTTGAATGCATTGCTTAGATAAGATCGGCAAACAATTTTGAAACATGTGCAATCAGTACTTAAAAAGTTTCACACGACATTCGGATTTCGAATTTCAATTTTCAGTTTTATCAAAAGCCTTCTAAAATGAAATTATCATTCAATTTTCTTACTGACCCCCGTTAAATTGATCTTTAGCTGTTTCATGATATGTTGCTTAATCATCAATAATGAATAATGCCATTATTTATTTATTAAATATATTTTATTAATTAAATATAATAAAATCACAATTATATAATTAATGGTCGTAGGTACATAATCATAGGTCATAACTTATTTATTGATCACGTATTAAATAATTAATTGGTCATAGATTAATTCGAGATCATAAATCAAAAATTTTATAGGTCACATTTTATTTTATTGGTCACGGATAAAAAAATTATAGATCACAATTTATCAATCAGTCACATATTTTCAAATATGTTGGTCACAAATTATCGAATGTTAAGGTCACTGTTTATTTTATTGGTGACAGATAAAAAATTATAGGTCACAACTTATCAATCAGTCAAGTATTTTCAAATTTGTTGGTCACAAATTATCAAATTTTTAATGTCACGGTTAAACCGTTAGTTACAAGTAACCAAATAGTGGGTCACATACGACCACCACCTACACAGTCACCGCCTACACAGCACCACCACCACCACGACATCATCACCAATAAAATCGGCACCACCAGATCCAATCGACCACTAACAAAAACCATGACAATCAACTCTATCAGATCTCCAGCCACCAACAACCACCACCCTGTCGTCGCCACCAGATCCAACGCCAATCCCATAACCCTTGCCACCACCACAACATCACCACCAACAAAACCGTCACCACCAGATCCAACAAAAAAATCCTAAGTCTGCCACCACCTCCGTCCCTGTCGTCGTCACCAGATCCACCACCATCACCGTTGCCAACTACAAAGACATCACCACACCACAACAAACCCGCAAGGCCGCAACCACCTCCATCCCCATCGCCACCGCTAGCTAAGCCACCATCCCACCAACAAAATCATCAAATCCGCCACCACACAAACACCATCCCACATGTCCACAAAACACCATCCAATGATCAAAACCCCAAAAAAAAAAAAAAAAAGAAATCAAGCAGAGCTCATAGCGTCGTCATCTCCAAGCCGTACCACCGTCGCTACCACGAAAACCATGGGCCACAAAAAATCGTCGGAGAAATGCCACAAATTGGAGAAGATTTCAGATCGCCGCCCATGCACTTCCGTGCGCAGAGGCTCCGATCTCTTCATTAAGCAGCGCGGTGCTGCTTAAGTGTTGGCGAAGGCATGATTCCCGCGACGGGTGCTCTGACGATGGCGACGACGACATTTGACAAAGAGGAATGCATGAGAAGGAGATGAAGAAGATGGGAAGGGAGAGTGATAAGAATGAAATAAAATTAGGGTTTGTAATTGAATTGAGTGAAAACATTTAATAAATAATTATTATGTAATACCTGATTTTTTATTAAATAAAGTTTAGATCTCATTTTTGAATTTGTAAATTTAAATGCCTGATTTTATATAATTTCCTCATAAATTTGTTTCTATGTAATTTTTCTTTCAAACATATTTAGTCCATCTTTGTTATCGCTTAAAATTTTGATTAAAATTTAAGTCGGATCAATAATTAATTTTAACCACACATTTCAGAAAATCTATAGTTTTTCAACTATATATTCAATCAATTTTTATCAAAATCTGCTAAAAATCGAATTTTAATCTCTTCCAAACATCCCTTATTTTAATAACTTGCTTTTCTCGTATTTAAACTTTAAAGAAAACATCCCTTATTTTACTGTAAAAATAGACAATTAATGTTTTTCTGATCTAATCCAACTTTTACTTGGTGCCTGTTTGTGCCCCATTTTTATTCGGAGAATGAATTTTAGAATAATAGACTGATGAAGAATATGTAATTAAAAAAATGAAAAAAAAAGAGTTTCAAATTTGCATATAATATTATTTTATTGAAAAATATATAGTTGAAAAGATGAGAGAAAAAAATGTATTTTGAAAATTATTGGATTGCTAGGCAAGAATTTTTAGATTCCTAATCCTATCTAAAGTTTGGGAATAACTTATTTTGTTTGGGCTTCGCTGTACAACCTCCTCATAATGGGGGGCTCACGATTTTTTTATTGGGCATGAGCCCCTATTGTAAAGAGACTGTATACCGGGATGTTGCAAGTAGCAAAATGTAATATTAAAAAAAAAAAAAAAAGGGAACAATACATTTCTAAAGTATTTACTTTACACCATTTCAAAAATACAAAAACAAGTTCCAAATTTCACAAATCAGGTTTTTTAAATTTTTATTTATGTAATAATGAATTATTAAATCAATTTATTATTAAATATTTAATTCTAATATAATATAATTACCCCACTCCACCTCCACCACCCCTACCGCTCCGGGGACTATTCCGGCTACCGTTATGGTCACAACTCATCTCTGGCGACCGTTCCGACAACTGCTCCTATTCCGGCGACTATTTCGATGACAGTTGTGCTGCCATTTTGTTCCCGCGACTGCTCCAATTCTGGTAAGTGTTCTAACTCCAGGGAAAATTTTTAAGTCACAATTCAAAATTTTCATAGGTCACAATTTGTTTATCGGTCACAACTTAAAAAATTAAAAATCACAATTTGTTCATCGGTCACAAATCACAAAATTTATAAGTCACAATATTTATTTACGGTCACAAACATCACATTAATTGAACATAAATTATATTTAGGTCACAATTTATCAAATTATTGGTCACAAATTAATAATTTTTAGATCACACATCATGTATTGGTCACATTTTATCTAATTCATTGGTCACATATCGTTTATTGGTCGTCAACCAACCGAATTAGTGGTCACAAACAACCAAATTATTTGTGACCACCACCAAAATCATGTGTGACCATCGCTTCGCCACCGCTTCCACCAGCGATACCATCAACATCTCAAAACCAACACCACACCCTCCCCAACACCACTATCACCACCCCAAGACCCCCATCGCCACACGCACAGCCAAAGCAAACACACAAATCACACAGAGAACACATAATCACCGTCGCTACCAACTTCAGATCCACACTTCACAGGGCACAGGTAACCAAATAATAAGTCACAGGTAACCACTGTGGCACCACCGCTACCGTCGCACCACAACCACCAATCTTACCAGTCCCGCCAACATCACCACTGCCTCGCCACCGCACATCACAACCACCACCACCACCACCCAATTACAAACACCACCAGAATTTGCTAACCACCACCAAGCCAAAATCCCTAATTAATAACCATAATCCCAAACAAACCCTAAATCATTTTTCTTCAATCCTTCCATTCTCTCATTCTCCATATTCTCATCTCTCTCTCTCCCCTCTCCCTTATCGCCGCCGTTAGAGATTCGAGCAGCGTCGTCGCTGGCTGTGAGCGCTGCTGTGCTATTCGCAAAGAAAGAATACAGACGATGTGCCGACGTGTGTGCATTGTTGTGTAGTTCAAACTCTACTGTTCATGGCAGCGCCACTGCTGTGCCGTCTGCCCTCTGTCACTGCTATGTCGTTCTTCATCGCCGCTGCAAAGCAATGGCAGTCCGTGCGCGGTTGCAGCGGCAGTCCGTGAGCGGCTGTTCATCGCCGCTACAGTGGTTGGAGGAGGTGGCGTTGTGAAAAGAAGTGAGAGAGTGGAGAGAAATGGAGGCGAGGGTAGATGGGAGAATTGGTTCAATGTTTTAGGGTTTGGTTGGGTCAAATTATTTTATTGTATATAGATATAAAAATAAAAAAATAAAATATTTTTAAATTATTAATTAAAACCTGATTTTTGAAATGTTAAACGTGTGACCTTATTTGTGAAATTGGAAATTTAATTTCAAGTATTGGTTTAATTTCCTCATAAAAAAATTGTGAGTTAGGGATGACAAAAAAATCCGACAAATCCGATACCCGCGAGGCCCCGCCCCGAACGGGGTTGGGAAAACCCGCTTAAACGGGTAACGAGGTCCCCGCCTCGCTCCGGCCCACCAAGTTAAAAAAAAAAAAATTTTAATTCAATACTTTAAATGAAAATTTTCATTAATTCTAATAGAAAATAACAACTAAAATTATTTGTCTAAATCTAATGAATATGGGTAATAAAAATAAATTTTCAAAAAAAATTTCAAAAAAATTTAAACGAGGAATAAACTGGAAAATGACCTACCACGCCCTATCTTAAATGGGTAACAGGGCAGGGCAGGGCAGGGCAGGGCGGGGCGGGGCGGGCCACCCTCCCTGCCCAGTTACCATCCCTATTGTATTGTGAGCCGTATATAGTGAGGGATTGTACACCGTAGCAAAACCTTTTTGTTTACTTTAAATTGTAACAAAAAAATATTTTATTTTAGAATTCAGTTATTTATTTACTTCATAAATAACTCAGTCGATTCAATTATCCAAACTATCGCGTTGACCACACTGTCTCTCGCAAGAAGATATAAAACCCTAGAAAAACTTTCAGATCCCCATCCTTGTATCCCTTGATTATAGTTTTATCGAGATCTTTTCAGGTAATTGCTTTTGTCTATTTTTACTTTTGTTTGTGTGTGAATTTGTTGGGAATTTGAGTTTCCCTTGAAGAATCTATTGTAATAAAAAGTTTTTTTTCGAAAAATTTGTGGGATTTGTTCGGTTGCGTGTTCTTAATTTTTAAATTTCTTTTGTACCTTGTTCGCTCTTAACTCTTGGTTGTGGTACTAATTTTAGTTCATTCTAAATTTGTCATTTGTGTATCTTTTTCGATATCATGAAGTGCCATTGAATTAACTTGGAAGATGGAATTTCATTCTATCACAAATTTTCTAGCAAAAGAGGAAATATATGTACACTTTATCATGATTTAAAGTCATATTTAGTTATCTCCTAAATACTGGAAACTCTGGAATTAACACCCACAGTATGCGGAATTGGATTTCAACTTAATCCATTTTTAAGTAGTTTTTCTTATTTTGAAGTTGATTTTCAACAGTTTGGGGCTGTTGATTTTACATGTATATTGTTTTTGTTACGTCTATGAAATTCACCCCTCTAGAGGGAATGATTCCGCTACAAACCCATGCTTGGTATTTGCCCTACACTTGTATTCTTTTTACATTAATATTTTTTCCACAAGGTTTGATTTCATGGTTAATACTCTTTTACACAGGAGAAATGTCTGCATTTGATAATGTTGTTGGTGGAAAGCTGAAACTGAAGGGGAAGGCTCTGGATGTGAAAGCAGGTGGAGTGAAGAAAAAGAAGAAGCAAAAGAAGCACCACGAGCAAATTTCCGAGGTCTTAGAAAATGAGTTTCCAGAAGGTTAGTTGAACTTACTGGAAAAAGCCTGAAAGTAAATCCTTCACGTAGGCAAAACAACTTAGGGTTCGTTTGATTGCAAGAATGGAATTTGGGTAGAAAGAAAACGAATTTCAGATAATTGAATTGCCTAAAACTTGTTTTACTGGGAATTGTCAAATAATTGTGTTTGATTGGTATAGTTTTCCGGTGGAAAATGTTGAAATTTCCATCTTTTGATGTTTGATTGACCTTGTTTTCCATGGAAATTGTATTATGTTGAGATTTTTTTGGTCGATTTTGTGGCTATTCCAGAAATTGGGCGGAGAGGGTGAGAAATGGGAATGGTGAGTGGTGTGAGAAGAAAGGGAAAGTATGGGTTTGTTTCAAGTGTCAAGAAAACAAAAAACTAGCTCACCCATGGAATTTCAATTCCTCATTTTTGTAGAATAAAGGTTCACATGACCGAAAATGAGAAAAGCAATTGCCAAGAAAATATTTCCTATTAAACAAGCTAAAAAGTGAAAATTTGTGGGATAATTTCCATCTTCCATGGAAAATTTGGCCTATCAAACAAGGCCTTAATCAATTTGGGAATGTTAGTAGCTAAGGTTGGGGCACATTTATTTTATTTATATGTGTCCTTGTATGTTTTAAATTCATTTAACTATTTCTCTTTTTGTCTAAGTTGAGTAATGGTAACTCATGTAGCCAATCTACTCCAATCATTGTGGTTTGTTTAGTTGTGTTGGTTGAAGTTATTGGTGTGCCTGTTTTATAAGTTATGACAACTAAATTGTGAGGACAATGTGTGGGGAAGGATAGTGGAGAAAAAATGCTTGTTAAGAGTTTAAGTTTTTAGTAAATAGTCTCTACCTGTTACATGATCATCTGTTTCTAGAAAATATATCATTGTTTTGTCTTTGTTTTAGTTGTCAATGTTATTTATGATGTAAGAATGAGTGTGATGAGGGAAAATAATATATTATTTGCATGCATCTTAGATTGTGAATTGATTTATAGACTTTAGGATCCTTAACGACAGTTTTAGAACATCTGGTTGGGCTGTTATACTAGGCGCTCCCAATGAAGTTGTGCTATGTATTGAATCTTGAAATTCTTGATCCATACTTGACATTCCTTCAACTTGTGCCATGTCAAACATATTTATATTGTGCTTACTTCTTCACACTGGTTAAAAGCACAGCTCATCGAGTACCATGTTGAAGACAATTATGAGTATCTATTGTTCTTCTGGACAGAGGATTGAGCAATAAATCATAGACCTTTGAGTAGTCCATGTGTAGTAACAAATTTTTAAACATGTTTAGTCGTGAATGAGGGGCAAAGTAGTGCAGTTTGATGTGAATCTATTTAGCCTTGAAATCACTATTGCAGTTGATTATCTTGAAATCCATTGATATGAGATTTAGTTGTGAATGAGGTGCAAATTGTGTGGATGATGTATTTACTTATCGCTTGGTGTAGGTGGAAGTGAAGAAGCCTTAATTGATTCCAACAAGGAAGAGGCCAATGAAGCAAAAAAATCGACTGAGGATAGAAATGGTGCTAATTGGGACGACAATCTTACCCCAGCAGAAAGACGCTACATGGATCAAAGGGATAAAATTGACATGCATAGGCTGGCAAAGACATCTAATAAATCGCACCGTGACCGTATTGAGGATTTCAACCAGTATCTAGCAAATATGAGCGAACATTACGACATTCCTAAAGTTGGACCTGGTTGACTGCTGCAAGATTCCCTGTCTGAAGTCAGAAGATATGTAAAATCACTTATGTTGGAACATCCCATGAGATTGTGGAAGCATGATGCATTGTTGACGATTAATGTGACTCTTAAGACTTAACTTTTTTTTTTTTTTTCCCTTTTGGAGAATTGAGACTTGATTCCTATTCAATGTTGGCTTTTGTCATTGAAGCACTTCTGCAAGGAAATGTTATTGGGTATTTTTCCTTTAACCAACTTGTTGGAATATGCAAAATCAATGTTGTATTTGTATAATATTTTGGAGTAAATGTCCAAGAAACTCCTATCAGCTTTAGCTACTTTTGACAAGCGTGGATATATATATATATATATATACGAAGCCCTGAAATTTACGATCGGGTACTCACCTCAATTGTTTTGAGGGGACTTGAACTGGTGATTATTGAGGAGCAAACTCAAGGTCTGGCCAATTGAGCAACCCCTCAAGGTTGACAATCGTGGATATAAACTTGGAAAGAGTGCTCTTTCAACTTTTGTTCACCTAAGCAATTGCTCAGTTGAGATATGTTGTCCTCATTTAGCTACTTAGCTACTCTCTTAACGGTCATCCTAACTAAATTTTTGACAAACTGTACAGTAATAGCATTTTTGGGAAGTGTTTATTATTGGGACTTTTCAAAATGGGATCAAAAGTGATTAAAGTATTAATAAACATGAGCCAAAGATAGGCCAACTATTGTTAGTAAATGGGCCAATATGATATGCTACAAGTGACCTTCCCATATGCTGCTACTATTACGAGAGGAGACTTAAATGAGAACGTCATTACCTAATCGAGGATATTACAAAACTATCCTTCAATTAACATTTGGACAGCTATTCAAGTACATTTTCAAAGTTCAGTAGCAAATTAGTAAAACTTCAACAAACAGAAATTTTTTTTCCCTTTAAATAACAATTTGACACATGAATCCTAGGATAAAAAGGTTCACATTGATATGATTTGTACGTTTATGTGAAAATAAATTAATATTTTTTATTGACAATTTAACAATTTTTAACTTCCGGCTTTTGATTCTCCACATATCGAAGTGTCCAAATTCTATACTATGGCAAATGATGAGAAACTTGGAAAAAGGAATACGATAAACTACTAAAGAATAAATTGTAAAAGCAAAGATAAGCAACTGTAAACTACTAAAAATGAAATAGTAAAAGCGAAATAGGAAGCAATTAATACTGGGCTGCAATGTGTAGAATCATTGCTCATCTCAAAATTCTATTAACTTATTTCAGTGTCAAGAACAAATGACAAATCAATACAAAATAATTCCCCAATGATGCCTCTTATTACGGGTCAAAAACAAAAAAATATAGGGCATCCACAACCATACAAAATAAATATAGCTACACAAACCACATAGCATGGGCCAAACAGAACTACTTAATTCCATAAAGTTTTTCAATTGCATTGAAAGGACACGATAACCCAGTTCACTCACCTAAAAAAAAAAATCCCACTATTTTGATTACCGGGTTTCATCCTCAAGGTTGCGGAAACCAGCAGATAAATCATCGTAAAGTTTCTTAAATTTCGAGACTAAGGCTTCCTCTCCTTCAGCTGGATCCTCGAATTTCTGAGAACTGCAATATCAAAAGAAATGAAAGATCAGAACTGGAAGCATTAAAAACAACAATACTAGTGAAATTTGTTTAGGTTATTCGCTGTAATTTCACTTACACTAAACGGTAGAATAAATCTCCTAGACGATGCTTAATAAGAGTGTAAGTTATCTTCTGGCCATCCATACCAGCTCCTCGCTCAACAGCCTGCACAAGGAAACACGTCATATAAGTACACAATAAGAGTTCTCCCAATCAAAGCTTCAATTTAAAGTGAGATTGCACCTAAGAAACTGGACTTGATTTACCTGATTGGCTAAATTGTAGAAATGAATAATATTGCGCATCATCCAAACAGACTTGTAGAATGGACAGAACTTATCATATCTGTTGACAAAGAAGCATTCAGATAAGTTTTGAAGCCAATAAATTGAGTGAAATCCCAAGGACAGTTAGTCAGTTACTGACGGAGTAAATGCATTCTGTGCAAGATAGTCCTCTCTCAAGAGCTTTGCAGTTTCCAAGGTAATTTTATCTGTTTCAGCTAAAGCATCTTTTCCAACTAGCTGCCAAAAAAAAAAAAACATACTTCAAATACAATATACATCTGCTTAACATAAAAGTTTACTACATCGGTAGTGCCTTTCATTTTGCCACCTTTTGCATTATGAATTGTTTTGCTTTAACCAGAAAAAAAGGACAAGACAGATAATGAAATGTAAGAGGGATCTAAAACAATTTCATACAGCGGAATTTTACAAGAGATTAGAGGCTACTAAGTTACTGCAAGACAAATAAGAGGCGACAGAGCTCAATGCTAGATACTTTCTCAGGTAAATGGCTGATGCGACTACGAATTCATTTTGTTGATAATAGCAAAGTACAAGAAAACAATCGCTTTAAAAGAGTACATCTTTTGTACAATCTCTTCAAAAGTATTTTTTTCTAATCAAGTCTAAACAATCTTCTTAAAGGAGACAGGAAACTACGCCTTAATGATTATGATATTCTATCATCGTGCCTATGAGTAATTAAGAAAACGAGTAATTCAAAAGGACATTCAGAAACTAAAATAACACATACCTGCACGATTTCATTCAAATCATCCTCTCTTTGCAGAACTTCACGAGCTTTTGTCCTGATGTCTATAAAATCCGAATCAAACTTCTCGTAGAAGGATTCCAGAGCCTGAGAATGCAAGCAAAAGTTTCAGCATATGCAAAGAGTTATTGAGCAGCAGACAAGTGGCAAATTTAAAACATAAATCTGAATAAACCAATACCATACCCCTGAATACTTTGAGTAAGAAATAAGCCAGTTTACAGATGGGAAATGTTTCCTCTGTGCCAATTTCTTGTCTAGACCCCAGAAAACCTGAAATATTGCAACTAAGTAAAAGAAATAGTATGGAGTGCAAATGGAAGATGAGCTTGTGAGCTATTCAGACTGTTTACCTGAACAATACTGAGTGTTGCAGATGTAACAGGATCAGAGAAATCTCCTCCTGGAGGAGAAACGGCACCAACAATGGTGACACTACCATTTCTTTCAGGCCCACCAAGACATTTAACTTTACCCGCACGCTCATAAAAGGATGCCAAACGTGCAGCCAAATAAGCAGGATATCCACTATCTGCAGGCATCTCAGCCTGCACAACAGTTCAACACCATGACTCATTTAAACTAGGATCCAGTTTTGCAACATGCTAGATGATGAGAGTTACTAAAGAAACAAAAGAAACCCAAAGTAAAATTCATTTGCGATATTTTCTCAATCGCAGTAAAATGCTATTGCGCATAGTGGACGAACAGCACACAAATATTCTTGTACTAACCCTTACTGTTCCTGAAGGATGGAGGAGGCGAAGTTTATTGGTTCAACTTTCAAGACTATAAAGGTGCCTCTTGGAACAGGGGGTTTGAAAACAAACCTCTCCTCTGGAGAATAGATGGAGCGATTCAGGTCAGATAATGTGCAACCAGGTATCCTAAAATGGTTTCAAACAGTGTCTCTGAAGTTCAAAGAGAAGCATAAACGTGGCACACAGAATGAAAAACATCAGTTATGTTTTTGCACGAGACAAGAGAGGCCACTACTTTAGTCCACTCAATCCAACAAAGCCTTGTCAAATAGACCAAAACAACAGGTGCTAGTTAAAAAGACAGATGATTACACAAACGGTTCAACTTTCAAGAGTATAAAGGTGCCTCCTGGAACAGGGGTTTGAAAACAAACCTCTCAAGAGAACAGAAGGCACTTTAAGTCCCTGAAAGAAATAGAATTAGGGATTGAAAAAGCTTTGGTGTTTTTCGGGTTAATGGCTGCCAGGAGGGGGGGACCGACAAGGAGGTTGTCCATGCGGAGGAAACAGAGGAATTTTCGTATGACCCTTTGGAGTGTTGTCATGTAGAGGAAACAACGAAGGTGAATGCGAAGTTGGTTGGTGTGTCCTGTGATGGATATGAAAGTAAACTCATGCAACTATTTGAGGAGTTGGAGCTAGTAGGGGGTAGGGGATGAGTAAACAAGGAGGCAAAGCTAGAAGGAAGGGCGTTCGCGAGTTTAAGCGGCTCGAATGGTCAGTAAATTACGATGCTAAGGGTGGCGAGGCAAGGAAAGTATTGTTGGGAAGGGTTGACGGAGCATTAAAATGACTCCAAAACTTATTAGTTGGAATGTGAGGGAGCTTGATGAGGTAGGGAAAATGTTAGGTATCCGAAATTTGTTAAGGGGAAGGAGGGCGGAACTTGTTTGTTTGCAAGAAACTAAGTTGAAGTTTGTCTCGAGGGCTGTTGTTAGTAGCTTATGGGGGGACAGCATGTAGGATATCAGTTTTTGGGGTCATCGGGGGCATGAGGAGACATATTTATCATGTGGGACACCAGAGTTTATGATGTGGAGGATGTTAGTGTAGGGTCATACTCACTTTCGCTCTTGTTTAGGAATATTGGGGATAAATTTCAATAGATGTTTATAGGAGTTTATGATCCCAATTCAGATGAGAGTAGAGGGGGCTTATGGGATGAGTTGACTGATATGATGGCTTGGTGGAATCTCCCAATGTGCATTGGGGGTGATTGTAACGTGGTTCGATTTCCTACTAAAAGGTCGAATGGTGGGAGACTAACTGGGGCTATGGAGGATTTTTCAGATTATATTAGGGAGAATATGTTGGTGGATATGCCTATGATTGGAGGAGACTTTACTTGGTCGTCTAATCGGGACCAACCTGTTCTATTTTGTATAGACCGGTTCTTGGTTAGCAGAGAGTGGGAGACTAAGTACTCAGATGTTACTCAGAGGTAAGAAAATTTTGTAGTTCCCCTATGTCCAAATTTGCACCTATTTGTCTCTGTTTCGTGCTCAGTTTGCTAGTGTATGTTATCTTACTCAGTGTTACGTTTCTATTGAATTCAAATAGTTCTATCTAAGCTTGTCAAAAGGCTTTTGACGGTTTGAAGAAGCGATGGTGATTGAGCTAGTGCTGAAGTTGCATGAGTTTGATAAGCCATTTTCGGTTGAAACTTTCGCTTCATTTTCCTATCTTGTTATCTGGGAATACTAGGGGTAGTGGATTAAGGCCCTTTAGGTTTGAGAAGATGTGGTTAAAAGTAGAAAGTTTTGGGGAGCGAGTACGGAATTGGTGGGCTCTTATGATTTTCGAGGGTCCCCAATTATGAGTTGGATCATAAGTTGAGAGCATTAAAAAGGGATTTAAAGAGGTCAAATGAGGAGGTGGTGGGCAATGTGAACTTTCATAAAGTTCATTGTCTTTCAGACATTGAAGAGCTGGATAAGCTAGAGGAGGGGCGAGGTTTGGATGAGGAGGAGAGACGTGGAGTATTAAGGGAAGAGCTAGTGAGTTTGGTGGAGATGGAGGAGATTGTTTGGCGCCAAAATCTAGGGTCACGTGGTTGAAAGAGGGAGAAATGCACTAAGTTTTTCCATAGGATCGCCAATTCTAACAAGCGGAATAATTCTATCACAATATTGGAGGTAGATGGGGTTACTTATGAGGATCCACGGGATATTGGGACCCATATGGTGAACTTTTATCAGAACCTATATCGGGAGCAATTTGAGTGGAAGCCGGGATTGGAGTTTTCTACTATTAGTAATGAAGATACCGGTTGGTTGGAGAGATCATTTGGGGAGGATGAAATTAAGGAGGTCGTGTTTAGTATGAATGATGATAAGGCTCCAGGACCAGACGGGTTCTTGTTCTCATTTTATAAGGCGTGTTGGGAGGTGCTGCAACAGGATATTATTGATATTTTCACTTACTTTTTTTAGCGTGGCAGGTTTCTGAGAAGTTCTAATACAACATTTATTGTGCTGATCTTCAAGAAATCGGGAGTGACTGATATTAAGGATTTTCGCCCTATTAGTTTGGTCGGTGGGGTGTACAAGATTATTGCAAAAGTTTTAGCAAATAGACTCAATGAGGTTTTAGGGAAAGTGGTGTCCAAGTTTCAGAATGTTTTCGTGATAGGTCATCAGATTTTGGATTCTGTACTAATAGCGAATGAATGCATTAACTCAAGACTGCCTAGGGGTCCCAGGGATGCTATGCAAGCTCGATATTCAGAATGCTTATGATCACGTGAACTGGAGGTTCTTTCTATATATGCTTAGGAGATGTGGATTTGGGGATGAGTGGTGTAAATAGATTCAGTTCTGTATCCCTACTGTTTCATTTCCAGTTTTAGTCAACGGTACCCCCGAGGGTTACTTTCGGAGTAGCAGAGGGTTGAGGCAAGGGGATCCATTGTTTTCATTACTGTTTGTTATTGTAATGAAGGCCCTTAATAAGATGCTCGAGAAAGCGAGGCGAGAGAATCTGCTTACGGGATTTACGGTTGGTCAACTGCAGGTATCTCACTTGTTATTTGCAGATAACACACTGATTTTTTGTAAAGCAGTTGAGGAGCAAGTTAGGAATTTACGCAGGTTGCACTTATGCTTTGAAGCGGTGTCAGGATTGAAGGTTAATCTGAGGAAATCTAAGGTTAGAGCTGGACAAACTCCCGAACCGAGCGGTTTTTCATCATAAATTAAATACTCGAACATGTATCTGCATCGAGAACCAACGGATTTGGTTTAGTTCTCGGTTCTCGACCCAGAACCGAATTTAAATAATTTTTTTAATCTTTTATATTGAATTAATTAATTTTTTAAAATTTTTCTAAACAAATTAGCAAATTTACTAATTTAGTGATTAATGTTCCAACTCTCAAGCCAAGTCCATGACTAGCCAGCCCAGCCCAATTTCTAAATTCAATTTTTTGATTTAATTTTGATCTTATTATTAATTTCATTCTTAGCCCAAGATCTAGGCCCTTTAAAGTTTTTATCATTCTCTTTCCAATTCCACACCTTTCATCAGTAACCACTGAGTCACTGACTCCAAATCATTTGATAAATTAAAAACCTACATCTACATGCACAAATCGAAACAGCCGACTGCCAAGTCCGACTTCCCCTCTCCAATGCACAACGAAGTCGCGACCTCCAACCACGACCACCGATAGTTGATCATTAGAAATCCGTTAAAAAATTTAATTATGGTACGGAACAGAACCGAACCCGAACAGTTCCATAATTATATTTGGACCCGACGGTTCCATTTATTAAATACCCGAAACTTTTGGTTCGGTTCGGTTCAGTTCTAGGACCATGTCTAGCCCTATCTGAGGTTATTCCAGTAGGGGAGGTCACTAATATAGAGAAACTAGCGATTATATTGGGTTGTAGGGTTGCGCAGTTACCTGTCATATCTCGGACTCCCTTTAGGGGCACGGTTTAAAAGTATTAATATTTAGAATGCTATTGTGGAGAAGGTAAAAAGGAGGTTAGCGGGGTGGAAGCGTACGTATCTCTCGAATGATGGCCGTCTTACTCTCGTTAAATCTACTCTATCAAATATCTCTACTTATTTTATGTTATTATTTCTATTCCTACTGCAGTGGCTAACAGATTAGAGAGGATTCAAAGGGAATTTCTTTGGGCAGGGCTGGGAGAGGAGATGAAACTTCATTTGGTTAAATGGGGAGTTGTTCGCTCTCTTATGAGGATGGGGGTCTCGGAATGAGGACGTTTACTTTGTTTAAGAAAGGCATTGTTAGGTAAATGGTTGTGCCAGTTTGATGTGGAGAGGGAGAGTTTTTGAAGAGAAATCATTGGGGCGAAGTATGGCGTGATGGAGGAGGGATGGTGTTCAGGTGAGGGTCGTAGGTGTTACAGGGTGAGTCTATTGAGGTATATTCGACGAGGATGGAACGACTTTCAAAATAACTTAACTTTTGTGGTGGGGAATGGTAATAATATCAGATTTTGGGATGATTGTTGGTGTGGAGATATACCGCTAAAGTTGGGGTTTCCTTCCTTACATGACATTATTATGATGTCTTCTGCTATCGTGAATGACATTTTAGCCGTCCATAATGGGAGTTACAGTTGGAATATCACTTTTCAGAGGAGTTTGTAGGATTGGGAATTGGATGACTATACATTGTTTCTAACGGATTTGTATGAGGTGCAAATTCGGGTAAGAAAGGATAATCGTAGCTGATGGAGGCTGGCACGGAATGGTATTTTTTCAGTTCGCTCTTATTTTAGATCTCTCTTGGGACCTATGGAGAGTTCATTCCCCTGGATGATGGTGTGGCATTGCAAATTGCCCCAACGGGTGGCATTTTTACTGTGGACGGTTGTGAGGGGACAGACATTAACGATGAATAATCTCCCAAAAAAAGACTTTTATGTTATCAAGTTGTGCTATGTGTGTAGGAGCGATGGAAAGACGCATGGCCACTTGTTCATTCACTGTGACGGTGTGTGTTGGCTGTGGAATAGTATTCTGGCTTTTCAACATATAGATTGGGTGTTGCCTAGACGTATAAAGGACGTGTTGCGAGCATGGAGGAGGAAATTTCGTGATAAAAATAGCAAACTAGTATGGAACTTATCCCGGGATACATTGTATGATGTGTGTGTGGAGGGAAAGGAACAACCGATACTTTGAAGACCAAATACGGACCACAGAGCAATTTAGAGAATTATTTTATATGACTTTGTATACTTTGTTTAATGCAGCGACTAGTAATCCTATAGAGGGATGCCTAACTTCATGTCTTTTCTTTCTTGTTTAAACTGATAATACACTTTCTGTGTATTCTTCTTTGATTAATAAAATTTTCTGATTACCTATAAAAAAAAACGTGGCACACAGAATGAAAAATGTCTGTTATGTTTGTGCATGAGACAAGAGAGGTCACTACTTTAGTCAACTCAATCCAACAAAACCTTATCAAATAGATCAAAACTACAGATGATTACACAAATGGCAAATTTGTAGCCAGTTCAAGTACTCTGATAATTATTAAGCACCTAACATTGTTAGCTTTTGTTTCCTTTATTAATGAGGCTTAGTTTGTTGTTGTTGTTCCTTTCATTTGAGCATGCATTTCAATTATAAAATCTGGTTTCACTTCCCTGTCTTCATAATTCCAGGACCAATTCAGGCACCAAGAATCGATTTTACTAAGATGGTGATCCAATAACTCAAAATTAAATAATGGTGACAGAAATCTGAGGATACGTACCAATCGACCTGAAATTTCACGCAATGCTTCTGCCCAGCGAGATGTTGAATCTGCCATCATACTGACATTATAGCCCATATCTCTGAAATATTCAGCTATAGTGATTCCTGAACATCCACATTTAAACAAACATAAGAATAATTATCAGATACATAAAACAGAAACCTGCTTTGTTTTGTAGAACTAAAAGTGTCGTGGATATAAGGACGGACAAGATTAAAACCTAGGATAACCATAATCCTCTATAAAAATGCAGAACCAGTAGAAAACACAGTCAGTTCCCTTAGCAACTGAAGGATCTCATGCATTGATATGATAAAGTTTAGGATCATCCAAAGCACGTAAATGAAAATGCAGAACCTGTAAAAATATATCAGATCTAGTTGTGAATGGTGGAACTCAAAAGATGAGAAGAAAATAGGCAAGGTTAATAATGTGAAGAAGGGATGAGTTAGGATTTCTTGTGTGTAATTGAAGTATAAATTAATCAAAAGGTAGATGAAGAAGTGCTATGTGAAATTTTTGTAACAGTCGAGAAAATAATCCAAGAATCTGTGTCCGTAATTAGTAATAACTTTGGGCTTCTGCTCTCTAATAATTTAATTTTTACAATCCTAATGGTTCCACTCCCGCTGTATGCAACTCGGGTTACTAGAGAACTGTTCCTAGAGAGTAAATGTAATAACAGTTTGACAGAAGGAAACCCCATTTACCTGTGTAAATTGAAGCCTCACGAGCAGCCACAGGCATATTTGAGGTGTTAGCCACCAGTGTAGTACGCTTCATAACAGATTCCTCCCTGCCATCCGGCAGTGTCATCGTCAATTGAGGGAAATCCATTAGCACCTGTAGATATCTAGGTTATGTATTTTTAAGATGTCATATGAACTAATTTAACAAAAGAGCAACCATATACCTCTGCCATTTCATTTCCTCTTTCTCCACAACCAACATAAACTACAGTGTCGGAGTTCGAGTACTGCATTTTCATACCAATGGAAAAAACAGTATTAGAAGTTTTATGACAGGTCATATGCAAGTTTTGACACAAAAAGATCACCAACAAATGAAAGAAAGAATAAAATAACAGAGGCCACCTTAGATAGGGCTTGACTAATGACAGTTTTTCCACAACCAAAAGCACCAGGGATGGCACACGTACCACCAAGCACGGAGGGGAACAGAGCATCAAGAACACGCTGGATGAAAAATAAAAAAATATGGTCCATGAAATATTCTAATAGGATATATTTATAAAGTAAATAAGACAGGGAAACATATTTATTATATAAAACGGTCACCTGCCCAGTCAGGAGAGGAGTATCAGCAGCAAGCTTTGAGGCTACAGGTCTAGGTGTACGCACAGGCCAAGTCTGCAGGGCATTTCAAGTAGTTTTATTTTTTGGAGTATTGTAGAAACATATATTAAGCATCTACCAAATCAGAAATTGTCCATGATTAGGAAACCTGACCTGAAGCATAGTAAATTGCTTTTTGACACCTTGAAACTCAAGCTCAAGAACAGTGTCCTGCATATAAGTGGAATGATTTGCTTCAAGAAAACTTGATTTTAAGCAAACAATATTTCAGTACTATGTTGGGATAAAGGCAGACCTTTAATGAGTACTGACCGACTGGAGCAATGTAGGTTATCTTTCCCATAGCATCAGGAGGAAGCGCAACATGGTGTTGCATTAAACTGTTCTCAAATACAGTCTGCACAGAAAATTGGTATACTCACACTTAGATTTAGATTAAAATTTATATTGCTGATGAATGGCGCGTTATAGTTCCTTCAAGTTTTTCTGCATAGTTTTGCCAAACTCACCGCATATAAATCTCCACCTGTTAAAAGATCTCCCTCTCCTGCCATAACAAATTGATATTAAATTAATGAGGGTACCACCAAGTTGCAATACATTACTTATATGCACCAAAACCATTGGAATCAACATTAAAAAACAAACTCGAGCAGTTTCCAAGTACCCAATTTCGTGGGCTGAAATTCCCAGAGGATATCTTTGTCAAGGGCTGGGACAGATACACCACGAGGAATATAGACATCACCAGATCGTTTTGCAATTGTCTTTAGAGGCCTCTGCATTGAGAATATAACCCATGATTGAAAAGGGAAAGGAGTAACAATTTTAGACTGTTAGAAATTGAGGCAGACAACAAGCAATGCTAACAATAGACACTTCGTAAAAAAACTGTTAAATATGGTCAATTGACACAAATTGACAAGCTGAAATCTACAAACCTGAATACCATCAAAAATGTTTCCCAATATTCCAGGACCCAATTCCACTGACAGAGGCTGCACAAGTTGGCAAGTGTGGTGTATAGCATTGTTCGATATTGATAAACCTAGAATATTCTCAACTTGTCAAGTTAAAAAATGTAACATGATAACCTTGTGTGTTCGTAGAACAGGATCGTTCACCATTAGCCCAGCTGTTTCTTCGTAAACTGCAATTAAAGCACAAAAATATCAACATTGGGTTCTTGTTATTTCAAATTAATTTGTCAGCATATAGACATTAAAAATAGATAAAAGTTACATATTTTTTGTTTGATTTTGAAAGACGCTAGGGGATTTCTTTGGTCAAGAACCGGGAAACTGGGGTAACGACAGTGCTATACGGGAAGACCTGACCCTCAAAAAAGAAAGCAGATTTTAAACGGGTTTAAAAAGAATAAAACCTTGAATTGTGGCAGAATCTCCTTCCAACCTAATAATTTCTCCAATAAGGTTGTCATGTCCAACACGAACTAATTCATACATAGCAGCTCCTGCCATTCCATCAGCAACAACCACGGGTCCTGATACCTGTGGAACAGAAAATTCCACACGGTGTAAGAAATACTAGAGCTCTTTCAACATAAAAGTCTGTTCAGGTGCTGAAAACAAAGGAACCTTATGCCGTAAATTTATTGGCAAGAAATGTATCCCTGTCTGCTTTTGAAAGAAATTGTTTCCTTTTAGGTTGGTGATTACATAACTAATTAGTATCTTGTCCTAAAATTTCATAAAACCCTTAGGCATCTCCTCAAAATTATGGAATTCCCGGGAGTTAAAAGATGTTGTCAAACAATACTAGAATCAAAATATTGATCAAACAGAGAATTCTAATTGATCCAAGCTGTAATTCTCCAACAAAAAAGGTTGAAGAGATAGAACAATGTAGAAAACTAAAATAACAAACAGCAATCAAGCAACCGCAACCAAGCCAGACCAGATCCATTAGATCTCAGCTTCGACTAGGCAACTCCGTGGACACACTAAATACGATTCAAAACACCAATGCCAAAAGTTTTGAACTGTCAAACGCTGAGCACTCGCACCAATAAACAAGTACCAATTTCAACGTTTTCAAGTAAACTGGAGCAATCACATGAATTCAATGAACATAACTAGTAACATAACATGTAGAAAAATCAGATAAACTGAAGGCAATCAAAACAGAATTGAATCAGATGGTGAAAGACGTAGTGGTAACACTATAGATCGAACCTTCCGAACGTATCCATACTCGCTCTCCTTTTCAGAATCCTCAAAGGTTGTCAAAGGACCTCCATAAACCGCCGGCATTTTGCTTGGAATGGAGCAAGCAGATCAAATCGACAGAGTTATCCAGTTATTGAGATTTTGATTCAGAGAGAGTGCTAGAGCAGGAGGAAGAACAAGAAGAACGTGAATGCGATTATTATATATAGTGCTGATCCGGTGACTGGTGAGTATATTGTGTATGGGAAAGGTTAAATTTCACTGGCAGTAATTAAACTTTGAGGGAAATTTCAATTTGGTCACTGAAATTAAGTCAATAAGAGCATGTTTGGCTTGGCTTATAAGCCGGTCAACTATCTTATAAGCCAAAAGCTCATTCACACATAACGCTTAAACGCTAGATGGCTTATTGATAAGTTTATTTTACACTCGTATTCCATACTTTTATACTTGACAAATTATGGATAAATTGACCGAATATCTACTTAATTTAACGTGATTATGTTAATTGTAGGATAAATCTTGACTTGGATGCAATTGACACGAATAAATTCTATTTCAAGCCTAACTAGAGTTAATTCGGATCAAAGATCAACTGGGTTACATTGAATCAATATGGAGCATTAAGATAACACTCGAAGGAGATTCACAAAATTCAAGAGCTAAATCCAATATTTGAAAAGTTTGAGGATTAAATTATAATTTTTTTGAAACTTGAAACGGATCAATTACGGATGATCGAATATCAAATTGTAGAGATTGAAAGATGAAAGATCACTGTACAAATAAGAACTAATGGACTCATACTAAACCAAAGAAGAAATTCAAGGATCGAGTTTAATATGAAGTAACTAGGTTGGTTTATGTGATCGCATAGGCTAACAAACCATGGTAAATTTAGTACATGCATGTTTAATGCGGTAATCAGTGTTCTAAAAGGCACGCCTATGCGCGATATATGGTAAAAACGCCAAGCCAAGTGGTTGGGCGCCTTATTTAGCGGTTAACGGCAATCGTTGATCGATAATGCCCACCTTTCTTCTTTTTTTTTATTATTATTTTTTTACAATTCTTTTAAATTAAAACTTAAAGGTTGATTTACATTTGAAACTTATCTTTTTGTTGAAAACTTTGGAAAAAAATGTATAAAGTTTTTATAAATTTGTTTTAGAAGTTTGATATGTATCATTTTTTATTATTAAATGATTTTTTGACTGATTAGAAATTAAAATAAGAAAACGACTTTTGACGTTATTTTACGTATACGCCTCGCCTAAACTCTTCTGACCCATAGCTTAGCCTTCACTCTTTGCCACGCATTACGTCTTTTAAAATACTAGCAATAACTAAGTTATATCATGGATACTGTAGAATGGTTGGGTTTGGAAATGGAACTATATTGAGGTGAGGTGAGGTGAGGGGTTATTGCGGAGAAGTTACTGTTGCAAGAAGAAGCGATTACGCCAATAAAGTTTAAGAAAATGTTATTTGTACATTCCATGTACACATTAAGTCCGCGTTTGGCCTCCATTAATTTATAATACATTTTTTTATTCACACATTTTTAATAAAATAATATTACACATAAATCAAAACATTTTTCTTCTTTTTCAAACACACATTTTTTCCAAAAAAATACTACCTCTCTCATTATAAATTGAATTAATGGAGCCCAAATAGGAGCTAAGAATGATATTGTATGAGATGTAAAAATCTATGCCACAAATTATTTTAAATGTTGTTGAAATCAAGATTAAAAAAGTGTGTCACCCCACACAGTGTAAAAGAAACTATCAAATTTAATGTCATTGTAGTGGGACCCTAAAGTTTAGAGTCGTGCTTCACATGCATGGCCATGTATGTGCCAGTTAAAAATCAAATGTTAATTCTAATTTTTAATATTAATGAAATATTATAAAATTAATTAATCTACATATGTATCTTCATTCTCTCTCTGTACCTATACATATATCTCTATTCTTCCTTCCCAGCCTCTTTTTATCCTCTCTCTGTCGGCGCCGTTCACAAGCTCTCTCCCCTCATTCCGACGCAGCTTTGGCATGGCATCAGTGCAAAATACTTCATCCACAAGTTTGTGAACGATAGTTCAAGAAGTTTTGGGTCGATTTCACAGCAGTAGTGAATGAATGTGATTTCATAATGAGTTTGATTTCTTGCGATTTCGCCATTGCAGTACGGCGTGAGCGAAGTTTTAGTTCGCGATTTGGTGTCAGATCCAAGGAAAATTAGGTCGAAGGCAAGGTGGTAGTCGCGAACGGTTGTGGTGCAAGTGGGATAGGTGGCAGTGGCATACTGGCATCGTAGCGTTGGCATTGGTGTTGGTGGTGATGGTAGGGTGGAAGTGTTTATGACCAAATATTTGGATATTGTGATTAATAAATTATTAATATATGACCAGCAAATAATGTGTGATCGTGACTAAAGTTGTAGTCATGACTCAGAATTTGGTACGTGTGATCAATAATTTGTGACCAAATAATAATATGTGACAAATTAATTTGATAAGTTCGTGATCGAGATATAAGTTGTGACTATAAAATTTGTGATTATAACGTATGTAGTTATGACTAATTAATAATTGTTGCCATAAATTATATAATATTGCGACCTTGATATATTTAATTAATTATTTCATAAATAAAATTTAGTTAATGTTTGAGTTTTGAAATAATAAATCTTGTTTCTTAGTTTTGAAATATGTCATGCTTAGCATCTGTTTGATACTAATTAAAATGTAAATTTTAATTTAAATCAAAATCAATAATTAATTGTAACCACATATTTTAGGGGTTCCACAACTTTTTAACTACACATTTCATCAACTTGTATCAAAATTTATTACAAATCTGATTTTAATTCCCATCAAAAAGGTCCTTAATCTCTTAAATATGAAATTTTCTCTAAAATTTATTCATCACCAAACTTCTTTATTAACCGATTGATTATTAAAGGGTGTCGTGATTAAAAAATAAACAATCTCTATATTATTCTTCATTACCACTAGAATAATTCACATATTCTATATTATTTGATATTGGAGAATTATGTGATGCTCCGTTCTTGGAGGATGGTGTACCTATTATGATGTCATAATTACACTTCTCTCTACTATTTTTTGAGTTGTATAAAAGTAGATTTATACATTCATGTTTGAGGTAATAGTTTACCAAGACCATTATTAGTAGCTGATTTGAGAGAATGATTAGCTATACTGGAATTGAGACACGACCTATACTCCTACGAGAAGTAGTGATGGAATTTTTTTTTGCAATGGACAAAGTCAACCACTCTTCAACATGTCTCCTATTTCGATTTAATTTCTACATGGAAAGGGTTTTGTATACAAGATTTGACCTAATTATTAGAGTTATAAATACAATCATTCATCGTTCTCAAGGATAAGAAGCTTTTGAATAAAAAGACATATTTTATTACAAGTTTTAGAGAATGCGTGATACAACACATTTTTACATGAAAAAATAAATTCAAACATATTTACTTGAATTTTGAAAAAGGAGGAGACTCAAGAAGATTAGTCGAGAACAATTCGAGGGATTCAAGAATTCAAGATTACTTTTAATCTTACTTCCACAATTCAATTTCGGATGATGTTGTATCAATTTAATTCGTATTTTTGTAATCACTAGGTGCAAGCAACGTGCAATGCACGTTTGCTTAGTTTATATTAATATTTTTGTTTAATAATTAATTTGTTATTAATAAAGATATAATTTTTTTGGTTAATTAAGGGTGTGTTTGAGCGCGCTGCAAGGAGGAAGGAAAATTGATTACGTTACAATTTTTTTTTTCAAACCTACAGCCCTACAGTGAGAGAATTGGTCCAAAATTGCGACTCCCAACGACATGAATTGTGTTGCCCGTTGCTTGATTTCTGCTGAAAAGCAGAAACACACCCTATAAATAATTAATGATGTAATGTTTATATAATTGATAAATAATTAGATGTATGATTTTGATATTGTGATGTAGGTTGGTGAGCTTGAAGAAAATAAACAAAAGTAGATAAATTTGGAGAAATGGCTAAATTGTAAGGGATCTAAAGTTCGGGGGCTAAAATGTAAATACTTAAAAGTTGTGCCGAATCTCACGATGAAGATTTGAGAGTGTTCGGAGTCAATTGGATAAAGGAAGATGTCAAGGGGATCAAATTTAGTCAAAAGATGATCACAAATCAATTTCCAACCGAAAAATTATGCTCCGGTATTTTAGTCTCATATTGAGACTTATTTTTGGCATAGGAAATGATCGAATTGGAGAATGATATCTGAATTAAAGTTGTAGCCAGATGAGTTAGCTTTCCAACGCATTTTGCATCGCCTCAATAGGACGTCGGAATACAAAGTTATGATAAAAACACTGAAAGAAGGTGCAGCTGCCTGTTTACAACAAGAAATTCCGTTACATAGTCCATTATATTGAGACCTAATTTTGGCATATAAAGTGGTCGAATTGGAGAATAATGTCCGAACCAAAGTTGTAACCAAATGAGTTATATTTCCAATGCATTTTGAATTGTCTCAATCGGATATCGGAATACAAAGTTATGATAAAAACACTGAAGTAAGATGCAGCTGCCTATTTAAAACAAGAAATTCTGTTACATAGTCCTTTATATTGAGACATATTTTTGGCATAGAAAGTGATCGAATTGGAGAATGATGTCTGAATCAAAGTTGTAGCTAGATGAGTTAGCTTTCCAACTCATTTGAATCGCCTCAATCGGATATCAGAATACAAAGTTATAATAAAAATACTGAAAGAAGGTGCAGCTGCCTGTTTAAAACAAGAAATTTCGTTACATAATCCGTTATATTGAGATCTATTTTTGGCATAGAAAGTGATCGAATTGGAGAATGATGTCTGTATCAAAGTTGTAGCCAGATGAATTAGCTTTCCAATGCATTTTGAATCGCCTCAATCGAATATTGAAATACAAAGTTATGATAAAAACGCTGAAAGAAGGTGCAGCTGCCTGTTTAAAACAAAAAATTCCGTTACATAATCCGTTAAAACAATAAATTCCGTTAGTTTTTCCGTTAAACCAACAAATTCCGTTAAATAGATACTTTTTATATATAGAAAGATATGGTGCTTGACTAATTGTCTATGAAGCTTTGATATTAAATTCCAGATTTTTTTTCATCAAATGTTTGTTTGGTTTGAATAATTGTTAAGTTTTGAATGATTTTCAATTAATTGTTGACTGGTTGAATTGATACGTGATTTTATTTACATTATGGAGAAAGAATAAGATTTATACTATGTAATAACAATCATAATAAAGTTCGATATGAGATGAATATATCATTATGTTTTGTATGATCTTATGAATGTTCTTATAATTTAATGCAACTTAATATATTTATATTCCTGTTATCCTAAAGAGGGAATCTACAATTTACTATTCAATTGTGAAGCTTTTTGTTTACCCTATTTCTACCATTTTTTTCAACCCACTGTTTAATGTTCATTTGTGAAACTTTTTGTTTATCCCATTTCTACCATTTTTTCCTACCCTATAGCATCTGAATATCTGATTTCTTCTTGGACAAGCCACCGTCTACTATACATATACTCACAATTGTTGACTTTACATCCCTACTTTGCTCATGAAGGAGGCAAAAAAACAAACGATAATTCCTTTTACACGTTTTGCCCGCAACATCAATTCCAACTTCGCTACATCAAATACCCACTGACTGTGAGGATTTTTTGTATACACAATTCCATTGTCGAGTTCAGAAAAGCAATTGAAACTGCAACAAAAAATAAAATAAAAAATTCCGGGTTGTAATCGTTTGTACAAAATTGAGAGAAACGTTACAGTTTACAACTTCTCCCACACCTTATCTGCTTCAACTTACAACAACTATTTCAGTTTAAATCGACCATATGCCTTCTGGGTGTGGTAAGAGCTAGTACAAAAATGTGATATAAGTTACATTTCCTTGATTTGAACTTGTGTGGAAGTTTTCGAATAGACGTCTTGAGGTATGTGTATTCTATATTCCCAGAAGACATTGAAAAGATATTTCGTTTAAACCATAGAACTTGCTTGCCAGTTTCATGTATTTCTATTAGTTTTTCACATATACAGATAGGTTAAATATGTTAATATTTTCCATAAGAATCTTATTTTCAGTTATGACGAGTTATATGCACTAATAACCTTTTTCAATTTCTGTTAGTTGCTTTGTGCCTCAACAATTCCATAACTCAACATACTATTGTAATAAATGTTTCGAATACATGTCCAGATAGATGTTACAATTGCTATTTTTCGACATTACTAGTTGCAACTAAGTTTCGTATGATAATGATTGGTCGATAAATGATAAATCTATTAAGTTATTTTCTAAGGCAATGAGCTTGTCTACGAAAAAGATATGAATTAGATTAAAGAATAATTTTTTTTAATTACAGCAAAAAAAAAATCCAAAAAAAAAAAATAAAAATTTCCGGAGTTACTACTCCACACTTTGCGGAGTGAATGCACTGCAAGGACTTATATATATATGTATATCAAAAATGATCTAATGAGCACCGATGCTCATCTTATCCTAAACACCAATGCGTTGGCACATTAATTCATTGGTGGATAAAGATTTTGTGAGTTCCAATCCACCAATGAATTAATGTGCCAACTCATTGGTGTTTAGGATAAGATGAGCACCGGTACTCATTAGATCATTTCTGTATATATATATATATATATATATATATATATATATAATCAAAATTGTACAATACATTTAAAAATAACATTAACCAAATTTACAAACATTTATTTTTAAATTTAGATGATAACATTTGTTTACATTTTACACAAGTTAAATACAATTTCACTTATTATATGTGGGGACTCATAATAATTTATCGTTTGGGGTCTCAAAATTTTCAAAGCCGACCCCGCTTCTCAACTAGTTAGTTTAAAAGATAATTAAATTAGTTATAGATTTAATTAGCAGCATTAGCAATTCATCATATAATTTTGCTATTTGGTTAAAAGATGATTTAGCATTTTAATTTCACTTAACGAAATAATTATGGTACACTTATAATTATGTTTTTGACGGAAGAATTCCTACAAAACGTTGCATTTTCTTTATTTAAACATGATGAATAAATCTCGAGAACGAATCCAACAATCAGTATAATAGCCCCGATATGGCCAGAATCTTTCACCAATTTAAACATTTTGTGATTTTTTTTTTTGAAAATTTGGATGGTAATCATCATCTTGCAGATACTGGGATAAGGGGTCAGAGGTAGTGGTGGCAAATGAGTCGAGTCGAGCCGGTTCGGCTCGTTACTCACGAGCTCGAGCTCGTGGCTCGTTATAAAACTAGCCGAGCTTCTGCTCGGCTCGTTGCTCGTGGGCCGAGCCGAGCTCGGCCCACGAGCTCGTACTGTAGCGAGCCGAGCCGAGCTGAGCTGCTGGGCTCAAGCTCGCCTTTTTTGAATTTTTTTTAACTATCCTTCTTAAAAAAAAAAATAAAAAAAATTAGACGAGCCGCTCGTAAAAAACGAGCCGAGCAGGCTCGGCTCGCCTACCGAGCCGGCCTGCTCGGCTAGTGCTCGGGCTCGTTTTTTGATGAGCCCGAACGGCTCGTGGTCGCTACAATACGAGTCGAGTCGATGAGCCGCTCGGCTCGATTGTCACCACTAGTCAGAGGCATCTCGAGCAGGCATGATTCGTGCATTTTTCAGAATAATATAATAATAATAAATTTACTGGAGCGAATAATCACCAACTCCATTGATAGGGACATATGATACTATCATAGGAGATTTAAAAGAGTATTGATTGATATGCCGAGATGGAATTACGGAGAGCCATATGTTCAGATGTACTTCCCCTTTAGATAATTATTAAAAACGTTGCGGATGATGTTACCAACCAACGATGATGTTTCGATTACTAGCAAAAAATTTCGGTAGCACTCACAAAAAAAATTATTCTCCAATTTCTTGTTAAGCTCCATTTTGGACTCTATTTTTTCAAAATTTTATTTTTAAAATTTATTTTCAAACATATATTATCCTATAAAATAATATTATATGTAAACTCAAAATTTTTTGTACATTTTAATCTCTCAAAAAAATAATATTATTTCAATGGTCACTGAACATTGTCAAATGTTACTATTTAATAATTGAATTTTAAAATGTATCTAAAATGGTCATTGAACTTTGTCAAGTGTTATTACTTTATAACAGACTTAAGTGATGAGTACGGTGCATAGTTCAACTACCATTGAGATACATTTTTAAATTTAGTTATTAAGTAGTAACACGACATAGTTCAGTGACCGTTGAGATACATTTTTAAATTTAATTATTAAGTAAGTTTATCACACCTTTGTGAAAGAAGAAACCAAAGAAATGAAGGGAAAAAAGATGAAATGGAAAATTAGATACCTATAAATCGAAGAAAACTAGAATTTTTGCTGCTCAAATGGAGGATATACGATACTAGATTGGGTCTGAATAATTTGTAGAGTCATTAAATTTTCAACTAGCTTATCGCCCTTCATCAACAACTACCGCTCCATTCACTTGAATTATCGGATTGTTCAGTTAATTGGTCATTTCTTGTTACAATTTTTGGTCTTTTTATTTTCGTGCTTCTCCCGTTTCTCTTCATTTACGGTGAAAAGTACTTTTGATTTTCGGATCAACTGATATCAATTCACCACAACTCGAACTTCGCATAAAAATCCTGAAAGAGATATAATAGGAACACTAAAATAAATTGATAGAAAAAATTAAATAAAAATGCTCGAATTAGTGCCAAGATAATCGAGGTCGATTTGAGTTTCTTCTTTTCGCCCTTCATTTTCTTTAGTTTTTTTTACAAATGTCGATTTGAGGGAAAAATGAATTGACACTACTTATGGCTTGTTTGAGCCTCATTTTTTTTTTCGTAGAATGCATTTTGAAATACTAAATTGATGGATAATGTGTGATTAAAAATGAAGCAAAAGTTTTGAATTGTGTGTAATTTTATTTTTTTGAAAAATTTGTTGTTGAAAAATAAAAAAATAGAAAAATGTATTTTGAAAAAAAAGGGGAATCGAACAAAATCTTAATAACTAAACTTAAAAATATATTTCAATTATCACTAAACTATACCAAGTACTACTACTTAACAACTGAAGTTAAAAATATATATAAATGGTTATTGAACTATACACCATTACTCATCTATCACTCAAATGAGTGACCATATGATACATTTGTAAGTTCAATTATGAAGTAATAACACTTAACAAATATCAGTGACTATTCAAATAAGAGTTATTCCCCAGGTATAGGGAATAACTCACAATTTGTAAGCATCTCGTGCATCTGTGTGTGTGTGTGTTTTTCCCATCTTTGAATTTGTGTTGTTCATTTCAAAATTCTGTATCAATGTCCTGTACTTGTAGACTGATTCTTCAAATAATTAATCCTTAATATATACTTTGCTTTTGTTGTGGTTTGTTTTGAAAAGAAAAGATAGATATAGGATGTGTTTGAGCCACATTATTTTGGAAAAATATATTTTGGAATAGTAGATTGATGGAGAATGTCTGGTTGAAAAAGAAAGAAGAGTTATTGATATGATGGAAAATATTATTTCATTGAAAATGTGTTATTGAAAATGAGTAGAAAAGTGCGAATAAAAATTTTAATGTGACTCAAATAGGGGCATAACTAATTCCAGAATCCAAGACTCGAAGTTCAACGGCAAGCCGAGCTTGTCTGAGGTCTAAGTTTTGGATCAAACGTTCAATTGCGTGACTTATCATTTATGCAAGCTCAAATGTCAAATTAAATATTTAAAAAACATGCGATGAGCTTTTCTTTATCCGATGTTAAAAAAATTCGATATTCTATTAATTTTTCAACCCAACCTATAAGCTTAGCCAAACTAGAGGTGGCAATGGGCCGAGTCGAGCTGGCTCGGCCCATCTACCCTTGAGCAAACTCGTTTGAGCACGAGCTTAGCTTGGCTCGCTCGGCTCGTGCTGAAGGGTCGAGCTCAGCTGGACCCACGAAACGCTCGTCAAATTTTCTTTTCTTTTTTTTTTAAATTTTTAATTTAATTTTAGTTTTTTTCTCACATTTTTTACGAGCCTGGCTTGTGGGCTCGGCTCCACGAGCCTGCTCAGCTCGTCTCGTCAAGTCAAAACGACGAGCCGAGCAGGCTCAGCTCAGTTCAGGTTCGGGCTCGTCAGCGGCTCACGAGCCGCTTTTTTACGAGCCGAACCGACAAACCACTCAGCTCGAATGCTCCCTCTAAGCTAAACACGTACATTTGTATCTTTAGATGGCTGCAAAGTGACAATTAAAATGTTTTATTTTCGTGTTTACTTTCTTATTTATATTTTTAAATACAAATTAAATTTAAACATATAAAAATGTGGATTTTACTACACGTATATCAATATTTACATAATGAATTACATAATGTCACATGATACTCTACTACTTGTGAGTTTAAAATAAAATCAAATTTTTATCAAATATTTTCCCTTTACATCATATTATATAATCCATTATGTACATTTTTCTATTTACAAGTAGTAAAATTCTAAAAAAGTTAAAAGCGTTGAGACATAAATCATGTTCTTGTCCCATCCCGATTATAGGAGGGCCAGCGCCAATTTTGGATTTCATTTTTTCAAAAAAGTTACTTTTCAAAATGGTGAAAAAATGAGTAATTATTGTGAATATATAATATATTAAATATCACATCAAATAAGAATAATTTTTGGAACGATTATATCGTTATTACAATTCAATTATTTTAATAATACATTACTTTTCATTTTTTAATAAATATTTAATTTACAAACTGTATTAAATACTATAAATAATTCTCAATTAATTGACATTTACATTCATTAATTATTTTTAATTCACGTTCACATTCAGTTCATTATTCACGTCCATGTATACTAATTAACATCGAGTTTCACCTAATTGAAAATTAAATATATATATTTAATATAAACAATTTAATATTTAATTTAATATTTGTCACGTATATATTATTTCGTAGTAATTTTAAATTAATTAACATTCACATTAATTCATATATTATATTTGCAATTCATTTTCATTTATACATTTAGTTGTAATTCTAATATTCACATTTAAATATGTATTTTACTATTTATGCGCATGTATAATAATTAAGATTTATTTTCAGAATTTGCATTTTTCTCATATTTGAATAAAAAGGGTAAATGAAGGATTAAATATTATTTTCGCAATATTAATAATGTACGCACCGAAAAGTACAAAATGTATTGACTAGATTGATGACTGAAAAGTAAAATTTTAGGAGGACGAAACGAAGCGTACGGCTTGTTGTGCTGACGGTTTGACATGGCAAAAAAGTCCTATTGGAAATTGATAGGGATAATATGGTAAATATAAAAAATAGCCGACAAAATCAAAAGAACATAGTTTCGCGGCTTTGTATGTTGGGTAGTGCTGTTCTGACAATATTCCCTGTGTATATCTTCCTCCAATGCAATGCTCTCTGTATTTTACATTTTTAGGGCACTGTGATCTAAATCTCATTTACTAGTCAGTAATCAAAATCAAATACTCCTACTGAAATACCTTTACGAAAATCTTAATTATTTTCAAAATCCAAAATTTGTTATCGAAATCTGCATTATCATTAATCACAGTCAAATTTTCGCATTTATTGCTTTCCCATTTTAAGCTACTGCTCCATCCTTTCTAGGGTTACATCTTCACTCTAGTTTCTGCTGACTTTGTGGGATTTTGCTTATATCATATGCAATGGAGCCTTGAAAAGTTTTCTCAAATTCAATTTGTAAGTGATTTTTTGCATTAATTTTTTTCTAGGTTACTCAGACTAAAAAATGATTTTTCCTCTTGGTTTTACTTCGAATTTTTCATGTTTGTTTTTCATTTTCTGGTGGGGGTATTCGGAGGATCAAGATGTTGGTATACAGTCAAAATGTACTTTTTTTTAGGTTACTTATCAGTGGTTTTTATTTTATTTTCATTTTTTAAATTTTTTTGGGAAGAACAATTATTTAGCCCTTTGAAGGTGTGTCCTGGCTTCTAAAATTTATGGGTTTTCATCAAGTTTCATGAATCTCTGTCTTTTGGAAAGATTCGCTTATATTGGAATTTTGTTGATTATCTTTCCTGGTAGATATGCTCAGGCTTAAAAGTGGTACTTTTTATTTATTCTTGAAAAAGAATATAATAAAGTGGAGTACATTTTTGTTCAAATATAGGTTTTGATTGATCACTGAAAAGAAAAATCAATTTGTCATGATCAGGTGGATAGAATTCGTGAATCAGAGAAAAAGAATAAGTTGGTAGAGCAAATTTGGGCAACCATTCAGCGATGGATTTCTTCAAACTAAAGAAGTTTAGGAAGGACCACAAGCCAAATCAGGAACTTGTTTCTGAGCCAGTGCTGCATCCGGAAGAACCCAAGAAAGACCGTGTCGATGCATTGGGTAAATCGGTTAATGCTGATTCTGCCAATTCTGAAAATGAAGAGGATGATGATGATTTTATCACAAATGAGGTAAAGAGAAGGCTGAAAGAGCTGCGGCGAAACAGTTTCATGGTGTTGATACCTGAGGAAACGGCTCCAGAGGACGAGGACGTAGAAGAAGGAGAAGAAGAAGAAGAGGGGGAGACCAGCTCTTGTGAGTGGAGGGATGTGGAGGCAGAAGGCCGACAGTTCTGGTCTGGGTTTGATGCCGTGTATGACAGATACTGTGAGAGGATGCTGTTTTTTGATCGATTGAGTGCTCAGCAGCTTCCGGAAGTTGGTAATTACTTTTACTACTCCGAATAAGCTTGCTTCCCGAGTAATATATTTCATGGATCTATTTCTGTATATTTATTAATATTGGAGATCTATTAGCTTTATAATTGGTATTTGCATTGCAGATTAAATCTGATCGCCAGCATATTTGGTATCATGCATTAATCAGGTTTATGCATGTCTAAATGGTATTGTCAAAATCGTACTAGATCACTTTGCTAGTTAACATGTGAAACATTTTAAATGATCCTACTGACGTTCAACTGACCTATACTCCTAGTGGTTGGTGCTTGCGGCATTTCCATTTTCAGCTTGGATCAAGATCTTGACAGATTAAATGTTTGTTCTCTCGTAATGATTGACAATAACGAGCCCAAACAATATTTCTGCTGCCTCATTTCCAATCGTTGGTTGTTCATTATAAAACGGTATTGTTACACTTGGTGCCTTGAGATAAATGCCAAACTTTTATTCTTGTGTTCTTCCTTTTTTAGTGCTTTGACTCGTGGTCGAGGCTGATTCTATGGCTGTCTCAATCTCGTGATAGCATTTAAATAGTATTTTTTTTTTGTTTGGAAATAGCTTGATCCCTTCTTGGAAGTAACCCCGGAAACAATACTGATTTCACCATGTAGGACTCGATTTGAAACCCTTTCTGGATCATAATGTGTTTTTTCCTCGACAATAGAGCCTGATAGAAAAGCTCCTACATTCTACCATCTTTTCTCTATTGGATCCTGAGGGTCAAAAATCTTGGTTTGAAATGAAGCCTTTTGCCGTGCAAGCCATATGACGTGGAATAAGCCCTTAGAGAGAAAATGTGCATTCTCAAAAGATCTTGCTATCCAGAAAGATACTTAGTCCGCTACGTCTAACGAATGGTTTTTCCAAGTGGCCTGATTTCAGAATTTCTTCACTTGTACTCCAGGTGTTCTTTTTCTATTAATAGTCAATTTTCCCTTTTGAAGTAAACTTTCTGCTGTCATTACTTTGCTTTGCTCCCTCAAATATGAAATACACCCCCTGGCTCCTGCTATTTTGTAGCAGGTAATTAGGGATTGTTTTTTACCCCAATTTATTCCTCCCTATATGTGGGTAAGTTTGTCATTTTACAATTTCATGAACTCGAGGACCTATGAAGCACGGATACTCCTACGAGGGTCACGCGTCCATGTCCGACATGCATTGCACCGTGTTGGACACCGACACTCATTGAACACTCTACTATATACAATTTTTAAAAATTTAAATCAAAGAGTCCCTGGCTTATCCATCTTGTGTCGTGTAAAAGTTGTGTTGGTGTGTCCGAGTTGTATCGTTAGCTTGGAAGGATAGGGGTTACAGTGGATATTGATTCAGTATTTTGAATGTCTCGAATTCAAAACGGAACATGAAACCACTCATTGGTGCTATGTAATTACAAATCTTTCCTATTTCTCCTGATATCAAGACTTCCGATGCTTGAACAGGTTTGCCACAGTTTTTGTTGTTGGATGCTCTCATTCAGCTTCTCACTTCATTATTCCTTATGTAAAGTTAATTGACTTGAACATTCTTCATCTTGCTCACGGCATGCGATTTGGCAAAAAATGAGGAGGTGAAAAGCCTAGCTTCTTGGGGATAATTGAAATCAATACGATGACTGATAGTTATATGGTTATCCTAGTCATAAGGCAAAATGAGGCCTATGATACATTGTTGGATAGCTCTCAGAACTAGGTTTCTGTCATGGAAATTATCTATACGTTGGTTAGTAAGGCAAAATAAAGCCCGCGATACATTCGCGGAAAACTCCCAGAACTACCATTCTATTACAATATTTCTGTTTACAGAAATCATCCACATATTGGTAGGAATTTGTGCCCAAATCAACACTGGGCAAAGGGCCAAATTGTCCTATCTTTGATGGGTAATCTTTATGCATCACATGGGCAGATATATGGTTAACAAGTATCATTTTTTGTTCTTTTTCTCAGTTTGTTGTATCTTAAATTTATTAATCGGCTTGTTGAATTTCTTTTCTTAACTTATGTACATCAAAGTTTCAGGCTCTCATGTTCTCTCAACTCCGTCACCAAGATTAGCATCTAAAAAGCTTGCATCTCCACTTCGATGCCTTTCATTGAAAAAATTTGAACCACCGGAAGAGGAAACTGAACACCTGCAGCAGCCTGAAAGTGATCCATATCAGGATCTTGAAACAGCATATGTAGCACAAGTGTGCTTGACTTGGGAGGCACTTCACTGCCAGTATACACAACTGAGCCATAAAATATCTTCCCAACCTGAAAGTTCCACCTGTTACAACCATAGTGCTCAGCAGTTTCAGCAATTTCAGGTTTTATTGCAGAGGTTTATTGAAAATGAACCATTTGAGCATGGTTTAAGGCCAGAAATCTATGCTCGAGCAAGAAATTCATTACCTAAACTGCTACAGGTTCCAAAGATCCAAGGTGTGCATGAATGTTCTTAAATTGTTTTTAGTCATATAATTTTTTTCCTTCACTGCCACCATGCTGTTTATGCCTTTATTATAATATAGCCATGTTGAACCGAACCATTCTTCTATTAAGAATTTGTATATCATACTTTTGATATTCTTAATGTGCTTAAAATTGGATTGTGTTGCTGGTTTTCCTGAACAGTCTTCCTTATGAGTTTAGGTTCTAATGAGAAAAGGACAGGGGAAGAGGAGTCTGATTATGTGGTACTTGCCCCTGATCTAATTAGAATTATGGAATGCTCAATCCTAAGTTTCCGCCAATTCATGAAGATGGACAAGAAAAAATTAGGTGGCATCCGTAATTTATTTGGAAGTCAGAACCAGATGGCTACACCACTTCAACAGATTCAATCATCTCATGAGAAGGTGAGCTCAATCTTCCATGGTTATCTCTACTCTGTTAATCCATTCAACTATCAGCTTGATTAGGCACATTTTCTCTGGTCCTTAAATCAACTCAGTATTAAGTCACATCAGTTTATTTCTTTTGTTCTTTATATTCATGTTTGTACACTTTCTTATCTATCTATTTGTCGCAAAATTAATAAATAAATGCCAAGCTAAACATAGGACTTATGACTACTAAAACCACTTCATAAGAATTTAAGCAACTGTATTGAATATGCTACAAAAGGATGTTATAAATTGTTGCAGCTATAGAAGTTCTGAATTCAAGAACGAATGCTAACCTATTAAATCACAATTATCGTTGAATTATAAAGGCTGATGATTTTTAGTTATAACAAACAAGATGCAGATTATAGAGTAAAATGAGACTGTGTTGCAGCAATTTTCTTCTCAACTTTAAAGTCTGAATCTAATTCTGACAATGATATGCACAAAGGTAACAATGATGCTGTAATAATTTCTAGTAATGCAAGTCAACTTCAAGGTAAATGTTCAAATTATCTAACTGGAAGATGGAGGAAATCGTGGACAAGCTATTTATGGTGGTATGATCAATGAACTACACCTGTTAACCATGATCCTTAAACCCTGTGTTTTTAGCAGGAATGCATTGCTTTATCTACCCCCCCCCCCCCACCCCCACCCCCACCCCCATTGTTGGTTTTTGAGTTGGATGAGAATTCCAATATGTGATACAATGAAGGAATGACTAACAAGTTTCTCACTTAGCAACTTCTCGCTGTAGTAAGGCCAGTCTATTGCTTTACAATGAACTTACTAATCAACTTCTTATAATGGGTTGCTTTTACAATGATACAAAAGAAAAATCTATACAAAATTCAGCATGGTGAGTTTTATGAGCCTTCTGATGAAAGCAATCAATATGTTTTAAGGATTCAAATAAGATCAGTTCAGGCATATTTTTGTCATATAAATGTGCTGGAGAGTTTAAGAATTTATGAAGTTGAGTAGTCTGTTCTGTGAATATATCAAGATAGAAATGATTTTTCTTCAGATTAATACTCTCTTTAAATGAAAGATATTACAGAGAATCTCAATTACCGTACATTTTCACATCTTTGAAAGTAATTCCACTTGCACAAGAGTCCTGTGATGTTTCTTTGTTTCAGCACTAGTCTCTTTCTCTTCACATAGTCTTAGGTCATCTCAAGCGAGCTTTCCATGTCTGAAAAAGATTTTGGACTGCTTAAATCTATGTCTTGTCGTATCGTATGTAGTCTTTCTCGATCTGTTGAAATCTCAAGGCTTAGCTGATAGCTCAATTTGGATGCCTGAACTGAACTGTGGGCAGATAAATTTATTTGTGAATAGTTATAACTCAGTCCATCTTCTTTTACTGCTAATTAGGCTTCTTGGGACGTCTAGTTATTCATGATTGCTTTAGCCTTCTTGTACCTTGTGTTCATTGCACGATATTCTTGAAAAAAAGGAAAATGAAAGTGTGAATATGATCTTATGGTGTGAAGGTATCCTCAGATACGGGATACGTTTCTTGCTAAATTTTGAATCTGAAAAACTGCAGAAAGCATTGAAACTGAAGGAACAATGGAAGAGAACGAAGAGCTATAAAAAGAAGTCATGGCCTAGTACACAAGAGGGCACGGAAATGTTGCTTGGACTTATTGATGCCAAAATCGTGTCAAGGGTTTTACGAATGGCGAGGATTAGCAAAGAGCAACTATTTTGGTGCGAAGAAAAGATGAAGAAATTAGCCATATCTGATGGCAAGCTGCAGAGAGATCCATCACCCATTCTCTTTCCCTGATAGTTGTGAAAACCAGGTACAAAAGTGTTATTGGATGTCAATGCAAACCCCCCTTTTCTTTGTGATTACATGCATTTAGGAATGGAATTTGTAATTTGGTGAAATGCCATGGATAACTTGGAGTAATTTTAAGGGAACGGATATTGTTCCTGCAATCGCAGAAGTATTTCTGCAATTTTGGTTTGATGAAATCTATTCGAACAGGCTGCTAAATATTTTTTTCTTAACTGTTAATTTCTCACAAACACATGGAGATATTTTGGTATTGTGGGAAATGTACACATGTTTTCCTGCATAATTTTATGGGATCCCTTATGGTACGAGTAAACTACATGCAAAAATTGGCTCAACCTCGTGAATTTCCTCTCTATGTAGAAATTCCATTTTTCTTTGGCAGGTTAGATATCTTAACGTTCGTTGCATTAGGGATGGCAAAAAATCCATCAAAATTGATACGCGTGGGCCTCGTTCCGAACGGGGTGGGGATAACCCGCTTAATTGAGTATTCGTGTTGTGGATGGGGACATGAGGGTAACAAGGCCCCGTCCTGTCTCGTCTCGCCCTTGTTTAATTTTTAATTTTTAAGAATTTAATATTTTAAATGGAAAACTCTACTAAATTTCATTAGTTTTAATAAAAGATGACAACTAAGATTATTTAAAAATATGATAGATATTAAAAACTTTAGTTTATTCAAATATATTTGAATGATTTAACTTTTAAAAATAAATAAATATATTATTATTTCACTTTAATAAATTGTGACAATAAAATAAGTTATATATAAAAATGAAAATAATAATAATAATAAATGGGTAGTAAACGGGATAAGGGTTCCGTCTTGGCTTGTCTTAAGCGGGTAATGGGGTAGAAAGTTACTCGGTGGGGGGCCAGGGAGGTTGCCTCGATCCCGACCCGGCGTCGATCCCGCCCCGCCTTGACGCCATTCCTATGTTGTATTTTGAACATTTGTTTTACATTGGTCACAAAACTTCGAAATTTTTTATGTAGTCATTGAATTGAATAGAATGTCGTTTGTCACACTGCCTTTCTGTTTGAAAAATTAACGACTTCAATGATGTGCCAAAATAACTTGTTTATGAAATGAGGGAGATGGAGTAATGAATGAGATAATATTTTATTAAGCCCCCGTTTGGTACCCATTTTTTTCTCATTCTTCATTTCAACCGCACATTCTATCAATAAAATAATATTACACATAAACCTAAAAATTCTCTTTACTTTTTAACCACACATTCTTCCATCAATCACTATTCAAAAACACATTTTTCACAAAAATGAGTGTCAGACACCCCCTAAGTTCGGTGAGTGATAGGAAATCGAATAATGATAATTGAACATGTTCAAAGATATGGAAAAGATGGACATCTAACTTGACAGCATCTGTTTGGTTTTTTTTTTTTAACTGTCCAATTATGTGTGTGCACATGTCCTCCTTGTTTTTGACTATATCTTTGAGACTGTTTATATAACACAATTCTAGAAAATTTGTGAAACTACACGTATGCTTATGTTCACGTAACATTAATAATAATAATAATTTAAAAGTTACTTTTACTACTTGGTCAAAGTGAAAATCTAGTATCAACCCTACATTTAGATAACGAATTATTATCTACGCGTTTTGTAGTTTTCATCAAAAGTTACTAATAATGGAGGTGTATTTCCACATACAATCAACAATTATTTGACAAGAAATTTATCATTGACTCTTATGTTTTCGAACGTTTTAGGGCAAAACTAAGGTCTATTGAGCTTTGGAGCACCATAATTTAGAACGAGATTGTTTCTCCTACTCAGAAATTTAACACACTTATTTGGCAAATAATCGTGACGTTAAATTTAAATCAATACATCGATCAATATGTATCACTAAGATCATGAAATAGTTTATTATAACCACTTGAGATCCATAAGATATTGAGCGCTAGATTGACTTAAATTAAAAATCACAATTATTTGTCAAATAAGTGTGTCAAATTTCTGAATTGAAGGAACGATTCCGAATTTCGAATATGTAAAACTAATTTTAGAAGTCAAACAGCCATTTTATTATGTAATTGTTAACCTTTTAGTTCAATTTTTTTCAGAATAATCTTTGAGTTTTGTTTGCCATCCCATATTAGACTGTATAAGGAATTATGTATGGAAATTAGAGCAGATATTACAATGTAAATAGTATTAGTGTTGGAAAAAAAACTTTTATGGTGAATTAAAGTGATTATTATTTTTTAGTTTTTTATTTAAAATAATATTATTTACGTAGTATACACATGACAGTTTGTTATTTGACGTACGTAAAATCTTTTGTGGTTGTCTTTTTGTTAAACAACACGAGATCAATCTATAACTCGATATCTAATTAGACATATATATCTTGATTTGTTAGTTATATGCAGCATTATCATATGAAATTCGATGAGCTTTGCTACAGACGGTCGTGTACCCGACCCCACACGGGGGGCCTGCCCATTATTTTATTCATGGGTGGGCCCCCCTCATTGTGGGGGGAGGTGGGGTTGTGATACACGCCCTGGTACAAATGACAAAACTCAAATTCGATAGTAAGATATTGAATAATTTGGAAGTTTACTATAAATCTAACAAATACTAATCATTGTCATGATTTGGTGTGGTTGCTCTATCAATCGTGAGATCGATGATTGGTATTTTTCAATTGGAAGTAAATAATTTATTCTACGCTTATTTTATTTTTTTATGGACAATAATTAAACAGATGCAGAAATCAACTTCCTCTCTTGATATTCTTTTTATATATACCTACTTTATATGTATGTGTGTGTGTTGTTTGATATGTATAACAATGATGGTTGATGGGATTTAAATATTTATTTTTTATTTTTTGTATCGTATCAATATGGTCCCACACACTATTGAGCATCAAACTAGGACCCACCACAAAGAAAATAATATCCCGTTTGATGCACATTATTGAATGGAGATTGCATTTTAAATAGTGATTTGATGAAAAATATGTGGTTAAAAAATAAGATTTTTTTTTTTAAATTTACGTGTAATATTATTTTATTGAAAAATATATTGTTGAAAATGAGTTTAAAAAAAATAAAAGTTCGAGTAACTCTATACATTATTAGTCATCACTTGTCTAAGCACCATCGAACTTCATGATTCATTGTCCAATTTATTAAAATGCATTATAGCTTTGTTGGGTAATGAATAAGGGGTCCACTGACTCCCCATCTTACCCCACCCACCCAGTCAATTAAAATTAAAATGTTGTTATATTATGACTCGATTTCTAGACACATAAAACTGTTCAAAGAGGGACAAGAATTGATATGAGGTTTGATGTTCGGATGCAAAATTAAACATGACTCGATTAACAACTTGAACTATTGGAAGAGATAGAGTGGATCAAATAAAATACTGAGAAATTATTTTTCCATAATTTATCAGAATTTTATGTATTCATTTGAATTATTTTCAAATTAAATTTCGTACGTAATTAACACTATAAGAGGTCGTGTTCATTTTCAACATTATTACAAGAAATTGTACTTTTATAGATGAAAACTTGTGTTGATATTCAACCTGCGATCTCATTAAATACAGTTTGTTATATGCATTGAGCTCATGCTAATTTAAGGTTAGGTATTTAAGTTCAGCTCGTACTAATGCTCCCTATTATTTGAGGAGACAGTGAGTAGAGATTCCTCACACACTGTCAAACCTCCCGATCAATCAATTACATTTGGACATGCTCATGTCAGCACCGTCTAATTCTACTAATCATATGTTATAGTTTCATTCCCTAATTAGTTCATTAATTATTAGGGCTCACATGCAAGATAGATTCATGATGACCTACTGGAGCCGAACTTATCAACCAATCAAAATATGCTATTAACGTAGCTCCTCAACTCAGGGTTGTACATCGATTTGACAACAACTAATCAGGACAAGCCATTGACATGAATTCCGAGCTCAGTATTGTATCTGATAAGACAAACACAAAACATATAGATGCTTATCTCTCCCTATTAAAAGGAGGACGGTATCCTTAAGAAGGGGGGAGGTTAACAACACTTCATACTTAAAATATCTCATTTGGGAAAAAAGGAAAACACTTGTAGTTTACTTTTGTAATTTACAAGTCATTACCTATAAAATCTTCATTTACATTTTAAGTTGACTTGAATTTTGTGTATACAATTTTCGACATCAACAACTTGTATCTTGTATAATCATTTTTAACTAAATTTTCAAATAATGACTTTTTATGACAATAATTTTTCGTCATTAAAAATTGAATTTCTAGTTGCACAAGTTGTGAAAGTATCAAATGAGAACGGATCAAAAATAATAAATTAGATAATGTTGTTAAGCATCCTAATTTAAGAGCTTTGACCATCACCTAAGGCAATAATTAAAATCCTAAATAATTTAATTGTTACCAATTATGGATTTCGTTGTCTTTATTAATTATTATTGGCGTTGCCTTACAATTTTGACCACTTCCATTTTAATTTAAAATGTGTTTTTAAATGGCATTGTTGATCTTGGCTTTGAAATAATTCGATGTCAACATGCGACTTCTCCTAACCGTTGGATTAAGGGCTATTTGGCTGTTTCATTTGAAAGAGCTTTTACCCTTTGTCTTCGCATGTTGTTGTGTACGCAACTTTCATATCTCTTCGGTTTTCTCTCAAATTTCTTCTGTTTTCGACTCTCCTCTTAAAATCCAATGTGCATTTTGCGAGATTTGTGAGTCAAGAGTGAAAGTGAAGGACCCTTGAGTTATTTTTTCGAACATTTGTAATGAATGATTCTTGATTTTGATTCTTGTATAATGTCCTTATCTATTTTGCTAAATGCTCTACGGTAAAAGACTTGATGTTCTTTATTATATGATAGTTAATACGTGAGCTCTCAAACCACCATTAATTAACAACTTTAATGGCTTCATTGAAGGATGATTCTCCATTACATGCATATGCCATCACATGTAAAGTTTTTGAAGTTCTACTTCCAAGAGATTAAGGAAGAGTAATCATTGGATGGTTGACCATTTTATATTATTTGTCAACACCTCGTCAAATGGACAAGTAAAGTTCATTAGATGTAACTTTTGATAATCAGTTATGAAGAAGAGACGACTATTCGATCAATCTATTTCTTTAGCAAAAATTGGTTAAAATAGTGTTCCCTAATTGTTGTAGATAATGTAAATATAACAGTGTTTCATCCAGACGTAAGAGGAAGTTCTAATGAATTTGCTCGAAGTGTGGCAACTCAACATTTGAAAGATGGGCGAAAGGAGAAATCTTTGTCCAATATACTTAATTGAGTTGTGAGTCGTCAACTCATGCGTCATGAATTGTCCTCACCATAAGCATTCATCCAATTCGGTCATATATAAGATAAGAGAAGCAAATATGAAAAATATAGGAACATTGAGAACAAGTAAGATGAGCCGTTAGTCCAGATTTGTTGTCCATCTAATACATTTTTAACACCTCGACACATCACTTCTTTTTATCAAATCAGAAGTCACCAACAAGATTTTTGATTCCTCGACTCGTTACACCTTTACATCTTCTCAAGAATTGAAACCATGGGCTTGGGATATCAATAGAATCTATCAATTTCATATTGTTTAAACTTGGCAACAATAATTTCACAAGTTAGAAGCTGGATGAGAACATGAATCACTGACAATGGGTATGGGAGAGGTAAATTAATTTTTAATTAAATGACAAAAACATATTAAAAGGCCAAGTTCAATATATTTAAAAGATTGTTATTCAATTTAAATTTGAGAAATCACATGGAATTGTTGTGATGCCATCTTCCACGATCTTCTAAGCACTCCAAACCAAATAAACAAAAGAATAATTCTGGATGTACATAATTTTTGGCTCCGAGTGGGCTCCACCCCATGTGAGTGTTATGTAACTCTCTATGTACAAAAAGCTCCGAGTGGGCTCCACCCCATGTGAGTGTTATGTAATTCTCTATGTACAAAAATTATGTACATCTAGCACTAAACAAAAAGCACAAAGTACAAAGAAACTAGCAATTAAATATGCAATAAATGAGTTAAAAATCAATTGCATTTGCAGATACCAAAGCTAGGCCCACTTGGAGTGTTAGTACAAACTGAATATATTTGAGTAAATTTCATCAGGGTCACCAAACTTTCAGCGAAATCTGAATTGGATTACTAATCTCTTTTATTTGTCTCGAATAAATTACCAAGCTTCAATTTAGTTTCAAATTTCACCACTATGTCCAATTCATCGTCTCTTATCCCTCAAACTGGCATTGCATAATTGAGAGTTATACTATAATCGATCTTCCACGTAATAAGTGTTACCTTAGAGACAAGAAATGGTAAAACGAAGATTATACCAATAACTTTGAATTAAAAGGTTAAACATGCTAATGTTATGTGGAAGATCTGTTGCAGTATGTCTGTCAATTAAGTTATATTCATCAATTTAAAAGATCGTTGGCGATGAAACGGGAATATTTGAAACTAGATTGAACTTTAGCGATCTAGTTCAAATAAAGTTAAAGTATCTATCCGAGACAAGTTAAAATTTAATGAGATTTTGCCGAAAGTTAAATGATGCATATGTAATTTACTATATATATAAAAATATATACTTTCTATAATAACAATAAAGCTATTTGTACAAAGTTGAGTTACAAAAGTTGGGTTACGAAGTGTGTTGGCGAAATTCAGATCGTTGATTTCAAATGATTTAAAAATCTGTTTTTAAAATGATTGGTATAAATGTTATTTTGCCGTCACGTTTGTAACTCAACTTTGTAATTCAAGTGCACAACTCTTCTAATAATTGGTTTGACTACAACAATCCAATTGCAATGACCATATTCCACTAGTAAATATTAAACTCTTTAGAGATCTGAGCAAATTTATTTCTTTATTTCTTTACTTGTAAGCTATTATTTAAATTAATTAATTAATTTCTACAAATATATAGAGAATACGTACAAGTACTACTGTCATTGCAAGACTTTTGAAACTAATTAATTAACATTAATAGATTAATAATAAAAACTGCAAAGCCCCGAGATGAGGTTGCGATTCTGAGGCACCAAATTAATAATGCAACCGACGGACGTTGATGAATTATAATCATTAATGACTTATAATTAATTTTGTCACACTTTCTCTCTCTCTCTCTCTCTATATATATATACACACACCACTTTCTAACATGCAGCATTCCATTCAAACAACCTCAAGAGGCTTTACGATAAGTACATTCCAAGCTCTCTTTTGGTATACACAGATTATATGGATTCGAGGAAGTCGAACAAGATTATGGAGATAGTGAGGCTTCAACAAATCCTCAAGAAATGGAAGAAGCTTGCCAATAAAAGTAAGACGAGCTCGGTATCGGGGCCAACCTCGGTTGCCTTAGGCAGCGGGAGCAAGAGCATAAAGTTTCTGAAGAAAACACTTTCCTTTACGGAAAGCTCGATTTCTTCGTCAGTGTCAAGCGACCAAGTCCCGAAAGGGTATATCGCCGTCTGCACGGGGAAAGAGCTCAAAAGATTCGTAATCCCAATGGAGTACCTTGGACACCAGGCATTCAGGATTTTGCTGAGAGAAGCAGAAGAAGAATTTGGGTTTCAACAAGAAGGAGTGCTAAAGATTCCATGTGAAGTCGAATTGTTCGAGAAAATATTGAAGTTGATGGAAGAAAAAAAAGATGTACTTTTCTTGAATGATTCCATGATGAGAAGCTGTTATTCACCAGATTGTGACCTGACTTCACCATCTCATCACCCTCAGACGTGTAGTTGATTTTCTGCTAATAATAATAATGATATTAGGTTTCTGTTTTTACCCTTTCTTCGTGTGTTATTAATGGAGAGGAGATTTGGTTTGATTAAGGTTTTTGTTTTTTTCTTCAATTAGTGAAAGGGAATGAATTTGTAATTCTCATTTACATGTATGTTGTTCAAGTTCCAATTTAGTTACCCAACTTCTTCATTTTCTCTATAGTAATGACAAAACGCTCTAACCCATCGCGCTTGCACCAATGTGAATGCGGTGAAGATTCTCCGATTAGTCGGGAAATTTAGGCGAGTCAGGGCAAAATCCCTTAACCCAGATCAGGACCCTTCTCGAATCTTATTATTATCGTACTAAAATAAAATCCATCTCCCCGTAAGAGCCTATTTAAATCCAAGATAAGGGTGGTGGACGCACGGGGAGATCCGTCCTACCCTATTGCCATTCCTAATTTTTGTCTCAATTTCGTGCAGTCTGCAACGCAATAAATTCGTTGAGTTGATTATTAGAGTTGAGCGACAAGGTGATACGTAATTAAGTTTAAAAGCTCCTGAACAAAGTTGAGACGAAAGAAAGTTCAGTTACAACTAACATTAAACATCGGCATAAAATGTGTGAGCAACAACTCTTTATCGGAGGGAGGGTGCAAGTAGTTTAATCTTTATTTAATGTACATTTGAGGAAACAAATTAATTAAAATTTTCGTACATAATACAGTACATGAATTCAGGCCTCAAAATGACGAGTTAGATAGGATCATGTGCTCACGAGTTCCCGTAATTGTGTATCATAACCATGTGACATGTGCCTAAGAAAAAGGTAATGACTGATTAAATTCAAGTTTACATCTAAAACATCATTAAAATGTTTAATATATTTGCAAATGGGTACTTCCGTCTTTCTCTTCCGTACCAATACCATTGTAACTATTAACCGTAGTTACTAGTGTAACGCACTTAGTTATTTGTAGACTTTAGTAGCAGAAAATCTCCTACCTATTAGACATTGTGCGAAAAATCTCTTACCAATTGGAATAGTAGAAAAGGTCTTTATTTGAAACATTTTGTGTGGAATATAATCTTTTAGGTGCGGAAAACCCTTTCCCATCCAATTTCGCTAATATAACCGTTAAAAATAATAAAATTACCAAAATTAAAAATGAATAACTGTAGTTGCAGTCTCAAACTTTTTAATTTTTTTGCAAATTATACCCAAATTTTTTATATATGTAACCCACGATCTCAAACCTTTAAAACTTTATTTTCCACCCCACCTCACCTCGCCTTCCCTTCCTTCTCGCCCCTGCTTCATCATACTAAAAAATGGACCATGCTACAAGTATATAATTATTTACATAATATATTACATAATTGACATGTGACGCACATCCATCGGTAGTCTACAATTTTTGATTTTTTCACACTTCACATCCACGACCGAATTTCTTCCACATTGGTCTGTGTAATCCATTATGTACAATAATTATGTACATATAGATTTATCCCTAAAAAATTTGCTGTTATCCCCGTTTCAATTTCTCAAACTCTTCTCCCTTTTCCAAGATTAACAAACCATATTGTTAGGTGAATTCCTGGGTTTCCCGGCTTCCCCACAACCTCCCCTCACCTGACTTCCCCAAGTCAGCCGCCCATCTGTGTAATGCCACTACCTCCACCCTTAGTTGATTTTTTACTTTTAGCATTCTTCATTATAAACACAAATTTTTTTGGAAATTTCAATCCTTAGCCATATAAAATCTTCATCCTGAATTTGTTTAGACAAAATAAATGATTTAAGGAAGTTAGAGACATTGTGGATGAAAGACACGGCACTGCGACAATTTCACGGCCAAGATCCGTTGCCTCGATTTATGCAATTTCAAATTCTCTAGCAATGAACATAAAATCTGTAAAATTAAATCCAGACAAAAAAAAAAAGGGATTTATACCGAAAGTTTTAAATTATGTAGACCCACACATCACATGCGGAATTACACAATTAAAAGTAACAAGTCACTTTCTAATTGTTTTTAGATGATTAAATCAAACAAGTCAATTTATGATAAGTTTTATATCATAATCAATAATTAAAGCAATAAAGAACACCAAAGATGATCATGGAGAAATCTCAACCGAGTAAAAATTATTTTAATACCCTACCCTTTATTCCTTGGAAGGCTTTTGATACTTGGCCCACTTATTAGTTACCTATTATTTTTGGGCCAATTACTATTTACCCTAAAAAGCCTACATATACTATATAGGCCCTGTTCGGGAGTGATTAAAATCCAATTAAAATTGAAAATATGGCCGTTATTGGGTCCCACCCTTCTAATAAAAGTCAACAATAACGGCTATATTTTCAATTTTAATCCGATTTTAATCCCTCCCATACAAGGCCATATTGGCTGTTTCTGCTGCTTTGTGTTTTCTGGAACATTATTGCTGAGCCTCCCTTTTCTTGAGAGATATTGGCTGCATCTTTTACTTTGTGCTCCCTTTGTAGTGTGTTATCGTCTCTCATTTCTCTTAGTCTTTGTGGCTATTGTGTGGCTGTAATATCCCCCTACTTGTGTCCTCAGTGGGCAAGCCAAATAGCAACCGGTTTTGGGTGCGGGTTGTGGTTTGAGTTTTGTGACTTTGTGGTGTTGATTTTGGTATATATATGATGCCCCTGTTTGGCCCACATTAAATTCCATTACATTACATTAAGAGCTTGTTTGGTACAGATTCTCATTTTCTACAGTAAATCAATTCTCATTTTCAATCACACATTCATCAATAAAATAATATTTTCCATCACATCAATATTTTTTTCTTCTTTTTCAACCACACATTTCCCATAATATTACTATTCAAAAATCAATTCTTCCCCAAAAAATTCCTACCAAACACACTCTAAATTTTTCTCTCTTTTCATTACAACCACATATTCATAAATAAAATAATATTACACACAAATCTAAAACTTTTCACTACTTTTCCACCACACATTCTCCCATCAATCACTATTCCAAAAATTTTCAACCATAAAAAATGTACAATAATGGGGGCCAAACAGGGACGATATATTGAGCCCGGAATTCTTTGGTGATCCATTTTTCACTCAACAAAAATAAATTTTATTAGTGAAAAAGTACTATCATGGTGAATGAGTAATTTGTCTTATTCTTGTCTTCTTTCCCGTTCTAAAGGAGACAAGAAGGTAGAGATAGAAATGAAGAAAATAGACATTTAACTTTGAAAGTTCATTGCTTGTTTGTCTTCGACAATCTTAAACATTTTCACAATAAAACCTTCACATTTTCTTTCAAAAGCTCTAAACTTTATGAAATGTCGTTTGGATAAATTACTATGTCCAAATCCTGTGAGGCATTCCCGACAAGACATTGAGAAAATATCATTCTACTCCAACAATTTTCACAAATGAATCTCTCTCTCTCTATTATGTAAATAAATCTGTATCACTGTTCTTGCCAAACTTTGAAGATAAAGATAGAAGTTCTTATTGATGATTTCATTGTAACTTGTTTTTCAACCTTCATAGGAATGAATATTCATTTGATCATAAAAGACAATTACTCGAAAATTTTAAAAATCATATTTGACAAATAAGTAATACAACAATAAAATTGACTTACTTTTCAGCACAACCCGGCCAAATGATATGATCACATAATTCTTCTCTTTTTGAATGATATTGCAGTCGGCTCAGCATGTCTATTACGATTAAATCGCTGTTGTTTCTTCTTCGATCTTCTCCTTCCATGGCGATGTCGATGTTGATGTTGGCCACGCCCTTGCTGCCTATGCGTCCTAACAAACTTTCTCTTTTTACTCATCCTACTACTTGACATCTCGATATCACTATATAACATGCCTAAATTCTTCCTCTCTTCCTCTTCTTCATCACTTGAACTAATCGTATATCCAACTTCAACATCTTGAAATCTACGCCGACGACGATGGTTTACCCGTTCTACATTCTTTAGCTTGTACCATAAAAAACATGTCATGTCTTCCAATGCAAACCAATATGCTTGACATAAGCCCCAACAAATCTTAATCAGACTTCTCCCTATGCATTGGCAGATTCCCACCTTGAACAGGAGGTACAAGAAAATCAAGGCTGAGAACACAAGAAAATAATTTCATTTAAAATTTAATTTTCCTTTTTGCATTAACAAGCTAGAAATTAAACACGCGAAGAATGTACATTGAATATACTATGAGCCAAATCAACCAACCCCATTTGTTTAGGACCATTTGCAATTATGTCTAAATTGGCTCGAAAGAAGAGAGTAGTTACTTAAATAGCAGAGTCCCATAACCATCAGCAATTGGAATAGGCTGGAGAAACAGAGATGCTCTATGAAGCATTCAACATCCCATGTTCCTGAACAAACACCTCTGCAAAATCACCAAAATAGAATTTAGGGTTTAGTGGCAAAATTAAACCGTTTCAGAAATCGAGAAAATTAATTACACACTCGCAAGATCCTCCAAAAAGTGCTTTGAAAGGAGCCGCCAAACCGTTGCCAATCAGAGTTCCCACGCCATTAGCAGCATTACTCAGTGCACTTCCCATTTCTACTCAATAATCAATTTATTATAAGCAGTTTGCTGTGAATTGTAATTTGAACGAAGAGAGACTGAGTGAGAAAAACTGTTTTCTAACGGTTAAATTTGGGTAAAGTTGGACATGGCTTTTAAAATTTAATTTTTCTCAATTAAATCATTTACCGAATTTAAATTTAGACCCTGTTTGTCTGATTTTAATTCAAGTTAACGTCAAATAATTAATATTAACCACATTTTCACATGATCCTGAAGTTTACGGCAGGGTACTCACTTTAGTGGTCTTGAGGGAACTAAAACTTGTGATCATTGGAGAGCAAATTCAAAGCCTAACCAAGAGTCCCACAACTTTTCAATCACACGTGTCAAAAGGATTTTGTTACTCTTACAGCCTTGCTTCACATTCCGGTTCACAACTTTTCAAATTTGTAGACGTGGCAGTGCATAGTCTTAAAAAGATCTCAAGCTTTTTCCCCAACCGCCCCCACCTTTTCCCTTTTACCCACCCCAAGCCCACCCAAGTTATTACTTATTACCCACCCCTTTACCATGTAAATAATGTTTCTTTTTTTGTTTTTATCTCAATTTTTGAAATTATTCTGGAGATGCTAAATAAAGTCAAAATATTGCATTTTTAATATATATCGAAATGCTCACAACCTAATTTTGCCCATCTCTAACGACATGCGAAATGGCCAGCCGTAGCAAAAGTTAGCACTCGTCGAAATAAGACGTTCCCAAATATATTTAGAATTTTTCTTATTTTTGTCTCAATTTTCGAGGTCATTACGGGATATCAAACGAAGTCGAAATATTGCATTTTTAATATTATATCGAAGTACTCACAACCTAATTTCCCCCATCTCTAACGACGTGCAAAACGGCCAACCGTAACAAAAATTAGCACTCGTCGAAGTTAGACATTCCAAAATATATTTAGGATTTTTCTTATTTCTGTCTCAATTTTCGAGGTCATTAGGGAATATCAAACGAAGTCGAAATATTGCATTTTTAATATTATATCGAAGTGCTCACGACCTAATTTCCCCAATCTCTAACGACGTGTGAAACGGCCAACCGTAACAAAAGTTAGCACTCGTCGAAATTAGACGTTCCAAAATATATTTAGGAGTTTTCTTATTTCTGTCTCAATTTTCGAGGTCATTAGGGAATATCAAACGAAGTCGAAATATTGCATTTTTAATATTATATCGAAGTGCTCACGACCTAATTTCCCCCATCTCTAACGACGTGTGAAACGGCCAATCGTAACAAAAGTTAGCACTCGTCGAAATTAGACGTTCCAAAATATATTTAGGAATTTTCTTATTTTTGTCTCAATTTTCGAGGTCATTATGGGATATCAAACGAAATCGAAATATTACATTTTTAATAATATATCGAAGTACTCACGATCTAGTTTCCCCCATCTCTAGCGACGTGTGAAATGGCCAACCGTAACAAAAGTTAGCACTCGTCGAAGTTAGACGTTCCAAAATATATTTAGGATTTTCTTATTTTTTAATATTATATCGAAGTTAGATGTTTCTAAATATATTTTAGAACGTCTTATTTTGACGGGTGCTAACTTTTGCTACCATGGTCGTTTTGTACGTCGTTAGAGATCAAGAAAACTAGGTCGTGAGCACTTCGATATAATATTAAAAATGCAATATTTCGACTTCATTTGATACCCCGTAATGACCTTGAAAATTGAGACAAAAATAAGAAAAATTCTAAATATGTTTTGGAACGTCTTACTTCGACGAGTGCTATTTTTGTTACGGTTGGTCGTTTCGTACGTCATTAGAGATGGAAAAAATTAGGTCGTGAGCACTTCTATATAATATTAAAAATGCAATATTTCGACTTCATTTGATATCCCATATGACCTCGAAAATTGAGAGAAAAATAAGAAAAATTCTAAATATATTTTGGAACGTCTTATATCGACGAGTGCTAACTTTTGCTACGGTTAGCCGTTTCGCACATCGTTCGAGATGGGCAAAATTAGGTCATGAGCATTTCGATATATATTAAACATGCAATATTTTGACTTTATTTAGCATCCCCATAATAATTTCAAAAATTAAGATAAAAACATAAAAAGAAACATTATTTACATGATCAAGGGGGTGGGTAATAAGTAATAACTGGGGTGGGGTGGGTAAAAGTGAAAAGGTTGGGGGCGGCTGGGGAAAAAACTTTGGATCTTTTTAACACTATGCACTGCCACGTCTGGAAATTTGAAAAGCTGTGAACCGGAATGTGAAGCAAGGCTGTAAGAGTAGCAAAATCCGTTTCAAAAACTTCTATCACAATTTACTAAAAATCTAATTTTAATTCACACTAAACATCCACTTGTTTGATTGTGATTTTGTTGTTCTACCACAACAATGCCTTATCAATTTTAATTTGAAGTTTTAAAATTCCTTAACTAAAAGTTCACGGTGATGCACAAGGAAAGAATGTCATGAATCATGTCGTTCTACTATAGGTTGGAGTATGTATCTTAGTGACTATAATTTCACGGAAATACAAAAATAAAAAAAGGGCCACCAAATCTTCAACTAAAGTAGAACATGTTGGAAGTTGGGCAGAATAACGTTGTGAAAAAGTGAATGCTATAAAATGTTAATGGTCGAGGCAAGAGTTCGACTCTTTCTTGTTAAGACGATAATGCCCCGACGGTATACTGGCACTCGTCTCCCAAAATACAACGACCTCTACTTATAATGGTAGCACTACAAATTACAAGACCCGGCGAACCTACTCACGTTTTGATCTCTCTAAAAGTTGGAGGACTAAAATGCACGAAAATTATTTTTTGAGGCTAGATTGCAAAATATGAATAATGCAGAAATGAATGAATAATTTCTAGAGAATAATAAAATCAGAATTGATTTTGGAGTGAATAAAAACTGGGGTAATGGGGGGCTTATTTATAAAAGTTGAAAGGTTGTGTCCAAAAGACACTAGCAGAAAAGTTGTGTCTTCAACAGACAAACTGTTTGGACCGTCAACCGTCCTTCTAGAAGAATCCACGTATCACGCACAGAAAAATCGGGGAAAAAAATATAAATGAAATATATTATTATTTTAAATAATAATAAAATAATATAAATCAAGTATTATTTTACTAAAAAATATATATCAATTTGACACAAGTTTAAATCCAAGCCCAAACCCACAACCCTTACTCGTGCTCGTGCCCGTGCCGGCCAGTCGGCGGTGCGTGTGGACTTTGGCCCAACCTACGGGCTACGGCATGTAGGTTCTCTCCCCTTCAAAAATTATTGGCACCCCTTGGGACCCAAATTCTAGTCCCAAACTTAAGCAATATAAAGTTTATATTCTTCTAACTTTTTACGTGGGATTGACACTTTTTCAATTTCCCACCAATTTTTATTTCAATTTATTTCAACTTCAAATGATCATCTTTTAATCTTAATTTCTCATTCACCCTAAATTGGTTTTGAGAAAATAAATACATTACATCAGTCTACTCATGGAGCATAACACACTCGATCAAAGAAATATTTTATCCAACTAATGGGACTCACTAAAATAATTGGTCAAACCAACTAATAAAAATCAATTTTTTTTTCCAACAGAACATATAGCTATATGCTGTGTTTATTCTGAAATTGTTTGGTTACGTCAACTTCTATATGAATTGGGATTCTCTCGGTTGACCTCCACACATGCAGATAATGTCATTACTATTTGCATTGATGTAAATCTTAATCTCGTTGAACATAGGGACGTTATATGAATCAAGTAGAATTGTTCGACACATTTGCCGCTAGGCTCGGTTTGATCCATCATGCGAGCCAGCTAGCTTCAAGAAAGTTGGGATCATGGGATGAGCCGAGCCAATTTGCGGCTCAATAATTTTTCTCTTTTTTTTTTCGTTGTTTTGCCTTTCATCTTTTATGTTTTCCCGTGAGCCAAAAAAAGGCCACTGGCTCGTGATCCAGCGAGCTGCCTCACACAAGTTTTTTATGCTAATAGGCTCGTGAGCAGTTTACCTATGTCCTAGTTGGTTGTCATATGATAATTGATCTTCTAAGAAATCAATAAATAAATAAAAAAGAGGAGTGTTCAGCTATGTCTTTAAATTAAAATATTAGAATATAATTTTTTAAAATTTTAACATTTTATGAAGTGACAAAGTAGAAAGTTAACATTACACAACTATTATATAGAAAATTTGTTGCAATGTGCTAGTCACCATTTCAACAATTTTCACCGTTTTAGGAGACGACTAGTACAAAGTGGTAAATTCTGAAACTAAACTGAAGTTCAATGACTCAACTGAAACTAAATTGAACTTCATTGACCCAATTTGAATAAATCAAAATTTAGCGATCAATTGAGATTTCACTGATACAAATCCCAAAAAAATAGAAAAGGTCCGTGCACAAAAAAAAAAAAAAAAACACAGAAAGCATACAATATACACACAAATAGGCGGGCCCCCCTTTTTTTGACAATATTTAATTCACATGGAGCCCACCCCCCATGTGAGTATCTGTATTGTTTCTGTATGAAGTATTATAATTTTTGAACTTATTTATTTGTTTAACCTATAGATTACTGTTTTGTATTCATAAAACATTAAACACCACAAATTCATCGTATCGATTATATTCATACATAAATATAAGCTGTTATTTACTTTTTCAAAGACATTAGTAACATTTTTATTTTTATGAACATGAAAATATGTAGCCAAATAATTGTATTATCTATCAATTAATCAGTTTCTTTTAGATGTTGAATCTTGTTCACAACCTCGTTCAACTCCCACCTCTTCTCCACGTCCTCTTGGCAACAAGCTATTCCAATATGCACAAGCTTTTCCATTTCTCCTCTGCATTCCTCTGTATTTCCCATCTCGTGATCGAAAACTCGTGTATTGCTTTCCAGTTCGTCGACAATGTCGTTGATCCAACCAGCTAAATCAGGGCCATATCCGGTGCCATGATGAGAAAGGTACTTTGCCACAAACTTTCCTGTCAAAGTTTCTAATATCAGAACTCCTAAGCACCATACGTCTGTTTTCTTTGTTGCTCGACCATGTTGTGCGTACTCCGGTGACTTGTATGCCACCAGGATTTGCTGAATTTGGCCAGAGTTCATCACAGGCTCGAGTGTGTAATCCATCAAAAGTGGCTCGAAGTTTTTGTCCAAGAGCACATTTGAAGATTTTAGATGACCATGAGGTACACTAAGGCTTGGCAACTCATTGTGAAGATAAGCTAGGCCATTCGCCACGCCTTTGATAATTTTTAATCGTGTACTCCAATCAAGCCCCGGATGCTCTGCCGAGTGTTTACCTTGCAGAACCAATAGAAATTAGATTAGACAATAACAGTAACAATTGATTAATGAGTTAAAAATCTGGTTCGTCCGTGACTAAATATTGGCATTTCAAAGTTCAGGAATCGGTCGTGCCTATGAATTTAGAGACGAAAAAGAAGGCGCGAAATAAGGAAATGTAGCATATTTGTATACCATGAAGATGACTGGCCAAGCTGCCATTGTATGCATAATCAAAGACTAAGAGCTTTTCTTCTTTTCTGTACAAATAGGCAACTAAGGGTAGCAGATTAGGGTGGTCTAGTCTCCCAAGCCTTCTCATGTGCTCGTGGAAGTCTTCTCTTCCTACATTATTCATTTGCTTAAATCTCTTCACGACTAGCGCGTCGCCATCTACTAATACAGCCTTATACGATGCTCCGAATTTTCCACTCCCTAAAACTTCAGCTGATGCTCTCAACAAGTCCTGCAAGTCAAACTTGCATCGCTCTTCTCTAACAAACGACAGTTTGCCGGGTTGATCGGCTTTTTTGGGATTCCCATTTATCTGATCAGGGAGCGGCACGCTTTCAACTTTGACATTGTCAATCTGAGTATCAGCAACAGTTACTGCACTATTCTTTTCGTCGCAGGCTTGACCAAGTTGCGGTGTTCGGCCTTGACGGCTTCGGCGATAAAGGAGAAGAAGAATGAGGATAAACAACAAACCCACTATAATAGCTAAAACTATTATTGCTATTCTCCCAGCAGATGACTTCTTTGCAGGGGGGGTACTTGTCGGGTCGAGAGGTGTTGGAATGGAAGCATCCGGCTCGTCGTCCCCATCGTCAGGGAACGGGACATCACATGCTGTTTCGAGAGGCTTTCCACAAAGCCCTTTGTTATCTGCATTAATTAATTCACTTTTCAAGTTTTGTTTCAGTATCAAGGCGATGAAGATTAAACATTTGTCGACATATCAACATGTAAACCGATCGATGGCCTGTTTTATGTTAAGATTATCGTCCTTTGGTAAACGAAAAACTAACCCAAAAATTTATAGCAATGACATACCTGAAAAGGAGCTTGGATCCATCTTGCTAACAACTGCTGGGATTGGACCTTCCAATTGATTATGAGACACATTTAGCACTTTGAGATAATCAGGCCTAAATTGTGGTATATGGCCTGTGAATTGATTGTTTTCGATCCTCAACTCTAAAAGCCGAGGCGATTTGGCTAGAGATGTCGGTATTTTACCCGTAAACTTGTTGTTGGCCATATAAACTTTCTTCAACGAAGTCATGCCAGTGAAAGCATTATCCGGAATCTGTCCCGAAAATTGATTGTTAGACACGAAAATGGACTTGAGTGCACCAAGTTTTCTCCAATCTGGCATTTGCCCCTCGAAACTATTGCTCATAAAACTCAGAGTCCTCAAAGCGCGCAGTGGAATAAGAGACTCAACGTCGATTTGGCCCCTTAGATTCATTTTCTCGAGTTGCAACCCCCATACATAGCCATTGAAGCACAAGACACCATTCCAATTTCCATAATTTCCATTACATGGACTTATGGAGGAATTCCAATTGGAAAGAGCCTCTTCTGTGTTTGCTAGGGAGCCTTTGAAATTTAAGAGAGCTTTGGTGGCATCATCTTGATCATCACCCAATGACGACGTTGGTGCAAACACGAGTAGAAGAAGAAGGCCAACGATAAATGTAGTTGGAGGTGGCAGCCGACATAGAGGACGGGCAGCTTGAGTGCCCATCGGAATTTCTCCGATAGGCAGAGGAGGGATCGTAGGACGTTGAATGTCGAATTCTAAGGACATAAGGGGTGAAGTTTGGTCTATTTGTTTGTTTTCTTTGTTTCATTCTTTGTTTTTTTGTTCTATCGATGTGTTTGTGTGTTTTTCCTTGATTGTGGGGGGATAAGGGGAGGGAGAGAAAGAAAGCAGTGTGTGAAAATTACATGGTGCTAAGAATAGAAGGGAGACATGTTGGGATCAAAGAGGCTCCATTGTTTTAGGAGACAATCCACGATGGAGAGATATCTCAGGCAAATCCCATGATTTTTCCAATTAACAAGGATGTTCCAATCATGAAATGCATCGTATTGGTCCTTGAATTTTTTGTTATCTCTTCTTTATATCATTTTATTATTTAAGTATAAACTTAGCTAGAGGTCGGAGTGCTAATAACCTTCTTTATCCCATTATTCGATATTCATAGCGAATCAACGAGAGGTTGGAGTGCTATTCATCTTCCGCATCATTCCGCTACATCATATTCTATGCTGATGAGATCTATTTAAAGATGAACTTACATGGCAAGTTAGAAATGGTAGGAAAATCCAAAGTTTTTAGTTGTCATTTGCTCGCCCGAGCCATGGTTACCTTTACTGAGTGTTGTGGTTTTGATGGACTTGAAAGGGATCGGAGATGAAACTTTATTTTTGATAGATTTTTGCCCCTTTGACCGGAATATTATCTTATCCCTTCCGAGCGAATTTCATAATGTCAAGGATGTTTCGATGCGGCACTTTGTTAGGCGTGGTAGTTACGGATAGTTGTCTTTTGACTTAGAAGACGAATAATGTTATCTATCATTGATGTTAGAACACGAGTTTATGCGACATTACTTGATAAGTTCAATTAAAGGTAAAATTATGTAATTCATTTTATGACACTTAGTGCTATCTAAACTAATGTTGTGACATCAATGATAACATTACTCAAAAGTTGTGATCTTTTTGTAATTGTTGCACCATTTCATTTTTTGTAACTTTTCATTCACTAATTTTTTTCATTTTCATACAAAAGTCGTAACATATATTAAACTAATGAAAGGTTATGACTTTTGGATGAATAGTCAATCCAATATGGCATTCCATAAACTATTTTTAGACAATTAAAATTCATTCTACTATGATTTCCAAAAATTTTTAAAAAAAAATCATTCCACTCCCTTCAAAATTCAACAAATATGCGTACTTTACGTCCAAATTCTGCTTAATATTTGTGTAGAAGTTTCGTGATAAAGACAAAAGTCCATTCTATCCTCAAAAAACAATTTTTCGTAATATTGAAGAAACATTTTGAATTTTATTTGGGTGAAGTTATTATTTTGATTAGTTTTAAGTAACTACAAGTCTATTTTTATTTCAAGTTTAATTGTTAATTTAAACGGCATGTCCTAATATTGTGTACTTGTCTGGTGGAAATTTTAATCCAAATTTTAAGCAATTATTGAACCGTTAGTAGCCTCCATTGTTAACTTCCTTCACACATTTTAGGCAACCGTGGGACCCACTAACGATCAGAATTCTGCTTTTAATTTCCTCCAAACAAGCCCTATATATTATCTTTTATATATGGAGAACATTTTTTCAATATTCTCCCAACAAATACAAACATGTCCAATATACAAATATGTAGAGTTAATAGGAATTCGCTCCAAAAATAGCTTTTCGTCGCTCTGAAAGGACGATCCGGTCCAAAGGTTATTTAAGAAAACCAAGTTTCTCTATCTAAAACCCTTCAACAAAAATTTGTCATACATTAAATGGTGCAAATATACCATCTGAACAGCACAGTTGCCCATATACATCCAACACAGAATTTTAATGCTTCCGAATATACATCAAACATTTAAAAATATTGGAAATTGCTGATGCTATTTTTGAATTTTTGAAAGTCTTATGTTATGCTAACAAATATGCACCAAATGCCAAAATGAACATTCCTCTATGTAGATATCTATCTACTTAATCATATTCCGGGGAACAATTTTAGTAGTCAGAATCATCCGTTCGTTGAGACGCACTAAGACCATCTCCTCTATGGTTGATACCCGATCGTTGAACTAACCGCTCTAATATCTGCACCACTTCGGACATTGGTGGCCGAAATTCTGGCTCAGACTAATGCAAATCATCCACAAGAAAAAAAGGTTGATAAGGTGTCTGATCAAACATAAGAGATATCTGTGAAAAGAGACTGCATATGCCAATTGGAAAACCATCTGAAAGGTGTAAAAAAATTGAAAAAGGTGTAGCTTCTCACCTGTACACAAAGAGCAACCGCATCGGCAAATTGAGAAAGAGACTTAGGAGGGTACAACCCATGCAATGCAGGATCGACTAGTTTTGCCAAGGCATCTATATCATGGAGCTGTGGTGAGGCCCACCGAACAAGAGATTGTTCATATCTTGGTTTTGAACTATGAATGAAAGAAGCAAGTAAACTGTTTCAGAAACAAGGACTAATGAACCTCCCGGTAACCAATATTGAAATTTTAAATCCAACACACCTATCGAAAGGCAATCGGCCTGTCAGCAACTCTAGCATTACCACCCCAAAGCTGTATACATCACTTTTTACAGTGTAAGCAGAGGGTTTTGTACATTCTGGTGCATTATGTCCAGTTCCAAGGTTTTGGTTCATCCTCTGAAGAACAATATCAAACTCGGGTAAGAAAGGAGAAAAGTTACTCTGATATAAGGGCAACCTAAAAGATAGATTCTATAAGCATAACATCAATTGCTTGTTATCATACTTTCTTGGTTAATTTTATCTAATATACCTTTTCGATTATTTCAATATGCAACGAGAGATTTACTGATGCAACTCACAAGGAGTAGGAACGCATGGTCTTTAAGGATCATAATGAGGCCCAATGCACACTTAGCCAAGTTTGGTAAACAGTCCTGTTTCTGGTCAACAGAGTCAGACCTTTCGTGACTCGTGATTTAGGGCAAATTTCATCATTTAGGGGTCAACTGACAGATTTATTATTTACCCAAAATTTAGAAATTATTGTTAATTTTTGTGATTTCAAGATTTTGTTTCCTTAATTATCTCATTAGATTTTTTTCACTGGATTATTCAAATTAACCAACTAGAACATATGACATATCATTATTGAATGAATTTTAAAAATTAGATTTTTATATATAGATTTTGATAATGGTTGAAAATTGATATCTTCTTGCCTCAAATTCTTCTATATTTCCTCCCATTTCTCTCATTTTCTATTTCTCTCCTCTTCCCTGTTTCTCTCTCTGTGTTACTTTCTACCTCAATGAGTCCATTGATAGGAAGTGAAAAGAGATGTTCAGGAAGTCGATGTATGAAGGAAAAGTGCACTAGTGATTCGACAACATCTAAGGATTATGTTATCAAGATTGGGACTACATGAGTTTGACTTTAATATGAAATGCAAAATTGTATAGGAGCACACCGACTCCATCATAAGATCCATGATGTCTCCTGAAAGTTGTTGAGGATGAAAGGCTCTAAACCCTATAGACAAAAATATTCCAAGTGATTTTGAGCCAAAGGTCTTCATGGAACGTGTTAGGTCCAAGTAAATCTTGATAAGTTCCGAGTCTAAAATCATTCAATTCAGTTGTAATTGGGTTAAGGTTGAAGGGTGTCAAAAGATCGGAGAAGTATGGCGGGAAAAACACTGAAATATTAAAACCATATGTCTACAGCTTAAGGTCACTCTCGAGCCTCATTAACAGAGAGAGATTGCTCATACACCGCAAAGAAAGGAGTTTGAGTGCAATTAACAGAGAGAGCCCGCTCGTAGACTGCCCAAGAAGAAGCTCGAGCGGAGGCAATTTTGCCTGACCATTGCCCCATGTCAAAGGAGTGCTTGAGCGATTTATGATGGAGGGAAACCCTAGTTTAGCCTATTTAAACTTTTAAACATGCTCAAACTGTTGGAGAAGCACCGGAGTTGGAGAAGAAACACACCAAAATATTGTAGCAACAAGATCAACAAACACGAACAAAACCAGGATCAAACTTGATAAAATGAACACCGAAGACCCGAACGTGTGATCGCTGTCCTCAAACTAAATTTGCCCCCTAACAGATTGAAAATGATGCTTGAAGGTTTTCCAGAAAATGGTTTGAAGGATTAAACACTCAAGCATAAAGTGTAATCCCCAAAACTTGAAGAACAATAAAGAAAGGTTTGAATATGATGAAGAAATTGTGAATTATTTTTATTTTGAAATGATCTTTTTGTTCTTGAATATGGCTATGGTTTTTGTACGTTTTCAATAATAATTTAATGATCACAAACCACCTACATATAGCCATGAAACATTACTATACGAAGTGGTGCCAAAAACTCTCCAAAAGCCACAAAAAGTTTGAACAAAACGGTCACTAACGACCATATTGACCTTCTATGCGGTCGCATAGTTCAACACTATGCGACCACATAGTTATCTTCACGACAGGGATTAATCCTTGCCTTGGCCTATGCGTCCGCATCCAAGTTTGGCCTATGCGATCGCATAGGCCAAAATTTGGCCTCCAAGAATGATTTTCATTCGACATCCATTTTTTATTAATTTTGAACAATATTTCTAACACAAACCACCTCAAACAGCAAAATGCAGTTTATATACAAGATTGATGGTCGTTTTTCAGTGTGTTGGAGAAAGAAAAACCTAGAGATCAATTAGGTTTTTGAAAAATCTTGCTTTTTATTTCTCTTCCACATTCACAAAAGAAAAACAAATTAAAATCCTCTACTACACAGATTTTTGGGTTATGATAGAGGTGAAAGATAACTCGAATTCCAGTTGACTAAGAACAAGTTTGTTGTTGGAGAACCATGCGGGTACACATCCGAGGAGTTATAAATTGAAAGTCAACTAAGTTTTAGTTGTACCTGGATCACATTTGCAAGTTAACATCTTTTCGTAGTGAATCGTTTGGTGGCACCGTATGTCTGAAGTTTTTTCCTCTTGAAGAATTCTTTTAAGGGTTTTTCCTTCATTAACAATACTTGGTATTATATACTTTTGAGCATGTTATTTTACTTGCTTTATTGATTAGGTTTCTAATAATTCATTTCTGTTGTATCTAAACCTATAATCTACACCAGATAATTTGTGACTATTATAGATTATATTTGTTGATTTTAAATTCCGCATATAACACACATTCACCCCTTAGGTGTTAAGTGTGTCAAATTATCAGTTTTTTAAGGTGAGGAGACTATGGAAGATAATGTTGTATTTTCCTTGTGTTCGTGGATGAAATAAGTTAGTTGAACATGATTTTGACGCAAGTTGAGACTTTATTTTGATAAGTTGGTTTATAAGTACATCAACCAACAAACTTCAGAAGATAAACTACTGATGAAGACTTCAAAGTTGATCCAACTGGAATTCAAAAATATATGATAATTTTAAATTGTCCACGAAGAAGATAAAGCTAACCATGATTACTATGAGCATGTCTCCCGAAGCCTGACATAATATTTCCTTAGGTTTTCTTTAGAAAGTTACGTAACAATAGAGGTAATGTTCTGCATCCCCTTCCTAAGTGCCGTGATTTAATTTTACCATTAATAAATGGGTAGGGGTCCATGGCAAGCCCGGAAAGAAATTAAGTGCTTTTTAATTTGAAAACAGTTATAAGCACATTGGCTTAGCTTATTTCTTTCTCGCTCTCCTTGAGAGTAGCTATATATGTACTACTGTGAAGAAAAGCAAGAAAGAATAAAAAAATTTGCATTTGCTTCTTTTTTAGAAATAAGCCAAGTCAAACATGCTCATATTCTAGTCATTCTTAAAATATTTATTTTGCTTTTCAAGTTTCATTTATTTCACTGCGATCAATTTTGGTTCTGTATTTTCGTTGAGTCGGAAGAGACAGACAGAGAAATGGGAGTGACATCAGGCATCCTCTTCACAGTCTAACATAAATTATCGTATGGAAGCAGAAAAAGTAGTAGCCAGCCACAAACTCAGAATGTACTATCCAGTCTAACAAGTGCCTTTCCATTTTTTGTGCCACTAAAACTAAAGTTGCCTTGCGTGTGATGTTCAAGAAAATAAAAAAATGGATCAAGATCACAAAGTCTATACTAATCTTCTGCACACAAAACCAAACAAATTTATTGAGTATATTCAAATCCTCTGAACCTGGAATCTAATATCAAAATTTTGGCAACCTTTAGATAACATTAAACAACGCTATTGCTTTCCAAGAAAATAACTAAATCAATGACAATAGAGATGAAAATGTAAGAAATGGCGATAGAAGCATTAAAATCTAGAAAAACATATTATACATACCTCAAAAAATGTAGCCAAGCCGCAATCAGAGAGACGAGGATTCAGTTCAGCGTTGAGCAAAATATTGGAAGATTTTATGTTCTTGTGCACACATGATGGTGAGCAAACGTCATGCAGGTACCTAAATATATAAAAATGGTTGGAAGATCGAAAAGAAATGCGGCAAATGAGATATACTAAAGCATGAGCTACTGAAACTAATAGGCTCAATATATTATTGAAGTTAAAGTAATGAAAGAGAAGCAGTTCGATTTGAGTATCCACGGATGCACAAAGTAGTCAAAGAAGTAGGTTGGTCACACAAATAATGATGTTGAGAGCAGAGAATGATTTCTGAATAATGCTTGTGTACATACAAAGTGATTCACAGCCTATTTATAGTGCTTACAGGTGAAAACGAGAAGAAAATATCTATTCTACGCCTAGAATTACAATAATTGATCATAGGTATGAAAAGGAAACACTTCCCCAAGATTGAGTAAGTTTTTCAATTCCCCATTTGCCTGAGATAATTTGAATGATCAATCTGCAAGTCCCTTTCAGTATGATGACCGGCTATACTGTGTAAAATTGTAAATATACGACATTCTTGCATACCAGTTCACAATCCAATTTATCCTTGATGAAATGATGATCAACTTTAACATGCTTAGTTCATTCACGTTGAACTGGATTGTGAGGTAGATTTATAATGAATTTTCTGTCAGGATATGGCTTCATAGGACCTACCCAACTCACTCTAAGATCACTACCAATGAATTTTATCCAGAGAAATTCACAGCCAGTGCACCTTGACCAAAAATAAGACTGACACTGCCCAAGAAATTGCACCAGAAAATCATAATTTCAATGTGCATCGGCAATAACCTCTTCACAAGAAAAAGAATAACAGTAAAGAAAGGTGAAAACCTCCAAATCTAACAGATGTCAACATATTTTTTGAATTGTGTGTAACCATTGAGATTTGCATTGATGCAACTTGTAATGACACCAACATTTAGGCTCCATTTGGATCTTCAATTTTAGTCAGGAAAATGAAACAAAAATAGGGTACAGACTGATTTCCATGATTTTCATCTCACCAAAAATGACAGCATATCCAAAATTATTTGATCTGTTTTGCTTATGCTTGACAACCATTTATCTCACGTTTTCCTTGAACAAAAAATCAAGTTGTATTTCTTAGCCCATGTTTGAGCCACATTATTTTTTTCACTCTCATTCTTCTACTCATTTTCAACCACACATTTTTCAATAAAATAATATTTTATATCACATCAATAACTTTTTCCTTCTCTTTCAACCACATATTCCCTATCATATCAAAAAACAAAATGCATTCTTGGAATAAAAATGTACACCAAACAGGGGCTTAGCATTCTACTCACTAAAATCCACAAATAAAAAGGCAAAATAAGGAAAACTAGATACTTTGACACACAGTACCATGTGGTACGAAAAGAATGGAATGCAAGTAAATTGCTGCAGAAAGAATAGTGTAAATGCGACTTACTCAACAGCATGGGCTGTTCCCAGGGCAATTCTGACTCTTGTGTTCCATGTAAGTGGTTTGCTGAAGTCATCTGACAGATGCAGAAATTCATGAAGCGAGCCATTTCTAAAGTACTCATAAACTAACATGTTCTGTCCCTGTTCTTTACAATAACCAATAAGTTCAGTAACATTAGGGTGGCGAATCTTAGAGATGTTTGAAACAATATCTGCAAATCCTTCCCCTCGTTCCCCATGAAAAAGTGAGGAGTCTATCTTCTTCACTGCAAGAACCTGCCAAAACAAGAAACAGAGATGTAACTGTTGATATGATATATTATAGATAAAAACTGAAGACTTCAGAAAACATAAATCCCAATTTACACCTCCTCGGGGTCTAATTGTAGCTGACTTCTATCGTGCATATCTTTAGAAGCAACAAATTCTCTTCAAGCTTGACTAAATTTCTTAACAAGTCAAGCTCAAAAATCTTCTATTAAACCAAGCTCAAGTGGCTTATATCTTCTACGTAATTTATTATTATTTGTGAATCAAGACAAGCTCCGGATGAGATTGATAAGTTGACAAATGTTGAAACATATTAAGCATCAAACTTCTTGTTTGACTGTTGAATCCATTTCAAACGACAAGTAAAATAGGCTTTCAGCCCTTGTTTTAGATTGAAACTGGATCTATGGAACCAACAGGATGGTATTAACCTATTAATAAAGGCATGGCACTGGTAACACTAAAACTCATACTTCAACTTCAGATGACAATGACTACACAATGTGTTACAAGCATTTAAATTGACAATAAAAACAAAGAAATACAATACTGTGTCATTCGTTGATGCAATTTTCTCAACCTTAGATAACTCTCCCTCTTCCCCACCCACAGCCCCCTCCTCGTTATAAACATAGCACTGTGTGAAATGTTCATTCTTCATAGGACACACAGGAATCAAAAAAATAACAAGACGGTACAAGAGAAAAAATATACTGTAATTTATGTGCACTTAGAAAGGTGTTGCTTACCCTCCCATCAGCATACTTTGCCCTATACACACGACCAATAGATCCCTCGCCCAGAAGGCGACCTGTGGCAAAGTTACCAGTGGCAGTCTGCAAATCAGCCAAAGAGTAAGAGGCAATGGCGACTGAACTGCTCGTTTTTACATCCAAATTATTTGCAAATTCATTGTTGTTGAATGATTGGAGACAAGTTGAAGATGGAAGCTTGAGACTGATTGAAGGAGAAGCCTGTAAACCTTTTATTCTATTTGAGGAAGATGATTTGAATGATTTCAGTTCTGTCACCAGCAGAAAATGTTTCAGTAGCAATTTAGTATATATTGATCAACACTAAAGACAAAATTATTTACAGTGATATGGATATAAGCTACACCCAAAGCATAGTACTGCAAAATTATTTTGGGAAGTATAGCATTATTATATTGCTGAAGCCAATTCCATTATTTTCTTTTAGTAGGAGTCTATGCCTGGGTGATAATGTCTGGAAAGTTTTCTGGATGACAGCATCTGCACTTTTTTCAGGAATGGAGTCACCAAAAAGGAAACTTGCCAGAAAAAATATGCACTTCATGAATAACAAAAGCTAGTTTATTCAAGGACCTTCTGCATTACTCAAAATTTTGTGCAGGTTTGATGCTGCAATTAGCTACATTAAAACAGTCTAGTGCACAAGGATTAAGTCAACTAGAACTATTTTGAAGCATGTATCCTAAGGATAAACTTCTCAGGCGTGAGTTATTCAGAATTCAACACCAAATCCTGATCTTGGACTTACTTGAAACTCTAAATTTGTAAATACAATTGCATACTGATGCCAAGTTATTCTGGCGAATAAAACTGAGGACTATTTACTGCACCACACAGTCATGTGACGAACTCCAGCAGATTGTTCACAGACAATTAAGTTAAGGTAAGCAGCATTTTGGGATTCAAATCCTTTTGGCAAAAAATGACTAAATAGTATGTGACATTTAAGACGTCTTAATAAATAGATTTAATAAGGGATTATCAATTGCTGAAAGACCACGACCATTCATAATTAATGTTTGACCAACATGTAAGCCTCCCTGAATTTAGCAAACCCCTCAATTCTAACATGTTGCACATGACTTATATATTTAGTTTTTCCATTCCTCTCAAAGATTGTAATACAAGATTAGCTTGGTACCATTGCATCTATGTTTCAATCTGAATTGATCATAATTGACATCATTCTAGTCACAGAGTTAATCCAGTCATCTTGTTGTATAACATGATTAGGCCTTTGCATATTATCAGACTTTGACGTGAGGGCTGCAGCTGGATTCTTTACCCTTAATTTTATTCTTCCCTTTTTCTAATTGGAGAAGGAAAAAGATTGTCACACCAAATGTAAAGTTTACCTCTGAAGTCCTTGTGTGATTTAGCATGAAAATCACTAGATAACTCGCCAGATGAGAGTGGGGTGAAAGGCCTACGAGGGCTAAGCATATTATCTTCAATATAATGTGTTGGAGGTGGCGTAGATCTCCTTGAGAATAGATTAATAACAATCCCAAGGATAATCAGAAAACCCAGGACTATACCAGCAATTGCAACACCACTTAGACCGGACTTCTCATTCTCTTTATTCGACTGGCTAGCTCGAGTATCACTTTTTGTCCCTGGAGGAGGAGGAGGTGCAGGACCAGATGACCAAGAATTTCCACCAGTCCTTCCAAAAAAGATCAAAGTTAGGAACATAAAAACCATTAAACACTGTAATTGTAGCTGAATACTCACTTTATATTGTCAATGTTTTTCAATTCATTAGGAATCCAGCCAGTAAATTTATTATTTGCTACATTCCTGCAAGTAAAATTCTTGTATTAGGTTCTTCATCTCAAGAAGTTTAACATGAGAGCAAAAAATCAATTATACATCAAACAGCTGATGATTAATATTCCATTGACGTTGCGTAAAAATCAAATAAAACATGCTTCTCCCAAATCCATGAGGTTAGATAAGTAACATTACGGTTCCCTCGTTGATGGAAGAAATGGACCAGAAATTTGAACAACTAAATCCGATTATGCACATTGATCTTTCAGCATAAGAATTCCAAATGCTTTCTGCGTAGATATTAATTGATTTATGTATTTATCAGCTAGAGATCCTTATGATCCACTTCCATGAATACTGACAAACTGCTATGGAAATCCTTGAAAACTAAATGTAATTCATTCCAGGTCGATGATATACAACAATTATATGATTAGGAGGTAATTTAAACTTAAGAGTCAATTTATAGGCCTTCATCTCTTTCTGTATGAAGGTAAAGGGAAAATCTCCATCTAAGCCTCAAGGCCCCCAAGAAATAGAAAACTATTTCATCTGTTTAGCCCAACCTTTAACATGCATCCTTTAGTTGAAAAAACAATTAAAAACAAAAAAGAAATTCATGGTTATGAAACCAATAAATTGGTATCAAAGAATTTGAGAACATCATGGTTTGTCCAGCAAGAGATCTGATCAGGGAAAAGGGCATGAAACATTGGGAGGGGAAGAGACACACATGTACAATCTTCGAAGCTTAGACCTTAGAAAGAAATTGGTACATTCTTTCTTTAACCTATAAACAAACAGACTTGATGGAGTCAGTGTTTCCTCCAGCATGCTTCATGAGGCCTGTGGCTGGTGTTGTCTCATGGTTACGCACATCTTTTTTCATGCATCCATCCATCACTAACCTGCACATCTCCAGGTGTAGGTGTAGGGGGTGTGTGTGTGTGTGTGTGGGTGCGTGTGTATAAAACACACATACAGATACATATATACATATACACGCTCACAAAATAGTCCTTCACATTTAATGGAGAAAATGAGAATGCTTAAATTTAGAAACTCTTCTACACGATGTAGTATTTCAAATCCTTATAGACCACGTTTCCCCTTTTAATGTGGAAATATAACTCCATTTATATGGTACCCAAATTTTCCAAATGAGTTGACTAGCAAGTAACAGTATGATGAGATTGTGTTAAAATGTGTTTTTTCTCTTCTAAGACACAATATCTCTACAAAAGCCATTTCAGGTCTTAATGCTATGAGATTGAAAGGGAAACAATGAAATAGGTACTTCATAAAGGAATAAGAAGATCGAAAAAGAAAGTTAAATACTGCCCCATCTCAAACTATAACTGCTTCTAAGGCCATAAGATTACAGAAATATATACATCAAGGGAATCAAGATGCTTCTAAGGCACGATCCGGTACAAAGTCCAGAAATTAATAAACCATGTGAAACAATATAATCTACCTTGTTGAATAGCACATAAAGTAGATGAGTATGTTAAAGGGTATTTAGGTCTTTTATGTAATACCTAGGGTTTCCTAAGGTTTTCCTAACTCTTATTATAAATAGTGGGAGAGGCTAACACTATTGTTAAGCCTTCTAATTCTTTTACTTTAACATGGTATCAGAGCAAGGTTATGGGAGATTAATTCCATAAGCTTTGTTCAAACATTTTTTTTTTCTTCCTTCTTAAAAAAAAAAAAAAAAAATTCAGTTACTGTTCATCCGCGCGGGTACTGTTCATTTGCGACTACTGTTCATCGCGCCGGTACTGTTCATCAGCGGTTACTGTTCATCCGGCTAGTTTTTGGTCAGTGTTCAATCTGCTAATTTCAGATCTGCTTCTGGTTATTGGTTATTGTTCGTATGACAGTACTACAAATGTTCGTAAGTCTGGTTATGACTCTCACGTTCTTCGTTTAAGCCCTACAGTTGTTTGTATTGTTGGTTTGTTTCCCTTGTGCGAGCTGTTTATTACTTGTTGAATTGGAAGGTATTAATATCGATGACTACACCTCAACCATTAACAACCCGTAAGTTGAACGGAACCAATTATTTAAATTGGTCTAAAGTCAGAAAATAGCCACTAACCGGACAGGGAAAACATCGTCACATTACGGAATCCGCCCCGGCAAATGTGATGATAAAAAGTATGACGACTGGATTCAGGCGATGCGCGGTGTAACATTGTTGTGGAATTCGATGGAGCCTCGGGTGGGCGATCTCTCGTACTCATCTAGATACATGCAAAGATATATGGGAGTATCTTCGTGTATTATATTCTAGTAATCTCACCGGGATGTATGATTTATCGGTGGAGTACTTCAACTTCGACAAGGCCTTGCAATCCGTTACTGATTATTTTTGCCGCATTCAACCGCCTCTATGAGGAAATGAATACTATCCTACCATTGACTATCGATGCGAAGGAAATGCAAAAGCAACGTGAGCGAATGGAAACTGTCGTGAGGTTCTTGGTCGGGTTACGTCCGGACTTCGAACCGATCCGCCGATCTCGAGATTCTTTCAAGTGCTACCCTCCCCACCATCACCGAAATGTATTCTCGCGTTTCCGTAGTACTACCAAGGACAATGTTTCGCTCGGGTTTGTCTACGTCGTCGAGCATTCGGCACTTGTTACATGCGATTCCCACGCGAAATCGAGATGATCCGCTTAGTGGTGGTCGTGGTAGTTTCTCTCGTGGTCGCCGTGTTAGTGGCCCTCGGGGTGGACGTAGTGGACGTGGTCGTGTCTCCATTCGTCAGTGCTCCTTTTGTGGGTTGGAGAATCATAGTCGAGACACATGTTGGGATTTGGTTGGCCGTCCACCCAAATTTGCCAATGCAGTAACATCTGATCCAGATATTCCTACCATTCCAGTATCTCAGGCGGCTAAGGACATATCTGATGAGGAATATGCTCAGATCCTTCAGTATAGGGCATCTCGAGCGTCTCTTCCTATTGCTTCTTTAGCTCAACGAGGTACTTCTTCTGCTTGTCTTTCCATTCGTCCATCCCCTCCATCACCCTGGGTCATAGATTCCGCAGCCACTGATCATATGTCAGGTGCATGTCCTGCTGTTGCATCTGCTCACCAAATCCATTGTCGCCTTGGTCATCCCTGCCTTGGCAACCTCAAGTTACTCTTTCCTAGTTTCAGTCATTTGTCTTCTTTAGAGTGTGAGTCTTGTCAATTGGGTAAGCATCGTCGTGTTTCATTTGCTTCCCACAACTCATGTTCGAGCATCGAGTCCTTTGGTTTAGTTCATTCAGATGTTTGGGGTCCTTCTCGTGTTACTTCTACAATTGGTTTTCGTTATTTTGTCACTTTTGTGGATGATTTTTCAAGAGTTACTTGGCTTTATTTAATGAAAGATCGTTCCGAATTATTCTCTATTTTTCGTGAATTTTGTTCTGAAGTTCAAACCCAATTTAATGTGCCGTGCGTATTCTTCGTAGTGATAATGCTCGAGAATACTTTTCTCAACCCTTTACTTCCTATATGTCGCAATCGGTATCCTACATCAGTCTTCTTGCCCTCGCACCACGGCCAAAATGGGGTTCTTGAGCGTAAGAATCGACATCTCCTAGAAGTGGGTCGTACTCTCCTTTTTGAGATGAACGTTCCCCGAACATTTGGGACGATGCGGTTCTTACAGCTTGTTTCCCTAATCAACCGGATGCCATCCTCTACCCTGCGAGGCACGGTTCCCCATTCCATTCTTTTTCCCCGTTCACCCTTATTTAGCTTACCTCCTCGCATATTTGGGTGTGTTTGTTTTGTTCATCAGTTGACTCCCGGCAGGGACAAGTTAGATCCCCGTGCTTTAAAATGTGTCTTCCTCGGCTATTCTCGCACGCAAAAAGGTTATCGATGTTATAGTCCATCATTACGTCGCTCATTTGTGTGTGCCGATGTTACATTCTTTGAGTCCACCCCTTACTTTTCTACCCCATCATCTCAAGTTGATCTAGATGTTACACTTCCTTTTCCCATTGACCCTACCCCTACGCTATCTTCCTCCGCTCCAGATCCTATTCCCTCCAATCGTTCTTCGGCCCCTTTGCAGGTATACTCTCGTCGCCGAGGAAGGACGCCTCACGTCTTGTGCCCATCGATTCTGTGCCCTCAAATTCTTCTCCAGCAGTTCCGCCCATGTCTGACATGGACGTGCCCATTGCCATTCGGAAAGGTAAGCGCACCTGTACTACCCATCCTATTTCTAACTTTGTCTCATATGCGCACCTATCTCCTTCATACTCCTCTTTTGTTACTTCCCCTTATTCTCCCTGGTTGGGCAAAAGCAATGGAGGAAGAAATGACTGCTTTACATCAGAATGGCACTTGGGATCTTGTCTCGCTTCCGCCTGACAAAACTACAGTTGGATGTAAATGGGTGTACACTGTTAAGGTTCATCCGGACGGCACCATTGATCGACTTAAGGCTCGCTTAGTTGCTAAAGGCTATACTCAGGTCTACGGTCTTGATTACTATGAGACCTTTTCTCCCGTTGCCAAGCTCGCTTCTGTTCGTTTGTTCATCTCTCTGGCTGCCACTTTTCTTTGTTCCTTACATCGTATTTCGATATCAAGAATGCTTTCTTAAATGGCGATACGTGAGGAAGTTTATATGGGAGCAACCTTCTGGGTTTGTTGCTCAGGGGGAGTCTGATTTGGTATGTCGTTTGAAGAAGTCTATTTATGGCCTCAAGCAGTCTCCTAGAGCATGGTTTGGAAGATTTAGTGAAGTGGTCATTGAATTTGGTCTTCAGCGTTGTGGAGTCGATCATTCTCTTCTACAAGTCAGAAAGTCGGCAAAATATTGTTAATTGTGTATGTGGATGACATCGTGATTCTTGGAGATGATCGCGGTGGTATTCAAGAACTCAAAAAGTGTTTGCACAGTAAGTTCCAAACCAAAGATTTGGGGCACTTAAAGTATTTCTTGGGGATTGAAGTTGCTCGATCAAGTCAGGGCATTTACCTGTCCCAGAGAAAATATGTCCTTGATCTATTGAGCGAAAGCAGGGAATGCTAGGAGCAAAACCTATTGACTCGCCTATGGATCCAAACACCAAATTATTGCCGAGATCGGGGTATACCAGCATTGGCAGTTCAGCTGATATAGACGGTTAGTTGGAAAGTTGAACTACCGACAGGTTACTAGACCAGATATATCCTTTCTTGTTAGTGTTATTAGTCGGTTCTTGGGTCGTCCAATGATTTGTCAGGATGCGGTGATTCGTATTCTCCGATATCGAAGGCGCTCCTGGTTGTGGTTTGTTATATCAAAATTTTGGACATACTCAAATAAGGGCTACACAGATGCAGACTGGGTTGGATCACCCCTAGATAGGAAATCTACTACTGGGTATTGTGTGTTTGTTGGTGGTAACCTTGTCTCTTGGAAGAGTAAAAAGCAGACGGTAGTGGCGCGATCGAGTGCAGAATCGGAATACGAGGTGGCAAATGGCGCATACCACTTGTGAGTTAACATGGTTGAAACATTTGTTGGAAGAACTTGGATTTGAACACACTTCACCGATGGAGCTGGTATATGATAATCAAGCGACACTTCACATTGCATCGACCCAGGTCTTCCATGAGAGAACGAAGCACATTGAAGTTATCGTCACTTTATTCGAGAAAAAATTGTTGCGAAGCGAGATTTGAGACTAAATATGTAAACTCGGTGATCGCTTAGGCGATATATTTACTAAACCGTTGGGGGGCTCAAGGATAAAGTACATTTGTAACAAGCTTGGAGCACACAATATATATGCTCCATCTTGAGGGGGAGTGTTAAAGGGTATTTAGGTCTTTTATGTAATACCTAGGGTTTCCTAAGGTTTTCCTAACTCTTATTATAAATAGTGGGAGAGGCTAACACTATTGTTAAGCCTTCTAATTCTTTTACTTTAACAGAGTAAAATGTGTTGTATGAAAATTCGCTATATGCCAGAGCAACATATATCCCTCTAATTAGTGCGTACTTACAGATCATCGAGAGGCAGATTGGAGAGGACATTAATTGAACCAGTGAATTTGTTATTCTGCAAATACCTTCAAGACATAAAGAACCATCAGCACCACTAAACTCTCAAATCTGGAAAGTAGATGCACTAGTGCCTTACAGAGTGCTCAGGGTTGAGAGGTTCTTAAAACTCTGGGGCAAATCACCCGACAGTGAATTGGAGGAGAGATCCCTGGATGTAATTCCAAAAATTGGTCAATGAATATAATAAAGTATCAAGATATATATATAGTCCAATGCATAGACATACAGAAAGCTCATATGAAATTTGTTTACCTGGTTTTCTTTATGAAATTAGAAGCCTACAAAGATAATCAACAGTTCTAGGTAGGTTGGACAGTCTCAATGACATACAGATTATCAACAGTTCTAGGTATTACTCCTTCTCAGGAGGAAATTTATCTACTTGGAGGATCAAGAGACAACCAGTTGTGGCACACTTTAGTGCACAGGCAAGGTCACTGCCATGGATCAAGGGATACTTGAACTAAATTATAATACTCTTACATTTGAAAAGAGTCAATGGTCAAATCATGGTTTATTGTGAATGACTATAGCATGCAATCCAGTTCGACACAAGTGGACAAAGCAGGTGGAGGTGATAGACATTTCGTTAAAGAAAATCTCGACCCCTGCAAATTTTACTCCACATGTTTTATCTTCAGACAGCGGTTATGCTATCTTTCCTAAATGATGCAAATTCTCCATTCAATTCAAATAAGATTGTTCCATGAAATGAACTGCTAGAAAGACTATTGGATTATACGTGCCCCATATTTATCAAAACATAAGATGATTCCCCAATTCAAGATCGCTCTAGCTATCAATCCTAATTCCGTCCATGATTCCTTTTCTGATTTTATGGCAGAAGGTCTCTAAAGGATGTACTTTTTTTGAGTGAAAAGGTAATAAGAGGGCACACTTTAGAGAGATACCATACAAAGGGTTGAAGTAATTAAATTGGAAAGGATTGTAGGCTCCAGTATGTGATGAGAATGTATAGCAGGAGACAACAGTGAGGTTAAAGCAAGTAAAGGCAGAGAAGGGATTGGAACATCATTAGTGTAGGGTTATTCTCTATATCGTTTTCGTTTAGAAATATTAGGGATAGATTCGAATGGATGTTTATAGGAGTTTATGGGCCTAATGCCGATGAGAGTAGAGGGGGCTTGTGGGATAAGTTGATTGGTATGATGGCTTGGTGGAATTTCCCAACGTGTATGGGGGGTGATTTTTATGTAATTCAATTTCCTACCGAGAGATTTAGTGGTGGGAGACTAACACTCTCCCACCACTAGGAGACTAACACGGGCTATGGAGGATTTCTCAAATTTTATCAGGGAGAATATATTGGTAGATTTCTCTATGATTGGGGGAGATTTTACTTGGTCATATTATCGGGATCAACATGCTCAATTTCGAATAGACCAGTTCTTGATTAGTGGAGAGTAGAAGGCTAAGTACTTAAATATCACTTAGAGGAGAGTAGGGAGTGTGTACTCTAATCATTTCCTTATTTCGATAACGGGGAATATGAGGGGTAGTGGAAGAAATCTTTTAGGTTTGAGAAGATGTGGTTAAAAGTAGAAGGTTTTGGGGAGCGAGTACACAATTGATGGGCCTCTTATGATTTCAGGGAATCTCCCAGTTATGTGTTAGATCAGAAGTTGAAGACTTTGAAAGGGGATTTCAAAAGGTGGAATGAAGAGGTGGTGGGCAATGTCAACTATTGTAAAATGCGGTGTCTTTCAGACATAGAAGAGTTGGATAGAAGAGATGAGAGTCAAGGTTTGGTTGGGAAGGAGAAGGAGAAGGAGAAGGAGAGATGTGGAGTATTAAGGGGAGAGCTGGAGCGGTTGGTGGAGATGGAGGTGATTACTTGGCGTCAGAAATTTAGGGTCACGTAGCTGAAAGAGGGGGACAAATGCACCAAGTTTTTTCCAAAGGATGGCTAATTCTAATAGGAGCAACAATTATATCACAGTGTTAGTGGCAATTTCAACTGTTGTAAAATGCAGTATCTTTCAGACATAGAAGAGTTGGATAGAAGGGATGAGAGTCAAGGGTTGGTTGGGAAGGAGAAGGAGAGATGTGCAGTATTAAGGGAAGAGCTGGAGAGGTTGGTGGAGATGGAGAAAATTGCTTGACGTCAGAAATTTAGGGCCACGTAGTTGAAAGAGGGATAAATGCACCAAATTTTTTCCAAAGGGTCGCTAATTCTAATAAGAGCAACAATTATATCACAGTGTTAGTGGCAATTTCAAATGTTGTAAAATGCAGTGTCTTTCAAACATAGAAGAGTTTGATAGAAGGGATGAAATTCAAGGGTTGGTTGGGGAGGAGAAGGAGAGATGTGGAATATTAAGGGAAGAGCTAGAGAGGTTAGAGGAGATGGTAGAGATTGCTTGACGTCAGAAATTTAGGGTCACGTAGTTGAAAGAGGGGGACAAATGCACCAAGTTTTTTCCAAAGGGTCGCTAATTCTAATAGGAACAACAATTATATCACAGTGTTAGTGGCAATTTCAACTGATGTAAAATGCAGTGTCTTTCAGACATAGAAGAGATGGATAGAAGGGATGAGTCAAGGGTTGGTTGGGGAGGAGAATGAAAGATATTGAGTATTAAGGAGAGAGCGGGAAAGGTTGGTGGAGATGGAGAAGATTGCTTGGCGTCAGAAATTTAGGGTCACGTAGTTGAAAGAGGGAGACAAATGCACCAAGTTTTTTTCCAAAGGGTCTCTAATTCTAATAGGCGCAACAATTATATCACAGTGTTAGTCACAATGTCAACTGTTGTAAAATGAAGTGTCTTTCAGACATAGAAGAGTCAGATAGAAGGGATGAGAGTCAAGGGTTGGTTGGGGAGGAGAAGGAGAGATGTGGAGTATTAAGGGCAGAGTTGGAGAGGTTAGTGGAGATGGAGGAGATTGCTTGGAGTCAGAAATCTAAGGTCACGTAGTTGAAAGAGGGAGACTAATGCACCAAGTTTTTTTCCAAAGGGTTGCTAATTCTAATAGGCGCAACAATTATATAACAATGTTAGAGGTAGATGAGATTACTTCTGAGGACCCACAGGATATTGAGACCTAAATGGTGAGATTAGAATTTCTATCGAGAACAGTTTGAGTGGATACCATGGTTGGAGGGATTGGATTTTTCTACTATCACAGAGGAGAATGCCGGTTGGTTAGAGACACCATTTGGGGATGATGAAATTAAGGTGTTGTTTAGTATTAATGACGATAAGGCCCCAGGAATGAATAGTTTCTCGTTCTCATTTTGTAATGCGCGTTTGAAGATGTTGTGACAGGACATTATGGATGTTCTTATTTTTTTTAATGTGGCGGGTTCTTGAGAAATTCTAATTTCACATTTATTGTGTTGATTCCTAAGAAACTGGGAGCGATAATATTAAGGATTTTCGTCCTATTTGCTTAGTCAGTGGGGTTCGGGCAAACAGAATAAAGGAGGTGCATGGGAAAGTGGTGTCTAAGTTTCAGAATTCTTTATTGAAAGCATGCCAGATTTTAGATTCCGTACTTATAGTGAATGAATGCATTGACTCAAGATTGTGCATGGGGTTCTAGGCTCAGTAACACGGACACTTCAACTAGGATAGCATATCCGTGTCCGACACGTGTCGGATACCGACACTCTTCGAATACTTTGTTCATGATCATTTTTTTCTTTATCAAAATATATAATATTTTTCACTCAAAATTATTATTAAATAACAAATATGTATTTATATTTAAAAGATTTCGACAAAAAAAAATTAATAACAAGTATAAAACTAAATTTATACTATATAAGTAAAGAATCTTAAAGAATTTAATTAACATGTCGACGACATATGGTGTTAGTACTTTTTTTAAAAATCATGTCGATGTGTCTGACGCGTGTCATATTGGACACATGTGTCCATGTCGATACTTTATAGGTTCTAGGGATACTATGTAAGTTCAATATTTGGAAAGCTTATAATCACGTGAACTGGGGGTTCCTTTTGTATATGCTCCAGCAATGTGGCTTTGGGGATAAGTGGTGTAAGTGTATTCAGTTTTGTATCTACTGTTTCGTTCTCAGTTTTGGTCAACGGTACTCCTGAGGGTTGTTTTCGCAGCAGAGGTTTGAGGCAAGGGAATCCTTTGTCTCCATTGATATTTGTTATTGTAATGGACGCTTTCAGTAGGATGATTGAGAAAGTTGCAGGGGAGGGTTTGATAAGAGGCTTTACGGTTGGTCACTTGTGGTGTTCCACTTGTTATTTGCAAATGACACGCTGATTTTATGTGATGTAGATAATGAGCAATTCAGGAACTTGCGCCACTTCCTTCTATGCTTTGAAGCGGTGTCTGGATTGAAGATAAATCTGGGAAAATCTAAGGCTATTCCAGTAGGAGAGGTTGCTACCATGGAGGTGTTGGCTAATATATTGGATTGTAGGGTTGCACAATTATCTATGTCATAATAAGGACTCCCTTCAAGGCACAGATTAAAAGAATACATATATGGAATGATATTGTGGAATGGGTGGAGAGGAAGTTAGTGAAGTGGAAGCGTACGTACCTTTCAAAGGGAGGCCGTCTTACTCTCATTAAATCTACTCTCTCCAATCTTCCTACTTATTTTTGCATCATTGTTTCCTATTTCAGTTGCAGTGGCGATCAACCGCTAAAGGTGGGGTTTCATTCATTGCATCGCATTGCTTTGGTGCCTTCTGCTATGGTGCATGATCTATTGGTCATTCACAGTGGGAGTTACAGTTGGAATATTATTTTTTGGAGGGGTTTACAAGATCGGGATTTGGAGGATTGTGCATTATTTTTTATCTCCTTGCATGAGGTGCAAATCTGGTAGGAAGGGGTGATCTAGCAGGTGAAGGTTAGTACGAGATGATTTTTTTTCAGTTCACACCTATTTTAGATCCCTTTTGGGACCTGTGGAGAGTTCGTTTCCCTGAAAGATGGTGTGGAAATGTAAATTGCCTCCACGGATGGCATTTTTACTGTGGACAGCTGTGAGGTGCAGGTGTTAATGTTAGATAATTTTCGAAGAAGTTGTGTGCAAGAGGGGTAGGGAGACAAATGACCACTTGTTCATTCATTGTGATGGTGTTTGTTGGCTATAGAACAACATTCTGGCTTCTCAACATATGGATTAGGTATTGCTTAGGCGCATAGAGGACGTGTTGCGGACTTGGAGGAGAAAACTTTGTGATAAGGATTGCAAGCTTGTATAGGATCTTATCCCTGCATACATTGTATGGTGTGTGGAGAGAAAGAAACAACCGCTGTTTTGAAGACCAAACACGAAGACAGAGCAGATTAGAGAACTATTTTATCTGACTTTGTATACCTAATTTAATGTTGCGACTACTAATCCTATAAAAGGGCCGCCTAATTTCATGTTTCTGTCTTGCTTAAATTGATAATACGCTTCCTGCGTATTCTCTTTTGATCAATAAAATTATCTTATTACCTATAAAAATAAATAAATAAAAAGTTGTAAATTCAGAGGATGGTGATTATCATGGAAAGACAACTAAAATTAAGGGACACATATACATTAGAAAACAACAATACTGGAACACCTTGTATATGTTTTGGAGCAATCTATAAAAGAGGTGAAAAAAGAACCCAAAAAATGAGAATTCTTTACCGTAACGTCAGTTTGTGATATTCCAATGAGATCTGTTTCTATTATTTATTTATTTTTATTTTGTGTGTGTGTGTGTGTGTCTTTTTGAGTACTATTTCGAAGACTAGAGTGTCTCATCATTAATTACTTCTTCGTGATTCATCATCCATGATATCTTTGACATTAAATTTTATTGCCTTCTTTGTCATGTGCAACACGGCTTGTTAGACTCATAATTTCTGGTCTTCAAGGTAAAATTGCAACATATCACTTTCCCATCAAGTAATCCAGTATTCGAAGTTTGTCATAAATAGGTGAATTTTAAACTTCGAATCCCTTTTAATCTCACATGGTTTTTAATACAAAGAAATAATGAAAATCACAAGCATCAAAGCTCAAAATTTCCGTGGGTAATCCTGCACCATTACCAACATTGTTCAATGTCGGCAAAGGCAGAAAAGATACAATTGTGGCAAACAATAGTTGACACTCAAAATATGCTAACAGAAAATGGGCAGTTAAGATCAAAATGCTTACATCTTGGTCAGCTTCGAAAGCTGTCCAAACATATCACTCAGTTGTCCATTAAGCTGATTATTATTGAGATATCTGCATAACACGTGGAATCAGGATAAAACTCAAACTATTTAAGAAGCCCATAAATATTTGTCTAAATAAAAAGGTTAGATTGAGACCAAAAAAAGGATCTCTTACAGCTCTTTGAGATCAGTCATCTGGGCAATTGAATAGGGCACGTTGCCATTGAATTCATTTCCGGAAAGATCCCTACAGATGTTCAAATTGTCATTCATAACTCTGCAGGGATGGTGAAATCCTATGCAGCTTTTACATCGGCCATAAGCATATGATTAAGTAGCACATAACACACAGAAACAAATAGTTGAATCACATTCACGGACATATCACACAAAAAATCACATTAAAATGCACACAATCAATTTATTATAAATGTCATAGAAACTACAAAAATGGACCTAGGAGACATTGTGGACAAACTAATGTGCAACGTAACAGGAAACACAGCAATTCATCGCTGTTGTGATAATACTGAAGCAGTACTTTTTAATCCGAAGATGGACAATGCTTTTCTACCTACTTACATGAGCTTCAAATTGGGAGGAAGTTGATAGGGTATATTTCCGTTGAACTTGTTTTTGCTCACATCACTGTACTATGGCAAACAAATTGATCCCTGTCAGGTCAAGTTCTATTAATAGAAAGCATAAAACAGAAGAAATCACCCCTATTTTCCCATGTCTAAGAGCTTGGCAGCCTCACAAGTAGGTAACAGTTTCCAATCCCGAAAGCTTATAGCCAATTGATCCAGAAAGTCCCAGGCCAGACAGATCACTGCATACATTTTGCAAAGTTAAATTAAGCAAATAACTTTGTCCGTGATTGAAGGGGCAGCTCTGTATATAATATGCAATACATGCAATATGTTTCTCCTCTTTTCTTTCTTTGGAAAGGTTTTACACATGTATGTATGAGAGATAAACACAGACATCCAAAGAAAGAAGCTATACATTTCGGTAACTTTTGATCCAGAGCATGTGATTCCCTTCCATGATTGATCACAAGGATCTCCTCCACTTGATTTCCAGCCATCCAATTGGGAAGGAGAATTCATGCTGGCATACATGACGTTGAGAGCAGAAACTGAAAAGATCACTAGAAGATATAAATTGAAGATGCAGTAGCAGAGCAATATAGCATGCCAATTTATCCATGGACATTATAGAAACGAGGCAAATTAGAACTTCTATAGAACTCCTTCCGACCTGCCATGATTGCACCACTTCACTTTTTGGATTCCCAAAAAATTTGTATTGCTTCAAAAGGTAACTATTTCCATCTTACTCTCACATTGTTCCCACACAAGACAAAATTGTAAAGGTAAAAACACAGTCTCAATGACATTTTATGAAGTACTCATTGAATGGGCTTAGGGCCTTGAGACATCATTGACTCTGAAATTTCAATTAAATCATTTAAGTTGGCAACATAAACCAAAACTTAGGTTTTATACTAGCACCAAGAAGAAGAGAGGATAAACAACTTTTAAAAAGACGCATATCAATGTTAACATGTGCCTCACAAGAACAAGATTGCCCAAATATCCAATAATATTTTACCTAGCTAGAACCAGAATGTACATTTGCATGACGTACTTTAAACATTATTCAAATGCCAAACTGTAGTTGCATGTTAAATCCCAATCCTTATTAGCATATCTAGCATATAGGTACAAACGTGTATAATATGAATGTGGATCAAATAACACGACACAACAAAGATTTGGTTTCTCTTTTTCATGTTGTTACTTCGTTAGAGCATTTGTGGGTGGTGCAAAGTGTAATATGTGACATGTAGCTTAAGGTTCATTGAGTTCTTTATGAAATTGAACGGGCAACTTTCAGGATGGACAGATTATGCTTTGGAAATAAAACCTGCTAATCCAAACCAGTGAAACATTTAAAAAAGGTTAATAGAGGTGTGTTTCCATAATTAAATATTTCAACAAAATGAATGGACAAAGTAGCAAGTAACAAATTAACAAAGTAACAATCACATAAGAAACCATTAATCTATAAGTAAAACTAAATAGACTGAAATAAATAGAACAATTGGTGAGTTGTTCAAAAATTTGGTCTGCACTGGCTTTTAAAGGAAACGAATCTCGGCAAAAAGAAAACAAAAACATAAAGACAAGAAGAAAAATATAAAAAAAAAAAGAGGAAAGGGTGAAGCTACACGTACAGGTGCACAATTCACTATGGGGTATCACACTTGGTTGTAGAGTAGAGAGTTGTGCACTTGTTACCTAATCTCTACTCCTTTTCTTTCTAGTATTTAGGGTTAGACTGTGTTTAAAAACAAACATAAAGAAACCCTTAGAATGTCCTAAGCATTGAAAAGACCAGCCTAAAAAAACAGAGGGTAGTAAAATAAAAATCCTGGGAATGGCAGATGAGAGTACACACACATTGGTCGTCCTAAAGGTATGAAACTCCTAATGACTATCTCGCATGAGGTGCACCTCAAGGAATTATCCTTAGGCGCTTGGAAAACCCAGTTATAAAGTTAAAGATACACGTCTTCGTAAACATCCCAATTCATCAATTTTAACTGAATTGGTTCTCAGAGTTCAAGGTGATTTCAGTCTTCTTGACTATATATAAATAAATAATGATGTAGAAAAAGAAATTAATATTGCAACTTCACTAACAAATTATTAGTGATAATCATTTAAAGTTATATGCATACTTTAATTTCCTAGAACTGATGTAGCTTAGTTTTACCTATTAGTATTTAAACTAGTTTCAGATTTTGAAAACAAGTTTTTCAAACTCGATAGTTGCCACAACTTGTTCCTTTTATGAGATAACAAAACAGATGACCGATTAGAGTATTTTCACAAATGCACTTTCTATCAACTTTATTGAAGAAACAACCAATAATATGAAAGCTTTATTCAGTAATAGATGGTTTTCTAGTCTTGGCTTGCATATTCTGCAGAATGTCATTAAGCAAAGAAATATAAAAGGACAAAACTGTGTAAAATCCAACCAACGTAATCTCTAACGTTGGACTCAGGCGAGCTTTCAGATACCTACATTTAACAAATAGATAAAAGGGAGAGTGAGATAGAGGGAGAAAGGAAGTGTACCATCTGAGGAGTCGGTTTTGGATTGGACAAAATTGGCGGTGAACGAACAGAGAACGAGGCAATATAATAGAGCCCATAGCGGCGGAATTCGAGCGAACACGTAATAATGACATTTGAAGGTCGACATTATGTTAATAATAATTCATCAGAAGAAAACCTCAGAAATGATGGTGAAATGATGAAAGCTGCAGCTATACTATACAAAAGATCATTGGAATTTCTGATGAAGATGACGGAGGGGATTGTTGGGAGAAAATGGTGAAAGGTGGAGAAGAAATGAGGGCCTAAATTTAGCACCGCCATTTCATCACCCCAAAACGCGGGACTCTCTCCCTGTATGGCATCCATTTATAACGACAAAGACACTCTCTCCCAAGTTTTCAAAATAATACATTCCTAAATGACATTATTGTTTAAATTGTGATATACGAAAAATTGTACCATTAATTTGAATAAATATTGTTTAAATGTCTCAAAGTGTTGACATGACGAATAATGTCAAAACTTTATATATGTAACAAAATTGAAATTTTTATTCAGTCCACTCCATTTTGTTCAAAATGATTTTTTCTCTCATTTTTTTCACACATTCTTTAATAAAATAATATTATACGTAGATCAAAAAAATTTCTTTTTTTTAACCACGTATTTTTCAAAAAAATATTTCAATATTTTTTTTAAAAAAATTTTGATTTCAATGATTAATAGTATGTTCTCTTTACCATTTTCAAGCCAAAATTTTCAAAACGCGTTTTAAGTGTTTTCAAAAAAAATTTTCAAAATGCCAAAATGAACACATTTTCAATAATCTCAAAATGGAAACTCAAAACACAAAACCCAAAATGAATTCATAACTCCAAACAAAAAACATAAATATAAAGAGAACAGCCCCTAAACCTTGTAGCCATTTTTATGAAAGTTCTTTTTCTCATGATAAAATATTCTACGTGTAAACCAAAAAACATTTCTTAGCTCCTGTTTGATGATAATTATTTGGCCAAAACAATAATTTTAATAATGATTTTTAGGAGAATACGTGGTTAAAAAGTAGAAAAAAAATTTTATTTACGTGCAAAATATTTTATCGTGGGAATGTGCGGTTGAAATGAGTTTGAAAGAAAGAGTTTTTGTAAAAATGGTTGTCAAACATGGGTTTATTTTTTAACAAGATATTCTCTAAAAAATCATTTTCCCAAAAAAAAAAAAGGATTAAAATTCAGATTTTAATTTAAGTTTAAGTTAATAATTAATTTTAATTACATCTTTTGTGAAATCCACGACTTTTCAAAAATAAATTTCATTAACTTTTATCAAAATATACTAAAAATCTGATTTTCATACTCTCCAAACAGGGGCTAAAATTTTAATTTATTTCAATTTCATTTTTAGTTTCAGGTAATTGACGCATTTGCCAAGTTCGGAACATAAGGAAATTGAGAGATAACTCCTTTTTTTTTTTTTCTTTTTTGTTTCATTTTTCTATTTTAGAAAGATTTGGTTCTTGTTTGATTCCATTTTGTAAAACTCTTTTTTATAAAATTTAATTTCAATCAAAAATTTAGCCCTTGTTTGAACCACATTTATATATATATATATATATATATATATATACTAAGTGCAAGCAACGTGTAATGCACATTTGCCTAGTTTATATTTAATAGTTTTGTTTAAGAATTAATTTGTTATTAATAAAGATGTAATTTTTTTTGTTAATTAAATAATTAATGATGTAATGTTTATGTAATTCATAAATAATTAGATGTGTGATTTTGATGTTGTGATCTAAGTTGGTGAGATCGAAGAAAATAAGCAAAAGTTGACAAATTTGGAGAAATGACTAAATTGTAATGGATCCAAAGTTCGGGGACTAAAATGTAAATACTTAAAAGTTGTGCCGAACCTCACGATGAAGATTTGAGAGTGCTCGGAGTCAATTGGATAAAGGAAGACGTCAATGGAATCAAATTTAGTCAAAAGATGATCACAAATCAATTTACAACCGAAAAGTTATGCTCCGATGTTTTAGTCTCATATTGAGACCTATTTTTGGCATAAAAAGTGATCGAATTGGAGAATGATGTCTGAATCAAAGTTATAGCCAGATGAGTTAGTTTTTCAATGCATTTTGAATCGTCTCAATCGGATATTGGAATACAAAATTATGATAAAAACATTGAAAGAAGGTGCAACTGCCTGTTTAAAACAAGAAATTCCGTTACATAGTCCGTTAAAACAACAAATTTCGTTAGTTTTTCCGTTAAAAACAAGAAATTCCGTTACATAGCCACTTTTAATATATAGAATATATGGAATAGTGATTTTTTAGAGAATGTGGGTTAAAAAAAGGACTGTTTGATTTACGTGTCAAATTATTTTATGCAAGAATTTGTAATTAAAAATGAATTTTGTAAAAATGGGGGTCAGATAGACTTTGCCCCTGTTTGTCAGTCATTATTTGGGAAAAATAGAGTTTTGAATAATAATTTTTAGGAGAATGTATTTAAAAAGTAGAAAAAATCGAGTTTATGTGTAAAACATTTTATTATGTGAATATTTGGTTAAAAATGAGTATATAGAAAATATAACTTAAAAATAATAATTGTCAAACAAGGGTTTAATAAGATCAACAATTTTATTTACTTTTCAACTGCGCATTTTATATATCATGTTGACTCTTGAAAATGAGCAAATAGATATTGGGTACGCTCACGCCAAGTCAAGTACGATTTCGGCGCGTTCCTACCGGAATGACGACGGTAGCACTAGGGCTGTAAATTGATCGGATAGGAATCGGATCTGCATTCATCCGATCCGAATCCGATAAAAAAATTATTCAATCCGATAATCCAACATATATTTGATTATTAAATTCATATCCGATTTGCTATATTATCGGATATTCGATCCGAAATTAATAAAAATTAGAAAGAAAAAATCAATGTTATTTAAAAAAATTTGAACTAACTTGAGGCCCACTTGTTTTTACTAGCAAGCCCAATAGTGACTTCTACCATCATGATGTTCCTTTTTAAAAGAGATATCATTTTCTAATTTCCTATTGACATTTGATGTGGGATAAGATAAAATTGAATTTCAATTCTAAATATAAATATTTTATTTTATTATTTCCATTAACATATCAAATTATTTGTTATATATTAATTATTAGTTTTTGAAATTGTAAAATAAATTACAACAATAAATTTAATTAAGAAAAATATAGATATTTATTTACTTTAAATTAATAAACAAATTTTTTTAAAAAAATCTATTGTTTTTATAATATTTTACATTTATATGTATAGTTATTTATTCGATTCGATACCGATTCAACCCCGATTAGACTTTTTGACCATTGACCATCTTCTTTTTCCGTGTCGATGCCCGGGTCGATTTTTAAAACATTAGTTGAAATCAACTTTTTTTTTCAAATTTTCTAATTCTTAAACGAGTTTAATAATTATAAATTTTTAAATTTTTTTATGTTTTGAATTTGATTACTTTTTTATTTTAAATTTATTTATTTTAGTGGCAAATAATATGTCATAAAAATATTTTAACGACTCAATTATTTATAACAAATTGGATCGGATTGACCCATATTGACCCATATCCATATTTGATTCATTTAGTTAATGGATTATCGGATTCGGATCTTAATCGGGTTATCAGACAGAGACTCTAAATCCATCTCCCATTAATTTTGTCGGATTCGGATCAAAATCAAATTCATGGACAACCTTAGGTAGCACGAAGAAGATGGACGCGGGAGGTACTTTATGGCGAGAGACAAAATTGTTTAAGTTTCGACGGGTGGAACGAAAGTAATCGCCCTAACAACGATCAGCCAGTCGAAAATAAACAAATCTATGTAATAACAAACATGAATATGTGGAAGGATAGATGAAATGTTCGTATATTTTCTTCAAAGTGTATATTTCAAATATATGATTGTCCATTTTTCCATCAATGATCCAACCACTCCCTTTTTAATTACAAAGAGTACATATTTATACTGTATCGGCCGACGTGGTGACCGTTGGATTGGAACCACGTGGCCTCATCTCCCTAACTAAGGCTTCACATAATTGTTTACTCATACAATTAATACATTGATAAATGGTCAGCCGCCCTATACAATAGGCTAACATACTGACAAATTTTATTACAAGTGTTACATCAATCACTTCCAATAGATTTTCAAATCTATTACAAGAGACAACATCGATTTCATGAGCTTCGGATGAGTTTGAGACTTTCGGAGAGATCTTTTGAGGGTTCTACAAGTGGAGAGCTTTAACTCCTTTCTTTGCTTCTTTATGCAGTGCATCAGCAAGCACTTCGTCTTGTAGAGTAAGGAGCTCGGTTTTGAGGTCCGCTTCAGCAAGCACTTCGGTTTGTAGAGCAAGGACTTTGGTTTTTGACCCCATGGGTCTTTGTTTGACTTGTTGTTGACTTTCTGCCTATGTAACTTGTCATGAGGCACCTTTTTTTTTTTAGCCTCGAAGGTGAGGCGTAACATATCAATTTGTGTATCAAAATTTGATTTTTAGTTAAATCAAACCAGGCTTAATTTTGAATCTATTGTAGTTTGCACTAATTGCATTATATATAAAAAAAAATCTTTAGTTTATGTGATTGGTGATACTAAAGGAAAATGTTGTAGTTACATGAATGAAAATGAAATGATTGAGAGTATCTCCAAAAAATTCTTTATTTATCAAAAAATATTTTATGTATTTAGATTATAGTTTTAAATTTAGAGAGTCAAGATTTTTATAACTCCAACAAACTCTCTATTTTTTGCTCTTCATTTTGATTTTCTTAATAAACATTTATTGATTTCTCATCATAATTTATCTAACATGATTTTTTATATGTCGATTGACCAATCAATTTAAATATTATTTGAATAGTTTAAGAAGTAGAATATTGAAATATATGATTTATTAAATGTAATCATTGAAAATTAAAATAGAGAATATCTTAGAACTCATTATTAAGTATCAACACTCTTAAATAAAAAATATTTTGTATTCGGAGAATTTCTTGAAGACTCTTTGAACCTTTGACATTAAGTAAATACTAAATAAGGCCACCAATAGGCGCGGTCACAATTACTATGATCCTCTATATTTTCATTAGTGTTTAACATTTTGTTAATGTTTGGATTTTTTAAAACAAAATGTAAATAGTGTGGGTGTTTGATGGATATTATTGAGAAAATAAATAGTGATACAATGAAAAAAATGTGGTTAAAAAGTAATAAAAAGTTATTGATACTGTTATTCATATAATTATATAAATAATCGCTCCCTACGTGGCAGACGAATGGATTTTGGGAACCCTACCTTACGTGGCAATCTTCTTCCTACAAAGTGGAATCTGGATGACCCCATGTGAATGACCCCCTAGCAGGAGAGCCGGTTTTGGCTAGGCAATGATGTGCCTAATCGATTTTGTGATGAAATGATTGACAAGACAACTCACTATCAACGCCGCTTCTATACACCTACACGGTCAAATCCCACTTGCACAACCTAGAGTTTGTAGGAATGTAAGAGGTCTTAGCATTTAAAGGCCCTAATTGATTAATCGATAGATTGATTGGGGCGTATAACAAGAAGGGCTAATTAATCTGATGAAGCCACGTGCCCTATTATTCAACGAGCCCTATCATTCCTACTCAAGTATAAAAATCCACACTTAGCACCATTCAAGGTTAATGCAAATTTAGACTTCCAATCCAATATTCTTGTTGCGTACATTTCTGTTATTATATATGAAATCGACCCCCCACATTTTCCCTGATCAAATCCAGTTTACATGGACGCAAGAAGTTCCTGACATTTGTTGGCCACATGTTTGATACAATTTTTGGGGTCAATTAATACGATAAAAAATATTATTTTATTGAAAAATGTGCGGTTGAAAATAAGTTTTGAAATAATGAAATTTTAAAAGAACATGTGTCAAACAGGGGCATAATAGTATTTTATCCTTCACGAGGCAAAGAAAAATGTAGAAAGTGCAATTAAACTTATTTTGGGAAGATTTTATTCTTAATTTTATTAGTGTCCATTGATACCTTATCTCGTCTATTTCACTTTTCCCCCACAATCTATTAAATGCTTGTTTATTAGTATGTCTATTCGGAAGGTGCAAAAAGGTATCACATCGGTTAACCATAAAATTAGATAATAATTTTCCAAGGAGATTAGACTAATCTATCTAATATGTTAATCGTTTGAGATGGAGTCATAATTCTTAACAAATCGTATAGAGTTGGACACCAAACTTAAGTTATTCTTTGCCGATCCAATAGTTGTGACTTGTGAGACAATAAATTATGGGCAACTTACAAAAATAACTCGAAAATTTGATGCCTTTTGAAAAATCATATGAAAAGTGTTTCGGGAGTAAAAAATGTTGTGTAAAGTTTAGTGTCACTTTTTCAAAAATAAAAGTAACATATATTTCACTTTTATTAAAAATGATATTTGTCACTTGAAAAAATGACAATTCAAAAAAGGTGACAAACAATAAAAAAAAATGACAAACACTAAAAAATGACAGAAATCCAAAAAAAGTGAAAAACACACAAAAAAAAAAGTGACAAAAATATTGAAAAGTGACAAACAATAAGAAAAAGTGACAAAACACCAATCAAAATCTTAAAATATAGCCAATAACTGATTCTCCATTTTATGCAAAATTCAAAAATGATTACAAAAATGTAACTCGGAGAAAGTCAAGAAGATGAGAAAAACTTGAGACAACCAACCTTCCCCACAATTTTTAATACTCATTGATAATAATACAATCATTTATATTTCTATCACCATAGATCCAAATAAACAACAACTGAAGATGGAAATGCTCGGAATTCATTTGAGAAAATGAATTTCAAAAATTTGACAACTCTACACATTTTCTGGTGTCCTCTAAATGCTCAAGGGATCAAGAACCCAAAAAGAAATTCATCCATTTTTGCCTTTGAAAAATTTTCTCTACTACGAAGAAAAATCTCAATTTCTAGTGCTCAGAGAACTAAATTAAATTTTCCCTTTTCAAAGACCTGATTATTCTGCAATAATATGGCCATTTTGATTCCACATAGTCCAGGTACTTTTCCATTAACTAGCCTCCCAAGTCTTTCAATTTTCTCCAAGTAATCCATTTCGTTTTGTGGATCTCAGTTTCACAATACAAGACATCCTATAAACTTTAGAATGCAACAACCTCCAAAATTAACTTCTAGAAAATTACAAAAAGCTGCTAAATCGGCCAAAACTGAAGTGATCAACAATTGTTTTGACATGATTTCTCATGTGGATGGAGCCTTTTATCGATGGGTGAATCACCTTCTTCTTCTTCGTGTGTGTGATGCTTCTTCTTTGTGTAGGTGAAGGGACTTCGCATAGTGGGTGATTGAGGTTTCTCTCTGCAAGAATGACGGAATTGTGGTCTTGTAATCAGTTGGAAGATTTTAGGTTTTGTTAAGACGTATTAATTACGATTATAAGATGTTTTATTTGTTTTATGTGCATTAATCTAATTCCTTTCCTTTTTAGAGTAATTGACCTAATTTCCTCATAAATTATTGGGTTTGTTAATTGAATGTGCTCTAAAAATTTAGAGCACAAAAAAAATAATAATAATAAAGCCCCTTTTTGGACTCAATTTTTTCGAAACTTATTTTCAACTACACATGTTCTCATAAAATAATTTTACATGTAAATTTCAAAAAAAAAAATCTTATTTTTTAACCATGGTTTCTTTAAAAATTCACTATTTCAAAACATGTTTTCTCTAAAAAGTGGGGTTCAAATAGGGGCTAAGTAAACCCGAGTCCTAAAATGTAGAGAAATCAGCCCTTTTTTGTACTGTTCAAAATTTTTATCTTTTGGTCTTGCTGTTTTGGATTATCATTGGAGGCATGACAATTTGACAACTGTGCTGGATCGAAATTTGAATAATTGAGATTTATTATTGGATTAGAGAATTTACGTGTATAGTATTTATTCTTCAAGAAGCAAATGTTTTTGTCATGGATCACGTTACAACATCATTGAGATTTGGTGTAGGGAATTAAATATCAATTGTGCAGGTCTAATTTACTTACCAATGGCTTAACAAAATTAGAACTCCGACACCATAAACAATTCACAGTTACGAGTTGGATTTACAGAGAACTAGATTAAGAGTTTTCCTATCTTTTGTACGAGCAAGGATATAATGAAAGTCTCTGAACCTTCATCATCGATATAACCCTATTGATTAAATACATGTATAATTATCAATCTCGATTTGATCAATCACACTATTCTTTATGACATTTTATTGATCTAAACGAGTCGTGCTTGAAACCCTTTCGACTCACAACTCTATTCTAGTCAATAAATTTGTCTATCATTATAGATGGACAAAAAGAAGGTTACAATATCTTGTCATTCATCAATATTCATATGATTCTTCACATACTCGTATGACATCATTTTCACTACTTTAGATAAAGCACAGGTTTGGGTCACATTAAAATTTTCATTATCATTCTTCTACTCATTTTTAACCACACATTTTTCAATAAAATAATATTTTCCATCACATCAATAATTTTTCCTTCTTTTTCAACCACACATTCTCCATCAATATACTATTTTAAAATACATTTTTCGAAAATAATGTGGCTCAAACACTCCCAAAGTAACATTTAATGATACCAAAGTGTGTTGGTCCTCATACTAGATTATATGATAACCTCAACTTAAAAGACAAAAACCATTACCTAACACTTACAGATTTCCACTGAGACTATCAGATAACAACCTACTTGTAATCTTCGTTATATATCCAATGACTTGTTCTTTTAACAATTCATATCCATTCAAATGTCTCCACGTTTTAACTTGTGAAATTAGTTAATTTCTTCAAAAGAAAGAAATGTGATACATTCTAGTCTATCTGTAACTATGATATTCGTGTCTCATAATTATTAAAGAACAAGGACAGTTTAAAATTAAATTATTTATAATTTGCATCTCAAACATCAGTCCAGTCCAGATTTCCTGTTCGTGTCCCCAATGGATAGGATAAAAACTTCTTATTTGACGTGGTAAGAGAACCTTAATTATGATTATCTAAAACGGTCATAAATTCAGAGAATCATAACTTAGATTTTTATCCTACTCATTGGGGGCAAGAGATCAATTCTATCTCAAACATCTTGTAATAACAAGTTATGATAACTTAACTTTTGGAGTCCATTATATTAAATCAGTTAATGCTGCATATGATTAAAATAGACTTGTCAATACAATTGCACTAATAATGAACTCGTTACATGGTTTGCTCTCCAATGGTCATCAGTTCGAGTCCCCTTAAGGCCTCTGAGGTGAGTATCGGTCGTAAACTTCATGGTCGCGTGGAATTAGTTGAGGTGCGTGTAAGTTGGCTCGGACATCCACGGTTATCAAAAAAAAAAAAAAAAAAAGAACTCGTTACATAGTCTCAATGATTAGACTCAAGGCATAACATTATCTACAATAACACAAGCACATTATTGTTAAATCTCACACTTTAAGCTCTTCGCCTATTAATAAATAAACATCCAATAATACAAGTTAATGCAATCCACTTTGGATTATTAACTATATGTTTTGCGTTTAAGCAACACAAGCAAGTTGAGTGCTGTTCCTGATGCTATAACTTGATGTGCCTCCGCAACTTTGTTAGTAAAGAGGTCGAAAAGTTCATCTACAATCTCAGCTCCAAAATGTTCCCTTATTAATTCCTGTGTAATGGCTCTTATGCTGAAAGATACATCTCGGGGCCTGTGGTGAGTGTCTGGTGCTATCACTGAGGGAAAACTCTCCATGCTTTCTATGGTAAAACATCCGTTTTTCTGTATGACTGCTTCTAATTCTTGAGGACGCGTGCAGTACGCTGGTATGTTAAATGAATCCACCTTCTCTTCATCAATTAATCCCTGCACACTTGTCAATATTTGATTCGCAGTTGGAAAAAAAAAGGGAGAGAGAGAAGAAATTGCCAATAAGGTGCTGCCAACATAGCATCTGTAAAGAATCTATATATAAGGAAAAAGCATGTACACTTAGCTTTTCCTTTTTATATAATATAGGAACGCGATCTAAGGCATGCTGTTACATTTGCAATGAGAAAACATGAAATATGTTATAATGGTTTGGTGGGTATATGGATGTATCCAACCTTTATGGAGAGTTCCATAAGAGAAGATCCCAATAGATCAAACATCATGTTAAAAATGACTTGATCATGAGGGGTTCCATTTGGGCAAGCCGGGACAACGATCGCCACGAGGCCACCGGGGACTACCTCTTCCGCTCTTGCGCTTAGAAAGTTGGCCATATCCATGGCATGCTGAGTCGAGTATTCCTTCGTTACCTCTTCTCTAGCATGAAGGTAGTAAATCCTCCCCTTGTTCCAAGCAAGTGATTTTCTATTTGTAACCTCTTTCGGCACTTGAGAAAGCCAGTGGAGTGAATACGACGAGTGCACAAAGTGGAGAGATGCTCGTAGGAACAAGCGGGAATAGAACGATCCCGAGACACCTAAAGCATAGTATTCTCTATTTGGTGGGAGACACTCGAAGAGGGTGCTGAAATCATTCATTGAATGGTCATTGAAGAAAACTTGAAATTCTGGGATTCTGGTATTGCGTTCTTGGGCTTTGTACTTAAGGTTAACAGCTTCAAGAATGTTTTGCACTGCAAAGAAAGTGTTAGGTCCAACTGAACAACCTAAATCAGCAATGGAAAATGCGTCTAATGTTGCAAAGTTTTCTGGTTGAAGCTTCTTAGCAATGGCACTTTGAATATGTAACTTGGAAGCATCAATAACACCTCTCTGCGCAACACAAACCCACTTTAGAATGAGCAATTATACACATTATTGATGTCAATAAGAAATATATCCTTCGAGCTCAACCCCTAGGCAAAGTATGAAAGCACGAAGGCAGGCAAAGCAAGAATAACGCTCGCAAAAGTGGCAAATCGAATCAACCTCAAAGATGGCGGGAAAAACCGTTATTTTAATACATGTGGGCAAATCCAAAAAGCGTGACTTACAAATCATCAGATAACACGTGAATATATAAGAAAATTAGTTATCAGTCCACCACTAAAAGAGAAACTTATGCAAATTCAAATATCTTCTTCACAATTAGTCATTTCAACTCTTGCTCTAGTTTAAACATCAAAATCAGTGAATTTAGGAGTAGAAAACCCTAGATATGTGAGAAAAATTTGTTGATCGGAATTCTAATGTCAACAAACACACACACACACATGTGTGTGTGTGTGTATATATATTTTTACCTGGTATGATGAGTTTTTGGTGTAGCTTTCAAGGCCGTTTCCACCAATCATTGCATGTCCATTCAAGGAACTGCAGCTATCCTTTGCTACCATCTTTCTATTCTCTCTATTACTATGAAAGAATGAGTGCGTGGTTGTGTATAACAAACATTCAAACACACACATATATAGGCAGCTTTCTATCAGCATTGTGGTGTAGAGGTCAAAATTAGCAACGGCGAATCATTAACAAAATCTTTCCTTTAGACAAGAATTTTGATTTTAATGCATTATTAATCCCACGTTGGAATAGTTAATTAATTAATTGAACAAGTCATAGATCATTTTAGGGATAAAATTGACTTATTGTTGTCAGCATTCCCGTGACTACCAGAAGACCGTTTCAATTTCTTCGTCAAAGAGATCAGATAAAGGCCAATAATCAATTTGTTGCTGGGAGGCGCATTTTGATGTGTTTTAAGCTGTGGTGCAGTGTTTTCTTACGGACGAAAGGGCAAACATTCTTCAATAATGTTGCTTGCACAGTGTTGGTGACAGGGGCTTTTGACGGGTGCTGTCCGTATGGGTTTTTTTCAAATTGTCCTATGAAATGCTGCCTCGTATTCTTTATTTTTTTTTACGCTGACGCCGACTATATCTATGTGACATGGTTGAACATTCTTTATGAAGTCTTTTGACCAACTTCTAGAAGAATGCCACTAGAAATGAGAAAATGGATATGACTAATGGGTAACTGATTCAAAATATATCTTGTAGGAAATATATAATCGATTATTTATACCATAAAACTTCTTTTTAGTCATAATTTTTGGTCAATTTAATTTTATACTATAAGGAGGCTATAACTTAATATGTAGTTACAAAAATTATTGTTTTGACGTAATTATCCTTACTGCAAGTGATATGGCGATAAAATATAAATTACAAGAGATGGACATAGTTTTAAGAAAAACTAGTACATGTATCTACGCGGTGTTAGAAAATGAAAATATAAAAGAGGAAATTACATAATTCCAGGTATTTAAACTAAACCCTTCCTTTCTCTCTCTCCACTCATTCTCTCTACTCTCTCCCTCGTTTAATAGTCTCGGCGGAAGAAGAGAAGGCGCCACCATGCAATGAGTGATGAAGCCGCTGTAGTAGCGGCTCTATGCGGAGGCTGCTGCGAACTCGACGAGACTGCGTTTCTCGGTGGTGAGAACTCGACGAGGCTGCTGCAAGCTCGCAGCGTTTCCCTGTGGTGCACCTGCCGTCGCCGCAGAAAATAGCCTTCTTTACTGTCGAAAACCAACCGCAGTAGGACCGTCTCGCAAACAATCGTGTGTGGTGTAGCCGCCGTAGGACTCCTTCAGATCCGTTAGATCGCTAGTCAAAAATTGGAATCGAATGCCCAAATCAAACCAACCCTAGATGAGTTGGGCAGCGGCATTTGGTGGTTGTGGTGTTTTCAGTTTGTAAATGGTTGTGTTTTAGTGGTGGTTGTCGTGGTGAGAGGTGGTGGTGTTAGTGGTTGTTCAGTGGTGGTCGTGTGTTGATAATCGTGCAGGTTGCGGGTGATGTATGTGTTGTTGAGGGGACAGGGATGGCGGTGGATCTGGTTGCGGGTTTGAGAATTTTTTTTTGTTGGTTCTAGTGGTGACGGCTTTGGGAATTTTTTTGTTGGATCTGGTGGTAACGGCTTTGTTGGTGATGGTGCTGTTGTGGTGGCGCCGACGCTTATGAGGTTGGCGATGGATCTGGTGGCGACAACGGGTGGTGGTTGTTGGTGGCCGGAGATCTGGTGGTGATGATTTTTGTTGGCGATGTCAGTATCAATTGGCGGCGTGGTGTTGTGAAGGTGGCGAGGGTAGGATATTGTATGTGACCAACTATTTGGTTGATGTGTGACCGATAGATAAAATGTAACCAATAATTTTTTTGATCTGTGACCAACTAAATAAACTGTGACCTATAAAAATTTTAATTTGTAACTGTGAAAAAATCTATGACAAACTAATTTGGAAATATGTGACTATGTGACCTATAAATTTTGATGTGTGACCAACTAATTTTGAAGTCTGTGACCAACGAATTAATTGTGACCTACAAAATTTTTGAACTGTGACCGCAAAATAATATGTGGTGGCCGGAACGGTCGTCAGAATAATTGTCGGAATCGGAGCAGTTGTCGGAACGGTCGCCGGAGAAGAGTGGTGGCCGGAACGGTAGCCGGAATAGTCCCCGGAATAGTAGGGGTGGTGGAGGTGGGGTGAGTTAATTATATTATATTAGAATTAAATATTTAATAAATTTATTTAATAATTAATTAATAAAAATATTTTTAATTAATAAATACCTGAATTTGCATTTTGAAACTTGATACCTGAAAATTGAATTGTGTCTTTTTAACCCCCTGACTTTTGAGCTCTTCCCAATATAAAAGTCATCTTAAACTTTTAGCCCCTATTTGGTTCGGTTAAAATTTGATTTTATTCTAAGTCAAAGTCAAACAATCAATATTAACCATATCTTTCGTGGTTCTTACAACTTTTCCAATACACATTTCAAAAACTTATATCACAATCTACTAAAAATCTAATTTTAATCCCCACCAAACACAATTTTAATGTAACATAGCATATAAATTTTGTCCCAAACAACTATAGATAGATAATTTATTTTATCTTAAACCCTTTAAACTAACATAGCATACATTTTTTTACAATATACCAATAACTATTACTACACGTACAAGTTCCTCAAGATGGAACCTAGAAAAATCATAACATATTGCAATGTGGAGATTATTCTTACTTATGACTGGCCCTAGTTGGGGCCAAAAAATTTCATGACTACATAGAGATCATTCCCATATAGAGTATCACTTAATAAGCACATATTGTCACCAATTAGGAATTCCTTCGAAATTTTGTGAAATCATAATTCTTCATTCTAGCTTTATTTAATGCTCAAATTTTGTGTTCCAATTTTTAAATTATTTGGAGCAATGTTTTCAAAATTGACCCCGATCATTGATTCGGAAAAGTAAAATGGTCAAGAGTCAAAATGTCGAAGCGGGTTGAACCAAGATTGAACTGGTTATATGTATGCATGTACACACACTAGAAAAATAAGTTAATTTCCAAATCAAATAATATAGAGAGATAAAAATATTTATATACTTGGCTAAATTTAATTTTCATTATGACCATTTCTAATATCAATAGAAAATGAGACAATAAATATAGAAAAGTCTTCAACAAATGATTCTCATATCATTTTAGTGTGACAAAAAAATAAAATTAAATAAGAAAAATAGAGGTGAAATGAAAAAGAAATCAAATATTGAAATTCAAGAATTTTTTATACAATTTTCCAAATAAAAATAGCACATCGTTTTTAAAGTAATCCCAGCATAATAAAACTTAAGATGCTTGAACTGTTGAACTTGAGGGTGATCAGCAATCTCACATCGAAAAATGAGTAAAGGGAAAGGAGGATATAAAGCAACTATAAAAATGAATAGCAACTTGTTAAACAAAAACTTGCTGGGCCTTATTTAGTTATTGGGCCAATGAAGTTTCAATTCTTTTTAATAAAAAGCATAAGTTCATTTGTAAAATCGGTGCTGGCTCAATCGATATTACGGTTAGACTGTGTCATTGCCTAGTTTTTTCTCGATTTTTAAATCAAGTGGGTTTTAGTCATAGCCTAACCGGTTTGAATATCGCTTGCCAATTTTCCTAATTGAACCGGCCAATCTAATTCCATTTTAACAGCATTGGTTTGGAGGATTTTCACAAAACAAATACACTATCAATAGTAAAATATATGAGGAAATTACATCCAACCCTACTTTTAAATTACAATTTTCATAAATCCTAATTTAAGTTTCATATTTCAAAAATCAGGTTTTAATTAATTTAAAAATATTTTTTTATTTTTATTTTTATATCTATTTTACCATAAATTCATTTATATAACTCTCCCTACCCTATGTACCCCGAACTCTAAATCAATTGATCCCTCAACCTCTCCACTCAATTCCGCCGCCCGTCTCTCTGCACTACTCCTACGCCGCCGCCTCGGCCGTTGGATCTTCTTCGTCTTCTCTCCCTATCTTGTATTCACTATTCTCTCGTCACTTTCCCAAGATTTTCGCAGATCCAACCATTTTTCCCTCTACCTCACCGTTCTTCTCTCGCAGATCCAACCGTTTTTTAAACCGTCGACGCTGCAGCCGTCTATATCTGCCGTTTCTTTCTTCTTCTTTTTTGTGGCGCAGTGGTTGCGGTGTTGGGATGTAGCGGTATCTGGGGGTTTTTGTGCGTGGGTGCGGCGGGTTTTGCGGTTGGGTGTGTGGGTGCGACATATCTGTTTTTTAGTGGAGGTGCGCGCGGTAGTGGAATTTAACAGGTCTATTTGGACTCCAGCATTAGTCCGTCGATTCGGTTGGGTGTCGTGCGTGCGTACGGTTGGGTTTGTGTGTGGGTGCGGCGGTGGTAGAGGTGCAGTTCCATTTTATTTTTTTTTTGAGCGGTTAGGTCTCGTGAAGGTGCAGATCTGTTTGGGTGTGGTTGGGCGCGTGTGTGGGCGACGGCGGTACGATGGTTGTGTGGCGGTGGTGGTCGTAAATGGTGCGGTGTCGTGGCGTTGTGATGGATAGTGCGCTGGAATTGTGGATCTGAAGTTGTTGGCAGTGGTGGCTGTGTGTTCTGTGCTGTTTGGCGGTGTGTGTGGCGACGTGGTTTTGGGGGTGGTGATAGTGGTGTTGGGGAGGGTGTGGTGTTGGTTGTGAGATGTTGACGTTGGGAGGCGACGGTGGTGGTGTCGTTGGCGGAGGCAGTGGCGAAGTGGTGGTCACAACTGATTTTGGTGTGGTCACGAATGATTTGGTTGTTTGTGACCAGTAATTTGGTTAGTTTGTGACCAGTAAACAATATGTGACCAATGAATTAGATAAACTATGACCAATAAATGCTTTGTGACCTTAAAATTATTAACTTGTGACCCAAAATTTGATAAATTGTGACCTAAATATAATTAATGTGATGTTTGTGACCGTGAAATAAGTATTGTGACTTATAAATTTTGTGATATATAACCGATGAACAAATTGTGACATTTTAAAATTTTAAGTTGTGACCGATAAACAAATTGTGACCTATGAAAATTTTGATTTGTGACCTAAAAATTTTCGTCGGAGTTGGAACACTTGTCGGAATCGGCGATCGGCAAAGCAATGAGCAGTCATCGAGAATCGGGCGATCGTCGAACAGTTGCCGAAGATGAGTTGTGACCGGAACGATAGCCGGAATAGTCCCGGAACGGTAGAGGTGGTGGAGGTGGGGTGGGATAAATGTATTATATTAGAATTAAATATTTAATAATAAATTGATTTAATAATTTATTAATTCATAAATAAAAAATTAAAAAACCTGATTTGTGAATTTTGGAACTTGTTTTGGTATTTTTGAAAAGGGGTAAAGTAAACACCTTAAAAATGTATTGTTCCCAAAATATATTTACTAAGGGTCCGTTTGATTGTAAATGTGAAAAATTGGTGGAAATAAAATATTTTACAAGGAATTAATTTGGACGATACATTGTTGCTCAAGTTTTGTGAGAAATTGCAAGATGAGGGAACTAAGTGCATCTCTAATGAGGGGTCAAATTTGGTGTAAAATCCTCTCCAATTAGGGGTCAAATATCGTGCAAAATATACTGTAACGAATAGTGTTACACTGAATTTGGTGTAACATTATTCATTATAAGAATTTTCAATAACTCCCTTTTGCCCTTCTTCCAAATTACCAAAGTTGTTTCTTCCATCTATGCCCCTCTTTAATATTCGAGTATTAATAGATTTTAATTGATTTATAATTATTTTAATGTGATGGTTATTTTTATTTAACATTTATTTTTAAATTATAATCAATTAATAAATAATAATTATTTAAGATAGTTCAATATAATTTTTATAATTTGTGTATTATGTTTAACGTTTTTTTTTTTTTCAGTTTATTAATAAACACAATATTTTAGTTCATTAAATATAATTTCTAATTTAACGATTTTTGAAATAATATAATTTGTAATTAAATAAATTTTGGTGTAAAATTTAGTGCAAAACCATCTCCAATGGTCTACACCAAATTTAGTGTAAGTAGATCATTTCAATTTAAAGAAAAAAAAAAATGGAACATTTGGCACATGTTTTATGTTTATTATTGTGAGAAAATTTAGTGCCTGCTTACCAGCCAATCAAAGTAAGGTTGAGTAAAAAGTGGAAAAAGTATATTCGTGTTTGGTACTGAGAACTCCAATATAGGTTTGTCTTTAAATTGGATTCCGAATCTTTTATCTTCTGGATAATTCTAAAAAGGTATATTTTTCTTACGCAGTACTCAACAGAACAGAACGCAATATTGTAGCTTTTTTATCTTCTTTAAAAGTGTTTGATGTTCATATAATTTACCTCACCAAACAAACTGATAATAATGGAATCTAATCTTGCGGATCGAGTGCGTGGACAACACAACACAATACAGATTCTCAGGCCTGTAAATGTATGGCATACTTTGCTTTCTGAACACTGATATATTGTCAACAATTGTGGTTGGACGGGAAGTTGGGTCTCCATATCCTGCATTCAGAGCTGGATAAAAAGTGGAGATAGAGAAGTCCAGGGTTGTCCAAAGCCCATTTAACATTTTTTATGTGTAAAAAAATTATAAACTTTTTTCTTCTGTGTAGTAGTTCAGTACAAAAATAACATAAAAAATTGTCCTCATTTGATTAACATTTTAATTACAATGAACGTCCCCATCCTTTGTTAATTTTTGCACTTACGTTTCCAATCGTTTTGTCACATTCTTATCCTCGGTTTCTGCTAATTTGCAAATCTATCTTTCATGATAATTTTTGTCTAAGAAATTCGTTAGTAAGCTGTAAAAATACTTATTTGCCTATCGTAATTTTAAATAAGTAATATAAAACAAATATAAAAAATTGACGGATATTTTGCCCCTCATTTCGATGCACGTTATCATAATATTTTGAACAAAAAATCGTCATCGGAGACAAGATGTGCTCATTAAATGAAAGGTTAAAAAATTGAGAACACAAGTGTTAAAATGAGTAAAAATTAGAGGCCTTTATTGCAATTAAAATGTTGTGCAAATAAAAATATTGTGTAAATATAATAACTCGTATATATGGATGTTTAAATTTGAGAAAAGATGTGAGTTATTACTAGATACAGTAAAAACAAAAGAGATTGATCGTTAAAGTTTTTCTACCCGATTCAGTTATTAGTATTTTACCGTGGTTATTTATGTTAGTAAGAGTAACGTATAATTTGACGTGACATAAGTTAAGTAGATCAAGCGCCAATTGGAGTGCTAAAACAACGAAAGATTGTTAACTGCAGTCGCCAAATTAATAAGTTAAAGAGTTAGTTGCTATATTTGTAAACAATTGAGAGTCTCAATGGTAATATTCTTTATATCACACAATGACTAATAGAAAAATAAGTAAAAAAAAATATTTATGGTGCATTTGATTGTTAATATTTTCCATGAAACATATGTTTTTTCCACTTAATTTCCTATTTTTGTTCATAATTTTTTTCATGGAAAATATTTTCCTACTTTTAGTCACGTGATCATATTTTCCTTGAAATCAAGGAATTTTTTTTTAGGGAAATGTGGTTTTTATTTTTCAGATAATTCACGGTCTCTTTCTCTCTCCCATCTATCACATCTCTCTAATCTACCCACCAATAAAAATAAATATAATATTTTTTTAGGTTGAAAATTAAATCAATCAAACACATTTAATTAATATTTTTCATACAAATAATTTATAGGCAATTGAATTATCTAGAATTTATTTTCTTTCCATACTCGCAATCAAATGCACCCTTAGCAAGTGAAAAACGTGTTTTAAATGGGTAAAGACATGTAAAATGCGACTTATGCTTATTTGATAATTGAATTAACGGTATTGTATTTGGTATATTTTAATGGTGTTTGGTTATATCAAAATTTTAAGGGACAACGGAGGAAAGGTAGAGGAATAAGAAGTAAAACCTTTAAAGAGAGAGAACTACACAAGAAACTGAAGGCCTTAGAAGTGTATGTGAAAGTGAAACTATACGAAATCCTTCCGGCATCCCTTTAGAGAAAGGTCAAAGAAAGTGCCCGCTAAGTTGGGACTTCTCCACGTATTTCAGCTAATTTAGATAGCAAAAAATAACAAACAATACCATTTAAGCTGTGTTTGGCAACGCTTAAAATCTTCAAGAAATTCATTTTTTGACCGTTAGTTTCTTTCATGTGGGTCCCGACTGTGAGATGACTGGTCCAAAACTACGGCTGCAATGGTCAAAAAATGGATGAAAAGCAGCTAAAAATCCATGGCAGACACCCTCTTAGTTTGCTGTCAACCTCAAGATTGCGATCCTTTTTAGACGGTCTGTTAGTGATATCGACTTGAATTTATATTTTTTGTCCAGTGTTTGAAATTTATGTACGACATCTTTAGGATGATCAAACACTAGACTAGATCTCTAATTTAAATAATCTTCCATTTTCAACAAATGAACGAAATCCTTATCTAGAGAGTTCGGTATATCACCAACACGAGATCGTACACATTCTTTACAAATCGAACCAACATAGGAGACCTCAATCACAATTTAAATTGGGTCCACTTGCACTCCATATTTTAAAATTGTGGATTTTAAATTTAATTAATTACCAACTCTGTACATTAATTTAAATATTAGACCATCAAGAACGAAAATTGATCTGAATTGAAGTTAGAATAAAGTTAGTTGTACAACCTTGATTTGTTCACAACTTGGTTGACAACTAGTGTATTGGAAATATTCTTACAATTGATTTCAAAAATAGTTTTCAAATTAATGGAAATGATATTTGTCAACTCACAAGTTGCAATTCAAGCTGTAAATGAAGTTGTACAAGTAGTATGATCGTTAAAGTTAAAATCGCACGACGTCGAAAAAGAAATTCCTTAGTTTTGGTCTACGCTCATTAGGTCTTATATAGACTTAGCGTTTGTTCTCCACCCCCGATTCCGCCTATGAAACTATTTTGGTATTTTTGCACAAGCAGTTTTTGTACTTTCAATCAAGTCCAAGACTTTTTTATGAAGCTCTCAAAGCAACTCGACCAGAACTAGATAATTTAATCTTCATTAATTATTATTCACTCACTCCACTAAAGATGAAAATGCACTATTAATTTGTATGAAATCACAGTAGCAATGTTCTTTTAGTTTCCAATAATTACATCCCATTGACTTACCAAATATCCGTCCTACTCCAAAGGATATGAATGACAAGATTGGGACTTAAATGACCATTTTGCTCTCCAATCATTTTCTCACTTAAGCTTAGGCCTGAGCGTTGGGTGGGTCGGTTTGGACGTTTCAATACCTGGAATCACCTATTATATTTCGAGTATTTCGTAAATAGAACCATTCGAGTTTTCGTAAATATCGGAATCAACCCAAATCTGAATCGTCAGTTTCGATTTTACCCTTAACATTTTTTTATACTTCTAAATCTAATAAACATTTTTCATACATGTTATTTCAGTACATATACCTAATACATTACTACTCAAAAAAAAAAAAAAAAAATTTGCAATGGAGAAAATTCAGTTAAGATATCTTTAAGGAGCCAATAGTGACTACTAAAAACCGTGAAAATAGGAGAAAATTAAAACATCAAAAACTAAATTATAATTTGAGAAATATATATATATATATTAATAAAGTTTATTCAATCCATAAGCGAGGCATACTGGAGCATACAAATTTAGGGTTGTGTTTGAGCCATATTGATGGAGAATTTGTGGTTGAAAAAGAAGAAAAAGTTATTGATATGATGTAAAATATTATTTTATTGAATAATGCATGGATGAAAATGAGTAGAATAATGAGAATGAAAATTTTAATATGTACCAAACATGGACTTAGTTATGAAATGCTTAAATTATTCTACTATTAAAACGAGCTGACATAAAAATACTAATTAGATATATAAAAATATATTATCAAAAAAAATACGGTCCACATAATTTATTTGATTCCGAATTTATTTTTTTGAGAACCGGATCGAAATCTCCCATTCGAGAGATTTAGTTCTGATTAAAATGCCCGGGCATGCTTAAGCTCTTGCTTTCTTTAACAGTTTCTTTATGATCAAATCTCAAAATTGATTTATCGTATTGAGTTCATATTAAAATTTCTCAATAGGTGAACTTATTTACATACTGGATTGGGCAGCATTTCCTGAATACAAATATTTACTACTTTGCTCGTCTTGTGTACCAAAATATTTGACCAATCCATTGATGAATATGCCAAAAATTTTCGAGTTCACGAAAAGTATCCATTATCACGTTACAAGTTTGGGTAATCTATAAAGCATAAAAAATCAAACTATGTGCATGTTTGTTTTTGATTCTCAAATTCTACAGTAAATCAATTCTCATTTTCAACTACACATTCTTCAATAAAATAATATTTTCCATCACATCAATAATTTTTTCTTCTTTTTCAACCACACATTTCCCATTATATCACTATTCAAAAATCAATTATTTCCCCAAAAATTCATACCAAACAAGCACTATGCATATTGGTCATGTCCAATACTTTTTCGAGTGTGTTAGGGCCTGTTTGATAGCCCTTTATTTTCCATGGAAGTTGGAATTGAAATTCCGTTTCCTACTTTTGTCGTGTTTGATTGCACTTTTTTTCCCTGGAATTGGTTTTCCACCTTTTTCTAGGTACAATAATTTGATGCACAAAAACTTGATTTTGTTTTCTCACCTATTTGGTGGGAAAACATTTTCCACCATTTTTTTTTTGCTTTTTTTTTTTTTTTGTTGCAATGTGAACAAATTCTAGATACAATGGTAAAAAAAATTTTCACTTTTATTGACAACTTCCATGCAAAATAAAGTCAAATGAATGATATTCGGTATGGTAAATTTTTTTTTCAATTTTTTTTTCTTTTTTTACAATTGGAACAAATTTTAGACCCAATGGTAGAAAAAATTATCACTTAAATGGACAAATTCCATAAAAAATGAAGTCAAATGGACACAAAACTTTCTACATTTTCCATAGAAAATTTTACCAATCAAACACAATTAATTACCATTCCCAGTAAAACATTTTATAGGAAAATCAATTCCCTGTAAAACATTTTCTTTCCACCCATTTTCCAACTTTGCAATCAAACGGACCCTTAGTATCATTATCTCCAATACCCATTCGTAAAAAAATAGGAAGACCGCATATAAAAATGGTAACTAAGCAATGTGAAGTTATCAGAACAAATTGACATTCTTCATTCCATGAACAAATCAATTATCGATTGAAATACGAGTCACATCAATCTGCACTTCTCTATGTAAGCACTTAATCCATGTTATCACAATTACAACGAATGCTTAATATTATAAAATACAATAAACGTTGAAGCGATATAAAATAAATAAGAAAAGTTTTTGGACATGCATTCCAACTTTTGCTAGCACTTGACCGCATTCTCAAAGTATCATAAATCAATCATGCTATAAGTACATTTTTTTTGATATCAAGTTTGACAATGTATCATATGTTGAAGGTTGAGACGTTGAGTGACCAGTTTTTAAACACTACCCACTTTCCTATCCATTCGAATTTGAATTAACATGGATTGTCAAATTCCTTATCAACTATGAATTGTATACAAAGCATTACTTTAAATGGAATATTCTCTACCGTGCAATTTCATTAGTTTAATGTTAATTTAACTGTAGTATAAGGCATGTGGGAAGATCATCAATCCTAAGTACGAATTTGTTGGATTGACGTGATCAGGGAATTGATAGCAGTGCTAGATGACGGTTCTCAAAAAAGCTCCATTGATTCAAGTTCGTAATACATTTTCTTCCCTTTGTTACGAAGACATCTAAGCAATCTTGTCAAACTAGGCAAAGTAACCAAAAAAAAAAGAATAACGTTTCGTGTACAATCCATGATTGACAAGGAATTTGACAATCCATGTTAATTCAAATTTGAATAGGTGGAAAAGTGTGTGGTGTTTAAAAAATCGGCATTCAACCTTCAAAATGTGGCATATTGTCAAATTTGATGTCAAAAAAATTGTACTTGTAGTATGGTAGATCCCATTTAAGGGAATTGCATCAAAATGAAAAAAAATACAAGAATTTTTTAGAGGTCGGCGTTAAAATTTATAACCGTCCGTACATTTCCTTGTATATATTCACGAATAATCTTTTTGTTGCTGCATCACAACGCACTAATACTGGTATTGTCATTTTCTCTGGGTTCAATTCATTTTTTAATGGTCTGGGTTCAAATTTATAACTTCACATCTACGATTTTCTGATTGTAACTTCGGAATTACGCTTTACAGTAGATACTGGCGGTTCCATAGACCCGGACAGCTCGCGTCTCACTACAAATCGAAGGGCCCAGCACCCAGACCCATTTTCCTCCAAAGTAAAATCGGACGGCAACCCTCCTCTCGTTGTTGCCCATTTCTAAGGTAATAGCTTTTTCCCACTGATCCCTTGCAGTTAGTGAAGTGAAGCAATGCCGGCGTCTGTGAGGGCCGGGAAGCATCGGGATGTTGCTATTTCAGTCTGTTTGCCTGGGTCATTGTTTTATTGTCCAATTTTTTGATTTTGACTTTGTGCCTTGTGTCACTATATATTATCAATTTATTCAATCCTCGGCGTTTCTGAACTTAATTCATGCATTTGTGTTCCGTTCTTAATTCATTCTAATCTTCATCCTCGGGACCTTTGAGGGTTTTGGATTTGGTAGACTCGAGTTTATATTTTTGAAAAAAATTCCCTTTTCTGATTTTTAGCCCGTGTTAGGTTTTGCTAAAGAAATCAGATTTTTAGTAGTTTTTGGTAAAAGTTGATGAAATGCGTGCTTAAAAATTTGATAAAAGTTGTGGCCAAGAAATGCTCGGTAAAAATTAATTGTTGACTTTATTTAGGTGTTTATCGACATTTTTAGCTAAATCAAACAAGGCTTTTGGATTGATGCTTATGCGTTTCCTATGAATGCACTACTTTTTTGTTTTTGGTGGAATTACTCATGTTTACGGGGTTGTACTGCTGTTTGAACATTTATAATTATTTTGCTTTTGTTTGTTTCTGTCTGTTTTGATTTGCTATTTCAATGTACTCGAATCTTTTCTTTCTATATTTCTCCAAAGCGTTCATAATAACAACTATAATTTGTTAAACACGTGTTGAAATAGCGGGAAAACAATTATTTGGCTGCTATAAATGTTACCAATACATAAATAAATAGGAAATAAATGTACTATTGGCAATTAGAGTTGTATAATGAGTCTGCAACACCAGAAATCATCAAAATTTCCGTTAAATCGTCAAGTAGTTCTTACATGTCCACCTTTATGAAGATTAAATTACGTTTCTTGACTTGGACCGGTGTCTAGAAATTTGAAGTGAGGCATGCTAGCATGAAGGTTATGAATTAAAGTGTATTTGGACGGTTTAGATCGTTGGAGACTGATCGTGCAATTATACTAAATGGTATACTCGGGCAATAGGAGCGATGCAATTTTTCCCCCAAAATATCAACTTCCAAAGTGAGCTAGATAAAGAAATCAGTAACTTATTTTAAGTCTTTTATGTACTAACTATTTTTTCCCTAACACTGGTTTCAGGACATGGATAATGTATCAGCCAATGGGCTTCGTTTCCGGAGAATTCCTCGACAATCATTTTCTACTAGTATTAAGGTGGACCCACCGGTGAGTCTGACATATACACTGTTAGATATCTAATGTTCATGCACATTTGGATGTACTTTACTTCCGAAAAAGAAAAAAAAATTATTTGTCTAGAATTACTCGTTTGAGATTTGAAATTTCCTCGTTCTGGTATTATCAACTGTCATAAGATAATATCTGCTTACCAACTTGTATTAGAACTTTATGTTTAGTAGCTTTATTATGGTACTGGTTCTGTTCTGGATTTATCTACCTGCAAATGCTGCATAGCCTTGTCAGTCGCACTGGTATTCAGTGTCCTGAATTATATGCAAGATAGGCTGATTCCTCAAGTATTTGATCAGCAAAACTATAGCGCTATTGATTTGGCATTTTTTCCAGCTTGATGAAAACTTGGAGCAGTGGCCACATATGAACGAACTTGTTCAAAGCTATGGTTCTGAATGGGTTAAAGATGATTACAAGTATGGGCACTATGAAAGCATTGCCCCCATCTCATTTCACAATCAGATATTCGAGGGACCTGATACCGATATTGAAACAGGTTAGTAGACAATAATTCTATACACCCATTAGGAGAACATTTTATGGATTCAATAGTGCTGGAGTTGTTAAGTTATAGGAACTCATCATCTTTCTAGCAAGTATGATCATAATATTTTTTACTTTATTCTCACAAAATAGACTTGAATCCTCAGCATCTGTTAAAATACAAAACGTTTTATGCATGCTTTGTTAGTGTTGTGTGGGTCTCCCCCTACACCACCCCATCTAATTCTATTGCATGGTTGTGAGTTGCAACCTTGTGAATGATTGAACAATCATCCTGTAAACCTATGGTCTTCTGTAAATAGACCGGAACTGAATATTTGTATTTTCACAATACTATGTGCATGTGCGATAACTAATAATGTTTTTCTGAATGATTTTCAGAAATGCATCTTGCTAATGCTAGAAGAACTAAGATAGAAGATTCCACCGATGAAGAAATGCCTAGTACATCTAGGCATCACTTTTCAGAAGAAAACGTCTACGAGTCATCAAATGCAAAAATTTCCAAGGTCTTCACCGAGCCATACTTTTTGTAGTTCATGCATCTGGCATGTGTGATACTGCTTATTTATTTTTACATTATTTTAAGTTACTTGCAGAATTTTGGAGAATTCCAACGTCTTCACTGAGAAATACTTTTCGTAGTTCATGCATCTGGTGTCTGTGATACTGCTTAAATATTTTTACATTATTGTAAGTTACTTGCAGCATTTTGGGGAATCTCCTTTGCCAGCTTATGAACCTGTCTTTGACTGGGAAAATGAGAGATTAATGATCTTTGGGCAAAGAATTCCTGCAACTAACACATCTCAGTATACCAGGTCTCTCTCTCTCTCTCTCTCTCTCTCTCTCTCTCTCTCTCTCTCTCTCTGTGCGTGTGTGTGATCTCTAGTTACATCTATCTTTGTTTTCTCTCATTTTTTTGGTATTCTCGATATGCTCTCTCACAATATGTCTGTTTGTTGTTGCAGTGGGCTAAAGATTGCAGTGAAAGTGTTATCCTTGACATTTCAGGCTGGGCTTGTTGGTGAGTCTGTACATTTGTATAGTCACTGCTGGCTTGTTTCTTCCACTGTTCCTTTTGATTTAGTTTTTGAGCTGCACACCGTTCCATAGCTGAGATACAGAAGTTTTTTTGTAGAGCCATTTTATGGCACAATTTGTTTATATAATAGGGAGAGAAGGGAAAAACTTTCGGAAGATTTCATTTTCCGCATGTTGCCAGCTGAAATACAAGATGTAAGCTAGTATTACTTTCCTGTTTTCACTCATCTTTGTTGTTCGGAAATTATTGGAAATGAATTTTGCTCTCTGTCAACTGCCCTCCTCAACACCCCACACCACCCCCACCACCACTGCCACCTCCCTACAGGGAAAAAAAAAAAATTATAAACAAGATCATTGTTGCAATTTATTGTGTTCTGGTTCATGATGTCAATGCTGTAAGAAATTTACTCTTTCTTATGTTTCCATCAACAGACTAGCAGTTCTTCTGAAGCACGTTGTATTTTCCATCTAGATGCTCCATCAGCATCAGTCTGTCTGCTTATCCAGTTAGAAAAGTCAGCTACTGAAGAAGGAGGCGTGACTACCTCTGTATACTCTCGTAAAGAACCAGTAAGCGGAGAACATCTATAAATTTAAACTGATGATTTTAATTCCTCAGATGCATAACTTACTTTAAATAATGTTTGGCATGAAAATTAGATCCAGCAATTTTTATTGAACTTGAAAGTTGACTTTAGTTTCCATTTGTTTGACATGAAAGACAGGACAGAGGAAAATATTAATCCGATTTCCGAGTTTTTACTTGGTTAAACTAGGAATCTGTATACTTTTCATAAAACTTTGTTGAAGCAATAATACCTTTAACGCGCACACACATTATGTACATATTCGTCTCTATGTTAGTTATTCACCTGTACACTCAACTACTACAGAGTGCTTTTGTTTCTCTATTACATAAGTTTTTACCTGAACAGGTTCATGTGACTGAAAGGGAGAAGCAAAAACTGCAAGTCTGGTCTCGTATCATGCCTTATAGGGAGTCCTTTGCCTTGGCAATCATCCCACTTTTTGATAGTGGTGTTACCATTGCTTCTGGTGGATCTACATCCCCCAGCAGTCCACTCACTACTAGCATGTCAGGTTCAAATTTTCAAGAGGGTGCTCCTGAACCAGTTGCAAAGATCACATTAGATGGAAAGCTAGGCTACTCAAATGGAAACTCTGTTGTGGTTGAAGTGTCAAATCTAAACAAAGTTAAAGAATGCTATACGGAGGACTCGATCCAGGTTAATCCACTCTCGTGTTTTGTGTAGTTACACTTGCTTAAATTTTCAATCTGTCATTCACTATTTCTTTTGATTTGTCATTGCCCTTTTTTTATCTTTTCTCCTCCCTATTCTATGTCTGTGTCTCTTCTTATTTTTTGGAGCGGGCCCCATCCGTTTTTATGCTATTGCATTGATTAATGTTTAAAACCTGAACATAATTTGCTGCGATATTTTATGTTTCTCACTGAACTGATTTTCTCCCATTATTAGGATCCTAAGCGTAAGGTTCATAAACCAGTGAAGGGTATCTTAAGGTTGGAAATTGAAAAGCTCCAAGCTGGCATTGTGGATTTTGAGAAAGCTTTGGACAATAGAAGTATAAACCCTTATCTGGTGGACCATGGGAATCGCTTAACTGACCCTGGATCTGATGGACCTCAGAATGTTGATTTAGAGTCACATTCCTTTGATAGGAAAGAGCTGGATCAAAATGGATCAACTTTTCACAGAAATCCTGATATTGACAATGACGTAAGTGTTATTTATATTTTTCTGCTAACACTAACTTGTATTTGTAAGAGTGATGGGACATCTAGAAGATTATTATATGCATACTTTCCATGTTTAGATCCTTATTTTAGGAAAAATTATAATTGTTTATTTACTAGATTTCTTAAGATTTTATTATGTTCATTTACTAGATTCTCTAGGATATGATTGGATGTTTCCTACTTAGAATAAGATTTTTGAAACCCTATATAAGGGGGGCTTATGTATGTTTATTCACTCACCGAGCATGAACCGTCTTGTTATATTTGCAGTTCCAAGCATTCGACTTCCGTACAACATCAAGGAATGAACCTTTCTTGCAGCTTTTCCATTGCCTTTACGTCTATCCCTTGACAGTTAGCATTAGTAGAAAAAGGAATTTGTTTATACGGGTTGAATTGAGAAAGGACGATGTAGATATCCGCAAACCACCTCTAGAGGTAGGTTGCATTAGCTATGCTCTCGAAGCGATTGGTAGAATGGATCTGTTGCTTATGGTTATTACTGAACAGGCAATGCATCCAAGGGAACCGGGCGCTGTACTTCAGAAATGGGCTCATACTCAAGTTGCTGTTGGGGCTAGGGTTGCTTGCTACCATGATGAAATCAAAGTTTCTCTACCTGCTGTTATGACCACGATGCACCACCTCTTGTTCACTTTCTTTCATGTCGACCTTCAAACAAAACTAGAAGCTCCAAAACCTGTAAGTGCAATGATTTTTATTTGCTTTTGAGGATAAGCCGTCAGGTCTGCCATTCACCACTCCTTTACCTTTTGAAATGGGAAAATAAAGAAATCCCCAGTCACTGTTATACTTGATTTCGAGTTTAGTTTCTTGCATATCTGCTATAAGTCATATTTTGTTACCGTGTTTTCTAATACCTTTTGATATCATGCTTGTCTTTGAAGATTGTAGTTTTGTATTTTTATTGCAGGTGGTGATAGGATATGCTTCTCTACCCTTATCCACCCATGCACAGTATGTGTTAAATAGCTCATGTCCGGTGTCTTATTTTACAGTTGCATGAAGATTATTTTATCATTCTTGTCACTTTACCTGCTGCTAGCCTGGCTTCTATCATCTTCACTAATCATATATGTAAATGCTTTAGTGATGAGAAACGTGGTAGAACTTACTTTTTATGCTGCTAATACAACTAGTTTCATTCCATTTGATTACTGTAAATGATTTCAATTGATTGCAAAACCCAAATATGATTTTTAAAGTTTGTAAGGTTAGGTTGTAAAACTTTTCAAAGTTTCTAACTATATTTTGCAGAAACAATCATATCTTATATGGCAATGATATGTGCAAAAGACACAGGCAGAAAATGATGATTTTAATTTGTTATTCAAATTGATTATTCCATATTAAAATATGGCAAGTAAAGTTTGATATTTATACATATAGATGAATTATGATTTTTTCCCCCAAAAATTACAGAAAATATCAACCTAATACCAGGATGGAAAAATAAATAGAAACTTGGGTATGATAAAAATGGAAATGAAAACTTCAGGATAAGAATGCATCTTATTTCCCAGATAATAGTGTATATATAATGTTTGAATAACGATTAATTTGTCCTGGAATGAATTTTCCTATGTATTTACGTATTTTACATATAATTATGAACATAATGTATTTGTTACTCCGAATCCACCAAGATTTTCATGGAAGTTAGATATATAATTATTTGATACAAACATATTATTTGGACACACAGTATTACAGTTAGTTATTATGGCCCCGTTTGACACCCATTATTTTGAAGAATGAGTTTTTGAATAGTGATTGATGTAAAGAATGTGTGGTTAAAAAGTAAGAAGAATTTTTGGGTTTATGTGTAATATTATTTTATTTGAAGAATGTGTGGTTAGAAATGAGTACTGTAGAAAAATGAGAATGAGAATGAGATAAAAAATGGGTGTCAAACAGGGGCTATGTTAAGTTGGAGCCTGAAGTAGCAGCATAACAAATTTTATTATGACAGTTTTTCCGGTCACAACCAAATGCATTTCTTCTATACACTTTTCAAAACTATGCTTACTGAAAGTACATTTTGGCTATTCCTTCTGAGGGAAAAATGATTATAAAATATCCAAATTTTTGAAATTTCACCTAAAACTTATGCCAATTCATCTCATTCAATTATGGACTGAGGGTCTTAAAACCTGTTCTCCTTGAAAAATTGAGGTTTCAAATAGAAATAGAAATTATAGATCCTCATACAAGAGCTTGTAATCTTATTTTTTGATCCAAAAAGTACAGTTGTAAGCTCATTTTGGACTTCACATGCATGTTTTTCACTATTAAAAGTCAAGTTTGTGCCTTTGTGCTATTTGAATGTGTTTCTTCAAAGCTGGGCTTTTTATTTGAAATCTTCATAAATTATTGTTAACAATTTGATTGGATTTTTAAACATACAAAATTTCAAGATGACATAACGTATTTTGATGGTTAAATGCAGGTTAAAATCTGAAATTTCATTACCCATTATGAGTGAATTGGTTCCGCAGTATCTCCAAGATAGTGGCAGGGTACGTTTCCGACAGCAGCTTGATTCTAGTTATGTATATTAGCGATTTCCCTTTTGGTTTTTCTAGAAATGTCAACCTTGTGCAGTTTCCCATTTAGTGATTGAAAGAAAAGATTGTATTTTGTGGTCAATAATTTCCTCCGTTAGCCCCACCTTCTCCCTCCCTTCTCCCCAATTAAAAGAAAATGTTGGGTTATGGGCAGGGAAAAATAGAGGCGCACGAATGTTGTTGAGAAGTGGTAATCTCCAACAGAATTAGTCACTGGCTGGTGTATGTACCTATTAGATTTGTTCAGTTGCAAGTTCGATATTTATATATTGTTATCTTTGGGTTATGATTGTTCGGTCTACTTACCATGATAGAGGGAAGGAATGAAGGAAAGAGGTTCATAAAGTAGAGGCACTGAAAATTTCTTATGTGCCCAACATCAGTAGTTGTAATATAAGGGTCTTTGTCAACTGATAAGTCAACTGATAAGAGAATGGTGAGATGAAATGGCTGCTCTCTTAGTTTCTCATATGTCACGTAATTTAGGGGCTGTTCTCTTCATGTTTCAATTTTGCGTTTTTAGTTTTGAATTCATTTTGGGTTTTGTGTTTTGAGTGTCCATTTTTGAAATTGTTGAAGACGTGTTCTTTTTGCCATTTTTAAAAGTTATTTTGAAAATAAAAAATCCCAAAATGCATTTACTTTCTCCCCTGAATTTTCTCTCTCGTGTTTCTCTCTCTTTTCCCCTCTTTTTGTGGTGGTGGCTGTGGTTGGTGATCTAGTGGTTGTGTGGTGGTGGTGTATTGTGTGGCGGCGGTTTTTGTGGTGGTGGCAATGGTGGTGGTTTTGGGGACGGTGGTGTTGGTTGGGGTGATGTTGTGGCTGTGGTGGTGGTTCCGACGATGGTGGTGGTTGGGGGCGGCGGCGGCGGCGGCTGGTGGTGTTTTGTAGGCGGCAATGGTGGTGGTTGGGGGTGATAGTAACTGAAAACAACGAAAACGCGTTTTGAAAATGTTGGCTAAGTTATAATTAAAGACACCCAAAACGATAAATTTGTCGTTTTGGGTTTTCTTTGTAAATTTTAAACTTGTTTGAAAAAATGCGTTTTTGAAAATAGGAAAGAGAATGCGTTTTTATTGTCTTGGAAAATCGAAAACAGAAAACGGCTTCAAAAGAGCAAAGAGAACATGCCCTTAGTTATTAGAAGAAACATTTGAGGTGAATGTGGGCCGGCGGTTGGATTTGGACTTTTTCCGAAACTAAGGGCACCACTTGGATTTGTTACTTTTTTGGACAATGTAATCCAGCAGAAATTTGATTCGCAAGGGAGGATCATCTCAGCTTCATGCTTACTGTATTTAGTTATGGGAGGTTTTTATTATAAATGATAATATGTAATAAGTACATGATCATTGTCTATGTTTTTGGATTTCAACCTTGTAAGAGTTCTTGTCAACATATGGATGTGTTGATCACTAGTTTTAGTGAGTGTTTTGCACCCGTTTTAATGGGAATAGAAATTTTGGAATAGTGATTGATAGAGAATGTGCGGTGGAAAAGTGATGAAAAATTTTAGATTGGTGTGTAATATTATTTTATTTGCCGTCACTCTACAACTGAAGTAGAGCTTTGTGAAACGGGGGCGTATCCTGTTCTGTTCCGATGAAATTGCAGAAGAATGGGGCAGACACCGTGAAGGGCAAAGGCTCGTATGCGGCGGTAGTTTCCTCCACCGTCACAGTTGCCGGATCTGTAAATGGAAAGCAGCTGGATTTTACTCCGGGAGTTGGGCCGAAGATTTTGCAGGATTCTCAACCAAAAATTAGAAAATTTGACTCCAAATATGGCAAATTCTGATCTTGTGAGTTTTGGGACAGATTTGGGGATGGTTCAAATATCTTTGAATATTCAAATTGAATGTGGGCTAGATGGGGTTTGGGGGGTTAAGCATGCCCAAGTCTTTAGACCCATAAAAGGCCCAAAAGTGTTCCCTATGAAGCCCATTTCTGGAATTGGCTTAAAGCCTAAGGGACCACGCACGAGGATGCGTTTGCAGAAACCCATTAAGCCCAAATTGGTGTGGAGGCCTAAATTAGTCCCCAAGCCCAAATCAACGCATAACATCACGAAGAAGCCTGGGTTGACTTCACAGTCCACTGCCCCAGCTACGGATTCGACTCCGTCTATCGCCTCTCAGAGAAATGCGAGGAGTTCCGATATGGGTAACGATCTGGTTCCACATCCCGACGAGGTCATCATGCGTACATGGGGATCTTTATTAGATTGGGTTCTTGAAATTCGCGGTGGGCGACGACTGTCCTTTCCCGTTTCCCTTCTTCGACCACACTTGGGTGAGATTCAGTTGGAGCCTGCTATGCTAGGTGGGTTGGGGGAGATGGTGTGTGCGGCTTGTGGTTCTGGGTTTTCGAATGGGTTTAGTGGTGATGAAGGGGACGATGAGGGTGAGTCAGTGGCGGTGCCCGATTCGGATTTCTCTAAGGGGGATGGTGCGGTTGTGTGTTAGCAGGGGGAGGAAGAGCCCCTGGACATGCTCCCGTTGGCATCAGTGGATCATCAAGATGAGGATGGGTCTCCCCGAACTGGGAGAGGCTACATGGATTTCTTCTCCTTCGGAATGGGTGTTGGGCAAATTTCAACTTTTTGGAGAATTTGTGGGTGCTTCTTATGAGGGGTATGAGGATAACGTTCTTGCTCTTTTGAAATCCATTGACTCCCGCCGCACTAACTCGATAAGTGGGGGGGAAGCTTCTCATAAGCCTGGCAAATCAGGGAGGAAGGTGTGCTGGGAGTTAAAAGCCCTGGTTAGTACTATCAATTATGATGTTGGGTCGGCACGTTGCAGAGGCAACAACAGGGATAGGGCCTTGATGTTATCCAAATGAATGTTAAAATTCTCTCTTGGAATGTTCGGGGGCTTAATGATAGGGACAAACAGATCCAGGTTAGAAGCTTAATTAAGCAATGGGGAGCTGATATTATTTGCCTTCAGGAGACAAATCGAATTGGTCTCTAGAACTCGTAGTTTGTGGGGTATACATCATGTGGATTGGATGTTTCTTCGTTCTGTTGGTGCCTCTGGGGGTATATTGCTGATGTGGGATCGTAGGGTGGTGGAAAAATTGATGAAGCCGTGGGTGATTTTCGGTTTCTTGCAAATTCAGGGGAGTCATTGATCAGTTTGAATGGGCTTTTTCTGGGGTGTATGGACCACAAACTGACAGGGAGAGGTCTTTGATGTGGAATAAGTTGGCTGATTTGGCTAGTTGGTGGGGCATCCCGTGGTGTGTTGGAGGGGATTTCAATGTTATCCGCTTTCCAACGGAGAGATTGGGGGGGGGGAGTGTTCACTCCAGCTATGCAGGATTTTTCGGATTTCATCTCTGTTTTTAGGCTTATGGATATTCCATTGGAGGGAGGTAGCTTCACCTGGTCCAATAATCGTACAGATGTCTCCATGTCTCGTATAGATAGATTCTTGTTTTCAACCGATTGGGAAGACCATTTTTCAGCTATCCATCAAAAGCGTCTCTAGACTTTTGTCTGATCATTATCCTATAATGTTGGAGTGCGGAGACTTTTCTAGAGGTAAGAGACCCTTTCGTTTTGAAAAAATGTTGCTGAAATCGGAGGGTTTTGTGGATCAGGTGAAAGGATGGTAGGAGTCTTATCAGTTTGAAGGCACACCTAGCTTCCTTCTGGCTAGGAAACTGAGGGCCCTTAAACTAGATTTGAAAAAATGGAATGTGGAGGTTTTTGGTAATGTTCAGAATAGGAGGATGCAAGCTCTCTCTGAACTCAATGTACTGGATGGGGAGGTGGAATTAAGGCCTCTATCTAGCGAAGAGAGATCAGAAAATTAGGCTTGTGGAGGAGTTGGAAAGGTCTTTTCTGCAAGAGGAGATCAGTTGACGCTAGAAATCTCGAGCCATTTGGTTACAAGAAGGTGACAAAAATACTAAGTTTTTTCATCGCATTGCTAATTCACATCGCAGGCATAACTCCATCTCTTCTCTGATGATTAATGGAGTGTTATCAATTGATCACGAGACAATTTCGACGGTTATTACTCGGTTCTATCAAGATTTATACCAGGAAGGGGAATTTAGGAGACCGATGCTTGATGGCCTTGAACTTTCTGTGATCTCAACTGAGGATTCGGATTGGTTAGGGAGACCCTTCGAGGAAGAGGAAGTGCTGGGAGTTATTCAAGGGTTTAATGGAGATAAAGCTCCTGGTCCGGGTGGCTTCTCTATGGCCTTCTTTCAAGCCTGTTGGGCTGTTGTACAATCAGATATCATGGCTGTTTTGAGGGCTTTTCATGGGTTTGGATCATATGAAAAAAGTCTCAATGCTACATTTCTAGCTCTTATTCCTAAAAAGGCGGGTGCGGTGGAGGTGAAGGATTTCCGTCCTATCGTGAGCGGGTTTTACAAGATCTTGGCAAAAATTTGGCAAATAGGATGAGGTTGGTGCTGCCAAAGATCATCTCATCATCTCAGAACGCTTTTGTTCAGGGGAGACAGATTTTGGACTCGGTTCTTATAGCTAGTGAATGCCTGGATAGTAGACTGAAGAAGGGGGAGCCTGGTGTCTTGTGCAAACTTGATGTGGAAAAAGCCTGTGATCATGTTAATTGGGAGTTCCTCCTGTATTTGCTTCGGAGATGCGGATTTTCACAGTTATGGATTTTCATGGATTTCGTGGAAAAAGCCTGTGATCATGTTAATTGGGAGTTCCTCCTGTATTTGCTTCGGAGATGCGGATTTTCACAGTTATGGATTTCGTGTATTCGCTTTTTTATTACTACGGTTCGATTTTCCATCCTAATTAATGGTAGTCCGAGTGGTTTTTTCGCGAGTTCGAGGGGTCTAAGGCAAGGGGATCCGTTAGCCCCCTTACTTTTTGTTATTGTTATGGAGGCGCTTAGTCGGATTATGGACCGGGCTATCAGTGGAGGTCTTTTTTCGGGTTTCATGGTGGGTTCCCCTCATGAGCACCAAGTTTGGATATCTCATCTACTTTTTGCGGATGATACCTTGATTTTCTGTGATGCTGAACCGATTCAATTGGAGCATTTGCGTTCTGTTTTTTTGTGGTTTGAGGCGGTCTCTGGGCTGAAGATTAACTTGAGCAAGTCTGAGATGGTTCCTGTAGGTGAGGTCCCTAATCTGGAGGCCTTAGCTTTTATTTTGGGCTGTCAGACTGCGTCTCTTCCAATGAAATATTTGGGGATGCCTTTGGGTGCTTCCTTCAAGGCCAAATCGATTTGGAATCTGATTATTGAGCGTATGGAGAAGCGCTTAGCTGGATGGAAACGTCTTTATTTATCTAAAGGGGGGAAGGTAACGTTAATTAAGAGTACTCTCTAGTTTACCCACTTACTTTTTATCGCTATTCCCTATTCCGGCTGGGGTGGCACATCGCATAGAGAGGATCCAGAGGCACATTCTTTGGTCTGGCATGGGGGAGGAGACAAAATTCCACTTAGTTTCGTGGTCACAAGTTTGCGAGCCTATTCAAAATGGAGGGTTGGGGGTGAAGGATCTTCAACGTTTCAATAGGGCCCTTTTATGCAAGTGGTTGTGGCGTTTTGGTATGGAGAGGGATGCTCTTTGGCGTCAAGTGGTAGCTGCTAAATATGGCAGTGATTGGGGGGGTTGGTGTACAAAGGAAGTGAGGGATTCTCATGGGGTGAGTTTATGGAAATCAATTCACCAAGGCTGGCCTTTGTTCTCTAAACAATTGTTTTATTTGGTGGGGGATGGATCTCGGGTGAAATTTTGGTATAATAGGTGGTGTGGTGATGTGCCATTAAAGGAGGCTTATCCGGAGCTGTTTTCTATCGCCCTTGACAGAAATGTGTCAGTAGCCGCTCTCATGTCTCACGCTAATGGTATTCTTCATTGGGATGTGCTTTTCCCTCGGAGTGTGCAGGATTGGGAGTTGGAATCCATATCTTCCTTCATGGAACTCCTTTATTCTATTCCGGTGCAAGGTAGAGGGGAGGATTTGATTAGTTGGGGTTCTCCAGTTTCTAAGGCTTTTAACGTTAAGGGTTGCTATCGCTACTTGAGCTCCCCATCTCTTAGAACTTTCTCTTGGAAGTGTGTGTGGAAATCCAAGGTCCCTCACCGTGTGGCTTTCTTCTCTTGGACCGCAGCACTGGGGAAGATCTTGACTATTGATAACCTTCGTAAACGTGGCCTTGGTTGATTGGTGTTGTTTATGTAGGGAGAGTGGAGAGAGTCCTGATCACGTTCTACACTGCAAGCTAGCTCGGGAATTGTAGGATATGGTGTTTGCTTTGTTTGGGGTCCAGTGGGTCATGCTGAGAACAGTTTTCGATCTTCTTTCATGTTGGCAGGGGCCTAGCGGTAGTAGTAGGACTTCCTTGGTGTGGAGGGTTATTCCACACTGTGTTTTTCAGTGTGTTTGGAGGGAACGAAACGCCCGCATTTTTGAGGATACTGAGACCTTCATTCTGGAGTTGAAGAGTAGTTTCTTTTATGTATTGTTCGAGTGGGTTAAGAGCATGGGTTTTCTCTCCATCAGCTCTTTTAGAGACTTGTTGGATCATTGTACTCTTTGATTCCTTTGTCCTTTTGTATACTTCTAGTATACTGGGATCTTTTCAATGAAAGTTTCTTTACTTATCAAAAAAAAAAGAAATGAAGAAAGCGAATTTTTTAAAAAAGAGAACGGGTGCCAAACAGGGGCTTAATGACTTAACTAGTATGATCCTCCCCTTGAAAACAGAATGAAGAAAAATTGGGGGTGGGTTTGGCACATGTATGGCTACAGTACCTAGTCAGGGATAATGGTGCAAGTAAAAATCATTTTGTCCTTCTAGAGTCAGAAAGAGTTGGTGAACAATATGAAAATGTTGTCAGGTAATCAGTGGTTGTGTAAAACTTTTGAAGAATGGGACAACAGTAGGAATTGAATTAAAGGGATGGTGGTACCAAATTTTCTTATGGAAATGATGAACACTTGGGAGTAGACAGTGTACTAGGAGCTACAATGCATATCAACAATAACGAACAAAATAGACATTCAAGTTTCAAAATGCTTCAATTTGAACGCATTATGTTCCCATTTACTGGCATAACATATAATTTTATTTTTTTTTGGACAAGAAAAAACTTTAAAAAGGTTAATATATGAACACAAACTTGCCCATTAACTGGAGAACTCATTCCAGGCACTAGAATCATTCAAGCGTACTGCATACAATGCTTTCCTCTTCTTTTAGGAGAGTATCTGGAACACGACAGATTTCTTCCCTGTCAGTATTAATCATGAATTTAAGCTTTTTTCCAGTGGAGTGTCAACTCCTCTTTGTTTTTGCTTGTGCATTGTTTAGGAGCTTTATATTAGTGGGAAGTTGAAGCAGTTACTCCTGGCATATGGGTTTTCAGTTCCTCTTTATTATTTGGTGGTGCATCAGTTGCAGATATCTCACTGTATAGATCTATAATATCAAAACCGGACCGGAAGGTTTAACTGGAAAAAACCGGCAGTCGGCTGGGTAGCCGGACTGGTAAAGCATTGAAAACGCCTTTCTGAAAACCTGTTGCCGACTTGATTTTATTTGAAAAAGAAAAAGGAAAGATCCCGTCCACACATTCAGATCTGTATCGACCATTCAAAACTTCAAATTTCTTTTAAGGAACTAAGAGATTACAGGTTTCAATAATGCCAGAAGTAGAAAAGATAAAATTTACCTTAAGAAATTTAAATTGGATATCACCTTCTTAGCCTGGAAATTGTGATTTGACTTATCTTGTTTCCAACTTTTCATATGCAACAATGAAGGTAAAAGGACTGTATGGAAACGAACATGGTGGGCGTGCCTTATCCTTACCTTTTCTGTTATATTTTATATTTGCATCTATTGGTTAACTATTTTGACTAGGAAATAAAGAATTTATATAACTTATTTATTACATCAAATTACAGATAATGTAGCTAATTAGACAGTTAAATTTGTAAGGTTGATTGCATATTTAGCCCCTGTTTGGTACACATTTTTTAAAACTCATTTTTTTCTCGAACTCATTTTCAAACACACATTCTCCCAATACATTAATTTTTAAGGTGGTTCTATAACTTTTACCTTCTTTTTGACCACACATTTTTCAGAAAAACTCACTTTTCACAAAATCTACATTAAACATGCCCTTAATTCGGACTTATATTTATAAATTTTAATGATATAATTAATATATATTTGCTAATTTTATATTACCGGTTCGATCCGATGGAACCATTTGACCAATGACCCTTTTGACTTTTTCGGGTAGATGTCTAGTCCGGTTTTCAAAACATTGGTATAGATTATTGACTCTCTTTAATAATAATTTTATTTGTATTTTTATATGTTTTCCACCTCCTTGGTGCTTTATTGGCTCCAGTTGTTTGCTGAAAAAATGAAATTTTCTTTTAGTAAGTTGACTTTATAGTCAACTTTCATTTGCCTCAAAAAGAAAGGAATATTAGATGATCATGTCATCCCTATGGTATTTTTTGTTGTTTTAATTGGCTCACATTGTTTTAGTTGCTGATTTTGTTTTGTGCTTGACTCTTGGATTTTCTTGCAGGAGAGGGTAAATTACTTGGAGGATGGGAAAAATGTATTCAGACTTAGGCTACGACTATGTTCATCATTATACCCAATTAGTGAGCGCATCAGAGACTTTTTCCTTGAGTATGACAGGCACGTCCTTCGAACTAGTCCACCTTGGGGATCTGAGCTTCTTGAGGTTTGTTTTTTGTGGCTCAATTGTTGATATCTTTTTTTGTTCTTTATCAAATGAACCATGAAAAACACATCACAGCCTACATACAAGAACAAAATCGAGGCCAAAATTGAAGAGTTGAATAATTCCCTTGTGAATTGTGACGCTGGAAAAGTCTTAGAAATCAGCTGCTGGTTGCATCATATTTTAGACTTTTTTTAATTTATATTATGCAAGTAAATTCAACCCAATCCCAAGTTTTATTTTGGATGAGTATTAGCTTCCTGTTGTTGTATGTGTTTATGCTAGTAATGATTCCTTACATATGAAATGCATTTAGTTTACTGAGCCGTTTTTGAGCCCAATCTTTGAGAAAAAATGCATTTTTGAATAGTGATTTTTGGAGAATGTGTGGTTAAAAATTTAAAAAAGGTTTTCGATTAAAGTGTAATATTATTTTATTGGATAATGTGTTTTGAAAAAATGTATTTTCAAAAACAAACAACCCCTGTGTTAAGTAATTATAATTATTTCATATGAAATGCTTTAGTTTACTGGGTTAAGTTATTATGATTATGAACAGTATATTGCTGTAAAGAACATGGAGTGTTATGGTTCCATCTTATGCTGTCAAGGCTCTTGGAACTCTCTGTGTTTAGCATTTTGTAACTGATAACTTACCTCTATAAATATGACTACAATTGGCCACCATTATGGTTGATTCCCATTTTTTTTATGCCCCCTTTTACTTACCACTTACCTGATTGGACAATTAGATTTTCATTTTTAATTGCTCTTTTATATGCACTACCACGAAGTCCTCGTAATGGAGAGTATCTCACAAGAAAGGTAAGAAGTTCAAAGAATATCCTATTGGTGTTTTTGACACATTTACTTCCATAAAATTAGTTATGATTTATTAGCTGTTTTAGAAATTTATTTTATTTCTTTTGGCTGCATAATTCTCAATCTTAGAGCTACTAAAGTTGGTGTTTGTCATGAACCTCGGGGTGTTTCTTCAATGGTCAACGGTCTAACCATAACTCTAAGGCTAGTGGCCTCGTAAGCCGGAGAAATTATGAAAATAAATTTTGTTGCCAAAAGGGCCCGAAGGGATTGATTATAGTTGACATTTGTGCTTGTCAGCTGAACTACCTATAATTTACTTTGGCTTAATATCTGAAATGGTTAAAAAGAACTCAAGGTATTTTTGTCTCTAGATTTGTGATGAATAGTTCTAATAACATTTTTTTTATTATAATACTATGATGATTTGCTTAATAGTGTCTTAGATTGAAGTCTCTGTGGTTTTTCTTGCAGGCCATTAACAGTCTGAAGAACGTTGATTCTACAGCTTTGCTTCAGTTTCTTCAGCCAATTCTGAACATGCTTCTCCATCTCATTGGCAATGGTGGAGAGACTCTACAGGTCAACTCAAAAACTTAACAATGTTTTCTACTCTTGTTTCCCTTTCCACATTTACAATTCCCCGACTACTTATTTTCACACGCGTTTGATATTTGCCTTCTAAAAATATGTTTTGGTAGTATAAGATTGAGTTGGTGTATGCTTTCCCACATTCAGGTTGCTGCCTTCAGAGCTATGGTTAACATTTTAACCCGGTATGGTTTGTAACTATGATTAGAAATCTTGCATATGGCTTTATTCATATTCATACAGTTTTGGTCTATCTCTCACTTGTATGCAGATAAGTGAGTTGGTATCAACTATTCTTGCATCAGTCTGCAAAATTTGTATCACTGGCATCAGCCTTCAGTTTGGTTTATATTTGTGTGGTATTCTGCAGGGTGCAGCAGGAGTCAGTTGATGAAGGTGAAAGAAATGTTTTCCTAGTAAACTATGTTGATTATGCTTTTGATGATTTTGGTGGTCGTCAACCACCAGTGTATCCGGGTTTGTCAACAGTGTGGGGAAGTTTGGCCCGCAGTAAGGTAATTTTGATGCTCAAATCATTTTTGTCCTTTGAAATAAAGAAACTCAAAGATTTGACCATCTAGACATAATTTATTAGTCAGGCGTGATCACATTCTGTATTTTATAAATTCAATGTACTTAATCTTCACAAGCAATCTCTGCAATCCATACACGCATAATAAATCATTAATTATCAGTTAATACATACGCCTATGATTTTCTTTCAGGTTTGATGTGTGTCCTTCATATTAGATGATTGTATTTTAGATATGGGAGTGATGCTCATTGCTTTTATTTTTCTACACTTTGGTTTTGAATATTAGGCCAAAGGGTACCGTGTTGGACCAGTTTATGATGATGTCTTGGCCATGGCTTGGTTTTTCCTTGAGCTAATTGTCAAATCAATGGCCTTGGAGCAGACTCGGTTGTTCTGTCATAATCTTCCTATGGGTAACTGCTTATTCTTCACTTGTGCATCTTCAATTGTTTCCATATCCTAGTTCTTTAACCATGTAATCATTGTTTCATATCATTGGTTCTATTCTGACTGTGGAAATAAAATTTGGTTTAAATTTTGGTTGAATGCTAGTTTTTTGTTACTACATCGGTGGTCCTCTTTTAATATTAACTACAAGCATGTGAGGAACTCTTTACCGTGTCAATTTTATGGATATCCTGGTCAACATTATCCCTTAACCTCACAAAGTATTAAAACCCTTTGTCGCTTGTTCAATAGGTATCCATAGTGGTCAGTTATGTCTTAAACTACCCTGAAAATATTCTTATATTGATGGTTATCAGTGTTTAATAAACCAGGTCATGTATATGGTTCCTTCTTTGTTCTTGCCTTTGGTTTTATCATGCATCCAATTAGCATTTATGTTTTCGGCTTTACTCATATTTTGTTATGTGAGAACATATTAAAATTTTCGGTTGTGCTACATGTATATAATGATTTACATAATGGTTTACATATAAATGATGAGGTGAGATATGATTCGGTCAGAATTTCTTCAACCAAATATAAAAAAAAAAAAAAAAAACCTCCACTATCTTTCTGACATCTCATCTGTACGTAAATTATTATGTAATTCTATTATGTACAAGTAGCATTATTCTATTTTTTTACTATTATGAAATGGTCTCATGGAAAGAACATCGAGGCACTTCTTTTTGTATCAGAAACTGTTGCACATTTTCTCTACGATCTAATTTCTGTACAAGTAGACATTTCATATCTTTATTGATCAGGTTCTGTCTGTTTTCTCTGTGTAGGCGATGATGTTCCACCAATGCAGTTGAAAGAAGGTGTTTTCAGATGTATAATGCAATTGTATGATTGTCTGTTAACAGAAGTTCATGAGCGCTGCAAAAAGGGTCTAGGATTGGCCAAATATCTGAACAGTAGTTTGGCCTTCTTTTGTTATGATCTTTTATCGATAATTGAGCCTCGCCAAGTATTTGAGCTGGTATGTCTCTTATGGAGTTCCTGAAACTTGGTCTTTCATGCTGACAACTTATCTTTAGGATTGTAGCAAATTCAACTTGGGAAATTACCCAAATATTTTTGAAGGAAAACCAGTTCAAAGGAATCATGTTATAGCGAATTATTATTATTAACATTTTTTTTAGCAAAATATAACAACATTGCATTTGTCCTTTTGATAGATTATTATGCACCAAGGGCATTATAAAGTTAAATTATAAAGGAATAATATTATTCTCTCTATAAGGCACAAACCATCTAAAATCAGTGAAGACATGCAACTGGCAGGATAGCACTTTTTCCAGAGAGAGGGTTATGTGGAAAAGAAGCATTTGTTATTTTGTATAGATCATCCATTCCTTTAAAAAATCTGTTATTTCTTTCTGTCAATAAACCAACTGATACCGACTTGACGTAGTGGAAATCCAAACCTGCCTTCAAGCATGAAACCTTAGGCGGTTTCTCTCAGAAAGTACCAGTTGATCCAAATTCTTTTCCTCATTTGAGTCTCCGAGTAAGAAATACTGCCTTTTGCTGCATTGAGATTTTATTACCTTTAAAATCGGAAATTACAATAATATACATGAAGGCTGGGTCCTTAAATATTTCTCTTTTGTTTGATAAACTAGCCATTTTGTACTGTAGTTCATTCAGTGATTTCTTGTCGTTATCTCTTAGGTCTTTCATCTGCTTATTCTATTAATTTTATAAGCAACTCCATTATGTGTGGACCTGAAATGATTATGTATAGATCATTTCTATTTTTTTTGACCCTTTCTAGTGACAGCATTCCGAACATTATTATGTGAATGATTGATTTTGATCTATTTAAAATGACATCTTGAATTAATAAAAAAAAAATTGAAATTTGAAAAACATACCCACGTACCCGTGTCCAAAATTTGGACTCTTTTTAGCCATATCCCATATCTTATATTTTAGAAAATAATGGATTCGGCACTTAGATACATATCTGTACCCAATATCCGTACCCGAACCTGAGCATCATAGCTTATAGTACGGATTAATCATCAAATCTATAACATGCTGTATCCAAATTTTATGTTGCGCTGCTCATTTTGTACTTTCGTTTTTCTTTGTTTTTAATTTGTTAATGTTTTCTTTTCTCAAACTAGAGCACTGAGCCATCTCTTTCATTCTTTACTTCTTTTCCCTAGTTTTACATTTTGCAGTTTGGCAATGAGTGGAACTGTTTTGTTCTGTTTTAGGTGTCCTTGTACCTAGACAAGTTTTCTGGGGTGTGCCAATCAGCGCTGCATGACTGCAAGCTAACATTTTTGCAAATTTTATGTGACCACGATCTTTTTGTGGAAATGCCTGGACGAGATCCTTCAGATAGGTATTGATTGTAATTCTTTATCATCATGCCTTCTAAATGATTACTTTGTGTACCATTTTTACTGCTCTTATTATATAGTTCCTGTTTGTTGAAATTATTCATCAATTCATGTGTATGATTTTGCATCATTCTTCACCCAAATGTATAAAAAGGCATAATCGGGTATTTAGGATGAGGCATAAGCCTCTAGACTTTTTGAGGCTTAAGCCTTATAATAAACTAAAAAAATGCCAATAAAAATATATTAAAATTCCAAATAAGCTCATAATACATCATAAACAATCTTCAAATTTCATAATAGAACAATTCATCATTTTCTAAATACTCGAAAGGAAATATCTATAAAGAAAATACTATTTTAGTCATAGAGGCAGTGGACTATTCCTAAAGTTGGTCTATGAAAAATGCAATTTATTTACGTTTTAGTGGGCAATAGATTATTTTCAGAATAGGTCGCTAAGAATTTTTATGTTTTATGAGCCACAAGCTATGAGGTGTGTGTCTCATACAACTGAGGCGTACACCTTCAAAAACTGTCTCATAATCAGCGCCATGAGGCCTTTTTTGCACACCTCACTCTGAGGTGGACCTTTAGGCAGATGTCAATTGGGTTTTTAAAACAATGCTTCACTCAAGATCACGATTCTTGTTTGTCGCAAGATCTTCACTTATTACCAATGAAATTTTTTTGCATGCCTCACTCTGAGGCAGACATTTAGGCGGGTTTCAATTGGGGGGTTTAAACCATGCTTCATCCCAAGATCGTGATTCTTGTTTATTGGTATATCTCTTGTTTATTTGGGAAACTTTTAGGAAACACAAGTTTGTCTTTCAGTAAATTATCCGCTCCCCATTCATCTGCTACCACCATGGGTAGCAATGCGCTGGCTTGTAGATCTTCACTTATTACCAATGAAGTGTGGATATCAGACTACTAGTTATCTTACAGTAGATTAATATCTCATTCAAATCAACCTAAAACAGATCTATGTTCTCCTCTACATTTCAAATTTATTTTAAAAGAAAGAAATCATGAAAATCAAGATGGTCATGGGAGTAGTGTTAGTATTCTAGTTCTTCTGCAATGTTCCTTTCGGATGTGTGGCTAATAAGTTGAATCAAGCCATTAATGGTCTCTCTGAGCTCCATAGCTCACACGTTTATTGGTTCTTTTTATGTTTTCATGTCCCCCTTTTTCTTTTAAAGTGATGTTTATGTTGCATAATTTTAATGAGTCAATCGATTTCGATGAGTGCAGATATGTCTTTCATGTGGTACTTATCCTGGGTTTAATAACTACAGTTTGACCTTATACTACTTCGGGAGATGTTCAGATGTGTCTGACCTGGTATTTTTCTTTATTGCAGGAACTATCTTTCATCTGTTCTAATACAAGAGATTTTCGTTACTTGGGATCATGATGATTTATCTATGAGGGCCAAGGTGAGTGCAATACTGCATGACACATCTATATCTCACAGCAGTGTTTTCTACACTGGGTGAACATCTTTCATTTGATTTCCTGAATTGGCTAATCCGAATTGTTTCCCAAAATTCTTGCAACATTTCCTTTTGGGTATTTGTAGGCAGCTAGAAGTTTGGTGGTTCTTTTGTGCAAGCACGAGTTTGATGTTCGTTACCAGAAGCCTGAAGATAAATTATATATAGCTCAATTATACTTTCCCCTTGTAGGCCAGGTGTGTAATTATTATGCTTGTCAATGTTCTCCATAGTGAATTTGGTACATTTTGATTTGTCGATGCTGTCTAACCTTAAAAACAATTATATTTTATGTGATTAATCCCCTGTTTGGTGTGGATTAAAATTAGATTTTTAGTAGATTTTGATAAAAGTTTTTGAAATGCGTGGTTAAAAAGTTGTGGGACCCATAAAATATGTAGTTAATATTGATTGTTTGACTTTGATTTAGATTAAAATCTAATGTAAATCAATACCAAACAGGGGCTATTTCTATTGTAGGACTCACTATTTCTAAAGTTTTTGCACATGAAAGTACAATAATACATTATGCTAATGATGTTATGATTGTAGAAACAAAGGCCTTTATGAAAAAATCCTATCAAACGCTTAGCAGCAGTTCATTAGTACTGTCATCCGTCATCTTCATTGCTTTGCTTTCACATATTATATATCACATGAAATTTGTTCACTTATAATATGTGGGAAGTTAGTTAATGTTGCTTTTCCCATTATGAGTTAGGCTTGGAGTAAATGTTGTAGTTTTGGTTAGGACCAGAATATTACCCACATTATGTTTTTCTTTTTGAAAGTTTACCTGCACTATGTTATGGTCCCTATTTGATTTTTTGTAATTTTAATGATTTGGGTGTAGAGTTTAATGTGTTGAACTCATTGAATCCTTCTGTTTTCTGATTGCTAATTATAAATAGTCTGGTTTAGTCGATTTGGAAGTGAAAATCTCATGTTTATTCATCTATTGTGTAAAGGTAAATACACAAATTGAAAAAAGATATTTACACTCTTAGTCCCTAACAAATTACAAAGTCTACAAGTTAGTAACTAAGAATAATAACATATATATTTCAACTCTCCCCCTCAAGTTGGTGCATAGATATCACACATGCCCAACTTGGATATCATTGTATGGAATGAACCACTAGCAACTCCATGTGTCATTATATCAGCCAGTTGTTCCGCCCTCTTGATGTATGGAACCTCTATATTTTTGGAGTCGAGATTATCTTTGATGTAGTTTCTATCAAGTTCAACATGCTTTGTTCTATCATGTTGAACGGGGTTGTTTGCAATTTTAATAGCAGAGGTGTTGTCGCGTAAAAGTAACATAGGTTTGTCCTGGACCAAAGCCGAGTTCACTAAGGAGAAGTTTTAGCCATGCGAGCCTAGTGTAGCATGATACAATGCACGATATTCCGCTCAAGACCGGGATAGTGAGACCACATTCTGCTTTCTTACTCCTCCAAGTCACAGTGTTGCCTCCAACAAACGATACATATCTGATGTGGATTTTTTCTTCAATCTCGATCCAAGAAATCGACCGATAGCCCATAATATCTAAATGCCTCCTTTTTGAGTACAAAATGCCTTCGCTCGAGAGGACTTTATTACGCCAATATCCGATTAATCGCACTCATATGTTGCTGCCACTGGATTGTGCATGAATTGACTCACAACGCTAATCGCATATGACAAATCGAAGTCTCGTGTGAGCTAGATAGATCAACTTTCCCACCAATCTCGCGGTATCTCTCTTTGTTTGTGGGAATACGATCGTGGTAAATAGATAGACCATGATTTACCTCAACGGTGTCAACAGGACACATGCCGACATACCAGTTGCTAGAAGGTCAAGGACGTGCTTGCTGAGATAAGATAAGTCCCTTGCCGGGACCGTGAAACCTCAATGCCCAAGAAATACTTCAAGGTACCCCTTCATTTCGAACTCCTCTGTCCACGGATAAGCCGGAGTTTCTCAATCTCACTGGGATTACCGCTGCAACAATCATATCATCTACATACACGATAAACGTGGTAATATCATGACTATCTCTCTTATAAAATAAAGTGTAATCAATACCGTTTAAAACCATACTTTTTCATCGAACAACTCAATCTTCCAAACCACTCTTGAGATTGTTTTAGCCCATAGAGGGCTTTCTTCAACTACACACATTATTCCCCTGGAGGAGTGAAACCTAGAGGAGGATCCATATACACTTCCTCCGCAATGGATCACCGTGAAGAAATGCATTTTTAACATCAAATTGCCTCAATGGCTAATCGAGATTAACTCGCTAGAGATAGAATGACTCTAACGGTATTCATCTTAGCAACTGGAGCAAAAGTTTCCTCGTAGTCAATCCCATAAGTCTGTGTGTACCCTTTGGCAACCAATCTAGCTTTGTACCTATCCACCGTTCCATCGACTTGTGTTTTAATGAGTACACCCACTTGCATCCGACTCCTTTTTCCGGTGGTAATAAGACCATCTCCCGGTAGAGTTCTTTCGAGAGCATTCATCTCTTCTACCATACGGATTTCCACTTAGGTTGATCAAGAGCTTCCCGAAAGTGGTTAGGGATAGTCGCGTAAGATAATCGGAGAGCAAACGTCGATTAGTCCGAGACAAACGACGGTACGAGATATAATCGATATGGGAAAAATAGCATTGGAAGAAGATTTCGAAAAACCAAACCTATCAAAGCTTATTATGGACACGAAGAGGATATCTCCCTATCCCGAGTGTCAACAATATCTAAAGCTACATGATCGAGTCGAAGTAGAGATAGGAGTAGACGGGTAAGTAGAGTAGGTACCTCATTTTCAATCTCTCGAAGAGTCGATAGCACCGTAGTATCAAGAGGGTTATCGGGGTCCAAGAGGGTAATACAGAGTGCAAGCATTATCATCGTTGAAGTTTCTCCTTGTGTAACACTTTTGGAACAAAGCAGGTGATCTATCATCCTCAACTCGATATTCAGCTTGGGGGGGTTCAACTTCGGATTCTCCCTCCTCTCCAGAAGTCCACACTTTCTTTTCCTCTAACCACACTCGTTCCTCTTCCTTACTACTAATCTCCCCCTGAAGAGGAACTAACGAAACATCATCGAAAAAAAGATTTTTGACTCGTAATTCAACATCCATAGAAACATAGTATTTTCCCGTAGGGGGATGAAAGCATTTGTACCCCTTCTGAGAGCTAGAGTAGCCAAGGAAGACACATTTTAGGGCACGAGGATCAAATTTGTCTCTGAAATGAGAATGCACATGGACATAACACACGCAACCAAAAATTTTTTGAATGATATTTAAAGGTAAGGAATAGAGTGAAATCGGGACAACATTCTTAAAGGAGTTTGAAAGTTAACGATGCGAGAAGGCATGCGATTTATGAGAAAGACAAAGAAGCGTTATTCCGCCTCACCCAAAAACGTTTTGGAACACGCATAGTAAAACATAACACCCGGGCTACTTCAAGAATGTGTCGATTTTTTCGCTTCGAATGCCATTTTGTTGAGGTGTGTAAGCACAAGTAGTTTGATGTAGAATGCCATGGGTCGAGAAAAAATTGCCAGGGTTTCGTTTACAAACTCGCTTAATTACCATTGTCGGGAATGAATAACTTTAACCCGTATGAAATTGTGTCTCAATCATTTTTGAGAATTTTGGAATAACATGCGACGTCACCTTGGATTTTAACAAATATATCCAACATACTGCAGTACAATCATCAATGAACGAGACAAAGTATTTACTGATAGCGGATGGAGTAGAGAAAGTGCCCCCAAACATCAAGGTATGAACACAAGTAAAAGGAATAGAACTTTTATTAAAGCGACTTTGAAAGGTACACGATGATTTTTTAGCAAAAATACATTGTTCACACCGCACACTAGAACTAGAAACATTCTCAAATAGCTTTGGGAACAAGTGTTCTAAGTAAGTAAATGAAGGATGGCCTAATCGACAATGCCACAAAAGGATCCTATCTCGGAGAAGATGTACTACCAACTTGAAGACCACGTGGCTATCCTTAGTTTGCAAAGCCTTGTTCCCTCCAAAATACAAATTCTCCTCTCTCTCTACTGCGCCAATCGTCATCTTCGTTCGATTGTCCTGAAATACGCAATCGTAGGTGAGAAGATAATGAGCAATCAAGATGCTTTGTAATTTTACTAATAGATAAGAGATTAGTGGAAAATGTAGGTGCAGTAAAAATGATGAGAGAGAGAAAGTAGGTGAAAATCGAGACACTTCAGCCCCGTAATTTTTGACAGAGTCCCATTAGCCACTGAATCGATCGAACAAAGTGAGTTGTCAAGGAATCAAATGCGGTAGGATTACATGTAAAATGATCGGTAGCTCCAGAATCTATAACCCAAAAATCAGAAGTGGTAGAAGTAGATTGCAACCCAAAAATACCTTCCCCAGGAGATGAACGAGCGACATGGGAAGCAGTAGGTGCAGGTGCATGAGTGGGCGCAGCGGATGAATGCGGTGCCTGAGAGTATCTTCCACCCTTCCTCTCAGCCCTCTTTGCCAAATACCAGTCTGGATAACCATTTTTCTTGAAACACTTGTCAACAGTATGCCCTTTAACATGACAGAATGAGCAAGTTTCAGTAGACTGAATAAGGGCTCGAGATCGAGGAGTGAACCCTTTTGCCACTAATGCAGACGTCTCGGAAGGACTTTCGGCCCCCATGGTGAGTTGTCTCTGTTCCTCACGACGAACAATCGAGTACACCTCTTCCAAGCTTGGAATGGGTGTAGTAGCTAAAATACGGCCACGCACTCGATCCAAACCATGATCAAGTCCGCCGGAAACATATAAATCCTCGTCTTCGATACACCTTCCTTTTTAACGCATCAACATCGATGGCACACTTCATAGGGTTGGGTCTCGATAGTCAAGCTCCAAGAAAATTGAATTCATTTCAAATAGTACGTTACCAAAGGCCGCCCTCTCGCCGCAAATCGAAAAGATTTCTTCATTAGCTCATATAAACGCGACGAATCGTAGACATCAAGGTAACTTCTTCGACCGCATCCCGTCACATCTTTAGATGTGTCAAATCGAACAAAGTGGATCATAAGAGCGTCTCATGGAATTAACGAGCCAAGACAATAACAGCATCATCTGCCATCCATTCACCGTAGCTACTATCATTTTCTTTCGGTACAGTTAGTTCACCAAAAATGTGAGCTCTTTTCTTCCGGCCAGTAACGTACATCTCCAGTAATTTTGACCACACACGATAGTTAGTGCCATCTAACTTAATGTGAATCGAAGGTAATGTCTCATGAATTAACGATGTAACCCCTTTGTTATCGGCCATTATTTCGAGACTAGATGCAGACCCACGATTGGAGTACCAGTGAAACACCAAATGCAACCAACTCAGATTCAATCTTCAACAAATGAACTCAATACACAGCCTCAAAAACAATGCAGACCAGTGAACACCAAATGCAATCAACTCAGATTCAATCTTCAACAAATGAACTCAATACACAGCCTCAAAACAATGCAGAGATAGATGCAACCAGCTTCAGAAGTGAAGTACCTAACCGGCAAGAAGAAGCGCCGGAATCGCGCGAGGTCGCCGCTGTGCGCCGATCGCACGAGCGCGAATGGCGAAGTCGGGCCACAGTGCCGAATCGCGAAGTCAACAAGCAGTGCAGGAAGGAAGAGAAGTCGAGCTTGGGTAACCAATAAAAACGGAAAAACGGACAGAACGGCGCCTAGGGTTCGCACAGACGCAGGTGCGCCGTCGCCGTCGCCGTCGCCGGGAAGGAGTCGCGACTCGGCAGGGATACCGTGGCTCTGATACCAAGTCGATTTGGAAGTGAAAATCTCATGTTTATTCATCTATTGTGTAAAGGTAAATACACAAATTGAAAAAAGATATTTACACTCTTAGTCCCTAACAAATTACAAAGTCTACAAGTTAGTAACTAAGAATAATAACATATATATTTCAACTATACTTGTGCAAATCCTATTGTACTCTCTAGCTTGATCACACTTTTCCCCCTTCTCCTTTCATTTTGTCCCTTCTGCAGTAAATACAGTTATGCAGACTGTACAATATATCTTAAATTGTTTGTAATATCTTGTTCTCCACTATAATTTCTCCATCTCAATACTAATAATAAAGAAATGCCAGCAAATATTGACAGAAACTAATATGACTTGAGTTGGTGAAAGGTGCAAATCGAGATCAGAACAACTTTCTGTCGGTTCATAAAGAGATTGGGTCGGAAAATCCACCTTACTCCTGGGCTAACGCCCTGAATAATGCTGCTGACCCTTCTATGAAATCTAGATTTAGTTAAAAACATTTTATACTGAGGGATGGTCTGTCTTTTTTCGTCATATTGCAGACAGACTTGGTTACTTTTCCCTTGTTTTGATGTTGCATATAGTGCATCAAAGGAAGGTTTCCACAGTTGTGTATCAGGGTGCTTTTTATACTTGCTTTCAGTTTGTTATATCATTTCCTTATTTGTTCTATTAATGCAGATTCTGGACGAAATGCCCGTCTTCTATAATCTGAGTTCAATTGAAAAGCGTGAAGTGTTGATTATTATCTTGCAAATCATACGCAACTTGGATGATGCCTCTCTTATCAAGGCTTGGCAGCAAAGCATTGCTCGTACCAGATTATTTTTCAAACTCTTGGAGGAGAGCTTGAGTAGTTTTGAGGTTACATTATACTTTCTATTGCAGTTATTTCTCGGTAGTTTGGCATGAGTTCACTGAGTATTGACATGATAATGGTATTACAAACACCCCCCCCCAGGAATTGTCATAAGAAGAAACATTCATCGCTGTGTGTTGCGTAGGTTGTTTAGTAATCCTCTCTTTCTGCCTTTTGAATGGCTGTTGCTTGCTGTCTGCCATCCATCATTAACAGAGCATGTCATAGTGTCTCCCCCTAGAAAAAACCATACATGGAATGCCGAACATTCCTCTAAGCTTATCTCTTATAACACCAATGGTTGGACTCGTAGTTCTCTCTTTCTCCCCTCCCAGGCCTTCCAAACTGCTGGCATTTATTCTTTGTGAAGGGAGACATCATATTTTAAAGGAATCCCACCCCTTGGGTGAAGTGGTGGGTAAGCAACATTTCACGCAAACCATATATGGGCGTGTAACTGCATTTTCTGTTTTTGACATGGTAAAAGTTGACATATAATGGCCCTATGACCATCTCTCAGGATCTTTTTTAAGATTTACTTCATGGATGGAAGCCTCTCTTTTTTTTTTGTAAGTTGTTGTTTCATTTCCTTTACATATTACAAAAATTAAAGTACAACTTAATGACGCAATTCAGCGATCAAAATGTATTCTAGGTCATGGTTTACATAAAAGAGGGAATGTTTTAAGGAACCCCAATTAGTTGTTTCCTTGGTGAGTTGAGATAACTTTAAGATTTTAATGCTATGTGAATGTTTCAAATGGTAAAATTATTTGACTTCCACTCTCAAGTCAATAACATCATAATGATTCATTCCCTTTAATTTGTTTTTATGGATTCATATTTTATGTTTATCACACGTTTCTTTTGCTCAGCGACATTTTAGTCAGTATTTTAATTTTAAATGACATTGAGCAGCACAGAAAACCCGATGATGGCATGCTTATTGGCAGTAGTTCTCGCAGCACACTAGGAGATAAACCCATATCCCCAAAGTATTCTGAGAGACTTTCCCCTGCAATTAACCACTATCTGTCGGAGGCTGCACGTCAAGAAGTTGGAGTATGTTTTACCTTTTCAGTATAATTATTTTTTAGGCATATTCAGTCACAAGTTTGTATCTTTTGCCCCTTAACGTCTGAAAAATGCTTGACTAATGCAGCCTCAGGGGACACCTGAAAATGGGTATTTCTGGCAGAGAGTCAACTCCCAACTAAGCTCACCTAGTCAACCATATTCCTTGAGGGAAGCTCTTGCTCAGGCACAATCGTCCAGAATCGGAGCTTCAACCCAAGCATTAAGAGAATCTTTGCACCCAATATTAAGGCAAAAACTGGTAGGGCGTATTCTTGGAGATAGATGGCATTACTATTTGAACTTCTCTAGTTAATTTTTTTATTTTCCGGTGATGATGATGATATGATCAATCATTTATCATGCAAACATTTATTTTGAGGTGTAAAAATACTCTTAGACATCTGATACCTCTGCATATTTTTATCTGATCGTGGAAAATATGCTTTCAGGATTATTGTGGCTTCTTTAATTATTGCTCAAAGCATACTGAATTAAATATGGTGTTTGTTCCATTTCTATCTGGGATTCCTTTGTTCATGTCTTCCTTTTTGTTGTCTTTTCCTTTATACCTCAGGAACTTTGGGAAGAAAACCTGAGTGCTGCTGTCAGTCTTCAAGTTTTAGAAATATTAAATAAATTTTCGGGGACTGTAGCTTCTCATACGATTGCCACTGACTATGGGAAACTTGATTGCATTACATCTATATTTATGAGTGTCTTTTCGCGTAATCAACCACTGGTTTTCTGGAAAGCCCTCTTTCCAGTGATTAATAGTGTCTTTGAGCTTCATGGAGCAACGCTAATGGCAAGGGAAAATGATCGTTTTATAAAGCAAGTTGCTTTCCATCTTCTCCGGCTTGCAGTTTTCCGGAATGAAAATATTAGGAAGAGGGCTGTTATTGGGCTTCAGATACTTGTTCGGGTATGTTCATTGACTTTTTGTGATATGTTTTCTTATGGCCCCAACTTTATTTTCCTTTCACGTTGCTAGAATTTAATCACATTTCTGTTTTGCAGTGTTCTTTCTCTTACTTCATGCAGACAGAAAGACTACGAGTTGTGCTAACTATTACATTGTCAGAGTTGATGTCTGAAGTCCAAGTGACACAGATGAAATCTGATGGAACACTTGAAGAAAGTGGAGAATCTCGTCGTCTTCGAAATTCATTGGTGGAAATGGCAGATGAATCTAAAAGTGTCAGCATATTGATGGAGTGTGGTCTTCCTGAAAATGCACTTGTCACTACTTCTGAAAGATTAGAGAACCTTTGGTCCTGGTCAGAAGTAAAGTCTCTCTCAGACAGTCTTCTATTGGCTCTTGATGCTAGTCTGGAACACGCACTTTTGGTATATCTTGACCTCCCCACTCACTGTACAGACATGTTGAATGACTTCTTATGTTGACTAATATGACATGTTGAATTTTTTTAGGCATCCATCATGACCGTGGACAGATATGCTGCTGCAGAGAGTTTTTACAAACTTGCAATGGCATTTGCTCCAGTTCCAGATCTTCACATAATGTGGTTATTGCATCTATGTGATGCACATCAGGAGATGCAGTCTTGGGCTGAAGCAGCACAGTGTGCTGTTGCTGTTGCTGGTGTTGTGATGCAAGTAAGATTTAATTTAATTTATTTATTTAATTTGTATTTTCTTGGATGGTTGCTACTTGCTGTCAAGCTGTCCTTGTTCTCAGCCCTTTTTTTTTTTTTTTTGATAAGTAATCGAAGAATATATTAAAAACAGTAGATAATACATGGGAAATGTATTATCAGTTCAAACAGTACAGAAACGACATGAAATTAGGCAACCCTTCAATATGGTTATTAGCCACAGTACTAAACCAACTATACAAAGTCAGATAGAACAATTCTCTGAATTGCTCTGTAGTTCTTGCTTGGTCTTCAAAACAGCGGCTGTTCCTTTCTCTCCAAACGCACCATACTATGCATCCCGGAATAAGATCCCATACAATCCTGCTATCCTTATCACGAAATTTCCTCCTCCATGCCCGCACCACATCCTCAATTCGCCTAGGCATCACCCAGTCCAAATGTTGAGAAACAAGAATGCTATTCCAAAGCCACCGAACACCCTCACAATGAATGAACAGGTGATCAATCGTCTCCCCATCCTTCTTACACATATAACACCACTCGGTAACACAAAAACCCCGTCTTCGAAGATTATCCACATTAACGCTGCCTCGCACAACCGTCCACAATAAGAAGGTTACCCGTGGAGGCAATTTACATCGCCACACCATCTTCCATGGGAATGAGCTCGCATAGGTTCTACTAAAGATCTCGAAGTAAGAGCGGACCGAAAATATACCATTCTGTGCCAAAATCCACCTGCTACAATCGCCTACTCCAACCTGAATGTGCGCCTCATGCAAACAGGTCAGAAACAACGCATAATCATCTAATTCCCAATCCTGTAGACCCCTCTCAAAAGCAGGATTCCAATCGTGACTACCATTGTGAATGGTGAGTATATCATTCACCATAGCAAACGGCCCAAGGCAATGCGATGCAACGAAGGAAAGCGCACCTAAGCGGTTGATCTCCACACCAACGATCATCCCAAAACCCTGATATTGCCATTTCCCACCTCATAGCTCAAATTATCTCGAAAGTCACTCCATCCTCGTGGATATACCTCCACAAACTCTCTCATAAGGACTACGACCGTCAACCCGAGCACCAACCCCCTCCATCACACCATACTTTGCTCCAATGATCTCTCTCCAAAACTCGCCCTCTCCACTCCAAATCGCCATGCCCAACAAAATTATTAAACAGAGACAGACTCCTTAGTCCAAGCCCCCCACCCTTACACAGAGAACATACCACCCACTTGACCAAATGGAGTTTCCTCTCTTCTCTCATCCCGCCCAAAGAAACTCCCTTTGAATCCTCTCTAATCTACGTGCCACCGCGACAGAATAGGAAACAACGACAAAAAATAAGTAGGGAGGTTGGAGAGAGTGGACTTGATGAGAGTAAGGCGACCACCCTTTGAAAAGGTACATACGCTACCACCCCGCTAACATCTTCTCCATCCTTTCAATAATCACGTTCCAAATATGCTTACTTTTAAACCTTGCCCCTAACGGGAGCCCAAGATACGAAATAGGCATACGTGCAACCCAACATCACAAAATACCAGCCTGACTCATCCACGTTAGCAACCTCTCCCATCGGGATCGCCTCGCATTTCCCCGCATTAATCTTCAAGTTCGACACCGCTTCAAAGCATAGAAGTAACCGACGCAAATTCCTCAATTGCTCATCATTAGCATCGCATAAAATCAAAGCAGATCATCCGCAAATAGCAAATGCGAGATCTGCATGTCCAATCGTAAAGCCCTTATCGCACCTTCATCCATGCTTTCTCAAGCATCCTGACCGAATGCCTCCATAACAATAACAAACAACAAAGGAGACAAGGGATCTCCTTGCCTCAATCCTCTGCTACTTCGAAAATAGCCCTCTGGAGTGCCATTAACCATAACTGAGAAAGAAACAAGCTGAGATCGAATCCACTTACACCACTTTTCCCCAAATCCACATCGCCGGAGCATATACAAAAGGAACTCCCAATTTACATGATCGTAGGCCTTCTGAATATCGAGCTTGCATAGCATTCCTGGCACCCCCAAACGCAATCTTGAGTCAACGCATTCATTTGCAATAAGCACAGAATCCAAAATCTGCCTTCCTTTCACAAAGGCATTCTGGGACTTAGAGACCACTTTCTCCAAACACCTCCTTCGCCGATTCGCCAATAACTTCGCAATAATCTTATACACCCCACTCACATGCTAATAGGGCGAAAATCCTTAATGTCCAACGCCCCAGGTTTCTTAGGAATCAGCACAATAAATGTAGCATTAGAGCTTCTCAGGAACCTGCCATACTCATAAAAATAATTGAGAACATCCGTAATATCCGCTCGCACCACCTCCCAACAAACCTTATAAAATGCGAACGAAAAGCCGTCTGGTCCTGATGCCTTATCATCATTCATGCTAAAAACCACCTCCCTGATTTCCTCTTCCCCGAACGGTCTCTCTAACCATCTAGCATCCTCCTCTGTGATAGTAGAAAATTCCAACCCCTCCAACTCTGGCCTCCACTCAAACTGTTCCCGATAGAGATTTTGATAGAAACTCACCATTCTGGTACCAATAGCCTGTGGGTCCTCATAAGTAAACCCATCCACCTCTAGCAACGTGATAGAGTTATTGCGCCTATTTGAATTCGCAATCCTATGGAAGAACTTGGTGCATTTGTCCCCCTCTTTCAACCATGTAATCCTAGATTTTTGACGCCACGCAATCTCCTCCATCTCCACCAACCTCTCCAACTCTCCCCTTAATACTCCACGTCTCTCCCTCTCCTCCCCAACCAACCCACGACTCTCCTCCCGCTTATCTAACTCCTCTATGTCTGAAAGACACTGACTTTTACGCCAATTGACATTGCCTACCACCTCCTCATTCCACCTCTTTAAATCCCCTTTCAAAGCCTTTAATTTCTGGTCCAACACAAAGCTGGGGGACCCCCTAAAGTGATAAGAGGCCCACCAGGTCCTAACACGCTCCCCAAAGCCTTCGACTTTTAACCACATCTTTTCAAACCTAAAAGGCTTTCTTCCCCTACCCCTCATATCCCCAGATAATGAAATAGGGAAATGATCGGAATACACCCTCTCTAATCTCCTCTCACACATCTGAGTATTTAACCTCCCACTCTCCACTAACCAAAAACCGATCTATACGGGAATGAACCGGTTGGTCCCGATTAGAAGACCAAGTAAAATCTCCCCCACTCAGAGGTAGATCCACCAACATAGTCTCCCTAATGAAATCTGAGAACTCCTCCATAGCCCTTGTAAGTCTCCCACCATTCGACCTCTCAGAAGGAAATCGAACCACATTGAAGTCACCCCCAATGCACGTTGGGAGACTCCACCAAGCCATCATACTGGCCAACTCCTCCCACAAGCCCCCTCTACTACCATCAGCATTCGGACCATAAACTCCTATAAACATCCACCGGAATCCATCCCCTATATTCCTCAATGAAAGCGATATGGTGAAAAACCCTACGCTAACCTCCTCCATATCAAACACTCTAGTATCCCACATGACAAGCACACCTCCCGAAGCCCCCGAAGACTCCGTAAATTGATATCCTACATGTTGTCCCCCCCACAAACTCCCCACCACAGCCCGCGAGACGAGCTCCATCTGACTTCCCTGTAAGCATACCAGGTCCGCCCTCCAACCCCTAAGCAAATTTCGAATACCCCCCCTGTGCCCCTCATCATTAAGCCCCTTACATTCCCAGCCTTTTATGATTTTTGGAATCATTTCAACACTCCATCAACCCTCCCCACCATACTTCTCTTAGAATCTCCACCCTTGATGTCATAATTAACTGACCATTCAAGCCGCTTAAGTTCACGATCGCCTTTTCTTCTTGATTTCCCTTCTTGTGTGCTCTTCTCCGCCTCAGACTCCGAGCCTCAAATAGTTCCATGAGTTCGCGCTCATGTCCGTTACAGGACACACCAACCATCCTGCTGAACTCCTGAATTTTTTGAAGAACCCAATTCGAAGGTGAAAGCCCATCAGCAAACATGTGTCCCTCCACTTCCACCGGAACCGCACCACCGTCTGTCTCTCCCTTCCTACCGTCAACCCACACAACCAAAGCTTTTTCAGACCCTTGTTCCCTTCCTTGTAAAGGCTTTGAATACCTCCGATTGTAAGTATTCACCACTCTATTAGCCAAAACCGTCTCCTCGTGTTCTTCCACACCCTTACAAGCTAAACCTCTCGCCATACACATCCCTTCAGTCACATCCGGCACTAGTCCCTCTTCTCGATTCAAAAGCATCCAACGCATCCATACTTGTCGCTCCCCGATTAGCCGTTATCGGCTCCCCTTCCTTAGACCAACGTTCTTCCTCGTGAACTGCTTCAAAACCCGAATCATCATCCTTAACCAACCCCGTTACCTCCATTCCATCTTCCTTAACTGAATACGCCAATTCCGTCCGAGTCTGAGACTCACGGCTTGGCTCACTCAAAACCTGCTTATCCTTAGTATGGGCAGCCTTCGATGATAATAGGTGACCATCGCCTAGAGATTCCTCCTCGCTCCTCTCACACCTATGACAACAAAATAACCCACAACCCGCATCAGACTCGCTTCCTACAAGCTTAATTAGTTCATCAAGTTCCCCTTTCAATGCCTGGATGCGTGCCCTTATTTCAGCAGACCTCCAACGCCCTCCATGGGTTCCTCCAACACTTGCCTCCACCCCCGAGAGCCTCATTAAATTAGGGTTACTCCCACCAACCGCCCCTTCCGCAGCAACACCCGTTGATCGACATTGTGTGAAGCCTGTGAGTTTGCCACAACTCCTGCATACGTCCTTCCCCTCGTGATGTCGTCTACAATTCGACGTTTGGCCTTATCACCAGCTACAAATGAATCAACAACGGCCTGAAACACCCGCGAGATCAATGCCCATCCTTCTCCATTCACGCCCTCCGGTACCATCACAACTCCCCTTCCACGTCTCTCCCCATACTGCTATCATCAAGTACACGCCATCGCCAGCACATCGTTGTGCCAAAAAGGCTCTATGGGATTCGTTAAACTTAGAGGCGAAACCCGTCAATCTGCTAGTCGCCCTCAACTTATCCACCATGTTCACCATCCAAAGTGCGCCAAACCTCCCCATGCAGATTGAGTTCGATAGCTTTGAGCCCCACTCTGTCATCCTAACAGTGCCGAAATTGTTAATAGAAATTGCAAACTCCTTCGCCTCAACTCGAAAACGACGATCATACACCAAACCATAAACATTCCCCAACTTTTTGCCCAAATTCTGTGTCACCGGCACTTCTAATGGCAGAATAGGTGCCGTGGCTGGACCGGGGACCTCCTGCTGCAGTTTCTGTTTTCCAGTTTGAGCACGCATCCTCATAATCAGTAATTTTCCATGAAATTTAAGGTTCAACTTGAAGGCTTTTTGTTTAAAAAGCTTGTTATTAAAGAACTCTTGTAATACAATAAATTCGCCCTAGCTTTTATCCTGTAGGGGTGACATGATTTGACATTATTCATTCCCTTTCACCCAAAAAGACAATTCGACATTTTCCTGTCCTCTGATTGTCTAATCAGACTATAATGAAGAAAACTGAGAGTTGTAAGTTCACATTGTAAATTGGAAATGCCGTATATCAAACTTCATGTGGCCTAAATTCGCACGCTTGATTGTGATGTTGTTCGCATATTGGTGTTGGAATATAATGATATTGACCTTGATTCGCACGCTTGATAACATCATCGCGTGCAGTGATAATTAACTGTTTTTGTGTGTTCATTAGAAACACTTTTGACCTTAAAAAAATTTATCATACAAACGTGTGCCTTTTAAGTTATGAACAGAGGACATGAAACCTATACATAGATGTTTTCCAACACAAATGTTGGAAAGAGATTATCATGTTAATACATTTTGTAATGGAAGAATTTACATTTTACATGATATAATGTGAGGGGTGCATATTTTGTGAACGTTTTAGTTTTACAATAATAACGAGGCCAATTAGGTGGATGAAGTCATGTGATGCCATGATTAATTTATACCTGACCCTAGTTCTATTGCTAGAAAATAGGTGCAGATAGTATTTTTATATTGAAAATATAGCATAATAAACAAATGGAAAAAATGATGTTCTTTATCAAGGTGCTTGTGTGCATGTGAAGTTGCATGCTTATGTGAACGTGGACCATTTTTTGTAGGCCCTTGTGAGTAGGAATGATGGAGTGTGGAGATCAGATCACGTGACTGCATTATGCAAAATATGCCCCATAGTCAGCGGTGAAATAACTTCTGAGGCCTCGTCAGTTGAGGTAGAAGGATACGGTGCTTCAAAACTTACTGTTGACTCGGCTGTGAAGTACCTGCAACTTGCAAATAAGCTTTTCTCTCAAGCTGAGCTCCACCATTTCTGTGCGAGTATTCTCGAACTTGTAATCCCAGTTTATAAGAGCAGAAGGTCATATGGACAGCTAGCCAAATGCCACACAATGCTAACCAATATCTATGAGGCAATTCTAGAGCAGGAATCAAGCCCCATACCATACACAGATGCAACATATTATAGGGTTGGGTTCTACGGCGAAAAATTCGGGAAGCTCGATAGAAAAGAATATGTTTATAGGGAGCCTCGTGATGTACGGTTAGGTGATATAATGGAGAAACTTAGTCGTATATATGAATCAAGAATGAATGGTACAACATTACACGTAATCCCAGATTCTAGGCAGGTCAAAGCTGATGAACTGCAGAATGAAGTTTGCTACCTTCAGATAACTGCAGTTGATCCAGTTATGGAAGATGAGGATCTGGGAAGCAGAAGGGAAAGAATATTCTCACTCTCTACTGGAAGTGTCCGTGCACGGGTCTTTGATCGCTTTTTGTTTGATACTCCTTTCACTAAAAATGGGAAGACCCAAGGTGGGCTGGAAGACCAATGGAAGCGGCGCAGCGTATTAAAGACTGAGGGTTCTTTCCCTGCCCTAGTGAATCGTCTACTGGTTATCAAATCAGAATCACTAGAGTTTTCGCCAGTAGAGAATGCAATTGGGATGATTGAAACACGAACAGCTGCCCTAAGAAATGAACTTGAAGAGCCTCGTAGCTCAGAAGGGGATCAACTCCCACGTCTCCAGAGCTTACAGAGGATACTTCAAGGCTCTGTTGCAGTTCAAGTGAGTTATTGTGATCTTCTTCGTAACTTGTGTGTCGATTTTTGATGCTGTTTAGCTTCAGTTAAATTCTTTTCGGAATTCCTTTAATCCAGATGTCCTCTATTCTTTATTGTTGTTAAATCAGATAGTTATTTTCATCTCCTCTGTTCCTCATACAATGTATACATTTACAGGTGAACAGTGGAGTGCTTAGTGTTTGTACAGCTTTCCTGTCTGGCGAGCCTGCAACAAGGTTGCGGTCACAGGAGCTGCAACAACTGATCGCTGCTCTTCTTGAATTTATGGCTGTTTGTAAGCGTGCAATCCGTGTGCACTTCAGATTAATTGGTGAGGAAGATCAAGAATTCCACACACAGCTTGTCAATGGATTTCAGTCACTAACTGCAGAATTGTCTCATTACATCCCTGCCATTCTTTCCGAACTTTGATCATAAGATGGCTTTTTCCTATGCATTTTCTTTTTGTAGTTTTTATTTTGGGTACTGTAGAACGGTTTTATCTGTTTATAATTGTCTTTCAAAAACTATCTGGTGGGTGGGTGTTCATATGTCTCGGATTCTTTGGTTTGAATTGAAAGCTAATGTTATATTTCCTATGTGCTATTTACCAGTTGGGAGTGGCAGTGCTATGTAACTGTGGAACCCCTCAAATTCAACACATTATGTGAGCTTTTCAAAATTTGTTACCCTGCCAACATCTCACTTTTAACGGTTTATTGTTAAAGTATCTGAAAGTGACACACACACACACACACACACACACACACACACACACACACACACACACACTATATTGACTTATTATTAATTAATTAGCTGCATAATTGTAATTGGAACTTGACAACATAGTATTGTTTTTGTCTGATTTAATTTGCAAGTTATAATTAACATAAAAAACCATCATTTTACTAATATTAAATTGAAGCAATTCTGTTCTTATTTGTTCATGATAACATTTGATTAAATCATATTAGCTGAAATACTGTTAAAGAGATTGTAAATTGGTTTTCCATTTTAATTTAAATTATTAAAAAGCTTTTTTTATTCAATTCTTATTATCCTTCAATTTTTGTGGGATAATATAGTTTGTCCACTGACAATTTGATTATATCTTGAAGTTTAGCCAAGCATGTCAAAATGAAATAATTCAAGAATCTATATTATGATACTTTTGAAGTTAAGAAGTAACACTACTCGATACTCGTCGATTCAAAAAAATTATTTCACAAATTATTATAACGATATTGAAAATTGAAAAGAAGCAACTAACGATTAGTTTAAATTGTTCTCATAATTACATCTTTATACTTATCCAAGCACATCAAATGAAATAATAATGTGATACTTTTAATTGAAGTGGTATCACAACATGATACTTATTTTAGTTCGCAGTTAACACACGAAATATAAAACCAACATTTAACAAATAGATTAAATTATTCATGTAGTAACATTCTCAAACTTGCTCAAGCATGTCCAACAAATTATCCAAAAAATTATTAGCACTCCCAATGACTGCTCAATACTCAAAATCCTTAATCTTGAATTTCTATGAATATTGGGTGCCGTTCTGAGAATTTTCTTAGTAACTGAGATGTCCATGACCTAACAGTCATCAGGCAAGAAGTCACGGCTTCTGTCAAGAATACAGACTAATATTTTCTTTGTGCATTTAATTGTGAAGTTTAGGCTCCGCGTGTGATGTTCGTGTTAAATTCGCAAGCGTATGGGATTGTTGACAAGTAATAGATTCAGTGAGTTGAGAGTATCGTCTCACAGGAAATAAATTTCAATTCTGGTATACCAATTTTTTATGGAATTCGAATTATGTAAACAAAAAAGATTTGATTTTTACGATTATTCTAAATTAATCTAAGAATGTCGTAAAATTAGGGTTTGTATCAAATTATGATGATTGTATTGGATTTTAAATTCGCTTATTGCCATCTATTTCAATTCTTGATTTGTAATTTAGTTTCATTCATGCGTTCTTGACAATTAATAAATCTATGATATATAATTTTCTTTTCCAAAAGAAATTAAATTTGTTCTAATCATGACCCGAATGTATTCTTAGTCTGAATTTGAATTATTAGAATGTATTAAATTTTAAATTATCTATATGATTGCATATGTGATAAATATTATTCATAATATTTATTGTACATATATTAATTTTGCTGCATTCTAAATTTTTTGCGAGTCTTCCAACACTACAACAAACAATTAATTATGTATTTGATGATCAAATAATTAAATAATGCAATGGATATACAAAATTAATCAAGAAACATAAGAAATAAACTAAATTACTTGTCTTGAATTAAAATAGATAAATAATAGGCTTCATCTTCATCTAATATAAAAACAGATCTAGTCTAGCATATTAATATATAAATTATAAGAAGAATAATAAGAAAATATCACCGAATTATGAAATAATTCAGAAGATATTGATCTTTAAGTCAATGTTGAATTTTCAAAATCTTGATATAATTGACCTTTAATTCCTTGTTAGTGCTTAACATTCTCTCAAAATATAGCAATGACCCCTTGATAAATTTGATGATATCATTGTGTATGAAGATGTAAGAGAGGGTTTTCTCAATGGTTGCCCATGTCTTTTATAATATAAGGTGAAATAATGTCAAAAAATACGTCGAAGTCGAGTTCCACAAGAATTTCAATCAAATAAGAAAAGTTGTCTTCGTGCGTGCATAATTATGTATCTGCACACTAGTCAGTATTTTGGTCATAAATTTCTCTCCAAATATTCGATTGAGATGATTCAAATTTTTTTGAAAAGCTAACTCAGAAAGCTATAATTCTTCTAGAAATAGAATTTCTTCAATTTGAATATTTGCTATCCGAAAATTGGGTCTCAATCTCAAACTTAAAATCTGGAGCATACTTTGTGCAGTTGGAAATTGATTTGTGAAAATATTTGACTATATTTCACTCCTTTTTAACTTTTAATTGCATCTAATTGACTTCTAACAAACTTAAATTATTGTTTTTTGGTCCAAATCAACTATTGCATCTATCCGAAAATTGGGTCTCAATCTCAAACTTAAAATTTGGAGCATACTTTGTGCAGTTGGAAATTGATTTGTGAAAATATTTGACTATATTTCACTCATTTTTAACTTTTAATTGCATCTAATTGACTTCTAACAAACTTAAATTATTGTTTTTTGGTCCAAATCAACTATTGCATCTATCCGAAAATTGGGTCTCAATCTCAAACTTAAAATCTGGAGCATACTTTGTGCAGTTGGAAATTGATTTGTGAAAATATTTGACTATATTTCACTCCTTTTTAACTTTTAATTGCATCTAATTGACTTCTAACAAACTTAAATTATTGTTTTTTGGTCCAAATCAACTATTGGATATTTGTAATTTGATCCCAAACTTTGAATTTCTTTCATTTTGCCCCTTTTTCGTTTATTTCTTCCAATTTCACCAATTTGCCTCGAGTTTTACCCAAAAAAACAAAATTAACCTCTAATTAAGTCTTAAGTAATCAAAAGTTATTACAATTAATTTCATCTAACGGTCTGGATACACTTATCATGCGCTCTTATATAGATCTCTCAAAAAGCAAATAAATTGTGCTAAAATGCTTTTGGGTTTTTATTTCTTATTTCACATTTATGCAAGTGTCGGACTTTGTGAGTTTCAGAATTACCAAGTTGATAACTTTATCTGGAATGAGACTCTTATGTCCTCTCTCCCTCCCTCCCTCTCAATTTTCCTTCTTTTAGGTTGTACGGGACTGTAATGGTAAGGACTTGAAACGTAAATAGATGTCTTCCACTCTGATATAGGAAAGAGATTATTATTTTAATACACGATTGATTGTAAGGAAGAAGTTGCATTTTGCACGAGATAGTGTGGGATGTGCATATTTTATGGATGTTTTAATTTTGCAATAGAGTTAATAAGGCCATTTGAAACACGAACAACAGCCCTAAGAAATGAACTCCCACGTTTCCAGAATTTACGAAGGATACTTTGAGGTTCTGTTGCAGCTCAAGTGAGTTATTGTGATCTTCGTCGTAACTTTTGCTTGTCAATGATTTTTTATGCTGTTTAGCTTCAGTAAGATTCTTTCCTGGATTCCTTTAATCCCAATGCCCTCTCTCTTTTATTGCCGTTAATCAGATAGTTATTTTCATCTCTTCTCTGTTCCTCATGCACTTGATACATTTACAGGTGAACAGTGGAGTGCTTAGTGTTTGTACAGCGTTTCTCTTTGGAGAGTCTGCAACAAGGTTGAGGTCGGAGGAGCTGCAACAATTGACTGCTGCTCTACCTGAATTTATGCATGTTTCTAAGCGTGCCATCAATGTGCAATTTAGGTTAATCGGGGAGGAAGATCAGGAATTCCACACACAACTTGTCAATGGATTTCAATCAATAACTGCAGAATTGTCTCATTACATCCCTCCGTTCCTTCTGAACTTTGACCATAAGATGTCTCTTTTCTCCCTTGCATCTTCTTTTCGGATCGTGAATGACTATACAACGGTTTTACCTGTTTATAATTGTCTTCCAAAATCTATCTGGATGTTGGTTCATGTCTCCTCTGTGGAGATTGGCACAATGATGAACATGCTTTTGCTAATTTGGTTATTATTTGTTGGGCTGATTTGCTGACCTTAAGTGGGCTGTGGGCCGAATTTTTTGATTACTTGGTGACTGCTGCCTTATTTGAAGGAAGCGTGTTTTTTGGTGAAACGTGATTTCCTTTATTGGATTTGGACAGCCCAGATGTCGCCAAGTGTTGCCCCAATTATCTTTGGATAGAGAACTTCGAGTGACTTCTATTATCTGTTCATTTGCCTAGGGTTTGAGATGGATTTATTCATTCATTCTCTCTCTCTATGCTCGTCTCTGTTCTCTTCTCTTTCACTCAAAAGGCAGATAGTCGTACTCATTTATGATTTGGTTGTATCAACTTGTATAAATCTTGAGTGGTTTATATGTGTGTTGAGAATTGTGTCCTTGAGTGAACATTTTGTATAGATTGAAAGGCTAGTGTTGATGAAATCTTGAGTGATTATTTTGAGTGCCTTTTGAAAGTGTATTTTGGACAGTTTATTGATTCCAGTTTACAGTGATTTCTTTCGGCGGCGAAAGCTCAAAAAGGGATTAGAAACTTCGGTTTTGAACCTCTTGTCTTAGGGTGAAAATCATTGTTCTCTTTACATTTACTTTCAATTCTCGCTTTACTGCTTTCAGTTTGTTGATTAAAAGTGACTAATAATTTTTGAACTTTGTCATAATAGTAGTATCAGAGCGTTAGACTATGGTTCTTAGCTTCGATCTGTGTAGATTTGAAAGTTTGACACTTGATTCAGTTGTTCATTTTATTTCTTGAAACCCTAATAAATGGATCTAGTGAGTTCGTTTCTGTTTTACAATTTAAAGTAAAGATTTATTGTTTATACTTTAAAGCCCCTTGCAAATGTGTTTAAATCGTTAGATCCGAGACTTTTCTTGGCAATACCTTTGTCCAGAAACCCTACGATTTGTCTGGAATCTGAGGGTTGTCTTGATTTTGAGTCAAAGATCTAGATGCTAATCCTCTGCATTTGTTCTTTATGACTTATATTGCATACTGTAAAAAATTACATATATCCTTGTTAACTAGGACGTTTCTGTGACTATATTGCTCGGAATAAACCTCTGTGAAATACTGAACAATTGTTTATACAACTGCACATACTTTGTATTTTTTTAGATTTGTCTCTTGTGTGTTGATATCTGAATTATTATTAGCTGTATATTCTTCTGAAGTGTTTGTGTGATCTGTATACTTTGATTCTTCATTCAAATTTTTTAATCATGAGTTTTTCAAAATTTGAATTGTAAGATTTTAATGGTAAATGAGACTTTAGTCTATGGCACCAGAAATTGAAAGCACTTTTATTTCAACAGAAATCTGCAAAGATCATTGATGAGTCATGTCCAACTGATCTTGAATCTAGTAAAGTGATTGAATAAGATGAAACTGCATGGAGCTCTATTTTTCTACATTTGTCTGACAATGTACTAAGAGAAATTGGTGAAACAAAGACTGCTGCTGAATTGTGGAAAAAATTAGAAACAACTTATTTGAGTAAGACCATTCCAAATAAGGTGTATCTTCTGAAACAATTCTTTGATTTTAAATTGGACTCATCTCTTGACCTTGAGGCTAATATTGACAGATTCAACAGATTATCCTGTGACCTAGCCAACTGTGATGAGAAACTATCAAAAGATCAGTTGGCTGTTATTTTATTAAATTCAATTGGTGATAAATATAGAGACGTGAAAAATGCTATTGAATATGGTAGGAAAACTCTAACTACTGATGTGATTATTAATGCCTTAAGAAATAAGGAGTTCGAGCTTAAATTTGAAAGGAAAGAATTTGTCAGTAGGATGAAATTGATGGCTAAGTCTAAGTTTAACCCGAGAATGTTAATGTCAATAAGATATTAGGACACAAGAAAAAAAAGGAAACCTGAAAGATAAAATAAAAATAAGAGGTAAAAAATATTTTTACTGTCAAGTAGAAGGTCATTTTTATCAAAGATTGCCCTAAAGGATTTAGCAATAACAGAAATAAATCTAAGAAAGATGGTGATGCAGCTTTAGCATGCAACAATGAGGACAATGTTGATGAAGTTTATGTTGTTGTAAACTATCAACCTAGTCAAGAATGGATTCTTGACTTAGGGTGCACCTTCCATATGTGTCGTAACAGAGAATGATTTACTGATTTTGAAAATGTAAATGATGGTCAAGTTTTAATGAGTAATCATATGACACGTCAAATTAAGGGAATAAGAAATATCACTTTGAGAGTAAATGGTAATTATCAACTAGTTTTAGAAAAGACTAGGTATGTTCCTGATCTTCAAAGAAATATGATCTCTTTAGGTGTATTAGATGACCTAATATGACATTAAGATTAATAAGTGATACATTAAAATCTTGAGGAACTCATACTTGATTGTTGAAGCTCCCAAAAGACATGGCCTTTACATTTTGCAAACTCGAAACTTATTTGACTCAAATTCAATAGCAATCTCTATTCAAAATGATAAGTCACAAATATGGCACAAAAGATTGGGTCATATTAGTGACAAAGGTCCACATATTTTGAAAGAACAAGGAGCTTTTGGAAAAGATAACATTGAGAAACTCACTTTTTGTGATTATTGCATTTTAGGAAAACATAATATATTACATTTTTTTGCTTGGAATGCATAAATCCGTGTCTATACTTGAATACTTGCGTGTTGATCTTTGTGGACCAGCTTTTGTGTCTACTCATACTAGATATAAATACTTGCTGCTGGTCATTGATGATTTTTCTAGAAAAGATTGGATTTTTCTTTTAAAATCTAAATCCGATACTTTTGTAACATTTAAAGATTGGAAAATTTTGATTGAAAACCATTGAGAAACTTAGGCCCCGTTCTCTTTGCTGTTTTCAAATTGTTTTCTATTTTCGATTTTCCAAAATATTGAAAACGCGTTCTATTAGTCATATTTGAAAATGAGTTTTCGAAAAAAAAAAAAAAAATTGTACTGAAAACAAAAAACAATCAAAACTACGTTTATAAAACAAGAAAAACGCCCATTTTCAACCTCTCTCTTACTGTTCTCGTTCCCCAACCTTCAATTTCCTTTCTCGCCCTAAACCCACTCCCCCCAGCCTCTGCAGGAGACATTTCCAACGCCGGTCGACTTCCAAATTCTCGACGCTCTTCCACCTCCAATGCATGTCCGCCCCTCCGTCGCTTGTCAAAACTGTGGCGCAACCCATTGATCTTGCCATCTACCCGTAGCCTCAAAATAAGGTAAAATTTACATATTTTTCTGTGACTTGTTTTCATTAATTTCTTTTCTTCAATCAGATTTGTGTGATGTGTTTTCTTGCTCTGGCGATGAGTAGATCTTGAAAGGAGGGAGAACGGTGGGGCGGGTGTGGATTTAGAAATGTTTAACCCGAATAGAGAGCAACATGGCATTGGGGTTGGTCATCGTCCACACACTTGTGAATTGGAACCTAAAATATATATTTCTTGCCATAAGCTGAAATTCTTATGTGTTTTGGGTAATTAATTTTTAGGTTCGTTTAATGATAAAAATAAATACTGTGGGTCTACATTTTTTAGGTTCCTCCTATTTTGCATTGTTATTTGGGTGATTTTGGTCCGAGAGAAAATTTGGATGAGAAATAAGTTTGAAGTAATCTTGATGGAGGAAACAGGTTTTCCATAATTTGGTTAGAGTTGAGGGACAAGGAATGTAATGTACATAATATATTCGACACTCATACTGTATAAATGTTGCATCTCATAATGATATTTCTTTATGAAAGTGCCAGAAAAGGATTTTCTATCCTATTTCCCATTCATCATATACAAAACAAAGAGAGGGAAATTAGCTTTAATTCCTAAAGGGATGGAAAACATGCCGGAAAGAGTTATCATACCTTTATTTCTCTACTCAAGAGATATAGGATGAGGCCATTTGCAATTTTAGTAAAATTTTGTATGCATAAATTTTTTAGCTGATATGCTTCTTACTAAACTGGTTTTACATTACGATAGAAGACAAGGTTTTGTTGCATTTGGATTTTACAGGCATTAAATTGTCAATTTTTGGATGCCTAGAAATGCTAGGTTTGGTGGGGACCTGACTTCTAACACTTGTGGGTTATGGGACAGAAAGATTTTCCTATTTTCCTACACTGTCAATGTAGTACTGGTTTGGATGATTCCAAGATCCTTTTTCTATGTTCTTAGAATATATCTAACTGCTCAAGCTTCTTTTAAAGGTATCTAACTGCAACAACAATATTTAGATAATTAGATAATGAAGTTAATAGTAATGCTTCTAATGTTACTGGTTGTTGGTTAATAGTCATTCAATTATCAGACTGACTCAATTCATTTATGTAAAATAATGGTGGCATTCTTGTTGGGGATGTGAATCTGAAAATTCTGCTCTTCAAATTTCCTAAGAATCTGAACCTTTTAGTGGATCTTCTGTGTCGGACCTTTTGTTGGAGCTGAACAATTCTTCTGCCATCATTTATAGGATTGTTCCGTAAAATGTGCTTGCATTGTATTAAAGTAATTTCTCACTTCTGTTTACTGAATTTTATTTTTGCAGTATTTTTCAATGACAAAACGTGGAGATATCCCTCAATATTACCATCCGCAAGGAAAAAAGAGATACGGAAGAGAATGGAAAACGAAAGGACAGTGATTCATGAATTTGTTCCACCTATGTAACCGATTAGAAGATTTAGCTTATAGTTGTCTGTTTATGTAATCCAAACTAAGGTTAACGTTGAATATTGCTCATGGGCTCTCTTTGTAAACTGCACTAGAGTTTTCACAATCTTCTTTAAACGTATGTATTAGTTTTCTACATTGGTCAATGACAGAAATTTCTATGGTGATGCTCTTTGAATTATGTTGTTTAAAATGATGTCTTTTATGTTAGTGTGTGCAAGCGTGTATCTCTGTAATACGAAGCCGTAAATGAATTTTCTTTTTCCTTCACGAACTTGGGACTTACGTTGCAACCAAAGAGCATTAGTTTTGATACTAGTCAAACAACTCAAATGGGACAACTCCAGGATCAAATTGTTATTACTCTAGACGTCATACATAATTCCGTGAATTTATTTACACTTATACTTCTAATCGTATAGATTCAAATGTTTTGCCTAATTTAATTTAGGTTGTGATTTTAATATTTGGAAAAAAAAAATTTAAGATTCACCAACTTCATATATGTTATTTAATACTATATTAACATTAAACTATTAAATTTATTGAATAATCAAATTTTTTGAATAAAATATTATAAAAAAATTATCAAAATTTCAAAGTAAACGCGTTTTCCATTTTTATATTTTCGAAAACAGTTTTTCAGAATGATAAAAAGAACGCAATTTCAGAAATTTCAAAACAAACACTCAAAACACAAAATACAAAACGAATTCAAAATTGAAACACAAAGAGAACGGTCCCCTAGTTTTTGTGAATATTGCATTCTAGGAAAACACAATATATTACATTTTTTGCCTGGAATGCATAAATTTGTGTCTATACTTGAATACATGTTGATCTTTGGGGACCAGCTTCTGTGCCTACTCATACTGGTTATAAATACTTTTTGCTGGTCATTGATGATTTTTCTAGAAAAAAATGAATTTTTCTTTTAAAATCTAAATCTGATGCTTTTGTTACCTTTAAAGATTGGAAAATTTTGATTGAAAATCAAACTGATAAAAGGATTAAAGTGTTAAGAACTAATAATGGCTTGAAATTTTGCAATTTTGAGTTTGATGAGTTGTGCAAACTGCATGATATATTAAGACACAGAACTGTTATACACACTCTACAACAAAATGACTTGGATAAAAGAATGAATAGAATTGTTCTTGAAAAAGTTAGATGTATGTTATTAAGTTCTGGTCTTCCCAATCTATTTTGAGGATGAGTTGCTAAAATTGCAAGTTATCTTATCAATAGAAGTCCTTTTAGTGCTATACACTTCAAAACTCCCAAAGAAATGTGGAATGGAAAGCCTGTTGACCTAAGCAATTTGAGAGTCTTTGGGTGTGCAACTTTTGCACATCAATATGAAGGGAAATTAGACCCTAGAGCACTTAAATGTATAATCCTAGGCTATGGTGAAGGAGTGAAAGTGTATAGGTTATGGGTAACGGAAACTAAATGATATAAGGTCATTGTAGGTAGAAATGTTGTGTTTAATGAAAATGATCTACCCCGTTTGAAAAAAGAGAACAGTATAATACCTTTGAGTCAGACTGATAGTGTAGAGAGAGAAACTGAAGTTGAGGTGGAGCAAGATTGAAACACTTCGAAAATTTTAGAATAGAATTTAATTATTTTACATGCCATGTTTTGTTATTTTGAAAAGTTGAACGACTAAAGTGATATATGTATTGACTTTAAATTTTGGGCTAAATTTGAAGTTATTATTAAAACAACGAAAATTATATCAATATGGGGCTCGTTGGATAATTCATAATTAATCATGTAAATTAGGCTCGAGAAAATGTTAATTCGGATAATTTAGTGTCAAAATATTGAAGTTCAAAGAAATTTTAATATATCTATTTAAAATCAAATTGATTTTGGATGAGGGATAGCCATGTGTATCTAAGGTATGGATGTAGGATAATTTTTTTTTTTTTTTGGAAAAACAGCATGAACAGTGACACGTACTATCCATACGAACAATGTCGTGTACTGTTCACGTGAATAATAACATTTTTTTACAAAGTTTACATGAAGTAAAACATTTGCTCTGATACCAAACTGTAACGCTCCAAAAATTTTACAAACACTGTAGTGTTACCAAAAATTCAATTTCTTTGCGAAACGTTAAAATAATATTCTTTAAATAAAAAATAACTGGAATATCCAATGAAAACATAATCACAAATTAAATAATTGAAATATCCATAATTTTAAAGATGAAAACATAACCACAAATTTAATAACTGTTTTTGAACAAATAAAACTAACTAATAATTTAAAAGTAAAAAAAAAAAAGTAAACTTAATGTTTTATCTCTTCGATTCCTCTTTGGCAGTAGTCACATTCACCATCCCGCCACTGTTCCAATCAATCTGAACTAACTTGTAAAATTTTGTAGATGTGAGTATTTTAAAAAAATACCCAGTAAGATACATGTTGTTTCTATACACAATTATATAACAATAAAATACACACTTGATACCACTATTTTCTTATGGAGTATATCAGTGACCAAGCAACACAGCCATCTTAAGTCATCTTAAATTCCCATAGGATTTCATATCTCTTAATAAAGAACTCGAAGGTCTACTGACAATTCATGCATAAATTACTGAATATAAAAGTATAAGGAAACAAACCGCTTGCACAAAAATATCTTACTTTGATTGATCAAACGAGCTTTTGAAAAAAAATATATTAGGAATTCATAGCTACTTTATATGAAAGCTGCCTGTAAAATTCTTTGACGGTGAATTGTGGGACAATTGCACACTATTTATAATAAAAAAAATATAGGTTTGAGTCATGGTACAATTGGAATGGAAAATTGTATTTATCAAATTGGATAAGAATTGAATTTTTAGTAAATAAATCATAATATGACATGTGTACATAAAACATATCACAACAAAATGTGATTCTAATCCCAATACGTGATAGTGATGGCAACTTTTGACTTCTAATATAATTCTAAATAAATAAATTAAATTATCCCACATCCATACATTAGATACACGTGGCTATCCTTCATCCAAATTCAATTTGATTTAAAATAAATAAATAAATATATTACAATTTCTTTGAACTTCAGTACCTTGAAAATCTTCTCTATTTCACTCAAAAGGCAGATAGTCTTTTTTTTATCTGGTTGTATCAACTTGTATAAATCTTGAGTGGTTTATATATGTGTTGAGAGTTGTGTTCTTGAGTGAACATTTTGTATAGATCGAAAGGCTAGTGTTGATGAAATCTTGAGTGGTTTTTCTGAGTGTCTTTTGAAAGTGTATTTTGGACAGTCTATTGATTCCGGTTTATAGTGATTTCTTCTGGTGGCGGAAGCTCAAAAGGGGATTAAGAACTCCGATTCTGAACCTCTTGCCTTAGGACGGAAGTCATTGTGTTCTTTACATTTTCTTTCAGTTTCTTGCTTTACTGCTTTCGATTTGTTGGTTAAAAGTGACTAATAATATTTGAACCTTGTCATAATATCCTCACTGTAGGTTCTTTGATTTGAATTGATTGAAAGCTAATGTTATATTTCCAATTGCTTTCCATATCTATTGGCTATTTACGAGTTGAGAGTGGCAGTACTACGTAACCGTGGAACTCCTCAAGTTCAACACATTATGTGAGTGCCATTTTAATTTGCATATGCTAATCACTACTTTTTTTCAAGATTGGCTTGCATGAAATTTTATGGTTCTTTATTGCGTTCTTCACTGGTATATGTAAAGATCTTGGTTTATATGTTAAAACTTGTATATTATCTCCTGAATAACAAACTTGTAGCATCAGAGATATAAAGCTTGACTTAAGAAAACAAATTCGACAAGGGATGTTGTTTTACATTGAGTGTACCCTTAAAAGTAGCAGCAATTGGCAATAGTACGTGTTTTTCGTATCTCTTCTAACACTTGCTAGTGCCAGTACCTCAATCTGGAACGTACGTGGCAATGGTACGTAATTTTAGTATCTCTTCTACTTCCTGCTACTACTAGTAGGTCGATCTGCAACAAAGTTCCTCAGTGAAGGGGATTGAGTGAGAGTAAAAGGGGTGACAGTGGTATTCTGGTTTGCATTTTTCTGCTTTATTCTTCTCCTTGCTATGTAACCACGAATCCAGGGAGTCACATCCTCGTTTATCTTGATTATGATGAAGAAAATGATACGGTAGATGATGATCATGCTGAGGTTGACACTGAGATCAATCCATTTTGATCTATTTACGTCAATTTGGAAAACGTACTCTAATATATATTCTCCAGAAATTTTGGGAAGATCAGGAGTCTGGTTGTCAAACATCAAGCCTTTAAGATCATTTTGGTATTGCCCCTGAGATAATACAATCAGTCATTCTGTCCGATTGTTATAGATGAAACAAATAGCTACCATATGAAGGCTTGGGTTACCTGTAGAGCCCAGAAGTGGAAACTAATGTAAGACATTGGGTAACGCCAGAAGGGCTTTGGGATGTCGTTTGGGAGGCGGAAGTAGCCAGAAACTAGCATAAATATCCCCTGTGATGAATCCATGTGAATAAGAGAAGAAATGACAAGGAAAGGAAAGCAGAGATGGGCAATATTTCACCTGAATTCCTGCCCCGATGATGATACCCATGAGGAAGTTAGGAACGACACTGGCTATAGCCATCATCAGGCTCTCAACAACCGTCACACTTGCATAGAGGCACAGCACGAAGAATAGATAATGTTCGAATCCAGGGTGGAGGCGGACCATGAAGTAGCAAATAGTACCAGAAATGAAGGTTATCAATATCAGAAAAGGGGTTGCAGATAATGTATTGCTGATCACAAATGCAGTCACACCATAGTGCCCATTCATCCTTTCCCTTTGGAAAACCTGTGGTAGAAGTAACACACTGAATCGAATAAATAATTTTTTTGGTTATTGAGGAAAAGAACCAAGCCAGTACTGTATAATTTGACATACCTTCATATCTTCCACAAAAGAAGGAAACCCACCAATGGACATGAACGTTACAAAACCAAACACAAATGATGCGCATGCGCCCCTTGCCTATATGCCAAGGTAACAACGGAAGATAAATGAGATGAAAATTAGAGGAAGGAGATAGTTGACATATTGAATGCTGTAAGGGAATCACAAATATTTACCAGGATCGAATTGTAACCAGTTCCTACATTCAAATAGATGGTTCCAATGCAAACCGTGACTACCATGTAGATAACAAGCCTCAACCAGTAATAACCAAAGTCCCTTGACATATTAACAAACGAACGTTTGGTTAAGGTAAAGGCCTGCATGAAGAAACTAGCTTGACTCCCTCCTGAATCTAACACGGTTCCTTTCTGCAACACATGATAAAATGGCGAGTGAGTCAGCGGTTGATCAGAAAAGGTTGTATGATGGAATATTGCAGATCATTTCATAATACTCACAACTTTTGACATCTCCTCAATCTTTTCATTAGCCGAATAGTAATACTGAGAAGTACGAAAAGAGTCTATAAGAGTTCTCATAGCTTCCAATGTGGTCACTTTGTCCAGAGGATCATCATTTGACTCAAACTGATAGCAAAACAAGTTGAAAAGAGTAGTCATTAAACATGAACTAAATGAGGATGAATCAATAATTATATTAATCAGCTATTAACAATTTGTGACTCTAAGTTGGTTTCCTCTTCCCCTTCTTTTGAAATAAGTTATAGAATTTCTCTCCAAGTATACTGATAATCCTGTCATCCCTCATAAAAAGGGATTTGTATGTATTTAAGCACCAGAAACTCTCATCCCTTGTTCCAGCTAACTAATAATGTGTGTATTACGTGTTCTAAACGTCAGAAAATTTGCTTTAGGCAGGTAAGGTGAATAAGCCACCTTACCTTACCATATACGAACATCAATTCTTCTTTGCATTTGGCACCGACACAACATATAATGGGACAAGCATTAATATGAATCAAATTAATTACCCGCAGTTTCATTGATCCTTTTAGAGTTGCTTTAACTTTGTCAAAATCCGAATTTATACATCGGAGGAAATGATCAGACGGGTTCCTGAGAGGAGGACAGGGAAATCCAGCATGTGCGAAGAACTGCATACACCACTTCACATAAGACTTCCACTTCATAATCGAATGTAAAATCGGAAAAGGAAAAAGAAGTGAAGGACTTCTTACCTCATAGGCTTCAGATGCCTGACCAAAGTAAACTGTTTTGCCTCCAGAAAGTAAGTACAATCTGTCGAAAAGCTCGAAAACTTCACTGCTCGGCTGATGAATCGAGGCTATGACAGTCCGTCCATCTCTAGATAGACCGCGTAGTGTCTGAGTAACAAAGAAAGCCGATGCACTGCCAAGAAAGAAAATTTCATAATAAAAATCTCACATTAATTAAATATAAAAATATTAATCAACGTACGAGAACTTGGATTACTACTCTTAACAGGGATGACTGAACCCTAAGTCTCACTAATAAGAAGCCCTCTAAAAAGATTTGATTAGTGGCTAGTAACCTGTCGAGTCCACTGGTTGGTTCATCGAGAAAAAGTAATCTCGGCCTCATCAGAATCTCGACCGCAATGCTAACCCTTCTCTTTTCTCCACCGCTGATGCCACGCAAATGCCAATTCCCAATGACAGTGTTAGCACAATCTTGCAGTCCCATTTCGACAATGGTGCTCTCTACCAATGTCTTTTTCTCAGACCACGGCATTCGATCAGGAAGCCGCAATCTTGCAGAATAAGAAATCGTTTCTCGCACAGTCAGAGTGCCAATCAAGTTGTCATCTTGAGTTACATAAGCCTGCAGGCAGCAAAAATCAATGAATCAGTTGAATATAAGTAGTTTATAAAGAATTGAACCTAAGCAGCTACTACATACTGCAGTCCCAAAAGAAAGCTTGGCCTTTCGACCATTAAGCAGAATGGTCCCTGATAGGAACGCATTTGCAGCAAGACGGCCAGAGAGGGCATCGAGCAGTGTAGATTTGCCAGATCCAGACGGACCCATAAGGGCTGTAAAGCTTCCAGGCTCAGCATAACCAGATAATCCTTCTAAAACATTCTGTGTTTCTCCATTGCTGACTGTAACCATTACAGTTAGATCCTTCCAAGTTAGCCTGGCTGATACGTCCCCTACTACATCTGTATTGGTTTTGTCCTTCCAAAGTGACTCACTCAAAGGACTTAAACCTCCAACTACAAGGCCATTGCCTTGTGGCTTACAGGCCTCAATCTCCATCCTAACATCATCAGCTGAACTCCCCATCTCGATGATCAAACAATGAGACACAAATAATATGTTTATATCCACTGAGAACTGGTGAGAATGGGATTTGTATGATAGATGCAACTCTTGTGAATTTGACTCTCTCTTTCTCTCTCTCTCTCAAAGTTAATGAGGATCAACCACCACTAGCTTGAACTGTAAATATGGTTTTGTATAAATAAGAAAAATGGGGAAGGAATTGATGTGTTTCACTGCTACTCCCATAGTTTTGTGAGCTAATTAATGGGTACAGATAGATGTTGGTAGGAAGCATTTAATACGAACCGACTCGTAAATAAATATAAACCATTAGGTGTCTCAATGGACATCGACTCAAACTGCTAGCGTCATTTTCTCAAACATTGTACACTATGATAGGCTTAATCACTTCAAATTATTAGGCGTCATCTTGCCGAACATTATAGGCAATACAAACTAGTTACGGTGCATGGATGAACATTTTTTTGGTATTTGTGTTCCCAACATATTATTGTATTGCACCTCGTTGCGTATTGGATGTAAGCTTGTTGAATTGCACTTCAGTCCATTTTGGATGAAAATTGTCCCATACGAATATTAAAGTGTCTATTTTTTCCATAAACTGAAAAATAAAAATAAAACACCATGACCCTATTTGTTTCGGATTAAAATCGAATTTTAATTTAAATCAAAGTCAAACAATCAATATTAATCACATTTTTTACGAGTCCCACACTTTTTCAACCACATATTTCAAAAACTTCTATCACAATCTACTAAAAATCTAATTTTAATCCCTACCAAACACCCACCAAATCCTTTGTCTTCTTTCTTATCTCGTATTCAAATTTTGTTCCTTTTTTCATATATATATATTATTTTTTTTTTAAATCAAGAATTAGGGTAAAATGGTCTTTTTGATGGGAAAAAAAAAAGACTTTAACGGGTTTGCTAATTGCTACTAGGCAATAATGCTGCAATTTTCCTTAATTAATCTCATAAATACCACGCCTTTTTTCTCTTTTTTTCGGCACCGCCCAGTGGACAGTCAAATAACACACCTTTTGTTCCTACTGGCCGCTGAGTGTGAACAGCAATTTGTTCGGTATTCACTATTTGACTGGTCTAGACCATGTTTGGCTATACTTAAAAAGAACAAGTATATCTTACATGTTCTTTTGGACGACAAAATAGCCCTTTTCTGCTTCGCCAGGGAGTCAGGGGAATGACGGGGAACATGACCCATGCCTCGAACCATCCTGACTCTTATTTATTTTTATATTTTAAATTTAAATAGTATTTAAAATAACAATTTCAATTAATGTGGACGAAAAATTGGAATATTTTAATTTCCGTCCTGACCAAGGTTATCCCTAGGCCAAAGTCATGTAGGCAATGGTCTACGGTGGCCTCATATTTTGTGAGGCCTCAAAAAATAACCTGTCCAAGAAAGATCCAGTGTCAAATATATTTGAGGGCATAAAAAGTAACCTTAGATTTGAACTTCCTCTCAAATTTCCAATTTTGTCGTTGTCGCCACGGTGTCATCGGCGGAGGAACCCAAGAAAGAGGAAAAAAAGGTGGCAAACGAAGAGAAAAATATGAGGTTTTATTATTTATTTAATTTTTTTCCCTCGTATTTGCAGAATCAGATATTTGTAAAATCATAGATGATATTTTAAACCTATAATCAAGTAATCTGGTTCTTCTTTGTTACCAGAGAGATGATATATCACCCCCCCTTGAGTTTATCCTAGGTCTACAACCTTGCAGATCATATATTGATCGGGAACAAATTAAAAATGAACAAGTGGTGATGATGCAAAAATATTTTGCAATTAAACAAGACACAAGTTTGATCATTTGTCCTTGAGATGAATCTGTTACCATATACAACGATAAGTTCTTGTGATAATTTGTATATGCTTCGCTAGTCAAGCACGGACTAATCTATGGATCTTTAGACTTTGATCATAAAGTTGTTCTGCTTATTCTCCTTCGGGAAGTATATTGTTGGAACAAAGGCCCTGTTTAATTGCAAAAATTTTCCATAGAAAATGTCATATTCGAGGAAAATGAATTCCACTTTAGTCATTTGATTGCAACATGGAAATGTGTCAAGAGTTAACGTTCACATGTACAGGCTTCAGCTCACACCAACCTAACTAACCATCACCCATTGCTATCATTGCCAGATCATTTTCTGTTACACAAGAATGCTGCCATCATCCCTCTGTTGTAAAATAGATTCCCAACATCTTCCATAATTCAAGAAACTGACCTACAGTTGTACATTCTAGAATATTCCTTTCACTTTTTTTGTAATATATATATCAGCATGGTGCTGAAGCAAAGTATATTATCGAATCATCATTCAATTGGCTTTGCATTTCTAACTTGGTATCAGAGCAGGAACCATGGCCAACACGTGCAACTCACCACAAAACAATGATCCCAACTCTGCTCCCGTGTCAATTTCAGGCAGCACCGTTGGTCCAATGCAAGGAAGCGACCATCTCTCACCTTTTGGCGTGAATCTAACCTAAGTACTATCGATTAAACTTGATAAGAACAATTTTCTGCTATGGTAAAATATGATTCTCCTTATCATCCGTGGACACAACCTTGAAGGCTACATTATGGGGACAAAGATTTGTCCTCCAGAATTCATTGCAACCCAAGTTACTGGTGAAGTAGGAACCAGTATCAAAACGACCAAAAATCCTGAACATAATCAATGGATGTCAACAGATCAACTATTAATGGGGTAGCTCCTCAATGACCCCTGACATAGCCATGAGAGTCATGGGTGCTAGCAACTCCAATGAAACTATGGACAGTTGTGAAGGGAGCTATGGAGTTCAAAATAGATCTAGAATAGCTTTCTTTACTGCTGAACTTCAGAAATCAAGGAAAGGAACCATGAGCAATGATTAATACTTGAACAAAGTGAATGTGCTAGCAGACAATCTTGAAATTGCTGGCAAAGCTATTTCTCACTCTGACCTGGTTACTCAAGTCTTGGCTAGCTTGGATGAAGAATACATACCAATTGTTGTTCAAATTAAAAGCAGAGATCACATCACTTGGGGAGAACGGTAGTCTGGAACACCTCAATCAGGAATGAGATAGCAATTTAGATATGATGAGAAATGTACAAGAACATCACCAAACCAGAGGACCAACTATAGCACGTCACCAACAGCCTTTGTGGCGTCACCCAACACTTTGAATGATCCAGTATGGTTTGCTAATACTGGAGCCAGCAATAACAGCACTGCAGATAAGGGAAACATTGCTTCAGTGAATGAGTATACTGGTAAGGAAAAAAATTATGGTTGGAAATGGGAATAAGTTACACATCTTACACTTTGGTATCACTCACATCCCAACTTTGAATGATAAAGCACTTGTGTTAGATAAACTGCTCCATGTACCTGAGATCAAGAAAAATCTCATTAGTTTTACGCAGTTAACATCTAATAATCAAGTTTACAGGGAATTTCATTCTAACTTCTGTTTTGTTAAGGACAAGCTAACCAGGGAAACAATGCTGCAAGGGAAGATTAAGGAAGGGCTATATCAATTGGATATTCCTCCTCAAAACTCTAAGTATCTCTTTCAGAAGTCAGCTCCCACAAATAAACTCAGCTGTAACATTTCCTCTGTCAATCCTAGTCAAAAGTCTAGTCCAGAGTCTTTAAATTTTCAAGTTGATGTATGGCACAAGAGACTGGACATCCATCTAGCCAAGTTGTGTCTCAAGTACTCAAAATTTGTAATCAAAGGGTGAAAGAAAATGAAATCAAGTCATTCTGTGATGCTTATCAATTTGGAAAATCCCATCTATTACCTTTTTCCTCATCCACCTCACATGCCAAAACTTCCCTGGAACTTGTGTACACAGACGTATGGGGACAAGTACCCACTCAATCAACCTCGGCTTCAAATATTACATAACCTTCTTGTATGTTTTCAACAGATTCACTTAGATATACCCTCTAAGACAAAAATTTGACGCACTAAATGTGTTCATTCAATTCAAGAAACTAGTGGAAAACAAGTTTGCAAGCAAAAATAAAAACATTGCAAGCTGACGGGGAGGAGAATATAGATCTTTCGAAAACTTCCTAACTCAAGAAGAGGTCTATTTTAGAGATCTATGTCTTTACACATCTTCCCAAAATGGAAGAATAGAGAGAAAACATAGGCACATAACAGAAACAGGCTTGACCCTCTTAGCTCAAGCAAAATTGCCCTTAAAATACTGGTGGGAATCCTTTCAAGCTGGCACTTACCTCATAAATAGGATGCCTTCACCTACACTCAAAATGCAATCCCCTTTCCAAGTCCTTTATAAAAAATAGGCTGACTATAAATCACTGAAGGTTTTTGGGTGCGTCTGTTACCCATGCCTAAGACCCTATCAAAAATATAAATTCAGTTTTCATTTAACAAAATGTGTCTTTCTTGGTTACAGTGAATCTCATAAAGGCTACAAATGCCCGAGCTCAACAGGAAGAATTTATATCTCAAGACACGTTGTGTTCAATGAGCCGGAGTTTCCTTTTGAGTCTTTGTACTCCGTTCAAAATCAACAAAACTCTGTGGTGCTTGAGACTGTAGTGTCTTACTTCCAATTTCCCTCTCAATTGAACAACTCTAATCCCGCTTTAAGTCCTGATGATACAGCTCCTCCGGAAGCAACCAATAATGTGCATCACTCACATCCAAACTTAAGTGACAATCAACAAGAAAGTGTGAATAATAATGAGGAGGATAATGGCAATGAAAGGCAAGTCAGAGAAAAAAATGATCAAGAAATGAAGACAGAAGTTGAGCCACCTTAGAGCAGTGAAAGATTTTAATCAGAATACACAAGTTATCAGCAATCAATTAGCGATGATTTTGGGCACAGACATCAACAGAGAACAAGTAATCCAATGGAGCATCCTATGATCACTAGAGGAAATGCTAGAGTATTTAAACCTAAGGCATAACTAGTAGAATTAGTTGAAAACTATTCTAAAATGTCAGAAACCTAGAAGTGTAAATGAGGCTATGATGAATGAAGACTGAAAGAAAGCCATGGAAGAAGAATTTAATGTGCTGATGAAAACCAAAATTTGGAAACTTGTACCTCCATCACCAACCTACAATATAGTAGGAAACAAGTGGGCCTTCAAAATAAAACTAAACACAGATGGACCAGTTCCAAGACTCTAGGCAAGGCTGGTAGCCAAAGGTTTTCATCAGTCACCTGGAATTGATTTATACCAAACTTTCAGCCCAGTTATTAAGGCATCATTATTGAGAATTATACTTACTCTGGTAGTGTCAAAGGGGTGGAAAATTAGGCAAGTCGACATCAATAATGCCTTCTTAAATGGTGAACTTGAAGAAGTGGTATATATGAATCAACCAGAGGGATTCATAGATGAGTCAAAACCTGATCATGTATGTAAATTGGAAAAATCACTCTATGGACTGAAGCAGGCACCTAGAGCCTGGTATGATAAGTTGAAAACAACACTATTAGGTGGAACTTTAAACAATCAATAGCAGACACAACGCTATTTTTCTTCAAGAATGAAAGACTGATCATTTTTGCACTCATTTATGTAGATGATATTGTTGTGATAGGAAATGACACGGAACTATTGCAAGGATTTATAAATCTATTGAACAAAAGATTTGTACTGAAAGATTTGGGACAGCTTCATCATTATCTGGGAACTGAAGTATTTTGGCATGATTCAGGACTTCACCTTACACAAACAAGATACGTTGTTGAGTTTCTTAAGAAATTTGAGCTGTAAAATCTGAAGCCCTATCCTACTCCTATTCTTGCTGGCATAACCATGTCAAAGACTGATGGAGAAGTATTAAAGAATCCCTCAATTTACAGAAGTACATTAGGGAGTTTAAAATACCTTACACACACACCATGCCTGACATCACTTTTGCTGTAAATAAACTAAGTCAGTTTTTGCAATCACCAAGATCCACACATTGACAGGCATTGAAGAGTGTGCTTAGATACCTCAAAAGAACAATGAATCAAGGAATATGGATACAAAGAGGAGACATACTAAGCCTAATTGGATATTCAGATGCAGATTATGCATCATGTCCAGATGATAGGAGATCAACATCAAGCTATTGCATCTACTTGGGAGACAACCTAATAGCTTGGTTATCAAAGAAACAACACGTGGTTGTCGGATCTAGTACATAGTCAAAGTACAGAGCTCTTGCATCAGCAACCTCAGAAATGCCCTGGATTCAATTATTTTTCAAAGAACTTGAATTGCCACAAGTATCGTCCCCAGTTTTGTGGTGTGACAACATAAGTGCTGGTGCTTTAGGAGTGAATCCAGTGTATCATGCCAGAACAAAGCATATTGAATTGGACATTCATTTTATCAGAGACTAAGTTCTTGGCAATGAATTAGAAGTAAGATATGTGCATTCGTCTGATCAAATTGCAGACCTATTGACCAAATATCTAACTCACTATAGATTCTTCTTTCTCAAAGTTTGGAGTTACTTTAGTACTGTCCAACTTGAAGGGGGTGTCAAAAGTTAAGTTCACATGCACATGCTTCAGCTCATACTAGTCTAACTAACCATCACCTACTGCTATCATTGTCGGATCATTTGCTGCTACACAAGAATGTTGCCATCAGCTCTCCGTTGTAAAATGGATTCCCAACATCTTCCATAATTCAAAGAACTAACCTATAGTTGTACACTCTAGAATATTCCTCTCACTTTCTTTCTAATATATATATATATATATCAGCAAGTTGCTAAAGCAAAGTCTATTGTTGAATCATCATTCAATTGGCTTTGCATTTCTAACTAAATGGAAATAGAATTCCAAGTTATAATCACTTCAAACTGCATTTTCTTTATTTTAATGGAAAACAAATTCAAATGGGTTTGGTGAATTTTTATTTTCCAACTAGTATGGAATTGGAATTCCTTTCCACATTTGCCTATCAAACGGACCCTAAGTTGAAATGATAAGCAACGAACCTATTATAAGGTGGTCTCTCTCTCTCACACACGTATACATATAAAAGTTTTGAGTATCCGCCCAAGCTTAGACCCTCAAGTAGAGGCGTGTGTGGTTATGTACTCTTCATCTTGTAATATGCTAATTAGGGATAAGCACGGTTCGATTATGGCAATTTTTGAACTATTTCCAAATCAAACCATTTTAAATGGTTTGGAAAAATTTCAAACCAAACCAAATCAATGGTTTCAAAATCTCAATAACCGTTCAGTTTGGCGGATTGACGATTATTTATTTATTTATTTTGAATTAATCTATTTGTACAATATTTTTGTACAACATTGTTGACAATGTTGGTTGTGGCAAAAAATGTTGGTTGAAAAAATGAATTATTTTTTAAACTATCAAATGACATCATGTTACGTGGCATGTTATCAACAATATTGTCAAAATCGTTGTATACCAAGCATTGTTCCTTTTTTTGTTTTACCCCCAATGCTAATTACCAATTTTTCATTTTCCTACAATTTTTCCACTTCATATTCCAAATTAAGTAGACATTTCTTAGGTTTTAATTTTTCGTAAATCATTTTAGTCAACCAAATATATTCAAATTTCGTCTAGTTAAAGAAAACGCTTTCGGCCATGGTCCTACTTAGATCAGTTTGCGGAATTGTGGTATAGGCACAGGCAACAAACTGTTTACATTCACACACACACACACACACACACACACACACACACACAAACACACACATATATATACTAGGTGCAAGCAACGTGCAATGCACGTTTGCTTAGTTTATATTTAATATTTTCGTTTAATAATTAATTTGTTATTAATAAAGATATAATTTTTTTTGGTTAATTAAGGGTGTGTCTGGGCGCGCTGCAAGGAGGAAGGAAAATTGATTATGTTACCCCCTTTTTTTTTCAAACCTACAACTCTACAGTGAGAGAATTTGTCCAAAATTGCGGCTCTCAACGACATGAATTGTGTTGCCAACGGCTTGATTTCTGCTGAAAAGTAGAAACAGACACCCTATAAATAATTAATGATGTAATGTTTATGTAATTGATAAATAATTAGATGTGTGATTTTGATATTGTGATGTAGGTTGGTGAGATTGAAGAAAATAAGCAAAAGTAGACAAATTTGGAGAAATGACTAAATTGTAAGGGATCCAAAGTTCGGGGGCTAAAATGTAAATACTTAAAAGTTGTGCCGAATCTCACGATGAAGATTTGAGAGTGCTCGGAATCAATTGGATAAAGGAAGATGTCAAGGGGATCAAATTTAGTCAAAAGATGATCACAAATCAATTTCCAACCGAAAAGTTATGCTCCGGTATTTTAGTCTCATATTGAGACCTATTTTTGGCATAGGAAGTGATCGAATTGGAGAATGATGTCTAGCTTAAAGTTGTAGCCAAATGAGTTAGCTTTCTAACTCATTTTGCATCGCCTTAATAGTATATCAGAATACAAAGTTATGATAAAAATACTGAAAGAAGGTGCAGCTGCCTGTTTAAAACAAGAAATTTCGTTATATAGTCCGTTATATTGAGACCTATTTTTGGCATATAAAGTTGTAGAATTGGAGAATGATGTCTGAACCAAAGTTGTAACCAAATGAGTTAGATTTCCAATGCATTTTGAATTGCCTCAATCGGAATACAAAGTTATGATAAAAACACTGAAAGAAGCTGCAGCTGCCCGTTTAAAACAAAACATTCCGTTACATAGTCCGTTATATTGAGACATATTTTTGGCATAGAAAGTGATCAAATTGGAGAATGATGTCTGAATCAAAATTGTAGCCAGATGAGTTAGCTTTTCAACTCATTTTGAATAGCCTCAATTGGACATCAGAATACAAAGTTATAATAAAAACATTGAAAGAAGGTGCAGCTGCCTGTTTAAAACAAGAAATTTCCTTACATAGTCCATTATATTGAGACCTATTTTTGGTATAGAAAGTGATCAAATTGGAAAATGATGTCTGAATCAAAGTTGTAACCAGATGAGTTATATTTCTAACACATTTTGAATCGCCTCAATCGGATATCGAAATACAAAGTTATGATAAAAACACTGAAGGAAGGTGCAGCTGCCCGTTTAAAACAACAAATTCCGTTACATAGTCCGTTATATTGAGAGATATTTTTGGCATAGAAAGTGATCTAATTGGAGAATGATGTCTGCATCAAAGTTGTAGCCAGATGGGTTAGCTTTCCAACGCATTTTGAATCACCTCAATCGAACATCGGAATACAAAGTTATGATAAAAATATTGAAAGAAGGTGCAGCTGCCTATTTAAAACAAGAAATTCCGTTACATAATCCGTTAAAACAACAAATTCCGTTAGTTTTTCCATTAAACCAACAAATTCCGTTAAATAGACACTTTTTATATATAGAAATATGGGAAAAGTTTATGGGTCAGGTGTTTACTATTCCAAAATTAAAAATCAGGCCTAACAGTTTAAAATTACAAAAATCAGGTTTTTCTTAAATTAATTAATTACATTTCATAATTATTATATTAAATTAAATATTTAACTGTAATATAATAAAATCACCCCACCCCACCCCACCTACACCACCACCATTGCTCCGACTACTACTCCGGCGACCGGTGACTGCTCCGATCCGGCGACCGGCGACTGCTCCGATCCGGAGACTTTTTCGAGGTCACAGATCAAGAAATTTGTAGGTCACAGGTAATTTCGAGGTCACAGATAAAAAAATTTATAGATCGCAGATTATTTCGAAGTCACGGATTTAAAATTGTATAGGTCACAGATTATTTCGAGGTCACAGATGAAAAAAATTAAGGTCACAGATTCCCTTTTTAAGTTACAAATTATCAATTTCAAAGTCACAGGTCAATAGTAAGGTCACATACACCAAAAAGAACCACAATAGCTAGGTCATAGTCACCTAAACTTTATTTCAACGAGTCACAGACACAATTCCTAGGTCACAGACACCTACCTAGGTCACAGAGACTCGCGATCACCACTTCCAACGCCTTCGACCCGTCACAACAACACATAACTATCGCCACAACAGTTCCAACACCACCAAAACGTAAAAATAATCACCACCTCACCATTTTCATTTTCAAAAAAATCACAATGTGCAAATCACTAACAAGATTTGAGAATGAATAAAAACCCAATATCACCATAACTCAAAAACCCAAGATCTGGTAGTAGGAAGAAGAAAAAAAAATGCAGAGCGGCAGCAGCCACAGCGTCGCGACGTTGCACATCAGCGTCGCGACAGCACGTTGCGCGCACGTTGCGCACAGCGCGACGCTGGCTGCCGCAACGTGCAAGAAGGTCGTCGTCGCAAATCGCAAAGAACGACGTCGCCGTCTGGCTGCGATTTGCGACGATGCGATGCGGGGAGGGGAGAAACGGCGGGGGAGGGGAGGGGAAGAAACGGACGGGAGGGAGGAGAAGAGGGGAGGGGGAGGGGCGACGGATGGTGGCCGGAGCTGGCTGTGGAGGCGGAGGCGGCGGCGTCGAAAGAAATGGGAGATATGAAATGAAATGAATTAGGTTTTGGTTGGGTTTTATATTTAAATAAAGTTGGTGGGGTAGGTAGTAGGGTGGGTATATATTTAATTTAATTTAAAAATATTATTATTAATATTATTTGTGAAATTAAAACCTGATTTTTGATTAAATAAAGTAAAAACCTGATTTTTTAAAAGTCAAAACTAAATAGCTGGTTTAGTATAATTTCCACTAGAAAGATAAGCTCATTAACATTTATATGTTATGACACTTATACCATTAACTTTCGTCTTAGTCACATTCTAAATTTTAACATTTCATCATCCCGTTTTTAATTATGGTTTTCGTCCAAAAATATTGTTAACGTGTTTTAAGATGATGTTCAAATATTTAATCGCATTTTCCCATTATTATTTATTTACTTATTTAAAAATACAACTGGCAAGTACTCCCCCTGTCCCAATTATATAGGTTTGTTTGGTTTTTCACACGGATTAAGAAAACTTATTTAATGTCATTGGAAAATTAATTTTTGCCAAGATCTTTCCTAGTTTACCCCTATTTAATTTTCAGTGGGTAAAACTAAATTATTGTTGGAATTCATAAAGAATTTTAATTTTCAAGAAGTTTGCATATTAAGTGGGGAAAATTTAATAAGGGTATATTAGTAAAAGAACACAATAAAATATTCTACATTAGGAAACAAGTCTATATATTTGGGACAAGAGAAAAAGGAAACCCAGCCTATATAATTGGAACGGAGGGAGTAAGTCTTTTTACTCTATATTAAAGAAAATTTTGTAAAGAAATCATAATTAGAAACAATTTATATTAATTTGAGAATAAAAATGCGATGAAAAAAAATTTGAAACATAAATATGATAAAACGTATATAATATGAATCTTTCATGCCATTAAAATATAGTCTAGTTATTTAAAAAATATGGTGTGAATATATTTGACCAATTTTTTTTTTTTTTTTTGAAATTGGCCAGTTGCTTATTTAATAAATTATTTTCTAACGGAAAGTCAATTGAAAACAACAAATTATAGGGATAATTACAGCAAAGGCTCCAAATCTTTGAAACACTGGCAGACTTTCTCCAAACATTTGATTTGTTGCGGTCAACACCATTAACTTTTCCAAACGTTGCAAGTGAAGCCCTTCTGAACAGCTTTCATCCACCATTCCATCAGTTGGCAAAAAATTTAACTTTGACCATATTTTTAATATTTTAATAAGGCTCAAAAAAGTAACTTTATATTTATCACATTAAATAATTAAATTAATTAAACTTAAAAAATAAGAAATAAGGGAAAAATAAAAAACACAATCGTCGTCTTCTCATCCCCCACACCCACCCCTTTCCCCACCTCAAACCCAAAATCAGCCACTCAACTAATATAACATGGATGAGAGTGGAAATTTGGAGTCCAAGATATCAAAAGAATTAAACCCAGAAGCTCAAGCATCCAAGAAAATGTAATATTTTTTAGAATTTTGAGAAATTGGTAGGTACTAAGATTACATTTATGGTTGTTTTGGTTAGCAGATTAGTTGTTTGTATTATGGATTACTTAGATTTTCTCTTGAAATCAAGAAGAAAAATTCCTAGATTCTCTTTTCTGCTTAAAATTTCTCAGGAAGAATGTGGATTAGAAAATTTGTGGTAAAAGTGAAAATGCAAGAAAGTGATAAAAAAAAAAATAGAGAAGTGAAGGACATCTTCCTAAATTCTTTCGATTTTGATTTGGGTTTGAAGTGGGGGAAGGTGTGGGGGTAGGCGTGGGGATGAGAAGAAGACGATTGTGTGTGTGTTTTTTTTCATTTAATTAATTTAATTATTTAATGTGATAAATATAAAGTTACTATTTTCCCTCTTTTTAAAATTTTCAAAATATGGTCAAAGTTAAATTGGTGGTTAACTGACAGAATTGTGGATGAAAACTATGTAGAAGGGTTTCACCTGCAACATTTGAAAAGGTTAGAGGTGATGGCTGCAATAAATTAAAGGTTTGGGAAAAATCTACTAGTGTTTCAAAGTTTGAAGCTTTTATTGCAATTTTCCCTTTTTTGTTCAGCAATACTACTCCAAGTGTAAATAGTACCAATACATGTTGACAATATCAACTTATGAATGCCTTTTCAACACAACAATTATAACCATAGTTTATAACACAACAATGCCCGTGCAAAAGTGTCACGGATGTTATTCGACGTATGCTACTTCATCAAGCATACATTTTAAGTAGTGTATTCTCAGTATTACTGTAGACAATATCAACTTATGAATGCCTTTTCAACACAACAATTATAACCATAGTTTATAACACAACAATGCCCGTGCAAAAGTGTCACGGATGTTATTCGACGTATGCTACTTCATCAAGCATACATTTTAAGTAGTGTATTCTCAGTATTATTGTGTTGTCTCCATGTTCAACCTCAATGAGGGCTCATACATTCTCATTTTGGAGACAAAACATACATCTTACAATCATGGGCAATCACACTAGCTGAGATTTGTTCGTTGACAGACTTTTGAGTCGAGTGCTGCAACTTAGCAAGAAAAAATTAATAAACTGTTCAATATAGTGTACATTAACATGCGCCTTAAAACTTACCGCCCATAAATCATGAGCATCAACAACTGTTGTTGAATTGAGACCTATGTCAGACCAGTAAGCAGTAATAGAAGCTTCTGAAGATCCTCTGTTCCATAATGCTACTACAACCCTGTTTTGGCTAAGTGGCCCTGCCCAGACCTGTAAATCGCCGTCCTTAATCTTTTTCCCTTGCACGCCAAGTTTATCTGGCCTCAAAGTGAAAGATCAAACAATAAAATTTGATCATTTGATGTTCAATGTGACAAACAAAAAGGAAAATTTAAAGTTGTGCTATTCTTCTTACTCACCCTGATTAACTGCAATAACTTCTGGATTACTTAACAATTTTAGAGTAACGTTGTCAATTGAACGAATATCACAACCGATCAACAAAGGAGCCTATAATCCAAGAATGAAGAAGTATACATGAAAGTGAACACTTGTTAGCAATTTATGCTTTAATACTAATAGTGTAGCAGAAAAATTTATAATCCGGTTGTAAGTTTTCGTGTGTTACTTTCATTAATGCCCATATGCTAAAATGGGATCGATATTCTTCTGTAGTCATGCCACCATTTCCAACTTCCAACATATCAGGATCTACAAAAAAAACTTCTATTAAGAACTGTTTTTGTGCATTTGATGTTGTAGTGAAGAATAAATATCATACGAAGAAGAGAGACACATCAAGAACTTACCATTCCATCCACCTGGTCCTGCATAAGTGGCCCATTTGTCATTAAAATCGGCAATAGAAGTCATACTATCAAAGACAAAACATTAATTGAAGGGATCCACACGCCAATCCCATGTGACATGAATATGCATGAACCAATAATGTATTGACTAAGGGTGTAAAGTAGAATAATGCTATTTATCACTAGTGGTGTTAAATATCAGTTTAAATGTCAACATATTATATGCCATATCAAGGACGGATCCATATATTTTGAGGATTTTTTAGCTAAAAGAAAAGGTTTTATTATAATCTACGTACATTTTTTTTTCAAATTTTTTTTTGTTGACGTTGGAACCCATCATGTTCACGGACAGGCTTACCGTGCCTCCGGACCCATGTGGACCACTTTAAAACATTGTCCAACAGCCTCTAGTGGACTATAATAGGAAATGGGATTGATGGAAGAAACCAAGGCACAGGAGAATGAGTATAACAGCTTGTTTAATCAGTTTGACTATCTTTGGTTAGTGACAGGCTGGTGTCAAACAACCGGAACATGGCCATGCCTAGCCACAGAATTTTCACAAAACATGGAACTTTCATCGGCCAACCGGTGATCCAGATTCCGGCTGGCGAAATGTGGGTCACGCTGGTCCAGTCGAGCCTAATGAGGAGCTTTGTTAGTTCACCTGCCCCATTCATCAGAAATGTCATCAGTAGTTCTCCAACTGTTCCCAATAGACTTGGCCCAAGTTGCGGGATCTTCCTCCCCCCTGTAATTAAGACAACAAGTACAAAATAATGTGATGAATCTATATGCATCAACGTATGACGACACCTCTTCTCTAATACAGAAATAACTCACCCTTCACATAGAGAAAAAAAGATGGACCTTCCCGAATTCAGTAAAGCATTCGCCATTACAGGATACCTATTTCACCAGACGAAGAAACCGAAAATGAACTGTCAATAAGTTTTACAAATATAGATAACATCAAATTTATTGGTGTGACAAATTAATACCTTTCCTTAGGGCTTGTGCCATTATTGTTACAATTATCATACTTCAAGTAATCAATCCCCTGTTTATGGAAAATAAACCAGTATAGCATTTCATCACAAATATAATACAAATGCAGATTATAAGATTATACAGACCCAAGAAGCAAAAGTTTTGGCATCCTTTTCTTCAAATCCTAGCGAACCGAGCATTTTGTTACTGCAAGTCTGAGTTCTGCAAAATTAACACCACCAGTACAATCCATTAATAGAAAGAGAATATTTTGTTTGTTGCACTGGTTTAGTAGTTACTCACTCAATCACTCACCCGGCATCGGAGTATATCCCGAGCTTTAAGCCTTTACTATGAACATAATCAGCAAGAGCTTTGATTCCAGAGGGAAATGTTGAAGCTTTTGGAACAAAATTCCCCTGCCATTTATATTATATAAATCACAGAGAATAATGAGTTATGAAGAAGAAAACAACCATTGAGTTACCTGAGAATCTCTATCCAATTCAGCCCAACAATCATCTAAAAATGACCAAAGATCAATAGTCATTTCAAAAATAGTAATAAAAGGCAAAACTGACATCAAAATCATACCTAGGTTTATGTATTCATATCCTAGTGCAGCCAGCCCAGTTGACACCATAGCATCAGCTGCCAAAAAAAATAAAAAATACAAAACATTAGGAAATTAATTGGTTATCAAAAAATTCAAATAATGACTCACTCACCTGTTTCCCTAATCAACTTCTCTTCTATGCTACAATGAAAATGATTCCAGCTATTCCACCTGAAATGTGCGTTTACAAGAAGATAGTGGGAGCATTTTCGCATTCCTGATATTATATGTATGAGACATATTATAGGAAATGACGTCTCTATATTTCAATTGTTGAAATTATGGTTGTCAGATAATTTCTCCGTGATGGATGTGAGAGAAGCAAGTTGATCTATAGAGATAGATCTAGAAGATTACTTAACTCATCCCAATCTATACAGATAAAATCTCGAGAAGATTTTATATGGAGAAAATGAACTGAGAGTTCATGGATAGAATGATGCTAACTTCTAGTCAGACTAGAATAATAGCACATCTCAAAAAAGGATATTGGTTTACTCTTAAGGGGTGTGTTGGAAATGTTCCAAATAACCGTTGATTCAATAATGGAAGCCTTATACATCATTGCTTTACAAAGCAACAAAAGTTGTGGTCTGGATCAGGGAGTTCATTACTGAACTTAGAGTAGTTCCTAACATTGTTGATCACACGCTTATGCATTGTGATACAATGGAGCCATCGTGCAAGCGAAGGAACTAAGGTCTCATCAATGATCTAAACACATGTTAAGGCAGTGTTATCTCATTGAAAAGATAATACAAAGAAATGACGTAAATGAAGAACGAATTCCCATAAGTTATTAAATTGCAGATCCCGGCTGACAAAGAGTTGTCGCAGATAAACATGATCGTCATGTAGACTCTTATGGTATAAGATACATAAGTGATTGGATCTAGTGCAAGTGGGAGTTTGTAAGTGTTATGCCCTAGTCCAATCAACTTTGGACATAAACACTTTGAATATATATAATCAATGTATATATATGGAAATATCTATTATTTAATTGAATTAATATTCTAATAAATTAAATAATAGAATCCGTAGATTCAAGTCTTGGTGATTTGTTAATCACAAGGAGTTGTGATTGTGAGATACAAATTACATATAACTGAATCTTAAATCGTTCATGGTCGAAGTAATAACGAGATACGGATATCGTTATTACGGATAGACTATCGCGTGTGGCATTCTTACTTGTGAAGTAAGTAGCTGATCTCACAAGCTAAAGTGTGGTGACACTTGAATGAACACGTGGATGCTTTGTTATAGAACAAAACATTGGAGACCCGCTGAGAGATTCCACTTGGATAACTATCTAAGTGTTAGTGGTTAATCTCTAACGTTCGGTAGTGGAATTGGTCCTTTGACTTGAGGTCATCATAGTACCTTACATGAGGGCAGTCATACTTTGGTGATGTTGGATGTTGCTCTGTCAAGGGTCGCTAATACAGCATCGTTCGGGTATGTCAAGAATCATATGAAGGTTGTGAATGATCAATAGAGGATTCGTCACTCTTAGATAGTAAGAGATTATGATCTACATTTTATCCGATTAAATTCATAATGAAATCCTAGGTCAAGGTGAACTCATAAGTCGGAGAAGAGTTTTCGACGTACATTGACTTAACAGGTGGGATAAAAGATATAATCGATAATTGAGATTGACACATATCCATATCTCATAATTGATCGGATCATATTGACGAAAGGATTATAGTTTCACGGTAAACGAACAAGTTTGGTTTTATCATGTTACGTGATATTTCCCGTCACATGTATTGTCCTGATACATTGCTAGATGTCAATCTGGGACAACGAAAATGAAGTAGTGATAAATTAAAAGGGGCGTTTTAATTTATTGATTTTGATTAGATCAAAATAATAATTCACGTCGTTCGGCATCGTGATCGGGAACCTAATGGGTCACACACAAAAGAGAATCAGAAGAATGAGATTTACCAATTAATTAATTGACAAGTGTTGGATAATTAATTAATTGGGTTGTTTGTTAATATGCCCGAATTAATTAATTGGATTAATTAATTCATGGACCAGATTTAATTAATTTGATTAATTAAATCTTGGACCGGGTTAAGTTTAATAGATGGGCCGAGCCCATCTGGACTTATATTAATAAGCTGTTAGGGTTTGAAAAATAGTAGAGAAATTTATTATTCTTGCTAGCACAAGAAAAGAAAACCCTAGCCGTCATTCTTATTCTTTGTGTGGATCACCATTGGAGGCTGGACAATTGGACAGCTTGGATTGCAGATCGTGATCATTGAAGTTCAAGGAAAAGCAAAAGAGTTTGTGGAATTCATCGAAGGTATCATTCTCATCACAGTTTCTATCTAAACACATTGCAGATCCTCGTTTGGGAATTGAAAATTGTTTAATTTCCGCTGTGCATGTTAAGTAAATTCCCAACAGTGGTATCAGAGCCTACTTTGTGTTTGTTAGAAATTGTTTTGCATCATATAACAATCAAAAGTTGATTGTTATTATTTTTCTCGTTTCTAGCTTTTAAAGAAAATTGATTTCTGGTTCTAAATTTGATTTGGAAACTAAAATTAATTTTGAATTTAAAAAAAAAAAAAAATTGGATCTGAAAAGCGTGGCACCACCGGCCATGGCGGCGGCGCCACCGAGGCAAATGCACTCGCCTTACGGGGAGGGTGGCGACGGCGCTGGCCGCTGAATATGCCGTCGCCAGTCTTTGCTAGCAACGGCAGCACCGCCGTCTTGCTTTGGGAGAAAGCAGCGGCGAGTCGCCGCTGCGACGGAATCTTGCACGTGACATGTAACAGCCAGCGAAAGCTGTCGCTACAATGAACGTCGCGCCGTATGACAATGGCGACGATCCGCCGCTCGGCCGGCGAAGGGAAAAGGGGGGCGATTTAGGGTTTTCAACGCTTGGAAAACGGTGGTTCGATTGGGGACGGGGGCCTCCTCTGCCAATTTCCGAAATTTTGGGGACCCATCCGCAATAATGGAAAAAGGGGTCAATGTGCAATTATTAGATAAGGGGTCCTGTCATGCAATTTAGTTAATTGAAGGGCTCGCTATTAATTTTAAATTTTGGGTCGGTTGCAATTTTCAAAAGGGTTTTGAATTTAAATATTAAAATGGTTTTAAACTTATATTTCAAATGGGTTTGATCTAAAATTTCAAAATTGACCCGTTTAAAATTTTATTTAAAAATTAACGATTTTTATATTTTCGTTAAAATTGGATTTTAACTTAAATATTAAACTTTGACCCTAAATTGAATTTTTATTTTATTTAGGAGTTTTATCCTAAATTAAAATGTTAATTCATTTTAAATTAGAGTTGGACTTTAATTTAATATTTAATTGAAATTTGATTTTAATTAAATTATCCACCCTAGTATATTGTTGAAATTAGAGTTGGACTCCAATTTGACATTTAATTGAAATTTGATTTTAATTAAATTGTCTTACCCTAAATTTTCCTTGAAATTAGAGTTTGACTCTAATTTGGTATTTAATTAAGATTTGATTTTAATTAAATAAGTTTGCCCTAATATCTTGGAATTAGAGTTTGACTCTTATTTTGTATTTAATTAAAATTTGATTTTAATTAAATTCAACCATATTAATTTGATTATAATTAGAGTTGAACTTTAATTTGACATTTAATTAAAATTTGATTTTAATTAAATTGTTTTACCCTAAAATTTTATTGGAATTAGAGTTAGACTCTAATTTGGTATTTAATTAAAATTTGATTTTGATTAAATAGTCCCGCCTTATATTTGTAGAATTAGAGTTGGACTCTAATTTGATATTTAATTGAAATTTGATTTTAATTAAATAAGTCCGCTAATTAAATTAATTAATTAATTTTATTAATTAATTATTTAATTGTTCCGATCCATTTGTCTAAATTAGTTTAGACGACTTTAATTGCTAGAAACTTGAAACATGTTTGCATATAATATTAGATATTATAGGAATGCATTTATATGATGAATGTTTTATTAGTGGATGATTATGGACTCGACCATGTGGATGTGTTGAATGGTTAGTTTTATTCTTGTTGTTTTATGGGCCTGCGAGCTCTTATTTATTTTGGACCTGCGAGTCCGTTATTATTATTATGGGCCTGCGTGTCCAATATTATTTAGGCCTGCGTGCCAACTAGTATAGGATACAAGTTGCAGCTGGACTAATTGGAAATACAAGAAGAGGAGGAGACCATAGAGATGGAGCATTGTATGAATCAATGCTATACCCCCTAGGAACTGACCGACTAGTCTTCCTTATGGCTCGGGAAGACTAGATAGTATAAGTCCATAATCGTCCACACTATTATATGTATATTTATTTGCATGTTAGATGTATAATAAAATATATATAATTATTACGATGAGACCTTTTGCATGCAAAACCCCTCGTTTAAAATATTAAGTCAATTTCATATTTGCCTTCTATCATTATAGTGAAAAACGAGAGTCCTCAATCGATCTAAGCTTGTTGAGTACACTCAAGGCTGGTCGATTAGGGATATGTTTGACACTATGAAATATTAGATATTTCTGAGTGATGGTTTTGACTTAACTGATATTTATCTTTTGTTGAGTACACTCAAGAAGATAAATTTTTAGAGGCATGTTAAAATATTAAGTCATATTTATATTTGCCTTCCATCATTATAGTGAAAAACGAGAGTCCTAAATCGATCTTAGCTTGTTGAGCACACTCAAGGCTGGTCCATTAGGGATATGTTTGACACTATGAAATATTAGATATTTCTGAATGATGGGTTTGACTTAACTAATATTTATCTCTTGTTGAGTACACTCAAGGAGATAAATCTTAGAGGCATGTTAAGCTAACACATAAGATGTGTGAAGACAAAGAGTTGTCGGCTTAATGATCTGGGAGTTGTATGGAGATACAATTGATAATAGTATCTACCCAAATGTTTTATTAGGGCTTGTTGAGTACACTCAAGGTTTTAATATAACAAATGGGATCCCAGCCCACTGGGAATCAAGAACGGATTCCATAAATTTATGTGAGAGGGTCATAAATTTTGAGTTAAACAGTGGGAGCGAAATTAATTTAATGAAATGCCATGTTAAATTAATTCATGCATTATATATATATTATTTCTTTACTTTTTCGTCGTTTACATTTATTGAATCATGAGTAACCATATGTATTTAAGAGGCATATTGTATGCCAACAACCAAAGCAAATTTTCTTGATTGACGCCGCAATCTGAGAATTGTTCTCAGGCATGAAAAATTGGTTGTGTCCTTAAGTAGCCCTTTCTAGAGACACCTGTTGATGACTCGATAAAAAGAAGAGGTGGCTGCTATAATAAACATAGTGATGACGATAGTACTATAACATATATGATGTTTGTGACTATGTCACATGAATTACAAAGCAACATAAGAGTATAGATGCTAACACATGATTTTTCATCTCAATATGTTGAATGATGAACAATCATACGAGGAAATATATGATATTTCCCAACAACTATACCAGTGCTTAATGACAGTAGAATCTTCAGTCGGTGCTTGTGTACTGACGATGCAGACTACTTTGAGAAGTTGTCTTGGTTGCGTTCAGTCATGAACAATGAACAAAGTAAAGACTTGGTTCTGCAATCTCTGTCAGAGAGTTATTCATAATTAATTATGAATTTAACATGAATAAACTCGAAGCACGCTCATTGAGATGCTGAACATGCTTAAAACTGTTAAATCCAACATCTGTGTTTGTAGTGGACAAATCTTAGTCATAGATTCCTCTAAGGAAGTCTAAAGGATGCTTTGGGAAAGCAACCAAGATGACTAAGACAGTTAAAGCGAATAAGGACAATACCAAATCTGATGATCCTTATTATCATTTTGGAATGATGGGTCATTAGAAATGAAATTGCAAGGCTTAAATCTACTTCATTAGTTTCATGGGTATTAGATACTAGATATAGATCTCATATTTGTATAAATGTGCGTAAACTAAATAAAAGTAGATCGCTGCAGAAGGAGAGTTGACCTACACGTTGAAAATGAGCAAAAGTTGCTGCATTGCCTGTAGAAGCATATTTCTCGCAATTGCCTTTAGGCTCGATATTAGAGAAATGTTAATTTTGTTCCCACCATTACCAAGGGCATTAAATAAATTTCATGTTTTGACATGAATTATTCTAATGTTAAGGACAATTGTTGTTCCCTTTTATCTTGATAAGATCTTAATGGTTATGGTGAATTACAAAATGACATTTATATTCTAAATGTTGAGTGTTCTATAACGAGTATAGAAATTGAAAGGCATAAAAATGATAATCTGAATAACACCTATATCTGACATTGCAGATTTGGTCACATAAAAGAGAATGCAATTCCAAACTTACATGGAGATGTATATTTGGGTCAAATAATTTTGAATCATTTGACAAATGCGAATCATGTCACGTAAGACATTTGTGACCAAATCTCCTTTTACTTGAAAAAGGAAAATGATCTCGCACAATTATTAGGTCTAATACATAGTGATGTATGTAAATCCATATCAATTAATGTCAGGTAAAGTTTATCTTATCTCATCACATTTACTAATGATCATTTCAGAAATGATCATTTATATTTGATGAAATTCAAGCATGAATCTCTTGAAATGTTCAAAGGATTCAAACTGAAAGTTGATAAACAAATAGGTAAATATATTCTTACACTAAGACTTGTTCGAGGTAAAGAATATCTAAAATGGAGAATTTTAGATTATCTAAAAGAGAATTAGATTCTCATGCAGTGGATTCCTCCACATACATTGCAACATGATGATGAATCTGAAATGAGGAATCATGCACTATTAGATATAGTGCAATAGAGAACCAGCCATGCAAACATTCAAAAGTCGTTTTGAAGTCATGCACTGATTGATACGTGTTGCGTACTAAATCGTGTCTCATCTAAATCGGTTGACAAAACTTCATACGAGTTATGAAAATGCCCAACTTATCTCATATGAAAGTTTGAAATTTGTGATGCTTATGTGAAGCATATTGGATCAGATAAGTTTGAAACTAGATCCGTTAAATACATATTTGTGGATATCCAATAGACAATTGGATATCAATTCTATAATCCCGTTGAGAAGAAGATGTTCATCTCAATACATGTCGTACTCTTAGAGAAAGTGTTTACTCTAAGAGAGACAAAGGAGTAGAATAAATTTTGAAAGAGTTCAAGAGTCCACGGATATAATTAACCGAATAGATGAACTCCGAGTCTTATCCCACACCATGAGGACATACTCTTGATCGAAGTGGAGACTTCTGAGGACACGTTAGCTCAGTGTAAATCTTGTAGGATCATTTGACCTCCTAGAAGGTACGAATCCATGATTGCTAATCAAGGATAATGAACCTACTAATTACATAGAAATAAAGTCAAGTGTTGACTTAAAGAGATGGACTTGTTGTATGTAACCGAGTTTTGACCTTGGTCGACTTGCCTAATGGATTAGAACCCATAGGTTGTAAATGAGTTTACAAGAAAATGTCAATATGGATTGAAACAAGCCTCTTGGAGCTAGAATCTTCGATTTGATACAAAAGTCAAAATGTTTGATTTTATCAAAAATGAAGATGAAATGTGCGTTTACAAGAAGATAGTGGGAGCATTGTCGCATTCCTGATATTATATGTATGAGACATATTATAGGAAATGACGTCTCTATATTTCAATTGTTGAAATTATGGTTGTCAGATAATTTCTCCGTGATGGATGTGAGAGAAGCAAGTTGATCTATAGAGATAGATCTAGAAGATTACTTAACTCATCCCAATCTATACAGATAAAATCTCGAGAAGATTTTATATGGAGAAAATGAACTGAGAGTTCATGGATAGAATGATGCTAACTTCTAGTCAGACTAGAATAATAGCACATCTCAAAAAAGGATATTGGTTTACTCTTAAGGGGTGTGTTGGAAATGTTCCAAATAACCGTTGATTCAATAATGGAAGCCTTATACATCATTGCTTTACAAAGCAACAAAAGTTGTGGTCTGGGATCAGGGAGTTCATTACTGAACTTAGAGTAGTTCCTAACATTGTTGATCACACGCTTATGCATTGTGATACAATGGAGCCATCGTGCAAGCGAAGGAACTAAGGTCTCATCAATGATCTAAACACATGTTAAGGCAGTGTTATCTCATTGAAAAGATAATACAAAGAAATGACGTAAATGAAGAACGAATTCCCATAAGTTATTAAATTGCAGATCCACTGACAAAGAGTTGTCGCAGTATAAACATGATCGTCATGTAGACTCTTATGGTATAAGATACATAAGTGATTGGATCTAGTGCAAGTGGGAGTTTGTAAGTGTTATGCCCTAGTCCAATCAACTTTGGACATAAACACTTTGAATATATATAATCAATGTATATATATGGAAATATCTATTATTTAATTGAATTAATATTCTAATAAATTAAATAATAGAATCCGTAGATTCAAGTCTTGGTGATTTGTTAATCACAAGGAGTTGTGATTGTGAGATACAAATTACATATGACTGAATCTTAAATCATTCATGGTCGAAGTAATAACGAGATACGGATATCGTTATTACGGATAGACTATCGCGTGTGGCATTCTTACTTGTGAAGTAAGTAGCTGATCTCACAAGCTAAAGTGTGGTGACACTTGAATGAACACGTGGATGCTTTGTTATAGAACAAAACATTGGAGACCCGCTGAGAGATTCCACTTGGATAACTATCTAAGTGTTAGTGGTTAATCTCTAACGTTCGGTAGTGGAATTGGTCCTTTGACTTGAGGTCATCATAGTACCTTATATGAGGGCAGTCATACTTTGGTGATGTTGGATGTTGCTCTGTCAAGGGTCGCTAATACAGCATCGTTCGGGTATGTCAAGAATCATATGAAGGTTGTGAATGATCAATAGAGGATTCGTCACTCTTAGATAGTAAGAGATTATGATCTACATTTTATCCAGTTAAGTTGATAATGAAATCCTTGGCCAAGGTGAACTCATAAGTCGGAGAAGAGTTTTCGACGTACATTGACTTAACAGTGGGATAAAAGATATAATCGATAATTGAGATTGACACATATCCATATCTCATAATTGATCGGATCATATTGACGAAAGGATTATAGTTTCACGGTAAACGAACAAGTTTGGTTTTATCATGTTACGTGATATTTCCCGTCACATGTATTGCCCTGATACATTGCTAGATGTCAATCTGGGACAACGAAAATGAATTAGTGATAAATTAAAAGGGGCGTTTTAATTTATTGATTTTGATTAGATCAAAATAATAATTCACGTCGTTCGGCATCGTGATCGGGAACCTAATGGGTCACACACAAAAGAGAATCAGAAGAATGAGATTTACCAATTAATTAATTGACAAGTGTTGGATAATTAATTAATTGGGTTGTTTGTTAATATGCCCGAATTAATTAATTGGATTAATTAATTCATGGACCAGATTTAATTAATTTGATTAATTAAATCTTGGACCGGGTTAAGTTTAATAGATGGGCCGAGCCCATCTGGACTTATATTAATAAGCTGTTAGGGTTTGAAAAATAGTAGAGAAATTTATTATTCTTGCTAGCACAAGAAAAGAAAACCCTAGCCGTCATTCTTATTCTTTGTGTGGATCACCATTGGAGGCTGGACAATTGGACAGCTTGGATTGCAGATCGTGATCATTGAAGTTCAAGGAAAAGCAAAAGAGTTTGTGGAATTCATCGAAGGTATCATTCTCATCACAGTTTCTATCTAAACACATTGCAGATCCTCGTTTGGGAATTGAAAATTGTTTAATTTCCATTTGTGCATGTTAAGTAAATTCCCAACAGTGGTATCAGAGCCTACTTTGTGTTTGTTAGAAATTGTTTTGCATCATATAACAATCAAAAGTTGATTGTTATTATTTTTCTCGTTTCTAGCTTTTAAAGAAAATTGATTTCTGGTTCTAAATTTGATTTGGAAACTAAAATTAATTTTGAATTTAAAAAAAAAAAATTGGATACGAAAAGCGTGGCACCACCGGCCATGGCGGCGCCCGCAGCCGGCATTACTCGCCGCGCGGGAGGGTGGCGACGGCGCCTTGCTCTGGCAGCCGTCGCCAGTCTTCTGCTAGCAGCGAAGAAGACCTGCTCGCTTTGGGAGAAAGCAGCGGCGAGTCGCCGCTGCGACGGAATCTGCAGCGCTTCGCTGGCTAGCATGCTGTTAAGCGCTGCTATAAGCGACGAACGTCGCCGTATGTATTGGCGACGATCCGCCGCTCGGCCGGCGGAAGGGAAAAGGGGGGGCGATTTAGGGTTTTCAACAGTTTGGAAAACGGTGGTTCGATTGGGGACGGGGGCCTCCTCTGCAATTTCCGAAATTTTGGGGACCCATCCGCAATAATGGAAAAAGGGGTCAATGTGCAATTATTAGATAAGGGGTCTGTCATGCAATTTAGTTAATTGAAGGGCTCGCTATTAATTTTAAATTTTGGGTCAGTTTGCAATTTTCAAAAGGGTTTTGAATTTAAATATTAAAATGGTTTTAAACTTATATTTCAAATGGGTTTGATCTAAAATTTCAAAATTGACCCGTTTAAAATTTTATTTAAAAATTAACGATTTTTATATTTTCGTTAAAATTGGATTTTAACTTAAATATTAAACTTTGACCCTAAATTGAATTTTTATTTTATTTAGGAGTTTTATCCTAAATTAAAATGTTAATTCATTTTAAATTAGAGTTGGACTTTAATTTAATATTTAATTGAAATTTGATTTTAATTAAATTATCCACCCTAGTATATTGTTGAAATTAGAGTTGGACTCCAATTTGACATTTAATTGAAATTTGATTTTAATTAAATTGTCTTACCCTAAATTTTCCTTGAAATTAGAGTTTGACTCTAATTTGGTATTTAATTAAGATTTGATTTTAATTAAATAAGTTTGCCCTAATATCTTGGAATTAGAGTTTGACTCTTATTTTGTATTTAATTAAAATTTGATTTTAATTAAATTCAACCATATTAATTTGATTATAATTAGAGTTGAACTTTAATTTGACATTTAATTAAAATTTGATTTTAATTAAATTGTTTTACCCTAAAATTTTATTAGAATTAGAGTTAGACTCTAATTTGGTATTTAATTAAAATTTGATTTTGATTAAATAGTCCCGCCTTATATTTGTAGAATTAGAGTTGGACTCTAATTTGATATTTAATTGAAATTTGATTTTAATTAAATAAGTCCGCTAATTAAATTAATTAATTAATTTTATTAATTAATTATTTAATTGTTCCGATCCATTTGTCTAAATTAGTTTAGACGACTTTAATTGCTAGAAACTTGAAACATGTTTGCATATAATATTAGATATTATAGGAATGCATTTATATGATGAATGTTTTATTAGTGGATGATTATGGACTCGACCATGTGGATGTGTTGAATGGTTAGTTTTATTCTTGTTGTTTTATGGGCCTGCGAGCTCTTATTTATTTTGGACCTGCGAGTCCGTTATTATTATTATGGGCCTGCGTGTCCAATATTATTTAGGCCTGCGTGCCAACTAGTATAGGATACAAGTTGCAGTTGGACTAATTGGAGATACAAGAAGAGGAGGAGACCATAGAGATGGAGCATTGTATGAATCAATGCTATACCCCCTAGGAACTGACCGACTAGTCTTCCTTATGGCTCGGGAAGACTAGATAGTATAAGTCCATAATCGTCCACACTATTATATGTATATTTATTTGCATGTTAGATGTATAATAAAATATATATAATTATTACGATGAGACCTTTTGCATGCAAAACCCCTCGTTTAAAATATTAAGTCAATTTCATATTTGCCTTCTATCATTATAGTGAAAAACGAGAGTCCTCAATCGATCTAAGCTTGTTGAGTACACTCAAGGATGGTCGATTAGGGATATGTTTGACACTATGAAATATTAGATATTTACGAGTGATGGTTTTGACTTAAGCGATATTTATCTTTTGTTGAGTACACTCAAGAAGATAAATTTTTAGAGGCATGTTAAAATATTAAGTCATATTTATATTTGCCTTCCATCATTATAGTGAAAAACGAGAGTCCTAAATCGATCTTAGCTTGTTGAGCACACTCAAGGCTGGTCCATTAGGGATATGTTTGACACTATGAAATATTAGATATTTCTGAATGATGGGTTTGACTTAACTAATATTTATCTCTTGTTGAGTACACTCAAGGAGATAAATCTTAGAGGCATGTTAAGCTAACACATAAGATGTGTGAAGACAAAGAGTTGTCGGCTTAATGATGCGGGAGTTGTATGGAGATACAATTGATAATAGTATCTACCCAAATGTTTTATTAGGGCTTGTTGAGTACACTCAAGGTTTTAATATAACAAATGGGATCCCAGCCCACTGGGAATCAAGAACGGATTCCATAAATTTATGTGAGAGGGTCATAAATTTTGAGTTAAACAGTGGGAGCGAAATTAATTTAATGAAATGCCATGTTAAATTAATTCATGCATTATATATATATTATTTCTTTACTTTTTAAATGCGTTTACATTTATTGAATCATGAGTAACCATATGTATTTAAGAGGCATATTGTATGCCAACAACCAAAGCAAATTTTCTTGATTGACGCCGCAATCTGAGAATTGTTCTCAGGCATGAAAAATTGGTTGTGTCCTTAAGTAGCCCTTTCTAGAGACACCTGTTGATGACTCGATAAAAAGAAGAGGTGGCTGCTATAATAAACATAGTGATGACGATAGTACTATAACATATATGATGTTTGTGACTATGTCACATGAATTACAAAGCAACATAAGAGTATAGATGCTAACACATGATTTTTCATCTCAATATGTTGAATGATGAACAATCATACGAGGAAATATATGATATTTCCCAACAACTATACCAGTGCTTAATGACAGTAGAATCTTCAGTCGGTGCTTGTATACTGACGATGCAGACTACTTTGAGAAGTTGTCTTGGTTGCGTTCAGTCATGAACAATGAACAAAGTAAAGACTTGGTTCTGCAATCTCTGTCAGAGAGTTATTCATAATTAATTATGAATTTAACATGAATAAACTCAAAGCACGCTCATTGAGATGCTGAACATGCTTAAAACTGTTAAATCCAACATCTGTGTTTGTAGTGGACAAATCTTAGTCATAGATTCCTCTAAGGAAGTCTAAAGGATGCTTTGGGAAAGCAACCAAGATGACTAAGACAGTTAAAGCGAATAAGGACAATACCAAATCTGATGATCTTTATTATCATTTTGGAATGATGGGTCATTAGAAATGAAATTGCAAGGCTTAAATCTACTTCATTAGTTTCATGGGTATTAGATACTAGATATAGATCTCATATTTGTATAAATGTGCAGAAACTAAATAAAAGTAGATCGCTGCAGAAAGGAGAGTTGACCTACACGTTGAAAATGAGCAAAAGTTGCTGCATTGCCTGTAGAAGCATATTTCTCGCAATTGCCTTTAGGCTCGATATTAGAGAAATGTTAATTTTGTTCCCACCATTACCAAGGGCATTAAATAAATTTCATGTTTTGACATGAATTATTCTAATGTTAAGGACAATTGTTGTTCCCTTTTATCTTGATAAGATCTTAATGGTTATGGTGAATTACAAAATGACATTTATATTCTAAATGTTGAGTGTTCTATAACGAGTATAGAAATTGAAAGGCATAAAAATGATAATCTGAATAACACCTATATCTGACATTGCAGATTTGGTCACATAAAAGAGAATGCAATTCCAAACTTACATGGAGATGTATATTTGGGTCAAATAATTTTGAATCATTTGACAAATGCGAATCATGTCTGTAAGACACTGTGACCAAATCTCCTTTTACTTGAAAAAGGAAAATGATCTGCACAATTATTAGGTCTAATACATAGTGATGTATGTAAATCCATATCAATTAATGTCAGGTAAAGTTTATCTTATCTCATCACATTTACTAATGATCATTTCAGAAATGATCATTTATATTTGATGAAATTCAAGCATGAATCTCTTGAAATGTTCAAAGGATTCAAACTGAAAGTTGATAAACAAATAGGTAAATATATTCTTACACTAAGACTTGTTCGAGGTAAAGAATATCTAAAATGGAGAATTTTAGATTATCTAAAAGAGAATTAGATTCTCATGCAGTGGATTCCTCCACATACATTGCAACATGATGATGAATCTGAAATGAGGAATCATGCACTATTAGATATAGTGCAATAGAGAACCAGCCATGCAAACATTCAAAAGTCGTTTTGAAGTCATGCACTGATTGATACGTGTTGCGTACTAAATCGTGTCTCATCTAAATCGGTTGACAAAACTTCATACGAGTTATGAAAATGCCCAACTTATCTCATATGAAAGTTTGAGGCCGTGATGCTTATGTGAAGCATATTGGATCGAGATAAGTTTGAAACTAGATCCGTTAAATACATATTTGTGGATATCCAATAGACAATTGGATATCAATTCTATAATCCCGTTGAGAAGAAGATGTTCATCTCAATACATGTCGTACTCTTAGAGAAAGTGTTTACTCTAAGAGAGACAGTGGGAGTAGAATAAATTTTGAAAGAGTTCAAGAGTCCACGGATATAATTAACCGAATAGATGAACCTGAGTCTTATCCCACACCAGCTGAGGGACATACTCTTGATCAGGAAGTGGAGACTTCTGAGGACACGTTAGCTCAGTGTAAATCTTGTAGGATCATTTGACCTCCTAGAAGGTACGAATCCATGATTGCTAATCAAGGATAATGAACCTACTAATTACATAGAAATAAAGTCAAGTGTTGACTTAAAGAGATGGACTTGTTGTATGTAACCGAGTTTTGACCTTGGTCGACTTGCCTAATGGATTAGAACCCATAGGTTGTAAATGAGTTTACAAGAAAATGTCAATATGGATTGAAACAAGCCTCTTGGAGCTAGAATCTTCGATTTGATACAAAAGTCAAAATGTTTGATTTTATCAAAAATGAAGATGAAATGTGCGTTTACAAGAAGATAGTGGGAGCATTTTCGCATTCCTGATATTATATGTATGAGACATATTATAGGAAATGACGTCTCTATATTTCAATTGTTGAAATTATGGTTGTCAGATAATTTCTCCGTGATGGATGTGAGAGAAGCAAGTTGATCTATAGAGATAGATCTAGAAGATTACTTAACTCATCCCAATCTATACAGATAAAATCTCGAGAAGATTTTATATGGAGAAAATGAACTGAGAGTTCATGGATAGAATGATGCTAACTCTAGTCAGACTAGAATAATAGCACATCTCAAAAAAGGATATTGGTTTACTCTTAAGGGGTGTGTTGGAAATGTTCCAAATAACCGTTGATTCAATAATGGAAGCCTTATACATCATTGCTTTACAAAGCAACAAAAGTTGTGGTCTGGATCAGGGAGTTCATTACTGAACTTAGAGTAGTTCCTAACATTGTTGATCACACGCTTATGCATTGTGATACAATGGAGCCATCGTGCAAGCGAAGGAACTAAGGTCTCATCAATGATCTAAACACATGTTAAGGCAGTGTTATCTCATTGAAAAGATAATACAAAGAAATGACGTAAATGAAGAACGAATTCCCATAAGTTATTAAATTGCAGATCCACTGACAAAGAGTTGTCGCAGTATAAACATGATCGTCATGTAGACTCTTATGGTATAAGATACATAAGTGATTGGATCTAGTGCAAGTGGGAGTTTGTAAGTGTTATGCCCTAGTCCAATCAACTTTGGACATAAACACTTTGAATATATATAATCAATGTATATATATGGAAATATCTATTATTTAATTGAATTAATATTCTAATAAATTAAATAATAGAATCCGTAGATTCAAGTCTTGGTGATTTGTTAATCACAAGGAGTTGTGATTGTGAGATACAAATTACATATGACTGAATCTTAAATCATTCATGGTCGAAGTAATAACGAGATACGGATATCGTTATTACGGATAGACTATCGCGTGTGGCATTCTTACTGGTGAAGTAAGTAGCTGATCTCACAAGCTAAAGTGTGGTGACACTTGAATGAACACGTGGATGCTTTGTTATAGAACAAAACATTGGAGACCCGCTGAGAGATTCCACTTGGATAACTATCTAAGTGTTAGTGGTTAATCTCTAACGTTCGGTAGTGGAATTGGTCCTTTGACTTGAGGTCATCATAGTACCTTATATGAGGGCAGTCATACTTTGGTGATGTTGGATGTTGCTCTGTCGAGGTCGCTAATACATCATCGTTCGGGTATGTCAAGAATCATATGAAGGTTGTGAATGATCAATAGAGGATTCGTCACTCTTAGATAGTAAGAGATTATGATCTACATTTTATCCAGTTAAGTTGATAATGAAATCCTTGGCCAAGGTGAACTCATAAGTCGGAGAAGAGTTTTCGACGTACATTGACTTAACAGTGGGATAAAAGATATAATCGATAATTGAGATTGACACATATCCATATCTCATAATTGATCGGATCATATTGACGAAAGGATTATAGTTTCACGGTAAACGAACAAGTTTGGTTTTATCATGTTACGTGATATTTCCCGTCACATGTATTGCCCTGATACATTGCTAGATGTCAATCTGGGACAACGAAAATGAATTAGTGATAAATTAAAAGGGGCGTTTTAATTTATTGATTTTGATTAGATCAAAATAATAATTCACGTCGTTCGGCATCGTGATCGGGAACCTAATGGGTCACACACAAAAGAGAATCAGAAGAATGAGATTTACCAATTAATTAATTGACAAGTGTTGGATAATTAATTAATTGGGTTGTTTGTTAATATGCCCGAATTAATTAATTGGATTAATTAATTCATGGACCAGATTTAATTAATTTGATTAATTAAATCTTGGACCGGGTTAAGTTTAATAGATGGGCCGAGCCCATCTGGACTTATATTAATAAGCTGTTAGGGTTTGAAAAATAGTAGAGAAATTTATTATTCTTGCTAGCACAAGAAAAGAAAACCCTAGCCGTCATTCTTATTCTTTGTGTGGATCACCATTGGAGGAATTTGGACAATTGACATGACTTGGATTGCAGATCGTGATCATTGAAGTTCAAGGAAAAGCAAAAGAGTTTGTGGAATTCATCGAAGGTATCATTCTCATCACAGTTTCTATCTAAACACATTGCAGATCCTCGTTTGGGAATTGAAAATTGTTTAATTTCCGCTGTGCATGTTAAGTAAATTCCCAACACCTAACAAGATCGCAACAATCACTACTACTACTCGAGCCATTAGAGAACAATATCGGAAACTATTCATGATGCTAAGACACTTGATGGAGAGGAAAGGAGAGGAGCTTTATATATATGAATAGAAATTATAGTAACCCCCTCTGATGAGTATTGCTGCTGAAGTTGGACGTGTATATCAAGGCAAGCTTTCGCTGGATATAGAAAATACTAGCAAGCTACGATCAGGATGTCATTAATTATAACTCAACTTGACTCATCTCGACTATTGACCCTTGTCGGTTGTCTTTGTTTTCATATTTGGCAGTAGATAGAGGAATTAATTGTTGGAAAAAATGAATACAATTAATTATAACTCGACTCATCTCGACTATTGACCCTTGCCAGTCGTCTTTCTTTTCATATTTGGCAGTAGATGGAGGAATTAATTGTTGGAAAAAATGAATACAATTAATTATAACTCAACTTGACTCATCTCTACTATTGACCCTTGCCAGTCGTCTTTCTTTTCATATTTGGCAGTAGATGGAGGAATTAATTGTTGGAAAAAAATGAATACAATGGCTAACTTTGGTATATATTTTGAGTGGGATCCGTTTAGTTGTTTTGGAAGAACAAGAATGATTTTTGTTCTCCTCCGTGGAAACATCGAAATCATATATTTACTTGTCAAAAATGATATTCGAGTGAATGAAAATTGGAGCTCAAAGTAATGCATTGAAAATGTTTTTGTGTTGTAGGGAAACTAATTTAAAGTTATCACATATAGGAAAATAAATAAAAGTATGACTACTTTAAATATGATTGCACTTTAAAAGAGTGTAATCATGTGTAACAAAGAAGCTCTTTCCATGTGCGCGCGCAGCAGATGCAAATCACGGACCAAAAAGTACATAGTTTGGCTAACATTCAGTTAGCTAGTGTCTGGTATATGTTTATACGGTATTTTTGTTAGTTGGAGATTCGATATTTGTTAAACCGGTATTCATTCACTATTAATTTAGTCTAACACTAATTACTATACTACAGAACCATTTATATTTGTATAGTTCGAGTCTTATGCACAATTAGAGGTGTCAAGACGGACGGACTAGCCAGACACATGAATATCGGTCCGGATCTACTCGGGACCGCGGACCAACCCGTGACCCGAGCAGGCGGTTCATGAGTCAAGGAGGTGTGACCCGCGGGTTTCACGGGTTGCACCTTCACGGGCCGTTGTTAATCCGCTGACCCGTGACAAAAATTAAAAAATTTGAAAAAAAGGGGGAGAGAGCCGTTATACTTATGCTATAAATATTTGATAATAGTAATTAGAAATACATTTAGTTGTTATTTGTTTAAATTAAATTTAATTTTGCAAAGTTTTAAATAATTAATGTATATAAATTTGAATTTTATGTAAACATTACTTGGTATAAATATGAATTTATCATTTTGTTCAATTCTTAGTTTATATTTAACAAAAAAAATATTTTGTTGCTGTGAGGTTAAACCACCGTTTTACACGAAGAAACCGGGCTCAGAATACTTCCAATCGAACACCACAAGAGAAAACCCAAATCCCCAAACCCTCCAAACGGTTGCTCCACCGTTTTCTTCTCCAACACAGGAAGTTTCTAATGGTGAAGAGAGTTTTGTAACCAAAGCTAGCCACAAAGGCAAAGGAGAGAAAAGGGACGAAGGTAGCACACAGCCAAGGTCACGGTTTGCTCTCAAAGGCACAAAGTCTCTCACACCAATGAATAGAAACGGGTATTGCATACATATAGTATTAGGTATAGCTTTTAGGTTAAGCCCACTAAGACAAGATAAGGCCCAAGTAGAAAACATAGGTGGGCCATCCAAGTTTGGGTCGGTTTAGGGTTGGTTTACCAATTGTGGTGTTCGATTAACTTTCAGTCATTTGGACTATGCCGACTGAATTGATACAACGTATTTCATCATCGCCCGGGGGAGGTTGTTTGACAACAATTTGCCTAACAAACCTCCACCTTGGTGTTAAAGGACCTGCAAAGAAAGTTATTACGCATTAGTAATAATCTAGAAAAATGGAGAACCAATAAAATTGGAAATCATTTACCTCCACCGATGTTTAGAAGATCTTTGCAACTTCTAAACTTCACCAAAGGTAGCACCTTAGTACCCATGTCTGAGGGATTATATTGTGTGTGTATTTTCTCAAGCCTTACTACTTTTTGAGACACAATATCTCTAATGAAATGTAGTCTAACATCAATGTGTTTGGTGCGTTCGTGGAAAACAGGATTCTTACATAGATGTATAGAAGACTGACTATCTGAATATACTACCACATAATCATTTAGAACACACAGTTCATGTAAAAGGCCTCTAAGCCATAAAGCTTCTTTAATAGCTTCAGTAGTAGCAATGTATTCAGATTCTGTCGTGGATAGTGCAACTATGTGTTGTAACTGTGATTTCCAACTAACACAAGAATTAGACAAGGTAAACACATAGGCAGAAGTGGATTTCCTGTTATCCCTATCCCCAGCATAGTCAGCATCAACATATCCTTTCAGTTTAACCCCATCGTTATTAACACCAAACTTTAGACCTACATCACATGTACTCTTTAAATACCTTAACATCCATTTTAAGGCTTTCCAGTGCTCAGGACCAGGATTAGACATATATCTACTAAGCGTGCTCACAGCGAAAGCTAAATCAGGTTTAGTGCAAACCATCAAGTACATAACAGAACCAATCACATTTGAATACGGAATTCTGCTCATGTATTCTACTTCCTTTTCATTGCATGGAGCTTGATCTTTAGATAATACAAAGTGACTAGCTACAGGTAATGTAACAGATTTGCAATCATACATTCCAAATTTCTTCAACACTTTTGAAACATACGAGGATTGATGTAAAAACAAGATAAAATTTGACCTATCTCTTTCAATTTCCATACCTAGGATTCTTTTAGCCTTTCCTAGATCTTTCATGTCAAATTCTTGTTTTTATATTATTTATCCATTTAGGCAATGAACCAACTAAGAGCATATCATCCACATAAAGTAGTAAGAACAAATAATCATCACTAGCATCATTATGTTGGAAGTAAAGACAATGATCAAACTTGCTACGATGAAACCCTATAGATAGCACAAAAGAATCAAATCTTTTATACCACTGTCTAGGTGATTGTTTTAGGCCATATAACGATCTTTTCAAGAAACACACATAATCAGGTTTTAGTTTGTCTTCAAAACCTCTTGGTTGATTCATAAAGATTTGCTCATCAAGTTCACCATGTAAAAAAGCAGTTTTTACTTCAAGTTGTTCAAGTTCCCAGTCAAAATGTGGAACCAATGCAAGTATGACCCTAATAGTAGTGTACTTAACAACTGGTGAAAAAATCTCATTGTAATCAACCCCCTCTTTCTGAGTGTATCCCTTTGCCACTAACCTAGCCTTAAACCTTAAGGGTTCAGAAGCACTAGTACCCTCCTTAACCTTAAATACCCACTTACAGTCAACAGTAGATTTATTTTTAGGTTTAGGTACTAATTCCCAAGTTTGATTCTTCTCTAAAGAACTCATCTTATCTTTCATTGCCTTAAACCACTCTTCAGATTGTTCACTCTTCAAAGGTCTTTGGTTTCCTATCAGCTAACTCCTCATAACTCGCATGAGCAAAAGCTAACTCGGATTCATAACCAAATCTCACCGGTGCTCTAGTCTGTCTCCTCTCTCTATCCCTAGCCAAGTTATAGTCTGCTAGAGGATTCTCTTCTTCAGGGTGTTCTTCTACTACTACTTCATCTCCATTCTCGACATCAGGTTGTTGTTCCTGAGTCTCTACCTCACTCTGTGTAACAGGGATGAATGTGCTAGGTTTCCCTAACTCCACCTTCAGCTGACTACTCTTTTCACCTTGTATTTCCTCACTTACAAGTTCAGATTCAGCTTTCAAACATGGCATTTCGCTCTCATTGAATGTAACATCTCTACTCACAATGATTTTAACTCCTTTCTGGCTCCTATCCCACAACCTATACCCCTTGACACCTTCGGGGTAACCTAGAAAAACACATTTCCTAGCTCTAGGTTCAAGCTTTCCCTCACTCTGATGAGAAAAAGCAGTGCAACCAAAAGTTCTAAGCATGGAGTAATCATTAAGTTTACCAAACCATTTTTCATGCGGAGTATCACCATTCAATGCAGCAGATGGAGTCAAATTGATCAAATAACAAGCAGTCAAAACATCATCGCCCTAAAATGACTTCGGGACTCCAGAACTTAACATCATGCAACGCACTTTATCAAGTATGGTTCTATTCATCCTTTCCGCTACCCCATTTTGTTGGGGAGTATAAGGAACCGTTTTATGCCTTGTTATTCCACTTTCCTTGCACATATTATCGAAATCAGTGTTACAAAACTCTAGACCATTATCAGTTCTCAAAAACTTGATCTTCTTACCAGTTTGGTTTTCAACTTGTCTTTTCCAATTATTAAATTTATCGAAAGTGTCGGATTTCTCTTTCAAAAGATAAACCCACACTTTCCTAGTATAGTCATCAATAATAGACAAGAAATACCTATTCCCACCTGAGGTGGGAGTGCTAGATGGACCCCATAGGTCCGAATGCACATATTGAAGCATGGTTCTAGTATTATGAACACTCGTGGAGAAAGTAGTTTTATGGTGTTTGCCAAGCACACAATGGTCACAGAAAGACAAATCAGACACACAGTCATTTCCAAAAGTACCTTTTTCATTAAGAAGCTTAATCCCCTTAATACCCACATGTGCAAGTCTATTGTGCCATGTGTGTGTATGATCAGACTTGGCGGAAGAGATAGAGGAGTCTAAACCTCTCATCACTTCCCCAGTGGTTATATAAATATCATTTTTTCTAATACCCTTAATAGAGATAAGTGCACCTTTAATCAATTTCAATATCCCATTTCCAATTTTACCAGTGAAATCAGATTTCTCAAGTCTTCATACTGAAATTAAGTTTCTAGACAATTCAGGGATATATTTAACGTCCTTTAAAGTATACACAAAACCAGTATCAAACTTCAACGTAATATCACCCATGCCAACAACATTGTAAGCAGAATTGTCACACAACACAACATGCCCATCATTTGATTCATACAAATTTTCAAACCAATCTTTATGTGATGTCACATGAAAAGATGCACCAGAATCAAGAATCCACTCATGAAAACGAGAATTTGCAGTTGAGTTTAATTCAGCAGAAGAAACAACATAATTGGTAATCATATAGACTTCACCATCACAATTACCAGAGTCAAACGACAACACATTCATCTCGTCTCTATCTCGACCATTTTGCTTATTTTTCTCTTTATAGCAATCTTTTATAAAATGCCCCGTGTTCCCACAGCCATAGCATTTTCTTTCCTTAGTCTTAGATTTGGATCTAGGCTTACCCCAGCTTTTCCTTCTATGTCCATTACTACTAGACTTGCCACTACTTTGGTAACCATTATGACTGTTTTGCCTAAACTGAGTTCTACCCCTCATCATGTGAATCTCACCGCTCTTCCTATCATGTTTTTCAGCCCTCATCTCCATCTCTTTACTTCTAAGAGAGTCAACGACAATTTCAGGTGTCAAGGTGTCCCTACCATACTTAATAACATTTTTCACTTCACGATAAATATCAGGTATAGCATTCAACAGTATAATAGCTTTGTAGGTTTCAGGCACCGACTCTCCACAGTTAACAATATCTTGTACAAGTTTGTTAAACACATCTAAATTGTCATCAAGTTCTTTTGAGGAATCCATTTTGAAACTGAAAAAACGCTCGAGTAAGTAGAGCTTGTTGGGAGTAGATTTAAGCAAATACAAATCTTCCAATTTTTGCCAAAGTTCTTTAGTGGTTTTCAGTTTACCAGCTTTTCTCAAAACTGCGTCAGACAAGTGTAAAATAATAGAGGTGTAAGCAAGCTCATCAGCTTCTTCTTTTTGTTCTTTTGAAAAATCAGCGGGAAAATTGCCATCAATGGCTTTTGAAACTTTTTGTTGAACCAAAATACCTCGCATTTTCTGTTGTCAAATAGAAAAATCACCTTTTCCAGTAAAAGTTCCCAAATCAAAATTGTGCGTTGTCATTTTCAAACAAGAAACACAAAGACACAATTAAGCCACACAGAGTAGACCTAGGTTTGCAAGTATACACCGTTTAAAAATTTCCGGACGAGTAAGGTCTAGGCATTCTAGAGACTTATCAATGCAACGGGAGGATAATCAACAAAACAGTTTCACTCACAATATATCACAAACGATAATATGCTGAAATTAACCAAAAGAACAAAAAACACTTAGCAAACGAAAAACAGTTAATTCCTAATTTCTAGCATAAGCAATGGTTACCCCACACGGTAACCCCAATCCTATTGTCACCCCACACGATGACGCGCTAGTGCTGAAATTAAAAGAGAATCAGCCAATTTACCAGAGCGGACTTGTCTGAGTCCGTAATTTTCGAGAGTTGCGAATTTACTGCTTTAGGGCGCAATTTATAGCCTAAAGTACTTCAGTAAATGTGTTGCGCAGTTACAGCCTCGAATCTGTATCGACCACCGATAGGGCAAAATCGTCCAATATTTTATGCAAACCTGAAACACTAAAATAAATATATCAGTACGTTCAGGTGGATAAAATAAACAAACTGACCAAAAAAATTCTGGCCGGAAACAGCCTCCACGCGCCGCCCACTGCCACCGCCTGAAGCCCATGCGCCGCCGCCGGAGGACATGCGCACCACCACCAGGTGTGCCTTGGTCTGCACGGAGTGGGTCTGCCCTCAGATTTTCTGGCAGGTGAGTGGTTTGGCCAGAATTGAAGAAAATAGGCTCGGTTTTCTCGAAGAAATCGCGAGCAGCCCTTCTCCTAGGTTCGATTTCAGCCTCTTTGATCCAACCAACAGCTCTGATACCAAATGTGAGGTTAAACCACCATTTTACACGAAGAAATCGGGCTCAGAATACCTCCAATCGAACACCACAAGAGAAAACCCAAATCCCCAAACCCTCCAAACGGTTGCTCCACCGTTTTCTTCTCCAACACAGGAAGTTTCTAATGGTGAAGAGAGTTTTGTAACCACAAGCTAGCCACAAAGGCAAATGAGAGAAAAGGGACGAAGGTAGTACACAGCCAAGGTCACAGTTTGCTCTCAAAGGCACAAAGTCTCTCACACCAATGAATAGAAACGGGTATTGCATACATATAGTATTAGGTATAGCTTTTAGGTTAAGCCCACTAAGACAAGATAAGGCCCAAGTAGAAAACATAGGTGGGCCATCCAAGTTTGGGTCGGTTTAGGGTTGGTTTACCAATTGTGGTGTTCGATTAACTTTCAGTCATTTGGACTATGCCGACTGAATTAATACAACGTATTTCATCATCGCCCGAGGGAGGTCGTTTGACAACAATTTGCTTAACAGTTGCTATAAAGCCCTGTTTGGTACATATTATTTTTTTCAGTCTCATTCTTCTACTCATTTTCAACCACACATTTTTCAATAAAATAATATTTTCCATCACATCAATAACTTTCCCTTCATTTTTACCCACACATTCTCCATCAATCTACTATTCAATAATATATTCTTTCAAAAGAATGTGTCCCAAACACACTCTAAATATGAAAAATTCTATATTTTATAATTTTATGTATGCAATAATACAGGTCAAATCGAAACAAACCCCCGACCCGTGACCCGCATGGGCTCGACCTGGATGGGTCAGCGGGTGGGATTGGGTTGTAGTCCAAAATTTGTGGGGCCGACCCAGAACCGACCCGAAGCCCATAGCGGGCCAACTTTTTTTCACCCGAGCCGTTATTAGGCTCATATGTTGACGGGCCGACCCGGCCCGAACCACCCTGATCGACACCTCTACACACAACAATGTTGTCTCTATGTCTAAAGGACGTAACACGTGAGTTTTCGTTGTCAGACGCTAGCTGGGCCATGTATGTATTGACAATATCCAAAAGGAAATGGAAAAAATTCATATTTAAGGTGTATTCTTTACCTCAATTCAAAAATAAGGTAAATAGTTTAAAAATTCAAAAATCAGGTATGGATTTAATTAATTAAAAATATTTATTAAATAAAGATAATAAAGTCACATTTTGTGATTAATGGTCACATATTCATAATTTTAAGTTATAGATTTATTTACTGGTCACATATCGTCAAATTTTTTGATCCCAAATTATTTCGAGGTCACATATCAAAAAATTTATACGTCACAAATTATTTCGAGATCACAGATTTTTAAATTAGTTGGTCACATATTATTTCGAGGTCACAGATTTTTAAAGAGTCACGTATTATTATATTTTTAGGTCACATTTTGAGTAATTGGTCACAGATATTAACAAACATTTGGTCACAGACTACCGCCGCTTGGTCACAGGTCACAGATCGACCAAATGCTTGGTCACAGATTACCAAACATTTGGTCACGGACTACCGCCGCTTGGTCACAGGTCGCAGCAGCCACAAACCACCACACCCACAGCCACAGAACACACGCAACAGTAGATCCGCCACCACCATCAATAGATCCGCCACCAACGACCGCAAACATAAACAGCCAACCACCAATCCGCCACCCCACAGATCCGCCAACAACCAATCCGCCACACCCAATACTTCGTCGCAAAATCACAACCCCAAACCAATACTCCGCCGCCCAATACTCCAATCGAATCAGCACACCCAATACTCCACAGCAAACCACCACCCACAGCAGCCACCCACCACAGCAGCGTTGGGGTCATCGCAGCAGCGTGCGCTGCTGTGGTCATCGCAGCAGTACTCTGCTGCGAATCGCAGCGGAGGGGGGAATGGGGAGGGGGAGGGGAGGTGGCAGAGACCGCTAGAAGAGAGAGGGAAGGCGATGGGAGGGGAGGCGACTGGCGAGAGAGAGGGGGGGGAAGGGGAAGGGTAGGGAGTGAAAAATTAGGGTTTGAGTTTTTATATATCACCTGATTTTTGAAGAATTAAATTTTATCCCTGATTTTTGAATTTGAAACTTTAAACACATGAGTTTTTATAATTTCCGAAAGGAAATTTGCACAAATAAGTCCCAACTTATTTGATCCAAATTATTCCAATATGGGAGGACAATTTTGCCCTTGTTCATTGCACCACTTTAGAAGGACTATCAACCAATAGATTCACAAGGTCAATGCGACAATCAAAGAATTACAACTAAATTCATGTGCGGGTCAGTCAGTTAAAGGACCATTGGTGCAGATTTACCATTCTTTAAATTCCTTTTCAACCAAATTTCTAGACGTTGTTTTGTCTTTCTTGTTGTTGGCATCGTCACGTCACTGCTCTTCTTGCTTATATTCCTCTTCATCTCAATGTACTTTCGGTATGCAGTGCCGTGAATAATCAGCTCACCAGAAAGTACGTTCTTGATTTTGTTACTCAATCATGCCGACATTGAAAGATAAAAACGTGTTTCCAAAATGGCATCTCTTTAAGTTCAATTTGGTAATTTTTCATATTAGCTGAGTTGGAAAGGAGGACATGTGGCAACATCCCATGGCTGGATTGTTAATTCCCGAATTGTGCTTCTTCATATGGTTTGTGAGTCGTTCAATTTAATCAATGGCTGTGATCTTTAGTTGGTTTTTTTAAGTTGTTGGCTGATGACTTTTGGTTATTTAATTTTTCTTTCGGTCAGTTGGCTTTTTTTTTCTGGCTTCTCGAGTTGCTCGTACTCTCAAAAGTCTCTTCTTATTCTCTCTTTGGTTGGTGTTTCAGATCTTGAAAGGATCCTTGAAATCCATGTGTAAATTGCTATTGTAATTGTAACCTTGGGTCAATTATTAGCTGTGAGATTAGGTTCTGTATACTATGTATAGCGTGTTGGAATTTGGTTTTGGGTTGAAGTTTTAGGAGTTCATTAGATCAATGCCTAAAACTCGTGCGATCCGATATCTGGTTGATGTAAACACTCTCTCTGGAGTTACTTCAGTACTGTCCAACTTGAAGGGGGTGTCAAAAGTTAAGTTCACATGCACATGCACATGCTTCAGCTCATACTAGCCTAACTAACCATCACCTGCTACTATCATTGCCGGATCATTTTCTATTACACAAGAATGTTGCCATCAGCTCTCCGTTGTAAAATAGATTCCCAACTTCTTCCATAATTCAAGAAACTAACCTACAGATGTACACTCTAGAATATTCCATTCACTTTCTTTGTAATATATATATCAGCGTGTTGCTGAAGCAAAGTCTATTATCGAATCATCATTCAATTGGCTTTGCATTTCTAACTAAATGGAAATAGAATTCCAAGGTATAATCACTTTAAACTGTGTTTTTTTTTTTGTTTTAATGGAAAACGAATTCATATGGGTTTGGTGGTTTTTATTTTCCAACTAACATGGAATTGGAATTCCTTTCCACCTTTGCCTATGAAACGGACCCTAAGTTGAAATGATAAGCAACGAACCTACTATAACGTGGCCTCTCTCTCTCTCTCTCTCTCTCTCATATACGTATAAAAGTTTTGAGTATTCCTTGAAGCCCAAGCCTAGACCCTCAAGTAGAGGCATGTGTGGTTACATAGTCTTCATCTTGTAATATGCTAATTAGGGATAATCACAATTCGATTATGGCAATTTTTGAACTATTTCCAAATCAAACCATTTTAAACGGTTTGGAAAAATTTCAAACCAAACCAAATCAATGGTTTCAAAATCTCAATAACCGTTTAGTTTGGCGGATTGACAATTATTTATCTATTTTGAATTAATCTATTTGTACAATATTTTTGTACAACATTGATGACAATGTTGATTGTGACAAAAAAATGTTGGTGGAAAAGATGAATTATTTTTTAAACTATCAAATGATATCATGTTACATGACATGTTATCAACAATATTGTCAAAATCATTGTATACCAAACATTGTTCCTTTTTTTGTTTTACCCCCAATGATAATTACCAATTTTCATTTTCCTACAATTTTTCCACTTCATATTCCAAATTAAGTAGATATTTCTTAGGTTTTAATTTTTCGTAAATCATTTTATTCAACCACATTTATTTCAAATTTCGTCTAGTTAAAGAAAACGCTTTCGGCCATGGTCCTACTTAGATCAGGTTGCGGAATTGTGGTATAGGCACAGGCAAAAAATTGTTTATATTCACACATTTTTTTAAATATATAAATAAGCTCATTAACATTCATACGGTATGACACTTATATCATTAACTTTTATCTTAGTCACATTCTAATTTTTAACATTTCATTATCCCATCTTTAATTATGGTTTTCGTCCAAAAATATTGTTAACGTGTTTTAAGATGATGCTCAAATATTTAATCGCATTTTCACATTATTATTTATTTTACTTATTTAATATAACGGCAAATAAGTCTTTTGACTCTATATTAAAGAAAATTTTGGAAAGAAATCATAATCAGAAACAATTTATATTAATTTGAGAATAAAAATGCGATGAAAAAAATTTGAAACATAAATATGATAAAATGTATATAATACGAATGTTTCATGCCATTAAAATATAGTCTAATTATTAAAAAATGTGGTGTGAATATATTTGACCAATTTTTTTTTTTTTTTTTTGAAGTTAGCCAGTTGCCTATTTAATCGATTATTTTCTAACGGAAAGTCAATTGAAAACAATAAATTATAGAGATAATTACGACAAAAGCTTCAAATCTTTGAAACACTAGCAGACTTTCCCATAATATTTGATTTGTTGTAGTCGTCACCCTTAACTTTTCCAAACGTTACAGGTGAAGTCCTTCTGAACAACTTTCATCCACAATTCCATCAGTTGACAAAAAAATTAACTTTGACCACATTCTAATATTTTAATAAGGTGCAAAAAAGCAATTTTATATTTATCCCATCAAATAATTAAATTAATTAAATTTAAAAAATAAGAAATAAGGGGGAAAAAACACAATTGTCTTCTTCTCATCCCTGACGCCCACCCCTTTCCCCACCTCAAACCCAAAATCAGCCACTCAACTACCACCACCTCTAATTGTTTAGGGTTCATCTTCTGAAATATTAAAAAGAAAAACCCAAGAAATATAACATGGATGAGAGTGGAAATTTGGAGTCCAAGATATCAAAAGAAAGCATTCAAGAAAATGTAATTTTTTTTCAGAATTTTGAGAAATTGGTAGGTACTAAGGTTACATTTATGGTTGTTTTGGTTAGCAAATTAGTTGTTTGTATTATGGATTACTTCGATTTTTTCTTGAAATCAGGAAGAAAAATTCCTAAATTTTCTCTTTTCTACTTAAAATTTCTCAGGAAGAATGTGGATTAGAAAATTTGTGGTAAAAGTGAAAATTAAAGATAGTGATAAAAAAATAGAGAAGTGAAGGACCTCCTCCTAAATTCTTTCGATTTTGATTTTGCGTTTGAAGTGGGGGAAGGGGTGGGTGTAGGCGTGGGGGATGAGAAGACGAAGATGATTGTGTTTTTTTTTTTTTTTTTTTCATTTCTTATTTTTTTTCATTTAATTAATTTAATTATTTAATGTGATAAATATAAAGTTACGATTTTGCCTCTTTTTAAAATGTTAAAAATATGGTCAAAGTTAAGTTTTTGATTAACCGATGGAATTGTGAAGCTTTTACGGCAATTATCCCTTTTTTATTCAACAATACTACTCCAAGTCTAAATAGTACCATTACGTGTTGAAAAATCAACTTAAGAATGCATTTTCCACACAACAGTTGTAACCATAGTTTATAACACAACAATGCACGTGCAATGTCATGGATGTTATTCGACGTATGCTGCTTCATCAGGGCATACATTTTAAGTAGTGTATTCTCAGTATTGCCGTGTTGTCTCCACGTTCAACCTCAATGAGGACTCATGCATTCTCATTTTGGAGACAAAACATACATCTTACAATCATGGGCAATCACGCTAGCTGAGATTTGTCCGTTGACGGATTTTTGAGTCGAGTGCTGCAACTTGGCAAGGAAAAATTAATAAACGGTTCGATATAGAGTACGTTAATATGAGCATTAAAACTTACCGTCCATAAATCATGAGCATCAACAACTGTTGTTGAATTGAGACCTATGTCGGACCAGTAAGCAGTAATAGAAGCTTCTAAAGATCCTCTGTTCCATAATGCTACTACAACTCTGTTTTGGCTAAGTGGCCCTGCCCAGACCTGTAAATTGCCGTCGTTAATCTTTTTCCCTTGAACGCCAAGTTTATCTGGCCTCAAAGTGAAAGATCGAACAATAAAATTTGATCATTTGATGTTCAACATGACAAACAAAAAGGAAAATTTAAAGTTGTGCTATTCTTCTTACTCACCCTGATTAACTGCAATAACGTCTGGATTACTTAACAATTCTAGAGTAACGTTGTCCATTGAACGAATATCACAACCGATCAACAAAGGAGCCTATAATCCAAGAATGAAGAAGAATACATGAAAGTGAACACTTGTTAGCAATGTCTGATTAAGGCATGCTTTAATACTAATAGTGTAGCAGAAAAATTTATAATCCGGTTGTAAGTTTTCGTGTGTTACTTTCATTAATGCCCATATGCTAAAATGGGATCGATATTCTTCTGTAGTCATGCCACCATTTCCAACTTCCAACATATCAGGATCTACAAAAAAAACTTCTATTAAGACAGTGTTTTTGTGCATTTGATGTTGTAGTGAAGAATAAATATCATACGAAGAAGAGAGACACATCAAGAACTTACCATTCCATCCACCTGGTCCTGCATAAGTGGCCCATTTGTCATTAAGATCGGCCCTAGAAGTCATACTATCAAAGACAAAACATTAATTGAAGGGATCCACACGCCAATCCCATGTGACATGAATATGCATGCACCAATAATGTACTTGACTAAGGGTATAACGTAGAATAATGTTATTTATCACTAGTGGTGTTAAATATCAGTTTAAATGTCAACATATCATATGTCATATTAAATGGGTCATAAATCTTTGTATTTAATTGAATATGTAATTTAATGTCACTAAACACCAATGATCTTAAATATCATTACTTGTGTAATGTTAGATGAGCCGTTCAAGCCTGGCACAAGCCAACCCATCATGTTCACGGACAGGCTTACAGTGCCTCCGGACCCATGTGGACCACTTTAAAACATTGTCCAACAGCCTCTAGTGGACTAAAATAGGAAATGGGATTGATGGAAGAAACCAAGGCACAGGAGAATGAGTATAACAGCTTGTTTAATCAGTTTGACTATCTTTGGTCAGTGACAGGCTGGTGTCAAACGACCGGAACATGGCCATGCCTAGCCACAGAATTTTCACAAAACATGGAACTTTGATCGGCCAACCGGTGACCCAGATTCCGGCTGGCGAAATGTGGGTCACGCTGGTCCAGTCGAGCCAAATGAGGAGCTTTGTTAGTTCACCTGTCCCATTTATCAGAAATGTCTCCAGTAGTTCTCCAACTGTTCCCAATAGACTTGGCCCAAGTTGCGGGATCTTCCTTCCCCCTGTAATTAAGACAACAAAGTACAAAATAGTCTGATGAATCTATATGCATCAACGTATGACGATACCTCTTCGCTACTACAGAAATAACTCACCATTCACATAGAGAAAAAAAGATGGACCTTCCCGAATCCAGTAAAGCATTCGCCATTACAGGATACCTATTTCACAATACGAAGAAACCGGAAATGAACTGTCATAAGTTCTACAAATATAGATAGAATAATTCTAGACGTACATAATTTTTGTACATAGAGTGTTACATAACACTCACATGGGGTGGGTCCCACCATGTGAGTGGGCTCCACCCCATGTGAGTATTATGTAACACTCTATGTACAAAAATTATGTACATCTAGCACTTCCCAGATAGATAACATCAAATTTATTGGCGTGACAAATTAATACCTTTCCTTGGGGCTTGTGCCATTATCGTTACAATTATCATACTTCAAGTAATCAATCCCCTGTTTATGGAAAATAAACCAGTATTGCATTTCATCACAAATATAATACAAATGCAGATTATAAGATTATACAGACCCAAGAAGCAAAAGTTTTGGCATCCTTCTCTTCAAATCCTAGTGAACCGGGCATTTTTTTACTGCAAGTCTGAGTTCTGCAAAATTAACACCACCAGTACAATCCATTAATAGAAAGAGCATATTTTGTTTGTTGCACTAGCTAAGTAGTTACTCACTCACCCAGCATCGGAGTATATCCCGAGCTTTAAGCCTTTACTATGAACATAATCAGCGAGAGCTTTGATTCCAGAGGGAAATGTTGAAGCTTTTGGAACAAAATTCCCCTGCCATTTATATTATATAAATCACAGAGAATAATGAGTTATGAAGAAGAAAACAACCATTGAGTTACCTGAGAATCTCTATCCAATTCAGCCCAACAATCATCTAAAAAGGACCAAAGATCAATAGTCATTTCAAATCAAAAATAGTAATAAAAGGAAAAACTGACATCAAAATCATACCTAGGTTTATATATTCATATCCTAGTGCAGCAAGCCCAGTTGACACCATTGCATCAGCTGCAAAAAAAAAAAAAATAAATAAATAAAAATTAGGAAATTAATTGTTTATCAAAAAATTCAAATAATGATTCACTCACCTGTTTCCCTAATCAACTTCTCTTCTATGTCACAATGAAAATGATTCCAGCTATTCCACCTGATGTGTTGACCACTATATAATTTCAAAACACATTCGATATTTATACCAAACAAACAGGGAAAAAAAAATCTATGTATATGTTACCCCATTTGAGGTGTTAGGCCAAGGCCATTTTCAGTCAGCTTCTTCCGAAATTGCACTCGGGGTCGAGCCCATGTCGTGTCAGCACCTAACAAGATCGCAACAATCACTACTACTACTCGAGCCATTAGAGAACAATATCGGAAACTATTCATGATGCTAAGACACTTGGTGGAGAGGACAGGAGAGGAGCTTTATATATATGAATAGAAAATATGGTAACCCCCTCCAATGAGTACTGCTGCAGAAGTTGGACGTGTATATCAAGGCAAGCTTTCGCTGGACATAGAAAATACTAGCTAGCTATGATCAGGATGTCGTTAATTATATCAATAGTTGACTCATCTCTACTGTTGACCCTTGTCGGTCGTCTTTGTTTTCATATTTGGCAGTAGATGGAGGAATTAATTACTATACTGCACAACCATTTGTATTTGTATTGTTCGGGTCTTACGCACAACAATCTTGTCTCTATGTCTGAGGGACGTAACACGTGTGGTTTCATCGTCAGATGCTAGCTGTACCATGTCTGTATTGACAATTGCCAAAAGGAAATTTGCACAGACGGTCCTAACTTACTTGATCCAAATTCTTCCAATATGGGAGGACAATTTTGTCCTTCTTCATTGCAGCACTTGACACTTGAGAAGGACCATCAACCAATAGATTCACGAGGTCAATGCGACAATCAAAGAATTACAACTAAATTCGAGTGAGGGTCAGTCAGTTAAAGGACCATTGGTGCAGATTTCCCATTCTTTAAATTCCTTTTCAACCAAATTTCTAGAAGTTGTTTTGTCTTTCTTGTTGTTGGCATCGTCACGTCACTGCTCTTCTTGCTTAAATTCCTCTTCATCTCAATGTACTTTCGGTATGCAGTGCCGTGAATAATTGGCACACCAGAAAGTACGTTCTTGATTTTATTACTCAGTCATGTTAGCATTGAAAGATAAAACGTGTTTCCAAAATGGCATCTCTTTAAGTTGAGGTCAATTTGGTAATTTTTCATATTAGCTGAGTTGGAAAGGAGGACCATGTGGCAACCTCCCATTGGTTGGATTGTTAATTCCTGGATTGTGCTTCTTCATATCGTTTGTGAGACGTTCGATTTAATCAATGGTTGTGATCTTTAGTTGGTTTTTATAACTTGTTGGCTAATGACTTTTGGGTATTCAATTTTTCTTTCGGTCAGTTGGTTTTTTTTGGCTTCTCGAGTAGCGTGTTAGGATTTGGTTTTGGGTTAAAGTTTTAGGAGATCATTAGATCAATGACTAAAACTCGTTCAATCTGATATTTGGTTGATGTAAACACTCTCTCTGGAAGGCTTTCTTGATGCACTAGTGGATTGAGCTAGTAGCTGAGCCCCCCAAATTAGACTTTGTCGAACTGGGTCAACATTTTCTGGTGTTAATTTTCAATTCTGTAGTGTGCGTTTTGTGCGTTGTTAATTTTTGTTTGGTTTTTTTGGGTGAAATAACCCAACAGACATAATATTACATCTTATTCTATAATTGAACTATTTAAAACACAATCATCTTTTACATCCAATCATCTATTAGCAACTATACTTCTATTACTGCATCTATTAAAATCCTTCTGAGAAAATGGCATAGTCCTTTATTACCATGTCTTCATCTTAGACTATTAAATCGAGAGTCATATATTTTAAAATTGTTTTGTGTAGTTGAAAAGTTGAGAAAGAAAAATACGAGTCAAATATCTTGATTGAAGCAAAATTCTAGATGGATTTGATCAAATGGTGATAAAATGTTACAAATTTTATTGAATAATCAGAAACAACTAAGCTCTAACGGTTTTGCTACAGGTACATCACGATGTACATCACAGTGTCCTCTCACCTCACATGGGGGTGGGACCCACTTAAATAAAAAAATATTTTATACAACACATGAGGGATGAATACCTTGATGTACATCTTTTAATATACAAGTAGGTTTATCCAAGCTCTAATTAGTTTTGTAGTAAGAAACCTAAGCTACATTAAAAGACTTGTATCCCCAATTAAAACAGTTCATTAAAGAAAAACAAAAAATAAATAAATAAATAAAACAATCGATAAAATCACTTTCTGGTTGCATCATTGATCATATTCCAAATCCCTGCATTACGAATTTGTTTTTATTGTATTAGGTAGCCTAATGTCTAATTAAATTATTAAAGTGTATATTATCAATGGTCCCCAACCTTTACCCTCGCAGTAGTTTTTTTCTCAATTTTTATGTTGGAACATTTCTATCTTTAACTTTTGAATAATTAACAGTGTTCCTCCTAAAAAGACAATTTTATCATTTTCTTTAATTAACAAACTAAATGTTATTGAAAGGACAATTTTGCCTTTATCATTAAATATAAATAAAATACAAAATGGAAAAATGAAGAAAAAATCATCCACCCCATTTCTTTAATTAACAAACTAAATGTTATTGAAAGGACAATTTTGCCTTTTATCATTAAATATAAATAAAATACAAATGGAAAAATGAAGAAAAAAATCATCCACCCCATCGCACCCCAATCAATTGTTACAGTTGTTGTTGAGTTGGTGTGATAAGTGTATTTTATATACTTTTTTACGTCTGTACTCTAAAATAATTTACTTACACTTCGGGTGTTATAGCCGATATCTATGAAGTTTTGGTTTGCTCTATTTCAAGTTACATTGGTGAAAATGACAAGAAATTGAGGTTTTGAAGTGATGATCAAGTTTTGAGCGTTGGAAGATGAGAAAGAACAGAAAATTAAGAACCAGTGTTTTGGAATGGCATTGAATATTAGAAGAGAAAGTTAAAAGAAAAAGCAAAACGAGGAGCCAAAATGCACACTAGGTGGAAAATTAGAGAAAAAAAATTTTGCTACAAAATTCCCCACAAGGCAAATGATATACTATTGGAAAGACAATTGAATGAGGAGTTCAATACTTTTTACGGATCACAATTTCGAGATTTCTATAAAAAGTTATGCACGAATTATTAAAGACCGTAGAGTGGAAAATTAAAAGGAAAAAAATTGCTACAAAAATCTCCACAAGTCAAATGATATACTATTGGTAAAATAATAATGCAAAGTTCAATACTTTTTACGGATAAAGATTTCAAGATTTCCACAAAAAGTTATGCACGAATTATTGAAGATTGTCGAATAGATGAGCAGAGCCCGCACCGACGGGCAAAGCCTACAAGCAAGCTACAAGCTCGTTGGTTCGAGCTCCCGAATGAAAATCTACTTTTAGACTTGTTTTGATGTGATTTTATAGGCAAACTCGATATTTGACGGTCCAATCTTCTAGGTTTTGAGAAAACCTATACATACATACATATATATATATATATATATATATATATATATATATATATATATATATATATATATTACAAGTCTTGGAGGAACTAGAGTGAACTTTGGAGGCTAAAACACTAAAATACTTTCTCAATCAAAGAATACATAACTCGAGTTTTATGTCGTTCAATGAAGAAAAGGAAGGAGAATTGTTCAAGAAGACGAGCTATTGAAAGAATTCGAAGATCAAGAAATTTCTTCTATTTCTTGTATTGTTTATAATTTGGGCGATGTGATGTATATCTTATGTGTTTGTAGAACTCATTTATGGTGTCATAGATTTATCAATACTAGGATGATTATGATAAGCCCTGGGCTGGATTTAATGAAAATTTGGGAGAAAACGAGCTTTGAAATATTGATTTTTTGGAGAATGTGTGATTAAAAATAAGAAAAAGATTTCGATTTTCGTGTAATATTGTTTTATGTGAGAATGTATAGTTAAAAACGTGTTTTGAAAAAATGAGGGGCCAAACGTAGGCTTTGAAACTCTAATAATAAATTCTTGTTTTTGTTTTCGACGTTAAGTATGTGTATAATTTAAATAACAATAATTATTATTTTATTCTCTTCAATTGCTTGATCATTAACCGAATTAAATTTATGACTTATTTAATTTTCGAAATGTTCAATAGGTTTAGCACATCTTAGCAATTATCATAAACTTCGATAGCAGATAAGAACATAACTTTATGCTTTGTATGGTTCAAGAATTTTTGCATATCCACATTCTTCATAGAAAATATAGTCGATCGTGTATAAAAATTGGTCCAATTCTGCTTGAAATGGATTATTGAACAAATTAAAAATATTGATTATCATGCATTGTCAACTACAAGAATTTATATTAAAGTGGAAAAAGGGGTGGATTCAAGTCCTAGCATAGTTACCAATTTGACCTACTCTTCAAAGTCATCATTAGATAATTTTAGCTTATCTCCATATTGCAGGTAATCTTGAGTAGATACCAAACCAACCAAATTTTGAAATCTGTGCGTTCCACGTAGGGCTAGATTAATTGAGTTGGGACTAAATTCTCAATCACCGTGAGAACGATATTTAAATAATCATTTTATTACTTGTATTAAGAAATTTTATGTCAACTTGGCCCCATCACTGCCATCAACTAGTGTTCGGTTTCTGGTTGAATGGGATTTTATTTGATTTAATGCCGGAATTAACAAAATCGAAATACGATTTTTAAATCCTATTTCGTGTAGCCATCTTTGACTGGAGTATTTGAATAAACCGATTATTGGTTCTTTAATTCAAAGGATGCATTTCGAAGTACATTGTGAGTACTTAAAAGTGTTGCCTAAAATTCTTCTCAATAATAACCTAAAAACAAGTCGAAAGATGAGATTTAATATGTGATTAATATGAATAGCCATCTTTGACCTACTCATGAGTGTGTTTCAGTAATTGTTTTAACGCCACTTAAACTTAATATTTTGTTTGTTTCTGAAGCAATTTAGAACGTTTTGATGTGTTTGTTCATGTTGTTTTATATCTTAGATAACTTGGTGAAAACGACGAGTTGGAAGCTTGGAAATGGATGAGACAATGTGACAAAATGAATCAAGAAAAGTGAAACATGGAAGCGTGCAAAAGAGATGGAGAGAGAAGCGAAAATGAAGAAGAAAATGGAAGAAGGAAGTGCAGCTTCATGGTGCCAAGGTGCCACATTCACTGAATGAAGAAAAGCAGTACCAAGTAGCCCCGACACCATATTCGGGGCGCCCCAGCACCGAAACTCGAGAAAAAGGGTTAAAAAAAGGAACCAGAACATGAGCGCCCCAGCGCCATGTTATCGATACCCCAACGCTACTTAGGCCATGAAGAATACAGCATCACAAAGCCACACGTGCAGCGTTGCGGGTCCGCCTCACACGAGGAATTTGAAGTCTTCTTGGTTTCTTTTTAAAGACCAATTCGACCCCAACTCTTGGGAAGACTTGAAGATTATATAAATATCAATCTAAAGATCACTTTTCAAGGATAATTTCAACGGGGACTATATTTTGATATTAATTAATTATTTCTTTGAGATTTTCCATTCCATTTATTTATGTTATTTATTTTCCAAGCTTTTAATTAATTGGCCATTGATTGAGTCAATTGATTGCTTAAGTTTTGGCACTCGAAAGAGGGAACCTTAGACGCGAGCTTAGAACAACACAACCTAGATTTTATAGGTTTCAAGAGAAAGTATAAAAATTTTGCAGTCGTTCCATATAAGAACAAAGAAATTGATAATTTTTAGATATTTAATTCGAAATAGAGATATTAGAATTGAATTTTAAGAGTAGTTTTTACTCGACACTCGAGAATGGTAGTAGAATTTCATTAGGATTCTTGATTATAAACTTTGAAAAATTGATTAGAGATAACTAGATAATTGAGAAACATAGTCAATAGTTAGGTGAAATTATAATCCTAGCCTTTCCCATATTGATTCATTCTTCTAAATTGCATTCATTTGTAGAACAAGATAATTTTCAGAATGGTTAGCTTCTGCAGATTAAGTTTGTAGAGTGGTCCTAATTTCTGCGGTGTGTTTTTGTAATTTTCATTGTGTATTTTTATAAGTAAACTGTGGTCCAAAATATCAGTTTCCCTCCTATTTTTCTTATATAAAAGAATTTTCATATAGAGTGACATTTAAAGTTTCTGTGTGAAAATTTTGTTAGCTAATCTTCTTTGTGTTGCATAGGACTACAGACGATATGCTTGGCTTGTATAGAACTCATTCAAGATCAGCTCGAGAAATGTATTGAGACTTATACAAGTGTTATTAGAATAAACGAACTCAAAGCAATGACAAAACAAACAAAACATATAGGAAATCAAAACAATCAACAACGAGCTATTAGAAGTTATGCCATATTAGTTGTCAATGACAACTATCTCCGCAAGATGACCCTAATGCCCATCTGGCTTCTTTTCGGGAAATCCATGATACTGTGAAGATGAACATCGTTACTAGAGAGGCAATCAGATTGTTCATTCTCCTTGAGAGATAAAGTAAAAGCACGGTTCCAATCTTTGTCGTATGGATCTATCACTACTTGGGAGGGTTTGGCTCATAAATTCCTCTATAAATTATTCTCCTCTTTCAAGTCATCTCAACTTTGGAGTGAAATTGATCGGTTCGGACAATCAGACTTTGAACTATTCTACTAAGCTTGGGAGAGGTATAAATACTTGTTTAGAAGATACCCTCAACATGGTTATCAGAATTGGATGCAGATTGGGATCTTCTACAACGGGTTGAATGGTCAAGCATGGACAATATTTGATACTTCAGTAGGTGGTACTTTGATGTCTAAGATGCAGATGTTTCCTATTCATTTTTGGATGAAATAGCCACCAACAACTATCAATGGCCAAGTGAGCGTTCGAGTGTAAAAGCAAAAGTTGCTAGTCTTTATAAGGTGGATCACATTACAGCCCTTGCAGCTCATATATCATAATTCACAACCCAAATAGCTACACTAATGTCACAGGGAACTCAACAGAAATCGAATTATGTTATGACTGCTTCTACTTCATACCAAGAGACTGGGATAGAGAATGAACAAGTCCAGTATGTAAATGGTCAGAACTTCAAACAAAGAGGAAACTATTCAGAAAATAACTACCATCGATGGTTACGAAACCATGAGAATCTGTCTTATGGTAACATCAGGAACGTGCTGCAACCTTTACCTGTGTTCAATAATCAGGCTTTTGAAGGAAAAGTCATCACTGGAGGATATTTTGAGAACCTTTATTTCAGAGACTATGGCGAGGTTCAACAAGGTGAATCAATACTAGACAACGTCGAAACTCATATGAAAAACATGGGAGCCACAGTGAAAAATCTTAAGGTACAGATTGGTCAGCTAGAAACTGCAATAAATTCTCAACAAAAATGAAAGTTTTCCAGTAACACGGAGGTAAAACCAAAGGAACATTGCAACGCCATCACATTGAGGAGTAGTAAAGAAGTTGAAGAGGGTAAGCCTAAAGAGGTTGTGATGTCTACATCTAATTCCAAACATGTAGAAGAAAGCTTGTTGTAGAACAGGAAGTTGAGGCAGAAGAAGTAAAGAAGGCTTCTAAGCCTAACTCAATCTCATTCCCTGGCAATCCACCAATCTTGAACCCACTACTGCCATGTCTATAAAGATTCTTGAAGAAGAAGTTTGATAAACAATTTGAAAAAAATAAAAAAATTCTGGAGGTTTTCAAAAAGATCCATATAAACATCCCGTTTGCAATTTTTTTTAAAAGAGGTGATATCAAATAAGAGGAAGCTAGAAGAGTATGAGACAGTGAAATTGACAGAGAAATGAAGTGCAATTCTCCAAAAGAAGCTCCCTTAGAAATTAAAAGATCCGGGTATTTTCATTATTTATTTTTATTTTTTTTGGTCGGTACGGGTAGTTTCATTATTCATTGCACAATAGGTGGTTGCTCCTTTGATAGAGCATTTTGTGATCTTGGAGCTAGCATCTATTTGATACCCTTATCTGTATTCAAAAGTTGGGTATTGGAGAAGTGAAATCGACTGCCATCACTTTGCAGCTTGCTAATATATCTCTCACACACCCCCATGGGGGTTATTGAAGATATGTTGGTTAAAGTAGATAAATTCATCTTTCCGGTTGACTTTGTGGTATTGGACATGGAGGAAGATCGAGAAATGCCATTAATTCTGGGTTGGCCTTTCTTGGCAATCGGGAGAGCTCTGATTGATGTCCAGGAGAAAATCTGACATTGCGAGATAATGAAGAGCAAGTCGTGTTCAAAATATATCAAGCTAAGAAATTCCTAGAAAAAGTCGATACTTGCCATATGGTCCAAGATGCAGAGGTGGGAGAAAAATGCAAAAGAGAATTGTTTGATGATCGTAGAGCAATATATTGAAACCAGTGCTTCAAAAATTGATACAACTACTATTGGAAGTTATACATAGAGCAAGAAAGTGGTTGACTTTATCTTAGCTGGTGAAGCTTATCCACTCAAAGGCGATAAGAACTATAAAGAAGATCATCTGAAAGACTGAAACCTCCCAACATTGTCAAATCAAATGAGGTTTTGAGTACCATATCAGAGAACTAAAAAGCTTATCCACTCATTTATGTGTCTGTGGTTTATTTCAATTAAAGTTCATTAACCATGTGTAACAGTGACTAAATTACTCTTCTACTTGCAATTTCAAACTAAGTAATCATTATGTTTAATTTTTCACTTATCTAGCTAATGTCTAATTTATTTATGAACCATGGAGATGCCATTTTGTATATATAAAGTGAATGGGAGACAACGACATACTTTTACAATTTGGGCAGTTCACTCGTAAATTTCCTTGGAAAGTTAGCATATTTTCGGTGTAGTTTTATAGATTATAAGTCGTGAATTCGGAATAAATTTTTATAATTAAAAGGCATAATTTTTTATAATTATAATTTGTGAATCTCATTAAGTCTCTATTTGGTTTGAATTAAAATCCAATAAAAATCTCAATTCAAAATCAACAATTCATTTTAACTACATTCTATGGGATCTACAACTTTTCAACCAAACATCTCATCAACTTTTATTAAAATATACTAAAAATCTGATTTTAATTTTTACCAAACAAGGGCTAAATATCTTATTAGAAAGTAAATAAAAGATGTAATTAGTTAAAACTTTGCTTGTATTATTTTTCACCTTCAAATATAGTGATTTAATATTGCTCGAGCTATAGAATATCAAAGAGGTTACTGTTATTCATTTTTATCTACATGGATATGTATAAAGGGGCGGATCCAGTGGTGGGCTACACTGGGCTGTAGCCAAGTGTAGTCCAAGCCCAAATGCAGTAAAATTATAAGTAAGAGGAAATTACAAAAAGTGAAAATTATATAAAACCAGGTTTTTTAAAATACAAGTGCAAAAATCAGTGTGAGAAGTTTTTTATTCAAACTTCAGGTTTTTTTTTTAATTAAAATTTAAATATTGTCATTATCCAGAATAATCAGCGGTTTATCTCTCTGGCGGGTTCCTTAATTTTCGTATTTCAAACCTCCATTAACACCACTTCCATAAAATCAGTTCTTCTCTTTCTTTATCTCTCTATCTCTCTTCACCACTACTCCTTCACCACTACTTCACGCAGAAATCCCCAATTCCATGCTTCATAAAAATCTTCCCACCAAGACTCCATTTCGATTTCAGGTTCCATCGTTCAAAATTTGAGAGTATATGACATTTCACCCATTGTGTTGTGAATAAAAATTGAATTGAAATGGGTAAACCGAAGGGTGCAGAAAGCGTTGGTAATGTCAAAGGCACTAGTGCAAAAAGAAGAAGCAAGAGGAAGTCAGAGGCGAGCCTGGAAAAAAGGCCACCGAAAAAGCACGCAGCTCCTGTGACCGCGCGAAAAGGGAAATCGAAAAAGGTTTTTTCAATTTTTCGGTATTGTGTAACAATTGTAGGGATGAATTAGTAGGAGAATAGTTGTTTTTGAAGTATTGATCACGCATTTGACATATGTGACCAATTTTCGTCTGTAATTGTTGGATTAGGGTTTTGGGTACCATTAATATGGCGTTAAGGAATTGATTGTTTTTTTTAAAGTATGTGACCTCATGAAATTAATGTGACCAAGATTTTTGAAGTCTGTGAGTTAAGATTCATCATGTGTCCAAGATGTCCTGTGTCTGTGACCGTATAAGTCACCATCTGTCCTAAGTTTCACAAGCAGGTTAACCTCATGATTCTGTATGTGAATAATAATCTATAAAAGCATGGATTAGTGATGCAAACGTAGTTTAACAGTTGTTTTTGAAGTATTGATCATGCATTTGACATCTGTGACCAATATTTGTCTGTCTGTTATTGCTGGAAATTGATTGTTTTTTGAAGTATGTGACCTCATAAGGATTAATGTGACCAAGATTTGTGAACTCTGTGACCTAAGATTCATCATATGTCCAAGATGTCCGGTGTCTGTGACCTTATGAGTGACCATCTGTCCAAAGTTTCCCAAGTCTGTGACCTTAAGTCTGTCATTCTATATTCTTATTGTAGGTTTGGAAATTCGTTATACCAGAGAAGAGCTGGTTCCCAGGAAAGATAACGACCTCAGTGAGTAAGGGTGTTCTTACCACTATTCAAACGAACTTAAGTGAAAGACAAAAACGTATAATGATGGGAACCTGCTTTGCCCATTTCCTGGAGTGCCATGAAATTGTGATACAACCACAGTTGATTCACTACTTCCTCTTGAGGCAGGTTATTCAATCGAATGCGGAAGAAATGTGGTTTTATGTGGCAGGGCGATATGTCAGATTCTCTATATCCGAGTTCTGTCTAGTCACAGGACTGAGATGTGATGGAGACAGTGACACACAGGTGTTTGAGGATAGACAGTCACAAATGAAGACAAAGTACTTTGCTCAAGTAGATAGTATAACACACGAAGATGTGAAGTCCACATTTTTATCAGCCTGCCAAATGCCGGATTTGGATCTCGTTGAAGCTCTTCCAGATAATGATATTGCTATGATGGGAATTTTGTATTTCATTACCGCTTATCTCTTCCCTAGAGATTACAAGAAGGTGGTTGACCACTATTTGTTTGTTCTCGTTGAGGACTTCTCCGCATTGAACCGGTTCCCATGGGGCAAATTACTATTTGATATTACTTTGGGTGCATTGAGGGATGGACTGAGTAGGAGGACAACACACTACAGGCTACGAGGTATGCTGCTAGCCTTTCAAGTATGGATCTACGAGACATTTCCTAGTTTAGATGGAATTGTTGTGACACGTATATCAAGGATGTATCCCCGAATCAAAAACTGGACCACACAGGAGCAACCATCTGCTACCAAGTTGGAGGGAACCGACTGCTTCACCAACCCTAATGTAAATCTTCAGTCAATTTTTAACTGCGATATAGTGAATTGTTGATATTTCTTTAACTCTACTAATACATATTGTTATATAGATGAAAATTTGTGACCTCGAACCATCAGAAATTGAAATAGCTATGTCATACATGGATGGTGTCCACTACAACAAGCCAAATCAACCGGAGTTTTCCCGTGGATCCAGCAGTAAGAAGAGTAACATAGAGAAGTCGGCTGACCGTGCTGGGACGAGTGGAAACTCACTGATACTGCTAGCAGATGCTAGTATTGGCCAGGATCGAGTCACCGACGATGATGATGATTTTGTAGATCCTCCACCAAGATGTCAGGAGTCATCTCCTTATGGAAAACCCCATACTGATGAAGGCACGTCAGCTGCCCCTCGTTCTCCAAATGAACCACCATCTGAAGGGACACACTTGGGTGATGTAAGTCAGATATTTAGTCACATTTCATTATTTTCAGGTCACATGTCACTCATTTGTGGTCACATATATTTATTTAATGCTCACAGTTCACTATTACAGGTCACATATCGGTAATGCATGGTCACATGTACATATTTGAAGGTCACAGTTAATTGTATGTTCTTTTATGTTTTCAGGCTTTTGAGGAATTGACTGAGCAAATCTCTGATCTCAAGTCAAGTAATAAAGTGTTGACATTAGAGATTGATGCCATCAAGTCACAGATGTCAATTCTCAACGCTGAGCAGACAAAAAAATTGGATGACGCCGTCCAAGTGCAAGGACAAATAAGAAATGACTTGATGGAGATTCGGACAAACATGCAATTTCTGTCCGAATCTGTGACGGCAATGATTTCGAGTTCAATGGATGAGATTATAAGGCGGTTTAATGAAAAAACAAGTTATCATGTCGATGGAGCAGAGACAAAGGAACTCAGTGTGGAGGATCCGATAAGACGAGAGGAGGTACATGAAATGTTCACACTTTATTTCAATGACAATGGTTACATTTGACATGTCACACTTTTTGTAATTTAAAATACGGAGTGGAAAATGTGGAACCATTGGTGGATAGGAAAGGGAAGGAGAAGATGTACTCGAGCGATGATATTGTCCTTCCCTATAGTCTTGAACCACCTTCATTTGATTTGGGAATCGAATATTCACAACCTGATGTTTTACATTCTGAAGACATTCAGAAGCAAGCGAATCTTTGTCATTCTTGATGTGGTGACAAAGAACAAAAAATGTTGTCACAGAGGTACTTACAAACTCATTTGCGGTCTGATAAATTTATTTCCCACTCACATTTCACTATTACAGGTCACATATCGTTAATACATGGTCACATATACATATTTGAAGGTCACGATTAATTGTATGTTCTTTTATGTTTTCGGGCTTTTGAGGAATTGGTAGAGCAAATCCTGAGATCTTTGTCATTGCTGATGTGTTGACAGCAACAACAAATGTTGTCACAGAGGTACTTACAAACTCATTTGTGGTCTGATAAATTTATTTCCCACTCACATTTCACTATTACAGGTCACATATCGTTAATACATGGTCACATATACATATTTGAAGGTCACAGTTAATTGTATGTTCTTTTATGTTTTCAGGCTTTTGAGGAATTGACTGAGCAAATCCCTGCAGATGCTGTCATTGCTGATGTGTTGACAGCAACAACAAATGTTGTCACAGAGGTACTTACAAACTCATTTTTTTGTACTATACTGGACACATAACACACATAATTCATGAACAATGAGCTTTCAGATGTCACATATCACACATGCTTAAAAACACGTTCGTGACTAATATGTGACTTGTACAACAATACACAGGTGTCACCTACTTCCGAACCAGCTTCTTCATTACCAATTAAGCGAGTTTCGAGGCCTGCGAGGATATTGCGATCTCCTTTCGTAGTAGGGGAAAGGAATTTATTCAAGCATGATGACAGTGTAGTTGTTTTTGAAACTTACAAAGACAATGTCGAAGAAGCTGATAGATCGGCATTCTTGGGCTGGTTCCAGAGAGGGTACAAGCCAAAAAACAGGTATGTGAATGTTGCTTAACATCCCATAGTATCAAAGCAACTTAATGTTCAATGTTTGGATTCGGAAAAGTTTAACGAGCAGGATGACATAATCAAACCCGCATTCATTATCGGTTCATTCCCAGTCGGTCACAAGACATGGTTCCATGAGCTTATAGACGAGGAAACATCTTTAAGCAGTGCGGTACGGTTGCACTTACGCATTCTTTTCAAATACATTTAAATCTTATCACACATCTACCACCGCATGCATACACATCATTCAATCGTAGTCAACCAAGTGGTCACAGACAATCGGAACTTTCATGCCAACATGTCACATATCAAACTCGAATTAAGTCAAGTGATCTTAATTCTAACTATTTCATGTCATATCTAATCTTTCCATTTCGTTGAAACAAAGACATGGATGCGTGCTTCTATTACATTCGTCACCGGCAAAATTTGGGAAGAAAATAGATATGAGAGCTACAACGACAAACACTTGGTTCCGTAATAAGATAAAAGAGTTGTACCCTACTTTTACGAAGGATCCTAATGTTCTCGATGTCGGAGTCCACTGATCGATGTCGTAACAGTCACAAAGATACCTCTAAGCACACCTTGGGCCGATGTTGATTATGTGTTCATGCCAATCCTGCCAACCAATAAAGCTCACTGGATGCTCGGTATGCTAATATTTAGATGCCATACGTTGACGATATTCAATTCGGCCGGTAAAAGTTATCACGACTGGAAGGTCCTACAAAGTATTGAGTCATATGTGAAAATATTGCCTGCTCTAATGAATGCAATGGGAATTTCAAAAAAGGACCCTGATTACAATGAATCCGAATGCATGGAATTGAAGGTTATTGTCGATAGTACCCTACCTCAGCAGACAAATGGGTAAGTATGTGACAATTCATACATGTTTAACTTGTAAAACAAACACACCAATAACATAATGTGTTGTGTTGTTTTGCAGTCACGATTGTGGGATATTTGTTATTTTGTACGCCTTATATATCATCCGTAGCGGCAGAAGTTCCATGCCGCATAAATTTGATGTCAGCAAGTGTAGATTGGATATTGCCTCACTCCTATACAAACACAGAGAGAGTTACGTGAAGAAGGCAAAGCAGGCTACAAAAGAGGAGGGGATAGTTATAGAATGAGTATTGGAACGAGATTTGTAAATGAATTTTATGACCTGCAGATTGTACCTTTTCGTATTTTGGCTATAATACTTTGAAATTACTATATTGAAAACTGCCACATGTTTCAATTTGTAATCTGTTGTCTTTTGTTACGTTTATGTTGATACCTGTTTCATGTATTGTGCATACGTGAATGTGAGTTACAAGTCACAGGTCACATTGTGAATGTGAAATAAAGGTCACATATGCATTCTTGACACCACAAGTCACAGTTATTTGTGTAACTGAGTTCAGAATGCATATGCCGTTATGAATTCACAATTTCGTTAGGAAAGGTAGGTCATATATCAATGTTTGGCCCCACACGTGACTGGCATGTTTGAAATTATTTTGAAAGATAGATGTGGATGTGCAAGACATGTCACAGATTATTGTTGTATATGTGAAAAATAGGTCATATATCCTTACTTGATACAACAGGTCACAGGCATGTTTAGAACTCCTAAAAGTAGGTCACATATACTTCCATTGACACCATATGAATTCAGGTCACACATACAGTGAGTTTATGACAAGCATGTCATATATACCTGCTTTGGAGCACAGGTCACAGATGAGGGTGAGTTCGTGTTAATCAGGTCACATATATTTGTTTTAAAGCCCAGGTCACATAGCAAAAAAGAATAAGCATTTGTGATAATGTGGTCACATAGATTTCACTGTGTAATTCACACCGCACTTTTAACACACCAAAACACATTTACACAATATTAAATGTGACCTTCAATGATGATTTTGATGTTTGATATTCAAAGAAATGTTTCAAATAAGATAATGTCATATAACATTTGTTGAATCTGTATCCTCTATTTATTGTTTCCGATTACAGAGTGTTATTCTCCCTATCTTCTCAATGCAATGGCATCAAACTTGAGCATCTCCTGCGGTTGTGACCATGTCCACCACAACGACCACATCTCACTTTTGGTTTCCCTTCTCTAGATGATCTCTTCCTCTTCTCAGTTGGTCTACCAGAACTTCGTTTCTGGTTTGGAGCTAAGACAACTTCATATTGCACGTCATCAGACACTTTCCATTCGTCTGGATTTCCAACAGGATATATAGAATCTTCATACGCATTCACATATGCATTTCTAGTGTAATAATAAGAACAGTAAGCATATGGATCCCTCTTTGTATTTGCAATTACGGCCAAGGCGTGCGGGCATGGTAACAAATCGACCTGTAGCATCCTGCACGTGCAAGTACGTTGTTCAATATCAACAAAAAAGGTGGACTTTTCATCACTGACAGAGAACTCTGACTGGTTGGAAGGAGATACCTACGAGAAAGCAAAATCAAGAAATAAGTTGTGAATACAAGCAGCAAAATAAGAAATCTTATACTTGATGTCGGAGTATAAGACATGTCACAGATTATTGTTTTATGTGAAAAATAGGTCATATATTCTTACTTGATAGAACAGGTCACAGGCATGTTTAGAACTACTAAAAGTAGGTCACATATACTTCCATTGACACCATATGAATTCAGGTCACACATACAGTGAGTTTATGACAAGCATGTCACATATACCTGCTTTGGAGCACAGTCGCGAGATGAGGGTGAGTTTGTGTTAATCGTGTCACATATATTTGCTTTAAAGCCCAGGTCACATAGCAAAAAGAATAAGCATTTGCGACAATGTGGTCACATAGATTTCACCGTGTAATTCACACCGCACTTTTAATTCGATTCGGGTTACATATACAAGATCGTACACATACATATCCTATCACACTCGTATTCAAGGTCACAGACATATGTTTTTGGACACAGATGGGTTTAGGTCACAGGCTCTTACATAGAGGATAAAATGCATTCTGTCTAGCTCAAATATACAAGATTCATGCACACACATATGTTGTCACATTAAAAATATGTTTTCACAGTGTACATTCCAGATCACATGCATTTAGACATGTCACATTCATAAATATCGCAGAAAGTAAATAAGCTACCACGAAGTTCCTTAACTCTACACTCATTCTCCTCATTTCGTTCTCATACTTGGTGGACAACGTCGTGAACGTTCCATGCGCGTCGTCTCTATGTTTACGTAACCAATTTTCTAGAGTCTCGTCGCAATGACTCCGATAAGGATACAATGGGGTAATTTTTCCCTGCCTTTGTGACCGCGTTGACCGATTCTACAATGTTTGATGTCATTGTGGAATATCTGTTAGTCGGCATATGGATTCGTGACCACTTTTCAGGTCCAACATCAGCCTGCAAAATGTATACCATAAATTAAAACTATATAATTGACATGTGACCATTTCTTATATATGTGACAATGTATTCGGATGTAACCAATACCGGATATCCACGAATCTTCTCATTCATTGTGTCCGTACGTCTCATGTTATATTCAAATTCTTCCAACGTGTAATCGCGGACATCTGATTTGAAAGCATGTGTAATATTATTTCCTGATTTTCCAAAATATGACTTCAAATTTTGCAACAAATGATACGAGCAAATACCATGATATGTTCCCGGATAAACATGCTCTATTGCATTCTTTATACTGGTATAACGATCTGACACAAAACACATTCCTTCCCTGTGACCATATGCCTTTTTCAGGTTATCCAAAAACCATCTCCAAGATTTGTCGTTCTCATTATCCCCAATTCCAAAAGCAAGAACGAATATGCTATTATTTGCATCCTGTGTACATGCTGTGAAAAGGGTACCGCCGTAGTGACCATTCAAGTATGTACCGTCGACCACGATAACAGGCCGACAATGCCTCCATCCACGTATTGATGCACCAAGTGCCATAAAACAATACTTGAATCTACTGTGACTATCAACCTCCAACTCTGTGACTGTACCAGGATTCTTTTGTCGGAGCACGTGGAAGAAGCTTGGTATCTTACCAAATGAATCGGTTGGATCACCCCTAACCATCTTCAAGGTATGCTCGCGGGATCTCCATGCTTTTGAATAATTCAAATAAACACCGTAAGTCTGCAACATGTCACTACATATATCCTTCGGTGTGTATATGGTACTGGATGATGTGTACTTATACTTGATGCTAGAAGACACAAATGTAGTTGATACTTGCCTGTGTGACCCCAACACGACATTCGATGCACATGTGTGACTACCCACCTTTCGAATCTTAAATAGATTTGTTTTACCCCATTTTGACGATCTACAAATCCAGCTACAACCTTCTTGTGAACACCTCACAACATATTCTTTCTTGTCAGACCGTTCAACCATAAACTCAAACATGTTCTGTATGGCAAAAACTGATAGGCTCAATTTTAAAATTTCTTTATCCCGGAAAATCCTTCCTTCTTCGACCTCTCTAGCATCTGCAGCAGACACAACTGTGATTTCGTTGTCCCAAATGTGACCTGATTTTTCAATTGCTGCTCTGCATATGTCCGTCACCATATCCTGCAATGTACAAAGCTCACCACTAGTAGAAGGGTTAACCGGAACCGTATTAGAAGGTTTTTCTACTTCTGCATCAGTCACATCAACAATTACTGGGTATTTAGCAGGTTCGCGGTCCATTTCCTTCAGCAGAAGGTATGATTGCACATTTCTGTCATTTTTTATCGAGAATGCCGGCAAATTATCATTCAGTACATACGTCAATGACACTGCCACCCTCGTCGGATCAAAACTAAACTCTGTCATAACCGTGTCAACAAGGTTTACATAATTGCATCTACGGTCTACCAATGCCAATGACGATTGAGCTCCATGCAACATACATGTAAATACACCATTTCTGCGACTTCAAATTCATCAGTTAATAAAGGCATTCATGACTTAAAATGATGGCACATCTCCAAACAAGTCACATATGACACAAAATTGAAGGTAACATTAGGAGCCGCACAGATCATGTTCATCTACAACCATTATCTATTTGGGTGATGTGACATTATGGCCACATTCTCTAGCAGACTTTCAATATTTGCAGGTCACAGGTCGATCATGCATTGTAAGAGATAGCTATTATCATGTCACGGTTCTTATGTGTTCACAGTTTGGTCACATTTTGTTGCTTGCTAGTTCTTAGTTGTTCAGTCACGGTCACATATGTTTTCTCACTCCACAAATCAACAAAGGCAGGTCACAGAACGATCATGCATGGTAAATAATATCTAGTATCAGGTCACAGAAAATTAATTCAGTAAATCTGAGAACTCACATTAATCACATTTCAATATTTTCAGGTCACGGGCCGATCATGCATTGTAAGAGATAGCTATTATCATGTCACGGTTCTTATGTGTTCACAGTTTGGTCACATTTTGTTGCTTGCTAGTTCTTAGTTGTTCAGTCACGGTCACATATGTTTTCTCACTCCACAAATCAACAAAGGCAGGTCACAGGACGATCATGCATGGTAAATAATATCTAGTATCAGGTCACAGAAAATTAATTCAAAAATCGAGAACTCACATTAATCACATTTCAATATTTTCAGGTCACGGGCCGATCATGCATTGTAAGAGATAGCTATTATCATGTCACAGTTCTTATGTGTTCACAGTTTGGTCACATTTTGTTACTTGCTAGTTCTTAGTTGTTCAGTCACGGTCACATATGTGTTCTCACTCCACAAATCAACAAAAACAGGTCACAGGACGATCACGCATGGTAAATAATATCTACTATCAGGTCACGTAAAATTAATTCAAGAAATGAGAACTCACATTAATCACATTTCAATATTTTCGTGTCACGGGTCGATCATGTATTGTAAGAGATAACTATTATCATGTCACAGTTCTTATGTGTTCACGCTTTGGTCACATTTTGTTGCTTGCTAGTTCTTAGTTGTTCGATCACGGTCACATACGTTTTCTTACTTCACAAATCAAGCAAAAACAGTCACGGGACGATCACGCATGGTAAATAATACCTAGTATCGTGTCACGTAAAATTAATTCAAGAAATCGAGAACTCACATTAATCACATATATCTAGTATCGTAACGTAATGTTAATTCAAGAAACCATTCGAACTCACATTAACAATGTGACTTACGTTTAGTAGGACACAATCGGCTATTACGTGACCGATTGGATTTTGTGGATGAAATCGTTCAATTTGAGTGAAATCGTTCAATATACGTGACCGGAACTGGATTTCCAAATCTGTGACGCGAAGCATGAATGTGGGTGAAATCGTTCAGTCTATGTTCAAAATCAACGAAACAAATCACCTGTTTCTGGTCTCCGGCGGCGGAAATAGGTTACAGTGCCTTCAAATTATGAATTTCAGACCTCAATTTAAGTTTTGGAAATTTCGAATGTAGTGAGAGAGAGTCGTGATATGAAAGGAAAGAGAAATCTATATATAAAAGGAATATATATATATACCTGAATTCTGAATTTATAAAGTAGGCACCTGAAGTTTGAAGAGGGGTAAAGTTGGCACCTGAATTTTGATTTTTTCCCTTACAAAAAACCAGTGGTTTTAACTTTCAAATTCAAAATTCAGGTCCAATATTTATCTAATCAAAAATCAGGTAAAAATTAAATATTTAAATAATATTATAATACTAATTTTTCAAACCCTAATTCATTTTCAATCCATTTTTTTTCTCTCTCTCTCTCTCTCTCTCTCTCTCCATTCCTCACCGCCGCCCTCTTCCTCACCGCCGCCGCCGCCGCGCCTCCGCCTCCCTCTCCCCTCCCCTCCCCTCCCCCCCTCCTCGGCACAGCTGATTTATTTGCCGGAAAAAGAGCGGCAATGAAATCGCCGCCGCACCAAATAGGGGGTGGTGCATGTGGGGTGGGTTTATTATATTATATTATATTAGAATTAAAAAAAAAAAAACCTGATTTTTGAAGTTTCAAACTATAAACCTTATTTTTGAATTGGTGTAAAGAATACACCTTATTTATGAATTTTTCCCTATAAGTAAAATGGTTGTAGCCCACAGCGCACACTGTTCAAGCCCAGTAGACAGTAGCCCAAATGCCCAATTGAAAACCCAATTAATTCCCATTTCCCAAAGTGGAAATTGCATGAAACCAGGCATTTTCTATCAGGTTTTAAAAAGTCAGATTTCACCTTTTTTTCAGTTATCAGGTTTTTTTCTTTTTAATTAGAAAATTAATATTTTAATTAAACAGTTAATATTTTAATTATCATTTACGCGCGTATCCCGTTAAAGGTGGGTTTCAAATGGTGAATATCTTAATTTCCCATATTTTCAAATCCCTAATTTCTCTCGACCACCATCTCGTCTGCCCATTCTTGGCTCCCTCTTTCAACCACGTTCATCCCCGTTTGTGATTAGTTTCCACGCTATCTCGAGTGCAGTAAATACTCTTTAGGCGGTGAACAAAAATGGCTAAGAAGAGCGATGAGATGAAGGGCAAGAAGTCGGCGCAGAAGCCGGTGCGTACGGAGAAGAGGAAGACAATGGACAGCCACTCCAAAATGCCGAAAGCAAGGGAAAAATCGCACGGGTCAAGTGGTATTCAGTTAAGGAAGAAGGTAATGGCATGGGTCAAATGGCAATCGCCGGTTAAATCAAACATTTCGATTTTTTCATCATTTTGTCATTTCATTTTGTGTCCTGTTTGTTGTTGATTGAGGACTAGGGTTGAAGTTGGGGTTTTTTTTACTGTGGATGTTTAATATTTGATGTTAATGTATGCATGTGACCTTGATCGTGTGTTAGTGTATTTTTTCATTTCATGTGACCTGATGTCTTGTTCCTATGACCTGTTGTCTTAGTGTTTTCCCTTTTCCTGTGACCAGATATCTTGTTTTTTTGAGAACTAGTTTTGAGGGTTGGGGGTGTTTTACGTTGGCAGATCAAATTTGGATGTCAATGTACACATGTGACCCTGCACATATATGGGTGCTATAAACTCAGCCTGTGACCTCAATTCTTCGCATCATGTTTACATAAGTTGTGATCTGTTTTATGATTGTGAAGTAGCATTGAATGTTGCCATAGTGAAATTGCAGTTTAGACACATCCTGTAACTTCTGTATGTGCTTAGTTCTGTATGTGCCTGTGACCTCAATTCTTCACATCATGTTTACATAATTTGTAATCTGTTTTATGATTGTGAAGTAGCATTGAATGTTGCCATAGTGAAATTGCAATTTGGACATGTCCTGTGACTTCTGTATGTGCTTATTCCCGGATGTCATCTATGACTAATGTTAATTTCCATATGTGAGATTGATAACCATGCTTTGTTGCAGGTTTGGCAATACATGTTAGCTGAAGAAAAATGGTTTTTTGGCAAGATTACAACGTCCACGCCAAAAGGTGTTCTGACTAATATTAAGAGACATCTAAGTGAAGCCCAACAAATAATACTCAGGGGTACATGCTTTGGACATTTTATGGATTGCCCCGACATAGCCCTACAGTTATAGTTGATCTACTACTTCCTGCTCAGACAGGTTCATACACCAAACGAAGATGAACTGTGGTTTTGTGTCTCAGGAAGATATGTTAGATTCTCTATGGTCGAACTATATGTAATTACTGGTCTCCGATGCATAGGGGACAGTGATGTGGAGAAACTTGAGGACGTCCCTTCAGTTTTGAAGGAAAAATTCTTCAGCCAGCTTAACTCAGTGACTTATGAAGATGTCAGGGACACATTCCTATCAGCTTGCCAACTACCAGAACATGATGTTGTTGAGGTCCTGTTGGATGAAGACGTAGCCAAACTAGGAGCCCTTTATTTTATTACAACATACCTGTTCCCCAGGGATTATAAAAAGGTGGTTGATCACTACTTATTTGTGTTGGTTGAAGATTTTGCATTGATGAACAAATTTCCATGGGGGAAGCTACTCTTTGAATCAATTTTAAATGATTTGAGAGAAGGGTTGAGCAAGAGGACAAGAAATTACAGGCTAAGAGGCCTGTTGATACCCTTTCAAGTGTGGATATATGAGACTATTCCCAGTCTTGATGGATCAATTGTCAAACGGATGTCTGACACACTTCCTCGGATCATGAATTGGGTGGCAGATGAGCCCCCGTCTGCCGCTAAGCTGGAAGGAGACGAATGCTTCTCCAACCCCGATGTAATAATTTTAAATGTATGGAATTTATTTTGTAGTAAGTTGTGTATTGTTGTTAACAATATTTTTTTTGTTTTTGGCATTGCAGATTGTAATACGTGACCTCGACCCCTCGGACACCGAGATGGATATGCCGTACATGAATGGGTTGCAGTACAGTCAACCGGTTCAGCCAGTTGCTAAACGCCGTTCTATGCGAAAGAAGAGAAGGACGGAACGTTCAGCTCGCGGTGTAGGAACAAGTGGTGATGCTGCTTCTCATGGGGTACACATGACCACATCCGTTCACAGGATAACGAATGGCAGCACTGGACACGGTGACGTTGAAGAAGAAGATGATGACTTTCAAGATCCTCCACCAAGGTGGGAGGATACAACAGAACATGCAAAGTCTCCAAGGACCTCCTGTCCGTCGTCTGAACACTTCTCTGCACAGGAACCCCACCCAAGTGTCCCTCTGTCAGATAATGTAAGTTGTTAGTGAGGGTAATAACTTCAAAGTACAGTCACAGATCCTTATGCTAACTCACAGATCCTTATACACAGGTCACAGATCCTTATACACAGGTCACAGATCCTTATGCACAGGTCACAGACAAATTTAAATTCATTTATTTCTTTGACTCATTTATATTCACGTTTTGCAGGCTGTTGAGGATTTAAGAAATGAACTGACAGGGCAAATAGCTGATCTGAGGTCACAATGGAACCAAGTTAGTATATCTCCTTTGATTGTGACCATGTCCCATACAGCGACCACATTTCACAATCTGTTTCCCTTCACTTGCTGATCTTATCCTCTTTTCGGCAGGTCTACTAGAACTCCTTTTCTAAAAAGGAGCTAATACATTTTTGTGATGCAATTCTACAGGGACGGTAACACGAACTCTTGGTATGTCTTCATGTATGCATCTTTTGTGTAGTAATAAGAACAATAGTCGTAGGGATCCCCTTTAGTATGTGCAATCACAGCCAGTGCATACGGACATGGAAATAGATCAACTTGAAACATCCTGCATGTGCATGTACGTTGGTATATATCTACAACGAAAGACGAATCGTCATCTTTGATCGCAACAAATACCGCTCACAGGTAACACCTGCAAGGAACAGTAAAAACCATACATATATGAAGTCCAGCAAAGTAAATCTCAGGTCACAGAATATGTTCTTCAGGTCACAGTTACATAAAGGAGAAGCAAAACATAAATGTGACCTTTAGTTTCTCCAAATATGTGCTCATTTTCCTCATAAGTTTCTCGTACGTGGTTGTCAACCTTATGAACGTACCATGTGCATCCTCGTTATGTTTACATAACCACATTTGTATAGTCTGTCTCAAAGAATCTAACAATGACACAATAGGGTAATTTTTTGCTGCTTTCGTGACTGCGTTGACTGATTCTACTATATTTGAGGTCATTGTAGAATAGTGATTTGCTGGCATGTGGAATCGTGACCACTTTTCAAGTCCAACAGCCTCCTAAAAACGTCAACCATGTACATGAGGGTCACAGAACATAAAATTTGGGATTATTTTAAAACAAAATGGAAAGAATAGAAAAAAGTAGGAATATACCAGGTAACTCCTAATATGTCCATTCATCATGTCAAGCTGTTGCATGTGATACTCGAACTCTGATAATGTGTATGATCGAACAGCCGCATTGAAAGCTTGTGTTATGTTGTGACCTGTTTTACCATAGTATGACTTCAAATTTTGTAGCAAATGATAGGAACAAATACCATGACAAAAATTCTGATATACACGTTCTATAGCATTCTTGATACTAACATGGCGATCTGATACAAAACATAATCCATCTCTAACACCATAAGCCTTCTTTAAGTTCTCCAAAAACCATGTCCATGCTCTATCGTTCTCACTATCTCCAATCCCAAAAGCAAGAATAAAAATGCTATTGTTCACATCCTGCGTACAAGCTGTGAATAGAGTACCACCGTAGTGTCCATTCAAGTAGGTTCCATCCACAACAACTACAGGTCTGCAATGCTTCCATCCTTGAATTGATGCACCGAGGGCCATGAAGCAATATTTGAACTTTCTGTGACCATCAAGCTCCAATCCTGTGACCGTTCCAGGATTTTTCTGTTCAAGCATGTGGAAGTAGGCAGGTGTCTTACTGAATGACTATGTTGGATCACCCCTAATTATTCTTAATGTTTGCTCACGACATCTCCAAGCCTTAGAATAGTTCAATGACACACCATACATGTGAAACATATCTCTACATATATCCTTTGGAGTGTATATAGTATTGGACGACAATGTGTACTTGTATTTTATACTAGATGAAATAACCGTACTGGATAGTTACCCTGACTTCCCAAAATGATGTTTGACCCACACATGTGACCATTTGCGATCTTCCTAATCTTAAAAAGTTCTGATTTTCCCCACTTAGAAGATCTGCAAATCCAAGTACATACCTCATGTAAACACTTTACTACGTACTCCTTCTTGTCCGATCGAACAACTACAAATTCAAACATGTTCTGAATCGCATACAGAGAAATGCTCAATTTGAGAACTTCCTTATCACGGAATACCTTTCCTCAACTTCGTTATGATCAGCGATAGTTACAATTGTGACCTCGTCTTCACTAATGTGACATGCAGGTTCCACAGTTGCAGAGCATATGTCTGAAACCACCCTCTGTAAAGGAAGCTCTATGGTTGTATGTGCAGCAGCTGGAATTGTAATATACTGTTGCTCGATCAGGGTAACATCAATGTGTAATGGATATCTAGAAGGGTCACGATCTATAACCTTCAGAGTAATGTATGATAGCACATTACTGTCACTTCTTATTCTTACTGCCGGCAAATCATTATTCAGTAGATACTGTATTGTGACTGCGACCTTTGTAGGATCCAAACTGAACTCTTTCATTATAGTATCCACAAGCTTCGCATATGTGCAATTACGAGCCAGCAAAACCACTGATATTTGGGATCCATTCAGCAAACATACGTGGACATCCATTAATCTGCAAAATGAAATGCATGTTGTATGTATTTAAATTGATTCATGCAGGTCACAGATAGGAGATCACGTAGGGTCATAAATTCAGGCAGGTCACAGATAACAATAAGTACTTAAATTGATTCCATATAGGGCATATATGTGTTTTGGGTCACAGGTAGGAGAACACGCAGGTCACATACAGGTTTCGGGACACAGATAGTATAACATGTAGGTCACATAATTCAATCGAAATTAAATGCAGGCCACGTAGGTGTTTTGGGTCACAGGTAGTAGAACATACAGGTCACATTCAGATTTCGGGACACAAATAGTATAACATGCAGGACACAGAATTCAATCGAAATTAAATGTAGGCCACATAGGTGTTTTGGGTCACAGGTAGTAGAACATGCAGGTCACATTCAGCCCACATAGGTGTTCCGGGTCACAGGTTTTTTGAATATGCAGAATTCAGAATAGAGGAGACAACTGTAGGAAAACAGAAGTTGCATTGAATTCATGCAGGAAGCCACAGATTTCAAATGCAGGAAGCCACATATTTCAAAAATGTCATTCTCATCATTGCACATCTATTATTGATTGTACGTTGTTATTTCATCAATTGGAGTCACAAGTTTATGTAAACTATAAAAAATACCGATGGGCAATGGGTAAATCGGTGGCGGCAATGGCAGCGTTTTTTCTCCAATCGGTGCTATCAATTGGACCTTCAACGCAGTCGGGACCTGCCAATTGGATTTTCAGTAGCAGAAATTCGAATAGCGATTACGATCTGTGACCGAATTTCCACCGTTGGAACTACGTGACCGACGAGGATTAGTTCTGATATGTGACCGATTTCTCCTTTAATCTGCCGTCAAATTTGGTCCAGAATCGGAAGCAGAATCAAAGTAAATAGGGAGATGATCTGTTATATTAGGAAGCAGAATTTTAACTGTATCAGTAAATTAAAGAAAGAATAATATTAGATTTGTATTTAAATATAATTAATTAAATTGACCGAAAACCTAATTTTTGAAAGATTAAACGTTGGAGCCTGATTCGTGATTTTGTGAAAGTAAACACCTGACCCATAAATTTTTCCCTTTCCCAAACCATTTTAGTTTTCATGCCCTATTATTTCTTCAGAGTCCGGTTTGGGCAGCCCCTGGGTTTCACCCATATTTTATTATTTTTTCGTCGTCCGGCCGTTCTATCCGGCGAACGGCCGAAGTCTTCTTCTTCAGTAGTCAGTAGAATCAACATTCAATTTCGGTCCTTCACCTCTTCACCTTCAATGTTCTTCAGCAACAGGCAAACAGCTTCAGCCTTCAAACTTCAGTGCTCCGCCCCTTTCACAAGTACTACAGTTTTATTTTATGATTTTCATTTATGAATGATTTTCTTGGGTTGTTTTTGAAATTGTTTTGGATTCTAATTGCTTGTTCAATGTTCAATTTGTTTATTTTTGCAAACTTATACTCAATTTGATGTATTTTAATTATTTTTATTTAACTGTGATTGAGTGAAAATTGGGGATAAAAGTTGTGATTTAGTCATTTACTCATTTAGCTGTGACTTTTATTTGTTCACATGTGATATTGTGATTATAGACATTTGGAATTGTGAATTGTCAATAGGCCATAATTTTTATTGGAGAATTGTCAATGCTTGACAAAATTGAGTGTTGATGGATTATGTATATTTTTGTATGTAGAAGTAGAGATGATCGTGCTAAATTTTCTATTTTTGTCTTGGTGAAGATGCTTGAAGGACGTATTAAAGATTGTACTAAATTAGGAATTTATTTAGGAAATGTTAGTTTGGGAATTTAGCCATGTTAATTTTTTCTTGTTATAATCGTGCTAAATTTTTCTTGTTATATATAAATTTTATTCGTACATTAAATTTTAAAAAATTTTGCATCTCGTACCATTCATTCTTGGCTCCGCCCATGTGTGTATAGTCAATCATTTGAGAAACGAAATTAAATCGAATTAATTGAATGCTCCAGCATTTAATCAGTTGAAGTTTCTGAGTAATCTCGCTAATTTTGTTTTGTAAGATTTAAATCATTCGACCTTCAATAAGTATATTCTTCAAATAATTCTACGATTATTTAATTTCAATTAAACAACCCTCGGATTAAGCCTCTGTTTGACCACAATTATTTTCAAACTCTTTTTTCTACATACTCATTTTTAATTACACATTCACATAATAAAATATTTTGCACGTAAACGAAATTTTTTTCCTTTTTTTAATAATACATTATCCTAAAAATCACTATTCAAAAATTCCTTTTCCCAAAATAATGATTGTCAAACGGGTAAATATTCTAGTTATATCTAAACTTTCCCAAATGTTTCTTAGTTTCTGTAAAAATTTAAAGATTTTCAGGTGGCATCGAACTCTCTTTAATGTTTCGAAATTTATATTAAATTTTAGAACTTATCAAACTATTACCCATTCGTCATTTTGTCATTTTTAAAAATATTTTCCAGTGGACTTACCAAACAATTCTGCTACATGTAGGTTGACCGATGCATGCATCTGTCCTTCATTTGAATTTCTTCGAAGTTAGTGTATACCATGTCATCCAAATCGCAACTACGAATAATTGATAAGCAATTAACCTACTTTTGAAGATGATTTTGTACAATTAAATTGACAAATACATCACTTGATTGAATTTCTTCAAATCAATGCATCTGTCAACTTGTATCATGTAGAAGTAGGTTAATTGCTTATCAAATTGTAATTCATACTTGTGATTTTAATGACATGGTACACTAAGGGCATGCTCGGGAGATTTTTTTCACCGATTTTGGGTGGCACTTTTTATTGGAGGTTGAAAAAATCGATGTTTGTTAGTTTTTTTTGGACATCAGTTATGGATGGTTTAAAAATCACCCAAAATCGGTATATTGTAATTTTGATCGGTTCTCTCAACCTACCAAATCGATTGGTTTTGTCCTTTTTTTTATATATTCTCTTCTAAATTTACCTTTTATAAAATAATTATTTCCAACAAATATATTTTCTTCAAAACTAATTTATCAATAAAAATATATTAACTAAAAATTTATCTATAAACAAAAAAATTACACCATAATTAACACTTAAGTAAAATTTACTTATAAGATAAGAAAAATTACATAATAATTAAAATTTTACTTTTAAGTAAAAAATCACTTTGATGTAAAAAAAATGTTTATAAAATAAAAATACTTTTAATAAGATAAAAATTCACTTATAAAATATAAAAAGTTACATAGAAGTAAAACATTCAATTAAAATTATTTAAAAGTATAAAATTAAATTGTAATTGTAACATTTACTTATAAGTAAAAAAATTAACTTCAAATTTTAAGTATATATTTAATTTTATTTAATTTTTTAAATTAAATATTAATTTATATGTATAAAATTTCTTATAAGTAAAATATCATTTGAGGAAAAATGATTATATAAGAAACAATAAACTAAAGATTTTACTAAGAGTTGTAAATGTAATTTTATTCTTTTAAAAAAAAATTTAGAATCAATGGATAATAAACTCCTAAGTATAGGTTGAACAGTTTTAAAATTCGCTACTAAAATCACTCAAAATCGATCCGCTCATAAACGTCCCAAGCAGGCCCTAACTTCAAAGTAATGTCATTCCATATGCTGCCAAGTGCATTAATTTGGAAATTGCAAACAGATAAGTATAAGAATTATGATAAGTTTACATTTCATATTATACAATTTTGTTGACATTGCTTGGAAATTCAAAAAGTGACAGGTGGGAAAATGTTTTTTTTTTTTTTAAATGTCCAATAATGCTACGACATGTGGCACAACGTAAAAAATAATGTCAAAAAAAAAAATGTACACTAAGCATAAATATATCTTTAAAAACTTTAAAATTTAACTGAGAGATCTCGAAAAACATTATGGTGAGAAACTGTTGAAAATATTGTTTAAAAGTTAATAAAATTGGTCGTGGAATAAAAAATGGATTTTGCGGCCAAAATGATGAACTACGCTACCGCATAGTTCAATATGGCATGCGGTCGCATAGCCACATACCGGTACTGAAGGCCCCGTGACTGCATTAACTATGCAGTCGCATATGTTTGACCTATGCGACCACATAGAAAAAAAATATAACCGTTTGTGGTCGTTGATGTTTAAATTTTGGTGACTTTTCATTTGATTTTGGCACCATTTCGTGAAAAACTATTGAAGCCAATATATAGGTAATCAATGTTCAAAGGCAAAATAATGGATATCATTCTTGAAAACATTTTTATTCCTCACATCATTGAAATCAAAAATTCATTCATACATATTCAAAAAAATTCCCTTTTTGTGTTCTTTAAGTTTTGGAGGATTTTCACAAATGGCTAAGTGTTAAGTCTTTACAAGGCTTAATTAATTTTGCAGACCATTTGCCATAATCTCTTTAAGCATCATTTCAATTCAGAGGGGTCAAATATAGTTTGAGGACAACGATTACTTGTTTGGACCTTCATTTTCATCTTCCCATTGATCTTCTTTTGTTTTCTCTAATTTTCTGGTTTTTTGGTCTTTGCTTTCATCTTCAAACCTCTTTGTACACATTATATGTCAACATCAATCTCAAACTATATTCTGCGCAATGGAGAATGAAAGCACTGTGGCAACGATCAAGTTGATGAATCAAGACCTTGTTCGATTAGATCGCTTTGATGGTACAAACTTCACGAGATGGCAAGATAAATTGAAGTTCCTACTAACGGCGTTGAAAATATTCTACATACTTGATCCTGATTTGGCACCATTACCGGAACCAACAAATGGAGAAACCGATGAAGACAAAAGCGTCAAGAAGATGAACTTATATATCTTGGCCATATTCTCAACACTCTTTCAAATAGGTTATATGATCTCTACAACCAACACATCATCGACAAAAGAAATCTGGAACGCTTTGGAAAGTACAAAGTCGAAGAAAAAAGTACAAAGAAATTTTTAATTTCAAGATACTTTGATTTTAAATTTCTTGAGAATATTCTCCTTCTTTCCCCAAATTCATGAATTACAAGTGCTTGTCAACAAGTTAAATGCGTTCAAATTTGAGATTCCAGGAACTTTCAAAGTGGGAGCAATTATTGCAAAACTTCCCGGAACTTGGAAATGTTGTCGAAAGAAAATCATGCACAGTTCCGAAAATTATTCTTTGGAACAATTACAGAAATATCTTCGAATTAAGAAAGAATCGAGGACAATAGATAAGAATGACAATCTTATGAAGGCATTTCAAAAGCCAATGTCATGGAGAAGACCGAGCCTTCTAATTAATCCAACAATAGAAAGCCTTCAAGGAACTTTAACAAGTCTAAGAAAAAGACCAAAGGTGGTTGTTTCGTGTGTGGAAAACCTGGCATTATGCAAAAAAAAATGTTGACACCGAAAAAAACATCTCCGAAGGAAAAGTGAACTACATCAAAGAAGATAACACTGTGGCCACCGTAAGTGAAATCAATGCTATCAAGGGAAAGGTTCTCAATTAGTGGTATGATACGTGTACAACTGTACATGTATCCTATGATAAGTCTTTATTCAAGACTTATTATGAAGTGGATGGAGAACAAGAGATTCAGAAAGGTAACAAAGTTTTATCCAAAGTGTTTGGAAAAGAAAATGTAGATATTGTCTTCACTTCTGGCAAAATTGTTATTTTGGCAAGTGTACTACATGTTCCTGATATGAATAAGAACTTAGTTAGTGGAAATCACTTAGAAAAATTGGGTATAAAATATGTTTATGAATCCGGTAAACTTATACTATCCCTAAATGAGAAATTTGTTAGAAATAGCTATTCTTGTGAAGAAATTGTCAAATTATATACTGTTGACAAAATGATTAATAATAAAGTTGATTTTGCTTATATTAGTGATTCATTTACATTACGGCATGCTAGATTAGATCACATAGGTAAGAGTACCAAGAAAATAATGTTGAAATATGACTTATTATCATATAATGAAAATGATGCATTTAAGTGTGAAACGTGTATAGAATCTAAAATGACTCAGAAGCTTTGTCAAAGTGTAAAAAGAACTTCTAGTATCCTAGAATTAATTCATACGGATATATGTGAATTAAATGGCATGTTAACTAGATGTGGAAATATATATTTTATTACCTTTATAGATGATTATTCTAAATATACATATGTTTACTTGATGAAGCATAAACGTGAAGCCTTCGACATGTTTAGAGTATATAAAAATGAAGTTGAAAATTTTCTAAATAAGAAAATAAAAACTCTAAGAAGTGATAGAGGAGATGAGTACTTTTCTAGTGATTTTAACTCGTTTTATGAACAATAAGGCATAATTCATCAATGTTTTGCACCTAAGACACCCGAACAAAATAGTTTGGCTGAAAAAAAAAAAAAAGAATTTTAGTTGAAATGATAAATACCACGTTAATTTATGTTAAGTTGCCACTTAATTTATGGGGAGAAGCATTATTGAGTGCATGTAGGATATTGAATAGAATTCCTTCAAAATTTACTAAGATTTCTCTTTATGGATTGTGGAAAGGAAGAAAACCAAACATTGGATACTTCAAAGTGTGGGGGTGTCTTGCTTATTGTAAGAATTCGAACCCCAATAGGACCAAGTTAGGTCCAAGAGGCATCAAATGTGTCTTTGTTGGATATGCTAGTAATAGCAAATCATATAGATTGTTGAATTTGGAGTCCAATGTGATTATTGAATCCAGTGACGTAGAGTTTTTTGAGAATTCACTATCTTCGGATAATGAATTAAGGAAAATTAATAAAGAAATCACAATCTCTAGTGGAACACAAAATGAAACATCTTCTAAAGATGTTAATAAATCTAATGAATCTCAAAGGAGCAAAAGAACTCGAATTGAGAAGTCTTTAGAATCGAATGAATTGACTCTCAACTTATTTCGTTCTACTTAGTAGAAGGAAATGATAAGAATGTTGTAAGAACAATTCATTTTGTTCTATAAGTGGAAATCGATCCTAAAACTTATAGAGAAGCTATGAGTTCTCGAGATAGCATTTTTTGAAAAGATGCAATTAAGGATGAAATGGATTCAATTATGTCAAACAATACATGAAAAATTGTAGATTTACCACCTGGATCCAAACCTATTGGATGTAAATGAGTGTTTAGGAGAAAGTATAATGTTGATGGTTCTCTTAATACTTTTATAGCTAAACTAGTAGCAAAAAGTTGCCGAGAAAAGGAAGGAATGGACTATTTTGATACTTGTGAACCTGTTGCTAGACTAACATCAATTAGGATATTATTCGCATTAATTTCTATACGTGACTTACATGTTCATCAAATGGATGTTAAGACGGCATTCTTGAACACGGATCTCGATGAGGAGGTTAATATGGAACAACCTGAAGGGTTTTGCTCTACCCGAAAATGAACATAATGTGTGCAAATTAGTAAAGTCATTATACAATTTAAATCAAGCTCCTAAGTAATGGCATGAAATATTCGATTTAACCATCATTTCATTTGGTTTTAAACATAATAGCGTAAATAAATGTTTCTATTCTAAAGTATGTGATGATTATGTTTTATTTATTTACTTATATGTTGATGACATGTTGATTTTGAGGAATCACATAAAGGATGGAATAAAAGAAACGAAGAGATTTTTATTTTCCACATTCAAGATAAAGGATCTTGAAAAAGTGGATACCATTTTGGGTATCAAAATTACTAAAATTAGTGGGAGTTATCATTTAAATCAATCACATTATATAGAGAATGTGATAAATAAGTCCAAACACTTGGACATAAAAGAATATGTACCCATTTTGATCCAAGTTCAAAACTAATAAAGAATAATGGAAGGGAAGTTGCTCAATTGGAATACACAATTGTTATAGAATCTAATGTATGCAGTTCAATGCACAAGACCAGACATGGCATTTGTAATTAGTAAGTTTAGTAGATTTACTAGTAATCCGAGCAATGACTATTTGAAGAGTTCTTGGATATTTAAAGAAAACCAAGAACTTAGGTCCACAATACACTAAATTTCCGACTGTATTGGAAAGATTTACAAATGCTAGTTTGATCTTGGAGGATGAGCTGTTTCTTAGAAATCAAAGAAACAAACATGTAGCACTATCAGAAATCGGGAAAGAAGTTGAGTGGCTTAAAGATCTACTCTATGAGATACCTTTGAGACCAAAGTTATATCATCAATATCTATCATGTGCGATAGTCAAGCTACGTTAGCAAAAGCATACAATGATGTATACAACGGAAAGTCTAGCATATGAGTTTTAGATATGACTACATAAATAAATTAATCAATGATGGAATAATTTCCCTAAATTATGTTAAGTCAATTGAAAATTTAGCGGATCATTTAAATAAACCTCTAAATGGAGATTTGATAATGTCTCCTCCGAGTAGAATGGGGTTGAAACTCTTGAACTAAAGGTTCATCAATGATAGCAACCCTACCTGTCATTACTTATCAAGTAATACACAGGTTCAAAGAATAATAACAAGTCATTCGATATATAAATAGCTTTGGTATTATATAATCCGCAATAACCATATTCTAATTAAATAATGCTGGTTGTTACTGAAATGAGGGGTGAGTTTTAAAACTCTTAATGAAATTCAGTACTAAGTACAAATATCTCTAAAAGTAACAAAGATACTGGAAGAATTCACCTAAATGAACTTCGAAGTGGTGCCGTCTCAATGAGTTTTTCTCTTAAAAATTTATTGAAAAGGATGAGCACAATGCCATATTAGCGCTAAGTGGATTGATGAACTTGAGAACAAGTAATACTTTTGTGTGCGTGTTCTTACCGGTATTGTCATATGGAATAATTGGTTCAAAATTTTCATGCTACCTTTAATTTCGACTTTACATTTTTTGAATTACACTATGATTAGATTCAAATCGAAAGATATTTAATTCTTGTGTATAAGTATTGTACATTTTTTAATATGGAATTTTATTAAAATTTTGAACAAGTAGGCGATGGTTGAAAATATTGTTCAAAAATTACTAAAATTGATTGTGGAATAAAAAAATGGATTTTGAGGCCAAAATGATGAACTATGCGACCGCATAGTTCAATATGGCATGCGGTCGCATAGCCACATACCGGGACTGAAGGCCATGTGACCTATGCGACCGCATAGAGAAAAATTATAACTGTTTGTGGTCGTTGATGTTTGAATTTTGGTGACCTTTGATTTGATTTTGGCACCATTTCGTAAAAGACTATTGAAGCCTATATATAGACGATCAATGTTCAAAAGCAAAATAATGAATATCAACATTTTTATTCCACACATCATTGAAATCAAAAATTCCTTCATACATATTCAAAAAATTTCCCTTTTTGTGGTTTTGGAGGATTTTCACAGGTGATTAAGGGAGTGTTTGACACTCATTTTAATGGGTTGAAAATTTTTAGAATAGTGATTTATTAGAGAATGTGTGGTGGAAAAGTGATGAAAAGTTTTAGATTTTTGTGTAATATTATTTTATTTGAAGATTGTGTGGTTGAAATGAAAAAAGAGAATGAGAATGAGAAAGAAAATGGGTGTCAAACAGGGGCTAAGTGTTAAATCCTTACAAAGCTTGATTAATTTTGCAAACCTCTTTCCATAACCTCTTTAAGCATCATTTCAATCCGAGAGGGGTCACAACGATTACTTGTTCGGACATTCCTTTTCATCTTCCCATTGATCTTCTTTTGTTGATTTTTTCAGTCTATACTTTCATCTTCATACCTCTCTGTGTTGGAATATTAACCAACCATACAATCAGCAAACCACCAGCAACTCTCCAGTTAACAATTCAGCAAACCAGCAATCCAATCAGTTCACCAGCACGTTCACAGTTCACCAGAATTCAGCTCCTTCTTCCAGCTTCATTCTAGCATATTCTAGTTCCTTCCTTTGTTAGTTAGATTGTTAGATTTGTTAGGTAATTGGTTAGTGTTTTCTCTATAAATAGATTAGTTTACATTTTAATTTCTTAAGCATGAATGAATGAAAACTTCATCATCTTCCCTGCATTTACAGCAAGCCTATCCTCCTTTATTTCTGTCTGTTTTATTTCCAGATTAAATTTCAGCTTCCCTCCTTGATTTTATCATGGTATCAGAGCAGGTTTTTGATCTTGAATCTATCAAAAAAAAAAACAGCAACACAACTTCAGTTTTTTTGGTGCTGATGATGAAAACTTCAGAACAGGTTTCTGATTCTCGAATCTGTTTCTGTCAATTGAAAAAGCTTCAGTCACAATTGCAAGGGCGAGAAGTATACCAAATCACTGAAAATCATCTCCATCAATGACTGAAAATTCTCAGTCAGATTCTCGATGAAAGGAAACAAACCAAGGAAACAAACCAGAGAAAATCAGAGAATAGATTGCAGATATTCTCTGGCTTCCAGGAGTTGCAATCAATAATAGATACAAAATTTCATGATCTGCAGTCAGGTATTTCCCAGATTATCAAGAGCTGCAAGAGGTGTTCTCAGAACTGAAGACGAAAATGAAACTGAAACGAAAACGAAGCAAAACGAAACAAAACTGAAACTGAAGATAGAACTTCCCGTGAATGGCAGGCTTCTCAGATTTTCACAAGAGTGAATGTGATTTATTCCCAGATAGGGAATCAAAACAAAACTGGAATGAAATTGAAGATAGATCAGATCTTTACAAATGAATGATTTATTCAGAGAAAGGGAATTGAAACCGAAAATTGAAGATTAGTGGCTTTGCTCACTAGATGTTCGACAAAATGTCGGAATGACTGAAAATTCCCAGATAGGGAATTGAAACCGGAAATTGAAGATTGAACCTGCTAGAATGGTAGGATTCTCAGATCTTCATGATTGATTTTATCTTCAGAATAAAGATATGAAGATTTTGAAGAAAGTTTTTTGAAGATTTTCCTTCTCAAGAGAGAAGGAAGGATGGAGATTTTTTAAGATGATTTGAAACAAGATGCTCCTTGATTGCATCTCTACTCTCCTTCTCTACGGTTCAAGATGTTCCATCTTGAGGGGGGAGTGTTGGAATATTAACCAACCATACAATCAGCAAACCACCAGCAACTCTCCAATTAACAATTCAGCAAACCAGCAATCCAATCAGTTCACCAGCACGTTCACAGTTCACCAGAATTCAGCTCCTTCTTCCAGCTTCATTCTAGCATATTCTAGTTCCTTCCTTTGTTAGTTAGATTGTTAGATTTGTTAGGTAATTGGTTATGTTTTCTCTATAAATAGATTAGTTTACATTTTAATTTCTTAAGCATGAATGAATGAAAACTTCATCATCTTCCCTGCATTTACAGCAGGCCTATCCTCCTTTATTTCTGTCTGTTTTATTTCCAGATTAAATTTCAACTTCCCTCCTTGATTTTATCACTCTGTGCACATTTTGTGCACATTATATATCAACATCAGAAACTTCACAAACCCACAATTCTCGTGAAAACAATACTTCATTACTTGGGAATTTGAGATTGAAAGAAAATTACGAAGATTAACAATAGAAAGAAAATAAGAACTTCCTATAGTCAATTTTTCAAGTTTGGGTATGATTGGATTCAAATATTATTCATTTCATTCCTAACAGCAGAATTATATGAGCACAAAGCATAATGTTTGACAACTTACAAAGAACACCAAATCAGAGACACAAAAACGATTTAAACACGAACATGCAGATTCTTTTATTCAAAACAATAAGTAAAACTAGTAATCTTCTGGAGTCAAAGGCTGGTGATGGTGATGTGTGTGGTGTGGGGTATCGGCTTGTATCACTCCAAACTCGTATATAACTCCCGCCAGGGCCGCACCAACGAATGGTCCCAACCAGTAGACCCAGTGGTTTCTCCACCTCCATCCCACCAGGGCTGGCCCGAAAGCACGAGCAGGGTTCATCGATGCTCCTGAGAATGGCCCCCCGACCAGCACATTAGCCCCAACTATGAAGGCAATGGCAAGAGGAGCAATGGTGCCCAAGCTTCCTCTCTTTGGATCGATTGCAGTCGCGTACACAGTATATACCAGTCCAAATGTCAACACTATCTCCATCAGCAACGCGTTCCATTCTCCTACTCCATCTGCAACGGAAAATCCTCGGGGCCTCTGCAACCAAGAGCTGCTTTTTAAAAAAGTAGATAGATAAAATAGAATAGAAACCACAAAAAAAAGTAGAAAGCCCAAGTGCTTATAAGCACTTATAGACACACCAAAACATGTGTTAAGACATGCAAGTAATTAATTAAGGTGGGTGGGTGGGTTTTTCTTTTTCTTTTTACCAAGCCATCAGTTGCTAGCCTCAACAAGATAGCAGCTAAAACTGAACCCAAAAGTTGAGCAATCCAGTAGTAAATAGCACGCAGCACCGAGACTCTCCCGCCCACAAGTGCGCCAAAAGTGACGGCAGGATTGACGTGCCCGCCCGAGACGTTCATACTTGAAGCCACTGCTGCAAACAGTGACAGAGCGTGGGCTAGAGCGATGACCACCAGGCTTGATGCTCCTAAAGTAGTATCCTTATACATCTTAGCTGCAAATCGATACAAATCGAGAATATATATTAGTCGTGACGTCCATGTGCACCTAATTTTTCTTATTTTAAAAACTTCACGGAAAAGTTAAGGTACCAAGAGCAAGGACGGAGCCTTCGCCGGCGAAAACAAAGACGAGTGTGGAGAGGAACTCAGCCAAGGTGGCCCTGGCAGAGTCGGGGTGAGTGGCTTCTTCAGCCCTACCGAAAGTATACCCGCGAGGCATGGTTTGATCGATCTGGTTCTTTCTTGCTCAATCAAAATCAGCAAAAACCCTGTATCTATATGCTGATATATGTAATTATTAGCAAGAGAAAAACATTATGCAATGAACTGAAATCTCTGGTAAATGAAGAAAAGGTGAAAATATATATAGAAGATTACATGTAGGTGGAGAAATGTGAGTGCATGAACATGCTTATATTAGTCAAAAATGAGGTGACACTTGGGTGAAGGGGTGCAGGAATGATGCCACGTACGTGTATGCGTTGGCTTTTAAATGCAGCACCGTTTCTTGCTTTCATTCGGCATAGGATTTTATTCAATTAATTTCAAGTAGATACAAATCCACAGTCTAATAATAATATTATTATTAATTTCATTATCGATTTAAATTCGAATAGCCGACCTCGATTTAGCCCATAGTGGGGATTAAAATCAATTTTTTAGTAAATTTTAATAAAATTTGATTAAATGTATGATTGAAAAATTACGAGACCTGTAAAATATGTGATTAAGCCCCTGTTTGAGTCACACAAAAATTTTCATTTTCATTATTCTATTTATTTTCAATCACACATTCTTCAATAAAATAATATTTTCCACCACATTAATAACTTTTTTCTTCTTTTTCAACCATACATGCTCCATCAATCTACTATTCAAAAATACATTCTTCCAAAATAATGTGGCTCAAACAAACCCTAAGATTAATTATTAATTTTAAGTTAGATAAAAATCAATATTTTAATTTCTACCAAACAAGGCTTAATCTCATTCTTCACCGTCATCAATTCTCTCCTAAATTAGTGAAAATTATTTAGGACCTTTTTGATGGCCTTTAAATTAAAAAAAAAAAAAAAAAACCTGGTTTTGAATGGTATTTTTTGAAAAATGTGTGGTTAAAAAGTATGAAAAAATTTTGAATTTATGCATAAAATATTTTATTGTGTAGTTGAAAATAAGTATGAGAAATAAATTAAAGTTATTTAAAAAAATACCAAACAGAGGCTTAATTGACATTTGTATCGAATCTTCTACATAATAGTTATATTGCATTCCAACTTATCACCATGCCATGTCGTATAATAATAATAATAATAATAATAATAATAATAATAATAATAATAATAATAATAAATGTTTTTTAACATTTTAATTTAAAAGACATTGTTAATCTGCAATAGCCCTCATTTAATATTTCAGTTTTTAGGATGACTACTTGAAAATTTTAAGGAATAACTATTAGTTAAGCAATTTTCGTAAGTTTTGAGTACGACAATTACTAGTGGAATGTGACAAAGTAGCAAAATGAAAAACTAAATTAATGTGTCAAGTGATTTAATTAAGACAAAGTAAATTATAGTGACCAAATTGATATTTCACTTAAAGTTAGTGACCATAGATGAAATATACACAATTCGCATTAAGACCACCCCCACCCCACATTTTATCTTTATAATAGATTATGTAAAATGTGCTTTTTTGAAGATTGTAAGTTAAAAAATAGGAAAAAAAAAAATTTGAGTTTACAAACAAAATCATTTTATTGAGAGAATATTGTTAAAAATGAATTTTAAAGAACAAGGCTCGAACATGGGTTAATATCATAATTATCAGACTCGAACCCATTGTCGACCCGAAAAAATCATAGGGTCCACGATTCAACCAATGGGTCAATAGTTCAACCAGTGGGTCATTGTTCGAGGCGGACTCAGTACCTGGCGAGCTTCCGCGGCCACCCGTGCTGGATCCGCAGAGCCTTCAAACCACCGGGCGCCGCCCAGTGGCAGTTGCAGAATGGAAATCAGAAGCTGAAGAGCAAACTAGCGAAGACGAAGATGATCTCAGGTTTTGGGTTTGCGCCTTTTTTTTTTTTTTTTTAGTTTAGCCATTGTTGTAGGCTTGGCTTTAAAAAATATATATATATATACCCAAAGGCCAAAGCAAAGGCCAGAAATCCATGGATGATGGATATATATAATATATGTACAACGTATATAAATATGATATATCCATTTCTAATTTTCCTCAGCCCGCTCTAGCAGCAAGTGCAAACTGAAGAGGTGAGCGTGAGTCTCTGAGAGTGCCAGAGACGAGGAGAAGCTGCAGTGTTGCGGCTGTCGACCGGTGTCTTCATTTCTCTACCTCTCCTCCTCATGTCCTGCTGCTTTGATTGGTGAGCGACTGAACGCCCTTTTACTTCTCGAATCTTGTTTTTGTTTTTTGTTTTTAGTTGTTCTGTGACAAAGAAATGAGAATTGTAATTTATAAATTTGTGATTTATGATAAATAATTTATGTTGTATGAGTTATGACTTATGAGTTATAATTTATCATTCATGAGTTTTGATTTGTGATTTGAGAATTTAGGTTAAGGAAATTTCAAATTAAGAATAAGTGAAAAAAATTAATGGAGAAGATGTTGGGCTCAATACACTGTGTTTTTAATCAATTTTAATTGAAAAATAAATTGGGGCATTTTGCAAATTATGGAGCGATTTTTTAACCTGAGCGATTTCTTGTACATCTGCAAGTGTTTTTAGCTATATTTTTATTACCGACTTTTATTTCATACCCAAAGTTACAGGAAACAAACAATATTTTTTCTTAGAAAATTAATAAATTTTCAGTTAATATTGCAATAATTTATAAGTTATTAGCTAACATTCTACGAAATCCTTCCACTGTCTACGTGAATGCCAAAGACTAGCTAAGCTGACTAAAGTTGTCTTTAAATTTTGAAATACCGTTTACGGGAAGTCGAACTGAGGTTGCAACGCAACATCAAATTTACCATTAGGGTTCAAAGAAAAAAATTAGCTTCTACAATCATTAGTAAATATATGAATCTCAACACTACCAAATGCTTACTTAAATAGAAGCGTTTTATACAGCCACTTAACGTCATTAGTTAGATTACTAGCTTCTGACAATTCTCATGTAGATTTCACATAAAATTTCCCTAATTGCTTGCATTACTGATCTTAAATTATATGAATAGATTGCCATGCAGTAGTTATCATGAAGCTGAAAATCTTTGTTTGGGCACATCGCTATTACGATCGTTGAGTCAACGGTCAACGAATGACTTCCGCCCTAGCTGACCTCCGGACCTGGGTCCGCCCCTTGTCGTTGTTAGTTCTTAAATTTGATTTAAAAAAAATTAGAACAAAAGACAATATGTCCTTTTTTTGGTGATGATTAAAATTAATTTTTTTTAATATATTTTGATAAAAGTTGATGAAATATGTGGTTAAAAAGTTATGAGTTCCATGAAATGTGTTGTTAAAATTAATTAATTGTTGACTTTAACTTAAATTAAAATCTGATATTCAAATTTCCACCAAACTAGGCTTATATATGTTATTTTATGTCATTCAACTAAAACTGAATATTAATTTCATGTACCTATGCGGTCAAGGCTCTAATCTTTAGGAAAGTAGCGCGGGTTTGAATCTCTCCATGCAAATTTGATATAAGATTTTGTTCCGGACTAATTGATAAAAATGGGTTCACATTGAACTGGTTCCGATTCAATCGATTTAATAGAATTATGAACCGGTTTGGACAGATCTTGGCCGGTGTCATTGTAAATGGACCAAATAATGTCAATCGGACCGAACAATAGTTCGATTCGCTGGTTCACAGGTCGAACCGTCCACTCTAGTCCAATTTTAATAAATATGGTTAAAACATTATATTAGTTTTGTTATTTCTCCGTACATAAATCTTGGACTATATTAAGACTTTATTTTTCCTTTCTTGTGTTTTTCTCAAAATCAAATGTGGAGTTTGACATTATCATATCAAAAGTTCAATTTTTATTTATTTATTTTGCATAATTAATCTAATACGAGCCTTCTAAACTTATATGAACTCTTATCATATTTTATGGAAAATCTAACCTAAATCCATTCCATTAAATAAATCGAAACGTAAATATGGCAGTTGATGGCTGGCTTTACAACAGATGTTTTATGACTATGTTCTTCATTGACACACGTCAATTCTAGTTGAACACACACACACACACATGGGCGGACCCAAGGGGGTCCTGGGGCATGTCACCCCCGAAATTATATATATAATCATATTTAGTATCGATTGAAATATAAATTTTAATTTAAATCAAAATTAACAATTAATTTTAATAACATATTTCATGAAATCTATAACTATTTAATTTTTATCAAAATTTACTAAAAATTTGATTTTAATCTCCATCAAACATGGGTAAAATCACAATAAATTTTATTTTTTTTCTTTTTCTCTCGCATTTTAACAAAATCTTAACTCTCCATCAAATAAGGACGAAATATTGCATTCTTAATACCATTTCTAAATATTCACCATTTAGTTTTATACGTCGTTAATGGCGTACGAAACGATCAATCGTAGCAAATGCTACAACTTGTCAAAGTAAGCCGTTCAAAATTAGTATTTAGAAAATTTCAATAATCTACTAACTTTTAAAAAAAATCGACGATCGTACGTTAATCGAATCTACAAATTGCTTATGTCATCTCAAAACTTATTTCGAGAGTTACATTATAGACATATCAAATAATTCAAACAGATATCGAAAATAGTTAAAAATGCGTTAAACGTGAGTCTTAAAGAAAAACGTCGAACTCGCATTTTTAAAAAAAATAAATTCAATTACTTCATTAACATTATTATTTTTGAGATACAAATTTCTCAATGTAATTTTCATCCTTTTATTAGGAAATTTTATATGGAATATAATATAAAACTTTTTCGAAATTTTACATCCGAAAAAGTTATATTTCATGTAAATTTTCGGATGCAAAATTACACGAGGTATGCTTTTTTTGGACGTGAATTTTCGATTGTAAAATTTCTCCCAATTTTTTTGCAAGTTCGATTGTGCCCCCTAACTTTTAAGTTCTGAGTTTGCCCGTGTACGTGCGCGCGCACTCCTGAATTGTCACTTAATATGATAGGCTTGGATAATCCTAGGACAATAAAGATAAAAACATGTCTAATCCTTGTACAATTAAACTGAACCAATATGTGTCTTTTCTACAATAAAAACATGTACAAATGTCAATTTTAATAAAAAAAATATAAAGTAAAATAGTACTCAATCTGTTGTATGAAACTCAATGGCTTGTATTCTTGCCACTACTTGACTCATTTCTGGTCTGTTTCCAGGTTCCATATCAGTACACTCAAGAGCTATTTCTGTGAGTTTTAACATGCCATCATACCCTTCCCTTTCTGCAACTATTTCGACATCCAATATATCTGTCGACCAATCATTGTTTACAGCTGATCGAACCCAATCTGAAAGATCATCAGCACTAGCATCAACTTGAGCCGGCTCCTTGCCCGTAATGATCTCTAAAAGAACGATTCCAAAACAGTATACATCTGCTTTTCTTGTTACTTTCTTCCCTTGAGAGAATTCCGGGGTTTTTCCTACAGCCAATTGCTCCAAGGATAGCACAATGGGGGAGAATCCGTAATCTGTGATCTTAACACGGTAAATGTGGTTTTCTCGTTGAATAAGAATGTTGGAGGACTTGAGGTTTCCATGTGGCACCATCTTGTGAGAAGGCAAACACTGGTGAAGGAAATTCACTCCTGCTGCAATTTCTTTGATGATGGATAGCCTTGCATTCCAATCCAGTATCGTCTCTCTTTGATATCCTCTATTCTCTGTCACCCAAAATCTTGGCAAGTCATGAATTTTGTGAAAATCTCAATGCGTGGCCAAGGAGAGAGTGCGAAGTACTAACCGTGTAGTAGGGCAAACAAGTTGCTACTAGGAATATATTCATAAATGATTAGCTTCTCGTCTTTGGAGTAGTAAAATGTAATGATCTCAACAAGGTTCTCATGTTTCATCTTTCCAAGCAAATGCATCTGCTGGATGAATTCCTTTTTACCCAAATCCTTCATTTCGTCAAGTCTCTTGACAGCAAAAACAGAACCACATTCTAGCATAGATTTGTAAGTAGTGCCTAGTTTTCCTTTTCCAATTACTTCAGCCGATGCACGAAGCAAATCATCTAGATCAAACATAGTGCGCCTATCCTTGTCGAAAAATTCCAATTCCACTCTTCTTTCTGGATCATCTGTGCTCTCCGACCAGTGCCATCGCCTTCTTATAAGGTCTATAGAAGCCTCTCCTGTCAAGGAAATTAGAAGAGAAAAATTCACCTCTTGCAATATTACATAATAAATTAATCTTTTTGTTTGTACATGGCGTACCAGGATGCTCTTCTTTTGTTTCTTTTCCGATGATTCTTCTGTAATAACAGAGAAAAATGAGGATGACAGATAGAGGAACAAGGGCTGCTGCTGCTGCGATTAGACCTAGAGTCCATGGACGGAGGGCACCATTGTCATTGTCTCTCGGTGAAATAGGAGGAGGTGAAGGTACGGGTGCATTGCTCGGAACAGGAGGCAATATTGGACAAGGTCTTCCCAGAGGCCACCCACACAAGTTAGAATTATTATCATAAGAACTCACTGAGAATCTTGCAAGGACGGTCGTTTGAGGTATCTGGCCTTGAAGCTGATTGTGAGAAACGTTAAAAGCAACTAAGGATTGCTGGTCGAACGGAGGGATTGGACCTGTAAGCTCATTTTCTTGGAGCTCTAATTGTGTTAACTTCATCAGATCAACATAATCAAAGGGTATTGAGCCCGAGAAGTGATTTTGGGGGAGGAAAACAAATTCCAGGTGCTCGAGATTTGTGAGATTGGGTAGAGAACCATATAATGAATTGTTTCTAAAGCTAAGTTTACTCAAGAAAGTAATGTTTTGCAGAAACGAAGGTGGGAGAGAACCAGTCAATTGAATCCCTTCAAGTACCAAATGTGTAACATGCCAATCAAAGCAAGTAATTCCAGCCCATCTGCTATGGTTCTTATGACATGGGGGACCTGTCCAATTTGAATGAAGATCAAAAGTTGAGTTAACAATATCTCTAAGTTGCATCAAAGCATCTCTTTCATCAGGAAAATACTCATTGACGCCATCGCCCTCAGTGGATGGTCGGAACAAAAGTAAACCAAAAATAATATATATGCTTACGCGAGTAGCTGATGTCCTCATGTCGAATAGACAATCACGTCCGTAGGAGGAGAGAATGATCACCGGTGGAGATGCGAGTTATAGAACATATATAAATATGGTTGACATTGTCCAATTACAAGATAGTTGAGGTAGGCACGATTGATAGTATTTCCAACATTTTGAGACACAAAGCGGATGCTCCAAAGTATTTATTTCCAATATTTTTATATTTAAGCATATACATATACCTGTTTTTGTTTATGTATGCATTTAAATATTCTGTCGACAGCTTGATTGCTTTCAAGACTCCGGAATTTCTAATAGCTGCTTAGCTGTTGTACAAGAGTATTGGACTTTCATAACATCCATTGTTGTAAACGAGAATTATGTTTTTTATTTATGTTTTTTTTTTTTTTTTTGGAAAAAGGACTCACGCAGAAAGAATGACAGTGAATTTGTCATGTTTATCAGTTGAGATAAAGAATTCATACTCTGTTAAAGAAGCCAAATCCATTGAATACGACGAGAGTGAATTTTTTGATTCATGAGGATCTGCTCTTATTATTGCAAGGAGAATTCCATGATGGTCGATTAGCAATATCCCAACTCCCGTCCCAGCCAAAAAAAACCCAACAAAAAGAAGACAATCGAACTCTAATGAGGTTCTAAAACGAATACAAGGATGAACACCAAGATTTAAGCATGTACTAATGAACAAGGTATATTAATAATAGTACTCAGTATAAGAACATAATGCATGCCATGCTTCAAAAAAGAAAGGAAAATCAAGAGCACATTATTCATCATCATCAGAACTCTCATACTCCACTAGCAAACTTTTTACTACTGGGTTATCCAGCTTCTTTTCCTCTCCCGCTTTGTTAAATCTGTCGACTGCACTTTTCTCTTTTTCCTTTTCCTGATCACTCACAGATTCATGTTTACCAGATTCCTGTCTACTCAGAATTACAGAGGATTGCATTCCATCGGAAGGGCTAGAAACTCTCTGCCGCTTCGGCTTCACTTCCACCATCCTCTTCAGCAAATCTTGTTGCCTGAGCATCAGCAAAAGTTTAATTTGTACTTCTATCTATAATTCCTATTTTCGCGTGCCGGAGGAGGGGGACCATGGATAATATAAGAATACCTGATTCCACTCTTTGGCTTGGGCTCAACACGAAGTGGCAATGGAACTGATGCAGGGGAGGTCTCAGCCACAGCCTTGTGATTGGCGGTTAAGGAAAATATATGAAACAAAAACGACAAGCTACATTATTAGAGGAAATGTGTAGACATTTTTCATTTCCTTGGTTCTGGACACCATAGTTAAGCCACCAGATTGAGAAAAATACATCAGATAGCATTTTGCACATTCTAAATCATTCAATATGTGCGTAAAAGAAGGTTTATCACCACCTATAATGCTGCAATTTCCCAACTTTTCGAAGCAGACAATTAGAAGACATTGTTTTATTATTTCTTAGGAAATGTTTAAAGAAATCTCACCATCCTCCACCAACCTTTCTTGTCCAAAAGATGTATATTTTAAATACGGGTAAATTGCACCTGGGTTCATGAACCTTTGAAGGTTGTAACGATAGGGTTTTGACTTTTGAACCTTTGATTTCTACCACCCAGAGTCCTAAACCTTTCAAACGCCTGTATCAGTGTTCCTTTTGTGATGAAACCCTTTCAGTTTGATCATTTAAAGTACAAAAATTGAGTAAAATGACCATTATACCCTTAGTTTGATTTAAAACACATAAATAGAGAAAAAAAAGAAGAAAAAAGGAATAAAGAAATAATAATAACACATACACCCTTTTCCCCATATTACCACCCAACCGAATTCCAACCTCAATTCACTTAACATATTACTTCTACAGTTCGACTGGTGTTTCTTTCAACTCACCATTGCTAATGACACAATATAAGAACAGAGGGCTGATTAATTGATTACATAAACTGCTCAGTAAAATTGAATCAAAAGATTGAAATTGGAACTAAAAATTCAATGGCCCACCTCAATAGCACTGAAATTTTAAGCACGGGAATATGCTACAGGCAATTGGAAAGTCAAAATTATTTGGTGGGGCAGAAGGCAACGAGGCTGCAAAAGGAAAGGCGGCTGTAGGATGACTAGCGGACAACGGTGGCTGTTTGGATAGGAACAGAAGGTGTCGGATGACGGCTGGTAGCTAGAGAGGGTGGGACGGGGTGAGGTTTTTTCTTCTTTCTTGTTTTGATTTGAGGTTGGGTGGGAGAGGTGATAGGGGCATGGGTAAGGGTGTCTGTTATTTTTTCTTTTCTATATTCTTTTTTTTTTTTTCCGTTTCGTTTTCTTATTATTTAATTTTATTTATTTATTTGTTTTAAATCAAAATAAGGGTACAATGGCCATTTTATTTAAAACTTGACCTAATGGTCAACCTGATGGTTTCCGTCACAAAAGGACCTCAGCCGCAAACATTTGAAAGATTTAGGACTCTAGGTTTTAGAAATCAAAGTTCGGGAACCCCATCAATTCACATCCTTCGAAGGTTAGGGAACTCAGGTGAAATTTACCCTATAAATAATGGTGAATGACGATTTCAGAGCAACTTCTGAACAAACGAGATTGAAAGCAACCATAACAAATAACTTCTTTCCCCAATCCAGTTAAGAAAATCTTTTACCAATTGCAGAGTTTTGCATTAACGATTCCTCATCATTACTTAATAGTACTTGAGGAGAATAAAAGGATATCTTAAAAGCCGCAAACGCACGTTTCTCAGTACGGCGTAGAAGACGTTCCGCATCTTCCTCAGCCTCCATCTGCTCCTTGAGATAAAGTAAATCATCGCTGTCCAAGGCTGCTTATTGAAACTTAACAAAGATCAAGAACTACTTGTGATATATTTTATACTTCCAATCACACACACAAGCATGACAATCAAATTTATATAAATGAAGGATCAAAATAGTATGATAGGAGAGTAGACAATTTATACCGCCTCGTCCATGAAGGTAACCTCCACGTTCTCCTGCAACCTCTTGCATCTGTACATATCAACCACCCAGTTGAGGAAGCCAAGATCCCTGCCAGGGCATGTTATCAGAAAACTCACAAATTTTCAAATTGCTGTGTTACAGGAATTCTCAATACTCAAGAATGCAGAGTAGAAGAACAAGAATGATTGAAGATTTCATATAAACCTCACTTGTACTAACTGAAATTACAAAAGTCGCTTCCATTTTCAACCTCATTGCATGTAATCTCGGTCTATCCTTTCATTCCTTCACCTATTTCACATCACTTAGAAAGTCTCCCTCTCAATTTCTAGAAGATGAGAACTGAAGAGTATTTCTTCTATTAAGGATGTCACTATAGATAATAGCCTCCAGTAGCATTATCCTCAATATTTGCATGCTACTCGGGAGACGTGAAGGACAGAAGAAAACACTGAAATATTTTGGCTTCAAATGCAGCTTAGTTTCATATAACATTGGTTAGGTAACACAGCTTAATCAAAATAATGTCACATAGCCATCTTGAATCTTGATAGAAAATCCACAAGTTAAGTATCTTGCTTCATAAACCGGGTAATACTGAATGTTCCTGCAACACAATGATTATCTCTACCCTCTGAAGCTCCAAAGAAGCATAAAAATCTCACTACTGGGTTTAAAAAAACACTATTTCTAGTTTTCCCGTTCTGACAGAAGCCTGTAAAAGGATCCCAGTCTTAAGAACAAATGGCGCATAAAAAGAAAATAAAAGGTAAACTTAGGAACGTAATCAATTAAAAGTTCTTTAAATTATCACAGAAATATGATGCCAAATTCGCCATAAAAGTAATATTTTTACTGTCCATAATCTACAGGCTCGGAAAAGGGAGGAGAGACAGGATTCGCTAACCTTAGCGACCATGCGTTGAAAAGTAATTTCTTCATCATCTACTCTGTCCTTTCCCTTCCCCAATTTTTTATCTGCGTCCAATTCGATAATCAGTTTTCATATAAACAAAGCACTTGAAAACATTCGCACAGAAAGAGGAACCTACCTTTGGGATCCGTAAGGTTTGTGTACTCTCGAACTTCTTTTCCTGCCATTTCCCGTATTCGAATTGAGCAATTCAGCTGACTTCTTGCACTCGATTACAATTACAAGAACGAATAAAGTGCTTACAATAATCTCGATTTGATGTGTGGAAAATGGAATTGCCCGATTAGGGTTTGTTTTTTCCCCAAAGTCCTTGTAATTGGAAAATCTAAAAAGGGTAATTCAGAAGAGAAAGTGGGCCAATGAGCCCAACAAAATAATGGGCCTAGTGATAGGACCCATGGACTTCGGGTCCATTGGGAATGAGCCTTGCTCAAATATTGGGCATGAAATTCAGTTGCTTTAGGGTCCACAATGATTGTGGTTTGTTATATAATAATGACATGATTAGGGTAATCTTGTCATCAAGTGGGAATTAGCAAAAGAATGTTCCATCATTCATTTATAAAATATTAGTATTAAAATTAATTTTAGCAAATTAAACTACTTTCTCTTTCTCGTCCACGGTCACTCGAACTTTCAACCAATCTTTAATTGAGTCGTTGAACTTTAATTTCCCCATTCATAGTTCACATTTCATCATCTATTGCTACATGGAACCCCTAGAATTGAAAATGGTAAAAAGAAGATTATGATAATATTTATACTTAAAAGTTTAAAATATGTGTTCTTTTATTTTAATCACTTTATAAAGTTAAAAATTATATGGCTAACAACTAGGAAATTTACAGGAAATGAGTACACACGAGGGGTTTTAGAACCGTGCATCCTCCTCAACAATTTTTAGGAGGCATCTCGGGATCTCATGACAAAAGTCAGTGTGCTCTCCTATACAGTTTTGCATTCCGGCTAGACAATCAGCTACTCTATTTGCCTACTTAGGCCCTGTTTGAGTTAAATTATTGTAGAATGAGAATGAAAAATATAATCATTATTGGGGTCCACATAAGAGATAGAAAATTTGAATTTAAATGTTGATACGATGGATAACGGTCATATTTTTCATTTTAATAAGATAATAATGTAGATAAAACGGGGGCTTACATACAAAAACAAAAGTAAGATTCAAAAATCTATGAGCAAGTGCTTTTGTATCCAAAAAAGTCATATTGATCTCTACGGTTCACTCCGAGAGGCCCACTCTTTGCATTCGGTTGAGTACGAATTGCGAAATTTAAAATTAAATTAAAGTTCAACAACCCAACTAAGGCAAACTAAATTTATTTCGTTGAAAATTCAACAAAGTATCAAACACCTCTCATCTTTTCCACTAAATAATTATCTGATAATAATATTTTTTGTATAAATTTGTCCAAAAAAAATATATGAATTTGAAAACATTAGGGGTTGCATTGCATTAGTGAGGGTCCCACCTTATTAAATTCCCTTTCGCCTTTGCCTTTGGACCACACCACACATTTTTCTTTAACACCGAACAGTCTTCTATCGTCTCCTTCAATTTCTTACACCTCATTTCTCTCTGTAATTTTTTTTTTTTTTTTGCAATGTACTTAATTTAATTCCTTTAAATATCTTTATAAATTAAAATGATTATGACTATAAATATAATAAAGACAATGTAGATAGCTGAACATAATTAGTACAATTTTGTTATGTGTAAACTTTATGACAATAATATTTACTTGTTTATTTATAGTGAAACTTGCATTATGATTTTATTTAACCCTTGTTTGATCCACATTTTCTCCAAAATACATTTCTCTTTTTTTTTTAAAGACACATTTTTCAATAAAATAATATTACACGTAAATTCAAATTATTTCCTTATTTTTAAATCACACATTTTCCATAAATATAATATTTCAAAATGCATTCTTGAAAAAAAAAAAAAATGGGCTCAAATATGCTCTTAAATAATCATTTATGAGGGGACAATTATTAATCTTTACACTAAGATCACGTTTCTTTTGGATTAAAATTCAATTAAAACATCAAGTCAAAGTCAATAATTAATTTTAAACATTTTATGAGATCCACAACTTTTTAACAACACATTTCATCAACTTTTATCAAAATCTACTAAAAATCTTTAACCTCTACCAAAAGGGGGCTAAGTTTCACCTCGATCACCAAAAAATGTTTAAAGGTATTTCAAGCGCATTTCTTTCTTTCGTTCTTTTTTTTGTTTTTGGATAAATCGATGAAATTAAATGGAATGATTCACTAATTACGAGAGAAAAATAGTATATTAGGGATTTAGGTCCAACCTCTAAAAAATAATTATAAAATTAAAAATATTTTTGGAGTATGGAGTACAAAGTAAACTCAATAGAATTGATCTCCTGCTCCTAGTGGACAGGATAAAAAAATTTTACTGTTCATGTGACGAGAAAAACTTTAATTATGATTCTTTGAATGTATAACTTTTGCAAATCCTGCCCAACGTGGGACTAGAAATCAGATCTAGCAAAAATAACTGTAGAGAGTGTTTGGTGTAGATTAAAATCAGATTTTAAGTGGATTGTGATAGAAGTTTTTGAAATGTATGGTTGAAAAGATGTGGGACCTATGAAAGATGTAGTTAATATTGATTGTTTGAGTTTGGCTTAAATTAAAATTCGGCACAAACAGGCCCATAGTGTCATGAGGTAAACAAGAGACACGCGATCAAGTTTAAAATTGTACTATCCCAATTCATGTTATCCACAAATTTTGATAGATTCAGAAATATTATTTATTTATTTGTCATTCATTTTTATCTATATTGTTTGGAACCCTCTTAAAGTTCGATAGTCAAACGAAAATGATCATTTTTTACGTTTTTAGTGTGCGGGCGAATCAGAAAAGTTTGGGTATAGTCGGATCTAAACGTTTGCTAGATAAATATCATTTTGGGCTAGTAATAGACACGGAGGGATTACATTAGACATCGTGATTTGTAGACATTTGCTCTAATCCTTTTAACTATAAATTTTTACTGTGGCGCGTAGGAAAGAAAGGTTGTGAAGTGCGTGACATAGGGTTTACATGTGGACCCCATCCACCCATGTGCCCTCCTCCTGTCTCCACCAGCTCCTGCCGCTCAATCATTAGTCTCTTCGTTCTCCCATCTTCTCATATTCACTCTCAATTCCCAAATCAAACACATCTAATTTCATTTCTATTCTAACTCAAAACCCTCAATTCTTCCTCAATTTTAGTATCTAGGAGAATTCTGTACTGTCGCTGTTAATCAACTAATCAGTGAAGTATCTTTATTAATTCTACTATGTCAACGTCGGCAGCTGACGGCAACGGTGATGGAGGAGCAATTATAGATCCTTCTCAGAGGGCCGGAGGCAGCGGGAATAACAACGGCGCGTTGGTGGTGAAGAAACCACCGGCTAAGGACCGCCATAGCAAGGTCGACGGCAGAGGCCGCCGTATCCGCATGCCTATTATCTGCGCCGCCAGGGTTTTCCAGCTGACTCGCGAGCTTGGGCACAAGTCTGATGGACAGACGATTGAGTGGCTTCTACGCCAGGCGGAGCCTTCGATTATAGCTGCCACTGGTACTGGTACTACCCCAGCCAGTTTCTCCACTGTCTCTGCATCTAACCGTAACTCTTCTTCTGTCTCTGCTGCCCTAGACCACAAGTCTCATTCTCAGTCTTTGCTTGCACCAACGCCGTTCATTCTCGGTAAGCGTCTCCGTCCAGACGATGAAGACCAACACCACATATCGAAAGATGATGTTACAGCTGCCGTGGGTCCCACGGTGGCTGCTGGAGGATTTTGGGCTTTGCCTGCCAGGCCAGATTTTGGACAAGTCTGGAGCTTTGCTGCGCCTCCTGGTGAAATGGTGGTTGCAGCTGCGGCATCGAATCATCCCCAGCAGCAGCAACCTTCGGCTTCCTTGAGGTTTCTTCAGCAGCATCAGCCATTGGGAATTGGGGAAGCATCAGCCGCAAGGGTTGGTAATTACTTGCCCATAGCTCAAGTACAAGGGCACCACCTCAATTTACTGGCATCTCTATCCGGTAATCCACCTCAATCCTCTGAACAACGAAGGGAAGGTGATGCGAATTGATTGTTAGTCGGGATGTATGCCAATCAGAGTGTTGTAAGAGAATCCAATTCGTAGTTTATTATTGATCAGATGTTGTTTGGTGTTAATATTGCATATGCATTGTATGTTAAGTCAGCAGTTGTCTTTTTCGTTGGTTAGTTGCTTGTTGTGTTTTTAGAAGACACAAGATAAGTCCAGTCCCGTAATTATCTAGCTCTAGCTTCAATAGAATTAAGGTGTTTGTTATTGTGAATTGCATTGTGGTTTCATGGTATTGATGCTGGTATTGACAAATTCGATCTCCAGTATTTGTGTTCAGATTTCAGAGTGTCATTGTAGTTTTTGCTTGGTTGATTGAGTACCTCAATTCATGTAAGATTATTAGAACAATAAATGGAAATTGCTTCTGGCTATTTTGCCTATTGCTATTGTTTCTCTTGTTTCACTCCTTCTAGGGTATGAATTGAGAAGCAAGTTCTCTTTCAAAAAAGAGTTTAAACTATTCTCTCAGTACTTCATGCTATGCGATTGAACTATATAGAAATCTTTCTTATTATGAAATTTGCTTAAATGAAAGATAAAAAAGCATGAATCCTAGTTATAGTGGATGCAGCATTTGAGAATTTCTGCAATATCTCAAGTTTTCAGGTATTGATCGGTATATTTTGAAGTGTTCTCTTTTTGCACTAGAAGCTTCTTGCTAATTGTTTGTCAAGGTTTGCACTTGCAATGTTCATTCTTTTTTCTTGTATAGGTAAACTAGATTGTTTATAATGGCTATACATAAATTTCTGCTCCATGTTAAATTTACTTCTTTCCTTTAGCTGGATGAGGGAACATTCATGTAATCCATGAGGCATTGATCCATTCGAAGGATTTGTTATTCAAGTGATGCATTCATTTGTTTAGTTAGCTGTTTTGCCTTTTATCGTCATTTGAGAGTCTTAAGGCTCCATATGGATCTTATCTTTCATTGTAAGAAAAGGAAGGAAAACCACGAGGAAAGCCCTGTTCTCATGCTTGGATCCAAAGGGTAAATTTAGGAAATGAGCATGTAGACATGATCAAAAGAGAAACTTTACAATTTCTGCAATATTATATTACTCACTCCGTCCCAATTATATAAACTGAGTTTCCTTTTTCTCTTGTGCCAAATATATAGGCATGTTTCCTAATGTAGAATATTTTTTTGTGTTTTTTTTACCAATATACTCTTATTAAATTTTCCCCATTTAATATGCCAACTTCTTGAAATCATCCAAATACACTCATTTCACACTTTGAGAAATATGGAACAACTCTCATTTCTTTTTCTTCTTCAAATTCTTTATTAATTCCAACAATAATTTAGTTTTACATACTGAAAATTAAATGGGGGTAAATTAGGAAAGATCTTAGCAAAAATCAATTTTGCAATGATGTTAAAGAAGTTTTCTTAATCCGTGTGAAAAATGAAACAAGTCTATATAATTGGGACGGAGGGAGTACCATTTTTCACATTTCAAAAATATCAAGAAAAGGTGAGGTAAAATCGGTTTTCACCAGTTTCCTTCCTTCAAACCTTCCATATAAAACTTAGGAATCCTGTTTTCTAACACTTATTCTCTATAATCTTCTCTGCAACTTTTGCATTGTTATATGCTGATATTGTCTACTTTGGCTGACACAATCCAGACTCGGCAACGAAACAATTATCTTGCTGGAGAACCTCTTTTAGCAAATTAGTGCACGGAACTGATTGCTTGCAACTGCAAGCTCACTTGATAATTGAAACATGTGATTTCACATAAATCATTAGGAGTGCCTAAGCCCTTAAGACTCAACATGTAGATAATTCCACACAAGCCAAGTCGAGTTATAATTTTTGGTTTGCAGGCAGAGATCCATCAGCAGGTACAATGTTTTCTATGCACTCAAAATTGAATCCCAGTTTCAAGCATTCATATATCTTACTAGTAGAACAGTGGTGAAAATTTCGAACATTATGTATAATTAGCAGTAGGGCAGCAAGTAGGATGCCCTTTTAACTCTTTTATGTGTGCATATCTTGACTAGAATCTAGTTTTTATTTGACATCTTGCACACATGAAACTAGGCTCTGGCTGTCTCTTCAAAATTGCCTACGTTTCGAGCTTCTGGTTCTCAGATTTTGTTCTGAACATTGAACGTGTCTTTGAATGCAACTTTTCCATTTTTTTATTTTTTTTTTCATTTTATTGTTGATCAGTTGATGTTCCGAAGCATATTTTTAGAGTGGAATGGTAAAAATAATGGTATATACGCAAGTCCGTTAATACATTAATATTGATTCATCCTAACTATTTCCTCTTTCCTTTTATTGTGTTTCCAGTAGTTGATTTCAAACTGCTAACTTCATTTGTCGAAAGTTTATATATCGACCCATCTAGCCGTTCATGAAGAATACGTAGAAAGATTGAGTGGTAGGAAGTGAAAAATAAAGAGACATCTCTCGGTTATTGAATAATTTCTCACGTTCTTTATCGTGTCTAGTATGACTACAATATTTGTATGGTGATATCTTTCATTTGAACGAAAAAATAGTCATGCCATTAACTTCCACTTCTTCGATTTGATTTCGGTTTCAAAATTGCTGAAACACGAGAATGTGGGTGATGAATTACACCAAACGTGTGTAAACTTTAAAAGACTAGTCCATATGTCTATATACAGCTAAAGATAAAAAGTGAAAGGGTAATGCTACATGTACACACACACTTTTACACAATTTTTTACACCTCTCTCACATGGAGGGGGGTCCACGATTATTTTATTATGTGTGGGTCCCCTTCCATGTGAGAGAGGTGTAAAAGATTGTGTAAAAAATTGTGTACACATAACATTCTTTGAAAACCATTCAATGTGTAAAACATTCTATATAGTCAATGCATTTTTAAAGTTGTTTTCAATTTTAGATTATAATGTAGTTTTCAGAAGTTACTAAACTTTAAATTTTTTTAATAGTCATCGTGCTTTTAAAGGTGTTTCTCTAATGTCAAAAGTTTTTTTTAACGTTATTTCACGTTTGTAATTTTTTAGTCGTTCAAAAAATTTACTATTCTATTAGTCACGTCATCAAAAATGTTATTTTTTAAATGAAAAGGAGTTAAGACTGGTGGATAGAAAACAATTTTGAAAATTTAGTAACGGTAAATAAATAAATAAATAAAATTGAAGTTGACAATGTTCGTTGATATTTTCTTGATAGGAACTAAAATTTGGAGAATTTGGTTACAAAACACAAAACAAATCAAAATATGGGCAGGAAAATAAAAAAGAAGGATGTGGCATAGACACGTCACACATTGGTTAGGTTAGGGGTAGACATGGTTCGATTAATTCTGATTTCAAAAAAATAGAATCGAATTATGAATCAATGATTCCCCTTTTAAAAAAAAATAACAATGGAACCAATGATTTTTTTTAGATATGGAACCAAATTGAAATCGAGCCATTCGGTTCTGGTTTGATCGGTTCGATTCCCTTGCTTAAATTTTGAAATAATAAATGGAAATTGAAATTTATCAATATATTTATAAGTTAGTAACGTATACCTAAATAAAAAAGATAAAAAAAATAAACATTTAGCATATTCAACTTCAAATTATCAATCATCAAATAGAATAGTGTAATAAAATTCATTCATAAAAGTTCAAATTAACAAACAAAACATAGTCATAATTAAATGCACAAACGTCAAATTCCGTCCTCATACAAAATATTGTCTAATAACAATGACTTAATAATATAGATGAATGAATCACTAACAAACGTTAATTTTTTTGGTATGATTCAGTGATACACACACACACACACACAATAGTAACCAATGAGATTTGCTGTTCATTTTTCCATTTTTCACTCCTCCAGTCCTCCAATTTTATAATTTCATACGTCTTATATCCATTTTATACACGTCTTATATATATTAATTTCCATATCTTTTTTTTTCTCAACCTGCTATAAAAAACGACGTATTGAAATTTGAATAATTTGATTTGTTTTTCTATTTTGAAGAATTTGATTTTATCTTGAAAATTGGTTTCAAACATCTTAATTGTTAGAACTGTTTTTAAAAAAAAGTCTTCGCGCAGCGCTGAGACACAACGGGCACCGTGTCCTCGCAGTGCGGACTTTTTTTTTTACAATGCTAACAATTAAGATCGATGTTTGAGACTTGTTATTTCAAACCATTGATCACCAATGTCTCTGAAGTTGCTTCTTGCAGTCACGAAATATAGTCCAACTGTTGACATGTAGTCTTTTGGTTGCATATTTGCTGAGCTTTTGAATGGGAAATCAATTTTACCTTGAAAAAATGAGGTTAAGACCCTATTGCATATATTTAATTTTTATTTTCTGATAAGTCAAATAGCTGTAGTATAAGAGTCTTTAGATGAATCCATAATTGTTGTCACCTACTAATGTGATTGTTGGTATGAGTGGATATGGGTGTGTGGTATAGTATTTATTTCGTGAATAAGATAGCTTTTTATGATTTCTTTATAAGAAGAAGCATTTTGAATGTAGTATAAAGGTAAATTCATGTCTTTAATCAATTTTAAGATCGTGCAATTCGTCGAATTAAATGCGTAATTGTTTCTGGCAATTTGTTGTCTTCTCTTCTAGCCAAGACCCTGGTTTTGACATAATCTTTGTTGAATCACCTAATGGCATTTGGATGCTAATTGATTCAGAAGAGGTATGGTCATGTTTGTTTAGCTTTACTTTCGTTTATTTCTTTCTAGCCATGTGAGTGCGTGTGTGTGTGCCTTTCTTCATTTTGTGGCCTTCATATTCATTCATTTCCTTCATGTAGGCATTTGATTCTTTTTTTTATGTCATTCGACGTGCTTGGCATGAATGGTGGATTGTAATGGGATGTGATCCAAAAAATACTAGTTAGAGCTACCAGAATGGAGGATTGTGACCAAGTAACCTTTTTAACCCTTTAGATCCTTTTGATGGAAATTTGATGAGATTAACTAATAGAGATGGTGTACTTTTTAGTGAACTAGCTTTCAGAATCTAACATGGGAAAACGGTTGTGTATCTTCTTAAGAAGATAGATAAATAAGTGGCAACTAAACAATTGCAATTGTTTACTTTTAGTTGTTTTTGTTTAATTATATGTTAGGTGCGGTGTGTTGGCTGAAAAGCGTACCGCAAGCGCACGGGTCTCGTTCAAGTAATAAAGTGGACCTTAAGAGTTCGGATTGTCGATTCCACGAGAAATGTATACTTTAAATTACACAACTTTAATCGATTTTAATTCTAACTACAAAAGGAAACACACACAATTAAAAAACATAATTTGAAATACGAAAAATAAACTAACAATCTACAAAATAAGAAAATAAAATGTCTTGAAAATTTCGGAGGGAAGAACGTGGTTGGTTATGATGTCGCTTAACCTATTGTTTCATTAATATCAAACCGATTATGCTTCGATGCAAATTACCAAAATATGATAGTTAGACCCGATTTTCCTATTTTAAATTAATACCCTCTTTCGAGTGATATTAACCCTAATTAATTAATTCATACCACATATTTCTATATTGATACAAACTTAACCAATTGTATGAATTTTTGTGAAAATGGCTCAATGAATCACATGAGGTAGGTGTATATTTCTATATCACATAGACGCGCCTAGAACACTAAGCAAACCCATGGCATCGATCATTTCGGTCTATCAAATGCAACTTTTTTCAATAATCACATAAATACCTGATTACAACATCTATGTCGTCACAAAAATGAAGTAATCTTAAACATGATGATCAATACACTATGATTATGATAACAACTGCATTTTTCACTAAACATGTAGATATATCAATAATTAATGAAACTAACTAGGTTAAATTCAATTCATAAATTCCAACACAACAGTTTTAACTCATTTTATAAAAATAATAACAAGGGAGATATTGTATACAATACATTACAAAAATGGCAAAATAAATGAGAAACCAAAGTTATAGAATAAACCCTACCAAATCCTTTGATGTATCCCCTTTGTTGCTCTTCAATTTCCTCCCCAAAATAAACCAAGATCAACAAAAAGAAAAGAAAGAGAAAAGAGAAAACTAGAGAGAAAAAAAACTATCTAACTTAAACTAAAAACTATTTTTTTTTCTATCTCCCCAAAAAAAATGTCCCAGCATGTAGTATTTATAGGATAGGATATTTTGATTGCTTAACCATAAATAATCAAAATATCTAAAGAAAATTGCAATCAAGTCCCTGAATTATATAAAGATAATTAAAATGGTCCCTCAACTTTGATCTTGTACAATTTGGCCCTTGGATTTTGATTTTCATTTCAATATTGCCATCCATAAATTGCATCTCAATGTCCTCCAACTTTCTGCACTTGTGCAACTTGGTCCCAAACTTCACATTTTTGTACTTTTTGGTCCTTTTTTCTTCATTTTCTCTATGTTCTTCCTTTTATCGAGGTTTTAGCCTACAAAGGTGAAAATTACATAATTATGAATAGAAATCGACTCAATTTCAATTCTAATTAAATTCAAAAAAGTGCTAAATAAGTGTGTTTTTACACAGTTATCACGGTACTTCCATGACTACTCACAACATTGTGTTTAAAGACGGGACGCTCTCAGGTTTCTACTGGATTAAAGTCATCCTGGTTCCTTGATTTGTTGATTGAGGTGTTGTTAATTGTTTTAGGGTTTCAATATAACTATGTGTATTGAGGTCATACGAAGGTTTATTAATGTATATTTACCGTGTGAGTTGATGACACCTTCTTGTTAATTGTTTATTTAGCCTTTTATTATTATTTATAGTCTACATCTATGGTGATTTTGGATAGAATTGAATGACGTAACGGTGTTATGCGGTTTGTTTTTAACTTCAACGGCCACATTCTCAGCCGCCAATAACACTAATAGTGCTTAGTGTAAGGAATTTTGATGCAATATAGTACATACTTATGTATGGTGGCTAAAATTATCCATGAAGAACTTCAAAACGCCTTCTATTATAAACTTATGACTTCAAAATGTGCGTTTGTGCTTGACTTCGTCTAATGTCAATAAAATAGTTGAGTTGACATTCTGATTGCTTAAAGTATTGAACTATTATAGAAACACATTTCTGACTTACATTTAATCTTCCTCTATATTATTTGCCTAATTCAAAATTCTCCACCAAACAGATCGTGGAGCTCTGTGGCCTAAAGGAAGATTTGAAAAAAAAAGTTCACTCCAGTATCGATAAGTTTGCTGAGCGTGGTCTTCGCTCTCTTGCTGTAGCTCAATAGGTGAGTTAGTAAGTAAATTTCTTTATATAGGTAATTGATGACAGAATACAGCTTCATGTTATTGAAACTTGTTTACAATATTTTTCTAGTTTATCAGGTTGTTACTGCTATGATATATAAATATTTATCAGGTTGTTACTGCTTCTCGTCTTCTTTTATATAAATATTGTCATTCTTGCCAATGTTAGAGTCACTACAGTTTGGTGGGTGCTTAAGTGCTTCCTTTTTCTTTTGTTGTTTGAGTTATTATGAGTTTGACTCTTTTTTCCTGATAAAATTTTTTTGGTGGTCAAAACAAAATTGATTTGGTACTTCCCCATGTAATGTTCAATATAATTTATTTGTCCAAGAAAAAATAACAATTTGAGATGTTATTTATACCTTATTGACAAAGAAATTGAAAGATAGGAAAATATTATTTATAGGTGGGCCTAGAAGTATAGGGGTGGGGATTGGTTTCCGAAGAGAAGAAAAAATGTGGCATAACTTAATTGCATATTTGCATGTGGACAACTAGCTGGAAATTTCGCTAGGAACTTAAAGTATGGCTGACAATTCGAACTGTTAAAATCGAAAATCGCGATTAACCGAACTGAACGGGACGAAAAAATAGAACCGATGGTGCAATGTGGTGGTTATGGTTTTGATTTTAATGACCCGGATCGGGGAGTCGCGGGTATGGTATTTAGCGATGGTACCCCACCCCCGAACCGATTACCTGTTAAAAAAATAAATTAATTGGACAATTGGGCTTTCCATTATTCTTTCCCAAAATTAATTGGGTGATTTTGACAATTGACGAAGAGGTACATTTTTTTTGTTTAAATCTTCAGTTAAGATCATTCTTTATTAGGTAGTGTGTTGTATTATAACTCTAATTATATTTCTTATTTACTATATATGAATCAATTTTGAGTCTTGACCTATGCTAGTAAGAGTTTTGACCTATGTTGATAATATTATTTGTTAAATTCGAATTTTGCATTTGGAAGTTGGGATATTGCTTGCATTTTCATTTGAGATATTATTTGCTAAATTGGCTTTGTATTGTGTTTTTGTTTTTATTGACTTTTCTTCACAATTTTTTTTTTCAATTTGACGGTTGGAGTTTAGACTTATAAAAAATAATTTATTTTCATGGTTATTAACTAAACCGAACCAAACCGAGATACGAACCGACTTACGTGGTTATGGTATGATAAAAAATTTAGTAGTGCGGTTATGATTTTAGCCAAATCGACCCCAAACCGAACCGTTGTCATCCCTCTACAAGGCGTTGTAAAAACTTAACTGAAGGAGGAAGATCCTAACATTTAGATGAAAGAGTAGCTGATGCTATATTTTCTGAAGAATTTTTTTGATGTATTAAGATAGTGTTGTGGCTCATTAGCAAAATTGAATTTGGTTTGTGAGGACAAAGTTCCTTGAGATGTATTGTGCTTATGAGATAAAAGTTCTAGAAATGGAAAAGAAGTTAGACGGTTATTTTATTTATTTTGGAGCTATGAAATATGAAGATTTCTGTTCAGCTTATCTTATATTATGATTGCTCCAACTTATATATGGGCAAGTAAACCTTTAAACCCAATGTTGAATTGGATTTGATTGGTGAAGTTGGATTTTTTTTGCGGCTTAAGTACGCAGTTAGCATCATAAGCTCACCTGAAATTATGTTGGAAGCCCATTTAAGGTGTCAGTGCACTATCTCACTCCGTAAGCATGTCCCTGACTATATGAATTTCTAACTTAATTGCATTACTATGCCGGGGTTTGTGACCATCCACGTTAAAGAAGAATTTGAATTCCTTGTCAAATCTAAAACCTTTGGAAGAGGTCTATTCTTTCTAGGCTTTATATTAAATAGTCTGAATAAAAGAAACTGCAACATTTAAGATTTTACATGTAAAAGTAAACGAAATTAACCGAATCCTGTTAACGAATTATGTGATAAGAATTAGTCCATAATCTTAACTTGTCGGTTGTGTTGAGGAACTCTCATTCCTAAAACTCTTCATGAAAGTGGACATGATTTTATGGGTAAGTTTGGAATTGTGCTAAGCTGGACGATTGATCATTTTCCAAGGTTCAGAATTTTGGCTATAAAAAATTAATATAAGGAGGGGACATACCAACCTTACCTCCCGAGGTACGAAGGAGGAGAGAGAATAATGCAATATTAGAAGGAATGTTATTATGTTTAGTTTCCAATTTTAATTCGTATATTAGGAATGTTATAATTAAGTTTAATTTAGTTGCTTTTATTAGATATTTTGATTCTCAAGATAGAATATTTCAAACCATGTAAAGGGCTCTTTTTGCGCTGTAATAGAGGATACTTTGAATGAATAAAAAATGATATATTTCTTCCCCAATTTTTCTCTTCCTCTCACCCTCTTCTTCTTCTATTTTTCCCTCATTTCTCCTCTTCTCACCCTTTCCCTTTCCCTTTCCCTTTCCCTTTCCCCTTCTCCTATAATTCTCCTCATAGCATTTAGCATCAAAGAATTTTGTAGAAAATCTAAATATGGGAGTACTACTCCCATTACATAAGATCATTACTGGAAATATAAATTTGGAAGTACTACTTCCACATAGAAGATTAGTCTATTCTATTAGAAGTCTGGACTGGACCAAGAGATAGGGGGTTAAGATGAATAAAATAGAGTTTTGAGATTTAGTTTAGATTATGAAATTACTAATTGTTATATAAAATAAAAAATGAGGGATTTGATTGCAATTTGAACATAGTGGAGAACTAAGCAACTCTATATGGAATCCGTTTTCATTTTATACAAACAAAATCCTAACCCACACAGAGAGAAAAAGAAGGAAAAAATGGAAAAAAGTGGAAAGAAGAAAGAAAAAAGAAGAAAAAAGGGAAAACTTAGTGACGCCACCTTTCTCCACTCTCTCGACAGCGACTCTAGATTTACAGATAGCAAAAAGGGGAAAGAAAGAAGAAAAAAGAAGAATAAAAAATGACTAAGTGTCCGGTTGAAATTTGGAGGATTCGACACATACCCATACATATACCCATGTTGTGTCCGACATGGGTAATCTAACTATTTCGAGAGTCCGAACATCAGAAAATACAACACATACTCATTGGACATGTTTTATATTTTTTTGAGGGGTTAGGTAGGTGCTTTAGTTGATTTAATGCAATTATTCCATTATTTATTGTATACTCAGATCCCGACAACCAAGAAAAGAAGCAGAAATGACAATACAAGAATTATTCATTCTATTTTAGCACACACATGTGAGTTCCATCATAACTCATTGGTTTTATTTTGTAAATGCTGCATGCACTCGCGGACCCAGGGGGGTCTTGGGGGGAGCACATGCCCCCTCAACTTCCCAACTTCTGAGAATTTTTTATACTCAGATCCTGACAACCAAGAAAAGAAGCAGAAATGACAATACAAGAATTATTCATTCTGTCTTAGCAAATACATGTAAGTTCCATCATAACTCATTCGTTTTATTTTATAAATGCTGCATGCACTGGCGGACCTAGGGGGGTCTTGGGGGGAGCACATGCCCCCTCAACTTCCCAACTTCTGAGAATTTTTTTTTTTTTTTTAAATCACGTTTGATATCGATTGAAATCTAAATTTTAATTTAAATCAAAGTTAACAATTAATTTTAATAACATATTTCATGGAATTCATAACTGTTTAACTTTTATCAAAATTTACTAAAAAATTGATTTTAATATCCACCAAATATGGGTAAAATCACAATAATTTTGAATTTCGATAACATGCTAATTTTAAAAATTTTCCAACGATCGCACACTAATCAAATTTACAAATTGCTTATATCATCTCAAAGTTTATTTCAAGAACTACATTATGCGCATATCGAATAGTCCAAACAGATATCGAAATAATTAAAAATACGTTAAACATGAGTCTTAAAGAAAAAGTCTAACTTGCATTTTTTTTAAAAAAAAATTCAATTATTTCATTAACATTTATTATTTTTGCGTACAAATTTCTCAACGTAATTTTCATCATTTTATATGGAATATAACATTAAAAATTTTTTGAAATTTTACATTCGAAGAAGTTATATCCCATGTAAATTTTCGGATGCAAAATTATACAGGGTATGATTTTTTTGTACTTAAATTTTCGATTTTAAAATTTCTTCCAGTTTCTTTGCAAGTTTGATTGTGCCCCCTAACTTTAAAACTCTGCATCCGCCCCTAACTACATAGTATCATTTTACAACTTCTTTGCTATGCATTTTCATTTTTCGATGCATGCTTTATTATTTAATGAGTCAAATATTTTTTACTTTTGTAAACCTGCAACCTTTATGTACGTCAAACGTTTCTATTATCATGTACTGCCATATTCTACATGCACGTGATGTTTTCAATTTTATTTTTTGTGAGTTTCTTTGTGCAGTAATTTCAACTTTTGAAATAATCACCTTGTTAGATGGAGCATTAGCGATACAATAATATGCTCCCAAAACTCTTGAATAATCCAATAAATCTTAAATTATCTTTTTTTGAAAATTTCTACACTAATAAAACACACAACAAATACAAAATTTGTGCAACGCACGTGTCAATGACTAGTATATATTAAAAATTAACTTTGGTTTTCAGTTCTAAAACTGAAACTAAAATCAGAATCGGAACCAAAACCAAAACCAAATGATTCTTGGTTCTAAGAATCAAAATTATTTAGAATTGAATCAAATCGCTAGGTTTGATTTGATATTGATTTAGTTTGGTCGCCTACCTCTAAGTTGTAGTTATGGCATATGTACCCAATGATTTACATAATTGTTTACGTAAACGTTATGAAATATGTTTGAGTTAGAATTTCATGAATTAAATTAAAAAAATACCACTCTCGTTGAACACATCATTTGTATATAACTCGATTAAGTCTCTGCTTGAGTCACATTCTCATTTTTAACTCCACATTTTTCAATAAAATAATATTTTTCATCACATCAATAATTTTTCATTCTTTTTCAACTGAGTGTGCTTGGGATACATTCTTTTGAAAGAATGTATTATTGAATAGTAGATTGATGGAGAATGTGTGGTTAAAAATGAAGGAAAAGTTATTGATGTGATGAAAAATATTATTTATTGAAGAATGTATGATTAAAAATGAGTAGAAGAATGAGAATGACAAAAATAATATATAACAAACAGGGCCTAAATATTCACAGTCAAATAGTAGAAAACCAAAAAATATAAAATGCATTCTTTCCGTGCACACTCTCGTTGAACGCATTATCTGTATATAACTCCGTTAACTATAATGACTCAAAAATGCTATTTCGGGTTGATTTCTAGAAGAACCGGAGGAACGAACTTTGGAAGAGAAGGGAGAAGCAGCAAAGCAAATCATGTCTTTGCTTTTGAATGTTTCTGCAGCATCGGTAACAGCGAGTTTCACTGCCATCTTCCATCTTAAGATTAGCTGTGTTTATGCGCTAATTTTCACAATCTTTATTTGTCACAGCCCAGTTGGAAAGCTGTTGTGCCACGAAAACAGTTGATTTCTTCCTTCCCCTCGTCTAATTCGTGTAATTCAAGCTCAAAGCTTGGTGGGTTTCGTGTTAGGGCCTCTATCTTCAATCCCACCCAAGATCCCCTTGTCAAGGAAGCTCTTAAGGTAAAATTAAAATATATGCATTTTGTAAGTTCTCTGGGGCTTGATTTCTTTCCGAATTTCCCCCAAGCACGTGTAATTCTTATCTAGGCACACTTTTCTGGGATTCTTGAACATATACGTAATATTCCAACGGTCTGTTTCTGGTAGATGTTCTAGTCATGTTTGGATTTGGAATTTTAGTTGGCGAAGAAAAAGAAAAAATGTTAACAAACAAGGTCTCAATTTGCATCTACTTTTTCTTTTTTAGTTCCACAATTGAAATGGAGCATTCATGGATTATGTTAATTAACAAGATACCTTATAAGCAGTGATGACTGAGATAGAGAATAGATATCCATTGTCACCATAATTAGTGGGGATTAGTGAACTACACTAGTTTTGAGAAGTTTTGTTTGGACTAACTATTTATAGGCGTGAACAGATGCTATGATATCCTTTCTGAAATTTTCGACCTTTTTCTGATTGTGACATTTCCGCAATGTTTGATAGGCATTATTTTCCATGGAAAATGGAAAACAAATTCCAACTTCCACTTTTGCCTTGTTTGATACAATTTTTTTTCCATGGAAAATTTTTTCCACATTTGGCTCAAATGCTCACCAATTCTTGGCTTTGTGGAAAATCAATTTCCATCTTTTTTTTTTAAAGCAATTGGAAATTTTTTTAGATACAATGTTAAAAAAAATTATCACTTTTATTGACAATTTTCATACAAAACAAAGCCAAACGAATGGTATTCGATATGCTAATTTTTAAATTTTTTTGGCAAGTGAAACAAATTCTAGACCCAATGGTAAATAAAATTATCACTTGGACAATTTCCATAAAAAAGAAAGTCAAATGGACATCAAACTTTCAACATTTTCAGGTGGAAAATTATAGCAATCAAATACAATTAATTACAATTCCCAGTAAAACAATTTTTAGGCAATTCAATTCCCTAGAATTCATTTTATTTCCACCCATTTTCCACATTTGCAATTAAACGGACCCTTAGAAGAAGACTGCCACAAATACTGTACTTTTCAGCTCTCTCTTTTGAGATTTAATTATACTTGTGCTTCTATTATCTTGAGAATAGAAATTTTGGTATAGAGCATGTGTACCTTTGTTATGGATTTCAGCTAATCATGTACTCTACTTGCTAGAATGCACATGCTCTGGGCATCCATATAAGAAGCTGAACTTTTCTCAATGATACCAATCTTTGCCGTAGTCACTTGTGTCAATACCATGATGCCTGCAGAGAGGGTACTGTCATTTAAGTAGCTAGCTTAGTGCCTTAGCTGGTAACCAGGAACTATTTGAGTGCATGACAGCATCAATCTCCTCATGCCCCTGACTGCATGCTCTTTCCTGTATAATTAAATTGATGGTGGTTTAGGATGTTTTGGACACTTTAAAGAGCACTTTGCAGGGTTAATAAGAAAACAATTTGAATTATCCGAAATATGAGGATAGCAACTCTTGTAGATGACACACTGCTACCATGTTGTACATCTTTGTATGATATATAGACTAGTCATTTCTCCTCGACGACATTACATTTTGTTGTTTATATGGTTTCCTGCCTCCTACTTGTGTACATTGTTTTAGGATGAAACTTGGGAAAACTCCTAACTGTAGATCAATTTCTTATTTGTTGCTAAAGGACTTGTAGAGACTACTGGGGTGTGTATGTTGAAGTTCAACCTCCTTGCTGAATTCTAAATGCCTTTGATTTGCTCAAGGCTCATCTTGCTATGGCTTGTTCGGCATTGTAGCATGACTTGATCCAACTGCCTTGGATCATTGCATTGCCCACAAAGAGAAGAAGACCCTAGTGAAATTGGTGCTATGGTGTTAAAACTGCACAAAAGTGAATTAAAAACATTGCTTTTGTAAACTTGCACTGAGCAAAATCATAACTAAAATATTTATACTTATCCCCTATTTGAGCCACATTAAAATTTTCATTTTCATTCTTCTACTCATTTTCAATCACACATTCTTCAATAAAATAGTATTTTCTATCACATCAATAACTTTTCCTTCTTTTTTAACAACACATTCTCTATTAATCTACTATTCCAAAATACATTCTTCCAAAATAATGTGGCTCAAACACACCCTTAGATTTTGGGAATGTCCATTTAGAAGGTTAATTCTATGCTAAACCGTGTTTGGAACATTCAGGTTGTTTAAATTTTGACGTGTAACACAGAAATATCCATAACGTTTTATTCCCATAGAGACCACAGATTTTTGTTTGCTGTGTCTAGATCTGAACTAGCCTTCAACTCTGTTATCATGGAATTAACCAATTCAAGAATGGCTCTGAATGTTATATGAGAACATGCGTGTTTGTATACTGTGCTTGTTTGCTGAAGCTCTTTTTTATAAATAACTAGTTGCAAAGATTATTGACTCGTACCCACAAACTGATTTGTTTTTATTTTTTCGCTTCTCCTTTCCATCTCTCCAAAGGAAGCATTTAAACTGTTGTTTTTAAACATATCTTTCCGTCTATTTTGTTGACTCTTATGCTGAAATCTAATAGCTTTTATTGAACGGCAACAATATCTTCTTGTTATGATTTCAATTTAGACATCAAAATTCAAGGTCATGAGATGTTTGTGCATAGGGAAAGAAGGTGTTGAAGCTATTCACTTTAAGCAATATATCAGGAGTCCTTTGTCTTAGTATTCGTGTGCCTTATTCAAATTGTTGTCATTCCTATAGCGATTGGGAAGGTCCAGAAACTTCTGAGAGTTATTTAGCAGTAAAAGAAAGGAGTATTGGCTACTTCCTGTTAACTGAAGTCTTCTGTATTTTAATGTCTTTACTTATTCCATCAAGAAGAGTACTCAATCATTACTTTCGTTTATTGTTTTTCCATTTTTTCTCCTTATCCAGTGACTTATTTTCTTATGGCCGTCTTTTGTGCAGCATAAGTAATACCCATTTCCACCAGATTTCTAATGAGTTAATTTTCGTATTTATCAGGAGCCAGTCGCCTTCCTGGGAGGGATGTTTGCAGGTTTTCTAAGGCTTGACTTGAATGAAGACCCTCTGAAGGAATGGGTTGCAAGAACAGTTAATGCCTCTGCTATCACTGAAGATGAAATTAGTGGCAGCAGAGATGTTCAAGAAGAAGATGTGCCACAGCAGATAGAGATAGAATGATGATTTGAACTTGTAATGCAATAAACAAAATTTAAAATGGCGCCATTGTTATTTAATGGATACAGTGATTATCTATCGACTATCGTGCAATGGTAAAAATTAGTCTTATATGGGTTCGAACTGTGTTCTTAGCTCAGCATTGGGATGTGCATAGTTATTAAGTTATACGAGGCTGCAGTCTACCTATAAAACCGAGTTGAAAGTTGTTGTCCTCTTGGCTGTTCTTGCTTTACATTTTTGACACCTCAACATATCACCTCTTCTCAGCGAACTCTTTTTTTACAAATGGGATATGCCTAGGAGCAATGTGAAGATGTTTTGGTGTCTTCCCACTTGTTAAGAAAATGTGATGTTTTGAGGTATAAAAAATGTTTTGGGAAAGAATTGGCTTTACTTGGGTAAAATTAACATTCTTGAGTCTTTTTGAAAAGAATTGTTCAATGGGTCCATATTGGTACTACATTTTTTTTAATTTATTCCACCACTTTTTAATTGAAATAAGATTTTCAACTTTTGCTCATTTTCGTACTTATGTTACGATTTTATTTTTCATTGTTACATTCCTCTCTTTCACGTTCTATTTATTAGCGCATACGTTTCTATTTGAAAAGTCCGTTAGGAAGGCATAAAAAATTTATTTGCCCCTAATATTTATCTGGTTAAAAAGAAAAGTCTTCTATGTGAAAATTTCTTCTACCTAATATGTAATTTTATATTGAAAAATTATGATAATAAATTACTAAAAATTTGAAATATGAACTTTAATTAATTTTTTTATTTTGCATCATAAAAGAAAAAATGAAAATCAAATGGGCAAAGGAGTCTATTCCGGCAACTTGTGCCATTTCTGGAGAGAGAAAAGATCTAAACTCCAAATAAATAATTTGTATTATTTTTATATAAAAAAGAAAAGGGAAAGAAATCGGGGAGGAGGAGGGTTTCGAAATTTGTGTGAATCTTCTCAAGATTGTTATTTTTTCATTTCTCCGACTTGCATCTCCGATCGAATCCCTCTCTTTTCGATCTGTAATTATATATCTACACGCTAGTAATTGATAGAGAAATAGAGGTATATCCATTCAATTGTTGAAGAATATAAGAAGAAGAATTAAGGGAAATGGATTTGGACCAGTGGATAGTGAAGGTGAAAGAAGGTCAACACTTGTCTGAAGATGAGCTTCAGCTCCTCTGTGAATACGTATGAATTCTTCTTATTCTTGTTTGCTTCGTTTTTGCATTTTTCCTGTTTCTTACTCTCTCTGTGTAAATGCATTCAAGAATTGATGGCGTTGAATTTATTTTTTGGCAGTTAGATTGTATGTATTCCAGTCACTTTCTTAGTTTCGTGGGTTTTACGAGAGAGTTCTTCTAAGTTTGAATTTTTTTTGGAAGGATTTGTGAAGCTGCACTTCTGTTAGCTCTTTAAGGATCATATGTAATTACAGACACTTTGTATTATGTTTGTTTCTACTTATTATTGAAATTTCATACTCAATCATTAGTTTGATTATGTAACTAATGGTATCAAAACAGCACATTCTTTATTACTGGTCCAAATTATAGTGGCTGAGGACAAAATAAATATTAATTGCAGTGGGGTTTCCAGAATACAGAAACTGCAGAATAAACAAACTGGTATATGCTTCCAAACAATTATTTCTTTAGGATAAACTCTCCGATGTAGATTGCTAAGAAACAAATCTCTGCTAACTAGTGTTTGAAACCAGATTTTAGGCATCCAGTTTTGGTCTAGATTAATTTCATTCCACCTAAAAAAAAATTTGTCTGTTGGAATTTGGTGTTATTCTTGTTTTGTGGGGTGTTTCGAGGAAAGAAGTAATCAACAAATTTCAACAATTGGTCATCTCTTTGCTTGCAATGAAGATGAGAAGGGACTTCTTTGCGTGCTTGTCTACTTCATGATCTACTTATGTCATTCTGTATTATAATACTCTACTTATAATTCTAGAAGCTGCTCCACATTCTGGCAGTATTATCTTTTTTGTTTGCTTGCAGGTGCTATGTTATCCTTATGCTCCTCTAATTTTAATTTGCCTCTTTCTTATTCAGGTAAAGGAGATATTGATTGAGGAGTCAAATGTTCAGCCTGTGAATAGTCCAGTTACAGTATGTGGGGACATCCATGGACAGTTTCATGATTTGATGAAACTCTTCCAGACTGGAGGTCATGTACCGGAGACAAATTACATATTTATGGTAAATCTTGTATAAATATGTTGATATATGTCTGTTTTAACTTTCCTTTTTATCCTTGTTCCATATTTTGGACTCTTTTAGTTCCACAATGAAACTTCTTCTATCTTGGCAGGGAGATTTTGTTGACCGTGGTTACAATAGCCTAGAAGTTTTCACCATTCTTTTGCTTCTCAAAGCAAGGTGCATATTTTTTTGTATTTTGATTATTTCATTAGATTGCTTCAGAAAACAGTCTCAGCCATCTGGTTGTCTAATTAAATTCGTGATCGTGTTGAAGAAATGTTTAGAATGAAAATCATTGCATCTATGTCTTGATGCGATTGCCATAAAGAATTTGACAAAAACATATGTTGACAACAATTTGGTTCTTAATACAGAGCTGGGATGTTGAGGTCTAATTGCATTTATATAATAAAAATGACAGGTATTGGTCAATCTGAATGAATGTTCTTGCTGGTCTAGTGCATATGATCCAGATAGGAATACATATCTAAGCTCAATCATTTCCTTCTCTGTATTTTTGTCTCCATAAAACTTAAGTTCACTAGGTATTGATGCAGAAATTTTTCAGCTTTACTTTGATGAACTATTATTATTGCAATTGCAATACATATTATGGATAACATGTGTCATTAGTATTATTTTTGCAAGCTTTTTATGTTGAACATTCAATTCGTTAGCAAAATAGCAAAAAATCAGATATTTGCTCTAATATACTATTTGAGGTTCTTTATAGTTGATATATTTTCCTTTGGCTAATGTATATTTTATTTGTTTTTTGCTGCAGATACCCAGCTAACATTACTCTCCTACGTGGAAATCATGAAAGCAGGCAATTGACTCAGGTAATCAACATTGTAACTTCATTCACTGTGCTTTCGAAGCCAATATAATTATATGGAATCAGTAAATAAGCTCAAAAGTGGAACTGCAAGTGCACATGATGGTAAATGTTTCAGCTATTTTTTTGAATCATTTGGAAAAAAATTAAGAAAAATGCAGAATTTTTGAAGGAAGGAGCAAGTAGTAGCTGTCTTATGAGCAAGGGAAAAACTTTTATCATCTTGTCAAGTTTCTAGGGATGAGGAGTCTGAGGATTTTCTTTTCTCCTTAATTATATTCTCGATTTCCTCTTTCCCCTTTGTTGTCAGACTATACCATGTCCTCTTGTACTTGAATAATAAATGAACGAAGAACGATTGTTTCTCATTAAAGAAATTAATTGGCATTTGTTAATTCTAAATAATGAACGCTCTTGATTAACTGCATCATATCAACCAGGGTTTCGAGGGGCAATTGGTGATGAAGAGAATGTCCACTATATTTGGTCATGGCTTGATTATTACTATCTAGCCTTAAGTTCTCTTTGGACAAAAATTATTTTGCTGCATATTGTGGTTTGATGATTTTATGCCCTTGGTAACAAGCATGCAATGTACAAGAATAGCATTTTCCATTACTGCTAAATGTTGATGACCTTTTTCATGTAATCATCCTCGGTAGGTGTATGGATTTTATGATGAATGTCAAAGGAAGTATGGGAATGCAAATGCTTGGCGGTATTGCACAGATGTCTTTGACTATCTAACTCTATCAGCAATTATAGATGGAACGGTATGCCATCTTTATTACTCTCTTAGCCCCTATTTGGTTCAACTAAAAGTTCAATTATAATCTAAGTCATGGTTAGCAATTAATTTTAACCACTCATTTTATGGGACTTTCAACTGCACATTCGATCAACTTTTATGAAAATCTACTAAACATCTGATTTTTATTTAAACCAAACAGAGGCTCAACCTATCATTTAGAGAGAAGAGCTGTAAAAAAAAAATTCTTACCTCTCTAAATGTCTTAACCAATTCTAGATATCAATCCATATCTCTAGGGATTCTTTAGAGTATTAGTGCAGAGAAAGAAAAAGAACTTAGCTGAAATGAAAGAGCCACTTTCAGTAGTTTTAATCTTGTTATTATTTCCCATTTTCTATACTTGCATTATTAATGTATTGCCTCTGTGGATTATCAGGTACTTTGTGTGCACGGTGGGCTATCCCCAGACGTTAGAACTATTGATCAGGTTTTATTATTGTCATTTTATGAATTGTTTATCTTGCACAACCATGAGAAAAGTTGATAAAAAAATGAATTTAAGTTCAGTGAGATAAGCGCTAATTGCTCATCTATGCTCAACCAAAACATGCTTTTCCTAAAAGAAAGAAGTATTGAGCATGTTGCATAAATGTGATATTTGGTCATTTAAGCATATAATTTCTATGGAAGAGTGGGTTTGTTTCAGGAGCGGCATATTTTTAATTTCTTACTAATAGTGATGAACTTTTAATGTTTGGACGTGACAAATGTTTAATCTATTGTGCTTGGTTTAGACTGCCTTTTGGTTTACAGAGTCCAGTTCTATCAGATTAAATTATATTCATTGAGTACGGTTCATATTAGGTTAAATTATATTCATTTCTTGTCCATGTTTCCTTGGCAGATTCGAGTCATTGAACGGAACTGTGAAATCCCCCATGAAGGGCCTTTCTGTGACCTAATGTGGAGTGATCCTGAAGATATTGAGACATGGGCTGTGAGCCCTAGAGGAGCAGGCTGGCTTTTTGGGTCCAGGGTAACTTCTGAGGTAAGTCCATGATATATATGAGAAAGCTTGGTAGCCAATGGTGCAGCAGACAATCATTGGCTTGTGGGTGAACTGCCCACTCTAGCTAAAGGAACATCCAAGAGAATCCAGATAATGATTTATGACATCTCAAAAATTCGAGATAGTTGTGTTGGTTCAAACATATTAAGTAATGCTCAAACTTGTAGTTGTTTTTTGCAGTTCAATCACATTAACAAACTCGATCTAGTTTGCCGAGCCCACCAACTTGTACAAGAAGGTCTAAAGTACATGTTTCAAGATAAAGGACTTGTAACTGTGAGTTGCCATTTCTATATGAGCAACATGGTATTTCACGGTGCAATTTTTTCCGTGTATTCTTTGATTATCTCATTGTTCATTTGAATATGCAGGTGTGGTCTGCTCCAAACTATTGTTACCGTTGCGGAAATGTTGCCTCGATATTAAACTTCAACGAGAATATGGTACAACTGCTCAATTTTCCATGTGTTAATTTCTTGAGTCTCTCCATGTGCACGTGCGCTTTCTAGTCAGTAACGTAAAGAAACCATAAACTGCACAATTGTGATTATGATTCTTGTGTGACATTGAGGGGATTTTATCTTTATTAGGTTCTGCGGTAGGAAAACCTTCCCAGTTCCCGCGATGAGTGAGGAGCATGCCTGCACGTCATAGTTTAATATTTGTCTTTTATAATAAGCAATGGCGTTCTTGCTTCGTACTGTTTTCTGTTATTGTGGTTGATAGAGGAAACTATTTTTATCATAATTGACAATGATATAACTTGGTCATAATCTAGAATCAAAGGGCAGTGTATTTGGTACAGGGTTATATTTCATCTATCTCATCCAAAGTCCTATCAACTTAAAGATACAAACCTCGTCTATGTGTTAAAAGTCATACTCACAAATTTGAAAGTCTTACCATCTTTTGGAATTTAAAGTCATTAAACGACTTGAATTTTTGTCAAATGCAGCATGCCCACAGACCTGGTAATTATGATCTATATGAGCTTGGAAAGCATATTACAGAATTTTACTTTTTTATTGCATAGGCTTCGCTTAAATTGTTTAGCAAAAATGTTGAGCGCCCATAGTGTATATTGTGTACTATATGACATACTGCCATAATTAGTAGCAATTAATATGAAGAAACAAGTGAATGAAGATAATAGTACTGGCCTTGATTTCTAACTTGATCGTTTTTTATTGACCCCGGTTGAATAGGAGAGAGAGGTGAAGTTCTTCACAGAGACCGAGGAAAACAACCAGATGCGAGGACCCAGGACCGGAGTACCCTATTTTCTCTGAGTTACAATTGCTTCTACTCAAATTTCAGATATAATTTTGGCACCCATTACCACGAACTGTATCTGGTGGAGAGGCAAAGAAGGAAGAAAGTTGAGTGGAGAAATGTTCACTAGATTCTAACATGCAACCCATGGTTGCCTGCTTCCTTTACATAGTTCTCGCTGTGCATCAAAGATGATTGTGTTGTGTTTTCAGTATTTTTCGTAGTTTAGTTCAATGACACAACTCGTATTGATTGATCATCAACATTTCTATTCGTTTTTTTTTTCAGTGCTGAAGTATAAATTATGTAAACCTGGTGAATATTAGTACAGATGGGTTTGATGTTCAGTTATTTACATTGGTCGATCGCCGTCCTGGCTTGTGATCATTGCTGATAAATAGTTTCAAGTGGGAACACGATGAAACTTTAACGCGTCTACTTCGATTTTGGGAATGTATTAACTTAGAATGTTTTGTGTTTTGAGTGTTTCAGGACTTTGTATAGCTTCTCTTATAAATTTTGTAGGTCTCACTAGGGCTGGGCAAAATGTCCGAACCGAACCGGAACCGAACCGAATCGAATCGAGCGGGTTTTTTAAAATGAAATACCCGAACGGGTATTCGAATCGAGAACCGAATGGTTTGGTTCGGTTCTCGACGAAGAACCGAAGAATCGAATAAGAACCGAATTTTTTTTTATATATTGGATAAATCAATTTCTTTTATTTTTTCTAAACAAATTAATATTTTTTTTCTTATTAAATCTTATTAGTTGAACAATTTAGAATTTATTTATGTTTGTTAGTTGTGTTTTTTTCAATTTTTTTTTGTATAGTTTTTTAGTAGTTAGTATGGAAAGTCAACCAACTGATGATTACATTAAATAGTTGGTAAGTATTATCAATACTTTAAAATATTTTATCTTTGTGACTTCTAATTTATATTTCACTTTTATGTAGACTTGAAGGTTTGAAGCAAATGAATTATTGATATGAATATCGAAGTTTTATTAGTAATATTTACTTTTTGGTATTTGTATTTGACAACTTATTATTTATATGTTATTAAATAGATTACGTTAATTTGTAAAAGTTAAGATTGAACTTCGTATTTGTATCTACTTTTTGTTATTAATATTGGTATCCACTTTCAGGTGTATTTATGTAGTATTATTTTAAATGTTAAAAAATTTAATTATAGTACGGAACCGAATGGAACCGAACAGAACCGAATCGAACCGAACCGAACCGAAACCGAACGGTTCCAAAATTATATTTGGAACCGACGGTTCCATTTACTAAATATCCGAAAATTTCTGGAACCGAAAAAAACCGAACCGAACCGACCCGCGCCCACCCCTAGGTCTCACTGTCCCTTTTCTTCGTGTTCACCTTGGAACTTTGATTTAACTAGAGCTTGTTTTGAGAGAGCACCTCCATGTGATAATTGATCTGTTCTTCAATTCATGATTCAAGAAAGTCGGAAAAGGGTGTCGATTCATATTTTTATAATTATAGAAAGGCATATTATTAATGAAATTGGGGAGCAGTTAACTTCATTCACCATGTTCATGTATCTATCGCACTCTAAATTCATCGTATTAAAATTTTTAAAAAATATATATTCATTCACGTTACGTTCCAACATTATCTTTACTATGTATTTCACTCTAAATCTATCACAATTTAAATGTATTTTTAAAAAATAATATATTTATACGCATTACATTCCAACATTTTTCCTTGTCAAATTCATTCATTTAAAAATTATATACTTGTGTGATTCCCAATTTTTCAAAATATATTTTTTCTCTACTTTTCAACTACACATTTTCAATAAAATAATAGTAAATGTATATTCAAAAATTTTCCTTATTTTTTAACTGCACGTTCACAAAAATATATTTCGAATAAAACACATTGTAAGTGTACGGTTCGTTAACAGGTAATAAAGTGGACTTTTTGAGTCCGAGTATCTTCCCACAAGATTGAATAGTTCTAATTTTAATTATCGTGACCTTAATCGAAACAATAAGAATGAAAATATTTGTTTTGATGAATTTATAACTAAATTAATTATGCGGATGCAATTATGAATGCTTTAACTAAACTAAATGAGATTTATGTCGAATGCAAGTTAAAGTTTTTTTTCTAATATATGATGAATGTGCTAGAATCACGAATCCCTGTGTAATAATATTTTTAAACTCAGTTCTACACTTTAACACACGATTGAAATATTGAAGAATCAATGTTCCTAAATTATTTAACAGCTTCTCTCGAGTAAAATCAAATCTATTTTAATATGTGACTCGACTATATCTCTATGACATATGCGAATATATAAGAATGCATGAGTTTTTATGAACACTTAAAGATTCACATAAGGCATTGCGGTATATTTCTATCCCCTATCGGACCCTATGACAATATATGTCGAACCCATTTCCCTTTTTTTGAATGAATGAAATAGGTCACCACACTCACACAATTAACATGCACAATAATCGTGGAGAAGTAAATCCATATAAACCATTCAAATATCCCAAACATGTTTTTATTGTCAAGAATGTAAAAATAAGAAATAAAAATCATATTACATAATTCATTGTTCTCATAGTACAGAATTAACTTAGCCTAACATGGTGGAAATAAGAAAATTAGAAAAATAAATAAAGAACGACATCACCAATTCAATTCTTGAGTTTAATCTTCGTTTCATGGTGTTGCTTTTCTTGTATTTTGCCTCTTTTCTTCTCTCAAGCTTAAAAAATGGCTTTTGTTGATGATGTTGATGGCCTAGCAGTCGCCCGACCAATATAACTGGACGGCTACCCAGTTATAAAATTTTCGCAAATTTTCTTTTCAACTATTTTCTTCATTCTTTCTTCCATCTTGATCCTCTACATCAAATTACTTCAATTTTAGTGCTTCGACTTTTACTCAAATGCAAATTAGTCCCAGAAGTTCCATCAATTGGCCGATTTATCCTTCTTTCTTTTTCAATTGCTTAGAAACATGTCCAAAATTGAAATAAGATAAAAATAACCTAAATTAAGTAAAATGCAATAAGCTTGGTAATATGGCCCTGAATAAGTGCACAAAAATGCACTTATCACCGCATATTTTTATCAATCTACTATTCCAAAATATACTCTATGTAGAAAATGGAAGTCAAATATGCCCACAAAGTTTAATAAAAAAACAAATTATTTATTAAAAAATAGTGTGCTGTATCTCTTAGCAGATGAAGAAATCTTGGGACGTGAGATAAATTGGGTACTTAAACGAGATGCTCCCTATGGAACTGCCAAAATTAAATATAAAAAAAATAAAAAATAAAAGACCGAAAATATTTAATGATTTAAGTATTATTTACTGCTAGAAGTAATCGGTAATGGAATAAGAGAAGTAGCCAAATCGAGACTTATAACCAGGAAATTCAGACGCTCCATAGACAGAGCAAAAAGTGAATCTTGATCAGAGCAAACCGTCTTATTCTATTATCATACATAAATGGGAGAAGCTCATCCGACACAGTTGAACAAGACTTGTATTCAGATACTCCAATTGAAGAAGTTGGAAAAGGAATTCTTGTCGTCCTCTCTCGAGTAAAAATCATATACCTTTATCAGTCTGTTTAAGCTTTCCGAAAGGTTTTCTGGTGAGTTGTTATCAAGATCGATTGGTATGGTAAGATGGAGGTTAGTTGAGAGTTGTAAGCTCAATCGACGTTACGTAGAGAGACTTGGGAAATGATGCACTTGTTTGATCCCATTATTTTTAAAATACATATTTTTTTTTTCAATAACACATTCTTCAATAAAATAATATTATACGTAAATTCAAAATTTTTTCTTATTTTTTAAACCACGTAGACTCTATTAATCTACTATTTAAAAATACTTTTTTTTTTTTGCTGGATAATGATGCTCAAACAAGGACATAATAAATTGTTTTGGTAATAGTAGCTAGGGTTCTAATAAATTCTACTTAAAATGTCAAATTCTCAAATTTAGGGGTTAAATAGGGACAAAAACCTCCGAATTCTAATACGTCACTCTCTCTCACACACATTTCCTCAGCAATTAGTCAATTACTCACCCTTTGTCTCTCCCTTTCTCGTTTTCACAGCAAAACAATCTGAAATCTGGAGTTTTTAGGCTACCAACCGACGAGCAGATAGCGTGGGTTTTTCTTGAGGCTGCTAAAATTCAGTTCATCTATCTTCTTTTGTTCTTTTGCTCGTCATTTTGATATCTTCAGAGTTTATGTTTTAATTTTGATAATTATGTGTGTAACAGTCATAATTTGGTTGCACAGTCTTCAACTAAATTGCGAAAACTGAGAACTGATAATATTGTGTGTGTGTGTGTGAAAATCATTATGGGTTTTGTTTATTTGTCTTTTCCTAAAGTTTGGTTTCTTGAATATTTTGATTGTTTTGATTTTTTTAGTCATTTTCTACCCTTCATTTAGTATTCTGATAATGAAGAATCCAGAGGCCGGAATCACCCCCTTTGTGTTTCTCAATAGTAGATCCTGTTTTTACGGTTTTCTAAGAAGTTTTCAGCTGAGTATGCCATTAATTGATTAGAAAAGTTTGGTCTATTTTGTCATATAATTAGAAAATGTTTCCTACTTTTAACTTTTGGTTTGTATTAGCTTTTTATTCCTTGAACTCTAATGATTTGTTATTTGGTTAGATATGGAGAAAATTTCTTAAAAAAGAATCTGGGAACAAAACTCAATTACTCAAGCAAGTGAGCATCTATGAAGGCCTAAATGTAAGTGAGCCTAATTATTAGTGCAGTAATTATACTTTTGTTGATAAAAATCTTTTTTTTTTTAAACTCTTGTTGGAATTTATGTAAAAATTACACAATGCTGTGTGATATGATATATTAATATTGGTAGCATCGATAACATTTTTATATCTTGCACTTCATTTGCCCCCACAACTCCAAAATCTTGGCTCTGCCGTAGCCATGCTCTTGTATCACATGTAACAAAAAGTGAAAATGAGGAATTTATTCAATTTTTATATAATCTTTTATGTATTTGTTTCTTACACTAGTAGGTTTGCTTCTCTTTTCCAGTTTTCTACTTTTCATGATTTTTCCCGTCTAATTTTGTCTTAGATGGAAGCGGTGTCTCTCAACAGTGAGCCAATTTTTGGGGAGGGTGAAGATTTCGAAGATGGAGACTGTGCCACACCTGAATATGACAACGAAGTTCACAAATCACAGTTTAAAAAAGAACCTTTGCCTCCCACGATCGGTTTGGAGTTCGAGTCTTTTGAGGAAGCTTATGACTTCTACAATGTCTATGCCAAGGATCAAGGATTTGGCATCAGAGTGAGCAACTCATGGTTCCGATCAAAAAGAAGGGAGAGGTATAGAGCAAAACTCAGCTGCAGCAGTGCAGGTTTCAAGAAAAAAAGTGAAGCAAACAATCCGAGGCCAGAAACAAGAACAGGGTGTCCTGCAATGACAATCATAAAGCTTGTGGATGCTAAAAGGTGGAGAATAGTAGAAGTTGAGCTCGAACACAACCATCCAGTGAACCCAGAGATCAAACGTTTTTATAAGTCGCACAAAAAGATGTTTCTCGCTTCCAAGAAAGCACAGCAGTCTGAACCTGTCAAAGAAATACAGACTATTAAGTTATACCAGACAGCTGTTATAGATGCTTCATGTAGTGGACACATCAAGACAGATGGTAGAGATGGTCAAACACCTGTTGATCACTCTAAGCATCTAGAACTCAAAGAAGGGGATGCACATGCAGTCTATAACTACTTTTGTCGTATGAAGCTGACAAATACTAACTTCTTTTATTTGATGGATCTTGATGATGAGGGGCACTTGAGAAATGTGTTCTGGGCGGATGCTAGGTCAAGGATTGCATATACTTACTTCTCTGACACTGTTGCAATCGACACAACGAGCTTGTCAAACAAGTACGAAGTACCTCTGCTTTCGTTTGTGGGTGTAAACCAGCACGGACAATCCGTCTTGTTGGGATGTGGCTTCCTTGGACAGGAGTCGGTGGAGTATTTTAGTTGGATGCTTAAGGCATGGCTTACATGTATGTTGGGGCTGTATCCACGAGTTATTATTACTGAGCAGTCCAAACCCTTACGTGTAGCGGTTTCTGAAGTTTTCCCCCAAGCTTGTCATTGCTATTGTTCCTCCTATATTATGCATCGTGTTCCTGAGAAGTTGGGTGGATTAAAAGGATATGAAACAATAAAAAGGCAACTGAATAAAGCAGTTTATGATTCCTTGAGGATAGCTGAGTTTGAAACTTCCTGGGTTGACATGATTAGTCAACATGGCCTCATGGATAATAAATGGCTTCAATCACTATATGAAGACCGAGAAAGGTGGGTGCCGGTTTACCTCAAAGACACTTCTTTTATGGGAATGCTCCCAATGAACGAGTTCGAGGGGTTGAGTGCCTTTTTTGATGGTTTTGTACATAAGCACACATCTTTCAAGGAATTTCTTGATAAGTATGATCTAGCTCTTCAAAGGAAGCATTTGAAAGAAGCAATGGGAGATTTTGAGTCCAGAAACTCATGCTTTGAGTTAAAAACAAAATGCAATTTTGAATTGCAGCTCTCCAAGGTTTATACAAAGGAAATATTTAATAAATTCCAAATTGAAGTTGAGGGGATGTATTCTTGCTTTAACACAAGGCAAGTGAATGCTAATGGACCAATACTGACATTTGTCGTCAAAGAAAGGATCGAGGTTGAGGGAAATGAGAAGGAGGTTAGGCATTATGAGGTTCTGTATGAGACAACTCAAATGGAAATACGTTGCATTTGTAGTTTGTTCAATTTGAAAGGTTATTTATGCCGGCATGCCTTGAATGTCTTGAATTATAATGGTGTAGAAGAAATCCCTTCAGAATACATTCTGCGACGGTGGAGTAAAGACTATAAGCGCAGTTTCCACATAGATAATGGATTCAGTGATTCTGATGTGGATGTTCCTGTTCAATGGTATAATCTTTTGTGTAGACATGGCATTCAAGTTGTTGAAGAAGGGGCACAGTCTAAAGAACATTATCAGGCTGTAATGCAAGAATTGGATGGGTTGTTGACTAAATTTACTGTTGTAGAAGAAAGTTTTATGTGATTCTACCTTTCAATTTTGAACGATATTCTCTGATAGATGTGGAAGTTGGAAATTGATTATGAGGTGGCATGCCTGATTAGCATGTTTGGCTGAGCTTACAAGTCCCTTAAGGAGGGTGGCAGACTAAATGTAGTCGTCCTGCTACTGGTTTGTTTAAACTTAATGTGGATGGACTGTGCGTGTTGATAAATGTCTTATTGGAATGGGTGCAGTTGTTTGCGATGCTGTTGGGGGTGGTTATGTAATGCTCTGAAAATGATCCTTTGGGTTAAAAAGGAATTCAATTTTAACGCCCAATTCTCTCGTCTACCCTGATGTAGTGCTCTTCTTCGGGAGGTAAAGTGTGGATCTTGTCATTTTATCCCGAGTGCCAAGAATAATTTTAGCTCCATTACTTAGCTTCTCTACTCAATTGTTCAGTGACGTGTACTGACGTGATACTTGCACCTAGTTTCTTCCCCAATTTGTGTCCTATAATTTGCCTTAAAAATATTATCGTAATGGTCGAAACTGAATTAGACACGTGATTTTAAGTGTAATATTTATCATTGTCTAGTGACTATTTGGGGAAAAAAAGGGGGAAGAAGCAAAGTTATAAGTTGAGTAGCTAACAGTATTTTTAACCCCGAAGCATTATGCCAGCCATGGACCGGTGGTTGAGGGGATAGACTGCATGAGGAGCACTTGCGCAATTCTTTTACTCTAGGGAATATATGCTTATGGAATACAACATCTTGATAAATTATTAATTGTTATACTTTACATTGACTTCTACAATCTTTTGTCTGTCAAACAATTGTACAAATGAGTACTCGCTATACTTTTATTAACATGATAAGTATTGGAACATGATGATCAGCATTTGGAGCTTCAAATTGACAAATCTAACTGTTCGAACACAGCTGTGATGAATTCCCTGGAAAGCCCCTCATAGACATTTTTGTAATTGCTCAGTTGGTTATTCTTGCTGAAAATTCTAGAATCAGTTATTTTTTTGTTTTGCCACTTGTATATTCTTTATTCCATTATGTACAGCATTCTTTTTCTATATATGCACAGCTTCCTGTAAAACATATCAATTCAACTGAAATGAGAATACAGTATCTTTTCTCTCCAACTGAAATGATAAATATACCACCTGGTCCAGGTCCATGTGTCAAGCACTTCGAGCTAAAAATAAGCTCGGTTTTGTCAATGGTAAATTGGTTAAGGCCAAGGACATTGATGACCTACTCTTTGATGCGTGGGAACGATGCAATGATCTGGTAGTCTCTTGGCTACGAAATTCAACCAGCCAGACCTTGAAATCAAGCACAGCTCTGGTGGAAGATGCTTTAGAAATCTGGGCTGAGTTGAAGGATCGATTCACCCAGCAGAATGGGCCTCGTATCTTCCAATTACAGAAAGCTTTAGCAGCATTACAGCAAGACCAAGATCCTATAAGTATCTACTATGGCAAGTTAAAAGTCACTATCCACTTCCAGACTGTAGCTGTGGTAAGCTTAAAATTATACTGGATAGGTACCAACGAGATTGTGTAATTCAATTTTCAATGGGTCTCAATGAATCCTACAGTAACATCCGAGACCAAATTATGATACTAGACCCATTACCTCCCGTGAATAAGATCTTTTCTATGAAACAAGAAGAAGAGAAACACGGCACCTCATTCTTTACATCCATTACATCTCAAGTTTCATGCACAGTCAATCTACCTAATGGAAACAAGGCACCTGTCAGTTATATAGGCACAGCTAAGATCACAAACAATCTCATCTTGAAGAATGTCCTATGCGTACTCTCATTAACTTCAACCTGATTTCTGCTGAACAGTTAGCTAACTCTCTACATGTTGCTTCATCTTTTTCTCACATTCTTGCTTATCCAGGACCTTCATCTTGGACCTGATTGGCATGGGTGAAATGAGAAATGGCTTGCATCACTTGCTGGTTACTGAAGTGTCTCCAACAGCCTTGGTCTATCGTTTTTCTTTACATACGAACATGTTTGTTTCTACTTTTAGTAATCCCTATGTTCCCGAACTATGGCACTTAAGACTTGGCCATACACCTTTCTCAAAGTTGAATTTAATTTCTGATCCCATTGTTAAGAATCACTTATCTCGCATTAGCTATGTTCGTATATGTCCACTTGCAAAGCAACAGAGACTTCCATTTCCTGTCAGTACTCATAAAACTAAGCAAATTTTTGAACATTGTGACATTTGGGGACCAAGTTCTACAGAAGCTTATGATGGAACCAAGTATTTTTTAACAATTGTGGACGATTTTTCTAAAAGCACTTGCTCTGTCTTCTTAAGGCAAAATCTGACACTAGAACTTGTTTAGAAGCATTCTATAACCTAGCAGAAACACTATTTGGTGCTAAGATTAAGATCCTCCAAAGCGATAATGACCTAGAATTTCAAATTAAAGATTTCTTCAATTAAAAAAGGCATTATCCATTATAGAAGTTGTATTGAGATACCCCAACAAAATGGAATTGTTGAGAGAAAGCACTAGCACCTCTTGAACATAGCTCGAGTTCTTAAAATTCAAGCCAAGTTTTAACCGCAGTATATATAATTAACCGCATTTCATCACCTTTACTATCAAACAAAACTCATTTTGAGTTTTTATTCAATAAGAAACCATCATCCTCTCACACGAAAATTTTTGGTTGCTTTTGTTTTGCCTCCACTTTATCTAGAGATTGAAAGAAACTTGACCCTCGAGGAAGAAATGTGTTTTTCTTGGATATCCTTTTGGTGTGAACGGTTACAACTCTTAGATTTTGACACACAATCAATCTTTATATCTCATGATGTAATTTTCCATGAAACACATTTCCCATTTCAAATGAATACCACAACCAATCCAGCTCCTCTCATCCCTTCTTTTGATATCTCTCAGACCATAGGTCCCTCACCCGATATTCCCTCTCTTCCTCAAAATCCTTTTATTGATCCAATAACTACATCTAATTCCCTTCCTTCATCTCCTAATTCTCCTTCTTCTCTTACACATTCAGAGTCTGCCACTCCTAATGGATCTCCCACTAGTTCCTCACCTGAGCCTCCTATTGAACCAACACTCAGAAGATCGTCCGGGATTTGAAGACAAAGAGCTCCTCAATACCTTCAAGATTTCCACTGTCAACAAGCTTCCCTCAACTCACCTACTCAATTTGTGTCCAAGGTTTTTGCACAATCAGATATGTCATTTTCTTCAACACAATCACTTTCTTATCTTCGCCTGTCACCAACTTACTCGGCTTTCGCTTCTATTTTCTCACACAAGGATCCACAAACATACAATCAAGTTGTTAAAGACCCGGACTGGTGCAAGGCAATGAAAGCTGAACTTGATGCTTTAGAGGTCAATAATACCTGGCTTGTTACTGATCTCGGAAGGACGCTATTGATTGTAAATATGTGTTAAAAAACTAAGTATTAATCTGATGGCATAGTAGAAAGGAAGAAGGCCCGCTTGGTACCTAAGGGATTTACTCAACAAAAAGGAGAGGATTACCATGAAACTCTCTCCAATTGCTAAAATGGTCACTGTTAGAACCCTTCTAGCTTTAGCTGCCATTAGGGGATGGCACTTCCAACAGTTTGACGTCAGCACTGCTTTCCTTCATGGAGAGCTTAATGAGGAAACTTACATGAAATGGCCTCCTGGATACAACAAAGGCAAACCTGGTCAAGTTTGCAAATTGTTTCGCAGTCTCTATGGCCTTAATCAGACTTCTAGGCAATGGTATTCTAAATTTTCCACCTTCCTTATTTCCAGTGGTTTCATTCAATCCAAGTCAGATTATAGTTTATTTACTTGGCCTGATGGAGAAAATTTTACATCCTTACTAGTATATGTTGATGACATTGTTGTGGCCAGTAATTCGCTAGATTCCATTAGCGTTCTCAAAGATTTTTTAAACCAACAATTCAAAATCAAGGACCTTAGACACCTTAGACATTCTAGCAGACTCGGGTACACTAGGATCTAAAGCCACCAAAATCTCTATGGAACAAAACCATAAACTCAGCAAGGTCTCTGGCTTTCCTTTATCTGATCCTAGTGTTTATCGAAGACTTATTGGCCACCTCTTGTATCTCACCATAACTAGACCAGACATTAGTTTTAGTGTTCAAACTCTTAGTCAATTTATGGCTCATCCTTCCACCATTCATCTTGTTGCTGCAAACAAAATTCTCAAATACCTTAAAAGTGCTCCTGGGCAAGGAATTCTTCGTTCTTCATCATCTTCCCTTAGCCTCAAAGGGTACTATGATTCATATTGGGCATCTTACCCTGCACTCGTGATGTAATACCTTCCATGGAAAAAGAAACTTACTAGGCGCTCTATCAATGGTTACTGCATCTTCTTAGGAGATTCTCTCATCTCTTAGAAATCCAAAAAACAAAGTTTTGTCTCCGCTTTTCGGCTGAAGCAGAGTACCATGCTATGTCAACCACATGTTCAGAATTCACTTGGTTAAGGCGAGTTAATCATCCACATCCCGTCGTTCTCTACTGTGATAATTATCAGGACCTCGTCTCTACGTTATAGCTTCATCAAGTTGCCTATTCAGAGTCTCGTCCTTTATGCTAGAATAACATGCTTTCATAGTTGCCATGCAAGGTATCAGAATATCACTTCAACATCTTAAGTCCATGCACTATATAAATATTTATACTCGAACTTGGGAAACTATTGTATTGTTCTCAATCACACAATTGAACGAACAATCACCTCGCCAAAGAAAGGTAAAGCACTTGACGCCAGAACATCACTTAGACAATGGATCACCCCACAACTTTATGACCTGCTTAACCTAAAAGTCCACATATTATAAATATCCATATTTGGACTTGGTGGACAAATTTTATGCCTCTTCTAAATGAGGCTTTAGATCACGGCCATGTGATAGCCAGCTAGCAAGCTCAATTAAGCCCCCACTCAACATCATTGTCTTACCTGGCTGAGATGAGGTGGAGCTGAAATGATACATCACCTCTGCAACAAATGTCTAAACTGTCAACTTGTTAGTCTACTTTCCAAAGGTCTGACCTAGGCTTTAGGATGGCAACTTTTCAAAAACATTAGATGCCATTCAGCCTATGATTGAGACCTAAGAGAAGTTTCCTTGACCATCTAGATGATGCTACGTATCTTTTCATCCAACGATGACATTCCTCATCTTCTAATATAAAAACTCACACTTAGTGTCATATGAAAGTAATATAATTTTATATACTCAACAATAATATTGCTCTATCATTTTTACTTTATATAAACCCTTGATGCTTGAACACTTTTGTAGCTCACGTCTTCACCACATCTCAAACCCAAAATACGCTATACAAGTTGATTACTTGACCATTGGAGTGCACGTGGCTATCTCTCCCACCATTAGAGAAGGCCACGTGTTGTTAACAGTTTTGTCCAAATGTGCAGGAACTTAGCTACGTGAATGTGAGTAGAGTTGGAATCTGTTGACCACATCATCCGTGCAAAAATCCAAGTTAACAAATGTGATTAATTATACTTCGAGCTTCTGTTAAAAGTGTAATGAAAATCTTGAATTCAATTCTTCCCTAGAAAAATTCAAGTAAGAGTTGTGTGGAATTTCAACTGCAAAACCGAAAAGACAAAGCAAAAAGTAAAGCTATAGACGAGTTAAATGTTTCATCAGTCACCGATCTTATATTATGCTCATGATTTACTCGCTAAAAGGTGCTTCACAATGTTGAACTTTGCATGTTTAGACTCCATTCATTGTTCCTCAAATTCCGTTCTACTCATTTTGTATATGTCAGAAATCTCTTGTGACAAATTACAATTGTCGAAAAAAATTACAACCCAATCAAACCATACAAGTAAAATATTTCATTGCTCACCCAACATACACTATGATCATAGTTTACTCATCAAACTTTAAAATGCTTCCAAATAATTGCTCATGTTTGAGACAACATTTTATCCATCCGGATTCCGTTCCACTTGTTATATACGTATTGCACGAAAATCCCTCATAATAACTAATAGTCGTTAAAAAAATTACAACTCAACCAAATCATATGCACTCTACATTCAGGATGGGCAATTGGGGTGATTGAGAGAAAGTAAGAGAAAAGTATATAATTACCATATTTTCAAAATACGCTTTCAAATTTAAGAAACTTCTAGAATTCATTCAAGAATTAGGGGTCGCATTTATGACAATCAGATAAATTTTTTATGACCTATTTATTAATTAAATAGATTAAGGTTACTACAAATATAATTTGTGGTCACAATTATGTATTGGTCATAAACCACATAGAACACAAAATGTGGGTCATAATTACAAATTTAGTCACAAATCATAATTTTTATATATAACTATTAATTGATCACAAATTATCGAATTAATTAGTTACAACTTATTAAGTGATCATAATTTATTAAATAATTGGTCAAAATTACCCAAATAACAAGTCAAAAATTATCTTTCATCGATTCCATCCTACCCTATCCCATCTCACCCCATCCTACCCAACCCACCACTGTCGGCACCATCCAAACTGTCTTCGCCATTTTAGATCCACAACCACCACAACTGCCTCCTATGCACCACCACTTCCAACAAACTACCATACCATCGTCTGCACCCAACACATTCTCTCCAATTCTTCACCTGCTTTGTCCTCGCTTGTACCACCACCGCACTACCGCAATATAGTCACTTGTTTTCTTCTTACCCAACATCACAACATCCCACCCCACCCTATCCTACCCTACCCTATTACCTCCAAACATAGAGAAAGAGAAAAAATTGGCTGCATTGCAATTCTTCCCTCCGACAACAGTGGACCATACATCTATCTAGAGGTGGAAATGGGTCGGTGCTTGTTACTCGTGGGCGAAGCTCGACTCGAACCGTGAGCTTGTGGCTCATGGGCCAAGCCGAGCCTAGCCTAGCGAGCTCCTTTTTTTTAAAGATAAATCTTTTCTTTAAAAAAATTTAAGATAAACTTTTTTTTTTAAAAAAAAAGAAAGATAAACCATCCTCCTTTATTCGGCTTAGGACCGACTACTTTAATTTCGAGTATGCGGAGTTAAAAATTGTACACAATTTTACGTGTTACGTGTACAAATTTTTAAAAAAATTAAAAATGTATTATAAAATAACAAATTTTGATTAATATGGTTAAATTAAATATCACTTACTTGACGACATGCAATTTCGATATATTTATCTTGTAGTTGAAAATTATCGTCTTGCCAGTCCTTCATGCACATTAAACCTTCCAAAATATCTTATTTCAATCGGTTCCTGCACTCGGATAGAACCCTCTTACCTGCACTAAAAGTAAACTCCGAAACTATAGTACCAATCAGAGCTGTTAGTAGGTCTTTTGCTATCCCAGAAATCACTGGCCATCATCGTTCGTACTTTCGCTAGAATTCAATTACTTCTTCAGAACTTTTCTAAATTATTTTGTTATTAGACATATTATGATTAAAGTAATCAATTAATTTAGCAGGCGATGCATTTGAACTTGTGTTTGATGTTTGATTACATGTGGTAGACAACCTACTACTAGAGAAATCACATGCATTTGCATCATATCTATATGAGTTAATGCATTCGAATAAAGTTAATATTTCAACGTCGTCTTCTGGTATATCAATGGGAGGAGCAGGTGCAGAGGTACCCGATTAATATTTGTACCCATTCGTTCTACATACAATTCATACATTTCACATAAATTTTTTTTTAAATTTATATAAGTGATAGGTGTAATTAAAACTAAAGCTCTTGAAATCTGATCACTTACAAATTTAGTACCCGATAAATTATATCGAGAGTCCATGATGCATGCTAACGGAAATAACATAGGCAAGTCTTCCCAATATTTCCTAAACTTTAATTCCATGGAATATATAATTGCACTAAAATTGGGGTCGTTTTTATATCCATGAAAAGCCCTAGCAATTTTATAAAGACATTCAAGTACCATACAACTAGTGGGATAACAAATGTTAGGTATTTTATGTAATTGAAAAGTCTATGAACAAAAAAGACTAAAGTTGATATGTTGTAAAAAGTCAAGGAGTAGTGTGCAATTAGTGAAAGTTGTGATATTTTATGTATAGGGTTCGACAATGGTAAAGAAGGAAAAATGACGAGGATTTGCGCTAGACTGTCGCCCATGTTTAGTTCGAACGCCAGAAACAGAAACTTCATCGCTCGATTGTCACCTGGCCTTAGATCGAGCTACAATATGTTGCTCGACTGTCGCTCACCCTTCGCTCGAGTGACAGCGTCATCCTCGAAATTTTACTTTATTTTTTAAAGGCTTTTTGTCCAGCCCATTCATTCCCTAACCTATATATAAATTTTCAAAAGCCAGAGAACGATTTGGAGATGGTTGAACATTGAGAGAAACATATTCTTTGAGATCCTCTTCATCTATTTTTCTCTCAACCTTCGTCTTGTTATTGGCTTTTGGCGGTGAAAACATCATATTCATAATCCAAATACCAAACTACTGTTTCCTTCATATCTGTCAAAGTTTTTGAAGATCAAGGGAATGGACTGGAGTTCCAATCATTGGAGAACGTGGTGTTCTTCGTGCATTCACAGGAGATAGACGATTTCACAAAGTTAGGAGTTGTTGCAGGAGAGCACAATCCGGAGAGCTTTGGAAACTGCAGCTGGAAGTTGGTGCAGGAGCACAGAATCAAGGAGAGCTATTGGAATTACAGCCGGGAGTCAGATAGTACGTGTCATCGTCTAGTCCGGTAGACTGTAAGTTATAAATCGTTTATAGTGAATTGTTGACTAACAAAGTGCCTGAAATTTTTACCCAATTGGTTTCTCCGAGATCAATTCTGTGTTATTTATTGTTTTCATAATTGCGATAATTCAACATAAAAAAATATGAATTGCATGATTAACCATCTAGAAAATAATTAATAGTGACTTGTTGCTATTTAATTGTAAAGTAATTTTAATTCCGCATAATCACCTATTCATACCCTCTAGGTGTTGCTAGGGTCAAACTACGTATTTTCAATTTGTATCAGACTTAATTCGATTCTTGTCCCTAAATAAATTCTAGACGAGTCAGTAATTGTCTGTGCCTCCGTTTTCCAACGAATGCAACTATACTTATTAGAAAGTTTGAATGTGAGCTTTTTTTTAAAGCTTTGGATGAACATATTTAAATTAGCGTTTAAAGTGGGTGGACTCCACCTTCAACTACTATTACTGGTGTAGTAACACCCACTGATATTTCATTATAGACTAAAGATGACTTAGCTGAGTGTAACTAGAACAGTAATAGCATTCATGCTCTGTTCATGGCTGTGTATGTAGAAGAGTTTAGGAGAGTTTCGATATATTAGACTACTAAAGAAGTTTGGAACATTTTAGAAACCACACACAAGGGAACTAAAATGGTTAAAAATTCTAAACTACAGATGTTAACCTCTAGGTTTGAAGAAATTAGAATGAAGGACGATGAATCATTCGATAAATTCTATGCGAAGTTGAATGACATAGTTAATTCGAGTTTTAACCTAGGTGAGAAGATTCCTGAGTCAAAGATAGTTAGAAAAGTCCTTAAATCCCTACTTGAAAGGTTTAGACCTAAAATCACCGCACCGCGATTGAAGAAAGCAATGATTTAGATGCAGTTAAGATAGAAGAACTTGTAGGATCCCTTCAAACCTATGAACTCGCCGTTTCTCAACCTAAAAAGGTTAAATCCATAGCCATGAATACTGTTAGAGAAGAAGAGAGTTAGTCAACTGATGCTGAGACACTTAGGGACGACGAAATAGCTTATTTTGTTAAAAACTTTCAGAAGGTGATGAGAAATATGTTAAAGCCTCAAGAACGGAAAAATGAGTCCCTAATAAATTCTCGAAAGATAGATACCATGAGAAAAATAACTCTAGGACTTCAATTAAGAAAACTCAATTTGTTAGATGCCATGAGTGTTAGGGTTACGGCCACTATAGGAATGAATGTCCTAACTTGAAAAATAATTCAAATAAAGAAAGACGTAAGGCTTTAGCAGTGACTTTGAGTGATGATGAATCAGATTTGAGTGCTCAAAGTGATACATCTGGTGGTGAGGATGAACAAAATTTCATGGCCTTCACATCAATAGTTATGATTGAATCTGATAAGGAGATTGATAAGGTTGAAAGTGATGAAGAGAGTGAAAAATTTGAGGAAGACTCTGAGGATGAACCTGATATTCACGAATCTTATCGTGACCTATTTGAGGAGAGTCTTAAGATTTAAAAGATTATTAAAGTTGTACTGAAAAAGGTAAATGATCTTGAAAGAGAAAAAGAAAAACTCATAGGTGACCTTCAGGACTCTACCAAAAATCAGAATGAGTTGAAGCTTGTTAATGAAAACTTGGAAGCCAAAGTTAAATCCTTAACAAGTGATACTGAAAAATCTAATACTCAACTCCAATCTTTCATGAGTGATTTGCAGAAATTTGATAATCTGATGGGGATGAACAAGCCTATTGGGAATAGGCATGATCTAGGTTATGTTCAAAATAGTAATACTACTGCTAGTACATCCAAGATCACGTTCGTCCCGGCCATTAACAAAGCTCGAAATATTGTTTATCCTGAACCAAAGGCAAAAAATGTCTTAAGATCGAGACTTACTAGACTACGTAGGGTCAATCGTCCTACATATCGGCAACAACCTCCGAACATGTTTGAATCTAGGTTTATTCCCACATGTCACCATTGTGGTGCATTGGGATACACAAGATCTAGGTGTCGTAAACTCGTGACTATAAGTAAAAGTCATGATTTCTCTAGCAAGGTTAACTTTCTCGCTAATCAAGTTAGCCACTTAACTAAGATGATTACTCGATTGACTAAAATCACTTCTACTTCTAAAAAGGTTTGGGTAAAGAAGAGTGACCTCTCTAGGTCTGAAGATCAATTGAATTGCTATGTTGCTCACGTTGAACTTAAATCTTAAAATAACTCTATGTGGTATCTTGATAGTGCATGCTCAAGACATATGTATGGTAACAAAGCCTTGTTCTCATCTCTCGATGATTGGAACGGCAGTGTGGATACCTTTGGGGACGGAGCTACTGCACCTATTCTAGGAAAATGTGTCGTTAATATATCTGGACTACCTGCTATCTCAGATGTGCTATATTTGAAAGGGTTAAAGTCCAACTTGTTAAGCATTAGTCAAATATGGGATACTGATTTCAAAGTTAGTCTTGTCTAGAAAATGTGTACCGTGTATGATTCTACTGGTAACATTGTCCTCGAAGGTGTAAGAATTTCAGATAATTGTTATGGAGTTCTTCCTAATTCCAACTATGTGTGCAACAGTGCCAAGATTGACACCAGTGAACTGTGGCATCAACGGCTTGGTCATATGAACTATAAAAGTTTGTGGAACTTGTAAATGACTTACCTAAACTTGAAAATATTGATACCACTGTATGTGGCTCGTGTCAACAAAGTAAACAACTTAGAGTCCCTTATAAACAAACTTCTAAGATCTTGACAAGCAAGCCACTTGAATTACTCCATATGGACTTAATGGGACCATCTAGGACCGAAAATCTTGGTGGTAAACGATATATCTTGGTTGTGGTTGACGATTTTTCTCGATATACATGGATTGAGTTGTTAAGAGATAAAACTAAGGTGTTCGGTCTTATAATCTCATTATGCAAGAGGATTAAGAATGAGAAAGACTTTACCATATCACGAATTCGTAGTGATCATGGAAAAGAGTTTGAAAACCCTAATCTTCGGAACTTCTGCTTGGAGGAGGGAGTCCATCATGAGTTCTCCTCGCCGATCACTCCACAACAAAATGGGGTAGTTGAGAGGAAAAATCGTGTGCTTCAAGAAATGGCTAAAGCCATGCTTCATGGTAAGGGACTAGCTATGCATTTTTGGGGTGAAGCCATCAACACTACATGTCACATAGTAAACATGGTTAATCTTAGACCTAAAACTGATATAACACCTTATGAGATCTGAAAAGATAAACAGCCTACTGTCAAGTACTTTCTTGTATTTGGCAGCAAATGCTACATTCTGAGAAATAGAGAAAATTTGAAAAAGTTTGATTCCAAAAGTGATGAGGGAGTTTTCGTAGGATACTCCAGAAATAGTCGAGCACATCGGGTATACAATACTTGAACACGATTTGTGATGGAATTCATTAATGTAGTGGTCGATGATGTCTTTAGTGAGGGAGAGATTGGAGGAGATTGTATAGATCTGGAACACTTGAGTGTTGGTCTTAACATAGTAACTGAACCTAGAGAAACTTCAATTCCTGATCCCTCACACACGACTACTAGTTTAGGTACCCATAATACGGAGTCCACACCTGATGATAAAACTAAACATCCTAAAGAACCTTCGTCCAGAATTAAGACGAACCATCCTAAGTAAATATTATTGGAGATTTAGAAAAGGGGATGAGACTTCGAAAGAGGATATTAAAGAACTTGACATATGCTAGCTACGAGTCTCGGATTGAGCCTACAAAGGTTCAAGAAGCTCTTAGGGATGAATGTTAGGTTAACGCGATGCATGAAGAGCTAAATCAGTTTGTGAGAAACAAAGTTTGGGATTTAGTTTCTAAGCCTAATGATTGTAATGCTATAGGTACTAAATGGATATTTAAGAATAAAATCGATGATCAACGTACTATAACTAGAAATAAGGCTAGGTTAGTAGCCCGATGATATACTCAGGTTGAATGTGTAGATTTTGATTAAACATTTTCCCCAGTAGTAAGAATTGAATCCATTAGAATTCTCCTTACTGTTACATACACTTTAAGATTCAAATTATATCAATGGATGTCAAGAGTGCCTTCCTGAATGAAATATTCAGGAAGAAACCTATATTGAACAACCTAAAGGGTTTATTGATCCTAAATATCAATATTATGTTTATAGGTTGAATAAAGTTTTATATGGTCTTAAACAAGATTTCAGAGCTTGGTATGATATACTTACTGCATATCTCATGGAACATGATCTCATGAGAGGAGGTGCAGATAGAACTCTATTTATAAGACATATTGAGGAAACTATTACCATAGCTCAGATCTATGTTGATGACATCATTTTTAGTTCTCCTGTTGATTCTCTTACTCATGATTTCGCTGAATGCATGAAGCAAGAATTTGAGATGAGCATGACTGAAGAATTAAATTACTTTCTTGGTCTCCAAGTCAAACAAACGAATGATGTATTATTCATATCTCAATCAAAATATGTAAAAAATCTTGTCAAACATTTTGGTCTAGATATCAAGAAACACACTAGAACCCCCATGAGCACTGGTGTCAGGTTAGGTCATGATCCTACAAGTAAGAGTGTTGATCAAACACTGTACATGAGTATGATAGGTAGTTTACTTTATCTCACTGCTAATAGACTTGACATAGCTTTTAGTGTAGGGGTTTGTGCACGCTTTCAGGCCGTACGATGCATCATCAAATATGTCAATGGAACTGTAGAGTATGGGCTCATGTACTCTCTGGACTCTAATCTTGATCTTGCTGGTTATTTTGATGCCGATTGGGCTGGAAATGCCGATGATAGAAAAATACTTCTGGAGGCTGTTTTTATGTTGGAACTAATCTTGTTGCTTGGATGAGTAAGAAACAAAATTCTATTTCATTATCCACAGCAGAGGCTGAGAATATATCTGTAGGAAGTTACTGCACTCAACTGCTTTGGATGAGGAAGATGTTGAGTGATTTTGGAATTGAGCAAGGTACCATGACCGTGTTTTGTGATAACACTAGTGCCATTAATATTTTCAAAAATCCTGTCCAACACTCCCGAACCAAACATATTGACATACAACATCATTTTATTCGAGAGCTTGTGGAAACTCGTGTTGTAACTTTTGAATATATCTATACAGAAAACCAGTTAGCTGACTTATTTACCAAGCCATTAGATGGTTTTCGATTTGAATTTCTTCGGACGGCTATTGGTGTTTGTGTGCCTCATTGATTAAGTATTTTTGGTTCATGCTCGTACTTTACCACTATGTAACATTGATTTATACATACATCATATTTGCTTGTTTGTTTTCTATGAGAACACTTATGCGTTTTTATTATATACTTGTATTTTTATTTTTATGTGTTTGACTTTTTTTAAATATAAATATATATATATATATATATATATATATATATATATATATATATATATATATATATATATATATATATATATATATATATATATATATATTTGTGTGTGTGTGTGTGTGTGTGTGTGTGTGTGTGTTGATGGGGGAAAGAGATTTTGTTTACAGCTTAACATACATTGAACTTGATTTTGTTGGTTGTGATCAAGCATGTGTTTATTTGATGAATTGTAACATAATTTCCATTACTAGCTTAGGTTATGTATGTAGCACTTAGTATAGGTCTCTTTATATACCATCTACATTGCACACACTATGATATTATTAGTAGGACTCTACCGCGTGTGTGAGATTTGAGATGTCAGTCACATGTTAGTAGGGTGATGTTGAACATAAATTGACCTTATTTATTAGACCTAAGCTCAAGATTGTCCCTGATAAAAAACATTATATACAACAAAGCAAAAGGCTCAATATCTTATGCTCCTTTTCGAAGTTTATTTGACTTGAGCGATTAAGCATGCGGGGTTTCTCATAACCTAGTGCCTATGGTCAACTGACTTGAGTTAACTGACCTAAAGCTCACTACATGGGTCATTTTAGTCGCTTAATGGAAATAGGCATGCACTTAAGATTTGAAAAAAAAAATTATGAGCTTCATGGTTGTGCAAAATATATGCTAGAAGTCAAGGGGAGAAATGAAATTATTTATACACAATGAGCTTTAATATATAGGTTCTAATGTGATTTACTTGATTTGACTTTCATAAGTAGGGGAATATCCTTATTGATAGTGAAGTTATGCATGTCATTTCTTACAAAATTAAGGTTTGGAGTCCTACTACCAGAAAATTAGTGGCACTTTACACATATGGGTCACTTATACAATTTACTCTATGTTTAACTTGGGTCAATTGTGTAGGAAGGTTTATTGTTCATTGCTTATACTTATGGCTGCTAGCACCGAAATAAGGGGAGTAGAAAAGAACGAATAGAAAATTACAACATGATATATTTTCCGTTTTGCTAGATTAAGTTTTGATATTTTAGTAGGATCAATGTTCCGTTTAGAAAATTACAATGTGATATATTTTCCGTTTTGCTAGATTAAGTTTTTATATTTTAGTAATATCAATATTTCGTTTTGGTATGTTGGGTTGCATTTGTACTATGTCTTAATTTAGCATATGATATGACACTGAAAAATAAGTTATGAGTTAGTAACTGCTTCATTCATTTTTACACTTAGCAATGTTTGATTAACTGCTTAAATTGGTTTTACTTTGATTACTGTTTCACATACATTTTACACTAGGTACTTGAACTGTATATTTCAGGAAACAGATTTTTGATAAATGAAAAGCATAACTCAATCAAGACAATTATTGTTTGTGTCAAATTTTGAATATGTATTTTATTTAACTACTGCCCTGACTTTAGATTGTAGTTTTGTCACAAAATGTCAAAGTGGGAGTTTGTTAGGTATTTTATGTAATTGGCAAGTTTGTTAACAAAAAAGACTAAAGTTTATATGTTGTAAAAATTCGAGTAGTGTGCAATTAGTGAAAGTTGTGATTTTTAGTTTTTAGGTTTAGGGTTCGAGAATGGGAAAAAAGGAAAAACGGCGCGAGTTTGCGCTAAACTGTCGCCCAGGTTTGGCTCGAGCATTAGAAACAAAAAATTTAGCGCTCGATTGTTGCCTAGCCTTAGCTCGATTGACAACCTGTCGTTCACCCTTCGCTCAAGCGACGTATGATCCGGGAAATTTTTATTTTATTTTTTCAAGGGCTTTTTGTCCGGCTCATTTATTCCATAACCTATATATAAATATCCAAACGCCACAGAACGGTTTCGAGAGGGTCGAACATTGGGATAAACATATTCTTTGAGATCATCTTCATCCATTTTGCTCTCAACCTTCGTCTTGTTATTGGCTTTTAGCGGTGAAAACACTGGATTCATAATCCAAATATCAAACTGCTGCTTCCTTCATATCTGTCAGAGTTTCTAAAGATCAAGAAAATGTGACTGAAGTTCTAGTCGTTGAAGAACGCGATATTCTTCGTGCATCCACTTGACATAGATGATTTCACAAAATTAGGAGTTGCTGCAGGAGAGAGCAATCTAGGAGAGTTTTGGAAACTGCAACTGGAAATTGGTGCAGGAACACAGAATCCAGGAGAGCTGTTGGAATTACAATCAGGAGATCAAATAGTACGTGTCGTCGTCTAGTCTGGTAGACTGTAAGTTATAAATCGTTTATAGTGGATTGTTGACTGACAAAGTGCTCGAAATTTTTACCCAATTGGGTTTCTCCATGATCAATTTTGTGTTATTTATTGCTTTCATAATTGCTGTAATTCAACATAAAAAAATATGAATTGCATGATTAATCATCTATAAAATAATTAATAGTGATTTGTTGCTATTTAATTGTAAAGTAGTTTTAATTTCGCATAAATTCATAATCACATATTCACTCCCTCTACGTGTTGTTAGGGTTGAGCTACATATTTTCACAAACTCCAGATAAAATATTTGTAAAATCATAAAAACTTGTAAAAAGAATTTAATTTTAAAAACTAAAATCCAATCGGATTCAATCAAAACAGTATCATCATAGTTTTTAATGTGCTTATTATTATAAAATTCAGTTATTAACTGTTCAAAACCTTCGCATAATTTTAACAATAAGTAAGTGGAGTTTCATCTATGACCTACGTCACTAATAAATATTTTCATATTCGTCACCCCAGATTCAACACAAAATTCCTCAAATTCTTGTTTTCAACTAGTGATATCGTGATATAAATTAGTGCATCCCTAATTCTTTGAATTTCATTCTTAATATGTTTGAAATCGTCCTGCACTATTAAATTAAAAATATGGCACACACATCAAATATGAAACAAATAATCAGCGAAATCGAGCTACAATACTCTGCACAATATATCGATAACTACCTTATTAATATTAGCGTTGTCGAATGTAAATGAACGAATTTTACTCTCGCAACGATATTCTCTAATAATATTCATAATAGTGTTATAAATGTTGTTAGCATTGTGAGGGAACTCAATAATTTTAAAAGTAATAATTTTTTTATGCATACACCAAAGTTGGTCTTTGTAGTATGCAGTTGTATTTATATAACCTCTTTTATTAACCCCTTCCCATATATTCGAAGTTAAAGATATAACATCCCCATATTTTTTAAATCGGTAATCAATAGTTTTTTTTTGTAAGAAGGAGATATTGAATTGTATCTAAACGAAGAGTATTTCGACTTACCCCAACGTATCTCGGTTGAAGATATTCTTTCACATACGAGACGAAATATTGGTTGTCCGCTATTACTCGAGGCAACTCAGCATCGGTAACGAACTTCACCATTCCCGTTCGAGCTTTCTCTTCCGAATACATCTACGTAGAAAGTAGCATAGTAGTAGAACCGATGCTTGAACTACCAAATTGCAGTTGCGTTTGACCGACAGGAAGAAACCCGTATTTTGCCATGCCAATTGTTGTTGACATTATTTATATACTGTTTTAGATTCTGCAACTCGATCGACCACACGACCTGTTTGAATCAATTTAAAATGATTCCAACATTTTGCCTATTTTTTCCCCTTTTGCTTTACTCTTGTATCAAGAATATCTAATTTATGTTCATCCTCCCGTTCCGCCTAAAAAACATCAACGTCATCCAAATCAATTGGATTACTACTTTCACGAGCATAGAAATTCGGAATATTTTTGAATACAGGAACTTTGTTTAGACCGGCTAATTCATTCTGGAATTGACTTTGCTGCGTGATAGGTGATTTACCTTCGATACCGAACAAGTCTTCAACAAATAAGTGTGGATCCATTTGTGAATTGATATAAAATGTATAATAAGTAACAAATCAAGAATTGAAAGAAAATTGACGTGTAAGATTGTAATTAAAAATTTGTAGTGTGATAATTGATATTGAATAATTGAAATTGAATGTAGAAGTAGAATTGAGAAATGAATGTAGACAACGTAGTAGTCTAGAAGATAAATTGTAAAATCAAGATTATAATGTAAAATGTAGAAGATATTAGAGAGTGAGAGTTGGGTAGAAAAAAAAGGGGAATGGGATGGGGGTATTTATAGGGAAAAAAAGAAGGGAAAAATGAAAAAAATTAAATTCAGCGATCGTTTGGCATGTAAAATGTAGAAGTTATTAGAGAGTGAAAGTTGGGTAGAAAAAAAAGGGGAATAGGATGGGGATATTTATAGGAAAAAAAGAAGGGAAAAATGAAAAAAATTAAATTCAGCGACCGTTTGCCTAGTGGTGGCAAACGAGCCGAGCCGAGCCGGCTCGGCTCGTTGCCCACGAGCTCGAGCTCGTGGCTCGTTATAAAACGAGCCGAGCTTGTGCTCGGCTCGTTTGCTCGTGGGCGAGCTCGGCTCGGCCCACGAGCTCGTACTATAGCGAGCCGAGCCGAGCCGAGCTACTCGGCTCGAGCTCGCTTTTTTTGAATTTTTTTTTAACTATCATTCTTTAAAAAAAAACAAAAAAAAAATGGACGAGAAGGCTCGGCTTGCCTACCGAGCCGGCCTGCTCGGCTCGTGCTCGGGCTCGTTTTTTGACGAGCTCGAGCGGCTCGTGGGCCGCTACAGTATGAGCCGAGCGGCTGAGCCGATGAGCCGCTCGGCTCGATTGCCACCACTACGTTTGCCAAACGGTCTCTGAACTTAAATAGTGACCGAAACGGTCGCTGAAACAATTAGGCAAGCCACGGCTTGTGGGGGCCCGAGCTGAGCGATCAAGCTGACAAGCCGCTTGACCCGTTTGCCACCTATTCGTTTCACCACAACACTAGCATCAGCACCACCACAACACCAGCATCGTACGACCACACCACCAGTATCATACCACCACTTGTAGATCCTTACACCGCACCACCATCCCCACCAAAACCACACTACCATGCAGATTTGCTCCACCACATATACAATATCGCACTACAACCCTACCTGCACAACACCACATGTATATCTAAACATTTTACCATTACCACCGTACTACCACTGGCGCAAAACTGCACCATTACATAATACAACATCGCACTACAACGCATTTTCCACCTCAATCACCACAATTGGGGTTTTGTCTGGGGCTTGAGTTAGGGTTCTCTGTTCCCTATGATTGGGATTCGATTGTATGCTGATCTACCATAGGTTTAAAAGGGGAAAACGATGGTTGATTTTCAATGATGTCTGAGTTGGGTTATGGTAGCCAACTGATTGATAGAAAACAGAGACATGAGATACAAATATGGGTGTGGGGCGGCGTGGGTAGATACAGATAGGGCTGTAGGGTACATGGTATGGTGTTGGTGGAATGGAGCGTGGGATGGGTACACCTCATTTTTGAAAAATAAATCTTTATACCTGATTATTGAAATAAAAAGTTAAAAAGTAGATTTCTGTGTAATTCCCTTATAAAGCAACTGTTCTATTTTTTGTAAATAGTTTTTTTTGTATGTATTTTCGCTTTACTATATGATTTAGAGCATCTCCGACAAACTCTTAATTTGTAAAGAAAACATTTTAAAATTTAGAGAGTAAATTTTTTTAAATACTTCAGTATTTTCTTTATCTTTAAAATGTTGATTTGAAAAGTCTCTTAGAATATAATTTTAGTGTTGACTCTTTAAAATAAAGAGCATTCCACTTTTAAGGAGCATTTTGGAGATGCACTTTAAGTCCTTGTTTGGTTTCCATTATTTTCAAAATACATTTTTTTCTTCATCTTTTTCAATCACATATTTTTTTAATAAAATAATATTATACGTAAGTTCAAAACATTTTCTTATTATTAAATCATACATCCTATATCAATCTACTATTCCAAAATTCATTTATATGAAAAATGGGGCTCAAACTAGCTTTTAAATGAAGGAATTTTGGGAGTATGGCTTGGTGGCTATGCATAGATTCAGGTGACAAACCCCTGAATTTTCCATAATTTTTGTACATAAAAGAAATGCTTGCATTTACATTAAAAATCTTAACATATGAGAGAAAATGGGAAACGAGGATATTAAACCCATGTTTGATAGCCATTTTAATGATTTTTTTGGGAAAAATAAGTTTTGGAAGCGATTTTTTGAAAAATGTGTGGTTAAAAAATAAGAAAAAACTTTGAGAGGTTGTTTAAGCCCTGTTTTTCTAAAAATTAATTTTTTTTTCAAAACTCATTTTCCAACCACACATTTTTCAATAAAATAATATTGCACACGAATACAAAACTTTCCCTTAATTTTTAACCGCACGTTATCTATCAATCTACTATTCTAAAATATATTATTTCCCTAAAATGAGGCTCAAACAATGGCTGAGTTTATGTGTAAAATATTTTAGTGTGAAAATGTGATTGAAAATGAATTTAAGAATTTTTTTTTAATAATGATTTGCTAATATCGTTGAATAATAGTTTTAATATTGTTAGAAATATAACAATAACTCTACTCTAACATGGGCCTTGACATGGGACCTGACCGATTGACATGGATTATTAAAAAAAATGAAAAATAAATTCACTCCCATTTTGTCAACAATGTGGCCCCCACAATTTTCTGAAAACCCTTGTCCATTCCCAACTCATATAAGCGCCCATTTTTCCCACTTTTTTCACTCCCATTTCCACGGTCACAAGCGTAGCTGTCGATTTTAGCTATATATTGTTTGTTTACCGATTTCGCTTCCACCCCGATCTCCGACCACCAATTTCGCTTCCACTTCGACCTCTGGCCACCGTCGCATTTTGGTTGAAGATGACAGGAGAAGGTAAAATCTAAAATTTCTTTTGATTCTTTGGTTGAATGAGTCAAACTTTAAATTAATTTTCATTCGTGGGTTGAATTAGTCGAACTTCGTATTATATGCAAGTAGAAGCAAACATACTGAACATGAATGATTTTTGTTTTTTAATTTTTGGAGGAATTTGACTCTATTAATTCCACCAACTTCATTTAGTACTGGAGAATAGATTTTTTGAGGAATTTTTCTCTTCTAGAAAAAGAACTCATAATGCTATAATTGAATTTGTTGCATCAATTGTCTTTTAAATAGTTCATTGGAAAAGGGCTATATATAACGTTTCAATTGGGTTTATGTTACATGGAAAGAATCCGAATGATGTTCAAGCCGTTATGTTGGTGGATTCAGATGACGAGAATGTTATCGAGAGTACGAAAGTATTGGGTGATGGTCCAATAGGAGGGGATGGTGCGATTGTGCTTGAGGTGGGCATGAAGTTTAAAACCGAAAATGAAGTTTTTGAGTTTTATAAAAGATATGCATACAACTTGGGTTTTCCAGTTTGAAAAAGAAATTCTAAAAGGGATGATGATGGAGTTTTGCGATATGTTACATTTGTTTGTAGCCGTGAAGGGAAAAAAGTCAATAATACAAGTGTTTCTCTGAAGCCGCCAACTACCATGCAAAGTGGATGTAAAGCCAGATTGACTGCGTGTTCGGATGTTTGTGGAATTTGGAAAATTAACACGGTACACCTTGATCATAACATAGAACAAGTCTTTCGAAATCCAGATTGTATCGATACAACAAAGAATTAAGTGCACAGGTGAAACGGCGGCTTGAAGTAAATGACATTGCAGGAATACCGCTTCACAAAAGTTACAACTCCGCAATTATCGAAAGAGGTAGATATGAGAATATAACCTGCGTGGAGAAGGATTGTTGAAACTATGTGGAAAAAGTTAGGAGGTTAAGACTTGGACAAGGTAACGCCGTAGCAATAAAATCATATTTTTTTGGCTATGCAAGCACGGTGCTCTGGGTTCTACTTCAGTATAGATTTGGATGAAGAGTCACGTCTGAAAAATGTTTTCTGGGTAGATAATAGGAGTAGATAGGCATATATAGAGTTTGGCGATGTTGTCACATTCGATACCACATACCTAACAAACAATTATGATATGCCGTTTGCCCATTTTGTTGGAGTGAATCATCATGGACAGTCGACACTCCTCGGATGTGGTCTTATATCAAATGAGGACACTGATACATTTGTGTGACTTTTTCGGACATGGCTGCAATGCATAAACAACTAAGCTCCCAATGGTATAATTTCTGATCAAGATAGGGTAATGCAAAATGCAATTTAGATCGTGTTCCCCAATACGCAGCATATGTGGTGTTTGTGACACATATTGAAAAAGTTGCCTCAGAAGTTTGGATTTCACGTTGATAAAACTTCGATATTCTCTACTATACACGGATTGGTGTATGATTCGCAATTTGTTGAAGAATTTGAAGAAGGTTGGTTAGCGATGATAGAGACATATAATTTGTAAGAAAAAATAGAAAGCAGAAAAGCAACTGGATTTAGTTAGCAGTATAGGTTCCTAAAATACATATAAACTTCTAGATATTCCTCAAATCAATCAAAGCTACTGAAAGAGAAGTTGTATAATTAGGTATTATTCTAGATTTATCAAATTATACAAAATGGATAAATAGCAAAATTGAAAGAACAAACTCACATAATTCAAAATGAAACAAATAAAAGAGATAGAAACAAGAACACAACAAAAAAAATACTTCAGATTCTTATCTAGAACAAGGCATCACTCTCACATCATCCTAAATAATAATTTAGTGCCTGAATGAACCAAAATCTACAAATTATTAGACAGAAATACAACACGTAGAACATATACAAGCCAATCAAACACAATAATGCTACTCTAACATTTGCCTCGGTTCTTCTCGTGCGGCAACAGAAACGACATAGAGATCCCTTTTTTGGTTTCGACGTCAAAAAACCTTTCAGACTTGGTGTTGGCGCTGGACAGCTTGCGAGACGTAGGGGAAAACAAATGTTTTTGGGATTATGTCGGTTGGGTAGTGTGATTCTGCGGAGCGGCTTACAGTTGCCTTATTTTGGTGCTGACATCGGAGGCTATGATTTTGTGTCGGTGTTGGAGGTTTCACAAGATTTTGGGGAGAAAAATGAACTTGGGGGAGAAAAATGATTTTGGGATTATGAAGTGTCGGTGGTGGGATTAGGTGGGTTTGAAATTCAAATTGGGCCGATTTTGGGATTTTTTGAAAGTGCATTTTTTTAAGGAAAATTGTGGGGGCCACATTGTTTACAAAATGTGAGTGAATTTATTTTTCATTTCTTTTTGAATAATCCACGTCATTCGGTCAGGTCCCATGTTATGGCTCATCAATCTACTATTCTAAAATACATTATTTCCCTAAAATGGGGTTCAAACAATGACTGAGTTTATGTGTAAAATATTTTAGTGTGAAAATGTGATTGAAAATGAATTTAAGAAATTTTTTTAAATAATGATTGTCACATGGGCTAAATATCGTTGAATAATAGTTTTAATATTGTTAGAAATATAAATGGGCAAAATAGGAAAACGTGAATTTGCTTTTGACTGACGGAGAATTTTGTTGTGAAAAGCAAAATTTTGAAATCTTTGTACTCCTTTTTTAAATCGAGAGGAAATGTCTATTTGAAGCAAATAACTTGGTATCACTAAAAAAATTGATTAAAATTAAAATTAAAATTAAAATCAATAATTAATTTTAACCATATATTTCATAGGAATTACAACTTTTTAACCACATATTTTATCCATTTTTATCAAAATCTATTAAAAATCTAATTTTAATCTCTACTAAACAAAGGATTAATAGATTTTTGTACAATTATCTATTTTTTTTTTTTTAATTTTCAAATTTTATGAGAGAGCTAATAGAGTCACAATTTTATCCCTCAACAAACGTGACATTCGAGCCACCACGTATTCGATGACACTTTGGTTGGATTCTGTTAACTAACCAATGTGCATCGAAAATGATAGGATGAGGACTTAACTACCAAAAAAATCGAATGGGACTCAATTGTTAGTAAATAGATAGGTTGGGGACTAATAAGACAAATTTGGCTTAATACTAGACGGGAGAGGCCGATGCTTTTCTTGAACCAACCTCAATTAATGGCGGCATTAAGGCTTTGCTAGGGTTTTCTTTTACTTATTATTCTATCAAGACGCAGGAAGATGACGTCAAGGCCGGAGCTGCAGGCACCGCCGGAGATATTCTACAATGACGATGAAGCTCGTAAATATACCTCCTCTTCTCGTATAATTGAGATTCAGGTAACCATTTTACATGATTAGGTGCGCACATGTGCAATTCTGTGTATATCTACGTAATTAACTATTTTTTGGTGGGTTCTAAAAGGCGAAACTTTCAGAGAGAGCACTGGAGCTTCTTGCATTGCCCAGTGATGATGTGCCCAGAATATTGCTTGATATTGGTAATTCCACTTGCCCCTATGTTGTTAGACGTGGATTTTTTAAGACTTTTAATTTTTAATTTGCAGAAGTTTACTGTAATGTTTAATTGTTTAAATTTATACAACAAGAACAAATTAAAACTTTTTCCTCATAAATTTGATGACTTGGAAATATAATTGGTGATGTTACAGAAAATTCTTATGCATCCAACGATTGTGGCATCTAAATCTGTTAGCCACTCGGTATGGTCATGTATGTGGTTTTTCTTTAAGTCATCAAGTTGAAGCTTTAGTTTAGAGTTTTCATTACTGACCAGCATTTGGTTGCTTAAGAGTCTGGAGAAGAAAGTTAAGTAAAAAACGATATTTTGATTTGAAATCTCTCTCATTGGATGTTCAATCCTGTGAGTTATGAAATATTGAACCCATAATAAAATAAGCGCGTTTTGCTGAAGAGTTGATAGTTGTGGATCTAGTTTCATGTCCTTCCTGAAGAGAACGCAAGATATGTGATTTAAGAACATACATATCTCTTAGTCACTCCTAGATGATAAGGGAAAGCACTTTACTTTTTAAAATAAAGAAGTATGAGGTATAGAATAAGTTCTCTTCTTATGTTGTTAAAACTTAAAAGATGGAAAGATTTAAATTAAAATTTCTAGCATTACGCAAATCTTGGGCTCATGCTATGAGGTTCTGAATAACAAAAAGCCACCTAGGCATATGGATTTTTGGTCAACTCCTGGGGTTCTAATTCCTCGAGGTACTTGTACGCGCATCATCATGTCGCTAACTTAAATGTATCTTCGTCCAAAACACACACTTGAATTATGAGGTCATTTTGTACAACAGTCTTTACTTAATTTTCTGGTTAAAATAATTATTGCATGTTTTAGGTTGTGGATCAGGACTCAGCGGGGAGACATTGACAGACAATGGACACCAATGGATTGGCTTAGATATATCACAATCAATGTTGGGTATGTGGATTTTTTTTTTTGTTTGAATCCAGTTAAAATATCTATTTACTTCTCTTTTTATGTTTATATTTTCTCATTAACATCTTCTAACAAATCCAGATGTTGCATTGGAGCGTGAAGTTGAGGGTGACCTTGTACTTAGTGACATGGGCCAGGTTGGTTTCTGAGTTCAAACTAAACCCCAGAAGTTTAGCATTATGATTTTAGTATTACCTTGACTATGATTGCTGAAGCTGCACGCATCTAATTTCTCATGTCTAATATTTTTGCATTTCGTAAAATTACTTTTTCAAAGCTTTATCTACTTTGTAGCTTTTCTGTTTGACTTGTTGATTGTTGTCAGTGGAGAGTAACACGTGTATGATGAATTACTGTAGGGCCTAGGTCTTCGACCTGGGGTTATTGATGGTGCCATAAGTATTTCAGCTGTTCAGGTTTGATTTCTTCGCATACAGATGATTTGTTGATAAGTAGCATATGTAGTTAATTCCTAATATGACAAACTAAGAAAGGAGACAGAATTTATGAGACTGAAACAGCCGGGTACAAAAAAGGACTTTCCAATTTGATCATCACTCGATGATTTTCTACCTTGACACATTTTAAACAACTCATTGTGCTCGTTTCTTTTTACATTTTCTCGAGCAGTGGTTGTGCAACGCTGACAAATCCTCTCATGAGCCACGTATAAGATTGAAGTATGTCGTTTCTACTTATCCTTCCCAATTTTGCATATTGATGTTATTAATGGAATTGATACCTGTCATTTTGATGGAACTGGAATTTCTCTTCTGCAGTTGTGTTCTAACATTTGGATTGTGTTTGTAGGGCTTTCTTTGGGTCATTATACAGATGTTTGGCACGGGGAGCAAGGGCAGTGTTGCAAGTATATCCTGAAAACCTGGCTCAACGTGAGCTGATCCTGGGTTTTGCTATGCGAGCTGGGTTTTCTGGGGGTGTAGTTGTTGACTATCCTCACAGGTGTGCCAATGCATATGCTGGAGCATTCTATTTATTTTGTAGCTTTCTTTTATCTGGTAATCTAACTTGTCAACCCAATATTGTTTGATACATGGGATAGAATTCTAAAATTACTTTAGGTCTGCCTCTTTGTAGAGGCTACAGACTTTTGATTAGCCATTTCGAATTGTATTACTTTTTATTTAAAGAAGTATTGTTTGTTGTTTTAGAAGAGGTATGAGTCTCCTGTTTGTACAAATGAATTCACTGCTGGTCTTCTTGTCAATATGGTGGTCACTTCCATCATCAGTGTATTGTGGGTTTGATATTTACTTCCATATTTTTGTTAAAAGACGATTGTAGAAGAATGTTCGATAATGATATTTGTTTGTCAAACTGATTGGAGGTACCCCTTTCTTAAAACAGTACAAAGAGTAGAAAAGAATACCTTGTGCTCACTTGTGGTCCACCATCCCTAAGCAGTGCAGCTCCACGAGGAAAAGGTGAAGATGGTGAGAGCTGGTCTGATGAAGACAGCAGTGTAGACGAAGATAATCAATCAGTGAGTACTGATTATTTACAAATTCATTAAAAAAAAATTAATCGACTTCCTCAGGCCTTTTGCTTATCACTTGTTGCCTTGTTGAAAATGACTGCAAATTTTCAATTACTCTGTGGTTGTCACATAATTTCGTTACTGTATTGCAGATTTGTGTATCAGACAGACACAGACCAAGGAAAAAGCAAAAATTAAATAAGAAGATGAAGGGAAGAGAATGGGTTCTGAGGAAGAAGGAACAGATGAGGAGAAAGGGAAATGCTGTGCCTACAGATACTAAATACACTGCTCGCAAACGAAAGGCTCGCTTTTAAGGGTTATCAAGTTCACGAGTTAATATATTCATTGGTTTGATTCTACTGCGGTGCGAGCTTTAGATGAAAACTATGCATACTGGAATCTCAGATCACTTTATTTGTACCTCAGACTTGATGGGAACACATGGCTTGTGTTTGATTATACCAAATTTTGACCCTTTTTTTTCGAGTTTTCTTTGAAATTGCCCGAGAATACTCCAGTGATGTTCTCTTATTGTAATACGTGGTACATTTCCGATTCACTATACGTTGTTGTTAAGATAATGTTAAATCAGGGATGATAGCTGAAATGAGCATTGGACCGATATTCTCCTGGATCATCTTGGTTTTTCGAGATAGACAAGAATGGTACTCAATAAGCAAATTAAAGTGTTTAACTCAATCGATGAACAATGCTGCAGACAGGTGACTTTTTAATGTAAACTTGAGCTTATATTGTCTAGCTAACAATCAAGCTAGGGTGCCAGAATTTTTTTGACACCCTAGTTGACATACACACACAATAGGGGTGGGTGGGGGGTATGTTTTTGCATTTTTTATTCATGTGGGGTCGGCACGGGTCCCACTCGAATGTGAGTGTAGGTCAACAAGGTGGGCAAATTTCATCTGACAAAGGAGCTTAATTCGTCTAGCTAAAATCGAATGGTTGAAGTTAATCCTTAGGAACGACGAATTTCTTCACTTCCGGTTCACTTGCATTGTCTCGCGAAATGGGAAAGAAGAACATGATCCTTGCTCCGAATTCTCCAAATTCATTTCGAATCTTTTTATTTAAAAATTAGTTATAAACAATATTAAAAATAAATAATTAATTAAATAGGACGGGAACTGAAAATATTTTAATCATGACCAAATGGAGATGGCAGCCTCGATCCATCCTCGACGGAGGGACGAGAATAGCTAACCCATCCCATCCCATCCCATCCCATCCCATCCCATCATGTTGCTATAACGAATATCAATTATGTTAGTTATACTTTCAAAGTGTATATTATGGTTGACGCTATCGAAATTCGAAATTTGTGTCGTTGATTGTTTAAAGTATTTGTAAAATCAATACATAAAAAAAGTGTCATAATATCAGACTCGATATATATGTAGCAAGATTGAATAAAAACCAATTGTCGTCTTTTTCCTTTTTGAACAAAAAGCAATAAAAGAAGCAAATTGTTGGGGGTGCGACAGATTCTACTCTCCAAATACTGAATGTGTAAAGCAAAAGGAAATCCAACCCAAACCCAGATCAGAATCCCCTTCACAACAAGAAAAATCAATCAAATGCTAGTTTTACCCAGTTTTGTCCAAAAATTGTTGAAATGAGGCTAATCTGAAATTTCATGGCAAATATTCACTCATTGGTGGCTAGTGTAAATAATCTCTACTTGCACAGTGAGATAAGCAACAAGTTTTACTATTATAGCGAAAATAATGATGTTTTAGGTCCAAAAAGAGTCAATAACAAGAAGAAATGTGGTGAATATTTTTGTGACAATCGGTATGGAGCTGGGGTTTCTACAGTTTGTCGCTCGTGGAGGTTATGTGCTGCAACGGAGGTTCGAGTTGCGGAGAACACGAACAGAGAAAATGGCGATGCTTATTCTCCGACTCCATTTATCGAAATCCCCGTCACTTGCTACCAGGTTATCGTCTCCCCCTTGGTTGGAAAATTAATATCTGAAAAATGTTTTTGAGTGTACTGGCTGTGATATTAAATGCTGTTGTCAATTGTACCCACGGCCAATTTCACAATTCCGCGGTGAGTTGGACTGTGTAGAAAAATTTAGTGAATGAAAATAATGAATTAATTGTGCAAAGCATTTTCGGAAAGTGTATAAAGAACTCTTAAGTCATAGTTTTTAGTTCCTAAAATGTTAATCCTATTCTGTTCTCTAGAGGAGGGTGGCATATGAACTGAAGAGAACCATTCTTTGATATGAAAATATCAGTAGTTAATTCAAATAACGATCTGTGATCCCATATGAACTCTGAGCTTCAGTTCTTTTGGTAGGAAATAATGTTACCCGTGCCTCTCTCTGGGTGCTTTCTCCGGAATTGTGTCTAACTGATCTCCAATTTCCAAATATTAATTTCGTAATTTTAAACGGCCGTATTCGCACTTTCTGTTTTAGATACAAATAACTTAAAGAGGATTTATTTTCGCCCCACGCAAAACTTAAATATCCTTGAATTCTCCTATTACAGGTCTGGTTTTCCTTAAATCCATACCAAGAACCTTTTAGATGAAGATCGACGTCACGTCTCATATATTAAAAAGTGTCACTTGTCTTGATTTTTTTTTCTTCAGCATCTCACCAATCTTAGAGTCGGTGCTAAGTGGGATGCACCTACATAATATAGGTCTCTTTATGATGTATGCGTGCAGATTCTTGGTGTTCCTGATGAAGCAGAAAAAGATGAAATTGTTAAGTCAGTGATGCATTTGAAAAGTGCGGAGATTGAAGAGGGCTACACTACTGATGTTGTTATTTCTCGCCAGGTAGGGGGTAATATTCTGCATTCAGCTTACTTGCCTTGAGATAATTATATTTATACATATAATGGGGGTTAATTTCTTTTAGTTATTATGTTTGTAAGCTTGGTTATTTATTATTTTGTTAAGTTGTGCTCTGTGTTTAACTTGAATATTGATCTGTTCCCTGCAGAATCTTCTGATGGATGTCCGAGATAAACTTCTTTTTGAACCCGAATATGCTGGAAATGTGAAGGAAAAGCAGCCCCCTAAATCTTCTCTTCGTATGCCATGGGCTTGGTTGCCTGGTGCTCTTTGCCTCCTGCAGGAGGTACCATTCTGTTTCACTGTTTTTCTGTTGGAGAATTTCTTACAATACATGCATTAAAAATTCACGTTCAACTTTCCTAAGCTTGTTATCAATACTGATTTTCATCTTATTTCTAAGATAGAATATTTCTTTTAGTTTTCTTCCTCGAATACACAAGTCCGTACTTCTGTTAGCGTCTGAATCTAAAAATACGTCTTCTGCCACGATTAATGCAAAATCTAATTGCAATATGCATTTATTGAACAACTTGTCAGCAATTTGGATGTTGAAGATGTCAATTTTTTCAATACAGGTGGGAGAAGAGAAGCTTGTGCTAGATATTGGACGAAGAGCCCTGCAACATCCACTCTCAAAGCCGTTTATTCATGATTTGCTTCTGTCTATGGCCCTAGCAGAGGTAAGACAAAAGAAGAGGTTGCCAACCACTTTTTCCTGGCAGTTTTGTTATGCTCCCTTTTCTTATTATAGGTGCTTTCTTGAAGTGTGCAATTGCGAAAGTTGGTTTTATGAAGAACAATATTTCCCAAGGGTTTGAAGCTCTTGCCCGTGCTCAGTGTCTTCTTAGGAGCAAAATTTCTCTTGAGAAGATGACGCTGTTGTCTCAGGTAAATCTTGATTTTACGAATGTGCTCTTTTCTCTCATTGGGCTTCCACTTCTGGTTAAAAATGTAAGGCGTGTGCCTTGCTATAGCCATGGTTCTAAGAATGAAAAGAGGTAGGAAAAAACCAGATGTTGGAGATTTTGTTCTCCAATTGAATCTGATCTATCAATTATAATGTCTTAGTTTTTGGCCTTGTGTACTCCAACTCTTCATTTTCCATGATCATTGCGCCTCATTAAAACGTTTTAATTTTCTTTAGATAGAAGAATCTTTGGAAGAGCTTGCTCCAGCATGCACATTGGAGCTTTTGGGCATGCCTCGTATGCCTGAAAATGCTGAACGAAGATTAGGAGCTATTGCAGCTTTGCGTGAGTTGCTCAGACAGGGTCTGGATGTTGAATCTTCATGCCATGTTCAAGACTGGCCATGCTTCTTAAATCAAGCACTCAATAAGCTCATGGCTGTGGAAATAGTTGAACTTATTCATTGGGAAAAATTAGCTCTTACAAGGAAAAATAGAAAATCCCTTGAGTCACAGAATCAAAGAGGAGTTGTCAATTTCAATTGTTTCTACGTAGTTTTGATAGCTCATATTGCTCTTGGCTTTTCAAGCAAGCAAAGAGATTTGGTAATTCTCGATTATAAGTTTAAATGCTGAACTTGGAGTCTTGGGCAGATAGATCTGCTACTAATATGAACTTAGTTCTGATATGATAGTTCATGATATCTGTCTCAAATTTCTTCTATAACTAGGTAAGCGTCCAATAAAACATGATGGGAAGCAAAAGAGAGGAGTGTTTCCATGCATGGATGTAGAAACCAGAACAAGATCTAAGATTTTTCCATTTTAATTTATTGTTAATACGACATCCTTTTTCATACAGATTAACAAAGCTAAAACAATTTGCGAGTGTTTAGTAGCATCAGAAGGCATTGATTTAAAATTCGAGGAAGCCTTTTGCTTGTTCCTCCTTGGTCAGGTATACCTCTCTTTTCTTATTGCATTTTCTCGTTTTGTTCTAAATGCTAAGGAACTCTGAAGTGTCACTTTTCAGGGTGATGAAGCAACGGCTGTGGAAAGACTCAGGCAGCTTGAACTAAATTTAAATCCCTCTTCAAGAAACTTATTGCAGACTAAAGAAATTGGAGAAGTTTCAAATGCCAACAAGTCTCTGGTATGCAACCCTGTTTATATTGCTGCACCACACTATCATATAGTGTACATTTTCATCGTAAACTTGTTAATGCTATTTAAGCACAATGTTGAATTTAGTTATAAGTTCTAACTGATCATGAGTGGCTACAGGAAAATGATTCTAGAGTTCCTAGGTAATGTTACCTGTTAATCTTGTAGGAATTTGTTGATTGCACAACACTCCAGAATCACTCTTCTACTACCAGCCTTAATCCTTTGAGTGACATAATATTTCGATCTCTCCCTATATGAATTGAGTCCAAGTGATGTAAATGCTTACATGTGTACTTCATGTCCTCCAATCTCTTCACTTCACTTCTGGAAATAATTTCCCTTTAGTCTCATTCACTAAGACCCTAGAAGTCCCCTACAGTTTAGTTCTTTATAGTATAAGGGGAACTACGGCTTCAATTTGTGTAGATTATTATGGAGAATTAAATTAAAAAGTATATTGAAACTTTCCTCCTCCCAGATTCTTCCCCCGTCTCCCCATTCTTATTCTTTGTCTCCCTCTCTCTTCCCTTCTGATGCTAATTATCTCCTATGATATTGCATCACCTTCCCTCTTTCCTGTCAAATTTTGCATCACATCCATTATAGGCATCCTATCTTAAAAGTGATTAAAGTAATCAAATGCATGTCGATTTAGCAAGTTCTGCACTTTTGACTGCAAAAGTGCCCATCATTTTCAACAATACTTTTTGTTTAAGTGGTAGTAATTATAAACATCAAACTAGCTTAATTGATGAATCTTGGTTTTCTTTTTCAGTTCCAAGCATTTATACCCTGTCAAACACCTCATTAGCTAAAATCCGGGATATTATACATCTCTTAATTTATGTTGATAGTCGATGTCACCAAGTGACACAGCAAAAGATACATTATTGCTGTAATTGATCTTATTTGAAGGTTTGCTTTTATTTATTTATTATTATTTTTTTTTTTGGTACTCCCATATTAAGCCAAATGTCATGTTTTGTTGTGTTGTATTTGAAAATCATTGCACTCACAGTTCTAATTGAATGGACCTCTATGTGTATGTGCTCATTTCAGAAGTTCTATTCTAAACTTAATAGTTTTTATGTAAAATTGATATTTTCTCACTGCATTTTTTTCCTGGATTAATAGGAGATGTGGCTGAAAGATGATGTGCTTAGCTTGTTTTCAGATACCCAAGATTGTTCCCCATCTTTGGTAAAGGCTTATGCTGATATCATATACATGTATAACTTACATTTGAAATAAAAGCTAAGCTAAACTCCTAAATTTGATCATAGGCCAACTTCTTTAATGGTGAAAAAAGAGGACACAGACAAAATAAAAGAGCTCCTCAGGCTATGTCTAACATGATGCACAGACAACTTGCTACTGCTCTTGCATCAGATCGAAAAGATGAAGAACCAGTTTCACGTGCAGACTCTTCACGACATCTTGGGTTAGCTGCTAAGCAGCTTGCTCCTTCTAATCTACAGAACCCTTTGGTAGAGGTCAAGTCTGAAGCTGGAAATGGTAGCACCCCATCAATACAATTGAAAAGAAGTTTAGGTGCACGGCGTAGTGAAGTATGGAGATTTTGGTTTGGCCGTACTGAAGTGTTTGGGAAGATAATATATGCTACTTCATTAGGTTGCATTTTATTTGCTTTAGTTAAGCTAACAAACATGCAATTCAGGAAGATGGGAAATGGATCTAAGTGGGGGCTATACAAACCAAGGACCGAAGCTAGCTCCCCTACCTGGAGTGCTGATTCTTCTAGAGATTTAAGTTACAGGCATTCTGCAATTAAGGAAAATAGCATTGCCAGAAAGTTTAGGAGGCTGTTTTCAATGCTTAAAGTGCAGCTTAGGGACTACCCAGAAGCTACGGATTTGCAAACTGCTTCCCTTGCTGCCGGTCTGTCATCCTCTAGGACATCAGCATTTAGGCGACCAATGCCTATGGAAGAAGCTGAGACACTTGTTAAGCGATGGCAAGCTGCTAAAGCAGATGCACTTGGGCCAGACCATAAAGTTGATGACCTCTTTGAAGTCCTTGATGGATCAATGCTTGCTCAGGTGAGAAGCATCATTTTTGCGTTGTGGTAGAGTTATGTTTGTGCTTCAATCATAAAATTACCACATTTGAGCCCCATTTTTGGGAGAAAATGTGGTTTGGAATAGTGATTTTTTGGAGAATGTGTGGTTTAAAAATAAGGAAAATTTGGGTTTACTCGTGAAATTATTTTTTGGAAGCATGTGTAGTTGAAAATGAATTTTGAAAAAATGAGTTTTTTTGAAAAATGGAGGGCAAACACGTGTTAAATTTAATTTAGTCTTACATATAAAGTTTGTTATCAGTCATGAAATCTTAACTTTGTGATAGTAAGTTTTAACAGATGTTGATTACTACACATTCGCTGTTCTTTCAGTGGTTGACATCTCCCTACTACCTTATTTTAAGTCGTTTATCTGATGTACAATCTGAAACTAGTATAGGAAGCTGTGTATCTTCAACATGACTTTAACAATGATGTGCTTGTATACCGAATGTTCTGGTCAATCTTATATCTGCACCAGTCGAATTCGATTGAAGACTTCAAACTTTTATGATACCATCAGACACTGAAAGTCGAACTAGTTATTTTCCAGCTAAGTACCTTGATAATTTTCTCATTTGTATATATTGTAGTGGCAAGCTTTAGCCGATGCAGCAAAAGCCAGATCATGTTTTTGGAGATTTGTTTTGCTGCAATTGAAAGTTCTACAAGCAGACATTTTCAAAGATGGGATTGGGAATGAAATGGCTGAAATAGAGGTTCTCTTGGAGGAAGCAGCTGAACTTGTGGATGAATCTCAGCCTAAGAACCCAACTTACTACAGGTAATCATTAACACTGGACATATTAACTGTATCAACTATTTATTTGTTACGAGTACTAATCAAACAAATAAAGAGTAAGTTTTGTAGCCTTAATAGGTTTTTTTACCTGAAAATATTACTTTCAATGTCAATTTTTAAGACACAGAATAACATATCTAAGAATGCTAAGGGTCCGTTTGATTGCAAGAGTAGAATTTGGGTGGAAAGAAAATGCATTACAGGGAATTGAATTGCCTTTTTTTCATGGGAATTGTCAATTAATTGTGTTTGAATGATATAATTTTCCACTTGGAAAATTTTGAAATTTTGGATCTTTTGGTATTCATCTAACTTTGTTTTCCATGGAAATTGTCCATTAAAGAGAACTTTTTTTACAATTGTCCATAAAATTTGTTTTCATTGCCAAAAATTAAAAAATAAAACCTGGAAAACCAAACCCCACCAAATTGGTGGGAATTCATTTTCACAAAAAACAAGGAATTGGATGCGTGTGAGCCAAAACCAAGAAAATGAATTGCCAAGAAAAAAAGTGTATCAAAAAGTGGTAGTTGGAATTTCTTTTCCATTTTCCATGGAAAATTCGAGTGGATCAAAAAGGGCCTAAGACTTCACAGCTCAGGAAAAATGAACTGAATGAAAACTGCGGGATTTCTTTTTCTAAGCAATTCTAATTGTTTATAAACAGTTGAACCCTTTAGTAAAATTGGTTGAGGTTTAATTTTTGAATCATAGGATTATAGAATTTTAAAGATGAGTGAAATAATTATGTTGATCGCTTACCCTTGAGTGGTGAAATGAATTAATGATTTGGAGCATAGAAATTGTTGGTGCCTGGCCAGTTTTGCTGTCCAAATGTCAATTGTTTTCATGCTTAAACATATATCTAGACTTGTGAATATATGTGTCTTTGCTGCTTTGCATTACCAACAAAACGGAAGGGTTCTAACCTTCATATTTTGAGCTTTAGTAGCATAATTATCATGAATAATGGCTGTGTTATGAAAAATATGATGTGACCTATTTGTCTGTTTATATTTTGTTTTAGATTTTTTCTAACAATTCCTGCCTTGTAATTGCAGCACGTACAGAATTCAATATTATTTGAAGAGGCAAGACGACGGTTTGTGGAAATTCTATGAAGGCAATGTTGAAACTCCCTCGTGAACCCTTAACCTTGTCAAAAACTAATTACCACCACATTCTAGTTCTAATCTATAGAAAGTTGCAGTTGTATCCTTCCTATTTTTAACTGTAAATGATATCAAACCGAGGTTAATAATCAGTTGAAGGAGGCAGGAGATCCGATTTTCTTTATTTCAGCACATTTTTTTATTTTTTATATTAGGCAGTTATTACTTTAGCACAACTAGTTGGGTTATTCCCATTGTTTCTAGCACTCCAGCCGTGCCACCAGTAGTTTCAAATTTCAATGTTCCTGTAGGACCTTGTGGACAAAATTGGGATTGTATTTTGTCAACCAAGATATTGTGTTTTTCCTTCTTATACTGCACAAATGGCTGTTGAACAGTTAATTTTTGTTATCATTTACCCTTCAATGAGTTAGATTATGTTTGATTGAGCTTTGAGTCCATTTCTAATTTATTTTATTAAGGAGTTTTGTGCAGACGACTGGCGAAGTCAAATTCATGCTGAGGAAACAACAATATTGAGGGGATGTGTTTGGATTGGATATAGAGACAGGTCTAATTTACTCTATTTATAGGGAACGGGGGCTCTTCCCGGTTCTCTTGCTTACTACGAGCTCATGTGTGATCTTACGACATGACCCTTGTAGTTTACTTGTTTGGGAAAGAATTATGCTCTGGGTTCATAGCAGGTGCACAAATTGCCATTTGCCCGGGTTAAATCTTGATACTAACAGTTCTTAACCATTCTCGATTGCTCTAGCTCCGCCTAACTTTGATGTCTCGACGCATTTGCTTAGCATGGTTTTTGGTTTCATTTTCGTCCACTTGGTAAAATACACCACGATAGCTGCTCCTCGGTGATGTTAATTCCATACACTTAATAATCTCTAAGGATGGACTTCAATTGTAGGTCTACTTTATATCGAATCGACAACTTGTATAACTCTAAGGGCTTGTTTGAATAGCCTAATTTTCCTTGGAAGTAGGAAAATGAATTCCTTTTTTTGGTATTGACCTGTTTGATGAGCAACATTTTCTAGGGCAAATGTTTTCTTGGCATCAAGTTCATGCGCTGCAATTCCTTGTTTTTGGGGAAATCACTTTCCCATCAAAATGGTGGGAAAATGATTTCCATCTGCTGCTTCCCTTTTTTTTTTGGCAATGGAAGCAAATATTATAATCAATTGTAAAAAAAAAAAAAAAATTCACTTTAATGGACAATTTCCATGTAAAACAAAGTCAAACGAACACTAAACTTTGATTAAAAAATTGATTTTTTAGGAAACAATTTTTTTTCCTTTTTTTTTTTTTTTTTTTTTACTTTTTGGCATTGGAAACCAATTTTATAACCAATTGTGGAAAAAAAATCACTTTAATGGACAATTTTCATGTAAAACAAAGTCAAACGAATAGAAAATTTAAAAATTTTTCGGGTGAAAAATTATACCAATTAAACACACTTGAAATCATTTTCCCTGCAAAATATTTTCTAGGCAAATCTTTTCCCTGTAAAATATTTTCTTTCCACTCATTTTCCACCCTTACAATCAAACACACCCTAAAAGAATTAGATAAAAAAAATTCCAAGTTTCCTATCCCATATATTCAGGAAATGGCAAGTTCCATGACCATTGGCACGCCACACTTCTCGGATATATCCATCTTTTGCTTTCAAAGATAGAACTTGCCAACCCACAATTGAACTCTGTCCTCAAAGAGTAATAAGTGCATGTCTGGTTGCACTTAAAATTGCAATCTCAGTCGTTGCCAAGTAAAATTTGGACCGTTGCTTTTCACCATTTTCCAATGAAGACTGACATGACAGCCGCAATATTGGACCATTTTATGACAGAATGACATTTTGCCCTTAATATTTAATTCATTTTGCATGATATATGGGCCTTTTTGGTAATTCATTTTTACAATGTCAAGTTTTGCTGCCAAAGTGGGCTCCGTTCTACAGTAAAAAAAGGTCAATTAATTGCTGAAAATTGATGAAAGCGCTCCCAAACATGCCCCAAGTAATTCTCTATACACATTCTGGCGATCCTTCTAAAATGCATGGCAGGAAGCAGTGCCGTAAGATAACAAGAGGATTTGGTAATCGAGAACCTGGATATCTTGGTGTGCAAAGCAGAGGTCCCTCCCTCATTTGCCTCAACCAACTAAAAAGTTTTGGATTCAGATTAATAACAAAATAAATAACAAACTTAATAGTAAGAGTATCAAAATGACAAGCATCGTTTGGTCATTTCAGAATCTGTATAACAAATACGTCGTAACAATTTTTTTATGGGTCCCAAAAGAAATCAAGAAAATTAGTAAAAGTTACATGTTACGCCTCATCCTACAAGACTCTAATTCCTGGCCACGTGGCAGCCATCTGAGGCCCGCATTCCATGTCACCTGCCTACCTGACCTACCCGAGGCCATCAAATCAAGGTAGCCGAAGTGATGTCATTACCTTAGTCAAAACGCCATGTAGAGACCTATCCTCCATGATCGAGGAGAGGTGTCACGATCTGCAACAACTCATTTTCGAAGTGACTAGCAATTGAGTTAATGACACCACACCAAGATGTACATCTTGAATAAATAATAATAAGTATCCATACTCGACTCTAAAAATCCTTTACTTCGAATCTTGATACTCGTGCATGAAGCTTTAACTTCTCCACGATATTGAAGACATACCCACAAAATTTCCACCAAACTGATACGTCAAAGAAAGGTTTGTTGATTATATGCACGAACCTCCCATGTCATCTACCCCAGGCAATAGGTAGTGAATGAGCTCTGTTCAATTCAAGCCAGCTCGACCCAGGTTTCTTCTTCACATCCCTCATCTTTCTTACTTGTCCCAAAATCTCTGAACTGTTCCAATTGCCAAAACCAGCAAATGTATTGGACAACAACACATAAGTTGAAGAATCATTTTTGTCAAGTGCTAATGCATGCTCTGCAGCACGTTTTGCTGTATCCACATCCCCATGAAGCCGACAAGCACCAAGCAAGGTTTGCCAAATAACAACACCAGGTTCGCATGGCATTTCTAGGATTAATTCCTCGGCTTCTTTGATACGGCCTGCCCTGCCTAGGAGATTCACCATACAAGCATAATGATCTTCTCCAGGAGCAATGCCATACTCTTGGCTCATAGAAGAGAAATACTCCAAACCTTTGTCAATAAACCCTCCTTGGCTACATGCATACAACACACATATGAGAGTAATATAATTAGGATTCACTCCTTCCTGCCTCATCTCTTCGAAGATCACAAGAGCTTCTTTGGCATGGCCATTCTGTGCATACCCCATTATCATTGTTGTCCAAGAAACAACAGAGCAATCATTCATTGATTGGAAAACCTTTGATGCACCATGCATGTATCCACATTTTGCGTACATGTCAAGCAATGCATTATCCACGCATACATCAGCATCATCCCCAAGTTTAATTCTCAAGGTGTGAACTTTCTGCCCTTCCTCCAAAGAAGCCAAATTGGCACATGCATTAAGCCACGTTGCAAGAGTAAACCTATTAGGCTTCACACCATCCCTTCTCATCTTCCCAATCACCCTAAGCACCTCAAGGGGCTCCCCACAATTCAAACATCCAGCTGCCATCTGACTCCAGGAGCACACATCCTTCACAGTAATCTCCTCGAAGGCTTTCAAACCATCACACATCCTCCGACTTTTCAAGTACATATCCACCAATGAGTTCCCCACACACATATCACTTCCATGACCAGACTTTGCAAGTCGTGCATGAACTTGCAATCCGATTACAAGATTTGAAAGCTCAGCCATCCCGGTAAGCACAGTAGAGTAAGTAAACTCATCTGGCACCACTCCTTCAATAATCATCCTACACCAAAACCCTGGAATATCTTCACAAGAAAACTTCAAGCAACCACCGAATATAGCATTCCAAGACACAATGTCTCTCTGAAAACATCCTTCAAACACCTCCATAGCTTCTTCTAGCATACCATGACTTATTAAACCAGTCAAAAATGCATTCACTAAGAATACATTATTCTCAAATCCAAGTCTAATAATCATCGCATAAACTTGATAGGCGTGTAATAAGCTTAAGTTTTCCGAAAATGAGCATGTGTGGAGTGCACTCACAAAACTGAACTCATTTGGCCTAATTCCACTCCTATGCATTTGGGAAAATAGAGAAAATGCTTCAATTGGAAAACCCTTTTGCACAAAGCCTGCAATGAGGGCCGTCCAAGATACGACGTTCTTCTTGGGCATTTCGTTGAACAATTGGAGACCATTCGTAGTGTCACCGCATTTCACATACGCATTTATTAAATGGTTGTGAAGATACAAAGAATCTAACACAAACCATGAAGTTTTAACGAGTCTTGCGTGGATTGCTCTAGCCCTGCCTAAGTTTGATGCCTTAACGCAGTTGCTCAGCTCGCTAGCATAATTCTTGGTTTCTTTTTCATCTGCATATGTGTAACTGTAATCTGCTGTGTTGAATTCGCTAGTTGCATTTTGCTTTGAAGGTAATATTGAAGTTGCATTCACGGATTGACTGTAAAGCAGAGTTAATTGAGGTGAAGGTGCTCGTGTGAAATTTCTTGAGTTGAGAAAGGAACATCTGTATGAATGTGAAAAATTGTCTGACAAGGCATTTAACGTGATTCTGATGTTAATTCTAAACATTTTTACAACAATTTATTTGTAAGTCAGTAATTTATAGTAATTGTACAATTCATTAAGAATGTAATTTGTCAGATTTAACAAAATTATAAATTTTATGAAACTTTTTTCATATTTACTATACCCAAATAATTTAATGAGAGGGTCTGTCACCACTAAAAAAAATAACTTGTATGCTATCATAATATTTTTGAATTCTTTGCACTATTCCACTAACTATACCATTAATGTTATTTGATTAGAGGGAGGATGATTTTTATTTAACGTGATGTTAAATGATAAGACTAATAAAATGAATCACATATCACAGTTTTAATTGATCTTATCATTTCATCTCGCATCACTTGAGGATGATCTCCACTTTACACAAATAACGTTATTCGAATATATATATATGTACTCGTTACGTGTGTGTGATTATAATTTTTTAGAGAAAAGTCTCAAATTTTTCGAGAAGATCGAAGGAGGAAACCTCAACTCTAGGTGAGGAAGCCATAAGGAGTGGCAAGCACCTACCAAGACGAGAAAAAAACCACCCGCAGAGCCAAGCCTTCCACATTCATAAAACATCTATTAAAAAAACCCTGGGTTCGAGCTTGAACGCACTTTACAAATCTTGGTTGTCTTTTGTTGTTTCAAAGTCTATTTTTATGAGTTCTTGTTTTTTTCTTACCATCCCTTGGTCGCCAATCTTGCCATTTCCATAGGTTGTCAAGATCATAGAGGAAGGATGTTATATGCTTAACACAAACAAGTCGATGACTGCTTCATGAGAAGGGGAGCATGTTAGAAAGAAAGAGCTACTAAAGGTTGCTGAATATCTTATTCCATATAGTATTTTGAAATAGGGCTTTTTTCATAATCAGCGTCTGTTTTCTACTCATTTTATAGCGGTAGAAAATGAATTTTGTGACCGTTGGAGCACTAACTTTAAGAATAATGTGAGATGGAAGTCAATAATTCCGGCAAAGTGGGTCACTGCAACGGTAGTATTTTTCTAAAAATGGAGAGAAAATGGGGAACAAACAAGAGCTCAATCGTTTCTACAACTAAGAGACATCGAATAAATTCCCCAAGACTGTTGTAGGGCTTTCTCCTCGTCTTTATTATGCATATATCATGCCCATTGACTTACTAACACGTTACTGAGTTCCTACATAATAGATGATGATGATGATACATGGTCTTAGTTGACTCCAAAAAATTGAGGAACATGCATTGTACTGAAATCCAAGCCTAATAACCATTGATAGGCTTGAAACAAGCTTAAATTCATTAGTGGATTGCACTCACAAAGCTGTACTCGTTAGGCTAGGCCTAATTATTCTTCTATACACATTATGGAAATAGAGAGCATGCTTCGATTGAAAACCCTTTTGCACAAAGCCAGTAAGATACGACGTTCTTCTTAGGCTAGTTGAACAGCTGGAGACCATACACAGAATATAACACAAAACCAGATGTTTTAATGATAAGTTTTGCATTGATTTCTCTACCTCTGCTCAAGTTTGATGTCTTTAAGCTCAGTGTGCTAGCATAGTTGTTGGTTTCTTTTTCACCTGCATATCATATGTGTAACTGTAATCTGCTGGGTTGAATTGGCTAGTCGCATTTTGGTTTGAAAACAATATTGAAGTTGCATTCACGGATTGACTGTAAACCAGAATTGTTTGAGGTGAAGTTGCTGCTGTGTGAAACTTCTTGAGTTGAGAGAGAGGAACATCTGTATGAATGTGAAAAACTGTCTGAGAAAGCCTTTAACGTGATTCTAATGCTAATTCTAAACATTATTACAACAATTCATTTGTAAGTCAAAATTTATAGTCATTGACTAATTGTACGGTTCTTTAAGAACCTAATTTGTTAGATTTCTCACAAAATATTCATTTTAGAAAGTTCTTCCATATTTACCAAACCCAAATAATTTAATACGAGGGTCCCTTTTCATAATATTTTCGAATTTTTTTGCTCCATTCTATTAACTATATCAGTAATGTTGTTTGATTAAAGTTAGAATGGTTTTCATGTGACGTGACATTAAATGATAAGATCAATAAAATGAATCACATATCACACTTTTAATTAATCTTATTATTTCACTTCACATCACTTAAAGATGATCTCCACTTTATACAAATAACATTATTTGAAAAATGTGCATGTACAATATATATATGATTATATATATATTTTTTATATGAAAATCTCATATCATTCAATAAGATCAAAGGAGGAAACCTCAAGTCTAGGTGAGGAAGCCGTCGAGGAGTGGCAAACACCTAACAAGGTGAGAAAAAAACCACCTGCATAGCCAAGCCTTCCACTCATAAAACACCTATTAAAAAAGGCCCGAGCTCGAGCCTGAACGTACTTCGAAAAGTCTTGGTTGTCTTTTGTTTTTGTTCGAAGCCAAATTTTACATGTTCTTATCTCTCTCCCCACCCTTCAGTCGCCAATCTTGTCATTTCCAATGGTTGTTAAGAACATAGATGAAAGATGTTAAATGCTAAACACACACAAGTGGATAATTGCTTCGTGAGAAAGGGATTATGTTAGATAGAAAGAGGTACAAGAGGTTACTGGATATCTAATTCCATATTAGGTTAAAATAGGACTTCTACATAATCAATTCCCTTTTTTACAACTCAGAGACATCGAACAAATTCCATCGGACTATTGTACGACTTTCTCCTTGCCTTTATTATGTATCTATCATGCAAATTGGTTTACTAATCACGTTACTGAGTTTCTATATAATCGCTAGACTCCCAGCATTCAATTTATAACTTCCATATATATCACACTTCAATATTAACTAAATTTCATTTTCAAGAGAAAGCCATCCGATGCCCGGTTTAAAGGCCAAGGGAAATCAGTTACAAGCTTCTTTTGACAACATAAAAGAACGAATTGCAATCAGCTAAGACATTGCTGATCACTATTTCAAAATGTAAAGGAAAAGTAACAGATGATGATGATCCATGGTCTTCGATGACTCCAAAAAAATGAGGAACATGCATTGTACTGAAATCCAAGCCTAATAGCCATCGATAGGCTTGAAATAAGCTTAAATTCATGTGTGGATTTCACTTACAAAGCTGTTCTCGTTAGGCAATGCCTAATTACTCTTCCATACATGATGGAAAATAGAGAACATGATTCGGTTGGAAACCCTTTTGCAAAAAGCCTGCAAGATTGGACGTTCTTCTTAGGCATTTAGTTGAACTGCTGGAGACCGTACACAGAATATAACACAAAACTGGGTGTTTTAATGATGAGTTTTGCATGGATTTCTCTACCTTTGCTCAAGTTTGATGTCTTTAAGTTCAGTGTGCTAGCATATGGTTTCTTTTTCATCTGCATGGTTGAAAAGTTGATGCTTTGCGAATTAACACGATATGAATCAAAACAACTTCATACCGAACTAGTTAGAAATCAACTAGCATTACTAAAGACAGATACTTGACATGCAACAAAATCCATAACATAAACTCTTTCAAGAACCTACATGTCACAAAATCAACAAGATCCAAATAAATTCCCAAACAGAGGAACACAACTATTGTGTAAATAGTTGTCTCGCGTGCTTAGCCAAGCGGAACCAAGCTCATGGTGTATGGAATCACAGTGGGAGAATCCATAGGATTTAGGCCCAACATGGAAATCTCGGTTAGCTTTTTCATCTTCTTGGTCTCAAACTGAAACAAATATATACTTGTGGCTACCCTCACAAACAGCATCCCATCTTTAAAAGCCAATGGATCTATCCAATGAGGAAGCGTGCCTCTATTTATCGAACTTCCCATTTTCTTGGACATATTGGATAGAACACTTGAATTTTCTTTCTCTAATTCTTTCAGAGTTATACAAGTATTTAATGCCCACTGGGACGCAAAGTAATCCTCGAGAACCCACAACTGAAGTCCGTCCTCGGAGATTATCACGTAGCACAGCCTGCCTTCGGATTCCCCTATACACATTTCGGGAATATTTCTAAAGTACGTGGCAGGTAGCGGTGCCATAATTAACCAAGAGAGCTCGACTTGGGGATGGAACATGAGAATCTGGTAACCATCAGTAAGCCAATACAATCTTCCCTCAACAAAAATGCCTTTATTTTTTGTTAGTTTATGTTTGCATTGACAAAACTCATTTGATCTTCTCCACTTCCTAGTTTCTGTAGAATATATATCAAACGAGAGATGGTAATCCCCTCCACTGGTCATAGTATCACTAACCAAGACCAATTTGAAATCTGTGGAAGCATCAATTGGATTCTGGAGAGGATCAAAAGCCAAGGCTAGGCTACTGCTGCTTTTAAAAAGATGAGGCCACTGCAGAGTTATCCATTGCTTGTTCAATGGGTTGCATACATATATCCTTGGGTCTAAAGAAGAGAAACAACTACGACAACACAAGAGGCCGTTGATTGAAGAGAGAATGACCACCTTTTCAGGAAGAAAGTTCAAAACTGTCCGCCATACCTTTTCACCTTCTCCTTCCACTGGAATGTAGTTGATAAATCCAATATTATTATCGCTCCATTGGCTCTCCTGGAAGAAGAACCCCTTTACTGTTTCTGTATTTTTAACCTGAAAGCGGATGAAAGAACGATCCGAGATGAGATATTTCCATTCCTTGGAAACACATTTCATTCGGTTCAGTATCTTGGCTGATAATCGAGATAGAATGTCAATCTGGATATCTTCATTTGAAAACCAGAGCTCCCACTTTTGCGGAGACACTACAAAAATGAATATCACCAACTAAAAGTTATAGATTCAGACAAATAACAATATAATTTACAAACTTGATATATATAGCTATTAGGCTTGGGGACAATGCCCTCATTCCGCACTGATTTTTTAAAACGAAAGGTTGTAGACTTGTAGCTACCCAATGGGACTGAAAAAATGGCCTTGTTTACACATTCTAATCTTGACACTTGGAACTATTCCCCCCTACAGGGATGATAGCAACCGCCAAACTGTGATCAGATAATTTCTTCTATCGGTGGAAGGAAACAAATAATCCTATTTTGCAACTGAAATGCTCCAATAACGCTAAGAGTATCAGGCATTGGACAGTATTTTGAGCCCAGACGCCACAATCTGATAATCGATTAACTTATCAAATAAAAAATGAAAATGAAAATCTTTTCCGATTTTAGTTCAATCTCAGTAACTATTCTTGCATGTTCAATGAAAACCTATAGCTCTGCTGCTAAAATTGTAAAAATGAAATCAGATAAACTCAAGTTGAATACTCATTCTTACATGCACAATCGTAAATATATCCATTTTCCAGTACAAAATCAAGAAATTAGTAAAGAATAGCATATAAAAAACAGGGAAAATAAAAGATGGACTTACTTGGAGTTTTCTTCACCCCGAGATTCACGACAGATGTTTTTTGTATGTAGAAAGAAAATGTAAAGAGATACAAATAATCCCAAATCAAAACCAAATGCTCTCTCTCTCTCTCCATGCGCCACAATCTGACACTAAAGCGACACTTTCTCATTTTTACTACGCACCCACTCTTTGTTTAATAATGTTAAATTTATATTTATAAAGAAAAATATAAAGTTAATTTTATTAATCAAAAAATGAATTGTTTGAATTATAAAAAACTATTTATCGGAAATAAAAATCGTAGCAAATTATTGTGATTCGTGAATGAGAACAGAAATCTTGATATCGTAATGTGTTAATGGATACTACAATTAATTATTAAGATAAACACCCTACTTTACACCAAGAATCCGGGCTCAAAATCTTCAATCGACACCACAATGAAAAAACCCAACAATTGTGTGGAGATCATATATTTTAGAATTTTGCTTCAAGTACCGGACTATATTTCACAGGTATTTTACAGGGTCCTCACTGTAGCGTAGGCTCCCACCTATGTTTAAAAAAAGAAAAAAAATCATGTGAGCCCTACATGTGTCTTGCCTGTAAGTATCCCGTGAAATTTTTCTTTGTACTTCAAACATTATTCTATATTTTATATTACAACACAATTAAACTTGAGTTTTATTGGTTTTTCATATACTCGCAATGAATTACTAAAAGGTTCAAATTTCTTTTTAAGAAAGATATATTCGAGTCTCGTCTTAACTTTTATCATGAATGCATATTGCTAATTATGCACTAGTTTGATGTAACAATGCATGCATGATTGTTTTTCAACTTTTCTTTAAAGTCGAGCAATAATACAAGTGTCAATATCATCATGGCCCACTACCACCAAAATTGCTACTATATTATTCGTAGAACCAAATTAAACCATCAAATAATGACTCAATCCCTCTATCCTAACTATTCCAATTCTTTCAACACGGGTTTGTTTCAGCTAAATGTCAATATAAAGAGAGAAGCTAAATATTATTTTCAAGATGTCATTCAATGCTAGTTTATAGACAGGGGAGAGCAGTTATAAGCTTCCTGGACAACATTACAGCATAAAGCTGAAGTCTCATTTTGTAGAACGGCGAAAAAGACACCCAACTTTGCTGTATATAAAGAACGGTGATTCAACTAAGACATTGCGATCACTATTGCAAACTTTTTAAGGAGAAAATAATACATGACACATGGTCAGGAGATAAAAACCAGTCTTATCATCAACCCTTGATGACACGGGAGACCCTCTCGAAAAAAACAGGGCACATGCTTGTGCTGAACATCATAGTCTCCCTCATCCACTCCGGGGCAACTCTCTCAAATGTGCCCAGGGACGACAAATGGTACACTAATTCACCTTCTCCACATGAATTGTTTGTCCATGTCAGTCTGAAAGAATAACCTGCAAACATCGATACCAATCAAGTAAAATAATCTAACATCAAATGGAAATGGCAAGATCTCAATCATTGCAACATTAAGAATTAACATATAGGAATACATTAAAAATTATATTAAAAGGTCGAATGGAAAGGGCAACATCTCAACCACTCCAATATTGAGAATTAACATACACGAACAAGTTAACAAAATTAACTGATATACGAACCAACAAGAAAATAGGTGTAATCAAGCTACACGCCCATTAAAGATGGCATGCTACTATAACAGAACTAAGCATTTCCATTGAATTTTTGAAAGTTTAAGACACTACACAAACATTTAAAGCTAGCCAAGGCAACACCATTCCCGGATTTTGTTACCAAGTGTGCTGCATCTGATTTAAATTAATGTTCTTGAGAAGATTATTTTGGCTTTCAAAACCACTTCTAAAGCCCACTAACCTTGAGCATCCTTTAAGAAAAGTTACACATTATTTTTAAGAGTTTAAATGTTGTCCACTAAAGGATGATCAGCTGGAAATATGCCAGGAATGCAAACTAATATATGTTCAAATTCAACTAAATCAGAAACTAAAGAAACTACCAGGTATCTGAGCCTGAAGAACCTGAATGATTAGCCCAATGTTACATAGATGTACAAGAAAATTGGGTTTTGAAATGAAAATGCTCCACGAATCTCAGAAACCAAAAAATCACTGTCTTACCACTTGATTGATGAAGTGCTGATATACATAGTTCATCTTTTTGAGTTACAAAGGACAATTTCATGCCAACTACGAACTCAATGAGAACTTGAAACATGCAGTTCACAGTTTCTGTTGCATCACCACATAAAATTCCCATAACACATTAGGTCAAACTCATGCCATTATCCCAATGAAAAAATATATCGAAATTTTGTTTCTCCTTTCTTTTTACACATACCTGAAGTATCAACATTTCTTTGACAGCATGCAGGCTGAATAATAGCATAACAATAGTCAGTCAGAAATGGAAAAGCAAAGAGTAATCTGTTACTCTGCATATAAAATTAGATACCTGCTGAATATTGAGAGCACCGCCAACTTCATTCCTGTCAGAACATTTATCTGCTGCATTATCATGTTCCATGTCAATATGTGGCACAGCTGTACCTTCTATAGCAGGTAATGATTTACGTTTCTTTGATTTCATGGCAGAGAGACTAGATCCTACTCCTTCATCTGGAGAACTGGTATGCGTATTTGACTGTCTACTTTCGAATTTCTCGTGTCTAGAATGGCAGGTACCTTCTTGTTCCAACTTTTTTAGCTTCACAATTTCTTCTGAGAGTTCCTTATCTGCCATGATTTTGAAGCATAATAATTCACAACGAAGTAGATTTTATATCTAAGACGTGAGTGATTGATAGAACATTTTTAACAGGACCACTAGAAAAAGTATAAATGTTCAACCTGAATACTAAACCAAGGCTTGTTTATACATAATGCAAATTAGTAGTCAAAAAACAGACTCAGTCAACTAAATTCTGTCAGATATTTTCTCTAGTCTGACTCTGGAAAGGCAGTATCCTGTCCACAGTTTGATAAGCATTGCAAAACCCACTCCTGAACCTAATTCAAAATATCTAAAACAGTTCAGATTCGAACAAGAATAAAATAAATAAATAAATAAAAACAACTCAACAAAGCCTTAATTCTTACATCTAAGTCATCTAACAAGGAAAAAATTTATTTTTGCTTGATATGCCTGCGAAAAAAATTCTAGTGCTTTTCTTAGCAATTAAACAATAAAAACATTGTAGAGCGTGTTTGAGCCCCAATTTTTTTTTTTTGCCAAAATGCATTTTGAAATAGTGATTTGATGGAGAATGTATGGTTAAAAAATAAGGAAAAGTTTTGAGTTTGCATGTATTATTATTTTATTGAAGAATGTGTGGTTGAAAATAAGAAAGAGAAAAATGTATTTTGAAAATAGTGGGGACCAAACAAGAGCATAATCTCATATAGAAATGAAATTTTCTTAAAAACTGCATTGAAATCTTAGGACTTTTGCCCACTATGGAGACCATGTCAAAAAGCAGAAAAATTATAAATAAATAGAAACTTCAAATGCTTCAAGTTATAGTGATAGTGTAGGCAAAACAACTATCAGAATATGAGACGTCTAAAGCAAATTAACTACAACTTCATTTTCAATTCATCCTTTCATGTCCAGAGTCCTATACAAGGAACGTTTTATGTATTTAGTCATCTATGATCTATCCATGTACTTAATTTTTTTATTTTTTTTTTTCCCTCTCTTTTTCTATTTTGGTGGGGATTGGGGGTTCTCTTCATGCCTAGCATGCATTACAATACTAGGAATATATAACCTGACTTATTATCAAGCAACGTATTCTTTTCTTTTTATTTCTCAAAGTTCATACGATACAATAATTGACTAATGGACTTTACAAGTTGGACGCATTAAAAATCTAAAGTCATACTATTACTGTCATTGATTTGGTTAATCACCATGCTAGCAATATCAATTTATATGTTATTTCCTTACTCTTCTGGTTTTCTTCCATCAAAAGCTTTTGGTGCTGAACTTCTTGTTCGTCCTTGGAAGATCTGCAGCAAAAAATTGTGCAAGATTACAATACTTCGGATAGCATAAGAGAATAAGTGGTCCTCAGAAATGCATGCCTGATAAAAGCCAGTTCACTTTTTAACTCCTCAACTTGACCACGTAGCCTGTCATTCTCACTTTTCAAGTATAGTATCATTTCATCTGCAGCTGCATCCACACATAAATCCAGTATTACGTCATATCCAAATGAAATACCTACAACTTTAAACACTAATTACATCTATAACAAGTGAACGTTGTTCATGGTTGGCAAAGCATCACATTCAAGAATGAAATGCAAAGCAAGAGGTTTCAAAAAATTAAGCCACAGTATCATCTTCAAAGATGTCCCAGAAGTTGATAACGGGAACAAACAGAGGTGAGAAAATTTGAAGTTTTTGCAGATATATTCAAGGACCTTATTATCCAACCAAGAATTGAAGTAATTTGGAGTTTGAAAAATAAATCAGTGACTACCTTCCTTACCAGAGCAATATAATCATATCCTCTTCAACAAACTACAATTAGGTGCATTAGCCGAATCAAAATTAAAATTTATTCAACCTACTTGTCATACATCTTGAGCAAAGCCTAACTACATAAAGCCCCACTAATCAGTAGTTTGTATATATAAACACTTTTTTCATTTCTTTTGTACAGTCAAAATAGGAAACTGGAAGCTTTAAAAATTTATACGCATGTTTCCGCAGAATAGTTCTAAAATGAAGGCATATTTATGGGAGTGTTTGACACCCATTTTAATGGGTTGAAAAATTTTGGAATGGTAATTATTGGGAGAATTGTGGTGGAAAAGTGATGAAAAGTTTTAGATTTGTGTGTAATATTATTTTATTTGGAGATTGTGTGGTTGAAATGAGAAAAAGAATGAGAAAGAGAATCGGTGCCAAACATGGGCTATATCTCGTTAGCAGCACATATGAACACACGTTTATCATTAAAAATCTAACTGAGTTCCATAAAATAGATAAAATGTAAAATGAGATTAAGCCCTGTTTGGTAGAGATTAAAATTTTAATTTTAATTTTAATCAAAATCAACAATTAATTTTAACCTCATATTTCATGGAACCCACAACTTTGTAACTACACGTTTCATCAACTTTTATCAAAATCTACAAAAAATTTGATTTCAATCCCCACAAAAACAGGGGCTAAATTTTCTTTTCTTTCTTTTTATGGGGGGCAGGGGGTGTTTGAAATGTATACCAGCTGCATAGTTCACAAATTTCACTTCTTGGTCTCGATTCAGCTGCTCCAACTTGGATTCTTTTTCCTTCTATAACAACAAGAAGAAAAGTCTAAATAAATAAAAACAATGCTTAAATCCACAACAATATGTGCGTAACACTAATAGAAGGAGCGACCTTGAGCTTGGTGTATTTGTTGTAGAGCTTCGAGTAAAGCGCCTCCATCTAAAACCAAAAACCCAAAACAAGAAGCCAAAAAAAAAAAACCAGATCAGATTCTGAAACCTAATTTTTCCATACCCATTACAGCAGCAGAAAGATTTTTGTTTTTTTTTTTTTAAATAAAAAATTAACGGGGCTACAACAGCATGTATAACAGATTAATGATATGGAAGAGAAAGGAGAAAAACAGAAAAAAGTGAAAGAAAAGGAAATCAGTTAACTTTATCCAAGTCATCAATCAGTGCACAATTATATGCAAGTATCATTACTCTATCAAATTTACAGGAAAAGCTAAATCAGAAAATTGACATTACACTTACATTCCGAAAGCGAAGAACTTTCAAGCACGAATCTGCTGATCGATAAAGCAAAGGGTCGGATCGCCGGGTTTGAATTTGAGTACGAAACGCAACGTTGTTTCTCAAATTTGAATTGGGCGGACAGGGACAATAATTAAGCCCTGTTGAGTACAACTTCTTTCAATCAAATAATATCTAAGAATAATGCTAAATGTACACAATTTTTTATACCTCTCTCACATGGAAGGGGGCCCACACATAATAAAATAATTGTGGACCCCCCTCCATGTGAGATAGGTGTAAAAGATTGTGTAAAAGTGTGTGTGTACATGTAGCATTACCCATTTTTCTAACCATATATTTGTGGTGGCATTACTTTTTAAAATGCATTCTTTCCTCAATAATATTCGTCAAACACACCCTAAGGGAAATATCTTACATTTATAACTGAAAACATATCCTATTTGACATCGGTATATAATTGCGATTATTTTCAACCAATGTTGTGCACTTGACTTTATTTTATGGGGGTGCGAATAATTGAGATTTTTGAAAATTTTGATGAACTTTTTTCAAGTGATGACTTTCATTGATTTCGTAATTTTTTTAGAGATTTTTATGGAATTAGTAGAATTCTTTTGTAGATTTTTATAGACTTTCATTTTTAAATTTTTATAGACTTTTGAAAACTTTAATTTGAAAAATAAATTACGTGAATTTAGTGCAATATTGTGAAATTATCATAGGTGGTGGTTTTCTCTTTCCCGATCCCTATCAACCTCCATATAATAAAAAGATATTTTGAAAAGAATAAAAATTTAAGATATTAATTAAATAAATGATGATAATAATTGTACATATAAAAAATAAATTTAATATTCGGTATTATTAATATAATATACCTTTAAAAATAGATATTTTTCAGAAAAAAATGAATGATAAAAGAAAAGAAAAAGTTATAAGAATACAATTTAATTTTTTTCATAGAAAATAAAAATAAATAATAAGAGAATGAAAAAGAAAAATAGAGACTAATATAATTAATAGAAAAAATAAATTTTAATCATAATCCTAATATTCGTAAAAGGGGAAATGAAAGAGAAATGTTGAAAAGAAAAAAAAATATTAATTTATTTTTTATTGTGAAGTCTCCCAAAATCTTCCGATTAATGAGAGACAAATTTTGAGATTTTAGTATACTTTCTACTTGAAAGTTAATAACTCTCTATAAAAGTCTCTAAAAATTATTAAGGCCCCGTTCGGGAGGGCTTAAAATCCAATTAAAATTGAAAATATGGCCGTTATTGGGTCCCATTCGTCTAATAAAAGTCAACAATAACGACTATATTTTCAATTTTAATCTGATTTTAATCCCTTCCAAACAAGCTCTAAAATTTGAATACCCCAAAATTTATAAAGACTTCCAAAAGGTTTTAATTCAATATATCGTAACTTATATAAACTTTTTAGAAGTTTATAAAAGTTTCGATTAAATATACCAGTAATTTTAGAAAATCTTCAAAAGTCTACATTGAATATCAATGAACTTTTTAAATTTCAAAAAGTCATTAAATTAAAAAAATTAAACTCAATCATATCCTGTCGTATCATATATATGTATACCAATCTATAAGTGTCGATTCTCGTGTAGCACAATTGATTATTAAATATAGGAAGCGTGTAATTGCAAATGGCACGTTTTCAATTAAATAGTTGATAATTAAATGAAAAAATTTAACCTATAGTATGATTACTGCGACTCGCATATTTCATAAATGTTCCAAGTACGAGGCGTCTATACATAGTAAGCAAGCGATCCTCTCGAATAAACTACGATTTACTTGCAATTGTGGTTGATTATGAGAAGAAATAAAACATACAAAAATCTTAATACTGAAGCAAAATAAACTCTTGAAAAAGCTATCAATTTCCCGTCCCAACGGAGTCACCTTTGCCAATTTGAGGATCAACTCTTGAAAAAGACTATAATTTGGGGATCCAAGAAAGAAATTGTTAGGAAGATGCGAATAGTAAGGAAGTGTTTCAACTGTATTCTCCTTTTAATCTGCTCATCCATTCGAAGAGAGACAAAACTCATATCTTCTCTCTGGAAAAGCTTTTGATTTCGGCTCTGTAAATTTTGATTCTTTATTAAACGAAGAAAGAATCGGACATGAACGACAAGGCATCCGTTTCCAAAGAGCTCAATGCCAAACATTCAAGGGTAATCTGGCTTCCATAAATCTTTCCTTTTTTAGAAAAACAAAATTGGTTCGGTCATCTATTCATTTTCAACTATTTCTTTAATCTTCAGAAATTCGCCTGCTTTTAGGCACATGGAAACCCTCTTAATTCTGCTCTGGGAAATTATATATTCATTAGGTTACAACGAGATTACAATAATTGAGTTCGTAACAAAGGTCGCTTTTTAAAATGCTATAATTGAGTATTATACACTGGTCATTGAATTTGTTGCTTCTCAATGAATTTCCCTGCTTTGTAACACGCTGATTGACTTGGTTTTTATTGATTTCGAAATCTCGTTCAACTTAAATGGCTGACATAATTGTTCGGACTTATCTTTAAGAGATTGTTTTTTCATAGCTTTAATTATGGTTTTCATGACTGAATTACATATTTTTAACAGTGTTGAAAAATTATTTCAGATATTGGAGGGTCTCTTTAAGCTGCCTGAGAATAGGGAATGTGCAGATTGCCAGAGCAAGTATGTTTGTAGTATGATCCAAGTTTTAACATAGACTACATTCTAGATTGATCATGTACTATGTTCCTTGGCTTGTAAGGATGTATGATACCTTGTACATGGTGGTCTAGTGTCAAATTCTGCTATTTCACAGTTGTTCAAAGCGAAGTTTTGGGCTTATTTACTAGTTCATCGGGTAACACCATCTGATTTTTAATTCATTCTCTGGGGGACGTGATTGTAAAATTTTCAGGGCTCCACGATGGGCAAGTATCAACCTCGGAATTTTTATTTGCATGCAATGTTCAGGAATTCATCGGAGTCTTGGAGTACATATATCAAAGGTTTGCGTGCTGCACACACCTGTCATTTCCCTTCGTCAATTTTCTCTTTTTCTTGGAATTTGATGGTTGTGTCAGTTATTACTCTTAAAGCTGCCGGTATCGTTAAAGACAATATTTTGTTTAAACATCATAAGATTGTCAATAATTAGAGTTCATGTTAGGCATACTGATGGGAATCCTGATAGTACTTTATATTATTCTTGAGTTGTTTTCCTACTTAAGTTACTTGAAACACATGGCTTATGCATTGTAGTATTTAAACTTGATTATTGAATAAACCCAGATTTCTCCCTCTAATTCTCTCTATTCTCTCCTCTTCTTCTCTTTCTCCTCTCCTTTCTCTTCTCTTCTTCCCCTTCTTCTACAAGTCTCGTTCTTGTTCAGTGTGTTCTTCATCACATATGTTCCCAACCAGGTTGGGACTTCAATTTCTCTGCATCAATGAGGCAACTGCTAAGGGTCCTTTTGGTTTGTGATTTAGTTTTTAGTTTTGAGTTTTGAATTCATTTTCAATTTTCTGTTTTGAGTGTCTATTTTAAAATTGTTAAAAACGTGTTTGGTTTGTCATTTTGAAAAATTATTTTTCAAAACGGAAAACAAGAAAATACGTTTTTTTTTTTGAAATTTTGAAAAAAAAAAATTGTTTTATTATATTGTATTCCATGAAATTTGATTATTCAGGCCCTGATTGAGCCAAATTATTGGAGAATGAGAATGAAAAATATAGTTGTTATTGGGATCCACATAAAAGATAGAAAATTTGAATTTAAATGTTGATGTGATGGATAATGGTCATATTTTTCATTTTAACGAGATAATAATGTAGATCAAACGGGAGCTCAATAAAATAAAATAATTTTATGTTAATATATTATCAAGTAATATGTACATTTTAAAGGTGGTGAATTTGACAATAATTTTTCTCAATGCAAAAGTAAAATAAATAATAAATAATAAATTGAGTTCAAAATATAGGAAATAAAAATAAAAATTAATGACGTGGATTGAAAATATTTTTATTTTTGTGTTTGAATTATATTTTTAGAATTTTTATGTAAATAATCATTAAGAAATTAAACTATTTTTCATTTTTTATTGTCTATATTTTTTATTTTTCTAGAAATTTTATAATTTTATTTTTTCAAAATTTTTATTTTTTAGAATTTATTTTTTTGGAATTTTATTTTTAAAAAATAAAAAAAATTGTATTTGTTAGAATTTTATATATTTATTTTTAAAATTTTATAATTTATAAAAATAAAATTTTATTTAGACGTTTGTTTTCCATGATTTGAGTATTATTAGAATTTTCATTGAAAATATTCAAAACGTCAGAAATATGTTTTAAGTTTTATGTTATAAGTTTAACCTTGTTTTCGAAAATATATTTTCAGAAATACCAAACCAAACACAATATTTAGCATAATTGAAAATTGAAAACAGCAAACCAAATGCACCCTAATTTGTTTTAACTAAGAAAGCCTTAAAATAAAGTTCTTGAATTTGGCTACACAATTTTCGCTGTCTTTTCAATGAGGCGAATGTGTGATTTTAAAATTATTAAAATCGAACCTGAAGTGAATCCTAACTTTTTGCACTAAAACTTGATGCTAGACTATTCATCTTAATGATTTGAGTTGATGATGGAGTATATTGATATGAAATTTACAACTAGGTGAAAAACTACCTCTATTATAATAATTTAATCATGTTTCCATCCCCATTGGCACTTTATTCTTTTCACTATATACTTTTGTGCCTTGTGAAGAGTACAGAAATGTGATATGCGATGCTGGTTTAGGAAAATCCAATTCTATTATGCATGAACATGATGCTCTTTTCATGTGTGGATCTATTTGCTGTCTAATGACTTTGAATGTCTGTATTTCTATTATTCTTTCTTCTTCTTGTTAATTGTTGCCTTCTAAATAGGTGAGGTCTACAACTCTAGATACATGGCTACCAGAGCAGGTTGCTTTCATGCAATGTAAGTCTCTCCTGAATAAGTGTATGTTTGTGCGCTCATGTTGATTTATCTTTATCTTTCTCATGTCTCAGCGGTTAGCCGGAGCAAAATGTACCTATTGACTAGATGAATGTGTTTTGGTTAGTTTAGTGAACAAGCTCTGAACTTTTGTCCATTCTTGTTCCTTATTTTTCTATAAATAAATGAGCAATTTGTGAATAGCTGACTTTTTAGAAGAAAATATTTGCAAAATGAGCCAAGAACAATGAGCATATAATGCACTCCAATCAATGGACGGTCAGTGGAAGGAAAGGAAAGGATAGGCGAGGAGAACTCGTATTCAGAAACTTATTTCCTGAAGATTCCTCCCCAATTTTCCATGCCATATATATATATATAATAGATTTTGGGGCTTGTAGTGCAACTTTTGAATTAGAACCATTCTTGATCTATTATTTTGTTTGTGCAGCCACGAGTAACGAGAAGTCCAATAGTTACTGGGAAGCAGAACTTCCGCCGAATTTTGACAGAAACCCAATTGAAAAATTTATTCATTCCAAGTAACTACTTTCTTGTTATATATATTTACAAGCACAAGTAATGTAGAACATGATTCTCCTTTTCTCTTAGCTTTAGTAAATTAGTTGTCGTTTTCAGGTACGTGGACAAAAAATGGGCTTCTAAAACTACCGTAAAACCAATGCCTATAGTAGGCCAAAAGGGTTATAGTCCTGAAAGATCTGTAGGTGTGTCCAGAAGTGGAATTCCAAAGAAAGCAAGAAAATATTCTCTGGAGGAAGAAGCTTTTAGCAATAACATGCCACATTTTGCTTCTACAACAAGAGCTCGTGGGGTAATGCTCCTAGTTTGTTCAGCTTTTACATATCTGCTTCAAAGAAATTTCTAGACTGATCTTAAGTCGACCACTATGCTTGGTGTGTGTGATGAGCCTCCATGACTGTAGAGTGTAGAGTATTGAAATGACTACAAAGGTTCTAGTCTAAATTTTGAACTTCTATTTTTCCCCCCTCGAGTACTTAGTCAATCTTTGACGTAAACGAAATTAAATGATAAGTAGAATAATGGTCAACGAGAGAGTAACAAGTCCTAAAGAAGCCATAGCACAAATAATGCAACATATTATGTAATTTAGATAGAATTAGAAAATGTCAGACACGCTACATAAAACTGCACCGATTGTCATCTGATGATCTGCAGCCTTATGATAGCACAAACCAGACAGTTAACCTAAGAATAGCTATCAGCTTTTCCACTTTGATATCGCATCCCTCTATATGATTCCTATTCATTATTTAATTTACTTTTGTAGACCGTTTTCGACCATTCTAGTTGTAAACCAGAAAACGCTGAAAGTATTGACCCCATATTTCTATTTCGACAGGGTTCATTGGATTTGATGAATGACAGCATTTTAGTTCCACCAAAGGCGACCATTTCCGAACAAAGTACATCTCGTAAAAGCGTTGATACTGCAACGGATCTCTTCAGTCTGCTCTATGTTTCGGATGCACAACAGGATCGCACTGTTGTACCTCCATCACGCTGGGCTACTTTCGATTGTAAGATACTATTTTCAACGTAGTTTTTTTTTTCAAATATCTTAGTTTTTCTAGAGTACTGGTAAGACCGTAAGCAAACTAATAGGCCTCGTAGTTACCAGGAATGCTGCATTTATTGGGCAATGTCTCAGTCTTTTTGTGAGTAAGAGACACACAAAAAAAATAAGAGCAACACATGACTTAATGCTCACATACAAAATGATTGCAGTTATGCTTCTGTCTTTGGATAGCTGGTTCAATATAGACTAATGTTGATAAGGATAGGTATCATTTAGATTGTTTGGAATTGAAAATAGGGGTATTTACTTTTGAAGATTACCTGTGATTCATACCTTGACATGTATTTAGGAGCCAATGCATTCAATAGAGGAAGAGATGTATTTGATCGCTAAGAACTTCTGTACTGAGAATTTTCAGTTGGTGAGAAAACAATGGGAAGGATGGTACTCATGTAAAAGGTATGCCTTATAAGACGACTGGTTTATATATCATTCACCTTTCGCTATATGAACGAATATAATCTATGACAAATTACATCTTTGTGTTTCCCACCAATGAGGATTGCTTATATATATATATATAGACACACACACACACACACACAGGCCATATCTTCTTGATTGGCATCATTATTGAATTATCTCCTCTTTGCTTTTATGGATAGTTCTTTATTCCTCGTTCTTCGTTTTGGCTCTATGATGCAGGTTCTTGATTGACCAACACATTTGTGATCTTACCGGCATCCATTTACAAATACCAGTCTATCTGTGAAAAGCACTGTTGGAATGTCAATTAATTGAGTTTTTAAATAATCTCTTAGTTCTGGAATTCGCTCTGCCACTCGTGTTTGCCTCTAGCTTTTGGATTGTTTTGTCTTGTTAATAATTTGATATGGCTTGGACCATTAATTCATTTAAAAGCACAGAAAAACATTGTATATATGTATAAGCTCTGAGGGAAAAAGAGGTACGGCATGTACATTCTTTAGCTTCTGTCATTTTTTAATATTTAAAGCATGCTTGGAAGTGTTTATAAACGACTTTGTTTATAAATAGATAGAAAAGAATGGCATGAGGATAAGTGGGTAGTTCTTGTCGATCTCTCGTGTGGATAAAAATGTGATTTGAATGTTTATAAACATGAGTCAAACATAGGGTAAGCCTCGGTAATCTTGCACCAGTCTAAATCAGATAGACATCGAATAACTGAATTGAAGGCACAGAGCTTACAAGAAAAATAAGAAATAGATTAATAAGCTTGATTCATAATTTATCGTATCCACAAGAAGAACCACAAAGAGATAATAATAATAATAATAAGAATAATAACATGGGAGTGGACTAGCTTTTTCGAGTCTCAGGCAGCTATGGAACTCGAGTACTGAAGCGTAGGCGGTTGAATTAACAGGGTCATGGAGAAAACAGAGAACTGGTTAATGGGGAGTGATTGAGAAATGGATTGGAATGTGTTTGAATCAGGTTTTGAAAGTAGAGTTTGCCCCTATACTTAAATTCATGGACTTGGGGCGATGGTGCCATGGTGGTGTGTGCAAGCTATGGATCCAAGCAGTGAAGTCATTGGTGCGTGAATTATTCCCAAGACTATGGTGACGGTAGTAGTAGGGTGAGAGCGTGTGGGCCGGGTGGGTGGAGAAGAAGATGAGTACATTCATTTTACTTGTGGTGGATTTGTGTTGTGGGTGGATAGAAGAAGTTGAAGAACACGAAGCTTTGGTGTGGTGGTGGTAGAAAGGGGTTAATTTGGAAGATTGAAACTATTTTCCTTTTTAAATAATGTTTTTAATTGTTTTAAGCGCGACTCGCTTATACTTGTTTAAAGATTTGGAAGTCTGACTAAAACTATTTCTCTATTTACTTAAGGATGAGGGTAAATTCGTCATTCTACAATGTATTAATGGAGGAAATGGACGGTAATGATGTTTCGCACAATCGATGTGATGGTCCAAATACTAGAATTGAAACGATAGAGAAGGTTTTTTCGCAAAATTGGCGAAAGGATATGGATATTAATTGTCCCTCATAAAGAAATAAATTATTTTTAAAAAAAAAGATATTGTTTGGGTTTTGATAAAAATAAATAAATAAAATAAAATAAAATTAATAATGTTTGTTTTCCATAACCTAACCTACCTGACCACAAAAATAAAATATCATAAATAACTAAATTATTTTAAAAAAAAAAACATATTGCTTGGGTTTTGATAAAAAATTAAAATAATAATAAAATTAATAATGTTTGTTTTCCATAACCTAACCTACCTAACCACAAAAATAAAATTATTTGTGCAGTAGTATGAACCATCTTAGATTTCAATTATAGATATTTGAGTTCACATTCTAGATAAATCTACATGTTCTTGGGTGTGTTTGAGCCACGTTATTTTGATAAAATATATTTTGGAATAGTAGATTGATGGAGAATGTGTGGTTGAAAAAGAAGGAAAAATTATTAATGTGATAAAAAATATTATTTTATTGAAGTATGTATAGTCGAAAATGAGTAGAGAAATGAAAATGAAAATTTTAATGTGGCTTAAACACAGGCTTAAAGTGAAAATCTTATTATACCAATTTTCACTACATCAATGATGCCGGTGCCAACTCAATCTAGAGAAAAAAAACCTCACCAATAAAAGTTTTGACATTTCATTGCAAATTAAAGTGTCAAAATTTTAGTGATAAAATAGACGAGACTGTGGATGTGAGCTCAGAGATCTTCCAATTTTCCACATACTCCAAAATGTAGACCTCGTTTAATACAGAAAAATTCACAGGAAGACAGTTGAATTTCCTGCACTCATAGCATAGAACATAACCAAACTCAAACAAGAAGCTTCCGGTCATAACAAGATATTTTCGGAAGACTTCACCTCTGCATTCTTACCGGGGCGGCGGCTATGCTTTGAAAAACCGATGGAATAAAAAATTGGGAAACGGTCCATATGGCGTGTAGCTGTTTATATTTATTCAAAATTGAACTTCCACGCTTGACTTTTTAAATCTTCACAAGAAACAAATCCATATTATTTTCCTATATAATGAACTCAACCCCTCACCTCATTTCACACAGCAGAATTATTACTAATTGCGATTCCAAATGGCTGCAGATCAAATTTCAAAGCCTTACCTACCATTCATGTTGAGACTCAAACTTTGCATTGGTAATTTTTTTACAAGAATCTGTCTCCGTTACGACGGAACCATCAATCGAAGCCTTTTCGACCTACTTGACCGAAAAGTAGCGGCTGGTTCCACCGTAGTCGTTGACAACATCCACGTCTCTTCGTCCGATGTCACGGTCGACCCCTCCCGCAACCTTTGGTTCCGTCTCTTCGTCCCAAGAACCACTCGTAAGCTACCCCTTGTTATTTATTTTCATGGTGGAGGTTTCTCATTCTTTGGCGCGGACTCAAAGCCGTGTGACGATTTATGTCGCAGCTTGGCAGCGATATTCCCCGCCGTAATCGTATCCGTTAACTACCGTCTCGCCCCAGAGTTTCGTTATCCTTGTCAGTATGAGGATGGATTCGATACCTTAAGATTCATTAATGCTCAAAACTACAACATTTTACCCCCAAACGTCGAACTTAACAAATGCTTCCTGGCTGGAGACAGTGCAGGAGGCAACATAGCCCATCATGTAACTTTCAGAGCTTGTCATAACTCCCAAGAGCTTGACAAGCTAGTAATCGTCGGACTTGTGGCATTGCAGCCATTTTTCGGGGGCGAGGAGCGGACAGAGAGCGAACTACGACTGACTAAGGCGCCTATACTCAATGTCGAGGGTACAGACCGCCTGTGGACGATGTTTTTGCCACAGGGTGCTAATAGAAACCACCACGCAGTGAATGTTGAAACCAACTTTGAGACCACGGACATGAAGAATACGAAATTTCCAAGCTCTTTGGTGATTGTGGGAGGATTCGACCCGTTGCAAGATTGGCAAATAAGGTATGCTCAAGGGTTGAAAAAGAGTGGTAAACAAGTGGAATTGATCAAGTATCCTAATGCATTTCATAGTTTCTACGGATTTCCAGAATTGCCTGAGTTTGATTTGTTCATCAAAGATGTAAGAAATTTTATTCAGAAGCAATCAACTGATAGTGTCGATTGACGTGATGAGGCACCGACCTTGCTTGCATTCTTCGGCAAGCTTTTATTTCTTGCTGTACTCGGTCCGCTCGAGCAAAGACTGCCTTGCTCATTTCTTTCCCCTCAAGGGCTTGGCTTGTTCGAACAAACAGTTACGCTATCCGATTCGTTGAAGATGACCCCCACTGCCACCTAAATTAGTGCTACTAGATAATACATTAACTCATTTCAACGACTCATGTTGGGTAGTTTATGTTTTCTTTCGGGTTAGTTCAACAAAACAAATATAAAAGCACAATTCTTCCTGGATTTGAGCGAAAGTTGGTTGTCTACTTGTCTTGGCTTCGACGAATTAAACAAATGAAACCCTGAGATTCTGGAATATTTGGACAGACATTATTGTCCACCATGTTGGCTGGGAAAGTTGTGTCAAAACTGGCCAAAATAAAATGGGGCATTAATTCTTTCAAGGAAATAAAATTGGGAGATGCAGTCTCCTTTTAATTATGGAAACGACGCCAAAAGTTTAAATACTTGGCAAAAGAAATTGGCAAATTCCCATGTTTGTGTAGCAGTTTTTGTTTAGAATTAGGTCAAAAATTGAACAACGTTCTCTCTATAAATTGACGATTTTTATTTTTTTTTAGTGTTTGTGAATTTATCTAGGGGGAAAATTATAAGTCTAGTATCTTGATTTTTTTGCTTTTTGTGAGTTGTTCAAATAGTAAAATTTGGTAGGTGTACTAAAGTTTAAGATATTTTTTTATGACACTTGGGAAGTTTGGTCATCAAGAAATATTGTGTGATTGTACAAATTTTTCATATTGTGATAGGTTTGACCACCATAATTTTTCTAAACAAGAATTCTGTAGATAAATAAGAAAATCGATCTCAATCCCCAATAACATATTCATGAAACGAGAACATTAAAAAGACAAGAACTCACTTAAATATGCACAAAATGTGATGTTAAGATCCAATTCTTTCTTAGAGTATGCTAGCCGAAGACAACTTAAATTAAAATGTCTGAAATCAAGAACAAAAATAGATAAGGAAATGGTACTCCCTCCGTCCCAATTATATAGACTGTGTTTCCTTTTTCTCCTTTTCCAAATATATAGGCTTGTTTTCTAATGTATAATATTTTGTTGTGTTCTTTTACTAATATACTCTTATTAATTTTTCCCCATTTAATATGCAAACTTCCTGAAAATTTAAATTCTTTATTAATTCCAACAATAATTTAGTTTTACACATTGAAAATGAAATAGGGGTAAATTAGAAAAGATCTTGACAAAAATTAAATTTTCAATGACATTAAATAAGTTTTCTTAATCCGTGTGAAAAACTAAACAAGCCTATATAATTGGGACAGATGGAGTAGTTCTTTTCCGCTTTGCATCTCGAACCAAATAATAGAATGCATTGGCAAGAATTCTATAATAGTAAGGGTGACAATTGGATTGAACGACTCGTCAACTCGCCCGCTCTGCTCGTCTGGACTGGCTCATGGGCTGCTTGACGTCATCTAGGAACGAGTTCGAGCTCAAGCCTGAGTTGAGCCTACACGAGATGAGCCTAAAAAATTTGGACGAGCTGAACTCAACTCAACTCGGCTCGGCTTGAGTTTGAATAATGTGACCAACATTTCAAAATCCCAATATGACCATTGGTGATTTTTTTTAAATATACTTTATAAATACCAATCATTCTATTTCATTTTTTTTTACACAAACTCTCTACAATTTATCTACATTCTAAATTTCTCGATTTCTTATTATTCCTTATACAAGTAACAAACACAATTAGTCAATTAATTTATTTACAAGTTCACATTTGATCACTTCGTCTTCATCTAACTCCGGACAAATGATGTCTACAGGTATGCAAATTGTCATTGGGCATTCAAACTTGTGCATGACACGTGTTTCAATAAATCATGATCTTGCTTGTTTGTATTGTTGGGACGAACACCCACTCAGTTGTGTCAAATTTCATTGCTCGTAAATGTCATTGACAACTATCATCTATACAGATAATTTTGTAGGTAGCCATTTTGACTGTGTTTCAGTGTAATCATATGAACAACTTGCTAAAGATATCTCTTGTTGTCATAAAATTGGTCGATTTGCAAATCTTTATTGTTTAAAATTACACGTGAAGTACGGAAAGACCGTGAATTGGGCAAGTAAAATAGCTATTAACCAATAACTTTGGTTTACTAGAAACATTATTGACATATTTTTTTAGCTCAGTAGAAATAAAATCCTCTCGAGTCCCCACCTCACTGTGTCTATGCTTGTATAAAATAGTTAGATATTGATTTTTATATAGAATTTCCTACTCATTGTATTGAACTATTTCAAGAAATTGTGTGTAACTGCGAGATCATAATCTATAGTAACTGTCTCCCGGATAATTACATCATCCTCCCGAGCTACACCCAATGTGTCCCAGAAATCATCCACATTATGGTCCACTTCATTGATTTCTTCATGTTCATTCTCGAGAATATTCTTCCTCACAAGAATTATGCAAAGATGATGCATTGTAGTTTTTTTGTTTTTTTTGTGTTGAATTAACAACGTCACTTGCATTTCAAAAGTAATTTTTATTAGTGGAATCAAGAAATTTGAATGGTAGGGAAAAAGAAATTCCAAATCCATCTCGTATTCAATGGAATCAACATTGACAAAATTTTGAACATCACGATGCACGTTCGTATATGATGCATCCACTCTTAAATAAAGTGCAGAGCACCTCTCTATTACTTGTCTAATTTCATGTCCATTGATCATTTTCATTTCTTTGAAACTCACCAATGTTATTAACTACAACGAGCATCGCTCCATATCTGCATTTTAATACAAATTTTAGAGAAAGTTAGGTGACGAAGAGAAGGGGCTAAATAGTACCATAGACGATCTCGATCGTTAGTTATCATCGATTAACAGATGGCACATGTTTTTTTTTTTAATTTTATGTTACTTTTTTTCGTTAATTTGCTAAAAAAACACACAATTTATTTCAATAATTCGTACCCATATATCTAACCACTACAAAATTAGCCAACATAAGATTTAACAACTAAAAACAAAATAAAACTGACGAAACCAAAAATAAGCAAACGCAAAAAGTGCAAATGTACTTACTGATTCAAAATAATGTAATAATTCTTCACAAGATAATTGTGCTGAGCTTTAGAAGAAGTTTTTGAGTTTTAACTGCGGAGAAGATGAAGAATGAAAGAGCCATCAGTTTTCAATTTGAATTGGAATGAATGGTTTTCTTTTTTAATTGGAAGGGTATTTATTTCTTATTATCCTTAACTTATTTTTGTAACATGTAAACCTTAAAGAGTGGTATTTTTGTCTTTTTATATAAAGAGGCATTTATCACTTATGCTTTGTAAGTTAGGTTTGTTGTCAAATTATGCTTTGACTAGCCTATTGTGAAAATTTCCTCCTACATTAGGTTTGATTGTAGACGGGTCTATCTATTTGATAAGTTGTGGAGCTCTATTATTGTCTTTGTATTGAGTCTGTATGTAGATCGATGTCATTGTCCTTGTGTTGAGTCTGTATGCAGATCGATTTTATTGTCTTAATTTCTCTTATGAACATGGAGCGGTTATTAAGATTTTATAACATCATTAAAAAGAAAGAGAGGCTAGAAAAAGTAGAGTATGCAATTTTTCTCTCGCCTTCTTTTTATCATAGTGAATGAAAGTGCGACAGATTGGGACATAATCACATGTTGAGGTAAACCTCTATAAAATTAGCATGTTCTTTTGTGTTTTTTTTTTTTTTTTACTGCAATTTATTGCTCATGATGATATAAAATTAGAGTCTCTAATTCTCAGTACTATCTAGACTCATCCACCCACTACCCTAAGCGGATTTGGTTTGGGTGTTCGCGTTGTATCATACAAACTACAAAAGAACGGTGAGATGACTCAAGGTACGTATTAAACTGAATAAAATGAAATAATAGATGAAATTTTATTTTCTTGATACTATCTAGTATTATTTAGTTCCTGATACTGGTCAATTAGAAAAAGCATACTTCAAAATTTGACTGATGAAAAAAAAACTTATCCAGTCAGAATAAAATTGAAAAAAATATTAGAATCCCACATTTATTGGGAAAATATAAATGATCCACTTAATAAGGTGAGGGAAAAATTTACAGCTCAAGTGTTTACTATTCCAAAATTAAAAATCAAGCCCCAAAGTTTACAATTACAAAAATCAGGTTTTTCTTGAATTAATTAATTACATTTCAGAATTATTATATTAAATTAAATATTTAACTGTAATATAATAAAATTAACCCACCACACCCCACCCCACTCCACCCCACCCCCATTGCTCCGACTACTACTCCGACAGCACTTTAATTCCGGCGACTGCTCCGATCCGGCGACTTTTTCGAGGTCACAGATCAAAAAATCTGTAGGTCACGGGTTATTTCGAGGTCACAGATAAAATTTTTTGTAGATCACAGATTATTTCGAGATCACAGATTTAAAATTTTATAGGTCACAAATTATTTTAAGGTCACGGATTCTTTTTTTAAGTTACAAATTATGAATTTCAAAGTCACAGCTCAATAGTAAGGTCACAGATACCAAAAAAACCCCACAACATTTCAATAGTTAGGTCACAAACACCAAAAACAACCCACAACAATTCAATAACTATGTCACAGACGTTTAAAAAAATCATTACAATTTAATAGCGAGGTCACAGACGCTTAAAAAAATCCACCACAGATCAATAGCTTGGTCACATACACAAAAAAAAAAATCACAAGAGTTTAATAGTTAGGTCACATACATAAAAAAAAAAAAAAAAAAAACATCTCAATACAGTAGATAGGTCACAGAAACAAAAATAATCCACTACGATTCAATAGCTAGGTCACATACACCCAAAAAACCAGTTCAATAGGGTAGGTCACAAAAAAAAAAAAAAAAACCACCAGAGTACAGTAGCTAGGTCACAGACACCCAAAATAGTTGGTAACAGACCCTTCGTCTCATCCACCGTCGACCATAATCCGCCCCACGCATCAACACTACACATTTGTACCTCAACCTCCACCATAGTACCATCACCACGCAAAAAAAAAAAAAAAACGTACAGCAGCGTCGATGCTGCTCTCGGTGTGTCTGACAGCGACGGCGTCGCGGCTAACTGCGTCGCACTGGCTAACAAAGACGACGATACGGGGGAAGAAAGGAGGAGGGGAAGGGGGGAAAGAAAGGAGGAGAGGAGGGTGGAGGCGGAGGCGGCGGGCGGTGGTGGCGGCGGGTGAGAGAGGGAGGAGATTTGAAATTGATTAGGGTTTGGATAGGATGTTATATTTAAAATAAAGTGGGTGGGGGTAGGTAGTGGGGTGGGTATATATGTTATTTTAATTTTATAAAATCATTATTAATTAAAATTATAAAAACCTGATAATTAAATAAAAAACTTAAAAACCTGAATTTTTAAAATGTAAAAGAAAAGACATGGTTTGGTGTAATTTTCTCATAAGGTGAGGGCAATCCTCCCCTAATAAGCCGGTTTTATTAGGTGGAGTTAGGCTCAATATTCCTGACATAGTATCAGAGTTAGGCTCAATTATGTAATGTTGAGTGCCACCCAATATTGATTTGTTCACAATTGTTTGGCATGATCCACGCTGTGCGTGAGGGAGCGTATTAGAATCCCACATTGTTTAGGAAAATATAAATGATCCACTTAATAAGGTGAGGGCAATCCTCCCCTAATAAGTCGGTTTTATTAGGTGGAGTTAGACCCAATATTCCTAAAAAAAAAAAAAAATTTTTTTTTTTTTACATGCTTCTTCATTCGAACCCTAAAATATGGTCACTTCATATGCTAAAGTAAAATGATAGCTTAATGTTTACATGAGCATAAAGATTACTTGATGATAGTGACAATCTGGGATATTAGATATAGAATTCCATCCATAAATGATATGACAAGATCATTGGATGCCGTATAGTGAATCCTATTGACTTCACTTGTCCAATATTCACCAATCACAAATTGATAAATATATATAAAAATGACATGAACTTGTAATCAAATAAGTGGTTATCGAACTTGTGTCACGACAAGACTTGTTCAAGAACTTTGAGCCACTCTACAAACTTTATAGACAAGCCATAGGTTATTTTTTTTTAATCATAAGATTATTCGGTCCACACAAGTCACATTAAGCTTCTTACTAATTCCCTGTTTGTCTACCATTATTTCAAAAAATTGTTTGATACAGTAAGATTCTTCACCACACATTCACCAAATAAAATATTTTACACACAAACCAATAAAGTAATGGAAGACAAACACATCCTAATTAGACAATATTTGAAAAATATTCAAATTCCCATTTATTTAGGTATCAAAGTCAAACCGTTCATCGAATAAACTCTCAAATACTTTTTTCCGCAAATAAGATATTGACGCAAGTTTATGAAGTGTATATAAATAAATAGAAATGAGCAATGTGTAGTACTTATGGATCTATCGTAATGTGAATAAAAAATAAATTTAGTATTTCTAAACAGTTTATAAATCTGAGCCAATGTAGACTTTGTGGCTCTTGAAATTTTGAAACGCATGGACTAAGTTTCACCCAAACACACCTAAGGCCTCCAGATTTATTTCCATTATTGAGATTTAATCACTTGCAACTTTGATATGAGACAAGATATGGACAAGTCATTTGCTCTCAACCACACAACTAAAGGGACACACAAAATTTAAGTTGGTTTGTTTGGCACTCTGTTGAGCTCAATCCACTGCATTTGTACTCTTTCTATCTCATCTTCTCTAGGCTAAAAATGATAGTTGGTGGGACAATCTCAATTACTTCAATTGAAGTTGGTCCAAATCCTCATATCCATATAGACCCACAAATTAAAGGCTCGCAGTAAAAGTGGACATGGTTCGATTTGAATAGTTCTTTTTTCTATTTTCAAAAATTTTAAATCGCAGCTTTAGACATAATATAAAATCTTTTAAACAAGTGAAAATATAAATATATTGATCTAAAATCTCAATCTAGGCATAAACATAATAATAACTAAAGTATTGGTTACATTCAAGTTATAACAATGAAATAGCACAAAGTTCAACCATTAATTGAAGCTTCTACTGTCATGAATCGTTATTTGACCTTTTAAGAGCCAATAGAAGCCAACTACCAAGTAAATTTGTTGAGTACAAATTGAACTAATAAATTACATTTCTTCATTAGCAAAGTAACCTTTTTTTTAATTATTAAATATTAGATAAACGGTTCGATTTTATTTTAGACAATCTTAACTATCAAAACCACCAAGTGAATCATTTCCAAAATAGTTTGATTGAAGTCACAAGCAAAATATCAATAAATCACGAATAGTTTGATTGTTCTTGGGCAATAGAATCCGTAACACGGGTGCCAAGCTATGCTCAATATCGGGATAGGAGGAGACCTAGGAAATAGGGGTGAGCGTTTTTTTTTCCCGAAATTGGTGGAATCGGACTGGAACCAAATAGAACCAGTCGTTTCGATTATGGTTCCTCTACTAAACGGGTCGATTTTGAGACTATATATTGAGAATTAATCAATTCTTGGTACTACCTTGAGAACCGATAGTGAATTTGATTCTCTTGAATTTCTCTTTTTGTTAGTGCATTGCACAAAAATACACCAAATCTTTGAAGATTAGACCCCAAAATTTTCTAATGTCAAGATTTAAGTTTCCAAACGTTTCTTCTTTCCTTCAAAGCAAAATCTAGTGTGTTATCAAAATTCAAATTTAAATAATTTTATAAATACTTTACAAATTCATACTTTTAATGCAACGCAATGGGAAAAAAATATAGTTTTAGTTCAATATTTCATAAGAACTCAAATTTCTCGTTATTTTTAAATTGATCGGCTAGAAAGAATCAAAATCTTTGATGACTACAAAATATATTAAACCTATGTTTGGTCCCTATTTTCTAAAAAAATCATTTTTTCAAAACTTATTTTCAATCACCCATTCTCCTATAAAATAATTTTACATGTGAATCGAAAACTTTTTCTAACTTTTTAATCACATATTCTTCAACAAAACACTATTCTAAAATGCATTTTGACAAAAAAAAAAAGAAAAAGAAAAGAAAAGAAAAGACGGGGCTCAAACGAGGGCTAAGGTTATAAATACTACATGTATTCTTGATATATATTGTTACACGATTGATCTATTGAGCGCCAACGTTCATTTTATGTTAAACATTGGAGGCGTGTCATATGAATCCATTAGTTGATTTTAAATTTAAATGTTAAGAGCCACCATAAATTTATGGACCATGCTAGTGGTACATCAAGCTATACATTGAAGGTTACATCCCCCTCACATGGGGGGTGGGACCCACTGAAATAATAAAATATTATTTCAGTGGGTCCCGCCCCCCATGTGAGGGGTTGTAACCCTTGATGTACACCACTTGATGTACAAGTGGTATAACCCTTTTTCCACCAATGAAAGTATATAACATGTCACTGGTGCTTAATATAAGATGAGCGTTAGTGCTCAGTAGATCATTCAGTATATTGTTACATGAATTTTCTTAAGAATTAATTTTATAAATTGATTTTACAGTTTATGCTGTGGTTTATAGTTTATCATTTTTTCTTAATTATGAGTTCATCTTGAGTTTTTGAGTTTATTTTTTATTTAATAGATTTTTGTATTGTTATATTACAAGAACGACAAGCGGTCTCATACTCCATTTTTATTTATTTTCAATCTGACAAGTGATTTATTATTTTATTTTTATAATTATTAAATATAAAGAATCGGACTGGATCGAATTGAAACCAGGTGGTTTGGTTTTGGTTCGATTCTATAGTTAAATACGCTGGAGGGCATGATGAGTTAGGTGAACCAAAACCAGCGTTTTCAGAATAATGATTTCAATCGATCTTACGATTTAATAGTTTTCTTAGAGCATGTTTGACTATCATTTTTTTTGGTTCAAAATGCATTTTGAAATAGTATTTTTATGTAAAATATGCTGTTAAAAAATAAGAAAAAATTTTAAATTTAAGAATAATATTATTTTATTAAAGAATGTGTGATTAAAAAAAAGATTGGAAAAAATATCTTTTAAAAATAACGGTACCAAACAAGACTTATTCTCCCCTAAAGAATGAAATATTTTTAAAGCAACCAACAATTCGATATGATAATATCAGCCAAACAAGAAAAGATATTGTAAAATATTATGTGTGGGGGCCCTTTCAAGTTTGGTTGGTTTAGTGTCTTCCATAAAACAGATAAACAAGCGTTCTTCCTTCCCTTCAAGATCAAGATTAAGAGAGAGAAAGACACAGATATCTTGGGACACGTGTCATAGACCCTTTTATTTTCAGCCACAAAAACCCACAAACTTCCAAAACCACGAAGCAAGGAAGGAGCATTTGCCACTCTTGACAGCTTCTCGAATTCTCTAATCATTAATTTATTGCAATAAATTTTAAAAATCCAACGTGGAGACCCCTGTTCTTCGCATTTTCTTGATTTTGTTCTGTATTTATTCACTGTTAACCCTTTATTTTTGATCTCTCTTGCATTTTGTATCTTCAAGATTTTCTCTTTTTTAACACTTCTTTGAACTGTTTAGTATTAATCTTAATTCTGTAATTCTTGGAGCTATGGTTGCTGAATCTCAGGTATGTGTTTTTCTGCAAAACTGTACATGTTTTGCTTTTGCTTTAGATGCCCTGTGGCACTGCTCTGGTGTATATCTTCATTTAGTGTCTGTAGTTATGATATTATGATAATATGCTAACTGTTGAACCATTAATCTCTGGGTAAATTTGATTCAAGAACTTAGATTTAAATCTCAGAGTTTTGGAATGACGAGAAGGATGAGTATTTGTTTCTGTATTTGATGATAAATTATGCATAAAAGAAGCAAATCTCTCAATGCCATTGTTGTCAATCTGATAAATCAATTTTCTGGATTCAATTTGACAAGTATTTTGGAATCTGTGTTTAGGAATTGGAAGGGTATTCAAACAAGTTGTGGTAGCTAGTCTTTCAAGTCTTAGGACAGGATGTATTATTTAAACACTTTTTAATGAAATCTTGGAGAATTGTCCTGTTTTGGTTATAGATGAACAGGAACTCTAGTTTAGATACAAGCACTCAATCAATATCCCTATCTCATTTTAGGAAATTGATCTGTAAATTTTGAATCGGTTTGGAAAGATCTTAATTTTCACCCCAATCAATTGATTCCATTTTGAATGCAGCTGTGGACTCGATGTTTTGACCTTGTTGTAGATAACAGAATTCATTTAACTGGGTACACGATAAATTTACATTTTCGCTTGATCCATGTTTGAAATTTCCTCATATTATTCTGCTCTTAATAATACAGGATCAAGATGGAGTTACTAGCCAGGATGCTATGGAAACACAAAATGTCTTGGCTTCAAATGGAAATGGCTATCTGCTGAAGGTGTCATTTCCTTTCACGACTTTGTCACTTGTTTACTACACTTTGAAGTGATTCAATCCAAGTTATTCATCAATGCCACGTAATTGGATGTCTTGTTCTCTATATTAGGTGAGGAAACCCTACACCATTACGAAACAGAGAGAAAGATGGACGGAGGAAGAACATCAAAGGTTCATTGAGGCTCTTAAGCTGTATGGCCGTGCTTGGCGCCAAATCGAAGGTGCGTTCGAAGTTAGGCTATTCAATTCCTGCAAATGGAATTCATCCACTCGTTATATATTTCCTTAATGCTGTTGATTGATGCGTTAACTATTTCGTGTTGCATAGAACATGTGGGCACCAAAACTGCAATCCAAATCCGGAGTCATGCCCAAAAGTTCTTTGCAAAGGTTGGCCTTTAATCATGAAGGACTAATTTATGCACTAATCCTATACAAAGATTGGTAGTACATTGGCTCATTAACCCACAAAAATGTCGTCACTTCCAGGTCACCAGTGATTCATGTATTGATGCTGAGGGATCTGTTAATCCAATTGAGATTCCCCCTCCTCGGCCAAAGAAGAAACCTCTGCATCCTTACCCTCGTAAAACAGTTGATTCATCTAAAACAAAATCGATGGTATCTCTTCAACCCGAAAGATCATCCTCACCCTACATATCTGCTACTGAAAGAGAGAATCTCTCTCCAACCTCGGTTTTATCTGCCCTTCTTTCTGATGCTTTTGAATCTGCTGAGGTGCATACATCTCGTCTCTCTTTGGCTTCATGTGCTACGGATGCACATTCTGCTAACTTACTATCTACAGATAATGATAATCAATATGTGAAACTCAGCTTAGCTACAGAAGAAGATAAGGATGTTCATTTATCGTTCCAAATATCTTCTGCTTCAGTACTGGATAATAATTCAACCACGGTATTCTACAATTTTTTCCCTTTCCATCTAATCGTCAATGAAAATTTCAGTTAATTTTTTTTTTCTCATTTTCATCTTGACCTCTGCAGATATTCGAATTGTTTTCTCAAAGCGCTGCATGTTCTATGGAGCATCCAGCCACTGAAGAACCTGGCGCAAGTATTAAGTTATTTGGAAAGACAGTTGTGGTAAGAGATACTCCAAAACAGTCTTTAGCAGTTGGGGAAAACTCTAACTCATTGCCACCTGATGCCATTGATGAGAACTGTGACTTAAATAGCGAAAAGCCTGTTCACGGGTTAACAACAAACAATTTAAATTCACAGGTTGCTTTTGGATTTGTTTCTGACACCGTAACTCCTCCTTTCTGGTTACCACAGCATTCATTGAGCAACAAACGCGACAATATGGAGAACCATTCTAGTTTTCCGTTGTGGGTTTATTACAAAGGTCTGGTGTACCCCTACGACTCATCATGCATCCCAATAGCCGCAGAGAATGCTGCAGATTCTCCCTTGAATGAAGGGCTAAAGAATGAAGAGTGTCAAATGACAAGTACTTCGGCTGATTCTGATGGCAGGTCGGTTATTGAAGTTAATAGTGAGAGCAGAGAATGTGATTCCATTGAGACGAAGTGTAAAGAAAAATACACAAAAGGTTTTGCGCCATACAAACGATGTATAGCATAGAGAGACATGAACTCTTCAATGTCTCTTTTAGAAGAGCAAGCTGGTCAACGAGCTCGTGTCTCCTCATAGCAGTCCGCCAAACAGCATTAACTGTAAAAAACAAATGGATGATTCAGCTTTGGGACTCTTTTCAACTCTTTTTTACTGCACAAACACTTTATTCTTGCACAGTAAGCCTATGATTCTCAACCAGAATGATTTGTCATCATGCTTAAGCTAATGCAGGGCTAGATGCATCATTCTTAACTTTAGCCTATTTGTAGGCATAAATTTTAGAGACCTGTGCCAGTTGATTGCACAGTGAAGGGCGGTAGAGGATACCTGCGAATTGTGCAATTACCTGCAGCATTCGTTTTTCGGTCTCAGTTTATCAATCAGTGGCTGAATCAACAAGAAGAGAGGCCGATTTGTGTGATTTTCTAGAGATTTATCTTTCAGATTTGCAGTTGCATTTTAAACTTAAAAAAGATTTTTATCTACTTGTACGTTCTATTTTTGCTGCAACTAATGCAGTTAGCTCGTCATAATTTATAACAATACTTGTTCCTTTCTTACTTTCTGCCCTTTACCTTGATCATGTATGCTCTCAGCTTGTTTAACTATTCACTTCGACTTTTTCCCCAAAACCGATATGATTCAACAGCATTTGTTTAAAATTGAAGCCTGTTTACAGAATCCATTGGAATACACGACATTTTTACGTCCAAATTGCTAAAATAGTCCTCTTTAGAAACAAAAAGTTAGTCACTTGAAATTTAGACAAAGATGCTCGCACCGCACAAATCTCAGTACACTTAGATCAATTAAGTTCGGCAAAAGATAAAACATTCAAGTTCTCAAGAGTTTCATTAGGATTACCCATAAGACAAACTTGACAACAATGTAATAAGTTAATTTAACTCTTCAGCAGACAACTCTCAAGTCTCCACAGTAGAACGTAACCCTTTTCACATTCTCTCTAAGCTGAGGTAGGGGTCTCACGGCAACATTGGCAGCTGGACCCCGAGTATTCCTTGCAGCAGCACCAGCACTGCTTGCCATGGACCCGCCATCAGCTGTCTCTTGCTCCATGTAAAAGCGAGCACAAAAAGCAGCCAAATGTGCATAGTATGCGGGAGGAGGTACTGAAGAAAATATAAGAATGAGTATCAAGTAGAGCACCTTGTAATTTACCGAGTACAAATGTACAATGTTAAAAATCTAACAGAACATGCAAGAAAGAAACATACCAATGGGGAAACAGATCGCGAACACCTTGCATATCTTTTAAGTTGAAGAGGAAAAGAAGTTAGCAATCATACCAAAAGAATTTGGAAGAAAGAAAAACACATGCAGGAGACGGGCACTTACATGTAGCAAAGACTATTAGTTAGTGACTGAAGAGTATCGGCTGTGAAATTGTTCTCATCCCATAAGACATGGTATTGTGCTGGCCTGCTAGTGCCCTGCAGTCAGATTGTTCATCAAATAAGCAGTGCATGAATAATGCACCGTGTTAATTCGCATTAAGTGAAGGTTTGGGGGCACCTGTATACCAGCATCGCTGCAGAGATAGAAGTCAAACTCAGTAGGATGGCAGATCTTTGAATCTACAACCGTGCCTGTAAAATTAAGACAATATAAGAAAGGGGAATCAACAGTTTTAAAGCAACTCCAATAAAGAAAGTTACAGCTGAGGAGAATCAAGTACCAGGCGGTATATTTCCACTGCGGTCAACTGTATGCTTGTCATTGTGGTTATTGGGGAACAACCTACTATGATGACGTTTCTGAACCACAACAAATGCTACTTCCGGATAATAGTTGGGTCCCAATGATGCACCTGCCTTTAATTACATGTCTTAAGGAGAAAGAGTCGAACTCTTGTCTCGACCATTAGTAATTTATCTCGTTCATTTTTACAAGTCGGTATTCTGCCCAAATTATTGCACGATAATATCATTATTTGCCAACAAATCTATTGATGCTTATGTTCTCATTTTGTATCAGTTTATCTTCAGGCATCTAGTGTAGTGGTTGTGTTACAGTCAGAACTGCTGCTTTGGACGGTAGATGGATGATAAGAGCAAGGGAAGCATTCAAAAATCGTCCTATAGTTCCTTGTGCTGGGAGATTTTATCGTGGTGGATTTGAAATGGTCATGACAAGGTGAGAAGCCGCGCCGATTCTTGGGAGTGAGGTAAATATTTTATATTTGATCATGTTCACACACTTCATTGTTTCTTGTTCGGGCTTACTTCTTGAGTCTATGAAATATCTTATTAATGATTTTTATCTCTATAAGATATTGTTGGCAAACGATCATATTTTTATCTTATTAATGATTTTTATCTCTTATTAATGAGAGTACACCTTGATTGAAAAGATCATAGGAGAGTGATGGTGGCAAACGATCCTTAAGCCAATGGTAGCCATTATCTTGCTTCCAAGATTAACAAAGCTAACGGCATTTTGTTGCGAAAATCGAACTCACCTGGCTCTGCATTCTGATTGAGATTTTCTTCTGTATCTACACATAGCATGAAGTAATCACATTTTGGAGCCAGGCTTGGGTGTGATTGGTGCCCAGTGAATCTATTGTACTATATATACCAGCAAATTCATTTGTTGCTAGTTCTGTGTGGATTTCAGATTGTGGGGCACAGTTTTATTTTCTTATTCGGAGTTTATGAGCGAGCAATTGCGCCTTATTCTTCAGAACATACTCGAAGAAGCACCGGACTAGTGACTAATCGAGAAGTCTTGAAGATGCACTTAATTGGCTATTGAAGTAAGCAAGTTGTCTCGAGACAACGTTGTTGATAGGATCACTCATTGGACATTCTCTTTCAAAGATAATTTGGTTTGTTCTTCGCCGCAAATAGTAATTGTTAGGTTTGGTCGTTGGTCGAACGTGAAATTAAAAATATATAATAAATATCATATTAGATCAAGTTTATTGATATTCTAACTTATTAAAAAATAATTCGAGTGAAAAATACAATTTCATTGTGGAATCAAATAAATATGAACATTACATATTTAAATTTTCTAGAATTTTAATATTGATCTTCTTGAATAATAAAATTGTTAATCTAATTATATTTTATTTTAAATTTTATGTAAATTTACCTAAATAAACATATATAAAATTAAATAAAAATATATTGTTTTATATTCATCAACCAATATTTATTTTCATTAAATTCTTTTAAACCTTTTTATATTCTTTTAAAATTTGTGTTTAACTAAAACTCTAATAATCATAAAATATAATCTTCGACTAAAATCATAAAACCCTAACGATTTTTTAAAATTTGGAAATTGCATTAGGGTTGGGTGAATACATAAAATTTGTGTGGATCTATAATGTTTTAAAAAAATGAATTTAATAAGGACAATATTGAAATTTGACGTGGATAAAAATAATACTTTTTAAAATTTTAATATTTTAAAAGGGGATGAATATAGAGTTTGATGAATATATAACAATTGTGGACGTAAATAGTGACAACCTTAATTTACTACTACTACTACTATTAATATTATTATTAAGCCCCCGTTTTGGTGCACATTTTGAAGGTAAGAATGTATTTTTACTGTTGATGTAATAGAGAATACGTGGTTGAAAAAGAATGAAAAATTATTGATGTGATGAAAAATATTATTTTATTGAAGAATGTGTGGTTAAAAATGAGCAGAAGAATGAGAATGAAAAAAACGGTGTTATTATTATTATTAATTCTAGTTTTTATGCTGGCCGGCGGCCACATAAGAAAACAAAAGAAAAAGAGGATGCTATGCTGTAACTGGAACTTTAGCAGAGGATCCTTAATCATCTTCAATCCTGCTCCTGCATCATTTCCCATTCAATCGATCATCAATCGCAAAAATTCTATAAAATTAATCTCAAAACAAGAAATTATACTCTCCTCGTATTCTTCTTCGCCAGTAAATTCCTCAACTAGATCGAAAATTGCAATGGAAGCTGTCACTAAACCCCCAAAACGTACATTCGAATTCCTTACAAAGAAGCCTTACGTGCCACCTTCATGGGCATCCCACCTCAATCCTATTCCCTCTCATGTCTTTTCGCTTGGGCATGTAGGTATATGTAGATGTTGATTGTTAATTATTGAAATTTCTGTTTAATTTGAGTGACTGATATATATATTTTTAATAGTTTCCGACTCCAATTCACAAGTGGAGCCTTCCTAATTTGCCCAAGGGGACAGAGGTTTATATCAAGGTAATGAAATTTCACTCACTGTTGGAATTGCTAACTGAAATTTGAAACTTTTGGCATGGTAATATGGATATTCATCCTAAGGGATTGGATTTGTTGTAAAAATGGACTTTCCTCATAGTATATCATTTGTTTTTATAAAGCTAAAACAAGAGAATGCTTTTTATTTAGGAACTTTCAAAACTTTGGATTATGAATGCAGCAATAACTTCCAGGCATTTCACATTTGCCTTAGAAATAAAAATAACTTGTGATTTGAAATAGCAACAGGAGCACGACAAAAAAATTCAATAAACTTGACATATAGATAGAGAAATAATTTTGATGGTCATGGCTCATCAAGAACTTGTTGATTAAAGTGCACATATTTGTTTGGGTGTGTAAGAATTTCTATGATATATGTAAGATAACTTTTTCATCTATGCATGGATGAGTAATGCTATTTGTACATCCTGGTTTACTAACTGACGCCTTTTTTTCCCCCCTCTCTTTTTCTCTGTTCCATGTCATTATTTTGTACATGAATCTGTAAACCATGATGTACAAATAGCATTACTCATGCATGGATTGCATGCCATTAGTAAAAATTTGCAACCTTGTGACTTCTAATATTTCTTGACCCCTTTTGAGTAGTTTTCAGTATTGGAATGCTGTCATGAACTAAAGAAAACCAGTCTACTAAACTATTTAGTCTGAACGACCTACATGTTCTGAACTAATAGTTCTAAACTGAACCACTGGACACTGACTTGCTCATGATTTTAACGTGGAATATAGAATTTTGAGATGTGTGCAAGATCTATCAAAGAAAGTGTTATGGATTCTTTTCTGCTCTATGTTTCAGAATCAGATTAACTTGGACATTCAACAACCTCTTCAGGATGCAACTAACTGTTCTAAATAACATACTCACTCTTGGATTATGTATTTACCATAACATTGTCCAATGTACAGTTTTAGATTATTATTAACACGTGCTGTTCTAATATCAAGAAGTGGAGTGGTTGATTGTGGGTTTTGTTTTCTGGTGTTTTTCTAGTACATTGTATTCCGCACAGTTTAAAATATTATGAACATGTTTTGCTGTAAGATTTGCAATGGAGTAGTGGATTATGTATGGTGTATTTTATACAAGAATATGTTATCATTTCTTGAACTGTCTTGTTGGTTTATTATATTCTGTAATCTGATGAGGGAATTTGCATTTCACAGCGTGATGATCTTTCAGGAATGCAATTGAGTGGTAACAAGGTCAGGAAACTTGAATTCTTGTTGGCAGATGCCGTGGCACAGGGGGCAGATTGCATCATAACTATTGGAGGGATACAAAGCAATCACTGCCGGGCCACAGCCGTGGCAGCAAAATATTTGAACCTTGACTGTTATCTTATCCTACGTACTTCAAAGGTACTTGGTTTTGGATGTTATTAGATTGCTTCAGTTAGGCTTCTGCTCAGAAGCTATGTGCTCTTTCCTCTCTGTATTCTGTACGTGTATTAGCTATCATCTTCTAATTTTGCAGGTTCTTGTGGACAAAGATCCTGGATTAACTGGAAATCTCTTGGTTGAGCGATTGGTTGGAGCACATATTGACCTTGTTTCAAAGGAAGAATATGCAAAAGTTGGAAGTGTAGTACGTCTCTCTCTTAAATATGAACTGTAATATGATTACCTTCCTCTATGTTGCTCTGCCTTTTGGGGTGGGATAAAAACTTATTTTGATTGTTGGTCTGTTTTATTATATGATATTGGTTAATAAATTCGTAGATAGGGGGGTTTAAACCTGGGCTATGACAGGACTGGGTAGCCAGGCACAGCTCCGCATTTGCTTATCCAGAAAATCATATAAAAAGGGGAAAATGGGTTTTGGATCTCATGACCTGCCCAACCAGGCACTAGCTGAACATTTCAGCACAGACGGCCTGGCCCAGACCAGCTCGGCAGGAAACTGTTGTCCATCCTGGGCCACCCTAACAATGGGTTCTATGTCTGCAGATCTAAATTTTATGGTATTCAAACATGAGAAAAATCTTTGGTAGGTGGTAAAAAGTTGAAACAGATTCATCCTAGGTACTCAAAAGTTTCTCTGTTGCATACAAAACAAGGAGTTCAGGAATGTCTCCTGACAGGGAAAATATGCTGAAGATCTCAGAGTTATAAGGCTAAATAACACTTTTATTTAATTATTACACATTTTATCGGGCATTACTAATGTTTAGGTCGTGAATCATTTATGTTATACCAAAGTTAATGCTGTCTTCTCGCGTAGGTACCTGTGTTTTACTGCTTTACTTATTGCTATTGAACAACATATTTTTCAATGTCCTCTGACGGGTACTTCTCTGATATCAGGCTCTTACTGACATATTGAAAGCAAAATTGTTAAATGAAGGGAGAAAGCCGTACGTCATTCCTGTAGGTGGGTCCAATTCTTTAGGAACCTGGTAAGGCTGGATGTTAAGTGTCATCCTCTATTTTTACACTATATGTAGGGTGGAAGCCTGGGGAGAGTTTATCAAATTACAATGGTCTAATTTCATCTTATTAGCATGAAATTGTTCACGAAACAGTCTTTGTGTTTTCAGGGGCTATATTGAAGCTATTAGGGAGATTGAAGAACAGCTTCAGGATGCTAAAGATGGAGTAGTATTTGATGACATTGTTGTAGCATGCGGCAGGTATTGCCCTGCTCTTTATTCTTGAATTTTAACAGCTATACACTTCTAATTGAGAAGGTAGCATTTATAATATACTTCCAGACTTCCAGTTGTGATCTGCAAGTTTTTTTATAAGTCTGGATTGGATTGTAATTTTATCTTTTAAGAAAATATAGATTCTGTTCATGTAAACTTCAGTTCCTCTATTACATTCTGAAAACAGAAGAATATTAGAGGGTTGTTGTTTCCTTTTGTCACCAAAAAATAACATCCAATGGTCTTAATAGTATGGGTTATGCTACATGTACATAATTTTTTACTTAATCTTTTACACCCTACTCACATTAGGAGGTGGGGACCACGAGCCGTCATTTTTAAAAACACATGGGGTCCGCACCCCATGTGAAGGGGGGGGGGGTGGGGGGGACACCATTCGGTTATCCCCCCCTCGGTACAAGGGGAATAACCCTAATAGTATTCCTTCTGCTCCTACTACTCTGAATAATTTTCTATCTGATGGTTAAGGCCTATGTTTCTGCGCACATGTATGTGTTTGACATGAATTTAGTGTTTCAGTAGTTTATGACTGTACTTACTTTGACATTGCTACCTCAATAAACATGTTGAATCCATCAGAGTTTTAGTTAACTGAAACAGTTACTGTACCAAGTAGGTCCTGCCTTTTTCTTTATTTTGGTGGAATATGTGGAAATTTGCACCAAGAAAATTTAATTCTTTCAGAAACAACTGGTCTGTCTGAATTTTCCCAATAGCGTTTAAAGAAGTTACCGCGTAATAGCCTGATTGTATTTATCTCAATGTTTTCTTGTTCATGATTTTCAGTGGGGGTACAATTGCTGGTTTGTCTGTAGGATCTTGGCTGAGTGATCTGAAAGCTAAAGTACACATTCTTACTTTTCGACTTTTATCTTCTGCCCCATTGGTTTCAAAATTAATTATTACATATAATTGTCTTGATTGTAGGTTCATGCCTACTGTGTCTGTGATGACCCTGAGTACTTCTACGAGTATGCCCAAGGCCTACTTGATGGCCTTCAAGCAGGCGTTAGTTCACGTAATATAGTTACCATCCAAAATGTGAGAACATGTTTAATTTTGTTCAGATTGTTGTGGTATCCTTCTTTCATGTTCAAGGATTCCGATGGCAGACTCTAGTTTGGTTGTTGTTTTCATGTCTTCTATATTATTTGTTATACAATTGATGGGATGTAGATATTCTGTATTTCTGAAGCTTATTGATTTATGTAGAAATCATTTTCTTGTCGAAAAGGCTGGACTAGCGTTTTAGTACATAATGATTCTCTCTGAATTACGCTAATGCTGTTTAAAACATTTCAAGTTTTTTGTTTGTTGTCCTGTAGCAGTGTCTAGCAAAAGTGTATATACAACGTAGACGTAAAGCTCAATGCTCATCTTTTTGGCTCTTTACAGGCCAAAGGTCTTGGATATGCAATGAATACAACTGAGGAGCTAAAATTTGTCCAGGAAATTGCTGAAGCTTCTGGTGTGGTTCTTGACCCAGTCTACAGGTATGAAATTGTATACTTCACTTAAAGCCTGCTGCAAGTTTAGACTTTCCATAGCTGTAATTAACCTGCTGGATGGCGATCTGTGAAGACGTATATTCAACAGATAGGACACAGTTGTGGAAGTTTTTCTGAACGGAATTATTTCGTTTGTGCATTCTGCAGTGGAAAAGCGGCTTATGGGATGATTAGAGACATGGCTGAGAATCCAAAGAATTGGGAAGGAAGAAGAATCCTCTTCATTCATACCGGTGGTCTATTGGGATTGTTTGACAAAACTCAGGAGCTAGCCCCCTTGGTTAGCAACTGGCGTAAAATGGATGTACATGAATCCATCCCGCGCAAGGAGGGCACTGGGAAAATGTTCTGAAATGGTTAAGAGAACTCGTATTTAACTGTTAAATGACAGACATTTTCCCAGTTCATATGTGCTTTTTAACTGGTGGTAATAAAATACTGGTATTGTTGTTGATTTTGATATCCCGCAAGCGTACTTTATTGTAAATAAATAGTAAAGTGGACGTGAGTAGATTAAATATCTAATTGTTATGAAAAGAGAGAGAAGAGAAAAGAATCAGAGAAGTCAAATAGACTTGTTTGTATTATAATGAGAACCAAAGCCTTATATTTATAGGGAAGGAATAGGGATACATATGATAATTATATCTAGGGTTGTAGGGGTACAAGTGTCATTCACACTAAACCCTAATTTACTTTCCTTTTACAACACTCCCCCTTGAATGACACATTAAAAAATATATGCCTCGTTAAAACTTTGTTTGATAAAAACTCAGTGGGACAAAAAAAAAAAAAATCAAAACGAAGGAAAAAGAGCAGTTATTTTGGAGTATTAAAAATAAATGCTGTCTCATTAAAATCTTGCTAGGAAAACCCAGTGAGATAAACCCTAAATAAGGAAAAAGAGTACAGCTACTCTCCCTGATGTTGATCACCGAAAATCTTTGAGTCGACGCATTCCATCCCGTGAACCAATTTCTTGAATGTAGATGTTGACAGTGCTTTTGTAAATAAACTAGCCAAATTGTCACTTGAACAAATTTGTTGAACCTCGATATCGTCATTCTTCTGAAACTCGTGTGTATGAAAGAATTTTGGAGAAATATGCTTCGTCTTGTCACCTTTGATATAACCTCATTTGAGTTGTGCAATGCAAGTAGCATTATCTTCATACAAAATTGTTGGACTATGTTTTATTGAAATTAATCCGCATGATATTTGGATATGATTGGTCACGTTCTTCAACCATACACATTCTCGGCCTGCTTCATGGATTGCAATAATTGCAGAATGATTTGAGGATGTTATTATCAATGATTGCTTCACAGATCTCCATGATATAGCCGTTCCTTTACGTGTAAACACGTATCTTGTTTGTGATTTAACTTTATGTGGGTCAGAGAGATAACCTGCATTTGCATATCCCACTAAAGTAGATCCCGACTTTTGATAATAAAATAATCCCAAATCAATAGTACCCTTTAGGTAACGAAAAATATGTTTAATACCATTCCAATATCTTTGTGTTGGTGTAGAACTATATCTTGTAAGGAGATTTACAGAAAAAGCTATGTCTGGTCGAGTGCAATTTGCAAGATAAGTTAATGCTCCAATTGCACTAAGGTATGGTATTTCAGGACCAAGAATCTTTCTCCATCTTCAAGTGGACGAAAATGATCATTTTGTATATCAAGTGATCGAACAACCATAGGTGAAGCCAATGGATGTGCATTATCCATATAAAATCGTTTCAAAACTTTTTCTGTATATGTAGATTGATGAACGAATAATCTTTATGGGAAATGTTCAATCTGCAACCCGAGACAAAATTTGATTTTCCCCAAATCTTTCATCTCAAATTCATTTTTCAAATAATCTGTAGTTTTGTTGAGCTTGTCTGAAGTTCCAATTAAATTTAAGTTATCAACATAAACTGCCACAATTACAAATCCAATATTTGTTTTCTTTATAAAAATATATGGGCAGATATCGTCATTTTCATAGCCTTCTTTCAACAAATATTCCCTAAGGTTCTCTGGCATGTATCATTTGTTGTTTCAATCCATATAACGATCTTTGCAATTTAATTGAGAACATGGTTCTCTGGCATGTATCATTTGTTTCTTGCACTTTAAGTCCTTCAGGGACTTTCATATATATGTCACTATCAAGTGAACCATACAAATAGGTAGTTTACCACATCGATAAGGCGCATCTCGAGCTTTTGTGACACAATCAAACTAATTAAGAATCTAAAAGTGATGGTGTCCATTACGGGAGAATATGATTCCTCATAATCAATTCCTGGTTTTTGTGAGAAACCTTGAGCTACGAGTCGGGCTTTGTATCTTGTAATTTCATTATTTTCATTTCTCTTTCGTACAAAAACCCATTTGTATCCAACAGATATTACAATTTCAAGTGTTCGAACTACAGGTCCAAACACTTTCCGTTTATCTAAGGAATCCAATTCCGCCAGTATGACTTCTTTCCATTTTGGTCAATCATTTCTATTTTGACAGTTTTTAACAGACAATGGTTCAGGATCCTCATTTTGCATAATATCAAGAGTCATGTTAAAGACGAAAATATTGTCTATAACAACATTATTTCGCTTTCATAATTTATGAGATAATATATAATTTATTGAAATCTCACTATTTCGGACACTTGTGATTCTTCAGGAATCATATTTTCAATATTTGATTGAATAATTTTCTCTAACGTTACTTCTTCTGAAGTTTTTGGTTGGTTTTTCCCTTATACTTTTCTTTTTCGAGGTACAGAATCTTTTGAACCAATTGGTCGACCACGCTTCTGGCATATTTGAGATTCATTTGCTATTCATAATAAGATGCAGTACATCATGTGCAAAAGTGTTGTCGACAACTTTTTCTTATCTTTTTTCGATTCTATTTCTTTTTCCATAATGACTTAACTTATTGAGATATATCAATTTTCATAATGTTAGGTACCTGAACCTCTTCTGGGGTTTTATAATATGTTATGTCTAAATACTTATTAAGAGTATATTCCTTTTTAATAAGATCATCTTTACCAATTGCTCCATTTTCGTTTGGAGGATTTTGTAATATAATCGAATATTATCACGCTTCAAGCGTGCCATAAATTTATCAAATATAATGTCAACGAATTGTCCTTCCAAGAGTCAATTCGAGTTGCAGTATTTAAAGTTGATGTGTGAGATTGTTAATCTCTTTGATCAGTAAATATATCTAAATGAATTATTTTTCGAACTTCTGGTTCGAATTGTCTTTCGAGATAATTTAGATAATGATGCATTTGTATATTATTTTCAACTTCTTACTTCTTCCACCAAATGCAGAGAAAATTGTCATATCAAATTGACATTCATTTTTCCAGCGTTATAAAATATCACCCATTTGGAATAAGGGTTCAAGCTACGCATTTATTCTCAGCATTCTTTAGTTTCCATCTCAGTGCATTGTGGTAGATCAATTTTACATATACTGCACTATCAAAATAATTTGATGTAAAAATTAGGCTCTGACCATAAGCCAAGTTATAACTAGGAGAACTATGATATTGACATGATGCATAATAACTTTCCCTAAACTGAAATGAGAAGTAATTGAAGGTATTTAACAAACAATAATGTTAAACCATTTATTGACATCTCAACTAACACTTATTAAAAAGTTGAGATTTAGGATCACCAGTATTAAAAAGACACACTGTCTTAATTGTATAATTTGAAAATTATACTCATAATTTGAGTAGTATTTTCACAAACTTCAAGTTGCGAACACCATACAATCATTTAATATTTGTATCAAATATATTAGATACAAATAATATTTAGATGGCAACGTGGAGGGTGACGGGCCTCATATATCACCCTAATTAATTTTCAGAAATATAGGAAATTCACTCCTTATTTAACTAGTAACAATCAATGACCAATTTTTAATAAAGAGAACAAATATCAAATATAAATTCTTTGGATTGAAGAATCTTCTAACCATTCGTCAAATGTCCATTTGAATTCTCATTTCGCATCATTATTGATCAAGTGATGATCCAACTGGTTATGCCAAACAAATTGAACTTTTGGTTCAATATAATATTTATTTTAATTGTACCACATTTTAGAAATTTAGCATGTTTCTCTTTAATTTAGTAGAGAATACTATCAATAGTAAAAATTTATTCTCCTACATTACGCAGTATTGATTCTTCTATAATATCAAAACAATATTCTTATAGAATATTGATATATACCTAGTTATGATTATTCACAAATAATATAACAATATTCTTCAAAAATATTGATATATTTAAAGTAATCATAACATTCTTCGAAATTATTAATATTTATAAATTTGTGCTTTTTCAGGAACACAATACAGTATTTTTCAAGAATACTAATATATATTAATTTTTGCTTCTTCTGGAGCAATATATCAATTTTTTTCCTTTAAATATTGGAAGCGTAGTGTCATGCTATTCAGGAGCAATAACATATTATTATTTAAAATAATAAATTGCATAATAATTTACTCTTCGGGAGTAAAAAACATAATTTTTAATTATGCTCTTCAGGAGCAAGAGAAATATAACTAGAATATAAATAATAGTATGCTATTTCAAGAGCAACAATAAATTATTATTTAGAAAATTTTAACTCTTCAAAAGTATATTTTCTAATATAATATTTAAAGAGTTGTGTTTCTTCTGGAACTACATGTCAATATTCTTCTGAAAAAAAATATAATTTATATTCTTCACGAGCAAGTAATATTTTTCAGGAATATTAATTATAATGTTGTGCTACTTCAGGAGCAACAACAAACTATTTATAATAGATGGATCTGCAATTAATATTCTTTTAGAATATTAATTATAATGGTGTGTTGCTTCGGGAACAACAACAAAATATTTTTTGAGAATATTTATAGATCTTATGAAATTGCAAATCAAATCTATATTATTGTATTCAATAACTCAAATTTAAAATTGTGCTCTCCAGTAAAAAGAATCAACGAGTAAATATATCAAGGTTTAATTAAAATCATATAATATTAAGCCACATAAAGGTATGCACAGTAAAATCATAGTTATAATTGCATGAATTAACGTAGTGATTACAGGTTACAAATTGATAATATAGTGAATTGAATTCCTTAATACTTAAAAAGAAATGAAAAATCACAGAAGAACGCAAATTGATTGTGGTGGCGATAGAAAGAGAATTTAATGCATTCAAAGATTGATTGGCAAGAAACAAGATTCCAAATTATTCATGGTAGAAATTAGATTTCAAATTTTATATACAAGATTGCACGGCGGCGATAGAGTTGTAAACAAATTATTCACGTTTGTACACATATATTAAAATAGAGAAGAAAAAACAGTCGTCTTGTCTATAAAAAAAATTCACATGTTAAATGGCAGAAATTTTTAATCCAAGAAAACCATATTCCAAGTTTTATATACATGGCGGTGACGGAATTGTAAAAACAGAAGCAGTCGCCTTGTGTGTGTGTGTGTGTGTATATATATATATATTCACACGTCACCAAATTAATTTTGGTACATGTGATAGATAATTATGTTTAAAAAAAATTACTACATTCTCTAAACTTTGAAGAATTAAGCTTTCGTGCTGATAACGTGTTATGAAAAGAGAGCCAAGAGAAGAGAATCAGAGAAGTTAATAAACTTGTGTGTATTATAATGAGAACCAAAGCCATATATTTATAGGGAATGAATAGAGATACATACGGTAATTATATCTAGGGCTGCAAGGGTACAAGTGTCATTCACACTAAACCCTAATTTACTTTCCTTTTACAACACTAATCTAATTTTCAATTAACCTAATTTTAATTGAACAACACAAAATTAATAAAAGATATGTTGAATTTACTAATCAATCCTAATTCCTAAGATTAACTGTTAGGCAAATTGTTGTCAAACGACCTCCTCCGAATAATGATGTAAGTATTATCTTTATTCAGTCAACCTCGACCAAATAACTGAATATGTTTTCGACACCGTAGTTGACTAAATCTATCACTTAATCCCCTTGGACCATTCGAAACAATCTAATTATATTAGTGCTGCTCATGGCCTAACCCAAATGGTATAGGTTGCTTTAAGTTGCTATCCCACTTAACTATTATCCTATTGGGCCTATCACTTGACCTAAAGTCCATTCCTAAGCTTAACCTATTTAATACTATACCTATTACTGTTGGAATAGTGTATGAAAGTGATTGAGGCGTCATTTTGGTTTCTTGAGCACAGATTCTTCTTCCTCTAGCTTTGTGCTTTCTCTCGTTGAACAATCTGCTTCTTTTCCTTTCCTGTGTGGTTAACATATCTTGGGCCTAATCCTTTCATCCTCTAGCTCTTTGTGGGCATTAGAAACTAAAGTCAATTGGTTTTGGGTTGGAACCTCACTTGGGCTTGGTGGTGTGGGCTTGGACCCGGTCAATTTGCTCATTATTTTTCCTACAACTGGTATCAGAGCCCAAGGTCGGAGGAACGTAGTAGAATACGTGATGGCGATCGGGCTAAAAATCATTCGCATTTAAGGTGCCTTGTGTCGAAAGTCTTCCTGACATTGGTGGTCAGGCAGCGGGTTTCGTTTGGTCGAGGACGACGGTAATAACGGCGGTACAAGATGATTGGCGAATGGATTATCGTTTGAGGGGATGCCACAATGATGTGGACCTTCGTTTGAGGGGAGGATTGTTGGGAGCAAAAAAGAAGTTCCACATCGGTTGTGAGAAGAAAAGAAATCCACCATATAACCTAAGTGGGCTACTTCACCCATTGCCAATTGGTTTTGGGTTGGAACCTCACTTGGGCTTGGTGGTGTGGACTTGGGCTCGGTCGATTTGTTCATTATTTTTCTTACAACTGGTATCAGAGCCTGACCTTGGGCTCTGATACCACTTGTTGGGTTATGGACACCACATCTCTACATTGGTATGATATTGTTCACTTTGGGCCAAAACGCTCATGGATTTGCTTTTGAACTTTACCCCAAAAGGCCTCATACCAATAGAGATATTTGTCCATCCTTATAAACCCATCATATTTTTCATGTCTAGTCGATGTGGCCATGTGAGACTTCTTTTACTCCCAACAATAACTAACATAACTTACCTAACTAATTAAGTGGTGGAAATTGTTTATGAAATTCAAGTAATTGAACAAAGCAATAGGATCGTGACATTCTTCCTTCTTAATATTAATTTAAGGTCGACAACCTTAACGTGGATATGAAGATCAATGTTGATATTTTGTTTAATAACATTTCATGAGTGAAATCAAATCCATCTTCACGTATGAATCGAAATATTTCTACCTTGAATGCGAATATGTAAAGTGCATTAAATTCTCAGAAGATTCAATTGGATCATATAAAAAATAGACATTATTTCAAACGTCTATAGGACCTTAAAATGATTGTCACTTATGCTAATTTTTTATTTCTTCTCTCGAATAACAATAGGAATCATGGATCTTATCTGGTTAATTAATTTAAAAGAATCAAATTCCTAATAATATTAAAATAAAACATACGTTAAGTTTCAAAATTCGAAATTTGTTATTAAAATATGAAAATATAGGATTCAGTATTATCTTAACATCTATACAATTGGACGAGCTAAACGTGAATACAAAAACATGATTTAGAACTATAAAGCATTTTCCATAAAGCATTACCCGAAGTTAAAACGTTGGAAAAAAATGATGGAATTAATGTCAAATCTTGAATTTAAATCAAAGAAGAAAAAGGGTCTCGTCATTTGAGAAAATTATGGTGGAATGGGTCCCCAACAGTCCCACACTCGGGATCCAAGAATAGCTGTGTGAGCGTCATTCAATGGCACGCCGCCACGTACGGAGGCCATGCAGCAAGTGACCTCCTCCTCCTATTTATGGCGATGGTTGGTGGTGGTAGGAGATACTTTCGCATCACTTTTCAATCATCTTCCCACTACTTTAACTGATTCATTATTGTCTTCTACTCTTCATCCTTTCAATTCAATTTCCTTCATTACTCCACCAAAATTAAGAATCAACGCTGAGAGAGTGAGCTACAAAAATGGTGGTGACAACTACTATATCAGACTCCGACGAGCACCTCAACTGCACTTTTGCTTCAAGATATGCCCGCACTTCTCCCCCCAGGTTCGTCTTTGTAATCACACACATCGTTTTGGTGTTCGTGAATATGAATTTTGATTTGTGGATTTCAGGTTCAAGATTCCAGAGGGGTCGATGCCGAAGGAAGCGGCGTATCAGATAGTGAACGATGAATTGATGCTGGATGGGAACCTACGCCTCAACTTTGGCTTCTTTTGCCACAACTTGGATGGAGCCTGAGTGCGATAAGCTTATAATGGATACCATTAACAAGAACTATGTTGACATGGATCAGTACCCTGTCACCACCGAACTACAGGTCAGGGCTTGTGCTTGTTTCTTTCTATTTTCTGATTGAAATTAGAACAGCATCAACGCAAAGTTACAGTCGAATATTTAGTGTAGGTAAAGAATCAATGATAATCTTCTAATTATGAATATATAGTGAGAAAAGAACTGATATATCAGATCACAAACCATCTGATCTCAATCTTAGAAAGTAAATGGAGTGCACCCGGGGAACCTTGGCGGCCGCCGGTGCTGGATCCGTCGGGAACAAATTTATTTTGTTTACAGTAAATAAAAGTTTTAGGTTATATATCTAGTGATTCGTTTTATTTTCAAACATTGCTTGTAGCGCAGTTGGTTAGAAGTTATATATACAAATTGGAAGTCCCGGGATTGAATCATTTTCAAACCAATTTATTGTATAATTTTTCTAGTTCTACAATTTTTAACAAAACTAATGCAATAGGGAGGAGATTCGAAAATGTATATCTTAGAATATATTCCAAGATTCCAAGATATCATTGAATGATCCTTGATTTATTCTATATATTCTTAATTTACCCTATATAAAGGCTGCTCCCGTACATTGTAGAACACAGACACAAAAACAGTTTCTCTTCGTACATTTCTTTCTTTTCTCTAGTTTTCTTTATTTCAACATGTAATCAGAGCAAGATTTTTCTGTCTCATCACATTTAGAAGCTTGAAGTTTCTGTCTCTTCAATAGGCTTTCTTCAGCCTGATTAGTTTTCAGCCTTTTCTCATAGTTTCCATCTTAAATTTCTAAATCTGACATCAGAATCCTGATCTACAGTGTTCAATTGATTATCTCTAAAGATTTGGAATTTTCTGCTGTTAGAATATATTCCAAGATCTGGTATTTTTCTTGGGCTTCTCTTGTTGTTTCTGGTACCCTTTCATCTATTTGAGCATTGTTAGAAATAAAAAATCATGGCTCAAAGTTTGTCTAACATTAAAGAGGTCTCGAAACCAATTTTTGATGTCCTTGATGGCTCAAACTACAACGCTTGGTCTAATGCTATGCGTATGTGGCTTCGTGGACATCATCTTTGGCGATTTTTTACTAGTTTTGAGCACAAACCTAAAAAAGGAGAAAAGGAGGATCAACAAGAATTCGACAATTGTCTTGTCCTTGGGAAAGTGCGCATTACAGAATCATTTCATAGTTCTCCAATACATGTGTGGTCTCCATTGACAATACTTTTGGAAGGTTTGATAATACTAAAGATGTGTGGGATCTACTGGCACAAAGGTACAACTGATCTAATTTCGCTCAACAGTACCAACACTACACAGCTTCATCACATGTGACAGGAAATAGGCCAGTCTATTATGGATTTCTTCTCTCTGATGAATTGCCTTCGGGATCAACTTTCATTATGTAAGCCAAAACCGACTGACCTTATGTGAAGAAGTTTGTGACCTATCGTGATAGTATGCGCTTAATTCAATTTCTAACGGCTATTAGAGATGATTTTGAGCTTGAGCTTCTATGCTACACCATTCTCCTCTTCCTTCTTTAGAGATTGCATTGAGCGAGCTAATCTTTGTGGAGACTCAATTCTCTACTAGGAAGCTGCCTATTTCAAAGCCCGTTTTGGCTACTCTTTCTACTAAGCTAGGTCTTTTGGTTACTCCTTCTGCTCCGAAGTCAGGGCCTACTGGTTATATTGTTGAGTGCGCTTCTATAAGAAGTAGGGTCATAAAGTTAACGAGTGCTAAAAAGGCCTTCAGAAGACTGATGTTACTGCTCACTCAAAATCTTCAGAGAGTTTATCTGTGGTCCCGTATGTTCCATCTACATCTCTCTCTCTAGTTGAGATTGAAGCCATTATACATCAGGTTCTATCTAAAGCTAACCTCTCTCCCATTGTATCCACCATCCTCTTAAGTAACCATTATTGATATCTTGACTATGCTTGTTGTAATCATATGACTTTAGATTCATCTCTTTTCACTTCTACAATTGAATTACCCCATCCACCCATTATTTACACTGCCAATGGTTCTCATATGCATGTCAATCATAGCGGTTTTATCTCTACTCCTCAGATGTCTGTCACTGATACCTTTCCTGTTCCAAAATTGTCTTTAAACTTGTTATTTGTTGGACAACTCTGCGATCTAGGTCTAGAGTTACTTTTTACTCATCCTAGTGTTGTGGTGCAGGATCTGCTGACAGGCCAGGTCGTTGGGACTACCCGTAAGGCTGGTCGCCTATTTGAGCCAACTTATCTTCATCTACTGATCAACATGTCTTCTGCAACTTCCCCTCATACTCTCAGTCTTTGACATTGTGGCCTTGGTCATATCTCTGTATCTCATTTCTGTTCTTTAATTTCTAGTGATCATTTAGGTTCAGTAAAATAAGAATCTTTAGATTGTATATCTTGTCAACTTGGAAAACAATCTCGTTTACCTGTTAATAACAGTGATTCTACTTCTTCAACACCTTTTGACTGTGTTCATTATAATGTTTAGGGTCCTGCTCCTACTTTTACGATGGTCACTAAACATGACTTTATATTATGCAAAATCGACCTGAACTTCCACAAATTTATATTGAATTTCAAAAAATGATTTAGATTCAATTTTCTCGTTCAATTAAACTTTTTCGATTTGATAATTCTATGGAGTATAGAGAATCCTCTTTTCTTGCCACTTTAAAACAAAATGGCTAGGTTTCCTATTGCTCTTGTCCTCACACCTATCAACTGAATGAGCGTGCTGAGTGTAAGCATCACCATATCTTAGATACTGTTCGGACCCTTCTTCTTTCTGCTTTTGTTCCCAAATTGTCTTGGGATGAAGCTGCTCTCACTGCGGTTTACACGATCAACCGTAGTCCTTCACCTATCACACACCATAAGTCGCCCTATGAGTTGCTCTATAGAAAAGTTCATGATTATCACTCGCTTAAGGTGTTTGGGATTTATGTTTTTTTCTTCTTCAACCTCATGAACATTACAAAGTTAGAACCTCGTTCTCATTCGTACTATTTTCTAGGATATGGTATAGAACATAAATGTCATCGTTGTTATGATCCTATTGACCAACGTCTTTGAGTTTCACGTCATGTTACCTTTTGGGATAATAAGTTGTTCAGTAGTATGGGCTTGTTTCCTCAACTTCGTAGTCATGCCTTTCTTTTTACAAGGTCTTGCGAATTTGTTACTAGACACTGATGACGCCAACAGCAGTTAACCGATTGGCACTACTACTGACTCTGGTCTTCGTATAGGTCCTTCTACCACTTCATTTGAGTTGTCCCCTTTCGGGCCTCCTTCCGAGCCTGATGCTTTCACCATTCATCGTTCTACTAGGGTAAGAAAACTTCCTACTCACTTTTTTGACTCTCATTGTTATGCTATTCATGCTTCTTTACATGAACCTCGCACCTATCGTGAGGCTTCCTTTAACTTAATCTGGCAGCAAGCTATGTCTGAAGAGCTTGATGCACTTCTAAAACTCATACTTAGGATTTGGTGGATCTTTTTCCCAGAGAGACCACAGTCAAATGGATCTATAAGATCAAAACTAACTCTGACGGTTCTGAGATACGGGAAGCACGTCTTATTGCATAGGGCTTTACTCAAGAGTATGGAATTGTCTATGAGGAAACCTTTGCTCCTATTGTTTGTCTTAGATTTGTCCACTCTCTTTTGGTTGTGGCCTCTACCCTCCAGTCACCACTCTTCCAGATGAACCTAAAGAATGCCTTCCTGCATGGTGATTTAGCCGAGGAGGTATACATGCAACCTCTTCCAATGTATCCACATCCACTTGGTAAGGTGTGTCGTCTTCGATGGGCATTATATGGGCTTAAGCAAGTTTCACAGGCTTGGTTTGCTAAATTTAGCTCCACCATTGCCCAGCTTGGGTTTGTTTTTAGCTCTCATGACTTTGCTCTTTGTACTCGTCATACTAGTACTGGTATTACTATTCTGCTTGTCACACCCCAATTTTCATAAGCACTAGAATGTTACCAAAAATTAAATTATTTTAATGTTAAAAACGGAAACGATACAAATAAAAGTAATTCCTTTATTTTTAATTTATTTTTAACAATAAATATCAATTAAAACATGAAATTTGTGTTTCTAAAAAAAATTAAACATAATCGCCTAACTAATTAATAAACACATCTTTTGTTGAAAATATGGAAAGAATAATCTCTATGATATATTTCCAATAATGTAGGATTATTTTCCTTAATAGTTGATTGTATAATTATTATGCAATATTTCCTTTTAAAGTTATTTATAAACCTATAAATAGGGCTTTTACTTTGTAATAGAAACAAGTTTACTATTATAATATTCTTTACATGGTATTAGAGCAGTTTCGATCCTAAACAAATTAACCTTTGAATTTCGTTTTCGGTGAATGGCCTTGAGCCGTTCGTCCAGCTACCAATGTTTTTTTTATTGGGCTGTTGGAGTAATTTGGCCAATTATTTAATTGGTTTGATTTTACTGTGGAATATATGAGAGTTGGGCATTTTCTTCTCTTAATCTTGTTTGGAGTTTCTTCAGCTTTTGGTAATCTGGAATTTGGTTCAGTTCATCTGGAATTTGGTTTAGTATATGTCCAGTTCATCTAGAATTTGGTCCGATTTATCTGGAATTTGGCTTAACATATGTCCAATTCATCTGGAATTTGGTCCAGTTTATTTGGAATTTGGTTTAGTATATATTCAGTTCATCTGGAATTTGATTTGTTGTTGGTTTGGTATATCCAAAATTTGAAATTTGCATCCAATTTATTTGATATTTGTCGAGCTGGAATTTGAAATTTGCGTCCAGTTCATTTGGTATTTGTCGAGCTGGAATTTGAAATTTTTATCCAATTAATTTAGATATGAAATTTGTATCCTTTTGATTTAGTAGTGGATGCGTTTGTTACTTGCAGATATGGGAGTTCCTTCTTCTTCTCCAACCCGTATTGAAATTGACTATCATTTAATTTCTCCTTCAAGTCTTGGTGATGGTTTGGTTAGATTGGTGGACGATGATTTTTCATTATTATTATCATCAACTTTAAGTTATTTGTTCGATTTGGTTGGCATACAAGCAATTTTGAGATTTGATTGGATTGATTTATCTTTAAAACTTAATTTGATTGCTGCAACACCATATTGAGTTTGAGGGAGGGTGTTGAAGATATGGAAAAAAAATAATCTCTATGATATTTTTTCAATAATGTAGGATTATTTTCTTTAATAGTTGATTATATAATTCTTATACAATCTTTCATTTTAGAGTTATTTATAGCCCTATAAATATGGTCTTTTACTTTATAATAGAAACAAGTTTATTATATACAATTTATAATATTCTTCACATCTTTGAACAAATAAAACTAACTAATAAATTGGAAGATAGAAAAAATTAATGTTTATTTTTCTTCAATCCACTAGCAGCCAACATCACCATCCCGCCATAAATCCAATCGACCCGAACTAACCTGAAAAATTATTGTAATAGTGAGAATTTAAAAACACTCAGTAAGATAAGTGCAGTTTCCATACACAATTATATAACAACCAATTTAAACACTTAATACCACTTTTTTCTTAAGAAGTATATTATTGACCAAACGACACCCATCTTAGGTCATCTTAAATTCTTTATAAAGAACCCAAATGTCAATTGGCAATTCATGCATAAATGATTGAATACATAAAAGTGTACGGAAACAAACTACTTGCACATAAGTATCTTACCTCGATAAATCGAACAAATTTTTGAAAGAAAATATGATTGCACGTTCCAAAATTTTTCCTAATTTCGTAAGCGGCGTTATTTAATAAGGATGGAGAATTGGTTTCTATTTTGAAAAAAAATATGTTATCACAATCTGACTTTTAAATAGGGCAGATACCCTATTGAAAGTGGAATTGTTTTTTTTATAATCGTGGATGTCCGGACCAGCTTGCGCGCACCTCGATTAATTCCACGGGACCCTGAAGTTTACGACGGGACACTCACCTCAGTGGCTCTGAAGGGATTCGAACTGGTAACAATTGGGGAGTAAACTCAGTACCTGACTAAGTGATCAACCCCTCAAGGTTGAAAGTGGAATTGTAAAACATACGTGCATGCTAACTGGGTTGCTCTAGAATTTGTGATAAGCCAAAATTTGCAAATTGGATATACTAAAACTCGCTCTATCAAAATCTAATTATTTGACCCAAAAATATAAGAAATAAAATCTATTTCACTTTAGTCCTCCAACTTTTCAAACTATAAAAATATAGCATATAGAACAAATAAATTCTATTCTATAATATTTTTGGGGCATTACACTGCTCCTTTATGTCGATGACATGCCTATTACTGGTAACAATCTCTGTTGTAGTGATGAGCTCAAGCAGTTTTTGAGTTAGCATTTCGAAATGAAAGATCTTGGTTCTCTCAGTTACTTTCTGGGATTAGAGGCGTCTCCTTCCTCTGATGGCTATTTTCTCACTCAGGCCACGTATGGTTCTGATTTACTCTTACGTGTTGGTCTTACTAATTGCAAAACTACTGATAGTGCCCTCGAGTCTAACCTCAAGCTTAGTGCTATTGATGGGGAGCCCCTTCAAGACGCTACCCTTTATCGATAACTTGTTGGGAGCCTTATTTATCTTACCGTTATACGGCCAGATCTTGCCTATACTGTCCATCTTGTTAGCCAGTTTATGATTGCTCCTCGCTCTATTCATTATGCACCAGTTCTTCAAATCTTCTCACTCCTCACTAACGTTATAAGCTTATTTTAATTCTGATTGGGCAGGTGATCCTACTGATCAACGGTCTACCACTGGGTTCCTTTTTTCTAATGGTTGATTCCCTTATTTCTTGGCGGAGCAGGAAACGAACAATAGTTGTTTGTTCTAGCATTGAGGCTGAGTATCGAGAACTTGCTGACACTACTTCCGAGGTCCTTTGGCTCCCTTGGCTTCTGCAGGATATGGATATTTCTCTACAATCTAGTATCTCTATCTATTATGACAATCATAGTGCCATTCAGATTGCTCACAATGATGTCTTCCATGAGCGCACTAAACACATCGAGATTGATTGTCATTTTGTGCGTCATCATTTACGGGAGGGAACTCTCCGTCTATGCTCTGTTCCTTCGAATGATCAGCTGGAAGATATTTTCACGAAGGCGCATCCTCTTGGCACTGCCAGATCTCTTGTTTCCAAACTCAAAATGGTGTCCACTTCACCACCTTGAGTTTGAGGGGGATTTTAGAATATATTCCAAGATTTCAAGATATTACTAATTGATCCTTGAGTTATTCTGTATATGCTTGATTTACTCTGATTGATTGTAATTAGATATTGATTGATTCTTTAATTATTGTATTACCTATCTTAGTCAGCCTCTCTCTACTATATAAAGGCTGCTCCTGTATGTTGTAGAACACGGACAAAAATACAGTTTCTCTTCATAAATTTTCTTTCTTTTCTCTAGTCTTCATTATTAAATCAACATTATAGATGGGGAAATTCACATGGAATGAGGTAGGTAGGAATGATGAGAACCTAGGTGGTATAACTTCGAAGAATGAAGACGACACCTGATAGAGTGGAGTGCAAAAGGATGACTATGGCATAAAATTTTGTTTAGATGGCATTTAATCTCACTCAAGTTGGAAGGATACAAGTAATCACGGACTTGAGGAATCTGGCCATTTAGCTTGATTTCAACAACTTCTGCCTAAGTATCTATAGTCGATGAAACTTTTCCTGTATTTTAAACTACAAATTTGATCATCAGTTTTGCAGAATCCCTGTGTCAACATGATAGCCCATCTTTTCCATGCCCCTGTTGGTGATGATGAAACAGCAGTTGGTGTGGGTACAGTAGGATCATCTGAAGCAATAATGCTGGCAGGTCTTGCTTTTAAAAGGAAGTGGCAAGCAAAGAGAGGCACAGGGAAAACCTTATGATAAGCCTAACATAGTCACTGGAGCTAAGGTGCAGGTTATTGACAAGATTCATTGTTTTTAATCCATTAACCAATCCTTCTGCGATTATCTTCCTTCCACAGTGGCTATTTGGTTTTACTAGATATGTATTAAGAGTTTTATTTCTTTTATCAGTTGATGTTATATGGTAAAGGAACCTATTGTGCAAATTTAATATCTTTGATGCTAACGACATAATGCAAAATTCGATCTGAGGGTCATTTTAACTTGTGATAAAATGAACTTTAGCTTTTTCCAGCATTTTCTTGCATTTTATCTCGGGATTTCATGTACCACCATGCTGAATTGATCAGCGATAACCCGAGATTGAAATATGTCCTGATTTTTTCTCAACCTTTTAGTTCATTTATATTCAGGGATAGCTAGTTACTTGGTCCACCTAGCGTTACTTTAAATTTCTTACTCAATTTCCCCAAAATAAAATGTTCTGGTTCCTGAGCTAATATATGTCACTATTTTCATTGACTGGTTTTTCTGGGAAGGTGTACGCCACCTTTTTTATGCTTATGATTTGGTTATGCTACAAAGGACTGGTTGTTCAGCGTCATTCCTAGAATTCTGATGCAATTTATATTTCTTAGGTTTGCTGGGAGAAATTTGCGAGGTACTTTGAGGTAGAACTAAAAGAGGTAAAACTTAAGGAAGGATACTATGCTCCCGTTTGATCTACAATATTATTTCATTAAAATGAAAAATATGACCGTTATCCATCATATCAATATTTAAATTTAAATTTTATATCTCTTATATGGGCCTCAATAGCGACTATATTTTTCATTCTCGTTCTACAATAATTTAGCTCAAACAGGGCCTATGTTATGGATCCTGCTAAAGCAGTGGAGATGGTAGATGAGAACACAATATTTGTCGCTGCAATTCTGGGTTCTACTCTGACAGGAGAATTTGAGGATGTGAAGCTCGTCAGCGAACTTTTAACAGAGAAAAACAAGGAAACTGGGTGGGACACCCCAATCCATGTTGATGGTGCCAGTGGAGGGTTTATTGCTCCATTTCTTTTCCCGAAACTTGAATGGGATTTTCGTTTGCCTTTGGTGAAGAGCATCAATGTTAGTGGCCATAAGTATGGCCTTGTTTACGCAGGTGTTGGGTGGGTAATATGGCAGAACAAGGATGACTTGCCAGAGGAGCTTGTCTTTCATATCAACTACCTAGGATCTGATCAACCTACATTCACACTCAACTTCTCGAAAGGTAACTTTATTCATTTTCAAGTTTTTGTGAGTCATATGTTTTGTGAAAAGTAGCTATCCTTCACCCCATTGTACTCTTATTTTCTTGGGTAACTAGGTTTCATTTTTCAAATTTCTTGGAGAATTTCAGTAGGTTGCTGATTTTAAGATGTTCTCTGAAGAATGGTAGTTTTTGCTGCCTAAACATTAAAAACTGCTATTTCAATTTGTAGCGAATTCTTATATCCTTTGTAGGATGTTATGGTATCTCTACTTGTTTGCTTCATGTATGTGAAATCAGACGTGCTTAATGTTGTTGAAATTCTTTACTCATACTTCATATGCTCTAAGAGTAAACAAATTGATCCTTCTTGATTGAAGTTACTTCTTGCCTTGGATTATTGAGATTTTGAAATAAAGTAAGAGGTGGGAAAAGATTATTGGCTTTTGAAACTTTCAAATCTCGACAGAACGAATTTTATAAGAAATACTAATTTAGGTTACTGGTGCTAAATGTATTTGATATATAATAATGTGTGAAAGAACTAGAAGTTCACTTGGGAAACAATTACGAAGCTGCCAGGTTTCTGGTTTTCCTTAATTTATCTTCTTGAGAAAAGATGAAGCAAAGTCTACAATTAAACGTTGTTTACAGAAGCTTCTGAAGATGAAGTGCAACACATTTCTAAACTCAAGTGTTTCTAAATTGGTATAACTGTGACATTGGATGATTGTATATACTGTGATCTTCCCAAATTCTCTTATGAAAGATAAATTTAAGAAGAATACATAAAATCAGAAATTTCACGTTTCTACTGCAAAATAATTTTGTCACTTGTAAGCATTCATATGGCTCTGGTGCAAAGAAATAAACAGCAAGAGAAATTAATTCCAGCTACAGGCTTAGCAGAGACAGTAACTATTTGGAAATTTTATAGGTCCAATTACTTATTCAAAAAAAATTTGATGGAGTGAGTTCGACACAGATGACATCGAGGTTAAATATTAATTCAGTAATGCAGAAAGTTTAACTATGAATTCTTGCTATTTGAATCATGTTGGGGAAGTCCCAGTGTCGGAGTAGTTTACTAAATGATGCTTTTCTTTCTTAATTATATATTTTTCTTCTAGGATCATGCCAAATCATTGCTCAGTACTATCAGTTCATAATACTTGGCTTCGAGGTACGTATTTAACTATATATTGTCAAAGTAAGTGACGTACCATATGCTGTATCTTCTCTTTAGCTCACAATGATCATTGACATACTTCTCTGTTTCATTTATCTATTGTCTCCCCAAAATTATTATGGTCGGACAGGGTTACAAAAGGATCATGGAGAACTGCATGGCGAATGCTAGGTTGCTCAGAGAAGAAATAGCCAAAACAGGGCAGTTCGAGATTGTTTCAAAAGATGTTGTTGTTCCCTTGGTAGCATTCACTCTCAAGGACGCCAGCAGATACACAGTATTCCAAATATCAGAGTCTCTGAGAAGGTTTGGATGGATTGTTCCAGCGTATACCATGCCACCAGATGCTGAACGCATCGCTGTATTGCGCATTGTGATTCGAGAGGATTTCAGTCACAGCCTGGCTGAGAGACTCGTATCTGACATACAGAAAGTTCTCAAGGAGTCGGACGAATTGCCACCTCGGGTATCAACTAAGGCTGCTCATGTTTCTGTCGTGACAGATGAAACACGGAGTGGAAATGCTGACCGGCCTCACCTGAAAAAGAGTACCGTGGAAACTCAAAAGGAGCTCTTCAACTATTGGAGAAGGATTTTGGACAAGAAAACCAGTGGAGTCTGTTAGTTTTGGACAAAGCTTCTATCCATTATGCTTGTATGGCGCTGTGTGTAATTTTATGACCTATTGTGTGCAATCCTGGACTAGTTTCTGTGTGTGAATTGTGGAGTGATGACTACGTTTTCAAATAAATAATTGGCGTACTAATAAGCATATTCTTTTTGCGTTTCTGGTTCTGTTAATATATTTCCTTGTGAAATTTACACGTTGAAGCACGAAGAACTAAAATCATAACTCGAGTAAATCATCTAATAAGTAACAATCACAGATTCTCGTGTTCGTTCTTCTTAGTCTGGCAATGTTCCTCTCTGTAAATTGAACTTGAAAGTGCTAGTTTCTTTCAGCAATTTTATCTGCTATGCACTCAAATGATTTCTACTGGGAAAACAAGAACAATCAAGAAGTAAAATCAAAATTCTAACCCGGGGTATTGAAAAGCTTTCTCATGATTTTCAACAGAGTATCCAATAATTTCTACTGGGAAATTGAACTTGAAAGTGCTAGTTTCTTTCAACAATTTTATCTGCTAAGCACTCAAATGATTTCTACTGGGAAAACAAGAACAATCAAGAAGTAAAATCAAAATTCTAACCCGGGGTACTGAAAAGCTTTCTCATGATTTTCAACTGAGTATCCAATACAAAAAAAGTCTCTTTCAAGTAGCGTATGATTATAAGGAGTACGATTAGGGTCAATGAAATGGTCGGTTGTGATGCATTTTATTATCATTTATGTAAAGACAAAAAGAAGAGAATTAGCAAAAATGGAAGGGGAAAACCCCGAAACTTCAATCTGATAACTCCTAAAGCAAAAAGCACGTGCACAGGTAGAGAGTCGTGCGGTCCCAAGTAAAACCTATTTTAGAACTTGCTCATATCTTTGTTGACTATAACATGACATGAAATTAGGCACATCAAACTATGGCATGTAGCTTTTTGATTGGTTAAGAGAAGAGTTCTTTCTGTTAGTGCCCTTTTTTCTTGAGTGTTTTTGAAGACATCTGTGCCTTTTTCTTCTGATTTTTGTCGCGAATATAGTTCTCAAGAGGCTAAGTCGTCTCTTGGGTCAATTTTAGACTCGACAAATGTAAACATCATCATAGACTTTTGAGATTGTTGTGCTATTCAATGCTTCAGCCGAAAGGCATGGCTAGTGCATCTTTTCAACTCGTTATACAGTGAACAACCTTTTCTTTTTTGAAGACCAAAAAAAATCCTGCCACTGTGATCTATGACGAACTTCGTGTATTAAAATACAGAAATTATTACAAATTGTGTTTTAATAAATACAAGTGGATATGAACCTTCTCGCAATTGAAAAATTCTCTAATTAATGATCAAAATATTTGAAGACGAGGAGCAACGTGACTTGAACCCTAGACTTCGAGATTTGTTGAAAATTTCATTTGTCGAGAACTTGACTTATTTGACACTTAAATTTTGGAGTTTGGATTTGCACTTCAAAACTTTGACTTGATCTTGATTTGATTCAAAGATTATTTTGATCTTCTTGAATTTGCTTAATTTGAAGAAAATTTTGATCTTTTTCATGTTCGCCGGACTTGGACTTGAAATGATTTCTTCTCTTCCTTCAATTTTGAGATTTCTTCGGCACTTCGTGATTTTTTTCTACATTTTCACTTTTTTCTCCTCCATTTGTAATGGACATTTGATCCTATTTATAGGGGAAATTTGTGACCAGTTTTGGTAACCACTCAATTAATCCAATTAAATTGATTATAATTGAATAATTGTGGATTTTGAAAGAGTGTGATGAACTTTTAAAATTTTATAGGCACTAGTAGGCTTTAATTTAGTAAATTTAATTGGACTAGTTATTTATATTGACACAACCTATTATTTATTTATTTTTTATTTTTTTTATATTTACAAATACTCCCTCAAGATTTATTTATTTATTATGAAATAAATTAATTAATAAATCTTGATTTTCGATTTAAGTAATTAATTAATTTATTATTATTATTATTATTATTATTATTATTATTATTATTATTATTATTATTATTATTATAACGTAACCGTTATTCGATGATTCACTTATTTGATTTTAAACAAATTTTTTATGTTTTATGGTAAGTTGGGTTTAAGTGAAGTCCGATACCCGCTTATTTACATGAATGAATTATGATATTTAGAAATCAATATGTTAAATTTGCAAACAAAATGTAAAACAAGATTAAGTTTCTTTTCTTTCTTCTTTTCAATTCTTTTTTCCTCGGTTTCTACCGGCAGTGGTTTCTGTTGACACTTGACAGAAAACAATAATTTGCAGAAATTGGTTTCTGCCTTGTTTCTTTACAGTTTTTTTTTCTTCACCAACAGAAACCAAGAATTGGCAACGTTTTTTTTAACCAATAATTGGCAGAATTGGTTTCTGCCTTGGTTTTTACCCCTCCTCTTTTTTTTGCTTTCTTGGTTTCTATAGAAACCAATTGCCTTGGTTTTTACCCTTTTTTAGTATGATTGTTATAAAATTGGAACTAACATTTTTCATTTTTATTTTTAAGGATTCAACTTTTGGAACAAGTCAAAGATTTTGAGATTCGAGATTTTCTTGGTGTAGATTAAAATTTTGTATTATAATTATCTTACGGGTTCAGAAAATATTTGCTTATGAACAAGCTCAAAATTGTGAACCTTTTTATGCACATTGAAGATCAAGGACTGTCACCTTTCGTCATCCGAGGCACTTTGTGTTTGAGACCAAGGGCAGACTTCTTCGATCGTCCGAGGCACTTTGTGTTGGGGACCAAAGACTGACTCTTTCGACCGTTCAAGGCACTTTGTGTTTGGGACCAAAGATTGACTCCTTCGACCGTTTGAGACACTTTGTGTTTGAGACCATTTACATATTGGGAGGCTCATGATTTAAACAATAAAGAAATTTAGAAGATTCACTGCTCATCAATAATAATTTTATTATTTATTATTATTATTTTTTGTTTGCTAACTTTCTTCTTCCATTTTTTTTAGGAATGGTGGGGACAAGCTCTACACGAAATCGTTGAGCTTAAAAGCCAAGGTAAAAGTTACAATCGTTTCAATAATACCGATGTGAAGTACCATGTCCAGTCTGGCATATGAGGTGAACTTAAACTTAACATCCATAAGCCAATTACAGATCCTTCCCCTGACTTCTTGGAGCCTTTGTCGGAGTTGCATATGCCCATTATTAGTAAATGTCTCGAGAATTTAGAAGCTTCCATGTCCAACCGATCTAGCGACTATCTTCCCTTTTTGTGTATTCCACCTCATCATTCCCAAAGCATGAATTGCATCCCAAGGGCCGTAATTTGTGAGAGGATTGATAACAAAGAAATACGATGGGGAAGTACGCTTGTCAGTCGTGGAGGAATTTCCTTTCTTCCAAAGTTTTGGGAATGGTCTTCATGGGTCCAGAAACTTTTGGTTAAGAGGAATCTTCGCCAATTAGCTTTTGTAGTCAGCTCTACTACAGAGGATTATCATCGCCCAAATTCTATTTACAAAGCTCTTTGTGAGATTTGGTGTACAGAGACCAACACTTTTGTATCCGCCAATGGTGAAATTGGTATTTCTTTTTGGGACATCCGCGAGATAAGTGGACTTTCGATCATGGGTCATTACTATGAGGAAGTAGTCTCAAGCCTTTTAGAGTTGACAGATCACCTTCCCAAGTCTTATCTGTACCTCTTTAATGTATTCGCACTGATTGCCAATACGAATGAATCTGATTGCGTTAGTCACAAAGAATTGATTAATTTTTTGTTTAACGAGAATGGTTATGCTCAGAATCCTCGACAACACAAAAATTATGGGAATGCTATGAATCTAAATTCATTCAAGAGGTGTCATCAAAGAGCTTCAAAGGAAATACGGAGGCCCGTGGTTGTAGAAAATTCGAGAGATATTATCCGTAGGGATCGAAGTCATTGGAGTGATTTGTCAATATCTTTGTTAGAAATAACAACCTATCTCTCCTTGTGGATTTGTCGTTTCGTTCTTCTATCTGGGGATGCATGTATAAGAGTTGAGACTTTAAGCATCTTCTAAAATGGCAGGCAGGTACACTATAGCCTAGTTCCTCCCATACTAGCGAACATTTATAGAGGACTTATACGGATATCGAACCATCAGTCAAACCGGGACCTTATCTCGATTTCACACTCATTTCCTGGACATTTTCTTTATGCTCATGTGGATAAGTGATGTCCTATAATCCGAAGATATGCTGGCATTTTAAATGCTTTCCAGTCTTGGAAGAAAAATGTTGTTGATTGTCGGGACCTTATTCGTGGAATAAAGGATGGCGACGACTTTTGCTGGAATCCATTTTGCTCATCGTCCCATCTTGATATAAGAGCAGATGACCGACCAAGGTCTATGGATATATCAGAATTTATGATGAGTATTTGATCTAGATTTGTTTCTTATCATCGAGGAAACTCCCATTTCATTTTTGAGACATATAATCCTCACATTTTTGTGAGACAACTTGGCTTTAAACAAAAACTTCTCGATTCACCAAGAAAGTTGGATATTGCTCCCAATGCAAGCGACATATATCGCTTCTGGTTGTCTTTGACTCGAACGATAAGTGGATCTATATTTCATATTCCAAAGTACGTGGAGGATACACATCAAAACGTTGATGCAGAGTACTAAAGTTGGTGGAATAACCAAGTGTTACCGATCCTGACCATGGTTCCAATGCATGTTTTATCTTCTAGTGAGACCCGTGACTTTGTTCTTAATCCAGTTTCCAATAGAATCATAGCGAAAGGGTTAAGTCCTCCAAATATCATTCCTGAAGAGACTTCTTGAAAGAGGGAACCAGACTTTCGAAATGAAAGAGGCATTAAGAAGTTTAAAATTATAGTTCCCTCGAGAAAGTTTGCTTCCACATCTAAGCCTGCTGATAAGGTACCTGAAGTAGTTTTGATTCCAGACCACAGTTATTCTAGAGATCGAGCATCCCACACATCTGGAAAGACCTTAACTCTGGGAGATGAAAGTTCTGGAGATCATGTATATTATTATTATTATTATTATTATTATTATTATTATTATTATTATTATTATTATTTAACATACTACTTATATTTGATCTTGTGCAACAAACTTCAATTTCAGACTCCTCTTTTCCAATTATATAAAATTAAAAGATCGACGAAACCAATGATGCTTCAAGCTGTTCTAAATCCTTCAAAAGGTGACATCGGAGCTTTTCACATTAACATCAGTCTCCCGAATACACCATGAGATGACGAATTTTTAGATATGTCCCCTAGAACACGGAACACATGTATGTTCTCTCTTTTTTATTTGTTTATTTTTTTATATCTCCATTTGTTGTAGGTTTTCCAAACATTCCTTTTTGAATTTCTCCATGAATCCAAACTCTTGCAAGATCAGACAGGTGAGAATGATGGGAGAATCGACGTGCTTCAAGGAATAGATGATATTCATTATTTTCACGGCCCACCTTGTAAATACTCAAGCACTATTAATGGAGGTACTTCGGTGTTTAACATAGATAATTTTCATGATGAAGATGAAGTAAATTATGAGACTATCAGAGCTAACATTTTAAAGATCAATCAAGAAATCCTAGTTGCTCAATTTTCATTGGCTTTAGTCAACATTCCGTTTAGAGACAAACAATCATCAGACATCAACAATTTGTTCTTCCATGTATGGTCCCCTGCCTGGGATAACTCAAGAGTCTCCTTACTTGAAGGTTGCTCTACAAGAAGTCATGACTAATTATCTTTAGAAGTGTTTTAGGGAAGTCTTGAAGCATGAATTCTCTAACATCCGATTATGGTGGGATGAAAATAATTTCATTCTTCAAAACGTGATTACCAGCTCATTTTTCACAGATCCATCACCTTTGATGAAACGTATGGACATGTTTTTTAAAGAAGTTGACATTGAAAGAAAGTAACAATTGAGTAGTTGAAGCTTTTGAATATTTAGTTGGAAGTGGAGGATTCCATGTGTTCTTCATTGGAAAATAAAATTAGTCAGTTAACTTTCGAGTTGGACAGACTCTGTGATGAACTTCAAACTCATCAGGAACAAAAAAGTATGCTTTGAACTGCAAAGACCGCATCAGAAGAATTACAAACTAGAGATGTCTCGAGCGCAACATCCATTAACTAGAGAAGGAAGACATTTGAAAATAATTTCCTGCAAGTGATCAATAACGAGCGATCTTGATAAAGTCGAGATTTTATGATCTTCTTTAAGGGTCCGTTTGATTGCAAAGTTGGAAAATGGGTGGAAAGAAAATGTTTTATAGGGAATTGATTTTCCTAGAAAATGTTTTAGTGGGAATTGTAATTAATTGTGTTTGATTGGTAAAATTTTCTATGGAAAATGTAGAAAGTTTTGTGTCCATTTGACTTCATTTTTTATGGAATTTGTCCATTAAAGTGATAATTTTTTCTACCATTGGGTCTAAAATTTGTTCCAATTGTAAAAAAAAATTTTAAAAAAAAAAAAAAAAAAAAAAAATTTACCATACCGAATATCATTCGTTTGACTTTGTTTTGCATGGAAGTTGTCAATAAAAGTGAAAATTTTTTTTACCATTGTATTTAGAATTTGTTCACATTGCAACAAAAAAAAAAGAAAAAAAAAAAAAATGGTGGAAAATGTTTTCCCACCAAATAGGTGAGAAAACAAAATCAAGTTTTTGTGCATCAAAGGATTGTACCTAGAAAAAGGTGGAAAACCAATTCCAGGGAAAAAAAGTGCAATCAAACACGACAAAAGTAGGAAACGGAATTTCAATTCCAACTTCCATGGAAAATAAAGGGCTATCAAACAGGCCCTAAGATCATATTATATGAATTTTGATTTGTCATCATTCTTTTTCTTTTTCTTATTTTTTGTGTATTTTTTTACTATAGAAAATGGTAAACAAATTGAATAAATTTATTAATTGTGACTGAACTTGAATTTATAGTTTATTCAAACTACCTACATACCCAAACGGGATCAAGTCGAACGTAGGTCATTACAAGAACACAATTTTTTTTTATTAAGGGGGTGGCCGTTCACAGTTTATCCTCTTGTGAGCTATGAGTATTACATTTTATTACAATGAAAATTTTATAAAATAAAGTACTTCAAGCGTAAAAATACTTTAGAAATTTTCAGTTGATAGGTCCGATTTGTAGTCCATCTTTGTCGAAGATCTTGTAGGCTTATATCGTGAATACATTAACAACAAATGGACCATCCCATTTAGGTTGGAACTTGCCCCTTTTTTTCTTTTGATTATGATTGGTCTGTATACGGAAGTATCAAATCTCCAACTTGAAATGATCTTGGTCGTACTTTCTTGTTGAATGACTTTGTCATTCGAGCTTGATAACATTTCAGATGCATTTGTGCCTCTAATTTCTTCTCATCCAAAGTTTCTAGCTCCTCCAATCGAAGACATACATTTTTCTCTATTGTCAAACCTTCCAGATGGCAATTCGAAATGATGGGATTTGACACTCCAAAGGGAGTACAACTTCCACTCCATATACTAAGACGTAAGGAGTGGCTTGTATTAGAGTTCGATAAGTAGTTCGATAAGTTCACCAATTATTTCATAAAAATCTCTTTTTGATTTGGAGACAACCTTTTTTAGTAGACTACATAGAGTTTTGTTGAATGCCTCTGCTAACCCATTAGATGCTGCATTGTACATGGATGAGTTGTATTATTTAAATCCAAATTTTACACATAAATTATTTATGTGGCTATTGTAGAAGGGCTTTTCATTGTTAGCGATGATGTATCGTGGGACCTCATATTGATAAATGATCTGGATACGGATGAAATTAGCAACACTTTCTTTACTTCTTTCAATGGTATGACTTTAGCCCACTTAGAGAAGTAGTCAGTCCCAACGAGGATGCATGAATGTCCAGTTGAAGACTTTGGAGTTATAGGTCCAATTACATCCAGACCCCATGCACCAAATGGCCATGAAGCTACTGTCGGATGTAATGGTTCTAGAGGATGATTGATGAAATTTGCATGAACTTGGCAAGCTTTACATCTTTTTTGCATAATCCATGGAATCTTGTACCATAGTCGGCCAGTAGTACCCCACCCTCTTTATTCGAAAATGGAGTTTAGGTCCGGACTGATGAGAACTACAGATACCAGAGTGGGCTTCTTCCACAATATGTGTTACTTCATCATTACTTAAGCATCGGAGGAAAACTTCATCAAATGATCATCGTAAAGCGTTCCCTTATAAAAGAAAAATGAGATGCACGCTTCTTGATTTTAAGTTTTCACCATGGATTGTCTGTAGCTTTTGATGTTGAGGGAAATTGATTATGAGTTGTCTCCAATCTTCTTTTTCCATCTTTGATTACTTCTACGATATTGTTCTCTTCTATATCATTAGGTAGTAATGACGGAAGCACCCATCTTTGAGCAATTGAAATGGAGTGAGATAAATCTTCATCCGCCTTGGCTAAAATAACGGCCAAATGAGCTAAGGCATTAGCTTCCCTATTTTCACTCCTAGGTATGAATTTAATTTTTAATGTTTCGAATCATTTAATAAGCATTGATGCATATGATATGGCCTCAAGTCTGAATTACAGACTTCATACTCGGCTAGAAGTTGGCTGATTATAAATTTAGAATCCCCAAAGACTTCCAGCTGATGGATGTCCCTATCTAACGCTGTCTCCAAGCCAATGATAAGGGCTTGATGTTCCACCATGTTGTTTGAACATTTCTCCATTAAGGTAAAAGAGTACGGCATAACAAGATCATGGGGAGTGACAAAGACAACTCCTGCTCCAGCACTATAACTTCTGGCTGCCCCATCGAAGTACAATCTCCATGATAGTATGACTTCAATAAATAGAACTTTTTCATCTAGGAGTTCTTTCCGTATTTTCCATTTCGCTGGGATTGGATGGTCAGTAAGGAAATCTGCCAAAACTTGTTCTTTGATGGCCTTTTGTGGAATGAATTTGATGTCGAATTTGAACAATAACAGCACCCATTTTCCAATCCTTACGAAAAAAATCGGCCTGGACATGTACTTTAATGGATCAATCTTTGAAACAAGACTGATCGTGTGTGATAGCGTATAATATCTTAATTTTTTAGCCGTGAAGATTGACGTAGGGCATATTTTTTCAATAGAAGAATACTTCATTTCGGCATCTACCAGTGTCCGCTCAAGTAGTAGAGCGCATTCTCTTTTCCTTCATCATTGGCTTGGACGAGAAGTGCTCCTAGAGAATATTCTTGTGCCACAACATAAAGAGTTAGTGGTTTTTTGGACCGAAGTTACGAGTACTAGTGGATGAGACAAATATTGATTAATGCTTTGGAAAGTACTTCAACAAGTATCATCCAATTCAAATGGTATATTTTTCTTTACCAATTTGTTGAATGGATGACAACGTCCGACAAGGTTAGAGATAAATTTTCGAATATATGCGAGTTTTCCTTGAAGACTTTTCAACTCATGCATATTTCTTAGTTCTAACATGTTGATTATGACGTCAATTTTTGATTGATCTATTTCAATGCCCCTATGTCGAACAATGAAGCCAAGAAATTTTCCAGATATGACACCAAATGTACACTCCAACGAATTCATCTTTAATTGACGTCATCGAAGTCTTTCTAAAATATCTCGTAAATCTTGTAGATGATCGTCACGTTTCTTTATTTTTACGACAAGATCATCTACATAGTATTCTAAGTTTTTATGCAGCATGTCATTGAAGATCTTTTGCATTCCCCGTTGGTAGGTTGCCCCCACATTTTTTAATCCAAACAACATAACTTTATAACAATATATGCCCTTAGGGGTACGAAATGCTGTAAATTTCCCATCTTTCAGATTCATGCGTATTTAGTTGTATTCAGAAAATCCATCCATGAAAGATAAGACTTCAAACCTGGTAGTTACATCCACCATTAACTCTATTATTCAGAACTAAAAATCATCTTTTGGACATGCTTGATTTAGATCACGAAAGTCAACACGGACTCGTAATTGTCCATTTTTTCTTTTTGACAGGAACAATATTTGCGATCAAAATTGGGTAATTAACTTCACGTATGAATCCAACTCCAATAAGTTTGTTGACTTCCATTTCAATTTGAGGAATCAGTTCTTGCCGAAATCTTCTTTGAGGTTGCTTGATCGATCGAACTCCATGTCTTACTGTAAGGTGATGTAATGCAACCCTCGGATCTAAACCCAACATTTCTTTGTAAGACCACGCAAATACATATTTGTATTCTTGAAGCAAATGGATGTACTCTGATTACTCTTTTTGATCGAGGAGAACACTTACAAACACTCAAGTTTTCAAATGTAGGTGGGGTCGGTTCAGGTTCATCTTTTGTAGCAGAGTTTTCAGACTCAGGTTTTGAGCTAGAAGCTTCTTCAAAAGCTATGTGATTAATAAAGATTTCTTCTTTATCTTCATTATTCTTTAGAGAAGGGTAAATTTTTTGATGTTTTCGTCTTCTCCTTGATTGTTGAGGCTGTAGACTTGCCTCACTTAACCTTTGGAGGACGAAAGTTTTACCTCTTATGTGAACTTTTGGGGAGGGTTCCCCTTTTAACCTTTTAAACACCAAAACCCTGGCCTTCTCATTTTCAATTCGATCGAATACTGAAGGTCTTGGCTATTTAGATTTCTCTCATGTAATTTCATATATTTGAATCGTGATTGGGTTTGAAGAAATTTTCTTGACTTTAATCTTTCTTAGTAGATTTGGATTGTATCCCAAACCATAAGTAGGTCGCGACCTAAAAGTTCTGTCAAAATCAGAAGGGATACGTCCACTCGAAAGGAAAACATCAAGATCACATAATTTGTGAGGTTTTCATTTCCCAAATTCGGTATTCTCAATTAACTTTTTGACTAGAGGATTGTAATATCCTTTGAAAGTCTGTTTCGACTTATCGGGTCTTTTAGTACCCGACGTATCTTGTTTGGACGAGCTGGAAATCCAGAGTTTTGATATATTTGGAATAGATGTCAAAGCTTTCGATGTAGACTTACGTTCTTTCGAGACTTCCACGGGTTGATGGGGTAGAAGTAATTTTGGAATACTAGGTATCAGAAGAGTTAACTCTTTTCTCAATACCTCAATATCGGTCGATTCTATTTGAAGTTTTTTTTCTCTAGAGAATCCTTCAGATGTAAGTTTTGATTTACTTTTGATAAGTTGATGAGGTTGAGCAACACCAGACGTATCATCATCGTCTGCATCTCCTTTAATTTTGAATCTAGCCATGGTCAAACCTATAGAACTGCACTCTTCATCCTCCATGTAAACTTTGGCATGAGTAAAATGAGATTCTTCTTTGGGGAATGGTTTAGACTCAACTACCACAAATTTGAATTTTCTATCTTGATTGTATTTGAAGCATTGGTGCCAAGTCGAAGGTACAACTCCATTTTCATATAGCCAATCACGTCCAATGAGTAATTCGTATGATGTTTTAGCATCAATGACATGAAAGAGAGCTGAGGAAATTAACTCCCCTATTTGCAGTTTCAAAAGAATCATGCCAATGGCTCGTTGACCTTTCTGGTTGAATCCCTGAATCATGGTTTTGCCCCTGGACAGATCAGCAGCATTAATTCCAATTTTCTTCATCGTTTTGATCGGCATGTTGTTTACAGCAGATCCACAATCAATCATTATGCAATTTATCCGGCATTCTCGAATATAACCACTAACATACAGTGGTTTATTATGTAAACGAGAACCCAGTTGTAAATCTTCATCATCAAATGTAATGGCAGCCATACAGTCATGTCAGGTTGTGGAGCCAATATGTTTTAAAACTTTATCTTCGTATCCTCCCAGATCAATCGATGTCACAACTAAGGCCATTTGATCATTGAAAGGGAGACTAAGAGACTCTACTAAACTCGTATTGGGAGGAATATTATTGAGTCGTTAGACAGTTCTCTTCTCTTTTGAACTCTCTTTCGATACGTTGTTTGCTTTGTTTTTATCTTCCACGTTGATAACATTTGAGGTAATACATTCATTGTCGAAGAATCCTTCGGAAAAATAATCACCCAGGGTCGGTAGTATAGGATGAACGCGTGAAGCAGTTTCTACTCTCGTTGATTTAGTAGACATTCCTGACTTGACTTTAGACCTTCTCCTTTGGTTGTTTCTTGGTCTCAGTTTCTCGCTACAAATACTAAAACCTGAGAGTTGTGGAGTCTTTCAATGACGTCTTTTTACAAGGATCCATCCCCACTGGCTTTCTTCTAGTGTTACCTTTTTATTATGTTGAACTTCCGTACCCAATGGCCCCAATTTCGGTGTTATATGAGGTGTAGAAGGCGTTATTTTACCTGTTTTGTTTAACACTCGGTATTTCTCTTTCTTACTTATGAAGGTAGACCAACCATCACCAATCTCATCTTCAAACTCCGAATTAGAATCCCAAACATCCAAATCATCCGTCATAATTTCGTAAAAGGTTGGACGATTGGGCGCAAACAGTCCATCCATCCCTGAATAGATGTAATTGATGGTAATTTCTCCGTCTATTTCAAACTTCAGTGGGATGGCTCCTTTTGAAAGTTATGGTCCAAACTCCTCAATCGAGGATTTAATGGCATCGTATGTATGATAAAATATATGTTCCTTCTTAGCAATGGGGATTGGATCAAACGATCCAAATGAAACCATCGAGCAGGCCACCGTTGGGTTCTCTCTGGTTTCAAGTCTGATCTTATTTTCTTTATCCAAGCGAACAATAAGATCTTTCACTACAAAATATTTTTTCGCTGAGTGACTAATGATTCTATGAAATCTACAATATTTAGGATGGTCGGTCGACCTTACCAACTTTCTTAGGTTTCTTTGGTGCCGGAAGTTCGATTATCTTCTGTTCGATGAGTTGATCCAGAATTTCAGAAACTTCAGAATCTAATAATGGGTACTCTTTCTCTTCAAGTTCTTTCAAAGTCATATGGCCTCTTCTTTGGACTTGTCTCTTGTTAGGTCTAAACTCTAATTTTGGTTTTGGGCTTGATCTCGTCCCTTGGAAGGTTATTTTTGCAGGGATAGTGGAAATTGTCATTACCTCTTTGGACTTACATGTCTTGACGTCTTTCTTTTTTTCTTTCTTAGGATCTTTCTTATCACAAGGATCACTTGGTAAGTAACCCTCATTCGTTGTAATTTGGAGCTCCAGGTCATGAACACGTGTCGCCAACTTTTCAAATAAGCGAGGCATATTTGCTTGGAGATTATAGAGTAATTCCTAATGCATGTCTTGTACACACATGTTAATAGAAGATGCTTCGCTTATTCAATTTTTACAATTGAGCACGAGGTTCCTCTAGCCTTCGATGTACTCTACAACAGGCTCTTCCTTACTTTGTTTCGTTCGGGCTAGTTCTGAAAGGTTGACAGTTCGCCGATACTGTAGAAATGGGTTAGGAATTCTCGTTCGAGTTGAGAGAGCGTACAAATTGCTTCACCATTGTGTCATTGTAAGTGTCCGCATTGTTATACGTCTCAATAAAATGAGCAATATGTTGCTTCGGGTTGCCTTTCCATCAAAATACCGAAATTTTGGAGGTTGGTAACCGAGTGGCATCTTCATTTCGTCTATTCGACGACTATAAGGTTTGGAATACACCAATGAAGATTGTAATGAGCCACTATATTGGGTACGAATGGTGTCCGCAATTATATGTTGAAGTTGGTGGACAGATAGAGAGCCAACAAAAAGTTGAGTGGTATCACGCAAAACGTTTTGAATGACTATGCGATCATGCTTATCTTGTTTCTGTTGGTGTTTTTAAACTTCCAGATTTTTAGCTGTGAAAGATCCTGGATTTTCGTGATCTTCTTTAATAGACGAATTTTACAGCTATAGCATGTGCATGAGTGCAGCAACGTATACATCCTACTCTTCTAGTGACTTTGTTAACTTTTCAATGGCTAAAGCCATTTGTTGGATCCGGTCATCTGAACTCGACATCACTTCCGTGACCATCACAGGCTCAAGTGATTTTTCAGATGAAGTATCGTCTCCCCACCTTTGCAGATAAGTGGCATGAGAGGATCCAGACAAGGATCTGCCACTAGAGACGGAGTCCGAATGAGAGCTTTTCGCCGAACTCTTGGTCTTTTCTATTGAATGAGAGTTTGGCCTTGTAGAGACAATTTTCATTCTGTCTTTGTTGGAGAACTTCTTTAGTGGTGGGATCAGTTGAGTTTTCTCACTTCTTGTTTGTGTTCTGGTCACACGGAATAGTTTAGCAGTGTCTCTTAAAGATGCGTTATGATTTGCTTCGCCTATTCGCTTGCCATTGTTGATGTAGTGGTCGAAAATTGAGGATTCCGGGATCAAAAGATGAGATGAAAAGAAGGTCTCCTTGGGAGTGCCAATGAATTTGTACGACGAATTTCATGTATTAAAATACAAAAATCGTTACAAATTGTATTTGGTCCTCTTGGGTTTGATTAATTTGAAGAAGATTTTGCTATTTTTTGTGTTCGCCGAACTTAGACTTGAGAGGATTTCTTCTCTTCTTTCAATTTTGGGATTTCTTCAGCACTTCGTAATTTTCTTCAGCGCTTTCACTTTTTTCTCCTCATTTTGTAATGGATCTTTGATCTTATTTATAGGGAAAATTTGTGACCAATTTTGGTAACCACTCAATTAATTCAATTAAATTGATTTTAATTGAATAATTGTAGATTTTGAAAGAGTGTGATAGGCTTTTAAAATTTTATGGGCTTTAGTAGGCTTTAATTTTGTAAACTTCATTGGATTAGTTATTTAAATTGACCCAACTCATAATTTATTATTTTATTTTTTCATGTCTACACATGAATATATAATGGATGAAACAAAAGACAATATAAGTGAGCAGTAAGCTCGTGTGCCACTCTACCCTTTACGAGGAACAAAGCAACAAAGATCACTCTCAATGCACTAATTGTTGGAATTGGTTAAGTCAGTTAAAATTGGTTAAGCAAAAACCATGAAAAGTTGATTTTGTATCACCTTTGACCAAGTATTCGGACATGATCTGATCGTCAAATCACACAAGTGAATAGACTAACTTGTTCTACTCATCGATTAGATGATCGTAGTATATTTGAAATCTCAAAACCAATTCTGGATAAATGAGAAATTGTTGTCCACAAATGGGAAAAGAAAAAAAAATTCTACATATAAAACTGCTGCTCGAGCGGCACCTTGGCACTAAGTTAGTGCCGACCTCTGCTTTACGCGCTATAGCAGCAGGCGAGTGATATGAAAGGCAGCGACCCTTCATGAAAAATGCTGAGTTTTGAGGCGTGTCTCTCCAGCTACAACCATCTTCCTATATAAATTGGACACTTTTATTGCTGTAAATTCATTCCATATCATATTCTTTCTTTATTTTTCACAAAAAACACTTCGTCAAAGTTAGTTTTTCTTGCGTAAAAGTTATGGTTTAGTAGAGAGAAAACTTTGTTTCAAGTTCATTGGTCTACGTAATTTGAAGTACTCCTATTAGAGACGTGATCATTGCATTTTGGGAGATGATTGCCAAAAGATTGTTAGCACCGATGCGGAACAAATTTGTCTTAAGCAGAAAGAGTCAAACTCTTACCTCGACCAAATCATATGATTTTCATTTCTAGTGTCAAAGTCTTTTTAACTTTCATTTCGATTTCGTATAAAGACTAATTTTTTAATTCGATTTTGGGAAAATCTTGACTGAAGAATTGAAATGTTTGAATTGAAGAAATCACTTCTCATTTCGTCTTCACGTATTTCCGGTAAGTTGAAATTATGTTTGATTTCATGCTTATGGAAAATGTACATTGTAGAATATAATGCATGCACTTTTATTGGTATAATTTCGCCAACAATCTTAAAACGAAGTCTTTTTATTGTGCATGTTATATTTTGTTTATAAGTGGAATACAAATAATTATTGCATGAATATTATATACGTTCAATCTCAAGTTAATTCTTTTAACGAGATTCGAATAATCAAGTTGGCTTTCTGCATATATCATCCGTCGATTTATTGCATGAAAATGGTGCCTCTTCATATTCTATATATTTTTTTTCAAAATCCTATTTTGTTGGCAAGTGGTCTACCGAATGGTAAATTGTCAATAGAGAGTTGCTTGTCTTTTATAATATGGAAGTACGTGGACTTCCACGAGACATAGACATTCCTAGTCATAGTATATGTTGACTATAGATGGAATAAACTTATACAATAGATGTATAAATGTTTGGAATAAGCATATACATTACTATTTCCTTCTTCACTTTGATTGTGATGAACTTCTGTTTTCATAATAGAATTTCTTTGAAACTAATTCGAGTCAAACAAGGAATAGATAGAATGGAGAAAACTACCCCTAATGTTTGATGCCAACATGTTGTTGAAAGTATATGAATTTTCATTGAAGGCAAATTACTATTCCTTTTGTGAATAGATGTCTTATTGTTTGATATGAAATGACACGTATTGGAAATAAATGGCACTATCTCATGAAGTGTCACAAGATTGATAAGTTGCATATGTTCGAAGAAGTTGCAACTCTTGTACATCAAGATGCTTAGCCTTCTTTAAAATTGTACTATAAGGCACTAAAATGTGTGTATAGTTATGTGTGCTCATATTGACTCTATTTTGATATGCAATTGCCACAACATATTGACTTCAATCTTGGAACCAATTAAGTTGGTATATGCTTTGAAAGGATATCGAACCTTAAAATCATGTTTTGGTCTGTGTTGATCTTGATCAAATTTGTATGATCAAATTAAAGATAGTTTGACTGAAGTACATTATAAAATGCAATTTCAAATGAAAATGTCTTTTCATCGATATTGTTTGTAAGTTGGCAACCCTAGATATGAAAGTCCTTAGACTTTCACGAAGTATTATCATTCCTAAACATTTTTTATGATGGAATATGGACATTGTCTAATTGATAGATGAAATGAACTTTGAAAAAGTTGATGAACTCTAGGTTTAAGTATAACCCGAAATTGTGGGGGTTATCATTAATGCTTGTGAACTTATATGAAAAGTTCAAGACTTGTGGATGCAATACTACTAGTTGCACAGATATTCCTAATTGAGGAATTGTGAAGATAACTTATTTTACAAGTTACATTCCCTATAAGTCATAGAAAGACTTTATATGAAAAGGTAGAAAGCCCTTATACTAATTATAAAAATGGTTCACAAACATGAGGCACACCAAGTCTAAAGTGAATAAATGGGATTAAAGTCAATTATTACATTTGTATTGGATATGCAATAATAATTGTTGAAATATTTGAAGGATATTCATAATTTGAACTACATTGTAGTTGATACTGGTTCAATCATAAATTGAATACTTATGATTCAAAATCTACAAGGACTAACAATGTTTGACTAGTACAATAATGCGTTAGAAATCTTCCAATCATATTGTTAACTTGAAAATAGAAGCATGTGGTTTCATGAGAGGATTTCTTAGTTGGTAACAATTTATATCTATTAAATGAATAAATTGTGGTAGTTAACCATTTTAATGATATATGAAGTCACTTGTAATGGTAAGTTTAGACATATACGTCGTAGACACAATACCACAAGCAGTTGATCACATTGGTGTAAACACGTAGATCCATTAAAGAGGTTTATCGAAAGATCAAGAATACTACATATCAAAGAAAATGAGATTAAAGCTTACTACATTAGAGTCTTTATAATAGTAACTCAACCTTGTTGACTGGAGATCACAAAATTTTGGTTCAATTGGACAACTAAGTTATAAAATTTCCATGAAACACTTAGGAAATAATTCCTACTCATTCTTGTAATAATCAAAGTGCTTTCTGCAAAGTTTTAAATGGTTAAGTTATGTTTTTAATGATTTTTATAGCTTGATTAATTCAAGTGGAGTATGACAAAATACTCTTAAAAGGAGGTCACATAAGTAAGTGTGCCACTTTTATGAGAATTGTTTGAGGTTGAAAATTCTCAAAAACACTTATAAAACCCAAGAGTGGTTCAAAGTCAAAATAAACACAATCATGAGAATCGAAATGGTTTAGAAAAAACATTGTGTGAGTATTATTGTTTTAATTTACATCAACTGTTGAATGGTTCAAGACATCGCATTCACCAACTAACTAAGTAAATTCAATAGCATTTCACTAAGGAAAGTTCATAGCCAAAAGCTATCTATCTTGATGCGATATTTTTTCTCATCTCTCTACTAATGTCTGCATTATCATTTGCAAATTTGGTTATTTTCATTCATGTAGGAGATTGTTGGAATTGGATAAGTTGGTTAAAATTGATTAAGTAAAACCATGAAAAGTTAATTTTGTATCAACTTTGGCCAAGTATTTGAACATGATCCAATGGTCAAATCACATAAGTGAATAGACTAACTTGTTGTACTCGTCTAGTAGATGATCGTAGTATATTTGGAGTCTCAAAACTAATTCCGCATGAATGAAATATTGGTGTACAAAGGTGGGAAGAAAAAAGGAAATTCGGCATATACCTGGCGCCAACCTCTGCTTTGCGCACTCGAGTAGCATGCTGGGCGTGCCAGTGGCCGACATGAAAGGCAACGACCCTTCATGAAAAATGCTGAATTTTAAGCATGACTCTCCAGCCACAACCCCTCATCCTCTATAAATTGGACACCCGTGTTTCTGTAAATTCATTTCATATTATATTCATTCTTTGTTTTGCATAAAAACACATCATCAAAGTGGGTTTTTCTTGCATAAAAGTCATGGTTCGGTAAAGAAAAAAATCAATTTCAAGTTTGTTGGTCTACGTAATTTGGAGTGCTTCTATTACAAGATGTAGTCGTTGCATCTCGAAAGACGATGTCGAAAAATCATTAGCACCGATGTGGAGCAAATTCATCCTAAGGAGAAATAGTCAAACTCTCGCCTTGACCAAATCATATGATATGTATTTTATCATTTCTAATGTCAAAGTCTTTTAACTTTCAGTTCGATTAGTAGAAAGACTAATTTTTTATTTCGATTTCAGGAAACTCTTGATCGAAGAATTGAAATGTTTGAATTGAAGAAATCACTTCTCATTTTGTCTTCATGTATTCCCGATAAGTTGAAATTATGTTTGATTCCATGCTTATGGAAAATGTACATTATAGAATATAATGTATGCACGCTTACGAGTGTAATTCCCCAACACTAATAACTCGACGATGTCAACCAAATTCGCCTGAGTGGGTGTAAAAGAAAAACAAGATGACAAACTGTCAAAAACTTTATATACCAATTTATAAAAGTGCCATGTTTGACAAGCATTCAGATGAGTTTTTGTTTGGAAAAAATGAGTTTTGGAATAATGTTTTTTTGGAGAATTTGTGATTAAAATGTAGGAAAAAGTTTTGAGTTTACGTACAGAATATGTTATTGTGAGAACGTGTGGTTGAAAGTGAGTTTGAGAAAAAAAATTTGCTTAATGGTTGTCAAACTGGGGCAAAGTCAAGTACTCAATGCATAGGTGTTATATTCCATCAGAGTTAGTATAAAGTTTCTCGTAAAGGAATGTATCCATGCCAACAATGGCATATATCCTTGTCTTCTACCTACTATCCACAACCTCAAAAGTAAGTTATACTCAAACTACACAAATTTAGATCTTTTTATTTCCTAGATTCTCTTGAAAACCTTTGTGCAACATAACGAGGAGCCGAAAAACCTTGGATTAACAGCTGATGTTGATATTAAGATAAAAAATGACAACAGGAGAGGCTGATGGTGGGAGTAATATGTCATTATAGGTCATGACTTGGATTGATCTTAAGAAAACTAAAATTTCATGTTCAAATGGTTCAGCTGTTAGCTTTCAGGGGTTTAGTTTAGCAGTTGAGAAGTTCAAATAACTTCTTGACTCAGAAATTCCTTTATGCTAATGTCTAACAACTCGATAAGAATTCCACCCCTTAGAAGCTAAATAACAAAATTTGTCCATTAGGTACGATGTGATACTACATACGTATCAGACATGCACTTACCCAAAATGTATTGTTCAAGTAGACTATATTCTTTTGATCAGATTTATGATCCATTTTTTAAATCTTCAAAAACATATACAGTATAAGAGTTTGTTAACGTACACTTGTGAGTAAATCCTTTGTAGCTATATTTTTTACTGCTAAAATCAAGATTAGTCTTCTGTGCGTATCAGAAGAATTTATGATAATTGGCAAATGGCAATGAAGTAGTTAAAGCTGGTGAACAGTCTAAGAAGTCTGATCCATGCATGAGAATTGAGACAGTACTGTCTGATTTTTTATTTTTATTTTGCATAATTTATAGTTAATGAATTAATTCAAGCGATCATGCGCAGGTATGAAGATTTTTCTATAATATACTCTCTACAAACGATGAACTATGTGAGTCAAATGCATATGATCACATCCATCCTATCATCTTTCACATTTATCTTCCATCTAGAGAATTATTATTAGCACTCTGATTTTTTTATTCGATTGAATACCGAGAATTTGAACATTTTGATATTCTTTGATTCTTGAAGAATACAATTTTTTTTTTCTAACGAAAGTTAAAATTTCATTAAATTAAATCGCCACAGACAACCAACAAATAGTTACAGGCAAACAATCTGATAAAAGTGTACTTTGTCAATCAAAACCGTAGCTAATGAAGCCAACTTATGGGCTTCTTCGTTCCCGTATGAAACACTAGAATAATGAGCCTAGTTCAAAACACAACAAACCTTAGTAGCAATTTTTAAGAAATTGCAAATAATAATAACAAAGACTCCTGTTTTAATAAAATAATTAAAAAGCGAAATACATGGACTTGGAAGTGCAATGTATCTAGTTGAAGTAAACAGCAGCAGGTTAGAAATGACAGTTAACAATCTCACAAGACCTTTATTATCATGTATACAAATGGTGGGTGAAAAATAGAGTTAGTCTTTCACTTATTGAAAAAAAGAAACTTTCTCTAAAATATATATAAAATTGAAATAAGAGAATGGTAGGCCAACAGTCAAAACAAGTACTCTTACGTCCCATATAATTAATTAATTAATTTTCTGCAAAAAATAAGTTTCCTTTGGGTAGTTTTTTGATGTTGAAAACATAGACTGTTCTTTCCAACAGTTATAACAATTAATATATAGGTAAAGATAAGCCAACAACGGACCAAATTAATTAAATTCCTTAAATTTGCCACTTTTCAAGATTTTCTCTTTATTTCTCTTGTTTTTGCTTTCTCATGCATGCGTGCCGAATTCTATTTAACTTCATTGAATTATTAAAAAAATCCCACAAAAGTATGAGAGATATCCCTGATGTCATACTTTTTTTAAGCTATACATAAATAGGAGTCGAGAGTTGCTATTTTCAAATGAAAGTCTCTGAGATACATCATTACCAAACTTCGGAATAATAAATTGCAACATGTCACTTCAAATATGATGCTATTACAATATATGGCATTTTGCTATTTACTATTCTTAGGTGATGCAGTGACATGTCTAAATCTGTGTGGGACGACAGCCAAAAGGACAACCATGATTTATTTATGTTTACATTGTTAGAATTTTGTAAAGCCTTCCTTGATTACTTTACCTTGCAATATCTATGCGCATATATATTTTTCACTAGGAAAAAGAAAAGCTCCATTATTTTTGTATCGTATTGCTTTTAGTAAATTAAATTTACGTATAATCCAACAATATAATTAATGGTTAGCATATTTGTAAGAAATCTCTACGAGTTTTATGAAAGGGATAATTGCAGCAACAGCTCTAAACTTTTGAAATATGAGCAGATTTTTCTCAAATCTTTGATTTGTTGCAGCCGTCACATTTAGCATTTCTAAATGTTGCATGTGAAGCCCTTTTGAATAGTTTTTATCCATAATTCTGTCAGTTGGTCAAAAATTTAATTTTGACCACATTTTTAATATTTTAAAAATGGACAAAAGAGAAAATTTTCATTTATCGCATTAAATAATTAAACAAAAAACAAGAAATAAAAAAACAAGCACACACAAAATCGTCTTCTTCCTCTCAACCCTCACCCTCACCCACCCCCACCTCAAACCCAAAATCCACACCGACCACCTCCACCTCAAACCCAAATACCCCATTAGAAGAACAGAAAGAAAGATTAATTACGAATCTAGTTTTAACTTTCTATGAAATGCTTGAACACCTCTCTTGATCTCTGAGAATATATCATCTTCTATTGTTTATTATTCTTCACTAATTGAAGGCTATAACTTAGCCTTTGGGTCTATGGTCTCAGCCTGGTCTGCATTTCTTTGAATTTTTGGTGAACAGTGTTTGTTTGCTCTAGTCTAGTCTGTGGGATGATTTGATGACCATGAGACTAAGGGTCCGTTTGATTGCAAGGGTGGAAAATGGGTGGAAAGAAAATATTTTACAGGGAATTGATTTTCTTAGAAAATGTTTTACTGGAAATTGTAATTAATTGTGTTTGATTGGTATAATTTTTCATGGAAAATGTTGAAAGTTTGGTGTCCATTTGGCTTTGTTTTTTATGGAATTTGTCTATTAAAGTAATAATTTTTTCTAACATTGGGTCTAAAATGTGTTCCAATTGTAAAAAAAAAAAAAATTTGAAAAAATAAAAATTTATCATACCGAATATTCTTCGTTTGACTTTGTTTTGCATGAAAGTTGTCAATAAAAGTGAAATTTTTTTTTACTATTGTATCTATAATTTGTTCCCATTGCAAAAAAAAAAAAAAAAAAAAATTGTGGAAAATGTTTTCCCACCTATTAGGTGAAAAAACATTTTCCATCATTTGTGCATCAAAGGGTTGTACCTAGAAAAAGAGAGGAAAACATTTTCCACGGAAAATTTCGCATATCAAACAGTCAAAAAAATGGAAGTAGGAAAACTACACGAATCAAACAGACCCTAAGTATAAAATTGAGTGGGTATTTGTTAATTTAACCCTTAAGATCCACTCTTAAGTATCTCACAATTGAAATTTTTAGAACACATAATTATTAAAAAGAAAAAACAAGAGAATCAAAGCGCCAGTGTTGTCCAATCCCTAGTTTTTAACAATTCAATTTTCAATCTTTGGAAGTTTTCCAAGTGTTTTCTTCTTCTTCAACAACCTCTTTCTCAAAGACAAAGAAAGAGAGATTGGTGGGAAAGAGAAAAATCATAAGAGGAACAAGAATTAAAATAAATATACGAAAAGCGTTCCGGGTTGGCAATTACTTTTTCTAGGTGGAATAGCAACATGGATTGTGTTTTCTTCAATTCTCAATGTGACCTAGAAACTTAGATCTCTTATAGAGCCATGGGTCTCTCATTATGTAGTGTCTAGTACTTCCATTGATCTCAAGATCCAGCTTTTGGTAGAAATTCTGAAATCCCACTTCTCATTTTTTTGGACTATAATGATATGTAGTGGTGGAGGTGGAGGTGGCGATGGTAAGTGTGGATTTTGGGTTTGAGGTGGGGGTGGGGGTGGGTGAGGGTGAGGGTGAGGGTGAGGGTGAGGGTGAGGGTTGAAAGGAAGAAGACAAGTGTGTATGTGTTTTTTTATTTAATTATTTAATATGATAAATGAAAATTTACCATTTTGCCCCTTTTCAAAATATTAAAAATATGGTCAAAACTAAATTTTTGATCAACTGACAGAATTATGGTTGGAAACCGTACAAAAGGCTTCACCTGCAACATTTGGAAAGGTTAAGGGTGACGGCTGCAACACATCAAAGATTTTTGGAGAAAGTGTTAATGTTTCAAAAGATTGAGGCTTTTGATGCAATTATCCCATTATGAAATCATGAAAGTGTATAAGATAATATCTCACAATATCTCTAAAAAAAAAAAAAAATTAATCACGGCTTAATAATGGGCACTTTAAATTATAAGTTGAGGTACCTCACTATTAATTTATATCTATTATTTGTTTCGGAAACAAAAAAACTTTATTTTTCGCAAGTTACTAATGCTCGCTTTAAGGTGTTGATTTACTAGGCGAGAGACAACTGGAGATATCCTAATGGGAAAATGTTACTTGTATATAATGAAGTTACATAATAATTTATATACAAATGAGGTGTCAAAAAAATAAGTGGTAAAGTTTTTTTTTTTTTTTGGGTTGAAACAATTTTGACTTAATTATAGCTCGCTACATTATGTATATGTAAACCACTATATAAATCATTATGTACATTCAGTATAGCCGATCTTAATGAAGCACACTTTTCTTTCAAAAAAAGAAAAAAAAAATAATGGCTTAAGTACCAACATTTTAGCTCAATATTTGATTATTCCATTTCAAACATGTTGAATCTAAATAATAATAGAAGTTAGATGGGACATATTATCAAGAATTTGTTGATCACTTTTAATCCCGTATATTTTGGTGATCAAACATCATATATCTTTCGTATTCTTATTTTCTTCCTAATAAAAGGGCCGAAGTTTTCGAATTTCAAGAATAAAACTTATAATTTTGTCAAGATCACCACATAATAAAGACAAATATGTTTGATGAAAACAAGCACCTTAACCAAAACTAAGTCCAATGTTTTGTAGAGATTCTTTAAAGCTCAACTATTTTCGAACTTATTTTCAATCATATATTCTCTTAATTAAAAAATTTCAATTTTTTTCTACTTTTCAACCGTACATTCTCAAAAATAAATAAACAAATCATTTTTCACAAAATGTATTCTCAAAAAAATTTCATCAAAGAGGCTCTAAGTTTTATCTTAGTATCCACGTGCAGTTACAAGATCATAAGGCTATTTTCAGTTAGGTCTTGGAAAGCTGATCATGACCTAAAGCTTCCTCCTCTTCTTCACTAAGGTCTAACGACAATATCAAACTTTTCCCTCTTATTCATTTCAATTTTTTAGATTTGGGTTGAAATTCTTTTTTATTTAGCGATTTTTTGGGTTTTACGGCGAAACGAAAATATTGCATTAATTAGGCATACAGTCGATTTTATTGCACATATATATGTTTAAACTGTACAGCTGAAAGGGAAAAAGAAAAAAATAAAATAAAAAAATACTGCTAGGTGGGTATTGTAGGTTGGAATTTCAGAAAGATGTTGAAAGCAGAACGACGTTTAACCTCACCAAGCAACCTTTTCTCTCTCATAAATCAGAGAGAATAATTATATACAATATAATGATTGATTTATATAAATTGTAATTACTTATAAGTGCTTATAATGTTAGTTGCATCAATATGAGGTGCTGCTATGTCCACTTTCTAACGGAAAACACTTTATTATCTTCCCCTAATTAAATCCTCTCTTAGCATTTACATTTCTCTCTCTCTGTGTCTTCTTCACCTTCACCGGCCAAAAGAAAATTCTTTTCGACCCAAAAATTTCGTCGTATAGAACATATATGTAATACCAGTTTTCATCCTTGATCTGCAATATTTCTTTATTTTGTTCCAGGGAAGAACTAATTGATATTAGCTGTTTAGAAGAACTAGGGTTTCAAGATAGTGAGCGATCTTATTTTTTTATTTTTTTTTTTGGAAATTTATCGTTAGACAGAGCAGATGTGTAGCAGAGGGCACTGGAGACCAGCTGAAGATGAGAAGCTTCGTGAATTGGTCGAACGATATGGACCGCATAACTGGAATGCCATAGCTGAAAAGCTACAGGGAAGATCAGGTGAAAAAAAAAATTAATGTTTCCAATACATATTCACTCCACACTAGTAATGGATAATTAAAATACTGCTAAGAATATTAAAGGAGAAATGAAATTGAAGAAAAATAAATAAATGATTTTCTTAGGGTTTCATCATGTTGATATAAATTTTCAGCTTCATCTCTTGAAATAAATGAAATCTAGTTTGTATTTTTTCTTCTAAGTGCAAAAATAATGAATTAAAAACCCTAAATACATATACGCGTATGTCTCCCTCCTAAATTTGTATATTATTTTTAGTAATAATGAATACACCAACATAATTTTCTTTATAACCATGCTTAGTTATTAGGGCATCAATTGGATAAAACTTTATAAGAATTTTTTTTTTCTTTATTGCTAGCTTATGTGCTCGTTTCATCATAAATTTTCTTATTTTTCTGAGTTCTTATTTTTTTTTTTTTTTAAATTTAACCAATATATGTATGTGCCATGTTTTGTTCTAAAAGAAGTGTTGTACATAGTTATATATGTAATTGAGATTGATTACTAGTATATATATTGAACATGAATTTGTGGACTGTGCATATAAAGATATTAGATGATGTATCACCTACACCTGCATGCAACTAATTAATCATATTGAATTAATATTATCAGGGAAGAGTTGTAGGTTGAGGTGGTTCAATCAGTTGGATCCAAGAATTAACCGAAGCCCTTTCACAGAAGAGGAAGAAGAGAGGCTTCTTGCTTGTCATCGGATTCATGGGAATCGATGGGCTATAATTGCTCGGTTCTTCCCCGGTCGTACTGATAATGCGGTGAAGAATCATTGGCATGTTATCATGGCTCGAAAATGGAGAGAAAGGTCGAAAATTTACGCCAAAAGGGCAGCACAAGCTTTGAGAAATGATCAAAAGCCCTCGTCAAATCAAGATATCCCATTTTTCAGTGGCAAAAGTTTGAGCTTTAATCCTTTTGTAGAGAAATATTCTCAGAGATTCGAGTACCCTTTACACCAGAAGGAGCTTCATTCGGACAATATGGTTCATCACAAGAAGATAGATGAAGGTAATAAGTCGATACAAAATCTAAAATTAATTAGCCTTTTCTTCAACTCTCCAAATGTTTAAATTATTGGATCCTATGGGGTCATAAATAGCTCGATTTCACCTCTCTAGTGCGAGCTACTACTTTCGAGAGAATTGATCACGTCACCTTGCATAATCTTGTGATTGCAGATAGAAGAAAACCAGCAATAGAGTTCTACGACTTTCTTCAAGTGAATAACCATAACTCGAACCGAAGTGAAATAATAGCCCATGCGAAAAAGTTAGACGACGACGACGTGGAGCAGGAACTTGCAGCAGTTCAAAATCAAACAAAGGAGGCTGCTGCTGCTGCTACTACTGTACAGTTTATAAATTTTCTATCAGTTCAGAGAGACTCTTAATCTTCACAACTTCACTTTCTTGATGATAACAATGCAGGCTTAAATTACGATATCAAGAAGGTTTAGCAGATAATATACTTTTGGTTCAGTTCCAAAACTAGGATCAATCCTGCATATGCATTGACAGAGGAATCTGCATGCATGCGTAATTAGGGTATACATATATACATGTAGCTTCTATAATTATGTATTGAAAAATTGAATGAAGAGAAAAGAAAATCTTCGTGTAAAAGTCTGTTCATTGTGCTGATCTTCCATATATAATTGTTAAGATTACACCTTATATCGGCCTGTTTTTAATAGATTAATATGCTTTCATCGACATTTATCTCCATCACATATAATTTATTTCTTTCTACCTGTATTAAATTAATCCGGAGAGCTTATCCTTCTATACTTGCACCAAATAAACATTACCTCAATGAGAGGTGCTTAGATAGATGAATTTAAGCCCATGTTTGGTAGAGATTAAAATTGTATTTGGATAGAAGTTCATGAAATGTGTAGTTGAAAAGTTGTGGGTCTTTTGAAATATGTGATTAAAATTAATGGTTGATTTTGATTTGAATTAAAATCTTCATTTTAATTGTTACCATACAGGGGCTAAATGTGTAAATTTATTTATGAATTTTGATTTGTAGCCTAATATGAGTTGTGGATTTTAAATACATCCAGTTTTCATGTTGAAATATGAAAAATATCATTTTGACATAATGTGTGACATGCTTGACATTTCTCTCCCATCTCTCTAACCTCTCTCTAACAGACCCAAACCCTAACGAGCTCGTCTGGGGGGAGCTTGGGCTGCCCTTCCTCCCTTTCTTCCCCCTTCCATCTCTTTTTGTTTTTGTTTAGGTTGCCTGTGGTTGTGTTGACGGTTTTTGGGTGGTTGGGGTTGTGTGTTGGTGGTGTTTCGGTTACCTATGGTGGCTGTGTGTGCTTGTGCTTTGGTCGGTGAGCTTGGCGGACGAGGTATGGCCGGGAATGTATGGCTGGCCTCCGATTTGGAGGCGTGGGTTCCGTACGCGAACTGGGTCCTTGTTTTCGCCGAGTCTCCTGTTGTCGGTGCCTGCGGGGCGAGGGTGTGTGCCGTCGGGGCTCTACAGGCGATTCTTGGATTTTCTGTGTTGTTTTTGGGTTGTTGTTTGGTAGTGTTTAGTTAGTATTTTTGTTGTTATGGCTTTTGGACTTTGGGTCCATTGTTGAGACTCTTGCTTTGCAGAGTGCTCCTGCTCTCTTCGGAGAGATTCTTAAGTTTAGAGAATGTCCGCCATTCTGTGTGCGGGGGTGCTCAAGTGCAGTTTGCGTAGGTTGGCTTATTGTCGAGTTTCCTGTATTGATAAGTCACATTTGTGACTTCGATGTGTTGAATGAATTTCCATTTCATTTTAAAAAAAAAACAATAATGCCATATAAGAATGTACATCTAGGTTAACTCTTTCTGTAAAAATGATGAATTTATTTGAACGATTAAGCCCTATTTGGTAACCGTCTCTTTTTTCTTTTTCCTCGTACTCAATTAAGCTGCACATTCTCACAATAAAATATTTTTTTACGTAAACCCAAAGCTTTTTTCTACTTTTTAATCACATTCTCCAAAAATTTATTATTCCAAAAAAATGACTGTAAAACAAGGGCTAAGATTACGTAGTACACGAAGTTGTTGCATATATTTCGAAGATAAAGAAATAGCTTTCAAAAGAAGGCATCATTTTGGTTTAGATAAAAATCAATTCTTAAATTTAGATTAAAAAAAAATTTAATGTATGGTTATAAAGTCCAAAAAAGTTGTTGATTTAATGAAATATAAAATTAAAATTTATTGTTAATTTTGACTTAAATTTTTAGTCATTTATTAATCTATAATATATTAAATATCACATCAAGTGATAATCATTTTTTGGACAATTTTAACCCTACTAAAATTCAATTATTTCAATAATATCTTACATTTCGTTTTAATAAATACTACTAAATCCTTATCATATATTAATTTCGTGTTATTAGTTCTCAATTAATTAACATTCACATTAATTTAGATTCAATGAATGCCTGGCTTTTCAACGGGGCCCAATTTATCAAGACACAAAAGGGCCGGACTATTTTGTGAGTAATCTCACTAAAATTGTAGAAAGTATTATTGACTTGATGAATTTTGATCTACATGAATCTAGAGTTATTGTAGATTAATTTATTTCTATTCATATGTTCACAATTAAGCCTCATGTATTAATTTCGTGTTATTAATTTTCAATTAATAAACATTCATATTAATCTATACGATTTTAACCCTACTACGATTCAATTATTTCAATAATACATTACTTTTCATTTTTCAATATGTAATAAATACTACTAAATCCTTGTCATGTATTAATTTCGTGTTATTAGTTCTCAATTAATTAACATTCACATTAATTTAGATTCAATGAATGACTGACTTCTCAACGAGGTCCAATTTATCAAGACACAAAAGGGCCGGACTATTTTGTGAGTAATCTCACTAAAATTGTAGAAAGTATTATTGACTTAATAAATCTTGATCTATATGAATCTCGAGTTATTGGAGATTAATTTATTTCTATTCATGTATTTACAATTAATTCTCATGTATTAATTTCGTGTTATTAATTCTCAATTAATTAACATTCATATTAATTTAGACTCAATAAATCTTGACTTGATTAATCTTGATCTACATGAATTAGAGTTATTATAGGTACATTTATTTCTATTCATATATCTAAGAATTTTAATAAGTGTTTAAATTCATGTATTAACAATTAATTCTTATGTATCAAATTTAGTATAGAAAGGTTACTCATTTGCAGGATTTCATCGTCACAAAAAAATTGAATCATAGAAGTTGAATTTTGAGAGTATAATTTTATTTTATTTTATCGTAAATTCCTAATTTTTTTTTTTAAAGTTCGTTTGAGACTCATCAAATCCTCTCAACAATTTTGTATCAAATATTATTTTTACGGCACTTATAAAGTATTTCAAAATAACGTTCAATGAACGTTCAACTTTGACCAGTAAAACCAAACATGGGCAAAATGTAATTCATTCACTCAAGAAAGAAGGATAATCTATCAACATAATGTAATTGATCTTGAATTTGTTAAAGAAAAATCTATTTGCGATTTACAAGTTGAAGAGATATATATTTTTTTTTTTTGAGACTGAGAGTCATTATGGAATTTGATATTTGTAAAATGTTGAGTTTTTTTGGAGAGCCTCTTGTTTGTCAGAAATCTTTAACTCAGATGAAGTCAAAGAAAGCAAATTTACAAATTTTAAATATGTAATTAAAATTAATTATTGAATTTGATTTAAATTTTAATCTACTCTTTCAACTGAACCGAACATGGGCTGAAAATGCCTATTGTAATTTGAGTCCACTTTAACGGGGCATGTAAATCATTTTTTTTAAAGCCTTGTTTATTTCGGATTAGAATCAGATTTTAATTTAAATTAAAGTCAAACAATCAATATTAATCATATCTTTCATAGATCCCACAACTTTTTAACCACACATTTCAAAAACTTTTATCACAATCTAATAAAATCTAATTTTATTTCATACCAAACACCCACTAAATAGCCATGGCTACAGAATTTACTAAGTTTGGCCATATCTCTAAGGGATAAACTGGTTGTCCCGGGATTAAATCACAGGGGATTAAATCCCAAGTCAGACCAGGGGCGCCAAGGATTTAATCCCGGGTCTACAAGCATGTAATGAAATTAACCTTTTAATTTAAAGGAAAATATTTATATTTAACAAAAGTGTAATGAAATTAACCTTTTAATTTAAAGGAAAATGATCCAAACATATTTATCAAAAACTAGTAAAGAGCTGGTGTGTTTGAGACACATTATTTTGGAAGAATGTATTTTGAAATAGTAAATTGATGGAGAATGTGTGGCTGAAAAAAAGGAAAAGTTATTGATGTGGTAGAAAATATTATTTTATTGAAAAATGTGTAGTTGAAAATGAGTAGAAGAATGAAAATGAAAATTTTAATGTGTACCAAACAAGGGCTTATAAATAATTAAGATTTACATTTTTGTTAAGAGTTAAATTTAAAAAATATATTTATTTTTTTTACTTAAAAGGTAAGTTGTTATACTAAGTGCACCATTATAACTTCCACCTCAGAATTGTTGAGGAATGTAAGAGCATTTTTAAAAGACACTTTAAAGTTTAAATACAAAACACTCTTTATTTTAAAGAGTTAATGTTTAAAAATAATCTACAAGAGACTTTTAATTTTTTGAAATAGAGAGTGGTTTTGGCTTTTCAAATTTAAAGAGTTAAACTGAAAAGAGAAATTATAAAAAATCAGGTGTTTAAAGAGTGGATTTTAAAAATCAGGTTTGTATGTTTTTTATTCACTTTTCAGGTATTTTATTTTAAATATCAACCCATAAATATATCCAAAACCTAATTCATTTTCAACCCTAATTTCTCTCTCTCTCTCTCTCGGCTGCCCCGCTCTCTCTCTCCCTCCCACCACCCTCTTCCTCATCGTCGCCGCCGCCGCGCCTCCGCCTCCCTCTCTCCTCCCCTCCCCTTCCTCCCTCCCTCCCTCCCTCGGCACAGCAGCGATTTCGCTGCGAGCAACGATTTCGTCGGCAGCCAAAGAAGAATTTATTGCCGCCAATGAAATCGCCGCACATCCGGCAATGAAATCGGCTGGCGCCGATTTTCACGGGAAAGGAGCAATGAAATCGTCTTGCACGGCAATTTCGCTGCCGAGCAGCGATGCATTTTATTATTTTTTTATTATTATTATTTTTTTTTTTTGAGTGATGTGCTGTGCTGTGCGTTGGTTGTTATTGTTGGTGGATCTATGGTGGTGGTGGCGATTTTGTGGCGGGGGCGGCCACGTTGGTGGTTATTGTTGGTGGTGTGATGTGCGTTGGTTGTTATTGTTGGTGGATCTATGGTGGTGGTGGCGATTTTGTGGCGGGGGCGGCCACGTTGGTGGTTATTGTTGGTGGTGTGTGACCAAATATTTGGTTATCTGTGACCAAATATTTAATCTGTGACAAGCGGTGTTGGTGACGGGTGGTATGGTGTGATGTGATGTGTGACCTCTATTTGGTGTATGTGACCAATTACTTGGTTATGTAACCAAGTATTTGAGGGTATGTGACCAAATATTTGGTAATCATGATCGATTACTTAAGCGTGACCTAAAAATTTAGTAATATGTGACTCAAAAATAATCTGTGACCAAACAATTTTTGAAATATGTGACCGTGTGACCTATAAATTTTGATATGTGACCAACTAAATTTGAAATATGTGACCAAAGAAATAATTGTGACCTACAAAATTTTTGAACTGTGACTGTAAAATAATATGTGACGTATGAGAATTATTATCCGTGACTGAAAAATAATATGTGACTAACTAAATTGTAAATCTGTGACCAAAATGTGACCGGTGACTATAATAATACGTGACTCTTTAAAAATCTGTGACCTCGTCGGAATGGTCGTCGGAATCGGAGCAGTCGCCGGAATCGGAGCCGGAGAAAAGTGGTGGTCGGAATTGTCGTCGGAATAGTAACCGGAGTAGGGGGGTGGTGCATGTGGGGTGTGTTTATTATATTATATTATATTAGAATTTAAAAAAAAAAAAAAAAAAACCTGATTTTTGAAGTTTCAAACTATAAACCTTATTTTTGAATTGGTGTAAAGAATACACCTTATTTATGAATTTTTCCCAACTGAAAATATCTTTTTCTACATAGTCATTTTTAACGCATATTCACACAATAAAAGATTCAGCATGGAAACCTAAGACATTTCTACTTTTTAGCCATACATTCTCCTAAAAATCACTATTCAAAATATTGTTTTTCTCAAATAATGGTCATCAAATAGGGACTAAATGTGGTTTGAATAGTTTGAAATTTGTAACTTACTAAATGCAATAATCTAAATTAAGAATATAGAGTGAGTTTGACTTGGAAATTTCAATCTATTCAAGCCACAATTGGCCCCTGTTTGATGGTCATTATTTAGGAAAAACAACATTTTTGAAGTGATTTTTAAGAAAATGTATAATTAAAAAGTAGGAATTTTTTTTTTGAAATTTACATACGGAATATTTTATTACATGAATGTACAGTTGAAAATGAGTATATAAAAACGTGTTCAAATAATGATCATCAAATACGGATTTAAACTGATTGATCAGTGACATGAAAAACTATACTAAATAAAATATGAGAAATCAATATATATTTCTTGAAAAAAACAAAATAAAGTGTCAAAATAGAAAACATTGTTAGTGTTTATAAAAATTTCGTAAAAATGCTCTCTATAATGCATAAGACTTTATAAATAATTTGTTTTTTCTTGGAGATGCTCATTAGAGTAATTCACCATGTGCGATTAATGCGCTTAATTACGTCTTCTAGAGAATGATAATGTAAACCATTTAGGAATCCATAATTAATGGCGTTGACTGAAAATATTTTTGCAATATGACGTAGTTAAACACTTTAATCATTATTTGACATGACATATAACCACTCAATTCATTAATCTGTGTTGATTATATGTCATTATGTTCTTTTAAACGTATACAAAATTATATTAAATTAATTAAAATTGTCACCATATAAAAAGGGAAAATTGTATTGTATCCCCAACCTTTCAATTAGTATAACATTGAATCCCTAACATCTAAAAATAAGGTTCTAAGCCTCCAATTTATTTAAATCAATGAATATAATCCTCCACGTGATGGAAACGTCACGAACGTTAAAATCACACGTATCATGTGATTTATAGTTGGAGGAAACATCGTCAAATCATTTAACATTCAACTTAAGTCACAAAAAATCGATTGCAATTTAAACATCCACGTGAATAAAATTCATCCAATAGAGATCCAAATACAAATTTAAATAAAATAAAGTACCCAAAAACCTCAAAAGTGAGTTAGAGACCCAAACTGCTAACTAAAAGTTTAAGGAGTAGATGTTATTTACCATGTGTTCATATACTCGTTCAGCACGTTTGGTATGCAATACTCAATAGCATTAGCCGGTGCACAGATAGAGAAATGTACGCAAACACAGGTAATACATGATCATAAAACGTGGTGATATATTAACCAAAGTCAGCTAAATATTTTTCAGTTGCTCGTGCAATGCAGAAAAAGTCGCAAGCCAATCACAGTCGTAAGCAACTATTTTAATTTTCACAAGCTGTTACTAAATAGCCTAAAAGAATTATCACACATCATGTACAACAAGAGTGAAGACTTCCCTTCCAAAAACAAGACTAAAAAGAAGGCAGAAATCCTAGTAATACATAGTGCAAGAGGGATGTCACCATTAAAGCCAATCGCGACTCTCATTTGAGCATGCATTGACCCTTCAACGAGCTATTCAAATAAATAGACAATTGAAACAGTTGAGTCAATTGTGGTTTCAGTTGCTCCAATTGAAATACCTGTCACCAGCAAACCTTTCAGCAGAAATGATCCACCGCGAAATCTCAAATTCTTCAAGATGATATCGGTTCATAAGGATATTGTAACCATGGGTGTTTTAAAGCTTGTGATGCAGAAGGTCGCTTCTTTGGGTTTATTTCAAGCAGATAAGCAACGAAGTCAATGAAGCCCTGGTCACCCATAGGCAATCGATGCCTCAAGGATGACCTTTTGGGTATCAAGTATTCCAGTCTGTTAGTGTCCTGAGAAAGATAGACAAGATGAATACATAAAATGGTGGTAACGAGCATGGCATGGAGTGTTACTAAATGTTCACAATTCAAAGGGTGGGAATTAAAAATAAAAAAATAAAACTGAGCAATGTTATCAAAAAGTTTGTGCGTACATGTTTTGCATATCTAATTTTCCATATCAACAGCTACAACTGTTTGGTTTCTTCTCAGTCAAGGAAATAAAGGATTGAGAATAGAGTTTAATGAAACTTAAGACACATTGACATATGTCAAGAGTTCTCATGATATGCAATTAAACGACAGTTAAGTCAAGCACCGGCTTGGGGGATAATTCAAGCTCCATGATTTCACTTTCAAGATCCTCTCTTTTTTTAATGCATAAAAATCAACTCCGGTTCCACTAAAGCCTGCTGGTCCTGTTTTCCAAGAGAGGCAATACTACCCTCAGTAGAATGCTGCATCGATTCATTTTATCTCTTAATTTTTTTATTACAGCAGAAGATAAATGAATATTAAGCCCCTGTTTGGTTAAGATAAAAATCAAGTTTTTAGTAGATTTTGATTAAAGTTGATGAAATGTGTGGTTGAAAAGTTGTGGATCCCATAAAATGTGGTTAAAATTAATTATTGACTTTGACTTAGATTTTAATTTAACTTTTTTGCTGAACCAACCAGGGGTTAAGCAGTCACACCAATGAGAACAGCAGAATGGTGGAAAACTCCTTAGCTCAAGTACAAGATGTCCATGTTGCATCCATTTTGTTATCTATGACCTACTCCACAAGTCAAGGTTCACTCAAATGGATATTACCATTAAGTTGGCTTTCATAGAACCTACAGGACTCGCTTTAAACCATTATCTTGTCAACGCAGTTGAGCAACTAAACAACTGACTCAAAATGCTTAACCCTGTGTTAAAAAAATGAATTACACTGGTGCATATAAACAAATTATACCATCCTCCCACAATCAATATAGAACAGGTTTTCAATGGGTTAAGGGGCTGTCAGATGCAGTGGTGCTAGGATTTGTTTGAAGGAAGTTGCAATGGAGCATTGATAGCAGTGTGGTGCATGAAATATAGAATTTGATATTAAGAGATATTTTTGTACCCTAAATAATAGTGGTTGAGGTGGTATAAATTATAGGACAGTATCATGAACTCCAATGCTAAAAAGAAAAGGACATCAAATATCAGCACCTAAAAGAATTGACAATGAAGGACAGATTATCAGAACTAAAATTGAAATATTAATTAGCGCCCACCATATAAGCTGCACAAAATATTTATCAAGCAACACATCTATGTAATAGGAACGGTAGGAATTAATGTTCATTACGATCCCAACTAATAGGAACGGTAGGAATTAATGTTCATTACGATCCCAACTCTGGCAGACCCATCTTTGAATAAGAAACCCAAAATCATAACCATAATTATATTCCCTTACATTGTAACTAGCTGGTTTTATAGTATTTAACGAAGAGTATTTTGTTTGGCACTTTAGGGGAGAATTATAAACAAAAGCCGAGAAGGAACATTACCTCGTTCCTCTCATACAGCATGTGATTTTTGGTGAAATATTTGTACGTCTCTCGTCCTTTTGCAAGCATTTCTTGGTCGACAGGGCCTACGATTCCAATCACTCGAGCAAGTAAAGTGGCGGTAGAATCATTTTGGAAGAGGACCTATGCAACAACATTGCTTAAATATTATTCCCGAGTTTCAAGAAGCAATATCAGAATAACTGGCACGTGAGGATCGATGAATAGAGAACGACGAAGAAATATTCAGCTATAAATAGGAAATCAATAACCAAATGTCTATTGGTAGTTAATATCAAAACAACAAATTAAAAAGAGACTAAACAAATATCATTTTGTCTATCCTTCAGGTTCTGTAATGCCTTCATGTCATCTCTAAAATCTATATACAATTCCATAAAAAACACAAGATCCCAAGGCATCTCATTCCAGACGACAAATATATTATAATTTATACATCAACTTTTCATTGAGCACATGAAGTCCGTGCTCGTCAACACTTACACTTTAGAAGTATAATTGCTAATTGAGCCAGGCTAAATCAAACACCTTACACCTCAACTAGCTATCACTCAAAAAACACGAGCCCAACCAATGAAGAACTGGCAGAGGTCATTTCCTCACACCCTAATTGACTTATTCAAGTATCTGATACTTCAGGTGAAAGAATTTATCTATTTCTAAAAATGTACCTATCCCACTCATTAAATTATAAAATCTTCAAGCAAGTGAAAGGAGAAACAGTGAACTATCAGATTTTAGTTCGAGTTATCCTGTTTTGCCCTGCCTATCTGATTCTGGGATTTAATCATCTGAAATAGGCATGAAAGTAACAGTACTTTAAATTTTCGCAACCACGAATATAAAAAGATACTTTGATCTTTTATTGCAGTTTCAGGAACACAAGTGAATGAGTGATAGTCTTGAGCACTATCACTCTTTACTAATGTCTTAGACATACATCCTTTGGTCTGCTTTCATATCCAGCTGCAGAACCTTTTGCATCCACATGTGACGTGAACTAGTAACTAAATATTATGAGACGGAACCAAAAAGATGACAATGTGATTTCTTATCAATTGGTCTCCTGGTCCAGAATTAAAAGACAATAAATTGGATCATAACATGTCATTGGAAGTTAGGAATATGCAGTACGCTAGAATCAAGGGGAAAACAAACTCAATCGGTAAGATGGATCCTTTGCTCATCTCCAATATATTAAAACCTATTAACTTTCCCACCTTTTCAGCCTATCACAAACCATGACCAGTCTACAAATTCCTGCTCTCCACTTCTACACAAGAAAGTACTTCACCACATTTAGCCCCCGTCTGTCCCTCATTAAATTTATAATTCATTTTTCTCTCTCTTCTTATCAACCACACATTCTTCAATAAAATAATATTACAAGTAATCCCAAAACTTTTTCTTCTTTTTTAACCACACATTTAAAAAAAAAAAAAGAAACACTATTCAAATCTCTAAGGGCCTTCCGGACAGAAAGATATAGCATTTCTCTAGTGACTTCATGGTAATTAATTAAAAGTATAAAAAAACCTGGCAGAACTATCACCTGAACCATGGTATCAATCCATAAATAAAATACAGTGTCCTAGCAAGGAAAAGGGGGTGGAGTGAGTGAAGAAATAAAAATAAAACTGTGATGTAGGAAAAGAAAATAACCATTTAACAGAACTATCCGGAAAATACTGCTAAAAACAATGGAGATGCCCTGTATTAAAGCTAGAATCCTGAAACTGCGAGAAACTTACGTTGCCAGTGCAAAGTTCTGCCAAGATGCAACCAAGTGACCAGATATCAATTTTTTTATCATATGGAAGTCCCAAAATAACCTCTGGTGCACGATAGGACCTGGATTGAACATAAGAACAAAGATGATCTGTTTCAAAGCAACTACTTCCCAGATCAATGACCTTCACCTCACATCTACTGTAACTTTTAACCAAGATATTCTCGGGCTTCAAATCACAATGTAAGAGGCCAAGACTGTGTAAGAATTGAAGCGCTTCCAAACACTGAATAGTAATTGACTGCACAATTAAAATCATTTAAGTCAGTGACTGAAACTCCAGTGAGATTATAGCCCACAGGGACAGCCTTGCCACATACCTGCAATCTTGGCATCGTAAAGTAGACCTCCCCTCCAGACTCTCTATTAAATTTATGAAATTCATACAGATTTGCTTTAAGTAATTCACATACAATCAACAAGTGCTCCTGCAAATATAGAAAAGGTTTAAGGCACGATCATATCTACAATATACAAGCAGCTTAAATCCATGATCATCACGCATGACATTAGGCACACATAAGAGGAGTATGCATGGATAAATGCTTATTTTTTATTATATGTGATGAGCATTCAACAGTAACAGACTTGCCAAATTCATTTCAGTTATATCTTTTTGTAAGTATACCATTTATCTTCTCCACATTGGGCTTAACAAATGTCCAAGGCCTGAAAGATTTAATTTTAATTTTACAATAAGCTGGAGGAATTTTTAAATCAGCATTTCTCTTTCTTCTGGGTTGGTGTTAGCATTTATAAACAGTGTACATGAAAAAGGCAAACCATTACAGAATAAATACAGGAAACTTGTGATACCTGCATTTGCAATCAGCACAGGAGAAAAAATCTGTGTAATGTGAAAGTATAAGAAGTGAAAAAAAAAAATTAAAAAAAATTGCATATAAGTGATATTTTAATGGAGAACAGCAAGCAGTTTCAGAGTTAATGTTCCCAGACCATAACAACCATTCATGTACATGCTTGATCAGACATGGAAGCAAAAGACAGATCTAATACAATCTCTTCTAGATCACAAGTAGAAATCAACTTGGCTAAATTCTACAAAGTGAATGCTTAAATGAAAAATGGAGTACGATTCAAAAGAATGGAGGAACAAAGTCACTTACGCGGTAATAGAAATAATCATACAACCGGAGAATATGATATTTGTCAGCAGGGTCATGCTTGTTGATATACTTGAGAAGCTTTATTTCATCAAGGCTCTGATCAAAAAAATCCTTGTTATTCTTTATGATCTTCACACAAACATCCATTCCAGTCTGAAGATCATGCGCCTGAATGGCTTTGCTAAATGCAGCAGATCCAAGATACTCAGTCACATGATAGCGGCCAGCGATGACTGAATTTAAAACAACATGGAAATTTTTGTCCTCCTCAAAACCAGTTCTGAACAACAAATCAAAGCCCAGTTAATGAACAGTAATTGAAAAAAAGAAGAAAAAGAAAAGAAAACTTGATGTGGAGTTATTTGGAAATGTAAAGAGCCCAGAGAAAAAGTGGAAAACAGAATTTCGTGGCAAGGGTAATACAGAATACACCATTGTTGCTGCCACTTCAGAGGCTCAACCTCCTCAACCAAAATCTATGATAAAAAATTATATTTTGAAATGTAAAGACCCATTTGAGCCACTTACCATGATCAGATGTTTGGATAAGAAATACATGTTCTCAGGCAAATAGCATTTCTATAGCCAGGTTTAAAAGCTTTAAATCTTCTGAATCTGAATGTACACAACTTATGTAGGGAAAACCTGTTCATGATAATCCTAATTCCTATCCTTAAACCAAAACTAGTGTCAAGCTATTCATTAAAAGAAACAGCTGTACACAGAATGCAGACCTATGCTGCGTGATATATAGCTTCATTATCCGTTGTTATTATCCTAAAGATTGATCTCAAATTTCACTTTCAAAATTGTCCAAGCCAGAGCTATAATGAGGCTATCTATTAAAACAAATATGGTTAACATGGGTTTTGATCTTTCCATGTGCTATCATCCACACATAAGACTAATTAGTTTATATTTGATATGCAGTAAATAGGGCCACCCAGTTTGAATAATGAAGACTGGCACAGCTGATATGAAAGTTTCCTTGAAAAGTATGAAATTAATAGCAAGAATCATTCATGATTATATTAATATAAAAGATGAAAAAAATGCTTGCCTGTTTTTCCTATGGACAATCTTAAGATCGAAGGTTTCAAATTCCTCCTCTTGTGCCTTTATCTGCTTTACTTGCTCTTGCACAGCAGTAGCTTCCTCATCCTCCAATGAAGCGCCAAGATCTTCTCTCACACTTGCTGTGATCACATCCTCTTCTTCCTTTAAATGCTCCCTTTCAATGTAGCCATAATTTGAAAGAGATGTGGGGCTAGAATTTGCTGATCCGCCAGTGTTAGCATTGTCTTCATCCCTTGAACTCTTGACTGGGGAAGAATAACTGCTTTTATGCCTCTGTGAAGCCAGCATGTCATCATTGTCCACCATACAGTCATCAGCTTCGTCACTGACAACAGCATTGCCCTTGTTTGACCTCTGCGCCAACTGCCTGGCTCTAGGAGGAGGAAATGAGAACCCCACATCCATTTGATTCTTTGCCTGTTTACATGTACCAATATCATTATTCATTATATACTTACCAGAATTATGTTTGCTTGATCTATTTTTTTCTTCCTTTGATTGTTCACTATATTTTTTATCTAAGTCATACTGTGAGTGTCTAGATCCACCATAACCTACATCACGATCATGAAAGTACTCTAAGTCCCCCTCACTACTACCTCCAACGAGACTTTCCCGAACTTCACTACCAATATCAGCAGCGTCGCTATTAATCCCCACACCAATGGATCTAACTGAACCGTGTTGATCATCATCCATGCAACTATCATCCAAATGGGGCCTTCCAAATTCATTCAGAACTTTTCCATCCCCTAACATTATAAGTTCATTTGCCTGAGTTACAAAGCCCTGCCAGACAGGCTCCGACCGCATCAAATTCAGTTCCTCCTCATCCATCAACTGTCCATTATAATTCCCATCATTTCTCCTATACATTTCAGTCACTGACAGCCCAATAGGATCATCTGAAGGTAAAACTGGATTGACTTTTTTTGATTGGAAATACCTTTCTCCAGAAAGGTAGGAATCCTCTTCTAAAAAAGACTGATCATCTTCATCGTCTTTGTTTTGTTCTCTTTTTTGACGGTCTGGAACACTCCCATTCGCTGTACCTTTTTCATTGTCACTTGGGTAGTCAATTTCATGTGCCAAAAACCAGGTCTCATCTTCAATAGGTTGTCTCATGTAACCAACATCATCGTCATCTTCATATTCATCTGAGTCCCAGTACTCATTCTGGTAGTCAGCAGATTCACTCAATCCATCACCAATGGTTGCAAAACCAGAAACAAGATCAGAATTATCCTCGGTTATGCCCTGACTCACTGAGAGCCAACTACCTCCTGCAGGCCTTTTCATTACTGTGTGTCATTGCAAGGAAAAATTATTATTCTAAAGTCAAAGAGGGAAAATAGTGAAACAACTACCTGTTAGATAATTATATTAAAATCATTATATTATTCAATGTATCAGAAAATGCAAATGTAATTTAAGCATTGCAATTTTGAGGACAAACCTAAAGGATTGATTTCTTGTCCAATAGGTACATCCAGAAATGAACCTATCAGATAAGCGTTGTCAGTTTTCAAGATCTTTGGACCAGGCCAATCCCGTTCAAACTTCTCCTCCCAGTGAATATTGATGGATTTGTCTTCTGATTTGAGTCTCACAGGTGGCAACCTCGGTAACTCTTCCTTTTTATTCTCAGATGCAAGTTGAAAACCTAATGCACTGAAATCTTTTGACTTGCCTCCTTGAGTCTTCCCAAAGTATAGAGACCTTCCCACCTCATCCACTTGCTCTTTGATTGCTGCCCTGACGTCTTTAAGATCCGTTTTCATTTTTACCTCCTTTTTATCACCAATCCCAATAGAATTATCATAACTGGTTGAAGCATCCTCATTGTAGAAGGGAAAAACGGTTTTAACAGGACAATCTTTCCACATCTCTGATGTTGGATGGACAAAATCATCATTTCTGGACCATGGATGATCTACAGGGTCATCTGTGGAGCCAGCATTGCCTGTATTTCTTTCTCGATCAACTTCCTTAAGCTCATTCTTTTCACTCCTCTCATGTTTTGTTTGCACATTGGCTTTACTGCTACTCGCAGGCCAAGATGTTCTCTTTTCATCTGAGAAACTATGATCTTCCCCCGATTTTGAATCACCCACGCCACTATCAAGAGCCTTGGTTGTATTCAACCTTGACTTCTCGGAAACCTGAACTGAAAAGTTGTTTCCTGCAATGCTTCCTCCATCATTCTGGCAAGGAACAGGACCATTGCTTGGACTGTATTTCAATGAACACAAATCTAGCACGGTATCATCTGAAGTCTCAGAAAAAATAAGGTGCTTACCACTCAACCCAACTAACTCATTAACCTTCCTCTGCTCCTCCATACTACCACAACTTTTCCACTTGCTATCAGGCCCATTTCTCCCTATTCCGCATTTTATCTCTTTCACAACTAGCTCCTTCGAAACCTCCTTGCTACTTCGAGAACTTGTTGTCTCCTTAATACCTGCCCCACTACTCCAAGAATTTGTTATTTTTCGATCTTCTTCAACTACTTTTCCCCCATTTACTTCTTCACCCAATTTACTAGCCAGCGCCTTATCTTCTAGCATAAGCTTTTGAAAAATCCCAGTTAAATCAGTCCTATTACATAGCTCACTTCGCAAAGCAGCCTCTGCTTTGATAAATTTATTCTTTTTCAGAAATTCTAATATAACATCTACTGAACTCGAATCTTCCATTTACATACAAACACTTCCTACTAATCCAAATAACCAGATGCTAGAAATACCATTCAACTAGACCTGAAAAAAAAAAAATCCAATATTCATAACTCAATTTCAACTACATTTCAAAATCGTATTAAAGATCATTGCTAATACAATGTAAAATCTGATTCAGTAAATTTTATTAGCTCGAAGCTCTAATTTCCTCTACATATAAACCATTGCAATAACGTAAAAACAAAGTTTCCATGAATCCCAGTAATAAAAAAACTTTAGCTATGTTTCATAAAGATCTGTGCTTTACCGAAGCCCTAGAAAGCATAAGCACTTCCAGAAAGAACAATATAGGAACGGATTCAAAATGTAAACGATTACTGGAATTTTAAATCAAACAAAAATGGAAAAATTGAAATTTGAGTAAAATGAGAAGCTTACAGATCGAAGAATATGTTACTTCTGGAACCAAACAAGATGCTATTGATTCCATCGCCGAAATTTTGCGAAGGTGACCAAATATCTTCCCTTTTTGTAAGTGAATAATATAGCATTTGCAAGAACAGTAATTAAATAATACGAATAAAATGAGAATTCCATTTTTTTTTCTTTTCATTTTTAATATTCGGTGGGGGTATTGCAATTAAGTTCCGGTTTGTCCCCTTTAAATTTTTAAATGATTTGTGACAGTATCATTTTCCATCATACATTTAAATAATAAAATATTCTTTGTATAAATCAATAAAATTTTCTTTTAGTCATCAATTTGTCATTCTATAATACATTACAAGAAATTGATGGCCGTCAAACATGGCCTAAGCTACTCCTTTTGTGCTTGACATCCTCTACGACCCCATGTGTAGAAAATCATACCATTGATTGGAAAGAATATTGTTAAAATCAATATGTAGAAAATTGTTAGTTCTCACAATATCATTTATAATATCAAACTTGATATATACTAAGCAAAACCGGTGGTTTTGTAGTGCTTTTGTGTTTGTACTTTTGATAAGTTGAATTCAGGCTATTTTAATTTGTGACCAATGGGAGATTTGACTCATTTCATTACAAGCCCATTAATCAAGTCAAGCTCAAAAACTAAAATCCATGGACTGGTTCATAGGCAGGCTCGCGGTGCTTGCACCTTTTGTCCATCGAAATTTATTCAAGAACTCGTAGAAAGAAAAAAATTCCTCTTGTTATCAAAGTTTTGTGCAAAAACTTCATTAGAAAACTTGAATAAAGAAGGATTCTCAAATGCCTAGCAGTTCTTTCATACCAATCATATAGCATGAAGGTTGGGTCCTTGTAATTCTTCCTTTGGAGCAATGTAAACTTCCTTGAATTTTATTCAATGTTATAATTTTTTTTATATTTTTCTTTAAATATGTCTAAAAAAAAATCAAAAAGCCTGTGGGCTAAGCTAACTCGATGTGGTCAAGTTCATGGTTGAGTCGAGCTTGAGTGATCGGTCCATCGTCACTCCCAACATTGCGTGATTTAGTTTGGTGAGATATTGTTCGTACTAATAAATAAATTGCATCGAGCTAGCATTAATTGGAACTTTATAAAATATATCTTTGTTTGATGATGGTCACTATTTAAAAAAAAAAAAATTTGAATAGTAATTTTTTGGAGAATTTGTGATTAAAAAGTGAAAAAAAAAATTAAATTTATGTACAAAATATTCTATTGTATAAATTTGTAATTTAAAATAAGTATAAAAATTAAAGAAATAATAGGGCTATAATTGATATGAAGGCTTTTTTAAGATGGATATGAGTTTGGTTATGTGGTGGCCCGGGGGCCCAATGGAAAATAATAGAGTAGGTACTAATATGACGCGGGTCATGATTTGTGACAGTGATACATACAAATAATTTAAGTTGTACAGCCAACCAATGGGCCAAGTGAGTGTACAAGACACATTGATTCCTATTTTATTGATTAATGATGTTTAGAACTTGTTTGATTTTCATTATTTACACTTTTTTTTCTTTTTCTTTTTTTAACTATACATTATTTCACAACTCATTTTCAACCACACGTTTTTCAATAAAATAATATTTTCATCACATCAATAATTTTTCTTTGCTTTTTAACCACGTAATCTCCATCGTATTACTATTCAAAATATATTCTTTTCTCAATAATATTCAGCAAACACACATTCTCCATCAATCTACTATTCTAAAATGCATTATTTCAATAACCTGGGAAACAAACAGACTCTTAACCTCCTGTTCAGTAGAGATTAAAATTTTAATTTTAATTTAAATCAAATTCAATAATGAATTTTAACCATATATTCCATGAGGTTCATAACTTTTCAATTACAAATTTCATCAACTTTTATCAAAATTTACAAAAAAATCTAATTTTTAAGCCCATCAAAGAGAGACTTCACTTTAGCAGTATTAAGGCCTTGTTTGAGAGAGCTTTTAATCAAATTAAAATTGAAAATATAACCATTATTGGGTCCTACTCGTCTAATAAAAGTCAACAATAACGACTATATTTTCAATTTTAATCTGATTTTAGTCACTCCCATACAAGCTCTAAGCATAAGTCTATGTGAAATAAAGATGTTTCCTAATTATATAGGATAATGTTTCCTAAATATCATTTTTCTTTTTCAATTGTCACAGTGGAAAAGTATTCCTTTATTATTATTTTTTTGAATCAAGTATGTTGGAGTTGTGTTGAGTTGGATTTTGACGAATCAAATATTCATATAATCGAGGATGATGATTTGAACGAATATATCAACCATGAAGGTTGGTTTCGAAAGAAAGATGGTTAACTTAAACCGAATTTAAATGAACCCAAACAATTAATCTTACAAGAGCAAAATAGAGTTGGAATTGATATTAAAATACAGAAATTAACACAGTGAATTCAGAGATAGATTCAGTTCAATACATCAACAAAAATCTTCAAAAACATACAGCAGAATAATATTACACCCCATTCTATCATATATACACACAGTTTGGATTGTATACGCATATATGGATGGTGCAGGCCATTGTGTACGTACAAAAACCCTTTAATATCTGCTGCAGATTCCATCACCATCCTCACAATGGTCACCATATCGTGGTCCATAATCATTTTATCCATAATTATTTAGGCTAAAAGATCATTGACCCACCCAAAATCAGGTCCACTATCATTGATGTTGTACTTGTAGTTGTTGCCTTCAGTGAAATCCCTGCTTGGAACATCTGCATTGAAGAATGTGTTTGAACCTGCAGGATTTGGGATTGAGGGGGAGAGCAAAAATTGGGATTGTTCACAATCAAGATTGAATAAATTTCCATGTGAAGAAGCAGCTTCCTTCATATTCATGGCTTCCAAATTGCCCATAAGGCATCATTATAACTCATCCCACCAGAATTAAATTCATTCAGAGCAGAAGATTCGAGTGGACGACTTGAAAATTCCGGTGTTTTGACCTGAGAAATTGGTGGCGAAAACAGAGGGGACAACAGATTAGACATTCTCATCAAAGTAGAAGTTGGAGAAGCAGTCATAGAGTGACAATGAACACACTATGTCTACTTTTGCTTCCTTACCCCGGAGGTGGTATCTCCTCATTTATTGTCGCCTTATGTACTTTTGCTACTTTGTTTGAGGTCAGATTTTCACTCCCCTCCCTTTCAAGTGGCTTCTATATATAGGCCGTATCTGGACGCGGTGAAATGAGGGGCAAAATCAATTTTTAAAACGTTATAGCCTATCATTGTTGACTAACTCTCTCACGAGTGGGACCCTTCAACGGTATTATTGTTGATTTTAATCCAAAAGGCAGTGGAACTAGACAGGCTCATATTATTGTTGAAAAATCCTATTCGCCATCATCCTCATCTGGTGGAGGCTTAAAACACACTAAGGATGAGTTGATGATTTGTCCCTTAAGAAAATGTAAATGGTTCGTGACAGATGTATTCTTTTCACTTAATTAGAGACTTCAAGTTTTAAAATCTTGAGTCGGATAGTCTTTATTCGGTCTAATTTGTGAAAACTTTCTTTTGTTTGTAAGATGGACTAAAACAAGGATGCTTCGGAGCCAAGCGGAGAAATTTGGGATGCAATTGAAGTAATTCAAAATGTCACAAAAGTGTAATTTCATGAAAAAGAAGGCACGCCTCTCAAAAACTGAGAAGACTGCCCGCCCTCAATCGTACAATCGAAATTGGACTACACTTGTTTAAGAGGAGTTGTGATTTGCCATCCAATTTTGTTGTTTATCAATTAATTATTGACACGCCATTTTATATTAAAATGTCACCTATTTTTAATCATATTATCATAAAGAGTAGTTAAAGAAAAGTTGGGCCCACAATTGCAATTTTCCCTTGATTTTTAATCATTTTAGTTAATTCTATTATTATTTGATTCTTTTTAGTTTTTCCTTTTGTTCTTCCAGGTTTCTTATGGCCAATGTATGATGTGGTCAAACCCTTCAAATTTAGTTGCTGCTAATCCAGATATTGAATGTACATTCAACTAGAGACAACGGGAGAAGGGAGAGAACAAATAAGAAATAGATTATCAGTTGTGGAGTTAGTACCCGGCGAACACCAGCTGCAGCACATGCTGGCTCTGCCAGCGGCAGATTTTTTTGTTGTTTCTTTTTTCTCTAAAAAAATAGATAAAAGCTCCAACATATCTATTGCTATGCTTTAATTTAATTTTTTCTTACCAAATATAGTTGAACAAATGAAATTGAAATCAAGCTTGAAGATTTCTTCCTAGTTCCTTCAATCTTGCTCAGTGGCTCTTTCTTCTTTCGTTTTCTTCTCTTTCTTCTTCATTCAATTTTTTCCCATTCTTTGATTTTCTTTTCTTTCTTCTCATTTTCTCTTTCTCCCGCATTGGCTCTTTGGATAGTTCTAAAATGGTCAGGCAATGTGTTGACTTAAAAAAAAATATTAATGGTCCACTGACTTCCTTTATTATGCCAATACCCCAAAATCTTCTTCATATATAATAACTAACCCATACATTTTTATAATTGCTAGATAGCCCACAAGAATATCATTAACTCATTAAATCCCTTATCTGAAATACTTTGTTATTGTCTTCTTGAAATTGGAAAATTAAAAATTGTTCTTGTTAACTTATTGTTGGTAACATTTATGCTATAACTTGGGTTGTATTTGTTTATATTTTCATATATGTACGATTTTTACGTTTTAATACATTTATATATTGATTGATTTTTTTTTTAATATTATTCAATTAAATATTAATAAACAATGGTCGTTAACAGTCAACGTTCAACGACCGACCTAGCTCACTCCAGATTCCAGATCCGCCACTGCAGATCATAATGAATCCATCGAGAACAATAAAATCAACATAATCCAGCTCTATGCCGAGGGTCCCATTTTGTAAGTAGATCTCGTAAGATGATGATTGTCCTTTTGGAGAGCTCATGGTCCTGCAACAACCTTGCTGCAAATCTAGCATTGTTTCTCTTCTGGACCAAAAAATTTTGAGTTAAGGCCAAATGTTATAGGGATGATGAGGAACAAGTGTGTATTCAACAAAACTACAAATGAAGATCCTCACTCATCTATCAGAATTTTTTTATACGTTGATGACACGATAACTAAAAAAATGATGAGCGGGAGGTTGCAAAGTTATGAATCGATTTGTCGGTACATTTTGAAATGGAGGACATGGAAGTACTGGGTCACTTCCTTGGTTCGTAGGTAGAAAATTTAGAGAATGCAATTTTTGCATCTCAAACAAGGTATGCCAAACCGCTTGTAGCTAAATTTGGACTGGAGCATCGAAAAAGAAGATCAGCGCCTCTAGAAGCAAATTCAAGGTTGAAATGTGATGAAGCAAATTTATCTTTGTCTTGTTGGCTGTCTACTTTTTCTAACCATAACAGGGCCTAACATTGCTTTTTCAGTTGGACTAGTAAGTTTACTTATGCAAACGTCACGAAAGCCACAGTTGGTGGCAGCAAAGAATATCTTGAAGTATGTGAATTCAACATCTGACTATGGACTATTGTACAAGAAAAATTCCGAGTTCTTACTACAAGGTTTTGCAGATGGCGATTTTGGAGGAGATCTCAACATCTGGTTATGTATTCCTATGCATTTCCACAGCAATTAACTGGTGCAGTAAAAACAAGAGTGCATCTCACTTTCTACAGCTGAAGCTGAGTATAAAGCAGCTGCAGTTGCTGCTCAAGAAAGGGTACGGCTTCATGTGATTATTCCTAAGCCAACTTTACCTGGAGAAATCCAAGTACCTTTATGTCACGACCCGTCCCAAGTCACCCTAATAGACCTGACACGTGTCGTGCGCCGATGATAGATACCAACAAAGTACCGGACCTACCACCAAGGTGACTATAGCTTGTTCTAACTGTGACACACTTTTATAAAAATTTTGACAAAGTTTCCCCTGTAATTTGGACCAAAACCACCAGAAAAATAATCAAACTTCTCCAACCAGAACATATATTTTTAAATAGGGTACACCAGCCCCTCAAAAATCAAACTATTCAAAAACAAAGCAAGGAAGTCGACAATTACAACCATTTTACTTCAAAAGTCTCAAAATACTTAATATGCAATGAGCCCATGACATGGATACATGAAATTACAACCTTAACTTCCTAACAACTAATGCATGTACCCCAAAAATATGTTCCATGTAAATTGACAAAATGAGTCATACAATTATAGACAAAATGTGGCTCTACACGATGGACAACTAGGCTCCACTGCTGCTCAACTCAGCTACTATCTGATAAGAAAGAAGTTGACAAAATATGTGAGCTTACAACTCAGTGAGTGGATAATTATAAATAAAAATATTTCCTTTCATTTATACATATTTTCTGAAAATCCATCCTCTTTTAGAACTTTAAGAAAATATGAAATCAGATAATACTTTTAATAAAAAAACTTAAAACATGACTGCATTATAAAATCCTTTATTCTTCATTCTAAATAATTTACTATAAAGCATAACGAATGTAAGCAATCTAGTATAAATAAAAATCTCTGAAATTTTTTGCTGATCAATGCTATAAGCTGAAAGCTATGTACTGAAAACTGACTAATCTGAATTCTATAACTGAAAATCCAATAAGCTGTAGAAAAACTGAAATATCACACCAAAAGGTACCCTGAATAACCTTACTCATGTATCGATAAGTACCGATATACATGGCAAAACTATTCGATTCTGAAATTCTGCAATTCTGGTCATACGCACGCAGAGCTATAATCTGGTCATACACTATGGAAACACATTCACAATAGTGCAGAGCGGGTAAAATCACCCTAATTGACCATACACTGTAGAAACACATTCACATCAGTGCAGGTCGGGTAAAATAACCATATGATGTCATACACTGTGGAAACACATTCACATCAGTGCAGACTTGGGTAAAATCACCGGGTACTTTCTAGTGGTTTTAAAATAACTTTAAATATACTGAAATATAACATATGGATACAACATGTTAGAGAAATGATCAAATGAACTTAATTTAACTTTAAAAAAATTGAGTATAAAATCCTTTTGATTCTGAAAAATCATGCTTTTAAACCAGTTATATAAAATAATTAACTTTCTAATACGATATAAATTCAGTAACTATTTATTTCTGAAAAATAAGCTTTTTCACTCACACAAAATAAGTTACAGTCTAAGAAGATCGGTAAACTTTTCCAATCTCCGTGTCACCACCTGAAAAACCATACAAGATAACTAATTCAACCACTATCAAGTCAAGAAACCTCTAAAATGCAATGTTATAATACTACAACTAAATTTCTCGATACTTGACTAGATGTCCCAAATTATTTCTTTAATCAAATGGGACCAATTTCATTTTCTAGTCCATTTACTAATACCCAATAAATCAACATAACCTTCATTCTAAGATTAACTACAAATATCTCCTTTAATCTAGTAACAACTAATAATTAACATCCAACCAATTAAACATACATATTGTTCCATAAAATCATGCTTTCTTGTAAGTATTACATCACCACTACAATTCCTACTAACAATACTTATTCAAGCATCCAATAGAAAATCTAGGGTTTGCCCAAAAATAACATTTCTTACCTTAAATGTAAATGGAAGCTAACCACCAAGGAAACTTGAACTAAAAATCATGATTTGTCCCCTAAAAATTGAAATTTTCGAACTCAATTAAAACCCTAGAAATTAACATAATATATCTCTACTTTTAAGAAAATAGCTAAAATGTCAAATCGAAATCAAGTTGATAACCACCTTACCTTCTTCTCATTCCTTCCTCTTTTTCTTCCTCTTTTTCCCTTTCTTTTCCTTATTCTTTTCCCCTTTTTCTTCTCTTTTCTCGGTTTTTTCTCTCTTCTCTGCGTGCTGGGAAGATGAAAATGGGAATTGGGTTTTAAAATGGTTAAGTTATATGATTATTGCAAAAGAAGTCCCTCCATTTTCCAAGATCATATAAGTAAGTCCTCAACTTCCAATTTAAACCACCTTAACCCTCAATTATCTTAAATATAATATAAGCCCCAAGAAAAAAAAATTATTCCAATTAAGTCCATATTGACGTTGACCTTGATAATTCAACCATTGACTTTGACTGATTAAAATGGGTTTGTAACACTTTAAGCTTGCAAAAAATACCGTGTTTAATGCAAGGACAAGCACATCGAGCTTGAGCATTATTTCATCTGAGAAAAAGTTTTAGATAGAACTATCAGTGCAATGGAGGTGCGTAGCTAAGTGAATGTTGCTGATATTTTTACTAAGGCCCTGTTTGGTAGGGATTCTCATTTTCTACACTAAATCAATTCTTATTTTCAACCACACATTCTTCAATAAAGTAATATTTTCCATCACATCAATAATTTTTTTTCTTTTTCCACCACACATTTCCCATCATATTACTATTCAAAATCAATTCTTCCCCCAAAAAATCCCTACCAAACAAGTTTTAAATCTCTGTCCAATGGACCTTTTGAGATACTTTGTGCAAAGCTTGGAGTCACTTCAAAAAATCGGGTTAAGGGGTGTTGGGAATTTACTTAACATGCACAGTGGAAATAAAACAATTTTCAATTCCCAAACGAGAATCTGCAATGTGTTTAGATAGAAAATGTGATGAGAATGATACCTTTGATGAATTCCACAAACTCTTTTGGTTTTTCTTGAACTCCAATGATCATGATTTGCAATCCAAGCTGTCCAATTGTCCAGCCTCCAATGGTGATCCACACAGAGAACAAGAAGACGGCTAGGGTTTTCTTTTCTTGTGCTAGCAAGAATAATGAAAAATCCATGTTATTTTCAAACCCTAGTAGCCTATTAATATAAGTCCAAATAGACTCGGCCCATCTGTTAAACTTAACCCGGTCCAATATTTAATTAATCAAATTAATTAAATCTGATCCATGAATTAATTAATCCAATTAATTAATTCAGGCCTATTAATAAACAACCCAATCAATTAATTATTCAACACTTGTCAATTAATTAATTGGTAAATCTCATTCTTCTGATTCTCTTTTGTGTGTGACCCATTAGGTTCCCGATCACGATACCTAACGACGTGAATTATTATTTTGATCTAATCAAAATCGATAAATTAAAACGCTCCTTTTAATTTATCACTAATTCACTTTCGTTATCCCAGATTGACATCTAGCAATGTATCCGAGCAATACATGTGACGGGAAATATCACGTAGCATGACAAAATCAAACTTGTTCGTTTACCGTGAAACTATAATCCTTTCGTCAATATGATCCGATCAATTATGAGATATGGATATGTGTCAATCTCAATTATCGATCATATCTTTTATTCCACTGTTAAGTCAATATACGTCGAAAACTCTTTTCCGACTTATGAGTTCACCTTGGCCAAGGATTTCATTATCAACTTAATTGGATAAAATGTAGATCATAATCTCTTACCATCTAAGAGTGACGAATCCTCTATTGGTCATTCACAACCTTCATATGATTCTTAACATACCCGAACGATGTTGTATTAGCGACCCTTGGCAGAGCAACATCTAACACCACCAAAGTATGACTGTCCTCATATAAGGTACCATGATGACCTCAAGTCAAATGACCAATTTCACTACCGAACGTTAGAGATTAACCACTAACACTCAGATAGTTATCCATGTGGAATCTCTCAGCGGGTCTCCAATATTTTGTTCTATAACAAAACATTCACGTGTTCATTCAAGCGTCACCACACTTTAACTTGTGAGATCAGCTATTTACTTCACAAGTAAGAATGCCACACGCGATAGTCTATCCGTAATATCGATATCCGTATCTCGTTATTATTTCGACCACGGACGATTTAAGATTTAGTCATATGTAATTTGTATCTCACAATCACAACTCCTTGTGATTAACAAATCGCCAAAACTTGAATCTATGGATTCTATTATTTAATTTATTAGAATATTAATTCAATTAAATAATGGATATTGCCATATATATGCATTGATTATATATATATATTCAAAGTGTTTATATCTAAAGTTGATTGGACCTAGGGCATAAGACTTACAAGGGGGAGTGTTGAAATCTGTAAAGCTTATTTTTCTAACTCTAATTTATTTTGTCTTCAAACTGTACATCCTTTTGTATTACTATGACAACCTTCTGCGTTTCCGTAGTTTTAGGTGGTGTTGTATTTCCTTGTTCTCCACAAGTCATTTATTGTATGAACTAAAGTCTTTGTCTGATAAATATTTGACTGATTGTTCTATCAAAAATAGACAAAAAGTAATGTAGTTTTAGTTGTATTGAGTTATCTTTCACTTGTTTTCATTTCTGGACTTTTTTCTGTTAATTTTCTTCATCAAGTGTTTGTTGATCTTGGGCCGTGTAAATCATTACAATGTGTGATTTTCTTTCAAACAGAGCCAGAATAAAAATGTAATTCAAATTTAATCAGCGAGGATAGAGGAGAGAATTTCTTGGAAAGTATGACATGTAACAGAACAGCTATATTTAACTATGCCTAGAAATCAATAGTAATGATTCTTTCTTTCAATTTTATAGGATTCACATAATATGAAAAATGTTGATCAAAATGTTTTGTACCACATACCGCCAAACACCCTGGAAATTTTTCTTTCGAATTTCTAGGAACCATACTTAATTTGACATCGAAAACTCCTGATGTATTCTCTCTGCTTAACTTGGCAATTTTCGCCCCCGAGGACATCAGTTAAGCCCAACAGAAAATTCTTTCTCCCAAGTTTTATCTTTTTTTTTAATTTTATTTTTTATCTATTTTGTACCCAACAGAACGCCTAAAACAGATTCATGCAGTCAATCCCAAATTTATTACGAACTAGGCCTAGTCTCCTAGACGTTATCTCCAACATCATCTCAATCCAAATCAGGGTCTTATATCGAAAAATCACCCCCACTATGCTGCATATTAACTGTCATCAAATAATGCATCACAGAAATTCCATCTTAACGAAAATATATACGTTTGAACATGCTGGAATCGTGAAAAGAGGCTGTTGAAACACAGATTGAAAAGCAATCATGTATGCAAACCCACAAATTCGTTTGAGAAAATGAATAAATAAATGGAAGTTTTTACCATTTTGAATGGATGAATAAATCTTGATGCAGCAAAAGCACAAATAATTCAACGTTGAAAATTTTCTCATTCTAACCTGATCCTTTTTAAGTCTGTCTAGAGCACTTTTTATACCATTTGTAGCAAAATTTTTACCGTTATACAACGTATGTCAATCCCATATAGCTGCAATTATTGACTGGACCAAGCAAAATGACATATGTGCCCCTTCAACATTTATTTCATTCTTCTTGAAAAAAGGACATTTCCAGTATATTGTGGTAGCAATGGGACCCATGTGCACTTAAAAATGGGATAAAAATCACTCCCAGACTAGGGCTAAATAGATTCTTAAAGCTAGCATGTTCCCAGACTTCTTTTAACTATACGTTTTGAAATTTGAGTTGGCGTTATCATAAGATTCATTTAATTCATGCCATAACTTTGTTTGTGCTAAAATTTTTGTGGGTCATGTTATGGGTTAAGTCTCTCATGAGCATGTCACTTCTGTAATCAACTTTAGCCTACAGATAACATAGGCATATTTTATTTCCAAACTAATATTTTGAGCTTCATTCTTAATCTGGTTAAGTTGGAACCTACCTTGATTACATGTTAAAACAAGAGAAAAAAGACATGAAAAGTAAACAGCAAAAAGAATACAGTTTCAGATGAAACCACCAAGAAGAGGATGGATACAAGAGTCAAGAAGCAATTGGAATATGAGGACAGACAAATCTTTGACCTTTTGTTTCTAAATATATGATCATAGGATTTTTCGGGTTTCTGTAATTTTCTGGCAAGAAAAAGATTTGATTATGTATTTTTTCGGCACACCAAAAAGATTTTTCTGGCAAGACGAAGATTATGATCATAGGAGAAGAAATGGCTATAGAATCTTGATACTACACAGTCTGAATTTGTTAAAATAAACTTAGAAAGATTATAGTCTCTATCCAAATCTTCAAAGACATATTTAGAAATGTAACAAATGGGCCAGCTGCCCTGCTTTCACCTCATCCAGAAACAGCAACACCACATTCTACTACTGCTAATTTTATAGATTTTTTGACACAATCAATGCAAACATAAAGATGATCTTAACCTTAAAGACTAGACGAAACTGAAAATGAAAAAAAGCACAATAAACAAAAAACGATAGTACAGCTGAATAATAATGCTCGCGATTCTCCTTAAAGGTGCCAAATATGAAACGAGCTTACTCTATGGACGCCCCTTCAGAAATTTATGTACAGAATCAAACTGTACATCACCTTCAATAATTGTTAGACGTTGCTTCAATTGCTGGTTTTTGGCTTCAAGCTCGGCTTCCCTAACTCTGCTCTCTTGAAGCTCCCTTTGGAGCCTGGCTTCCTTTTCTTGGCTCTCTTTTAGTGCTTGATGGAGCTCTGCATTGGTTCGCTCCAAGTCCCCTATTGACTCCCTAGCACGTTTGCGTGCTTTTTTCCGGTTGAACCAGCTGGTGACTTGCTCCATATCCAGCCCTGTAGCCCTCACTAGCTCAATCTTCTTCTCTTTGGTTAGGTGAACCGACTCTTCAAACGCCAACTCGAGAGCATCATTCTGATGTTTCTCAAATCTTTTTGCCATGATAATGTCTCACTCAAGCTTCTCATGGTTAAAATTCCTTGGACAACTTACAAATTTATAGAAATACTTGATTACCTAGAAAGTAGAGGACGAGGAGTAGTACTAAAAGAAACTTAATCATGACAAGCAGATAAAGCCACATAAATGGCGAACTAGACTATGGTAGATTTTAAGAGCCAATTATAAGCTGCTAGAATTATGTATGTCAACTTGCGAACAAATGAATTTTAACAAAAAAATCATTCACTTTCATTCCCACAGGAGGACAACTAGTCTCACAAAGATTGGAATCTTCCTTTTCTCTTAGAAATCAAGAAAATGCGTTTGCTCATCTGAACAAATAAGACAAATTACACTGTGTGCCGGCAAGTGTTACAAACATGTAGATCTTGTCTTCCACATATTCTTGCCGAATTGTGGCCGGCCATGTCATGCTGATATCAAATAGCATCTCTATTTATTCTTCTTAGATTTTCTTTTTGAATATGGCTCTCCCAATTCTCAACAGAGCCATGGAGTTAACTCCACTCCATTTCATCGCTTTATTAATTGCCTAGTGCCTTCTAACAATCCAGTTTGATTATTCATAGAAATACATTTATGGTTCTTGCTACCATCTCCTTTAACTTCAAGGAACTAATATTCTACTATTGGATGGCAACAACTTCTACTATGTTATTTGATAGATTCATGGTAAAAACTTTTGGCATGTGTAAAAGTATTTGAATTTTAGGAGCAAGGACAGAGCATAAAAAATGGTTTCAAAAGTACGTCGCTTACTAAAACAACTAAATCTATTTATGGCAATTTTCCATTGCAACGTTAATATTGTTAGAATGCTTTTGTAAACTGTTCCAGAAATGTGTGATTATAAATACATATGTAACAGTACGAGATAAAAAAGCTGTGTTCAACTCAGAAGCTAAGATAAATACAATGCAAAATTCACTATTACAATTTCCTTAGAACATCTCCATTCGTGGTGTAAAATAGATCTAAATTGTGATTTAAATCACCAAAGTGACCGAAAACCTTTCCAGTGGAGAGATGCAAAGGAATTGCAAATTGCAATTTCCGACAGAAAATGTAAAAAAAGATGTAAATTTACATTTCTTTTACGTTAACCAAAAGTGAATTTAGATATTTTTATTAGAGAAAAATTTGAATTTGGATCCAGCGGGATGTAATGAGGATGCAAAAGTGGTTTTGGAAATACCTATTTACAACCAATTTTACACTACGATTGGAGATGCTCTTAACATCTACTCCAACTTCATCTCGATCAGGATCCTGCAGAAAAATCTACTCCCTCTATGCTGCGTTAGAACAGTTATCAAATAATGCATCGCAGAAACTCTATCTTCACAAAAGTATACATACTAGAACATACTGGAATCAAGAAAAAGACTAGAAAACAGAGTCAAAAGCAAATCTACAAAAAGTACCATTGCATACACACAAACTTGTTCGAGAAAATAAAGAAAGCTATGACAGTTTTTATCCTTTTTAATGGATGAATGAAACATGAGATGGAAAGTACTGCGAAGTCACTAAAATTGTGTTAAGGGTAAAATTCACTTAAATTTGGATACTTGGTTAAGGTTTGAGACCCCAAAAATCTGAAACGAGCAATTAAACTTCAAGATTATGCTTGCGGGTGCTTCAATTGTTTTCGCCAGAGCCAGAAAAATAACAGCTGAATGGGACTCGTCCAGGACTGGATATGGAGTGAAAACCAGTGCAATATGTCCATAGAAAATAAAAGCAGCTGTTTTACTCCATATCGGGTCCTGTACAAGTCCATTCGCTGCTTTGACCCTTCAACTTGTAATGCATATGGAGTAAAAACTGCCGGAATTGCCGAATTGTGAGGCTTCCAGGAAAGTGTTGAAGGTGGAAACTTTAGAGTCCCAATTCAGTTGCCATTTGGATATATATTAGTAATCAGTTTTGTCCTTTTCTTTACAACAATTGCATGGGAGAATATTCTTGATTTGAGAAAGACTTGTTCAGGTAACCTGGTACAGACTTGTTCAGGTAACCTGGTACTCAATTTTGTGGGCTGCTAAGAAAATTGACCTTAATATTGGATATAATTTGGGTAACTGTTAATTGTACACCTATAATTTCCGTAGTTAAAGAAAATTTATGAGCCACCCCATTCTCGTGGATGGGCGTGAAGCTACACGTCCGACAACCTCCAAAGTAATTAGAGCATTTGCCGCAAGCATACATGGTAATGGGCCCTTTTTAATGACCTGCAATGCATCACATTCGGCTACCCCAATTGCGAACCCATTCACATGCACGAACAATCGTCCTTCCCCGAGCCTTAATACCTTGGCTCCATTAGATTGAACAAGATATAACTCATAGTCTTGTATAATATTGCTTAGTGCTGCGAATAAATATTATATTACTATCATGGTTTTAAATCTCATAAAACTCTTAATATTGTTTTGGAAAAAAAAAAAATAGAACTTCTGCCTATCCTTCCTTTTCAACTAAAAAACTGAAATTTTTATTGTAATGGTATTGTTTCTATAAATGCACCTCTTTACATTCGTTTTCAAACACAAAATAGACGAATGTAAGTTGGATGATAAAATTTCTGAAGTTCACATTTTGGATGAAACTGGTGTTTGATTATAAATTTCACGTGACACGACTTTTACCATTTACTCTTCGGACGTGTTTGAATTGCAGTATTAAAAAATACAATGGGAAAGATTTTAATTTATTTTTCTTTATGCTAGAATTAGGGAGTGACTCGAATTCTATTTGGAAGACTAGTTGAGAATTTTAGTTGAAGTCTATTTTGGAATTCTAGACGGAATTTAATTTGGGAGTTGATGTTTTGTGTTGGATTTGAAAAAGACTTGAAGGAGTCCAATTTGTAATAGGAGATGAAAAAATCGTGCAAGGAGAAGGAAGCAAAACATCGGCGCTCGCTACGTGCTAAGCATCCCGCTTGAGCGCTCAAAACGGGATTGCCAGCGCTCACTAATCGTCGATGATCGCTGGAGTGGCCAACCAATGCTCGACGTCACCAAACCACCGCTCGAGCGGCGATCTTATGTGCAAAATGGTCAATTTGAGATTTTGTTAAATTTTTGAATCCTATTTTACTTCAAACACTCTATTATTTTATAGACTTATTATCGTTGATGATGCGTTGTTGAGATTTAATGAGATACCCTCAACTTAGACTATGGAGGAGAGACAAAGTAAGGATCGAAAGATCCTATCACAGATACATCTTCATCTTTCGAATAATATTCTTTAGAACGTTTTGAAGGAAAAAATTATCGCTACATTGTGGTTGAAATTAGAGCAGTTATGTAGACGAAAAGTTTAACCATCAAATTTCACTTGAAGCAGCTATTGTATTCTCATTGTATGATTGAAGGTACATCACTGGAAGATCACCTAACTTTTTTAAGGAAATCATTACTGATTTGGAAATTTTAGAGGTTAAGTATGATGAAAAAGATTTAGGGTTGATATTATTATGTTTGTTGCCCGCTTCATACATATTTTTTAGAGATATGATTTTATATTGATACTTTCACCATTGAAGAAGTTTATGATGCTCTGTTTTCAAATGAGAAGATGAAGCATCTTGTTGGATCTAAGGTTCATGCACATGGCATTGTAGTTATGGTGGTTATGTGAGCGGTAGATTAAGGTCTAATTACAGTAGTAAAGTCTGTAATTATTGCAAGAGATGATGGCACATTAAGAAGGATTGTTATAAGTTGCACAACAAGGAAAAATTAGTTGATGGAATTTAGAAGGAAAAACAATAACAAAATTCAGAGGAAGCCAGTATTACAAAAGATAGCTTCAACGATGGAAAACTTCGAGTGATTTTTTACGACGACTCCAAACTTGATGAGGATTGAATTCTTGATATGGCTTCCACTTTTCATACGTGTCCTGATTAAGATTTATTTTCAACATATGAAACCGTTTCCAAAGGTGTTATGATAACAAGAAACAATTCACCTTGCAGGTTAATTGTATTGGAATGGTTAAAATTAAGATGTTTGATGAGACGTCAGGACACTTGATGATATAAGATATATTTTAGATTTGAAGAGAAACCTTATCTCGTTGAGTACTCTTGATTTAAAAGGAAAAAAGTATATTTATGTAGGTGGAGTCCTGAAAGTTAGTAAAGGTGCTCATGTTGTGTTGAATAACAAAAAAGGTTCAAGTTATATGTATTGCTTGGTTCTATAGAACCTTTGGATATTAAGTAGCAGAAATTAGGGATTCAGGTGCATTTTAAGTTTGGTATAGTACTGTTGGGCTTTAGTTAATGTCTATAATAAAGAATACATCTCAATCGTGTTGAAAAGTTATGGATAATGTCGTTTTGCCACCACCACCAACGGTGCCACAATATTCAATTGTTAGATACCGACCCAAGAGAGATATTAGGCTTCCACAAAAGCACAGTAAAGCTTATTTAGTTGCCTTTGCTTTCGTACAGTCAAAGATATTGAGTCTAGCAAAGAATCTTCTACATAAGTAATTAGTTGTGTTGATTCTATTATAGGGCATGTTTTTGTTATTTTTGGTAATTATTATTAAATTATTTGTGATCTTGTTGCTCATGGGATAATTCGAGAAACTTTTGGTGTCCAAGTTAATCCTATTCAGCGGTGCTTGGATTCAGTTGATTTTCAATTATTAAGTTTGCCCCGGTTAGACTTTGTTAAAGAACTAGAAAATTTATTTCAGTTGGAGAATTTTTTGTGAAGAATTTTATTTTTATTATTTTTGTTGGAAGAGTTAAATTTTATTCCTTGTAATGGGGAAGTTTTTAAAGTTTTGTTCATTGCAGTGAAATTCGTGTCAAGGTGGAGATATGTTAGAATTAAGGTATGACCTAAATTCTATTTCGAAGACTAGTTGAGAATTCTAGTTAAAGTCTATTTGAGAATTGTAGTTGAAATTCAATTTGGAGTTTAATTGAGAGTTAATGATTTGTGTTGGACATGAAGAAAATTTGAAGAAGTCCAATTTGCAATAGGAGAGGATGAAATCGTGTAAGGAGAATGAAGCAATGCATCAATGCTTGCTAAGCGCTAGGCATCTAGATCGACCGCTCAAAATAGGACCGCCTTCGCTCCCTAACCACCTACGGTCGCTCGAGCGATCGGCCACCGCTTGACGTCCGCTAGACCGTCGCTTGAGTGGCGGTCTTATCTAAAGAATGATTAGTTTGCGATTTTGGCACATTTTTTAATCCCATTTTTATCCCAAACACTCCATTATTGTATAAACTTGTTATAGTGAACTCCACCACATCTTAGTCTTTTCTTTGCACAATATATGTAAGGAGTAAACCTCTACAAAAATCAATCATTATATTCTGCACAATAATTTGTAATTTTTCATTATTGATATTAATAAGGGTCTGTTTGATTGGAAGGATGGAATTTGGGTGGAAAGAAAATGAATTTCAGGGAATTGAATTGCCTATAATTCATTTTACAGGGAATTGTCAATTAATTGTGTTTGATTGGTATAATTTTTCACTTGAAAAATGTTGAAATTTCTCATCTTTTGATGTTTGATTGGCTTTAATTTTCCACCTTTTTTTACTGCAATCTCTTTCTGCCATTGAGTTCCCACCTCCACTATTTCCACAAGTACCGGAATCACGCCTTCCTCCACCACTGCCACCCTGGCTTTCGACATTGATACCAGTAAAGCCGCCATTAACTCCACCAGCAGAGCTCAAAACAAAAGCCAATCTATCTACCGTATTCGACCTAAAATCTGCCATTAACTCCACCAGTAGCACTAGATTTCCCTCCGCCTCCACCAGCACCATCTTCTTCTCCTTCAAACTCCACTCTTTTCCACTCATTCTTCTGCCTCTTCCACCATCGAAAACAACTGAATTTCACCAACTAAGAATATGAAGAATTAGAGGGCGACCCATACGACGTTGCTTCCCTCCCAAACCCTCACTACGACTTCACTCCCCTCCTCAACTTCTTCTCAACCTCCCAGTTGATTGATAAGAAGCGAGTAGGAGAACCGAACTGGGGAGGTGGTGGAAAAGCAATGACATTTCTTGGAACCCGGCGGTGACCCCGACACTGGCGATGACGTTGTGAGAAGAAAGAGAAAGGGAAGCGTTTGTTTTGCCGATTGCCAAGAAAATGAAAACCCACCTCTACCATAGGAAAATCAATTCCTTAATTTTGTGGAAAAACCCATCACGTGACCAGAAATGAGAAATCAAATTGCTTGGAAAATATTCGCTATCAAACAAGCCCAAAGATGGAAAATGATGAGATAATTTCCATCTTGCCTGGGAAATAGACAGGGCCTAAGATGTTCCTCTTTTCCTAGTGGAATTTTTTTACCATGTAAATCTTGTGTTCTCTATTGATTTTTATATTGTCACATTATTCTCGTTTCTTTATTTAACAAACACTTCTTTAAATGTCTAATCTACTCAATCAAAGATGTCACTCGTGTCTTGCAATCTTATTAGTTATTTTCTACATTGGATAGTTATCTTGTTTGAAATTTCTACCTCTGCATTAGCTAGATTTCTTTTAGCCTCCAACTCAAGCTACATTTGCCTCAGATAATTTAAATTTAATTTGTTTGAACAATTGATAAATTACATTACACATTATTAAGGATCAATTCCAATATTATTAAACGTGGTGTCACGAGTGATAGGGTGAGCATATTATTCATATTATTCTCCAGGCAAGTATAGAAAGTGGCAACATTTATCACGAGGGTTATGCACTTATGCATTACTCAACGTGTGAAAAAATTAAAATGTAACTAAAATCCATGATGCCACTGTCAACCTAACAGAGATATATAGGCCCTGTTCAGGAGTGATTAAAATCCAATTAAAATTGAAAATATGGCCGTTATTGGGTCCCACCCGTCTAATAAAAGTCAACAATAACGACTATATTTTCAATTTTAATCCAATTTTCATCCCTCCCATACAAGGCAATAGTATTAAAATTTGAGATTTCATTTTAAAATATCAATTTTGTAATAATGAGTTGTCCAAATCCCTATATATTGATCTATATTTTGATTTTAACTCATGCAAGATTCATCTTTTAACATGCCCCCCAAAATGGAGGCTCGTTGAGCGCACCAATTTTGGAATCCGATTACTTATTTGAGTTTTAATCGAATCAAATTATCCATTTGAACTTAATTGACTTTGATACGATATTAAGGGTCTGTTTGACATGAATTTTGAGAAGTCAAAATGAGATTTTGAGATTCAAAAGCTGCTTTTGATTATATAATTTTATGAAAGTGTTCTTTTAATTAGAAGAGTTTTTATAGGAAGTTGCTCGAATGTATTTTTTTTTTCTAAAAATACTTCAAAAATAGAAAACTCTTTAAAAATTGATTTTCAAACAAAAATTAAAGTAGTTTTATCAGAAATTTTTTCAACAGAAAGCAAAACAAAAACCATGCCAAACGAACCCTAAAACTTGAAATTTTTATATAAAATTGTTCAACCTTCTTAAGATGAATATCTTAAATCCTTTGATACAATAATCAATATGAGATTTATCTCTTAATATAAACACATTCCCATCTTAATAATTGGTGAAACTCCCAATGCTAGACAATGATATCATGATAATAACTTTGACATAATCCCGTATGTGCCGAAAAACTTCGAAGTCATCAGCAATATTTCAATCAGAAAAAAGATGGAAGAAGAGGCAAGATTAAAAACAAAGAAAAGCGGCTGCCCACAAAACAATAATACAAAATTACAACACAACACAACACAACAACATCTATTATTCCCTTTTCTGGTACGAGACATCAAATCGTGAAAGGAAGTTACAATCTCCCATCTGTCTGGCCACACAACCTCCCAGAAAATTATCCAAAAACATTGTTAGTCACACAATTAAAGGAGAAGTGTGATGCTAGTCACTGAACTTTATTTTGTTTCAAAGGGATTATTTTTATGTTTTGTTTCAGTTTGATCATTCAGTAAAAATTAGTTAAATTTTCCAGCAAACTGATCGACATGAAAGAGGGCTATGTAGCGTGGAAACAAGATAAGAGTTCTTCGACGTCGGACACTCCATTAGGATAATTAACGGATTTTTAACTTTCTGACCAAAATGAATCAAAAGACAAACTCCGGTAAACCATATGGAAATTTCGTGATACTTCATTAACAATGCTTTTTACCAACCAAAAGAAGAGCTAGGAAGATGAATGTTCTGAGTAGAACCCATGCACACCAGAGGAAATCAAACTGTGAATCACCTTATACACTTATTTCATGCCTAAAATATCGATATTTAACAATTCTTTTGACAAAATATATCCTAAATTGTTGTATTTTATATTATATAGGTTAAACTCAATGATTGAACGAGAAATTGGAAAAAACAAAAACAAATCAAGGGAAAATGGCAAAGTCTAAAATTTGAGGACCAAATTGTAAATTCAATAGTTGATTCGGACCATGAGATGACTTGAGTTATTAAGTCTGTTAAGGTATTTACAACCTGGTGTCCTAAAATTATCTGATTTGAGAGTCGTCGACCAAAAGCTCGTTACATATGTCATATAGAATACTCAAATGAGAGAGAGTGCAAAAAAAAAAAAAAATAAATAAAAAAAAATAAAAAAATTATTGAAAAAAAAAAACAGGTGCATGAAACAGAAGACGCACCAAATGCCCCGGTTAAGCCTCAAACACTTATTTGAGAAGACTTGACTTTTAATGAGAGATTATTAGCCTAATCTAGTCCTAGAGGTCGAAGCAATAAAATAAAATAAAATTCGAAAATCCTTGTTTATTGATGTATTGATTTACAATTAGTAGAGTCCACCTGATCTAGAGAGAGTGGTGATAGTAATGAAAAATTCAACATTAAATTACACACGGGAAAAAGAGTAGAAAAATGACAAGTTTAGGGGTGTGTGAATCATACGAGATGTGAAAGGATATATTTGACAACAAGGGGTTGAGAATTGAAACAACTTGTAAATTCATAACTGTCTGCTTAATTCTTCACACACACACATCAGTTTTGCATTGGAAGAGTGGATATTAGTTTGGATGTGATTTTGAAACAGTTTGTAGATTTAATGCTGTAATTTCAAATACTAAGATAAAAAGCTATATTGTCTATCTAAATATTTTTGCATGCTTGTGTGTTTGTTGTTATATAGGTTATAATTTTATTTGAGGACAAACAAATGTTTAAGTTTGAAGGTATTTGATAAATGTATTTTATACACTTATTCGAGGCATAAAATATCGATATTTGGCAATTTTTTTGACAAAATATATCCTAATTTGTTGTATTTTATGTTATATATGTTAAATTCAATGGTTGAACAATGAATTGGAAGAAACAAAAGAAAATCAAGGGAAAATGGCAAAATTCAAAGTTTGAGGACCAAATTACAAATTCAAAAGTTGATTTGGACCACGAGATGATACTTTGAAGATTGATAGGAGACAATTGGATGGAATTAGAACTCAAAAAGAAATGGAATATGATCAAAATATTATCACAATCAATGTCCAATAGCACAAGTTATATTCCAAATTTTTAGCTAAAGATTAAGATTAATTTTTTGGCATAGTAAACGTCAGGATTGGAAAACTTATATTTCAATCAAAGTTGTAGTCCTTTGAGTTATCTTTCTAACTCACTTTGAATTGCAACAATCGGATATCGAAACAGAAAGTTAAGGCCAAAATACTGACAATTGTGCAGAGACAAAATTCGAGCGTGAATGGAACTTTCCTTATTCGATTGGAACTCTTTTGGAAACCAATTTGGACGTGATTTTCAACCAATTTTCTACTCCTACAAATACTTAATAGCAGAGTAAATATGAAGGACCTCTGATATACCTATTATACTCCAATATTCATAAATTATTATCATCAAAGGAGAGTGATATGACGAAATTTTCAAGATTGGAGAGCATATAACGAGGCAAAAAGACACAACATTCATCCTCAAGGCGTGAAGATCCAAATCCATAATTAATTGGATGATGTTGTTTCTTGATTCTTTTTCATGTTTTCTGATTTCTATTATACTAGGCTAGGTTAATTAGTGCTAGGTGAACGATGAACCTTGCAATTTGATGTTTTGATATTTAGTTTTATATATTTGACACAAAAACACGTTTTTGAATTATAGAATGATTTATATGAATTAATTGCCTCCATGATTATAGTGCACGATAATTATGTGAATTTGGTGATTTGCTTTATGCATTCGAGAGAATGGAAATAAATTCGACATATATAAATCATCATAAGATCCGATGGGGGATATAAATATACCACTATGCCTTATTTGAATCTCTAAGTATTCATAAAATCGCATACATTCTTGTATATTCGCATCTGTCATAGAGATATAGTCGGGTCATATGCGAGGGTAGGTCCAACATTACTCGAGAGAGATTGTTGGATAGGATATGAACATTGATTTGTCATAACTGGATTCATGTTGTCAAATTATAAAACTACGGTTAGAAATAATTATTACTTGGGGATTCGGGATCCTAGTGCGGCCTTCATTCGTAGATTACATTAAATTTGTATTCAACCATCAATTGCATTTAGTTTAGTAATTCACACTTGCATCGTAGTTGATTTAAGTCTCGTTAATATTATCGTTTCGGTTAAGGTCGTAGTAAATAGAAATCAAATTACATAAATCTCCGTGGGAACGATACTCAGATTCAAAAAGTCCATGTTATTACTTTCAACAATCCATACACTCGCGGGAGTTCACATTCGAAATATATTTTCGCGTGACACATATGATTCACCTCCATTCATTACAAGGTAATTTTGCAAGTTCTAATTTTCTGCTCCAAACTCATTCTCTGTCTTTTCTTTCTTGAAGCTCCTTTTGGGGTTCAGCTTCCCTCTCTTGGCATTTCCGGAGTGCATGCAGCTTTAGTTGAAATTGAGCCCTGGTTAGCTTCAAGTCCCCTATCGAATTCCCAGTACACTTTTGGGCTCGACTCCTGTTGAAGCAGCGAGTAATTTGCTCTACATCTAATTCTGTAGTAGTGACCAGCTCAATCTTCTTCTTCTTCGTTGAAGTTTTGGGATAGTTCAAATTCTGGAGAACATCTATGTGATATTCCTCAAATCGTTTTGCCGTGACACCTCAACCAAGCCTCTCATTTAAATTTTTCTTTCAAAACAATGCAAAGGAGTTTAGGAAAAAAAGGAAAATGTTAGCAGCTTTGAGACAAGCTGATGAAGTTAGTGAAGGCCTTGAAAACAAAAAACAAGCTCAAACACCAATCATATCTTTTCACACATTGTAACCCATTAAAATTGAGCACTTATTTATTCCATCACATATTGAATTAATGTATTTTAAACTTTACGCTATAGGCAAAAAAAAAAAAAAAAATCAGCTTCGAGAAACTTCATAACAGTTGACATCTTATCTTTTAGAGTCATAAGACGATCACAATCCAGATTACAATAATTGCTAAATATACATTTCATGCTAGCATTAAAAAGATAGAGAAGAAACTTCTCTGAAAGAACTCAATTGTACCATGAAGAGCTAGTCAATAAAATCTAGAGGCCAAATTAATATAGACTTGCTATTCATTCTGTTAGGTTTTATAGTTGTTGGCAATCTTTAAACAAAAATATAGTTGTAAATGAGTTTTAAAAGTCAAGGAGTCAATTGACAGGTTGTATAGATGAATTGGGAGTCCTTGTGTTCGATTATGGAATAAGAAGAAAAAGTTGTGGATTTACGCTAACCTGTCGTCTAGCTGATGCTCAAGATGAAAAAACAGAATCATTGTCGTCTGACTATCGCTTGAGCGACACACCTGTCGCTCGCCTGGTGCTCGAGCGACAGTATTATAAGTGAACCTTAGTCGCAATTTTCAAGAGTTCTATCTATCACATACTACCAAATACCTCATATTATAAATATCAAATGCCCACTATGTTTTTGTGTGTGGTTGATCCTTATTTTACATATTTATAACATCATTCCAAGATCCAATGACATATCCAAACATTGAGATTAAACTTTGATTCTTGAGATCAATCAACCACAAGTTGGGAAAAATATCAAATTCATGTAAACCCAAAACACTCACTTCTTAGATATAATCATCAAGATACTTTTTCAATAACTTTCAGAGATTGTAGAAGTTTGAGGGAGATTGGACAAAAGCACATGGAGAGTACGATAATAAGGTGTTCTTGATGATCCATAGAAGATAGACAATTCTAGAAGATCGGGAGCAGGTGTGAGTGAAGCAAGTTCCAGCAGGTCATGGAGATTGCAGGAATTAGATCAACGAGTCTAGTGGGATTTTTAGGTCGGATCATACTATAAATTCTTATTGTCTATAGTGAAAACTACTGGTTTGGTCCCAGAATTTTTACTCAATTAAGGGTTTTCTCCATTAATAAATTTTGTGTTATTTACTGCATTAATTATTATTGTGACAATTCAACATACGATAAATTTGATTTGATTGACTAAATATCTAGAATAATTAAAAAGTGACTTGTTACTTTTAGTTGATAATTTTAATTCGTATTATTCACTTATTCACCATCTTTAAGTGATTTTAGGGTCAAACTAGTAATTTTTACGTTCATTCAAGCGTATTTGGGAATGCTTTCCGTGACAAGAAAAAATATTGCATAAACCGTTGAATTGCTCCTATTCTTTAGCTAACATTCAGGGTTCAGAATCATATAAAATACTAGTCCTTTGTGCACTCCATACGGTCATATTTAGTTTTCAAACACAACACTAAAATTTTTTTCTTGCAAACTAAAAATAAAAAATAAAAAATTGTAACAAATTTGTTGAAGATAAGCCCTGGCCCAAACTAATTAAGTCCAACTCAAATGAATAAGAGGAAATTACAAAAAACCAGGGGTTTTAACTTTCAAATTCAAAATTCAGGTCCAATATTTATCTAATCAAAAATCAGGTAAAAATTAAATATTTAAATAATATTATAATACTAATTTTTCAAACCCTAATTCATTTTCAATCCATTTTTTTTCTCTCTCTCTCTCTCTCTCTCTCTCCATTCCTCACCGCCGCCCTCTTCCTCACCGCCGCCGCCGCCGCGCCTCCGCCTCCCTCTCCCCTCCCTCCCTCCTCCTCCCTCCTCGCCGCACAATAAATCGTGCTGTCAGCGATTTCGGGAAAGGGGCAGCGAAATCATTGCGTGAGCGCAAATCGGCGGAAAGGAGCAGCGATTTTTGCTGCCGCGAGCAAATAAATCGCGTCACAAAGCAGCCGATTTCGTCTTGAAAAGGGGCAACGAAATCGTCATCTCCCAATGATTTGCCCATCCGCTGAATGAAATCATTCTGCCGCACGCACGATTATTTGCGGATGTGCAAAGAATGTCACATCCGGCAATAATCGCTGCGTGCAGAAGCCGATTTCGCTGCTGCATTTTATTTTTTTTTTTTATTTGTTTTTTTTTTTTTTTTTGGGTATTTAGTTTTGTTTTTTTTGGTGGATAAATTTTTTTTATTTTTGTTGGATATATGTTGGTGGTGGCGATTTTGTGGCGGGGGCGGCCACGTTGGTGGTTATTGTTGGTGGTGTGATGTGCGTTGGTTGTTATTGTTGGTAGATCTATGGTGGTGGTGGCGATTTTGTGGCGGGGGCGGCCACGTTGGTGGTTATTGTTGGTGGTGTGATGTGCGTTGGTTGTTATTGTTGGTAGATCTATGGTGGTGGTGGCGATTTTGTGGCGGGGGCGGCCACGTTGGTGGTTATTGTTGGTGGTGTGTGACCAAATATTTAGTTATCTGTGACCAAATATTTAATCTGTGACAAGCGGTGTTGGTATGGTGTGGTGTGATGTGTGACCTCTATTTGGTGTATGTGACCAATTACTTGATTATGTAACCAAGTATTTGAGGGTATGTGACCAAATATTTGGTAATCTGTGACTGATTACTTAACTGTGACCTAAAAATTTAGTAATATGTGACTCAAAAATAATCTGTGACCAAACAGTTTTTGAAATATGTGACCGTGTGAATTATAAATTTTGATATGTGACCAACTAAATTTGAAATATGTGACCAAAGAAATAATTGTGACCTACAAAATTTTTGAACTGTGACCGTAAAATAATATGTGACCTATAAGAATTATTATCCGTGACTGAAAAATAATATGTGACTAACTAAATTGTAAATCTGTGACCAAAATGTGACCGGTGACTATAATAATACGTGACTCTTTAAAAATCTGTGACCTCGCCGGAATGGTCGCCGGAATCGGAGCGGTCGCCGGAATCGGAGCAGTCGCCGGAATCGGAGCCGGAGAAAAGTGGTGGTCGGAATTGTCGTCGGAATTGTCACCGGAGTAGGGGGGTGGTGCATGTGGGGTGGGTTTATTATATTATATTATATTAGAATTAAAATAAAAAAAAAAAAAAAAAAAAAAAAAAAAAAAACCTGATTTTTGAAGTTTCAAACTATAAACCTTATTTTTGAATTGGTGTAAAGAATACACCTTATTTATGAATTTTTCCCAATGAATAAAGCCAATATAAGAAAGTCCAAGTCCAAGTCCAAGTGAATATTCATTTAGTCTCTGAGAAATATGTTTTGGATATGCTTAGAATATGCTTTCATTGATTCAGGATCATATAAAATGGGACTCAAGAATTATAGACAGTTCTTTCTTTACTCAGTCTACTCCATAAAATCTTTCGAGTATCTAAACACGACGTTAGAAAATTTTCTTGCAAAATATAAGTAAAGTTGGTAAAAAGAATTGTTGATGATCGCGACTGGCTCAAGCTAATGCGTCGTCGAATTCAATAAATAAAGCCCACAACAAGAAAGCCCAAGTCCATGAGAGTATTCCTTCACTCCCAATTCTTCCCTGAAAAAAATGTCACTCAACCCTTGCGAAGATTCAACTATCTTGAAGAGGGAATTTGCTAGCTCAACCTAGCACATTCTTTTATCCGAATAAGATTGGTTTCACCTAACCAGGTCTTGTTTTGTTCATCTTCCAAAATGTAAATTCTAATTCATGAGTAAACACAACATTCAAGCACCATTCTGGGCCGTACTCATTCAGTCTAGAGAAAGTGGGTCACCCCAATTTGACATCTTTACGCGAATTATTGTTAAAAGATAAATCTCACAAATATGAATATAATATCAACATAAAAGAATTTGGACTACTCATCTTAACAGTTTTAGATAAAAACTCAAGTCTTAATATGGTATCATAATTCAACAAGTGCAAAGGAGCCATACGGTCAGTTTAAAGCTCAAACTAATTTTAAAATTGATATTTTCAATTGAGCCACATCTTGCTTAGACTTGTTAAGAATAAATCATATTTCAGCTAAACCCCCAAGTCTTAAAATAAAACAAACATGACATTGTAATAGTTATCACATTTACGGTCTAAGTTGACGGAACGCGAAACAATGAATTAAAGCGAAAACATTAAGAACACGAATTTTGAAATCCACCAAATTATGAAAAATCAAACTCGAGTTTTAATAATAATAATAATAAAGATGTGATAACTCTTTATTTATAAGGATTTACATGAAAACCTAATTTAAACAATTTAAAATTAAAAAGAATTCAAAATAAATTAAATTACAAAAATAGTGCTAAAACTTTAAAAATTAGTTTTTGAGTCTAAACGAACTCGGATGACCGAAATCCATCGTACGTCATGGCATAGCTATGGGTATTACTCGTATCATCGTCCTTTTTCCGAAATGCTATTTTAAGCCCAAATCGAAATTCGGATGTTCTCTCTACACTATTACATTTCCCCATTTTGATCTAATTCTTCAACAATATGATCTATATCAATCATTTCCACCTCTAAGGAACTCGACCCAAGTTATAATTTGGATATAAAGGCTCATCATCTTTATGGAACTCATACAAATCTGCCACATTAAACGCTTGAGAAATACCTATAGAAGCTAGTAAATCAATAATGTAGACATTATTGTTAATCAACTTAAGCACTTTGAAATGCCCATACTTTCTTGGTTTCAGCTTATTGTAAATACCCAAGGGAAAGCTCTCATTTCTCAGAAACACTATCACTGAATCTCCTTTTTGAAATTGTTTGTCTCGTCGATGTAAATTTGTCGATGCCTTATACTTTGCATTAGTCCTTTCCAGTTTCTACTTTACTTTATCATGGATTGGTAGCACCTCTTCTGCCAGATGTTCAGCAACCACACTCTTACTATTGCCCATGGGAAATTTCATCAAATCTACAACATTATAAGGAACCTTCGTATACACAATAGCAAACAAGGACTTGCCTGTAGCATTATGAACTACACTATTGTATGCAAACTCGACCTAAGTTAGTGTAAGATCCCACTGTTTGGATTCTCTCTACAAACACTTCGAACCATATTTTCAAGGGTACGATTAGTGATTTCAGTCTATCCATCAATCTGAAGATGGGCAGTGTGCTACAATTCAAACTCGTCCCAAGCAACTTCCACAATGTAACATGATAGACTTGGAAACTCCATGCAATTGAACAACCTCCATGAAAATAGCTTGGCAATATGTGATGCATTTGAGGTCTTTCGACAGGTTATAAAGTGAGCCATCTTGAAGAATCTGTCAACCACCATAAAAGCAGAATCTACACCCAGTTGAGTAAGAGGTAATCCCAGAACAAAATCCATAGCAAGATCTTGTCATATTCCTTGAGGGACAGGAAGTGGCATGTACAACCCGATATTCCGCACTTGATACTTTGACACCTGGAAAATATAACATTCCTGGCTATAACTCCAACGCCTAGCTTCCAAATGGCTGTTGTCTTGTCACGCCCCAAGTGTTCACTTAGACCTCTACCATGCAGATCTCGAATCAATCTTTCACGTAGAGATGAAACGGGAATGCAAAGTTGGTTGCTCTTGAACAAATATCCATCACTGATATAGAAATATGTCACTATTTAACGATTCACACACTTGCTTCAAATCTCCTTAAAGTCAGGATCATCTGCATACAGTTCCTTCAGGCACTCAAATCCATCAATTTCCCGTGTCAACGTGACTAGCAATGAAGCTTTCTTGCTAAGAGCATCAGCAACTCCATTCAAACTCTCATATTTATATTTAATCATAAAAGGAAATTTCAAAAGGAAAGTCACCCACCAAGTGTGCATTCTGCTGATATGTTTTCGACTATAATAAATTCATGGCTTGGTGATCAATGAATAAAACAAATTCAAAGACCTTACCATTGCATAGAATTCCTGCTCATAAGTACTCCACTTCTGTCTAGCATCATTCAAATTTTCTAAAAAAAAAAGCCACGAGTCTCTTCTCTTGGGAAAGGACAGCTCCAACACCCACACCACTAATATTATACTCCACCTCAAAGATCGTTTCGAAACTTAACAAGGCCAATACTGGAGTTATGGACAACTTTTCCTTGATGAAGGCGAAACTTATATCTTGTTCCTCTTCCCAAATGAATCTTCCTTTCTTCAAACATTTTGTCAATGGTGTCACAGTAGTGGTAAAATTCCTGACAAATCGCCTAGAAAGTTGCCAAACCATGGAAACTCCTTACTTCAAACATTGATTTTGGTGTTGGCCAATCTTGGATTGCTTTTGTCTTTTCTTCATCCACCTGTATACCATCTTCACCAACCAAAAAGTTTAGGAACAATAGGTTATGTGTACAGAAAGTGCACTTCTCCAGGTTGATGTACATCTGATTCTCCTTCGGAACATCTAGGACTTGCCTCAATTGAACCAAGTGATCTTTTTTGGACTTGTTGTAAATGAGTATACCATCGAAATAAACTACAACAAACGACCTATGAAAGGACGAAGAACATAGTTCATCAATCTCATGAAGGTACTCAGGGCATTTGACAGATCGGATGGCATCATTAACCATTCATAAAGTCCATATTTGCCCTTGAAGGCAGTCTTCCATTCATGCCCTGGTTTAATGCGGATTTGGTGGTAACCACTGTGAAAATCCTTTTTTAAAAAGACCTTAGAACCACCAAGCATGTCCTCCAACCGTGAAATGGGAAACTTGTATATTACTGTTATCTTGTTGATGGAACGACGTCAACACATATACGCCTCTTTCCATCTTTCATTGGCACTAAGAGAACATGCATTGCACACGAACTCATACTCTCCCCTATGAATCCTTTCCTCAACAGCTCATGAATTTGCTCCTTCAATATCTCATTCTCCTTTGAACTCATTCGATAATGAGGCAAATTTGGAAGGCTAGCCCCATGTACTAAATCAATCTGGTGTTGAATATTACACATAGGAGGTAACTCATTCAGCAGTTCATTGAAGACCATATCTTGAATTCTGTCAATATCTTTTGTACTTCATGCAGAACACTATCTCCTTCTTTATTTGCCGTAAAAAGACTCTTAACCACCACTTGATAAAAACAATCAGACTCCCTTACAAAATCTATAATCTCCTTCTCAGTATTTCTTTCTCATTATTTGTAAGGACAAGGAAACTCTTTGTTCGGTGTTGGGTAGACTTCTCTGACTGTTTGAGATGAACCAAGCCTTCTTATGATTGCTCCATGAAAATAGTATCACAATTTCATGCCCTTTGATAGTTGAATCCACATCAAACTACCATAGACGACGCAGTAGGATATGGCAAACATCAATGTCTATAACATCACACATAATTTCATCCTTATAATGAATATCAATGAAAACGGGTAATTTGTAAGTTTCAGCAACCAAAACAGAATGACCTTTCTTTACCCAACTAAAAGAATAAGGTCTAGGATAATTTACAGTAGGTAACTTCAACAAATTCACCAAACTCTTTGACACAAAATTCTTATAGCTTCCATTGTCCCTAATCACTTCATACACCTTATTCTTGACAGAACAAAGAGATCGAAAAATGCAGTAAAAGTAAGCATGTCTATACCTTCATGAACAGTAAACTCAACTCCGAAATACTCATCTTCCTCATCCATTATCTCCGGCTCCACCAAATTGACCGACTTTCTTTTCGGCCAGTTATTGGAATAGTGACAATGTATGTTGCATCTATACAAATATCTCATGTGGGCCTAACATACGGATTTGCGTTATAAGGTATGACCTCTGTTTCTTAACCGATCACTGTTGTCAACATTGTTTCTGTTAGAGTTAGCTGGAGTTTGTAGTGGGGCCTTCCATTTGTCCAAAGGAACAAATGATGATGGTTCATCAGGTAAGGGAACTCTCAAGTACCTGGTCGCCCTTTAATCAAATTCCATCATCTCAGCCTTCGTCACCATGCTAATGGCTTCTTGCAATGTCTAGATATTCTTCAACCCTATTCTATCTTGAAAAGCAATCTTCAAACCACTAGTATACCTGGCTACCCTATGATTTTCGGATTCTGGCAGATTATTCCACTTTGCCAATCGCATAAACTCATTTGTATAGTTCGATATTATGCAACTACCCTGCGTACATCCTAGGTAAATAGGATACAAAATTTGTTCATTATGTGTAGGGAATCGACCTATCAAATGCTATTTCATCTTTTTCCAAGTCCGAATCCTACTCTTTCCCTATCTCCTCCGAGTATTTTGTTATTGATCGCACCATACTCCCACTATCGATTTCAAAAGCAATGCCACCATCTTAACCATCTTGTCTTCCGGCACATCCATAATTTCGAAAAGTCGTTCAACCTCCATCAACCAATCCAAAAAGTCCTTTATTTTCGAGTTACCAAAGAACGGAGGAATGTATGCTTTAATCCGATAATCATCAAAGGTATTTTGATTTTAATGCTTACGCGACAGAGCTTCGAAGTCCTCCTCTGACTCTGATTCACTTTCTTCTGCTGTATGTCTCATATTATTTCCTCCTCGAACTACAGGCTCAACGATCTGTTCATTGGTATTTTCCTGTTGTTTATTCTAACCATTGTTTCCAACGCCCCACAAAAACAGTTGATGAATCTCTTGGATCTGAGTAATGAGATTGTCAAGTCGTTGGTTTATTGCTTCCAAATTTGCCCTAGTAACTTTTAAGTCACCCATGCAATCAAAGATATATAGATGGGAAAACCAATTTGAAATTATTTTTTTTAAATTAATAAAAGGGGGGGGGGGGGGGGGGGGTGTCAATGCCGCCACACCGTCCTTGAAATTTTTCTCAGATTGGTCATCTTGATTAATTTCGACGTGAATTCATTTGTGGTGTCAAATTTTACCAAATCATTTTTTAAGCTTGTGTTTGGAATACGAACAGATCTAGACGAGAGTGGAAATGGTAAAAAGTTAAGGTTCATCGTCTTCAAATTATGCAAAATTTTCAAATTTCGACCAACTTTTTGGAGGCTGACATGTTCATTTCAAGGCCAAAATTATTGATCTTTATATTGTTGGAAAGATTTTGAGAAGATCTATCAAATCACATCAAATGGGAAGCATGAAACATAGTGTAGAAGAAGTTATCACGTGATGAATTTTCAAGTTTTATCAATTTTCATGTAAAAAATCATATTTTCATCCCAATTTCATGAGGCCATAACTTCTTCATTTTAAGTTCAAAAATTAACTTCTTTATATGGTCGGAAATCTCATTGAAATACCTTTCTAACCATACTAATATTACTTCATGTAAAATCAACGAATAATATGCAGTAAATTTTGAAGGTTTTTTGCAAAATTGACCAATGTTTCAATTTTCTGACAAATGAAATTATGAAATTTTGCAGTTGAATTCTAAAGCATATTATATATATAGTTCCAAAATTTCGTTAATTTTAGACACACACACACACACACACACACACACACACACACACACACACACACACATATATATATATATATATATATATATATATATATATATATATATATATATATATATATATATATATTATCAAAAGATGTCATTAAAGGGCATATAAGGTTTCAAAACTTTACATACAAGATTCATAACTCAATTGAATCATGTAATGTCATAAGCATGTATTATAGCGAAGAACTAAACCTTATGGCTTTGATTCCAATGTAGAAATTCGTAGCATGCGTAATAGTAAATTACGGGTCAAGAACATTTACTTGTAGCGATACATTCCAAGAACTTTTGAATGACTAAATCACCTTGCATTTTAAAGCTTCAAAATTTGCATTTTTCTTGTTTCTCCAATGGTCACAATCCCAACTACAAAGGAAGGAGATTATTATCTACAATCTAAATGCCTAATTTTGTGAGTTTTCATGCATTTTCTAGGCGCTTTTGAGTGATTTTCCTTACGAATTTCACACAATTTATTGTTATTTTTCTTTCTCATCATTCAATTCGAAGTGAGGGGAGTTATTTCAAGATTATGGAAGTGGATGAGAGTTGATGGAAGTTATGGGCTTGAATTCTATATAAACCACTCCTTCCAGGTCACTTTAATGACTTATGGATCGGGTCACCCCACATGGACGATACCCAACCTGTATTTCCCAACAATTTGTTTCAATTATGTATGTTGAGGAATTAAACAGAGGGCAAAACATTGGAAGCACAACTTTAGCTATATCCATTAATTTACACTCTCACTCTGTTAAAACAATATTGTTCAAAAAAATTATTTTGAGCTTCGTTCTTAATCTGGTTAAGTTAAACCTGCCTTGATGACATGCTAAAACAAGAAAGAAAAACATAGGAGTAATAAACAGCAAACAAATACGGTTTCAGATAAACAACAACAAAACGAGGATGAATTCAAGAAGCAATGGGAAGTTTCGAGGAGAGATTAAATTGTCGATGGACAAAACTTTTAACATTTGTGTCTGTGTGCGCGCGCGCGCATGGGATTTCCCGGTATTTGTACTTGCTGACAAGACAAATATTTGATTATGAATTCTATCACTTTCAGAAGGCATGGCTTGTCCCGCCCTAAAAACAAAATTATTTAGCAGTAAAACCAAAAACTGGCATCCACTAGAAGTTTATGGCAATACATATAAAAATAAAACATATATGAAAATGTCATTCTAATAGAAAAGGATTTTAAAATGTCCCATTCAAGATAATGAAGAAATTGAAATTAAAAACATTACCAATACGGTGGGAAACAACATCTATTCCTTAATTAGAAGTTACAACTCACGGACTTGCCAAAGTGTCGACTGCATTTATGAGTTAGTGTGTCATGGCCGGAGTGTGACCGGCAGCTTCGCTCATTTTCCCATTGTTGGATATGTCTGTCCACTGCTTGTAGCAAGATGAGAGTGTAGCCTCATCCTTATAAATACTCATCATATATAACTAGGAGAAAAGATAGTCTCTATCCTTAGTTTACAACGGTTTACAAGGAGGTGAATATTCCAAAGACTGCTAATATTTTGGAGGTTGTCAATGGCCGGACTCGGCAGGATTTGCTGAGGTCTGGATCTGAATTTGATTAAAGTTAGCAACATTTGTCTATAATAACATTCACATCTGTGTCCAAAACTCGGTTTCTTTCATAGTTTTAGATTAACTGGACTATAGCCAAAACCGTTAAACCGAGTTGTTTTACAATGTTTAGCATACTAGACATTACTCTGCAAAATAAATTTGAGTTCTTTTACATTCTTGGAAGTTGAAAAGTAAACTAGAAAAACTACTTATATAACATTTGATCGACTAGGACTTCCAAAGCAAATATTTGGCGATGAAACATGCTGTAGCATAATGATGAAATTATCCCTAAACTTTGTCTGATTCAAAATCAATCCAATAGGAGTACTGCTGATCAAAACTAGATTTTTCATAATAAAACATTCTTGTTCATTTTCACTGCTGTTTTTTTCCTACTTATTTATTTATTTTTTTCCTCTAGTTTACTCCATGGATATAGAATCTTGAAAAAACACACTCTGGCTTTGTACAGGAACAAAGAAAGATTATAGTTTGTATCCAAATCTTCAAAGAAGTGACATATTTTAGTTTTAAGGTCGCCATGTACAATTGCTCCAGTAACAATGCAATAAATGGATCGGCAATCAGGCTTCACCACATGCAGAAACAGCAACACCAGCTACTAATTACTGTTAATGTTATAATTTTTCCACACAATTACTGTGTACATAAAGGTGAAATTATCTGAAGACTAGACAAAACGAAACTGAAAAAGAAGAAACACAATAAATTAAAAACTTTATTACAGATGTATTCATTGAAAAGTTCATTATCGTTAAGGTACCAAATATGACTGTGTACTTCTATGGATACCCCTTCAGAGATTGAAGTATAGAATCAAACTGTAAAATCACCTTCAATAAGTGATACGCTCGCTTCAAATGCTAGTTTTCGGAGTATGCGCTTGTCCAATCAAGTTGTATTTAATTTAAGTATTAAAAGTTTTAACTTCTACAATTTCTTTCTAATAAATAAAATCAGTAAATACATTGTTAACACTCCTACAGAATCTATGATTCTATATTTTCTACACAAAGCCAAATATTTCCCATCAATTTTGTGTACTTGTATGCATACCAATAGAGTGAATATCTCATGTGGCATGGCAGCTTCCATATTCATATTATTTTACAGAAGAGTACGGTGGAAGTGAGAATGTTTGGCACGAAGATTCGATAATACTGGAAATTTTCAAAGGACCTCGATAATGGCAAAGATCCCAATGCTAAACGATGATATCATGATTATAACCTTGACGTGATCCAATGTGTCAAAACCTTGAAGCCATCAAAACAGAAAGAAGAGGCAAGATTGAAAACATAGAAAAGCAGAATCCCACAAAACTATAATACTTTCAAATAAGTACACAGCCACATCAGTTATTTGCATTTTAGGTACAAGACATCATATCCTGAAAGGAAGTAACAATCTCCCATCTGTCTGGCCTCAAATTCTCCCCCAACATGGATAAAAATAAAATTTTAGTCCCACGATTAATAGCGAAGTTTTATGCTAGTCACCAAACTTTATTTTGTTTCAAATGATAATTAAAGTTTGCCTTTCATTTCAGTTTGATCAGTGAAAATCCATGAGTTTTCCAACAGATTGCTCAATGTGAAAGATTGCAATCTAAAGGGACATCGACATAGAGGTCTTCAACGTTGGACATTCCATTAGAAAAAACTCATGAACTTTAACTGATTTTCTAAACTACAAAAAATAGAGACAAACTTCAATAACCATTTTGGAACAAAATGAAGATGGATAAGTAACACGAAATTTTGCTACAAGTAGAATTACTACCAATATTTTTTAAGCCCCCCCCCAAACCAACGTTGGAAGAGCTAGGATCTAGGAAGATGAATGCTCTGAGTTGAGCCCTAGAACATTTTCAGACCACAAGTAGTAGTCAAACTTTGAATCACCTGATTCTCTTCCCCCGAGTGCCAGTTGATGTTGTAAATTCTGGTTTTCAGCTCTGAGCTCAGCTTCCTTCTCTTTGCTTTCTTGAAGCTCTTTTTGGAGTTTAGCTTCCCTCTCTTGGCTTTCCTGGAGTACTTGCAGCGCTTGTTGAAGCTCAGCCTTGGTTTGATGTAAGTCCCCTATTGACTTCCTAACACGCTTTTTGGTTCGATTCCTGTTGAACCAGCTAGTAATTTGCTCCACATCCAGTCCTGTAGCAGTCACCAGTTCAGCCTTCTTCTCTCTTGTCAAGTGTTGGGATTGCTCAAATGCCATTTTGAGGGCATTAATCTGATATTCCTCAAATCGGTTCGCCATGACGCCTCAACCAAGCCTAGCATATTTACAATTTGCCTTCATTGCGCAAGATTTATAGAAAATCGAATCTGATAAAAAAGACAAATTAGTTTATGGAAAAAATTACTAGCAGCATTGAGACAAACAGGTGAAGTTAGTTATGACGACGATAACAATGAAAATGCTAAAGCACCAATCATAATTGCTGGTTTTGTAAGAAATACACGAATCAATTTTAACCTTATGCTAATGATATGAAGGAAAACCAGCTTTGAGAAACTCCATAACAGTGGGACTCTCACAGTCATTGCCGAATATACATTATAAGTTAACATTAAAGCAATAAAGGTGAAACTTCTCTGAAAGAACTCAATTATACTATGAAGAACTCATCAAGATAATCTAGAGGTTAAATTAAAACTATACATTATTCAAAATCATATAAAATGCTAGTCTTGACAATTATAAACAATCCCTTAATTGCTCAATGTTCGTGAAATTCCGCAAGTTTACGGATCGTTATAAGTAATAAAGTGGATTTATTAAGTCCGAATATCTTCCAATAGAAACTAATATCTACTATAAATTTTTAAACTAATATGGCTTCAATTTAAATTAAAATAGTAACTAATGATCAAATCAAGTTTTGTTTTCGAAGCGAAATTCTAATAAATAAAATAACAAACTATTAATTAAAATAACAAATTCAAATTAAAATTGGAGAAAAGATTATGCGATGAGGTAGTTAGGATTTTCGATTTCACTTAGGTTATTTATCATACATTTAATTTCAATTTATTCACCCATTTTTCATGCATGTCAACGATCGAATTAACCTGATGTAATTAGTGATATCTCTCGAGCAACACTAATTATATTTATACGCTCGAACTTACTATATCTATATGTAAATTCACACACATATGAACGCATTTATCTGAAAGAATTCAACAAAGATGGCATAACTTATAATTATCTGTCGATCTCTTATAATGTCTATGTTAATTATTGCACGAGCTAGAATTATACATCACCTCTCGATCTCAGTATTATCTCTAAATCAATTAATTGTTGCCCAAACAAATAAAAGCAAGCATTAAATACACAATAATTAATTAACAAGTATTAAAATAACATGAAAATCTTGAAATTAAACATATAATAAAAATCTTAAACTACATCATCAATCCTAACAATAAAAATATTTAATCACTCATAATATTGAATTTGAATATGTAAAAGTGAAAGACATCACCAAAAATTGATAATACATGAAAATTTCTGATATTTTCCTTTCCTCTTCTTTCCATTTCTTTCTTTCCTGCTCTCTCCTCTTTTCTTTCTCTGTTTTCCTGCGTTGACTTTTCCCTTCCTTTTTTTTTTTCCCCTTCTTTCTTATTTCATTCTCTTCTTTTTCTCTGTTTTTCTGTACGTGAACAGCCGTCTTCCTTTTCTCTTTTTTGTACCTCCCCAAAAAACCTAATTCCTATCCTTGTGTATTGTACATATTGTAGTCAATAAAAGTCCCAGTTGGAGCCCAATAAATTTCAATATCAAATTAAATTAATTCTTCTTTCCAAATCCTTAGTTCCTTTATGTAATGCAAGTTGATCCTTAAAGTAATTTTGTTTTTGCAGCTCATGACAATTTAGTCATTGTACTTTGAATTTTGCCATTTTTCGTTATTTTGCATTCTTTTTTCCAATTCTTCATTAAACATAAAGTTTCAACTACAAAATATAATTTAATATAAATTAGATAAAATTTTATTCAAAAGACAATAAAATATCATACTTTAGAATCTCGATAAGTATAAAAACTACATTTATGACTCAATATACTCCTTACACTCATATTGAGTTTTCGAACTAACGCAGGAGAATGTTTGAAATGGGGAGGGCCCAAATAGTGGGCTTGGAGTGGATTCCTAGGATTGATTCTGGTTGATATAGAATTTGTGTGACATGAACTATAGTTTTTGGATAAATTGGTGGCAATACAATACATTAATTGGTATTAGAGGTAGAGGTCTTGAACACAAATTGATGCTAGAGTGTTCCCCATAAAGTGGGTGAACAATGCAAGAGAATGCTTGAAAATGTACCCAAGGGAGTGCGGTTAGGCTGGATTTTCAGACTTGGTTTTGGGTGATATGTGGTCAATTGCACTAGCGCCATAAGCTATATAACTTCTACACATGGTTGTGGCAATACCCTACATTCAGAAGCTAGAGGCAACTTACAGGAAGGGCTGAAATTTAGGCAATGTTTGATATGCCACTTTTTTCTAGAAAAATGGAAATTAAATTCCAACTTTCACACATTTTGGTGTTTGATTGCAAAAATTTCCGCCCTTCCCACCCCAGGCGCCTGAATTTCACAAAATGATTGAAAACATTTTCCCACCATTTTGGTGGGAAAATGCAATTCCCGGGTTTTTTTTTTTTTTTTTTTTTTTTTTTTTTGCAATAGAAACAAATTTCATAATCAGTTGTAAGAAAAATTTCATTTTAATGAACAATTTTCATATAAAACAAAGTCAAACGAACATTAAACTTTGATTAAAAAAAATGATTTTTTAGGGGTTTTTTTTTTTGAGCTTTTTGGCAATGAAAACAAATTTTATAACCAATTGAGGAAAAAAATATCACTTTAGTGGACAATTTCTATGTAAAAGCCAAACGAATACAAAATTTAAAAATCTTCGGGTGAAAAATTATACCAATCAAACACACTTAATTAACAATTCCCTGAAAAACAATTTTTGGACAATTACTTTCCCTAAAATTCATTTTCTTTCCACCCATTTTCCACAATTGCTATCAAATGGACCTTTAGTTGAAAATAATATATAACTTAATAGTGTATTAACTAATACAAAATATGAAATATCTACTGAATTTTTGGTCAACGAGATTTTATAAATATAAAAGTCATCTATCCATGAATCTAAGCCTTTTTTTGATCTCCATTATTTTTAAAATATATTTTTTTTCTCTTATTTCCAACCACACATTTTTTAATAAAATAATATTACATGCAAATTCAAAAAAAAAAAATTTTATTTTTTAATCAAACATTTGCAATCAAATCACTTTTCCAAAATGCATTTTGTTGGAAAAAAATGGGGCTCAACACACTAAATCTATTTGGGTAAAATCTTGCTAAATGGAGAGTGTCCTAAACATCAGAAAATAATAATAATAATAATAATAATAATAATAATAATAATAATAATAATAATAATAATAATCGACCTCACTTTTATTATGAAAGATTTTGCTACTTGTACATAAAAAATGTACATAATGGATTACATAATACGATATGGAAGAAAAAGACCGGATGAAAAGCTTGATTGTTTTTAAACTCGTAAATGGTAGAGTGCTAGGTGACATTATGTAATCCATTGTGTAAATCTTGTTATACATGTGACAATATCCTTATTTTGAATTATCTTGTGCAATTAATTTGAGTTCAAGAAGTTTATTAATTTCAAATGAATCCAGAATGAGTAGAAAAATTGGTACAGAAACCATTCATAGGTAGAAAAATCAATATAAACAAAGTTGACATTAGCATTCAATAACATCAAATTCTTTCTACCATTTATTGATAAATAATTGTCAATTAAAGTATTTATATTACTACACAAAACAAGATTAGCAGCTAGATATAACTAACGGTTGGAAAATTTGAGTTGTGGTTGACTTTGGTACAAATTTTGAGCGGGACCCGTTTGGGTATTTTGGAAGATAAAAGTTGATTTGTGTTCTCCTTCATGATTACATCGAAATCATATACTTGTCGAAAATGATGTTCGGGTGAATGAGAAATTGAAGCTCAAAATATGCCACGTGAAAGGAGTTTATGTTAGTGGGAAAACTAAAAACCAAATAAGTTTGTCCCACATAGGAAGTGGATGAAAACTAAAACCACTTTATAAAAGATTATACTTTAGAATTGTGTAATTATGTGTAGCATAGAGGGCTCACTCCACGTGCGCGCAGGGAGGTGCAAATCACGGACCGAAAAAGGTTTCGGACCTTGAACTTATGTGCAGGCGCGACCTGTGTACACGAATGTCGAACCGAATTCACCAAAAATTGGCCCCCTTAGAAGTGCCTACATTTTCAACTGACTTTTTATTTTCTGAAATGGTTGAAACTCCTAAAACTCTTCTTGTAATTGCCATTAGATAATGGGCAAGTTACGAATTTTATGAGCATATAAGAGACTCGTTTTCCACTTTTCTCAACACACCGAAAAATCATCTGTGTACAAATGTTCTGTCTGCATAAAGTCCTCATTCAGTTCATCTGCGTACAATTTCGATTTTTGTCCAGTTAGTGATATAGTTCGGGCACAAAGTCGGTTCACTAGAGTAATATCTGTGGTGCTCGGAAACTACTGGTTCTATCGTTGTATCTTGGGAAACGAACGCTTAATTTAAACCTCAAACACAGACGGTGAGGGAGCGAATCTGTTTTAAGGAAATTGTGTATAACACAGGCCTCGGGTTAAAAGTTTTCTTTTTATTTAACTTCTGCAAGTGTTTGTTTTGTCACTCGTTTATCTTGTTATACTTTACTACATTTTGACACATTATTGAATCTGTTGTATTCATAGTTGTTGAATCTGCTGGTGCACATCCTGTTAATGGCTAATACGGTATGAGTCTTCCACTTATGGCAGAATTTCAATTCAGTAATGCGTGCCAACGTCTTAAGTAAAATTGACAGAATTTCAATTTAGTAGGGTGTGCCCACGCCCTAAGTAAAATTCACCAATATTTTGTTTCATGAAATTTGTCCAACAAAATCCAACAAACTTAAAATAGATTCTTACTTTAAAGACAAGTTTTCATTTGGTTTATTGTAAACTAATATATTTGTTTCATTTTCAGAAATGGCAACCGAACAAACCAACATGGATGTAACCCAAACTGTGGCTACTAAAAATCAGGCTATGGGCTCTATTGTGGCTGAAGGGCCAAATTCTATTTGTGACTCAGACTGTGGTTAGATTGCCAAGTCATGTTGTGAGTTAAATAAATGGTCATGCCGTTACTGTTCCAGTTAATCATGGTGAAAAATTGGAGAAATTCAATAGCTTGAATTTTCAGAGGTGGCAGCAGAAAATGTTATTTTACCTGATCACCTTGAATCTTGCGAGATTTTTGACTGAAACTGCTCCAAAACTCAATGAGGGTGAGGAAGACGTTCAAGCGATCAATGCACTTGATGTTTGGAACCATTCCTATTTTCTATGTTGAAACTACATTATTAATAGCTTAGCAGACATGCTATACAACATGTATAGTACTATGAAAACTGTTAATGAGTTGTGGAAATCTTTGGACCGAAAATATTAAACTGAGGATGTCGGGGCTAAAAAGTTCATTGTCGGCAGATTCTTAGATTATAAGATGGTGGACTCCAAAACTGTAATCAGTCAAGTGTAAGAACTCCAAGTAATTCTTCACGAAATTCATGCCGAATAGATGATGTTGAGTGAAACTTTCCAAGTGGCTGCAATTATTGAAAAATTACCCATCACATGGAAAGATTTCAAGAATTATTTGAAGCATAAAGGAAAGGAAATGAACATCGAAGAACTGATTGTTATATTTTGAATTGAAGAAGACAACAAGAATTTTGAGAAGAAGTGGTTCAATTCTAGTGTTGTTAAAGGCAATGTTGTGGAGCATGATCAAAGGAGTAAGACCTACAAAAGTGAGACTGGGTCATCCGGTGGTAAAGGGACCAAGCTATGACCTAAAGGTGGAATTTCTAAAAGGAAGTTTCAAGGGAAATGCTTCAATTGTGATAAAGTGGGTCACAAGTCTTCGAAATGCAGATTGTCAAAGAAGAAGAAAGAAATAAATGTGGTTGACTACAGGGCACATGATGCGGTGGAGATAAATCTCGCAGCCGTCATTTCTAAATTGAAACCCAAATGAGTGGTGGATTGACACCGGAGATTAACACTAAAGCTACGAGGTATGTGTGCTCTGATAAATAGCTGTTTGTTGCCTTCGAAGCAATTCATAAACAAGAGAAGTTGTTCATGAAAAATTCAACAGCTTCTGAAATCAAGGGTCAAGGAAAGGTGGTACTAAAGATGACTTCGGGAAGAGGGCTAACTCTTAACAATGTGTTATATGTGCTGAAAATTCGCAAGAACCTTGTGTCTGAGTTGCTTTTAAATAAGCATGGTTTCCGTATTGTATCTGAGTCAGACAAAGTCATTTTGTCAAAAAGTTGAATGTTTGTCGGAAAAAGTTTATGTTTCCGATGATATATTTAAACTGAATGTATTGGTTGTTAAACCAAAAATGAATAAAGTAAACTCTTCTGCTTACTTGCTTGAGTCTTTTAATATGTGGCATGGTAGACTAGGACACGTTAATTATGATACTTTACGTAGATTAGTTACCTTGAATTGCATACCCGCGTTCCATATTGATTCCAAACATAAGAACGAAACTTGTGTTGAGGCAAAATTGACAAGATCATCATTTAAACCAATTGATCGGAATACAAAACCACTTGATTTAATTTACAGTGACATATGTGATTTAAAATTTGTACAAACAAGAGGTGGCTTCAAGTACTTCATTACTTTTATTGATGATAGCACAAAATACTTTTATGTGTATTTGCTAAAAAGTAAATATGAAGCGATAGAGAAATTTATTCTCTATAAGAATGAAGTTGAAAATCAACTTAATAAGAAAATTAAGGTGTTGAGAAGTGATAGATGTGGTGAGTATGAAGCACCGTTTGTTGAATTTTGTGCACATCACGGAATCATACATGAAACCATCGTACCTTATTCACCTCAACGAAATGGTGTTGTTGAAAGGAAAAATCGCACCTTAAAAGAAATAATGAATGCAATGTTAATAAGTTTTGGGTTATCTCAAAACATGTGAGGGGAAGTTGTGTTGTCAGTAAATTACCTTTTAAATAAGGTACCCCGAAAGAAATTGGAAAAGACCTCTTATGAGTTACAGAAAGGAAGAAAGTCTTCCTATAAATACTTAAAAAGTGTGGGGTTATCTTGCTAAAGTGGCTGTTCCAACACAAAGAAGGTGAAGATAGGCCAAAAAACTGTAGATTGTATCTTCATTGGATATGCACAAAACAGTAGTAATTATCGATTTCTTGTGTATGAATCTAAAATTTCAGATATACACAAAAACAAGGTAATCGAATCAAGAAATACTACGTTCTTTGAACATGTATTTCCATACAGGTCAAAAGAAGAGGCAAGTTCTTCTAAATGGACATATAAGACTATAACTGAAGATATTCAAGACCAAAAAAAGAAGAGAAGGTTGAGGTTGAACTAAGACGTAGCAAAAGGAAAATGACAGAAAAATCTTATGGTCCAAATTTTCTGACCTATATGCTAGAAAGTGAACATGAAAGCTATCAAGAAGATGTGAACTCTTTAGAATGACCTCAATGGAAAGAGGCCATTAAAAGTGAAATAGATTTCCATTTTGCAAAATCATATATGGGAGCTAGTGGATCTTCTTCCAAGAAGTAAACCACTAGGTTACAGATGGATTTTCAAATGAAAAATGAAAGCAGATGGATCTATTGAAAAGTAAAAAGCCAGATTAGTAATAAAAGATTACAGACAACGAGAATGCCTTGATTACTTTGATATATATTCTCCAATAACGAGAATAACATCTGTTAGGATGATACTTGCGATTGCTACTCTGCGAAATCTTGAAGTACATCAAATGGATGTTAAGACTGCCTTCTTGAATGAAGATTTAGATAAAGAAATCTATATGGAACAACTCGCGAGGTTTTCATCTCCAGGGCAAGAAAATAATGTCTGTAAATTGGTAAAATTATTATATGACCTGAAACAAGTACCAAAACAATGGCACAAAAAATTTGACAGTGTTATGATGGAGAGTGGATTTAAAATCAACGAGTGTGACAAATGTGTTTACATTAAAGACACTGTAAATGGTTATGTCATTTTATATCTTTACGTTGACGACATGCTTATTGCTAGTAGTGACAATAAAGTGATTAAATTCACTAAAGATGTTAAATTCGAGATTTGACATGAAGGATATGGGTTTAGCTGATGTTATACTTAGAATCAAAATTTCAAGAACATCATATGGACTTGTTCTAAGCCAGTCATATTATGTGGATAAAATTATAGAAAAGTTCAGTAAATATGATACTGAAATGGCTAGAAAACCGATAGATACAAGTCAATATTTATCCAAAAACAAAGATGAAAGCGTATCTTAAGTAGAATACTCGAAAATTATTAGGAGTCTAATGTACTTAATGAGTTGTACAAGATCAGACATAACCTACACAGTGAAGAAACTGAGTAGATATACGAATAATCCAGGATCTGATCACTGGAAAAGAATAGTAAGAGTATTAAGGTACTTGAAATATATTCGTAATTTTGGGCTGCACTATACAAAATATTCAGCGGTAATTGAAGGATATAATGATGCTAATTGGATATTTGATATAAAAGACTTAAAGTCCACTAGTGGATTTGTGTTTACGTTAGTAGGTGTAGTTATATCTTGGAAATCCTCTAAACAAACAGTGATAGCTAGATCCATTATGGAATCTGAGTTTATAGCTCTAGATAAAAGTGGTGAATAAGTTGAGTGGTTGCACAACTTCTTAGAGGATATTTCAGAATGGTCAAAACCTGTGCCAACAATTTGTATATATTGTGACAGTCAATCAGCAATTGGAAGGGCACAGAGTAACATGTACAATGGTAAGTCTAGACATATACATCATAGACACAATACCATATGACATCTACTCTCAACTAGAGTTATCACTATTTACTATGTAAAGTCAAACGATAACAATGTGGATCCGCTAACCAAATGGTTAAATAGAGAGTTAGTTGAAAAATCATCGAGATGAATGAGATTTAAGCTCTTGAATGGATAAGTTAATATAAAGGAAAATCCAACCTAGTTGACTGGAGATCACAAGATCTAGGTTCAAAGGGACGACTTAATTGTAAAGACTTGATAGAATCACTGTGAGGGATATTACCTCATGTCCATTCCTATGATGTAACAGTGATGCTCATAAAGATGAATGATAAGTAATAGGCTTTTAATGATTTTTATTCGTCGAAAATCGAGCCAATTAATACGGGTCACTTGTAATAAGAAATCATATATGTGAGAGAGAAGTGGGGCCGTTTCTAGGGGAATTGTGTAGGGGCGCAATTCTTGTGAACTCTCACAGAACAGGTGTATGTTCATGGCCAAAATGAACATAATAATGAGACTGAAATGTGTTAAGAAGAATCTTGTATGGAGTATATCATCGTTTACATAAACGACAGAACAGTTCAAAGACATCGCGTCTACTGGTCAGCCAATAAAGTAAATATACTTTCACAAGGGAAGGTTCAAAGGGTAACATCTACGTATCCTATGCAGGTTTTAACCGTTGAACTATATCACCAAGTCGTCATGTGTCACATTTATGTGTCGCTCCCAATTTTTATTCATGTGGGGGATTGTTGGAAAAATTGAGTTGTGGCTGACTTTGGCACGAATTTTGAGCTGTACTCATTTGGCTATTTTGGAAGATGAAAGTTGATTTGTTTTCTCCTTCATGAGTACATCGAAATCATATACTTACTTGTCAAAAATGATGTTCGGGCGAATGAGAAATTGAAACTCAAAATATGATATGTGAAAGGAGTTTATGTTAGTGGAAAAACTAAAAACCAAATAAGTTTGTCCCACATAGGAACTTGATGAAAACTAAAATCACTTTATAAAGGATTACACTTTAAAATGGTGTAATCATGTGTAGCATAGAGGCTTTTTCCACGTGTGCGCAGGGGGTGCAAATCACGGACCGAAAGAGGCTTCGAAACTTGAACTTGTGTGCATGAGCGACCTGCGTACACGAATGTCGGACCTGATTGACCAAAAATTGGCCCCTTAGAAGTGTCTACGTTTTGCTACATTTTATTTTATTTTTCAACTGACTTTTCATTTTTTGAAATGGTTGAACCTCCTAAAACTCATCTTATAATTGTCATTAGTTAATGGGCAAGTTACCAATTTTATGAGCCTATAAGAGACTAGTTTTCCACTTTTCTCAACACACAGAAAAATCATCTATATAAAAAACTTCTGTCTGTATAAAGTCCCATTCAGTTCATCTGCGTACAATTTCATTTTTTGTCCAGTTAGTGATATAGTTCAGGCACAAAGTCGGTTCGCTGGAGGAGTATTGGTGGTACTCGAAAACTACTGATTCTACCATTGTATCCTGGGGAACGGATGCTCAGTTTAAACCTCAAATACAGATGGTGAGAGAGCGAATCTATTTTAAGAAAACTGTGTGTAACATAGGCCTCAGGTTAAATTTTTTGTTTTTATTTAACTTCTGCAAGTGTTTGTTTTGTCACTCGTTTATCTTGTTATACTTTTCTACATTTTGACACATTATTAAATTTATTGTATTCATAGTTGTTGAATCTGTTAGTGCATATAGGGGTGGGCAAAAAAATCGAAAAATCGACCAAACCGATCAAACCGAACCGACTCGGGTCGGTTTGGGTCGGTTTGACATAGTTAATTGGTTTGGTTTGGTTTTATTTTAAACAAAACCAAGACGGTTCGGTTTGATCATGGTTTAATTCCTCAAACCACTGGTTAACCGACCCAACCCACTTATACATGTTTCCATTTTATTTTTTTTGAAAGAGAAAAGTCAAAATCAAAAGTTTAATGGTGTTCTCCACAATGTGGAGGTGTCCAAACTGTTTATTTGAGTAGTCTCGTTGAATACTATATAAACATTTTGTTTTATGATGACACTTTCAATGAAACTTTGATATTATTTTATAAACATTGTTTTCTGTTTCGATTGGTACGCTTTTTTTTTTAGTTAATTTTTTTTATATATAGAAAGTTTTACATGTAATAAATTCACCTTCTGAAAATGCATGTTGAGATAATGATTATTGATTTATGATTATGTATTAGTTACAATATTGAATCTTTTTAATCATATATTACATTCTGATTAGTTAATTACAGTTTAGATATTGTGAAAATGAAAGTTGAGATAATTATTTTCATTTTTTGAAAATTGAAATTTCAAAAATGTTTTTAGTTGCTATAAGTTATAACTCAAATAAAAAAAGTTGTATAAATAAAAAAAAAATTATATATACTATAAGTGAGTCAAAAACTCGAGAGTTTTTTTTTTAAATTCAATTTGGACAAAAATTCAAACCGATTAACCGAACCAAACCAAACCAAACCGAATCGGTTTGGTTTGGTTCGGTTTAAGAGCTAGAGTGGGTTGGTTTGGGTTGAAATTTTTCCAAACCGACTAATTTGGTTTTGGTATCGGGTTGGGGTCGAAACCACTCCAAACCGAACCATGCCCAGCCCTAAGTGCATATCTTGTTAGCGACTAATATGGTGTGAGTCTTCCACTTATGGCAGAATTTCAATTCAGTAAGGCGTATCCACGCCTTAAGTAAAATTGGCGGAATTTCAATTTAATAGTGCGTGCCCACGCCTTAAGTAAAATTCGCAAATATTTTGTTTCATGAAGCTTGTCCAACAAAATCCAACACAAACTCCATTAATAAAGTAACTCTTAAAATTAGAGTAAATGAGAAAAGGTAAAATTCTCATTGAAAGACAAACATAATCTTCGAAATAAGGTAAAAAATTAACAACCTAAACATTCAAATGGTAAAAATTAAATCTTAAGTTTTCTTAAAATAAAACCTACATATTTCCCAAATCCTATTGACCATTGTCACATTGCAGCAACTAAACATCATCCTAAATATAGAAATTCATGGTTTGAAATTTACTTTGGTCGTATAAGATTTCAAATGTTTTTTTGTTGCTCGTCTTCACATTGTTCTCTACAGAGTTATGTGATTATGATTTGTACGATAGCTTGTAGGCATTAATGGATTGGTTTATAGCATCTCCAATGCATTTCGTGGATTGCCATCTTAGGTGGCATTTAAACAGAAATGCTTTCGATTTACATGGCATTGTTGTCAATGAAAGACGGTTAAATTCAAATTTCATCAACAATGGATTTTGTCTATAATCCAAATTTCAACTCTAATGTATATTTTAAAAATAATAAAACAGAAGAGGGGGGAAAAAGGAAAAGAAACAAGAGAGAGAGGGAGAGAGAAAAGTAATGCATTATGTCGACTCACTCTGTCTAGAAAAGTTTCTATATCTAGATAGAGTTTTCCACAATGGTGTTTTTTTTTTGCCTTTTTGGCCACGTCATCTAAACATAATTCTAGACATGTTGCATTGATGATGAATATAGACCTCGTTTATTTTAACTTATTCTTCAATTAAAATCACAAGTATAAGATATGGCAGCAAGTAGTATAAGAGTAAATTGAGTATCATTCTCATCTCTTGAAGACTGTTACATTTATTAACCCAGTTAATCCTACTAATTACTTGAATCCTTGCCATAATAATAATAATAATAATAATAATAATAATAATAATATTTTTGTTATTACCAACCTAATTTTTGAACCATGAACTGGTCTACGAGATCAACAATCTATGATTTTGAGAAAGACTTGATGATTTTAAAAGTATTATTACTCACGAATTCATCGCAGTTATCACGTTTAACTTCATCTATCACATTACAATTTATTTCAATTATATTGATGAGCAAATTTATCCAAGTTATTTGATAATTTTCTCGAGTAAAACCAAATCTACAAGTATGTCCGCCATTTCTCTACGTGAATTTTATCCAGTCCTAGTGCATTCAACGACAAGAAGGTTATTTCATGACTTTTTCCGTTAGTGCTGAATTGGTGTTTTAACTCTTGGTGACAACACAAACACTACAACAAAAACTGTCTTTCGCAACATGCAAAAAAATGTTGCAATGTTAACGTGTATGTTGTGGGCTTCGATATTGATATAGAGCTAAAGGATACAACATATTGAAAAGAAAAATGCTATTCATCCCCAGTGGGGATGCATCCCCAGTCTATGTGGATGTAAATGATTGGTTAAATGATAGGTGAAATTAAATGACTTATTTAATTTCACCTATGATTTAATGCCACATAGACTGGGGATGCATCCCCATTAGGGATGAATAGGATTTCTCTATTGAAAAACACTAGGAAAGAGTGAAATTAGCAAGTTCTAGGCATTGAAGGTGAACAAAATTTGACTAGTTAGGTGTGAACGAAGGTTCGAGAGAGATCTATAGAGTGATTGAGTACCAATACTATTATATGTTTAATAAAGCATGTCTCGTATTCTTACATTTCATTAGATTTATCATTTAAGTCGACATTGTTGTCACTTATACTAGTAATAAACACCAATGATCTTGAATAATGTTATCTAGCTACAACAATAGTCTAGGTGTCATTAGATGCTACACTCTATTAAATGTAGAATATAAGTCTTATTTAATTAGTTATATCATTTGAGCATGTTTGATCCTCATTTTATTATAACAATTAATTTTGAAATAGTAGATTAATAGAGAAAGTATGGTTAAAAAATAGAATTTATTTGCTCGTACAGAAGTAGAATTGTCAGAATTTCCCCAGCATCAACATTAGCAACTGCTTGGTCAGTTTATTTATTTATTTATTTTTTATCAAATAAAAAAATGTCATGTGTATTGTGACAATTCTGGCAGCATTATTCTGTACACATAGCAAGACTTAAAAAATAAGAAAAAATTTTTAATTTGCGTTTTTCTATTGAATAATGTGTGGTTGAAAAGAAAAAAGAGAAAAATGTATTTAGAAAATAATGAAAATCAAACAAGGGCTTAATACTATCTAGAATGATGTTTAGCACTACTGATGTAAGTTAGCACATGTTTGACACACACTCTTTCAAAATGCATTATTTTAAAACTTATTTTTTTATCACACATTGTTCGATAAAATAATATTTTTTTATCACATCAATAATTTTTCTTTACTTTTTAACCACATATTTCTCATCATATCACTATTTAAAATACATTTTTTCCTCAATAATATTTATCAAACACACTCTCAATAGTTATACATGGCATTATTCTAATATATAGAACTAAAAGTAACAATAATAATAACGCAAAGGAGACAATTGATTATGTTCGTCATCATCTTGCTATCAGAAAAACACATTAGGATTTATGTAATCGTACAAACATTTATGTCCATTACTTAAGAAAATCTAATACGATAGATAACAAATACTTTTATTCAAAGAATAATGCATTGCAGCACCACGAGTCTTAGCATTAGTACTTTTTACTCCCTCATTGTTCAAGAATAAAAGTATTGGAATATTAAAGCTTTATTTGAGCCACATTCTCATTTTTCTATTCATTTTTTACTACACATTTTTCAATAAAAAATAATATTTTTCATCACATCAATAACTTTTCATTCTTTTTCAATTGAGTAATGCTATTCATCCCAACAAGGGGTGAAAAAATAGTCTACATGACGTTAATATGACATAAATAATAGATAAAATTAAATAAGTTATTTAATTTCACATTTAATTTAACCTATCATTTAAAACCGCCTAAATTGTGTTTTCATCTTACTGGAAATGAATAACATTACTCTATTCAACCACACATCCACTAAAAAAAAAAAGAGAAATGCTATTCTTCACCAGTGGAGATGCATCCCTAGTCTATGTGACGTTAATGTGGCATTAAATGATAGGTGAAATTAAATAAGTCATTTAACTTCACATATCATTTAACCAATCATTTACATCCAAAACATAGACTGGAATGCATCCCCACTGGGGATGAATAACATTTTTTAAAAAATAAGTAATGTTATTTATTCCCAATTGGGATGAAAAAACAGTTTACGTGGCGTTAATGTGGCATTAAATGATAGGTGAAATTAAATAAGTCATTTAATTTCACCTATCATTTAACCAATCATTTACATCCACATAGATTGGGAATGCATCCCCACTGGGGATGAATAACATTTTTTAAAAAATAAGTAATGTTATTTATTCCTACTTGGGATGAAAACTCAGTTTACGTGGCGTTAATGTGGCATTAAATGATAGGTGAAATTAAATAAGTCATTTAATTTCACATATCATTTAACCAATCATTTACATCCACATAGACTGGGAATGCATCCCCACTGGGGATGAATAACATTTTAAAAAAAATAAGTAATGTTATTTATTCCCAATTGGGATGAAAACACAATTTACATGGCGTTAATGTGGCATTAAATGATAGGTGAAATTAAATAAGTCATTTAATTTCACATTTCATTTAACCTCTTATTTAAATCCATATAGATTGTGTTTTCATTAGGGCTGTCCGTGGGTCGGTTCGGTTCGGTTCTGAAGAGACCCGAACCGACCCAAAACTTTCGGGTATTTAATAAATGGACCCATCGGGTCCAAATATAATTATAGAACCGTTCAGGTTCGGTTCCGTTCGGTTTGGTTCGGGTCGGTTCGGTTCTGTACCATAATCAATTTTTTTAATATTTACAGCAACACTATATAAATACAACTAATGACATTTCATTTGTAATTTTTACAAAGTAACGTAACACAATTCAAAAACATATAAATAACTAGTCATCCAATAAGATTAATTCAATGCATACAAATACCAAAAAGTAGATATTAATATTACAGTAAAACTACATAAAGTATATTCATTTACTTTAAATTAAAATGGGTTAATGGGTTTTAAAAATGATTAAAATTAAAATTATGAAATAATCTGATTTATTTAATTAATTTGCTAATTTGTATAGAAAAAATAAAATAATTTAATTAATTCAATATAAAAAATAAAAAAATTATTTAGTTTCGGTTCTTCGATTCTTGGTTTAGACCCGAGACCCGACCCAAACCCATCGGTTCTCGATTCGGGTACCCGTTCGGGTATTTAATTTATGAAGAACCGCTCGGTTCGGTTCGGTTCGGTTCGGGTTCGGTTCGGTCCAATTCGATTCGGGACTTTTGGACACCTCTAGTTTTCATCCCCACTAAAAATAAATAACATTATTTCAAAAAAATACATTTTTTTCCATTTTAAAGTGCATCAAACCAACTCTAATTAACATGCTTTTTCATAAACTAGTGGAGGATCGTGCGTTGCACGATGACTGTTATAACTTGGATATAGATTTTGTTATAATAATGCTCTATTTTAGATTATGTAAGATTTAGTTGTATATTGTTAATAATGTTAAGTGACTCTGTGGAAAAAATTAATAATAATAGAATGCTCAGAAACTAATAATTTCTTCAACTTTCCTAGATTTCAAATGGAGTAAAAAAGATAATAACATAATGCGTACAAATGAATGATTTCTTAAATTATCTCAAATGAAAAAGGAGGCAAAAAAAAATTAACAGCGATCAAAAATTAATAATTTCTCAACTTTCTTAATTGTATCCACCACCATAGAATCTGTAAGTTGAAAGTTTTCTTAGCGTTGCAAGGATATTCACCCAAAAAACTCAATAGAACGGAAATAAATGAAGTATTGAGAGTCTTTACTTTGACTTGCAAAAGTTAAGAGTGCAATAGATTCCATACATGCAATTACTATATATACATTAACATAATACACTGTGCATGTCCAACATATAAACATAGTTTCCAAAAACTAAAATGAAGCTCATGTCATGCATAAGTGGTAATATGGTCTTATACAAAATAGTCATTAAGTCAAAAGGAGTTCAAAAAACAACTATTTTGTTGTTGTTGATTTGCCCACGTTGTTGCCAAAGTTTCTGCAAAATTATTCCCCAGATTTGCATTTAGCAAAAGAACAAAAACATTTCAGTTGCTAGTTGAACTGTTGAAGGCATGGGATTCAGTCAAAAGGAGTTCAAAGAACCACTATTTTTTTGTTGTTGATTTGCCCACGTTGCTGTCAAAGTTTCTGCAAAATTATTACCCAACATTTGCATTTAGCAAAAGAACAAAAACATTTAAGTTGCTACTTGAACTGTTGAAGGCATGGGATAGTTACTTTGTTGTAGCAATGATGTTGTCAGGTTCGTGAACTGCAGTGCTCTCATTTTTAGGATCGTCCGATGATATCATCTTCTGTTTTTTTGGTTGCTCAACAGTTTCCATTTCAAAGAGCAGATTTCTTCGTGCAGCAGGTGGGAATTGTTGACTGGTTTTAGAGGAATTTGTGCAATTGAATGAAACTTTATTCTTCGCATCATATGGAGACACTATTGGAGATGTTTCTTCAAGTTCACGGTTGTCATCAAGAATATATATCACATCGAACCTCGGTTGGTTAGTTTTTGGATCGGGGTTTCCTACTTTCATGTAAATGTAGTGGTCTTCATCCATGTAGTTGGACTTATGAGCACCAATCACATGATGTGGCTGTATATAAAAGATTAAACAATATATTATCAAGTTATGCAGTTGGGGAAACTTGTTGAATGTAATAAATAGTACATAGAAACTTTACCATCAGATTATCTTTCATTATTTTCTCAGCTGGAAGGTGTAAGAATTTTTCGCCCACATCGCCAAATAACGATGCAATAATGTTGCCAGTGTGATCTCCAATGGTAACACTGCACCTTGCTCTGGGGGAAAAATTTAAAATTTAGCATTAGGCAAGAGCTGATTTTTACTGAAACTAAACTACATAAAGAATAATTATTTTTGTTACATAGTAATATAATATCTATCATTATTACCTAGGAATTGCTCTTGCATGCATGTACTTGCAATAATTGCAAAGATACATTTCATTCAACTGAGCAAAGGATATCCAACCACAAGTGTCACATGCCATATACCAAAGTGACTGAGTTGTTGTCTTCATTTCTACCTTACCTTTGATCCAAAATGGTCTGCGCTGAAGTAAATACAAGGAATGTGAGCATAAAATATTTACTGAAAACCTGTTCTCGCAAAATGGGAAGAATTGTAATGAAAGAGTTTAGTTGCATATTTAAACTGGACTATTTAATATACCGTTGATGTATTTTCTGAAATATCTTTGATGTAGATGATTTTGTTCTTCGGAGGAGGTGGAATATTGGAAGTATTCGGTAAATCATACGTCTTTTGAGTTATCATCTCTGTCAACATTTCTCTGTTTCTTTCAGACCTTAAAGAATATAGGCAATGATAAGTGAAAAAATATGTAAACAATGAAATATAATAAAGTCCTAGTAAATGAGCAATAAATTTTATAAAAAAAAATAACGGATAACAAAACAACTGTACTCACCATTTTCTCAGTTCGACAAGTTTTTCAAACTTTGGATCTATGAAGATCGAGCTGTTTGCTTTTGTGGACAATGATATTCCTATTGAATATATTACAATTGTGTAAGTAAAATATAATTTATTTATAGCACACAATTTGTTAAAAAAAAGGAATAAATTTTAAGTTTATTTACCTTTGAATGATGTCACCTTTAAATGGTTACTGACAATGATTGGTTTTTTCATAAGACAGTCAGTAATTTCAGCTCCTTCATGGTCTATAAAATTATCCCAGATAGTTAATATTATTGACTGCAACCTGCACGGGAAATTCCAAAAAGTTCAGTTAATTTTGATAGCTGGGAATCTATTGGTTTGTTTCTAAAAATTTAACTTGATGTATACTTAACTTTCATTGACAAGAACAATGTCTTGGATAGTTGAATTTGCATTTGTGTTTGGAATTTTCCTCTTCAGACGAACATCGACTGCAATACCTACATATGCTGAAAAAAAAAGTAAGAAAAATCATTAGTTTTTTGTGATATGCATCAGTGAATGTATAGTTGTGTAATGAATACATTTGTGGTAATAGTTTGATTTACCTATTTCAGTGTCCATGTCTATGTACTTGTGAAGTTCATCAAATGTTGTAAATTGGAAACATGATTCCACAAGAGAGACGTGGTTTTCATTAACTTCTTCTATCCGGGTTGAACCACTAATTGTCCATTGTGTATTCCCACAAGTTGATCTAAATTGTTCACTTGTTTGCTCCACATATGCATTTGAGATCAAGTAGGTCTTTGATGGTACCAATGTATTTTCAAGAGCCTTAATGTTCTGAGCAAATACAGTTGCTTGAACTTTGTTTTCCTACATGAGTTATTAAATGTAAGATAAAATGTAACATAGTAAAGTTATTTTTAAATTTATGTAAGTATGAAAAATAATTAAAACAGAGAAATTCAAACATTTTAGTGTTAAAATGCGCAGTTTGATGTATGGTAATTTTGAACACATTGATTTATTTTTTCGACATGAAAAAGAAAAAAAAAATTAGACAGATAAGTTTTAACATTTAAGTTTTATTAAAATGAGCAGTTTGGTGTATGGTAATTTTGGACACATTGTTTTAGTTTTTCAACTTTAAAAAGGATAAAAAAAGCAGTTCATATAGCACGAATTTTGAAGAAGATATGAAGGATTTTCAGTAAGAAATAATAATTTCATACTGTTAGACACAATCTTGTAACTCTTTTATATAAGCACAGAGATGACCATGTTCTTTCATTAATCAGAGCTGATGATAATGGGAAAAATCACAGTACTGAAGTGGAATACAATATTGTATTGTAATTGAAGAAAGAAAAAATGAAGTATGAACATTTTATTGTCTGTAGAAACTTACAGCAGTGTCCATTAACCAAAGATGTTGATACATTCCATTTCCCTTTTGTGATGATCTTGAAGCCGTTTTTTCCACAACTACTACTTTACACGTCCATCCGGTTTCTCGTGTTGCTATTTCAGGAATTAATTTGTAATTCGATTCCATGCTCATAACTGGAAAATGAAAATAAGAGACAAAAATTAAAACATTGTTGGAAACTTAGTACTATAATAGTTGTTATCATTCATATATTATTCATACTTGTATGGGTAAGAAAGAACGAAAAATGTAAACAAAGAAAGAAAATCATTTATTTTGCTTCTTGTATGTGTGTAAAATAAAAGCTGTTTTTTCTTCTTTTGAGTCAATAAGAGAAAAGGAAAAATGTAAAGAAAGAGAGAATTGTTTACCTTGCTTCTTGTGTCACTGCAAAATAGAAGTTGTTTTTTCTTCTTCAGGCTCTTCTATATATATTTACTTATGGATATAAAAGCCTTCCATTGTGTAAGTAATAATAAGGTCTTAAAGTACACAAATTAAAAAATAAATTATACAGTGTCCAGATTTCCTGTTTATAAGAGACCATGCTGTCTTGTAAAAATAGAAGCTGCTTTCTGTTTTGGAATGGATATGTTATATACGTGTTTGTGTGTATTTGTGGATTACTACAACTGTACAGTAGATAGATGAATAGACAGATAAGTGAGGAAGTACAATTTTCAGATTAGTGTCATAACAGGACATGCTTTTACTGTAAAAGTATTGTGATATGGTATGGGGGTTAGGTTAACTTATAATATAATATGTAAAAGTAATATGATATGACAAGAAAGTATGGACATCCCTATAAGTACAAAAAAAGAAATAAATAAGTAAGAAATTAAAAAATAAATATATATATCGTACAATATAAGAAATGAGGTTCTGACTTATCTGAGTCATCTTTGTTTTAGGGCTATGATAACAATTTCTCTAACATTTATGTAAGATCAGGCTTTAACCGTCTCATCTGAAATTCAACAAATAGAGGACATGGTAAAAGGAACAATCTTTAACATACACTAATGAAGAATATAAATTCATTTCCTTAGATTCGATTACCTTGGTGAAAACTCCAACGCCACATTCAATGAAGACTTTAGCCAAGAAGAAATCATTAGCCAATAATCTCTCTTTGAATCCACCAAACTTCATTAACCAAGAAAGCAAACCAGACTTTTCCAATTCAAAATAGCTCAACAAATCGATCCCGATATTCTTCCATCCTCAATGGCTGCCTTCAAATCCTTAGGCAAACTCTCAAGACTCCTGCAAAAAACTTCAAGAAGGCTTGAGCCAATATATAAGAAGAATATATATTTTTATTACCTAAGACTACACCAGAATAAGAATAGTTCAAACTTACCTCATAATTTTGACCAACTTTTCTTCATCATTGTGAATCCTTCTCAATTCTTTCATCTATTCAAAAATATTAACATTTTTTAATAGAAAGCAACAGAAAGTTGAGAAACAATTATAAAGATGAAGGACTTTAATTTTCCGCTAAAACTTTTTCATTGTAAAACAAAAGAAAGCACTTCAATTTTCCACTAAAACTCTATTTGTTGCAATAAAAAAAAAAAAAAGAAAACACACAAACACTATACCCCCACCCCAAAACCACCTCATTTAATTCTCAACCACATCCAACCAAAGCACAACTTGCTTCAACCACAAGGAATCCACACACACAGACACAGCACTACCACTTGTAGGAATTTATACATCATGCACTTCATGGAAAAGATGCTAAAAATAGCATAAGAATTTATCATTTCAACTAACAACTTGAATTTCATCAGTATAGATGCACTGCAGGGAAATAAAACAAAAGTAACCCATAAAGCAACCCAACCCAGTTTAGCAAAGCTAATAACAACATGTTGGAATATTTTAGCAATTTGGGGCCACATGTAACATATTAAAAATGTGTGTGCTATTATCTAAGGTAAATTAGTCATTAGAGTGATCCACTAAGGATAAAGTTTGACTAATGGGTATTGAATTTCTTGGAATTAAAGTGTAGAGACCGGAAGTTTGTTTTAAATTGTTGAAGGGCCGATTTAAAACAAATGAAAGATAATGAATGGTCATTATCTTATATATGGGTTATGGTCCCCATTTGAGTGTGTTCTTCAAGGTTTCTACATCCCCATCCATAGAAATCAAGATTGAAGTGAAGTTCACAAATCAAATTGGAAGATCGTGATCCTTTCAGGCTAACAATCAAGATCGTGATTCTTTCAGGCTAACAATTTAATTGTCATGGATTCGGGTATGTTTTATGTTTATGTTCATTTCTAGATTTCAATATGGATATGGATCTAGGGTTTTATGTGAAAAGGATTTGAATAAAGTTCGTTATTCCTTTTCAATTTTCTATCAAGTGGTATCAGAGCCATCCATAATTGAAATCATGAGAAATGGAATTTTAAGATTCTAAATTCTATGAATTATTGGATCACTATGTTATCAAGATTTATAGCATGTTATATTATAGAATTCTAACATTTTATGTTATAGATGTAGAATTTGAGCATGTTATAATATTGTTATTTGATTTTCATGTTATATTATCAATTTTTCATATTATGCTTTGGATTTAGATTTTGAGCATGTAATAATATGATTTTCGGATTTATTCTATGGATATAGCATGAAATAATAAGGATCTATGTTTTTCTTCAAAATTCAAATTTTTAAATTGGGATTTTTTGGATTTCAGATTAAAAAAAAAAAAAAAAATTTTTTTTTTTTTTTTCTTCAAAAAGCGGCTGCTTGAAAGATGACGACCGTGGTCTTGATAAGAGCAGCGAGAAATTCTTTATGCAACCGTCGAAAGGCTGCTGACATTCTGGCAATAAGAAATTTGTAGTTTCAAAGCGACTTAGCCGCCTTTGTTAAGCACCGGCGAGGCTCATGGCGCCTTCTCGGGGCGCCGGTGAAGGGAAATAATTTAATTCTTAATTAATGTCGGTTATGGAGTTGAAGAAGGTATTAATTAGAGAATTAATTTGGAAGTTTTTTTTGGAGTTATGGAAGATTTGGGGGCGGGGGCATGAGTTGCAAATTAGAGTTTCTTAAGCCCCTGCTTGCAATTTAAAATTAGGGTTAATATTTACATATCAGTCCCTAAGGTTTAAAGTTAATTCTAATTGGGCCTTAAGGTTACGGGTTTTTTATAATTCAGCCCCTGAAGTTCTGAAATTAATTAATTTGGGCCATTTAAGTTCTGAATTTAATTATTAAGTCCCTGAATGTTCATAATTGGTTTAGTTTGGCCCCTAAAGTTCCGCATAATTGATTTTTGAATCCTAAACTTTCCAATTATTAACATTTAGTCCCTAAAGTTTTAAATAATTATTTTTTGGGGTCTCTAAAGTTTTCAATAATTAATTTTTGACCCATAAAGTTTTGAATTAATTAATTTCAACCCCTAAAGTATTGAATTATTAACCCTTAGGCCCTTAAAGTTTCATAATGAATAAAATTAAGCATTCTAATTTTCAAATTATGGTATAAAGGACTCAATTGGTTTTATAATATTCAAAAGTGAATTGATTGAAGCAATATGTTGCCAAAGCAACCTCTCTTGTGGAAATTAATTAACTTAGAATATTAGAAGGAATTCGTGTGTATGCTTGTTCATGCGGATATTAGCCGGCCCAAAGGAAGGTTAATATTTGGCGAATTGTATGCACACTTGTGGTGGTAAATGTGTGACAATTATAAGGTTTCCATGTGAATAATAAATCAATCCAAAGATGGGTTTATTATTTGACAGATTTATTGTCAATGTTTGATCACTACACCAAGAGTACCACTTACGCTAATATTATCGTCCAAAGACTTGATATTAATGATGTGCTAGGTATCTTGAGATGGGATTTACCATGATTTGATTAATTGATTATTGAATCTTAATATTGATGTGAGCATAATTCTTCCATTTTCTCTCTACTGACTAATTCATCTCACCGCCATATCTGCTAATATCAACTCTATTCCCAAGCTCAATGGGACAAACTTCAAGGATTGGAAAGAGAGCGTATTAATTGTTCTCACGCATGGATCTAGACCTTGCGTTCCTGGATTGAGCAACCCACTCCTCGACGGATGAAAGTTCACCCGATGAAAGGAGGAATTTTGAGAAGTGGGAACGCTCTAATCGCATGAGTCTGATGATCATTAAGCGCGGCATTCCGGAAGCCTTTCGAGGCGCAGTATCTGAAGAAGTGACTAATGCTAAGGATTTCCTTACCGAAATTGAGAAACGTTTTGCGAAAAACGATAAGGCTGAAATCAAGCACGCTTTTGCAAAGCTTGATTTCAATAAAGTATAAAGGTAAAGGAAACATAAGGGAGTACATCATGGAGATGTCTCACATTGCTTCAAAACTAAAGGCACTAAAGCTCGAGCGGTCTGATGACTTGCTCGTCCATTTGATATTGATCTCGCTTCCTGCACACTTCAGTCAATTCAAGGTCAGTTATAACTGCCAAAAGGAGAAATGGTCTCTAAATGAGCTCATTTCATATTGTGTGCAAGAGGAAGAAAGGTTGAAGCAAGATAGAACTGACAATGTTCACTTGGCAAGCACTTCTAAAGATAAGGGCAAGAAAAGAAAGAAGGAATTTCAAAGTTGCTCCTAAGGGTCCAAAGACAAAAGAAACAGCAAGAGGACAACAAAGAAGCATGTTTCTTTTGCAAAAATACTGGACATGTGAAGAAGAATTGTACTAAATATCTCGCGTGGCGTGCAAAGAAAGGTACAAATCTTACTTTGGTCTGTTCTGAGGTTAATTTAGCTTCGCAGACCTAGAAATACTTGGTGGTTAGATTCTGGTGCTACTACTCATATAAGTATTTCTATGCAGGGCTGCCTGAGCTACCGAAAGCCAAGTGATGGTGAAAGATACATCTATGTTGGTGATGGCAAATCGGTGGAAGTTGATGTAATAGGCACTTTTAGGTTATTGTTGGGAACTGGTCATTATTTGGATTTGAAAGACACTAAAGTTGTACCGTCTTTTAGACGGAATTTGGTTTCTGTTTCTTTGTTGGACAAATTTGGTTATTATTGTTCATTTGGAAACAATCAGTTTAGTCTTTCTTTAAATTCTAATATTATTGGTATTGGTTTGTTATCTACATTTGATAATCTATACTTGCTTGATACTGTTACATCATATAATGAAAACCTGCATGTGGAAACACGTGGTACTAAACGCAAATTACATAAAGAAAATTCAGCAAAATTATGGCATAAGCGCTTAGGTCACATCTCTAAATCTAGAGTTGTACAGCTTGTGTCAAATGGTATTTTAGACTCCCTTGACTTCACAGATTTTGATGTATGTATTGAATGTATCAAGGGAAAACAGACCAAAACAAAAGGATTAGGTGCTAACAGAACTTCGGATGTCTTAGAATTGATACACACAGATATTTGTGGACCATTCCCTACGGCTTCTTGGAATGGTCAACAATATTTTATATCATTCATAGACGATTACTCACGTTATGGGTACCTATATCTTATTCATGAAAAGTCTGAGTCACTGGACATATTCAAAGTATTTAAAACAGAGGTTGAGAATCAACTCAACAAAAGAATAAAAAGCGTTAGGTCTGACCGTGGTGGTGAGTACTACGGCAGAAATGACGGTTCAGGTGAACAATGTCCAGGACCATTTGCTAAATACCTAGAGGAATGTGGAATCGTCCCACAATACACTATGCCAGGGACGCCTAGCATGAATGGTGTAGCTAAAAGACGAAACAGGACTCTTAAGGATATGGTAAGGAGTATGATTAGTCATTCTACTTTACCAAAATCACTCTGGGGAGAAGCATTAAAGACTGCAGCTTATATTCTGAATAGAGTGCCAACTAAGGCTGCTGCCAAAACTCCATATGAACTTTGGATAGGTAAAAAGCCTAGTCTAAAGCATTTTCATATTTGGGGATGTCCAGCTGAGGCTAGGCCTTATAGGCCATATGAAAAGAAATTGGACTCCAAAACAGTAAGCAGCTACTTTATTGGCTATTCTGAGCGATCAAGGGGCTATAAATTTTATGATCCCACAACTAAGTCAATTTTTGAAACGGGAACTGCAACATTTTTTGAGGATGTTGAGTTTGGGGGGAGAAATAAGGTTAGAAACATTGTCTTTGAGGAAGAAGTTGAGGATACTATTACTTTTGACAATGAACAAGTCCCTATACCTGTCATTGGTCAAGAAGCATATCCAGAACCGCAACAAGATAATGTTGAAGAACCTCCCATCCAAAATGAGTTAAATATTCCAGAAGTTCAAACTCAACAACCTCAAGAACCAATACCTTTAAGGAGATCCACGAGAGAAAGGAAAAATGCTATTTCGGACGATTTTATAGTATTTCTCCAAGAACATGAGGAAAATAATGGATTGATGGAAGATGATCCAATCAACTTCCGTCAGGCCATGCAGGGTTCTGACTCTCAAAAGTGGATTGATGCCATGAATGATGAGTATAAGTCTATGCAAGACAATAAATTTTGGGATCTTGTCGCGTTACCAGAAGGTGCGAAGCCTATTGGTTGCAAATGGATTTTTAAAACCAAGAGGGATTCGAAAGGTAATGTGGAAAGATATAAGGCTCGTCTTGTAGCTAAAGGCTTTACCCAAAAGGAAGGTATTGACTTCAAAGAGACTTTCTCTCCAGTTTCAACGAAAGACTCTTTCAGGATAATTATGGCACTTGTTGCGCACTTTGACCTTGAGTTACATCAGATGGATGTTAAGACGGCGTTTCTCAATGGCGACATTGATGAGACAATCTATATGGTGCAACCAGAAAACTTAATGTCAGGAGACCCGAAGAATATTGTTTGCAAATTAAAGAAATCCATCTATGGGCTCAAACAAGCTTCCCGTCAATGGTACTACAAATTTCATCAAGTAATTATCTCGTTTGGTTTTGAGACAAATGCTGTTGATGATTGTGTGTATCACAAGTTCAGTAGGAGTAAGCATATTTTCTTGGTTTTGTATGTTGATGACATACTGCTTGCCACTAACGATATAGGCATGTTGCACGAAACCAAGAGATTTTTATCTAGGAATTTTGAGATGAAAGATCTTGGTGACGCCTCTTTTGTATTAGGGATTCAGATATATCGGGATCGCTCTCGAGGTATTCTTGGATTGTCACAAAAGAGCTATATCGATAAAGTACTTAAGAGGTTTGGCATGCAGGACTGTAAATCAGGTGACACCCCTGTCGCTAAGGGAGACAAATTTAGTCTCAAACAATGCCCGAAAAATAACATTGAAGTTAAGGAAATGCAGAAGATTCCCTATGCATCAGCTGTTGGGAGTCTTATGTATGCTCAAGTTTGTACACGTCCAGATATAGCATTCATTGTTGGAATGCTAGGCAGATATGTAAGCAACCCTGGAATGGATCATTGGATAGCAGCCAAAAGGGTTATGAGATATTTGAAGAGAACAAAGGATTACATACTCACCTATATCAGATCGGATCAGTTAGAGATCATAGGATACTCCGATTCTGATTTTGCGGGATGCCAAGACAGTAGGAGATCCACATCAGGCTATATTTATCTGTTAGCTGGAGGAGCTATTTCTTGGAGGAGTGCTAAGCAGACACTCATAACTTCTTCTACCATGGCAGCAGAATTTGTAGCTTGCTATGAGGCATCTAATCATGGAATATGGCTGCAAAATTTTGTCACTAGGCTGCGTATTCTGAATGGCGTAGAAAGGCCGCTAAGTTATATTGTGACAATAACTCAGCAGTTCTATATTCTAATAGCAACAGGAGTTTATCTAAGTCAAAACACATTGACATCAAGTTCCTGGTTGTGAAGGAAAGAGTACAGAGTTGACAGATTTCCATAGAGCATATTGGGACAAACTCCATGATTGCGGATCCGCTTACTAAGGGATTGACACCCAAAGTCTTTCATGAGCACATTGCTCATATGAGTGTTGTATATCATGAGGATATCAAGTTTTAGTGGGAGTTTGTATTTTTCATTGCTTTATGTTTTGTACACATTTGTGTATTTGGATATTGTTCTGTACAGAAATAAAGTTTTCAGTTTATTACACTCTGTTATTATGTACAGTACCGATCTCACTTAAGAAATAAGATTGGACCAGTTGGAAATAGACATGTTTAGGTCACATAACATGTAATTTTCATGCTACACTCCATGATTGATCTATGTCATTTAGTTATATGGGTGTACGTGACCATTGATGGATTTAGTCACGTTAAATGTGACGAAAATCGCTTTGATCCTACACCGATGTGACTAATGGACGAGATTGTTTGAAATACCCGTAATAATAATAGCAAAATTTTGAGCTCATAAAGGTTGTGCACATTTGAAAGGTTACACATATGGCCCAGTGGGAGATTGTTGGAATATTTTAGCAATTTGGGGCCACATGTAACATATTAAAAATGTGTGTGCTATTATCTAAGGTAAATTAGTCATTAGAGTGATCCACTAAGGATAAAGTTTGACTAATGGGTATTGAATTTCTTGGAATTAAAGTGTAGAGACCGGAAGTTTGTTTTAAATTGTTGAAGGGCCGATTTAAAACAAATGAAAGATAATGAATGGTCATTATCTTATATATGGGTTATGGTCCCCATTTGAGTGTGTTCTTCAAGGTTTCTACATCCCCATCCATAGAAATCAAGATTGAAGTGAAGTTCACAAATCAAATTGGAAGATCGTGATCCTTTCAGGCTAACAATCAAGATCGTGATTCTTTCAGGCTAACAATTTAATTGTCATGGATTCGGGTATGTTTTATGTTTATGTTCATTTCTAGATTTCAATATGGATATGGATCTAGGGTTTTATGTGAAAAGGATTTGAATAAAGTTCGTTATTCCTTTTCAATTTTCTATCACAACACAGTAAAAGCAACAAGAATTGTCAAACGTGAACCCAAAACCAAAAAATCAAAACTTCCAGAGCTAGAGAAAAAGAAAAAAAAAGTAGCCTCAATTTTCTTTTAGAGAAACATGAAATTCAAAATTAATCAAAAGAAAACCAAACATAAAACTCAATTATCATCAGAAATTTATTTAACTCAAACAAGGAAGATGGTTTCCTTACTTGCAGTGTGTGGCAATGGCTTTGAGTCCATCAGTGCTAAATCCCTCACAACTCAACAAAGATAAAGCCTTAAATCCCGGAAACGACGTAGTGAAGAACTTCAAGCTCTCATCACTTAAAGTTATTCTCTTGAGCCTCAGCTCCTCCAAAAAGGGGTAAACTCTTGCAAACACTACAAGCCAAGAATGCACATCAGCCCCCCAATGTTGAGGGACCAAATTGAAATTAGAAAATCTCGGCTTTCCTTTTGAAATAAAATGAAGCTCATTTAGATATGAAATTGTATTAGTCCAAAAAAGTAAAACACAAAAGATACAGATTAGTCATGATTGTTTCAAAGTTTCAATAAGTGTAGTAGCTTTTTTAAAAAAAAATCATATAAGCCAAAAACGCATATGTTTGATCTGTAAAAGGATCGACCGTCTTCCTGCTTCTATATCCTATCAGACACCAAAATAAACTTTTAACATATATTTTATCCAGCTACAAAAATTTAGTGAACTAACCTAACAGATTCGGATTAACCATAAATAATTGACATTTATCCGCATTTTACGCCAAAGAAAGGTATCCAATTTCGCCTTCTAAAGGCTCATAAGTTTTATCTAACCAGATTCCGTTATTTCTCAGTTTCCAACACATGAAATACTTAAACCCTTCTATTCAATGCATTCATAAAAAACCCAGGACTTCCTAAAATCATCACCTACCTCCATCCATTAGTGATCAATCACAACCAACAACAATCAACATGAATGAAAAAGCTCATAAACACATATTGAAACGTATAAAATGAAAATCAAATAACTAAAGAAATAAAAGCTCAAAGATGCAAGACCTTAGAAGAAGATCTACTCAAGCTCTTGGAAAACTTCAGCCTATTCGACCCAAGGCGTCGAGCCGAGGTCCGATTCGCCATCGCATAAAGCAGAGCAAATACCGAGTGTCTATAAGAAGACGGCGGCAAAGATTCATCCTCATCGTCATTATCAGCTATATTATTTCTTGGAGTATACAAACAGTTGAAAGGAATTGGTATAAGTTTACAAACAGGGGAAGATATCTAATAACAAAAAGTTTCATACCAAATTTCTTCAAATCATCATCGTTGAGAAAGTTCAACTCTTGAAACCTTGGTACAATCTTTCCACCTAAACACCAAAGTAGAGAAACACAGGCAATTATAATCCAAAATGTATTAACGGTGCAGAAACAGACAAATGTTATCACTACAAAATTGCAATATTATACAAACCTGTGGGCCGACAACAATTTCAGGGATGTAACTCAAATAAATAAATAAATAAATCATCATTGACAAAAAAGAAATGCAACATTAAAAAAAAAACAACAAAACTATAAATGAATCAACATGACCAATAAATTATAAAAATAGATACAAACCAGAACAAACTGATGGTATAGCGGTAACTTCCCTATTCCAATGAAATGATTGATTTCGCCTTAACCTTCGAGCATGTTGCCCATATTCACGCAAATTATTACTTCCTTCCATAGATGCGCTGCAATTGTATATTGTATACAAACAAAAATCTAAGTTCCTTTAAAAAATGTATTTAAACAATGCGTCAGAGAAAGAAGCTCACATACAGTAAAGAAATTAAAACGCAAATTGTAAAATATAACACTCACTAAAGTACGAAACAGACATGCACCGACATCTACTCATTCATTGTTGATAAAATCTAAAAATATCTCCAACGTATTTCAGTGTACAATTGCGTAGATAGCACGCAAAAATGCCCAAATAAATATGTTTCAAAATTGCTTCTGACCCTCGTCAACAGAAATCGATTCAGAAGCTCCATTTTTTGGAGTTCTCAGAACAGAGACATGGGAAGTATACGTGACAGAAAATTAGTGAAAATAACAATAATAAATAAGGATTAGTAAAGTGGCCACTAATCTCAGCCTCAAAATAATTCCAATAAGTCTTCAAAGATTAGTATGGCTTTATTGTCTGAGACATTATGCAAATGAATTCCAACTCACAATACAAGAGCACAAACATAGAAGATTATTATTTATCAGACTAACTTTCATTTGAATTCACAAACATAGATTTCCAGAATGGACAGTTAATTAAGATGACAAAATCTCAGGTCAAAACAACTGAAGCAACTTTTTTATAAAGTACATAATTAAGAACATATATAATCTTAATGCACGGAAATGAAAATGTATTAACTAATGAAAAAGTCAATTACAGCCGTCAGAGATAAAAATCAATATTTGAACTGGCGATTTTAAGATGAAGGTTCATTCACCAAGCGTGTTGCAGCTAAAATACATACCAAAATTCATCAGAACTGAGTGAAAAACCCATTAGCAACTTATTAATAGTTGAAATGTCAATACCATATAGAATAATTCAAATCAGCACCTTGTATTGCTTCTTAATGTGTGCTTCCTTAGTTCCACGAGCCTCTGCAAGTGCCTTAAGCAATATACATAGAAAGTGAATTAATGAAATGAGTAAACGAAATCTACACTCGTGAACAAAATTTCAGAAATGATAAAATCAATGCCAAAACCTAAATAAAACAAACGTATCATACCGAAGAAAGCACTGCGATACCGAGCGAAATCGAAACTGGATCTGAAAGGGCGAAAATAATAGACGATGAAATACAGCAAATCTACTGCAGAGAAGAAGAATCGAGCGAGATTTCGTTTGAAACAATGACTACAAACGAAACAAAGCAGATCGGTCGCAGACAAGAAAGACTGAAGGAAACTGGAGCTGAAAGGGCGAAAATAATAGAGGATGAAATATAGCAAATCGACTGCAGAGAAGAAGAATCGAGCGAGATTTCTGCGAGAAGAATCAGTACAAACGAAACATAACAGATCGGTCGCAGAGAAGAAGGACCGAACGGAAGTCCGATAGCCTGCCGATTTCACAACGTTTTCAACAAAATTGAATCGGACGAATTTTGCAGTAAAGCGAAATCACGATCCCAAAGGGCAAAAACAATTGGATCCAACGACTCTGTTAGGGTTTCATTAGGGAGGAATGAAATCGCTAGAAAGAGAGGGGAAGGGAAGCGTCCACACAAAGCGAGTGAAAGGTTGCAGTGGGTTTCAAAATCGCAGCAACGTATACAAACACCATTCCAAATCGAAAGAGGTTGCAGTGGGTTTCAAAAGGAGGAGACGAAATCGCGAGGGAGAGGAGGAGAGAAGTCTCTAGAGGAACCGTATGTGAGAGAGAGAGAGAGAGAGAGAGAGAGAGAAGCGTAGAGAGAAAGCTGAGAGGACAAAAGGCAGAACATGTTGAGTGTAAAAATGGATAAAGCGTACATGGAAACCATACTTTTAAGACTGTAGAGATAAATGGCTCGGCTAACCGACTGGCTCAAAAACGGCTCGGCCAAAATGGCCAAATGGCTTAACAACAGTGCAAGTAACTTCTCACTTTTATATATTGTAGGATAGGATGTAGGATATAGAGTTCTGGCAATTTGCTCTCTGGACCATACAAGTGGATTACAGTTTTTTTATGAGGTCATCAATGTACAGTTATTATTAGTGTCGGTGACGGTGGATTTCCGAAATGAAATAAGTGAAAAATAATCGCTTTAAAAAAAAAACAGCAAAAACATCATCTTTAAAGTACTTATTTCTGCTGGTTCAAGAAATTACCATAAATAGTAATCCAAACACATTCATCCATCCCCCTGCTGCAAAATCAACGCGTTTGAGGAACGAAACCCAGAATCGAGCCAAGAAATTTAAAAGAAATGGGATCTCTTTCTCTTCCATTACCACGAGAGCAAGAAGAAAAATCAACAATGGATCAAACCAAATTGCTAAATCTGTTCAAAGCCCAACAAAATTACCTTAACCATTTCTTTCAAAACCTTGATCTCTCCCAAACTTTAACTTTCACACAAACCCTTTTGAATTGCAGGGGCACCATTTTTTTCACTGGGGTAGGAAAATCAGGCTTCGTGGCTCAGAAAATCTCTCAGACCTTAATTTCTCTCGGTATTAAATCTGGGTTCTTATCCCCTGTCGATGCGCTCCATGGGGACATTGGCATTTTGGCCTCTGATGATTTACTGGTTCTCTTCAGTAAGAGTGGGAATTCTGAGGAATTGTTGAGGCTTGTGCCCTGTGCGAAGGCCAAGGGGGCGTATTTGATTTCTGTGACGTCGGTAAAGCCTAATGGATTGATGGGATTTTGTGATCTGAACGTGCATTTGCCTCTGGAGAGAGAATTGTGCCCATTTGATTTGGCGCCGGTCACCTCAACCGCGATCCAGATGGTTTTTGGAGATACTGTCGCAATCGCGCTCATGGGGGCCCGGAATTTGAGCAAAAAGGAGTACGCCGCGAATCATCCAGCAGGGAGGATAGGAAAGAGCTTGATTTTCAAGGTGATTTTTTGGGTTCTTTGTTTAAAATACTGTAGTTTATTGTTTATAACTATGATTTAGGATTGAATTAATTATTATGAACTTAAGAGGAAGATGGATGTGCAAAATCAGAGATGTAATTCTTGAACTACAAATGCAAATCAAGTTGTAAGTTGGAGATGCGCTTGTTGAAGTAGATGTACAATGAAGGAGAATCTTTAAGTTTTATGTGGAAGTGTAATTATTGAAGTATGATGTATAATAAATTAGGGTCTTGTACGATTTTGAGTTATTGCCTGATATGGCTTGGTGGATTTGAAGCTAAATGGTAATGCTAGTGAGAGATGATTGTGCAAAGGAGGTGCAGTTCTTGAAGGTTGATGCACGAGAACAAAAACAATTGTCGATTATAGTTGTAGCTGGACCTTGATTTTTGAATTTAGAATGTAGGGTTATGTTCTGGCATGGTTGTTTCCACGTGAAAGATTCTAATTTTTTTGAAATTTAATGTGTTTTATATAGATTGAGGAATATTCTTTCTTGGTGAAACATTACTTTTATAGCAGAGGTCGGACTTTGACTCATGAAGAATGAAATCTGTTCTTGTATTGTCATTTTCCCATTATTTGATGGGACGAGATTCTACTACAGATTGAGGAATTTTCTTTCTTGATGAAACATTACATGTTATTTCATGCATTATTCTGGTTCTAATTGTTTGCTTGTGAAATTTCCATATCCATTTGTGGATGTATATGAAGTGATTTTGTGCGACATTTATCTAGACTGATCTCTTTGTCCTGCAGGTGAAGGATCTTATGAAGAAGAAAGAGGAACTTCCAGTTTGCAGGGAAGTAGATCTAATCATGGATCAGCTGGTAGAGCTAACTAGTAAAGGTTGTGGATGCCTTCTTGTTATAGACGATGACCACCATCTGCTAGGTACATTTACAGATGGTGATTTGCGGCGTACACTGAAAGCTAGTGGTGAAAGGATCTTCAAGCTCTCAGTGGGAGAAATGTGTAACAGGTAAACTATTATTCCTCTGCTGTTTACCATCTCTTAATTCTATTAATTTTTTTGATATGCATAAAGTGCCTCAAGTTCAACAGTTAACTTTAGCCAATGGAGTAATCAACTCAAAAGCTAAGAATTGATGAAACCATTATGTGATTATATTGTAATCAAATTATACATGCATTGCACCATATGAAGTTTGGTAGCACTCACATTATTCTTCTTTCTTAGTTCTACTTGGACTCCAATGGCAATGTTCTGTGAAGTATTTTCGAACTTTCAGTCAATGAAAAACAAGACCTAGACATTCTTCGAACATTAGCATTTAATTTCATATGTTTATGGAGAGTACTTTTGTCGCATTAATTTCACAGAATATTTATGCTGCTAATCGTATGTTTCGCACAGTAAACATCTCTGTATTATCAATTTCTGGTTTTATGAATTTTTCATCGAAATAATCCAACTATTGGAAGGAGCTGCATTGACATGACTCGTCTGGTCTTTCAGGAACCCAAGGACAATTGGTCCTGATGCAATGGCTGTCGATGCAATGCAGAAGATGGAGTCTCCGCCTTCCCCTGTACAGTTCTTGCCTGTAATCAGCGATGACAATGTTTTGATTGGTATTGTTACATTGCATGACTTGGTCTCGGCTGGCTTGTGATTTTTGCACGTGTGATGTGGCAGCCTGTCGCTTGTTCTATCTATATTTGTATGGCAATAGTTATTTGTATTCTTTCCCCGAGACAATGTCATGAGTTGTTATAGATCTTCATTAGACGATTCTGTATGTCGAAGAATATTAATGTATAGCCATGATCTTTTCATACAATCTACTTCCTTCCTCTTTAGAACTGCTCTCGTTTTGTTCCCTTTAGGTAGAGGTGTCAAAAGGGTCTCAATTTAGCCAGATTGAAGCCTCTCCTATTGACAAGTTCAAACTTGCCCGTGACATTCGAATTATTCGGAGTAGTTTGAAAAAGTTTTATTTTCTTAACAAATCGTATTGAAGATTTAATTTTTCATATTTTCGGAATAAAGCACTTGTTTGGTACTGATTGAAATTCAGATTTTAAGTCAACAATTAATTTTAATTACATAATCCCACAATTTTTCAATCACACATTCCATCAACTTTTATCAAAATTTACTAAAAGTTTGATTTTAATCATCAGCAAACAAGAGCATATAATAATATTTTTGTTTATAGAACCGTGAATATAATGTGAAAACCACCAAAAAAAAGTTTCATGCATTTAATCCAAATGATACGTAACTTCCGATATTTTTTAAAAAAAGCTCGACTAATGCAGCAAAGAAAAAGAATAAAAATTGAACTTGTAGTAGATTGAACTTTAATTTGATTTCAAATATTACGTTCCAATCACTTGATGATTATATCACAACCTTGTAACATTTTTGTTTATAAAGTATCACTAAATGATCGTGTAGAAGATTAGCTATGGTACGACTATCAAGTAAGGATTTCTGTCCAATTTGGGAGGATGATGAGTGATGAAATTTGAAATTAAGTTGAAGTTAAGTGATGTAATTGATATAAATTAAATTCTAGTGATCCCATTGAAATTTTATTAAAAGTTCAGTGACCGTAGACTCTTTGCCACCTGACTGCGTGGACCGGGTAGACAGAATGACCGAATCCGAGTCTGAGAGTGTGGTTCTAATGAACAAGCCGCCCACTGCCACTCATGTCTACTCCGCCGTTCACCGCATTCTCACCGACAACCGCCACTACCCCGCCACTCTCTTTTCTCTCCGAAGCCCACCAATTCAAATTCCAATTCCTCCACCATCACCAATCACCCTTCCCCTCTGCTCTCTCTTCTTTAGTGAGTACTTCTATGCCCACAATTGACACCAAAGAATAGATCCTAACTTGGAAAACTTTTTGCAGGGTTTTTTGAGGCTACGCAGGAGTAACATTATTCATGGCCCACTTTCAAGCTCCTTGTTGAATCCTCGTGCTTCAATTTCAAGACACCCATATGGTATTATCACATTATCAGAATTTTGATTTTTTTTCCAGGATTATTCAATATATTCAAGGTCGTGTTGATTTATAATTATTTCATTTTGGTGTGTTAACACTTAACAGAGGGTAGTAGAAGCAATACATATGATCCGGAGCTTCGCTTTGTGCTTGAACTTGCCACTGACTCTGAATTGTATGAGCTTGAGAAAATTTTATTTGGCCCCAGGTGCTTAAAATATTTATACTTCAGATTTTTTTTATAATTTTGTTGTAGTATTGTGTAATTGTAACGTTATCCAAGAACGGCACAACAATTGTAGTGAAATGTGCAACCTTTCAAGAGCTACGTTGTTCTTTTATCTGCTAGTGAAACATTATTGTGTAGTACTTCGCGCATCCATAGGTCGTGTCTCGCTCTGATTTCAAGTGTAACTGTAGTGTTTGTGTGTACGAAAATGTTATGTTACCTTTTTTTGGATAGGCTATTTATTTAGAACTGCTGCGTGATTGGTATTTTAGTTTCAAATATGGCGTTTCCTTCCTTGACATTTGGTTTTTTTTTTTCCAGTTATTTCAGTCCTCTGTTGAAATCAATATCGAAAAGGGCTGAAGTTGATTCTGTTATGATTGGAGAAGACCCGGACAAAAGGGAAGATTTTATTTCAATGCTTGAATCAAGATTTTTGTATCTTGCAGCTGATGCACGCTCAACATTAAGGTCATTCTATGGCCTTGCTAAACATATGTGCGAATATTTCATGAACGAACTATACAACGGAGAAGCAAAAACTTTTTAGGCAATATAATTATCAATTTCATTTAAGATCTAAACGGAAAAATGTGCCCATGTAAATAACATATTTGTGAAAATTCGAATAGAAAGGATGGATTGTGAAAAAAAAAAAAAAATTATCGTACAAAAGCAACTTAATTCTTACTTGTGAGAAAGCTCGTATTCACAGCTGGGAAACATTATGCTTGTAATCTCAAGGTAAATTTGTCAATTTGTTTAATTGATGCTAGGGGTTGGAGGCCATCTTATAGAAATGTATTACTTGAAGTGAGAAAAAAATTAAAGATTCCTTGTTCAGCCAAATTGTCAACTGAAGATCTAGAAGTAGAGATTTTCCTTCATCTGTTGCAAGAATACTCGAGGTATGTCGAGTCTCTTTCTTCATTCTATTGTAAATTCTGATACTGAGCAACTACTGCAATTTAAATGCTATCCATTCATCCTTGAGAGAAGTTTGCTAAAATGATTACATAGATAAGTGGTTGAAATATGCTTCTTATGTTTCCCTTTTTGGTCCGTGATAAATTCCACATGTATAGTGGCATGCCTATCCCTTGTAATATTTATCAAGCCCAAATTCTTTCTGTGGATATATTACGGTAGTACAAGTTGCTGAGAAATAATGTATGAATCATATTTTCAACTTCGAGATAATAAAGAATTATCCTTTTGTAACCTGTGACAGTGATCTTCAAACTTCAGACAGTATTCCTACAATATCCTTCTGCAAGAATCTATAGTACTGCTTCTCTCTTGCCTTTTCACATTGATTTCAGTCTCACACATATATGAACAAATTCATATACTTATTTATTTTAGCAATATTTCAAAGTATATATGCATCACTGGAAAGCGCCAAAAGCCCAATTACATAAATCTGAGAGATGTCTTGATAGAATAATCTTGATAGTTACTTGTTATGGTTTTCCATAGTGAAGAACCTGGGGATTTTCAAAGCTCAAACGGCAGTTCAACATCTACTGAAGGGGGTGATATTCTAGAACTTGGACTTAGTCGGTGGAAGGTACAATCAGTTGCAGCTTTAGGATTTGGGGCTGCAGAGCTTCAATCTACAATATTAAAGGTTTTCAGTTTTCTGATTTCTATTTGTGCTCTTTGTATCTCTTTTCATTTTAACTGTTATCTGTTTACTTAATATTCGTATTTCAGGGTTGCGGGACGCTTGCATTTGAGAAATTTTTTGCACTGGTATGAAATTGTCCAATTCCATTTTTCTTTTCTTTTATTTTTTTTTTCGTTTTTGTGTTAATTTACGTCATGCTGCTGCAGATGGAAGGGAGATTATCTGGAAAGATGTTCTTGGAAGCTGCCAAATATCAGATGAAGAGAGAAGTTGTCAGCAAGGTCCGTAATCTAAAAAAACATTTCCCAGTTGGATTTTTTTGCTTAGGGGATAGAACATGATTCCTCAATTTGATTTTGCAATTAGAAGTCCTACTCTCTTTGGTTTTCAGGGTGGACAGTTGGCAGCTATCAGCTTAGAATCCCAAGCAGCCTTGCTTGCTGCAAAACAGGTGTTATTTTGGGTCTTTGAATTTTCTGATGACATGCTATTTTGCTTCACAGACAGGATCGTTAGCTGTATTTTGGGTCATTGGTAATGCTGTTTTGAAGTTGATGATTTTAATAATGCTGTTAAAAAGATTTGACTTATATTTGATAATTTATTAGTTAGTTCCTCAGTGATTTCCTCTCTCTCTCTCTCTCTCTCTCTCTCACACACACACACACGCACGCACGCACGCACACATGTACACACAATTATTGTGTTGTCCACTCTTAATGCTAAAAACCTACAGAAAACTGCTGTCACCTTCTCAAATTAAAATCCAAAATGTAACATAAAAATAAAACAGCTGTACTCAAAAGGTTATTAGTTTCTATAGATACTTGATCTTTGCAACATTATTAGTAGCAATTAATGACACGAGCAATTTTGCCCACAATAAAAGAATCTTGCAGATAACATCTACAGAAACAACATACCTAGGCTTGTTCATAAGAAACTTTGGGATCCAATGCGTATTCACTATATAATGCAAAACAATAGTTTTTCTTCTTCCTTTTTAAACTGTAACGAGATTTAATTTGGTGGCATTTTTTCATGGGTGGAAAGTGACTTTTGATTACTAGTTACTTTGATATAATGCCCTTTAGCAGCTGTTCTAGAATCTGGATGTTCTTATGCCTACCAACAACACTTGACAGGGTTTAAAAGTTGCTGCTACTCGATATCTGGGGCTTAGAAGCATAGCTCAATTACTTGGCCCAATGTATGGATTCTCTTTTGCCTATAAAGTTCCCTTATGGTTCCTATGGTTGTTCCTTTTCTCTTATTTAAATTCTTCGTCTCTTGCAATCATCCCTCAATACTTCCCCACATTTTCCTTGGTTCCATGACTCCAAGGATCTGGCTTAGAAAGTATAGTAGTTTTCAGGTGTTGAGAATTGAACTGTCATTAAGGAGTGAACAAACGAACTTCATCTCTGAAAGATATAGCAAAGTATCAAGAAATTATTATTTATCAATTTTTTACCCAAGAAAAAGCAGATCTATGAAAGTTCTGGTGATAAGGGACCTTTCAATTAGGATTCACGTTATTCTAAACATTAAAGGAGCATAAAACATGCTATAATATTAGTAAATTACTCTCTTTGTTGGAAAACAAAGACATGCTTCCTAATGCTGGTGTATTTAGCAAATTGCAATTATTTTCGTGAATAAGGATAACTATAACTAATGATGTCGTGGTTATAGAGCATGTATTAATATACATGTACATTTATTATGCTTATTTATTCCACCCCTTAGTAATTCATTCCTAACCCTGCTTCTGCCTGCAGTCTAAGCATTACTTGGTTCTCATATCTTCAGTTAGGATCAACTTGTGTGATTCTTGACCAATTGTAATCTGGAAATCTCGTGCAGGATGTGGGGAACCCTTCTGGCAGATGTTGTGATTCAAATGCTTGGAACTGACTATGCTAGGATCCTGCGAGCTGTATATGCACTTGCACAGGTAAATGGACTACATGCTCGTGTGCACTGATTCAGTAGGTTTCATTATTTTAAAAAATCAATTCAAATATGAATGCAGTTTTTACTCTCTTTTTTTCTTTTTCCATTTTATAATTTTATAATATTATTTTCTTCAGATTCGAATCTATCGCTCTCATGGAATTGCATCAGATTATTAAGTAAGAAGGTTCAAATTTGGTGTTTGCAAATCATCTCATAAAAGTGATTGATGCCACATTTGGATCTTGAGCTACAGTAACGCTAAAAGATATTTCTTTGAGTGATTAGATATGTGAGTAGAAAACTTCATAAGAATTTGACTACAATCTTTTCATCACCTTAGCAGGGCCTGGGCATGAATATATGTGTAGGATTTATTGAAGATAACTATTGATTGTACGTATCTTTTCCATATGGTTGATTATATCAGAGAAGTATTTCCTCCTGATGATTAAGTTTATTTGGATACATTTGTTAGGGATTTAAGGGTATATTTGCTGGATTAGAGAGATTTAGACCAAATATATCACGTCTGTCTTTCTTATTGTTGTAGAATCTGGCTTATCAAACATGCCCTTAGGGTCTGGCTATTTGTTTCTCCAAGCTGAATTAGTTAGATCAGCAATATCTTATTTTAATGAGACTTGCACAATCTCATATTACAACCTATCAACTCACATCACCAAATAGAATAGGAATGTAAAATTCATATTTCTCGGTCCCAAAATTCTTCAACGGATTTGTACTGCCCATTTGGAAAAACAAAGCTTTCGCTTCTGAATCTCTTAGCCTGAGGGATTTGCTGAATCTGACTATTCTTCCTCAGTGAGGTTCCATTCAAATATTTGAATGTTTTCTTTTATCCTCTCTTTATCGGAACTCTTCACAATGGGAATTCCTTGCTCATGTATCGATCTCACCACCTGCATTTGTTTTCAAAAACCCATACCAGTAGTTCAAAACCAATCATAAAAATGCAACATAAATGTTAAATATGAGAGAAATTAAACGAATCCTATCACCTGCGTGTACACTCTTATTTTTAGCTGGTGCAATCTCTTTCAGAATTGGGGTCTGCATCACTCTATGGCTGCCCCAAGAAGCACCATTTGCTCCCAATGAGACCATGCACACACGATAATGTTTTTCTCCTCACGAAACTGAGGGAATTTTTGTTGCTGCCATGCAACATTCATTTCAACCTGCATAAATCAAATTACTTCCTATAATCGCGATATTAGAGACTCAGAACACGTTTGACACTAGGGATTGAGTAGTACCGGCAGTATTATAAAAGAAAAAGAAGCTACAATTTTACTTATGAGGAGATGTTTACCTTAGCTTAAAAAGCTTAGACATGCTCTTATACTGTTTGGTTCTGTCTGTGTACAAAAGTCTAAACGTGTACTCAAACTAAAGGCTGTAATTAATCAAATATGGTGACATTTTCTAGAAGTTTTTGAGAGTTTTGCGCAACTGTAGTTGCTGACACCAATAGACTTTGCTAAACCTAAATTATAGCAACCTTCCATTGCCTTCCAGGTTTCATTTATGTCAAAATGAAACATGTCTTCTTCACTGAGGTCGTAAGGGTCAGCACTCTGCTCCATCCTTATTGGCCAGTATACAAGAAAGAGATCCACATACTCTAGGCCCAGTTTTCCTATGATACATATAAACTAAAACATTCTTACTCTTTTAAAATCAATTTCCCCTATTTTAAAATTAAGAAACAAGTACTCGAGTGTTTCTTTGAGGGCAGGTAAAACAAGATCATGGTGTGTATCTTTCCACGACAACTTAGAAGGATTAAGGAACAAACACTTCTTCATGGTTCTTGATGAATCCACAATTGAGTGCTCTTGCTTCCGCTCGACCGACGTACTCCTGTGTGTCATATGAGGCTGCCGTGTCAAAGTGGCGGTAGCTGGCCTCAATGGAATCCAAGAAAGATGGATGTCAGTTGTTCTGCTGGTGACATAGGATTTGTCGCTGTTCCAAAGCCTATTGATGGAATCTTATGGCCTGAGTTCAACAATACTTTAGAGACTTGCAAAATCACCATACTGAGTGGATGACTATTGCAGAGATTATACAGTGTGTTGACCTTTTTGTGCTAGCAAAGCAATTAATCATGTCATGTTATTACTTTATAGATTGATGAAAGGACCACATTGAGAACCACATGCAGCAAAAGACAAGTTTTCATTGGAATAAAGGAGAATGTGCTTTTTTGGTGTGCCGCGTTAGATAAGATTCCATCTTCATCATTTTGCCATCGGGTTCAAATCAAATAGAAGGAATTTATGTAGCACAACAAGAGCAATAAACTGGTTGGGAGAGTAGACTTCATATTTCTCCATCCCAAAGTTCTTCCACGGATTTGTACTGCCCCTTTGGAAAAACATAGCGTTCAGCTCTAAAGCCTTTAGCCTGAGGGAGATGTTGTATCTGACTAACTTCTTCGTATGTAAGCTTCCAATCAAATGCTTGAATGTTTTCTTTCATCCTCTCTTTGTTAAAACTCTTCACAAGGGAATTGCTCCTTGCTCATGTATCCATCTCAAAGCTACCTGCATTTGTTAAAGGCATGTTAGATACGGAAGATAGAATAATACTGAACAATATGTCTATGAAGGGCCTTTTTGGAATAGGTTCTGCATCTACTTTCTGTCAAGAAGTTCTCTAAGAAAGGCACATTGAATCAACTTTCCTTAAAAACTCTTTTAATCTGACAACATACTTTCAGAAAATTATTCAAATAGGCTAAAAAACAGTTTCTTAATCTCAAAGTCACTTTTGTCTTTTCAAAAGTAATGCCAAACGAACCCTAAATATGAGTCTGGGCATATAATACAAGCTTCACTGATTCTATTACCTGTGCTACACTCTTGTCCTTAGCTGCCGCAATCTCTTTAAGATCAGGGCTCTGCATCACTTGATGGCTGCCCCAAGCAGCACCATTTGCTCCCAATGGAGACCATGCACAAACAAGAATGTTTTTCTCTTTACAAAACTGAAGCAATTTTTGTTGCTGCCATGCCACATTCATTTCAACCTGAAATATACGACCGTCAATACCAAATCAAATTACTTCCTATTGTAATCATGAAGGTCGAGACTGAAAGTACTGTAAACTTGGAGGCAAAGCTACCTTATTAACAGCAGGAGGGATGGTGGCATTTTCTAAGAGTTTCGAGAGTTTTAAACAACTGTAGTTGCTGACACCAATGGACTTCGCTAAACCTAATTGGCAGCATTCTTCCATAGCCTTCCAAGTTTCCTTTATGTCAAAATGAAGCATGTCATCTTCACTGAGCTTGAATCGGTCGGCACTCTTCTTGATCCTTATCGGCCAGTGAACGAGGTAAAGATCCACATATTCAAGCCCCAGTTTCCTAAAGCCAATTAAAACTTCATATACAGTAGTCCAAAAAAATAAAAAAAGGGAGACGTACCTATGGCCCTTTGTCACCTTGGTTCTAGATTTATTTGTTTATCAATCTTTTTAGAAACAAAATTTCCTTTGTATCCAACATTATCAGTTTGTTACATGATGAAACACTGCAGCTTGGCTTCAACATAAAAATGCGATTACAAGCCAGGCTATTACGATTAATCATAAAATTTCACGTTTCTTCAACCTTTATTTTGGGTATTGAGACCTATACTTTCATTTGATTACAAGACCTTTGATCAGAGAAATAAATAATCTTTGTTTAAAGAAATAAAGGAGATAGAAAAATATACTGTCAAAGACAAAAAAAAAAAAATTACTACATGAAAATTGGGACAAAAACATATAGACTGTCAAATATTTGGTAATTCGCCCTTTATTCTTGGAATTGATTGCAATTTGCAGCAATAGATCCACATGTCTGTATATTAGGTGGATGGCAACGGAGCGTCCCTTTTCCTGCCTCATCGCCTATCGGGGGTTTCGGGAAGTAGGGCACGGACCATGTTGTCCATCCCGCTTCCGATTCCTCAACGGGTCATGAATTATGACAAATTTCTTCCCTATAATTTCCTGATTCTTTCAAATGTAATTGCAAACCCTATACTATATTACTGTTATTGTAAGGGATTCTCATTATCTGAAGTTAATATTTATAATGAGATTCAATTCATACAGTGAAAAAGGGAATGAAAAATCAAGTACCTGAGCGTTTCTTTGAGGGCAGGCAAAACAAGATCATGGTGAGTATCATATATCGACAATTTAGAAGTGACAAAAACTTCGTTCCGGCTCTTGATAAGGTCACGGTCCAGTGCCGCAGCCACTGCTCGGCCGACGCAGTCCTCCGTGCCATAGGAGGCTGCCGTGTCAAAGTGGCGGTAGCCGGCCTCGATGGCGTCGATGAATATGGATGTAAGGTGTTCAGGCGGTGGCATAGGTAGTGCTGCGGTACCGAAGCCCACTGTCGGTATCATTTGGCCGGAATTTAGCATTACACGAGGAACTTTGGTTGTGGACATTTTTTTTTTTTTGAAGGAAATAAAGTTATTCATTCATCGAATCGGCAAGTAATACATTTGAAATGAATAAAGGCGGAAAGTAAGACCAGCCTACCCTATCATGAAAGGAATATGCTGCCTTAGCTAGTGTATGAGCAACTTGGTTCGCCAATCTCCTAACCCAATGGAAATTGAGGTTCGGGAGGTCTCTTGTGAGGAGTCGGCATTCTTCGATTATGGCACCAAAATAGGAGTTGTCTACTCCTTTATTCTGTAGAGCTGTGTAGACCATGAGGGCATCTAATTCAAATGTTCTGACCTCGAAGGAACTTGATTTAATCCAAGAGAGTGCCTCACGGACCCCCAAGGCTTCAGCGATAAGAGGGTCGACAATTCCTTGTACAGGAACAATCCTGGCAGCAACGAAAGACCCCAATTCATCTCGAATCACCAGACCAAGCCCAGCTTTCCCTTGGTTTTCAAAGATGGCTGCGTCCACATTAAGTTTGAAGTAGCCCACTGGGGGTGGTTTCCACTTGTCTTCACCTGGACTGTTAGATGTTGCCGTGAGAGGGCTTAAAGGTTGATTAGCTTCGTGCCACTGCTGGAGGAAGTTTTTTGCATTAGCTACCACCATAAGCACTGTATAGGATTTACCTTTCCAAGCTGCCTCATTTCGATTCGTCCATATGGCCCATGCGATCATTACAATAAGCTCCTGTTCTTGGTTATGATGTTCGAGGGTGCCTATGAGCCATTCTTTAAAATTAGTAGCCGTAGGGGATGAGCTATTGACTCCTGCTGCCTCCCAAACTTTCTGAGCAAATTCACAGAATACCAAAGTATGAAGCACAGATTCTTCATGCAAATGGCAAACTGGGCAACGACTGTCAACGTCAACTCTTTTCACCCTCAATTGATCAATTGTTGGCAATACATTCAACGATGCCCTCCAAATTAAATTTCGAACCTTAGCCGGAACTTTAAGATGCCAAAGTTTGCTCCAATAGTTATCTGTAGCAGTGTGAGAATAGAGAAAGGAGTCCTCCATCAAGCGTTTATAGCCACTTTTAACCGAGTAAGTACCTTTTTTATCATGGGACCAAAGTACGCGATCCTCTCTTCCGAGGGCGGTTAGGGGTATGTTCATAATTTGACGGCGGTCTTCCTCATTGAACAGCTCAGCAAGAAGGTCAAAATCCCACCTGTTCTCGCCTACTATGATGAGTTGATCAACTGTGGCAGCTTCGTTGCTTGGGTTTGGATTTGATGTAACAAGCCCCTGGTTGGGACTAGGGAGCCAGGGGTCGTGCCAGATTCTAATAGAGGACCCATTGCCTACACGGATTCTGTAGCCATTTTGTAAAAGAGGTTGGGCCGCCAATATACTCCTCCAGATATAGCTCGGTCTATATCCAACCTTAGCTTCCAAGAATGATGTCGAAGGAAAATAACGAGCTTTGTAAATCCGAGCTACTAGGGAAGTTGGCTGTGTTATAAGCTTCCAGCCGAGTTTACCGAGAAGAGCTATGTTTGTTTCATGCAACCTCTTGAAGCCCATACCCCCTTTAGATTTAGGGAGGCAAATTTTATCCCACGCAATCCAATTAATTCCTCTACTCCTCCCTTGGGAAGATTGCCACCAAAATTTATTTATAACTCTCTCAAGTGCTTCACAGAGCTGATTTGGGATCAAGAAAACACTCATGACAAAATTTGGGATAGCTTGTGCGACGGTCTTAATGAGAATTTCTTTTCCCGCTCTAGATAGCCACTTCTCTTTCCATCCTTGCACTCTTTGCCACAGCCGGTCTTTAATGAAAGAGCAGACCTCTCTCTTCTTCCTCCCAATAATAGATGGCAGCCCAAGATATTTCTCATGTCCTTGGAACTCCTGGACATTCAAACTAGATCGAATGATGGCTTGCCTCTCCGGGTCGACGTTCCTGCTAAAATATAGGGATGATTTATGATAGTTGATGGATTGGCCAGATTCCACTTCATAACTGTGTAGTTCTTTAATGCCATCACATTCCTTCGTGTTAGCTCGAAAGAACAACAAACTATCATCTGCAAAGAAGAGATGAGTAAGAGGAGGGGCATGGCGTGCGATTCTACAACCGTGGATAGCACCTGAAGCCTCTTTAGAGCGAATGAGAGATGATATTCCTTCTGAGCATAGGATGAATAAGTATGGCGATAAGGGGCAGCCTTGACGCAAGCCTCGTTCTGGAATGATAGGACCAATATCAACTCCCCCATGAGCAACATGGTACCGTACCGTTGAGACGCATAAGGTGATCAAATCAATCCAGGTTTGGGGGAAGCCCATGCGGGTCACCACGTTCTTTAAAAAACCCCATTCAAGGCGATCATATGCCTTGCTAATGTCAATCTTGAGGGCAGCCATGCCATGTCTTTCGCTCTTTTTTTTCTTCATATGGTGGAGAGTCTCAAATGCCAGCATAATATTATCAGTTATGGAGCGGCCTGGGACAAAAGCACATTGGGTCTCCGATATGATTTTCGGCAATATCAGCTTGAGCCGATTGGCGAGGGTTTTAGCCACTATCTTATACATAACATTGCAAAGAGATATTGGTCTAAAGTCCTGCATAGCCTTAGGGTTGCCTTTCTTCGGGATTAGAACAATTGAAGTATCATTCAAACCTGTGGGGAAAGTACATGTATTAAGGCAGTGTAAGCACAAAGCGATAACATCCTTACCAACAACATCCCAAAAGTTTTGGAAGAAAGCCGGGTTCATGCCATCCAGTCCTGGAGCCTTGTCGGGGTGCATGCCAAAGATGGCCTTGCGGATTTCTTGAGCCGTAAACGGGGCTGTCAATAATTCGTGGTGATCGTCTGAAATACGGGCACTTATACCATTCACGGCTGGACCGGGGCCGTCATTTTGGGTTGTTGACTTGAAGAGCTGGTTAAAATAATTCGAGATGATGCCATGGATGCCCAACGTATCCGAGAGCATGTTACCATCCCCGTCCTTGAGGTGCTTAATCGTGTTCAACTGTCTGCGAGATGATGCGGCTTTGTGGAAGTATTTAGTGTTTGAATCTCCCTCTTTAAGCCAAAGTTTCCTGGACCTTTGTTTCCAATAAATTTCTTTGTGGTGAAGGGCTGGAAAGTAGCTTGATTGGCCCGCTCTAAATTCTCGAATTCCATCTAAGTCTGACCTGTTTTGCAACCGACGCATAGCTGATCTACATTGCTGAATTTTGCTGTTCAGCTTTCGTTGGCCAGACCCTCCCCATCGAAGTAGCTCCTCTCCGCAATATTTAATCCGGTTGTGGACATAATTGGGAGTGAATTGTTTAAAAAATCAATGTACTTATATAACCGTGAGGATTGCTAATCGAACTTCATTTTGCTTTACCTTACTCACTCAACTTTGCCATTTACCTCTTCATCCACCACTGTCAAAAGATCCACTTGTTTGGCGCTGACGTGACGGATGGAATTCTTAGGTAGCGTCTGACGGCCGTTAAAAAATTACAAAAATCAGCAAAATCATTGTTTCATCACTCATCCAACTTACACTATGTCACAGTTTACTCATTGAACTTCAAAATTCTTCTTAATGATCATTCATCTTTAAGAATTGCACTCAATCCCTTATTCGTCATATTTTATTCACTTCGTTGCTAATTTATTGTCCGAAAATTTCACGGGTAATTAAAATCATCAAAAAAATTATAACTCAACCGAACTATCAACACATGGAAATCACCATATGATCAATTGAATACAATTAGAAGTAAAATCGGTGAAATATAGACAAAATATTTTTACAAATCAAGTTAAGTTTCCGATTTTCAGATTTAGATTGAAACCTATTTTTCACACAATAAACGTTCGAATTATAAAAGTGATATTTCTAAAGAATAATTGAGGACGCTTTATTGGATTTTAAAAAAGTTTATGAGGCCGTGGAAGTCATGTTTCACACATGGTGATTTTAGTAAATTGATAGTTTCATTGAGTTGTGATTTTTCTAACATTTGTAACTTATTATGTGGATTTTCTATGCGAACATTAGCAACGAAGTGAACGAAATATGACGGATAATGGATGGAGTGCAATATCTCAAAGATGAGTGACCATTGGGAAGCATTTTGAAGTTCGATGAGTAAACTGTGACCTAGAGTAAGTTGGATGAGTGATGAAACAATGTTTTTGCTGATTTGTAATTTTTTAACGGCCGTCAGACGCCACCTAGGAATTTCGTCCGCCACGTCAGCGTCCAACAAACGGATTTTTTGACAGTGGTGGATGGAGAGGTAAATGACAAAGTTGAGTGAGTACCGTGAAGCAGAATAAAGTTCGGTGAGCAGTCTGTGACCATAGTATAAGTTCAGTGATTTTTGAAATAATTCACTCACATAATTGGAGTGGATTAGGACAGACGGGAAAGACATCAATTTTGTCTTTTTAGTGTAAAAAACAGTGTAAATTTTCTTAGGGCAAATTACATAATAACATGTGTTTAAAGATCCATTTTTATAAATCAAGTTAGGAAGTTATTTATTCAATTTTCAGGTTTTTATCATTTTAATTAAATAATAAATCTTTTAATTGATTGACGTGCGTATCCCCATTAATTGTGGGTTTCAAATTGGTTTATATTCCAACTTCTATTTTTATTCAAGCCCTATTTTCTCTCTAGTACTATCTCATCTCCACCTCATTCACGTCCAATCTCCACCACGTTTCCAAAATCAACCGTGATAAATCTCCAAACTCTACCAAAAATCCAGTGCATTCATTTTGTCTACAGTGTGAGTATCTCTAGTGGATAGCGATTAGCAATGGCGAAAACAAAGGATGAAAAGAAGGAGAAGAAGACAGAATGTGAATTGAGTGTATTATGTAATTTGTGACCGCTGTCATGTTGCATTTGTGACCTGATATAAACTTCTGCTGCAGGTTGGGGGGTTATATTTTGGAAGTGTTTTTTGGCATTGAAATTCACAGAGAGTGTAATGGATCTGTGACCTACTTCCTACGTCATTGAGATTATAATGGGTCTGTGACCTAATTTCGTCACATGTTATATGATTATATGCTTATGTGACATGAGTGTATTATGTAATTTGTGTCTGTGACCATTATCATGTTGTATCTGTGACCTGATATAAACTTCAGCTGCAGGTTGAAGGTTTATATTTTGGAAGTGTTTTTTGGAATTGAAATTCACAAAGAGTGTAATGGATCTGTGACCTACTTCTCACATGTCATTGAGATTATAATGGGTCTGTGACCTAATTTTGTCACATGTTTTATGATTATAAGCGTATGTGACCTGAGTGTATTATGTAATTTGTGGCTATGACCGATGTCATGTTGCATCTGTAACCTGATATAAACTTCTGCTGCAGGTTGGGGGTTTATATTTTGAAAGTGTTTGAAATTGAAATTCACAAAGAGTGTAATGGATTTGTGACCTACTTCCCACATGTCATTGAGATTATAATGGGTCTGTGACCTAATTTTGTTACATGTTTTATGATTATAAGCGTATGTGACCCAAGTGTATTATGTAATTTGTGGATATTACCGCTGTCATGTCTCATCTGTGACCTGATATAAACTCCTGCTGCAGGTATGTAAATTCATACTACCACAACATAAATGTCGAATTTACTGCCGTTAATTGTCAGCCTGAAGGAACTCCACTGGCCAGAAGCTGAATTTGTGCTTGGACATTAACACCTTCGAATTGTGGCCTGGAAGCCCGATTGTACCGTCGTCAATTGTCGTCAGGGGAGGGAGTCCATTGAACCGAAGTTGAAATTGTATTTTAGGGAGGGTATTTTAGGGAGTCTTCATTGCAAGTGTAATTCATGGAATATAATGTAACAGAATATTCCCGGATCAGTAGGATGGTGGAGCTGGATTTGTTAATATATTAAAATTAATATTTAACCAATTACTAAATACCTGATTTTTGCAACTTTAAAACTTAAGGTTTGAATATTGATTTTGTTATGGTTAATACTTGACCCATGAATTTTTCCCATTTTCTTATGCGATCACTGAAATTTCGGCCGAGTCTCAATTGAGTCATGATATTGGATTGGTCATTCAACTTCAATTTATCTTCGAATTTCTTGTCACATGTCATCTCCTAAATTGATCGAAATTGCTTAATTGATAGACATGCTACGGCGATATCTTCTACTGGCTGCATGGAGTTTTAATTTACCTCAATGCAATTTTATAAAATAAAAAAAACATTAAATTTTTAATCTAAAAATATTGTCATAATATTCATTTGACCATTTTCGATTCTATGGTGCCATGTCACTATTACATGAAAGATCAGTTATGATTTGACTTTCACCAAGCAATTTTCGTTATTTTTGGGGACTATAGGTGACTAAATATGAAAATTGTGAAATTTGAAATTGAATTAAAGTTTAGGGAACCAAATTAAAGTTAGTGATCCAATTCAGATTTTCCTAAAAGTTCAATGATCACACATGAAAATTATCCAAAAACAATTGACTAGAGCTTGTTCGAGCCAATTTTTGTCATGTGGTTAAAAATTAAAAAAAAATTTTGAGTTTGCATGTAATATTATTTTATTGAAAAATGTGGTTGAAAATAATAGGGAGTAAAATGTATTTTAAAAATAATGAAAACCAGAATAATATTTTTATCAATGTTTTAAACCCAGCTCGAGCATTGACCTGGAAAAGAAAAACGGTCAAAGATCAAAAGGTTCAAGTGGGATCGAGCTGAAGGTAATAAATAAATATTCATAAACATTTTATTTTTATTTTAACAATAGTATATAATTAAAATTTCACACCACCAATTCAAAACAAATACAAATATATCAAATGTATGTTTTTTAATATAAAACTAGTGGGGATCGTGCGTTGCACGATAACCGTTATAATTTTTGTAATTCGAAAATTGAAAAATGAAAAAAATGACACGATATTGTTTGAAGTAATTAAAATTCCTATTGTATTTAAAAAAATGTTTTCTTTTGGTTCCGTAGAAAATGCCATGTCATTTTCATGATTGGTCTCCTCCAGTAATAGTATGAAATGAATATGGCATAAGTATAGTAAACTGAAGTCCCATATTTAGATTGTGAAGTTAAAATTTTAATAAATGTTCAATGTATAAATAGATAAATCTCACTTGTAGGTGTGTTAAAATTTAATAAACAGAACACCTGACTTTAATTTTACTTAAAAAAATAACATATTTCGTAAGTGCAACTCTATCGAAAAAGAAAAGAAAAAGTGATAGAAAAACAAACAATTTGAATTATGACACAAATATAAATGGTGTACAAGAAGTTAAAAAGAAACAAAGGATGAGGAAGCATAGTTACAAATGGTCGCAAACTATTTTCGTTACAAAAAAAGAATCGCATGCGCTTGGAGACACGGACACGATTGTGTCTCCGTGTAGAATGGAGACAAGACGGCGTCTCCATGTAGTACAGAGACCTTTTTTTTTTCCTAGTCAAAACCAACCCGAACCCACCCACCCAACAAATTCTTATAATTCATCACGAATTTCATTATTCATAGCAGCTGGGAAATCACAATAGTAAATGTAAATCACAAATCAATATGTTAAAATATACTAAAAACTCAAAAGTTGAAATCTAACTGGCACTGCACTACAAAGCTCCTACAACCGTGCTTGCTCTACATGACATTTAAGGTTTCTCCATCTATTCATTTCTTATTTTCAGAAATTGATGAAGCCAAATTTATTTCATTATTTTAAAAGTGATTTTAATTGAACGAAAAGGCAAAGATTTATATTAGTAAAATGTGTCGTAAAGCATAATATTGAGTCTAAATCAAACATGTCGAAAAGAATGAAAACTAACAATTTGAATTGTCCTTTTAGACCTAGATACCAAGGTAAAGAAGGCTACAGAGTAAATGAAAGTTGGAAAAAAATAATCAAAATTCATAGCTATGAATTGTGCACTGGAAAAATTTCCCTGAATCAAACTTAGAACTCTGCAAATTCTCCATTGAACTATAGTTTTCTATTAAATACAAACAGATAAAGATATATGAAATGAAAGGAAAAGATTGGAGGGTTGGAGAGACCTGCTTCCACATGGAGAATTAATATCGTATGACATTAAACTGGAAAGGTGCAAAATACAGAAAATTCAGCCATACATAACTTCATCTTATTAATTTATAAAATATGAAGATAAGACCCCAGTTCATAGACAGAAATCTAGCCCTAAAAACTAAGCTGAAATTCATCACATATACCAATACTTCTATATGGTACCATACATCAAAATTCATTGAGTCCAAGAAGAAATATTTTCTTCTTCAAAAAGTTGAACGCTAGTTTAATTCACAGATGATTTCTGTCTTCAGCAAAAAATTACAACCAACTTGATTTCTAGTCTGAACTGGTGGAAGGCACATTTACTTTTGGGTTGGATCGACAATGATGCCAGGGGCGTCCCCAACAATTTCTTCAACAGGAGGTTTGCTGGATGCTATCATCTTTTGTTTCTTTAACTGCTCAATGTTTTCTTTTTCAAACACCAAGTTTCTTAACATTAAACTGGAAAGGTGCAAAATACAGAAAATTCAGCCATACATAACTTCATCTTATTAATTTATAAAATATGAAGATAAGACCCCAGTTCATAGACAGAAATCTAGCCCTAAAAACTAAGCTGAAATTCATCACATATACCAATACTTCTATATGGTACCATACATCAAAATTCATTGAGTCCAAGAAGAAATATTTTCTTCTTCAAAAAGTTGAACGCTAGTTTAATTCACAGATGATTTCTGTCTTCAGCAAAAAATTACAACCAACTTGATTTCTAGTCTGAACTGGTGGAAGGCACATTTACTTTTGGGTTGGATCGACAATGATGCCAGGGGCGTCCCCAACAATTTCTTCAACAGGAGGTTTGCTGGATGCTATCATCTTTTGTTTCTTTAACTGCTCAATGTTTTCTTTTTCAAACACCAAGTTTCTTCTAGCAGGTACATTGGTGTGAGGTGAGACATTCTTCATCCTTGGTTCATATGGAGACATCATTGGAGATGCCTTTGCAGGCCCACAATTGCTATCCAGAATGTATACAACATCGAACCTTGGCTGGTCTGTTTTGGGATCCAATGTTCCATATTTTATATAGATGAAATGGTCTTCAGTTACATTATTCAAATCACGACCATTGATGACATGTTCAGACTGTATGGAAATAAATGAAGATACTATCAATATGTTTAAGTAGGAAATATTAGCAACTGAAATATCATAAGCAATACTTTACCGTTATACAGTCCTTCATCAAAGTGTCAGCTGGTATATGCAGGAATTTTTCAGCCAATTCACCAAATAATGATGTAGAAATAGATCCGGTATTATCAACAATCTGAACATTGCATCTTGCTCTGGCAGAGAAATATAGAATACGTGTCATCAACATTTGAAATATAAAATTAATTAGATTATATACATAATAATTATTGCATTAAATTTGGTATTAGAATAGGAGTTACTACCTTGGAATTGCTTTCGCATGCATGTATTTGCAATAATTGCAAGAATACATTTCATTGAACTCAGCAAATGACATCCAGCCACAAGTGTCACAAGCCATATACCAAAGTGACTGAGGTCCTGCCTTGAATTCCAACTGACCTTTTATCCAAAATGGTTTGCGCTGTGGAATATAAATGAAAATGTGGTAGATAATGGAAGAAACTGTAAAGATAATAAGTAATGGTTTTAGTTTTACTTGTAGATATATAACATACCGTCAATGAGTATTCTGAAATATCTTTGATGTTGATAATTTTGTTATCTGGAGGGGGTAAAATATTGGACATGTTTGGCAAATCATAAGTTTTTTGCATGATCATTTCCGTCAGTATGTCTTTGTTCCTTTGGACCCTTGCGTAGCATCAAAATGAAGGGGAAAAAAAAGGGAGAAATATAAAATGAAATTAGCTTTTGTTAGCAGAAAACATCATATGAAAAATGTACGAAGAGTCAACTCACCATTCTCTAATTTCAGCAAGTTTTTCTAATTTAGGATTAATGAGGATGGAACTGTTTGCCTTAGTAGATAATGACATCCCTGTTAAGAATATAGCAAGGTCATACTGAAGTTAGTTTCTTATAAGAGCAGGGCTTATAAAATGATGATTAAATCGAGACATTTTTTACCTTTGAATGATGTCACTTTCAAATGGTTACCAACAATCATTGGTTTTTTCATAAGGCAGTCACTAATTTCAAGGCCTTCATGGTCGATAAAATTGTCCCATATAGTGAGAATAATTGCTTGTAATCTGCACATACAGATATCAGATTTCATGTTAATGAACATAATAGATAAACTATTGTAAGGGATATGCAAAGATTTATATGAATCTATACACAACTTTCGTTGACAAGGACAATGTCCTGGACAGCTGCATCTACATTCTTGTTGCTTGGAATCCTTCGTTTTGGCCTAACATCAACAGCAATACCAACATATGCTGCACAGGGAATTCGAAAAAGGCTGATGCATGAAGAGTAGTTTCGAAATATAATGTATAGCAAAATTCTGGAAAAGGTCTAAACTAACAGTAACTATTACCTATTTCGACATCAGCATCTATGCAGTTCTGAAGTTCATCAAATGGTGTAAACTGAAAGCATGACTCTACAAGAGGACTATGGTCTTCATTTGACTCTTCAATTCGAGTTGAACCACTAATTGTCCATTGTGTATGTCCACATGTTGACCTGAAGCGATCATCAGTGTTTTTGACATATGCGTTGGAAATTAAGTAAGTCTTTGATGGCACTAAGGTGTTCTCAAGAGCTTTGATATTCTGAGCAAATATGGTTGCTTGGACTTTGTTTTCCTAAATCATAGGACATTAGAAATTAATAGACAAAATTTTTTTTCCTGACATTAAACATTAATACAGAAATATATAGATGTGCAAAGAGTTTAAAAATATTACCGCAGTATCCATCAACCAAAGGTGCTGATATGTTCCATTTCCTTTCTGTGATATTCTTGAAGTTGTTTTTTCTACAACCACCACTTTACATGTCCATCCTTGTTCTCTTGGAGCTATATCAGGAATCAGTTTCAGTTGGAATGCCATTTCTACTGCAGGAAGACAGCTACATTTGAAAGAAACATCCAACATTGATTATTAAATAATGTAAAAAAAAAATCAAACTAATGAAAATAGAGGAAGCACCGTTCACCTTATCTTGTAGAAGTCTCTCTTCGTTTTTCTGGTGTATATACATTGTAGGCAATAATGTACATATATATAAAGATATAGGGTGTGCATGTATGCACGTGTAGAGATAAGGTGGCAGAGTTGGTAGATAGACAGAGAAGTAGTATGGAGAAGTGGCATGGTGAATATAAAATTCAGAATAATGTGCATATATATAAAGATATAGAGCATGCATGTATGTGCAGAGATAAGGTGGTGGCAGAGTTGGTAGATAGACAGAGAAGTGGTATGATGAATATAAAAGTCAGATTGACTGCAGACAGAAACCATACTGTCCTTTTGTTCACAGTAAACAAAGTACAATCAGATGATTTATATATATCTACTTTTACAGTACACTTTCAGAATATATACAATGAAAGTAGAGACCTCATTTGCTGACTATATAATGGTTACCTTTGATTATAATCATAAAAACAACTTAGCGAATGTTAATTGTATCACGTGATATATGTGCGAACGTAAATAAATAAGAAATCTGCGGAATGATGTTATTTATTTGTTTAGCTATTAATGATGATGATACTAAAATTAAAACATAGAACAATTATCTCATCATAGTAGTATAGACAAATGAGAAGTAGTTACTACACCCAAATTATTTCGGACAATATAACGGAAATACAGAATCAAAAAATATGAAATCCAAGAAAAATGAAAATGAAATAGAAATATAAACTAATGTCCTAAGATAGCCACAAGATGATTTACATGAAATGAAAATTTGTAGTACGCAATTACCTTAACGCAATCCATCTTTTATGCTCATAACCATCATCTGCATATGTAACGAAATTATCTCCTGTCATAGAATGAAAAACTTAGATTTGCAGAATGATGCTATTTATTTGTTTAGCTATTAATGAAGATGATACTAAAATCAAAACATAGAATAATTATCTCATCATAGTATAGTATAGACAAATGAGAAGTAGTTACTACACCCAAATTATTTCGGACAATATAACGGAAATACAGAATCAAAAAACATGGAATCCAAGAAAAATCAAAATGAAATAGAAATATAAACTAATGTCCTAGGATAGTAGCAAGATGATTTACATTAAATGAAAATTTGTAGTACGCAATTACCTTAACGCAATCCATCTTGTATGCTCATAACCATCATCTGCATATGTAACGAAATTAGCTCCTGTCATAGAATGAAAAACTTAGATGCAGCGACGTCCACTCCGATGACAACCTGTACATACATAACGAAATTTAAGCTCCAACCCCCATCCTCTAGCTGATCAAAGAATGAAGCCAAGAACGATTGGAGAATAGCAAAAATAACATGAAATTTAGGCACGTTTAAATTACATCATTTACAATTACGCCATCCTATCTTATATCTTCAATTTTCCTATACATTTATACCTTCAGAAACACCATTCTAGATAAATAGAAACGTCAGCTTTCAAGCCAAAAAAAATGATAAAAAGACAAAGTATTCCTCAACTGCAATGTCAAACATAATGATGAATAAGAAAATAGTCTAATCCAACACACAGATGCTTCCATCAAAAGAATAGGCACATTATGTTCATGACACTCTTCAAAGACAAAAATCCCAACATACTAAAATCTAAATTGATATCAAAAGAAGTCCAATATTCAAGTCTATTTCACGAAATAGTGTGCAAATAAATCATCAGTTAAAGCCAAAAGTAATTCATGAAATAAATGTATAGAAATTGTATGTAGACAAGCTAAAATCCCACTTACACCTAATATTAGAAGTGAATTCAAAACCAACAAGTCAATTGAAGCATTTCAAAGCCTTATCTTACTTGAAAATGCAAGTTAGTTGATTTCACAGCATCTTGTGTTCTGCCAGAATTCGTAAAAGACTCCATCTTTCCTAGTTGGCTTGCATTCCTGAAAAAAAGGATGAGAAGTAGTTATAATACATCATTTAAGAGAAGAAAAAAACTTAAGGCGGCAGACAGTTACCATGTAAAACTGAAAGTTACCTTCTCTGAGCGCTCTCCAGATTGGGGTATATTTTCTTAATTTTTATACTATTCTAGTCTAGTGTGCCTATAGTACAAAGAAGCAAGAACTCGAACATTCAGAACGAAAAATAGAAACAAACATCAGTTTATTAAAGAATATTTTCCCCTTGCTGAACTGTTAGAAAACTATATATCACATTCAACAACTTTCAGAATAGGAACCTTGGACGACGAGTGCACGAAAAAGGGAAATCAGAGGATAGCTGGGACAACATTCATCTATGTTTCCAAAAAATACAAGCTAAATCAACCTCTACGCTTTATAAGAAATTATCACCAATAACATTAAGGTAGTGATTTGAGTTTAATAAAAATATGGTAAAGGAATCAGGGAGGGAAAAAAAGAGTAAAAAAGTAAGACCAAGAGGAAAATCATGTCACAAACAGCAATACTCTATTAGAAGCATAAAAATTGAAGCCCACATATATTGTATAGATAAAGATATTCCAGTGTTTTAGCTATTATTGATAGAGAGTACAATTGAAGAGTCACGGAAGCAACTTATAAAAGATAGCATGCATGAATTGCCACTTCTACAATAAGAATATAAGGTTATAGTGCACGTCTCTCTTTTAATAGAACATTAGAAAATGATAATTTACAGCAGAGTTCTTGTTAGTATAAAGAATGTAAAAAGTAAATATTAGGAGTGAAAGTATAATAGAACCCACCTTTGTTGATAGAATGGCTAGGTTGATTTGTTGTGTCATCCCCATCTCCCGGTTACATGTAGTATTAAATGCCAACCCTCGAGAATTAATGCCTCTTTTCTATTGGGTTGTTGAGTAGTACTCAGCTTCAAAAATGAAAAGCAGAACTCGTCGTATTTGAGCTCACTCATTCTAAAAAGTCAAACATATGACAAGATTACTATATATCATCCACTTGAACAGGTTCAACAAATAGAAATAATCAATATTGTTCAACTTACGTGCATGAAAAAAATAACTCATGTTTAGTAGGTAAGTTTGTTATGCACCAGAAATGCGAAAACATTTAATTTTAATCTTCAAATTTGAAAACTGTACACTTCTAGTCATGTAAGAAAATCTTCAGGAAGAAGTATATTTGTTGCTACTAAATTTTCCGTTCACAGAACAATTTAAAAATTGACACATAATTTTCCGAGTTTCTTCATACACAGACAATTACAGTTATTTCACATGCTAACCTTATCTATTTCAATGCCATACAGCTGATTCAAATCCACTATGTATATATGTTCATCAACAGGGCTGCAGCAATGGCATGCAATAGAAATATTCTTTTCATAAAGATAGCATCAACCAACTTCATTTCCAATTCTAACTGATCCAAACTTTTCCATACCTCTAGCACCCCAGTGATAAATAATGGAGCAAAATCTGAGAGATTTTTGACAAAGAAACTATAACCCATCCTTCCTTTAATCGTGTTCATACTATTGTTTAGCTGCCCATCTATTGGCAAATAGAAATGACACAATTGTTTAAGATGATTTCCAGTTGAGGCAGAGAAGTTATATTGCACATTAAAAAATTGAAGTTTTCTACTCATCAGCAAGAACAATGAAGTTCAAAATAATTTCCAGAAATAAAATTGTTTCCCCAATAAAAACATTAGGATTTCGTTTCTTTCATAACTGGCAAATAGCTAACAATAACAATTACAAGTTTAAAAAAATAATGAGTGATATATTTCTTGTATCAAGAAAATTCGAGAATTCCAGTTCCACACCTGGCAATAGCACCAAAACCCAATCCTTCTATATAGATTCTTGAAGTAAATGTCAGTGTATCTAGCTGGTATAGCCAAAAAAAAACCAAAAAATGAACTGCAAAAGGTAAGCAAGGAAGAAAGCTCCAAAACGAACGGGCTAAAACCACTGAAAAATCCACACGAAGACCCAAGATTCAAAATAATTAGCATCAAGAAAATACCATTTAGCAATGTCACCAAGAACTCATCCTTCCAAAGCTTCTTGGAATTAATGTCAGTATATCTACTATTATTATCATCATACCAGGAAATCACAATTAGGATTATGCCAGAGAAAAAAACTCAAATCAAATCTTCAAAAGTTCTTATTCACAACCCAGTAATAAAAATCAATAAAAAATTACCAAAAGCTTGCACTGCTAACCAAAAGATCAAAATCAGAATCTGCCGAACCAAAGAAGAAAAATGAACCACATAATGAATATCAAGAAAATACCAGAAATCCAGATTCTTGGAATTATTGTCAGTATATCAGAAATCAGTATATACCTTCAAGTTAGGATTCCAATAATAAACAAAAAAATTCCTTGTTTTTGCATAATTATGAGTACTTGGGAGGAAAAACTCCATCAAACCATATCACAAGTTCTTATTCTTAATCCAATTACTGAATAAATACGAAATTATCGAAAGCTTGGACAACAACCACAATACCAAAAGCAGCATCTGCGAACCCAAAAAAAAAAAAAAACCAACAAAATGGAAGAAAACGGGATGAACATAAAGACCAAGGTTCCAATAATGAGTATCAAGAAATTACAAGCAACCCCGATTCTTTAAATGATGGTCTCGGACCAGGAAATCACAACACCTTCAAATAGTTTTTAGTGCGACAACCAAATGAGAAAGAAAATTTTCAAAGTTGGAAAAACACAAATAAGCTAAATTGTCAAATTTGAAATTATTTGCGAACCCACGAGCAATAATTAATTTATTTGTTGGAATAATTAAAGCTAGAGATAATAAGTAAAAGGGAAATATTACTAACTAACTGGAATAGAAAATGGAGGCTTGATTTTGTGCGGTTGCGTGGAGACCGGAGAATGAAGGAAAGAAGAACGTGGTTGATTGTGTGGAAAATGGAATAAGAGAATGCAGTATGTAAAAATGGATGAAGACTGACAAAAAAAAAATCTCTATAAAAAGGGTAAAATTGGTATAAAAATATAAGGTATAAAAATATATGAAATTGAAAGAATTTTAATTAGAAGTATATGAAATTGTAGTGGAGATATATGACATTAGGTAATGAAGTAATGAGTGAAAAAAAAATGTGGCACAACACGGAGACACGGGTAATGAAGTAATGAGTGAAAAAAAAATGTGGCACAACACGGAGACACATCCGTGTCGATACACCGTTAAAAAACCATTAATCTAAATATAAAAGTATTAAGTCTAAAACAAATGAAAAGACTGACCAAACATTTAAGAATTTTCCGGAATCCAAATTTTCATTACCGTGCTATACTTGTGCCAACATGAGACAACCCAACACAGTTACATGTAAATAGCCTGATATAAATCGGTCCCCGATAAGACCCTAAACTTAGGACACAGACATTTTCCTAGAAGCGAAGCCATTAATCAGGGAAAAGATATGCTGGAAAAAAGGAAGACGAAACATTGCAAAACAAGATTAAATACTCACCTAAGATAAAGTTGAAACAATCTTATCTATTTTCTTTAATATTAGACATGACCGAGCAATATATAATTGCATATATATATATATATGAATATTTGATCCAGTAGTTACAACTTACAACTTTCACATGAAATCTATTCAAGACACCCAAGAGCTGTAATGTGCTGTTGAAATTCAACAGCAAAAATATCAAACAAGTTTAGCTTAAAAGCAAGAATATCATAGCCAGAACGAATGAACGTTAAACAAAAAGTTGAGTCTTCAAATCGTACAGGTAAAAAACACCTCAGAGAAAAAACCCCTTCAGTCAAAGAGTACTATGAGAATGTAAGTAGCAAGGTTTGGATAACCCCACAAAACTAAGTAATAACAAAGATATCTAAAACGCCTAAAAATCTTGCAATCCTTAAATAGAAACCAAGGTATTGTTACAACTTACAACGTTATCATACTCAAATCGATAGTATCATTTGAAGATCAACATGTTTCTCCAATATCAAGAATGAAGAGACGCAATCTCATAAATTCAAGAAAAGAAACCTAATAACAGAATTAAAGCACAGATACCACCATGAAAAACATTAGTATTGAAAACATCGTAGCAATCAAATTAATGCTACCAAAGACTCGGACTTACCTCTAAAGTCATCCAATTTTTTATCGAACATTTCAATTTTAACGATTTTTTTATTACCTCTAAAGCATGTTTGAAACATCTGAACTTCCTGAGATCCTTAACAACTTTACAAAGCTCCCATTTGGAGAGTTTCTTACCCTCATTCTCCATCTGGTTCAACACAGAAGCAGAGTGCAATCAACAAATAAGCATTTACGTCAACTTTTTAGCTAGAAGGATAAGTGTTCTTAATATAACTGAAAAATGAAAAAACAATATTTGAAAGAAAACAAATATCAAATGGATATAAATTCGAATCCCCTTTCTTTTGAGGAAGAAATTGCACAGAACTAAAACACAAAAAATAAGAGATTAATGACAATTTAACAGTAAACATAAGAAGCCAACACAAAAGGGGGAAAGAATTAAACAACTACAAAGTAACATGACAGAGTTCCTGGAAATCCAATTTTCCTAGGAATTTAGAGTATTTTGGGAACAACCTCAAAGAACTTGCGGGGAACAGGAAAACATAACACAGAATAAATATACCCAACGTGACTAAATTCGAAATACCTCCGTGATTGAACGACATTTTGAGTGCTTGTTCTCGGAAAACTTTTAAAAAGGCAGTGCTTTTAATTTTATGAGAACGTCATTTAATTTTTTTGGCACACATTTAAAAATAAAATATTAAAGCAATAACTTTAGTAAAAAAAAAAAAAAAACAATCAATCGAAAAGAATTTGTATTTCATACAGAAAATTTAGCATAATTTATTGAACAAACACATACCGATATCCCTCAAAAATTCACATCTTTCATTCCATTACATTACTATAGCAGATGCATCTCCAACAAAACAAAGTGTGGCCATGTGTTAGATATAGTTACCAGCAGATGGGAGGGAAGAACCTGGGCAAAATCAAGAATCCAACAAAAGACACGATACCCATATGAAAATCAAACAAGGGGAAGAAGAATCCACATTTTAATCTGTACAAAGGGTGGGGAAAAGTAAAGATCACAGAGTCTCCAAAACTTTACAAAATAATCAGACCCTAGACCCGAAGCATCTGGCTCTCAAATAACCTAAACATTTTACCGTGCACCATTAAATTCCCAAGAGAAAACAACTATAAGTTGGGTGAAAATATGTCATTTCGATTTGTAGAGCGAAGGAAAGGAAAAAAGCACCATCGATTCAGTTCTACGGTTCGGTCGCAAAAAAAAAAATCATAAAAATCTAATAAAATTTCGATGTGAAGAATCTAATATGAAAGGAGTTTTTGATGCGAAGATCAACGGAAAACATTGATTCACAGTAAAAATCTACATTCACTTACCAGAACAGCTTGTTTCAATAATACTTTCGACCGATCTACGATGGAAACTTCAAAATCTGCAAAAGAAACACAAAAATAGAGGATTAGAACTTCTGGGTTTGTGAACAGCGAAAAGTTTTTGATAAAATGGTGGGAAAAAAAGGGAGAAAAAAAATATGAGGCGAAGGAGGAGCCCAGGATTGTCGTCGAACGCAGAGTGAGAAACTGAGAAGGGAAAGTGCGTGAGAGAAAGAAATGTCGTGAGGTAAACATCATGCTTTGACGTAGACCAAACCAAGTTTCTCAACTGCAATGTCAGACATAATGATGAATAAGAAAAAGTCTAATCCAACACATAGATGCCTCCATCAAAAGAATAAGCACATTACGATCATGATACTCTTCAAAGACAAAAATACCAACATACTGTAGTCTAAATTGACATCAAAAGAAGTCCAAAATTCCAGTCTATTTCACCAAGTAGTGTACAAATAGATCATCAGTTAAATCCAAAAGTAGTTCATGAAATAAATTTATAGAAATTGTATGTAGACAAGCTAAAATCCCACTTGCATCCAATATCACAAGTGAATTCAAAACCAACAAGTTAATTGAAGCCTATCAAAGGACCTCATTTTACTTGAAAATGCAAGATAGTTGATTTCACAAATCTTCTTTTCTACCAGAATTCGTAAAAAACTCAAACTTTCCTAGTTGACTTGCATTCGTTGAAAAATTGCAATTATAAAGCAATGCAATTCAAGAATCTTGGCCATTGAAGCCTAATGTTCAAATCTTGTGTACACATTTCTTAGATCCACAGTTGAAGATTCAAAATTATACAATATAAAGCAAACCAATCAATCTCAATTAAATTATAACCAAACCCACGTGACCAAATGCTATAAAATCGCCAGATTCTATTCAGGAAAGAGTTGAATGGAAAGAAAAATATATCTGTTTGTGGAATACCAAGATGAGAGGCGATAATATAGGAGACCACAAATTCGTACCTACGGTTCCTCAAAAATTCGAGGCCCATGTTTAGAATTCCACACATAAAAATAAGAAAAAGAAATTCATAAGTCGACACAAAGGGAACAAAACCATTAACCTCCCAAATCTCAATACACCTAATTACACCAACGAAAACAACATCATACAACAAGATTAAATACTTTTACAAGCAAAAAAATTCCTACCAACCAACGTGCAAAAAAACCAGAAAACATCAGTAAAGCACGGAAATCACTGATTGAATGAAAACAATAACAGACAATTCGAATGGAAAATTAATTTCGCAGACAGAAGCATAAAACTACGTATAGCGCAGTCCAGCTACTCTGAAGACCGCATTAGATCTGAGGTTATCTACCCTCACAATTGCGGTTTTGCAAAAAAAATTTTTTTACCTCTAACCTAACAGTTTGCACCCTCGGTCGCTGGTGTCTAGAGCTCCAATCTCCGAGAGAAAACGACCGATGGTAGGAAATAAAGAAAAACAGAACCTCTGCTATTTTATACCATCGTACTGCACCTGAAATGGAGAAAATGCGAGAAATTTGTTAGGGTTTCAAAACAAAATGTAAGGTCGTGAGAAAAACGGTAAACAGAGAGAAAAAAGCACGCGAAAAAAACTCTTGAAATAGACTGAATGTGTGAAATCTGTTGGGGTTTCAAAAGAAACTCAGATGTCGCGAGAGAGAGAGAGAGAGAAAAGCATCTAAATCCAGAGAAAATGAGAGGAAAGAAAGCAAAAACACCTGTTGAAATGGAGGAAATGCGTAAGATCTGCTAGGGTTCCAAGATCGCGAGAAAGGCGTAGAGATCTGCTAGGGTTTCAAGATGTGCTAAGGTTCCAAGATCGCGAGAAAGGCGTAGAGATCTGCTAGGGTTTGAAGATGTGCTAGGGTTCCAAGATCGCGAGAAAGGCGTAGAGAGAAAGAGTGAGAGAAAAAGAAGAATCTAGACGGTCGAAAAAATGAGGGGAAAGAAGGCCAAAAGCGTGGGATAACCTTTGGTGGAGTGTGACGTCGGCATCCAAATGAATTAAAAGGGAAGCAAACACAACCTTCATCCGGCTCGGCCCCAAAAACGCGTCGGCTCCAAAACGGCTCGGCTCGGTGGCCAAACGGCTCAGGAACAGTGTTAGCAATTCCCCACTTTTAATATTGTAAGGATAAGGATTTATTAGTTTTTAATTTGTTGGATCACTTAAAAACTCATTCCAATTTTACCAAATAATTTGTAAGGTTAAAAAAAATGTTTAGCAATCTATAGAAATTGGGTAATTTAATTTTATAGTCATGCACCATGTGACCTTAAATAATATTGAACAAATGTATTTTATTGAAATTTGTCAATCCCACATTAAAAATGTATTGAAAAAGGGTGCTTTATCAAAGTTTATCAATCCCACATTGAAAGTTTATCAATTATGGGACTCAAGAAGTAGATATAAAAGATTTCCATAGGTCAGAAAAATGTGTAAATGGGTTGCCATATCTTAGGTAACCTTTTTATTATAATTTCTTTTTAAAGAATAAGTTTTGGAAATCCTTCGAATCGTTAAAATCTTAATTGGTTCCCAATTTAATTGACCGATTTTTTTGGTTATTTGACCGGTTTTTATTAAACGGTTAATTTATTATAACCATACTAGATTTTGGCCGTATTCTCATTTTTTTTCCTGTAAATCGACCGATTCGATCCGATTTTAAAAACATAAATTATAGCTATGAAACCATTTGGTAGAGTTGTAATATTAATTTGAAATTTATAGTATAAAAGTAAGTTTATTTTACAAAGAATAACAACTTATTAATAACTATTCATGAAATATGTTATGTAAGTGTACATAAGATGTTAAAACTAGCGTTCCAAATAGCGTGTCTAAGCGTTGTCTAGAGGTGAGGCACGGACGAAATGCCTTCCCTTGACAGTAAGTGCAAAACTAAGCGGTCATTGTCAAGTGACTGCTTAATGCGTTATGCGCATTTTATTTTATTATTATTATTTTCCATTTTTTCAAAGTCTCTTATTTGATTTATTTTCAATTTTTTCCTTTGAAAATTATATAATTGACTAATGGTAGAAATTATTAAGTGCCTGTTTGTCAACCATTATTGAGAAGAAAATGGTGTAAGGAATAGTATTTTTTGGAAAATGTGTGGTTGAAATTGAAAGAAACTTTATCGGTTTATGTGTAGAATATTTTATTATTTGAATATGCGGTAGATATTGATTACTGTAGAAAACAATTTTTTGAAAAATGGTAGACAAACAGGGGCTAAGTAAATATGGTATTTTATAATTTTAAATATTTGGTATGTATTATTTTATTTATTAATTGAGTTTTAGAATAATTAAAAATTGTAAATAATATTAAAATTAAGAAAACATTTTTTTATGCCTATGCTCGTTTAAGCTTGTAAAGTTAGAAACTTGACTTCATACCTAATCACGTTTTACATTTTTTAGAATACTGCTTAGAACAATCATCTCAGCTTGGCTGGATATGTGTAATTAATTTTCAATTATTTTGTTCTTAAATTAATTTTTGATACTTTGGGGAACACGATTACCACAAACAGGGGGCTAAAGTGCCTTGGTAATAAAAAGAGTGTTATTAAAGAACTCTTTCAATACTTCCTACTATTGCCTTGATGTTTATTTGGTTATTGTTGGAAAAATGGTTTAAGTGAGAAGCTTTTGACTCCATATTGTTGATTTTTTAAATTATTATTATTATTATTATTATATATATATATATTGCTTCTGCTCTGAAAATTACAACAAAAATAATTTTCATTTTCTATAATTATGATATACTCGATTTTAGTACTATTTTACTTTATTGAAATATTGTTGTGGAGAAAAATTTTAGGGAAAAGTCACTTGTGATTGTTGCACGAGTGATTTAATCATTGTATCCCGAGAGTAACAGTCCAAACAGGTCATAGTACGTAATGATAGATAATTTCAGTTTAGGATATCGTGCCGTCACAAGTCTGGATAACTTTTTATTGTTTTGCAGTAGTATATGCAACTAATTTTTCCTACATAAAAGTCACAAGGTTAGACTGGCGATAACTTAAAAAGGATGCAAATTTTCGAAATATTTTTTAGCAGTTGAATTTTGATCCATGTTTTACCATTGGTTCCCAATCAATTAGTGTATACTACAACAAGATCGATAAATTTGTTGCGAAAATGAAGTTCTTCCAGGGATTTGTACTGCCCCTCTGGAAAAACAAAGTGTTCACCTGTGAGGCCTCTAGCCTGAGGGATCTGTTGGATTTGACTAACTTCTTCATCACTGAGCTTCCAATCAAATATTTGAAGGTTTTCTTTCATTCTATCCTTGTTGAAACTCTTTACAATGGGACTCACTCCTTGCTCATGTATCCATCTCAGAGCTACCTGAATTTGTATCAAAAGTCCATAAAAATAGTCCAAACTAAACCCAACATATATGTTGAGTTCGGAGTATAAATCAAGCTACACTAATGCATTCTCACCTGTGCTACACTCCTGTGTTTAGCTGCTGCAATATCTTTCAGAATTTGGCTGTGCATCACTCGATGGCTGCCCCTAACAGACCCATTTGCTCCCAGTGGAGACCACAAACATGAATGTTTTTCTCTTTACAAAACTGAAGCAAATTTTTGTTGCTTCCACGCAACATTCATTTCAACCTGCAAAAATCAAATCATATGACAGTGGCGACTCAAAAGTATTGAAAGAACAAAATAATTACCTGATTAACAGCAGGAGGGATGGTGGCCTTTTTGAGAAGTTTGGAGACTTTTGCACAACTGTAATTGCTGACACCAATAGACTTTTGCCAAACCTACTTTACAGCATTCTTCCATAGCCTTCCAAGTTTCATTTATATCAAAATTAAGTATGTCGTTTGTAACGGTCAGCACTCTGCTTGATCCTTATTGGCCCATGTATTAGATAAAGATCCACATATTCTAGCCCCATTTTCCTATAAACTAAAATAAAAAATTTAAATCTTCTTATATAAGATAGAGATGCTTTAAGACACTTGGTTACCTGTGTTTGGATTACATGTTGACTGGGGATATTTGGGAAAAAAGTTGGGATATGAATTAGGACTTGTGTCAGTTGTGTGCTCAATTTGTTGCAGAAAACATATTGGTTTCTATGTTCAACGCTTTGAGTCTCGCTCGAACGAAAGCCCCACCAGTCAAAGATTTTAGTGTATGTTTGATTAAAAAGATGAATTTGAATGAAAATAAAATAAATTCTTGTCAATTTAATTGTTTAAAACTTATTTGTATATAAATTATCAATTAAATATGTTTGATTTGTTTATTTTTAACCTAGAAAATGTTATACTTATCTATTTTTTATTGATGAGTAGATGACGCGAGGGTAGATGAGAGAGAGAGAATTACCTGAAAAATAAATATATACTCTTCTAAAGAAAATATTTTTTTTTTTAGGAAAATATAGTCACGTGATCAAATTTTGAAAAATATTTTTCATAAAAAAAAATTGGTAAACAAACACCCCATAAATAAGAATTTCGATGAAAAAATGACATTTTTCATGAAAAATAAAGTCAATCAAACACACCATAAATTCTTTGATGGGAAGACTTGCACCTTTTAGTAATCTCACACCTTATGAATTATTGTGTTGATATGATGCTTAAATTCTATTTGGCCTCATTTCTAAAATTCATTTTCCCTCAAACTCATTATCAATCACACATTCTTTTAATAAAATAGTTTTGCATGTGGATTTATAATTATTTTTCAGAATTTTTTACCATGCATTCTCTAAAAAAAATTACTTTTCTCAAATTCTATTCTAAAAAATCTCTTTGACACAGAAATTAGTGTTGGAGGATTATTTTGAGTACTACTATACATCTTCTTCCTCCAAGGAAAAACTTCGCCCGAGTTTAAATGAAAATGAGTAGATTTTGAAAAAAAAAAAAATTTGATGAAATGTGTTGTTGAAAAGTTGTGAATCCCTTAAAATATTTCGTTAAAACTGATTGTTGACTTTGAGCCCTTGTTTGAGCCTCATTTTTCGGTTAAAATGCATTTTGGATTAGTGTTTTGTGGGAAAATGTGTGGTTGAAATTTTTTTTTGAAAAAATGAGTTTTTGAAAAAATGGAGACCAAAAGTAGGCTGATTTTAATCAACTTTTTAGCTTAACCAAACATATTTCAGAAATTTTGAAGTATTCGAAGTTTCCATCTTTGCTTGATGCAAATTCACCGAAGGCTTTTTAAATCCACGATGTATCCTATAAATAATCTCAAGAACAAGAGGGATACCATTTATCCAAATTTCTAAAGCCTCTATTTTCAGGTTTCTTCTTCCTACTTGTGTTTAGTGTTTCAGTCTCCTATTCCCATTTATTGCTTAATTAATTTCCAACAATATGAATATAGTAAATCATCCTCAAACAGTGATATATAAAAGAATGATACTATCTAGCATGTACTAGAACACCTGTTTAAGTTACCACATTTTATAGGTTTAATTAAATGAATCATGTCATATTGCATTTAAGTGAACATAGCATTTAATGTCATGCAGTTGTCACGTAGACTTGTGCTTAACACCAGGAATGCTAAATAGCATTAATCTATAACATTTTTAACAAAGATGTATGCAAATACTCGATATTTTTCCATATTAACGGGTACCTGAGTGTTTCCTTGAGGGCAGGCAAACAAGATCATAATGAGAATCTTTTGTCCACAACTTAGAAGTAACAAACAATTCGTCACGGCCCTTGATGAGGCCACGGTCCAGTGCCCCAGCCACCATTCGACCAACGCACTCCTCCGTCCCATAGACCGCCGCGCGCCGTGTCAAAGTGGCGGTATCCGGCCTCAACTGCATGCATGAAGATAGATGTTAGTTGTTCAGGTGGTGGCAAAGGATATGCTGCTGTTCCAAAGCCCACTGTTGGAATTAAATGGCCGGAATTTAATAATACTTGAGGAACTTGCACGTTGGCCATTGAGTGGATAATTTTTTTTTGGGTTAATGGAGAAGCAATGACGAAATCAATTCAGGTTGCTCTTAAAGGGAAAGTGTTGTCTTTTAGTGTTAGAAAAACAATGAATAGTACATAAGGACCATAAGATTCACTTGCAGAGTAAGAAATTTTTTCATTGGAAAAAAGAAGACAATATGAACACATTATTTTCCTCTATATTTCATTCTGTAATTATTAAACAGTCTTTTCTTTTAAACTATTTATAATCAAGTAAATAAGGTTAAACTTTTTCCATTATTCATGTTTTTTATAATTTTAACATCATGAATCATTCCGAGTTGGAAATTAATTTTTAAAATCGAGTGGGAGGTGATCACAATATTGGATGTGTAATTCGATTGTGTTCATAGTCCCTTCCCTTTTAACCACACATTTTTAAAAGAAACACTATTTCAAATATTATAATCTCAAATAATTGAGACCAAACGGGGAATTTGTTATTACATTCCTTGAAAAAGGCAGCATTTCGACCAGTTTCACGTCGAAACCTTTCTTACAAACACAAGATCCATGAAACAAGAGTTAATTTTTTGTCTTAGAAAAGGATGATTTAGGTTTTCTATCCAGACTTGTGCCTCTCAAGAACAATGTGTTAATTTCTATATATTCTTTTTTGTAACATTTAACTGAAAACATGCATTCTTTTCTTAGTGAGAGAATAAAAAAGGACAAGAAAAACTGTACAAAAGCAACAATTATCAGAAGCTGAAATGAATTCTGAAACCTTATCTTCCCAGATACCTTATCTGCATGTTCATTTGAGATGGGACAATACTTTTAATAATAAAAAATCAATAATATCAAAGTAATGTGCCCATCATCAAGTTGAATGCCTGCATTGTAAATTTGTCGTGTCTTCAAACTGTTATCTTCTTTTATAATCTACTTTGAAACACGTTCGCAGAAGATTTGGAGACCTAACTGTAAAAACTAATTATCATGTTCAGACACAACACATTTCCAACTTTAAATTAGATGAGATAATTGAGTGGTCAGGTAAGATGTCAGAAAAATTCTTGGTTCAGATAATCAGGCTTGCCCGTGTTTTCCTTCTCCACATCTCAAACCTATTGTAAAGTGTTAGGTTCTCATCCCTTAGAAAATCACTTCAAACTATCCGTTGAACGATGTCTCTTAACAAATGAAGAAAATAAGAGAAGGGAATTAGTCCATTACGCTGTTTGTTTTATTATGTGTCTTATGGTCAATATCAGATTTGATGTGGCTTTTGCGATAAGTATAATTACTAGATACACTAGGAAGCAATGAAGTGGCTTTTAAAATATATAAAGGGTAACTGAGCTTATGTTTAAAAAAATTTAAGGAAGATGTGTAAGACTTGGAGGGTGTGGATTCTGATTTACGAGGTGATAGAGATAATAGAAAGTTAAACTTCTTCACATTGGAGTAAGTTAATTTTAGAGTTAAAGTAACCAAAAATTAGGTTTCATAACAAAAATTGGCCGCTTGACACTATTTAGAACCTATTTTATGTAGATTTTTTAAGAATAAATTTTGCGAAAAGAGATTTTTCAGACAATGTGTAGTTAAAAAGAAGGAAAAATTATGAATTCACGTATGAAGTTATTTTATTGAGAGAATATTTATTTAAAAATGAGTTAGGAAAAAATGTATTTTAAAGAATCTGTATCAAACAGGGACTCAAAAGTATTTGCTGCATTTTACAGTTAAATTGTTGATAGGGCAATTCTATACAATTTTCCCTAAAAAAAAAAAGGAAAAAAAAAATCTATAGACAATTTTCAACCAATCTCTGTAACATATATGTGTATAGATAAAACATATCGAGCATGTTTGGTTAAGTTTAAAATCCAATTAAAATTGAAAATATAGCCGTTATTGAGTCTCACTCGTCTAATAAAAGTTAACAATAACGACTAGTTTTTCAATTTTAATCCGATTTTTGATCTCTACCGAACACGTCCATCATAATTTTGTTACAGTATCACGTGCATGCAGTTATTACATATATACTAGTTAGTCAAGTGGTTTAAGAGAAATCAAGGCAAATATGTATTGCGTACTAGTTATTTACTTATGAGTTTTTCCTACTACGAGTTGAAATTTGCTGCCTAAAATTGGTTGTCCAATTTGTTGTCCACCTTTGTGTTTATTTGGTTACTGGTGCACAGCACTAATTCACTCAAGATTTACACAGCTAAGACCACTGTGAGTCAACTTTTTGAGTGTTGTTACATGTTTTTATTGCTTTCAAATATTTAGAAAATTTAAAAATTTTGAATTTTTTTTTAAAATACAAAAAAAAAAAATTAAAAATTTACAAAATATGTTTTTGTGTTACATAGCTTCCGTATGGAAAAATTGTAAATTATTTATAAATGGTTAAATTTCATTTTCAATATACTCACAAGTGTTATCTTTATATTAAATCATTTATAAAATCTTCCAAAATGGAGGCTTACTTGAATGGCCCTGTCGGCTCATTGGGATGATTTATGATGTTGGACTAAATTATGCTATTTTATGCTTATTTTCTATTTATTGCTTGTGAGACTACGATTAGTATTGAGCAAACAGTCACTTTTAATTGTTGTTTAAGTTTGAAAATTATTGTGCAATATGTTGAAATTTTGAATTGATGGAACTCATGTGAAATCTTGAGGGTGCAATCGCACAAGGCCTCAACATGATAGGACTCAAAAATGTTTTATATATATAATAATAATTTTAAAATTTAAATTTTTTATTATTATGTTAGTTTAAGGACACAATATTTATGACAAAAAATGAGATATAAGTAAAAAAATAACAACCCTTATTTACCATTATTGTCCTAATTGTGTATCATACCAAGATATTTTATTAGAGCAAGGGAAATGATTCATATGGTTTAGGCTCCTTCGTAACTAATTTGAATATGTTGCTTAACTATTTTTCTTTATTAATTATTTCTTTATTAATTGTAGGCATTTGACTTGATATGATATGCAATTGTATAAGATTTTAAAGCCAAGAATAATGTGACTGATTAATTATAATTTTTTTAAATATAATTGTCTTAAATAGTATCGTGCCTTAAATAATATAAGGGAAAAGATGAAAAAAGAAAGTATCCTACCTTAAATATTATTTTCTTGATTCCAAAAAATCTGGGATATGGAAAATTGTATTCTTTTGAAGTTCGATATGTACACCTTGATAAGCTAGAACAAGCCTTTGATGAATTCTGGGGATATCGCATCAAAACATGAATTCTGGCAAATTGATCAAGTTTATTGGTGCTGCATCTAGCACTTGTTAGGCATTTCGGAAATGACTCGATGGCATTTAAATTCAATTTCAAATTTATACATGTATCCTTTTGAAGTTTGATATTTCTTATCCTTTATTCTTCTACATTTTCATTTGATTGGTGGTGCACATATTTTTGAAGAATCGAGATAGCTTTAATAAGCTTACAAAGCTTTTGCCCTTTTAATCTTTAAGCAGGTGCTATCTTCTTCCTTTTTTTTTTTTTAAATATCTCCTTTGGACTTTATATAGTTTTATAGTTTTTACTGTTATCGTAAAATAGAAGTTTAGAATGTATTCTAGAAAACAACAATCAGGATTTGAAAAACGAACGAAAAAGAGAAAATTTGGGGAATTGATAGTCCCAAAAAGGTGCTCTCCATAGATACCTTGTTAAAGAAGCTAAATTACATATGAATTAGTGAGTTTGCTTCTGGTTGGATTTTTTGATACCCAATAAATTCCTGACGATGATATTAAACTGATATTGGATAAATTAATATCGACACCTAAGATTGATGAGATCCGAAAACTAGTTATGGCCATTAGAAGCGACCTAATTTTAGTTAGAAACGCTCATGGCCTGTCCCACTCCTTTGGAATGCTTACGAGAATTGACCCACTACTCGGTATACTTGGCCATGTATTGGATTGGGCTTGGCCACTTTCATACCTAATATTACTTATATATCGTTACCTTGGTCTTGATATTCACATGTGTTTTGCCATTGTATCTTGAAGAAAACGGCTTCCATTTTTTCTTTGCTTTGTGCGCACAACTGTCTTCTCTTCTTGGCCTTTGTGGCTGCAAAACACCTTCCTCCTTTTTGTGTCCTAAGTGGGTACAATCAATAGCAACTAGGTGGGAATAGTTGAAGAATTTGAGTCGAGTTTGTTTGGGTGATTGATAAGGTTGAGATTTGGTATACTGAGCCTGAAAATACATCTTGGTGGCCATCTTTCCGCGACACTTCTAAAAATGTGAGAAAAAATATTTTTACATAGTTTGTTGCATTTTAAGGTTTATACGTGGTCCTTTTTGTATTTAATTTCAAAATTTGCTCATATGAAGTTGCACAAAGAGCTTAGTGGCTTGGATGGTTTTTTCTTAATGACATATGAATTTTGATAAAGTTCGGGAGTTGCTTTTAAACTTTAGTTGTATTTTTCTTATTCACGACATTTAAAAACATAAACAAATATTTAAATGTCATATTTTTATATTGAAATAATGTTATTGGAATATTTTTTTTGTCGACATATTTTTTTGATTAGATGAAAGGGGTCCCATTTTAAAATGTCACACAGGGCACCTAAAATTTTAGGAACGTCCCTGATGGAACTAGATTGCAAATTAAATGTATATCACCCTCCAGATAAATCACTAAACTTATTCGTGAGAATAATTTAGGGAGATTGTAGTGATAGAAGTGGTTAGTGGATGTATTGATTCTGTGTTTTAATTACATGTATAAAGTGATTTTTGCTTACAGATAAAAGCTAGGTATTAATCGTAATGTAAGCTAAAGGATACAAGGCGTTGCACTAGTCATGAAAAAAAAGTAAAAAAAAAAAAAACTATTTAATGTATATGATAACTAGTAGGTTAGACTTGCTTAGTGACAACTTCAAGGATAGGTCACTCAAAATAAAGAAGAATCTTCATATGTCTAATTAGTTACTTTCATCGATTTAATTAACCGAACTTGAGAGGATAAGTTACGAGTCAATTGAGAGCAACATTTACAAATAAAATCCCAAGAAAGAAATAATAAATAACAAGTTTGAAGGGATATGTACATAACACGAGAGGGAAATGATAAATTTTGATTATTGAGGGTTAGGATTAAATCAATTTGAAAATTCATTATCATACAATTTTGGGCTGAACACAACGATCGAGCATTTACGTTAAAATTTTGTTTTGGTGGCATTATTTGGAAGATGATATGAATTGCTAAATTTTGAATGTGAAATCTTCGTGGTAAACTTTTAGCAGAGTGATCTTTGTTTTATTTTTAATTGTGTGTTAGAATTGTTGAATTGTTTTATTTACAGATTTATCTATGCTGTAAATCCATTGGAAATAACAACAATGGAGAGTAAAAGAAGATGAAAATGAAAACACCAAATAGAACGGTTTTGCAAGACTTGAACACGTAGATGAATGTTGTCATCAAACGATATTTGTCTCCTCTTCAAATGCTTTTAAGGATTCAAATGGCAAATAATTTGAAGGATTAATCAATATGAACAATATGAAAACTTGAAAGTGAGTATAGGAATTTGATAATCACTTTGATTATAATGGCTTGTATGTAATGTTTTTTTTATAGGGAAAACTATCACTTATTTATAGTTTTCCATCACCACATCTTGAAATAGTCTTAACCATCATAAAAAGATGGAACTTTTCATCCAAAATGCACTAGAATTCAAGTTGCAAAATAAGCCTAACAGCTTGTTTTTATGCCCATGCGATCGCATGGGCATATCCCACATATCCCGTGCTAGCATGGCAAGAGGCAAAAATGCGCAGTTTCTGCAGGTAAGGCCCATGCGATCGCATGGGCAACACAATTGCCTCTGATTTTGTGTAGGGAACAATACATTTATAAGGTATTTACTTTACACCTTTTCAAAAATACAAAAACAAGTTTGAAAATTCACAAATCAGGTTTTTTTAATTTTTAATTAATAATTAATGAATTACTAAATCAATTTATTATTAAATATTTAATTCTAATTTAATATAATTACCCCACCCCACCTCCACCACCCCAACCGACTTTCCGATCACCACTCTTCTCCGGCGACCGTTCCGACGACTTTTCCGGCGACTGGTCCGATTCCGGCGAATATGTTAAGGTCACAGATCAACAATTTGGTCACAATTCAAAATTTTTTAGGTCACAATTAAAATTTTTCATAGGTCACAATTTGTTTATCGGTCACAACTTAAAAATTTTAAAGTCACAATTTTTTCATCGGTCACAAATCACAAAATTTTTAAGTCACAATACTTATTTACGGTCACAAACATCCCATTAATTGAACGTATATTATATGTTAAGTCATAATTTATCAAATAATTGGTCACAAATTAATAATTCGTAGGTCACACGACATGTATTAGTCACAGTTATCTAATTCACGGGTCACAATCCAACGAAATTATTGGTCGCAGACAACAAAATCATTTGTAACCTGTTACACGTTTTCTATAACGTGAATTTATGCCACAAGTGTACAGTGTCAAGTTTTGTAATATAGTATGAAAGTTAGGATGTCGAACCCACAGGGATTGTAATTTAATTCCACTAAGTACTATAATTATGCAACTTCTATTTTATCTAGACAATTGATAAATGATTGGTTGATTGTTTTAAACTAAAGTAATGAAATTGGTTGAGACAAAATTGAGGAATATAAATTATCAAAATGAAGAAGCCTATGGAATGATTTCACCAACTTTCAATTATGATTCAATGATATCGAATTATCCAATTAATTTTCCAATATTTAAAAGTAAGAATCCAATTGTATTTCTCCCCCCTCTCTCGAGTGCCGGCTAGAAATTAATCCTACAATTCAATCCCAATATCTCTATTCCGAATTAAAGCCTAGAATTTATCAAAGTCCCGATTCTTTTGTGAAGTAAGCTTCATAGATTTTACACTTTCTCTCGAAACCCATAAAACCTACGTTGCATCGATCCTATGATCACGCATAAATTCCCCTCTCTCGAGTGCCGGAATTGACTAGCATCTATTCATTCAATTATTGATCAGGTAATTGAAAGCATTAAATTCATGACACAATTAAATACATGTGGGAAATCCAAAAGAAGTAATTATAAATTCATCAAATCATAATCTCAAGTGGCTACATCAAACCCTAGCTAAATTATTTAGTTCATGAAGAAATTCATAAAATCTAAACAATCTACAATGAAAAACATAAAGGAGGAGGTAAGAAAAACTCTTTTTGGAGTGTTGATCGAAGTCCCCTTTAATGTTTCCACCCTTTCTTCACTTGATTTCTTCAAATCCTTCTTCTTATTGTCCTTGAAGATTTAGCCGTTTTGTATCTTTTTCCTCCTTCTCCAACTTCTAAAATTAGGTCTTTATGGTGGTATTTATAGTGTTCACAAGTTGCAAGACGGAATAGGGTTGGACCGGGCCAAAAATCTTTTAAAATTTTCAAGTTTCTTCCTTCTCGGGTCGGGGCGCCAAGGCGCTGCTTATTCTGGTCATTTTTTAGCAATGTGGGCACCAAGGCGCCCACCTTGAGCGCCAAGGCGCCCGGTTAGCTGAAATTCAGTTTACGCTTCTTTCAGTATTTTTAACATAACTTTTTCTCCTGATATTCGATTGAGATGATTCAAGTTGCGTTGGAAAGCTAACTCAAAGGCCTACAACTTTTATTCAGACATCATTCTCCAGTTCAATCATTTATTATGTCAAAAATGAGTCTCAATATGTGACTAAAAATCTGGAGCAAAACTTTTCGGTTGTAAATTGATTTGTGATCATATTTTGACTAAATTTGGTCCCTTTGACATCTTTCCTCATCCAATTGGCTCTGATCACTCTCAAATCTTCATCGTGAGGCTCGGTATAACTTTTCAATATTTGTACTTTAGTCCCCGAACTTTAGATCTCTTACAATTTAGCCCTTTCCTTTCCAACTTTTGTTTACTTTCTTCAATCTCATCAACCTACATCACAACATCAAAACACACATAAAAACACTCTAAAACTCTCTCAAGAATGATAAAATAACGAATTAAGTGACATAAATATCATGAGTGTAGAACACTCATCAAATACCCCCAAACTTAATATTTTGATTGTCCTCGAGCAAACACCGAACGAAAGGAAATTACTAACAAACACACAAACAGATAAATACGAACAAAATCACTTAAAATAAATTGTGCTAGATATCTTGCCTTCATAGCTCAGAATTGAAAACATAACATCAATTTTATGAATCGCTTCAAAATTATAATATAAAAGCTCACTTCCTACCTATTCAATGCAAAACGGGTGTGGGTGTGAAGAGTTAAGTGCAACGCTGTACATTAATAAATAGATCCAATTTCCGACCTAAAAAGTCAAATATTTCCTTACTTCGCTCGTGGGATTCATACACCCCCAAACTTGTTTTCTTTTCATTCCACAAGGTGTATTCTACGGTTGATTCAATACTACTTCTTACACCACTCAAGTTTGGTCGGATTTCACTAATTGCAGTTCAACATATCAACAAGTATGGATTCTCCTTATTATGACTGCTTCAACCTTCAAGACTCAACCAAGTTACTAACCCCTTATCAGAAGTCTAATCCTCTAAAATAAGTGTTCAGGGCTTAATTAAGGTATATGGTGCGCTTCTGTTTTATGCACTTGTTTTTTTTTTTTTATATATATATATCTTATGTGGGGACGTTCTCCATTGAGCTTTCTAAATGACCCCTGTATCGAGCTTTAGGCCGATGACTCCCAAATCAAATGAATTTAAGGCACCAGGTTTTAAACCCTTGCAGACTTATTCACTCGAATCATAAGGGCTACGAAGAGACACCTTACAATAAGATTGTTATGATTGTCCTCATTATGATCTTTTTAAGGTGGCTTTCCTTTTATGTAGTGATTAGTGTAATGCCCTTTATTAAACACTTATTCTCGAAAATTGACCTCTAACTTAAGGTTTTTCACCCAATTTTCATCTCATAGGTCTCAGACAGTCTACACAACATTTAGCACACATGGAATCCACATCTACATCCATGTCTCCCTACAAAAGTTCGACCATCCAAACATCTTATATTTGGTTTAGGGATGTGAATCTTGTTTATTGGTTACGTGGGTATAGCATCCAAGTTCTCTATTTCAACCTATAAACATGAATCAACCTACTCATGTACAACATCACAATTAACTCACGTGCATAAATATTTTCCGTTTCTCATGAATAAGCAAAAATTTATCCACAATTTATAAACAAAAGCATATTCTCAATTACATAAACCAATGCCGGCAAGGCTATCTAACTCATACAAACCTGTTAAAATGTGTAAAAAAAAAAAAAAAAATTCATGCACACAAATCACACAAAACAAAAAAATAAAAATAAAATAAAACCAAGGCAATTAGACACAATTTATAATACAATTTTTTTTTTCATGCACACAAATCACACAAAACAAAAAAAATAAAATTAAGGCAATTAGACACAATTTATAATACACCCCTAAACTTAAATTAAACATTGTCCTCAATGTAAAATTAAAGAAAAAGGAGGAGACTTCCCTGAATTGTCTGTATTGCCTGTGACGTTGTGGTGTTGATGATGCTGGTGTTGAGGGATGTTTCTTCTATCTTTCCCCCCAAACTTGAGATGCATCCCGTTTTCTCCTTGTCAATGTTGGCTTGAATGTTTCGCTACGTTATGTTCCTGAAAAATCAAATTTTAGAGATTAATTGCATGGAACAAGTGTTACTTAATTCAAACATCTAACAACCAACTTAAATACTCAATGACCTAAGGGGAATGGGGTATGGCTGAAGAATTCTAATTAAACTATAAAATAAACTAAACTATCATAAATTCAAAAGCAAAATAAATCAAAAGGGGAAGAAAGCTTGGGTTGCCTCCCAAGAAGCGTTTCTTTAACGTCATTAGCTTGACATAACTGTTGACAGTTGCATCATGGAACTTTGAAGAAAGCTTTTGATGCCTTGCTCATTTTGCTTCTTTTGCCTTTGATCCATTCTTCGTTGATTTTCCAAAACTCAACATTGCTCATTTCTGTGTGATAAGAATTGTCTATTCTATCTGATTCGAATTCAACTATGTAGACTTCATGTTCCTCCTCAAGCTTAATCACAAATTCAATTGTTGGACAATCAATGAGGTCGAATGAATTTGTGTTCAATTCATCTTCATTAATTGTCACTTCTTCACTTGGTTCCTTTGTGATTATTTTGTCTTCATCTTTCTGTTCTTCTTCAATAGTTGATATTTCTTCAGGCTGAATAGTCAGTTCACAGTGTAAGTCCACGGGCAATAAAAAGTCTCTATTTTCAACCCCTTCGAGTGGATTGTATTTCCACCTTTTCAATTCATTCCAGTAACTCCAGTCTCCAATACGTATGTTGCACTCTTCCAAATTAGCAAGTTTGTTATAGTACTTTGCAATTACCCTCTCGTTAAACAAAGGAGGACCATTTCCCTCAAGTGTGATGTCATCATCCCAATCGTCTGGTACATAATCTCCCAAAGTTAAGTAGCATCCATCAGATTTGTCAATTGCTTCTTTTCGACATCTTAAATATTCTATGAATCCTAGAAGCTTTATCGCACGGGAGTCGGTGCGTCTCTGCAAACATTGCTCAGTGTAATGCATCACATAGCAAAGTTGACAAAAGATGTCTTCTACATGCACGTCATTTTTATCCATGTCGAGAGTACTTATTGAAGTTGTTATGCTCTCTTGCCAACGTTAGAATCATGCACATATTATTGAATAGTACCTGAAAAAATATCAAAGAGATCAAGGTGGGTGACTAAAATTAACAAAATAAAAAAAATAAAAAAAATCTAAATTAAAATAAAAGCTACTTGGTAATAATATTAGTGAAAATTAAATTAAACAATCCCCGGCAACGGCGCCAAAAACTTGTCACGCGTTTTCTATAACGTGAATTTATGCCGCAAGTGTACGGTTTCAAGTTTTGTAATATAGTATGAAAGTTAGGATGTCGAACCCACATGGATTGTAATTTAATTCCACTAAATACTATAATTATGCAACTTCTATTTTATCTAGACAATTGATAAATGATTGGTTGATTGTTTTAAACTAAAGTAATGAAATGGGTTGAGACAAAATTGAGGAATATAAATTATCAAAATGAAGAAGCTTAGGGAATGATTTCACCAACTTTCAATTATGATTCAATGATATCGAATTATCCAATTAATTTTCTAATATTTAAAAGAAAGAATCCAATTGTATTTCTCTCCCCTCTCTCGAGTGCCGGCTAGAAATTAATCCTACAATTCAATCCCAATATCTCTATTCCGAATTAAAGCCTAGAATTTATCAAAGTCCCGATTCTTTTGTGAAGTAAGCTTCATAGATTTTACACTTTCTCTCGAAACCCATAAAACCTACGTTGCATCGATCCTATGATCACGCCTAAATTCCCCTCTCTCGAGTGCCGGAATTGACTAGCATCTATTCATTCAATTATTGATCAGGTAATTGAAAGCATTAAATTCATGACACAATTAAATACATGTGGGAAATCCAAAAGAAGTAATTATAAATTCATCAAATCATAATCTCAAGTGGCTACATCGAACCCTAGCTAAATTATTTAGTTCATGAAGAAATTCATAAAATCTAAACAATCTACAATGAAAAACATAAAGGAGGAGGTAAGAAAAACTCTTTTTGGAGTGTTGATCGAAGTCCCCTTTAATGTTTACACCCTTTCTTCACTTGATTTCTTCAAATCCTTCTTCTTATTATCCTTGAAGATTTAGCCGTTTTGTATCTTTTTCCTCCTTCTCCAACCTCTAAAATTAGGTCTTTATGGTGGTATTTATAGTGTCCACAAGTTGCATGACGAAATAGGGTTGGACCAGGCCGAAAATCTTTTAAAATTTTCAAGTTTCTTCCTTCTCGGGTCGGGGCGCCAAGGCGCCGTGTATTCTGGTCATTTTTCAGCAATGTGGGCGCCAAGGCGCCCACCTTGAGCGCCAAGGCGCCCGGTTAGCTGAAATTTAGTTTACGCTTCTTTCAATATTTTTAACATAACTCTTTCTCCTGATATCCGATTGAGATGATTCAAGTTGCGTTGGAAAGCTAACTCAAAGGCCTACAACTTTTATTCAGACATCATTCTCCAATTCAATCATTTACTATGTCAAAAATGAGTCTCAATATGTGACTAAAAATCTGGAGCAAAACTTTTCGGTTGTAAATTGATTTGTGATCATATTTTGACTAAATTTGATCCCTTTGACATCTTTCCTCATCCAATTGGCTCTAATCACTCTCAAATCTTCATCGTGAGGCTCGGTATAACTTTTCAATATTTGTACTTTAGTTCCGAACTTTAGATCTCTTACAATTTAGCCCTTTCCTTTCCAACTTTTGTTTATTTTCTTCAATCTCATCAACCTACATCACAACATCAAAACACACATAAAAACACTCTAAAACTCTCTCAAGAATGATAAAATAATGAATTAAGTGACATAAATATCATGAGTGTAGAACACTCATCATAACCACCACTAAATTATTTGTGACCACCAATTCAACACTGCCTCCATCAGCGGCACCACCACCGTCGTCGCATCTCCACCACCGTTGCCCGCAGAAACACAACTAAACTGTATTATCACCACCGCATCGGACAAACCACCCAAACCACCACCCGAACACTCCAAAACCGCCAGCATCCTACACCACCGCCAGCACCCTACACCACCTCCAGCATCATACTCCACCACCACCACCACCACATCCCATCCCGCCACCATCGCCAACACGACCACCACCAACACCACCTCCAACATCACACTCCACCACCAACTGTAGCAAGATCTGAATCTGTAGCCCCTGCCATCGCCGCCACCAACACCATCGTTAACACCATCACAACCGCGGCGAGATCTGAATCTGAATCCGTATCCACCACCACCTCACCACCAACCCTAACACCATTAACACCACATCGCCCCCAACAATTGCAGAACACAAATCGATGATGGTCATCTTACCAGACAAATCCCCAAGCCGCAGCGACAATCTGAGATGAGAGAACTACAACGGAGGCCGATGGGATCTTCGCGTGAAACTACCAGAAAGCCTGTACTGGCGGCGGAGGTTGTCACTTGTTTTCCTCTCCTTCTCCTGCTTCTTCTTGGCTGCGCGACTTCTCCTCTGTATTTTTTTTACAGCGACGAGCCAATTGGGGCGGTAGAATTAGGTGATGATGACGGTGGAAGGTGTTGCAGACGAGTAAAGAGTGAAGATGAGAGGGAGAGATAGGGGAAGAAGAGCAGTCCCCGCCGCCGCCGCCGTCGCCGTAGAACAGAAAGACGGGAGAAGAGGCGATGAGAGTTGAGAATTGATTTTAGGGTTTGATTGGGGTAGATAAGGTAGGGAAGCATATATAATCAAAAATAAAAAATAAAAAAATGTTTTTAAATTTTTAATTAAAACCTGATTTTTGCATAATGAAACTTGATTCAAGATTTATGAAAATGGAATGTTAAAACCAGGTCTAGGTATAATTTCCTCTTTTGTGTATCCAGTATCCACCATTCCTTTACCATGTTGACCCAATTAAGGCCCAAAATCAAATTCATCATTTTGAACAATAGATCCAACAATCTCCACTAGTTCAAAATCTATATAAATCACATAAAATATCAACTTTGTGCATAAGGATTAGATATCATTCGTTTTGAATTTAACCATAGTGTAAATCTTACAAAATACTATCGAAATTCCAGGTAGCATGATAGTTTTGAACCAATTACTCCTTGCGACAATACCGATGAATTACATACAAGTGTTATATTTTCACAAATTTCTCAAACTCGCTTAGTGTTATTATGGCGTTACACTTATCATATTAATTGAACTTTTAGGAGAAACACTCCAACTCTCTATTGAGGCAGCACCACCTCGAAGTTCACATAGATGAAGTTCTTCCAATATCTTTGTTACTTTTTAGAGATTCTTGTATCCCGTAATGAACTTCACTAAGAGTTTTTAAACTCATCATTCGAACTGAAACAATCAACGCTATTTATCAAGGATAGGTTTTAAATAGGTTAATAGCGATGAAAGTTATCCACTTATCGAATGACTTGTTATTATCCTTTGAACCTAGATATACTTATTTAATATATTTTTGAAGGGTTACTGTCATTGATGAATTTTTAATCAAGGAGTTTCAACAACATCCTTCTTGATGTTGATTTTGCTAACTCTATTGTAAGAGGTTTAGTCAATGAATCATCTAAATTCTCACTAGACTAAATACATATAAGATAAATTATTCCATGCTTGATTAATTTTCTCACATACGCATGTCTTAGACTCATATGTCTAGACTTTATATTATATAATTTGTTATATGCTAACATGTAACTTAACTATCACACAAGATAGGTATCAAGATACGGACAAATTCTTCTTCTAGATCTTATTCAATAAGTAATTTCGGATCGAGACAATATTTCAAAACCCCCTATAAACAATCAAGAGATTGTTCCAAAAGAACAAACCCAACAAAATTAAGAACAAATGTCATTAAGGAAATCTACTAAAGAATGAGAAATGCAATTTCAGATGACTTTATAGTATTTCTTCAAGAACATGAGGATGACATTAGATTGATGGAAGAAGATCCTATTAACATTCATCAAGTAATGCAAAGTAATAATTTCCAAAAGTTGATTGATACCATGGATGAGGAAGTAAAGTCCATGAAAGACAATGACATTTGGAAACTTGTCTCATTGCCTGAAGGTACGAAACTCACTTATTTCAAATGGATATATAAAATCAAGAGAGATTCGAAGGGTAATGTGGAAATATATAAAGCTCGTCTTATTGCAAAGGGCTTTACTCAAAGGAAAGACATCGATTACAAAGAAACTTTCTCTCTAGTTTCAACGGAAGACTCTTGTAGAATCATAATGGCACTTGTGTCACATTTTGACCTTGAACTACATCATATGGATGCAAAAATGACATTTTCAATTGTGACATTGATAAGATGATATATATAGTGCAACCGAAAAATTTTGTATCAGGAGACTCAAAGAAAATGGTTTGCAAATTAAAAAAATCTATCTATGAGTTTAAACAGGCTTCCCATCAATGGTATCACAAATTTTATCAAATAATCATCTCGTTTGGATTTCAAATGAATATGGTTGATGATTTTGTATGCCACATTTTCAGTGGGAGTAAGTATATTTTTATGCTATTGTATGTCGATGACATACTGCTTACCGTAATAATATAGGCTTATTATACAAAACCAAGAGATTTCTATGAAAGAATTTTGAGATGAAAGATCTTGGTTACACCTCTTTTGTATTAAGGATTCAAATACATCGAGAATGCTCTCGGGTATTCTTGAATTATAACAAAGAGCTATATCAATACGGTACTTAAGAGATTTGGGATGTAGGATTATAAACCAGGTAATACCTTTGTTGATAAGGGAGACAAGATTAATCTCAATCAATGCCCTAAGAACAACCTTGAAGTAAAGGAGATGTAGAAAGTTTCCTATACTTCAGCAATTGGGAGTTTAATGTATGCTCAGATATGTACAGGTCCAAATATAGTATTCATTTTTGTAATGCTAGGTAGAAATTTAACTAACCCTGTGATAGATCATTGGAAGGCAGCCAAGCGGGTTATGTTGTATTTACTGGTAGATTTACATGCTCACATACAGGAAATCAAACTAATTGAAGATCATTAGTTATGTTGATTCTGATTTTGTTGGATGTCAAGACAGTATAAGATCCACATGAGTTATGTTTTCCTGCTGACTGGGGGAGCTATATCCTGTAAGAATGCTAAGTAGACACTCATAGCTTCTTTAACAATGGCGGTAGAGTTTGTAGCGTGTTATAAGGCATCCAATCATAGAATATGGCTGCGAAATTTTGTCACTGGGCTACGGATTATACATGAAATTGAAAGACCACTTAAGCTACTTTGTGACAATAAGTCGGCAGTCTTGTATTCAAATAACAATAGGAGTTCATCAAAGTCTAAATTTATAGACATCAAATCCCTAGTTGTTAAAGAAATAGTTCAGAATGGTCAAGTACTATTGAACATATTGGGACAAACTGCATGACAGTAGAATCATTCACTAAAGGTCTACCACCCAAGGTCTTTCATGAACACACCACTCACATGAGTGTTGTAAATTTTAATGATATGCTAGTTTAGTGAGAGTTTGTAATTTTGGATGTTGTCTTTTTGACACACAATTTTTGATTGTACACATTCAAGTTTATTTCAATTCATTTTAGTAATAAAGTATTCAATTTAATTTACTTTTTTTTTACTCTGATTAAAGTTTGTTTTTTGTTTAATCTCATAATGTATTAAAGAATAAAGTAGAACCAATTGGAAATAGACATGTTTGGATCTTATTGCTTGTAATTTCTATGCTACACATTCACCCTTGATCTATGTCATTTGATTGTGTTGATATACGTGACCATTGATGGTTTAGTTATGACCATTGATGGTTTAGTTATGATACTTGTAACGAAAATCGCTTTGATTCTATATTAACATAATTGAATGATGAGATTGTTTGAAAATGCTTTTGGTTATGATAGCAAAAGTATTGAGCTCATAAGATTATACACATTTATAAGGTAACGTATGTCATGTGACCCAAGTGAAAGATTGTTGAAAAATTATTTAATTTGCTAGGTGGACCAACATATATAATTAATTGTGTATAAAAGGTTATCTTAAAATTAAGCTCAAAATTAAAATGATATATAAAAGAATTAAATAATTGGGATTTGGGTATCTAAATAAAGTGTGGGTTAAATTATGTGTAGAGATCGAATCCATTAAGATTTGTATTTGACGATTGACCGAATACATATGTAAACTATATATAGGGTTACAGTCTCAATTCATATGTAATTTTCTCATTCCTTGTGACATCTCATCAACACAAGAATTAATAGAGAAAACATATTGAAGATGAAGATCCAAAATCCTCAATCAAAGAATTATAATTAAGAAGAAGGATTTGAGCAATTAAATTGAAAAACCAGAAATCAAGATTTAAGATCAAAATTCAAGATTCAAGATTCATTATTTAAGATACAAATCAATGGATCAATGTATGTTCCACATTAATTAATTTTATTTCTGATTTGACGTGGAGTTTGTGACAATTCATAATATTTTATAATTAAGTTTATAAAATTTCAACACCATATTCTTTCATTAATTGTATACAGTCAATGAAAATCAACATTATACATAATTTTAGTTCTATTCCTGCATTATAATAGTCACTTTTATCCTTCCCTCGTGATCAACTCGCAAGACGATCATTAATGTTTTGTCATCAAGTAAATACGCGTTTTTGTTAGCTGTGATAATTCGATTAAGATATGATTAACTATATGCGTCGTAGGTTGCAATATGAAAGTCTTGTTCATAAGAAATCGCGCACTCAATTTCTACGCAACCCTCACTATCATATAGTCCATCAAATTTCTTGGCCTCTTCATTGCCGTCGACATCTATATTCTTACCTTGTAATCTCGACATTTCCAAGATTAATACGTGTGTGTCGGGAGGGATAATTAGTCTCTCTCTCTCTCTCTCTCTCTCTCTCTCTCTCTCTCTCTCTCTCTCTCTCTCTCTCTATATATATAGGCTTTAATTCTGAAAGGTTAATGTATACAAATAATTAATAAAGCATTAGAAGGGAATTAGCAGTACAAAGAAAGGCGTAATGGCAAGCAAGGCAATAAGAAACGGGGTTCTTAGTCTTAGGATTTTCACTCTCCTTGCCTTGGCTGCTTCCATCGTGCTTATGGCTCTCAACAATTTTGACAATGTCGATGGTTCCAAGACTAACTTCACGGATCTCATTGCTTACAGGTGATCATCAAATTTAAAAATATTTATATATATAAAAGGCTTAAACTTTTAGACGAGATGATTCAATAATTTTCCTCCTTAAAATGTATAGTGCAGGTATGTAGTGGCAGCTGCTGGCCTAGGATTTGTGTATACACTGATTCAGATACCATTTGCGATATACAATGTGGTCAAAGAAAAGAGGTTGATAAGTAATGGATGGTTGCAAGTGTTCGATTTTTATGGAGACAAGGTCTCGAACTCTTCTTACCTGTTAAAGTTAACGTAACAAAAAGATATATAAGGCTCTTTTTGGGTATGTAAAGTGAAATTTATGTTGTAAATTGGCAATTTAATGGCAGGCAGTAGCATTTTTATTAGCAACAGGAGTTGGTGTTGTTTTTGGTGTTAGTTTTGAGTTGAAGAGGGGTTCTGGCGATAGTAAAAAATTCTTGAATCGTGGCAATATTTCGACTGGACTTCTATTCGTGGGATTCGTTTACATGGCTTTTCTAAGTATATTTTCATCGGTCCGTTTCTCTTCAAGCAAAGGATTTTTTAAATAATAATTTTTTTCTGCAATCTCTTGCTCTTAGGTACATGTAAAGTAACCTCCTCAATAAGGGAATGACCAATTTAAGTAACGGAACATGGGTATATGTAATGTCATTGTGTTACCTCAGATATTGTGTTACCTCTTGTAAGTAACGGACCATGGGTATATGTAATATCATTGTGTTACCTCTGATATAAAGGAATGGCGAAATTCGATTTTTTTCAAGTGCATATTACTTTCTTGTGTATATTGTGCTAAGTAAGCTTATGCCGGGTCGGCCTTAAGAATTTTTGGCCCCCATTTTTGGGGGGTTGAAATTTTTTAGAATAGTGATTGATGGGAGAATATATGATTAAAAAGTTTTAAATTTGTGTATAATATTATTTTATTTGATGAATGTGTAGTTGAAATGAAGAAAGAGAAAAAATTAATATAATGAAATTTAATTTAATGGGGCTCAAACGAGAGCTAAATGGTGCCTGTTTTCCTCGTCTCCTAAATTTTCTTGCTCATGATTAATGTATTCTTTATCTACTAAGTCTCTCTTTGACATCTATTAAATTAAAATTCCTTCTTTTTTTTTTTTTGTCAGACTCATATTCAACCACACATTTACAAAATAAAATATTTTCCATATAAACCTTATGTAGCATGGAGTGAAAGCAATAAATTGTCATCTGACTTACAATTTGTTTTTAAAGCAGTAAATCAAAATTGGAAAACAACTAAACTCTAGAGAACAACTAACTCTAGATAATAAAAAAAAATTATAAAAATTAGGAGTCCTAATACATAATTAAAGACTAAACTAGCTTTGAGCTCCATTATTTGGCAAATAATGCATTTTTGAATAGTAGATTGATGGAGAATGTGTGGTTAAAAATAAGAAAAAAAAAATTTGAGTTTGTGTATAATATTATTTTATCGAAGAATATGTAATTGAAAAGAAGAGAAAAAATGTATTTTGAAAATAATGGGGATCAAACAAAGGATAATTGAAATATAATACATCGATAAAAGTGTATAAATTAAATTGAAACCAATCATATTCATCAAAATCCAAAAAAAAATTCCTACTTTGTAACCACATATCTCCAAAAAAATCATTATTTCAAAACTCATTTGTCCCCAACAAAACTAAAAATATTTTTAATGGCCGTCAAACAGGAGAATATCAAACAAAGGATAATTGAAATATAATATAAATTAAATTGAAACCAACCATAATAATCAAAATTCAAAAAAATTTCTTACTTTTTAACCACAAATCCCTCCAAAAAAATCATTATTTCAGAACTAGTTTTTTCCCAAGAAAAAAAAATAAAAACCATTTTAATGGCCATCAAACAGGGGAATTTCAATGCTCTTTATACATTATTTTTTTCGTTTTGAAACTTTTAATTTATAAATTATTCATCAACCAAATCTTTAACTGGATTTATTGGAATATGAATCCTTCAAGGAGAATGGAGAAGAGAACCAAAGGAAGTAGCAAAACACCCAAAAAAAAGGCTTGAATGCATAATCACTATCCTCAAACTAATTTTGCTCCCTCTATGATTGATTTTGATGGTTTAAAGGATTCACGGCAAATGATTTGTAGGATTTAACGAGCCTAAAAGAAGAGAAACACTTAAACACGTGTACTTTCTTCCTAGAATTTAAAGAACGCTTTGAAAAATGAATAAGTACATAGAATTTGAAAAAATTCTTTCAATAGGGAACAATATCAAGTATTGGTTGTTTTTTATTGTGTTTAAGAATCAAATATATCTCCTATCTATAAATTATCATTCATATACCACAAAAGGACCTCAATGGTTCATAAAAAGATGAGTTTTTTTTCATGAAATTGATAGAAAATTGAAAAGGAATAACGTACTTTATTCAAATCCTTTTCACATAAAACCCTAGATCCATATCCATATTGAAATCTGAAAAATGAACATAAACATAAAACATACCTGAATCCATGATAATTAGATTGTTAGCCTGAAAGGATCACGATCTTCCAATTTGATTTGTGAACTTCACTTCAATCTTGATTTCTATGGATGGGGATGTAGAAACCTTGAAAAACACACTCAAATGGGGACCATAACCCATATATAAGATAATGACCATTCATTATCTTTCATTTGTTTTAAATCGGCCCCTCAACAATTTAAAACAAACTTCCGGTCTCTACACTTTAATTCCACGAAATTCAATACCCATTAGTCAAACTTTATCTTTAGTGGATCACTCTAATGACTAATTTACTTTAGATAATAGCACACACATTTTTAATATGTTACATGTGGCCCCAAATTGCTAAAATATTCCAACAGAAAATACATTAAAAAATGGACCAGAAAATCAAACTGTTTTTTGAACTAAGCGATCGAGTATAAAATCGGGTGATCACCCACACCACCCAAAAACTCTTGGATGGCCAAAGACAAGGTTGGGCGATCGCTCAAGCCATTTTACGATCCCCTTCATTTTTTCTTATCATTTTGAATTTGATGTTTTCATAAATGCTCGAAACACTCGTATATTTGTATAATTATTCCAATATACTTATCATTACAAGTTAAGCAACAAATTACAACAGAATTTCTATCATAAAATTATTATTATAATAAACTTTTGAGTTTTTAATTCTTTCCTTTTTCTTTTCCAGCAAATACTTTCTAGTAGACATAATAAATCCATCCAAATACCAAATACGATTAAATTTAACATTAATTAAGGATCAATTTTTGAGAAATTTTTTATCTTTGAACTGCAGAAACTTAACAATCTATTAAGATACAAAATAGCATTGATACAACTCGAAATGGAATCAAAATACTCAAGAACACAAACGATCAATAAAATACCATCAACCCTCAAATCACTTAGATTCAACCCCTAAAAACCAGAAGTTTTTTAGGGTAACACACAGTAGACAAAAAGAGAGAATGAGAAGAGACTTAGAGGGAAACTCCAGAAGCTTCTCGCATAAATTAGATGAAAAAACTGATTAGGGCAACCACTCAGGTTCATCACCGTAGATCTCAACAAGTGATCAACGATCCAGAACAACACACGTGTCATCCATAATTGGGCTCAGGTTTGGGCCTATTCCATTTTAAGTTATCGGGCAATGGCCAATTTAATACCCCCAAGTGAGTTTAGCCCAATTTCATCATAGTCTAATGGACTGAACCACTTTAAACTGGCATCACAGCCCATCAAGCATTATTATTTATTCAATAAAAAGAAAAATTGGCTGGCCAGTTTAGCTCTAGGCAACCAACGGCTACCTCTGGCGATGTGACTCAAGTAAGAGATAATTTCCTACTTTTTCAGATTGAAGAACCACATTGCAGAATAGAGAAATTGAATTTTTCCCACCATTTCTAATATTTTATATTAAGATTTCTCATTGATGATGATTTGAAATTTGTAGGAATGTGGAAGCTGGTCGTGAATTTTAAACGAATGGAGAGGCTAGAAGGGCTTGCATGAATTTTGATTTTTAAGGGTATGTATAATTTATGAATTTTGAAGACAGGGCCGCAGTCATGTTTGGGTTGAAAGAAGATTTTTTTGTTAAGATTTGAAGTTCCATTATTAAAAGGTCAACCTTATTAAGAGGAGTAGCACAAACTTTTATAAATTGGTCTATGTTTTCATTTTTATTCGATGTGGCATTTTTATCCCTTAACATGCCCCCACAAGATGGTGACTCATTTGAGCAGATCAATCTTGACATTCGTGTGCTCAAATTTTTTTTTTTTAATCTTAATCGGATCAAATTGTTCGTTGGAGCTTAATGGGTTCTGATACCATGTTCAGATTTGAGATTTTATCTTAAAAGGTTAACCTTTATTAAGAGAAGTAACCCAAATTCTTATAAATTAGTCTATATTTTCATCTTTATTCGATGTAAGATTTTTATCCCTTAACATTTTTTACCTCATTTTATGGGCCTCAAAAAATTATTTTGACCACTAATAACTTCATCCAAAATTATATTATAAAAATAATTGGTCCATACATTTCTTAGAGACCCTATATTTTTTGGACCCTTGGAACAGACTTCCTGCCTAATTAAGCCGAAGGGTCCTGATATGAGCCCAAGCATGAAAGCCGAAGAACAAATTTAGCATGTGCATGACTTGGATGAAATTTCAACTTGATTGCTTTCCTCATGCTGATTGCGGGCCTTTTAATTACGTAGTCTTTTCTTCTATTTGTCTAGTAAATTAGCCACGTTAGAGAAGTTCATTCCTTTTGAGAATCACATTGACACATCATTTAATTTCATCGACATAAATGTTAGTGATGAGATGGACGATCAAGATCAAGAAGCTTATCATGTCTCACACATGCTTTAAATTTGTTGTATACTGTTCAATGCACCAATTTAATGGCTGTATTGCTTGGTGCATCTTCCAAGGTCCTAGTATTTGCAGATGCAAGCTGCCATGCCAATTTTAACACTCACAATCACGTTGGACAGCCGTCATAACATAACCTTCTAGACAAGCCTTCACCTCTTATTCTTAGGAATGGTGCCTCGAACAAATGTATCACTGCCTCAGTAGTTCATAAATCTTCCGAGCATCGTCTTGTGATTATCTTTGATGTCGAAGCCAAAATTCAATTGCAAGTCATTGTTTATTTGAGATTTCTATAATTCCTTTGAGCCTTAACTCGTGATTAACACTCGTGCTGAAGCTAGCGGTGGCAACGAGTCGAGTCGAGCCGAGCCCGAGCCGGGAAAAAAAAGCTCGGGCTCGGCCCGAGCTTTTTTGGACCGAGCTTTTTTCGGCCCGAGCCGAGCCGAGCCGGGCCCGGCCAAAAAAAATGAGGCTCGGCCCGAGCTTTCGGCCCGAGCCTCAGCGGGCCGAGCCGAGCCCGGACCGAGCCGGCTCGGGTTTTTTTTTCTTTCTTTTTTTCTTTTTTTTGTAAAAATTCATTACATGGATATTTGCTTATTCAAATGGACAGTGAACATTGCAATTTGCATTCTTTCCACCTTTAGACAATGACCTTTACATAAGAAAGTTATAAACAAAAATCTAATTGGAACGATTCTTTGAAGTTTGAACATAATATATAATGAAGTTTTAAAAATCTACATTTTAAAAAAATCTACTTTTTTGGGGGCACCTTATAGCCTAATATCGGAAAACATGTTAGATTTATAAATGACTAAATGAGTGACTATCCATTATAACAAAGTGATAAATCTTTTTTAATAACCGATTTGAAATTTCTTACAAATTTTAGTGGCCATTGCGGCATTGCCCATTGGTGAAATTAGCTCAATTTTTAAATGTAATCAAGTAATATAGATCACTAATAATTTCACTTAATAATTAATATAGAAGAATAAACGTGTGTAAATGAAAAAAATTCTTACTTTAAATATTTAGGCACTTAGATTAATGAAATAGTAATAATGCAATAAATATTAAACAAACAAATATCACACATTTTCCAAAATAATCTAGTTGATAAATTATGAGATAAAATTGTAGCTTATAATTAGTTTATTAGTTTCATGATGAGAAGAATAAGTTGATTAAGTAAATTGTGATCATTTGTCTTAATTTAAGCCATTCATCCCCAATAATTTATGGTGTAAAATAAAAAGTGTTGGGCAAGTTTTTTTCTTTTCTTTTTTTTTTACGGGCCGGCCCGGCTCGGGCCGACTCCTCAACATGAGGCTCGGCCCGAGCCTTGGCTCGGTTCCATCGAGCCCGAGCCGGGCCCGGCTCGGGCTTTTTCCGAGCCGAGCCGAGCCCGAGCCGCCGAGCTTTTTTGCCATCCCTAGCTGAAGCCAAACACTAATTACAAGTCCTAGCTCATGGCTACCTCGCCCTCCAAGAACATTGTTACGCCTATCCTCGCTTTGCGAGATGATTATATTACAATAGCCTCGATAGGAGAGCTAGATAATAAGTCAATTGTGAGAATCGTGGTTCTCATATCTCTATTTGGACTAGTGTTATTTGTGTCATTTGCATTGTTTGCATTATTTTGACCCAGCTGCTTAGGTGTCATTTGCCTATTGGTAGCTTAGTTATTATATGGATTGTGCTAGTTTGGTTTTATTAGGACCGTTGGATGAGAAGGACGTTTAAGATCTATTCTTGGTTGAGATATTTCCTTGGTTTTGATCCTTGGTCTTAATTAGGTTTTCTCTCTTTTTCTCCCGTCTCTGCTCTCTGTTCGTCCGGGTCTCTCCTTCGTGTGTAGAGTCTGTCTTCTTCTTTCTCTTGGGTGATTTCTAGGGGTTTTCTTCTAAGGATTTAGGGGGTTAATCTTGGGTATAATCAGGCCTGAAATAGTGGCTGATTCGGTACTGCTTTCCTTCCTAAATTTGTGACTAGAACTCTGTTGAAACTTGGGAGATCGTTCTCGATCGATGACCATAAATCGAACCCATGGTTTCTCTGATGACACCTCTATCGGATGGTGATTTGTGTAGCGTGGATGGGGCTGTTCCTAATCCTGATGATTCTACCATAAAAGGGAAGAAGCTTTCTGGTCCTTTCAGTAAAGTTGTAGTTCTATGATTTCTTTATGCTTTCGGTTTCTTTATGCTCATATTGTGAACTTGTAAATGTTGCTTCTAATGTGACTTTGCTGTTGAACTCCCAAATTCCTAAGAAAAATGGACTTAATTCCTTTGACTTGCACAAGCCAACTATATTCCATTCATGGACCCAATGAGGGAGCAAAGGACCTATTGAGGTCTTCCTCTATTAACTCATCGAGAATTATTGTCGCTCTATTCAAAGACCCAATGAGGGATCTGAGGACGGATTGAGGTTTACTTTTGTTTACACATTGAGGATTTTTGCCAACTATTCTATTTGAAGACCCAATGCGGATGCTCAGGACCTATTGAGGCTCGCCTTTCCTAAATAATTGAAGAATTTTACATATCATTGATATGGGAGCTAGGTTGAGAATTCAAAGTGGACTTACCTCCTTTGACTTGCACAAGCCATCCCTTAGGAATTGAAAAATTGTCTTCAATCAATAAACAATATCAAGGCCTCATATTGAAAGAATTGTTGGGGTCCAAACTATCATGGGATGAAAGAACATCTCTCATAAAAAGGTCTCGGATTGATAGAATGTTTTTGTCCAATCTTTCGGAGATTGAATGAATATATGCAATGTATAACATTTCAAAGATTGAAAGAATATCTCCGATCAAAAAATACTATCTAAGCCTCACATTCCCTTTAGATCATATGTCTTAGGAAGATTCCATATGGATCATGTCTCAAAAATATTCCCTTCGACATAAATGCTTCGAAACATATAAGAGGACAATCATGAGCTTCAAATTCCCTATTTCCTAAGTGTCTCAAGAAGATTTCCTTCGACCTATATGCTTCAGAATAAAAAATATATATATATTGATAATCCCAACGTAGGATATGTCCAAGCTCCAAACCCGAGTAGTTTTCTTCCATTTTGATCAGTCAAAAGGTTGACCTCCTCGGGATACTCTTCTTAGGATCCGTCACCTCTCTTTGGGAAGTAAGTCCTCGGCAATTGTGGTGTCCTTGAGATTCCAATGCCGTGCAGCCCTCGACTCAGTAAGAATTTCCCCTGCATCAAGGCTTATCCAAACTCGAAAGAAATAGAGTCCTAGTGTTGGTACGTTACTTCATCCTAAAAGGATTCTACCATCAGGATTCCACTTATATCCAAACATGTGGATAACATGAAACCAATCAAGTAAAGACTTTCAATCATGTTAGAACTCTTTGGGATCTCAACATTGCGATCCTACTAGGACTGTGTCACCCAACCTCTCTCTATAAATACATTATTTCGATTCATTATTAAGGTATGTATTTACACACAATTTACAGCATATACTCTTTTCATATTCTCTCTTTGACTTAAGCATCGGAGGGGCGATGAGGACACACCTCGACGCCTTTGTTTCAGGTATCGAAAGACCTCGTTCGTGCTAATTCTCAGTCGTCAAACTTGGAAGTCGACTGGTACGATTTTTGATAGCATCATATATATTAGACTTTGGGTTCCTTCCAACATAAATGCCTCGAAACAAAAATCTACAATCTTGGTATTGGAATAATATACCTCATAAAAAAGACATCGAATTTAAAGAATATATAGGGTAATATCGGGGATTGAAAAAATATCTCCAATAAAAATCTGTAGATTGAAAGGTATACCTCATAAATAAGACCTCAGAGTGAAAGAGTATGTAGTCGGATATCTTGGGGATCGAAAAGCCACTCAACTATCCAAGCATCAGATTTCCTTTGGCATAAATACCTCAATTTACAAACAGAGCAGACAATCTACAAACTTCAAATTCCATACGGCATAAATGCCTAGAATGCAATAGAAGCCAATCTTTTATAATTCAATCCCTACTTAGTATAATACTTTAGAGGAGCAAAAGAAGCTATGCAATGGTTAAAACTAAAGTTGAAACTTTTAACCACCATTTGGGCTCCATTATTTCACATTATAATGAAAAAATAATAATAATTTTTTTAAAAATGTGTGGTTAAAAAATAAGAATTTTTTTAGGTTAACGTGTAATATTGTTTTATTAAAAAATATGTGGTTGCTAAGAAGAGATGAAAAATTAATTTTAATTTTAATTATGTACTACACGAAAAGGAAACAACAAAATCTTTTATTTCACATAAATATGAAACTCGGACTTAGAGGACTAATGTTACATAATGAAATAAGTACAATCCACCTGAATACCATGTATACATGGAAAATGTCCCATTATGTGCCCACATATAATGTGACGAATATATTTGATTTGGTAGTCGAGGCCTGTTAGAGCAAAAGAATACCTAGACGGTCAGGCTCCTCCGAAATAAAGAGTAAAATCCTTAACACTTGGCTAGGAATCCAAAATTAAATAAATATTTTACATTAAATTAAATGGTCAAAAACACATCGTGCCAATTGCATCCATGCTTGGGTTTAACATACACTTCATAAAATTATACTTGTGAAGTAAATACAACATTTAATTGATGAAACAAACACTAAATGAGTTTCAAATGAATTAAAACTATCTATTAAAGATAAACACTGCCCCTTTCAAATATCACAAAGATTGGTACCAAAATAGATTGAATAGGGCTCAAATCAATAATCCAATAACACACAAAGTAGCTTCACAAGAAGGAACCAAGAATCCCACTCAAAACCACGAAAGAAACCACCACAAATCATGCAGAAGACAACTGCGATGAAGGCAACAAAGGTAGTAGTGATGCTAGGAAAGACCAAGTAGAACAGGGTGACAGCCCAAGTACTGACCAAAATGTCGGCAAAGGTGAGGTGAAAGATGGCACGAAGGAGTTACAGAGATGTGGCCGAAACCTCTCCAAAAAAGGGCTTATGGACAAAGCCATGTGTATGTATTATATTACAACAAAAAGGAGCAAATATATATATGGTATTCACTTTGGGTAATTAAGTGGGTCGGACCATGAATGAAATACTCGGTCCGACTTCTTTTGTGGGTTACCAGTTGTGTGTTAGCTAATATTGGCATGTTGGGAACGATGAAAGAAATAATTGACTCGGAACTATCCGTTGATACGACATACTATTTTTTTCCATTCATTCACAAGTGTCATCAAAGTTCACTATAAATCTTTAGATACTTATTATGAGATTTATTGACACTATCTACTCTCAATAATAGGTTCCAAATGAACCATATATTTTTAATTCGATCCGACAAGTCATCACCACCCCGAGTTTATTCGGTATTAAAATTCCTAACAATACTAATTTAGGTAGTGATGATCTCAAATATTGGTTAGCCCGACCACTAATCCCGAGGATAATTTTCCCAACTTGTGTCATCATCACGTTTTCTTCCTCGGGTATGATTCCTAGGGAATGACTCCTCGGCAGTGGTGCTTTCCTCGAGATCGTGACTAAACCTAATACCGTGCAGCCCTCGATTCAGTTCGAATCCCCCATATCAAGGTTTATCCAAACCTAAAAGAAAGAGAGTCATACTATTGGTGTGTCACTTCATCCTAAAAGGATTCTACCATCAGTATCCTACTTCTATCCAAACACGTGGGACATACAAAATCAATCAAGTTGCGACTTCCAATCATATTAGAACTCCTAGGTGCTTCAACATTGTGATCCTACTAGGGCTGTGCTACCAACCTCTATAAATATATCACTCCAATTCATTGTTAAGGTATGTTTTTACACACAATTTACAACATATGCTCTTTTAATATTCTCTTTCTGACTTAAGTATCGGAGGAGCGACGAGAACACACATCGACCCCTTTGCTTCAGGTACCGAAAGACCTCGTTCGTGCTCATTCTCAATCGTCAAGCTCGAAAGTCGACAGTACGATTTTTGGTAGCATCAATGGTACCATCTGTGGGAAACGCTACCAAAAGCTATGGTCAACACACGTTCAGGTCTTCCTCTAGCAAGTTCATCCGCACCAAACCCTCCACCTGTTACAGAGCCCCCGACTCAACAAGGAGAATCATCTGGAATACTAACTGTCCAACTGCAGGTGGTTGACGCGGGTGCCTTTTAAGAACTTTAACAACAAGTGACAATGTTGACTCAATTACTGAGCCAAAGAAATGCTCATCCGACCCCGGAACAACCGTCGGCACCAACAGGAGGACAACAAGGAAAGTTCATGGCCGATGCTTGAGCTCGGGATATTCAAGAAGTTCATGACAATGGTGGATCTGGAGCCTCGGTGTACTACCAGTAGCTTAGACCTCAAGATTGGTCACCATGGATTCAGGCTGATCATGCCCTCTTACAAAGCTGATCTTGCCTTTCCATAAGCTGATCATGCCTTTCCATGGGCTGATCATGCCTTCTCACAAGGCTAATCCTGCCTTTCCATGAGCTGATCATGCCTTTCCATGGGCTGATAATGCATTCTCACAAGGCTGATCATGCCTTTCCAAATGCTGATCATGCCTTTTTACAAGGATGATCATACCTCTTCCCTAGGTTGGTCATTCCTTTCCATGGGCTGATCATGCCTTTTCACAAAGCTGATCATACTTTCTCCATGGGTTGTCCATTCCTCTCCAAGGCTTGGACAGCCTTACCCTAGAGATGATTAGACGTAATCCCGAAGTTTGTCGTCCCTATTGTTATTACCATGTGCATCACATCCCAAAACCCCGAGCACGAGGCTCCGGCAATAATGCACAGGGGCCCGTGATGATCTCAAATAGTGGTTAGCTCGACCATTGATCCCGAGCATAATTTTCCCAACTTGTGTCATCGTCACGTTTTCTTCCTCGGGTATGATTCCTTGTGAATGACTCCTTGGCAATGGTGCTTTCCTCGAGATCATAACTAAACCTAGTACTGTGCAGCCCTCGACTCAGTTCGACTCCTCTGTATCAAGGTTTATCCAAACCTAAAAGAAAGAGAGTCCTAATGTTGGTGTGTCACTTCATCCTAAAAGGATTCTACCATCAGTATCCTACTTCTATCCAAACATGTGGGACATACGAAACCAATCAAGTTGCAACTTCCAATCTTATTAGAACTCCTAGGGGTTTCAACATTGTGATCCTAATAGGACTGTGCTACCAACCTCTATAAATACATCACTCCAATTCATTATTAAGGTATGTTTTTACACGTAATTTACAACATATACTGTTTTCATATTCTCTCTCTGACTTAAGCATTGGAGGGGCGATGATGACATACCTCGACGCCTTTGTTTCAGGTATCGGAAGACCTCGATCGTGCTCATTCTCAGTCATCAAGTTCGAAAGTCGACAGGTACAATTTTTGGTAGTATCAGGTAGAAAATACACTCAATTAGCAATGTTTTATTAATAAGTTTAAAAGTACAAATAAACGCGTAAAACATACTTATCAGATGCCTTGATGCCCTTTGATTTGACATAGGAGCCTTCCCTCTATCCACCATCCAGCCGTGTCTTTACTTGGTATTTTTCAGCCATACCATCTCTTGATCTTGAATCTCGTTATTGACTAAATCCACTTTGTCATCATATGTTTGGACCCTTGGTTATGATTATGTATCTAAAACAAAATTGTCATTTTCAAACCAGACTAGCCTAAAAGCAGTATCTTGTGGAATAATTTCCACATCAACCATTTCTTGGGTAAAACGACTTAGATAGATTTTCAAGGACACTTTAGGGCCTTGTTTCATAACATAAATCCTCCCATCAGTGCTGAACTAGGCGTTCATATGGTAAACATATAAATGAATAGATTCTTTAATTAGATCAGGCTAACTGCAAATCTTTTGGTAAAAGGTTATTGTACCATTTTTTTTCTCATATAAAAATTGTAATATGAAAGCCACAATATTTTGTGTGCTGAACTAGCTCATACAAAATGCATATGAGTACTATAGTGTCAGACATGATGTGCTCTCACCCACGATGAGGCCTTTTTCGTTCTACACATGGTGGGCAATAGGTATGTCAACTACTTGGTGTGAGTAATGTGATGCCCATTGTCTTTACATCGAGCCCTCGGCTATGCTCTTACCTCCATTCTCTTGAAAGGAGGAATTACATGTCCAGTAGCGGATCCAAGGTTAAAGTTCAGTTAAGGCAGACCTTTAATGTTGATTGTCAACAATCAACGATCGTAATAGTGATGTCGTTTATTAATATTTAATTAAATAATATTAAAAATTATTGAATATATATGTAAACACACTAAAATGTAAAAATTGCAAACATATAAGAATATAATTCAATACAATTCAAAATACTAAGAAAATACATGACCAGAAGTAATGGCGGGACTAGATGCACTACTAGAACTAGAAGAAATATGTATGGACTTTCGTTTTGATTGAAAAAATCGATCCCTAATCTGCAAAATGCCTAAATTTACTTCTCAATTACAATTGATCACAAAACATAGTACAAATTGAGCCCAACATCTTCTCAATTGAATTTTTTAAACCCTAAACCCTAAATTCCTAAATATAAATAATAAATTTCCAATTCACATATTAAATCACAATTCTCATTTGAATGTCAAATTGCTAATTAATTCATTACTTATAGAACATAAATCATTATCATAACTCATAAGTCATAAATAAAAAATAACACCAAATACAAATTCCAAATTTCCAAGGCCAACAAAATATATATATATATATATGTGTAAAAGAACAATGAAGGAGACTTGTTGTCCAGTGTCTGTCCAATGATGTCTGTAGCTCTTGAGTCGGGAGGTCCATCTCCATCTAGCATTCATCCAAGTAACAAAGTTCCATTTCTGGCTTTCCGCTCACAGGAGGTACCGAGGTGGTGGATGAGGGTTACTAGCTTTCTGCTCACAAGTCACAGCCCATAGTCACAGGAGTCCGGACTCGAAAGTCCTAGCTGAGCTCACTACGGTGCGGTGACTGCTGTTAGTCTGTCGTCTATGACTCTGCGTGCGTTGCGTCGTGTGTTTTCTTCTCACCTTTGCCGGTCATATGAAATTGATAATGGATCACAGTATACATATGGATAATGGTAATGGATCAACTGAATTTGGATTGGACCTGGTTATTTTAAAAAATGCCCACGACATTTTAAGCCCAAACTTAGAAAAAAAAAAAACAAACAAACAAAAAGAATTCCGATCGTCTTCTTCGATTCTCCCCCTTCCTTCCATCGACACCAAACTACTGTTCCAAGGGAGCCTAGCAGGCACGGTTGCGTCCCTCGCCGGGTGCTAGGTCCGCTGCTGTGCATGTCCCAGCTGCCTTAAAAACCGCCTCATGGCGGCATTCCAGTTAGCAAAATGTAGCAAAATGTTGCCATTGTTCTTTATGACCTTCGATGAAAAAGCAAGACTTTCATGCGTACTTCTTGGATTTTTATCAATATTGACCAATATCACTTATTTTCCTAGTTTTTATTTTACTCTTTTACTGGGCTTTTCTTTGTCTTCATGTGTGTTTCTTTTCGTTGGTTTGGTATGGATTCCCACAAACAACATCAAGTTCTTAACTTTAAAAACAGATAGTATTCCTTGAAGCCAACTATATAGTTTTTCTCTTGATTTCATTAGAGTTTTTCCTATCTTCGCCATTCACTTTGTTAATTGTGCAATGGGAGGAGATTGATAAGGGCTTTTCAGTCATTTTCATGATTTGACTTCTTCACTATTTTATTGAAAATCAAGATTAGGTTCTCATTTTCAAAGCTTATTGATATTTTTATTTTTATGACATTTTCCTAGAAATATTCTATTTTTACGTAAAAGCATGATTATATGATTATGCATTAACATCAAGATTGATTTGAAAGAATTGACACTAAGATGAGTCTTGTCCATGTTCGAGGCAATCCGAGGCTCCTAATCTTGTTTCTAATCAAGCGTTAAAATTCTATACGTTTTTTTTTCGGGGCAGGTCAAGACGATCGAGACATGAATGAGCAAACCATGGCACTTGGGCACACATTGTACACCTTTCTATAATAGACGTGCCTTCTTATTTTCTTCTCTTTGCAAGATTTGATGCCTTTAAAATTGATGAAGTGTTACCGACATTGCTTAGTTCATTTAATAAATTCAAAATTTATGTTATGCATATATAAGATATTATAACTACTTTTGAGGCAAATCATGAAAATAATTCCCATGCCTTGGAAACCTCTTAGATCCCTTCTCCATCTCCATGCGAAGATATAGCCAATAAGAGCATTACTACTTGTACATAATTTGGTGTACATCAAGGTATCCACCCCTCACATGGGGATGGGGCCTACTTGGAGAAAATATTTTTTATTCAAATGGGTCATACCCTCATGTGAGAGAGTGGATACCTTGATATACACCAAATTATGTACAAGTAAATAAACTCGGCCAATAAATATTGTTTCGGCCAACTTCATCTTCCTTCTCATTGAAGTAATCCACAATGAAATGTCCTGTCGTCCAGCAGAGTCTAGAAGACATAGGTGACTCAAATTCTCGAGGACATGCACTTTTTTGCCAATATATTCAACTTCATGTATGATTGAACTTTAAAGTTGGAAAAGAATAATATTATTTAAGAAATTAACGTGCCTATGGATATATGATATATTCGGTTTTAAAACGATAAACATTATGTATTTTCCTTTTTTCTTTTTGTAATGTGAAGCAACATTAGGTATATATGTAATATGCCACGAAATCAAGAAAACCCATTACAATATTGCCACTGCAATAAAATTAAGGAAACATATAGACGTGCATATATGGAAAGGATTTAACGGAAAGACAACCTTAACATAAGCCAACCCAGAAAGAGACGCATATAACGATGCCATTCATGGCTAGCTAGGCCTAGGTTAAAGTCTGTTACTTACAACCAAAAGTTAGAGTCCCTTTTCAGTTTTTGTATTCATAACACTTTCAACTATTAGATAAGGTGATTTAACTTAGAGTGGTACTACTCAAATGATTAAATTAAATTCACTGTCAATCCATTATGAAAATCATGCACGTGTTAGGTTGTAAATTTGATCCACACGTGAGGGAACGTGTTAGAGGGAGTGTACTCTATGGGTAGCTTTATTCGAATCTAACCAATTAGGAAGATTTGTTTATCATACATAAAAAGTTTCAAGCACATTTTTCCATTAGGATTTGGGACAGGAAGCATGGGTCGTTTCTTTCTTTTTCTCCTTTTTAACCCCTTTCCTCTTTTACTTTTTGGTTTCCATATGCATTCATTTTCTTGGAAGGAAAATATTTAGTCCCCATGTGCTCCCATCAACTTGTGCTCAAGTAATGGATTGCTTCACATGAACTCCTAAATTCCACAAAAATAAAAAATAATAATAATAATAATTGAGTTTTTGTCCCTCGACGTGTGGTCCTTACATACTTTGTTGACGAAAAACAAACTAAAAGTGACATCCATAAAGGATTTGAATGTTAATATGTGACTTGAAAAGAAAGAAAAAAAGCTACTTTATGATCAAGAAGGATCTAAAGAGAATTGCATGGCAGTCTTTTAGCTTTTCATAAATGTAAATTATCCCACGAGAAAAACTAATCATCAATGGATGAGGAAGATGGGGTCCACGTAATTGGGAATCTTAATTTGGGTATATAATTATATATTACACTACTACATAATCCAAAAAAAAAAAGGCAAGATTAGACAAAAACCCAAAAATGTTTTTTGCATTAGAAGTCTAAGTACAGCCTAATTATATATATATATATATATATATATATATATATATATATATATATATATATATATATATATAAAGTATAGATATTACAAGTGTCTTAATTAAATCAACAAATACAAATTAATAAAATTAGAACTACTTTTATTTATTCCTTATTGATCAATATGGAGGGACTGCCTTAGAACAATAATTTGTGATAAAGTGAAAGAAACATAGCATGTGGGTGGGGTAGGGTTGATGTGGGTACACATCTTTAAAACCAAAAAGAGAAGTAATTTTTTGCCTGGAGTAGTCCTTCAAGTCAAAACATCAAAATGTGCATTTGTACACTTCGGGCTTCGTAAGCAAATATTTGCCTCCCACTTTTTTAAATTTATTTTCTTTGAACTTATTTCAATCATACATTTCATAAAATTTACTAACCTCATAAAATGGGTCGATAGAATTTCGACAACCTTCGCTCCACGTGGACATCACCTGCACTGGAACACCCCATTAGACGGCAAAGAATGTCGGTCAAGAGAAAGGTCCGACGATCGTTGCACTCCGACAATCAAATCAACGACCGAATGAAAGATAATATGAATATAAGAGATGGGAGAAGGTTTGGCTAGAGTTAAAAAACATAACTTATTGTGAATGAAACTCACATATATACAAGAGAACTTAAATGGGCCAAGTGGTTAGTAGATCGAGTTCAAGATGTAATTATTTAATTAAATAGGCACAATCAATTGTATAGTCGATGTCACGTCAACATATGTGACACCCCTCCATCTAAACATGTTTCGTAATTTATAGGTGTAACGGGATTTATAATTTTTATCACTTTAACAGCACACAAGCTATATCTTCACATACATCCTTGGATTGAAAATTTGACTTCGATTTCTGGTTTGTCTCAGTAATATTATGACAATCAAATTTGTGGAAGTTGTGTCATGGAACAAGATCGATTTCTTTGTTCATGTTGTAGAAAAGAAAGTGTATTTTTAAGACCTTTTCTGATTGAACATACCACGAAGCATAGATTGGAAAGATATTATTCAAATAACATTTTGAAAAGACGAACCATAATCCAGCAAGCTGTTATATTTCATCAATTTTTATCAAAATTTATTAAAAATCTAATTTTTAGCTAAACTAAACAGAGGTTGAATCTCTACCTAAAACATTAGGATTTAATAATAGGATTATAACAGCGTTATAATTTTGAGATTTTATCATTTTATCGCTCTAGGATTGTAGGATCATAATACAAAAGCAATAGTTTAACAACCTTGATTATAACTCACTCTCATTTATCAAATCTCAAGAATCGAAAAACAGATTGATTATTGGTCTCTACACATACGTACAAAAAATATTTTACTAGACCACAAAGATAAAAATCATATAATTGTAACCTAAAGACAACTAAATCCAAATGAAATATGAACGTTAGAAGGTGCAATATTCCAGTGACAAATGCTTGGTGATGTCATTTTCTTCCTTTCGGATTTCTCAGACAATTTTCCTCTAAAGCAAGATGCCATTTTATGTCTTATCGTACGTGGGACATTGTAAAAGAGTACAGAACCTGTCGTAAATAATATTTGAATTAACTACTATTTTTATTTTACTATGATTTTGTCTATGTGAGATGGATCACTTAAATTCACTTGACACATGGGCATTGGTCTCGAACATTTTGAAGGAATTGTGCTAGTTGATGTGTATAATGGACCATAAATATAATCCAATGGTTGGATTTAATCTTGTAGTCATTTACCCTACTAGTTATGTCACTTTCATAGTACAATATTTGAATCTGAATTCAAAATATTTTGGCTCTACAATTACAAGACTCCTTCACTTGTTTCACTTTAACGACATGACAAGAGAGATAAAGCATAGAGAGTTAATCAAATGGGAGAGGTTCATATCTCCAACAAAATTCTTAGTGGCTTTGGCATATTCCTTTTTTAGTATATCCACTTTCATTCCGTGGATGATGGTACATGATTTAGTGTAGCAAAAATTTGAGCTCGATATTCTAGGACACTCCATTGGTGGTGTTGAAGAAGTTTTGGTCAATTGGTTCGATTTTACACTTTAAGAGTTTATGTTTCTACACTTTGAGAGTTTATGTTTCTGCATTGTAATTGTAATAATCATTTGTACACTACATTTTAAACTCTACAAATGGTATCGAGCTTAGGCTAGTGGTATAAAATGCTAAAACAACTTGAAAAATAGATTGGAAGTCGAAAGGGTTCGGGTTTGGTCAAAAACTAGTAAGTCAAATCTTTAACATTTTTTCGGTAAAACCACGCACCCGGTGGACGAACGACAACCACCACCAGACTCTAGACGACGAATATAAGCTTTCGACGTCGTGTGTGAGACACATGTGTCGGTAATGGAGGCGTGCCGTAAGAATCACGCAGAGGACAAAGGACGCGCGTGAAGGCTCTTGAAGGAAAATTGTCCGAAGGTGAAAAAAGATAGTTTTTTGAGCAGTTTCTGATCTCCTAGTGGTGTTGGATTTCAATTTGGTGCACCGTGGAAGCAGATATAGCCTCAAGCAGAAAAGGGAAAATGGAGAAATTTTTCCATTGGCGGCTCGATGGTGTTTCCTAGGGTTTCAACGGTTGTTGGATGACTTAGGGTAGTTAGCAGAGGCCCTAAATCGATAAAGACTCGCATCTCTCCTTAAAATACGAATCAATAGATTGGTTCTCTTTTCTAACACCCTCTCGAATTTATAATTGATATATTGTGTTATTTGCTATTATATTGTTATTTGATTCTTATGATATTGTCTATGTGTTACTTGTTATGATATCATCGCTTGTGTCATCTTGAAAAGTAATTTATACATAAATTGGTTTGAGCTTGCATTTGTATATGGGTAAATTGGTTAATTAAAACTTTTTCAAAAAATACTATTTTGTTACCATGGCCTCTCTAGTTGAATCTGCGCAATTCAATTGTAAGGGAGATTATTCCATTTGAAAGCAAAAAAAATTAAGGTTATTTTAATCCAACAAAAAAGTTTCTAAAACTCTTGACGACCCGGGAAAATATCTTGATGCATTAAAAGCTAAACTGGATGAAATTACTGAGATGAATGAAATTTCACATAGTTTGATTATATTGCATTTATCTGATATTGTGTTAAGAGAAGTTGAACAATATAAGACCGCTAAGAGTTGTGGTACTTGACAATCTATTTTTAGAAAAATCTCTTCCAAATAAAATACATTTACTTCAAAAACTTTACAATTTTAAGCTATAATTGGGAGAGCATCTTGAATCCAATTTAAGTGACTTTAACATGATAGCCCAAGAATAATTAAGCAAGAAGGAGTGATAACATGATAGCCCAAGGATAACTAACTAAGAAGGGGTGAATTTGTTTTTAAAAACTTTTTTGAAAAATTAATCTAAATTCAAGCAAGTAAAGACTAAATAGATCAATTCAAATAATAAGAGCAAATATGAAAGAGATGAGTAAAAGGGAGAGATGATACAAACGATATAATTAGGGAGGTTAGATCCAAAGCAATGATCTACGTCATCCGTTACCAAGCTTTCCAGCACGAGCAAGACCTTTTCACTATATTGATTGAATTATGATGTAATTCAACCATTTACAACGCTTTCGATGACTTACAAATAAGAAGTACCGATCCTTATATAATGTTGAGCTTTTCGGGACCTTAATATGACCCACACTATTGAGTTTTAATTGGACCTCAATATGAACCATGTTGTGACTTGCTAAAAAGGAACATCGATCCTTATACAATGTTGATCTTTTACTAGGCTTCAATACGATCCATACTTAATCAAAATGATTTTATATTGGAATTCCACTCTTGATAAATAATACAAACAAGTTAAATTCTAAGAGAGGCTAACAGTTCAATGAATAGCAATAAATGATAGCTCGAGTGTAAGATGAAAAACTTTTATGCATATAATAATTAGAAATTTGATTCAATCAATCAAAGTTTTTAATGAGAAGGCGAAGAAGAAATAAATGCAGTATCTCTTTTAATAAATGATTGTAATAAATTAAGTATTAAGAAATAGATGAGAAACTTTGATGAATATAATGATTTTACAAGTTTGATTCAATTAATCAAAGTTTTCAATATAAATTAAGAGAAGAAATTTATGCAATGTAAATTTAAAGATATTATTCAAAATATGTATCTCTTTTATGAGTAAGAGAAATAGACTAAGTATAAAAAAAGAGATATGAAAACATTTAATGATGATGATGATGATTAACGAGTTTTAATTGATCAAAGTTTTTTTATATGAAAAAATAAATGAAACAAATGCAAATATAAGTTTGAAGAAATCTATCAAAAGATATCTCATTTTGATACTCTTGAAAAATATTGTATTAAATGCAAGAAGTAGAGACATTTATAGAGTTCAAAACGTCAAAAAAATCTGGAAGTTTGGATGACTCATCCGGTCGACTGTCTCTTATCTAGATGACCAATATAGCTATTTGTACACTAAAAATCAAATGTCAAAACGGTCAAATTTTAGACCGTTGAAACTTCTAGTAGACCTCCTCTCTCGATCGGTCAACCACCAGACATTTTCGGTCTTTTTACGTTTTGGTTTCATGTGATCTAATTCGAAGATTTTGAAGGGCATGGACTTTTGGAAGGTATTTTTATTTAACTTTTCAAGATAAAAACTACTTTTCAAGTTCAAACATCATTTTAAAAGTCATTTTTATATTTGATCAAAACATTGCATTAGAATGACATTTAATACACAAATTTGTTTCAAATGCGTAGAAGGATTTTGAGTTTAAGCATTTATTGCTAAAAATCAAAGTGTTAGTACCTTTACACTTTACCTAAGAAATCTTGTCTTTGATCTTGTTTCGAGGTTTGGCTTTTAAGTTCTTGAATGGATGACTTCGATCTTCACCTCATTCATGAGTCCGATTTATGATAGTAACTTTTGATTTTTTTTATGAGCGTTGATCAATTTCATAGTATGCTTTGAAAAACTATAATCACTTGAATTCAATTTGTTAGTAAACAAGATTAACTTGTTTGTTAAAATAAAAACTTTAAAGTTTAGCCCACAATGATAAGAAAATTTAATGATGAGTATCTAGCCATTATACTTCTAAATGCTACGCCTGAATCCTATTGATATATTAGGAATGCTATCACGTTTGTTAAGGATACTTTGACCTAAGATATTGTGACTGATGCTTTGAGGGATAGGGAGCTAGAGCTTAAGAAAAAGTCGAGGGGTAGGTCAAGAGAAGAGAGTTTGTTTGTTAGAAGGAGGACTACTTTCAAAATAAGAAGGGCGGAGGGAAATCAAATGATTGGTTCAAATCTAGAGGTAAGAGTAGTAAGAAATGCTTTAGCATTTTAAGAGAGACTGTAATAACCTTAAGAAGAAACAGAGACCGCGACAAAGTGATTATCAGAACTTAGATACTGTAGATGATTTCCTTGATTGTCTACATGTTATGGCTATGTTAGGAGATTTTGACACTGATGTAGATCATGCTCGTGATAACATACATGTCATGGATGTTTCTGATATCAATTTTGACACTGAGTGGATTTTAGACTCGGGTGTCACTATTCATATGTGTTATGCTAAATCTTGGTTCTATAACTATAGAGATGTGAATCCTAGGAAAGTATACTTGGGGGATGATCGTACACACAATGTGGAGGAAGTAGGTGATATTGCTATTAGGATATATGATGGTATTATTAGACCTCTTAGAGATGTTAGGTATGTTTCGAGCTTGGCAAAGAATCTTATTTCCTTAAACACTCTTGAAGAATAAGGTTATGAGTTCAGAGCTCATGTCGTTACTTTAATGATTTGTAAAGGGTCTCTAGTGGTTATAAAAGCTCACAAGAGAAATGTGTTATATGTCTTTCAAGGTGAAGCCTTAGATAGCAAAGAGTTAGGATTATCTTTAGTTTGTAAAGATAGATCTGACCTTTGGCATAAGAGGATGGGACACATTGGGAACAAGGGGTTGAAATATCTTAATGACCAGAAATTTACTTGGTAAGGATAATGTTACATCTTTGAGCTTTTGTTAGACGTATTCTAGGAAAGTCACATATGATTAGTTTTGGGATAGGTGAACATAACATTAATAGACTGTTGGACTACATCCATGCAGATTTGTAGGGTCCGACATCCCATACATAGAAGGAACATATTTTTTCTATCCATTGTTGATTACTACTCGAGGAAAGTTTGGGTGTATCTCCTTAAATCTAAATCTGAAACTTTTAGTAAGTTTAAGTCCTGACTTGCCTTAGTTGAAAATCAAAAGAGAAAGGTGTGAAAACTCTTAGGACAGACAATGGTTTAGAGTTTTACAACTTTGAATTTGATAGTTTCTGCAAGGGAAAGGATAATAAGGCACAGGATTGTGAGATATATTCCTAACAAAATGGGATGGCGGAGAGGATGGATTGGACTTTAATGAATAAAATCAAATGTATGATGATTTATCTACATGTTTCTAGGGAGAGGCCTTGTGTACTGCTTCATATTTGATAAATATGTCACATTCTAGTTCTGTTAACTTCAAGACTCCCCAAGAGTTGTGGTCTGAAAAAATGTCAGATTTATCATACATTAGATTGTTTGGTTGTGCAGCTTATGCACATTATGTTGAGATTGGACCCCATGGCTACTAAATGTGTCATGTTAGGTTATCTAGAGAGAGTGAAAGGACATAGACTACGGGTTTTAGGTGTGAATGATATTAATATTATTAATGGTAGAGATGTAAAGTTCAATAAACTTGATATACCTTGCCTTTAAAACATAGACAATCAGGACAAACTGACTAAGGAAAGACAATCTTCTACTGAAAAGAAGATGGAGTTGCCTTTAAAACATAGACAATCAGGACAAACTGACTAAGGAAAGACAATCTTCTACTGAAAAGAAGATGGAGTTTGACGTGAAGAGATTAGATAATAATCTAGAAGATAGTGAATTTCAACTTCAAAAGGAATCTGATCAATAAGCTGTGACAGAACAATCCGAACTTGAAATTCCTGAAATTATTGTCCCTAATCAAGAAACATCGGCATGTACAAATTTAGGTGATTACCAATTAGTGAGGGATAAAGAGAGAGACAAGTGAAGCCCAATTTCAAATACATCTCTTCAAATTTGATGGAATTTGTCCTAATTTTGGGTGAAGCCTTGGAATTAGTTGAACCGGCTTCATTTGAGAAAACGGTTACTTGTAAAAATTCTGAAAATTGAAAAGGGTATCTAGACTTCCAGTTCAATAGTCTTAGTTACATATGACAAGTCTTGTTACTTGTAATAATGATTGGAAGTTGGATTATCTAGATGTTATGACGACTTTTCTTCATGGGGAGCTGAATGAATTGATTTACATGTCTCAACCTCAAGGCTTGGAGGTGAGGAAAAATTCGAAACTTGTGTGTTTTCTCAGAAAAACCTTCTATGGTCTTAAGCAAAGTCCTAGGTAGTGGTATAGAAGATTTGATGCTTAAGTACTCAAAATTGGTTTTAAAATGAGTGAATTTGATGTTGTATTTCAATAACACTAAAGTAGACTGTGAAGTTTACTTATTGTTATATGTGGATGACATGTTGCTTGCTAGATCTAGTAAAGCTAAAATCATAAAGATGAAAAACCTTTTAAAATCCGAATTTAACACGAAACGCTTATGAGAGGAAATAAAAATCCTTGGCATGGTTATTAAAAGAAATAGATTTGATAATATGATGACTATTAATCAAAAGTCTTATTTGGATAAAGTAATTACCAAATTTAGTATGAAATTTGCTAAGTCTGTCAATATACTATTAGCTGCACACACGAATTTATCATATGTACAATGCCATAAAATTGAAGAAGAAATGCATGAAATGAGTAATGTTCCCTATGCTAATGTCATTGGGTCTATAATATATTCTTTTAGAGGTATCCAAAAGTCCTGAACTGAATCGGACCGACCAAACTCAAACCGAACCGAGAAGTTCTTCAAAGGTTAAATACCCAAATAGGGTATCCGAATCGAGAACCAATGGATTTGAATCGGGTCTCGGGTCTAAATCAAGAACCAAAGAACCGAATAAGAACCTAAAATTAAATAAATTTTTTTATTTTTTATATTGAATTAATTATATTATTTTATTTTTTTCTAAACAAATTAGCAAATTAATTAAATAAATCAAATTATTTCATAATTTTAATTTTAACGTCCAAATCATTTTTAAAACCCATTTTAATTTGTTAATGACTATATGACTATTCGAATTTACTCATTCAATTTAAAGTCTTCAAATGAGATAAAATTCGTAAAGTTACGAATGAAATGTCATTAGTTGTATTTATATAGTGTTACTGTAAATATTAAAAAATTTAATTATGGTACGGAACCGAACCAAACCCGAACAGAATCGAACGGAACTGAACCCAAACGGTTCCATAATCATATTTGAAACCGACGGTTCCATTTATTAAATACCCGAAAATTTTGGGTTGGTTCGATTCTCTTTAGAACCAAACCGAATCGACCCACTGACACCCTATTTTCTATTATTACCAAGAGACTAGACCTTGCATATGCAGTCAATTTCTTGAGTAGGTTTATGTCTAACCGAGGTAAACCTCATTGGACTACACTTAAATGACTATTAAGATATCTAGCTCGAACTTTAAAAATGGATTAGTGTTTAAAAGGGGAAGTGAAGAATTATAGCTTAAATTATATGTAGATTCTAACTTCGTAGGGGATAAAGATCACGAAAAATCTACCACTTCTTATATCTTTACTTTGGATGATAATTGTATGGAAATCACAGTTGCAATCTATAGTTATACTCTCCAGGACTGAAGCAGAATATATCTAATTAACTGAAGCTAAAGAATGCATGTGGCTGAAAGGATTTCTATGTGAATTAAATTTCTTGAATGATAATGCTATGATTTTTATTGATAGTCAAAGTTCATTGATTTTATGTAAAAGTCTTGTTTATCATGAACGTTCTAAGTATGTTAAGGTGAAGTATCACTTCATTAGGGAGAAGTTAGCTTCTAGTGATTTTATTTTGCTTAAAATTGTAACTAGTGATAACCCCATAGATATTGGAAACAAAGTATTTGCGGTTGGTAAGTTCAACAAATATTTATTAATATTGAATATTGATAATAGTTAATTGTTGTACAGGTACTGAGTTGGAGTAAGCAATGATGATGAAATAAAACCACAATAATGGATATCACTTGTAACCGAGGAATTTGGCGGTGTATTATATGTGATGGAAGGTGAAGATTTGTGAGGTAGATCACTTAAATCAACTAGGCACATGAGTATTAGACTTGAACACTTTGAAATGATTGTGCTAATTGATATGTATTATGGATTATAGATTAAATCAAATAGTTGGATTTAATTTTGTGGTCAATTACCCTACTAGTCATGTCTCTTTCATAATACGATATTTGAATTTAAATTCAAATGGTTCTTTGATTTTATAATTATAAGACTCATTCATAGGGATAGCAACGGGGCGGGGCGGGGATGCCCTCCCCGTCCCCCGCCCCGTTAAAAAATTCATTCCCCATCCTCGCTCCGTTCCCAGTTTAAGGCGGGGCGGGGCGGGGGTGGGTTTATTCCCCGTTTAAATTTTTTTTTTTTTTTTTTAGTTTTTGATAATTTATTTTTATTGTCCATATTCATTATATTTAAACAAATAATTTTAGTTGCTATTTTCTATTAGAACTAACGAAAATGTTCATTTAAAGTATTGAATTCTTAAAATAAAAAAAAATAAAATAAATTTTTTTTTAACGGAGCGGGGCGAGGACCCCGTTACCCGTCCCCGCCTCGGGGAATAATTCCTCGCCCCATCCCCGCCCCGTTACCCGTTTAAGCGGGTTTTCCTCTCCCCGTTCGGGGCGGGTCCCCGCGGGTATCGGGTTTGTCGGGTTTTTTTGCCATCCCTACTCATTCACTTGTTTTACTTGGATTTGACATAACAAAAGAGAGAAATCATAAAGATGTAATCAAGTGGGAGAAATTCATATCTTCGGCAAAATTCTTGGTGGCTTCCGACAGATTCTTTTCTCGGTATATCCATTATTATTCTCGTGAAGGACGGTGCATGATCCGGTGTGGCAAAAATCTAAGCTCAATATTATAGGACACTCCATTGATGGTGTTAAAGAAGCTTTGATCGATTAGTTCTATGTTACATTTTGAGAGTTCATATTTTCGCATTGTAGTTATAATAATCATTTGTACACTACATTTTAAGCTCTACAGTCTTAAAATACGGTGGAAAAAGAATAGACGGCGAACTAACTGTGATTTTCTATCCATCATTTAAAACATCTTTCTTTGAAATTTTTTTATTTTATTTTTGATTCCATTTACTTCAGTAATTAATTAATTCATCTGCCCAATCAAATCAAATTATTCCATTACCGTTGAGTTTTAATATTTAATGACATGCAAATTAATAATTAGCAGATTTGAAAGCAGCAGGGTTTTATAGCTTTTGAAAAGTCAAATTTCCTTAATTCTTTTATCACCATTCACCACAGCATACCATAATTATTTACCATTTATATATAATATTGCTTTATAAAGTTAAATTTATTTTCTTTATCGTACATTAATTATATTAACAAATTTCAGTTCTAAATTTTGTTAGCTGCAGATAGAATATTACGAGTCATCGTCTATAAAGATAAACAGTAAACCAGTCCATAACAAGGCTCGTGTGATCAAGCACCTCACGTTTCGAGCCTGAGCAGGTACTCACAAATTTACTCCCAGGTCTACTTATACATTAGAAAAAGATAGTTCCTTTAATAATAATATGAGCAAACTTGAAGGATTAGCAGGCATTTTAACAAACTGATATGAAGCTAAGATTCAGTACTGTTTTTCTTGGAAACAGAAAATGAAAACGGAAGTGTCAAACTGAAGAATCTTTCTTTTGGGTGCTGGATTGGCCTTTTCCCCGTTACGCTAAGTCACTAAACACAACGGCAACTACACAGTTTTTTTTTCAAGTTTTGCTCTTCGAACTCTCAGAATTTAATGGTCTCTACATCACCCCACAAACGATTCATATGCACATGTCGTTTACTCAAATCACGACATCTTGTGTTCTAAATCATTCAAGTCACAACATTTCGAATGTCCTAAGTTGGTAAAGGAAAAAATAGAGTAGGTGAACGGTGGACAGACCTACTCGACGTCTGAGATATTGTGACTTGAATAGTTTCATATCGATTTGAGTGGATGGTCAAACCTACCCGACCCCACCTCTCACAACACCCACCCATCCACTTGACACAACTACATACCCCTCACCTTGCAAATGATTCTATATGCATATGTGGTAGGATTTTTCATTCAAATTACTACCATTCAGAAAGTTCAAACCTTATCAAGTCACACCACCTCGAACATTCTCATTGGGTAAAGGAGATAAATAGAGTGAGAGGATGAGCTCACTCGACGTCTGAAGTATTGTGACTTGAGTATTTTGAGATTTGAGTTGTCTAAGGAACGGTCAAAACTACCTTATCTCACCCCAACCCGCCTCACTAAGAGCACATTTGGCCTCCATTGGTCCAACTTATAAATAGAGAAATAGTAATTTTTTGAAAAAATGTGTGATTAAAAGGGAAGGAAATTTTTTTTGATTTACGTGTAATATTATTTTATTGAAAAATGTATAGTTAATAAAAAAAAAATTATAATTTAATGTAAAATAATGGGGCCAAATGGGGCTAATTCCTGATGGGTGCCTGCATTAATGAATGGAGTGTGTTTGTGTCCGTGTAGTGAATGGGACGAGTCTTGAATCAACCATTACAACTGTGGCACTGAAAACCATGGTATTCTTCATTTAACATTTATATGGGCACAGAATAGCAGACGAAAAGGACAACTATATTAAGTATCTCTCACAAATGTTGTGCAATAATTTTAGAGCTGTACCATTCTTTAGTGCCTGCACTGGACTGAGAAGGGTCACCTCCAATTTCTGACCACCTCAGCCAAAAAGATCTACAAATAATCCAAACACAAAATCTAACTCTACCAAAAGTTTAGGGTAGATTGGATAATCTATTCAAATACTACCACTGTAACTTTTCCTCTTTGCATTCAAGAAAATCTTGCAGATGAATACCATAGATGGGGCATCTTAAATTATAAAAAGGAACCTATTAAAAGGAAAAGGCTCGCTAAAGATGGTGATTGAAACTGACATGAATTGAATGTGTTTATTATGTGGGCTAAAATCAAAAAGCAACTCTTCTTTCTGCTTCGAAAGATCAAGCACCGAGATCTACGAGACCAGTTATGATTTCGGTGGAGAGACGATGCTTTTCTATCCAAAATAAGATTACGCAAGCTATGCGTTTGAATATAACAGTATCAATGGAGAAATAGATGATCTAATATATCATCTAGCTCTGGAACATATACGGTCAAATGCTGGAATCATCATAGTCTAATTTACGCAGGGATCACGAGCCTACCAAGTACCTAACTAAATGCATGATAACACGAAGCATAACTCGAACACGTAAATTAAGTTTTCGTTCTTGATTTTTTGTTTCTTTATAAACGTTTTTGTTTTGGAGGCCACCTCCTAAAAAAAATTGCAGAGAACCTCATATTCACACTATTTCAAGAATAATGAAGCTCTAATACTTTTAACTCAAAAGGCCATTTTAACCACGGTCAAACACCCTCGAATAAAATGAACAAATTAATCAAGCAATATTTGAATATAGAATCTCATTAATAAACACATCCTTCGCTTATGATAACACCCACTAGGATTCTGATCACATGTCTATACCAGTCGGCCGAAATACAAAACATGCATGCAAATGGGTTAATTACCGTGAACAGATTGATGAATTCAAAGTTGAAAAAAATTTAAATGATCAGTAGGTTCTCTTAGAGCAGATGATATGTAGCTCAATCCGAATGAATTCTCGAAGGGAGTCGATGCTTCTGTTATTCCCTTTTGGAACTTTTGTTTGCAAGAATGGCAAGTGAGTTGCAAAATGGTCGAATTGATCTTCATGATAGCGTGTTCCTTCAAGGCCTGTGCTTCCTCTAACTCGGATCTCGCTTGTTGCCTAATTCTCTTGGCATTGACAAATTCGCGCTCAGCAAGTTCACACTGCCGCTTAGCCTGTATTCTTGCCTCTTCAGCAAATGCTTTTTCTGCCATGACGAGTCTTAACTGTTCTTGCGTGTGCCTTTTAACTCTCGCCAGTTTCTCACTAGTGCCACTCTTCCTTGGAGAAAATCTGCTTAGATTCGTGTTATCCATTTCGTTTTTCTCACTGATTTCTGATGAACCAATGGACAGCTGCAAATGCATCGACTTATCCTCGTCATTAACATGGGGTTTTGTTAACAGCTGAAGCTCTAAAAATGCAGGTCTTGGATTCATAGTTTCACAAACACTGGTCATGAAAATAGGCCTTGGTGCAACATTACTGAGATTGGTGTCACTGGAGGGACTGGGACCTGACGCTGTTCGGGACAGGCAAGCCGTAGACTGTAACGCTTGTGAATCTGCTCCGAGCTGCCCCATACTGCACGCGTCTTGATGTTCAATAAAACTCTCCACCCTAGCAAAAGAATGCACCGTTTCAGAATATGGATATTATTGTATATTTCCTTGGTTTGAGGTCAGGTTGTACGCCCCCTCTCAAATTTATATAAGAATTATATTAGATGCTAGAACATGCGGAATTGGGATTCTAACAGAGTTCAAAACAATTGTCAAACCACAACTCACCAGATTCCATTTTGATACTAGGAAACTGTGTTTAACTGTCTTATCAATTGTCTCTCATTAAAATATGAAGCCCACATCAGTCAAAACCTAGTTTGTTATGGATTTCACCTGCTTTATTCCTGAACTTCTACTGATTTTACCAAAATTGAACATTCTGCTTTCTGCACTGAATAAAATAGATAAAATCTTGAAAAAGAAAAAAGAAAAAGTGATGGGGTAAATGATGAGGGTGCTAAAGAATGGCCGATCTAATTGAGACGCTCAAGTTGTACCTACTGATTCCAATCTCCAATAATCTTACGTATACCTGGAGAAAACACGGCCACAATCACAGGAATGGCCTCGAGTTCCACAGGTTTTGAGATGAGCCTTATAATCTGATTGAACAGCATAGCCTTTTGAGCATTTCTCACAAACCCACTGCTTATGATTACTGTGTTTTCTTCTAAAATGCTTCTTAATTCCCACGAGATCACCCAGTGCATGGCAAGGATCATGGTGAAGGCAAGTAGGTTCTGGGCACACAAAAACGCGCTTTCTCACTATCGGAATTTCGCGCTTTTGCAGCTTCCAAGGCACCTTGTGCCTTCTCCTATGCATCTGCAAGTTCTGGTCTCTCTGAAACCCTTGGTTGCAGATCTCACAAACGTATCGATCCGATTCCAATAAGGTCTTCGGGGATAAAGATACCACTTCTGCATCTGGATCTAGTACTCATAACACATAATTCATTGCACTTATAATTAACACTGAAAAAATAAATTATAGATAATTGTATGAACAAAACTGAAAATCTTGAATTGTACCTGGAGTTCCTGCTGGCCTTCTTTTTCTTTTACTAATGTTTCCATTTTCAGCAGCAAATGGATGGTGGGAGGAAGAAGAAGAGGGATAGTTGCTTAGCATTGAACTTTCTATACAAAATCCGTTTCAACCGCAAAGAATTTGGAAAAAATAATAGAAAGACACTTTTAATCAGCTTTTAAGCTATAAGCCTTCACCTTCACAAAGAGCAACGAGGGATGGGTGGCTGGGAGTGGGAGTGGGAGTGGGGTGGGTGGGTTAAGGGCTGGTGGGTCTTCAACCAATCAGAATGCTTCCAACTTGATTACCAGTAAGAAGCAAAAACATCCCCACAAAGAAACAAAACACGCTCATTATGAGTCGTTTCATGGTACAGTAAATTTGCATGCATAAATGGATATATACATACATACGCTTTAGGGCTTAGTCAGTTCCATACAAGAGCTTTGCTGCACAACGAAAAAAAATCATCAGAATTGCAACAGACCACTCACACAAGTGTGGGGTCTGCACATTTTTTTTCTTTTTAAATACATGATGGGGCCTACATTTGTCTCTATTCTGGTACAATTCTGATTATTTTTCTCTGTACAAATACTTTTTCTCTTCGTACAGAAGGGATTGTATAACTATAGAAATAAGGAAAATGCTAGATGTACTCCATGAATTACTACATGGAGTACATCTTGGACAAGTGGCGACCACATATTGGAGGGTCGGCAAACCCTTCGAGTCTAATAAATGATAAACTACAGATTCACCCCTCTATTTTGACTGCTGTGACATTCCCAGTCCCTATGCATCTTTATTTGTTTTTCTTTTTTCTTATTGTTTATAAAGTGCATTGAATATGAATTGAGTCCGCGCTAGGAAGAGGATAAAATAAGATTTTAGGCCCATTTCATAGCACACATTTTTCCATTTTTCAATTTTTTTAGTGTTTGATAGGCTAAATTTTTCAGGAAAAATATTTTCCAACTTTCCAAATTTTTCATCTTTTTGAGGAAAATAAATTCTTGATGTTTTGGTGGGTAAATATTTTTCAGGTTTTTTTTTCTTTTTTCTTTGCAATTGAAAAAAATTCTAGACACAAAGGTTAAAAAAAAAATTCACTTTTATTGACAATTTTCATACAAAATAAAGTCAAACGAAAAGTATTCGGTATGATTATTATTATTTTTAATTTTATTTTGGCAATTGGAACAAATTCTAGACCCCAAGGTAGAAAATATTATCACTTTAATGGACAATTTTCACAAAAAAAGAAGCCAAACGGACACCAAACTTTCAACATTTTCCATAGAATATTATACCAATCAAATACAATTATTTATAATTTTCAGTAAAACAATTTCTACGCAAATCAATTCTCCATAAAACATTTTATTTCCACCAATTTTTCACATTTGCAATCAAACAGACCTTTACTAAATTTTAATGGAAATTGATGAAATGTGTGGTTGAAAAATTATATATCTTATGAAATATTTAATTAAAATAATTGTTAACTTTAACTTAATTTAAAATCTTGATTTTAACTCTACCAAAGAGGCTGAATCTTTTAGGTCAAATTTAAGGAGCAAATTTATGTTCCGCAAGAACAGACCGTATAGCCGACAAGTGCACTGATTTTTCATATATATTTCAGGTTAGGTCTTTAACCTTTATTTAGCCCCTGTTTGGTACCCATTAAAATTTTCATTCTCATTCTTCTACTCATTTTCAACCACACATTCTTCATTAAAATAATATTTTCCATCACATCAATAACTTTTCCTTCTTTTTCAACCACACATTCTCCATCAATCTACTATTCCAAAATACATTCTTCCAAAATAATATCCATCAAACACACCCTTAATTAGGTAGATGGTATAAATTTTGGAGTATACCTCTATTTGTATAATTGAATTGCCTAAATTATGTACTTGCTCTTATTTTATGTAGGGAAAAATTCATATTTAAGGTGTATTATTTACCTCAATTCAAAAATAAGGTAAATAGTTTAAAAATTCAAAAATCATGTATGGATTTAATTAATTAAAAATATTTATTAAATAAAGATAATAAAGTCACATTTTGTAATTAATGGTCACATATTCATAATTTTAAGTTACATATTTATTTACTGGTCACATATTGTCAAATTTTTTTATCCCAAATTATTTCGAGGTCACATATCAAAAAATTTATACGTCACAAATTATTTCGAGGTCACAGATTTTTAAATTAGTTGGTCACATATTATTTCGAAATCACAGATTTTTAAAGAGTCACGTATTATTATATTTTGAGATCACATTTTGAGTAATTGGTCACAGATATTAACAAACATTTGGTCACAGACTACAGCCGCTTTGTCACAGGTCACAGATCGACCAAATGTTTGGTCACAGATTACCAAACATTTGGTCACGGACTACCGCCGCTTGGTCACAGGTCGCAGCAGCCACAAACCACCACACCCATAGCCACAGAACACACGCAATAGCAGATCCGCCACCACCATCAATAGATCCGCCACCAACGACCGCATACAAAAACAGCTAACCACCAATCCGCCACCCCACAGATCCGCCAACAACCAATCCGCCACACCCAATACACCGTCGTAAAATCACAACCCCAAACCAATACTCCGCCGCCCAATACTCCAATCGAATCAGCACACCCAATACTCCACCGCAAACCACCACCCACAGCAGCCACCCACTACAGCAGCGTTGGGATCATCGCAGCAGCGAGTCGCTGCTGCGAATCACAGCAGCGTGCGCTGCTGTGGTCATCGGAGCAGTAGCGCTGCTGCGATTCGCAGCAACACTCTGCTGCGAAGAGTAGCAGCGCTACTGCGATTCGCAGCAGAGGGGGGCATGGAGAGGGGAAGGGAAGGTGGCAGAGACCGCCGGAAGAGAAAGGGGAGGCGAGGAGAGGAGAGGCGACTGGCGAGAGAGAGAGATGGGAAGGGTAGGGAGTGAAAAATTAGGGTTTGAGTTTTTATATATCACTTGATTTTTGAAGAATTAAATTTGGTCCCTGATTTTTGAATTTGAAACTTTAAACACCTGAGTTTTTATAATTTCCCTTTTATGTAACTTGTGTACATAGTCATGGAAACTAGTACCGGGTCGAAACGGCCCATGACACGGGCCGGTACATGTGCTCGATGAGCCACACGGGCCGGGACGAGCCTCGACTCTGTGGAACTGAGCCCGAGCCCAGCCCAGCTCGGTCTTTTTACGGGTTGAGCCCAAGTCGCTCAAGTCGACGAGTTTTTTTGTCATCCCTATGTGTACAAGGGGCAATGTGTGTCAAAGTGTTAATACTAGAGCTGGCTACAAAGGTACCAAGAATAATACTATGTACCACATTTGCCTACGTATGTAGAGACTAAATCTACGAAACATTAAGTCCATGTTCAGGATCCATCCATGTGAAAATGTTTTTTTTTTCAATCACACATTTTTTAATAAAATAATATTACATGTAAATTCAAATTTTTTCTTTATTTTTTAACTACAAATTCTCCAAAAAATCAAAATTCCAAAAAAATAATATTGCTTGCACGTAATGGAATTACATAATAATTTACCTACATATAAGTACAGATGTCAATGAGCCGAGCTGAATTGAAACTTGAAGCTCAAGCTCAGCTCGAGTAAAAATGGTTCGGACTTTTTTTAGCCCTAACGAAGTAGAACTTTTTCTTGGCCAAAAAATTTAGGCTTAACCCGAGCTTTCGATTCGGGCATTGTCAAGCCGAACCGAGCTAGCTCACAAATTTTTTTGAAAAAATTATCAAGCAGCTACACGCTTCCTGTAATTGGATTTTATTTTTTAATTTTTTTAATGTTTTTAAGATCAGGCTCTCACAGGCTAAAAATAACTCATGTGAATGGTCGAGTTACGCAGGGTGGCCCGAGCTCGAGCTTTTCCTAAACCTAACCATTGGCCTCTTGAACTGTTGAGTGAAATTGACAACCCTACATATGAGTGTCAGAAAGAGAGTGCGATTTTTAGTTTTTTTTAAGAAATTCTGATGCAATCATATCTTATCACGTCAGATGCATGTAAACCATTATGCACATGTAGCACAACTGATTCCAAAATACATTTTTCTCCAAAACCTATTGATCCTAAACTGAGACTAAGTTAGAGATGCTTAAAATATAATAGAATAATAGACTACGAAGTATTAACGGCTTAAGAAAGCACCAAAAGGTCTTGTGTTGTCTTCGTAGCTGGCATGGATCCCCTTTCAGTTAGGATTGCCGAAGTCCCGTTCATTCAATTGAACGTGGAATAACACTGGTGCTTATCAAAATGCCTCATTCAACAAGTATCATAATACTAATTTCCCATATAGTGTCCGAGAGAGAAAATGGGAAAAATCGAGGACTAACAAAATCTCTATCCTAGTTAGTGGTGGCAATCAAGCCGAGCCGCTCATCGGCTCTCCCGTTCGGCTCGTACTGTAGCAGCCCATGAGCCACTTGGGCTCGTCTAGCACGAGCCGAGCGAGCTAGCTCGCTAGACGAGCCGAGTCCGCTCGGCTCGTACTGTAGGCGAGCAACTCGTCTTGTATTTTTTAAAAAAATTAAAAACGAAATTCAGTAACTGGAACAGTAATTGAATTAAGTGACCAAAACGGTCACTGAATTTCAGACTTTTCAGTGACCGTTTTGGTCACTGAAAATTTTTTGTTATTTTTTTTCCTTTTTTTCTCTATAAATATCCATCCCCTAATCAATATTTTTTCCCACCATTTCTCTCATTCTCTACTCTACTCTGTACAATTTACAAATTACCAACATTCAACAATATCAAATTATCAATTCATTTCATTCTATTATTATCTTCATTTTCTATAATTTTTTTACATTATTATCTTGATTTTACTTTTACAATTCATTTTATACATAATTATAAAATCTTTATTCACTTCTCAATTCTATATTCTACTTCAAGTTTTCAACATTCAAATTCTATTATTCACAAATGGATTCACGACAATTTGTTGAAAACTTGTTCGGTATGAAAGGCGAAACACCTTCCCAAAATCAATTTGGGAATGAATTTTCCGGTCTCAATGAATTACCAATTCCAAAAAACATTGAAGATTTCAACGTTCGTGAAGGTAGTCATCCAATTGATTTGGATGATGTTGATATTGATCCTAGTGTTCCAATTGATTTGGAACAAGATGAAGAACCTACATTAAATATTCTCAATACAGGAGGGAAGAGAAAGGGAAAGAAGCAGGCAAAATGTTGGGATCATTTCAAATTGGTTAACACTGATCGTGTGGTCGATAGACTTCCGGAAACTAAAGTAATATGTAAATACTGCCAACAACGACTAACATGGTAAAAATACATTGGAACCACCCACCTCAACTGTCACTACAAAACATATGCGGTCAAACATGGGCTTCTTCCAACTGGTCAAACGTAACTACAGTTTGGTACTCCAGGCCCCGGTGCTATTACTATGCCACTTTCAACGTGGATGTATTCAGAGGAGGAAGCTCGAACGGGAATGGTGAAGTTCGTTGCCGCGGCGGAGCTGCCACTAGCAATAGTGGACAACCAACATTTCGTAATCTACGTCAAACAATATCTTCAACCAAGGTACGTTGGAGTAAGTCGAAATACTCTTCGTTCTAATACAATTGAATATTTTCTTAATGCAAAGAAATTATTGATTGAAAATTTAGAAAAATATGGGGGTGTGATATCTTTAACTTCGGATTTGTGGGAAGTGATTAATAAGAGAGGTTATATAGCTTCAACTGCACACTATATAGACCCACTTTGGGTCATGCATAAAAAAATTATTGCTTTTAAAATTGTTGAGTATCCTCATAATGCTCAAACTATATTTAGGCTCCGTTTGGGAGCCATTTTTTCTTCAAATAATACATTTTTTCTTTCACATCAAGTGGGGTCCATGACTGGAAAGAGACACAAAAAGGTGTGATTTGACACAAAGAATGCATTTTTTTGTAGAAAAATGGTTACCAAACGGAGGCTTAATGCTATTATGTTAATAATTAAAGAATATAAATGCAAAAGTAAAATTCATTCTTTTACATTTGACAATACTTTATAAATAAAGTTGTTATCGATAAATTGCATAGGGTACTTCAACCCGATTTCGGTGGTCATTTATTTCATATTCGATGTGTGTGCCATATTTTTAATTTTATTGTACAAGACGGTATAAAACACGTTAAGGATAAAATTAGTCGAATTAGGAATGCACTTATATATATCACGATTACACCTAGTAGAGAACAAGCATTTGAGGAATTTTGTGAACAAGTTGGGAATGAACATACAAAAACCTTTATTACCGATGTCAACTTACTTATTATTAAAATCTTGTGAAAGTTTTGAAGCGTTTATCACTGAATTTTATAACAATAAGCATATTAGAGCGAAAATGATACTCTCTTAAATGAATCCGATTGGACTATAGTTTTTAAAATTAAAAATTTTTTGGTAAGTTTTTATGCGTCTACAAATATATTGTCTAGTATTTATTATCCCACTAGTTGTATGGTTATTGAACGTTTTTATATAACTGTTAGGGTTTTTAAGAGATATCAAAATGACCCTGATTTTCATGCGGTATTCCATGGAATTAAAATTTAGAAATATTGGGAAGAATTACCTATATTATTTCCTTTAGCATTCTTCATGGACCTCCAATATAATTTATCGGGTACTAAATTTATAATTGACCAAATTTCAAATGCTTTAAATTTTAATATGCCTATTACTTATAGGAATTTGGAACAAACGTTAACCGAAATGTATGAATTATATGCTTCACGAATAGGTACACATATTACTCGTGTACCTGCAACTCCTCCTCCCACTAATATAAACGATGACGAAATTGGAATTTTAAATTTATTCGAAAACATAAACTCATATGGGTATGATTCAACTACATATGCTTGTGGTTCCTCTACTGGTAGTAGTTTGTCTTCCACTGGATGTACTCAAACTTCGAGTACTAGTTCAAATGTGTTACCATCTGAATTAATTGATTACTTTAGTTATACTTTTCTTAGTAACAAACTAGTTAGGAAAAGTTCAGATTCAGAAGATGTCATTGAATTTTGGCGAAATAACGAATGCCGATGGCCAATAGTTTCTGTAATTGTAAAAGATCTATAAACACCTCTGGTTAGCACTGTAGTTTCAGAGTCTGCTTTTAGTGTAGGGAAGAGGGTCCTCTCTGAGATCCGAAGTCGATTAAAAGAAGATATTTTGGAAGCATTAATGTGCGTGAAGGATTGGGAAGACGCTAATTATCGAATTCCACATAAATATGTCGAAATTGCATGTAATCAAATAAGTGATATTTAATTTCACTACATTCATTACAAAATTTTATTTTCATACCTTTATAATTTAAAAAAAAAAATTGTACTCGTAACAAGTTGTTCGTGTACAATTTTAACTCCGCCTACTCGAAATTGAAATAGCCGGTTCCAAGCCCAGATAAAGAATGAGGGTTTATCTTTTTTTTTTTTTTAAATAAAAATGTTTTAGAAAATGCATATTTATTATTTTAAAAATTATAAATGTTTTGAAAAAAGTATATTTTAATTATGTGTATATATATATTTTTTGAATTTAAGATTTAGTTAATTAGTTATAGTAGTGTTAAAAAAACGACGTCAAAAATGACGAGCCGGTGAGCCGGGCGGCTCGTTTTGGGCGAGCTCGGGGCACAAGCCGAGCTTGCCCAAAAACCAACGAGTCGAGCTCATGTGAGTATGGGCCGAGCTGGCTCTGCTCGGCCCATTGACACCACTAATCCTAGTCTATGGTTCTAATTTATGTTCAATATTTAAAAAAAAAAGAAAAATTAGTTGATATAATCTTATATATACATTTTGTATAACTGACAATTTATAATTTAAGGATAGGTACAGTGTTTGAATCAATACAGAACATCTTTTCCTGTATGGATTGATCTTATTCCATTCTAATTCCTTCCCTGATACCTAGGGGTGTCCAAAAGTCTCGAACCGAACCGGACCGAACCGAACCCGAACCGAACCGAGCGGTTCTTCATAAATTAAATACCCGAATCGAGAACCGATGGGTTTGGTTTGGGTCGGGTCTCGGGTCTCGGGTCTAGACCAAGAACCGAAAAACCGAATAAGAACCGAAACTAAATAATTTTTTTATTTTTTATATTGAATTAATTAAATTATTTTATTTTTTTTTATACAAATTAGCAAATTAATTAAATAAATTAGATTATTTCATAATTTTAATTTTAAAGCCCAAATCATTTTTAAAATCCATTAACTCATTTTAATTTGAAACAAATGAATATACTTTATCTAGTTTTGCTGTAATATTAATATCTACTTTTTGGTATTTGTATGCATTGAATTAATCTTATTGAACGGCTAGTTATTTATATGTTTTTGAATTGGGCTACGTTAATTTATAAAAGTTACGAATGAAATGTCATTAGTTGTATTTATGTAGTGTTGTTGAAAATATTAAAAAATTTAATTATGGTACGGAACCGAACCGACCCGAACCGAATCGAACGGAACCGAACCCGAACGGTTCCATAATTATATTTGGACCCAACGGGTCCATTTGTTAAATACCTGAAAGTTTTGGGTCGGTTCGGGTCTCTTCAGAACCGAACCGAACCGAACCGACCCACGGACAGCCCTACTGATACCTCCCAAGAAAAATATCGAATGGATCTCAAATTGACGGGTTAGCGTGATCTTATTCATGCGGTTATGCAGTCTTCGAATATGAATTCGTTTTCTGAAAGATCCTAATTTTCGTACTTTTGTGGGTCTTCGAAATCATTTCGATAACCTATGTTGTGTTGAAAAGATATCTATCCGATCGACTGTATAAAGCCCCGTCATAGCAACAAAACCGAGTAAAGTATATAGAAAATATAGTTCATTTCTATTATATTAGTATTAGTTAGTGATCCAGCTTAGTGAGTCGTTTCTTCCGTGATTTAATTTATTCACTTTCCCAACCATACACATGATTGAATTTAGGGTGCGTTTAATTGTAAGGGTGGAAAATGGGTGGAAATAAAATATTTTACAGGGAAAAGATTTACCTAGAAAATATTTTGCAGGGAAAATGATTTCAAGTGTGTTTGATTGGTATAATTTTCCACCAGAAAAATTTTTAAATTTTTTATTCGTTTGACTTTATTTTACATGGAAATTGTCCATTAAAGTGATTTTTTTTTCCACAATTGGTTATAAAATTTGTTTCCATTGCCATAAAGTAAAAAAAAAAATATATTGTTTTCAAAAAAATCATTTTTCCATCAAAGTTTAGTGTTCGTTTGACTTTGTTTTACATGAAAATTGTCCATTAAAGTGAAATTTTTTTTACCATTGATTATGACATTTGTTTTTATTGCCGAAAAAAAAAATTTTCAACCAGTCGGGAAAACATTTTCATCAAAAACCCGGAAAATGCACACGTGTGGGGAAAATCTGGAAAATTTCGCCTATCAAACAGCCAAAAAAGTGAAAGTGGAAAATATTTTCCTACTTCCCCGAAAAATGTGGCCTATCAAACACGGCCTTAGTTTTAATAATTATAAAAATGGGTGGGAAGTGTGTGGACAAAAGCACAAATGTAACAGTGGTTGGCAACTTGATGTAGGAGGGTTCGAGTCAGATGCTGAGTTGTCAGATCACATGTTAATGGCTCTAAGGTATCACGAGTTGGCAAATCGGGGCAAGGATGTCAAATGATCACGTAACTTTGACAATTGAGTCGTGTTTCGGTAATTTGGCCATAACTTTGGCTACGGTTATTAGAATCACGATTATGACCACAATCCGGAAAACTCGTTTCGGCGCGCACGTCGTGGCCACCGAGCTATGCTTGGTGTGTGCCGTTTTCATTCTCAAATTCTGATGTTTTCCCTTCCGAATTGCTATTTTTAATTAATTTTTTTGCTATTTTTGGTAATATTTTGATTGTATGTTAGGAGATGATTTTTAACCCTATTTGAGCTAGATTTTTTCCAGAACACTTATTTTATTCTATATTTTCGTGTGATTTTTGGAATTTTGCCAATTTTGGGATTTTGGCTATAAAGACCAGTTTGTGGACTTATTTTGATCATTGTGTAATATAATAAAATTTTCTCAACTTCAGAGACATTTTCTCTGTGTTTTTCGACGTTAATCTTGTATTCTTCCCTATGAATTTGCTGGTAGAACTAACTTACAGGATAATTACTATTCTACCCCGCGTAACAACCAAAACATTGTCTCATGCAAATGACGCATGTTGACGGGCTCTCAATAATCAGCAAAAATCAAGTTTCTTCTCACTGCATCATCACCTCTATTGAATTACAAAACAATATAGACAAAATATAATCATTCTTTTCAAGATAATAACTGAAATTTTATAATAATTTTTACAAGAATAAAAGGTATACGAACAAGTACACTATATATAGGTTGAGAGATTGAGTTTTCAAGATATGATATTTTAAATTTTTTTTTTAAAAATAAAAAACTCGATGAAATATCGAGGTTCATTCAAGTCAATCTGCTGCTATTTGATGTGCTATGAAGATATTCTTTTTCGAGTGAATTTTGTTGTGTTGCCACAATCTTAAACTTTGTACGTAACAACTGACAACTTTTTATATTATCTACAAAAATCCATAGTAAGTAAAATACATAATTTATGATATAAAACAAGTTGCGATGGAGCTCATGTGGACCATTTTAAGTGGAATAATTGATCGAATAAGTAATCTAACAAACATTATCGTTATCACTGCGTACCACGTGACTATCCAACTACTATCACTTATAAAAGCTTAAGAAATTCTTGCATGGAAGGAGTAGTTCCTCTTATGGTATAGGACATTCTATGTTAGTAGTGGTGTCACGATCAACTAAATTGACCGTCTTCTTTCACATTTTGTACTAGTCTTCTAATAAAATCTATCGTTTTCTATTGATATTTATGTGTGTCGATCATCGTAAGCTAGATTAACTCCATTTGAATGTTCAAGGAGCATTGGCTATGATATATTATTTAACTTCACAAACACACATACAAATATGTCAATATTTCCCTTGAATCATCTATTTTGAAAAATAAAATAATAATAATTTTTTTTTCAAATATTTTCTTATGCGTTCTTTGATATGATTATAATCATTACGTGGGACGACAATACAAAGAAAAAATAAATAGATAGATATCAATTTTCTTAGTGGAATCAGGTCGTATGGGCCGCATGGTATAGTGTCATTAATGCCATTTTGGCGCATTTAAAACTGTAACTTCGGTACACATTGACTAGATACCTTTTTTCTTACCCATTTTGAGTACGTGTTTTTGTGCCCACCGGATTATACTCAAGTATTAAACATAAGTTCAAATTTATGAATTATCTTTTGTGGTGAATGTAGAGGTCATGAAAAGGATCGAGTCGAGTAGGCCCAATGTAGTTGGGGGAAGAGATGGACGTGTTGGGACCTTCTCTCTAACCCTTGGGCCTCATTCTTTTAGGATTTTGCATTGGGAAAAATTCATTTATCCTACTTTATCTTTACCCTATTTCAAAAATAACAAAACAACTTTCACATTTCAAAAATCAGATTTTTTGACCTATACATACATATATTTATAAATATTTATTTATATATTTAAATATATAAAAAGATATAAATAAATAAATAAATATATATATATATATATATATATATATATATATATATACACACACACACACACAATTAACCAACCCCCACCTCCACCACCACCCCACCAGTTTGGAAACCGGTACGACGGCTTTTCCGACGACTGCTACGGCGACCACTCCGGTGCCGATTCCGACGACTGCTCCGGCGATCATTTCGGCGACTACTATGATTTCGGTGGCCGTTCCGGCGACTACTCCGACTCAAGTCACAAGTCACAGTCCAGGTCACAACTCAGATCACAAGTCACAGTCCAGTTTACAACTCAAGTCACAAGTCACAGTTCAGGTCACAAATCAGAATTTTGTTCATAGTCACGACTTATATTTCAAATGATCACAGCACAGGTCAAAAATTTTATAGGTCACAATTTGTTTATCGGTCACAGATCAAAAATTTTGCAGGTCACAGATTAATTTTTAGTCACGAATTGTCGAATTTTAAGGTCACGAATAGTCCCTTATGCGGTCACAGTCTAATCTATGACCGCCGTCAACAATTGTGCCACCAGTTCAACGCTGTATTTAACAGCATCACCACCACCGTCCACCGCCACCACTACACCAACGGCACACACGCAACCACAAGATCCACCACCATCACCTACCTCCACCGCAGCTAGAAACCACGACGACCACAGCCAAATATACCAAAAAAATAGATACAAAACTTCCAACACCCCACAACCACCATCACCTCCACAACGTGGCCACCCCTCCCACGTAGATCACACCCACGTCTACACAAATCACACCCACCTCCACACAGAGCACACAGACCAGTGGCCGCTTTCTCGGAGGCCATGGCGACGACGCTCTTCGGGGATTCCAACAATTAGCAGCAGCGTCGCGAATTAGGGCAAAGTCGCGCGACGCTGCTGCAATCGAATTAGGGCAGCGTCGCGACGCTGCTGCGACGCCGGCAGCAGCGTCGCGCGACGCTCCTGCCCAACTGCTGCAAATTAGAGCAGCATCTAAGGGCGACGTGAATTAGTGTGGAGACGGGAGGGATGGGGAGGAGAAGGAGAGGAGGAAGAAGGGAGGAGAGGACACCGTCGGAGGAGCCACCGCCGAGAGAGAGATAAGGAGGGTGACTGGTGAGGGATTTATGCCGAGAGAGAGAGAGAGATAGGGAGGGTGACGTGAAAGATTTAGGGATTTAAGTTGGGGTGGGGTGGAGTGGGTTGGGGTGTATATAAATTAATTTTTTATAATATTATTATTATTTAATTAAATATAAAAAATTGTATCTAATTAAAAAACTTCTGACTTTTGAAAAAAAAAAAGATGAAATCTGATTTTGGAACTTGAATCTCCAAAAGTAGGGGTGTGTGTAATTTCCACTTTTGCATTCTATCCGCAAGTCAATTATGACTTACCAATCAAAAACTGTAAACAACGATGAATCTCCGAGTAACTCGAATCGATCCTCTTGAAAGACTGTAAAGACTAACTCGATCAATAGTTTTACATCTTTAGGTAGAGTGCGAATCGAAATTGGCTGGCCGATAAATTTTTCAAAAGAGTAAAAAGATAATTTAGTCCTAAGACACAAAAAATGTGGCCTCATGTCCTGTTTAAAATTAATGGCTGCCGGTATCAAAAAGCAATGGGGATCTTCTATTGCTTACCATGATATCATCATCTCAACTCTATCACCACTTCTACATTTTTGTTTTTATTTTGCTAGTTTAAGGAATTGTAAAGACTGCTCATATTAATTGTAAAGACTGCTCCAATTAGTAATTGACTAGCTATTCTATAGCTTGGGAGTTATTGATAATTGACTTGTAATGCCAGTTCATGTATGAGATTCAGAAGTAAGGGCACGTGATCTTAAAAATGATAACAATCATTTTGGGTAGAACTTGCCAAGAAAAACCTTGTAAAGAAATGGTGTTAAAAGTACTTGTAAATCTACAAAGCAAGCATTTTCGCAAGCGAGGCACCATTTTCAAAACTGATGTCTAGACAGATTTTTCGTAGTTGAGTGACTCCACAAAATTAGTATTTTATTGGTGTCGTAAAACAAACAAGATACCAAAATATCTCCGATACCACTTGTTGTGAAATCAACCACCGGATTGAGATGTTGAAGTTATATGGAAAAATAATGAAATATTAGATCAAGCAAAAGAATAATAAAGATAAGAATATGACAGAGAAATTAAGCGATTTTATTGACTCAAAAATAATGGAGAATAAAGAAAATTATAATGGATACTATATTTCTAATAATCTATTTTCTCACACTTATAAAATTGTATAGAAGAATCTAATATTTATAGGGAACATGTAGGGGATGTTCAAACCATCTTGGTAGAGTTGTCGATGAAATAGAATGTAAAAAAATTAAGTCCAAAACGAAGTAGGAATGAAAAACACGAAAAAAACCCAAAGAGAACAGGCGGCACCTAGGCGCGGTACCCCGGGCTCCTTTCTTCTTGGCACAGAAAGGGACACCGTGCTGCAGTAGTCTGCTCCGCTAGATTACCTTCCACCTTCTCTCGATCGTTTCGAGACGAAAGAAAATTTGATTACAATTTGTAGAAAGCTTGTAACATAAAATTGAAATGCATTGAATGTAAATTGATTATTGATTGCTTGAAAGTTAGAAATTACAATTGATAAAAGTAGGAAATTACAATGGCTGGTGCAGGAGGCGAACACCAAAAAGTTTGAAAGATTGTTTAAAAGACTAATACCTCTTATAATAGCATTCTGAACAAAAACCTAAGTGATAGGAGTAGACGTTTAAATGCCTAGAAATCATACTAAACGTTTTCCAATAACACAATTATTTTACAATTGAAATAAAATATTTACAATGTGTGGTCGAAGTTGGGCAAACTGCGACTGCGATTGGGTCAAGGGACTAGTTGAAGATGAGGTCCTTGACATTCTCTCTCATTTGTTTTGGCGACGTTCTCGATGCCCTCAATGCATGATATTTTTCAATTAATGGTTTGAAGGCTCCAAGATCTTTTTCTCTTTCCCAAGTATTCTCCTCACTATTGCATCCACTCCATTTGATCAAATACTCTTGATGATATTTTTTGGAAGCTCGAGTAGTACGTGGTCCAGTATAGCTTCTGCAACCTTCTTTCCAATTTTTCTCAGTTCAAACACAGGTCGCTTGGTTCATTTCTGGATGCGTCCTCCTTTTCGGCAAAGTATGGTTTGAGTACGTCAACATGAAGGACCTTGTGGATTTTGCACCATGAAGGGAGTGCAACTCTGTATGCGACTCTTCCAATCCTCTTCACGATGGGTAAGGTCCAATATATTTTGGCACAAATCTTGAGTCTTTCCCTCTTGTCGGTTTATAAACATTTCTGTCAGGGAGTTTAACTATTACCAGATCTCCAACATTAAATTCAAGGAAACGGCGCTTTTGATCTGCAAACGTTTTGTACCGTTTCTGAGCTTTCTCAAGATAACTTCGAGCAATTTCAATGTTTCGTTTCCACTTTTAAGAGAAGCTTTTTGTTTGAGGGGACTTGGTACTTTAATCGATATCCACGGTATGAGGGAGTAACGGTTACTGGCCAGTAGCAATCTCAAAAGGACTCTTATTGGTGGAAGAGCTCTTTTGGGCATTGAAACACATTTGAGCCACATCCAAAAGTTTCACCCAATTTTTCTGCGAAGTAGGGATAAAGTACCAAAGATATTCTTCCAGCATAGAGTTGAAGCGCTCCGTCTGTCCATCAAATTGTGGTGAAAACTAGAACTCATGCTCAAAGTCGAACCAAGAAGTTTGAACAATTCGGTCCAAAATATGCTCAAACAAACAAGATACCAAAATATCTCTGATACCACTTATTGTGAAACCAACTACCGGATTGAGATGTTGAAGTTATATGGCAAAATAATGAAGTATTAGATCAAGCAAAAGAATAATAAAGATAAGAATATGGCAGAGGAATTAAGAGATTTTATTGATTCAAAAATAATGGAGAAATGAGAAAATTACAATGGATCATATATTTCTAGTAATCTATTTTCTCACACTTATAAAATTATATAGAAGAACATAATATTTATAGGGAACATGTAGGGGACTTGCAAACCCTCTTGGTAGAGTTGTTGATGAAATAGAATGTCAAAAAATTGAGCCCAAAACGAAGTAGGAATGAAAAACGCGAAAAAAAAAACCCGAACAGAACATACGACGCCTAGGAGCGGTACCCCAGGCGGCGCCTCTAGGCTAGATTTTTTTTTTTTTTTCAAATTATTTTCTCCATCACAAACTCTTCTTCAAATGCAATTCCAATTTTCAACTCCCAATGAGCTTCCAAAATAGAATTCAACTTAACATAGGATTTCAATAGCATTTCAAACTGAATTCTCCTTGACGTGCACTTGAATTAGAATTTTTCAATACTTCAAACACTTCAACAAAGGAATTCGGGCCACACCCAAATTTCAACAATCTCCACCTTGATACGAATTCCACCAAGGAATGAATTGACTTCTTCAACAATAATCAAAAATTAATTTCTCCAATAAAACACAATACTCCACATCTTCCAATAAATCAAAGCACTACTCCTATAGAATTATTTCAGACTGCCAAAAAATCATAATGATTTTATAATTTACCAAATTGGGTTGTAACACACACCCAAAGTAGAATCAAGCCCAAATGCTTTTAAAGAAGGCATCTTGCTAGATTGTACACCGACTCCACTTAAAGTATGCTCAACAAAATCGGCATCCAGATTCCATATACCTTTTTTTCACTGGGTCCGTCCCTAACAATTGAATACAATGGTACCGCAGCTGATGGTGTCAAAACATTATCTATATCTCTTGAACTCAACTGAGCAGTATTCTTCAAATTCGACCATTTACAAGCTCCTAAAGGTATTGTACCAAACTGAATGTCCACCACGGTACTGAACCTGTGCTGATTGACTCTTCTAAATTCTACACGACGCGCAGATGTATAATTGAGACATTTTTCCTCCCTCCATTACAACTTGGGCACCCTTGCAAACCTTCAAGACTCCACCTCTACCAAAGAACTCATAACCTTTTGAATCAAGGAAAGACAACGGGATGAGATTCTTATTCAAATCCGGAACATATCGAACATGGCCAAGTGTTCTAATTGTTCCATCCAAAAGTTTCAATCTGACTGTACCAATTCCAGTAACCCGAAAAGATGTTTTGTTTCCCATAACTACGACACCGTTGAAAACAGTTTCATACGTAGTAAACAAGTCCTTATTATGACACATATGAAACACACACGCTGAATCAAGAATCCAATCCTCTTCCGGTTTAGACTCAATGTCAGAAATAGCTGAGAGGTCTCCATCACTTACAACGTTCTCTGCGAGGTCTGTTTCGCCTGAAGTATCTGAATATCTACTTGCAGTCATCCTTTTTTATTCTGCAATTTGTAGCAATCCATCTTCATGTGCCCCTTCTTCTCGCAGTAGTTACAAATCTGATTATTGAATTTAGACTTCGATCTACCCCTTCCAAAACCACCATGAGCAACCAGGTATTTTCCATCTCTGACCTCGGAAACTAGATACTTCATATTCTCTTTTGAATACAAAGCATTATACACCTCCTCTATGGTGAGAATATCACGACTATACAAAATCGTGTCTCTAAATGAAGAAAACGAAGCGGACAACGAATACAATAGGATCAAGACCAAATCTTCTTCATCATACTCTACTTTCAAAGTTTCCAAATCAGCAACAATCTCTTTAAATACAGTCAGGTGATCTTTTAATGATCCTCCTCCTACAATTCGATGAGAGTATAAACGCTACTTGAGTTTCAACTTGCTTGTCAGACTTTTAGTCATGCACAATTTCTCTAACTTCAACCATAAAGCAGATGATGAATTCTCCTTCAAAACGTCCTGAAGAATGGTTTTCGATAGATGAAGATGGATGTGAGAAACTATCTTCTTATCATTCCGTAATTTCTCCTCCGTGGTCAAAGTTACGGGCATCTTGTCAATTTCCAACAACGCATCATCCAAATCCAGCTGTGCAAGTACTGCACGCATCTTAACCTACCATAACGAAAATCTAGTGCTCCAATCCAAATGCGGAATGTCATACTTCAAGGAAGCCATCACGAATAGAAAACCTCGAACAAATCAAAAAATGTGCTCATGCGAAACTGCTAAACCTAGGCTCTGATACCACTTGTTGTAAAACAAACAAGATACCAGAATATCTCTAATACTAATTGTTGTGAAACCAATAACCGGATTGAGATGTTAAAATTATATGGCACAATAATGAAGTATTAGATCAAGCAAAAGAATAATAAATACAAGAATATGGTAGATAAATTAAGAGATTTTATTGACTCAATAATTATGGAGGATAGAGAAAATTACAATGGATCCTATATTTCTAGTAATTTATTTTCTCACAGTTATAAAATTGTATAGAAAAACATAATATTTATAGGGAACATGTAAGGGACATTCAAACCCTCTTGGTAGAGTTGTCGATGAAGTAGAATGTCAAAAAATTGAGTCCAAAACGAAATAGGAATGAAAAACGCGGAAAAAACCCGAACAAAACAGACGGCGCCAGGCGTCGGATCTCAGCCAATTTTATTCATTTTTTTTCAAATTATTTTCTCCATCCCAAACTCTTATTCAAGTCCAATACCAATTTTCAACTCCCAATGGACTTCCAAAATAGAATTTCAATTTGACATAGGACTCCAATAGCATGTCAAACTGAATTCTCCTTGACGTGCACTTCAATTAGAATTTTTCAATATTTCAAACACTTCAACAAAGGAATTTGGATCACACCATAATTCCAACAATCTGAGTAGTCTTCAACAAGTCGACATTCAAAAAGAGTGTCTACTCTTGTATTAATTATAACAATCATTTTGACAAAACTCAATCATAAAACTCGATTGCACAAGGAGGGTGTCCAAAAAAACTCATAAAATAGATCTTTTTCGAGCAATACGGAATGCAATCGAGAGTTACAGAGTATGCATGGAAAATTAAAATAATGGAAGATGAGAACAAATGAAAGAGAGATGATAACTAAAGACATTCTTTTGTGTTGGGTGCTGGTGTGATGTGTGTTGAGAATCCACTTCCCATCATGTCCCCATTCTTTCAACAGAATAAAATAATTATTGGACAGCCTTAGGTCCCTAAATTTCTTGTTTTTGTCGTTATTTTTATTGTGTTACAATTCTCTCTCAACCACAAGTATTAAAATGAAACTTATGATTTTCTACCACATAAAAAAGTGCAATCTTGCTACATGTACACCTTCCACTACAATTTAGTTTATCGAATTTATAATTGGCACATCTTACACATTTAATCCAACAATTATAAAACTGCAACAGCATTCATCCGTCAACCAAGTGGTAAAGGAAGATGTACGAATAAATTTATCCTAAAAAAATTTGCCTCAAAATTGAGAATGTAAGGGAAGAAACGTAATTTGGAGTTTCGTTAGGCACCTACTTTCAATTGACAAGGAAAGTCATAAAAAGTGGGTTGAAAGTCCTTTTCTCAACATTATCATCCAGGGATTTAATTTCAACGGCATATTTTATCACTAATACTCATTATTATCCACATACTTCTTGTATTTTAAAAGCAGTTTTCATCTGATTTTTGCTCTTGGTTTTATTTTAGTAGCCATGATTGGGGCTATAGTAATGTCTCTTGTTTCAACGATTGACTTAACCTGAAAAGTTCTTGAATCCCTTGCAAGTCTTCAAGTTGCTTGGTAATTAGATGAAAGAAGGTACCTTTTAGATATCGTACAATACCCTCAAAATCTCATAATCGGCCTTGGTAATACATGAGGTACTTCTCAAAGTATCAAAACCAATTCGTGTTCTCATGTCAAATATCATATAAAGGCGCAGCAAGTATCACAATGAGTGTGCTGATAGCTAGATGATGCAGTGAAAAGTTTTAAGACTAATACGTGACTAAAAGGCCGTTTGATTTTGAGAATGAATGTTGAGAACCGTGCGTAATATAATATTAGGTAATGATTTATATAGGAAATATTCTCTAAACAACTAAATGGTTTAATATGGCAACAAGTAAAATGAAAGAACTAGTTAAGTTAAATAAAGGATATTGTTATGTTGTAACTCAAATTTCATGTTATTTGGAAGTTTGAATCATGTAGGAAGTTTAGATAATTTTGGTTTGAAATTCGAATCAAATTTTATCATGGATTGAGAGTTTGATTAGGAAAGGGATTTTGGGATGAAGGAAAACAAGGTGGAGAAAAAGTCGCCGATTTTTAGCTAACTGGCCGCCTGGGGTGCTCGAGCATCGAGGGAGAAAAATGAATTAGGGAGCTGGCGCAAGCTTGCCACTCGAACGGTGGTGCCGGGAATTATTTGTTTTCTAGTTGATTTTGGCCACAGATTTTATGCTCTACTTCATCCATAACTTCAAGATTTGACTTCTATATATACTCCATGTAGTGTGGCTCTTAAAGGGATCAACATAACAATTAGATCATTGTTATATATATAACAAATTTAAGAGAATTGTTTAGATTTAGATTAAGAGTATCAAATTTTGTAAAAACAATTTTAGTTTGTTGGTGTATGAATTCTCCTCATCTTCCACATAAATCTTTTATTCTTGTGTGATCCATAATTTTCTATATTACTCTTATTTTCTCGTATTTATTATATGGCCCGATTCTTAACAAGTAGTATTAAAGCGACTTTGGTATCTTATTTGTTTCTAACTAATATAATGAAATTCCACAAAAAAAGCCATAAAATCTGAGTTTTACTGTTGCTCCACCACCTCGTTCATACTCCAAAAATCAATCACGTGATACTATGCTTGATTTGAGTCTTGAGATGCTCAAATTTTGCTCCAACTGATCAGCTAAATGTTGGTATACATATCCAATGGTTTTGTATTGTCTTCAACACTATACCAATAATAATCTGTGATACCCTCGTTTTGACGAGTTAGGATCTTTTTGCCTTTTATCAATCTCATTGCTCTTGTATGAGTAACTGCTACATTAGTGCTTCCACAAACCATAAATGCTCGCACATATGGAATTACTCAGAGGGTTTATTACAATAATTACGTTTCCCTCTCTCTCCCCAATCGATCTTAGCATAATTTGATCAAATTCCTGATCTTGAGTTACTGAATTACTGAGTCCTTTGAAGACCGTTGGAAAATGATGCCATTATTGTCATTAGTTTTCTAACATTTGAGGCAATGATGAAACCATTGGGCTTGGCCCATATCGTTGGAAAAGATTAAATAACCATTGCCCAATAACGCAATTAGTCTCAGGCCCAAAACCCAAGCCCAAGGAATAAATTTAAGTCAGTTGCTCTGGCCCAGTTGATTAGTGGGCTGATTTGTTGGCTTTCTTGTTTGGCTTTTATATATATACTAGCCTAACATTTCCTGTTTGTAGATCTCATTCATTATCTCTCTTGCTTGGTGCGTGAGAAAGCTTCTGGGGAGTTCAGTGCTTCGTGCTTCTACTCATTTATTCCTTCTTGTGTTTTGTTCTTTGTGAAGAGATTAAAACCGTGTTTTAATCAAATATTCCTAGTGGGTATTATCTTTGTGATATTGTCTTAGTGATAGAAGGGGATTTTCGAGTTGTAGATCGATTTGTTCGATCGGGTCCATTGTAGTAGCTTCTTGGTTTATTGTCTTAGTGTTTGGGTATTTTGAGGCCGATTCTATATTGTACAGACGGGTACAATGATTTGTTTCTGAGCCCATTGTAACATTCGATTCTTCTTTGTGTTAATCTGAATTTGGTATTCTTGGTGAATGCTTGACTGCTTCCGCGTGTTCTTGAGGCTCATATCCTTACAAGTGGTATCAGAGCTCAGGGCCCAAAAAACTTAGCCGGAGGAACGCAGTGGAAAGCGTGGTGGAGGTCCTCCCCTAATTAGCCTTGCGTCTGGCTATAAATCATCAGTTTTTGAGGTGCCTTGTGTCGAAAGTCTTCTTGACATAAAAATATGGTGGTCAGGCGGCGGGTCCCGTTTGGTCGAGGGCAACGACAATAACTGCGGTACAAGATGATTGACTGATGGATTATCGTTTAAGGGGAGGCCACAATGATGTGGTCCTTCGTTTGATGGGAGAATTGTTGGGAGTAAAAGAAGTCCCACATCGGCTAGCCATGGGAAATATGATGGGTTTATAAGGATGGACAAATATCTCCATTGGTATAAGGCCTTTTGGGGTAAAGTCCAAAAGCAAATCCATGAAGGTTTAAGCCCAAAGTGGACAATATCATACCAATGTGGAGCTATGTGGTGTCCATAGCCCAACAAGTGGTATCAGAGCGCTGTTGAGGGTTTGAGGAGCCTTCGATTGAGATTTAGTCACGGGAAAATTAAGGTCCTGTTTGACATTCGATTTTCTCGATTTAATTGCAATAAACCCTAATTCTTCTTTATTGTTTCGAATTGGCTACTAATTGGTTCTCTGTTTGTGATTCTTATGAGGAATCTGTTCTTGGTGAACGAATTAGAGGATTGGACTACCAGCTAGGTGCTCTGCAAAGTCCCCAATCCCTTCTTCTTGGTGCTGGTTCTTCAACCAGCTTGGTGATATACTCCTTAACCCCATGCATTCCTTGTTTTTGATTGTGTTATTACTACTTTTTGAGTATTGTCACTTTCCCCTGATTTTCCCGGTGAATTGTGTTCCCTGGTGTTTGACCTAGGGTCTTGAACCTCACGGAATCCTGGTGAATTCTAACACCTGAAATTGTTAGTATTTTGGTTATTAGTCTGTTTAATTTCAGCTGCTCAATTCTGTGTGAATTTTTTGTGATAGTTAGCCTGTTTTTTAAATCTACTATTTTTTTCTGGTTGATTCATTGAGCTTATTAAACCTGCTTATTATCTTTGTTCACTAAGTTGTAATCCTGAAATGAAATTGATAGCTTTATCCCTGGTTTTTTGTTTTGCACTGAGAAGTTGTGTGACTCAAAGTTGTTTGTGTTGAAGTATCTGTTTCCTATTTTTTTGTGGGACTGTGACCTCAAAAATCTTTTGTGTTGATTAAAAACTTCAAATGACAATGACAACATTTGAACTTGGAGTCTTTAATGGAAAAGGGGATTTCCCCATTTGGCAGCAAAAAATGAGAGGGGTCTTAGTTCAACAGAAAGTCTCTAAGGCTATAACTGGTGAATTTCCTGCTACTATGACTGATGATCAAAAACTTGAATCTGATGAACTTGCTTATACTTCTATAATTCTTCATTTGTCTGATCAAGTGTTGAGGAAAATTGGTAAACTTGATAATGCTAAGGCTTTGTGGGAAAAGTTAGAAGAGCAATACATGTCTAAGAGTCTGCCTAATAAACTCTTCCTTTTAGAGATGTTCTTTAGTTTTAAGATTGATATGTCTAAAGACTTAGATGATAATCTTGATACTTTTAATAAATTAGTTCAAGATATCACTAATACTAAGGAGAAAGTTTCTGAAGAATATAAAGTTGTTATCCTCTTGAATGCTATACCTGATGTGTATAAGGATGTTAAGTCTGCTATTAAATATGGTAGAGTACCTTAAGTCCAAACATAGTGATCAATTCTTTAAGAAGTAAAGAATTAGAGCTTAAGGTTCATAAAACTGAGAAGGATTTTGAGAGTTTTTCTGTAAGAGGTAGATCTATGTCTAGGCAAGTCAATGGTCAAAGTTATCAAGTGAGCAATCATAACAATTCTAAGAAGAAGGGGAAATGAAGCTCTAGATTTAAGTCTATGAGTGAAATTAGGAAGTGCTATGGGTGTGGAGAGACGAGACATTTTATAAAAGACTGTTATAAGAAGAAGAATGAACAGAGAGAGATGAGAGTGGATGAGGGAAATGTTGTTGAACCTCTAGATGAGAGGTCTGTTGATGTGTATGTGGTAACAGAACTCACTTATGACTGGAATACTGTCAATTATGTAGATGACAGTGGTCAGGATAGTGAGTGGATTATGGATTCAGGGTGTACATTACATATGACCTCTAGAAGACCTTGGTTAGAGAACTTTAAGGATCTTGATGGTAGAGAGGTGGTTATGGGTAATAATGTAGCTTGTAGCATTAAAGGAATTGGCTGTATGACTTTGAAGTTTGACAATAGATATACCTTTACTTTAGAAAGAGTAAGGTATATTCCTGATTTGAATAGGAACTTAATTTCTATGGGTAATTTAGATGACATAGCCTGCAAAGCCGGATTGGAAATGGTTCTTTGAAAGTAATTAAGGGTTCCTTAGTTATTTTCAAAGGTACCAAGAGGAATGTTATATATGTCACTAGAGCCAGTGTAGTTCAGAGTCACATTGCTAAGTCCTCTAGTGCTGAGATTGATGTTACCCTGAAGTGGCATAATAGGCTAGCTCATGTGAGTGGAAAGGGCTTGCATATTTTGGGTAAGTGAGGGGCATTTGGTAAGAATGTGACATTTAATGAAGTTGATAGGCCTCGTTTGAGTAAAAGAGTCTCTAGTGATGATCCTAGAGGCGTGAGGATGAGGAGACTGGGATGCAAGTTAGATTAGGTCAACCTCTTGGACTTGTTGAGGAGGAACAAGTTGAGAATGAGGTTGATGAGGAGAATGATGGTGTCACTGGTTCTCAAGAACCTGTTGAAGGTGGTGAACATGACTTAGTCGGTGATGTAGTTGATCCTTTAAGTGATTATCAACTTGCTCGTGATAGAGCTAGGAAGGAGATTTGGGAACTCGCTAGAATGCGTAATTATCAATCCTTTGCTATTTTGTCATATCAAGACTTAGCCCTTGTTTTACACCCATTTTATGCAAGAATTTGATTTGGAATAGTGATTGATGGAAGAATGTGTGGTTAAAAAGTAAGGAGAATTAGGTTTATGTATAATATTATTTTATTGATAGAATGTGTGGTTGAAATGAATAAGGAGAAAAAAATGAGAAAGAGAATGAGGAAAAAAAATGGGTGTCAAACATAGGGTTAGTTAAATCTTATGAGGAGGTTTTGAGTTGTCGACAATCTAATGAGTGGTTAGGTGCTATGGAAGAAAAGATGAAATCCCTTGTGAAGGATAATACTTGGAGATTAGTTCTTAGACCTAAGGATAAGTCCTTGGTGGACTGTAAGTGGGTTTATAGTATTAAGGAGGATGGTTCTTCTAAAGAGCCTCATAGGTTTAATGCTAGACTTGTTGCAAAGAGGTTTACTCAGAAACCTGGTGTTGAGTATAATGCTATTTTCTCTCCTGTCTACTATAAGAGTCATGCTTGCTTTCGTTGCTCAGTATGTTTTAGAGCTAGAACAAATGGTTGTTATAACTGCCTTCTTGTATGGTGACTTGGATAAAACGATTTGTATGATACAACCTCAAGATTTTGTTGATTCGAAAAAGCCTAATCATGTTTGTTTGCTTAATCGATCTTTGTATGGTTTGGAACAATCACCTAGGCAATGGTATATTAGATTTGACAATTATGTGTCTTCTATTGGCTTTGTGCGTAGTGCATTTGATCACTCTTTATTTTAAAAGAAATTATAAGAATGATGTGATTGTTTATTAACTTTTGTATGTGGATGATATTCTGTATTGGATCGCATTAAAATGGTTTTTCAAAGATAGTTGAAAAGGATTGCATTTTAAATCTCGTAAAGAGAGAGTTATTGTGTTGAAAGGGTATGTGGATTCTGATTATGCTAATAATAAGGATAATAGGAAATCAACAACTGCATATGTGTTTTAGGGGTGTCCAAAAGTCCCGGACCGAACCGGACCGAACCGAACCCGAACCGAACCGAATCGAACCGAGCAGTTCTTTATAAATTAAATACCCGAACGGGTACCCGAATCGAGAACCGATGGGTTTGGGTCGGGTCTCGGGTCTAGACCAAGAACCGAAAAACCGAATAAGAACCGAAACTAAATAATTTTTTTATTTTTTATATTGAATTAATTAAATTATTTTATTTTTTCCTATACAAATTAGCAAATTAATTAAATAAATTAGATCATTTCATAATTTTATTTTTAAAGCCCAAATCATTTTTAAAATCCATTAGCCCATTTTAATTTGAAGCAAATGAATATACTTTATGTAGTTTTGCTGTAATATTAATATCTACTTTTTGGTATTTGTATGCATTGAATTAATCTTATTGAACGGCTAGTTATTTATATGTTTTTGAATTGAACTACGTTAATTTGTAAAAGTTACGAATGAAATGTCATTAGTTGTATTTATGTAGTGTTGCTGAAAATATTAAAAAATTTAATTATGGTACGGAACCGAACCGACCCTTAAATACCCGAAAGTTTTGGGTCGGTTCGGGTCTCTTCAGAACCGAACCGAACCAACCCACGGATAGCCCTAATGTGTTTACATTGTGTGGTACTTGCATTAGTTGGAAGTCTCAATTGCAATCTATTATTGTCTTATCTACTACTGAATCTATAAAAGAGTCTTTGTGGCTTAAAAATTTGTTATGTAAATCTATTTTGCTTGAGAAAATCCCTACACAATTGAATCTCGCGGATATGGGAACAAATGTACTTCCTCCTTCCAAGTTTAAATCATGTTTAAAAATTCTAAGAATTGATACTGGATAATTTTGTGTTCTTGCAGGTGATGATCTCCTTGGTGTTGGTATTAATAAGTACTAATGTGTTTGGTTACTTATGACATTGGCATCAAGGGGGAGATTGTTGGAAAATGATGCCATTATTGTCATTAGTTTTCTAACATTTGGGGCAATGATGAAACCGTTGGGCTTGGCCCATATTGTTGGAAAAGATTAAATAACCATTGCCCAATAACGCAATTAGTCTCAGGCCCAAAACCCAAGCCCAAGGAATAAATTTAAGTTAGTTGCTCTGGCCCAGTTGATTAGTGGGCTGATTTGTTGGCTTTCTTGTTTGGCTTTTATATATATACTAGCCTAACATTTCCCGTTTGTAGATCCCATTCATTATCTCTCTTGCTTGGTGCGTGAGAAAGCTTCTGGGGAGTTCAGTGCTTCGTGCTTCTACTCATTTCTTCCTTCTAGTGTTTTGTTCTTTGTGAAGAGATTAAAACACTTGGTTTTAATCAAATATTCTTAGTGAATATTATCTTTGAGATATTGTCTTAGTGATAGAAGGGGATTTTCAAGTTGTAGATCGATTTGTTCGATCGGGTCCATTGTAGTAGCTTCTTGGTTTATTGTCTTAGGGTTTGGGTATTTTGAGGCCGATTCTATATTGTACAGACTGGTACAATAATTTGTTTCTGAGTCCATTGTAACATTCGATTCTTCTTTGTGTTAATCTGAATTTGGTATTATTGGTGAATGCTTGACTGCTTCCGCGTGTTCTTGAGGCTCATATCCTTACAAAGACAAAAGCAGAGAAAGGACAATGGTTAGATATTGTTGACAAATACAGTGAAGATATGTCGTCTCATGCACGTTGCTGCTTGGTGTCTACAAGGTTACTATGCCAACAAACCTTCGATGTCAATGGTGATCAAGGTCTTGGAAGGTGTTCAAGATGTCCATATTCTTAAACCCTCAAGACTATGACAAACAAAATTCCAGAAGTTGATTTTCAAAATGTATCTCCATTACTTGCTTCATTCTATTAGAACCACGGTGATTCAACAAATTATTGGGTTGAATTCTTCTTCTTCTTAACGTACCTTTAGCTACCATCTCGAAAGACTTATGCATATTGTCTTTTCCTTGATAATATATGGTCATGTCAAGCTTAACACTATTCAAGTGTTGGGCAAATTGTTTCCAAATGACCTCTCGAGGGATGATATTAAATAGATATAATTTTTCAATATCGACCAATTGATTGAACTAAAATATCAACCCTCAATGAAACAACCAGACCCTAAAATTATTTGGGGCCATTGAAAGCAGTCTAATTAATTAGAATTGTTCATAGTATGTTCCCTCGCTTCTTGGACGGCTTATTAAGTATTGATCCACTTATTATTCATTTGACAACTTATCAGTGTTTGGGCTTGGCCCATTACTATACCTAATGGTGTCTTATATATTGTTGCATCGATTGCTTTGCCATTAACCGTGTGTAATTGCTCCTTTACTTTGAGAGAAAAATGACTCCTCTTCTTTTTTATTGTGTCTAACGTCTTTCTTCGCCATCCTCTTCTTTGGGGCTACAATTACATCTTCCTACGTATGTCCTTTGTGAGTAATACTAAAGCAATCGAAGTTGGGAATAGTTTAAGGGATTTGGGTCGGCTTCTTGAGGTATTGATTGTTGGATTGATACTGAGCCCGAAAAAGCCATTGGTGATCAAATCTTCCACTACAATTTGGTATTAGAGTCGGTGGTGTAATTTTTTAGGCCAAAAATCGATTCAAAAACCGTCCAGTTCGAAGAAATCCCAAACTGACCAAACCTGAAAACACTAATTCCGGCCAAACCACTCACCGATTGGAGAATAGAGGCCAGACCCGGACTCTACAAGTAGAGGCACCATTGGGTTTGTAGCGTGTTGAGGTAGCGACGGCACGTAGCAACTTTTTTGGAGAAGTTTTCTTCGGATAAATTGTTCGTTTTATCATGCTGAAAGTTTTGATATTTCTACTTTTCTGTTTCAAGTTATATAGCTAACGCTCGGCTTGCAATTATTGGTTGATTGCATCGCTACATTTGCTGAAATTTTAGTGTGAATAATGGTGACTCTAAAGCAACAAATTCGCTTCTCTTGATATTTACAGACCTTCAAATGTGGTGCACTTTGGTAAATTGGCATATTCATTTAAATTTCAGAATTAGTGCATCATCGTGTGGGGTGATAATAGGATTGTGGTTACTTTGTGGAGTAACCATTGCATATGTTATATTTTAGGAATTACTTGCTCTTAATTGTTACGTGGTTAATATTTATTTGATAAAATCAGCTTATTATTTTTGTGATATCCTATGTGTGAAACAGTTTGATTGGTATACATGCTTGTCCCTTGAACGACCACCATCAACAATGAGGCCATCTACATGACCCTCAGATACAACAAGATGCTTCATCTTCTCCTTCGAATATAGATCATCATAGATTTTTTCGACGGTGAGAGTATCACGACTATATAAAATCGTCTCTAAAAGACGTGTATGAAGCAGGCAATGAACACAATAAAATTAATCACAAATCTTCTTCATCGTATTTGACGTTCAATGTCTCCAAATCAGCGACGATTTCCTTAAAGTAATTAGGTGATCTTCAAAAGATGTACATTCTGTCATATGGTGAGAATATAGACGATGCTTTAAATGCAATTTACTAGTAACATTCTTCGAAGTGCATAATTGCTCCAATTTTAACCGTAACGCAGCGACTGACATATCCTGAAAAATATTATTTGAAAGATGAAGATATATTTAAGATAGGGGTCTTTCGATCCCTCCATTGTTTCTCCTCCGGAGTCCAAGTTGTGGGCATCTTGTTAAATTCCAACAAAGAGTCGAGCCCAAACTCGAAGCTCGGGCTTGGCTCGAGTAAAAATAGTTCGAAATTTTTTTTGCCCTCGCTTGGCCAAAAAATTTAGGCTCGAGGCGAGCCGGCTCGATTTTTTTTAAAATTCGTTATAAATCTAAAAAAAATTAATGAATTTAAAATGTGTGCAATTTATATGTATTATAAATAATAACTTAACATTAACGTATACAAAAAAATACATCTAAAATTAAAAAAACTTTAAAAAATAAAAAAAGTTGCAGCTGTATTTTTTTCATTTTTTCATTTTTTTTTTTAAGACTTGACTCACGAGCCATTGGCCGAAAACGGCCCGTGGCACAGGCTAGCTCGAGCTGACCTGACTCGGACTTTTTCCGGACCCAACCCAAGCCGTCGAGCCATTTTGTCATCCCTAACAACGCATAATCTATTTGAGCGGGTACTGCTTGCATCTTTACGTACCAAGAAGAGAATCTTGTATTGCGATTCAGTAGCAGAATATCATATTTCATTGTTGTCATCACGAAAGATCAAATTGAGCTATTAACTTAATCAAAAACCTCAATCTTCCCAAGAATTTCAAAACCAAAAGCTCTGATACTAGTTTGTTGAGAAACGAAGATAATATCGGATTAATCTAATACCCAATTGTTGGAGAAAATAAAAGAATAACCACAATATGAAATAATTGATTACAAGGACACAAGAACAAAATAATTTGTAGAGAATAGAGATTTTATTATAATATGGAAAAAGAATACAAAAATTTGTATTTACTATTTTTCTAACTTGTACTAAATCATAGTGAAAAGCCAACTATACATAGGGAACGTCCAAATCCTAATAGTAAGGTTGTAGTTGAATTAGAATGCAAGAAACATGGTTCAAAACAGAGTAGAGGTGGAAAAATTGTGTAAAGCTGAAAAAAACCCAGGTGGTGCTGCGGCACCCATTCTCGGGTCCTTTATTTCAAAACTTGATTTTCTTCACCCCAGTGTCCTCTTCAAGTTCAACACGAATTCCAACTTTTAATTGGGTTTTAAGTAGAACTTCTACTAAAATTCGTCAAGTAAACTTGAATAAGATTTCATAATAGCATTCCCCTGTGACTTTTTAGACTCCATTATGATGTCTAATTTCAATTTTAATTTAGTATTATTAGCTCTAATTATTACTTTTTCCAGTCAAATGGAGAGAGAGAAAAAAAACTCCACTTATTTTTTTAAGCACAAATTTAAACTTACAAAAAAGTTCTAGCATAAATAAGGGTTTAGCTTTTCAACCTTTTACGTAGTGTGTTTATACGTTCAAAACTTTCAAAAGTGAGGTTTTGAATCCCAACCTATTACAAATGTGATTTTGGATAATGAAAATCATTAATTTAGATGTTAAAATTGCATGCAATTTTTAAGCTCAATTGAGGATAAATGTTAAGTGACTTGACAAGTAAGTTAGGGATCCAAAACTTTACTCTTAAAATTAGGGAGATCTATAATCACACCACATGAGAAATTAGAAATCAGACCCTAATTTAAAGGTGTCAAGAAAACAAAAGAATAATGTTATTAGTAAGAAATGCTTATAATCAGCAGTCTACTTCTTGTGAGGTTAAGTGCCATATTCATTAATGAAGTAGGAATGCATTTTAATTCTTTGATGAATGTTGAAGTAATCCACTATCATATAGACTGTTATTTGTAACCATTGCTTACAAATAGCATTATTCAAAACAAAAATTGAAATTTGAAGGCTAATCACAAAATAAAAATTGAAATTTGAAGGTAAATTAAAGACTTCATGGTCTTAATAACATCTATGAATATCTCGGTTCATGACAAGAATCTCGACAATGGTAGTGATGTTTGACTTGATTGATATGTGTCGAGAGTCCAATATTGGAAATTGTTCGAGAAACTCAATTTGATTAGATAAAATAACTGATAGCCTATTTTAGTAAAAATCGGTTGAGGCACTAAACTTACATGAGTCATTTTTGTTTTTAAATTTGAACTTAATTTTTTGATAATTTTCTTTATTTTCTAATTCGTTAGTAATTATTTGCATTATGCTACAGTTATCTCTATGCAACTTATGATTATTTGAAAGAAAAAGAAGGGAAGAAATAGGGATGGCAATTCGAACTGTGAAAATCGAAAATCGCGGTCAACCGAACCGAATGGGACGAAAAAAATCGAACCGATGGTGCAATTGGGCGGTTATGGTTTTGATTTTAACGAACCGCTCCATTTAGGGGCGGGTATGGTATCTAGCTATGGTGAATCGAATCGAACCGATTACCCGTTAAAAAAAAAAAAAAAATTTTGGATAAATGGGCTTTCCATTTTTATTTCTCAAAATTAATTAGGCAATTTTTTTTTTGGACTTTCCAAAATTCTGGTCCAATTAATATTAACTAAACTTTAACCCAATAACCCAAGCCCAGTAACCCAATTCAATGTCAATGTACCCTACACGTAATTAAAATGGAAAAATTCATAGATCAGGTATTAACTTTGACACTTGCAAAAATCGATGCTAAAGTTTTAAAATTACAAAAATCAAATTTTTACTTTTTATTAATTAATTAAATATTTAATTGTACAATTTGGTCACAAATATCTTATTAATTAGTTAAAAATAATTTTAGGTTATAGCTTATCAAAAAATTTATAGGTCACAATTTTTTTATCGGTCACAGATTAAAAATTTTGTAGGTCACAGATTATTTCGAGGTCACAAATCTAAAATTGATGATAAATAAATGTGTAGGTCCAATACTGCCTAAATTTATGCTAAGTATAAATAATGTTATGTCCGTATTTGTTAGGATTTAAAATCTAATTTTAATTGAAGTTAAAGTCAACAACTAATTTTAATCAAGCATTTTATGGATCCCACAACTTTTCGACCATGCATTTCATTAATTTCTATCAAAATCTATTAAAAAATTGATTTTAATTACCGTCAAATAAGGATTATATATCATTATCCATAACTAAACATAACTTATTTTAGATATCTAAGCATCAATTCAAGTTCGGAAACAAAATACAGCTCAACAAACTTGTATATGTGCGGTTTACATGATAATTCTATATAAATTTAAATGTTTCATATTGAGAATATTGTGTAACTAACTATTAATTTTCTACTTAAAAGGTTAGATATCAAGTTATTACTCAATTAATGAGTTGGAGAGTAGAAGCGAAAATTTTTTCCTTCTTTTGGCTCTAACGTATTTATGGGTGAAAGAATCGTCATCTACGGTAATGATTTTCCCTTTTATAGATTGTCAAGAATTCAATGGTTAGGATTGCACTTAAATTAAGTGCAGTGGGTGGTAACTGGTAACAAATTTGGCATAAATTGAGAAATTTCAAGATTTTCTAACTGTACCAAAGAATAAAGTAAAATTGAGTTATTCCTAATAAATTCAAAAGTAATTTTATAAATTCTCTTTTCATCTTATTATGAAAAATTAAGGAAAATCGAGTCTTCTAACACAAACATGATTTGAATAATTGATTATTGTAAACATTTTATTTTTGTTTATAATTTAAAATAAGATGTCGCTATCTATTAATTATTGCAACTTTGACATTATAAATACTTTTTTCAGTATTTGAATTTTTCTTGCATTTTGCTTGCACGAATAGTTTTAATTCATGAGTCAAGGGTAAGTATATTACCATTTTCATTTTTACTGTATTGAATGTGTGTAGTTCACTTGACCATGAGTAGTACGTATCTAAAATGAGAAAAAGAAAATGAGAAACAAAAATTAGCTCTATATATAATTTTATATCTAGTACTATTAACTTTTATTGACTTTTTTTCGTAAATTAATTTTTTTCAAGTTGACGATTGGACCTATAAAAAATAATTTATTTTCGTGGTTATTAATCGAATCGAACCGCACTGAACCGAGATATAAACCGAATCGACTTTCGTGGTTATGGTGCGGTTATGGTATGGCCAAAAAAAGGATGGTGCGGTTATAATTTTGATCGAACCGGCCCCGAACTGAACCGTTGCCATCCCTAGGAAGAAATAGAATTTTCAATTTCTTTAGGTTCCTACTTGAAATTGAAATGAGAAATCATTAAAACTTGATTGAAAGTCCCTTTTTCTTTTGGGCTGGTCAATTTGTTGCATCCAATTTGTAGCCCACTGGGCTTCCAACTGAAGAATAATATGATATCGAGTAGGAAAACCCAATTTACTTATCCCTTTAATATTGAGAAGTCTGCAGTGGGTAAATACAACCTTCAATTGATCAAACACTAATTAAGTGAGTTTCAAATCAATTAATAACAATGAAATCAAAATGCTATGAATTAATATAAACACTTCCCCTTCAATATCACAAAGTTTGGCAGCAAAATGGATTGGATAGGACTCAGATCAATAACCCAATAACACACAAAGCATCTCTACAAGAAAGAACCAAGAATCCCACTCAAAGCCATGAACGAAACACCCACTAGAATCACACAGAAACCACAGCACACGGGAAGGGAAAATTGGTCAAACAACATGAGAAAAACCGAGCAGAACGGGGGGAAAAGCTAGTAGCCAAGACATCGGCCAAGGTGCCGGCAAAGGTGAGGTGAAAAAGTCTCACAAAGGGACCGCACGAAGGAAGCAGCAAAGAGTCACAGAGAAGCGACCGAAAATCTCACCAAAAGGGGCTAAGGGCTAAACCGTGTGTATGTATGTATTATACATATCACAAGAGGGACCAAGTATATATAGTAGCAACTTAGGTCAAGTAAGTACTGTAAGTTGGTCGAGGCCCGAATGTAATACTCGATCCGACTTCTTTTTGTGAGTTACCAATTTTGTGTTATTGAGTCGACTGTTTTAAATAGTCTTAATAATAAGTTCCAAACGAACCATATGATTTTAATTTGATCCGATGAGTCATCATCGTTCCGAATTTATTTGGTATCAAAATATCTGACAAGTATAATGTGATATTGAGTAAGTTAACTCAACTTACATATATTACATAATTTATGAGTCACAATCACATATTAATTCACAAATCATACAATATCATAGTCACATATTAAACAATTTATGGGTTACAATCACATGTCGAGTCACACATCATTTGTCACTCACAAATTACACAATTAGGACATAACCACTATTCTTCTCACTCACACTACCATCGTCGACAACCATCCTGACAAAAGAGAGGGAGGCTGAAAAATAACTTGCTCATCGGACCACCGCACCACTGCATGCCATTGGCTACCTTATCCATCTCATCTCATCCCTCACTTCCAAATATACCAGTAGTTGGACCACAGCGTCACTGCAATATCATCACCAAGCAACCTGCTGATCTATAGCCACCATCAACAGTAGCGTTGCTGCCTTGTAGCAATAGTGAGTTCAGTACATTTGCAGCTTCAACAACAAAATCATCCCTACAGCGCCATCGCCACTACAGCATCGCCACCATGTAGCAACTGCAGATTCACTTCATTTGCAGCTTTGACAGCATCCTCCCCCGACCACATGATAACTGTTCATGCAAAATCCGTAAGCGTACTGCGTACGAGATCGTTGACAAGTAATAGAATTTATGAGTTGGGAGTATCGTCCCACGGGGAATAATTTCAATTCAAGTTTACTAACTTTTTTATGGGATTCGAATTATATTAAAAAAAAAATAGAGTTTGATTTTATTTTATGTTTAATTAATCTAAGAAAACAGTAAAAATGTGATTTTTAAAATAATGATATTTGATAGTTATTTTGATAAAATATATTCTAAATTTTTGTATTTTTATGTTTAATAGGTAAAACCTCATGAATTGAAAGAAGGAAGCAAAAAATTGCAAAATCCAAAGTAAAAGTACTAACTTACATTGTATGAAAGAATGGAGAACTTGGAAGCAAGCATTAATTTAATTGAGCATTGGATTTAATGGGCCTCAATTTGGATTTAAAATTGGATCCAAAAATTTGGTGGTTTAGGTTTTATATATTTATATTTATATATAGACGGTACGGGAAAAAAAAAAAAAAAGGAGGACCGGCTGCTGGAATTGTTACTTGGCTTTGTTAATTATATATACACACATAAATTTGAAGCAGCTTCTGAGGTGGAAAGAAAAAAAGGCACACGTATACACACGGAAAGTGAGACAAATTGGATATATTTATATATATTATATATAAATCAATACACACCGAAGCAGGAAGAAAAAAAGGAAGCAGCTTCAGTTAATTCTACATTTGTTCACGTTTGGTCAATTTTTGGTGATATTGTTCGACTCTTATGTATTTAATTTCAATATTATGCTAGGCTAGATTTTTATATTGCTAAAGATATAAATGAACACTTGTTTTGAAATTTTTAATATTAATTAATTATTTTGACATTAATTTGTTTGAATGCGTGAATGTTTATTATGATTTATTATGTTTTTCAATTAATTAGTCATTAGTTGAATTGTTCGTGGATTTTATTGTCATCGAGAGAGACAATAGAATTGTTAGCACGTAGTAATTAGCATTGTGAGGTTCGATAGAGGATAGAGATATACATCTATGCTTCGCATGGTTTTTTTTTATGTCTTAACCCGTTTAATGCTTTCTTATATGCTGGTATTTTTTTATAAAGATATAGAAATGTTACATATAGGATTAGATTTAATTACTATCGAGAGAGACTTTTAACTGAATTTGGAACTTCGATCAACTCGCATGATAACAAATAGTCATTTTAACTGTTATACTAAAAATTGGTTAACAATGGAGATTCTTTATCTTAGCAATGCATCTCAAAATTTTAATTTGATTTATAGTACGCGATAAATTAGAAATATATTTATTACAAATTATTATTACTATTCGATTAAGGATATTATTAACTTTAACTCGATAAAACACGTAGTTCTCGTGGATTCGACACTTTACTCACTACTATATTACTTGATCACGATCTCGTTCACTTGCAGGTCTTCAAACTTGTTTTCTTATTTTTGAAATATGCTAAACTTAATCTCTTGAATGTGAAATTTTTCCTTTATTTTTTTTACGTATTAGCACGGCTTGTAATCCGATCATGGATCTATCCCTACCTCCGTCAACACTATAACCACCTCCACCATAATCACCCGAGGCAGTCCTTAACATAACCCACCCCACCCCCCCACTCCCGTCCAAAATTTCATCCAACCACCACTAACACAAATATGGAGAATCCCACACACCCTCAAATCTCATGGCAGCATATCCCTAAATCCAGAAATTCACTCACTTTCATCTATCTTCTGCAAGTGCTAAAAAAATGTATATTTTTTGTTTTTGATTGAATATTGCATTTAAAATGTACACACACCAATACAAGATAAACGAAATTGATTAAAAACCAGATACGCATGCCTCCAATTCACTTCTACACCTTTTGAAGTCGAACACAATTTTTTCATGCGATACGTAAATAGGATATAAATATGCAAGAGAGTTAATTATCATCTTACGATTATTGAAAAAATTAACGCGCATAAATTATATTCTAATAACTAACCTTTCAATGCATAAAAGCGGACAGAATTTTGACTTATCAGAATCAAATATGTAAAGGTAAAAATGAGAAATGCATAAATACGAATTCGGTTGAGTTAAGAGTTTGACTCTTTTTCTTTAATAAAATATCACGCTACATAGGTGCTAACGATTTTTAGCATTCATCTCCCAAAATACAACAATCGCATTCTGTAATAGGATGACTCCAAATTACGTAGACCAACTAATTTACTGATATTTTGAATTTTCTTTATATGAAACTTAACTCAAAATAAATGCACATTATTTAAAAGTGAATATGTATAAATATGATTATGTAATCATGAAGTGAATAAATGAATTGTTGATTGAAAATTTCAAATATAGGACTATGTATAGTAGTCTAAAAGTTGTGTCTCAAAAGATACTCTACAAAGACATGTTTTGCTGGAAAATACTTCTCTACAACAAAAATATATATATATAACTTGTGAAAATTATCATTTCAAAAGTACACAACTTTTCATCCAAATAATTTTATAATATTCTATAATATTTTACATGATTTTTCAACAATTTCAGGTACCAAAGCGACTTTAATTTGACTTTAATTTCTCATTCACCGAATAAAGATTATGTAAAAATACCAATTTTTCATACAAATTTCCAACAAATACCATATCCAAGGCTTGAGTTAGGGGTGGACAAAAATGTCCAGACCAAACCAGAATCGAAAAACCAATGGTACGTTTCGATTCTGAAAAAAAAATTAATAGTTTTGATTTTTCTAACCAAGAATCATTTGGTTCTGGTTCTGGTTCTGGTTCTAAAACCAAACATAATTTTTAATTTTATTTTTTAAAATATATTAATTAGTAGAGACCTAATATTGTATTCATTAGAGATAACCCATTAATATATTTTGGGTCATTGGAAACAGCCCATTAAATGTGTACACCCTAATTTTGTATTCATTTGAATCATTTCTCTTTTATTCTTTTTCAATTTACACAACTCTGTGACATGCAACAACGCATTTCAATACATCAGTGGAAGAGACTCTTCCAAGATCGGAAAATGGAATTGTAGAGTCACTTAAAAAGCTTTTAAACTATTTTTTCACCTTAATTGTTCGATGAATTATTTGTGCTCTTAACAAATAGAGGAAAATCTAATAAACATTCATGGAATATTAAACGGTTAATGGTTGCCTATAAAAGTAAACTTTCAAAGTTTTGCATAATTCATCATTTATTATGGGGTGTACCGTCAAAACTACTGCAATTAATTTAGTGAATCATTATTATTACTTATTAGACAATTTTTTGTATGGAAATGAAAATTGATTTGTATATTCAAATTATGATTAGATTTTATTTTTTTTTATTAGTTTGGACTTTTGTGATCTTGATGATTGATAATTTGTACTTTCTGATTGTTTAATGTTTATTTATTTTTATTTAGATATATATTACTAACTTATGGATATGGTACAAGTCTAGAAATTTAAGAAGTGAAACTAGAGCCAAACCAAATTAAACCAAAATCGAATGGTTCAATTTCGGTTTGGTTTCATATCTTAAAAAAAATTATTTAGTTGTATTACAAAAAAAGAAAAAAAAAAAAAAAACATTGTTTCATAGTTTGATTCGCGCTTCGATTCTCTTGAAACCATGTGACCATGTCCACCCCCAACTGGCACCTTTTCAAAACTTATTTGGTGGTGGCATTTATAGTGGTGGAGGTCAGCGAAGCCAATGCAAGTCTCAGTGTTGTGCGCGACAGTGGTGGGAGAACCGAAGTTGTATGATAAGTGGAAGGCTTTCCGATTTGATTATGCACAGTGTTACGGGCCTATATCAGACCCGCCACCTCACCCGCCACGTGTCCACACCCGTGGCCCAAGCCACGTGCTGGACGAGGTGATTAAACCAAAAACCGAACTGATTGTACATGCCGAGGTGATTGCACTAAGAACGAACTGAAAACGCGTCAGCGAACGAACCGGACTCATCCACAAGTACGCAGTGGATGCAAAGGCCCGCGCTCCGCTTCTACAACGCTGCAACACTTCACCTGCCACACCTCGCCTCTACGAAGATCCTTTGTACAAAGATCTTTCCAAAGTCAAATCGCCGACTGATGGGACGTGTGGCAGGTTCTCAAACGGTCAAATCAGCAGCCTATGGCTAAAAACATTTAACACCAGTCGACCTATGGAGGGACGAGTGACGCCTAGGATGGGACGAGCCCTAAGGATCCAGCAACACGTGTCCCCTCATCCAATGGCCCCCCTCCTTCCATCCTTAGTATAAATAACCTCTCATTGCGCCAAAGATGGGATTGGAATCCCTTTTGCTCTCCTTAATACTGCAAAAACCAAGTATCATCTTTTCCTAAAGTATTTGTCAATATTACCAACGCCTTATCGACCACCTTCCCGGCGAGTGTGCCACAGCCGGTGGAACCCTTACCGGTCGAATATAAACTGACTTGACCGTCGGAGTGCTTGCGGCCGCTCCCACCCTCTCAGGGAGAGGCCACGAGTGACTGACGGCGTGCTACGTGTGCAGGAGGATTTAACTTGAAGACATATCCTGTTGGCCACGTGTCCGAGCCATTTTTCGAGGTCAACAGATTGGCGCCGTCTGTGGGAACTAACTTAACCACGAGTTCTCCCACAAAAATTGTTAAAACGCCCGGTTGGCATTTCCCCCCTTGAAAAAAGGGTCGATTCTTGAAAAAGAGTCTTTTGCAGCCGCCTCGGACCATGAGTTCCAGTGAAGGTGATAATGCGAGGGCAAGGGATGTCTCTGAAGAAGAGATCATCCGAGCCAACGTTACGCAACAGCGGCCCCATCATCGCTACCGTAGAAATAGAACGGCAAGCTGCGCAAGCCATGGCCGAAGTGGCCCAGATGGCCACTAACATGAGGACCATCACGGCTCAGAATGCAGCCATGCAAGAACTACTCATGCAAGTGCAAAACCAGGGCGGTTTTCAAGCCCCGCATCACCCGCAGCAATCGGGACGTAGACAAGCCGAGGCGGAATCCAGCAGGAGAACCCATGTGAGCCCCCAGGGAGAGGCTCCCGTGGAAAGGGATGTGGGAATGGACACTTCGAATTACACCGCTGCTCCAGCCGGTGGACCCCCTGCGGGAGATAGTTTCCCCCCGGAATATGAGCGGCCTCAGAGGTCTGTTAGTGTTTTCGATCGGATCGGACGGGCACCTAGAAATAGGAACCAACCCCCGCCGCAAACAACCCGCCAGTGGGGACACGAACAAAGCCAAGAAGTCCAAGTCCCTCCGCCTAGAAATAGGCGGGAGAGGCGAAGCCAAATGGATTGGGGTAATAGGGCTGGAACGGATCAGGTTCCACCTCGGCAGCAGGCAGATGGCAATGATTCCGACGGACCCTGTAGGTCGTATGAGCTCGATGATGATGATGACAATCTGCCCTTCTCCAGGGAGCTTCGCACATTTCCGATGCCTCACAACTTTGTTCCTCCTAAAATCCCAAAGTACGAAGGGAAGTGCGACCCGGAAAAACATCTCAACAAATACAAAACACAGATGAGCCTCAGGGGCGCTTCGCCAGCTTTGAAATGCAGAGCTTTCCACTTAACTCTTGGCGGTTAGCAGAAGTATGAGTACAAGAGGGTTGGCGCCACTCAAAGATACGGAGTTGGCCGGATCTCGAAAAAGCATTCTTGAACCAATACCTCTCTAGAAAAGAGGGGGAGGCTCCTATTCAACGTTTGCAAGATATGAGGCAAGCAGCAGGGGAAACCCTAAAAAACTACCTTGCTCGTTTTACCGATGAGATAACCTACTGCGAGCAGGTCACGGACAAGGAGGCCCTTTCAGCTCTGAAAGGAGGGCTGAACATGGACACACTGTTTTGGAGGGATGTCCGAAGCAAGAACCCTTCGACATATGACGAGCTGGTGGAAATGATGAAGGTAGAGATCGTCAACGAAGAGATGATCGATCACAGGAACAGGGCTGCCCAAGGCCTTCCACCACCCCAGAGGCAGATAGGCAGGGGGCCCACATCCCAAATAGTGAGCCAACAATGGACTCAAGCTGGGCACGGTGGCCCCCACCTCGGGACAAGCATTAGCCACTGCCACACTCAACGCGGTCCCCACCTTGGCTTACGAAAATGCTGGGCCAGGCGCGAGCAACCCCGCCAGAAATACGGGACGACCCTCCACCTCTAGAAATAGGGGAAGAGGAGGAAGGTCTAGAGACAGGCCCCCAGAAGCGCGACCTTATTGCACCATTCATCGTCATTATGGTCATGACACCAGGGATTGTGCAGGCCTAGGAAGACCTGCAAGCAACCCTCGTAGCAGCCGGGAACACAACTATGGAGGCAATGATCCAAGGCGTAGTCCCCTAAGGAGGGGCGAGACGAGGCGGCACTCTCCAAGTCATAGGAACGATGATAGAGAAAGGCCCCGGAACGGGCAACGCCCCAGGAGAGATCCGGCCCCCTCGAACGAGCAGCAACCTATCCGTGAGATAGATACCATTATTGGAGGACCCCACGTAGGAGGCGAATCAAAAAATGCTCAGAGGAATTATACCAGGGAGGCTAGGACCCCACCTATGGTCAGTTACTTGGTGAACCAATCGCAAGGTGGAAGGGTGGTAGAGCCCATAACCTTCACTCAAGAAGATACTGCAGGAGTGCACTTCCCACATTGCGACGCCCTGGTAGTCAGAGCCGTGGTGGCTCGCAACGGGCTGAAACGCATGCTGGTAGATAATGGCAGCTCAGTCAACATCCTGTTCGGCACAACTTTTGACAAAATGGCAGTGGATCACGAGCTAACACCTATGAGCTCGCCTCTCTACGGATTCACTGGGGACAGCATTACTCCCAGAGGTAAAATCACCCTTGCTGTCGAAATGGGAGCCTCGCCCCAGGTAGCGCATCACTTCATGGAGTTCTTAGTGGTTGACCGCCGATCCGCCTACCACGGTGTCCTGGGGAGGCCTGCCCTAAAGGAACTATGGGCAGTCACATCCATCCATCACCTCTGCATGAAGTTCCCAACCGAACGAGGGATCGCAACCGTTCGAGGCGACCAGATAGGATCCAGGGAGTGCTATCTTAACTCCCTTAGGAAGGCGGAGCCTCGAGTCAACATGGTGCTGGATACTGAAATGGCGGAGGCCCCTGAAGAACAACCCCCGACACAAGATATAGTCATGGCAGAGGCCAGATCTGAAACAGCTCTGGAGGAACTGGACCCTAGGGTGGTTGAGTCAGAATCGCAAGCTGCACCAATGGAGGAACTAGAAACGTTCCCAGTAGACCCCCAAGACACATCCAAGGTCCTGCAAGTCGGGAAGGAGTTAAATGAGGAAATTAAGGAGGAGCTGAAAAGCTTCCTTCGACAAAATTCCGATGTTTTCGCGTGGAAGCATGAGGACATGATTGGTATAGATCCCGAGGTCAGTTGCCATCGCTTGCAGGTCGATCCGAGCTGTCCTCCGCATAGACAGAAGAGGAGAGCGTTGAACGCCGAAAGGTATGAGGCCCTGAAAGAGGAGGTGGAGAGACTCATCAGTAACGGTTTCGTTCGTGAAGCCAACTATCCGAAGTGGATTTCGAATCCTGTGCTTGTGAAGAAGCACAACGGTAAATGGAGGGTTTGCATTGACTTCTCAAACCTCAATCAGGCATGCCCAAAGGACAGCTTCCCACTCCCACGGATCGACCAACTTGTAGACTCAACTGCTGGGCACGAATTGTTGAGCTTTATGGACGCCTATTCGGGCTACAATCAGATACCGATGTTCCCAGGCGACGAAGAAAGCACCTCCTTCATCACCGATAGGGGACTTTACTGTTACAAGGTGATGCCCTTTGGCCTGAAGAACGCTGGAGCAACCTACCAGAGGTTAGTCAACAAAATGTTCGCCGGTCAGCTCGGCAAAACAATGGAGGTCTACGTTGATGACATGCTTGTGAAAAGCCTCGTGGCTAAAAAGCATATCGAACACCTGGCTGAAGCCTTCAAAACCCTAAGAAGGTATCACATGAGGCTGAACCCCTTAAAATGCGCCTTTGGCGTGGCTTCCGGAAAATTCTTGGGTTACATCGTGAATCAACGGGGAATAGAAGCCAACCCAGAAAAGATTAAAGCTTTAATCGAGATGAGGTCGCCTCAGAAACCCAAGGAAGTGCAACGGCTCACTGGCAGACTAGCCGCACTCAATCGCTTCATCTCAAGGGCCACTGAAAAGTGCCTGCCCTTTTTCAAAACCCTCAAGGGAGGCGGAAAATTCCAATGGACTCCGGAGTGCGAGGAAGCGTTCTAAGGGTTAAAAAACTACTTGGGGCGAGCACCCCTCCTCAGCAAACCAAGGGAAGGGAAACCCTTATTGCTATACTTAGCTGTAGCTGAAAGCTCGATCAGCTCAGTTCTTGTACGGGAAGAAGCGGCGCACCAACTGCCAATATACTATGTGAGCAAAGCCTTGCTCCCCGCCGAAGTGAGATACCCAGATATGGAGAAATTGGCTCTTTCATTGGTCATCGCTTCTCGAAAATTGAGGCCGTATTTCCAAGCCCACAGCGTTCATGTTTTGACAAATTTCCCGCTAAGGCAGGTCTTGCAGAAGCCAGACGCCTCGGGAAGGTTACTGAAGTGGGCAGTAGAGCTCAGTGAGTTCGACATAATTTACGCGCCCCGGACAGCCATCAAGGGTCAGGCTCTGGCCGACTTTGTCGCGGAATTCGCCAAGGCCCCTGAAATCGAAGTGGATATGGAACCAGCAGAGCCTCCCACTTGGAATCTCTTCGTCGATGGTTCCTCCGGAGAAACAGGCTCCGGGGCTGGTATAGTGTTGGAAAGTCCGGAGGGGCACAGGCTTAACTGCGCAGTAAGGCTCGGGTTTAAGGCCTCCAACAACATGGCTGAATACGAGGCCCTCCTGGCCGAGCTTCGGCTCGCCGAGGAACTGCAAGTAAAAAGATTGATTATAAACAGTGATTCGCAGTTAGTGGTGAATCAGGTCAATGGCAACTTCGTGGCCAGGGACAAACATATGGCGGCCTACCTGAAGCTGGTCATGAATTCCCTGCCGAACTTCGAAAAGTTTGAGCTAATCCAAGTGCCCCGCCAAGAAAATTGCCATGCCGATGCCCTATCAAAGCTGGCCAGCAGCAAGGATTCGGAGCTTCTAAAGGTGATCCCCATCGAACACCTGGCCGAACCATCTATTGAGGAGGGCGAGAAACTAATGTGGATTGAAAGCACCCCACCATGGATGCTACCCATACTGGCCTACCTGAAAGAACAAAGCTTGCCAGAAGACGAAACCGAGGCTCGGAAGCTCCGAAGAAGGGCCGCGCACTTCATCCTACAGGACGATATTCTGTACAAGCGTGGCTTCTCCTCCCCCCTTCTCAGATGTACAGGAGGAGAAGAAGCAAACTACATCCTCAGGGAAGTACATGAAGGTGTTTGTGGAAACCACTCCGGTGGAACAGCTTTGGCCCACAAAATACTCAGGCAGGGATATTACTGGCCAACCCTGAAAAGGGACGCCACTGAATTCGCACGCAAATGTGACAAGTGCCAACGCTTCTCCAATGCACAGAGGCAGCCATCTCAAGAGCTCACAGTGGTATCAAGCCCCTGGCCTTTCGCCAAATGGGGTGTGGATTTTATTGGCCCCTTGCCAAAAGGAAGAGCGAATGCTCGCTTCGCCATAGTCGCCATTGATTATTTCACCAAATGGGTGGAAGCCGAGCCTTTAGCCAAGATCACTGAGGCCAACACCTCGAAGTTCCTTTGGAAAAACATCATCTCCCGGTTCGGCATACCTCACTCCCTAGTGTCTGACAACGGCAAGCAATTTGACAACAAGAAGGTCCGGGATCTATGTGATGAGCTTGGAATCAGAAAGCATTTCTCCACGCCCCATCATCCCCAAGCAAATGGGCAGGTCGAGGCGGTCAACAAAACCATCAAGCTCGCCTTGAAAAGGAAGCTGGATGCCTCCAACTCTCCAAGGGCGCTTGGGTCGACGAGCTTCCCCAGGTCTTAGGGGCCATCAGGACCACTTGCAAAACTGCTACTGGGGAGACTCCATTTTCTATGGCTTATGGAGCCGAGGCTATGAGCCCTGTGGAGGTTGGCGTCCCATCCCCCCGCCGCCTCCACTTCGATGAGGTGATGAATGATAAGTCGAGGAGGCTTGAGCTAGACTTTCTCGAAGAAAAGAGGGACGAGTCCCAAGTTAAGCTCGCCTCCTATCAACGAAAGATGATGCGCTACTATAACGCCAAAGTGAAGAAGAGAACATTTCGCATTGGAGACTTGGTGCTTCGCAAAGTCTTCCCTTCGACCAGAGATCCTGGCACAGGGACTTTGGGACCAAGCTGGGAAGGACCCTATCGCGTGATTGCAGAAATCAGGTCTGGAACTTATAAAATCGAAGATCTGAATGGGAGAATGATGCCTCACCCCTGGAATATTGAACACTTAAGGAAATATTATCAGTAGGGAACGTGTACTGTTGTAAATATTGCAATCAAATAAACGGATGTTATGTTCACTTTGTTCTCGCATGGACACACCAAACAAACTTGACAAGGTGCAAGCCCATTCAAAGGGTACACCCCCAAGATATTCTGCCTAAGCCAGAGATGGTGCGGGTGCCATCCTGGACGAAGCGGAGTGCACCAATCAGACAAACTTGGCAAGGTGCAAGCCCATTCAAAGGGTACACCCCCAAGATATTCTGCCTAAGTCAGAGATGGTGCGGGTGCCATCCTGGACGAAGCGGAGTGCACCAATCAGACAAACTTGGCAAGGTGCAAGCCCATTCAAAGGGTACACCCCCAAGATATTCTGCCTAAGTCAGAGATGGTGCGGGTGCCATCCTGGACGAAGCGGAGTGCACCAATCAGACAAACTTGGCAAGGTGCAAGCCCATTCAAAGGGTACACCCCCAAGATATTCTGCCTAAGTCAGAGATGGTGCGGGTGCCATCCTGGACGAAGCGGAGTGCACCAATAAGACAAACTTGGCAAGGTGCAAGCCCATTCAAAGGGTACACCCCCAAGATATTCTGCTTAAGCCAGAGGTGGTGTGGATGCCATCTTGGATGAAGCAACATTCGCACGCTGAGTAAGTCCGATGCGTTGTTACTTGTTCATTGGCATCTTCCATTTTATTAAGAGGTTGAGTAAGTCCGATGCGTTATTACTGGTTCATTGGCTTCTTCCATTTTATTAAGAGGTTGAGTAAGTCCGATGCGTTATTACTTGTTCATTGGCATCTTCCATTTTATTAAGTGGTTGAGTAAGTCCGATGCGCTGTTACTTGGTTCATTGGCTTCTTCCATTTTATTAAGAGGTTGAGTAAGTCCGATGCGTTATTACTTGTTCATTGGCATCTTCCATTTTATTAAGAGGTTGAGTAAGTCCGATGCGTTGTTACTTGGTTCATTGGCACCTTCCATTTTATTAAGTAATTAAGCCCGATGTGTTATTCGTTCGAAGCTAATCTACGAAACAATGGAGCAAACAAAAAAGAGGGGGGGAGGGAGTGACAACACTTGATAAAATTTGTTCATTCATAACCAAGGGAGAGGCCGAAGCCATTACATGGGGGATACAAATTACAAACTAGTCTATATTAATCGCCGCCCCAGGTCCTCCGCCTTCGGCTTCCTCTGAAGGGCCCTCTTCATCCTCGGCAGGCCTGCCCCCAGTGGGGCCCCCGAACTCTTCCTCCAGAAAGTTGATATCCAGATCGGGGTGCCTCTCACGGAGGCGGGACATCATCTCCTTCGCCGCCCAGGAGGCCCAATAGTTGGCGAAGTCGTCATACTCTGGCGTATTTTCGAAATTGTCCTTGTAATTCTGGACTGCCACTTCGCCAACGTTCTTCGCCTCTGCCTTCAACAAATTTATCTCCTTAGCCTGGGCTTCAAGGCGTCTCCTCTGCTCAGCCTTCTCCTTATTGGCCTCCTCCAAGGCTTCAGACGTTATTCGCTGGTGGTCATTAGCCTGGTCCACCCTCTTCGTCAGGGCCGCCACCTGGGAGACGGACTCGTGAAGCTCATTCTTCAGCTGATTGACGTGCATTTCAGCCGAGTCCAACTTCGTGGCGGCGGTCACCCACTTCTCCTCCACCTCCTCCAATTCCTTCTTGGCCTTCTCCACTTCGGCCTCCCAATTTGAAGAGGCCTCAACCCTCTTCTCCAAATCCTCATTTTTCTTCCGGAGGCCCCTCACCAGGTCTTCTGCCGCGGCCCCCATACTCAGAGCCCTGGCCACGCAGGCATTATTCGCCGCCAGCAGATCCTCGATGTCGCACGAGGCGGCGTGATTGGCCCAGTCCTCGGTCCAGTACTTACTGTGGACCCTCGCGGCCAGTGCAGTCTCTGCGGGAAGCATCTCCAGCACGGCTTCGGACAACTCCTCGTCCTTGCTTCCCAAAAAATCAGTGGGCTTCCCCTTGCCCGCCGCACTGGCTGGCCTCTTCAGCCTCTTCTTAGACGCCCCCTCGGCGAAGTATGCAGTGATAGGCACGATGGCCTGGGCAGAAGGTGGAACCGCCACACTAACCCCGGCTTCGGTCGGCGGAAGAGAAGGCTCCGCAGGGGTGGGGGCCACGATGGGGGCAGCTCTCCTCTTTCTCGGCACGAGAGAGGCCCCTTCCTCCACCTCGGGCTCTTTGGCAGGGGGCTGGGCCGCCTTGCTCAGCGCCTGCAGCCGCTCTGACTGCTTCTTGTACGCGGCCGAACTGGTCTTCAGCAGCTTGGCCTCCGCCACGCTTCGGCGGATTGTGGCCAGATCGGGCCTGGGGGGCCTCTTATTCTCAAAATCCCCTGCAAGAGAGAAAATTACATAAGTATTCCAGCAAAATATTGAGACAGAACCGAGGCGAAGTGCACTCACCCCTGTTCGTCATTAGCCCGTGCAACGTGAAGTGATAGTTCTGATCGATCAGCTCCTTGTAGCTTCTCTCCGGCAGAGGCGTCTGGTACAGCCGGGCGATTATGTCCCAGTCCTCCTCTGCAATTTCACACCTCGGGAGGGAGCCTGCGAGGAACAGTAATATTAAAACCATAAGCGAAGTTAGCCAAGTAAATTCAAATCGGAAAGTTGCTTACTGCAAGTGGAATATGAGGTGGGAACGGTCAGAGGCGCCATCGGGTCATTCTCCATAGTATCCCACCGTCCTGACGCCCAAAACCACGAACTCCTCCAACCTTTGATCGAGGAGGGTGTCTCTACCACGAACGGCGAGTGGGACCCCCAGGGAGCCAGGTAGTACCAGCCTTTGCTCGCCTCGCCCCCCGCCGTGGCTTTTGGAAAGAAGAGGGAGTGGAACACACTGAAAGGCATGTCCACTCCGATGCTGGCCCTCCGCCACAGCATCCACGTCCCCACCATTTGGGACCAGGCATTGGGATTAAGCTGGGTAGGGGCCAACCCAAAAGACCTAAGGACTAGGCGGAAAAAAGGGTGGAATGGAAGCCTCAGTCCGGCACGGAAGAGGTGGTCACTCACGGCAACGCACCCCGGCCTGGGATAACATGCTCTCTCGTGAGGATCGGGTCGGATGAGCAGAATGTTATGAGGAATCCTAAACACCTCCCTACATTTTTCTATCTGCTCCGAGGTGATTTTGGAAGGATATTTCGAGGCCCCCCATTGTACGGACGTGTCTACGGGAGAATCTGGGCGTTTCCAAATGTTCTCCCCGGCCCTAATGGCCCTACTCAGTTCGTCGGAAGAGATTAGCATAGGTTCCCTCAGCGAAGTGCTCTCTTCACCTCGCCTCTCCTCACTCCCCCCCTCGGCTTGTCCACTTAACATCTTACTAGACAGAAAAACGAAAAGAAGATGAAGAAAATCGGAATCTGGAAAGTTACCTAAAAACAGATTGGAAGAACTCGCCCACCGGAATGCACAAGAAGGTCGCCGGAATCCTTAAACTTTCGCCGGAGGATTGAAACGGTCGCTTGGATTGAAAGGGTTTGAAAGAACTTCGAAAGAGTTTCGCGAAATGAAGGTTTTGAAATGAGAAAGACGGGCCTTTTATAGGCACTCCAAACTCACCCCAACCGTTGGATCAACCTAAGCACAATCTGAACCATCCAGCGCTCAAATGCAAGGATCTCCGTCCAAATCAATGGTCATTTGAATTAACGGCCCTGATGAGGCAGTGGGCCACACGCTTGGTGTGAGGACGTCGCCTTGAGTAAAGGGAGCCGTCGTCATTATTATCATTTATATCAAGGGAGGCGTGCCTTGAAAGCAAGCGAACGCCTCCCCATGATTGCCTTGGGAAAGTACGAAGGCTTCCAAATCATTAGCACAAAGTTCAAGGTCAACCTATTTCGCCTCGGCCACATCAGAATGTAGTGTTGCAACAGCTCCCCCAAGAGCTGCCAACCCATCTCGCCTCGGCCACATCAGAATGTAGTGTTGCAACAGCTCCCCCAAGAGCTGCCAACCCATCTCGCCTCGGCCACATCAGAATGTAGTGTTGCAACAGCTACCCCAAGAGCTGCCAACCCATCTCGCCTCGGCCACATCAGAATGTAGTGTTGCAACAGCTACCCCAAGAGCTGCCAACCCATCTCGCCTCGGCCACATCAGAATGTAGTGCTGCAACAGCTCCCCAAAGAGTTGCCAACCCCTTTCGCCTCGGCCACAGCGGGATCCTGTGTTACGACTACTCCCACCACCAACGACTCACCCCCGTGCCTTCCAGCTCGGAATTGAAAATCCTTGTATTATATAAATATTCATACACGGACTTGCGGGACTATTGTTACGGGCCTGTGTCAGACCCGCCACCTCACCCGCCACGTGTCCACACCCGTGGCCCAAGCCACGTGCCGGACGAGGTGATTAAACCAAAAACCGAACTGATTGTACATGCCGAGGTGATTGCACTAAGAACGAACTGAAAACGCGTCAGCGAACGAACCGGACTCATCCACAAGTACGCAGTGGATGCAAAGGCCCGCGCTCCGCTTCTACAACGCTGCAACGCTTCACCTGCCACACCTCGCCTCTACGAAGATCCTTTGTACAAAGATCTTTCCAAAGTCAAATCGCCGACTGATGGGACGTGTGGCAGGTTCTCAAACGGTCAAATCAGCAGCCTATGGCTAAAAACATTTAACACCAGTCGACCTATGGAGGGACAGAGTGACGCCTAGGATGGGACGAGCCCTAAGGATCCAGCAACACGTGTCCCCTCATCCAATGGTCCCCCTCCTTCCATCCTTAGTATAAATAACCTCTCATTGCGCCAAAGATAGGATTGGAATCCCTTTTGCTCTCCTTAATACTGCAAAAACCAAGTATCATCTTTCCCTAAAGTATTTGTCAATATTACCAACGCCTTATCGACCACCTTCCCGGCGAGTGTGCCACAGCCGGTGGAACCCTTACCGGTCGAATATAAACTGACTTGACCGTCGGAGTGCTTGCGGCCGCTCCCACCCTCTCAGGGAGAGGCCACGAGTGACTGACGGCGTGCTACGTGTGCAGGAGGATTTAACTTGAAGACATATCCTGTTGGCCACGTGTCCGAGCCATTTTTCGAGGTCAACACACAGTATTAGGAAATAAAAAGGAATGCATAGTAATTTTGAAAATTAGATATATTAAAAAAAAAAAGTACTGAGTTTAATTTCCCCAGTCATTCGTCATAATGGCCTAACAAAGTAGGATACAAAAATAGACTAGATAGTGTCCTGCAAATAAATGAATAGCAGTTACAACAAAGGCGAAAACACCTACAGAAAGGTGAAAATCTAAGAAACCCAACAAGGAGTTCTCGCTAGAAACCTTCATTAGTTAATATAAGCACTGCGAATCCTGTCGACAGACCGATAAAGAAAGTGGAGAACCGGACGGAAAATAGCTCGTAATGGAACCCTAACACACGTGTGCCAACATGACAGGAATCCAACACAAGTGATCTTCATCTTTTCCCAGAAACGAGAGATCAAATCTTGATCTCTATTGACAAGAATGGTAGCCGACTGCACGTAGGCCGATGCTGCATGCTTAACAAGTTCGTTGCGAATGGAAATGTTGGAAGAATCAAATGCATTAGATGGATCATTATTCACTGCATGCTGTGGTGAAGTGCTTAGGATTATGTCCTTCAAGCTCGTATATCGATGATCTTCAATATCGGAAGAAGAATCCTCGCGGCTGAGTGAGATTGCTGAGTCGAATATGCGTTTAAACGAAGGCGATATCTTCAGTTTGGGAAGTTCTTCATCCATTTCTAGCTACCTAGAAGAACTCATGAAACTTATAGTAATCTCCACAAAACCAGATTAATGGGGTTTTGGACAAAATATGAACAATCTTAAAATAATTTCATTGCAGATTAAAAATGGGTTGGAGGGATTTGGTGTTGTGAGTTTTTTGGATGCTATTCTAATGGTAATTAGTTGAAAATTAAGATTAACGTGAATTTGGTTGAATAGGAGGCAAATTTTCAGATTGTACTGACAAGTGGCTTACCTTTGAGAAACAGAAGTTCATTGGCTATCCTAGGATCAAGGACATTGAACCGGACAATAGTAAAATTTATGATAATTTAAGACGTAGTAACGCTCCTATTTACAAGCGTGGGATATGTTTAATCACACTTTGACCTGTGCATTTCGAGGCTAGAACTGCTGTCAACTTGAGGTTGTTTCCTTAGGTGTCTCCTCAATTCTATTCACAATTTTAAGGTATCAAAAGTTTAGAATATCTCACAAAAAGTTATAGAGAGCTTTAGTAAGATTTCGACACATCGGATAAGTTTAATCACACTTCTCTTTGATCCTCTTAGCACCTAAAAGTTCCTAACAAATTCCCACATTTGACGCTACAGCTTATCAAAATCTTTGATGGTCCGAGTCGAAGAAGAAAAGAAAAAACTTCCAGTGGCAATACATATTGAAAAATTCTAATTGTACATAATTTTCTACATAATATTTTACCGAATCGACAAGTAGAGGCCATCTATTGAGAGGCGCCTGGGCCCACAGGCGCCCCCCAATAAGTGGCTGCTAATTATCGATTCGGTAAAACATTATGTAGAAAATTAGATAAGTGTAGCATGATCCATATATATTTATTAAAGACCAATACACAAGGAAACCGATTTGTTGAAGCTACAAACCACTAGACTACTATAATTTGCTTGGATATTATCTAACTAACTATGATTACACATAATTGAATGTTACATTTTAACTAATTACGAGTTTTTCTAACCAACAAATATACATAGTCCTAGTTGAATTTAGTATTTGACTAATTCATGTTAATGTAAACATTGTAAGAAATTCACAAACTGCAAAATTCATAAAATGAAAATCCCGAGAATCAAGTTAAACGACATGAAATAATGGGAAATAAATTTAAAAAACACATTTGGTTTATGTTTTAGTTTTCGGTTTTCAATTCATTTTTAATTTTCTATTTTTTGAGTCTCTTTTAAAATTGCTAAAAATGTATCTGATTTGTTAATTTGAAAAATTGTTTCTCAAAATAAAAAAATAGAAAACACTTTTGGTTTGAAATTTTGAGAAATTATTTTATAACATTGTATTTCATTAAGTTTGATTATTATAGTAAAATAGAACAATTTTATATCAATATGTTATCCAATAATATATACATTTTAAAATGGATATATCTTACAATATTTTTTCCACTATATAAAATAAAACAAAAATAAATATTAAATTGAGTTGGCAAAATATAAAAAAAATAAAAATTAATGACGTGTACTGAAAATTTTTATGTATTTGTTTGAATATTTTTTTTTCTAAATTTTTATGCAGATAACCATTAAGCCCTTGTTTGATATCCATTTTTTCTCATTCTCATTCTCATTTTTTTTTTCTCTTTCTTTATTTCAACCACACATTTTATCAATAAAATAATATTACACATAAACCCAAAAATTTAACTTACTTTTTAACCACACATTCTTCCATCAATCACTATTCCAAATTAAATTCTTTTTCAAAATGGGTGTCAAACAAGGGCTAAAAGTTTGGACTATTTTTCTTTTTGTATTTTTTACAATTTTATGTTTCTAGAATTTTTTAGAAAGTTATTTTTTTTTCAAAATTTATATTTTTTATTTTTAGAATTTGTTGATTTTTTTTTATTTAGAATTTTATATTTTTGTTTTCATAAAATTTTTAATTTTTAAAATTTTATGTAAATAAAAATTTATTTAAACATTTCTTTCCCATATTTTAAGTGCTCGTTCTCCATAAAAATATTTAAAACTTCAAAAATGCATTTCGAATTTTATATTATAAATTTAACCTTTTCGAAAATATCAAACTAAACAAGTTTTAAAAGTTTTGCAATACTGAAAACTGAAAACAATTAGAAACAGCAAATCAAACGCACCAAAATATTTAAAAATATGAAAGAAGAAAAGTATTCATAATATATTTCTATTTACTTAAAAAATTATTTTAAATTTGTAGAACATCTCAACTCTTAAACAAATTCAAAATTTAAGTTTCCATCTCACCTGATGCACTTATCAGCCTACCGGCATATTCTTATAATCTACGGAGGAAAAATGATACATTAACCGTTTCATTTACTCTCATCAACCTGTAATCTTCTTCAGCAATTCCTACTTCCAAAATGCTCGCCTGCGACTACATGCAGCTCTTGTTCAAAGTGTCCCCACCTTCGACCCATACATACTGTAGTATACACTAGCCTTTAGAGACTTTCACAATCAAAATGTACTACGAAATAATGGAAGTTACTTACCATGTTTATTTCAGTCATGTAATCTCAATATAAGAAGGCTAATCCTAAAGTAGTCCCAAAAGTAACATACTAGAGCAAAAACATGTAATATTATAGATCAAATCGACAAACAACACCTAAACTAACTGTATTATAGAATATCAGCCATCACGTAGATACAATTCACAAATGGCGGCAAGAGACAGGTTACGACCATTCCATAGATGGCCTGTATTCACTTCTATCAAGACAAACGTATAGGAAGCACACAACTTAATTTCAATTTATGATGGAAAAACTTCTTTTAGCTGTTTTCAGGCAGTTCTGAAAGGGAACTTCAAACAATTCATTTGATTCATTAAAAACAGTCACGTCGTTGCCTTACGCTTGTGTATTAACTTTAGAAATATGATCATTTGAGTCGTGAGAAAAAAGAACTAGATCCAGATAACATTAAGTTCTGAATAATTTCTGTCTAGCACTCATTTTATAAATAGTAAAGCACTTTAATACCAGTATTTCCTTGAAGCAACAGTGTTTACAAATCTTACTTCCGGAGTTTGAACAGCACATTTAAGAAGAAGCCTCCGGAGCTCTGCTTTTTGTTCACCTTTAAGCCTTATATTGCATATCAGTCAACCTCAGTTTTACCTGACCTATGATATAATGAGTATCCCAATATCTCATCCTTTCTCCTTCATTTCCATGGATTTCAACAAAAACTGCATCTCCTTTCTTCTTAGATTCGAATTCTGAAATATCCTAGAGCCCCTGAATTTGATTAAATCAAAGGCATACTAGTCTACCATTCCAAGAATGTTATTCTCTAAATCAATTATTAGCATGATTTAGACACATATTTGAGACTTAATCTGATGCGGGCTAGTCTAGCTCTAGCTCAAAGGCATGCACAATTTACGTGTCACAGATGTAACTCACTGAGACATTAGGCAGTTTTAACATGTAATATTCCATATTTAAGCAGTTTCATACATAAATCGTTTTTCAATTATTTGTTCCTTAGTATAGCACTGTAAATACTTTCATTCCGACATAATAAATATCACAATTATAAACCTCAACAAACTAAACACGTTATCTTCTCATCAATCACCATTTCAAGAAAATTAGTAGAGAAAAAAGAAACGATCATTATCTCAACCAAAATCTTTAGAAAGCAAATAAGAAATCCGTAATTGCAGGAACTAAATCTAAACAAATATCCTCATCTCCCATCATTAAGACAAGATCAACATTTGCTTGAACTACAAATGGAATAAACTGAATAACTTATATGAGGCTCCCTACCAGGCATAAGCTGACTCAATAGGGAAATCCACCAGTTAGAAACTACCCGAGAAGCCTCTGCTACGGGCCAGGCCCTTCATATATGTATAGAAGAAACAAAGATCATGTGTATTTTAGAGGCCAGCTGCAGCACATCCGTATAGATTCACCGGATTGTAACAAACTTATTTGTACCATGTTTCGCCCAGTAATTCTTCAGATCAATCGGGTTAGAGAAATTATAATCTTCTGAAGCAAGTTTCTCCAAGACCTTCTTAAATGCACCAATACTCATCTTACGCCCTGCTATCCTTGCACCACGACGCTTAGTACTCATAGGCAAGGGATAAAGAGACATTCCAGTAGTACAGCATGCAGATTGCCACCCACCAGAGCCCCACCTATAACACTGCTGTGGAGTCCCAGTGCACGAGCAAACTGGTATAGGAATTCCAGAAATATCCATATTGATTCCATTGATCACAACTTCTGCCCGTTTCTTGGGAGCCCTCGTCCGCTGAACCGCAGGGCTAGACTCTTCTCTAGGAGCCCTAGGAGCTCTAATCCTAGGTTTTTTCTCTTTGGCAGGAGACTTTGGCACTTTCCCACCTCCCCTCTTCTTAGCAAGAGCAACACCACCGCCACCGTTATCTCCCTCCGTACTTACCTCCTCCATCTGAGGTATGACATTTACATTTTTTGTTATATTAATTTGCTGGGGCATTTGGATGGAATGAGCTGATGAAGTCTCGGGTGAAAGTCCATAATTCAGTTGATAATAGCCATGGTGTTGGTGCACGGGCAAGTTATTGACATACTTTTCTCTGCCGTGATTCATCCAATTCTCCCTTGTATAGTCAACGGGAATGTGGGACTCAGAAAAGCCACCAACGCGATGGTGATGGTACGGCCCGCCATTGATAGAAGCCATGACACCGGAGGGCGGGACTCGGTGTTGATCATGAACATCACCACCAAAAAGAGGCCTTTCAGCCATTGATGACATTAGCTGGAGGCCCAAATGGCTTTTGAGTGGGGCGGTTGCCCTTTCAAGAAACCCCCAATTCCTCAAATTCATACTACCATTTCCGTCCATCTTTATTCTTCCCAAACTACAGAATTACTAAACTGCGAAACAACGAAAAAGCCTCAAAATTCGGCACATGAATGTGTATACCAGGAATTCCAAACTGTAAATTTAGTACGTTTTACAGTCCAAATTACAAACCCTACAAAAACCGCACAAGAATGTACAAGTATCAGAAGACAAATCTACCCATATCCTCTTTCAGAAAATGCAAACAAACCACAAATCCAAAAAATCTACAACGGAAGAAATGCACAAATTTTGGGTTCCTGAACTCAGATCTGTGGGGAAAACAAATTCAGAACATAATTTAAATTAATCTAAATAATAAAAGGTTTCCCCTAACAAATGTAGTCAAAAACATAGATAGAGAGAGCTTACAGAGAGAAATGAAGGTCGGCTGGGTTAGGGTTTGTTTTGCCTTTATCAGATTGTAGCTAGCCTTTTTCCCTGTGAAGGAAATGGAGGTTTTGGTGTTGGAAATGGGAAATTGTTACAAATAAAGAAAAATAACTAATGTCGTGCTCATGCATGTGGACACATGTCACACTCTCGTGATGCCTCATGATTTTCATTGTAATTTTTATTTTTTTTATCATTTTCATGGTAAATGGTAAGTCTATTAATGAATGGACAATTGTATCCCTATAACTCTAAAAATTATTATCATTACATCCCTAGTTCTTCTCAATAAATATGTGACTTTAGTTCTCAATAAAGGGCGTGTTCGGTAGGGATTAAAATTAAAAACACAGGACAGATGCGCGAAATTTTACAAAATTTTGAAATGGACGTTGCAGATGCAAAGTTTGGAAAAATATATAAAAACACAGACCGACAGGATGCTGCCACAGGATGCTGCATCCTGTCAATTTTCTAGGAAAATTCCCAATACTCAGGGAATTCTTCCAATAAATATGTACTTTAGTTCTCAATAAAATACACAAAAGACTATTGACTTTTATTTTCTCTTCTTTTTTCTCTCTCTAATTTATAACATACTATCAACACAATTATCTCAAAATCAAAGTGAATTAGTTAGAATGTAATGATTTTTATAAGTATAATAATCATCGTCACATGTACCAAAATTAATTTGGTGACATGTGAATTTTTTTTATCAATTCACACATCCAATTAATGTTTTTGTATTGGTCTATGGAATTAAGCAAACACATAAATAGCGGATTTATGCATAGTCGTTCTAGTGTTTGTTATACTGTATCGGTATTGATTATTTTACTAATACATGTACGCATTAATCATGATTATCTTATTGCACTGCGAATCATGATTATTTTGTATGTATATGATATATGTATCAATATCCTATTTGTATATCACTTTTGCGTGAATTTTATGTGAATTCAATGACGACAATGTTTATGCATCTATTTGACTAATCAATGATGAAACCAAATTATTTACAATAATATTTCAGAAGATAGTATATATTATTCTAGAAATAAAATATTATATATTATTCTAGAAAGAAATTAATTTTCGTCAATCTTTCAGAAAAATATTTTATATTATTTTTGAAATGAAATAATCTTAATCAATATTCCAGAAGAATATTGTAATATTGTTGAAAATGAATAAAATATTTGCATTATTTGTTACTCTGAAGAAGCACGAGTTCACACATACAATATTTAAAATAATATTGTACCATTACTCTTAAAAAAGTATAAAGTATATATTTGTATTCTTGAATAATATAGTATTGTATTTTTGAAGAACCACAACTCTACAAATATTACATTCTGTTAACAAAATATAATCTTGAATAGTAAATATTTCTAAATAATAGTTTGTTGTTGCTCTAAAAGTAGCATAAACATTTTAATTAATATTCCAAAAGAATATTACCTACTCCCAAATAGTATAATTAAATACGATCTAATGTAAACTATATTTTTACTCTTGAAGAGTAAATTCCTGTATAATTTATTATGAAAATATTTGATTACTTCTACAGAGCATGAATAATAATTTTTAATATTCCAAAAAAAAACATTAACATATCGCTTTTGAAGAAATAATAATAAAATACAATATGCTCTCGGAATAGCACATGTTTTGAAGAATATATCAATTTGAATTCATGTTTATCCCTGAAAAGAGAATATATAATTCATGTCACGAGGAAATTAATTAGTTTGACTACTTGAATTATATATGATAATATAATGTTTAATCATATTTTTCGAATTAAATAATTAAATAATATTTTATATTGAATTAGAAGTTCAATTTGATTTTATTATTTGATATGATCAGCTGGACCATCACCGGATCAATAATGATGCAAAATTTAAAACTCAAATAGATATTCAATGAAAAATTAGAAGATTCTTCAATCCAATAAAATCATATATGGCTCTGTTCTCTTTTATGAAAATAAGTCATCGTTAGCTAAATAGGGACTGAATTCTTTATATTTCTAAAAATTAATTAAGATAATATATGAGACCCCATCACCTTCCACATAGACTATCTACATATTATTTGTATATAATATATTTGATGCAAATGCTAGACGATTTCATGGTGTTCAAACTTGAAGTTTATGAAATTTTTGTTCAAATTATGGGCATTTTTTTAGATTATACAGTCAAGAATTTGTGTCTTGTTAATGCTAGCGTTCTAAATCTCAACTTTTTAATGAGTGTTAGTTGAGATTTCGATAAATGATTTAACACTATTGTTTGTTAAACGCTTCCAATTATTTTAATTGAGAACAAAATACTTCTCATTTCTGTTCAGAAAAAGCCATTACACATCATGTCAATATCATAATTCTCCCAATTATAACTTGGTTTAAGGTCAAAGCCTAACTTTTTTCATCAAATTATTTCAATAGTACAATATATGTAAAATTGATTCACCGTAATGCATTGAGATGGAAAGTAAAGAATGTTGAGAATAATAATTTGAATATTTATCTCAAATGAATGATATTTTATAATACAGTTTGTTGATTGTCAATGTGATTGAACAATTTTCTCAGTATTAAGGGAAAAAATTAAGAGGTTGGAAATAATATACAAATGCAACATTATATAAATTCTCGTAAAAGATAATTCGAATCGAAATTTCGAAAGATAATTTATTTAAATGCATTTACGATCAAAGAGATCATTAATATCTCACACATCAATTTTAAATATTCCAACTCGAATTAACATCCTGGATGACAATTAATTAATATTACATTTGATAAATTTATATCACGCCTGAAGTATGATGATATTTAATTCTAATATAAAAAATTTCAAATAAAAATGGAACAATTAACAAATATGATCATATTTAGGAGTGCGTCCACTTTTGAAAAGTATGTGGACATAACAAAATGTAAACTCTCGGAAGAGGTTCATGTATCTGATATATTGAAAATTGAGATATTTTAATAAACTATGGGCGTGTTTGATCATGTTTAAAATCCAATTAAAATTGAAAATATAGTAGTTATTGGGTTCTACTCGTCTAATAAAAGTCAACAATAACGACTAGTAAATATAATTGGCCAAATAAAATGACGTAATCTTATCAAATTTGAATTTATCATAGAAACGTGAAGTTTCTTAACTTGCAATCTGAGAATTTAAATGTGTACATTCATGTGAAAAAAACGAAATGAGAAAAAGTAGAGTCATGATATGAAATTTATGACTCTTTAAGCGACGACTTGTATAAATAGATAAGTTATCATGTGGTGGATGTAATAACAAATATCTACGTTGTTAGCGTAACAATGCTAAAATTTGATATACATATAATAAATGTAATTTAAATGATATTATCATGGGGTGGAGTAAATACACATTTTAGGCAAGGTTTTTAATGAGACAACATTGTGGCGCACTCAAAATAATAATGTATTCTTTTTCGCTCATTAAAATTTTTTCGATACCATTTTTTTCCTAACAATATTTTAACGATGCATATTCTTCGTGTAATAAATGTTCATAACATACAAGATATTTACCCTCAAAATAATACTCTTATATGCATAGACTCTCGAAAAGATCTACGAAAACAATTTTTCGAATTATCATGTTACTACAATCATCAAATGTTGATAAATATCTCGTATGAAGACAGTGTTATTTGGAAACTATACAAGACAACATAAGACATATTTCACCAAAAATTACAATATTTAAAATATTGACGTACAATTCAATGATCAGTTGATATAAGAATTGAAATCAGGGGAGCGATAGTACTCTTTTTCTTTCAATCAAGTTTTATCCCACTGAATTTTCTCAAAAAGGTTTTAATGAGACGAATATTTTGTAATATGTCATTTGAGGGGGAGTGCTATAAATAGTAAATCTATCAGTGAATGAAAATTGTACCCCTGCAACACTAAAAATTATTACAATTCCTTCTCTATAAATATGTGGTTTTAGTTCTCAATAAAATACACACAAGTTTATTGACTTTTATTCTCTCTTCTCATTTTCTCCCTAGTTTATAACAATTTTCTTATTTTAAAATTTGGTTGGAAAATGCTTTACACAACAAAAATTCTCATTCAGTCGATACCCACGAGCCTATCCAAAACTGGAAGAAGATTATCCATCTAATTGAATAAACGGGGCTAAGATGAGAAGGGTCGTTGCCCTAAAATGGGTGCAGGACGGGTACGAGAAACATAGTCTTCATCTCGCTTAAAGTTAATTTCAAATATAAGTTTTTTCTCAAACAAAAAAAAAAATTTATCATCATTTCTAAAGAGAACATGAGTTGTTCTTAATAAATTGAAAAAAAATAATAATATTCATTAACTAAAAATAAAATAAATAAAAACAATAAATAAATAAGTGGGACAAAGGACATGCCCTACCCCGAACCTAACCAGCTCGCGTGGTTCATCGGTTCCACAACTAAACCCTTAAGAATGATTTAGTTAATACAGAGGTGCGCTTGAGGTAAGGGTGTGCTGTCCCTATGTGGCTGGGCGCTTGAGGTAAGGGTGTGCTGTCCCTATGTGGCTGGGCCCTTCTCCATAAGGCCCTCCTCATGCTCTTTAATCGGGTATGAGGACGGGGTAATGTAACAAAAATATTCGACGAGGCGGGGGATGGGAATGATCGACCAATTCCATACCCGTCCCGTTATCATCCCTATTTACATACATTTTTAAAATTTTCAAACTATAACAAATATTTGTGCCTTAAGAAGATATAACATTTTTAGCTCCCGTTTGTTTTCTTTTAAAACAAAATTCTTTAATTATCATACTCATTTTCATCTACACATTCACACAATAAAATATTTTATACATAAATTCAATTTTCTTTTAACTTTTTAATCACATATTCTCTGAAAAATACTATCCGAAACATCATTTTTTTCACAATAATAACAATCAAACAATTGCATTGTGTCCCAAGTGCAATAATATGGGAAGTGCTATGTGTACATATGTGTACACATTGTGGATGACATAATGTGAGTGGGGTGGGGTCCATGCTACAGTATCACGGGTCCCACCCCACTCACATTATGTCACCCTTTATGTGTACACTAATGTACATATGGATTAATCCCAATAATATTGTTGTAATGCAAGTCGTAACAGACAAGAGCTCATCTCTTCAAGTATAGGTTATGACTAGTTTATTCAAATGTCTGGTGCACAACATGCATTTGTTACTTGTTAGGTTGGAAAATATGGTTTGACTTGAAAACTTTTCAATTTTGTAACTGACGCCACAATAGCTTATTTGTTTTATGAGTATATTCATCTTTTTTCTGTAAAAAAATAAAAATGACTTTTTGGGCGTAAATTAAAAAAAATACAACAGAATACATTGTTAACCTCATATCTGACTTTAGCCCCCCTTTGTCTTTCATTTCGTTCAAAATTTTTTTTTTTTTACATATTTATTTTCAACCACACATTTAAATAATAAAATATTATACATATAAATCTATTTTTTCTTTTTTACTTTTTAATTATACATTTTCCAAAAATTTAATGTTCAAAACACCTTTGCAATTTTTTTTTAAAGGGCTATCTAACAAGGGGTTAATCATAGTATATGACCATAGATTTTATAGAAATTAATTAATACTTGGGCACTCTTATGAATTCCTCCATTTTTCTTCTTCTCAGTCCATCTTAAAAAAACCAAAGAATTGTGAAAAATGGAACTCAAGGTTTTGTGACAGCGGAAGGTTTCTGGGAAAAAATGCAGGTCTTGGCTTTTCAAACAACCCAATTTTTGTCAGTATCAAGAAAGGGACCAACAAAACGCTTTCACCATTTTTTGCTTGGCTATATATCCGTTTCTCCTTTTTGTGCCCAGAAGAAGAATCGACCCATTTTCACCATGTAAGTTTTTCAATTTTTTTATTTTAATAATCTTTGCTTGTTTAGTTACAATTTACCATGGAACCTTTCTTGTTGGGGAGTAAGATTGAGTATATACTCATAAAGATTGTCTTTTTTGTGGGATTTAATTCCGTGTATCAATTACATTTCAAGTGCTCAATCATAATCTTGGTGTGTTTTAAAGGATATCGGCTCCATAAAAGACATCAACAATCAGTTTATTTAGTTATTTTGTTGGTTGTAGAATGCACATTAGGGTGATAGTATTGAGTTTCTAGTGAATGGTTGTTGAGATATATGTCAATTTCAGGACCAAAGAATAGGGAGGGGTTTCAACGCACTTGGAATCACTTTCAATCGCTGGCCAAATTTACTCCAGGAATGTTGTAAGGGGTTTTGCTTGATTGCTTGGATATAAACATTATGATTTATGCTTGAGAATGTGAAGGAATAAATAGAAAACTATGTTTGATCAATTGAAAAGGCGAAGTATGTATAGATTTGTTGGTGTTTGTTCAAAGAGGCACAACCTTTGTTGCAGCATTTTCACAATAATTCAGCCTTTCTAGATGTATTTTTAGAAGGACATAACTTTTCAATATTACTATCGACTATCAGTTAATTTTCCAACAACTGTTAGGTCTTTACTTTAGCTAGCCTTAATTGAATATGTTGGGTTAGATACTTGTACACTGGTGAAATTCATCAAAAGAATCAATTTTTGACTTTGATTATGATTTCCTATTTTATGAAGAGAAAATCAAATGTTTCCCTATAATGTATTGGGTGCACATTTAACATTGTTATGTGTTTTTTGTTGCCATGGTCCATGCTTTTTGATATGATATGGTTTATAATATTTTAAGCGGTCAAATTCATAAATAATGGATTACATGGGAGTAATTCCCCCATATCCCTGGATTTCATTTTTAACTGAAACAGACAGAATGTGTTGTCTAGAAAAGTCGGGAACAACTTTCTGCCAGAAGCGAATCTTAGGGTAATGGCGTGTTCAAGTTGTCCTACATTGTCTTAATGTTACTTTAGAACAATTGATTTACGGGATGGGCCCAATCCTCATGATTTAAGCTCTTGCGCATAGCGCATTGTACCCTTCGTGCCTTTTGAGTTTCTGCGTCATTCCCCAACTGCAAATAACCATCATCCGGTTTGGATATTTAGACAAGCTTGACAATAATGTAAAATTTTTCTATTTGAATATATTATCAGCTGGTGAACCATTCCTTTTTGATACTTAGTCCCTTTTTGGTTGATTTTTTTGGAGAATGTATGAAAAATTTTGGGTTTACATACAAAATTATTTGATTTGGAAATGTGTGGTTGAAAATAAATTTGAGGAAAAATGAGTTTTAGAAAATGTGGACCAACCAAGGCCTTAGTCTTTATTGTTATTCGATATGTTTAGTTTTTTTCCTGATTCGTGTGAACTTCCTATTTGGGTAGTTCAAGAAGGTGTTCTTTTAGTGCAAGTACCTTATGTTTTCCTTTTTAATTTTTTCAACAACCAACTAACCCAAGTCTCGATAAATTTGGGGTTAGCTACATAAATCCTTTTTCGTCGTTCTGTTCTACCAGTTGCTACATCTACTAAAAAATCCAAAGCTAATATATCCCTAGCAAAATAATTCGCCTTTCTAGTTCTGTCGATCACCACCTCTTTTGTTTTCATTTACTGTTGTAAAGGTTGTATTGAATAACAACTTCCGTGTTCATAGTACAATGTAGGGACAATCCCAGGCCACAAGTGGGTTGCAAATCAATCAGAGCACATGCTTTAAATTTCGGAACAGGATCCGGTAGCTACAATGTGAGGCAGGACAGTGACGATGCGGGTTTCTCTAATGGTAGACCTCATAGTGAAACTTCATCTAAAGTGTTGGCTATCTTTAATTTTGCTTGTTTTTAAATAAAAAACTCAAGTATGAATTATTTATTGGAGACAAAACATGCCATAATATGTAATACGAGTCTATTTTTATTTTTACTCAATTGACCAAGCATTTAATTCTCATGGAAGTGACAATTCAAGCATTCTCGTAACATCACCTCATTTTCCTGTTCAACCACTTTTCAGCCTCCACATAAACACAACTGAAAATGTTTACTTTGGTTGAGAAACATTCCGTAGTCCCTTAAATAGGTTGTCTGATTTCTTTCCTTTAATAAAAGTGTGGGAGATGTTGTATATCCTATTACATGTGGTAATGAAATGCCTAGTGTTCTTTCCATTTCCCCTTTTTAGCTTTCTTTCTGGTAAATTAGTACGAATATTGGCAAGGACCAGAACTGAAAATGCTGAATTGAATTCATTTTTCAGATATGATTCAACTATCAAAATAAAGTATAAAACAATCATGTTTTCGCATCTGAAGAATTGCCAATGCTCATGATCTTCTTCCTCTTCTACTTTTTCAGCACATGCGTTGACAGTTTATTATTTACTGCACTTGACTGTGCCATTTTCCCCTGAAAAGGACCCAATAGTTATTTTCCCCCAGTCCTAACTAATATTTACAATTTTCATGAATGGCAGCGAGACATAACCTGCTCGAATTCCATATCCTCTCTTTATAGCCCTCATTCTACGTGGATGCACTTTAATATAACCTTTCACTACTCTTAACAGCAATTGCAAAGTCTGGCTTCATGGCAATTTTCATGTGGAATGACCCTGGTGAGTATGCGACCATATCACTATCCCACGTCCTGAAGAATGAGATAGAAATTTAGTTCGTGACATGCTAGCTACAAGGATTATTCGGGTTAGCACGAGTCCTGATGGAAGTTGGATATTTTGTGTTGATTATCAGGCTTTAAAATGAGTCACGGTAGCAGATAAATTCCCAATTCCGGTTATAGATGAGCTTTTAGACGAATTGCTTGGGGCAACGATTTTTTCTAAGCTAGATTTGATGTCAGGCTACCATCAAATTAGGGTGAAACCAGGTGACATACGTAAAACAGTTTTTTGCACCAATGAAAGCCACTATGAATTTCTAGTCATGCCGTTTGGCTTGATGAATGCCTTGGCCACTTTACACGCCTCAATGAACAGTGTGTTTTTGGAAAATCGTACTAATTTTCTTTGACTACATTTTGGTTTACAGCCCTAGCATTAGAGAGAATCACGAACACCTTAGTCGGATCTTAGAATTATCGAGATTTCCCAGCTATATGTGAACCAGAAAAAATGTACTTTTTGGCAGTCGGAGTTGGAGTACTTGGGGCATATTATTTTAGAAAAAGGGGTGGTAGCGTATGTTACAAAAATCAATACCGTGCAAGATTGGCCAAGCCTTCATACGTTAAGAGAGTTACGGAGTTTTCTAGGTCTCATTGGGTATTACAGACGCTTTGTTCAAGGGTATGGCAGCATTGCTTGGCCACTCACTGAGGAGCTTTAAGTGGAATCAAGAGGTATAAACCAGCTGCTCGAAACAGCTATGTCAGCGATCTGTTGCTGGCCTTTTCAAATTTCACGTAAACTTTCATTCTGTAGACCAATGCTTTAGGTGTAGGATTGGGGGACCAATTGTGAGCGAGGATTACCAAAAATAGATGGTAAAGTTAATCAGTTTCGACTTCCAACTATAGTACCGATCTGAATTAGAGAACAAGGTTGCAGATGCCTTGTCTCGGGTAGAGGCAGTAGCAGGGTATCCTAACTATTCCCCGAATTATACAATTGGAGAGCAAAGTGGCAGCAAAGGAGAAGTTGAGAAAAATAATGGTAGCAATTCAATTGGTTACTTCGTCCAAAGCTGATTACTCCGTGATTGAGGGGCGACTTTTGTATAAAGGCGGGTTTGTCGTTCCTATAACTTTTGTTGTTATGTCACTAAAGGAATTTCATGATGGAGTCATTGGTGGCCACTAGGCGTTTTTGGAAAAATATAAACGCTTAGCCGCAAATGTGGATTAGGAAGGGATGAAGCGGGACATTCATACATATGTGTGCCAAAGTGATTTATGCCAAAGGAACAAATACCTTACACTGTCACCCAATTGCAACCACTTCCCACGCTTCAGAAAGTATGGAAGGAAATCGACAAGGATTTCATTAAAGGGCTGCTGAAGTCTTGAGGATTGGATACGATCTTAGTAGTGGCTGATCTGTTAAGTAATACATGCATTTTATTGGGCTTAAACATTCTTTTACACCGCATGCAATGGCAGGAGTATTTGTGAAAGAAATAGCTGTTCTGCATGGTATGCCAAAGTCCATTGTTTCCGCTCAAGACAAGGTTTTCATGAGTCATTTCTAGTAGGACCTGTTTCAGTTGCTAGGGATGGTGTTGAAACGATTTACGGCTTACCATCCCCAATAACCAATCGGAGGTGCTCAATCGAAGCTGGAAACCTTTGCCTCCGTTGCTTCACATCTACTAAGCTAAAACAGTGGGCACTATGGCTGCTTGGTACAATTCTTCTTATCACTCTGTCTTAGTTTACTCCTTCTAAATTGTCTATGGCTACACTGAATTCCAAGGTTGGGCAATAAGTAATACAAATAGATGAGGTTTAAAATACATCTTAACCGTGCAGAAGAAAAGATGAACGTGGCTGCTACATCATAGGGAGGTGGATTTTGAAGTTAGCAAGATGGTACATCTTAAGTCCGTTTCGTCTAAGGTCCCTCGCATCGCAGCCCAATGAAAAACTTGCTACTTGATATTATAATTCCTTTCTGATTTCATTACGCATTGATTCGGTAGCATATAAATTGCAATTACCCCTGAAGTCCCCTATCTACCCCGTATTTCACATCTCCCAACTATGCAAAGCCATTGGAAACGTGTCAGTGGGTACAGCCCTTCCCTTGCAACTCCGTGAAGAACTAGAATTGTTAGTGGAACCCGATGGTACAACATAATCCCAACAGCAAGAATTATGGTCCAGAGGTACTGATTCAATGGAAGGACTTGCCCAGCTTTGAGGCAATGGGAACCCTATGAATTAATACAGCAGCAGTTCCCCTTTTCACCTTGAGGACTAGGAGAGTGCTTGGGGAGGGAGTATTGATAAACCTCCTATTTTTTATACATATACGTGCAGGGGAAAGAAGAAGGATGCTACTGGCACGGTAGGCGATCAATGGGAAGAGCTGTGAGCTGCACCAGTCATTCGGCTCCAGAAGGTTCTATTGGTGGTTACAAGCAGCAGTTACAGGAGGGTAGTTGGGTATTTGGTTAAGAGGCAATTGGCTAGTTTAATATTTTTATTAGGAGGCAGTTGGTACTCAAGAATAATAAGAGATGGCAGGCTTAAAGAAAAAGGGGGAAAGGTAGAGTCCTGTAGGAGAGAACCAACCTCTCGAAAGTTGGTATTTTTCGTGTAATGTCCTTTTCATAGTTGTAGTGATTTGTAATAAAGTAAACAGTGTTTTCTTTCTAATTTCCATCTTTTCTTACTCAATACATACATATCAGCACATTATACAGCACATACCTCTGTTTCTTTCTTTCAGTATATATACAGCACTTATTATCCAACAGCAACATATCAGAAAGAGAAGATATTCTTTGGATCTTGAGCATAATTTAAGTTCATGAACCATTTGCTGTTTCTTTTAGGAATGGGGAGACCTTTCAATGCTGGCAACAATAACTCGTGTTGATGCCCAGGTATTAGCTTCTGAAAATTTTAGCAGTGACATTACATTCTGTTCTTCAAATAATATGAGCTAGATATAAAAAAAAAAAATTTATTTATTGCATCAGTTCTACAACCTCCATGGAGAGTCACAAGTGGAGCCATCATAGGACACATGCTAGCCGCATCAATTTCAATATTTGGAGGTGCATTTCTTGCCAACTACATTTCTGAGAAACTGGTAAAACAAAAACAGAAATTGATCCTATATAGAAGGACAAATTGATTTACATGATTTATACCACTTATTTTGAATCAGGTTGGTTACATTGGTGGAACGTTATTAATAGTTTTTGGTGTTGCCACATTCTTTGGAGTCTTGTAGCTAATTGTTGGAAACAAGGACTAAAGAGAAAAAAAAATGCATTTTGGAGCAGATAAGGATTCTGAGACTCCAGACATTTGTGGAAAATGGTTCTTTGGTAAGAACTAATATCATTTTCTTAATGTATTTTACAAGTAGATAAGAATGTTCTATGTGGGGATCTACCAGGAATCCCACTTTTGTTATGATATTATGTACTAGCTCTTGATCCGGTTAAATTGTAAAATGTAAATTTTTTCATATATTCCCATTCAATAACTAACTTTGAATTCTTCCCCACTATTGGAAGCCGGCATATTTGATTACACAGGAAAAGTGAGTTGTGTTATTAATCCTCCCTACTTCTTACGTGTCTTGACGATTACGTATGAGCAAAAAAACTAACCTTTTCTGTGAATACCTGTAGATATTTATCTGAAATAAACCTTAATACCAGAAGTCAAATAATTTGTAGCTTGAATTCAAATGGAATTTTAGTGGGAAATTAATAGAAAGGATGACCTTAGCATTTACAGGTGTTGTATAGTTGAAATTCAAAATGAACTAGTTCAATTTCTGATACTTCAATCTATTCTGCTGATTGAATAATTGTTTAATAACATTTTTTTTACGATAGGATGTACTCAAATTTATTACTTGTATAAAATCTTGTTCATTATATTGCAGAATCATCTAATTATGGCATCCCTTCTGATGGTAAAATGCACCAACTGACCTACAATTATTTGGGTTAAAAAGAGAACCTTTATCCTCTTATTTCTTTATTTTGTGGCCATAATATAACTAGCAAGGTGCCCAGTCCCACACACTATTTCTTGTTCTCTTCTTCCAAACCAAAAACTTGCAATTGCATGTGATCACTGAATTATAATGGCTACTGGTGAGGAGACAAAACAATGCTCCCTCAAAAGCCCTTCCCACTATAGAGACATATCAAGTGTTCCATTGCAAGAAACTTCTTTTCTACCTTTTTATTTTCTTTTTTTTTTTTGGGTTCTGAAAATATAACCATTTAATGAGCCCACTCCAGCCCAGCAAGCAATGGCTTTTTAGCTGTTGTAAGCTTTCGCACGTAGCTGTTGGCTTATGATTTCCCCCTTCATTTGCTTGGCTCCTTTTTCCGAGAAAGACTTTAGCTAGCCGGTCCTATATACACACGTGGTAAGATCGTCTGCTCAAATCACGACACTTTGGATCACGAACCATTCATATCACGACAACTAGGACGCCGAGTGGATCAATCACCACTCAATTTCTCTCTCTTACCCACTCAGCACTAGAGATGTCTTGATTTTAGTGGACGGTCATACCACGGTGCATATAAGATGTCCCACTGAAGTTTTTCTCCCGTCCGCCTCAGAATGCTTAATGCCTATAGTGCTAAAAGTTAACCTTAGAAGCTCAGTCTTCGAGTGTCAGTTTCAACGCGAAGGGCGTGATTATACAAGTTATTAATCATAAAAACTAAATAGTAGAATTTCTTACACATATTTATCTCACAATGAGTACAAGGACAGAAAGGGCTAGCTGTGTATTGTATAATATTTTCTGCATGTTCCCTATGTGCATTATTCAGTTAATCCCGTACTGTTCATGGGTCCTTCAATTTGTGTCTCTATATGGAAATGTCACTGAATATAAGACTACAGTGCCCTTGTCTTTCTTTCTTGCTGTTTTTGCGTGGGTGTGGGGGTGGAATATTTTATACTTATCCCAAGTTGCTAGTATCATAACAGTGTTGTAGCCTCAACAACCATACATAACACGCATATATACTTGTAGAGTATGGCATAAACTAGTTATTTCCCTTCATTTTGTTCCTCAAATAATGTTTCCACAAATAGACAATGCTATTTAGAGCTGTTATTTTTCGTACAGAGAAGAAAACGTAAATTCTTGGTTCATCGAGAAACTCAGAGATGGAAGAAGACAACATTAATGACATCTACAGAGAGTGTTTAAGAAACCATGCAGCCACACTTGGTAGCTATGCAACTGATGGCTGTGGACAATTTACCCTGGACAACACTTCTGCGGTTGGCCTACGCTGCGCTGCATGTGGCTGCCACCGCAACTTCCATCGGAAAATCACCTACGGAGCAAGTTACAGTAGCCGGGGCTTGGGACATGAGATAGGGGCAGAGATGATGGAATATGGCGGAGGTGGAGGTGGAGTGGTGGAGGAGGGCAGGTTGTGCAATCGCCAGAATCAGAGCGAATCAGCAAGAAGAGATTTAGGACTAAGTTCACAGAAGAACAAAAGGAGAAAATGCTGGAATTCGCTGAGAAGTTGGGTTGGAAGTTGCAGAGGAAAGATGAAGAAGATGAAACCGAGAGGTTTTGCAGAGGGATTGGAATTAGTAGGAAAATTTTCAAAGTGTGGATGCATAATCACAAAAATTCTTCCTCTGCTTCTGCATCCACTGCCAATGCATCTTCTCTTACTCAGTAACTTGAAAGGAGGTCTCGTTCTGGTTTTTCTACGACTGCGCGCTCGCCTAAAAATGACCTTTTTATCCCTTTATTTCTTAGTTTCGTTTTTAACGTCTGTATTATGTAGTTTTTCTACAATAACAAAGGATGAATTTTATTTCCCATATTCTTGTATGATTTTTGCTCCATTGAGAACATTGGTTTTTCCCTATGGAATTTGAGGCCATTTGAAAATATATAATCGAGATTGACTGCCTTGGAGATGAACTGAGGCCCTCTGAAAATATATCATCGAGATTGTTTAACGAGATGATGAATTTGTTCGAAGGAGAGGAATTTATTTTATGGTTCATCCCTGTCCACACATTGTGTATAGTAGATAGAGATACAAGTGACAAAAACTCATAATATCACTTAACAAGCATTATTCTCATAAATTCATCATTATTCACTTGATCATCACCAATACTCGTAGTGGCGGCTAGATTTTAGTTTCAGGAGGTGAAAAAATGTTGGGTGAACAAAATGTACATGTTTATCATTTTCCACAATTTTAGAAAATTTTAAAATTATTGTCGAGGCAGACGCCTCAGATGCACAATCACTCTACCACTGCATTCACATCGACTTTTCGTATCATATCATATCATTTTACTTCTCCATGTTAACTTCTCTCCGAGATTGATAATTGCACGATGAATTTGCAATATTTGTAAATATCAAGAACGTGACACCTTAGAGTGAAAATCAACTCCTAAAAGCTTATAGTAAAATATGGATTGCCTTTGCCAAATCGAGAATTGTTTGGTTAGATTATGTACGGATTAGGGAGTTTAAAGTTTGAGTACTTGTAAGAAAGGTCTATAAAAGAAGGAACATATGGAAACATAAATGGAAGTTTGCGTACGAATTGAGAAAAATTGAAAGTTTGAGTACCTATATGAAACAGGACTAGAAGTTTAGGCACGATTTCTACTTTACAAAACTAAAAGCATTAAGGGCATGTTTGGCATTTGATGTATTAGACTGAATAAGGATAAATTAATCTTATTTCATCCTTAACGGCATTTGAATGCAACTTACACCTTGATTAAATTAATCCGGGATAGTTTTCCTTCTTTAATCAATCATATCAATTTTTACGTCATATGAGACGAGTTTAAATCATATTATTTTCACACCATTTTATGAATTAAGAAAAAAAATAGTTAAATTGAACTACACATTTTACTTTTAAGTAAATTATAAATTAATTTTTTACCTGTAAAACCACCTAATTTACACCAGTAAATCAGAAAAAATATTTCACTTACTAGTAAAATAATAACTTATAGATAAAAAAAATACTTATAAGCAAAATCATTTGTAAGCTCAGAATTCAATAATAAGCCCCCGTTTGGTTTGGTGCGCATTGTGCCAAAAGAATGCATTGAAACTTTCAAATCATGCACAGTAGATTCAATGAATGACCTGCAAACCAATTGACTTATATGCCATTATTCCAATTTTGCCCCTCCTTGACAAGGGTTACACCACAATTATTATAAATGACTGACAACAGTGGAAATTGATTTCAAAGCTATTCAATTTTATAAAATTTGCGGACAAATTATGAATACTGTTCATTTTCCACTACATGAACTAAGAAAATTGTTAGGAAACCTGCAGCAGTACTCTTTGAAACACATTACTGCGTGTAACAAATGGATTGAACAACTTTCCAACGCGAGAACACTTCTTAAATGTTAAGACGTACGGGTGCACTCAATTTTCAAAAAAAAAAAAAAAACCATTTCATTATTGTTGTACCATATAAACCCGAATCTGTCCCAATCACTTCGCTGCATTTCGGAGCGTTCATTTCAGCATGCATTTCATCCTCAGCGGTTGGTAGCTCCACCTCGAAAGCATCCTCATCTGTTTCAACTGTAGCTAACGCCTCATCTACGACTCCAGAACGACGTAGAAAATTATAAATACCCATCGTCGCAACAACAACGGCAACTTGAGTGCGAAACGAATATTTGGGCATACGATCGAGGATTTGCCATCTTTCATTCCACACACCAAATGCACGTTCGATTATATTCCTGCAGGACGAGTGTTTGTAGTTAAACTTCTCACGAACATTACGAAAACGAAGACGGTGACCTATTCCATCGTCGCGAAACTCTTGAAAATGGTACAAAATATTTGATTATTTGTAAGGGGCCATATATCCTGGTCGATGTGCAAACCCCGAATCTACCAAATAATACTTTCCCGGTGCTGGTTCTGGGAAATGAATTTCTGGACTATGTATAGCGCGAGCCGGTATACGAACGTCGTGCGTATTCCCGGTTGTTCCAGCAAGCACGAAAGTGAAGTACAAATTAAAGTCACAAACTGCCAACACATTTTGCATTGGCACTCCTTTTCGACCAATGAAGTTCACCCGCTAGTGACGCGGAAGCACAACTTTCACATGCGTTCCATCTATGTCACTATGCAATCTTGAAACAAGGGATGCTTATTCGGGTCTGGCTTGAGGGATCTACACCTTCGTTGTAGTTCGGTTTGGCTGTATGAGCCGAGCAGATAACGCAACGACGACACGGAGAACCTCCTTGAAGTAGTAACATACTCTTTGTAATGAATGATTGAAAATTGTCGTCACCTGCCGGTAACCCTTTCCATGCACTAATATACACAAGAACATACCGACCTGCTCATATATATCGACTTGCTAGCTACTGCGTAAGCCGTATTCATCCTTCAGGATATGTACAAAGTGTCGCAATTGCTGTAGGTACATCCGGAACTCTTGATAGCACATTTGTGCGTTCTCCTCCATTGCTTCCTTCATAAACATATGGTCGTTTCTAGCGTAAGGAAATCATCGGATGCGACGTTGTTGTTTGCGATAGTAGTTTCTCGCGTTGCTTGATACGATTCGACAATAGGTTACCCATTTAATGACGTCATCTGCTAGTTGGATAACGAAGTCTTCATCATCGACTTCTTCTTCGTCTTCGGATCCCGATTGAAGAGCACAGTTAAAGTCGAGATAGTCCATGATATAATTGTAGGCTACATGTTTTTGCTAGTAAGTTTGGCTAAAATGAGAAGATATTGACACCTCGTAAAAGTGGAAAAATGTGTTACTATCATAGCAATTATCCCAAGTAGTATTATACACACAGGTTTAGACTGTTGGCACGTGTTTTTGTTTCATGAAATTTCGAATCCATATTCGTACACGACAGGAAAAAATAAAGGCTAATTGTACTGTGACACGTGTGAACCTTTTTCGTACTTTTCTACTCTCCAGTAGCTATTACTCACACGACAGATTGTAAAATTTTTAAAAGTACAGACCAATACATATTATACAAACATAAAACCACAAATCTCAAAAAGTAATACCCAAACAAAAAAAAAAAAAAAACAAGAAAATGCGAAAACAACTGTAGAGTTAATTTAGCACAAAATGATAGGACTTGTTATCCCGATTGAATTGCCACTCAATCCACTCAACCGTCCTGCATGACGCTGAGCATGTCTCGATAATGCTTCTGTGCCAGAAGCGTACGAGCAAAGAAGTACAAGGGCGTGCGTCGTTTGAGCCTTCCTGCCTCTAGCAACTCTTCCACGTAGGCCACACTTTTCCGGGGCGAGAATTGTGTTTATCTTCGCCGCCACTTCTTCGACGGCAATATTCGCCCGATCAACGGAGTAAGACAAATCCTTTGCTGAAACTTTCTTCTTCTTCCCTTTTGGGGGCTCGTCCCAGCCAGCTTTCGTGAAACACTTGCCATGTCGATGCCCTTCGGCAATCGCGGTTTCACAAGAAGCTATAAAGCTTCGTCTCTCGGCATCTCTCCATCTCGCATATTTTTTTGGAGGTTTCACCCATCGAGCAATCATCAACTGCAACGGAGGAGCCAGGCCAGTTCTGGTTACCAATCTATGGGATTGAGAGATGGATGTTTAAAACAGCTTAAACATAAGCAAGAACAAGAAACCAAAAAAACAAAAGAAACGACAAAATGTCGGGCTGCCCATCGAATATAGTACTTGCAAATTGAATGGAAACATGGTTCTGGAAAACAACTGAAGATGCAATTTTGCCGCCTTTATATGAAATGTGAAAGTGGCAGGTCCCGCAGTTGCAACAAAGCCGAAGGTGGAGAAGGGGTTGGAAATCGAATTTTTGTTACTGGGAAAATTGAGATCGTGGCTATGGCTTGTTGCAATTGAAGATCCAATCTTCACGCCTGGGTATACAATTTCAAAGTAATGGAGTCCAGTGAAAGAATGTTTCACGTTCGAGGTACAACCGGTAAAACTAGGCTGGTGTGGTAATTGGATTTCAAAAGAAAGAATGTGGTTGACGTGTGGTCATCGGCTGAAAATTTTTCCATCTACGCAGTAAGGGAATACACAGGCCAAATAACTGGCCTGAAAAAAATATGGTGGAGGAAGGAGTCGTTGCTTGTGGCCGTCAAACTTGAACATGAAACCAAAAAAAAATTGGGAAATCTGTGAAGGCAGCTACATGTCCAGGACTTCGATGTAGCACGACAGTAGGTGGTGCAGCGGTTGGCAATCGTTTGTTGGTTACCTGAAAAATGGAGATGGTAGCTGTGTCCAGTAGCAATTCCTTTCCAATGAGAGATGAATTATTTTAGTCCAGTGTCGGTGAGGAAGATTGGGGTAAGGGTAAAAAACCGAACGTTACAACAGTAAATCCTGAAAAACTTAAGTACAAGTAAAAGATTTAAGTAAAAAATATTAATAAGTAAAAAAAATTTATGTATTTAAAAAATAATAATTATTTTCAAGTAAATACTTATGTGCAAGTAAAATTACTTATGAGTAATATTTCACTTGTAAGTTATAAAAATTAATTATATATAGAAAAATAACTTATAAGTAAAGAAATTACTTACTAAAAACTCACTAACAAATAATAAAATCACTTAAGAGTAAATTAACATATAAGTAAGAAATTATTTATATATAAATAATATTGTAATACACTTTTTATCTTCCAATACTTTAAAGTTTTAAATTTTTCTAATACAATATAACTCCGAACTCCGTATTAAATCAATCTCCATTTTCTCTCCTAATTCAACCATCCGTAATATCATCCCTCCTAATCCTACCTTCCATAATCTTATATGGTGTAAAGTATAACGAATGTGCCTTTAACGAGATGAATTATATAAAAGCTAAATATATTTACACCATATTTTTTTCTAAGTGCTCCATATTTTAACTGTATGAAATATTTACTCATTTTTATCGTCCTCAACTCTTTTCATCGCATTATTATTCTCAATATTCCATTAATTAGCAAATGTTGTGCCTAATGACAGTTACTGTCCAAAAATTTTTTTTAAGAAAGAACAAAAAACTTATTTGCTATTCGTATTCTTGAATAAGTAAAAACAAAACAACAAATAGATATTAACATAATTTTCGGACAAAAAACACCGTTGCAGACAAGATTGTTAATTAATAAAATATTAAAGATAAAAATGTATTAAGCCCTTGTTTAACAATCATACTTTTAAAACTCATTTTTTCATGTACTTATTTTTAACCACACATTCACACAATAAAATATCCTGCACATAAATTCAAAAAAAAATTTCTATTTTTTAACCACGCATTTTTCATAAAAATCACTATTCAAAACTCTATTCTCTATTTTTTCAAATGTATAATTGCCAAACAAGGGCTAAAAAGGTTAAAGACATAAATGTGGCACTAGGGTAGGGATAGCAAAATGGATCGCCAAGCCAAGTCGACTCGTGGCTCGGAACCGGTCAAGCTGCCTGCGTTGGCAGCTCACAGTTGCCTGCAACGCAGGCAGTTGTCACCAGTCACAATTGCCTGTGTTGCAGGTAGCTATTTTTATTTTTTTTAAAGTTTTTTAAATTTTAACTGTATTTTTTTATATGTTAATATTAAGTTATTATTTATAATACATATAAATTGTACAAATTTTAAATTCATTAAAAAAAATTAGATTTATAAAGAATTAAAAAAAATCGAGCCAACTCGACTTGACTCACTAATGCTCGAGCTGAAAGCTCGAGTTGAACCTAAATATTTTGACCGAGCTTTTGCTCGGTTTGGACAAAAAAAAGCTCAAACCATTTTTACTTAAGTCAAGCTCGAGTTTCGATTCGGCTCGGCTCGATTCGTTAACACTTCTACACTAGGGTGGGTTTCCTGGGCTTGGAGGTGGTGGAGTGGGGTAACGTAAGGCAAGGTGGGGGGAAGAAGATGAAGTTTTATTTTTATTTCTTTTCTATTTATTTAATTATAATTATTTTATGGGGGAAAGATATAAAGATACTATTTTGCCTTCTTTGAAATTGTTTAAAGTGTGATCAAAATCAATTTTTTCAGTCAACTAATAGGCATATGGATGGAAACTATCCATATATCCTTCGGTTGCACATGAATGAAATATTTGGGACCGTAAGTGCAACAAATACAAATTAAAGGTAGGATAAAGTTGCAAAAATCTGAATCATATTTAAAGAATAAAAATAAATATGTAAATAGAGAGAAAAATATGTATATTTAATTCTCGCACCTCTGAAATCCTCGAGACGGAGGATGGAGGATGGCTGCCGTGTCTCATTACCATCTCCTCTGAGATCCCAACCAAATGTTGAAATTTTGTATTGGAAATTGGTTGTGATCAATTGAAATGATTTAAGTGAAAATTCCTTATTTGGTGAATGAGAAATTAAGCCAAACTTAAACTACTTAATACTTGAAATTATTGGAAAATTGTGTAGAATATTGTGGAATATTCTAGAGATGATGTAGATGAAAAGATGTGCCTTTTCATATGGAATATCATGACTATTGGAGATCATAACTTTTGGTATGAGTAACTTCCAATAATTATGTATATTCAAGAGATGTATCTCTTGGTATGATTGTGTCTTTTGACAAGCCTTTCCAACTACTATATATATGGATTCCCCATATGTTTGGATCACAACAACAAGAAGAAGAAACAAGAAACAATTCAATTGATAGTTTCATATCATTTCATGTTTTGCTTTAGTTTTGCATAAAACGCTTTATAGAAGTGAATATTTCTTGCATCAAAATTATGGTATGGTAGAGAGGGAACTCCGTTCGAGTTCGTTGGTCTGAGCCATTTGGAGTGCTCCTATAGCTTGACGTGGTCGTTGTATCTTGGGAGATGATTGTCAAGAAACCGTTAGCATAGATGCGGGGCAAATTCATTTTAAGGACAAAGTGTCAAACACTTGCCCGACCAATTGCATCACTTATATTTCATCTTTTTCATTTCTGATTTTATTTATGCTTGATTTCAGAATATGATTAATTTATTTACGTGTTTATTGAAGAGTTTGAATTGAAGAACAACATGCGTTCACTCATATTGGGAAGTGAAGAATTCATATTATTATATTCGAAGTCGGTAAATCGTTATTTTATCTTCTCAAATCAGATTTCGGTAAGTCGAATGATATTTCGATTTCACGCATATTAACGGCATGCTCTTGACGAATATAATATGCACATCATCGGTGTAATATCTCATACACCAAAGTGAGAATGAAGCACACAAGCCCCTATTTGGGCTTCAATCTAAAAAAAAAATTACATTTTTTTAAAATTTATTTTCAACCACATCCTCCCATAAATTAATGTTACCTGTAAACCTTTTTATTTTTTTAACTACATGTTCACCAAAAAATCACTATTTTAAAATACATTTTCCCCAAAAAATTAATTTTAATAGAGCCCAAACAAATGCATAATTTCAATTCATTCCTTAGACTCATTTTCATCTATACATGCTTTCAATTAAAATAATTGTATATGTAAACTCACAACTTTTTCTTACTTTTTTTTTCATATTTTATTTTTTAAAAAAATTACTTTTTCTCAAAATCACATCTAAAAAAATAAACATTATGCCCCAGTTTGGGCTCCATTTTATCAAGAAAATGTATTTTGGAATAGTAAAAAGTAGGAGAATATGTGGTTGAAAAATAAGGAAAAATTTTGAGTTTAAGTGTAAAATTATTTTATGAAATAATGTGTGGTTGAAAAAATGAATTTTGAAAATAATGAGGCTCAAACGCCCATATACAAAGTTAAATGTACTAATTTTGCCATTCAAAAGTGAGTGTCTTTTCCCTACATAAATAAAAGAGTGACTTTGGTGTCACTGTTCCTAAGCCTTTTGGCCACGTAAGCCAGCCATTTTCGAGCCATATAAGTTGAGCCATTAAAGCCAGCCTTTTTTTTCTCAGTACGTTTCTCTGCCATTTTTTCTCTCAACTTTCAGTACTCTTCTTTCTCCAATTTTACACGCACACGCGAACTCCCACTCCTCCATTCTTCACCCATCTCATTTCTCTCTCTCACACTTTCCCTTTTTCATTTTCTCCCTCTTCGAGAAGTCTTCCGACAAACAAGCCCTCTTTTTCAGTCATTTTTTGCACAGTTAGAGAGTTAGAGACAGTAGTGATTTTCATTTTGCCTCTTCTCGATTGTTGTAAGAAATCCAAAACAAATTTGCAGGAATTGAGACATATATCTGTAAGTATAATTTTTATGTGTTCCAATACGTGAAACCTTTTGCACCTTCGCCTGAGAATCCTTCTATTTCTTGTTTTTGCTCTATTCTACAGTTTGGAGATTATTGATGTGCTTTTTAGATTTTTGACCTAGGGTTTGCATCTTTTAAATATTGTTGTTGTGCGTGATAGTTTGCGATAAAGGATTCGATTGATTAGTTGAGGTAATTTTTCTCTGTTCTTGTTTTGGGTAGTGATTGGTGTGGCCGTTGTTACCATGTCGGTCGTTGCGAACCGGTTGATCTCCGTACATCCAGAGGACCTAAAATTTCATGGTAATCTTCTTCTCACTCGCGTTTTCTATGTCTCTATGTGCTTTTCTTTTTGCTTGTTTCTACAACAATGTGAATGCTTTAGATTGAAAGCAAAGTTATTAAGATTTTTGAAGTGCAGAATATTGAGGTTAACAATGGTTTTTTTCTCTTTTTGTGGGACCGCCTCCACGTAGCCTAGAAAACCGATGGCCAGAGTGCTAGAGAAATGACTCATTGTATGTCAGTTGGCTGTGATACATGGTCATTGGAATTGATACACTTTATTAGGTGATGGCTGTGATCTGGGTAATTGGCTAGGATGACTTTGTCTAATGAAAGATCAACAATCCATGATTACAGAATTCTCAACTGGGCAAAAAAGATTTCTTTTTATGGAATAATGACCCTGGATGAAGAGAATGACTAATGTACCCTGCCTCTGAACGTAGTTGGAATGTGTTTTTTCTTGTATTTAAGAGACTTTTACAACATAGTTGAACTGTTACAGCTACAATGGTGAAAATGGCATTGGATGTTCTTCCCGTTCAAGTCAATAATCATAAATCTACACAAATCACGTTGATGTTTATGTGTCGTCTGTTTCTGTAAAGTAATAATTTTCAAGTTCTGTGTATTATGAATGACTCCATTTCTGTAATTGAATTTTTTTCTCTTCAAATTTTGATTCTGTCAAAATGTTGTCAAGTTTTAATTCCTGTCATCTTGTTGAACTGAGAGATGCTTTTGATACGAAAAATGAGATATCACGTACTTTCTGGTTAGATAATTATTATTTTCGTTGTGAATCTTATAATCGATCTTCTTTATGCATATAAAGACAAAGGTTTTTCATCTCTGCAAAATTTTTGTACTCAGAAATGATATTACAGTAGTGTAATAGCCTTTTGAAGTGGACATGATCCAATAGTTTATCGCATTTTTTAAAGCTTAACGAATTTGGAAAAGAAGAAGAGTGATGTATTATATGAGATGATTTAGGATTAGCTAAGTTAGTCTGGTTTATTCCTCCTTATTTTCTGTTGAGATGATTGATCCTTCATGATTTCCTTTCTTTTTTATAAGTCGTAATCTTTGTGCATTATTTTTCATTTGTTTGCTTAAACAATCTCTTTTTTGCATTTCAGTGGGTATCCATTGCTACGAAATCCACACTACAATAAAGGGCTTGCCTTTACAGAGAAAGAGAGGGATGCCCCCTTTCTCCATGGTCTTTTTTCCCTAGGTGTTGTTAGTCCATGGGATCCCTAATGTGCTTTTATTTAAGCTGTGTCTGGAAGAGATTTTTTGTCAAATGAAATTGATTTTTTGACCGTTTGTTGGCACTCCCTAGGAAGCACAGTGAGACACCAAAGTCAACATTCCGGCTGGTGGGTGAGCAATGATCTAAAATAGGATTAAAATCTGACAAAAAAATACTCCCAGACAGACTCTTAATCAATTTAATTCCAATAACCTTCTAATGTTACCAGGAAATGGGGATACCTGTAGCATATATTATTTGGTCATGGATGCTACTTCCTGATAATTTTTTCAATGTCATTTCATGGTGATTATTTTTATTAGGGTTTCATTTATTTTACAGAAATTGTGATCATTTTGCAGATAATGGTGAAAAGAAAGATTCAAATGAAGCAACTTGAAAACAACTCGAGCAATCAGGTTTCCTTCTCAAAATGCAGAAATGGGCTCTTAAAGAAAGCCCATTTATTTTTATTTTTCTTCCCTCACTTCAACCCACTAATTTTATTATACCAACATCTGTCCCCTACAAAAAACACATTAGCAACACTTGCAACCCACTTACTCCCAACTATTCTCTAAAACCAACAGCTGTCCCTTGCAAAAAACTACATCAGTGCCTCCCACTAACCATTTTCAAGTCAATATTGAAAACAGAAAACTTGGACGGTAGTTTTCTGTACTTGATTTGGTCATTGAAGATCTGATTTTTCCTATCCTACATCCTATCCTACATCCTACACTATAAAAAGAGTCAGTTTTTTAGCACTATTCATAAGCCATTTGACCAAGTAAGCCAGCCATTTTCGAGCCATAGAAGCCGAGCCATAAAAGCTGAGGCTTGTAGGAGGAGATTTTTTTACTTTTCTGCATTTTCCTTTCTCTTCTCACACACGGGTATTGTTCATTTCACCTTTATTGTACACTCCATATTTTTAATTATCATTCATATATTTGTATGTTAATCATCATTTTTTTGTGCATGTTTATGCTAAATTCCCACTCGCAAGCGTGAAGAAAGGGAGTATAAAGCAATTATGTTATATATTGGAAGAATCCCACATGGATTTTATGAGAATGGAATGGAAGGTTTGGCATATTTTTTCGAATGTAAAATTTATGTGTGCATTGTGCACACATATGACGGTAAAAAGATTCGTTTTTGTAGGTTTCTTTAACCAACTTGGTACAATCAAGAGACTCCAAATAGCAAGGAATAGGATATGAAGGTTTGTTCTTTGAACTCCAGTCGTTATGTATTCTTCTTCTGTTAGTTTCACTCTAGGATGATAGATGTTCACATAAAGCAAGGATTTTGAATGGCTAGGTTCCCTTTTTTGTTTAACCAACAAAATACCTTACGTATCTCCGTTGCACCTAAGAACACACGGTTTAATTTCAAATTTGTAATATTATAAAATGATGATGTTTAGTTTGTTTATGGAATACGCAATTCCTCTAATTGTATGTTAATTCACTATTAATGTAGAAGAGGGATGTATAATATGTGGAAATGGTAGCTTGGAATTGATTACTTAGAAATACGGCAGATGGGCAGCTAAGCAATAGTATTAATAGGATTAAATGAAGGGTGGGTTATAGTTTTCATGTGCTTTTCAATCCTTAGCATACAAATAACAGAAATTTTCACAGTATGATTAGGAATAAGGGAGAAATACACGTGTAGACTTTTACTATTGGTGACGTATTAAACCGAAAAAAATTGAGTTGCTTCCAAGTCTAGGCTCTCATGGCATATTTACTTAGAACTCTATGCTTCTGACCTTCCATTTATTGTGGTTTTATTGTATTGAAAATATCTTTTCACAATCTCTTTTTTTTTTTCATTAGTTCCATTCAGAGAATTGGTGAGTGAAAATAATTTTTAAGAAAATTTATTTAGTACATGATTTTATAAATAAATAATTTATTAGACCTAAAAGCATCTTGATGCTCCCATCGACAAAACAAGGGCTACACTTTTGTTCCATTACAAATTTTGATGTGTGACAATAAGTTCTTTCTAAACTTATTATTATGTAAAGTAACAAACATTTTGTTGGAAAATATTGATTTAATTTGATTTTAATATACATACAATGTTGATGAAGCATTTGATTAGATCTCATCTTCAAGATATATATATATATATATATATATATATATATATATATATATATATATATATATATATATATATAAAGAGAGAGAGAGAGAGAGAGAGAGAGATCTGAAACAGCAAATGGGGTGAGTAGAGAGAGAGAGAGAGAAGTGGAAAGCAAAGCAACTGAGTTGTCCTTTTTTTAGCTATGGCAAAGATCCGAAATTGCTATCTAAATTTTCTGAGAAGATTTAGATTTTGCTACATTTTTGCTTCTTTTGTGGATCTGTTTGTTAGTTTCTTCATTTTATTTAGGTCCTTTTATCTTCTTTCTATTTGATATGTTAAAATTTTGTTGGGTTATTCTTCATTCACCTTGATTTATTTCAGAAGCTTTTATTTTTGCTCAATATGTGTTTTTATGCTCGATTTTTGCTTCTAATATTTTCACGAGGAGTATAACAGGTTTATATGTAGTTGAATTTTTTGAAAATGCTCACTACTTCCATTTGCATGTTTCCAAGATTCAAGATTGTCTCATTGGGTGAATGGACTTTCATGTTTTGCTGGCGCCTGTGTTTGTGATGTATTATTGGCCATTGGAAGTGTATTCGAAAACTCACTATTAAAATCAATATCAGAATTTCTTATTTCCATCCCAATGCCCAAAATTGGATAATCCTTGCTGCCAAACATAATATCAGCAAATCTTGATTCATAAGCATAGCCACTGTAGCTTGAACTAATAGAAAATTCAATCTCTATCAAAGTACTCTTTACAAATAATGGAACCCTTTTGATCATTTGTATAACTAATAAATTATCTTACCAATTTGATTTTGCATTTTACGACCTTTGCATCAGTTCTGTTATTTTAAGTTTTTATTTTTTAAGCACAGGAATCAAATTTTTTAGATGTGTTGGTGTAAGGTCTATTACATATGTATGCATGGAATGGATACATGTCTCTTATAAATTAAACCCTTCTAGGGACAGATTCACATGTTTTACCTTAGAGCTTGTTGTCAAGATGATAATTGCCTTGTTGTTTTTTTCTTCCTTACTTGTGATTTAACCTCTTTCCTAAAACTTTCCCATCAACTCTTTCTACAATCTCTTTAATTATTTAGAAATTGCTATCTTTCTGGGCATTTTTTTTAATCAACATAGAGATAGGTAAGACTTGAAATTGCTTGGCTTTCTTTGATCTTATTACATTTTAGTCATACTTGTGCTCCATGGGGTTGGCCATACTGCATATCTAAATTGGATTAATTTACTTGTACAAAAGGGGATGACAAAAGTTACAAAATGATGTGGCAAAATCTATGATGTTGATTTCAAAAAGTGTTTTTAAAATCATTGATTGACAGATGCCACATCACATTTTGTAAACCATTTTTGTAATCCATCTTTGTACACCTAGCATGACTCATCTAAATTACTTGTATCTGAAGATTCATGTGTGTGTGTATAAGAGATAGATATAGAGGGAGGTGCAGATGTAGTCATCCCCAATTTTAGGCTGCTGCTCCTGTGATGGGAGCAGTTTGATATTTGCTAATTTTACTAAAATATGGTGCAGATGTGAGGAGAAGTTTTCTCAATATACTTGCCTGCTTTGCAACATTCGATATTGCTCTCTTCGTTGTTATAAGGTGAGTATTTGTTCTTGAGTTACCAAACTCAATGATTGAAACTATCATATATTGGTGAATTGAAAGCCACAGTTCCCAAGCTATAATCACTTAAACTCACTCATAATCCAGTTATTCAACAGTTCCTCCTTTGAAATGGTTAATGGTGCAATCCATAAAGATGTTCAATTGTATTCATTATTCGCATCTGCCTTTCCTTTTTTGTGATTTATGTTTATTATTACTTTTGCAGTCTCATAGTCTTCGGTGCACTGAATCCTTTATGAGAGAGAATGTTGCTGAAGCTGCAACCTGATAATGAAACAAAACAAAAAAATGCTAGATATTCTTAAACGATTACATGAGGAAGAGGAGACAGAAAGCATGGATGAACTTGTGCTGAGTATATGGGTTTTTTCTTCGGTAAACTTGTGCTGAAAGCTCGAAAAATGTGTTGCTGTTTGCTCTTATTTTTTAATCTTTGATTCTGAATTGCTTGTATTTTTCTGCTATTTCTGAATCCATATTCTTTATCGGCAAATTGTTATTTGAATTAGAGATGGGTGTAATTTTAATTTACTAAATGAATAGAGAGTGTATGTTATCCTCTCCAATTTATGATTTGCCAGACTAAAAGGAAAAATGATTACATTGTTAGAATTTGAAAATATGACTTGTTCAGAAATCGAGAGCTGGAATTTTACAATTCTTGATGAACTTTTTGTTTGTTTTCCACTTGACAGTTTCTGATACGGGTGTTGCTGATAGCCTAAATCTTAGATCAAATGATTTTAGTTGTCTAAGCCATCCTCTGTTTTTTTTTTTTTTTTAAAAGATCACACTATTGAGTAGCCAACTACACCACTCGCACGTGCATCGCACTAACTAGTTATGATAAAAAGATAGAATTCATTAGTACCAAAGTTCGATGGATTCTCCAATTTGTAACCAAAAAAAAAAAAATTAAAAATGAAAAAGGATCAAATTCAAGATAAACAGAAGAAACTAAAATTCCCAAAATATGTACATCAAATTTTTTTAAACTTCCTTCCCGAATAGTACAGATTTTAATCGAATCCATACCACTTCGGCTTTTCATTTTCCTTAAACCAAAATATTGAACACATTTTTTCATGGGTTAGCAGGTGAACCTTAAGCACCTACATACTTCAATTTACACCTATCCAAGGTTCCGTTCCGGTATCCTCGACTGGCTCTACATTTTACATAATCGGATGAAGGTTATGAAGTTGCTTGGACATAGTCCATTTGTGCAGAACTTTGCCAAAAACATCATAAAACACAATCTCAACATCACTTGGTGTCATTTGAACAGACATAAAACCTTGTCCATCATAGAAAAACTCGAGGCCTTTTCTATTTTGTCCTTTAAGATCTCCCCTCCACGCCTTTGAGCCTGCTCCACTTGTCAAATATTGGATTGGGCTGCAACAAAAAGATACATATATCACTTGCATTTTCATTTTTAATCCAAAAACCTACTATTTTGATTATCTTTAGTCCATAATTGTTTAAAGTATAATATGATTTTTTCAATCATATCATTTTTCGACAATCACATAGGATGGTCGTTGGTATGTAATAGATACGTCGGTGTAGCTGTGTCAACGAGTTGAGCCGAAACTCGAAGCTCAGGTTCGGCTTGAACAAAAAAATTTTGAATCTTTTTTTGGCCCGAGCCGAGCCAGGTAGAGCAAAAGCTCGGCCAAAAAATTGAGGCTCAACCTAAGCATAGCCAGCTCGATTTTATTTTATTTTATTTTTTGCTTTCATGTAAGTTGCAAGCAGTAGATAGACTTTTAAATAAAAATTTTTTTTTTTTTTACAAGTTCGGCTCCCGGGCCGACGAGCCACACAGGCGGACTCGGACTCAAGTCTTTGCCCCAAAATGGGCCTCGGTGGTTCCAAGCCACGAGTTGGCTCAGCTAGGGCTTCCTAGGCCGAGCCACGGGTCCGAGCCGACGAGCCATTTTGCCATTCCTATATCGATGTCTTAAGCACTATGACAAATTATATATATATTGACCTAATTGGTACAAAATTTATATATATTGACCTAATTGATACAAATTGAAGTATGGTGATACAACTTAAAATTGGGTCAAAGTACATTGACCGCGAATAAAATTAACTCAAATCTGACCCGTTTCTATGTTTGTTAGTTTGACTAGTTAAAAAAAATTGACGTTAAAGTATTATTATTGGCGAACTAGACCAACAATTTTATCATGTCAGTTTTTTTCATTTAGTCCCTGTTATCTACCATAAAACTAGGAAATGAATTTTGAAATAGTGAATTTTTAAGAAAATCGTGGTTAAAAAGTGAAAAAAAAAAAAATTTAAGTTTCTGGGTAAAATATTTGGAACAGACCAACACTCCCTCCAATGGACACCCTGATGTACACTTTGATGTACAAGAAGCACAACTCAAAATATTTTATTTTGAGAAGTGTGGTTGAAAATGAGTTTGAGAAAATAAAAAAAGGATTTTTGAAATAATAGTAGACGGACATGGACTCAATCAAATGACGTGATGAAATAATTAGATAGTAATTAATTTTATATTCAACGATCCAATTACAACAAAGTTTAAAATAAATACCTTTGGTTATCGCTGATTTGTTCAAGACAATGGTCATGTCCATTCACGTAGAGATCAACATTGTTGGCCTGAAAATTTCATCATGAAAACACAATTCAGTTTCTTGAAAAGTTAAATTACCATTTGGGGAGGTATTTCAAGAAAATAATGTGACGTAACACCACTCGTATTTAGCATTAATATAAGTGACGGTAGGCTCTATATCCTACAAACGTCACCTAGACTAATGTTAAGTACGAATAATATTGCACGACATTACTCGTCTTGTTTTGTTTCCTCGAACAATACCCGGAGAATTGGAAGCAGCCGTTCTACAAGCTCTTCAGTGTCCCCATGATGACCAACACTTCTAATGGCATGATGCCCCACTACAATTTTCCATTTTGCAGTCGATTCCCTCAATGCTGATTCGAGTTCCTATTAGACCAAAGATAACCAGACTATTCAAAAAACAAATTTTAAAAAAATAATTTACAAAACCCTGGTTTACTTTTTCTATCGACCAATTTTTTGTGCCACTTCATGACATTAGGCCGAATCCAAAAGCTACAATATTGCGCTTACGTATTGTCGCGGATAATCTACATCGATACATTAATATCCTTCGTCACATTATCTCTTAATTATCGATATAGGTAGATATAATTAACATGAAGACAAACCGACTCACTGGTCTAGAGGTGTCAATCCAGGTGGTTCGGGCTAGGTCGGCCCGCCAACATATGAGCCCGGTAACGACTCGCGTGAAAAAAAGCCCGCCCGCTACAAGTTCCGGCCGGTTCCGGGTGGACCCACAAATTTTAGACTACAACCCATGGCCGCCCGCTGACCCATGCGGGTCGCGGGTCACGGGTCGCGATTTGTTTCGATTTGACCCGTATTATTATATAAATAAAATATAAAAATATAGAATTTTTGTAAAAAGTATTTTTTTTGTTAAATATAAACTAAGAATTGAACAAAATGATAAATTCATATTTATCCCAAGAAATGTTTACATAGAATTCAAAATTAATATTACACGAATTATTTATAACTTTACAAAGTCAAATTTAACTTAAAACAAATAACAACTAAATGTATTTTTAATTATTATTATCAAATATTTCTAATGCATAACGGCTCTCTCCCCCTTTTTTGAATTTTTTTTTCACTGGCCAATGGGTTAACCGCGGCCCGTGAAGGTGCAACCCGCGGGTCACACCTCCTTGACCTGTGAACCGCCCGCTCGGATCACGGGTCGGCCCTCAGTAACGGGTCGATCCGGACCGATTTTCACGGGTCTTGTCGGTCCATCCGTATTGACACCGGTCTCAATATATACAATATTAATTAATAATCAATAATTACAAAAAAAAATTAAAAAAATCAATTCACTTACTTTTAATACATTTTCAGTATAGGTCTTCACTGGTGTCACACCACGCCAATCATAAGTGTGTTCATTTGGAATTGTAAAATAATCCTTCACAAACGGACTCGTATCCACAAAGAACAATTCAGCAATTTCTGAAAAAACAAAAAACAACTTTCAGGGCACGTTTGGTGCACAAAATTGGAGATTACGTCATTAATTCTATCGTGTACTGATCGACCGAAAAAATTACCTGCATCGAGTACAAAAGACCTTAAGCAAAGCCATCTATTGTCTACTTTCCTAAGGGCTGGGCTCAATTGTGCCAATACATCACCTCTATAATCATGGTTCCCTAAAACTGCATAGAAAAGTAAGTAAAATTCAAACCAGTGCACACACATTTCAAAATTGATATTCTCAAACGAGCCACAATCTTACTGCGTGGTTAAATATAAATTATAAACAAAAATTGACATTTTAAAATCGAACCCAAATCATAATACTCACCACTGTACCACTGTTTTTGCAGGCTCTTTGCTGTATAAATATTAGTAAATGAATCCAAAAATGCTGGATCATGCTCCTCCTTCAATCCATTATCATAAAAATTATCACCAGTTGACACCACAAAATCTATATCTAATTCCTCTCCAATTCTTCCCATCTGCAAAAAGAAACGTATCAATATGGACTCGACTGATCCATCTTGAAACTTCAGGAAGATTTCATGTACCTGAAAAGCAACTTCTGATTGATTAAAGGCTCCGTTTCTTCCCCAATCTCCAACAACCAAGAATTTGAGCCTCTGATCGCCTCTAATTGGGTGCTCAAATCGAGGAAGCTCTGAAGAAACTGTTGCCAGAAAATTGATTGCCAACCAAAGGCACAGAACCATGGTTTTGTTGTATAAACTAGCCATGGCTCTGTGAAACAAAAAGGAAAATCAAAGATGAGGAATCAAATTAATAGATAAATAGAAAGTAACTTCTTTTACTAATTGCTTATTAGAACTTGGTTTTTTATGAAAGTGTAGTTACATAGCGCACGCACATATATATAGAGGGAAAGAAGTGGTGGTCAAGCGAGAGAAGTGCAGTTACACATAAAAGGATTGGATGACAGTTGCTGCATGTCATGTCGCACAAGTGTGGCCTTTTCTTTTTTAAATTCAAATTGTCCAATGAATTTTTCTCTGTGTGTAGCAAGATTCAAAAAGTTTTAATGCTATACAGACTTAGGTTACAAAATTACTTGGATTCATCTTGAAAGGTCGAGTGTTTTATTAGTATCATATCGTGTAAGACGGCGACACATTTAATAACGTTACTTTTGAATTTTGAAGGCTCGTTTGAGGTATAAATGGATCGAGTTATTCTTCTTCGCTCAATGAATTTCAAGATTATATTTTAAAATATTAATTATTATCAACACTTGGCTCTGATTTCTCTGTCACTTGGTTAAGAGGAGAATTATTGGTTATGGATTATTCGAATATGCTATTGGATCTATCGGATCTTCGCGGGAACCCAGAGAATATTCGGGTCTGATGGAACTCGCAGGATCTGAAGTGGGCCCACTTTTTTCAGCTTCACCCACCATGGGCCATAACCATACAATGTTCGCAAAGGTGGTACAGATCAGAATAGATATAATTTAAAAAAAAAATCTGATTCAAGATAAAAATTAAAATTAATTACTTCATAAATGAAAGAACTAAAATATGAACTGGGTTCTTGATGGCATTTTTAGTACGTAAGCTTAATAATATTAAAGAAGAAAAATGAATTAAAATCTTATTAATTATCATTTTGAGCCAAAATTGTATAATAAAAATGAAATAGATATACTAAAAACTACGCAAAATAATATTAGTGGTGTTATGCATACCACTTTCCATTTAATAAGAAAAGTGAAAAATTATCCGAAAAAGAGCAAGAATATGACAATAATTTTAGTACTAATCAAGATAATCTTGGCCAGTTCATTTTTGTTGTTTAAGATATTTATTTTATCATGAATTTTAATCCGCTCACGTTTCATTTTTTTTATTTATCAATTGCTTGATACTAACAAAATCTCGTAAATGGATGGGGGAGATTTGAATTCACAATCTATGTCTACTTTAATTCTATATTAATACACACTATTTTAAATTTTAATGGGTTTATCTATAAAATATCGGGTTAATTTCACAAATGGTCACTGAACATACGCAAAAATAACGAAACGGTCACTGAAGTTCAAAACTTGTAGAAACGGTCACTGAAGTTTCATGCACTTTCACAAATGGTCACTGGAGTTTAAGTTTCTTTCACAAATGATCACTGGAGGACCGTTATACCTTTGATTCAAATTTAAAGGACCAAAGTAAGCACATCAGGATTTTAGACAGCTTGGAGGTGCCAAACTTAGACCACCATAACTTCGTCTTTCGGCCACCTTTTTCCACGGACTAATATACCATATTCAAACCCTCAATACCCTCTTAACAACCCACCTAAGCACTGGCTGTGATCCCGTTGGAATTGGTCTAAAAATCGCGTCAAAGTGAGCTACCTGAATTTTAGACAGCTTGGAGGTGCCAACTTTGGACCACCATAACTCCGTCCTTCATCTACCTTTTTCCACGCACCAATATACCATATTGAAGCCCTCAATGCCCTCTTCAGAATCCACCCAACCACCGGCCGTGATCCCATGGAATTGCCTAAAAAAGGAGCCAAAGTGGGCTACCCACGCAGAGCCTGCTGTCTAAAATTCGGCTGTGCGTGGGTAGCCTACTTTGGCTCCTTTTTCCGGCCAATTTCTATGGGTCACAACCGGTGGTTGGGTAGGTTTTGAACAGAGCATTGAGGGCCTCAATATGGTATATTGGTCCATGGAAAAAAGTGGCCGAATGATGAAGTTATGGTAGTCTAAATTTGACACCTCCAAGCTGTCCAAAATTCGGGTAGCTCACTTTGGAGGGTTTTTTCGGCCAATTCCGAAGTGATCACGGCTAGTGGTTGGGTGAGTTGTTAAGAGGGCTTCAATATGGTATTGGTCCGTGGAAAAAGGTGATCGGAGGACGGAGTTAAGGTGGTCTAAAGTTGGCACCTCCAAACTGTCCAAAATCCGACTGTGCTCACTTTGGTACTTTATGTTTGAATTAAAGGTATAACGGTCCTCCAGTGACCGTTTGTGAAAGCGCATGAAACTTCAATGACCGTTTCTGCAAGTTTTGAACTTCAGTGACCGTTTTGTTATTTTTGCGTAAGTTCAGTGATCGTTTGTGAATTTAACCCATAAAATATCTATTTTTAGAAAATAAAATGACAATATTGTAGATTCTTAGTTTATTGAAAAGAAGAAGGAAAAAAAATATACTTCATAGATTAATTCATTTGGATTATTTTGACCTGCAAAATGATCAGATTTTACATAATTTTAGTATCTAAAAGCTAGACACAATATCAAATGAACTTTTCTACAAATAATTAAAGCAAAATGCAATACTTCCTTTTAGGGTAATTAGAATGTTCTCACATTTCATTGTTGTTGTGGAAAACATCCACACCTTTCATTTTTTGGCATTTTCACCCTTATTTCCACCTTGTAATTAGCACATAATGTCCTCATCTTTCACCGTTATTACGAGAAACGTCCATACCTTTCAATTTTTTTTAGCATTTTTACTCTTAATTACATTTAATTGTGCAAACCATAATTTCCATCCATTTTCATCCAATTTTTCAATAAAGAACTCCGAAATACTGAATATACCCTTATATTTAAATAAAATATATAATTTTTTAATTTCTAATTCTTTAATAATTTATTTGGGACTCGTTTTCACTTTTTAATTATTTAATTTTTAAATAAATTTAATTAGGACTCATTTGCACTTTTTTTTAAAATTATTTTTTAAATAATTTATTGGGGACTTGTTTGCACAATTTTAAAAAATTTGAGACTATAGTTGCAATTAATTATCTAGCTTTTTATTTAAATAGGAGGATATATTCGTCATTTCAAGATTTTTTATTGAGAAATTGGATGAAAATGAATAGAAATGATGGTTTGCGCAATTAAATGTGTAATTAAGGATGAAAATGTCAAAAAATAAAAGGTATGGACTTTTTTTTTTTACAATAATAGTGAAAGGTGGGTACATTATGTGCTAATTAACCTTTTTAATAATTTATTTGTGACTTATTTGCGCTTTTTAAAAAAATTTGCAAATGTGATTGTAATTATGTTTTTTCTTTTTGTTTGTATTTAAAGAGAATAATATATTTATCATTTCATAATTTTTAATTGAGAAAATAGGTGAAAATGGCATTTTGCGCAATGAATGGTGGAAATAAAGGTGAAAATGTAAAAAATGAAAGATATGGATGTTTTCCATTATAATAATAAAAGGGGGACGTTATGTGCTAATTATCATTTTTAATTGAGAAAATAATCTTTTGCGCAATAAAAGATAAAAATAAGGGTGAAAATGTCAAAAAAATGAAAGGTACAGGCGTTTTCTATAGTAACAATGAAGATAAGACGTTTTGTGCTAATTACCCTTCTTTTTAACATTTTTTTTTTCAGTTCTAACGAAAATGAACAAAATGTACGTACCTATGTTGCTATTGCTTGTCTTTATCTACTAGAAGTTATTGTTAGGTCTCTAATGGCAAATTCGACAATCTACCAATTATGAAGCTCTCGCAACGTTCTTGGAGGATGGAGATTAGAATGAAAAGAACTTAATACCTGTGGTATGCAAGTAAGTTCTTTACAAAATTTTTGGGTTTTTAATAAATCGTGACTTTCTAGATTAGTGTTTACTCTTTGGAGTAGTTATTCATCAAGAGTCACATAATCAGTGACGTACTTGTGTTTCGCAGGGCCCGAGGCAAACTTAAGAATTTGAACTCCTAAATCGTAGCTGTTCACGAAAATAATTGTTCGTTTTAAATCACCGCAAGTGTACGGTTCATAACAAGTAATAAAGTGGAATTGAGAATTCCGGATATCGTACCCACAGAGATTGAATTAATTTGATTCTAATTACCGAAACCTTAACCGAAACTATAAAAAGATGAGAATGTTTGTTTTGATAAATTTATAACTAATCTAATACTAAACATGTAAATATGAATGAATTAATTAACTAAATGCAATTTGGCAATGATGTAAATTTGAGTTTTTCTAATATGTGATGAATGTACTAGGATCACGAATCCCTATACAATAATATTTTTAAACTTAGTTTCACACCTTGACACACGGTTGGAATAAAGAAGAATCAATGCTCCTAAATTATCTAACAATCTCTCTCGAGTAGAGTTAAACCTATTCAAATATGCGACCCGACTATATTTCTATGGCGGATGCAAACATACAAGAATGCATGAGTTTTTATGAACACTTAAAGATTCACATAAGGTATAGCGGTATATTTCTATCCCCTATCGGACTCTATGATAATTTATATATGTCGAACATATTCCCCTTCTTTCGAATGCATGAAATAAGCCACCAAACTCACACAATCATTGCGCATATAATTGTGGAGAAAAATAAATTCATATAAATCATTCAAATATCCAAAAGCGTGTTTTTATTGTCACGAATATAAAACTAAGAAATAAAAATCATATTACATAGTTCATCTAGTCCTAGCACAAAATTAATCTAGCCTAGCATGGTGAGAAGAAGAAAATCAGAAAAATAAATAAAGAGCGACATCACCAATTCGATTCTTGAATTGGATCTTCGTGTTCTTGGAGTTGATCTTCGCGCTCTTGCCTCTTTTCTTCTCTCAAAAATCTTCTCCAATCCCCTCTTTCACTTTTGGACGGCCCTAGGGTTTCAAAATACCCCCCAAGATTCGTTTCCATAAGAGTTGTAGTCGAATTAGGAAACCAGAATTTTTTTCCCGAAATGGCCTGGGCTAGCGCCCAGTACAAAATGGGGCGGCCGCCCAAGCTAAATTTTTGGCTTCTGTTGATAGTTTTTATTTCGGGCGGCCGCCCAGGCAAAATGGATGGGAGCTTGTCTAGGCTAAATTTTCTCAACTTTTCTTTTCCGCCCTTTTCTTCATTCTTTCTTCCATATTGGTCCTCCTCATTAATTTACTTCAATTGTAGTATTTCAACTTCCCCCCATATGCATGTTGGTCCTCAAAGCTTCATCAATTAGCCCATTTATCCTTCTTTCTTTTCCAATTGCTTCAAAACATGTCCAAAACTGAAATATGATAAAAGTAACATAAGTTAAGTAAAATACAATAATAAAATGAAAAAAAAACCTAGTAAAATGGGCACAAATAAGTGCACAAAAATGCACTTATCAGTAGCAAGAAATCAATTTTTTCATTTATAAGAATTTTACGGAACTAAATTTGTTAACTTAAAATCAAGAACAAAACAACAAATAAAATTAAATTTGTGCGAAAATGGTTTAAACGATCACATAAATATAACTCACCTTGTAATTTTTGACACAAAAATATCAATCAATTTTGTATATTCGAGTTCTATTACCATTTCTTTTTCAATATATAACATGACTAATTCATTCATATAACATGACTAATTCATTCAATCTTTACTGTAACATAGTTGATCAAAGATAAGTCTTGATCAATTTCATCTTGGAGAAACTTTTTTCTACTGATGCAGCTGTAACCGATATGGTGAGCAAAGTCTTGTAAGCAATGCAAGCATTTCTTCAAGTAATGTAGCACATCAATTGCTCTTTTTGTTTCTCTAGATAAATAGCACTTCTAGACTTCGAACACAAGTTATCACTAATAATGTCTGAATGTCTACTATGTTTCAAATACTGCTCAAGATTCTCACAAAACTTTAACAACTATCAACATGCATATTCTTTAATCTCTCCAAATAAAACAAAAATTCAAATGACTTTTCATAGTGCTTAAATTGTTCAAAACGAGTTTGAAGTGAAAATCGAGTTTTATCAATTATAAAGAGAAAAAAATCAACTATAAAAGATTCTTTAGCTGAGTGTGCTACCTCTTCACTGCCACTTTCATCAAATTACTTCCTTCTTTGAATGCTGCATTTCTTTCAAAATACAGTTGTAATTCTCATTTTACTTGCCATTTGTTTAACTTCATATATGACACTAGCAAATCAAATTTTCTTTAATCTTCGAAATGTAAGCCCAATATAGGCTAACCAAGAGGGATGTGAATTGGTTTTAAAACTTTTTTGTTAACTACTACGAAATTTTAAACAAATGATAACACAAATGATAAAGAAATAAACTAAATAAAAATAACTATGTAGATGGTATGATATAGGCTTACATAAAGTGAAAGGTTAAGTAGAGAGTTAGAGAGAGCAAACGATATGTTATGGAGGTTCGATCCAACCCAATGATCTACGTCCCCTGTTACCAAACTCTCTGTCACGAACAATGCTTTTTCACTATATTGATTGACTTGTGGTACAATTCAGCCATTTACAACGCTTCCGGTGACTTACAACCAATGAGCACCGATCCTTTTATAATGTTGAACTTTTCCGAGATCTCAACACGACCCACAATTCAAAATGAATTTACAAGTGAAATCTTCTCTTCTTATCAAATGATAGAATCAAGATTAATAATAAGAACAAAAGAGGCAAACACTTCAATAGATGGTAATGAGTTTAGCTCAAAGTATTGAGATGAAAAACTTCTTGAAGAACTAAAGATTTTCATAAAGTTAAACCACTCTAAAGTTTTTCAAGAGTTTGATACTTTTGATCTTCTTGAAGATGGATAATAAGGTAGTTGTGAACAATAAAAAGTCTCACTTGATGCTCAAGAAGTGTTTTACAAGTGAAGGAATAGTGAGTTATTTATAGTACACAAACGGTCAAAAACTCTGTCTTACCGGACGCACTTTATCGGACGTCCGGTAAAATACCGGATGGTCAACTATGCATTATTTTTTGTTAAAAAATTGGACAGTTGGAGCAATTTTGAATATACCGGATGTCCGGTATGAGTACCGAACGTCCGGTACAGCAAAAAATGCTTGAAACGTTATCGTTTTTAAATTTTGTCAAATGTAAATGCTAGAGGGACGTTTAAGATGTTTTTCAAAATTTTTGTCATATTTAAAAATATGTGTTACGATTTTTTACTTTTGGAAAACATAATTTTCAAATAAAACATTTTTGTCGTGAATTTTGTAAAATCAAAATTTTCAGCTTGTTACGATGGATTACCAAGTATTAATGCGTTTTAACTTTACATATAATCGTGAAACGTCTAAGTACTTAGTTTGAATATTTGATGCTCATTGCTTGACGGTACTTTGACTTGTGTCTCGATTTTCTTTGAGGCAATTTTTTGCGGGATTTGTAAAATCATTCTTCATGGCCTCGATTATTTGATCATATTTCCACGTTGGCCATTGTGTGCAAATATCTTGGTCTTGAACTTTATGCCATCGAATATACTTATGTGCAATAGTCACTATGGATACTTAAATCAATTTGTTAGCAATAAATATAATTTGTTTATGATAATCAAAACGAGAAGTCAACCATAGTCAGAGCGAAAAACAAAATAAGTGCTTGAAAAAACTTGATAACTTTATCAATATCTTTGTTTTCAGCTTTAAAAAGTTTACTCACAGTATTGATTGCACGCAACAACTTATATCAAATTACCATGCCAAGTAAGATTTCATAGCGCAAAAAATTAATTCCTTGATAGCTTATTTTATGCTCTATCCACATATTCATTCCTACGGCTATGATATGTAAAACAATTATTTTTATCATTCCTTTTTTTGTGTATCTGAATTGTGAAAAATGGTTCTCATATATAGACTTTTAACTTCCAGAAATCGATCCATAACTCATTGGTAATAACCAAAGGAGTTTCAAACGTTTTTGGAGTTTCAAAAACCAAAAGTCAGTTCTAGAAAGCAAAAAAAAAAAAAAAATTCCAAAACATAGGCCCTCCTAAGGGGCCAATTTTTAGTCAATCCGGTCCGACAATCGTGTGCGCAGTTCGCGCTTGCATATGAGTTCAAGGGTCGAAGCCTATTTCGATCCGTAATTTGCACCCTCTTAAGCGCCCACGTGGATAGAGCCTCTGTACTATACATGATCACACCCTTTCAAAGTGTAATCCTATATAAAGTGATTTTTACTTTCTTCATTTTCCTATGTGGGATAACCATTAATTGGTTTCCTTCCAATACATAGACTTCTTTCAATTGACAAACTTTGAGCTCCAATTTCTCATTCACCTAAACATCATTTTTTGGCAAGTAAATATATGATTTCGATGTTCTCACGGAGGATAACACAAATCAACTTTCATATTCCAAAATGAACAATCAGATCCTGATAACCCAAAAATAACTAATCAAGAGGGGGTGAATTGATTTTTGAAACTTTTTAAAAAATAATACAATACACAATATATGAATACAAAGTATAATACTAGAATTAAATATGCAAGTTTGATAACTTAGTTCAAGTATGAATATAACACAATATAAATGGTAATGTAAAGTAAAGTGCGATAATGTAAAAATAACAAACCAATTTAATGGTGTTCGATACACAATGTGTTCTACGTCCCCGTTACCAAGTTCTCCGTCACGAGTAAGGCCAAATGCACTATAATGATAATTTACAAACAATGAGTACCGATCCTTGAATGACTTACAACAAAGAGCACTTATCCTTAGGTGACTTACGACAAGGAGCATCTATCCTTAACAACAATCGAGTTTTCACAAGACTCTCGAAACCACTAAAGTATAAATGATAGTTTTGCAATAGAAGGAACTCTCTTAATAAATGATATAATCAAGTTAAGTATTTAAAAAATTAGGATAACATTTCGATAGATAACAAATAATAAAGTTCAAGTGTTTACGATGAAAACTTTGATGAATAATTGATAATGAAATAGTTTGTATTTTTGTATCAAAGTTTTCAAATCAATGATCTCTCTTAACAAATCATGCAAGTTAAGTATGAAGTAAGATTTACACTTAAATCAAAGTGTTAGTAAAGAAAACTTCTATCAATGATGAAGAATAGATGAGTTTGTGAAAATTTCTTTGCAAAATAGAGTTCTTGATAAATAAGATGAAATATGTTTGATTGAACAAGAAACTCTTTTTAATAAATGAAGTAGAATGTGGAATCAAATAAACTCAATGATTTTCGATAAATAGGTTCTCTAAATATCTCTTGTAAGTTATTGGAATTGAATGCAAAAAGAAATAGTTATTTATAGACCAAAAGAATGAGAATCAGTCACTTTCGGTTGAGCAATTTCGGTTGACCGAAGTGTGAATATAGCCGTTGTAAAATTCAAACCATTGGAGTTTTGGTTGACACTTCGATCGAGCAAATCGGTAAATCGGTAAACTTTCGGTCGACGGGTAATGGTCTTTTGAAATTCAATAGGCATAATGTAAAAATGGTAAGCTGCAAATCCGGTAAGTAGCCAACTTCGGTCGACCTGTGTATGCTTCGATCGACCGAAGTATACAAGTTTTGGAAATTAATTTTTATATCAAAATGTTCATTTTTTCTAAAATCATTTTTATGCAAGTTATGAGTTTTGAAAAATATTTTGAGTTTTATGTACTTGCTAAAAATTGATGAGTTAATACCTTTACATATAAATTGAAGTTTTCGATAAACAACTTCTAGAATCTATTCTTCAAAATTCTTGTTCTCTTTGAGTCTTCTTTTGATTGCTTATTCTTCAATGGATGACGATTTGAGCCTTTGAATGTTTAAGAAGATTTATTCATGAAAAACTCAACAAACAAGACTTGTTAGAAATATGAATGTATTGTTTGTTATAATCAAAACAAGTGGAATTATATTGAATCATAGGTCAACATGTCTTACTAAAATTTAGCTCCAAAGTCAGCCTATTTTTCCAACTGGCGATTGCGACATAGAAGAAGTTGCAAAAATCAACTGAAATTTCTTGTCTCGTGTTGAAGAGAGATTGAGAATGAGAGTCGAAAGATTTCTTGTGTTGGTTTCATACTCTAGGTTTAGATTACTCGAACTCGTCTAGAGGTTTTGATTTCTTGTGTGGTTTTAAAAAAAAAATAAAAATTGGACCTTCTAAAAGGATGGGCTTGCGGCCGAGGCCTCTTGGACCTCTCCTCGGGTCCGGCCTTGCACATAATTTATAAATCGATGTTTTAATTATTCATTATGTGCTTGTTTGGCACAACTTATAATTATTTATAAGTTGATCAAACTCTATTTTCTTTACATTCCATAGATACATTTACATAATTTTATCAAGCGTAACACTAGTTTATTATGATGCGTAAAAGTTTTTGTCACTGAAAATAACAAAGCTCAAAGTAAATGTAACTTTTTACGATGCTTATGTCAAAACTCTCAATAATTTAGATCTAATTATTAAAACTTAATCATGATATCTCTCTCCATCTATAGATTATTCACACGTCCAATTATGAGTTCTCCTTGCACGTAATATATTACTTATTTTATTAAATTGAATAACATTCTAGGTTTTAGTAGAGAAATCAAGACCATGAATCAATAATTTTATTAGACACAATACATTAGAAAAATGACAAAATGTCGCGTTATTAGTTGACTAAGTAACTTAAGATCAAAGAACGACAAGTTAACTAAAAATGTATATTAAACAAAATAAATACATAGATGATAGATAATACTCTTACAAGAAGTTGGGAACTTCATAGGAATACCCAGTATGATTTTGTATTTGGCTTACGTTTATAATTATTTTATCAATTCTCAAATTATTTTTTATCCACATATTTTTAGGTACAAACAAGTATGACGAATTATTCACTTATTTGACATTCATTCTATTTATTTATAATTTAAATTATTTATAAATACTTTTTATAGAGGAATTAAACAATAAATACACCACTTCTTTTGATAATTACTGTTTTGGAAACATCAAAAGTTAGGTCGAAGTTATTTATACTGGCGTATTTGTAATTTTACTTTGAAAATCTTTCAATTTTTCAATTCAATCCATCAATTTGATCAATTATCAGTAGAATGAAGCTTAGATACGCTGTAGGACTGGACATGGTCCGGTTCGGCTCTCTTCAGAATCGAACCTAACCGAATCGAACCAAAATTTTCTGGTATTTAATAAATGGAGCCGTCCGGTTCGAATATAATTATGGAACCGTTCGGGTTCGGTTCTGACGCGAACCCGGGTACAGGATCAGCGTGGAAATCGCCGAATTAATTGAAACCGTCGGGAAGACCCAAATTCTGGTTGTAGACTGGGAAATCTCAACCTGCAAATTATTGAACCAAGCAACCAAACAAAAATAAAAGTTTGAATGACCTCTTGATTACAAAACCAATGAATCTCGATTTGCAAATTCCATAAAGGGTACCTAATCCTTTGATAAGTTATAAGGGTTGAACGTCACAAATATAACAATATTTGATAAGTTCGATATATGCTCAATCAAGAACAAAAATAGAGAAATCTCATTTAATTCATAATGTCAAAAAAGTACTGCATTTTACAATGAAATAAATCTCATATTTATACTAATGTTAGAAACCTTAATAAAACGTAATTTGGTCATAGAATATTGTCAAAATTGGAAATAAAATAGAATCCTAGACTAACAAGGAAATCTCGCAAAAATAGAAAAATTTTGCCAACTTATTCTCGACATGTTTCTGTGTGATCGCAAGCCCAACGCTACCATGAATTCACATATCCTTGTGCAGAATTTCGTGCCATTTTCGGAATGTACTCATGGATGAAAATCCGACAATTGAGCTGAAAGTTATGCCCGTTTTCATCAACGCTACTCGTTTTCTTTCCAAATATCTTCCAGACCTTAAATCTAACTCGTTTCAGCTTCCGAGTCCTTCACGAAACTTCAACCTTGACTTGTCAATTTCTTCAATTTGGACTCCAAAACTCGACCAAGTGATTGCCTATCCTGGATCATATCATCCCCTTTCTCTTCGAAAGGATTCGTCCTCAAATCTATGCCTTGTGATCGCGTAGGGGATAACCAGCTTGCTACACGACTTGTCACTGTACCATCTAGATCAAATGGAAAGTTTTTCCTTCCATGGTATAGGATCAATACACAATATCCATCCATTTTGTAGTTACGGATGTATTGCAGTGCAAACACAATCACCCATAGATGTGGTATGAACTCCAATGTACAACGATCCACCTGAAAAAAAATTAAGCAAAACACGGTTGATTTTGTTAGCTTCCCCCTAAATGAGATGTAGGTCCTCGTACTCATAATGTATCGTCTCCGCCCTATCATGCTTAACAATGGAACTCTGTTCTTCATTCCCAACAACATTTTCAACCATTTGTTCAACATATTCTGTCATTATTTGCTCACTCTCTTACTGAACTATCTCTACAATTTTTGTATCAGTGTGCCCATGCTCCGGCTTATTAATTGGTTCACTCTCCCCAATATCAGCTGTATTTTCCATCCACCATCCTCCATCTCAACTTCTTTATTTTTGGACTCCTCCTGCAATTCAATTTCGGTGTTCTCCTTATGTGTGGTCATCTCCCTCTCTTGCTTTTCCCATTCCGTCTCACCTCTCACTTTCCATTAGTCTGCAAAGGATTGTTCTAGTGTCAATCCAGCCAGAGTGATTTTTACCCACCCTGAAGAAACTTATACATGTTCATCTCCATATCATAAATAGCCTTCCTCTCATACCTCCAAGGTCTCCCAAACAAGATATGAAAAGATTTTAATGAAACTACATCACACTAAACTTCATCACTATATCTCCCAATGGTGACATTCAATAAAACCCGCTGGTCACATCTACCGCACACGCTCCTCCAACCAAGTCATCCTATAAGGCCTAGAATGTTGTTGCAAAGGTAATCTCAATTTTTCCACCATCGTGATACTAGCCAAGACTGATATGTACTCCTTATCAATAGTCAGATTGCATACCGTACTACCCACAAAACACCGAGTTTGAAAAATAAATGTCCAATCATCATACATCCTTTATGTAGGCGTAATCAAGAAGACTTAAGAAAATAATTGGACAATTGGATGAGTGATATTTAAATTCAAGAAAGTGGTTCTTGAATTTTTGGATTGGAATGAATATAAATAGATTTTAGATAGATAATATGATAGTGACGACCTGAAAAGTACCAGTGAACAATTTTTTTTCTTGTAAACTCGAAAATTGACTACGCTATCAACAAAACAAACGGAAGTTGATTTAGATGCTAGATTAGCTCCTTATATTATGATTATTAATTTTCATATGGGGATTTTACCTTTAACAACTAGGAACCTTCTATTATCCTAATAGGTTTTGATAATGGATTAAGTTTAATTTTACCTTGCTCTGGCACGAAATCGTATATTAGCTATCTCAAACAATTATCAAGTGCTACTTGTGTTGAACGAGTTTAAACACTTGATGAAAGTGTAACACAAGTTATGTTCGACTGTAAAAGTATTTTCTCACATATCCGTGATTTTTTGCTTAAAATAATGTCTACGTATAAGTGCTTTTGTTTCAATACCTATTGCAATGGTAGAAAACTTTCATTAGCATGTTTTAATGCAATCTCGTCATTTTGTGGAATGTACTAAATTGTGGCTTGTTTTGAACTTATGCATTAGGATGCTTATTTGCTGGCACTGGCTTAATTTCTTGATGAAGGATACAAATGCGAAATCCTGCTTGTCGTCTTCTTCTTAAAAGAAAAAGAATGTAGTCCGTGAGGATAGGAGAACCGTCTAGAACTTTGTTAAACTAAGTGCAAATAGTTCTCTTTTCTAGTACAGAATTTTAGCATATCTACAATAGGGGAACTAAGGAAGTCCGTTCATGTATCTATGAATATGTTGAATGTGACGGACAGGGTGTTTGAGCCTTACAATATTGAAACTGCTCAGGTACCCGCGAAATGGGATAATAACAATGCTTAAGAGAAATGTGGCAGTAAAACTCCCTCCTCAGCGTTGGCAAGAGAGTGCAGCTGATGGTACCTTTGACATTTGAAGAAGAAGTTTTTGATATGGTTGTTGAAGGTTCGTATATTTATTAACATCCTCTTCTACTTATATATCATCAATTCTTAGGGAACATATTAATGTGAAATATTAGCGTCGTTCATAATCTATTAATAACTTCCTGAAGAATTATGTTGATTAAAATAACTTTCTCTTAACGAAAACGTACCAGTAAATGAAACTCTGGGACAACAGTCGGAGTCTTCTATAATGTATGTTTAAGGCTATCTTCTTTATCAGATTTAAGCAACAGATAAATTAGTGCATTGAGGTGTCTTCTGCAACTTGAGAAAAACTGTTTTGTTGCTTTTTATGTAGTTATATATTTGCAAAAGTAGACAGTCGTCATAGAAACTACGGTGCAGATCTCCACAATCGAAATCATGTACTTTTCAAACCCATTCTAGTGATCAACTTGGAAGTAAAAGATAACGAGGAGGCAGCTATAGGCGGTCGGCTCGCTTTACAATTGTGCTGGGAGGTATACATCTCAGCTGTGCTTAATTTGTGTTCTATATGAACTCGTAGAGAATTGGACTGATTACTGTTATATGATAATATTTTATGCAGCTTGACACTGCTGACAATTGCGAGGACTCTGATAGATGATCTAGCGATTAATTTTGAGAGGCAAAACAACCGGAAGCTCCTGTGCAGCATTTCCTATTACTGATGCCATCATTTAACAACTCTACGTGCTTGCTGGGGCGAGGCGTGGGAGCGGTTTTATGGCTCTTATTTGTATGAAATCTACAGGCTCGAAAGTTCAAGCGATCATCAAATCTGTCAGTTGTTACAGCAGTCGAAAGACTTCACTGTACTCGTTGAATTGTAGAAGTTCGACTTCCCAATCAAACATCATTCCTACAATGTTTTTGTCTAATTTTTTTTGGGGAAGAAACGAATTTGTATAGAGGCTAGATAGATGTTCCCAAATTCTCCATTTCAAATTTCACTGCTATTTAGCCCTGTTTGACAATCATTATTTGGTTGAGTTTTGAATAGTTACTTTTAGAAGGATGTGTCGTTAAGAAGTAAGGAAAAATTTTAGGTTTACGTGTAAAATATTTTATTTTGTGAACGTGTGGTTGAAAATGAGTTCGCAGAATTTTTTTTTTTGGAAATAATAGTTGTCAAAAAGGGTTTTAGTGCCTTTGGAAGAGTTTTCTGCTTCTTTTACAGGTTTATTTCAACTTCTTGGACTTATTTTGTAAAAACCTATTTAGAAGTTCTAAAATTAAAATCTAAGTAATTATAAGTTGTGAGTTTTATGGAATGTGTGGAAAATATTGTTAGCAAAAATATAAAAGGAAATTAGAAATACTTCTGGAAATATTTAAATAAAATATAAAAAGAAACATTACAACAAACAGAATAACAATAAAACAGAGAAAATATGGCTATTGATATAGTATCGGTATAGAGTGTGTTTGGTAGGGATTTTTGGGGGAAAAATTGATTTTTGAATAGTGATATGATGGGAAATATGTGGTTGAAAAGGAAGAAAAAAGTATTGATGTGATGAAAAATATTATTTTATTAAAGAATGTGTGGTTGAAAATGAGAATTGATTTACTGTAGAAAATGAGAATCTATACCAAATAGACTCATACTATTGAAAGGAATTGAAACTTGTGTTGTACACAATTTCCTTAAAATAGATTGTCCCTCCCCTGTAGTGCAAGAAAACTGATGATTTCTATTTCTCATGATACAAGGTTGAAAGGAACTAATTAACATCTCATCATTACTTTAGACTACTTGAGAACGTTCACATTTATATCATTGAGTTAAAACAAAAAATTATCTAAATTAATAAGGGTGCGTTTGATTGCGATGGTAGAAAATGGGTGGAAAGGAAATGATTTCTAGGGAAAGTAATTGTTTAGAAATTGTTTTGCATTGAATTGTTAATTAAGTGTGTTTGATTGGTATAATTTTCCACCAGAAAAAAATTTGAAATTTTAGATTTTTTTGTTCACGTTTGACTTTATTTTACATGGAAATTATCCATTAAAAAAATTTTTTTTTTTAACAATTGATTATGAAATTTGTTAACATTGCCAAAAATTTAAAAAAAAAATTTGCTCGAAAACTATTTTTTCACCAAAGTTTAGTGTTCGTTTGACTTCGTTTTATATGGAAATTGTCCATTAAATTGAATTTTTTTTTTATAATTGATTATGAAATTTGTTAACATTACCAAAAAGTAAAAAATAAAAATAAAAAAAAATTGAAGGAATTTGGGCAGGTGAGTCATCATGTGGGAAAATATTTTCTAGAAAAATTATTGACTATCAAACAAGCCAAAATGGAGAAAACGGAAATTATTTTCCTAGTTCTAGGCAAAATAATGACTATCAAACATAGCCTAGGAACAATACTCTATCAAAGAGATGAGAGAAATTTAGATAGATACAGAAAAGATCTCTCGAAATTTAGTGTGGAATAAGGAGGACAATACACCTCCTTACACAGTACTTGTTTCAATTTCTCATTAATTTGTAGATCTCTCGAAATTTAGTGTGGAATAAGGAGGACAATACACCTCCTTACACAGTACTTGTTTCAATTTCTCATTAATTTGTATTAACATAAAAAGGTTATAATAGTCCTTAGGGCTTTGTAACCACCCATTCAATTCAATTGAAAAAATTACTTAGAGAAGTCAAAAAAAAATTGTTGTTACAATTGTTATTCACTACATTTTATTTTATTTATTTATTTTTATTTCCCAACACATAGTAGTAACAAGTATGCCTTGCCTAGAAATTATTTTTAAGGAAGACTACAATCATGTTATAGGTTCTAATTTCTTCACTTTTATTCAAGACACATTGCTTCATAGATCATATAAGAGTAAAACGAGATGCTAATAACATTCATGTAGAAGACAGCAGTTGTAGATACAATAAAATTAAACTTATCTATCATTAGACAAAACTTTGCTCTTCCACTAAGCTACAGCTAGCCTTGTCAATCCGCTCCACTGGTCTTGGCAGAAGATGGGTACATATAAGAGATTCTACTCGTCCTTCAAACGCTTTTCGGCTTCCTCCATCCTTTGAATCTCCCTGTATAACTTGGAAATACGGTAGATGCACCTGCATGAACATTTAAAAGCAGCAGCATATAAAATTAGTGAAAAGTGAAGCTCGATACTTGTATATGAAGATAAGGTAGTCCGACGTGCTGGTCACTTACCAGTAAAGGAGGCATGCAGCAATACATAGAACAGCGTTCCTCTGAGCCTTGTAGATCTACATCACACACCCAACAACACAAATTGATGAAAGGCACAGACAACCGATGGCCTAATGCCACTGCTTAAAACATCAATAGAGTATTAAAAAAAAAAAAAAGCATTGTGTTATAATAAACATAATAAAGTGATTCCACTGTCTATGCTAAAAAATTCCCCAGAAAAAGCTAAAGATAGATGATGCCATCACAAAGCATAGGAAATCAGCTATTAGATTTGTGCTGAAGACTTGAAACTAGGTACGTCTTGGGAGTCTCATTAGGCTGCATTCACAACATGAGTATCCCAAATGTAAATTCCGTATTATAACTTGCTCTGTGGCTCCAAATCACAAGTCTATGTATACATAATATTTTCTGAATGATAATATTACTATGTTTAGTGCCAATAGGACAAATCCTTTCTGTACTGAATCAATGTCTTTATCAGAAAGAGTAGTGCTTCCAAAAATGATATACAGCTGTTTAGAACATATCAATAGGATTTGAAAGTCATAAAGAGATCTTGAATAAGAAGAAAAAAAAAAGAAGGTAAAGATCGACAGAGTTGGATTGAAAAGAGAAACATGGAAACAAAAGTAGTCCAGAATAAACGAACTGATTTGTTAACGTATACAAGAATGTTTCATCAGTGATATTAGACTTGCTTATCAAGCATTTGGGATCAAATGGTACTGTACAGTCATACCTTCTTCCCCGTCATCAGCGATATAGGACTCACTTATCAAGCATTTGGCGGAGGTAGCACGTAAACCCATAGATGACCACCATCAAGTCACACAAACATAGATTAAACAACGAAAAGCTACATGTTATCAAGATCTACCTTTTGATGGATGACAAAATACAGCTAAAGAGTCCAAGCTCCCATCTAATTTTGTTATAATTTGGTTTAGGATTCAGTTTTTTATCCAAAAAAGGGATAAATGGAGAATGAAGTTCATCTGGTAAGGGAATTCATGACCAAAAATGGAGAAAACGTTTTCTACCTGACACCGACATTGAACAAATGCTATTCTAAATGTTAAATTCCAGAAGAGCATATGTCTGGATCCATACAAGTCACCATCAATACATGAACGGGGACGGGTGCTTGCATAAAACCTCTTGGCACTTTTAGTTTTTCAACCCTTTTCATGGGCAAGGGGGGATTGAAACGGGGAGCTAACCTATTCCAAAAATCTTGAGGGACTTTTTCTCTTTCAAAATTTAAAATGGAGTTTGTGTAGTTAGAAACCACAAACTATGGTGTCCCTCATCACAATGCATGTGTACCAGCAGAGAACGACCCGCAACATATAACCCAAAAATCAGCCAATGGTACTGGTAGGGGAATAATGTCTACGGACCTATAGTTTAGGAGAGTGCCAATCATGATTGAAATAAACATCGACCAACAACTTCAAGCAAAAGAAGACTAGAAAGTCGAAACTTCAAAAACCAGTCAAACCAAACTGTGCTATCCGTTAAATGGATTAATTGGCAAGATATACCTCAACCATGTACAATTACATTAAAAAGGCAGAATCTAGAGCAAGTTTAACCTTGCTTTTTACGGCTTCTTTTTGGCTTTTAAGCTATGCCTCTCAATGTTTACAAACGATGAACACTAAATTTATTCTATTCTACATACAGGACAAACTAGTATTTCAGTAATTAACAATGAATTTTTCCCCTACATTAAAATTTCTTTCAACATTATCATTTACAAATACTAATCAAACCACCCCAAGAAAATGTAAAATGTAAAATACAAAAAATAAAATGATAACCAAAATTAATACCGATTTCTCATAGCGATCCCTCTCAGCAGCAGTGCAGATCTCCCCAGTGCACATCAATCGATGCTCATTCTTCCAGTATATATCTAATACAAATCCACAAAAACATAAATCATAAAAACCCATTTCAAATGTCAACACCAAATACACAAAAATTCACAAAACCATTTAAAAAATTAACAACAAAATATACGTACCCAGGAGCTGAAAAGCGGCGAATGGTATGATAAAGAGTAAAGGATGGAGAATAAGTGAGATAAGTGATACAATGCTAGATTTCAAAGCCTTTGGCGATGGCAGAGTCAAAAGAATTGCGACCGCTGCCTCCGCTGCCACCACGTATGTCAGAATCACCCATTGCAGAGCCATTTTTTGCTTCGGTGTTGGATAACTTCGAAACTTATTTCTGTTTTTTGGAATTTCTGTTGTGGGCTCCCTGATTTTCTGGTTTCTTGTGTGGTTTGTTAAGAATAAAAGGGACGTGTCCTTGTTTTGCTCGAGGACCAAGGTTGAACAAGGTTCTCAGTCGGTTAAAGGATATTCATTGGGAAATTACAATCACCTCCGTAAAGTCTGGATATTGCTATTATGACCCTAAACTTTTGTGAAAAAAAAAAAATACAGAATATATATTGATGTTCTAAATAATTTTGTAATTCAAAAAAATATTTTGAGTTATAATTATAAGCTTAATATGTAGTATTAGACCATATGGGGAGGGTATGATTGAAAATATTTAAAACTTTTTTTTTAAAAAAAATAAATTAAGTACTTTGTGTTAATATGGTTAAATAGGGTCCTTTTCTTTTTCTTTTTTAAATATTGTGTTATTATGGTTAAACGGGGTTGAAATATAAATATTCTTATTTGAAGCGAAAATTAACTTTATTTTTGTGGTAATATAATTAAGGAAAAAAAAAATATATATATATATATATATATACAGAAATGATCTAATGAGCACCGGTGCTCATCTTATCCTAAACACCAATGAGTTGGCACATTAATTCATTGGTGGATTGGAACTCACAAAATCTTTATCCACCAATGAATTAATGTGCTAACTCATCGGTGCTTAGGATAAGATGAGCACCGGTGCTCATTAGATCATTTCTGTATATATATATATATATATATATATGAAAAATGTGTTTGGCAGCAAATAGAGGCCAACAACCTTATACCCTACCATTAGTATTCTGCATTTGAGAATTTGAGCACATCTTCATGAGTCAACTTCCACAACAACCGTGAATAGTGCAAACTGCAAAAGCACTATGAATGCTTTTAGGTACGAGTGATACTATTCAGAATCATTGATGTTAAGTACAATCTAGATGGTAACTGAATGACATTAAATGATAATTTTACTTAAATTTAATGTTACATGAATCATTTAATTGTATCTATCAAATGTCGTCATCTCAACTCGTGCTAGACAATACTATTCTCTGGATAAAACCGTCTAGCACAACTGCACAAGATATTGTTGCACCATAAGATGAGAGAGGGACATTTTAATCAAGTGGCGAGATTTTATTACTCCATGATATATATGTAACACAAGAAATAGAATGTCGACTAAATCCAAACTAGAGACATCGAATGAATAGGCATGCATACGCCTTCAAATTCCAAAAGAGTAAAGGTTTAAGGTTTAGGTGTCTTAAATCACGCTCTCAGATATTCTATTTTTATTGAAAATTAAAGTTAAACTATCTTTTAAACTTTAATGCCAAATGAAATTAATGTGTCATCAGTGCCTGATCTTACCCAATTGCGCATCAGACATCCAAGATGAACAACTGCTAATCAATGGAACATTGTAGACAAGAAAAGTTAACAAAATAGAGTTGGAACCTAAACGACGTATGTCTGAAATGACTTAATCTCACAACAATATATAAATTTAGGTCTTTACTTGTCAGTTATCGTAACATACAGGGATATCAATTACATTTAAGCCAATCAGACATTAGGATGCACGAGTGCCCAACATTTAATTCCTAATCAACACTGCTCCAAATGCGATACAGATAGAAGTTGATAGCAACGCAAAGCATATCGTTCAACATTTCTTATCAAACATGCTATACATATATCTTGTAGTTGTCCCTTTATAATCTTGATGATTAATTATCAAGAATGAAAAAGAAAAGGCAAGCATTAATGCATCCACCGCATGTAGAGATTGATAGAAGACTTCCAAAGTCTACAAATTGACATTATCTACCAGGAAACGCGTTGGAATATTTGACTTAGCCATACTCACAAAAGTCAACTCGGTTCTCATCTTTATTTTCTACTTTCACATCCCTTCTCTTCTTCACCCTCCCCTCTTCCATTACACACACTCGAAGAAATTGATGCAACAATGGGAAGGGCAAATCAAACTAGCAGCGCACCGGCACCGATCAAGCACTTCAGCCACCCTCACGAACTCGAACCAATCCAAAACAATCCTCAATATCTAATTCTTTGTTCAGGTTGCAAACTTGAAGCCTCAGGAATTATGTACACATGCAGTCCCTGTAATTTCACTCTTCACTCAACATGTGCCCAATTACCGAAGCTGATCACTCACCCGTCCCATCCGGGATGCAATCTGACTCTCCTCCCTGTCTCGTCCTACGCCGGTGGTAGGTTCAACTGCGATGCCTGCAACCGCCAAGGTGAAGGGTTCAGCTACCATTGTGGCAAGTGTGATTATGATCTCCACGTTTTGTGTGCGAAAAAACCGATGAGTGTTACTCATCGTGCACATTCGTGCCCGCTTGAGCTAACTTTCAAGAATCCTTACGAGACTAAAGGATTCTCCTGTGATATCTGTAGACAGATTGGGTCTAATCAGTGGCTTTACCGATGCAGTTCTTGTGAATTTGATGTGCATTTGGATTGTACAACAGCTATGCCTAAACCTAAACCTGTTGTACATCATCACCTTTCATTTCCCAGTGCAAGTAATCAAAATCATCTAATGGCTGCAGGGGTCCCTATGAACCCTAATCATCCTCATCTGATTCACTCTGCAAGCACTGGATCACAATTTCAGGCTCCCCATAATATGATGCACAGTGCAAGTATTGGTGGAATCACAAATCCTCATATGGGTCCTGTGAATACAGGGTTTGTGCCAACATATACGGCGCCGCCGCCTATGCAGAACAATATTCAGCGACCAAACATGATTAATGGGCTCGGCACCACCTTGATGACGTCAGCGGTGCAGGGGCTGGTTGAAGGGGCTTTCCAGCAGGTTGGACAGAATGTCATGCAAGGTATTATTGGTGGAGGCGATAGCGGTGGAGATGGTGGCGCTGGCGGTGGCGGGGAGTACGGTGGGGCTGATGGTGGATATTCTGAGTATTAACTTCAGATTTTATTTCATCAGTTTCTTTAATGTGCTTGGTTATAACTTATAATTGTAATGCGAACTAGTTTTTGGTGTTTTATGTTTCTTATATTAAGTTGAATGGTCTTCCTTTGATTTTGACGGTCCGAATAAATTTCATAAGAGGTACTCATATTAGATCATTGATTGATTTTTAAATTTAGTCGGCAATAATAGCAACCAGGCACGAGACGCTATCTTGATGAACGTTAACTCCATTATCGAACAATTATATGTTTTGAATGTATTATTGATAACGGTAGTTTCTACATTTATTCGAGACTCTAAATCATGATATTTTATTATCTTTTGGATAAAATTCTACCTAATTTATGTTATATTGTATTTTGTAGGTAAAATTTTATGTTTAATGAAGAATTGAAAAAAAAAATTTAAAAGTTGCGAAAAATGGCAAAGTCCAAAAATGAAACCTTAGAGAGAAATAATACATTAAACGAGTTGTAGTGAAATGAGTCTCAATAGACTTGTATTGAAAATTTTAATTGGATCTCAATGTGACTGATATATATACCTCCACACAGAAACAGAAAGAGGAGACGCACAAGAAAAGTCAAAGAAAACGGTTGTCGAAGGAAAGAGAGAAAAATGCAGAGAGAAGAAAGAGGCAACCAGAGAGAGAAAGAAAAGAAAAGAAGAAAAAAAGGGGAGGTGGAGAAAAAGAAGGAAAGAAAGAAAGAAAGGAAAGAAAAAAAAGGAGAGTTATATATATATACACGCATATACACTGGCAGGAAAGGAGACGGCATAAATATAAATTTCACCTTTCGTCAATTTTTGATAAAGTCATTCCACTTTTGCGTATTTTTTTATTTTTACAGTATGAGTAACTAATTTTCATATTAGGAAAAATAAAGTAGTCGACCTGTGATCCTTTATTCTTCTATTCAAGATTTCTACGATTTATTTCTTTATGTGTTTGTTTACTATGAGTTTAATGCATTGAATTAATTGGCCACTAATTTGATGATTATGTGAATCTTTTACGAATCGAGATGTGGGTTTGAAATTTAGACCATATAGTAAAATTCGATAAATTAATATAACGTGAGAGATACTTATACTAATTATTGCGGTCATAATATGAATTCTTAGAACTAGCGTTTAGTTTAACTAATGTTGATTCACATAAAAATATGAAATTTGATTAGTTAAATAAGTTCAATGAGAACTCGTGAGGGGTAAATTACATACAATAGAAAAATTCAATCGAATACTACATTAGGTTATGAATCTTGAATTAAGAATTAATGTAATTAATAGATGAAATTGTTATGCCCTAATATTCATCAAATATTTAAATCTTCAATCAACCGTTGTTTACAATCTTTTTATATTTTCAATGAGTTAAAAGTAGTTAGAAAAAATAATTACAACCATCATAATTATTTACTTGTTTTTATCAAGTAGCTGTTAGAAAAATTTGATTAAGTTCTGAAGTATAGTTTTTGTGGGAATGATATTCGAACTCAAATATCCACTATACTGTTTGTTACGATATCGTAATATTGTGATATAAAAAATGCAACAATTATATTATTGAAAGTAAGAATTGTATTTCTAGAATATGGAGTGCATCATGCAAATAAAAGCATTTTGTACCAAAAATAATTGGACGTTGAACCATTCAAATGTTTGACTTTGCGATCAAGTGAACGTGAAGTTTAGTTAAATGACTTGTTCCTGCATCAATTTCTACTTCATTTAATAAGACAAATTATGTTGTATTAAAAATATTTTTGTCTACATTTAAACAAAATAAAATCTTATTTTAATGCAAAATAAAGTCACTTTTTAAAGCAATATTATTCTCTTACTTTTAATAAAAAATAAAATAAAAAAGTTACTCTCTTATAGGAACTCTCACCGTATCAAACTTCATTTAATTAAAAATAACTTATTTAAAAAACTTATTATTATTTTTTTTTTCTCGCACATAATTTTTCCCTTAATTAATTCAACGGGCGATAAATGAAGAATTTTTTAATCGCCTTCTACCACACTCCGCCCTGACACATCACTATCCTTAGGGCAATGTGGGCATTTGAAATTAGGGCAAGGAATTTGTCATCCCTGAGAAAAAGTTAATTTGAACAATAAAATGCCATGTGATATGTTTCACATGATACTCATGTGATGTCGTAGATTGCTTCAAGTAAGGCTCTGTTCGGGAGGGATTAAAATCCAATTAAAATTGAAAATATGGCCCGTCTAATAAAAGTAAACAAGATAACGACTATATTTTCAATTTTAATCTGATTTTAATCCCTCCCAAACAAGCTCTAAATCTATGATATGTTTCATGAACAGTGAACATTTTTGCCCAATTTGAATGTTTAAACCAAACTGTTGTCATTTGATTTATTTATGAATAAAGAAAATTTTCTTGGATAATCTTACACCGAGAGTCTGACATCACATGAGTGTCAATGTTCAAATATTTTTCTTTTGTCAGTTGGGGACATTGGTGCCACATTCTCGACATGTGAATGACAAATAGTAGGTTAAAGGTTGGGACTTACCCTAAGAGTTTCCCTATTTGTTAGGGATTAAAATCAGATTTTTAGTAAATTTTGATGAAAGTCAATGAAATGTGTTGTTGAAAAGTTGTGGGGTCTTATAAAATATGTGATTAAAATATATTGTTGACTTTGAATTAAATTAAAATCTGAATTTCAATTTTCACCAGTTAACTTTTGTTTTTGTTTTTTTTTTTTTTATTGCATTTCCTTTTATTATGTCCATTTTCTCCAATTTTGCTATTAATTGGTGATGGATATACTATTCTTAATACTTGTATGTTTTTAAAATGTTTAATCTATGAAGGCTTGCATTGATTTCTTGTTTTGGATACTATCAGTGTTGAGGATGAACAATAATAAAATAGAAAAAGAAGTCAAATTTTATCAATTCTACGTTATACATGCCAACTATCCATTTTATATCACTTTAGAACTTAAATTTACTTTTAGGTGCCCGGCTATTCCCGTCTAGACGCACCATTTTGGCCAAGCTAATGAGATACGTCGTCGGCTCCCCTGTCATCGAATCACCAGTTATTAGGTTATCAACTTCCTTGACCTTCTGATACTGGGCAGGTGTCAACCCCCCAAAACGAAAAGGACAAAATACGAGATTGATAGAAAGATTTGTGATACGTCGCTCGATTCAAGAAAATAACACGATTGTAGGACATGGAATCATAGTCTCTATAGAATTATGATAGATAGGTATCCATTAACCCTAGTTAAAAAAATCTAGACCTTGAGTTTTAGTCATTTCACTAAATCACGTTACTAAATTTAAGATCTAAATCCTTTGTTTGCCCATGTTTAAATATCTCGTAGATGTAAAATCTTAAAATTGGGATGGATAGAGCCCCAAGTGCTTCAATCAAACGAATCACCATCGACTGTTAAACACAAATGTTTTCTAACTTTACAATCACCAAATCATTAGTTGACATGTTTATTTAAAAAAAGGAAGACACGTTAAATTACCATCAATTTTTAACGTTCACATAAAATTTTAACACTAAAATTTAGTGACAAGACACACGTAGTAACTAACATTGAAAAAAAATCGAAGTTCAACGACGTGAGAGAAATCAAAGTTAGGTATCCTAATTAATTTAGCAACCAAAAATAATATTTACCTATCTCTTTTTACATACTACACTCTCATCGACTACCAAATTTCAACAATCAATCAATCAAATACCATTATAGGATACTAAATAAGTTACAAATACCCTCCAAGATTAAGTATATTTCAGAAGTTCTAGAATGTAGCATGGTTCAAGAATCAAAATTTCAACATATTACAAAATTATCCGTCCAAAAACCAAAGGTGTCGACTAAAAATGGATGAAATGCGTCAGATACGATGCTAACAAATAAATAAAAATATTCCTTATAATTTATTTTTTGGCATCCACTTCTGCAAGTATAAGAACCTTCAAAACTACTAAGCCTCTACTAAAGTCCGGATTCGCTGCTTTTCACCACAAATTAACAACTGAAGGCTCCCTTAGAGTGCAGATTAAGGCATCCCTCCTCTGAAGGTTTTGTATATAAGTGCTATTTCAGATTCTTGGGTTTTGTATATAAGGGCATCCCTCCTCTGAAGGTAACAAAACTAAAGAAATGTGTATCTTCAAGCCATTTTACTTTGAATCTGCCTATGGATATGCACTAGAAATTCGACATATGAAAGCCCACTTGGAGTCTTGTCCTCTACCATGTAAGAGAAAAACATCATCCCTGCAAAAAATAATAATAATGAAAAAATGTAGCTCAACTCGGACAAAACCACATCTTGTACTGCAGAAATCCTCATTTAGTCGAACCCCAAAATCCCACCAAATTTCATTTTTCTTACTCTCTCATGCCTGCCAAATTTTAATAACCCCTAGTCCTGCATTCACTGTAAAACTCTCCCCATGCTTGTCTCATTATATCAAAATACGTGTTTGTTTTGCTTCTTTTTCTCCCCATAGGAGACATGGTTGAGTGTTATGCGGTGCTAAAGGGTTGTATGATTCACTAACCTGATGGATCCCCTTTTCTGCACAACTTTAAGCTGAAGACAGAGAAGAAAGAAAAAATATTAGAAGAAAAAATTGCCACAATTATAAAATAAAAAACTTTATTCAATAGAGAGGGCAACACTATTTGCCTGAAGGGATCCGATCATACCGTAAGTAGGAACATCTCTGGCGCCTTATTTCATTTACCACATCATTCAGCTTCTTTGACAGTGGATTGTCATATTGCTGCAGTACATACTGACAGGTACAACACCATTAACTTGGAAAAATAGACATTTTCCAACACAAATAATAGGTATAAAAATGTTTGCAATCAGATTCCAGAAACTTCGACAATACAAACAGTCTAAAAGGGAACTGGAATCGAACGATTCTAGATAGAAGAATATTCGGGATATTTATCTCTAAAGATACTCTTCTGTAGATATGTTGTCAACGTCTTAGCGGGCAAAAGAATCAAAATGAAGGTTCAGATGACAATCAACAAATAAGATTTACGAAAACACCATGTAGAATACCTGATTAGGGATTTCTTCAATTGAAGATATACCAAACAACCGTTGCAAAATATCTGGACTGGCAGAGTTGCCTACATAAATTAAACAATCTTCGCCATTCTCAAGGAGATATATTCCTTCGTCAGAAATGTCCTCACTGGATAGTGGGACAGGAGAAGGAATAGGGGAATCATCCAAGTCCTGACAGTTCAGTATAAAGATTTTAGGGGAAGGAGCATACTAACTACAATTACAATATCACACAAACAAATACATACCTTCTCGTCAAGATCGTGGATGGTTATCATCCTGGGGTACACCAATGGGATTGCCAAAGGAGTAGATAAAGGGGAAACATAATTAATCCAAAAGGACCTATCATCGACTCTTCCATCAGCTTGCAATCCAATGCTTTTGAGCAGAGCTGGAAAAGGTAGAAAGGAACTAAATAAAAGTAAAAATTGGAAAATGCATCTCACTCTTTCATTCACTTTTTTTGTTCCTTAAAGTTAGATTAAGAAGGTGGTATTGATGAATTGTGGTGATTTCATCCGATGAACAACTAAATGATAATAACATTTTGTTCCAACATTCATGATATTAAGAGAAATTTCCACGAAGTGGCAACTGTATTTTTATATGCAGAATCAGGACAGCAAAGGACTTGGGAGTTGAAAACCTCATTAGCTAACATTGTTAGACTCTAAAGAGATGAAAAGAACGAAAATTTATGAAATACCAAGCGTGTATAGAGGCAATAGTTTAAGTGCCTCAGGAAGAATGAGTTGTCCAGAAGATGATGCTGTAGCGCAAAATTTGCGATAAGAGTGCAGAATGTTAATGCAAACATTTGTTGCTTGCTCCCTGACTTGCGTGAGTGGAGCTGAAGGAATTTCACTAGCCACTGTCACATGAGAAAATGAGATAACAGTCAGTATGTAATCAAAAAAGTAGAAATCAATAATAGAATTTGTTTATAATAGGCCAAAAAGTAACTACAGGCGGGAGGGAGATAGGGGGTGGGGTGGTGAAGAGAAGAGGCCAAGCTTCACACTAGGGACTATTTACAATAAAAATATGTTATGCCATTAGATGCATAAACATAATAAAGAGATGAAATCTACTGTAAACTATCAATTTTATGAAATTTAAGGAAAAATTAACAAGGGACATGCCCAGCAAACTACCTTGCTTCAGGACACAAGCAAATTGGGTATCTAAGTCAGCAGAGCGAAACAGATTACTCAGCATTGTGGTGCAAGGGAGGGACAAGGTTGAAACCCGGATTCTTCTTTGCCCATATACAGTGGTGTAGAGAAGAGCACACTGGACAACATAATTATACCAAGTGATTTAGACGACCAATGGCTTCTTCAACAAAAGAAAGAGAGAAAAATATCATAGAGGAAGAGTTCCAGGTAAAAAACATTATGCATAGAATTGAAATCGTACCTGAAAAGCACATTCTGAGCCTTCCTGCAATTTGTCGTCATGTTTTAGGGTCACCATTATTGTTTTGTTGCAGTCAATCTGCAAAAGTAAGGTCTTAATAGAAGGCAAAACAGGCCCATGCCAATATAGAACCACACTAACATAAAGTTAAATGTCAATGTGAAACAACAATAATAAACAAAGATTCTTCCCAATAAATTTACGTTAACCATCACATCTAAAAACTTAAGTACGAGAGAGGGGTCACATGTATTAAGTCGTGTATTCAACATGACCACTCATGTGCAAGCTGAGTTATTTTTTCCTATCAAAGGCCTTGCACATGCATAACTATTAATAAATAGGTGGTTGCGAGAGGTATTCAAACCTTGAACACCAATCTTGTGGAGGTACGAAGGCACGGACTCCATGAACATCCCATGCGTGACATCTTTATTAACACCATCCCCAATATGAAAAGTAGCATTATATGTAGTATGTCCTTTGTGTGACTCTAATAAAATTTTAAACATCACATCTAAAAGCTTAAACTGTTACAGAGGGACCACATGTATTCTGTCTTTTGTGTGACTCTAATAAAATTTTAAACATCATATCTAAAAGCTTAAACTGTTACAGAGGGACCACATGTATTCATTTATATCGTGTCTTCAATAATTGGGGTTAAGGACAAAAGTGAAACAACCAACAACAAAAAAAAAAAAAAACATGTATTACAATTGCAACTATGAAACAATATGAGTACTATTTTTCTAATCTTAGAGATCATTCCTACCAAAGAACTTGAACGATTTTCGTACATATGTTCTATATGTTTCTCAGTAATAGAAAATAGAGGAAACTGATGCTATAGATGTTTCTAAGTAATAGGAAATAGAGGAAGTGCCACTTGTAGGCTCAAAATGGATGCAGAAAGACTATGTCGGGTTCAGAGGATGCAAATAAGAATGAAAAACTGATACTTCAGAGCTATGTAATATCATGTGTTCAGTGATCAGTTGGCTACTGTGAACTTAGAAAATAGATATGGGTTATTATTAACTAAAGCCTGAATCAGTGTCTAGTAAATTCATGCCCAAAAATGGTTAAATTGTGTAAGAAAATTCTTTTATTGCTTTAATCGTGTCAAGATCTTACAGATCATTACCCAACACCTGAATGGGTATCTAGTAGTATAGTGAGGGAGAGAGAGAGAGAGACGTACAGCAGGTAGATCAACATCTGTTGGAATGCGTTTACAGAAGTTCCCAAAATACTCCTGAACTTGAATACCCTAACAAGAAAAATATGAATTTTAGCTTAATGTCATTTTATTACCACCGGTCAAGCATTGAGCTGTTCTTCCCATGAATAGAAATATTATCAGCATAGATGACAAGCTAAGAAACATTCAGACTTATAAGAACCACACCTGGCTGCATCTAACTCGCATCACTGCCTCAAAGCCTTGAGGCCTCGTGACATTCCACCGAAGATCATTGTAAAGCTTAGCAGGATCAGACAGAGCAGAGAAGGGGTAATAATAATATACCTGTAGAGAAAATTAAACTTCTGAATCAGACCTCAAAATAAATATCAGAAACATGAAAGATCATATATGATAATGCGACTCGGATGCGCATGATTGACAAATGGTTCAAGGAAAAAAGTACTTCATGCTAAATCATAACATTGAGATAACCGATGATACATCCACCAAACAAGGAGTAAAGGCACATAATTCTATATGGACTAAGAAAACAATTAATTCTACAGTTACCTGGCCTCCTGTAGTTCTCGTGACGACAGAGATGGAAGCGATATCTACGTATGTTTGTGTTGTGATGAACAAGTCAACACATACCTGAAAGTGTTGTTATAATAAATAGCGAGGACACAAAGTAGGTGGTATAAATCTGAAGAAATGGCCATGTCTAAGTGCTTGTTGGGAGGTGTTTAAATTATACACACTTTGGTCAAGCATACTTTTTATCCACACATTCGTAGGACCACAAGTAATACCCACCTTTTGTCTACCTATGATGTACCGAAACAGATACATGTGTCCGACACGATATGTGTCGGATAAGCTAACAAATGTTTTTTCAAAAAAGTACTGACACGACACATTGCCGACGCGTTGATTAAATTCTTTAAAATTCTTCATTTATATAGTATGAATTTAATTTTATACTTGTTATTAATTTTTCTTATTGAAATCTTTTAAATATGAATACCTATTTATTATTTACTAATAATTTTAAGTTAAAAATATATAATATTTTCAATAAAAAATGAAAAATGTTTATGGTAGAGTGTCCGAAGAGTGTTGGTATTGACATGTGTCCGACATGGATACGCTACCTTAATTGAAGTATCCATGCTACAAAGTCGTTACCACATTCTGGGGGACTGCTTAATTACAATTTATACACTCCCAAACAAGCACTAAATCTTGATAACATCTGCTGGGGGTGGGGTGGTGGGGGGGGGGGGGGGGAAGGGATTGAAATTTCACCTGGTATTCAGCAAATTCTATGGCCATTGTTTTTAAAGTTTTGTCCACTGGTTGGAGTAATTTCTGAGCCTCCTGAAATCCAATGATGAACACAATTCTATTTATTGAAGATGATACACTTGATTCCATACTTGTTTCTAACAAATGAAATTCAAAGTTCACCATGGACTATTTAAACTCAAATTGGCAAAGAATATGGTCCTTAGGTTCATTTTACTGGAACTAGTAACTACGTTTCTATTAATTTTTTTAACCATAAATTATTATATACTCGTATATAAAATAATACAAACTACTGACACATATTGAGTTGAACCACAACACAAACCACACAAAATAATAAACCCAGGATAAATAAGTAAACCAAAGATAAAGCACACACACCTTTTCTCCTGCTGTTTTATTGCTTCTTCCTTCAGCTTCTCTAGCAGAAAGGGATCCAATACCAATTGATGACAAGACTATAACATCACAAACAGTCAGCATATTCTTTCTACAATTACAGATCGTCAATAAGTAAACATATTTGCAAGTTTACCAGATTGGAAAACTAGGAGTTTTCCGCCAGAACTTTTCATCGCCAAGAAAGCAGCCTGAAGTGAAAAGGACAAAAAGCATATGATATTTGTGCAATACATCGATTTAAATTGATTGAAACATATAATATGAAAAACCATACGCAAGTGTAGTGAAATATAATTAAAAGATAACTTACTTATAATTAACCATTTCGAATATCACTTATTATTTCTTATCCACAAACTAAGCACGTGTTTGAGCTCCATTTTTTTGAAACTCATTTTCTACCCCCACATTCTTCCATAAAATAAAATAATGTTAACACATAAATACAAAACTTTTTTTTTATTTTTTAACCACACATTCTCCAAAAAATAACTATTCCAAAACACATTTTCCACCCAAAATCTCATTTTAATGGAGTGTAAGCTGAATTCCTTGACAATTCAACCATAACAAGATATTTGACAACCAAAAGGTTAGTATACAATGTAGCTGCTATAAATGGAAATGGTTGTGCTATGTGTACACAATGGTGCACACAATGCATTACACCCCCCCCCCCCCCCTTCCATGTGGGGGGTGTAATGCATTGTGTACACCACAAGGTGTACACATAGCATTATTCAAATGGAAATGGTATAAAAATTTCTGTACCTTTATTGCTGCGCCAAAAGCTGAATCAGTCGTTCTATTGTTCTGAAACATTGTTGGGATGCTTTCCAGTAAAAGCTCTAAATGTTGTCGACACTGCATATACCAATTTTATTGCAATCATTTGGAAATTTTTTAACATCAATGAAAACATTAATACCTCAACACTGACCCTCCTTACCTTCCCCAAATATGCGCAAGGATAAACACGAAAAAAGAAGCAAAATAAGAAAGGAGTTTGGAAATGGCAATTGATACAGAATTGAAAGTCAAAAATTTGCCAAAAAGGGAAAACTACCCTTTAAAAAAGAGATGACACAAAATGATATAACTAACCTCGGAAAGATGAACAATAATGTCACTTTGGAGAGGAGTATAGACATCTTGTACGTCAGGGACTATAAGCATCAATGGCTGCAATAAAGAGAAGCGATATATAAAAGTAAGCATTCCCTGAAACATCAACTGTGACTGACACAGCTTATGTCAACCTTATTTTGCTTGAGATAAAAGTGATAAAACATAATAAGGGAATTTTGTATCAAGAACATTAAATAATCAATGTAAACAACAAACATTATTTCTATAGGTTAAAAAATTTGAATCATCGTAGCCGAAAACAAACATATAATTATTCAAGAAAAGTAAAAATAAGTTTATAATAAGCAAACAAATGATAATTCGACCCTAACCTGCTGTAATGCTCGTTTTAGGTTGTAAAAATGGATACTTGAGTCAAATGTAGCAATGCCTACCATCGTCCTAGGACCCTCCTGCAAGAAATAGAACATCAATGTAAAACATGATTAAGCTTTCTCGTTCTTCGAAAATGTATGTAGTGCTCAAATTATACACATGAATGTACTCCTTCCATCCCTTCGTGTTTTTTCCCCTTTTCATAGTTTGAAAGAAACTATTTTCCAAGAAACAGCAAACAATGATAATAAATAGGAATTTAGTTATTTCAAGATTTTAAAAAATGAAGTTCTTAGATGGTGCCTATGGATGAGTGTTGATCGAATTTAGAGGTGAATTATTTTATGTTATGTCCTAAATAAAGAAACAATGAGAACATTGGCAGATCCAAAAGAAAGATTAGAAAAATATTTACTAAGCCCCCTTTTGGTATAGAATTTCAAACTCATTTTTTCCCAAACTCATTTTCAACCAAACATTCTCCCAATAAAATAATTTTGCACGTGGACCCATAACTTTCGCTACCTTTTAACCAAACGTTCTCCAAAAAATATCAGTTTTCACAAAATCTAATCAACAAAATTCATGCCCAGAAAAGAACAGGATGTTGGAGTTAAGAGGAGCAATTCAAAGGAAAAAATTGCATAATACAGTCATTTGGAACTTATGGAAAATGGTAAAACATTCACACAAGGCACTCATGTTTTTATTTCCTGCATGTCAACAAACAATAAACCCCCTAATGACCTTTTCTCTGATAATAAAGAAGTAACTTTCAAGGAATTTTTACTGAAACTTCTGTCAAGAACAACTCCAAAGGCTTATGAACGATTCTGTAGCTCGTGCAAATTTCATAGATCTTATGCATTAAAAATGTCAATCAAACAATATGGCACTGAGACCAGATAACAAAGAATTAAGCATCTTCAAAAAGTAGAAAGAAAAACTTTTGAACAATCTGCTCCCCAGTACACTAAGCTCAAGACTTAAAAATCTATATACCCAGTGGAGAAAGAAAATGGAGGGTACTCCAATAAAATATTTCCGCATGAAGATATCAATTACGAACTTACAGGAAGATCATCTATAACTTGATTGATTGCACTGCAAGCTGCTGCAGTTGCACCAGTCTGTATGGCACTCATGGATACGTCAATAAGGAAGAAAAATACAGCGGGCATTGGTTCTCGCACCTGAAATAAGTCATAAATTCAGAAATTATCACGTGCAAACTAATGCAATTGAAAAACTTACAGTGTCCTTGCACCGTAAACAGGAGTCAAAAGTATATGTGACTCCAGACAACAGAGTGTTTGAATAGCAACTAGAGGTCAAAGAAAGACTGTCCAATGCAGAAGATCTTGCAGACCATAAAATCCAAGCTTGTATACCATTTGAAAGGATTGTGGCAAGCTCTCGAGTTTTTTTTTTTTTCCTGAGTAAAATCACTTCGCAAAAAACTTTTTGTGTTCAATTGTGTTCCTAAGACCCTCCAGCAAGGACTTGTAGAAATAATTAAGTAGGGTTACTTTTCAAACTGTTCAAAATAGTCAGATTCTAAGACAATATATTGCTTAAATATTATCATGGAAGAGATTTTGATATTTGCACTTGCAAAATATTTAAATTCTCCATACAGCCTTCCTGATAAGTCATTTAAAGAGGGCTTCTAGTAAAAGACTTTAAAATGCTGTGGCAAAAGAAGACCCTTGATGTCAAAACTCGCAAACAAAATTCTAATACAATGCTAAGATATTCCAAATGGGGCTTGAAATTACCACCAAATGATCAGTTTCTAAGTGATTATTTTTCATTATCAAACTAGGGCATAGTGCACAACTCTATTCCATTAATAGCATTATCACCAATATTATTGTGTCACTGATTTTATCTCCAATGAAGTGCCAAATCGAATCTAGGTCAACAAAAATGTCACTAACCATGTATTCCTTGGTAGCGACAAATTCAACAGTTCCTCTGCATAGCTCAGGTCTTTCATCAGCATCTCTACGCCTACCGTCTGGACCTAAGTTGCAGTGATAGTCACTTGGAGTTTCATCCGTAAATCCTGCAGAACAAATGGCAAGAAGTAAAGGCATATAGTTTGACAATAACTGAATGTAGTATGCAGCCAACAATTGTAATTATAGTAACACATATGTCAAAATATACCAAAAAATTTGTAATAACTGCAATAATTCAGTCCATGTAACCTTTCAACCACAGAACTGAGAATGCAGCATAAAAGGATCTTAGGACTTCAGTATACTAATGCTTTGGTTCTTATACAACATGACAAATCATTGCTATTCAGCTCCCTAAGTTTCAAACCGTGGAAAGACAAATAAGGGCACCCATGGAAAATTGAATCTAATGGATTAGCAAGATGAAAAATCTTGTACAAAGCATAAATCGGTAAACCAATAATCATCAAGTAACATTAGAAAAAAAAAGTTATTCTTACCACACAAGTTACAAATAAAACGCCTGCCTTGATCAATAAACTTCATGAAAGGATTTATGTAGCCTTTACAACGAGAACATCGAACAGGACCATTTTCCCCAAAATCCACAACCTGAAGAATAGGAGCACAAGCCACTAAGAAAAGTGCCCAAGGAACCAATTACTCAACAATGAAAAGGGGATGACAAATGTAAGATGAACATTTAGGATGATGCTTAGTTAAATGAGAAGTCAAACTAACATGCCAAACGTGCAACTCTTAAAAGGTAAGAATAACTTCAAGGACCAGATAACAGAGCGAGCAATAAAGATACCTTTTGACAAACAGTGCAATTATCGAATTATGAATAGCAATAACCACATAATCAAAGTGCATGCAATTATAACTGGTTATCTTCGATCTAAAGCGTGCTGTTGTTAAGGAATGCAAACGTCTTTATATGACCAAGTAAGCAAAACAATCTCTCATTTATGACATTAGAACAGAAGAAGATATAAAAGATAACAGGTAGGAACAGAATTTCAAGCATTACTTGGATAGGCTCCTCAGATGGATGGGGAAGAGCTAAAGGCTGCACCAACAAAGCCAACTGCATTGAAGATGTTGATAAAACGTCTACAGTGCATGGAATCTATAACAAACAAAAGCCACAATCATTATTAGCAATTAAAATTGTTCAAACAAAGAATTGAATGGCTCTAAAAAGTAAAATTTAAAAAACATGACAACTGCTTACATAAAATTTTAAAAGTATTAAAACCATGAATTGGATACTTGACCTGATTAATAGTACATCTCATGTGACGAGGACTGCAATTCCCAGTATCTTTGACGATATAATCACTTGTTGCAGGCTTCAACAAAAATAGAAATAATGAACTTTTATTTAGTAAACTTGTGACATGATTGATGAATTATTCTCTGGCACTCAACAGTTTGCGAATTTGCATGACAAACAAATTTATAACTACAATCAAAGACAACATAATTCAATAAATAAAACATAGAACACGACATAAAGACAATATCAAGCGATGCATTCCTTTTCTGATAATAACAATATTAATTACCGGAGGAGGGCTTGACTGATTTCCCTGACGGGTCTCGTGTATAATCACAGAGGAACTTCTAATAGGGCGAGGTATTTGATTGGGATCAATTTTTGACTGTCCTGTATGACTCAAAGACATAGATTGATTAGGAAGAGGTGGTGGGGCTGGCAGCATTCCATACATCCTTTGCTGTTGCATAGGACCAGGGACTGGAGGATGTGGAGCCACCTACACAGAAAACCAAGTTTAGAACATATATTCAAAGAACTGCAAGCTTAATGCTATTTAGCAATTTGAAGTGATTATTTTAGAGCTGCATCATCACTGAAAGGTCCCAAAAATATAATTCTGCATGGAAACTAAATTCATCAGCTCATCCTGCTTATCACCTGTTCAAATGTGAAATCATCAATGTCATCCAAGCGATACATGTATTTATGTGCTTAAATGGAACCATGTCATTTAGTTGGAATATCTCGTGTGGGCCCAAGAAAAAATAGAAGATCTCCAAAGCCCAGGTCATCTAGCCAAATATAGTTCCTCAGTAGCCACTCATATAGCACATGATGTGATCTAAAACAGAATTTCTGTAAATTACCACTTTGGTGATTAGAAGGAGTTAGTAGAATTATTGGTTATCCTCTACCTCTTTCCACAGCTTCCTGATTCTCTTTAAGTTCTCAACTAAAAAAATAAAACTCGAGATTAAGTTCCAGACCAGTAATATCCTCTTCTCCAATCTCCAATTTTTTTCTTCCTCCCCCCCCCCCCCACCCCCCCCCCCAAAAAAAAAAAAAGGCTAATAAAAAGCCAAAAGAGAAAACTAAGGACTGCATATCTCAACTGTCCTCAGGTGTAGTGAGGCACAAGTCTTGACAAATGACACAGAAAAAGTAAGCTTTGGGGCGCTTTAATAATAATCTTGCATAATGCGCAACTCAAGACACGATATGAAACAATAAATATAACCATTTCTTTAAAGGCAGAACCATATTTGAGCTTGTATTAGTTCCTGTAAGTTTTTTTTCTCCTCTAGTTATTCATAACCATATGCTGAAAATAATTTAGTTTACTTACTTACATTTCAGGGCACACATTTAGCAAAGAGTCCATGTCAACAAAGCATAATCCAGTCAATAAATCATCTCTAACTGGCCAAGAGGGAACTCCATTCTATATTACTAAACGGTGTAGAGAATTAACATGACAAATAATGAATTCCTCAAAAATAATAATAATAAGAACAACATCATAAGTAGTAACAAGTCATAAACAGTAAACAAATAATGAATTCTTCAAAAACAAAGTTAAAACAATCATAAGAAGAGAGCGTGAATAGGCACCTGCCCTGGTTGTGGTGGCCATGTTTGCATCCCATGAGGAGAGCCTGAAGGTTGATGCATGCTTTGAGTTGGTGCTGAAAATGGTGGGGCAGGTTGTCCTGTGACAGGTGATGCACCAGCAGGACTCCCAAAGTATGGACGCATTTGTAGAGGCTGAGCAGATGGACCGGACGTCATCAATGTTGGCAACTGCGGAGGTCCAGCTGGCGGTTGTGGTGTACCAGCCATGGCAGGAGGAAAATGTGGCCCACCTTGCGTAGGCCATGAAGAGAATGCAGTTGGTCCATTATTAGAAGGGCCAGAAGTGCTCATCTGAGGCAGCACTGGAGGAACTGATGTCAGAGGGGCAGATATAAAAGGTTGAGGACGAGCGCCCGGTCCTGTTAATGGCGCTGCACCCGGAGGCGGGGGAACAGGACCACCAGCAGACGATGCCAGTGCCACAGGAGGGGGAGTTCTCATAATGAAAGAGGGAGGAGGCTGAAATACAGATGATGGGCTGGTGAGTGTAGATGCTGGGTTCAAAGGCAATGTAGTTTGTGAGGCACCATTAGTAGGCACGGGGCCCCTTGGAAAAACACCTGGTGGGGGTGCGCGTGGTCGGCTTCCTCCAAAAGGTTGGGGCTGTTGACCAGGTGGTGCAGCATGAGGAGGTCTAGGGGCATCACCACGAGGATTATTCGATTGCTGCTGATTAATTTGTAAATTTTGCATATTATTAGCAAGCGTATTAGTGCTGTAATTCGGGGGGAAATTCCCCGGCCGAGGTCCCCCTGGAGTTGCCATCAATCCAATTAATCAAAAGCTTATATACTAAAAAACCCAGATCTTTAACCAAACCTCCCTTTGAACCAATTCCACACAATTCTTCCACTCCAATCCGAATCTATCTATCAAACCCACGAAATAAAATGAATCAAAAAAACAAATTTTTTTTTTTTTTTTCGTAAAACCGAGCATAAATCACCAATTAAAACCGAACCTTATAATGGATGCCCAAATTCCAATCCAATAGCAAAACAATCCAGCCTTTTTCCAGTCAAGTTTCAATCTGAGACAGTTGGATCCGAAAATTCAACAAAAATAGAATATAATCCAATTAAATATTGTGCTTTTAACAAGAGAGGGAATCAAAAGCACCTAAATCTTATGCGGGGTTTATGTTATAAACACGGATCGAAAAAGAGGCGTACATTGAGAGATCGCTTGAAGTAAAATTCAGTTACAAGTACAAGTGATTTTTAGATTTAGAATTTGTGCATTATTACAGTAATTGTAGTTTTTTCACCAGTTGTGCTTTAACGTATGTGTAGCAAATGGGGAGGGATGGATGACGTGTCAGCACGTGTTTGACAATAGGCACTCACGTGACTAGATAATTTTACACAGACGTATTACTGCACATCAATTTTCTCAAGTTAGTTAGCACATAATTCATCCCTCGTTTCATTGTTATTGTGAAAAATATTCTTACCTTTCATTCTTTTTGGTATTTTCACCCTTATTTTCATTACTTCAAAAGTCATTTTATCCATTTTTTCAATTAAAAATTATGAAATGATCTTTTTAAATAAAATGAAAAGAAAAATAATAAATTAATTGCAATTATAGTCCCAATTTTTTTTTAAAAAAACACACAAATAAGTCCCCAAATCCCTACTCTCTTAAAAGAGAGGGTTTGAGGTTCACTGTTCATTCATGATTTTCCCTCACAGATCACTGTTGCATGTGCAGATAAAAATTTCAATTAGCTTTTCAACAGAATTTGTTGACTTTGGAGTACTTCAATTTCTCATACTCATTTTTTATAGTCGGTTCGCATTTTTAAAATTCGTTTGTATTGGTTATTCCATTATGTCATCGTCATTTCCAGTTTTTACAATTTTTCCTCTCTAGCTTCTACATTTTTTCTCCATTACCGTCCTCTTGAGCTTGTCGGAATAAGAAATTTTCAAGAACATGTGTTATAGCACAGAAACCTGCGAATTTCTTACCATTTATATTGTTTCTCACTGTAAGTATTTAAATACAATTTTGTGTTTTCCATCATGTTGCTTCTTTATGTTTAAGACTATAAATTGGAAAGCATATATTATTTTAAATGTAAATGCAAGTCTTCCTTCAAAAAAAAAAAAAAAAAACACTGTAAATACCAAATATGTTTTCATTTCCTATTTATAGTTCTGTTGGGTTAGGATTAATGGTGGAATTTGAGATTGATTAAATTTTTCCGTTGTATACATTTAAAATAAATACATTTGGAGTAAGAAAACGTAGACAATTAATTGAAAAAAGTTGTTAATTTTTATTTTTATATATTAATTAAATTAAATAAAGTCGAAAAAGAAATTAAATTCACTCATTGGCTGGAGCAGGCTCTACACAAATGCGGAGCATTGCTCCGCATAATGCAGAGTAATGCTTTGCATTTGTGCGGAGTTACTACGCGTAGCCACCATTTCAAAGGAATGAGAAAACGGGCTAGATTTTCATTTTTCGTAGTTGCATATCGTGTATGTTAGAAATACTCCGCATAATGTGGAGTTGGTGCTCCGCATCATGCTGAGTTGCTTTGCATTTTTGCGGAGTACCTGCTCCAAATAATACGGAGCAACTACGCATTATGCGGAGCACTAAGTATGCATAATGCGGAGTAAAAAAAAATAAAAATTTATGAGCCACAGGAAGAAGGCAGCGGCCATTTCAAAGGGAGGAAAAAATTGGCTCAATTGGAAGACTCAAACTCCGCATAATGCAGAGTTCATGGTTCTTGTTTCCATAGAATTTGGAGACACATCTTACATTTTTTTCCTCAATTTTTTTAAAGGTTTCTTGATTCATTCCATATATACATAAAATTAAAATTTATGGTGGTCTCCGAACCTCGCGCCTTTTTTTTCATTTCTTATTTTTTTGGCGAAAAATTCTACTTATTTACATTTTATACAAACTATAAATACAGATCGATCCCCGTGGGTGCTGCCAGCACGTCTACCTTTTTTTTTTTTCCAATTCTATTATATTGAGCACCCCCTCAACCCACATATGTATGAAATGGAATATTTTCCAATGTTTTGAATTATATTATTAATAAGTGAAATTGTATTTATAGTTTGTGTAAAATGTAAACACGAACATTCGTTTATTAGGTTCTGTAATTTTCTGTAAAAAATTTGTATTAAATAAAGTTTAAATATGAATAATTGGAAGAAAATGGGTAATTAGCACTAATATTGTGGAAAATGTCATTGCCTTTAATTTTTTGGCATTTTCATCCTTATTTTCACATTTCATTGCGCAATGTGACATATTTAATGTCATTTTTTTCTATTAAATTCAAATATGATCATAATTACCATTTTGGAAAAAAAATAAAATATTTTGTTAGTTAGATGAAAATTAGATATGGCAGTAATTATATTTTCCTTATAAGAAAAAAAGTTATTTTCTTTACATTAATTATTCAATCCTTTTGTGAGCAATTTGATTTTTTGGGCATTGTAATAACCAAGAAATCAAAATAGCATATCCATATAAAATCTTTTATATCATAGTAATTTTCCTCTGCCCCGCTCACCCCAAAATGCTCACCTACGTGTAAACAGAAATGGCAGCGAGACAGGACGGCGCTGGAGTTCTTCAAGAGGCAATGAAGGGTGGAGGCAGGAGGCGGATGGAGATTAAAATATTTTCATTTACCATTTACTTAAATATGCCTTATTTCAGTATTTGTCTATCATTAAAGTAGGGAAATGAATTTTAGAATGTCGAATTTTTTGAAAAATGTGCGATAAAATAAAATTGGGTTGAGTAATGCTATTCATAGTCGCTCACTACAGCAGTCGCCATATGTGGCACACACATAATATGTAGTCATTTGATGCATTAATGTGATAGTTTTTTTACCACATTAATGCATTAAATACACACTTGAAATGTGTGTGCACATAGGATGACTGCTGCAGTGAGCGACTGCAAATAGCATTATTCAATTGGGTTTACGTGTAAAATATTTTATTATGAAAACGTGTTGTTGAAAATGAGTTTCAAAAAAAAAAAAAAATTGAAATAATGATAAACAAATATGGACAACTTACAATATGCAACAAGTTCTGGTGCTGACTTTCTGCCAATTTAACTAGACTGAAACTTAAGATGTGGTGACTCTTTTTTTTTTTTATTCACACAGGGTTCGTGGCAGGGCAGATTTTGCCATTCCTAAAATAGGGATACTTACAATGTACAATTGTAGATTACCAACCAACTACTTTCAAAATTCTCACACAAGAATTTCAACGCAGTGAATAAAAAGCAGAAAGGTTTCTTTATGTTCTTTCTCTCGAGCTCTCGAGGAAAAATTCAAAGATCGTAACCATTACAAACTCTTCGATAACCAACAGAGAGCTCCTTAACAAGTAAAATTTTCTTCAATAATCAGCCTCAAATAGAAATGGTAGTACAAAGTTCTGTAGTTGGCTCAATGGCTCAACACCTCCCATTTTGAAGTTGAAACTGCCGACTACTCACCTTCAGGTGGAGAGACGTGGGCAAGTTCTTTCATGGATGAAACAAAAGAAAAAACAGCTTTGCTTCCTTGCATGAATCGTTGTGCTTGCAAACCACATTTTGTCTTCGTATGCAACTAATTATATTTCTGATCTAAAGGGTATATGGTATCGAAAACAACTCTCGCAAATACACGCCGGACTTCCTTCACACTTCCCAAAGCTAACAACTCGTAGTCAATCTTACTTCCCTGTTTTGATACAAATCCCTTTTCTTTTCCCCCTCGAACGCATTTAAAAATCTTGCACACCCTCAAATAGAGTGCTAATGATATAAATACCTATAGATGTCAAAGAAAAGGATGAGGCTCTACTCAATGGAAAATGTTAGAAGACCAACAGACTGAAATGAAGAAAGCACATGTCAAATTGATGCAACAGCCAGGGATGACATTTTAACTATATTTTTTTCTTTTTTGTGTTAAATGTCGATCAAGAAACTTTTGTGGATGCTATAAAAAGCTTGTAAACTAAGAGCCTATATGGCAGGTGATGGAGAATTAGAAAGCATACTATTATATTTAGCCCTTGTTTGACCACATTATTTTTTTTATTCTCATTCTTCTACTTATTTTCAATCACACATCCTTCAATAAAATAATATTTTCTATCACGTCAATAACTTTTCATTCTTTTTTAACCACATATTCATCATCACATCACTTCAAAAAAATGCATTCTCCCATTTTAATGTGCACCAAACGGGCTGTTAATTTTCAATTTTAATGCATATTTTAGGAAACATTAATAGGTTTGATTTATTACCTTTTATAGTATTTTCTTACTTAGAATATGCTCTTTTGAAACCCTATATAAAGGGGTCTTGAATATAATTGACAACCTTATATAATAAAATAATTAATATTCTCCCCTAATTTCTCTCTTCCTCTCTCCACCTTCTTCTATCTTTTCCTCTCCTTTCTCTTCTTTTCTTCCCTTTCGCTTCCCCTATAATTATCAGATTACATTGGAAAAAGCCAAAAGCTGCTTCAAAAGAAGCTTTCGGGAATGTTTGGATAATTTTCGGAAATGCTTTGTCGAGTTAAAAGAGCTTTTAGAGGAAGCTAGCCCAAGAAGGCTTCCTTGAAAACTCTTCTACAGAGAGCACAATCTATCCCAAACAAGCCATAAGAAATTAACAAAGAAAGACAGATCTCGATAAGAGGAAAAGGGAGGGGAAATGATTACCAGATCGGAGCATGGCGCTTTGGGATATTCAACCATTGCCCGGGAGACAAAATACTCATCCATCATATTAGTTAGTGCACCTTGAACTGAAGCTGCCAAATGCTTAACCTTATCCCGTAGTGTGCCAGAATCAAGAGATTGAGGTTCCAATATTTCATGAAAGCTCATGTTATGTTGTTTGGAGATTCGTCTTGCTATACTCAAAGCTTCTGACAAGTCTCCACCATTGTAAACAGCAAGGCTAAATGCAGCAATCACTAAAGGATCTCTCGGTTGATCCACTAGTGCCTTATGGAATGCTAAGATTGCAACCCTGGATAGAAGACTCTGGATTATTTTGTAAGACATTTCACACATCCAATATACAGATGAAAAACGCAAGAATAAAAAAAGTCTCAGATGAGAATTACCATAAGCTACTATGACATGGCATGTCCGGTGCTAGAAGTTTATCCAGGTTGGAGAATAAAGACTGCAAAATCAAGCAATTATGTTTCCAGTCTCGAACTTACCAAACCTCCCACATCAAAACAAAATCACATGAATTTAAATATATAGTTCTATATAGTATGTCCCTGTTTGGGTTTGCAATAGATTTTTAGTAGATTTGGATAAAAGTTGATGAAATGTGTAGTTGCAAGTTCATAAATCCCATGAAATGTGTAGTTAAAATTAATTATTAACTTTAACTTGGATTTTTATCACTTTTTAGCTAAACCAAACTGGGGCTGTAAATTATATGGTATATTATACATTTAAGTGCTATATACTTCATGGTTGGCAAAGCTTATAATTGCTTATGAGCTAATCAAACTCCCTTTTTTCCACACATTCCATATGACCCACAACTTTTACCTTCCTTTATTCACTTATTATCCACACATTTCGTAAAATCCATAACTTATAATCTAATAAAAGCTTTCCCAAACATGATTATAATCACTTCATAATAAAGCACAGAACAAATATCCAATTGTATCATATAAATCATTTCAGAAGACTCTGTATTAAACATTGAAACAATTACCAAAAGCATGTTATACCGCTTGTCACGTCTCCGAAAGCCATATCGAACAAAATATGCAGCCTGCAAATGAAAAGCTATTTCGTACTTAAAATGAAACTTGAATTATAGACATGAAAAATTCAAGCCCTACAGCATGCAAGATGAATCTCTGATTCTCGTTAAAATAGTATGTATCAAGCTCATTAAAATGCAACCAAAATTGAATTGTACCTGAATTGGTAGAAGTATTTCCAAGAGACCAATTCTCCATAATAATCTCAATGAAGTTTCTGCAGAACCATATGCCATCATGTAATTCATTTCCATGAGAAGCCTCCCCTAAAGCAGGGTTAACCATAAAAAAAACAATCTTCACAAATAGAGAGAGAGAGAGCGAGAGAGAGAATCCTTCCAAATACCCTATCAAGCCGAAGAACTGAAGAGGATAGCCTTTTCACCGCAAGCCCTGTCTCTTTTGCAAAGCGAAAATCCAAACGGGCAGCAATTCTAACTGCACGAAGAATGCGAGCTGCAAAGATTTAACACAAACAATTTGGTCACCACCAAAATGGAAGATGATGAAGAAGAAGCAGAGTGACTGTGCTTGCTCAAAACAAATGGATCTACATAACATGATAGCAAAACTCGACACATAAAACATGTCAAAGTGCTTGACAATAACAAGAAGAATCATCCAACCTGAACTATGAACATAGGTTACAGAAAATACTAACAGGACTCACCACAATCCTCCGTCAAAGAAATACTGGCAGGTTTAATGGTTCGCAACTGCAACAGAACTTCAAGTGTAAGAACAGTGTAGAAAAAGCAACAGCTTTGAGGAAAATCAAAGTTCTGTTTAGAAATACATGCACACTTTAGCTTTCATAAGATCATCAACTCCGCCCAGGTAGTCGTAAACTAACTTCGCGTATGGGTCAAACATCAATCTGGCATTGAAAAACGATTAATCAATGACACAAAATGACCCAAAAAATAAAATCTCACCCCACCCAGAAAAAGTTAAAAAGACTAACAGAAACAAAGAAAAAGGAATGACAATAACATTGATGATACTAATAGCTATGGAAATAATAATAGTAGTGTAGTGCTAAGAAGAAAAATAATAGGAGAAAGAAAGCGTGTGTCTACAATACTTAAAAAAATAGCTAGGCTTGAATACACCACCCATTTATTGTAAAGTCTCGCTGTAGGCAATTTCTCCAGCGAACATAGTCCTTCTCATCACATTTAACAGGCTTCTCCGAAACAAAGCCCAAGTCCCTTCCAAACTTAGTTGCACGGGTTGTAATGCTTGATACCTGATTCATTTAAGACTTAGGTTTATGCATTATGAACCAAAGCACAGAAAAAACTTTTCCTCGTGGTTTTATAAAGAGCTAGATCTCGCCCTTTTGTAACAGGACACTGACGCAATTATCTTTTCATGAACTTAGCAATTCACCCCACTTTCATGTGCATTCATATGTCCTCGGCAATGGTGAACTCAATGAGATGCAAAAAGTAGAGGATCAACTTTCAGACATCATTGCTGATGCAGAAAATAGAAAAAAGAGGGAAGGCAAGAGAAAAGCAGCATAATAGGTAGAAGGACAGGGATAAAAATGATGGTGTTATTTAATAAAGAGGAAAAGAGAAAGACTTAGCCTGTGAACATTTCAAATGATAGTAGGTAAGCTTCTATTCTTTATGATTCCAATATAGTTAAAAGCAAGATGAGGAATGACAATAAGAACATCGACCCAGTGGGTAAAGTGATTTTGCAGTAAATAATATGATTTTTTTTTACAAATAAGCATTTAAATAATAATATAACTTAGTTAAACAAACCTCCACAATTGTATCATCAATGTGCACATGGCAGATGGGGAAACGTCTCCCAACTATCTCACATCGAGAAAATGTTCTCGCAACCTGAAAATCATGACAAGTCAGGCTTTGTCAAAAGCATTAGTGTGTACAAGTTAGATGGCAAAACTTCTAGGAATACAAAAAGACCGCGATTCGTAGATCTTTTTCTACAACGAAGAGAAAGCTCAGTAATGTTAATGGTTTCCAAAGCCTTTCTGGTTTCTCCTGACAAGTTTGAATCTCCAGAGGCTTAAGTGCTTGTTTGGGTATTATTATGATCTCCTCATAATTTGAAGTCAAAGTCAAACATTAATTTTAATCAAACATTCAAACTACTATCTATTTAGTATCCAAACATTTCGTGGGAACCATTATTTTCATTATAAAGGAATTATAAGGAAACCCAAAAAATCTCTAAAACTGCTATTATTTCCTAACATGTCAATACTGATCATGACAGTTAACAGATTTACAACAGTTAAAGTGATATTTTGCACATCCCTCAGCCATGGGGAAAAACTCAATAACAGCTAAGTCATGAATTTGATTGACAAAAATATATTTACCAGCTTTAAAATTTGGGAAGTTAGGAAATTAAATTTCCTGCCAGGCATTAACTACTACTAACGAACACAAAATTCAACATTGAAAGTATTGCAGACAACAGATTATCCAAATCCAAAACAATAAGAATAAATGGAAAAAACTAACCTCTTTTAATTCTGCTGAGGTTAATATATCAAAATCCTTTGGTGTCCGTCTTAAGATGAGATCTCTTACACATCCTCCAACAAGGTAAACTTCAAAACCTACAAAAATGGGAGTAATTTTCGAGACTGTGTACATTAAACCTTCATCTTGATAAGAACAGGATCACATGCATGACATCATTCATGGTGGATATTTTATGTTCAAATAAAGAAGCATTATGATTCTCTTTCTAATTCAGAAGTTTGCATCATAAAGGTAAAATGGAGGGAGGCTATATAAGAATGATTAGATCAGCTAATTTAGCATTCCAAATCAATATGATCCTAAATTTTGGGATGATTGTATTGATTCATAATTCACAAAAGTGTAGCAATTTTTGGAAGCTTTGAGCATACAAAAAGTAATCTGGCCACATGGGCTTAAGCAACAATATATGCAGCTAAGTTTATCATCTAATACCTAAATGTACCAAAATTTTAACACATTTCTTCTAGTATCACTTTCTTAAATCACTCATATTTTTCCTGCTAACAAATCTATTACTCCACATATATATAATTTTTATTAAGGTTCAAATCTACACTCTACACATGAGCTATGAGTATGAATATATATAATTTTTATTAAGGTTCAAATATACAATCTACATATACGATGTGAGTATGATGCGAAGAACACCTGACATATGATGCAGATTTCCACAATATATCAACAACATAAATTTCGTTAGTAAACTATAAACATTACCACATTATTAGAGGGTAATAATTATTTGAAAGGAATTTGTTGGCACAATGATGCAATGCCCATTGGGCCTATTGAGCTAGCCCAGCTGGAACTTAATGAAGTCTAGCCCAACAATCTGTTTCTCTTAAACTGGTGCCAGAAACTTGTTTGTTGAGGGAAGTTGAAACCTTTTTTTCTCCTACCCAATTGAACGCTTGAGAAGTCGCCAAGTGTCACCTCCTATACCTTAGGATTGTGGGACCTTAGGTGACTCTCTTAAAAGGGCAACTAGGGTTTTAGAATTCATAACTTGGCTTAGAGATTCTTCTCTTTTCTCCTATGTTCTCTGCGCCGTTTTGTGTTCTCTTCTTCTTCACTGTAGAATTCTCATTTGATTTCTTATCTTCTCTATGTAATTGGTAATCTTGAGTGATTTCCTTGAGTAGAATCTTGGTTCTTGTGTGAACCGTGTGTTGTAAGAGAAGAAGTTTATCTTTTGTGATATTATTGGGCTTGTCTGAGTGTCGATCCTTTGTAATCTTTCCTTGGGGTTTGATTCGAGTATAGTGGTGATTCAATCTTGTGTGATTGAAGCTTTGATTGTATGAACTTGTGACCTGTGGGTTTATAATAAAAGATAAGTTCATATTCTGTCCCTTTTTACAGCTTCATTAGTGTTTGGTTATTGCAGTTTTTTATTCTGTCAGTTTACTTAGTGTTGATTCAGATTTTGTTTTACAGATTCTTGAGTTTAAGTTTAGTTCAGTTTTTTTGTTTCTTGCACATATATATTTTGTTGAATCTCTTGAGCTAATTGTGTGAACTCCTCCCAACATTATTCATTAATAATGTATATAAACAGTAAATTATATTTAAAAATATATTTAAATTTATTAAACAAGCTGAGATTAAAGCAAGTACCTTTTCTTTTTAGACAATTAAGAACCACTCTTGTAGACCTTGAAATTTTCGAATTACTAATTCCAAGGTCATTGGAATCCACTTTCTTCCATTCCACAGTATTTCTATGATGAACAGCATCATTCACACTTTCAACAACTACAGAAAAATCCAAAACTATATTAATTCACTAACAACACATAACTAGCTCCCAAATCAAAAATCCCAAATCATAGATAGCAATCACTTGCCTTTTTCACTCTCTGTATCATCAAATGCTTCAATTGCTGCAGCACAGCCCAGTCTTACCTGCATAAACTAAAATGGCAATTATGAATTTACAAAAACTCACAAAATCACACAATTGTGCATATACGGATTCACCTTGAGAAAGTGATGACGTAAAGGAGAGGAAAGAGGGAAATGGGGAAGACGAGGAAATCCGAGGCCCGTTGAAATGGCCATGGAATGTTCATGAGAAAAAACAGTGTTGGGTTCTGTTTCAATTGAAAATTATAAGGTGTATCAGGTGCGTGACGTTACACGTACACGACGGCCTGCGGTGTCCAAACGGGGTACTTTTCAAAATGCCCAAGTCAAAGCACCATTTTTCCATTTTGCCCAAAAATTTTAACCATTCACCACAATAGCCTTCTAAGGCTGAAAAGACGAAATTACCCTTAAAATGTTATATAAATTACAAAAAATGGTATAGTTTCAAAAAGACAATAATACCCTTTTTAAGTTATAAAGAATTTCAAACACTTCCTACGTAAAATTTCGAAACCAATTCACTTTCTCCATCTGTTTACTCCAACCAACACAGATAAAAACTTATCAAACACTCAACAAGGAAATATTTCACAGCCATCAGTGAATTCGGTAAGCATATTTTTACGTATTTTTGATTTCGTTTTGGTTAAGTACATTATTTTAATCTTTAAATCTTATGTATATGAAAATTTTATGATCTATAATCGACATTTTTAAACGAAAACGAGAAAAAAATTCATCTGATTGAGATTTTCAGTTCTATGATGGAAGAAGAAAACCAATTAAACACGACCCGACGTCCGGAGTCCGGGACTCCGGAAGTCCGGGTGTCTGGGCCCGGACGTCCGGGCCCATATAGGCCCGGGAGTCCGGGCCCAGACACCCGGACTTCCGGGTGTCCGGGCCCGGACTTCCGGGAGTCCGGGCCCGGACTTCCGGGCGTCCGGGCCCAGACTTCCGGGCCGTCCGGGCGTCCGGGGCGGTGCACCCTGGCCGGTTTTTTTTTCCACGAACATAACAAATATTTTTTTTTTTTAATGCAGCAGATATGGTTGCAATCCCGGTTCTTTACTTTGGTGAATTTGAAGATAATGGAAATGGTGGATGGGTCTGGAAATGGACAGGTGATATACATGGCTCAATTTCAATTGTATTGACATCGAATACATCGTATGCAGAAATGTACAGTGAGATACAGGACGTGCTTGACATCAATCCCTCTCAGTACGACATGGAATTGAGATTTCTATTCAACAACGAGCATACATCCATTCCAATTCCACCTACAAAGGTTACTTCTAGAAATGGCATCAAAGCTTTAATTGCATTGAACGAAGATCGCAGGACTACTCCTCTTTGCGTAACTTTAGTAAAAAAGAATGTCCTCGATGGTGAACACGAAGATCTCGATAGAGGGGATCATAATGTGAATGATTTTTGGAACACGGTGGAGATAGCTCGTGAGGATGATGTGGTTATTCCCACTACAGTTGTTCATCATCATGATTTCACCGTTACGCACAGAATTCCCTCGATAGTTGATGACAACGAGAATGCAAATGAATTTACGAATGAGGATTTGATTGCTTTATCCGGTCGAAGACATGGGTCGGGTTCGTGTACCTCTAATTGTTCTCGTACGATTCTGATGATGAAGATTTATATGTCGAGCAAGCTGTTCGAAACAAAGAAAGATTTGCAAGAAGTCATGCACCGGATTGCTTTGAAACACAATTTCGAGTTTAAAGTTAAAAAATCGGACAAGTCGACGTACACAATCATCTCGCATTGACGACGAGTTGCCATTGGCGTTTGCGAGCGACGAAAATGGACACGAATGAGTTCATTGTAATCCGTAAGTATGCACGAGAACATACTTGCGAAGTGGGTATTCGTCGAAATGATCACAGACAGGCCCGAGCATGGTTCATTGGTCGACAAATAATGGACAAGTTTCGGGACCCACGAACGATCTACAGACCTTCGGACATTATCAATGACGTCCGTCGAGATTACGGGGTGGTCATGAGCTATCAGAAAGCCTGGAAGGCCAAAGAATGCGCATTGGAGGACTTAATGGGTTCGGCCGAGGAAAGTTACGCTAAATTGGCTAGATATTGCCACAACATGGAGAAAACTAATCCTGGATCAGCATTTTATATTGATACGGACGACGGGAATCGCTTCAAGTATTTTTTCATGGCCCTTGGACAGTGCATTCGAGGATTTCGGAACGCGATGCGACCCGTAATTCTAGTCGACGGTACAACCCTTAAGGCTAGATACGAAGGCAAGTTGATTATTGCTACGTGTCAAGATCCCAACATCCAAATTTACCCTCTTGCGTTCGGTATAGTCGATGGAGAGAATGATTTAGCGATGCGTTGGTTCTTCACGAAGTTGAGGGAAGTAATTGGAGACGTCGAGAACCTTGCATTCGTAATCGACCAGGGGCAATCAATAATAAATGGTATCGCCGAAGTCTTTCCCGATGCACATCACGGTTATTGTATGTACCATATACGGGGCAATCTAAAGACGAAGTTTCGGGCGATGGCATCGTTGCATTGTTTAGGAAAGGCTGCAGAGGCGTACGGTTTTGAAGAGTTTGAAAAGTTCATGGGTGAAATAGAAAGTAAATCACCCTGTACATGGGTTTATCTAACGGAGATGGGGAACGAACATTGGGCACGATCACATTTTCCAGGACGTCGATACAACATGATGACGTCGAACAATGTTGAGTCGCTCAATGCGTTATTCAAGAAGGATCGAGAGTTACCAATTCTCGCAATGATTGAGCAAATTCGTAACAAGTTGCAAAGGTGGTTTCATGATCGGCGTGAGGAATCACAAAATTGCACAAGTGTCTTGACTCCGCTCGGGAAGATAAAATCTTCAAAACTCTAGAGGTTGCGAGGAAGGTATGCGTGGAACCATTTGGATCGGTTTCGCTTCTCCGTGAGATGTGGACGTAATATCGGATACGTCGTGGACTTGAATGATAACACATGCACGTGTAGAAAGTTCCGATTGGAAAGGTTTTACGTACGCATGCGGTGGCGGTGGCTATGCATAGAGGGATTCCGACACACGCCTTATGCGGTGTTTATTACACGACCGATTTTTGGAAAGCGGCGTATGCCGAAACGATATTTCCCCTGCCAAATGAAGCCGAGTGGGAAGTTCCCGACCATATTCTCCCACTTAATAATTTGTTGCCACCTGAAATCGGACCACGTGCTCCGGGACGTAGACGTACGTCTAGAATACCATCCACCGGAGAATTTCCCCGACCTCGTAAGTGCGGCAGATGCGGCGCAACAGGGCATACCCGTCAATTTTGTACAAGTCAGATTCCTCTACATAACAATTCAACCGATGTGTAATATTATGTAATAGTATAATATGTATAACTGAATAATATGTTTTTATTTAGTGTCGTTAAATATGAAATATTCAAATATTTATTTAGTGTCGTTAAATATTAATTTATGTTAATTGATTAATGAAATTATTTATTTACATAATTTATGTTAATTGATTAATTCAAATATTTATTTAAATTATTTATGTTAATTGATTAATTCAAATATTTATTTAAATTATTTATTTAAATTCATTGATTAATTCAAATATTTATTTAAATTATTTATGTTAATTGATTAATTCAAATATTTATTTACATAATTTATGTTAATTGATTAATTCAAATATTTATTTAAATTATTTATGTTAATTGATTAATTCAAATATTTATTTAAATTATTTATTTAAATTCATTGATTAATTCAAATATTTATTTAAATTATTTATGTTAATTGATTAATTCAAATATTTATTTAAATTATTTATTTAAATTCATTGATTAATTCAAATATTTATTTAAATTATTTATGTTAATTGATTAATTCAAATATTTATTTACATAATTTATTTAAATTCATTGATTAATTCAAATATTTATTTAAATTATTTATGTTAATTGATTAATTCAAATATTTATTTAAATTATTTATTTAAATTCATTGATTAATTCAAATATTTATTTAAATTATTTATGTTAATTGATTAATTCAAATATTTATTTACATAATTTATGTTAATTGATTAATTCAAATATTTATTTAAATTATTTATGTTAATTGATTAATTCAAATATTTATTTAAATTATTTATGTTAATTGATTAATTCAAATATTTATTTAAATTATTTATTTAAATTCATTGATTAATTCAAATATTTATTTAAATTATTTATGTTAATTGATTAATTCAAATATTTATTTACATAATTTATTTAAATTCATTGATTAATTCAAATATTTATTTAAATTATTTATGTTAATTGATTAATTCAAATATTTATTTACATAATTTATTTAAATTCATTGATTAATTCAAATATTTATTTAAATTATTTATGTTAATTGATTAATTCAAATATTTATTTAAATTATTTATTTAAATTCATTGATTAATTCAAATATTTATTTAAATTATTTATGTTAATTGATTAATTCAAATATTTATTTACATAATTTATTTAAATTCATTGATTAATTCAAATATTTATTTAAATTATTTATGTTAATTGATTAATTCAAATATTTATTTAAATTATTTATTTAAATTCATTGATTAATTCAAATATTTATTTAAATTATTTATGTTAATTGATTAATTCAAATATTTATTTACATAATTTATGTTAATTGATTAATTCAAATATTTATTTAAATTATTTATGTTAATTGATTAATTCAAATATTTATTTAAATTATTTATGTTAATTGATTAATTCAAATATTTATTTAAATTATTTATTTAAATTCATTGATTAATTCAAATATTTATTTAAATTATTTATGTTAATTGATTAATTCAAATATTTATTTTCATAATTTATGTTAATTGATTAATTCAAATATTTATTTAAATTATTTATGTTAATTGATTAATTCAAATATTTATTTAAATTATTTATTTAAATTCATTGATTAATTCAAATATTTATTTAAACTATTTATGTTAATTGATTAATTCAAATATTTATTGAAATTATTTATGTTAATTGATTAATTCAAATATTTATTTAAATTATTTATTTAAATTCATTGATTAATTCAAATATTTATTCAAATATTTATTTAAATTATTTATGTTAATTGATTAATTCAAATATTTATTTAAATTATTTATGTTAATTGATTAATTCAAATATTTATTTAAATTATTTATTTAAATTCATTGATTAATTCAAATATTTATTTAAATTATTTATGTTAATTGATTAATTCAAATATTTATTTAAATTATTTATTTAAATTCATTGATTAATTCAAATATTTATTTAAATTATTTATTTACATTCATTATTACTTAATGGAATATGAAATAAACATTTAAATAAAATAATGTATATTAATTACATAATTACACAATGTACTAAGGATCACAATTATATTCATACAAATCACAAGCTAGCTTCAACCTCCACATGTCCATAAACGATTGGGAAATTGTATCAACCTTGCGACCAATACTCAAAAATTCTATATACTTTATCGCGAACATCCCACAGTCGCCCCTGCGAGTAAATAAAAATATATTAATTCGATAACATATAGCTAAAAACTAAATTTAAAAATTGAAAACTTGTAAATTCTTACGATATTTCTTGTCTCGCCGTCGTCGTGTCCCGCATAATGGCTAATCTGTCATTTACTTGAATATCCGCATGTCTAGCCATCATGGGAATGATCACTCTCATCGGCTCCAATATCTCGCTCCAGTTGCCCTTGGGTCAAACCTATGGTCGGAGTCGTACACATGTATAGTCGAATCCGCGAAAGAGATCTCAACCGCAGCAAGCGATGTGAGTTCGCGACCTGTGGAATGTACAAATGTGTACAATCCGTCCACGGCTGCCCGTATGTCGGCTCCAGCCCTATGACCCACTCCAACATATACTCGGGCACCACATATCCGCCGCCTTGGAGTAGGAGTGTGCTGTGCTCAATATCAAGGGCACGTGCGAAACTGGAGCTAAGGATGACTCGGCCAGGAATGCCAAAAGATCTCGGGTGTCTCCGAGCTCTATCGCGCAACAGTTCCATAGCCAAGTCCATGTGCTAACACCAATAAAACATAAATGATCGTTAAATTAAATAAAATAAAAAATAATTAAATAAAATACCAAATAACAAAGAGAATATCCTTACATCATCGGCGAGCCACGCACCCCTCGTCAGAACATCGTCGAACCACTTCTTCGCGTTCGAGATGGTCATCGTCCCTATCTTATACTTGTCCCTACAAAAATCAAAATCGTGAATTGTTACAAAAAGCATAGATGATCTTTTACATAATTTATGAAAATGATAAAATACTTACTCATGCTGAAGGGATGTGAACCACAATGAGAACGCCTTCTGCCGAACCGGGTCGACCTCGCGGAAGAGATTGGGAAAGGTCCCATCCAAGAACGTGCGTCTCTTCGCCTCAGCTGTGAAGGGGGAAACGATGTACTGTGACGGCAATCTCGATCTCTTACCAACCACCATCGGTGTCACGTCAACAGCACGCTTGGTACCCTTCCTCAGCTCCGTAGTCCCCTCCGACACAAATACTACGTCATCCGCCTCCACCTGCGCCGGTACCCCCTCCACGCCCTCCTGTGCCCCCACCTCCGTCAGTACCCCCTCCACCTCCACCTCCACCTCCGCCGGTACCCCCTCGACGTGCGTCTCCGCCGGTACCCCCACCTCCACCTCCGCCTCCGCCGGTGCTCCCTCCACCCCCTCATGTGCCCTCCCCTCCGGTACCCCCCCCCCCTCCCTGCGCCGTGCCCCCTCCGTACCCCCTCCACCTGCGCCGGTACCCCCCCTTCGGACTCCATCGGTACTCCCTCCACCTCCACCTCCGCCTGCGCCGGTACCCCCTCCACCTCCACCGGTACCCCCACCTCCGCCTCTGCTGGTACTCCCTCCTCCGGTACCCCATCAAAAAATGATTCGTAATCTCCCCCCGGCCATGACAGATCGTCGTACCCCATCTGTCTCGCTCCACCGTCACCCTTTCCATCTCGATGACTGTCAGTCCCTCGTATGGCTGCTACGTCGCCCCGTAACATATTGACCTCTGTACGAAGGTTTCCTATCTCGCGCTGTAGATCTACCACGTCGCGACGTAGAACGAATACATCATTACATACATCGTCGATATGTCCCTTCAGCTCTTGTCGCAGTTCGCCCATCTCTTCTGACAGTCTGGCAGAGCTCTCGTCGACCTGCCGTCCCAACTCTCGGCGCATCGCGCCCATCTCGAACGACAATCTGGAATACCGATCGTCACCCTGCCGTCCCAACTCGACGCATCGCGCCCATCCGACCACCTGTATAAACTCAGTAAGACGGCCATACAGATCAGTGGACGAGGGAGAAGGAGACCTAATCAGCGACGGTGATGCCCTCGACGGCGGTGGTGAGGCCCTCGGCGGTGGAGGTGACCTCGGCGGGGGAGGTGATCTCGGCGGCGGAGGTGACCTCAGCGGCGGTGGAGGTGATCTCGGCGGCGGTGGAGGTGACCTCGGCGGCGGAGGTGACCTCGGCGGCGGAAGTGACCTCGGCGGCGGCGGTGATCGGGACTCGCACTCCTGAGAAAATAAAGTCCGAATTATTAATTTAATTCAAAAATCAAAACGTTAATCAACATATTATATTCAATGAACATACCCTATCCCGATCAACGATGGACTCGGGCGTCGGATCATCTGACGCGGCCTGGACAGACAAGGAACGTATGTAACTCTGACCCTCCTCCTCTATCGACGGGGTCAACTCAGAGAGGACTTCAACCTATCATATTGACATTTTACCGAGCTCATGACCATGTATCGATATGTTGAAAGGACATACAATATAAATCGCAAAATGTATACTACGTACCTCAGGATCGTCGAGAATAGCTGATATTTGTTTTGCAAGTGGCTTGTCCTGTGCTCGCCATTGATAAATCCGAGGGCAGCACGTCTCCACTCTCGTCGCATACCGGCTAGCCAATATGGGGACAGTCTCGTACACCCATATCTGCAACAGTTACAATTATTACATATAGAATTGAATACTAAAAATAGATAATTCATTATGTTGAACATTTACTCCGCAAAGCCAACGGCGAGCCATATGCATCGTACTTGCGCTCGGCTCTATCCCCCTTAGGCATCGAATATCCCCTCCCGAAGTGTCGTAAGGTATCCTCAAAACATCTCTCGCCCCCAAGGATAGTCGTTGAAGGTATCAATGTCATCCACAACTTCCAAATGAAAAGGTCAATCGACGTCTTCTTGTGATGACACCGAGCACACTCTCGAGGATAAGCACCATACCCAACTTCAACTTATCGGACATGTCCTCGCATGCCCCGAATGCGTCCGCCAATCGCCCCGGAGTGACCGCCGTCTCGCCCGTGAAAATATTCATTCAACAACCTCTTGTTTCTTTGAATACGGGCCCGGCCGCTTCTTCGCAAGACACATCAATCCGATGATGAGGGCAAACTCGAATATAGAAAATCTAACTACCTTGCCCCCAAAATCAAAATGGAGGGCATCTCCGTCAACCGGTTTAAGCAAATGACATAGCAACGCATCGAGCGGTGACCGAGAAAAACTGTACGCCGAGCAATGAATACAATGGCCATAAGCAGGATCGCCTCAATATGTTTGCGTGCTCCTCGTCCAGCAAATTTAATACCACTGTAAAGATGGCAAAGTTACAGTTCGATGTAACTTTGCATGGGATCTGTCTTACCGCATCATTTAAGTGGTAATCCATCCTGCAACATTTCAAATGTTAGAATCCTGTGCAAGATATAATAAATAAAACATAATATACGAAAATTAAACTAATCAATGACATTAATTACTATCCGCAAGAATCAATAGTGGAATAATGGAAGAATAATTACTATCCGCAAGAATCAATAGTTAAATAAGAAATTTAATTACAAATAATGCAATAATGGAACAAATTATTTCATTTAATTGTTAACTTAATATTTCAAATTAATATAAGAATTTATAATGAAATTTCTTATTTTAATTGTTTATATAATATTTAATTATAATTATTAGAATATTAAAGAAACAATTCAAATAAACAATTTATTTTGTTTATTTAGTTTTTCTATTATTTATAACTAAACAATTAAATGAAATAATTTATTTAGAATTATTGATTATGATTTAAAATAAATTATTTCATTTAATTGTTCACTTAACATTTCAAATTAATAGAAGAATTTATAATTAAATTTCTTATTTTATAACTACACAATTAAATGAAATAATTTATTTAAAATAATATATTTAATGTTTTTTGAACAATTTCAATAAGTAATTAAAATAAATAATTTTATAATAAATATTTTACTTGCTCGCTTAATATTTCGTTGTAAAAGAAGAATTTTTAAATAAATTCATTATTTTAATTGTTTATATAATATTTAATTATTATTAATTAAAATATTATAATTTTAAAATATTATAATTAAATATTTATTTTAAGTGAACAAGTAAAATATTTATTATAAAATATTAAAATAATTTTTTAATAAATATTTAATTTTTTTTAATTAATAAAAAATTAAATAAAAAATTAAATAAACAATCGAAATATAAAATTGAAATAAACAATTCAAAGAAACAATTTATTTTGTTTATTTAATATTTAATATTTTATAATTTATTAAATAATATTTTATAATTTATTAATTCGTTTCATATTTTAATTTAAATAAAAGGCAACAAAAAAAAAATATTTCAATAAGTAATTAAAATAAATAATTTTATAATAAATAGTTTACTTGTTCACTTAATATTTCGTTGTAAAAAAAGGATTTTTAAATAAATTCATTATTTTAATTGTTCATATAATATTTAATTATTATTAATTAAAATATTATAATTTTAAAATATTATAATGAAATATTTATTTTAAGTGAACAAGTAAAATATTTATTACAAAATATTAAAATAATTTTTTAATAAATATTTAATTTTTTTTAATTAATAAAAAATTAAATAAAAAATTAAATAAACAATCGAAATATAAAATTGAAATAAACAATTCAAAGAAACAATTTATTTTGTTTATTTAATATTTCATAATTTATTAAATAATATTTTATAATTTATTAATTCGTTTCATATTTTCATTTAAATAAAAGGAAAAAAAAAATTATGGGCTTGCTTCTGGGCCCAGACGTCTGGGCTGTCTGGGCCCAGAATCCCAGAAGTCTGGGCTTCCGGGCCAGAAGCCCAGAAGATTCTGGGGGTCTGGGGGTCTGGGCCCAAGATCCCAGAAGACTGGGCCCAGAGGCCCAGACCCCCAGAAGTCTGGGCCCAGACCCCGGACTGGGGTGCGGGCCCGCACCCCCGTGCAGGGGGTCCGGGCCCGCACTTCGGGGGTCCTCCTCGGGCGTGCCCGGACCCCGTGTCCTGGGCCCAGAAGCCCAGACTTCTGGGCGTGCCCAGAAGGGGGCGTCTGCCCCCTTCTTCTCCGACGGAGATCGCCGGAAAACTCCATTTCCGGCGATCTCCAACCCCCAAAATGGCTCCCAAACATTATTTCTTCGATATTAATTGATTCTACAACAATTTTTTCGAAAATAATCAACAAAAATTCGCAAACATGCATAATATTGAATGATTTCAACCATGCTTTTTGTAAAATAACATAGAATGGTTTTCAAAAGCTCACCTTCTTCAAGAGAAATGGCGATTCCGGTCTGGGCACCACAGGGTCGGTTTTTGGGTCGGGCACCACACGGTCGGTTTTCCTCTCCCACCTCTCTTCCAAGTCACGTGAGGGTAAAAATGGCAAAATCTTTCAATGTTAAGCTTTTTTTAGTTTTTCCTCTTTTTTTTTTTTTTTTTTATCAGTCAACGGCTATTTTGGAAAAGTGACCGGGTCAACCGGGCATTTCCCACTATTTCCTCGTGTCCAAACTCACTTCGAATAAATTATAATATATTCAAAGTGGATTTGGTTTCATGTGTAGGGCTGAACACCGTTATAGCCACGATATTATATACAAGTAGCATATTTCTTATCAACTACAAGGTTTTGAGTGATAGTGCAACAAAATATTCTGAAATTTTCTCTTCTTGCCAGAAATTGTACAGATACTTACATGGGGTGGACCCCATTTTTTTACAATATTTAATTCACTTGTGGTTTTTTTACAATATTTAATTCACATGGGATCCAACCCCCATGAGTGTATTCTGTGTGGTTTCTGTTTTTTTTTTTTTTGATACCCAGGTATCCCAACTTACAACAGACTATGTCTTGGATCACCCATCCCCGACCCCTCAGTGATGGGTGGAGGTTAATCGCGGTATATGCCCAAGTTGACTAGGGTCCGTACATTCTTTATGCTCCTACCCCAAAGAAGCATTCCTCCATGGATATTAAATCACCAAGCTGCTCCACCCACAATTGAGTATTACATCACTCAGCTGACCATGGTTTCTGTTTTTTTTCCTGTATATATAAATGTTCTCAAATATCCTAATCAAAGTCGCACTAAGTTTCACAATGTAGTGGGTCGGTAAATTTGGGGTTTGTGTATAATATTATTTTATTGAAAAATATAATATTGAAATTGGGGTTAAAATACTATTCAACAATTCTTTTTTTTTTCTTTTTAAAAAAAATGAGGCTTAAACATGGGTTATGATTCATTTCAAAACTAAGAAAAAAAAATTTTAATTTTAAAAATCATCAAAAATTGGTTACAAACACCTCGTCCCATTCCATGTATCCTACTGTCAGCCCCTTAAAGGTTGACATGAGCAATGACAAGAAAAAAACTTGCAATCATGTCGGGATTTTGTAGATAAGTGTGTTGATGGTGCATATTTCGGATTTTCGAATCAAGGAAAATGTGGGTTTCAATTTAGTTGGTGTCAAAGTGTTGCAGATTGACAAGGAATTGGCTGATCCATTTTGTTGTTAGTGGGCTTTAGTCCACAAATTCAGGTGTCAAAATTGGGCACATGTTTAACACGTGTTGTGCAGTTTTCGTGATCCATACAGGTGGAAAGTATGGGCTGGTTGCTGGGAATGGTTGTGTGAATAAGTTTCTGGCAGTTTTAAGTCAATTGTGTTGGTTTATCCCTTTTGCAGTTAAGGGTGTTAACTGCATATGAATTTTGGTCTATAAATTGGGAATACTAGACTGATGGGTGACATTGTGTGTTGTGTTTCTTCACTATTCCTTCTTTTTCTTGTATTATTGTGGAGTAATAAACGAGTTGGGTTTACCCGTAAATCAGTGTGTTCCTTTACATTGTTGCCTTTACTTTTCGTGTGTTCATTGTGCAACTTCGTGGGTTAACTGATTGAAACCTTAGTACCATCATAGGCGAGAATTTAGCTAAGTATTTTTACTAAGAATTCGTCCATGTAATACCTACCACCAACATAACCTCTACTGTCTCACCAGACCGCGAAAAACCTCCAACACACACCACGTCAATGCAAATGATCTCGTCGCTCGCAGCGGCGAGCCCAGAAAGCACCGCGCTTAGCAGTGACCAGATCCTTCCCGATCGTCGCTGTGCGCGACGAACTCTAGCGTTGTTCAGCGGCCTACGACGACTAGTTTGTCGCTTACAACGGCTGTTCAGCGTAATGGATTCGCCGCCACACGGCACCATCTGTAAGGAAAAAAATGAGCAGAACAGAGTAAAAGAAGAGAATCGTCGATAAGTAGAAGAGAATCGTGCGGTGGGGATTTGTGCGATATGGAGTGGCACAACACGACAGTGGTATGTGGTTGAGCAGTGGTTGCACAACGCTGCAGTGGTGTGAGGTTGAGCGGCGATGGTGGTGTGGGGCTAAGTGGTGGGGATCGGCATATGCGAAAGCGTTCTAAAATGCGTGCATATATTCGTTGCTTTTTCGAAATGTTTCCACATGAGATGTTAGTGGTCACAACGAGCCGAAATTTGAAGCTCGGGGTCGGCTCGAGCAAAATGGGTTCGGCCTTTTTTTGGCCTCAGCTCAGAAAAAATTTTAGGCTCGGGCCTTAACAAGCAGGTTCATTTTTTATATATATATAACATAAAGGCAGCACATTTGCCTTTAAATAGGCAGCTACATAGCTGCCTCTCCCCCCCTTCCATTTCAATTTTTTTTTCTAATTTTATTTGGAGCCGAGCCGGCCCGAGCTTCGGCTTGGTGGCCTAGGCCGGAGCCGAGCCGGCCCGAGCTTCGGCTAGGTAGAGGTGTCAATTCGGGTGGTCCGGGCCGGGTCGGCCCGCCAACATGTGAGCCCGGTAACGGCCCGCGTGAAAAAAAGCCCGCCCGCTGCGGGTTCCGGGCCGGTTACGGGTCGGCCCACAATTTTGGACTACAACCCAGGCCCGCTCGCTAACCCATCCGGGTCGAGCCCATGCGGGTCACGAGTCGCGGTTCGTTCTGGTTTGGCCCGTATGATTGTATAAATAAAATTATAAAAATATAGAATTTTTTCAGTTTGGCCCATATGGAGAGCAACTATCATTGAAAATAGGATTTTGAGAAGAAGAATCGCGAGAATCCATAATATAGTATGATTAAAAAATTTAGTAGTGACTAGTGAGAACCGAGAAGAAAGAAATATAATCAAGATGATGATGATATTTGCAATTGAATAATTGTAATTGTAGTAAGGGTGTAACAAGTATGAACTATGAAGTATAAATGTATAATAATTAATGAGAGGGTATTGTAAAAATAAATGTAAGAATAAATTGGAATTTATCGATGAAGGGGATGATATTACCGTTAGAAAATTTATATTACCATTAGTTAAAATTTAAAAAAAAAAAATTGACCATGCAGCAGGCTACGCCTTTTTTTGAATTTTTTTTATTTTTATTTTTTCAAATTTTTTTGTTTGGCTCTCTCCCCCTTTTTTTAATTTTTATTTTATTTTTTTTTTCAATTTTTTTTTACGGGTCGCGGGTTAACCGCGGCCCGTGGGGGTGCAACCCGCGAAGCCCGCGGGTTACACCTCCTTGGCCCGTGAACCGCCCGCACGGGTCACAGGTCGGCCCACGGTCCGGGTTTTCACGGGTCATGGCCGGCCCGTCCGTCTTGACACCTCTACGGCTAGGTTCTACCGAGACTCGAGACGGACGGGTTGGCTAGCTTTTCCCGGGCCGAGCCACGGGCGGCCCGAGCCAACGAACCAAATTGACATCCATATAGGATGTGTGCTTGTCAACCCATCTCATTGACCACATATGCACACTTAAACGTCAAAATGCACACACATGTTGTGTTAAAAATTGTGTCAAAATTAGTCTAACAAAGTCCAATATATTTTGATAACTTAAAAATAGAAAATTCAGCCCAACAAATTTCAAAATAGCTCAAATCATCTTAGTCCATGAATTATATACGGCAATCTGTTGGGGTTTTGCTGATTAGAATCAAAACAATTTTTTCGTAAATTTGCGAACTATCTACGCCGAGCTCGACCTGTTTCTTCTTAGATTTTCCTATAGTTTTACTAGCAAGTGATGTTAGTAATGTATAATTTTTGATTGTTGATAGTCGTGACGATGAGGAGAAGGTTGACGATGATATTTTTACCATCCACAAGATGCAATAGATTTTCTTGAGTTAAAATAAGGAGTTCGATGAAGATGATTTTGCATAGAATGACATGAAATATAACTCGGATAAATAAAAGGAGATTAAATTGGAATCCGATAAACAGTTGACAAGATTTAGACTTTTTTAAATCCGTTTTTCAAGTCTAATCTATGTTGTAAGAATTGATTGCCAATTATTATAGTATTTGTGATTTTGAGTAATATGTTTTTCTTGAAAATTTGAAGAATATGTATAAAATTTAAGTAACTAAAGTATTTGTGATTTTGAGTAATACATTTTTTTTTTGAATATTTAAGAACATGTATAAAGTTCAAGAATGCATTATTTTACTTGTTTATCAATTTAGAATAAAAATTGAAAAACACATAATTACGCATATGCCCTATGTCGGCATGCATATACTTGATGCTCGATTGAATGCATTTTAGAACCTTGTATTTATCTCAATAGTATAAATGATTTATATAAATCTCTTTTATATTTGTTATCTTGTTCTCATTTTGCCTCTAAACAGATGAAGACATTAAGTTCATTAATATCTATAAAAAAATACAAATAAAATAGTGTAAGCCATTTTAGGAAAAATGACAGAACATGTTACTTTTAAAATCCAAACACATTAATTCATATACAAAGACAAATAAAGTATTGCATCATATAACTTTCTAATGTACAAGCAAAATTTGAATTTATATTTAAATTTAGATTTTTACAAAAACATATGTATCAACATCTTTAATTGATTAAAAAAGAATTCAAATGAAATGATATGAGGCCTTCTTAAGCAAAAAGTGACAGCATGTAATTTTTTTTTTCCTTCTCATATTTATATTTACATTTTCATAAAAAATTTACTTGCATCACTTGAATTGATCCGAAGTTAAATTTTCATATATACTAACTCAATCTAATTCATATAAATCTTAATTTTAATATATATCAACTCAAAATTATTATTCTAAAGACGAAATTTCATATGTACTGGAACAAAACAACATTAACATCATCAAAATCAAGGTAGAAATCGTGTTCATAATTTCTGTAGTTAAATAGAGGTATTGAATCAGTAGTTATCATTAAAAGCTAGCCTATAATTATTTTCGTTTTAATGAATAATCATAAAATATATAATTTGTTACTCAATAATCAAACAAAATATAAACCAATTGAATCAAAACTCAGAAATTTACAAACTTGGATTTGGGTTGATTATTTGCAAATCTGGGAATGAACACTTTTGAATAAAAAGTAGTTGAATGAGCCATCGACCTTGTTGGGTTAGATTTGTACAAGATTTTCTCTTATGATTTCGATTTTGATTAATTTGGGGCGTGTAGTTTTCGAATTTTTGATGGAAAATCGTCCTTTTTTTTTTTTTTTGGCAATCTACTTTATAGTGTTTATGTTTTAGTCCATATTTAAACCTTATTTGATCCCCATTTTTTAAAAATACATTTATCTTTATCTTCTTTTCAACCACATATTTTTCAATAAAATAATATTAAATACAATTCAAAAATTTTCCTTCATTTTTTACCACACATCTTCCATCAATCTACTATTCTAAAATACATTTCACACAAAAAATGGAGCTGAAACAGACCCTTACAATAATTTTTTACAAGCACTCAAAATTAATGGTATTTTTGTAAGTTCTCTATCTTAGAAATGATATGGGCTGACCTAATTTCTACTTTTTGAAAAAGTTAAATTCTGTTTATTAGCCCATTACCAGTCCCACTTATATGCGAGCCCATCTTTTCTTTTATCATAAGGGAAGAATACATAAATAAGGTGTTTACTTTTACACATTTCAAAAATGCCAAAAACATGTTTTACATTTCAAAAATCAGGTTTCTTTTAAATTTTAATTATGAAATAATTATTATGAAATTAATTTATAATTAATATTTAATTCAACTATAAAATAATTAACCCACCCCCACCTCCACCACCCCTATAACTCCGGGACTATTCCGGCGACCGTTCCGGTCACCACTCTTTTCCGGTGGCCGTTCCGGCGACTTTCCGGACGACTTTTCCGATTCCGGCGAAAATATTAAGGTCACAAATCTATACAATTTGGTCACAGTTTAAAATTTTTTAGGTCACAATTCAAAATTTTCGTAGGTCACAATTCGTTCATCGGTCACAATTTAAAAATTTAAAAGTCACAATTTATTAATCGGTCACAAATCACAAAATTTATAAGTCACAATACTTATTTAGGTCACAATTTATCAATTTATTGGTCACAATTAATAATTTTTAGGTCACAAATTAATAATTTTTAGGTCACAATTAATAATTTTTAAGTCACATAGTCAAAAATTTAGGTCACAGTTAAATACTTGGTCACAAATAACCAAATACTTGGTCACAGACCACCAACAATATCCACTACCGTCGCCGCCCCCGCACCAAAACCTCCACAACCTCACTGGCACAAAATCGCCACCATCTCACCGGCAACCAGTACCAACACCACCATCGAAACAACCAATACCCCACACAAAGCACCACTACCACCACCGTCGCATCCAACCACACAAAACCGTCGCCGCCGGATGGCTATCAACAGATCTGTGCACCAAAATATCAAAAGCCACAAAAAATTACAGTGGATCTGTGCAAAAAAACTACAATGCCACCGACGGAAATTACCTTCGGCGTCGCGAAACGCAGCAGCGACGTCAGCAGCGTCGCGACGTCACTGCTGCGAGATCTGCGAACGGCGAACGGCGCGACGCGAACTACGATGGCGTCGCGGCGTCGGCCGGTTCATTCGGTCTGCGATCTTCGACCGGTGAACGTGAACAGAGCGACATCAACAGATCTGGAAGTGAAAAAGGGCGGGCGACGCTGCTGAAAAACAAAACAACAGATCTGAATGGCGGGGAGGAGAGAACGGAGGTGGGCAGGGGAGGAGAGAACGGCGGTCGGTGGGCAGGGGAGGAGGAGAGAACGACGGTGGGCAGGGGAGGAGAGAACGGCGGTGGACTGAGATATGGGTGAAGAACAATGGAGGAATGGCGAGAGAAGACGGGGGCTCCGGCTCCGGCGTCGGCGTCGTGTCGCAGAGAGAGAGACGGGGAGGAAGAAGGGGGTGTGGGATAAGGATTCTAGGGTTTGAGTTGAGATAGATATAAATTAATTTATTGTTAAAAAAAATTTAATTATTAATTAAAACCTGATTTTTGAAAAGTAGAACTTGAATCAGGATTTTTGAAAATGGAAATCTAAAAACAGGTGTAGGTGTAATTTCCTCTTATCATAAACCATAGTGAAGGGTATATGAAATGTAAATTCAGATAAACTTTGAAGAAATTACATTTTTTGCTGCAATTGGCGCTCCAAATTAGACCGTATAAAGAGCATATTACCAGATCGAGGATATTTTCACGGATTAAGGTAGATAGTAATATATTTCATTCAAAAAAATAAAAATAAAATCTCATTTACTATATATTTTCCTATCTAGTCCAATCTCACCACCTCCAACTTCCATATTATATTACTGATCGATGCTCGATAGTGCATATGATTATCTTTTGAATAAAAATATTAAACAACAATATCCACATCAATCCACCATAATATAATGAGATAATTTCAGTCACGATTCCAAACCTTTTAAATTTTTGCATCTTTTGTTGTAACATTTCATTTGTTGCACTCACGGCCTTCAATAATTTAATTCAGTGATTATTGGGAATTAACCACCCCACCCCACCCATGTCTACCCACCAAACCAAAACGCATTCACTCATCGCTGGCCACCACCATCTTCCGACACACTATACTGCACCACTGCAAAATCTCCAAAACTATATCTGCACAAACTCTGCACACAAAATCTCACTCAATTTGAAAACCACAATCTCAAACAACACAAACATGGAGAAACTTGTTGGTGAATTTGTGTAGTGAAATAGTTGTTTATTTAATTGACAAAGCAATTGTTAAATTTAATTCGTAGGAGTGTAATTAAACTTCATGTAAAATAGAAATGAAAAGAAAGTAGAGAAAAAAAAATTTCAGACAAGTGATTAACACTTTCTCGTTAAAACAAAATTGCCTCATAACGGTGTTAACGGATGATGACACTTGTCTCCTAGGATACAACTAATAAAACTTGAGGTAGAAACATTTTAAACTATAAGCAACAGCGAACTTGAACGTTTCTCTTTACAAGAAAATGATTTTTGGAGAGTTTTTGCAAGAGATTTTGATGCAATGTTTAATGCAAATATGATATAGGAAGCATAATGGACGCTAAAGTGTCCTATTTCTAACAAAAGGAGATGTTGTGAGTGAAAAGACACGTCTCAAAACTCTGCAATCTTCATGAAGGGAAGCATCCCTTACTGTGGCCAGCTTGTCTCTGGCGTCTCGCTCAAGTGCCATGACATCTGTTCAACAAAAACTTTCGCCTGCCTGTCGCTCGAACGACAGTTTTTCCCTCGAACGACAGTTTTTCCCTATGGCCCCGTTTGATAAAAGGGATTTTCCATGGAAAATGGAATCATTCTCCATCTTTCGTAGTGTTTGATGACACAAAATTTACCTAGAAAACACTTTCCACAAATGGTCCACACGTGCACAAATTCCAAGATTTAGTTGAATTGTTTTTCTCACCTTTTTGGTAGGAAACTGAATTCCAGGTTTTTTCTTTTTTTTTTTTTGTGCAATAGAAACAAATTTCATAACAAATTGTAAAAAAAAATTCACTTTAATGGACAATTTTCATATAAAATAAAGCCAAACGAACACTATACTTTGATGAAAAAATGATTTTATAAAAAATATTTTTTTTATTTTTTTTTACTTTTTGGTAATGGAAACAAATTTTTTAACCAATTGTGAAAAAAAATATCATTTTCATGGACAATTTTCATGTAAAATAAAGTCAAACGAACACAAAAAGATACAAAATTTTAAATTTTTCTGAGTGAAAAATTATACCAATCAAATGCACTTAATTAACAATTTCCTGAAAACAAGTTCTAGGCAATTACTTTATCTGTAATTCATTTTCTTTCCAGGACCCTATATGATTTTTCCCTATTTTTTTCTTGTTTTTCTTCCAACTTTGGATTGCAATTTCTCTTTCATCCGAAATTGATTTTGAGTTTCCAAATATATTACGACGATCTACTCAACGAGTAACAAGTTAATCTATTTATTTTTATGATTTTGACTATCATTTCAAGTCTGAATATTTGGCCGAAATTGACACAAGATCATTTTTCAAGTTTTATACTTGAGCAAAATTTTCAATCTTTAAACCAAATTCCAACAATCCCTTACATAAATGGTAGAGAGAGCAGAAAAACACTACATCAGGCAAGGTAGCTTCCGACTTTAAACCTTCCTTAGTGAAATACTAACATATTTACTTTGCTAATTGGTGAACGTAATGTTTTGAACCATTCATCTGTTGTTGTAAACCAAGAGACAATACTCACACAAATGTCTTTCCTAAATCGTTCATGGTTCTCATGACTATTGTCATTTTGGCTATTAACCACTTTTGTGTTTCATAAGTGTTTAAAAATTTTTAGCTTTGAACAATTTTCGTTGAGACGGCCCCACCTTACACTTACATAGATGATCTCATATTAAGAGTATTATATCTTATTCCACTTGACTTAATCAAGATATATGAATCATTAAAAGACTAACCTTTAACATTCTGTAGAAAGTACTTTAATTATCAAATGAATGAGTTAAAAAATATTTTCTCAGTGTTTCAATAAATTTTCATAACTTAGTTGTCCTCTAGAACCAAGATCTTGGGATCTCCAGTCAACAAGGTTTGGTTACCATTACAAATATTCTTACTTAGTAAGTTTTAGTCCCATTTCTTTCAATAGGTAACGTACTTGATCTTTTGGTAAACCTTTTGTAAGTGCATTTGTAATGTTCTCCTTTGACTTCACATAATTTATAGAGATAATACCATTAGAGATCAGTTGATTAATGATATTGTGTCTACAATGTATATGTCTCTACTTACCATTATACATACTGTTTTGAGTCCTTCCAATAACCGATTGACTATCATAATGTATACTAATTGCAGATACCAGCTAAGGCCAATATGGAATATCTTTCAAGAAGTTATGAAGTCATTCTACTTCCTCTCCAACTTTATCCAAAACAATAAATTCTGATTCCATCGTTGATCGAGCTATAAACATTGCTTTGTCGAATTCCATGACACCATAACTCCACCAATGGTAAATACATAACCACTAGTAGACTTAAAATCCTTCATGTTAGATATTCAATTCGCAACATAATATCCTTCCAATATCGCGGGATATTTTGTGAAATGTAATCCATAGGTTAAGGTATACTTCAAGTACATAAGAACTCTTGTTAAAGCCTTCTAATGATCATGAATTGGATTACTTGTGAATCTACTAAGTTTGTTCACAACAAATGTTATGTCTGGTCTAATGCAGTTTGTAATATATATTAGACTGCCTATAACATGTGAATACTTTTTGTTGTAACACATATTCACCCGTATTTTTGACTAAGTGTAAACTTGTGTTAATAGGGATTTTCGCAGGACATTACTCAAGTGCATTATACATTTTAAGTATACTCTCAATGTAGTGAGATTGATAAAGTATAATTTCTTCCGATATTTTAGAGATCTTAATCTCTAATATCACATCAGTCACATCCAAGTCTTTCAAATCAAAATGTTTCATTAACATTTTCTTGGTGTTTAGTATTATTTCATGACTAATGCTCATTATTAACATGTCGTCTACACATAAACATACAATCGCATAGGCTTTTGAATTATATTTTATGTATACACACTTATCACACTCGTTTATCTTAAATCATTTAGACAATATCGTTTTGTCAAACTTTTGGTGACTTTGTTTAGGAGATTGTTTCAATCCATACAAGGACTTAACTAATTTACAAACCTTTTGTTTGTGATTAGGAGAGAAGAATCCTTTGTGTTTTTTCATGTATATCTCATCTTCTAACTCATCATTTAGTAATGTCGTTTTTATATCCATTTGATGAATCTCAAGGTTATGTAATGTTGCAATTGCAATTAATAACCTTATCGAAGTAATTCTAGTCATGGATTAGCAGGTAACAAAGAAGTTAAACCCTTCATTTTTTCTATATCTCTTGACAACCAATCTAACCTTATATTTGCCAATGGACCTATCCTGTTTTAGTTTATTTTTGAAAATCCATTTACAACCTAAAGACTTATTTTCGGGAGGTAAATCAACTAACTCCAAAGTATGGTTTTTTATTATAGAATCTATCTCATTATTGATAGCTTTTTTCCAATGCGGTGCTTCCAGTGTAAACATTGCTTCATCGAAAGTTTTTGGATTAATTTCTACTATGTATGTTAGAAAATCTGGCCCAAACGAAGTAGCTGTTTTAACCATTTTACTACGCCTTAGTTCTTCTCATTTGAAGTGCCAATTGTAGTTCCACAAATTCTTTTATTTGAACTTACATTTTCCTTGTCTTTGCATGAGAAAACATTATCGAAGATTTTTACATTTGTCGATTCAATTATGGTTCCTTTATGTATATCTTGAATTTCAAATTTATGTACTAGGAAACGATATGCATTGTTATTATTGGCGTATCCAAAAAATATTCAATCATTGATTTTTGGACCGATTTTCACTTGTTTAGGTTTAGGTACTTCAACCTTAGCCAAACACTCCCACACTTTCAAGTGTTGGTAGGAAGGAGAATGACATTTTCATAGTTCATATGGAGTTTCTTCCATTTCTTAAGGGGTATTTTGTTGAGAATGCTATTTGCTGAAAGAATAACTTCTCCTAACAAGTTTTGGGGTAGACCCGAATTTATGCTGAAAGAATAACTTCTCCTAACAAGTTTTGGGGTAGACCCGAATTTATCAACATTGCGTTCATCATCTCTTAAAGAGTTTCTTTTTTGCGTTCAGCTATACCAATCGATTGAGGTAAGTAAAGTACCGTTGTTTGATGAATGATTCTATACTCGGAACAATATTCTTCAAACAGTGCCCCATATTCACTATCTCTATTACTATAAATATTTTTTATTTGTTTACAAAATTGATTCTCAACTTCCGTTTTATAATGTTTGAATACATCTAAGGCTTTTCGCCTTTAATTTATAGTAGAAAGATGTAACAATACTTTGTACAATCGTCAATAAAAGTTATAAAATATTTCTTACCACCTTTAGTTTGAACGAATTTTAAAGGTGTCGTGTTCGTTTGAACCGAGTGACAAGGAGTTTTGACCAACTTTGCTTCCACACATACTTCACATTTATGATTATGGTTAATTTTAAGCGTCGAAATTAAACTTTGATTCATAAGTTTGGGTATAGATTTGTAATTAACGTGTCATAATTAACTATGCTATAAACAAGACAACTCAAACATATAAATGGAATTGAAATTTTTATTTATAATGCTTTTTGGTACAATTTTAAGGACGTTCATTTTGAACATTCATTCACTAAGATAACACTTACCAACATAAATATCATTTTTGGTAAGTACAAACTTGTCCGATACAAATACAAGTTTAAAGCGGTTCTTGGTAAGTAGAGACCCTGAAATTAGGTTCTTGCGAATGTCTGACACATGATGACATTATTGAGAACTAGTTTTTTTTCCTGGAAGACATTTTCAATGTGATCTTTCCAAGTCCTTCAACCTTCGAAATTGCAGAAGTTCTCTACGAACTGTTGTTTTCTTTTCAATACATGATAGTTTGAGAACATGGTCTTATCTACACAAATATGGTAGGTAGCACTAGTGTCGACCTACTAATCCCTTGGATTACCAAACTTGTTGCATTCAGAAACAAACGCAAATAGACTCATCTCTTGAATCCCTTTAGAAAGGGTGTCTCTTTCAACTACATTTGTTTGTATAGTCTTCTTCGACTTTCGAATTTCGTTTGAACGATGTCCAACTTTTCCTTAATTGTAATAGTTGCCTTTAAATTTCTTGGCATTCTTGGATTTGTCTCTTCTTGGTGCATTATCGGAGATCTTATGCTTCTTGTTGACAACTTTCGAACCAGTTTCAACAAAATTTGCTCCAAGTTGAACAATAGATTTTCTTTCGGTGTTTCTATTGTCTTCCTCAATCCTCAAATGGACTATCAATTCCTCCAAATTCATCTTCTTGCATTTGTACTTGAGATAGTTCTTTCCATATATGAGGGATTTCTCAATGATAGCTGTAACTTGGAAGGATTCACTCAATTCCATCTTTTTTGTATGTATGTCATGAAGTAGAACTTGAATATCTTGTACTTGACTTATCACGATTTTGGAATCTACCATTTTGCAGTTCAAAAACTTGTCGACAATGAATTTCTTTGTTCCGACATCCTCGGTCTTATACTTTTCTCCAATGAATCCTATAGATCCTTGGTCGAGTCCATAGAACTATATACTTCATAAAATGTATTATCCAATCCATTTAGGATGTAATTTTTGCAAATAAAATCCAAGTTCTTCTATGCATCCGATGCAATAATCGATTCATGATTCTTTTATCCTTTTTGTACAGTTGGACCGATTTCTTTTAAAAACTTTGCCAAATTCAAAGAGTAAGATAGAATAACATCTTTTGAAATCCACACCACCAAACCTTTTCAATTGTCCCCATGTGGAACATGAGAGTTTGGTATTTGTATAGTTAAAGGCGGAATCACATGGTTCGTATCATTCGTTGTTTGACTAGTAGTAGTCTCAGCGGTAGTTATTTCTGTTACAAACAAAAGTTCAATGCACAAAATGAAAGAAAGGAATAGCACACGAAGGCTTATTCCAAAAATAAAAAGAAGTCATTTTTCAACAAACAACCACAAGTTTTGTCTTAAGATTGTTAGTGAATTTGTGTAGTGAAATGATTATTTGTTTAATTGACAAAGTAATTGTTAAGTTTAATTCATAGGAGTGTAATTAAACTCCATGTAAAATGGAAATGAAAAGAAAGAAGGAGAATGAAAAGAAAGTGAAGAAAAGAAATTTGAGGCAAGTGATTAATACTTTCTCCTTAAGACAAAATTGTCCCGCAACGGTGCTAACTGATTACGGCACTTGTCTTCTAAGATATAACTTGTAGTACAAGTACTTTAAACCCTAAACTACATGAAAACAAATTGGAATGATTTTGGAGAGATTTTGATGTAATGATTAATGCAAAAACGATATGGGATGAATAATAGACGTCAAAATGATCCTATATATAGAAGATGAGAGGTTGTGAGTGAAGAGACACGCTCCATAACTCTGTAAACTTTACAAAGGGAAGCATTCCTTGTTGTCGATGGTCTCTCGCTCGAGCGCCGTGACACTTGTTTAACAGAAACTTTTCGCCTGCCTGTCGTTCAAGCAACAGTTTCGCCGCTAGCTAAGTGCTAGCTAGCCGCTTGAGTAACAGTGCTATATGATTTTTTCATCTTTTTCTCCTCATTTTTCTTCTAATTTTGGACCGTAATTGCTCATTCATCCACAATTGATTTTTAATTCCAAATATAACACAACGATCTACTTGACGAATAGAACAAGTTAGCCAATTTATTTTTATAATTTGACTATCAGATCAAGTCCGAATATTTAGTCGAAATTGACACAAAGTCACTTTTCAAGTTTTATACTTAACCAAATTTTCCAATTTTTAAACCAAATTCCATCAAAACCATCTAGCCCGGCAAAAGCAATTAAGAGATCCAAAGAAGAAATTGGAGGTCATGTAGAGGCAATTTTCATTGGAAAACTAAACTGAAAAAAACATCAATTTTGGAGCAAAAAAAAAATCGCTAGACGAAGAACGACAGAAGAACACTGGAAAAACTAAGCATTGATCTCCATTTAACAAAAAGTACAGTTTGATTTATGATCTGAAAAAAACTTCCAACTTAGAAACCAAATTAGAGACACAAAAAGAAATGAACCAAAATGTATTAAGGACCTATGTGTTTGAGAAGTTTTTTTGATAATGAAACTTAGCCCATGTTTCGGCTCAGTTAAAAATAAATTTCGGGGAAAATATATTTTGGAATAGTGATTTTTGGAGAATGTACGATCAAACAGTAAGGTAAAGTTTTGAGTTTACGTGTAATAATATTTTATTGAAAAAAATGTGATTTTTTTTTTCCTAAAATGGAGCCCAAACAAGAATTTATAATGAATTCAGGTGCATGAGGTGTGGGACGAAGAGCTTGGGAAGAAATGGATGGGGTGGGGGAAAAGTCTTTTATTTTATTTTATGTGGATAATATAAAGTTTTGATTTTGCCTTTTCTGAAATTGAAAAATATAGTCGAAGTTAATTTTCTGGTCAACTAATGGAGTCATGGGCAATTTCCATCTATATGTCATTCGACCACACTCAATTACATGTTTTACGACCATGTGTACAACAAATGAAATGCTAGGGTAATAGTTACAAAAATTTGAAAGGTTTGGGATCGTGACTGCAATTATCCTTAATATAATTATCTACTATTATCTACTATAATTTTATACTAAATTCCGTGCTTAATATAGTACACCAAAGGTATTTATGAATTAAAAAAGGAGTTATCTACCTAAAATTTGAAAATTTTTTAACTACGATTATATTCACATGTGAAAGTTTATACACTTTGCTCGTATGAATTCCATTATCCATTGAGATTTCATGTGTAATAGAAACAATGTGTTAAAATTATTTACTTCAAAAAGGTTAGAATTGTGAAGAGTATCGACCAAAATTCTTATATATTGATTATTGTTTTTATATTTATATGATGTTTTAACTTCAAAAAGGTTAACTTCAAAAAGGTTGAAATGATATTTTAATATTAAATGTTTCAATGATGGGAATTCATGTCAAAATACCAAACTTATAATATAACTATTTGTTCGAACTTTTTAGATGTATCAAATTACTCGTTTGAGTTTTTAGGCACTCGTTCCATGCATATCGAGCCTTGAAATTCATTTTCAATATTCAATTTCACTAAGAGGAATAATCCAACACTTTCTACATAATTTAAGATGTCTTTTTCTTTACATTTCAATTTAAAGCACAAAACGTATCAAAATTCTTCTACGCCTTTAGTAGCTCTCGATGTGTGGAAGACCACTAGCAATAACGACCTTTCATGCATATAGTTGTACAAGGGATTTAATGGTTGCCATGCTCTTAGGGAGCTTTTGTACTCGAAGCAGGAAATCGCATTCATTCTTGTCCAAAAACATCATTTTCTCTTGCTTGAAAAAGAAAAAATTTAATACGACAGGCTCAAATCAATGATACATTTTTATTTTGCGCGTTAAAAGATAAAGTACGTGCGATTCTGAATAACCAATCGATGCTGACATTCGACTCAAGGATCATTTCCGGGCGCACAAAAGGAGGTTTCAATTTTTGGATGTATCCACGAAAGTTCATCGAAGAAGCATTAGGCGCTGTAAAATGATGGTTTAGTGATGTTTTTAAAATCTATTGTGGATATAGTCTTATTCCTTGATAGATGAGTTGTTGTCAGTAACCTATTAGATGCAATTCATAGAGCAATGCTGAGAATAAAATTCAAATTTTGATACTCTTTCGGTCAAGGAAAACAAAGGAATGAAAGCTAATGAAGATTACCATGAGTTGAAATTTTGAAATTAGAAAATGAATTTTTACTAATTCGGAATTGATGTTTTAATTGAATTCCGGGCCACTAGGAGCATGCTTAGTACGTTGAATCCGTCAAAGTGATGGACGAACATCTAATAGCATGATTACGTAAGCTTAAATTTTTTATTTTGGCATTGATGAAGTCCAGACAATGTCCGTTTCCTCGTGAGCGGGGGTGCTTGAGTGCTGAGTGCGTAGTTGGCTTTATGTAGGGTTTTTCAAGCCTTGGTAAAGTCACAGATGTTTTCGACTTCTTTGTCATTGTTTGTTTCGGGTCGTGTATAGCTTGTTTGTATTTGGGTCTTGTTTTGTGTTTGTGGTTGTTGTTTGGGCCGTGGAAGCACTTTATCTCTCTTTGGAGAGCGTGTGTTGGAGGTTTTTCTCCGTGTATCCGCTTTATGCGCCTTCTATGAATACAAATCTTATTTGAATCAAAAAAATTTTTATTTCATATATATATATATATATATATATATATATATATATATATATATATATATATATTTCTTTTGAAAATGAAACAACATATCACGGCATTAATGTTCACTCTGCCCAAAAAAAGTTCGTATTCAACCTTTAAAAAAGAAAAAGTCGATTGATAATTTTTTCTTATAAGCATTAAAATTTCAAGTACTAGACTACTATTCCAAATTAAAAAATAATTTTAACTTCATAAAAATGGATGAATAAAATTCATGTGATGAACAAAGAATTTTTTTTCTTCCGTTTAAGTTAACCTACTAAACATATCAAATTTTACATATATTTTTACACAAACAATTTGTTCAAACGCATGGAGAAATGCACGCTAGGGGATTAATTATTATTATGTTCGCAGCCGCTGTTTGTCTACCATTTTTCAAAAAATTATTTTCTACAGTAATCAATATCTACCACATATTCAAATAATAAAATATTTTACACATAAACAGATAAAGTTTCCTTCAATTTCAACTACACATTTTCCAAAAAATACTATTCATTACACCATTTTCTTCTCAATAATGGTTGACAAACAGGCACGCAGTTAGTTGTTTTAATTATTGTTTTTAGTTAACTGTAAATCTTAAAAAAAAAAAAAAAAAATTAAGGTTTTTCTGTTGGTTGGTTATTTATTAAATAAAAATTAAAGAACATAGAGTTTTCAAATTTGTCGATACAAATCAGTACTATATATATGATTAAAATAAGTGAGATATTGATTTCTATCACTTTCTTTAAATCAATGAGTATTAATTGGTCTTCAATATTCTTGTGTTCGTCTTATTTCATGTTTCTCACTGCACAAGTGGCCCCAAAAAACTTTTAGAAGAGTGTTTCATAAAAACATTTAGTTTTAGTATAACTTAAGGAATATGAATACTGTTACTATATATATGTTTGTTTGTGACCCAACCTGTGCATAGAGATTTCATTAACTATGGCTAGTAACAAGCCAACCTGGCGTAGTGATTTCGTTAACTATGGCTAGCAACAAGATTAGTTGTAGTTGTCAGTGGCGGCGGATCCAGGATATTAAGTCAGTTAGGATGGTCGTTGATGACCGTAATAATAAGATTGTTTATTAATAGTTAATTAAATAATGTTAAAAAAATTTCAGTCAATATATAAATGCACTAAAACGTAAAAATGTCATATACATTTGAAAATATAATTCAATACAACCCAAAATAAAAAAAAAATAAAAAAAAATACATTTTTCAATTATATATGTACGATCAAGTTTCATGTTTTTTACGAACTCAAATGAAACAATTTATACGTAAAACATGATTATATGGTAAAGACAAGTTCCGAGTTTTGGCGAAAGTTGTGCAAAATTTTGGAAACAATGATTTTTAGAACTAAAACTATTTTTGACCCCAAAAGAAAAAATATTTGTAAAAGAATAAAGAACAACACTTAGATTGTCCAAATTTGAATTTTATAAAATAAATTAATAAAACTTAACAATAAAATATTGTAGAGTAATAATTTGAGTCAATAAATTTTTTTAAGAAATTATTTCGAAAACGAAAACTAATAATATATAATTGTTTAGTTATTATTTGTTGTATTGAAAAATTAAACAAAAAAGTAGAAACGCATAGAATTTTGAACCCTACACCTCTAATGCACAAAACACGTTTTCTACCATATGAGCTACACTTCTTTTTGTTTAACATTAGTACAATTATTAATTAATATTTGGTTATTATTTATCGTATTTAAAAATTGAAAGAAAGAATATTGTTGAAGGGAATCAAACCAGACATCTCACGTGGAAAGGCACTCTTTTCCAAATGATCTACACACTATATCTTTGGAAATTGTACAATAATATATATATATATATATATATATATATATATATATATATATATATATATATATATTATTATTTTTTTTTTTTTCATAAATCTTAATTAATTTTTATCCCGACGGATCCAGCATGGGCAGCCACACCGGGTGCTAGATCCACCCCTGATAGTTGTAGACTTGTAGTATAATAACAAGAATTTCAAGACTTCTTGTTTGATCACGACCTATTTTTAAAATTGGTGAGTGGTGATACATATAAGCTATAGGTAAGAGTCTCCCAAAGCTTCAACTAAGGCCATGGTTTTGGCATCTATGGATCAAAATATTCTTAAACCTCCTCAATCTTGTAGAGAGTGAACATGCTCATTATTGAAAATTAGTTTTCAATACCTCCCTCGCATGCGTGCAACCTTTTTTTTCATTTTTCTTGAATAGGAGGTTACAATGCTTGAACAGAAACGGCTCGAGCAATCTAGAGCCTTTAAGCAAAATTTTCTAGTGACATTTTCGACAACAATAATAAAACAATTAATACAGCAAATAATCAGTGACAAAAATTTCGTGGTAGCCGCCGAATGTATGACTGTTGGAATTCTTATTAAAATTATATATGTTAGATGAAATTACCGACAAAGATATTGTTGGAAATTATTGACATGCCCTCGTGAGCGAATATCAATGACAACATCGTCAATTGTAGAGAATCACCGTTAATATTTCTGTTGGGTTTTTGATACCCAATAAATCCGAGCAATGATGTTAAACCGATTATGTTGGATTAGTCTTCATAGGCCTCGGCCGATGATTGAAGTGGAATGTCGACACCACAATGAACGTACGATCCCGACACCCTAAGTGGGCCATTTGAAGTAGCCTAATTTGTTTAGTGTTGCCCATGGCTCGACCCATTACCTTGGACGGCTTTTAGTTGATAGCCCACTCGTTTGTTGAACTTATTGGGCATCTACTTGTTTAACCTAAAAGCCCACTCTTTGGTATATATCCTACCCGGTTTCTAGTGTGTGAGGGTGTGGGAGAAATGTAGCCGTGAGAGAGAGGGAAGAGTCCCGGCTTTGTGCCTTCCCGGTCTTGCTTTGTGCTTGAATATTCTTCTTCTTCTTCCCTTGGCCATGGTGGCTGATTATTGAGGCTACTAACACTCCACACCTTGTCCTTTGTGGGCTAAATATTGGGAGCAACCGGTGTTTGGGTTGGTGTCGGTTTGGAGGAGATGGGTTTGCATTGTGGTGGTTCGTTTGGTTTAATCTGAGCTCGGTTTGTGGTTGATTGGAGACCCAATTCCGACAATTTCAATCACCGATAGTATGACCGTTTATGATTATAATTGAAGTTATAATATGTTGGTAATTCAAGCGAAATTATCGATTATACCATCGACGATCATCAACACACCTTTGCCAGCAATTATCGACGACAATGTCGTTGGAAATCACCGACAATGCTTCAATCACAAAGGAAAAGTTTAGGTGTCACTCAATAAATTTTAATCTTTCTATATATTTTATTTTATTACAAGAATGGGACGACAAAAGAGATCAATATGTCATTTTGCAAGGGAAGATGGTAATTCATGTACTTTATTTATGTTTTAGCTTAATCTTATTTATGATAATATTTTTTGTACAATCTTGCATAGGGTGCTAATGCATGGCTTTGGCAGGTTTTGATGATAAAGTCCGATCAACTCATGTTCTACCACTTATACAATCTTCATCTAGTGTTATTGGTGGGAATATCGTGTATATATTTTGTATCTCAATATTCATTTGGGTAACTTTTACTTCGGCTGTTTCTAAAATAACATTGCAACAAGCCGTGGAAAACTCCATATATTTTAAAGATAGTCGTGAGAATATGCTGGGCAGAGGAATACAACATCAGTGAACTCGTGTGTGCGTGTGTGTGGGTGGGTGGGTGGGGGGGGGTGTGTGGATTTTGAGGTTGAAATGATCATATACAATAATCTTCCTTTTCATCTACTTATCCAACAGCTAATGATACGATTGTCTGTGATTTTGATTGAAATCAATATATATTAGTGATTCAAATGAAATTATCGACAACAATAATATCGGTGATCATCGACACACCATCAACGATTATCGATTATAATATCCTTGTTAATGTCGAGAATTATTGATGGGAAGTTACTCAATAAATTTTATCATTTCCTTATTATATTCTCAATTTAAAAGTTATTTTTGGGCAAATGGACCAACACCGCTCTAACCTTTACCCTTTCATTACATTTTTGGCGCGAAAGATCACATACCATTCAAATCTAGCTATGTCAACGAGTCGAGCCGGAGAAAAAAAAGCTCGAACTCGGCTTGAGCTTTTTTGGATTCGAGCCGAGCAAAGCCCGGCCAAAAAAATGAGGCTCGACCTGAGCCTTAGCGAACCGAGCCGGCTCGAGTTTTTTGGGTTTTTTTTTTTATTTATATTGAAGACTGCGGCAGGCAGCCTTTAATTTTAATAAATTTTTTTTTTTAAATGGACAGGTTCGCTTGGGCCACTGGCCGACCCGGGCTTTGCTCGCCTCAAAATGGGGCTCGGTCTGAGCCTCGGCTTGGTGTAACGTAGCCCGAGCCAGAGTCGGGCTCGATTATGGCCTTCTTCGAGTCCAGCTCGAGCTGACGAACTTTTTTGTCATCCATATTCAAATCCGTTAGTGGTGCCATTAACTCCACTTAAGAGGGTCAAAATGAATAATTTTTGAAAAGGCAATACAGTCTTTCCATACCTCTCCGCTGCTTAATGGTAAAATAGTAATTTTCAACCAATTTTAAAAGAATAAAATGATAAATTTATATTTTTAAATGAAATAATTAAATAAAAAAATCTGCACCCAAAACCACCCCACCTTTATCTTCGTCCCCAATCACCCACCCCAACCCTCCAACATAGATTACCGACTTCTAGTTCCCCTTCATCCGCTTCTTTTGTTTTTGCCATTGATTCACTTACCTTCTTTAAACCCGCAAATCCCTTTATAAGTATAACACTCCTATTTTATCTTTTTAGCCTCTCCAGCGACTCTTTAGAATCCAACTTTTAAGATTATCGTTTTTGGTGAGATAAGATTTGAGTCATTGATGGAAGCATTAGGCTTATGGCCTATGAAATACTTTGGGAATCGACATGTCACCAAGAAACTTGTTAAACTTTCAAACCAAAAGCCCAGAAAAACCAATGAGGATTAGGGATGTCAACGGACCGCCCCTGTTTCGCGCGAGTAGTCACTAATAATTAAAAGTAAATTCAGACGATTGTATAAGAGACAAACCTCTTGAGACAAAGTCCAAAAAAGTGGTGTTTTATTGATGAGAGTTACAACTGGGAATAAACAGAATGTCTCTAAGAGACGCAAACACACGAGTACTGAAAAAAGAATAATTAAAGTTAATTTAAGAAATTGAAATTACATATTCTCTGTTTGAGAGTATTTGATTCGAGGTCTTTTCTCTATGTCTATTCTTTCCTTTTATATTCCCATGATGAGTTTTTCGTGACAAACCGCTTGGAAACTGCTACCCATTTTTTTCATGGAGGTTAACTTGTCGTGGAACTGCCATCTTTAATTGCTGTCATTACTCCTTGTTGTTCAAATGCCTTCAAATGAGCTCCTTAAATCGTGGAATGGGATAATCGGTTCGATAACTATTTCAGTAACTGCTATTCTGGATGATCATAATATCTCATGTATTAAGATTCTGGGCAACTCGAAGGTTTGAGCAAAAACGAGGTTGTCGCTCTGAGCGACAGTGAGGCACTTCATTCGTCCAAACCCTGGGCGTTATATAGGCTTGGACAATGATGTTACTGTGTTCGTGGGCTTCCTCTGCATTTACCAATAACCTCATTTGGCCTTTGTCCTGGACTCTCCAATTGTGTTTCACTCTTTGGGCTATTCAATTTGGGCTGTACTTTTAGTGTGTTAACAGCCCCATTACCCGTTTAAGGCGGGGTGGAATGGGGGACGGGGCGGGGCGAGGTAGGGCCCTTGCCCTGTTTACTACCCCGTTTAATTTTTTTTTTAAGTTTTTGATAATTTATTTTATTGTCGACATTCATTAGATCGAGATAAATAATTTTAATTGCCATTTTCTATTAGAACTAATGAAATTTCGTGAAATTTAAAGTATTGAATTCTTGAAAAAAAAAAATTAAACAAGGTGGGGCACCCGTTACCCGTCCCTGCCTCAGGGCAAAATTATCCGCCCCAACAGATTCCTCCAGCGATGAAGAGGACAAGCTTTTTAGCCGACGATGACTTAAGAAGTACATGAATCAAATCGAATTAGAAATAGCTAGTAAAAGCCAAGCCGATGACATTAGTAGCAGTACTAATTTTAAGAGGAGTCTTCAACCCAAGCAAAAGTCGATAAATTTGAAGGCGGTGACGCCGACAAATGGTGGCATAAAAGTTCTGAGGCGTTAGGTAGAGGCCTTAGGAAAAATGGATGTCATAGATAAGATATCCGTCCTAGAAAGTTAGACTTTGGTGGGCACTTATGATACGACGGAGGAAGTTGCAATGATATATGATAGCTGAATTAGGGTGAGGGGCAAGGTGAAGGTGGGGGTGGGGGTGGGTAGGTTGGGGTTCAACTTTTTTATTTAATTATTTTATTTGAAAAAGAAATATAAATTTATCTTTTTACTCGTAGGAGGTTTTTCACACCGAGAAGGTCATATAAGGGGTATTCCGTCGAAATGAAAGGATAGGATAGTATTCTGCAATATGAGTAATGGTTGGGGGGATTTTTTGTCATTCTCCCTTATTTTTTAAAACTTTTATTTCATTCACAACAAATTTTTCAATTAATATTTAATTCATTTATTGACGAAATTTTCTTTGATGAATTAAATTTGTTAAAATATCACTATTTAAAAAAAAAAACAATCATAACATTTATTTATTTTTTGAAGGACTTTAATTATTTTCTTAATGTTATTAGTTATCCATAAATTTTTCATAAGAAAAACAAAGATATAGATATATAAAATTAAAATTGGAGTTCATCGATAAAGCAAGAGTTAACTCGCCTAATATTCAAACGGATTCTAAAATGAAACTCATCACAATCTTCATTTGTACTGATATCATACTAAAAACTATATTATTAGAACATGCATAGTTGTTAGACCGGATCTAGACATCGACCTGAGACAAGATACTAGGACTCGGATTACTGGTTGAATTGGTGGGTTATTGCCCAAAAATCTATAAAAAAAAAAAATTGACACCATAAGTTTTTTTTTTAGGCAAAATTAAAATTTTTACGTTATTTTTCACTAATTATTTAGGTCTATAAAATAAAGGGAAATTACAAAAAATCAAGTGTTTAAAAATAGTTTTTTAAAAACCAGGTCCAAAGTTTCTATATTCAAAAATCAGATATCAATTGAATATTTAAATAAGATTATAATACTAATAATTTACACCAACCCTAATTCATTTACGGTATTCGTTTTCTCTCCCTACCCTATCTCTGTCCAAAATCGGCGCTGCCCATAGGAAGAATGTTGTCGTCGGCATTGCCCACATGAAGAAAGTCTTGCACGACGTTGGATGCAGTGCCACCTCGCCAGCAATATTCACAACGTCGCCACTGTAGCGGCGATGCTTTGAAATCTGGAGCCGGTTCTGATGCGATACTGGCGTCGCTGCAAGAAGACGACGCCGTCAACAAGATGCACAATAACTGGAGTTGCTTTTGCGATCGATGGTTGTGCAATGAGTTGGTGGTCCTGGGACTGGGATCGATGCTGTGAGAGGGTGGGGTGGCTAGATGCGGTGGTGGTAGGTGTGTGTGTGTGTGTGTGTTGTAGGTGCGATAATGGTGGTGGCTCTGCCAGTGTGCAGTGGCTCTGCCGATGGGTGGGTTGACAATGTTTTTGTGTACGATTATGGTGTTGTGATGGTGTTGTTGGTGGATCGGGGTCGAGGTTGGGTGTTTGGTGTATGTAACCAATATTTGGTAGGTTCAGATCTGGTTGGTGGTGGTGACAGTGGTGATGTGTTGTTATTGTAGCAGTGGATATGGATGTGACGGGGGCGGAGGCAACGGGGACTACGAGATGAGATGAAGACTATTTGTGACTAACTATTTGATCGATTTGTGACCAAGTATTGTTGGAGGATCGAGATCAGTGGTTGGATGTTTGGTGTATGTGACCAACCAGACTAACCTGTGACCTTAATATCCAATCATTTGTGATTAAAAAAATAATTTATGACCAACGTAATAAATGCGACTCATAAAATTTTTTATCTGTAACCAACGAAATAAACTGTGACCTATAAAATTTTTGATATGTGACCAACGAAATAAAATGTAACCTATGAAATTTTTGATCCGTGACCATTAATTATCTGTTACGTACAAATTTTTTGATCCGTGACCTCAAAATAACTTGTGATCAATTAATTTTAAAATATGTGACATGTAATCTATAATTATGTATATGTGACCATTAATTATATAACTGTAATTTTATTATATTTAATTAATAAATATTTTTAATTAATTAACTAAAACTTGATTTTTACATTAGTCAAACTTAAAATCTGATTTTTGAATTGTGTATAGTTAATCCTTGACTTTTGAACCCTTCCCTAAAATAAATTAAAAGGTTGGGCCAAATTTTTTTATAAAAATATTTTTAAAAAACATATATATAATTCATTGGATATATACAAGTTATTACACGTGAAAATACTAAAGTGTTGTACTTCTCAGAGGAACTAATTGTTTTATTTGGAGGTCTAAGGTCAATTCCTTGGCCTCCCAAAATTTAAAAGGCAAATTTGAAAACAGGTCAATGCTGATTGTTTAATAATAAAGCCGTCGATTTACTCGATCAAAACTCGTTTTCGATTGAGTCGCTTGCATTCCTGTTAAGGGAAAATTTATATATAAGAGATTAAGTATGACACATTTAAAAACTAAGAAACTAACGTTTAAAAGTCAGATTTTTTTTAAAAAAAAAATTATTTATAAACTAATTAATTAAACATATATTTTTTTAATTAAATATTTTAAGGTGATAATTCTATACAATTTAGCCACAAACTATAAATTAATTGATCGTAAATTATTTATTGGTCACAATAAAAAAATTTATAAGTCACAAATTATTTCACAATCACAAATAAAAATTTTTATAGGTCACAATTTACTCATCGATCACAAATTTATCAAATTAATAAGTCACATATTATTCATTGGTCACAAATCACAACTTTATTTATGGTCACAAAATATCTAATTAATTAGTGACAAATTAAATTTCGATCAAAACTTATCAAATTATTGGTCACAACATAACAATTTTTTAGGTCACGCGTTATTTATTAGTCACAAATTATCTATTTCATTGGCCACATATTATTTATTAATTACACATTAACCAATTTATTGGTTTCAATCAACCAAATAATTTGTGACTATCATAACAACCACCGTCACAACCGTTGCTGCAACTCCCACCACCTTACTAGCACTACCATTTGTGACCATAACCACCATTACAACATCATCAGAACAGTCACTTCACCACCACAATCAGCACCAACAAATCGGATCCAAAACGCCAACATCCCACAATCACCATCACCTCATAGTTATCGCCGCTTCCACCATTGCCGTCGCCACCACCACTATTTTCAATCACCACCACAACCACCATTTCCAACCAACACTCCTCCACAAACCTGTTAACAAGAAGCCATCACGGTACCAACACCTCTCCGCCACCGTCAGATTCACCACCATCATCGCAACCAACCACCGCACCAACAATTGGCCAAAGGGTCTCCCCACCGCCAGAGTAGGATTTTGTGTATGGGAAAAATTCAAAACTATTTCAAAACTAAGATAAAAAGTTTAAAACTTCAAAAATACATATTTATTAAATTTTATTTCTGAAATAATTAATTAAAAATATATTTTATAAATTAAATATAAGATCACAATTCTATACAATTTGTTCACAAATTATCGAATTAATTGGTTACAAAATAATTTTCTCGATCACAATTAAAAATTTCAAGGCCACATATTATTAATTGGTCACAAATCACAAATTTTATAAGTCACGACTTATTTCTTGGTCACAAAATATCAAAGTAATTGGCTACAAATTATATTTAGAATAATGCTAAGTGTACACAATTTTTTACACCTCTCTCACATGGAAGGGGGCCCACACATAATAAAATAATCGTGGACCCCCCTCCATGTGAGAGAGGTGTAAAAGATTGTATAAAAGTGTGTGTGTACATGTAGCATTACCCTTATATTTAGGTCACAGATTAACAAAATTTTAGGTCACAAATTGTTTATTGGTCACAATTTATCTATTTTATTGGTCTTCATTGGTCATACATTAACCAAATTATTAGTCACAATCAACCAAATTATTTGTGATCACCACCAACACTTCTGACCATCTCACCACTGCCACCAGCCACATCGCAGCCGAAACCACCCCGCCAGAACCACCACCACCACTTCTCGGTAGCAAAACCATCATCTCAAACTACTGCAGACACCACCATCAGCCTACCACTCTACAACATCATCACCACCACAAAACACTGCAAAAATACTACAGCGGCTTTCAAAATGAAATGTGTGCAATGAACCTATTACGGCTCAGACTAGTGGCGGTCAGAGCGCCGCTGCTCCGGCCTCACAGAGGGACGCTCCAATGAAGAAAAAATGATGGAGAGACATAGCTCCTCTATCATCGGAGTAGCGGTGCACCGTCGGTTACGGAGGCGCCGTTCCAATGAAGATAGAACGACCATCACAAAACACCGTCAACACCACCACAAGACCACTAAGAAACAACGACGCACCACCACAAATCACCCCAAACCATAGCAAAAAACACAAAATTGTTGTAGCGGCGGCAAACATATCGCCGAGCACAACGACACCTTTCAAGTGAAGATAGAAATACCACAAAACACCACCACAACCACCACAAACCACAACAAAAACACACAAAATTGTTGTAGCGACGGCGAACATATCGCTGCACACAGAGGCACTCAATTCATAGCTACTCCTAGTGGCTCAGATCATCGACTCTCTAAGCATCTCTGTTTCGACCTGAGTGTCACTGCTCCAGCTGTGCAAAGGCGCCACAAAAAACACAAAATTGTTGTAGCAGCGACGAACATATCGCCAATGCACGTAGCGGCTCGGATCATCGACGCTTTGAGCGCCCCTGTTCCAATCTGAGTGTCGTTACTCCAGCTGTGCAGAGGCACCGCTACAATGAAGAAAGAAAAGAAAAATGGTACAAAGACATAAAGCAACTATCGTCGGAGCAACGACGATCTGACAGAGGCAACGCTTCAGTGAAGAAATAAATAAAAAAGATGGTAGAGAGCCATAGTAGACAGCGCATGGAGATGATAGGGAAAGAGTGAAGAAGAAGATGATAATAGGTTTGGAGTGAATTGGAATGGGATGGGATGACGTTTGGATAAATTGATTAATTTTATAATATTATTAATATGAATAATTGAATAATTATCTGATTTATGAATAAATAAACTTTATATCTGATTTTTAAAATACAATCTTTAAAAACCTGTCCACTTCTATTATCTGATTTATGAATAAATAAACTTTGTAAATGCCAAGACATGAATTTACAGTTTTGCTATTTGTACAGTTAGTTTGATAGATACTATGACAAATAAAAAAAAAAAAAGAAAATAATTTGACAGAAAATGAAAAACTAAATTGGTGTTGATTTATAAAATGAAGTTTTATCACAAAAGGGATCAGGCCACCTAAATTGGTGTTGATTACCACTGGTGACTAATAGCATTATTCATGAAAAACTATTTAAATTTCTATTAAATGCTATGTAAACCTAACTTTACAAAGTTGGGTAATGTCCTCTAACTTGAGACCGTACCTAGAAATTTGAATTGAGATATAGATGTTTCCAAAATTGGAAACTGTTGCACAATTATAATGAAATATAAATGACCAACTTGTATCATTTTAAAAGATTAAGAACTAACTTTCCACTTAGACGTTGGGAACCAAGAGAGAAATTTCTCAAAATGTTGTTAGAATTAGCGATGGAAAACAATTTTTATCGTTATATTCGGATTCTTGAATATTTGCTTTTCCGAAAATCTATTTCTTACATAAATCAAATAAATGTTATAGCAATTCTAAATTGCAAGCACCCTATACATGCACGACAAATGCTATTTCAATTTGTACATAATGTAGTTATATAATTATTTACGTAGAGATGAAGTGTCAAAAGAGAATGATATATATATATATTTTATTATTGTTTTTTTTTATTTTGGAAATTCTGACTCAATATATCTCACCATATCATGTGCATATAAATTATTATGTACATGTAGCAGAATCGATATGTGCTCACATCCACCGGCGCAGCTAGGGGGGATCCAGGGGGACCCCCCCCCCCCCACACACACACACAAAATTTTTGACCATTTTTTTTATTTTAAAATTTTATTTTTTGGTTCTTTATATATTTATCATTACTATTTTGTCCTCAAATTGAATAAAAATCTTAAACCCTACCAATTTCATTTTTCATTTTCATTTTCAAAGTATGAGAACTCAAAAGGAACACTTGTAATAAGGTATGCTTTTGCTAAATTAAATATTAGTATTTTCTTTTATATGTTTTTTGATTTTTTTGTTAATAAGGTATAAAAAAAAACAAAAAAAAAAATTCAGGAGTAGCCTCGTAGCCCTCCACCCCTTCATCTTTATATCTTCAATTCTGGGATTCAAAAGGCTGGCTCCGCCCCTGCTCACATTAGATTCAATGTTATAAATAGTCCAAAAAAGTAACTAATATGCAATTGTAGTTACTTTATAAATAAAGCTAGCAAATTTTCGAACTGACATGGTTATTACTCATATTTATAGTGAGGAAATCGCGTTGCAGACCCGCTAGTATCAAGAGTTTCTAGCATCACTTCTCTTATTTGGCATTGAGCAATTCCAAATTTTATTTTCATATTTGTTTATTAAAAAAGGAAGAACCGCATCCTTACACTTCTGCCACTGCGCGGACGCGATGAAGGAGGTAAATCGCAGTTATGCATAAGTCTGAGTGGAAGGGCAACTTGTCTGTTACACTGTTACACTTACCCAATGGTCAAATCCATATTTCAAGATTCGAACATTTGACGCGACTACCTTAAGTAAAGCTGAAATTTTTCCACATTCCCCTTTTACCACTTGGAGATATCTATCTTTTTCTTTGCTTTCACTTCGATGTTACTGAAAAACTGCTGAGATTGATATATTATAAGAATCCTAAAGAGGTGTCAACCTTGTTGGAACGTTCCTGTACATATACTATATCCTATCTCAAAAATGTGAAAAATAAAAAAAATAAAAATTACAACCAGTAGAAATGACATAGACTCGACTGGAAATTTCGACTTAGGCCATATCTTCAATAGCTCCAACTTCACCCATCCCTTCAACTATAGACAGGGTGAACAGGAGAAGGAGAGTCGAGTCCTTTTCAAATTCAAGAATTTACTTCAAATACTATTAATTTAAGCCGGGAGCTGAGTCGAGGGGTAAAAAAAAAAAAAAAGAATTATACAGGACTGATACATAGAATTTTTTTATTTTTTTTTTACCGAATAAAAATTAAATGGGCTTGGGACAGGCCACCGCTGGTTTAAGCTTTACTTCAAGAAAATGGCAGAGCCACAAGGGGTTGGGGGAGGGTGTCGGCCGCTCTCTCAACGTTTTAGAAATTTTGAGTTTTTTAAATATATACAAAATACATGTATGTTTTGCCATTTCAACATTTTTCGATAAAAAATTCTTACTCGGCTGCTATTTTGAAAATACCTTTCGTGATAAGAAGTGTGTGTGAGAGAGAGACAGCCAGTCAAAACATGGGTTTTGCCACTTTGACGGGAAATTTTAACAGATGCTTTGACATATTTTGAAGTAGCAGAAGATGATTTGATAGGAAATTTGACTATATTTAAAACAGTTCAATGATATAATATCACGTGGCATTATGTCAAACTTTATCTTAAAAAACCTGGCACTGTAGCACGATTCAGTCGAACATACAGAGCAAGTGAGCAATTGGGCATATCCTCATTTTTATATAAACCAGACCTATAGAGAATTTCTCTCACTCAGACCAACAAATTCAATCTCTCTTCCATTACACTCTTGAACGCTTAAATCTTTACGTTCAAACCACTGGAAAAATGGCTGCCTTTTCTTCGTTTCAATTCGACTCATCAGTTTATCTGCCAAACTCTCCCATCAATAAAATGTGTGGCTCTCTCGAGGAAATTACGAACACGCGTTCTTTTCTATTTTATGAGCAGGAAACTCTTCAAAATCTCGATCAGGGCTGCACAAAAATTTCGACTCCAATTAGCAATAACGAGCCTTCTTTGAGCCATGTCACAAACAAGAACATTAGCATGGATAATTCTTCATCAATAACAGAACCAAATCCAATTCCCTTTATGGACAACAAGAAGAGGAAATTGAAAGTGGTTTCTCCTTCAAATTCTGCTCAATCCAAGGTTGATTTTTTAACACAAATATTCGTATGCGTTAAAATCCCATTCATTAATTATATAGTCCAGTTATGTCGAGTATTGTGTACCGATCATTAGTTTATGTGTATTAGGATACGAGAGAAGCCAAAATAAAGAAGCCAAAAAAATGCAAAGAGGTCGAAGAGAAAAAGAAGACAAAGAAAGACGAGAAGAAAGCAGAAGAAGAAGCTCCGACTGGCTACATTCATGTAAGAGCAAGAAGGGGCCAAGCAACAGATAGCCACAGCCTTGCAGAAAGGGTAATAAAAAAAAAAAACTGTTTCTTAATCATTTCTATTACATAATATTTTTTACCTTAATTTTGACAAAAAAAAAAAAAAATTCCTATTAAATTACTAGAATTTGGAATATAATTTTTCACAATTTGTTTTCCAAATTATATCAGGTGAGAAGGGAAAGAATAAGTGAAAGAATGAAGCTTCTCCAAACTCTTGTTCCTGGTTGTGACAAGGTGAATATTACAAATAACCTCAGTTTGATAGGGATTAAAATCAGATTTTTAGTAAATTTTGATAAAAGTTGATGAAATGTGTAGTTGAAAAATTGTAGATCATATAAAAATACAGTTAAAATGATTTGTTGATTTTGACATAATTTAAATCTGAATTTTAATTCCTACCAAACATGGACATAATAATAATAATAATAATAATAATAATAATAATAATAATATACATGCAAAAAAAAAAAAAAAAAATCGTCCGAGGATGGGGAGTGCAAAGAAAGAGCTAGAGAAATTACCTTTCAAATTCTTAATCATACTCATTATCATCATACATCGAAGGTAACTTCTCTATACTCCTAGCCTCATTCATGCTCACGACTCGAAAGAAATTTTGTAAATTTATTATTATACTCCAAATTCGGCAGTCTCTCATTTAGAAATTCAATTTGTTGAAAGTTCTTTATCCGACAGCTTCATGTGGGTTGAGTGATGAACAGGTAACTGGGAAGGCCCCTATGTTGGATGAAATAATCAACTATGTCCAGTCCCTTCAAAATCAAGTCGAGGTATAAATTTTTATTCTCCAAATTAAATTGTTTTACAAAATATTATTTTTTTAAAAATTGATATATATTTTCGTATCTCTATATATATTCAGTTTCTCTCGATGAAGCTCGCTTCGACTAATCCCATGCTCCACGACTTCGGAATGGACTTGGAATCATTCATGGTTAGACCTGATCAGGTACATAAAGTTTTTATTTTTATTTTTCTAGTAATATTTTTTTTGATATTTTTTAATTATTTTCTGAGTTATATATAAACATGCAGAATTTACGAGGCGTGCGGTTCAGCCCTACACAGACAGCAGCAAATGACTACCCTCTTCTGGATAATTCGTCTAATATCCTTCTGCTTCAACCAGGCCCAATGCCTAATATCTTTTCGGACGTAATATGAACAAGATTTTAATTTTTTTTTTAGTTCTTAATCTCAAGAACTGTCTAATTTACCTTACCGAACATGCCAATACGGTTTTACATAAACGATGAATTTAATGTCATTTTCAGGGAAATGGACAGTTCTTGTGGGAAGTGGATGAACAAAGACAAAAAACTATTAATCAGCCAGGAATCAGCTACAATTTGTGTTCATAAATGTATCTGGTAAGCAATCAATCACTGTCTAATTAAAGTATGATTAATTCTTAATTAATGCAAATCATAGATTAAAAAGATGATTATCTTTTCAAATGATGTCTTGTCCTACTTTACTATGTTTAAGGAATCCCAAAACATCATTAGCCAATTGCATGCTGTGGAAAACTCTATTCTCTCATTTTAGCAAACTTTCACCCAATCCTATTATATTATTGTGCTATATTAGATTTTATAGACGACATAATTAAAATAAATAAATTACTTTATCCGCTAACTGTCACATCTAAAGTTTAACCTTTCATTTAACAAAATTTATTAATAGTTTGTAAATGATCATATTTTATTTTCAATCACACATTTTAATGAATCCACATACACTATTCATTTATATACTACTCAATTTTATTTATTTCTAAATTAAAGTGTTCATAATTTTTTCCCAAACGGAGACTAAGTTATTGGAGAAAGGATACGTGTATTTGTTTACAAGTCCTCAACAAACTCTCTCATGTATGGACTAGGTTCTTAAAGAATTTGATTACCGCATTTAAAAGTTTAAACTGTTAAGAGGGACGTCATGTAATTGTTTAAACATTATCTTCAACACTCTATATTGACAATTTTTATCATAGTATGAGGACGGTTCGGCAAGTTTCCCCCAAGATGGACCCCATTCTATTATAAGTACCTCCATATTCTGCTTAGTACTATTAGACAATAAATTTGAACCAACGAGTGATTGAAAAACTCCTTTTTTTTTGTTCTCAATATTGCAGTGGGCCTAGTTGAACCGAAGAAACCAAAAACTTTCGTTAACTAAGAAAACCGATCAAATTTCTACTCCACCTATTTATAAAAATTGTATACGTGTAACATTTTTAATGAAACTTTTGTAATGAATCTGTTCATGCTGCTAGGAATTTGCAGGAGCAAAAAAGGGAACAAATTAAGGAAACAAATTAAATTTGTGATGATATGATTCCTCAGTATAACTGGTGATGGAAAAGAAGAGATGGTGGATGGATGCTAGAAGACAATTTGGACCGACCAAATAAGAACAGATCTTTAGCAGATCCTCTAGATATTTGCTTTTTCTAGTCAAAACATTAGATACATTAGTCAAAAAATATATTGTAAATCTTTTATTGCAGTGAATTTATTTTAGTATGTATATATTCTTCCTCATTGCTATTCAATTTATCTTCGATTTGGTCCCCATTTGATTTAGATAAAAAAATTACTTTTACTATATTTTAATAAAAAAATGATAAAATATGTTATTAAAAAGTTGATAAAAATTGTGAGTTTTATAAAATATGTGATTGAAAATGAATTTAACAAAAAAAAAAAAAATGAGAATTAAGATTAGAGGTCAAACGGGGGTTATACTACGATTATCGAGTCTCGAGATAAGTGCACCCTAACTCCTTAAACTTCTAACATGATATAAGTTAAACCCTTATTAAATAAAGAAATTATGAGAATAGATCGGAAGCTCTAGTAGTACAAAAAAATTATTGTTGTAATATTTATTTTACAAGCACGTTAGGGTAGGCATCGCCTAATGGCTCGAGCTCGTCGGAAAAAGCCCTAGTCGGGTTGGCTAGTGGCTCAGTGGGACCAAGCTCCATTTTGGGACGTCAGCTCGAGCTGAGCCGACCCATGAGGTAGAGATGCCAAAAAAGCTCGTCGGCTTGGGCTCTGCCCGGAAAAAGCCCTAGCCGGGCTCGGGCTGAGCCCCATTTTGGGGCTTCGGCTCAAGCCCGGGCAGAGCCCATGGTCCGAGTGAGCCTCCTATTAAAAAAAAAATTAATTAATTTTTTTTGAAAGAGCTGCCTTCATTTAGCTGCATGCAAAAGCAGTTGCTTAGTTGCCTCTTGCAGGCGACAATAAAAAAAATAAAATAAAAAACCAAAAAATCCGAGCCGAGCCTCATTTTTTTTGGCCAGGCTTTGCTCGGCTTGGGCCCAAAAAAGCTCGAGCCGAGCCCGAGCTTTTTTTTTTTCGGCTCTGCTCGGCTCGTTGGCATAGCTACCCGTGAGCCTAAAAAAAAAAATTGCATGCCACTTCTTTTTTTTTTTTTAAAATTTTAGCTATAATTTTTTTTATAAGTTAATATTTAGTTATTATTTTATAGTACGTATACATTGCACAAATTTTAAATTCTTTTTTAAAAAATTTAGATTTTTCACGAATTAAAAAAAAAATCGAGTCGACTCGGCTCGGGCAAAAAAAAAAGAAGCTCGAACTATTTTTACATGAGCCGAGTCTGAGTAAAAAGTTTCGGCTCGCGGCTCGACTCGTTGACACCCCTACGTTAGGACAAATAATAATAAATGGAATTATATTTCGTTTCTAATTATTTTTTAATCAGGGTATTCTAATTTTATTTTTAAAAATGTTGTATTATATGCTCTCCAATTCCGTTGACTTTCATAAGAAGAAAATTGTATAAATTACTCGTGGTCATATATATAACCTAGATCAATTCAAACATAGAGCACAATTTGTTTATAACGTTGCTAGCAAATAGCAATTGCAAAAAATAATAATATATATTAGACTTATGGCATTAATTAGAGAAAAACTATTGATCCAGAATTTCTTATCATAATGCCAAAAAATGGACGTCGTGAATATCGAGCCCAAATCAGTAACGAGTTCTTCCGACTTTTACTCACATTATTGATGCCTGCAAAGGGTCGAGGGGAAGGTCCCCGGACACCAACTTTAAACGTGATCATCGTTATGTTTATTTTTGAACATCTGTTAGAATTTGGGTATGACATGAATTCCGTGTTGAAGTAATTGAAAAATTCTAATTGAAATACACGTTAAAAAGAATTCAGTTTGGAATGTTATTGGAATCATATGTCAAGTTGAAGTTATATTTTGGAAGCTCATTGATAGTTGGAAATTTGTATTGGACTTAAACAAGAGTTCGGGATGAAGAAAACAATTTGGAACAAAAAAATAAAAAAATTGGGCAGAACGCCATGCACCACCTGTACCTGTTCCGATTTTTCGCGTTTTTCTCTCCTTTTTCGTTTTGAACTCGATTTTTTGGCATCCTACTTCATCAACAACTCTACTATGAGGGTTTTGACGTTTCCTACATGTTCCTTATAAATATTAAGCTCTTCAATACAATTTTATAGTGTGAGAAAAGAGATTATTAGAATTTTAGAATCAATTTTATATTTTTCCATTATTATTTGTGCAATAAAATCTCCTAATTCCTCTGTCATATTTTCTTTTATTTCTTTTATTCTTTTGCTTGTAATCAAATACTTCATTATTGTGTCATATCACTTTAGCATGTCAATCTGGTGGTTGGTTTCATATCAAGTGGTATTGAGCGATACGTGATCCTTGAATTTCCAACAATCGGTATCAAATATTTTGAATATAATTAACACAACGAGTGGTATCAGATATTTTGAGTATAATTAACACAACAACATCTAAATTTTGTATGTTTGGGTAAGTGTCGTATATAACAAGTGTAAAATATTATAACACTGTTTAAGTCACAAAGCTGGAAGATGCAATTAGTTAATTTTATTTCTTCTTTCATACTGTCCCATCTTCAGCCATTTCCTTTTTGGCTTATTAGCACAAAACGTCCCTACGTTTGATAGTTAGTGTGCAAAACGTCCCAACGTTTCATTTTTTTGCATTTTTGCCCCTATTTCAACGTTTCAGTGTGGAAAACATCCTTTTCACTATTTTTCAGTGTAAAATGACCATTATACCCTCAAATTTAAATAAAACAAATAAAATGAAAAGAAATATAAAAAATAAATTGTAATTATACTCCCAAACTTTTTAAAAAGTGCAAGTGAGTCCAAAAACCTTACTAAAAGGGTTAAGCACAAAACGTCCCTACGTTTGACACTTAATGCGGAAAACGTCCCTATGTTTCAAACATGTTTATATTTGCTCAATAACACAAAACGTCCCTACGTTTGACACTTATTGCAGTAAAAACGTCACGTTTCATTTTTTACATTTTCGTCCTTATTTCAACGTTTCATTAGGAAAACGTCATTTTCACTATTTTTCAATGTAAAATGACAAATATACCATCATATTTAAATAAAACAAAAAATGTAAATAAAAATAAAAATAAATTACAATTGTGCTCCCAAACTTTTCAAAAAGTGGAAATGGGTTCAAAAATCTTATTAAACATTCAAACTACTCACTTTTCCTCCTCCCTCAACCTTATCCTCCCTCCACCACCTAAACCATCAGACCCCACCACCTTTCAAACCATCACACCTCCATCTACAATTCTGGTTTAGGTGGTGGAGGGAGGATAAGGTTGAGAGAGGAGGAAATAACTGGTAGTTTGAATGTTTTAATAAGATTTTTGAACTCATTTGCACTTTTTGAAAAGTTTGGGAGTACAATTGTAATTTATTTTTATTTACCTTTTTTGTTTTATTTAAATATGATGGTATATTTGTCATTTTACATTGAAAAATAGTGAAAATGACGTTTTCCGCAATGAAACGTTGAAATAAGGACGAAAATGTAAAAAAAAATGAAACGTAAGGACGTTTTACGCAATAAGTGTCAAAGTAGGGACGTTTTGTGTTATTGAGCAAATATAAACATGTTTGAAACATAGGGACGTTTTCCGCATTAAGTGTCAAACGTAGGGACGTTTTGTGCTTAACCCTTTTAATAAGGCTTTTGGACTCACTTGCACTTTTTAAAAAGTTTGGGAGTATAATTACAATTTATTTTTTATATTTCTTTTGGCTTATTAGCACAAAACGTCCCTACGTTTGATAGTTAGTGTGCAAAACGTCCCAACGTTTCATTTTTTTGCATTTTTGCCCCTATTTCAACGTTTCAGTGTGGAAAACATCCTTTTCACTATTTTTCAGTGTAAAATGACCATTATACCCTCAAATTTAAATAAAACAAATAAAATGAAAAGAAATATAAAAAATAAATTGTAATTATACTCCCAAACTTTTTAAAAAGTGCAAGTGAGTCCAAAAGCCTTACTAAAAGGGTTAAGCACAAAACGTCCCTACGTTTGACACTTAATGCGGAAAACGTCCCTATGTTTCAAACATGTTTATATTTGCTCAATAACACAAAACGTCCCTACGTTTGACACTTATTGCGTAAAACGTCCTTACGTTTCATTTTTTTTACATTTTCGTCCTTATTTCAACGTTTCATTGCGGAAAACGTCATTTTCACTATTTTTCAATGTAAAATGACAAATATACCATCATATTTAAATAAAACAAAAAATGTAAATAAAAATAAAAATAAATTACAATTGTGCTCCCAAACTTTTCAAAAAGTGCAAATGAGTTCAAAAATCTTATTAAAACATTCAAACTACCAGTCTTTTCCTCCTCCCTCAACCTTATCCTCCCTCCACCACCTAAACCATCAGACCCCACCACCTTTCAAACCATCACACCTCCATCTACAATTCTGGTTTAGGTGGTGGAGGGAGGATAAGGTTGAGAGAGGAGGAAATAACTGGTAGTTTGAATGTTTTAATAAGATTTTTGAACTCATTTGCACTTTTTGAAAAGTTTGGGAGTACAATTGTAATTTATTTTTATTTTTATTTACCTTTTTTGTTTTATTTAAATATGATGGTATATTTGTCATTTTACATTGAAAAATAGTGAAAATGACGTTTTCCGCAATGAAACGTTGAAATAAGGACGAAAATGTAAAAAAAAATGAAACGTAAGGACGTTTTATGCAATAAGTGTCAAACGTAGGGACGTTTTGTGTTATTGAACAAATATAAACATGTTTGAAACATAGGGACGTTTTCCGCATTAAGTGTCAAACGTAGGGACGTTTTGTGCTTAACCCTTTTAATAAGGCTTTTGGACTCACTTGCACTTTTTAAAAAGTTTGGGAGTATAATTACAATTTATTTTTTATATTTCTTTTCATTTTATTTGTTTTATTTAAATTTGAGGGTATAATGGTCATTTTACACTGAAAAATAGTGAAAAAGATGTTTTCCACACTGAAACGTTGAAATAGGGGCAAAAATGCAAAAAAATGAAACGTTGGGACGTTTTGCACACTAACTATCAAACGTAGGGACGTTTTGTGCTAATAAGCCTATTTCTTTTCATTTTATTTGTTTTATTTAAATTTGAGGGTATAATGGTCATTTTACACTGAAAAATAGTGAAAAAGATGTTTTCCACACTGAAACGTTGAAATAGGGGCAAAAATGCAAAAAAATGAAACGTTGGGACGTTTTGCACACTAACTATCAAACGTAGGGACGTTTTGTGCTAATAAGCCTTTCCTTTTTCATCTTTATTTCTTCTTTAATAATTGTAATCTCCTCCAAGAACTTTTTAGATAATAATATCCACATTGTTTTAGACTTTTCGTTTTCCATAATCTTTAATAATTTTGCGAGTTGGATTTGGATGAGAATACGCGTCTCTTATTTATTAGCTTAATTTTTTATTTTTTTTAATGAGATGATTAACAACAAACTAGTTTTATAAAAGATTGAGTTCAAGTTTTGCAGTCACCTAACCTCAGGAGCGGACACAGACAATTAAAATTGGGGAGCACAATCAAATTTACAAAAAAGTTGGGAGAAATTTTACAATTGAAAATTTACATCCAAAAAAAATCATACCCCTTGTAATTTTGCATCCGAAAATTTACATGGAATATGACTTTTCCGGATGTAAAATTTTGAAATTTTTTGATGTCATATCCTATATGAATTTCCTAATAAAATAATGCAAATTACATTAAAAAATTTGTATCACAAAAATAATAAATGTTAATGAAATAATTAAAATTTTTTGAAAAAATGCGAGTTAGATGCCTCTTTTTCAGACGTACGTTTGACGTATCTTTAACTATTTTCGATATCTATTTGAACTATTCAATATACCTATAATGTAGTTCTCGAAACGAGTTTTGAGATGATATAAACGATTTGTAGATTCGATTACCGTACGATCGTCGAAGAATTTTTAAAATTAGCAAGTTATTGATATTCTCGAAATACTAATTTTAAAGCGTCTACTTTGACAAGTCGTAACATTTGCTATGATTGGTTGTTTCACACACCGTTAACGACATAAAAAATAGACTGTGAGCATTTCGAAATGATATTAAGAATGCAATATTTCGATTTCGTTTCACATCTTATAATAATTTCGAAAATTGAAACAAAACATAGGGACAAAAAAAAAAAAAAAAAGCAAAGTGGGGAGTGGGGGTGCCCCCAGCCCCCCTTGGGTTCGCCACTGCCTAACCTTAGCATGCGTTCAATTAAAATAAGTTTGGTGTGCGTGTGAGAGGACGTGTTGAAACATGATTTAATTGAAGCCGTATGACTTTTCTTTAATAGCTTTAGATTTATAGATGAGATGGTTAGACAATTCAATTGTCTCTTGATTGTTCAAATTTCCTTACACTTGTCTACAAAATATTTGTTCAGAGAGAATATACATAATAAATATAGAGAAAAGCTTTTCACCACATGGAAAAATGTGTTCGAATTTCTACCTCACCAAATCCAAGATTGTAATAATTGTTGCTATATTGTCAAAGATACAATCTTTGTATCCAAATCTAACAAAGGACAAACAATTACGAAAGTTAAACTTCAAATCACCATGAATTTATATATCATATTTACAATTAAGGCCTTTTAACTTTTGACAGTTTTGAGGCAATAATCTCAATAATCTTCACCCTCCACCCCCAACCCACCCAAAAAAAGGAAAAGCCAAAACTTTATCATCTATTGTGCCACTCCCGATCACGACAATCAATAAGTTTTGACAATCTTAGCTCTCAAAATAGAGAATTAGCGTACTCCACCATACGGGTATTACCACTTATATTTAACGAGTTCTAAGAATTTCATCAACTCATGTCAAACAAACTTGTTGAAAAATTATGGTGCAACCCCTACTTGACTTTCCTAGGAGGTCATGAACAATTGACATCAATTTGACTACATAACTTGCATCAATGTCAAGCTAATACCCATGTGCAAACATGTGAACCTGCTAGTAGTAACACACTCATTCATGACAATTGCGACGTGCCATCAGGATGTAAATATCTTGCTCAAGCACAATCATCATCTCCCATAAAGTGAGACACATTGTCCATCCGAGTCCAAATAATAAGCCGAGTATACTCCATGTTTTGAACAATTTTGCATGATGTGACCAAATTATCCATACTTAATCGAGTTGGTCTTCCTTCCAAAATCACATGCAGTCTAACTAAATTCACACATCCTCGACTTGTCACAAACTAAAATTGATCTTCTATCAAATTTTTCCATGTCACCTGACATATATTTCCCATGCTCGAACACCCTGAGCAATGTGGACACTTTGATCTATTGAGAATTGGGACCAATTCCATTAAACTTGTCTACAAGATCTATGTTCATAAAAATAGCAGATAGAAAAATATATAAAATATGGAGAAATATTTAGGAATTGTCAAAACTTTTCACAATATGAAAACTTGTATAATCATATAAAATTTTTACCTCATCAAACCCCAAGTATCCTAGGAAATGTAGTATCCTACACGTTGTCATATTCACTAATTTCTACTATTTGAACAATCCATAAAGAGAACAAAAGATAAGATGTGAATTTTTCTCTCCAAATAGATTCAAATTCTTGATATTCGTACGTAAGATTAACGGATTTTTTATGTTTATTATTTATTTATCATTTATTTTTTTACGATTAGTATTCGTCGTTCCTCACTATGCATACTTCAATTTGGCAGCTTTTATTTTGATGTGACCTGCTGCTTAATTTTGCTTCTAAGTCTTCTTCTTCCTCCATCTGCCAACATTTCATCCTTGAGTATAAATAATTAGAATAACAGTTATGCTACATGCACAGAAAATGTTTGATAGAAACATTTGACAATTTTCCATTGATTTTTTAAGCGACAATGTCAAAAGATGCACCATACAAGTGCTGTGTTGTAAGGTTTCTGTGAACAATTCCTTGTACGCATGTGAGGCAGAAAACAATTTTTAAAAATTGATGAATATGATGATATTAAGTAGGATACTGTCAACCAACGTCGTCAATAAATATTATACATGTAGCATGATTCAAATCATTAATAGATCAAAAGAGAAAGAAAAGACAAATCAAGGAGTGGTGATAAGCCAACTAATTTAGAGGGTGTTTGGTGGAGATTAAAATTAGATTTTTAGTAGATTGTGATAGAAGTTTTTGAAATGTGTGGTTGAAAAGTTGTGGGACTCATGAAATATGTGGTTAATATTGATTGTTTGACTTTGATTTTGATAAAAATCAGATTTTAATTCGAACAAAACATGAACTTACTTAGTTTAAATTTGAGACAATTGAATCCAATTGGCCTAAAAGTGCATATATGTCAAAGACATCTGTCATTTTATTATAATTTTCTCACTCACTGTTTTGGAAGAAAAAGTGGTGCTGCCAACTAATTACATAATTGTGATATTCAACAACTTGGCATTTAATTTAATGATATTGTGCAAAGCACCAGTCTATCAAATTTGTATCTTTGCTCCCATTTGTTCATTGGAAGATTATTGTGTGTGTATATATATTATTTTCAGTCCTACAATGTCATTAATGTTGACAGTGCGTGAGTTGGCACACATTTTTGTCATTGATTTTAACAACATTTAAAACAATTAATGATACAAATTTCTACACTTCACACAATGTCAATATTAATGTACACTTTGAATGTACAAATAGCATATTCCTATTATTTTATGCTAGCTCGGAATACATACGATAATTTTTAGTATCGTACTGAACTGTATTATTCATGGGAGTTGAATTTTTTCATAATTCATGTACCGAAAACTAGAGTAAGGCTCCACTCCATTCTTTAGTAGCAATATTCATTTATGTAGTTGCTATCGCCTCAAAGAAGAATCGCATCAGAGAAGCTTGTGCAACAAGTTGATCCAAGATATGTTCATAAGCATGCACCTTTTAACTAGTATTCTCTTGAAGCTTCTCATCCAAATTCGTTGTGATGGATAAAGGCATATAGAATAAATATAGCCCCCGTTTGAACCACATTAAAATTTTCATTCTCATTCTTTTACTCATTTTCAACCACACATTCTCCATCAATCTACTATTTCAAAATACATTCTTCCAAAATAATGTGCCTCAAACACACTCATAGCCTATAAATTTTATTACATGCATTTTTTGTTTCACATATTCAATTTTATCTAATTCAATATATCGAATGCATTCTATTTATTAAAGAAGGGGAAATGATTGAATTGGAAAATTCTATTTGTACAATTGAGGTTGACAACCTCTCACATGTGTGCAGGGTCCGCATGTTTAAAAACTTCAAAAAAAAAAAAAAAAAGTGGACTCCCCATGTGAGTGGTTGTCAATCTCGGTTGTACAATTAGTCTGGCTCGAATTTCTATTATATTGTTTAATTTATTTTTTTTAACAAAGCGTGGATATTTTTATCAAGTCTCATCTTTGTTTTTTGTCGAAAACTTCATTAAATTAAAAGACTTGGTTAATTCAATTTGAATATTAAGTGTTGGGTTGGTAGCAAGTTGTGACATAAATGTTTGTTGAATGTTTGGTATTATTGAGTTTGATAGGGCACAAAATTAGTACTTTGTATACTCATGTCGAATCTTATATAAGACAATTACATATTATGCAATGTTTGGTTTGATCTACTTGGTGTCGGCCTTGATATTTTAACAAGGGATATGACCAAAATCAGTATGTAATTAATAATTTTTTCTTGAAATAACGCAAGATCTTAAAGCCATTTTTAAGCTACTATCCGGTGCAACCCTATCGGTTTATTGAAAACTATGCCTTCTAAAAAAAATTAGACCTCCAACTAAATAAAATCCGATTTTCAGCTATTTTCCATTTCCCGCACTTTTCACCAACTAAAGATAGTTGACATTTTAACACGCCTCGAAATTCATCTTTATTTTTTAATCGTGACTATATATTTTTCTTTTTCTACGAACTTCTTTTATCTTTTAACCCACCTTGCTTTGCAGTGACAACCCTAATCGAATGTGTAGGATAGGTGGAACCTATACAACCAATCCCAAAAGACCACTCTTTCGTCTAAAAATGCCTAACCGCCATGCCTCGGGTGGAGGTGGGACATTACGAGGTGGGTAGTTTATTTGGGAACAAATGCCTCCTCAAGAGTAATTCTGGTGTGCAAAAGTAAGCTCGAAATAAGATTCTACTTATGAACGTAATTGTAAAAATTTGCAAGATTGTGAGAACGAACTAATCAAATAGAGATGGAGTTGATCATAGCGATTTGAGAGTCTCGTGTAGGAGAGCTCTTACTCGATGGATCAATGATACACCGGAGATATTAGGTTGATGACTTTCAAGAATTCTTATCGAAATGTCGACTCATCATATCCTGAGTTATAGAAGTCCCTACAAGATTTGCTTGCCCTACAAAATTACATGGCATTGGGTTTCTTCAAATTTTTAGCAAACAAAAAACATGACAAGCAAATCTGGTTAAGAACATTGCCACGTATCCACTTATGATTAATTATATCACATTATATACCCTACAAATAAAAAAAGAAGTCATTATATATACTTGATGCTTCTTCCTTCACTTTCATGGTACTAAATTTGATGGGTCGATGATCGTAAAAATATATGACTCATCAAAATCTCAATGGGACATAACATCCATCATCTTTGTATTCATTGGTTAACGTGGATATATATGATGCATCCATGGCCGTGCCAAGTTCTTTTCCTATGCCTTTTTCCCTTCATTGATTGGCATGATGACTCGTCATCTCGTATAATTGACAGAGACTCGACGACATTTAATTGTATCTTATTGATTATTTGTCCTCCTTAGATTTGTCAACTTTCGTGGTGAATTATTTTGCTTTTATCATTTTGCCATAATTGACATGATATGTCGTCAATTGTATCATTAATCAAGATATTTCAAGTCGATAACACCTAATTATATCTTATTGAGATATGAGTACATACTAGTTAGATATATGAACTTTGGTGGTGAATTATCTTGCTTTCCTCGTTTTGCCATGACTAACATGACGCGTCGTCTTCTTGTTTCATTGTAATCGAGACATTTTAACTCGATAACAGATAATTATAGCGTATTGAGTTATGAGTACGTATATGCTCAAAGTAAACTTTGGTGGTGAATTATCTTGCATTCATCATTTTGCTATGATTGCATGAAGCATCGTCGTCTCGAATCCTTGATCGAGATATTTCAACTAAATGGGTATATAATCGATATTTTTGTGAATTTTGTATGCATGCGTACATCATTTTGTCACATCGTAGAAAAATTTTCGTCCGCCGTCTTTGTTTGTTACTTAGAAAAAGAAGAAGAATATTGCAATTCATCCAACAGAATACCAACAAATTAAAATCATGAAATTCAATGAGACCATTCAAACGAAATTTTCTCTTGAGCTGAAAAAGAATTCTCCTTTTCTCCCACATATTTAACTAGAAAACGTTTCAAAATATATATAATATACCTAAAGGGAAAATCAACCACCACCCAAAAAGTATTCTCCTTTTTCTTTCATGTAGTAGTGAGAAGAAAAATGCAAAATACAGAATAAACTCTTCAACCTTATTAATTTGTAGAGTTTATAATTATATACCTAAAATGAAAACCAACAAAATTGGACAAAATAAATTAACGTAAGAAACACGATGTTGGTGACACAATTCTATTCTAATAAAACGTTTGGAGACATTCAAGAATGACGGTGATGAAGTTATTGGCTTTCGAAACTCAAGAGTGATATAATAGATGTACAAGATCTTCTTAAAGTAGTGAGTCCGAAAATGATCAGACTCAAATAGTCACCGTACTCGAGTACACATGACGACAAGAAGTATCACTCAAGTAAATGAAGTGCAATTTCTTACATGGTACTCTCCTAGCCCCCTTCTAAGTCTTTCCAAAGTCGCACTTAGTAGGACAGACACAATCGAACCCATAAAACTCAAGACCAATGATGAAAATCAACCATCATCACTATTCGTTTGGACCTTATAATTTTGATAATTATGTAAGAGATAGGCCTACCCGTGTTCGAAAAGGGGTGGGCTTCGTGTGGTCGAGGCTGTTTCAGAAAATTTCTCTGCTAAAAGACAAGGATAGTTCAGTTACAAAACACGGCATCATTTCACTGGAATATTCACTTTTTTTCTAACAATTTTTCTTTCTTTTTTCTTTCAATCAAGAGTCAATAGTCAAAGATAAGGATGTGGACAATTCTACATTGTGAACCCCATGCAGAGGATGGTTCTTGTGGACCCCGTCAATGGCCCACTGTTAGGTGCTACCGACTACAGTGACGGCCGGTTGCAGGCCCACCAGAGTTTCGTTTTGGTGAATGAGGAGCAAGCCCGCATGGGCATAGTGTATTCAGTATTTGTCATTGAATTGCCTTGTCTCCTTTAATAGGTAAGTGTATATATCTCTATATCTATAATATAATGGAAAATATGTGATTAAAAATTTGTAGGTCTCATAAAATATATAATTGAAATTAATTAATGACTTCAACGTATATACATATACACACACAGGTAGAGTTGGAGAGTGGGGTTTGGGTGGGGGATATGTGACATTAAAATTTAAGTGGTGTGGGATGCAGCCAAGGCATGGATAATAGGTTGTCCTAATATGGACTAGGCTATCGATCCTACTTGTTTGTAAGTAAACTTGTTATTTATTGAATTTTGAAATTCTCCATTTTTAATTGATTTGAATTATTAGTCATTACTGTATCTTTTCAAAATGGTAATTCGTCCGAGAACACCAATTCTAAATTTCAATTATTTACTGTTGAACTTCCCTAGATGTTTTCAAATACTGTTCAAAGTTTATTGAGTTACAACTGAATTTTTTTAAATATTGCTCAGCCACCATTTAACTTAAAAAGTTTTTGTAGCTGTCATTGAACTTTCTCAAATTTTTCTCAACGCCATTGAACTTTTACCAAAATGTTATCGTAACTATCACTTGCCTTTTCAAAAGTTAACAAACTCGATAAACTTAACAAAATGTTATACATCCGTCACTCCGTGTGTCATATAATCAACTCTGCTAACTTTTAAAATGATGAGTGATGGAACTACGGATAGAATAATATTTTTGCAAGTTCTTGAATAACATTTAAAGTTCAATGGCAAAGGAAAACATTTGAAAAAGTTCAATTGCAACTCAAAAAACTTTTAAAGCTTAACGATAATTTAGAAACATTCGTAAAAGTTTATTAAATACTGAGATATTTAACCCAAACAGATGAAAAAAAATATTTTTTTTTTACCATTCATGTGTAGGAATTAATGAGGTGGGATAAAATTTTATCATGCAAGTAGGCCTCTCTATTTTCTGGTATACTGCAGATTATATGACAAACTTCAGCAGATAATACCAGCACAATCTCTCTCTGACAAATTACAGTAAAATTAAAAAAATACTATTTAGAATAATTATGCTCCACTTTTCATATCTTTCTGAAAGCCATACTAAATTCTGTGGGGGAGAAATTGCTTCATGCTATGTTCCAAATTAATGTCACTACCTCTACAGAACATGCAACTTTAAGTCTCAAGAGTCCATTGTAGACTCTTGACCCCCCCTCCCCCACTCCTACCCCTACCTCACTCCCTGTTTAATGCAATAGTCAAACTCATCCAGTTCCTACAACTACACAATGACATTACCTAAAGAGTGCAGTGGGGCTTAATGTTGAATGCAAAACAGATAAAAGAGGATGCTAACATCAAAAGCAACACATAATATCTCAGCAAATAAAAGCACAAGCTCTTAATTTCCAACTGTTAGAAGATAACATGCTTAATACCGTGGCTTAAACCCAAATAGAAAATAGTTTACGGTAGAAGGAAGTAATAATCTGCTACAATTTGGGAAAATTGAAACGAATGTTTGACAAGCATAGTATTTTTCCATGAAAAAAGAATGGGATAATCTACTCTATTATACAAATGTAGAGTCTGTCCTTATTTTTGAGGCCAACAAAAATCACACATGGGATTTTGAAATGGACAGCGACAATTGCAATGCAGTAGCTTAAATAAAATTAATAGTGAATGAGACGTAAGGATGTGCATCAGCATCACCTGCAAAGCCGCCCATCCCTCCTTCGTCCTCATTTTTCCAGTATGTGCTGCATTTACACAGGAAGAGAGATTATATATCAATAGAAATATTCTCAAGTAAAAATTTTGACTGTGATCAGTGTTCTGAAGTTCCGGGGACCATCGAAGACGAGGCTTTATGAAGAACATTTGACTATAGCCCAGAATTATGGGCTTCTAGAAATAACTTCAGAGGACAAAGCATGTTCTGGCTAAACATAAGAAAGAAGCAGAAGTTAATTTTAAATAAATTTTTGTTGGACAATTTACTTTTTTCATCTTTCAAGTAAAATAAGTTATTCTGGAACTGTAACTCTTATCTTATTGTCAAAACAAATAACTTATTTTTAACTTTGACCCATAAGAAATTATTTATTGTAACATTTAGCCAAAACATGCTCTTTAGAACACTGATTGCAGATTGTTTGTCAAAACGACAGGAAATTAACATCCCAATTTTTGTTTAGGAGGATTTGCTAGGTGAATCATCGGTGGAAGATCAATATCCTGGAAAAGATTAGTTAAAGAGTGCCGGGTCTCTTTCCATGTTTATTTGATTTCATGTACAAAATAAATGTGCTGCGAACAAAATTTAGTATGTTTATTCAATTTGTACTAAGGATGCAAATTTATGGAGTGAAAGGTAGAAGTCATAGGAAAAGCATGTATAGTTAACATGGAGGAAGAGATTGACCTAAAAAATGGATTCTAATCTTAGTGATTTAAATTTGGAGATGGCTCCAGATAAAGTGGGGTCGAAAAGGAGGACTCATGTAGTCAAAACCCCAAAAAAAGTACAGAATAAGGATTTGCAACTTAGTTCAGGTACGGATTTTAACTATAAACATTTTCTTAATCAGATCACAAGCAATTCGGAGTTGATCAGTAGATGGTGGCCCCACTTCTAATCAGATCCTCCACATCACAATAATTTTGTGATGAAGCCACAAAACAATCATGAAAAACAATAAAAACTTAGAAATAGACCAAATATAGTACCTGTTTGAACTGTTGCACAGTTCCTCAAGAATGGAACGAACTTTCTTCTCACTTTTCACGGAGGGTGACAATACTACAGACTGAATTAAATTCAATGATCTTTCAGCACACCAGTTTAAGTAATAATTGACATCCAACTAGGACAAGAAAAAGTAGGTCAGCAGAAAACGTAGCTGAAGTCAAGTTAACTACCAAAAATGATGGTGGCAGACCATATCGCAGAATGCTTTCAGTGAACACACGTACAGCACAGAAGTGCATCCAGGAGCTAAAAACCTGTAGGATAGGGGACACAATTTTAAATATAATCCATGCAAATTCAAGAAATAAGGGGGACAACTTTAGATTTTAGATAACTTGGTCCAACTCAGACTAATCATTTATTTGGTAGAGCAGAGCAGAGCCATTTGGTCATCGATTGATTTTTTTATGTCTAAACAAATGCGGCGTTAGCTGAAGTCCGACATCCTAATTATGCAAGTGAATTCTCAGTGGGGGTTTCTTGAGTGGTCAAGTAGATTGCATTCAACTAGTCTGAAATTAATCGCTACTTCCATTCCTTGGAAACAGTCTCATCCATACTCATCCTTTGTTAAAGAGGTATCATTCCTTTTGTTTACTAGCAAGTCAAGTCACCTAACTTTTTCCTCCAACTAATGTCAGAGCCATAGAAGTGCAACTCTGATACCTAATAATTTCATTTGTCAGTTCTAATTGACGTAGTTCAACCACAGATCAAAATGTAGATAAAATTATGGAAAGAATCTAAATATTTCCAAAACAGCGCCATAGAAACAGACAGCGCTTCACAATTGTCAAAGATATTGAATAAGATTACAGAGATCGTCAAAGATTGCGATTATAATATTTACTTTCCTTAGTAGTAGATTACGTAATATTTCCTTTTATGTTTGTTTCCTTTTACAGTTATTTGTAACCCTATAAATAGGGTCTTCTACATTGTAATATAATTAAGTTTATTATATACAATTTATAATATTCTTCACATGGTATCAGAGCCGTTCACATCCTAAACAAATTATCCCTTGAATTTCGTTTCCGGCGAGCGGCCTTGGGCTGCTCGCCCGGCCAATTTTCTTTTAGCTATCAATTTGCCCGTTAATATATTATCTCTTTTTAAGAATTCAAGAAATTGGAGAACTTTGTTTGGAAATCCAGGTGACTCGTCTTTTCTTCCCATCGCAAAGGTTCTTACGGTTTGTTCGGCTATGAGTGGTTTCGGATTATTCAGTTTTGGTCTACGGGTTACTGAGAGGCTATCGATGTTCGACCCGACTCTGTTTTCATCAGTTTGGTTTTGCTTCAATTTCGATTTTCAGTCGGGGTTCCTCTGGTGTTGGCGGTGAGGAGGCTGTTGGAGGTTGAGTTGAAGTCCTCAATCTCGCTCTTCAATCATGAGGTCCCTGTGTGACTTTGGGTTAAGTTGGAATTCGTTTATTTGGATTGGATTCAGTGGATTGTTGGCCACTATTTCAATCTTTTGGCTAAAGTTTGGAGTTTCTTCAGCTTTTGGTGTATGTCCAGTTCATCTGGAATTTTGTCCAGGTCATCTGGAATTTCGTCCAGGTTATCTGGAATTTGGTTCAGTTCATCTGAAATTTGGTCCAGGTTATCTGGAATTTGGTTCAGTTCATCTGAAATTTGGTCCAGGTCATCTGGAATTTGGTCCAGTTTATCTAGAATTTGGTTTAGTGTTGGTTCGGAGTATCCGAAATTTGAGTTTCTCATCTCGTAGTTTTTGGCCGGTGTTTTGGCGTGTGTCGGCGCACGTCGTGAATTTCTTCTGGAAATTCTCCTTTGGGAATGTGACTCCTCGGTGGTTTTTCGTCGTTTCTGTGGCATGTTCTCGAAGTGATTTTGGAGTAGTTCTTTATTGTTCCTGGTCTCTCGTAGTCAACCGTTTTCGTCGTTGGTTGATTTGATTTGGAGTTCTTCTTCGTGGGCACAAGTATCGTCGTCGTCGTCAGTTTATGATTGCAAATTGATACTTTTACCAGCATCAATTTGAGGGGGGATGTCAAAGATATTGAATAAGATTACAGAGATCGTCAAAGATTGCGATTATAATATTTACTTTCCTTAGTAGTAGATTACGTAATATTTCCTTTTATGTTTGTTTCCTTTTACAGTTATTTGTAACCCTATAAATAGGGTCTTCTACATTGTAATATAATTAAGTTTATTATATACAATTTATAATATTCTTCACAACAATGTAACTAAAAACAACAGCAAAATTTCAGCAGCTTTTCAGAGGGAAAAGAGAGAGTACCTCCCCGTAACTAGTGTAGCACCATTGCAACAGAGAGCTTCTCAATGCATCCTGGTCTTGATTCAGCTTTTCAAGCTCCTGCCTTCTACTCTCTTGCGTTTCTGGATTATATTCAAAATCACGGATCTAAATCACACCACAATCAAACATTTGTTAGATGAGACCTCCCTCCAAAATCGTTACCTTCTCTTGCTCACATAAACATAGTTTATGTGCTAATGAAGGAGAATATTCTCAAAACAACAGAAAAGAGATGAAATAGTTTGCATAATAGATGAGATACTCAACAACACTCACTTGGAAATTTCTTTCGCGTGCCTTAGTTCTAAAGTTGTCAGCATCACGACTGAATAATGTAACAGTATAAAGTGCATATTCATTGTCCTCGTGTAGCTTCTTGGAGGATCTGGGGACCTAAAACAATCAGTTCAATCAAAAAGCAACATCTACCAAAGTAAAACATATAAAACATCTCGAAAAATAATGGTATGAACTTAACTGCCTGGCGAGCAATGTGCTGGCTTTATTTTGAAAGAGTACAGAAGAGATGAATATTTATTACCCTTAGCATATCATGAACTCAGTACGTATTGTGACAATCATTGCAGACAGAATCACGAAGGACGAGACTGAAATAAAAATGGGGCTGCTGCATAAATAGAAAATTGAGTTCTTACTACATAGGTCGTCAGTGTCTCATAGCTCGATATCCAATCCTTCTGAGAATACTTTGGAACAATCGCGATGAGGGTTGTTAGATGTTCTGAGGTAATTACATCATTTGGCTTCACCAAACTGGAAAGGTCGCGAACAGCTAAACTGCAATAAGAAATTATTTGGATCAGCTAAAAACTCAAGCAATAAGTTACAGCAGAATTACATTACAGCTAAATAAGGTAATTCTCCCAGGATGGCTGTAAAAACATTCCCACAATTTCTTCCCCCGTCCCTAGACCAAGTTACAGTATGCATGTCACACGCATAGAGAGAGATCTATCCTTCCTCGCTTTTGCAAGAGGAAAACTGTCATCACCATGTTCAACAAATCTCAAACAACTGGTGATCTTATTAACAACACGCATCAAGTGCACTTAATCATGCGATCACCTGGAAGTCTATCAAGCGATTCCGTTAAACAACAAATTAATCTTCTTTTAAGTATGGAACTGCAAGTTCCTATACTTAACTACACTTTAAGGACAATTAGCATTAGGTGAGATAATCTAAACCACTCTTTGACATCCCTATTAAGAAATCTTCACCACTGCACCTATAATTTTTTGAGCCAAATGTCATCTCACAATGGAAAACTAGTTCAAATCCCAATCATTACTGAGATTTAAACATAACATTTTAATAGTCTTTTGACATGAAATTTAGGCTGAATTATACAAGAATAATCCTACATATAGAAGCAAAAAGGAAAATCAAAGAAATCCTAAAAAGAAAAATATTAACTCCTACCTAGACTTCGATATAAGCTAGAATGAAATATTTCCATAATCTAGTATCCTAACTTATATATACTAAATCTCCCCCTCAAGTTGGTGCATCGATACATGCTTAACTTGGATAGTGATGATTAAAATGGCCAACTACTTGAAAATTGTTGTCAAATTCTAATTACAACTCTAATCAGTAAAGTCCTCTCCCTTTCTACTAGTTCCAATCGTCCTCAATTAAAATGTCCTCAAACAAAGGGTACTTAATATACATGAGAAATAGAAGACCGGTACTTCAGAAGCTCATACATAGACTGCATGCACAAAAAACACGCACAAAAGAGTGAGAGATCTTCGAACACAGCAAATGTCGCATCCACAAACACTGCATACAAAAAGTGTCTCATACTGTCAGCAGAATCCTTCGCACCTACCCCAAATTCATAGCGAGCAGAAGGAATCATGCACCCAACGGAAATAAGAATCATTTGATCCTTGCGTATATAGTAGAGGCCTAGGTCGACCTGAGAGAGACTATCTTTTCGAGTAGAAAGTTGGTGCTTTCTTCAGATGGTAAGAGATGTGATTAAGAATTTTTCATGTCAATTAAAAAAAATATAGAAACCCCATGATCTGTCAGAATTCTAAGGAGTACCAAATGGCTGGGTTGACTACGATGAAGAGTCGCACAACTCTGAGAAATGTAACCAGAAACAGTCAAGTTAGGTTGTTGCCAAGAGAGGAAGTCAACAAAGATAGAAGGTACAACCACTAATTATTGCAGACAAGAAAGATAGCAGACCAAGAGCTGGCAGCAATGAAATTTTCTGACTCTGACAGTAGCAATAACAATAGAAGGCTTGCACAAAACTACTGGTAAACCAAGATGAAGGGTAACGCAGCTCTGAGAAGGCAGCCGAAGGATCGTGACTCAATAAAGTTTGTCACAAAATTGAAACTTCAGGAACCAACTTGGACCAACCTAAAAGATCAGGAACCAAATTTAGCTTTTAATAAAGTTCAAGGACTAATATGTAAAATTCTGAAATCTCAGGGACCAACTTGCAAAAAAATGAAAGCCTAGGGACTAATATGTAAAATTTGGAAACATTAGGAAACAACTTGTACAATTCTAAGAATTTCATGGACTAACTTGCCCAAAAAAAAAAAAACCACAACCAAAAAGAGTGCCCAAAAAATAATGTGGCGACCAAACAAGAGGCCCAAATCACTAGGTCCAAAACACAAGACAAGAACCAAGACAAAACCCTCAACAACTAGTAGCAACCTAAAAACATTTTGAGCCCAACGACTATTAGTAGTCCAAAAACAATCTCCAAAATCATCATGCCCAAACAAGGCAGTAATTAGAAACAACTTTGATGGCTAACACTAGACCTGTGATTGGAAGGTTCATTTTTGAAAATCCTATCCCTTTCTATATGGCAACAGGTCCTTCACTTATTAACATGATTCGACCAGTTGGTTCATACGGTAGAGGTCTTAAAACCCCTAACAATGTATGAACTTCGAACTTGGATTTTAAGACTAGTTACTAGTGTAAGTAGAAGATATGGAGCAAGACAGGGGGTTCCAATATTATCTGATGGTTAGTCTGATAAATAACGATTTTCCTAAAATCAATTAACTTTTCTGATGCAGTTAAGGATGCAGATTGGATGTTTAAATTACTTGATGACGTTGTTGAAGAAGTGGTAGAACAAATTGTTGTCCAAGTTGACAGGTAATGCTAGTGCTTATAAGGCAATGGGGAGAAAATTGACGGAGAAAAGAAAATATTTGTATTGGACTCCATGTACTGCTCACTGTATAGACTTGATGCTTGAAAAACTTGGGGAATTGTCACAGCATAAGAATGCATTGTTAAACGAAAAGAAGGTGAGGAATTTTATTTACTATCATACATGGGTGTTAGCATTGATGAGGAAATTCACAAATTTGGATATTGCTCGACTGGTTCCTACTAGATTTGCTATGGCATATTTGTCTTTACAAAAAATATTTACACTAAAACCACCTTTGGAGTCCATGTTTATTTCTGAGAAGTGGGCAAAATCATCCTATGCTAATAAAACCGATGGTAAAGAAATCAGAAAAATCATTGTGAAAGATAAGTATTTTCGGCCGAGGGTTTCATATGCCTTGAAGGCTACGAAACATTTAATTTCAGTGTTCAGGCTCGTTGATTCTGAGCAGGTGCCTGCCATGGGGTTCATTTATGGTCCTATCGATTCCACAAAGGACAGCAAAAATTTTGGGTGGAAACGAAACGTCTTATAAGGAGATCTGGAGTTTTATTGATGAAAAATGGGATTTTCGACTTCATCGAAATCTGCATGCTGCTGTGTATTTTTTGAATCCCCATTTTCAATATAATGACAACCTTTCCAATCATTCTGCAATAAATCTAGTTTATACGATTGCATGGAAAGACTCATTCCTCATCAAAATAAAAGGACAATGCAAATCTCCTGATAGAATAAAAAAGGTTTCTTAGGTCTTGAAAAGGCTACATCATCTTGCAAAAAAGGTTCTCCATGTATATATTTACTTTAAAGTGTTTTTTACCTCATATTTACTCATTAACAGGATGGATATAGCCTAATATTTCATATGACATTGTATTTTTGTTTCTTATTTTTTTTATTCCATTGGTGGACTCAATGTGGTGATGGTATTCCATCATTGAAGATCTATTCTATTAGTGTTTTGAGCCTAACATGTTCATCTTCTGCTTGTGAACGCAATTGATTAAATCAAGTACATAAAAAAGGAAACCCTTAGACCACACAAAGGATGAATTCTATGGTTTATGTCATGTACAACAAGAAGCTCAAAGACGGAAGTTTGAGATTACAGAAACTCCAAGAAGACAAGGATCCTTCTACTATAAGTGACTTGTCATCAGACAATGAATGGATTGTTGATCAAAGTGGTGAACATCAATCAAACATGTCAACGTAGATGACAATGATCTAGATCTCCATCTTTTTGGAGGAGAAGGAAATGAAAGTGCTAAGGTTACCCAAAGCTAACCTAAAAGGAAACGATGAAACATAAAGGTATTATAAAATTGTCGGATTGAAATCTGGGCTTCTTTATTTAGTCCTTGTTTGAGCCACATTCTTTAAAAACTCATTTTTCTCTAAACTCATTTTCTACCCTCCATTCTCCCAATATAATACTTTTACATAAGCCTAAAACTTGTTCCTACTTTTTAACTACACATTATCTAAAAATCACTGTCACAAAATCAATTTTCCCAAAAAATGGGGCTCAAACAAACTCTTATTTACTAATTGATAGATATTTTGTTTTCATTTATAGCAAAGGACAGGAAAAAACCAATGCAATTGTAGGACGAGTTGGAAGGGTACTTTGACATTGATGAGGAAGATGATATCAAAACTAGTGATTTTATACATAATCTCAGTAGTAGGAACTAGTGTCATATGGGAGACTTAACCCATTTTTTGTTTTGAGTTGCAACCTTGCCCCTATTTGGTAAGTTAAATCCAATAATTAATTTTTACCACATATTTCTTAGGATCCACAACTTTTATCAACTTTTCAACCACATATTTCATAACTTTTTATTAAAATCTACTAAAAATTAGATAGGGACTTTATATCTTTACTGATTTATTATTTGCTTGTTTGATATGATACTTTAAGTTAATATATTGCTTTGAGGTTTACATTTTGTATATGGTTAAACATACTTATTTTTTTACTTTCATATTTTTTTACTATGTTTTTTTAGTTCACAACGAGGCTTACGCTTCAAAGCCCCTTGAGGCTTACGTCTCACCTCACAAAGGATAAATGCCTCAGTGCCCATTTCCCTCTTTATCAAACAATACCCCAAGAATCGCGAAGGAGAAGAATCAATCACCTTAACCTAGAATTTGCTCCTTTGCCTAAGGATTCAAGGGTCTGGCTCTGCTTTGCCAAGGCGCCGGCACTGCATTGCGAAGATCTGATGGTGAGCAAGCTCACAAAGGAGGAGTGGTAGGGTTGTCGTAGTCGTGAAGGCAATAAAACAGCTTCGGTGGAGTCGTGCAGCCGAAAGAGGCATTCACCAGAGGTGTACGACTTGTAAGAGAGGTGATTCAGCCGAGGTTTAATTTTAGGGTTTGAATTAAGGGTAAAATTGAATTTATGATTTTAAATTTGGGAATTGAAATCTTATTTTAAGGTCCTAAATTTTGACAAACTAAAAGATTGAAAGTAAAGAGGGAAAAACTTGGCCTGACGAGTGGCACGAGGCCGTTCGCTAGAGAACAAAAGCAATTGCAACTTTAACCAGATCCGATTAAACTTGCTCCCATACAAACTTGAAATTTAGGCTAAAGTACTTGCATTATTCATCAAATTATGGGTTATTTATACAAGGGAAAAGTAAATGGGAAAGAAATCCTGAAAGGAAAAATATTAATTCCTAGTTAGAGTAGGATATAAGCTAGATGGAAATATTTCCATAAATCACATATAACTTTTATATTCTAACTTGCATGGAGAAAGAGACGATTTTCAATACAAAGGCTGTTAGAAATCCTTATGATTAGTAATACCAAGAGCATGAGCTAAGCTTTTATTTTCAAATTTGTTACATAGAGATGCTCAGCTACAATTTTTTAGTTAAAATATTTATGATGTTGACAGGACACTTAATTATAACCTCAAAAAACCTCCATGCACTCAAGAATACTCATAAGTCATACTTGAGGAACAAATATCCAGGAGGCTTTCGGATCAGCTAGCAAATCGAGATATGTTCACTTCTAGAGTTATAGTTCAAGGATGTTATGACAACCCAAAGTTTCACGGGTTACCTTTCTTCTTAGCACAAAAAGGGACACCGTGCGGCAGTAGTCTGCTCCGCTAGACTACCTTTCGTCTTTTCTCGGTCGTTCCGGGACGAAAGTAAATTTGATCACAATTTAAAGAAAGTTTACAACACGAAATTGAAATGCATTGACTTAAACTTGATCATTGATTGCTAGGAAGCTTGAAATTACAATTGATTGAAAGCAGGAAATTACAATGGCTAGTGCATGGGGCGAACACTAGAAAACTTGAAAGATTTTTGAAAGACTAATACCCCCTATAATAGACTTAGCAACAAAAATCCAAATGACACCAGTAGACGTCTTTTGGCCGAGGAATCATACTAAAATTTTCTAATTTCTAACTATTTTACAATTAAATGAAATATTTACAATGTGCAGCGGCTGCGATAGCGTCACGGGGCTTAAGTAAAGCTGCTGCCTGTGACATTCTCCCCCATTTGCTTTGGCGAAGTCCTCTGAGCCGTTGCTTGTTCTTTTCGTTGTTGCATCCGCTCCATTTGACCAAGTATTCTTGAAGATAATTCCTAGAAGCTTGATGGCCAAGAATCTTTTCAGCAACCTTCATTTCTGATCTTTTCAATTTAAACACAAGTCGCTTGCATCTTCGACTTCTTGTATCGTTTCGATTAATGTCTCAGTATGAGGGAGGGCGGTTGCGTCGTAGTAATCTCAAAAGGACTCTTGTTGGGAGAAGAGGTCTCTTGAGCATTGAAACACATCCGGGCCACATCCGAAAGTTTTACCCAAACTTCATGCGGAGCAGAGATAAAGTGCTGAAAATAGTCTTTCAGCATATATTTGAAGCGCTCTGTCTGTCCGTCTGATTGTGGGTGAAAACTAGAATTCATGCTCAAAGTTGGGCCAAGAAGTTTGAACAACTTGGTCCAAAGTATGCCAGTAACTCGAGAATCCCGATTACTGACAATGTTGTTAGGCAATCCCCAGTATTTGACAATATGTTTAAAGAAGAGTTGAGCTGTCTCTTCGGCTGATACATACTTGGGCGCTGTGGTAACAGTTGCCCTTTTAGATAAGCTATCCACCTCGACCGTGACAGTGCCAAAATCTCCTAATTTTGGCAATCCACCCATGTAGTCCATCGATCCACTCTCGACTGGTCTACTTGGGATGGAAAGGGGCTCCAGTAAGCCTGCCTTTTTCTGATGACCTGCATGATGCTCTTCAAGCTTCGGCTGAGTCGTACGGTATGGTGCCTCGCTGGGATGTTTAGCACCTGGATCAAGTTCAATCCAGCGATCAATTGCCCTCCTTGGCAACTCATCCAGTATGATGTCCTCGAATTCCTCAACACTCCTGACATGCTTTGGAATAGGACCAGTCACCTCTTCGATCTCCTCTAATCGAAGAGTGCACAAAAATGAGGGTTCATTCCTCTTGAAACCCTTGCTATATTGCATGGCCGAGATACCCTTCTCCCCCGCCTTCATAGCTTGTGTGGGGATAACGCATGGTTTACTCCCTATCATCACTAATGAGTCAGAATGCGGCAACACTACTGTTTTCGTGTCCCGAAGAAATTCCAATCCCAAAATGAGCTTGAAATCATCCATCTGAACTGCCGACAAATTCGTCCTTCCTTCGAAGTGACCTACTTTGATTGACACGGATTTCGCTACTCCCGCTATCGGTTGAGCAGTGGAGTTGATTGCTTTGACCTTTCCCTTACCTCTTTCTAGAGAAAGTCCGAGCCGCTCTACTTCGGTACTTGCAACATAGTTATGGGTAGCACCAGTATCTATCATAGCCCTAATTGGCTTTCCATTGATCTTCACATCAATGTACATCAGGCCTTTCGCCCTACAAGTGCGAGCCTTCGATTCCTCCATCTTCGACTCTTTTGAGGGACCATCGTCCCTTTTAGTAACTCGATGCAATAGTGTATTGCACCGATGTGAGAATGCACCAACTACATCCTCGTTCTCTTCGGAGTCGATCTCGCCGTGACAGCTAGCTTGTGGGGTACCTTGCTTTGATTTGGTCTTTCCACTTGCTAGTTGGTAATATGCATTCACCATCCGTTTCTGAGGACACTCCGCCACCCGATGTGGTCCTTTACATAAAAAGCACTTCAATTTAGGACTGGCATTAGATCTGCCATCTTTTGCTTTTCCTTGGTTCCAATTGTTATTCTGACGGCTGCCTTGATAGGCTTCTCCCCGATTCTGAGAGTAACGCTCTCCCCCATTTGAGCTCGAGCTAGGTCTATGAGGTCTATTTCCACCTCCGATAGACTGACTATTTCCAGAATATCGATCCTCTCTCAATTCTGGTTGATAGTCACTCAAATATTCGGCAGCTCCAATAGCTGTGCTTAAATCAGTGACCTTCTGTTTATGAAGTTCCGTGCGTGCCCACGGTTCCAACCCTTCCATGAAGGTGAATAGCTTGTCCCTTTCCGAAATGTCTCGAATATTCAGCATATGCCCGGAAAAAGCTTTCACATACTCCCTGATGGAGCTTGTGTGTTTCAGTTTTCGTAAGGCCCGACGTGCCTCATAGTCCACATTCTCAGGGAAAAACTGAGATCTGATTGCTTCCTTGAGAAGATCCCAAGAATCTATTCGGACCCTGTTGGCCTGAATATCAGCATACTTCGTCCCCCACCACAGTTTTGCATCTCCACCTAGATACATGGTAACTGTAGTAACCTTTCTCGCTTCGTCTTGAATCGAAGCCACAAGAAAGTATTGTTCCATATCGAACAAGAAGTTCTCAACTTCTTTAGCATCGCGTGCCCCTCCGTAGGTACACGGTTCTGGAATTCTGAGCCTATGCATAGACTCTTGCGCGATGGGTTGCCCATTGCCAAACGCGCATTGAAGAACTACTAGTTGAACTCTCAACGTTCCCACTTCTTCTTGCAGATCAGGTATGCTAGAAACTGCTTCAGTCATAGCTGCGCAAGCTTCTTGGCATTCATCCAGTTGGATTCGTACCTCTCGAGTTTCCGTCTCTGCCACTTCGACCTTTTCTCCAAAGCCCTCCATGGCCAAACACAACCTAGTGTTTGTCACCTCCAGTGCCTCCAAACGCTGTTTCGTAGTCCTCTTTTGAGGATCCACCACCTCCGTGGTGTCCGATTCCATTGTATCCATCGCTTTCTTATCGAGTGTCTTGAGCCGTAGCTCTGATACCAACTTTCACGTGTTACCTTTCTTCTTAGCACAGAAAGGGACACCACCTTCCGCCTTTTCTCGGTCGTTCTGGGACGAAAGTAAATTTGATCACAATTTAAAGAAAGCTTACAACACGAAATTGAAATGCATTGACTTAAAATTAATCATTGATTGCTAGGAAGCTTGAAATTACAATTGATTGAAAGCAGGAAATTACAATGGCTAGTGCATGGGGCGAACACTAGAAAGCTTGAAAGATTTTTGAAAGACTAATACCCCATATAATAGACTTAGCAACAAAAACCCAAATGACACCAGTAGACGTCTTTTGGCCGAGGAATCATACTAAAATTTTCTAATTTCTAACTATTTTACAATTAAATGAAATATTTACAATGTGCAGCCGAAGTGCAGCGGCTGCGATAGCGTCACGGGGCTTAAGTAAAGCTGCTGCCCGTGATACAAAGCCTTGATCAAGTAAATCTCATATTAGTAACATACCTTCCAGCCTGCTTTCGGTTTATGGCATTAAGTTGACTCCGGACATTGTTATATTCAGCAACACGAACCTGCGAAATAACACCCACAGAAAGGGCTTGAAAATAACATATCAAGATATGTAAGACACGAATTAAATATAAATGGCCATGCTTATCTGGAAGAATATCATAAATTAGAAAGGAGTAATAGAAGGGCGGTGGGATAAAGGAAAACCTATACTTGCTCCAAAAAAAAAAGGGTTTCCAAGTGATGCAAAAAGTTGAGCTCAAACAGAAAACTAATTTACATACATAATAAATACTATTAGAAGCAGACAAAAACAATTTCTTTCAACAGATTTTTATACGATACATGAATTAGTGATGATAATAACAGCATGATACATGCAGATTCATCTTTTTTATTTCCTCATCAATGATTCCATTTTCCTGTCATTCTGTACCGCTGAAAACTGTAAGTATAAACCCTAGCACCCGAATTTCTGGGTCTAATTATGAGAATTGAAAATTTAGGGGCTTATTTGAGGGTTAATCCATCTTCTAGGACCTTGTAGCAAACTTGGTATAAATGCTAATTCCCATATGTTTTGCTCGTTGAAGAAGGGTTGAATGCTTGGTCAAACCCTTATATAGAAATCCTTGATATATGTTTTTTTTTGTCATATTCATGATTGACCAAATATATGGTAATGTGTAGTGTGAATGCATGTTTATATAGAATGTAGTATTCATGTAGGAATGAGGACTCATTTCACAAATTTCAAATAGGAATGACAAAAAAACCCGACAAACCCGATACCCGCGAGGCCCCGCCTCAGCGGGGCAAGGATTACCAGTTGAATCGGGTATTCGGGTCGGGGACGGGACGGTGGATTTTTCCCTGCCCCGTTTAATTTTTTTTTTTTTAGAATTCAATACTTTAAATGGAAAATTTCACGAAATTTCAATAGTTCTAGTAAAAAATGACAACTAAAATTATTTATCGTAATCTAATGAATGGGAGCAATAAAATAAATTATCAAAAACTTTAAAAAAAAAAAAAAAGATGCCCCGCCCCGCCATGCCTTAAACGGGGTAACAGGGCAGTGTGGGGAGTTGCCTGGCGGGACGGGGGTCGGGGGAGGTGGCCCCGAACTCGTCCCGCCCCGTTGCCATCCCTAATTTCAAGGAACAATTTTCAATACTAGAATTAATAGTCTTTCCACCATCAAGGATTTTTCCTTAATGATGCATGCCTAGTCTTGTCCTATTTAAGCCCCTCATTCACATTCATATGCCACCACTCACTATTATTTTTTTCAGTCCAAATAATATACACATATACATGCACATAGCCGAGGTAGAAATTGTAAGAGGGATCAAGTAATTTTATTCCGTCTCTATCAGTCTTTTTTTTTTTAAATTTCACGGTAAGTACACTACCTATGTTTAGATTATTATTATGTTATAAATTTCAAGAAAATTATTACGGGTCTCATATGGTACAATATGATTATGATTATGTTAAGGGGAACGAAGTTTAGTAGCGCTACACATAAGAATTCTTATTACCTATGTTCGATAAAATTCTTGTGTCTCCATTATATTGATTATGATTATTATGCTCCTTTAAGTTATTCACGACAATAATTCATACCGTACTTATGAGGATTTTATAAATCTCACTCCATGATATTTCCTCTTTCAGGCAAATGGTTCGAGACAGCCAACGTGGAGATGGCAACAGACTAGGATTAATAAATTATATTGTGTTTAAAACACAACTTTTAAGTTCCTTTTTTTTTTTTTTTTTTGGGGGGGGGGGGGCGCTATACTAAGACATTATTTAGGCTATGTTTATGTCAATGCATTATTCTTTAATATTAAGATTTCGCGATTAATTATTGAAGTTGAAACCACTTTTTATTTACTTAATGCGTAAAATTGTTTCTTGTTACTATTTAAGTCCCTATAAAAAAATTGAATTTTATTTAGTGACTCTCGAATAGTCAAGGATTCGGGTCGTCTTAGTAAGGCATCATACTCGTAAAAGGACAATTTTTTAAACTCAACGAGCTTTCATTTTCAATAAGTCAACAAAGATCAGTCACCAAAAGGTAAAAGAGGACCTTAAAACATTTCAGCTAGTTATTTCAAACAAGTTTGTACAATCCAAACCAAGGCTTAAAATTTTACAGTTGAAGCTAGTCTCTACAATAACTACTCAAGCTTCAAATTCTGAAGGATATAAATATATAATATCCGAATGATGGATGCAAGGCCTTACATATCATTCTTATATTGTCCTTACTTCTATTTCTATATAACAACCCAGCTCATCAAGACTGCACTAGGTACTATTGATGACAATAATTTTGTTGTGCAAAATTTTCGAAATGAATAGATCTGAATTTTATTCAATGAGCACTGAACAGTTTGCTAGTTCTGAACTTCTAAAACTACGTCATGTGTTATTTTGAATAAATAGGTATTAGTAAATTATTTTTCTTTATGCAACAGTACATAACCATTAACCACGGTTGCTTGACAAAGATCATCCTACCCAATCCCGTAAAATCTGGGAAAAGTGTTAAAAAACACTGCTGGCAACTTAAGTTATGAAACAAATACTGAGACATAGACAAATGAGTGTTTGGAACTGCTTAGGATCAATATCTAAGTAAGAAGTCAGGAGAAAACAGAAGGGCCAGAGAGATTTAACTCGGGTTAGTAAAATCACCAAATGAATATTTGAAGGGACTTGTTACTAGTAAAGAAGAGCTAACTGGTAAACTACTCGCTATAAGAGAGTTCATAACTAAGGAAACATTAATCCAATATATATGCACTTTTCCTACAAAACCATCCCACAGCTCTCCTAACATGACTTCAATCAGAACAAACAGATTTATGAGCATTATAAAATAAAAGAAGTACATTTTCATAATTGAGCAGGAGTCCATATGGAAACACTTAAGGCTCACATGGAAATTATTCTAGGAGTAAGACTCAAAAAGTAAAAACTGAACGATAAATTCAAGAACCATATTATGCCTCCATGGAATATGGCTCATTCTATAAGATAACTGCATGGACTAATTCAAATATCTTGAGATCGAAGGCTCTTAAAAAGTATAGTGAAGCAGCTTATAATAAACCTCATTTAAATTTCCATCTTATCAAAGATGCCCTTGACTGAAATCAAAATTAAGATGCCAGGGAGAAAATACAGATGTCCACCATTACAACAAAAGGCCCAGATAAGTTTTATGGCTACTTGGAAATTAAGTCACCTGAAAGGATAATCATAATTGGTCAAGAGGCTGCATGGAATCGACTACTATTTTAATTATTGGTCATTAATATGACAATCCTGTCATAGTACTATAATTGTAGGCTACTGTGAATATGTAGAATGACAGTGTAGGGGACTAGGCAACGTTAATGTTTGCACCCATTTCTCCTATTCACATGTAGCAGATAAAACGGGAATATCTTTCTATATATTTGATAACTCGAGAACATTATCACAGTTGTCTAGAATTTTGACAAATTTGATATGGAAAGGCAAGGCTTTTAGCTGAATTCATAAAATTCATATTCATATCAACGAAACTACTGTGTCTGTGAATCAACGCAAAACAAATGAACATGCCTTGAGATCATCCTCAATTTTGGCGACTTGTACATGAATTCCATCCACTATCTCCCTCAATGGTGACACTGTTGGATATTTTGCCTCATCCCACACAAATCTACACATTACAAAAATTTTCCAAATTAAATTAGTCAATTTACTGAACAATTTAACAAATATATCAAATGTAGTCCAAAGCGAAAAAAAAGTACGAGCAATTACCTAGTGAGATAAGAGTCAACAGGAACTCCATCTACCGTGAGTGAGCTACTGACCACTCCTGAAACCCTCTCCAAATCCTCTATCTGTCTCCGGATTTTGTGTGACACTCCTTCAATAAAGTTGTTCGACTGAAAAAACAAAATCAAAATATAATCCCAAAAACCATTCTTTCCCAAACTATTATACAATGTCACAGAATCAGCTGAAACTTAAAAAAGTGAAACAAGAAAATACAAAAATCAACCTTCAATAGATCATCACTCAGTGCCAACAGCGAATCTAGCGTACCTACTCGTAGATTTGGAATGTTGAACTGCAAAATTCAACAAAACTACTATTCATTATCTCACAAAAAAAAATTTTGCGCCCAAAAAATAACATGAATTAATAATAGCTTGGACTACTCTTCTTTACAAGCTCCAATACCAAATCAATGCTCAATGCAATTCGATCAGTCAAAAACTTAATCCGAAAACCATAATCAAGCTACTCTTGTCTTCGAGATGCAGGTTTAAAACGGAATCCGAGCTTTTAGATCTACTAAATACATAATTAACATATAAATGTGAAAATTACTCTGTAGAGAGGGGTGTCGAAGGAGGATTTGGAAATGGATTCTTGGAGCCGGCTCCAGAGGGAGGAGGTTTGGCCTACTGGGAGTGACACCGCCCAGTAACGAGTCGCCATTAGGAATTTTCCGATTGAACAATTGATTAATCAAAATGTAAAGAGCAAAATAGTCGGAGGTCTAAAGATCGTTGCTCTGTGGCCCCTCCACTTGACCCAATTCCGATCTATTTTATAATTAAAAATTGGATAAATATTTTTTAATTGGATGGTCCAACACTTCAGATTATCTGTGAGGGCCTGTTTGGTACAGATTTTCATTTTCTACAGTAAATCAATTCTCATTTTCAACCACACATTCTTCAATAAAATAATATTTTTCATCACATCAATGCTCTTTTCTTCTTTTTCAACCACACATTTCCCATCATATCACTATTCAAAAATCAATTCTTCCCCCAAAAATCTCTACCAAACACACTCTGAATAAATTCCTCACCTCAAATCCACCTCAACTGTATTTCGATTAAGTTGGCAGACAAAATTGCCTAACGTCTATTGTAAAAAATTTAATTGATCCCTAAACTATACACCTTGTACGCAAAAGCTCCTAAACTATGTTTTGTCCATCAACTTAACAGGACGAACCAAGTTACTCTTTTCGTTTGTCTTAGTCATTTCAACCAACAAAAATAATGAGTTGATTGACAAAATTAGTTACACCGATCATCATCATTATTTTCGCTTATGCTAATTTGGAAATTTATTTCAACTTCATCATTTTCTATCTGCTAAATGGGGTCACACACGTGCCTGCGACTCATGCTATTTCAAAGGGTTGAACTTGATGGCAAATTCAGTGGTTTCAGCTACTCTAGACATGGTCCACGTGTTAGTCACACGTTTTCTCCGGATGATAGCTTAGTATTTTGTCATACTACACCAGATTATTGTCGAATTATTGTTGGTATTATGAATATTTACGAGACGGTGTTGGGTAAAAATAATCAACATTCTAAAGTCAACTTAACTTTCAATCCTTACACATCATCGAAAATGCAATACGACCTATTTGGCTTACAACGTCCTTAATCATGTAGTACCATCAGCTCGACCGAAGTAAGAGGATCTATTCGAGGTGTAGGTTTCGAAAAGCTTTAATTATGGCGTCGAAAATTGTTTGCAATCAGAGATAAGAAAGTACTCATGAAAGTAGTTCCTCGGTCAATTCCTACATATACTGAATATTTCAGCTACATGTTGGTCTTCTTTATAAGTGCTAAAATTTATATGCTATCATTGGTGGGAAAAATTGGAGATCAAGATAAAGTAAATTGAATAATATTATCCTGCATTATTGGCACTACAACACCAATTTAATTAAATTAAAGGTAAAGTTACGTAACTCATTTAATTATGTCTCTCGATTCAGTTCAATATTGGTTGTCTTGGGAGAAGATGTGAGGCATTGGATTTCGTGAGCTAGTTTATTTAACAAAGCACTTATGGCGAAACAGTGTTTTCGGCCCTTGGATTCAACGTCCAAACTCTTTCCTCCCCATTACTGCTTCTCATGAAGATCATCTAATATAGGTGGCTGAGTTCACGACATCAAAAGAGAATTGGAACAGAGAGTTGATTGAAAAATGGTTTTTGTCTCCAGATAGCGAGCTTATCCTCTGAAAGCCATGTGGGAAAACTACAAATAAGGCCAAACAACCATATTCATACAAAAAAAGATGGAGAGAAAATAAAGAATAATATTTACGTCACAACAGTATAGCAAATTTTACCAATTTGTAATAAGTTACAACTTTTTGTACTCAAAATAAATAAACAAAATTCTTAGGTCACAACATCAAGGTCCTAGCTAGGAGGAACAAAAAAAATACCTTTGCAACTCTAGACCCTGGTTTAAAATTCAAAGTTTCTCCTCAATCCATTTTGACTCTGCCATCCTCTAGCTGCTGTTTATTGGGCTCAGCAGGGAAGTACTTTATACCAACTAGATCACCTACACTGCTGATAACCTGGTACAAATACATATTAGTTACTGGGCAATATTTTCCAATGTCAGAAACGGTCAAAATATTCATTAAGTGACAATATGGCCTTGTGGAAACATGATTTACTTTGTATTCTTGGCAATCGGCCCAATCGGGAAGCAAAACCTATCTTCATAAAATTAGATTTGCTAGGGCCACCCGACGATTTAACAGAAATTTAGAATGTTTGTCATTGTGCAACTATATGGAAGGTAAGGGCATGTTTGGCATTGCTTTTGAAAAGCCAAAAGCTGCTTTAAAAGTAAAAAGCTACTTTTGAGCATGATTGGATAATTTTTTTTTGTACTTTTCCTGACTAGAAAAGCTTTAATGGAAGCTGGCCCAATGTGGTTTTTTTCCACAAGCAGAATCTATCTGAAACAGGCCTAATTTACTCCTTTTAAAACAATGGAAACCGACTTGGTAGTGGAGCAATAGATTAGAGACCAATGGTGCAATTTTCAGTCTAAAGTATTACAATAAATGTGTGGTATTACAGAAAATGGCTGCTGAGGTAGGAAAACATAGAAGAGTATAGAAAAATCAGAAGTGAAAATCAGTACTACAAGATAAGATTCTAACCTCTAAACCTTTAACAAGGTCTTCCCTAGTATGAGCAGCAGAGATGCAAATGCGCGCACGGGCCAACAGTAAAGGGGTAGCTGGAAAAGCAACTGTTACAACAGCCACCTATGCAGCAGAACAAAGAGTCATGACCAGTGAAATCAAGGTTCAAGTGAAACCATACATTGATGGAACGTTGAGTGAGAAATGAAAAATGCAAACGGCATTTGAGAAAAAAAAAACAAAACCTTACATTTCGTTTGAGGCACTCCCGTGAAAAAGCAGGAATTTTTGATGGATTGTACAGCATAACGGGCATAACAGGAGAATCGTTGTCTCCCAAAACCTCAAAACCCATTTTTTGCAATTCAGACCGGAAAAAGTTGCTGTTTTCACGTATCCGTGCTATTTTCCGAGCCCCTGCAGTGACAAATTGCTCTAATTGTGAGTAAAACTCTCAATTGAGATCGACTTGTTAGTCATAGAAGGCAGAGAAAATCCCACCTCTGCTAGAACCATCTTCTCCAAGAATAACCTCAATGGAAGAAATAATTTGTTGTGCAGCTGGAGGTGATATTGATGTAGCATAAAGATGAGCAGGGCATGCATACTTCAAGTATTGAATAAGTTCCTGAAAATTTAAATGAAATGTTAAAAACAAGCACGAGTAGGGTGAAGAAAAAAATCAGAGGTTCTGTCTCTGACGTTGCACTTAATATGAAGGAAGCAATTAGAAGAAATTTGCTTTCAGATACAAACTTTTTTAAAACTAGAAAGATTTTTTTCTGATAAGGACTGTGATATTAAACTAATATCATTACATAATAATCTCTTTCTCATATCAAAGCAAGAAGGTTAAAGCTTTAAGTCTATATCCCGCAAGGAAGTGATAGAGAAATTCAATTTCACATGCTTAATTGTCTAGATTATAATCACGTGCCAATATTTTTCTGGGTTTACACTTCAAATACATGTTCATCAAGACTCGTCAATCTAAGCAGCACTCGTTGAACTATTAATAGTTGAAAAGACGATTCTCAGAGTGTGGGTGTTCTGAAGTGAAATAGAAGTCAGCTCAATTGAAAACACATTTTAACTGCACAATACACTTACAAGAGCTCTTCATTGCCCCTAATGTTTCAGCATTTTTTGTAGTTACATTTCGCAGAAATTAAATATTATGTACATATGTAAAAAGTAGAATTTCTCATACATGATGATTGATACAATTTATTTGATAAGTTGCCTGGCATTAAAATACATCCAGTCAAGTCATGCAGAACACTTCCTTATATCTACATGGTACCATATCTTCAAGTGTACATGAAAGTGGGGCATAGTAAAAGAACCTCGGATCCTGCAATATAACCACCGCACGATCCAAATGATTTAGTGAAAGTTCCCATCATGACATCCACATCTGCAGTATCAACTCCTAAGAGTTCACAGACACCCCTTCCTGTTTTGCCAACAGCTCCAATGCTGTGAGCCTCGTCCAAATAAACATAAGCCTGTTACATGAAGAGTATCAATCTATATGCACATGAATAAGAAGAATGCCCAAAGTTCCAAAGAAGTGCAAAACTGATATCTAAATTTCTTCTATATTACGAAGAAAGAAAACTCATGACGAATGACCCACTCCACATTCTTAGCCCTTGTTTGATTCCCATTATTTCCAAAATACGTTTTCTTTCTTTTCTTTTCAACCACACATTCTTCAATAAAATAATATTACATGCAAATCCAAAAATTTTCGTTATTTTTTAACCACATATTCTCCATCAATCTATTATTCTAAAATGAATTCTTAGCCAAAAATGGGGCTCAAACAAGCGCTTAATAAGCAAGTCAATTTAGTATAAAAGGAGAAGCTTTCATCCTAACAAACCAAGAAGGTGTAACCCGTAGATTATTTCCAAAATATGCAAGTTAATAGTAATCATACAAACAAGAGACAATTAACTTCCTAGGACTATCTACCTTATATTTCTTACATACGGCAACAATCTCGGGGAGTTTGCACAGCTCCCCTTCCATGCTGTATATTCCCTCTACCAGAACAATTATTTTCTTCCAAGGTCTGTGAGTTCTAGGCTGTCCATCAGCAATCTGTTCCCTCAGAACTTTCTCCAAATGGGACGGTGCTAGAGAAAGGACGACAGAACAACATGCGCATAAGAAAAGCACGTGAAGAAATATCTTGGCTCTGAAAAAACAAAATAAACATCAAAATTACTGTTATGTTGAAAAACTCGAACGGTAGCTCCAGATCCTCGAGCGCCATTTACTATGGAGTTATGGTTCAGAGAATCACTAATGATCAAACCTCCCTGCATCCAAATTGATTGAGAAGATTTATATACAGATGCAGAACACGACAGACAATTCTAATCAAGGTAATTGGATTTACCTTTCCAATTAACACAGGAAGAATGGCAGAATTGGTTACATAACCCATGCCAAAGACTACAGAAGCCGGCTTTCCAACAAACCTTGCCACACACTGCTCCAGTTTGGTGTGCAATGTTGTTGTTCCTGGTGACATAGTTCCATTGATTAATAGTACACATCAGCACTCATCTTAATTTTCAGAGAAAAGTCTAATAGTGTAGCAGCTTGTGAGGAACGTGTATTTACCTCCATCAACCCGCGTACTGCAGGTGCTTGGGGAAAACCTCTTCAAGGATTCAATTACACGAGGTGTACAGTATTCATCAGCTGCAGCGAACCCTAGATAATTATATGATCCTAGGTTGAGGCATCTACTGACGTTTTTGGTTCGCCTGCATGGGATGCAACTAAGTAAGGAGAATATTTAGAATTAAAGTGGCATTTAGGTTGAAGAACCTTGCTTCTGAGTTTCAAATAGCATTTGGATTTGTTATGCAGTCCAACGCCACATCAATAATCCAATAGTGATCAGAATCAGAGGTCAACAATGCTTACAGTGATAAACAAATCGTAAACCAGGAACATAAATACTTACTGTAGTGTTTTGTTATTGTCTTTGGAGACACGCTCCACCACATCAAACCAAGAATCTGGAGGGCTTGAAATTGGTCGATTAAAGCAATCCTAAAAATTAAGTGGGCAAAAATGATAAAAGCAACTTTAACTAGCTTGGCTAAAATGCAGCATGGAAACGTTAAGGCTTATATATGGTTAAAGGCTCGCAAAAAATTGCTGCTATCTTGTTAATGGGTAGACTATACACCACCAGCATGAAACAACAAAATCTGAACAAAATGACATTCCTGTTGCTTATCATTGTCAAGATTTTGTAAACTTTCCAACTAAGAATTCATCTTAAGCAATGGCGGTCAGACTTTTACATATATGTGAGTGCATGTGTATCTATATTAAACCACTGGAGAGTCCTCTGAGAATATCCATTAAAATGAATTCAAACTCAAGAAATCTAAATCCACTAGTCTTAGCTAAAAAGTCCAAGCGACACCAAAACTTGAACCCATCACATCATCCGGTTATACATGTAAAAACATTTTCCTTCCACTACTATAGTAATAACATTTAATCTATAATGTTCAGACACAGACACGTGTGTCATTGACTGGGGCGGACCCATTAAGGGTCCAATGAGTGTAATTGTCCCCACTAGACTTCTAGATTTTTTTAATTTTTTACAAGCCCATACTTTTCAGCCCAAAAACCAACAAAGTCTTGACATTACATACCAGCACAAACCCTTTCCCCTTCCTCCAATTGTTCCTGCAAGGCTGCGATTCCAGTTCACTTAAACCCCTGTGATTCCTTTTAATCTCAAATCTCTGGGATTCCCATCGCATATTTTGAAAGAACACATTGAAGAAGCAAAATTTCGTAATCCCTGTCTTTCTTAATCTTATTATTTATGTTTTGATAGTTATTTTGTTCTTGGATAGTAAAACCTCTCATCAAATCCCCAATGTGACGACCTCGAAATTTCACCTTTTGTCTGAAAAATGTATTCTGCCTTTAGGTAAAGTAGGGAAGTAGGAGTAGGATATCTGTGGTTTAAGATGTGAAACATGATAGATTGCTCATTGTATAATTTGTATGAGAATCAACTTTCAAACATATTTTAACCCTCTTTTCTTGTTAAGGACAGTAATGAAACCTTTTAAATTAGCTTATAATTTAAACTTATTTTAACATCTCCGTTATTTTGTGCAATGAATTGTGAATCTAAGATTTTTACCTACATGGGTGTTGTGAGTGTATAGCTGGAGTTTTTTTTTTTTTGGAGATTGACGTTATTTTCTCTTTGAAAAATATATAAAATGTTTTTACTTTTTTTTCCTAGTTTTGAGCTTAGAAAACAAATTGGATTCTTGCCTTCTCTCTTGTTATTTGTTATACATAAAACTGTAGCTTTTTGCTGCTTTGGGCTTGATCTTATTTATAAACATCAAGTGGTGCAAAACTAAAGATATGTTGAGATATTTTGCCTTCTCTTTTGTTTATGCAAGTTATTGTTTTATGTTGCTTTTGCCTTCTCTTTTGTTCATGCAAGCTTCGTTTGATTTGAAGGAAGATATGCTGAGATATTTTAAACGAGTATCTCAAATTTCTATTGAAGAAAATGTTGACACAGATAAACCATGCATTGAGGAATTTTCTATAGAAGAAAATGTCGAGGCAAATTTCTATTGTTGCTTTTGCCTTCTCTTTTGTTCATTGTTTACGTAATTCTATCTCGCCTCCCGAATCATAATCTTGGATCCGCACCTGGTCATCGACACGCTATTCACGCGATTTATTTTAAAAAGTAGTGTCATAATACGTCACCAACACATTGATTAAATTCCTTAAAATTCTTCATTTATATAGGATAAGTTTAGTTTTATACTTGTTACTAATTTTTCTTATTAAAAACTTTTAAATAAGAGTACCTATTTACTATTAAATAATAACTTTGCATTATAAATATATAATATTTCTCATTAAGAAAGAAAAATGATCCAAAGTGTCACCACCCGTGTCCATGCAACACATCATTTAATCATCTGTTTAATATTTTCATTCCACAGTGATCTGTCACCTTTTCGTTTGATTCCACTTCTCTCCCTTATTTCTTAAAAAGATGACTGCTTTCTATCTACCTCCCCTAAAATCTATCCCTGAAAAATGACATGAATTGCAGTACACGACTGCAATCATTACTAACAAATTTCAAATAAGTTCTACATTAAGAAATTTTTTGATATTTTATGGGAAATGATTCTCATTTTTAACAAGCTGCATCGCTCACTGCAAATTTATCCACATAAAACAAAACAAGAAGAACCCAAAAACTAAAGTCAAAAAATGCTAGCAACAAAAAATCATTTTCAAATTACCTGAATCCGCAGATACAACCGCCGAATGTAGAAATCCTCTAGGCCCAAGCAGATCGGTGCATAGCCCTTCCATTACAAAAACGACACCACCATTTCAAATCAAACCAAATCACATCAATGAATATAGAGACATAACAAACAAAATTTACCTGTAGGCTGCTATGTGACCACCAATCGATGATTTTGCGGAAGAAATCACGCAATTGGCCGAAGACGAAGAGAAGTCCATAGCTGAAGTAAGTTGTCAAGGCAGTGAGGTATGGAATGGTAATCATTTCCGATCGGCCGGCGGCTAGTGTCTGATTCAAGTGCCGGAGAAGCAGAGGATTGGAGCTTCCTCTACTGAGGTCCCGATTTAAGAGAGAGAATGCTGGTGACTGGCTGGCGGGCGTACGCTGAAATTTGGCTCGCCCCCTGATTTATTTTCAACAATTGAATATTTGAGCAAGGAAAAATTCAAAAGTCTTTATCTATTCCAAAATAAAAAATCAGGTTTAAAATTATAAAAATAAGTTTTTTATGAATTAATTAATTATATTTCACAATTAGTATATTAAATTAAATATTTAACTGTAATATAATATAATTAACCCACCTCCACCTCCACCTCCACCACCCCCACTACTCCGACGACTACTCCGGTGATCGGCAACCACTGTTCTCCGATCACATATCAAAAATTTTGTACGTTACAAATTATTTTGAGGTCAGAAATCTAAAATTTTATAGGTCATAGATCAAAAATTTTATAGGTCACGAATTATTTCGAGATCACAGATCTAAAATTTTATAGGTCACAGATTATTTTATTGGTCACAGATCAAAAAAATTATGTCACAAGTCACGTATTTTCAAAGGTCACATATTTTTTTTTAGTTACAAATTATCAATTTTAAAGTCACAATTCAGTAGCTAGGTCACAGACACCAAAAAAATCACCACCGCCGTTAAACCCCATCCCCAATCCCAATACATTACCAACACATGGTCACAAATCGACCAAATAGTTGGTCACAGACACTCTTCGTCACATTCGCCCGCCGTCGCCACGACCATCCACCAACAATAACACCAACAACAATCACAACCAAACCACCACGGTCGCCGCCTGCACATCACTACCACCACCATCATCGTCGCCCCGTCACAACCACCGCCATAATAATAATAAAAAAAACAACAATTACAACCGTCGCAAATCCCAACCCACAAACTTCATCGACGCTAAACAACAACCTCACATTCAAAATATGCAAAATTTCAGACAACATTCACTACACACGAGTGGATGCTTATAACAATTCAGCTCAACTTCATCCAATTCTGTTACAGCCACACCCACATCTAGCTCAACTTCATCCAATTCCAGTCCGGCGCGTTGGCTCAACTCAGGGACTCACAAGTCAGTGCCTCCGGAACTCACTGAGTCAATAAATCGTTGTTCCAGGCTCAGATCTGTGCTTTTATGCTCCGGTCTTCTGCAACTGCTTCCCCTGGCTCGCATACGCGGACCAACTGGCCTCCGTCCTCTCCCTCATTCTTATCTGGCCGGATTTGTACGGTGAGAGTGAAAAGTGTCAATAATGAAGCGGTTGGTGCTGTGAATCGGTAGCAGACGTTGCAGTTCAGTAGCGTCGTGCTACCAATCATAGGGAAGGGGAAGGGGAGAAGGGAGGGAGAGAGACGATGTGTGGGGGGGGGGTGAGGAATTGATAAATAAATTAGGGTTTTAATAGATTAATTTTTTAATTAAAATGATAAAAAAAAAACCTAATAAATGAAAAAAATATGTGAAAACCAGATTTTTAAAAAGGTCAAACTTAAGACCTGGTTTGGTGTAATTTCCTCTTTGAGCAATGGCCTTTTGGATCATTTTCTGGTATATTTTTACAATAAAAACTCTTTCATTTTTATATGTTTCAATCTAAAAAATTTATGAAACGCTCAAAAAGAAAACATTTTTTTATATCTATCACTTCGAATCGATAAATATATTTACGTATGTTTAAATTCATTTAATTAGTATACTTTTTTAATCGATAAATCTTATTTCAACATAGATTAACATGTAAATTAATTTTTTTGATAGATCCATAATTATTTTTAAACATAAATAAGAAAATAAATTCATCTGCATGTATATTCTTTCAAGCGAAATTCATGACAATATACAAAGGGGGTTGTTAATAGCTAGCCAGCCTTAACAACTGAACAACTAGTTGCCTGTTAGCTCATTCGACTTTTTTATTATTATTTTTAATTAAAAATTATGTTGTATAGTGGTTGGGCAGATTTTTCGACTATTTTTTTTATAATAAAAAATTTTGTTTCGTCGTGCACATATGGTCGTAATCTCGGTTTATTACTTTGGCGATTTCAAATTGAATGAAAAAAAATCGATGGGTATGAAAATGGACGAGTGATATATGTGTTGGTATCCCAATTTTCATGACATTGAATACATCATATGCAAAAATGTACCATAATTTACAAAACAAGCTGAAAATCGGTCATTCTCGGTATGATATGGAACTAAGATTTAAATTCAATGAGCATTCATCCATTTTGATTCCATCTATGAAAGTTACTTCTAATGCTGAAGTAAATTATCCATTTGAATTAAATAAAATGCACACGATCCCTCTTTGTGTTACTTTAGTGGGGAAGAATGTCGTTGAAAGTAAGCACGAAGATTCGGATAGAGGGGATTACAATGCCAATAATTTTTTGAGACATGGTGGAGATAACTTGTGAGGATGATGTGGTTTATTCCAAAAACAATTTTTCCTCATCATAATCTCGCTGTTACGCGCAGAATTCCCTCAACAGTTCATGACAATGAGAACGAAAATGAATTTACAAATGAGGATTTTGTTACTTTATCCCGTCGACATGAGTGAGGTGGAAGCTCAAAGGCGAATCGAGTGGACCGTCCTCTAATTCTTCACAGTAAGGTTCCCTTGATAAGGATTTGCATGTTGAGAAATTGTGTTGAAACTAAAAAAGATTTGAAGGAAATTGTGCATTGGATTGAACTGAAATAAAACTTTGAGCTCAAAGTGAATAAATCAAACAACTCATTATCGACATTTATCTGCATCGATGACAATTGTTGCCGGTGTTTGCGAGCAACAAAAACGGACACGAATGAATTATTTATAGTTCGCAAGTATACGCGGGAACATACTTGCGAAGTGAGAATTCGTCGAAATAATCATTGGCAAGTCGAGCATGGTTTATTGGTCGACGAATAATGCACAAGTATGAGAACCCACGAACGATTTACAAACTTTCGGATATTATTAACCACTTCCGTCGAGAGTACTAGGGGACAACTAATCCTGACTTGGTATTTTTTATTGAGATGGATGACGAGAATTGCTTCAAGTTTTTTTATAGCTCTTGGACAGTGCATTCAAAAATTTCGAAATGTGGTGTGACCCTAAGTCTAGTCGAGATACAACTCTGAATGTTAGATACAAAGACAAGTTCATTATTGCTACACGTCAAGATGTCAACAATCAAATGTTCCCTCTTGCATTCAGTATAATCGATAGCGAGAATACTCTATAAATACTTTGTTTCTTCACAAAGTTAAGGGAAGTAATTGGGGATGTCGAGTACCTTGCCTTGGTAATTGATCGGGGTCCGTCCATAATAAATGGTATCGTTGAATTTTTTTCCTAGTCACATCATGGATATTTCATCTATCATATACAACACAACCTGAAAACTAGGTATCGGGGCAAAGACATCATTTCATTGTTTAGGAGAGTTGCACAAGTTTACATTGTTAGAAAAATTCCATAAATGATTAATGGAGAGTCAATTTTACAAGATTGCAATTTCAGAGAAATAAATGATGGTAATATTGCCACCACACGTTTTTTTTTTTTTTTTTGATATATTACATTTTAATTACGGACAAACTCTTCAATTTTTGTTCATTGTAGCAATTATTTCCTTAACTATTTGTCATCGAATTCTTATATTCAACATTTCATTAAAGTACTTCTCATCATTGATGATTATTTATATCAAAATATTTTATTTTCATGTTTTTGAACGAGGAAAAAATGTTTTTTTCACAATTTTTATTTATTTATTTTTAAAAATATGATGGAAAATTAAATTGTTTTAGATCATTTCAATGGATTCTTGGATATAAAACTGATATCAAATACAAAATGTATTGTTTAATGAAAAGTTTGAGAATAAAAATGACACGAAAAATCGTTGAGAACATAAGTGTTATATGAGCAGAGATTAAGAACTTTAAGTGTAATTAAAATGTGGTAAAAAAAAAAATTGTGGTGTGAATAATTACCCATAAATAAATACACTGTAAAAAATAAAATTGTGATGTGAATATAATTATACATAAATAAATAGGGGCATGTTTGGAAAAAAAGAGAACACGTAATAATAAATAAATTATGGGTATGATTGATAAAAAGAAAATAAATAATAAATAAACAATATGGATATGCTTTAGGGAAAGGAAAACATAAATAAATTATGGAGATATTTTGGGGGAATTGGGAAAGAAAGGAAAATAAATAATAAATGCATGGATGGATGGTATAGCTCACCAATGTCGATCAGTTTTTGTTCGATAAACAGATAATCAGAACATGGGACAACTTTCGGCCCACCCATGATGTTGCATGTCAAAAAATCACAAGGTCATCTTCTATCATTTAAAATATTCTAAATTTAAATACAAATAAAATGTAGAATTTTGTTGTTACTTGTCAGTTGTCCCTATCCAGTTACAATCATACTACATGTACATAATCATTCACACAATCTTTTACACCCCCTCACATGGAGGGGGAGGTCCCACACACAATAAAATATTCACGCACACTATTCATGTAAGACTGGTGTACGTACACTTGGTGTACAAACAGCTTTATCTATCCAGTTAACTACAAAAATACATCACTATTAGAGGATATTTCGTCGTGTTGCAGAATTACTTCCAAACGTGCACAAATCGAGCTCAATTTCAATATCAAAATCAATCAAACACCAACCAAAATAAAGGCTTGAAACCCACTATTAGACTGTAAATAACTAATTATAGTTTAGTAACTAATCTTTATTTACAGTCTAATACCCACCATTTATTCACTTTGGTTGCTACTTTTAATGTACCCACAAACGACACGATTATAGTGATTAATTGCAGCCACGAAGGAGGAAGAAAGATAGAGGGAGCAATTAGTTAAAATGCGAGCACGGAGGAGAGGAAGACACCAAAGAATGGCTGCCTCTATTTTCCACTTTCAAGCAATTAACACGGAGCTTCAATAGCTCAAAGGGAGGCTTATATAGAGATAAGTTAGAAACCACAAGTTAGGCCAAGAGAGGGTAAATGGGCCAAGACTTATAAGACCCATCCACAAGTGATTAATAGGTTGTATTCGTCGAGCCAATCATTATGATTTTGATATATTTAAAGCAGGGGCGGGCGTAAAATTTAAAAGCTAGAGGGCACAATCGAACTTGCAAAGAAATTTGGAGAAATTTTATAATCGAAAATTTACGTCCAAAAAAATCATACCCCATGTAATTTTACATCGAAAAATTTACATGATATATGACTTTTTCGGATGTAAAATTTCGAAAATTTTTGATCTCATATTCTATATAAAATTTCCTAATAAAATGATGAAAATTACATTGAGAAATTTGTATCGCAAAAATAATAAATGTTAATGAAATAATTGATTTTTTTAAAAAAATGCGAGTTAGAAGTCTTTTTTTAAGACTCACGTTTAACGTATTTTTAACTATTTTCGATATATGTTTGGACTATTCGATATGCCCATAATGTAGTTCTCAAAATAAGTTTTGAGATGGCAAAAGCAATTTGTAAATTCGATTAGCGTACGATCGTTGGAAAATTTTTACAATTAGTCTGTTATCAAAATTCAAATTTATTATGATTTTTCCTCTGTTTGGTGGAGATTAAAATTAAAATTTCAGTAAATTTTGATAAAAGTTAAACAATTATGGATTCCATGAAATATGTTATTAAAATTAATTGTTTAACTTTAATTTATCTTAAAATTTAGATTTCTATCTATACTAAACACGATTTTATATATATATATATATAAAAAAAAATTCTCAAAAGTTGGGGGACACTTGCCCTCTAAATCCGCCCATGATTTAAGGGAAGATTTCATAATTAAGAGATTTAGTTTTACTAATTTCAAATTTAAGATATTATGTTTAAAATTTCAAATTTCAGTTTTTTAAATTTTATTTATAAATTAATTAATTATACATAATTTTATTAAATAAATATATTAATGTCACAATTTTATATAATTTGGTCACAAATTCCATATAATCGGCCACTTATTATTAATCGGTTACAAATCACAATTTTCATATGTCACAAATTATTTTACGGTCACAATTCAAAAAATTTATAGATCACAATTTATTTATCGATCACAAATCAAAAATTTGTACATCGCAATTTATTCATCGATCACAAATCTATCAAATTAATAATCACATATTATTTATTAGTCACAAGTCACAATTTTTTTTACGATCACAAAACATCAAATTAATTGGTCACTATTTATATTTAAGTCACAATTTATCAAATTATTGGTCACAAAGTAATAAATTTTTAGGTCAAACAATATATATTGGTCACAATTTAGCTGTTTCATTGGCCACATATTATTTATTGGTCACACACCAACCAATTTATTGGTCACAATCAACCAAATCATTTGTGACAACAACCACACCGTTGCAACAACCCAAATGTCCGTCGTCAGAACCACCAAAACCACATCCTAGCAACAAAACCATCGTCTCGAATTTGATAAGTTGTGACCTTCACAATCACCGCCGCCGTCGCCACTATCAGAAACGTCCTACTCCCACCACCACCACTATTTTGCAACCCCCAACAACTACATGCACCAAGCAACCCGCACCACTAAACAACCTACACCCAAACCAACCACCGCGCACAACACCACACCCAACCACAACTGCACTCACCATCGCGCATAGCTCCATCGAACTACCACTACACAGCACTGCATCAAAAAAATTTTTTTTAAAAAAAGAAGAAGAAGAATGGCAGCGCCGACGGCTGCCATGTGCGAGGGAGATGAAGTGGTGCTCGCCGTTGCATAGGGAAAGTGGCGAGAGAGAGAGGGAGGAGGGGAAGAACCGAACCTAACCAAACCCTCTTTCTGTGCATCTCCCTGTGGTTCGGTTCGGTTCTCCGCTGTGATCTTCGGCAACGATAGTGGAACTCACAGAAAGAGGGAGACGCGAGAGAGAGGATGGCAGAAGAGGGAGATTGGGGAGAGAGAGAGGGAGGAGGGGAAGAAGAGAGAGATATATAGGTTTTGAAAATGGTAGAGGGGATGCATTGAGTGAGGTAAAAATAATTTAGGGTTTGAAATTGTGTAACAAAACATTTGAGATTTGAAATAGTAAACTAGACCTCTGTTTTATGAAATTTGATCTCTAAATGTTTGAGTTCATGTAATTTCCTCTATATTTAATCCATTTTGTTTTAATATCATCGATCGAGATTTATTGGATATCAAAACCCAACAAAACTTGAACTTTTTAGTTCGCGAATCATATATAATTCAAGTTGTAAATTCGAGTCTCATTTGAAGGAATGGTGATGTTTTTTTACAAAATAAACGGTATAAAGTGCATTTGCCAAAAAAATAAAAAATATAAAATCAATTTTATAAATAGATTGAAGCATAAAAGTTAAAACATAAGGTGTCTCATGCTATAAGTAAAAAATTAATGAATAAAGCCGTTTCAAAAATGATTCATCATAATTTTCAAATGTTAATAATTTCCATGGGTGGAAAAATAACTGCAAAATTATTCAATCAAATTTTTGAACAATTTATTCCTAAGAATTTCAAAAATTATATTTTGATCCCAACCTTTAATTGTCATCGAGGATTGGTCGATCACAATATCCCACCTTTATTTTGCGGTAATCAAGTTGCTTAATTTATTAATTTATTTAATTGTTATCAAAGCACATCATTTGGCCTTTATGGGACAACGAAACCAAACATGTTTAATTTCCCTAATTTATTTTATGTCCATGTTCGAATAATTGATATTTCTCAACCCATCCATGGAACATTGGCATTGCAATTGATCAAAAATTCATTTCAAACTAACCGATTTGGAAATGAGAATGTATATTGGGAAATATGTCGCCAACGTGATGAAAAAGTCTGCAAATATGCCGTGTATAAATTATCAAAACACCTTTGTATACATTTTTTTTTTCATATTCTTTAAAATGAAAGGGGTGATCTCGTAGTTCTTGGTCTGTGAAGATGCGTTGTTAGGTGCTCCATTTTCTTTTCCCATTGAGGTCGAACCTAAACCTGTGCTCGAGAGATAGCTGTCCATACACTGATAAGGGATGTATGGATTCTCGAGAAGAGAGGAGCCGTGGTGGTCCCCCCCGGACCGCCCGGATCCCACGAGTGAATCGAAAGTTGGATCTACATTGGATCTCACCCGAATCGCCCCATCTATCCTCCTGAGGAGAGGTTTGGTTTCAAAGAACGCAAATGGACCGCGGATGGTGGTCGTGGTAAATTCCAGTATCTTACGCTGCGGAGCCTGCGGATTGGATTTCATTGGCAGGGGCAACTTACCTTATTAGATAGGGGGGAAAGCGAGAGCTTCAAGAACAAGGGAGATTGGTAGGAGCGGTTGTCAGCTTGCCCGTCCCTCTATTCCAGACGAGAGGAAGTAATGGGATAAGGTCCACTCTCCCCTACTAGTCGCTTTGGATCGTTCGTCTGATGGGTTTTCTCGGAACCCGGCGGAACCGGCCGGGGGTATTCGTCATGGGCGGAGAGAGCATCTGAAGGGTTGCTTCACCAAAGGTGATCACACACCGACCCGAGCGTTGTAACCGATTTTCAATCCAAATTAAGTCACGATTCTCGCCAACCAACCTATTGACCAAGCAAAAAACCTCATTCTTTTGGATCCAAAAACGATGGAATGGTTTTTGAATCAAGGATTTTTTACATTTTTTATTTGAGGTGAATTCGAAATTGTTCGAATTGTGTAATCGTCAATTATTGACACCGGTAACCGACCTAAAGCAATTTGATTATAATTCAATTCGTGACGATTATAAGTAGAAAGTTCATATTCTTCAGTCCAGGGATCACCTAAAACATCGTTATCAAGGTCAGTCTTCCACCCCTTCCCCGAAACGAAAGCCTCAATGCCCTTACCCACCTCACCTGCTTCAACATCTAAGTTTTCGCCAGAAAAAACCTCTCCAAAAAATTACTACTACAAAATTTATAACCAATTTAGGTTTATTCTTGTAGGCGCTCTCTTTCTCCCTCCTTCTGTTCGGGGGAAACTTATAAAAATACTCATAAAATCAGGTAATCATGTGAAAAGTGTTTTGAACGCAAAAAATAATGTTTCAAATTAAATGAGATTTTTTAACTAAAAAGTGACACTGTATACATCCTCAATACAACATAAAATAAATTATCATATAAAAGAAATTCTTATGAGCAAATTGATAACTTAGCCAAAGATGCATTGTTCTATTAGAAATTGATTGTGTTTTCACATACCATGTAACTTGACTTTCTCAATAAAATCTTGGACAATAAGAACTTTACCCCACTATATTAAATCTCAATTCTTCAAAAAGAGAAAAGATATACACTTAAATGAAATTCAAATAAACTAACAAGAAATGCATACTTAAAAAATATTACGCCTTTGTTTGACAGATTTTTTTTTTGGAAAGAGTGAGTTTTTGAATAGTAAATTTTTGAAAAATATGTGGTTAAAAAATATGAAAAAGATTTGAGTAAAATGAGTATGAGAAAAAAAAATAGTTTTGAAAGAATAATTATCAAACAATGGCTAAATGATCCATGTTTCTCTCTCATTAAATATAGAAGCAATTCAACAAAGTTCACAAATTCAAAAAAGTGATAGAATTTAAAAAAGTGACAAAAACCAAAAAAAGTATTAACTGATATGTCTTATCAAAACTTTAGAATAGATCCAATGAATTGTTGATTTTCTTCTGCATGTTGACTATTTGTGATTATGTTTCACTTTTATTAACTAGCATATAAACTTGGATTTGAAAGTTATTCAATAAAATGACAAATATTCAAAAAAGTGACAAAACTGAAAAAAATGAAAAAAAAAAGTGACAATCTCTTATGATAAAGCCTCAATAAAAACTCCAACATTTAAGTTTAAATAGACAATCACCACTCACTTCTGCGATAGTGATTCATATACTTGCCTCCGGAGCTAATTATAATTTACTCCATATGTGAACTTATAGTTGTTTTTCTTGTCCTTTTATTTGGTCATCCTTAAGAAGACCATACAAAGAACAGAATTTGGAGTCTCTAAACTAAAAGAGAGATGGTGGTGGGATCTAGGGTGTGGATTTATATCCCTATCCTTCAAATCTAGGTAGAATATTACCAATGAGACTAAGAAAATCCCCACTCTTGATTGTGCCATTCCCGCTATACTAGCGGAGCTCTAAATTAGGAAGGTAGGGGACTACGACAGACAAAATCATAACACAGTAATTGTAGCTCAATACATATTACATGTAAAATTATTTTATAAAAAAAAATGTGTGGTTGAAAATGAGTTTTGATAAAACCTGGCTGCCACCCATTTGTCCCTCCTTGCTGAAGCCGCTCTGCCTTTCTCTGTCGTCCTAGACCCGAATCCTAAGGTGTAGTTAAATTGCAGTGGCCGAGAACCTCACATTTTGTGCACGACTTGGTATTTTCACCACCTCTTGAACTATTCTTCTCCTCAGTGAATCCGCATCAATGAGCAAATTCTCCATTTTGACCTCAATGCACCTTGCATTGTGTCCAAATCCCTTATTTCGCCACGGTTCACTACCTTTCTTCCTTATTTCGCCACTATTCACTACCCTTCTTCCTACTCGCTCTGTCAGGTGTGCCATTGGTTTTGCCCGCCACACTCTCTTGAATACCATTGAGGCAATAATATCTCATGATTTCAGTAGAAGTCTTAACTTAATATCGTTTCAGATGATTGTCTACAAAAATCAAATTACGAGAGAAAAAAAAGAACATACCAAAAATACTAATGAAACTTCGATCCTGACTTGGAGTGAATGAATGGAGAGAGAAAGGTAGGGTTTGACGATGGCTGATTGAAAATGTTAAAGAGAGCTGCATATGATCGACCAAAATCATGAAAATCTCTCAGAATTGATAGAGAAAAATCATCAATTTAGGGTTTTGTTGGGGTTCAATTGCATTCATTTTTCTTCTGAGAACGTATATTATACGGTTGATGAAAGTTTAAAAATTAGTGAGCCATATTATGCCTAATTATCCGTTTTTTGTGGAAATTACACTCAACTAGATTTTTTAATTTTCAACTTCAAAAACCAAATTTAAAATTTTTTATACAAAAATCAAATTATAATATAATTTTTAAATATTAATAATAATATTATAAAATTAAATTAATCTATAAAATTAATCTATTCTCTCTCTCACTTTCCCCGCCACACACCACATAAGAGGCATTGCTGGCGACGCTCACGATGCCTCCAACATAGTGCTCATGAAGCTGCCGCAGATTTTGGCGAGTCACTGTTCAGGGCAGTCCTTTTGCGACGACATCATGAGCGTCGCGTGATGCCACTGCAGTTGCGTTATGATGCCTTTGGGCTTTGATAGGTTTAAAGCGATGATTTTTTTGAGATGGCAACTCTAAGAACATCTTCGCTTCAATGACGATGGCGTCGTTTGCTCGCAGGGTGTCCAAAAGTCCCGAACCGAACCCGAACCCGAACCGAATCGAGCGGTTCTTCATAAATTAAATACTCGAATGGGTACCCAAATCGAGAACCGATAAGTTTGGGTCGAGTCTCGGGTCTAGACCAAAAACCGAAGAATCGAATAAGAACCGAAACTAAATAATTTTTTTATTTTTTATATTGAATTAATTAAATTATTTTATTTTTTTTATACAAATTAGCAAATTAATTAAATAAATCAGATTATTTCGTAATTTTAATTTTAAAGTCCAAATCATTTTTAAAACCCATTAACCCATTTTAATTTGAAGCAAATGAATATACTTTATATAGTTTTGCTGTAATATTAATATCTACTTTTTGGTATTTGTATACACTGAATTAATTTTATTGGACGGCTAGTTATTTATATGTTTTTGAATTGAGCTACGTTAATTTGTAAAAGTTACGAATGAAATGTCATTAGTTGTATTTATGTAGTGTTGCTGTAAATATTAAAAATTGATCATAGTACGGAACCGAACGGAACCGAACCGACCCGAACCGAACCGAACCGAACCCGAACGGTTCCAAATTATATTTGGACCCGACGGGTCCATTTATTAAATACCCGAAAGTTTTGGGTCGGTTCGGGTATCTTCAGAACCGAACCGAACCGACCTACGAACAGTCCTAGCTCGCAGCTGCAGTCAGATCATTAGTGATGTTTGTTTGTGGTAGCTTAAGCCATTGCCATTGCAGCTGGAGTCATTGGTGATGTTTGGTTGTGATGATAACCCGAGTCCACTAGGCAAGCAGTGGTTGATAGTTTTTATGTGTGGTGGTGCTTTTGCGATTGGTGCTATTTGCTAGCGGTGGTACACTAGGGGTGCGATGGTGATGGTGGTGGAAATTCGTGGTTTTGTTGATTACCAATGTGAAGGGTTGCTGCAATGACTTTGAGATGATTTTTGAGGTAGTGTTTTGGGTGTTTTCTTTCGATCTACTTTGTCGGAGTGTTGGGGTGGTTGGTGGTGGCGATAACGGTGGTACAGGTCGTGATAATGTGACGATGCTGATAGTAGAGGTGGTGGTGGGATGGGCGGGGTGGGAAAAAGAGTATTTGTATTAATTTATGACCAACAAATAAATATGTGACTTAAAAAATGTGATGGTGCACTATGGGTGCAATGGTGGTGGTGGTGGTGGTGGTGCAAGTTTGTTGTTTGTGTTGATTGTCGGCATGAGGGGTTGTTGCAATGGTTTTGAGATGATTTTTGGGGTATTTTTTTTTGGGTGTTTTCTTCCGATCTGTTGTGTTGGAGTGGTTGGTGGTGGTGACGGTGCAAGTGGTGGTGGTAGTGCAGGTCGTGATAATGTGGCAGCGTTGATAGTGATGGGGGGTGAGGAGGGAAAATGAGTATATGTGACCAATTATTTGATTAGTTTATGACCAATAAATAAATACGTGACTTAAAAAACGTAATCGTGACTCACACACTTTATTGAACTATGATCGTGAAATAACTTGTGACTAATTAATTCGATAATTTGTGATCGTGACCAATAAATTAATTGTGACCTATAAAATTTTTGATTTTATGACCGACGAATACATTGTGACTTATAAAATTTTTTATTTATAATCGAGAAACAATTTGTGACCTATAAATTTATTTATTTGAGATCGAAAAATAATTTGTGACCAATTAATTCGCTAATTTGTCAAATTGTACCTTAATATATTTAATTAATTATTTTATAACATAATAATATCTAATTTTTGAAATTTTAAGCCCTCGTTTGGCATCCATTTTTTCTTATTCTTTTTCTTTTTCTTCATTTCAACCACACATTTTATCAATAAAATAATATTACATATAAACCTAAAAATTTTCCTTACTTTTTAACCACACATTCTTGCATCAATCAATATTCAAAAACACATTTTTCTACTAAAATGGGTGTGAAACACCCCCTAAATCTTGTTTCTTAGTTTTGAAAATTGAACCCTTAGATACAATTTCCTTTATTTTTTAATGCTTCTTGGACAGGCTGAAGGACAGAGAATGAGGAACATGGTGATGTGACAAATAATAATTGAATATTGTGTTTCTATTTTTTTCAAACTGTCTAGTGTCGACATATATCCGGTGTCCCCTAATTTTGAACCGGTATTTGAGCGAGTTTGTATAGCACGCTGAATTACATTATTTCTCTTTGTGCTAGTCGTTGGGCTGTCGTAATTACGAACCAACGCTAAAACAAAAACTGCGGCACTTGTGGAGTGAGAGAACACAGCAGTTTGCGACGTCTCTTCTGAAGAAATCGAGATTTGAAGAATAATATTTCAATTTTATTCCACTCAACAAGCTAAAATCAGCTTACATACGGTATATATGCACCGGTAGGGAAGAAACAAACATAACAGACAAGAACAAAGAAATATCCTATCTAAGTCCCAAACTATGAAACTGATACAAGTAAGGACAAATAGAAAATTAGCAAAGGAGGTCCTGAAGAAATAATATGTGAACATTGAGTACATAAAATTCAATATCCCCCCCCTCAAGTGGGAGATTGATGGAAATCCATCAAACCCAACTTGGAGAGTAAGAACCGAAACTGAGGAGCCGGGAGAGACTTGGTAAAAAGATCGGCAAGTTGATCATTAGTGGAGACATGACGAGGAAGAACAAAGCCAAGCTTGAATTGGTTGCGAACAATGTGGCAATCAATATCAAAATGCTTTGTACGCTCATGGAAAACGGGATTGGCACAAATATGAAGAGCTGCCTGATTGTCGCACCATAGGGAAATAGGAAGAGAAACAGCAATGTTGAAGTCTTGAAGAAGATAATGAATCCACTGTAACTTGCAAAGCGTGGCGTGGGACTCGTATTCACCCGGTGAACTCCTGGAGACGGTGGTCTGCTTCTTGGTTTTCCAGGAGATTAAAGCGCCACCAAAAAAGATGCAGTAACCAGTTAATGAACGACGAGTGTCCGGACAAGTTGCCCAATCCGCATAACTGAATGCTTCCAAAACAAAATTATTAGTGACAGGAAAAAACAATCCTTTAGACAAAGTACCTTTAACATAACGCAAGATATGTAAAGCAGAATTCCAATGAGCGACAGAAGGACTCTGCATAAACTGACTCAATTGTTGCACACCAAATGTAATATCAGGTCTGGTGAGTGTGAGATAAAGCAAGCGGCCAATGAGTCTTCGAAATTTCTCAGGATCAGAATAAGGATCCTGATCAGAAGCAACAAATATCTGGCCCTTAGGAAACGGAGTAGAAGTACACTTAGCCCCTAATAGACCAGCATCTGTGACAATATCAAGGGCATACTTCCTCTGATTTAGGTATGTACCCTCTGTGGATCTTGCAATTTCAATACCAAGGAAGTACTTAGCATAATTCAAATCCTTGATGGTGAAAGCCTTGTGCAAAGAGGCCTTAACACGATTAATTTCAAGTTCATCACTACCAATAATGAGCAGATCATCGACATAAACTAGAAGGGCAGTGAAGGAAGATGAGGTGTTCATAGTAAACAAACAGTGATCATGTTGTGACTGGTGAAAACCATAAGTGAGGAGATGCTTAGTTAACTCCGAATTCCATTGACGGCTTGCTTGTTTCAGACCATAAAGAGACTTCTTGAGCTTGCAAACCTGTCCAGTAGCAGCCTGCTGATATCCCTAAGGTGGCAACATATAGACCTCTTCATCTAATAGCCCATGCAAGAAGGCATTATTAATGTCAAGCTGACAGACAGGCCAAAGTTTTCCAGTGGCAATAGCAATAAATAACCGGATAGTTACTAGTTTAGCCACTGGAGAGAAACTGTCAAAAAAATCAATACCAGGAACTTGGTTAAAACCCTTCGCAACCAATCTCACTTTACATCTATCTAAAGTGCCATCAGCCTTTAATTTTGCTTTAAAAACCCATTTACAACCTATAGGTTTCTTTCCAGAAGGCAGAGATGTCAATTCCCAAGTTTCATTTTTTTCCAAAGCATCAAGTTCTGCTCTCATTGCCTCTGACCATTCCTTCTTTGAGCTTGCATCGCTGTATGAAGTAGGCTCTTGGACAGTGGTAATGTTAGCCAGGTATGCAACATATGTTGGGTGAAAACAAAGTGAAGTGTAATAAGGAAAAATGTTAGGAGTAAAAGTTGAAGAAGTGGAGTTAGGATGATGGGAAACTGAAGTAGAAATGGCAGATGTTTGGGTGAAGTTGGATACAAAATCTTGCAACCAAACAGGTGGAATTTTTTGTCGTGTGCTCCTCCTGATGCAAGGTTGAATAGGACCAGTATCAGTATCAGGTGATATATCTGTAGAAATGGAGGAACCATCATTGAGATTGTCAGCAACAGGGGGCAGACTAACAGGAGGAACAGAGGCTTCAGCAGGAATCGGAGTAGTCTGATTTTGATCAAATATAGGAATAGGAAGAGGTAAATTCTGATCAGAAATAGAGTTGGCTTTATAGGGGAAAATATTTTCATGGAAAACAACGTCTCGAGAAACAAGTATTTGACGTCGTTTAAGATCATAAACTTTAAATCCCTTTGTACCATGACTATAGCCTACCATGATGCACTTAAAACTCCTAGGAGAGAATTTGTCCTTGAAAGCCTGAGTGTTAGTCGCATAGCAGAGGCACCCAAACATTTTGAGATTTCGATAAGAAGGCAGTTTGTTATGGAGGATTTGAAATGGTGTTTTCCAGTTAAGAATCTGAGTAGGTAAGCGATTTATAATGTACGTAGCTATCAGGATAGACTCCCCCCAAAAAAAATTAGGCAAGTTGGCTTGAAACATAAGTGCTCTTGCTATTTACAATAAGTGTCTATGCTTCCTCTCAACAACACCATTCTGTTGAGGTGTATAAACACAAGTCTTTTGGTGTATTATACCATTATCAACAAGGAATTTTCTGAAATCAGAATTAACAAATTCAGTACCATTGTCAGAACGAACAGATTTAATGTCAATGTGGAATTGATTTCGAAGAAACTGATGAAAAGCTTTGAAAGTTTGTAAGACCCGAGTCTTATGTTTGAGAAGAAAAGTCCAAGTAGCTCTACTTAGATCATCGACGATAGTTAAAAAATAATGTGCCCTGAAGATAGAAGCTTGATTATAGGGTCCCCACAAATCTATATGAATCAATTCCCCCACCTGTGTAGTTTGAATAACACTAGTTGGAAAAGGTAACCTGGATTGTTTGGAAATGGCACAGATATCACAATGAGGAGGGCAATCATCATCACAATCATTCAAGATATCTAAGTGTTTCATAGCTTTAGTAGAAACGTGGCCAAATCTCTTGTGCCAAAGATTCAAGGATTTATCAGTAACAAAGTTTGATGAAACAGTAAGATTATTACATTGAGGAAAAACAAAATTACATATGGAATTTCTGAATTCATTTAGTGTAGATGGAGAAAAAGAAGCTTGATCAAGGACATACAGATTCCTGAATAGTCTACCAACTGCTTTGATTTCATCAGTCCGATGGTCCTGTAAAATGCAATGATATCATAAAAAATGAGTTTCAACTTCGAATGTTTTGTTAACTTGCTGACAGATAACAAATTGAATCTGAAGGTAGGAATATGTAAAACATCTTTCAACACAATAGTAGGATGGATGGTGATGTCTCCAGTGTGTTGAACTAAGTTGATAGAAGCATCAGGAAGATAAACAGGAATGGCAGATGTGCATCGTTCAGGTTTTTTAAACAAAGGAAAGTTGCTACACATATGATTAGAAGCTCCGGTATCCAATATCCAAGAGCTTATTTCTAAAAGGTTTGAAGCATTTAGAGTTAGAATGACTTCAGGTTTAAGAACAGAACCTGCAAAGTCGCCAAAATGAGCAAAGTTCACCGTATCATCTTTAGTGCTTCCTTTCATCATTTTCACCAATTCATGTTGTATCATCTCAGACAAACTACGATTCTGCCATTTTTCCTTCATTTCTTGATTGGTTCCAAGTGGAGTATCAGCCATATTTGAAAATTTCATAGCTCCAGATCTATGTTGATTTTTCAACTGCTTGAACCAATCTGGATATCCTATGAGTTTGAAACAACCATCCTTGTTGTGACCGTTAATTTTGCAATGTGTGCAATACAACAATTGTCTCTCCTTCTTTACCATTTCATAGTTTTTTCCTCCTATTGGTCTAGCTACTTGATCTCTCTTCAGAGTGTTTGTTCTAGAAAACATAGCACTCATTTCAGTCTCATGACCAAAGGCTATGTGCACCTCTTTTTGTTTTTCAATCCTTTGAATCATAGCATAGGCATTGTTTACAGCAGGTAAGGGCTCCATAACTAAAATTTGACCTCGGATTTGTTCATATTCTTCACTTAATCCCATAAGAAATTGCATCAACCTATTAAACGAGGTTATATCTGACACTGCCTTGGCTGAGCCACATGTGCATTCTGGCAAAGGCAAGAGATATGTTAATTCATCCCACAGACCTTTCAATTTCGTGTAATATTGAGATACTGATTGACTACCTTGTGTTATTGAGCAGATTTCCCTTTGTATCTGGTATAGCTGTGGACCATTACAACCACCGAATCTCTCTTCTAACTCATTCCAGAGCTCTTTAGCAGAAGTAGTGTATAGGAAAGCATCAACAATTTCTTTTGAAATTGAATTTAAGATCCACGAAGTTATCATGCAATTGACTCTATTCCATTTCACAAATTGAGGTGAATTTTTAGCTGGTGTTTCAATAGTTCCATCTATGAACCCTAGCTTCATTTTTGCACCAAGTGCGATTTTAATTGATCTGCTCCAAGCCAGAAAGTTCTTCCTAGTGAGAGGCACAGTAACAAGTGACATCCCTGGGTGATCTGAGTTACCTAATTGAAGTGGATCTCCTTCATCGACTTCGCGACGACCTCCATTTCGTTGATCTCCATTTATTTCTGAATCATTACCTTCTTCGAATTCATCAGTCATCTGGACTGGAATGTTTCGAATCACTAATAATCAATATGCATTACTTCAAGATCTTCATGCTCTGATACCATGAAGAAATCGAGATTTGAAGAATAATATTTCAATTTTATTCTACTCAACAAGCTAAAATCAGCTTACATACGGTATATATGCACTGGTAGGGAAGAAACAAACATAAAAGACAAGAATAAAGAAATATCCTATCTAAGTCCCAAACTATGAAACTGATACAAGTAAGGACAGATAGAAAATTAGCAAAGGAGGTCCTGAAGAAATAATATGTGAACATTGAGTACATAAAATTCAATATCTTCTCTATCAAATACTGCGATTTTCGGCCGTCACCTGCGACAGGTAATTCACTCTTCTTTTCTTTTATTATTTTTATCTGTTGTCTTGAATTCGTTACATCAGAATCTCGGATTGAATCGTTAGTAATAACTTAAGAGTGTGTTTGGTAGAGATTTTTGGAGGAAGAATTGATTTTTGAATAGTGATATGATGGGAAATGTGTGGTTGAAAAAGAAGAAAAAAGTATTGAAGTGATGGAAAATATTATTTTATTGAAGAATATGTGGTTGAAAATGAGAATTGATTTACTGTAGAAAATGAAAATTTTTACCAAACATGCTCTAAATTCATTTTAAGATTTTGTGATCTTGTATACATTTCTTTTTGGGAACTGCGTAATACAGGGGTTTAGCACTCTAGACATGAAATTTTGTAGATAGGGAGATCGTGCGGACCTTTGAAATTGTAGAGGTAGGGTTGAGGTCTCTGTTGTTTTCAGTAATTCGTGAGAAAATTTTCACATGCCCAGCTCATAAGCTCACCTAAACACTAAAATTAACTTATACGAATATGCCCTAAATTAATTGATAATCAAAAGAGAAATCAGAAAGTGAATGAAGCCATGCTGCGAACAACAAAGAGAAGCCAAGAAATTTTGAAATCTTCTACCCAGGTATCTAAATTTCAAACCCTAGTTTTCTAGATATGGGATGATGATTAAGCGTCTAATGTGGTGGTGGGTTTGATTATCACAATGCTTAATATGATTGGGAGAAAATGGAGCAAATTTAGGTTTGATTTTAAGCAATTTTTCCGTTGGATATTTACCTTTTGAATTTTTAAAGTTCAAGCAGATTATGATTTGTGTAGCTTTGCTGTATTTACCATTCTTCAGATTTGTAATGGACAAAATTAACTGTTCATGAATTTTAATGTCAATTTTGCTTTTATATGAATTCAGTTATTTTCAACGTCTCAATTTTATTGGCAATATATAATATTTTTCATATTTTCTATTGTATTATCTCAGTCCAAATGTAATCCAAGAGGCCATTGCTGAGTAAAATAAGATTTTAGCAATATCAATGTGAAATGTAGACAGTAAAAAACTATGAGCCTGTTTGGTGCACATTTTAATGAGAGAATGCATTTTTTTGAAGTGATGTGATGTGGAATATGTGGTTGAAAATAAAGGAAAAGTTATTGATGTGATGGAAAATATTATTTTATTGAAGAATGTGTGGTTGAAAATGAGTAGAAGAATGAGAATGAGAAAAATAATGTGAGTCAAATAGGGGCTATGTGATATTAGTATACCGGTGTTCTTGTGTAATACTTAATTTGGCACCAGAACCAAATATCCTTCCTTTTTTATCTTTAAACTTCAATGCCTAAGTAGCAATGCAGACTTTTTGGCTAAGTTCAAAACCTTCTTTTTTGAAGCAAGCTAGGATGATATTAAGAACTTGAAGATTCATGTATCTGCTAGCGATGCAGCTACTGAAGGCATATCCTAGCATTCTTTGGAAGATAGGAAATAGATTGGAGGAGAAGAACAGGCCATAGAAAAATCATTAGATTCTGTTTGCAAAAATTACATTGAAATTTGCACTAATAAAGATTTGGATTTCAAAATTCTAATGCACCTTACATCTTGTTGCATGCACAGCCAACTAATACACCTTTGTCTCATGGCGGCATGGCCTACATCACCGACTAAACTTATTCCTCTTCCAAACTCTTAAACAGTAATGATTTTGAGGCCAATTTGCAGCATGAACGGATTGCACATGGTTTGAAATCGGCAATATATTCCATTACAAAATCAGGCCTCTAATTGAAGTAGAATTTCAGGAAGGAAATTAAAAAGGTTTCAGAATTCTATGAATATGGACATGTTGGTTTATTTCTTGGTAGAGTGCATAGTCTGTATATTATACTTAAAAGTATTAAGAAATTCAAAACTTGCTGCCCTGCAAATTTTTATATGTAGTTTTGATTCTTTTTTCTCATCTGGTACAAATTTAGAACTCATTCCTTTCTGAAAGTGTTCACAAGAATCTGGTACATATTCATTTATTCCTCTGTATTTCTTGCTAAGCACGTTGGAAATTGATAGACTTTCTTTTGTTTTTGAGATGGATTTGTGGTTCTCTCTCCCACAAGGTTCACTAGTTAATGTGAGAATCTTAGTGAGAATTGTTAAAATACATTATGATTTTTGTAAGTTTTAGCCCCCCTAAAGTCTTGGTCTTGCTCCGTCCCTAGATTGCAAGATGTTTTATTGGTATTATCCACAATTTTTATATTTTTAGAATCATTTTATTTTGAAGCCACACAGATCACCTAGATAACTGATTCTCATGGCATAGATCTACTTGCTGTTAATGGATAAATAAGAGTATTCTTCCCATGGATAACTCTTATACGGCGCTTAGTATTGAAGCTCATTTGTTTATCCTCTCCTCCAATCTCTGGTAATAATGGGTCTCAACTTTGGAGGAAAAACCTAATGATTGTCACAAAATTCTTTGTGTAATATATTTGTTCAATTGAATGTTAGCATTCAATTAAAGTTATAGTGTGTTTATGTGTATTCTTCCAGTTTCTCAATCCGCCCCCTAATTTTTTCTATTCCACTGACGAATCTTAAACATCTAAAATTGAAGTTATAGATAGTGTGTACATGTGTTCTTTTATTTTCTTGGTGCCTCATTAATTTGTCAAAATTTTTATGTTTCAAAATATCAAACTGTAGTTAGATTGCTATGTGATCAATTTTAGGGAAACATGATTGAAGATGGTATAAAAGATAACCAAGGGTTGTTTGGGAAGAGTTGATACCACTTTAGTAAAGCATAAATATAGCCCTGGCACATCCGACCCCAGTCCAGTAAGTTGCTTAAATAGGAAAAAATGGGTAAATATCTGTGGTGTCGTTGAACAGTCTTGTGTGAATCCAGTGAGATAATTAATGGAAAACCGAATTTGAATTTAGAAAATTTGGAACGGAGGAAGGATAAAATATTGGAAAACGACAAAAGTCTTCTTGTTATCTTCACTGACATGTTAAAATGAAAAGGAAAAAATAAAAAATTGTGTTGCAGCAGTGTCAAAGCAATATTCCAGTAAATAATTGACAAAGCAATATTCCGATAAGCAATTCAATGTTTTAACCGATCATATTTGAGGTGAACTGAGATCGGAGTAAAATGAGATTTGTCCTGACCAGTTTAGCAATTTCAGGTCTGAACAGAGTTTTCCGGTCCTAGTTTTTTGAGTTCCCAAACAAAGCCAAAAGAAAGAGGGATAATTGGTTTAGTTTTAGGTCTGAATGAGAACACGCGGAAATATGTACTGTACAGACCTAAATCAATAATTTAAAGTGCCACAATCACTAAAGAAAATGCACCTCTGCACTGATGAAAAAATATTCTGAGTAGAACAATAAAATTAAAAATATGCTTTGCATATTAAAAAGGTGGAAAATTAACCTTTCTCAAACTCAGCCACTGACTTGAATTTCATGAGCAGCATTATGGTAGAATTAGACAATATATCAGAAGTTGGTTTCCACAGATTTTACCTCTCTTCTGTCTCTAACTTAAGAATTGGTTCACTTGCAAAACACATTTCTCCTGATTTACACTCATTTTGCTCATCAGCCAGACTAGAAGACTGATGGGCCTATATTTTGTTTCTATTATGCGCTGACGAAACTGTATGTGGGTATGCTAGGTTGCCATCCACTTCAATTAGTTTAGGTTATAATTGGATTTCCAGACACTACCTTGTTTGTCAATTCTTTCATTTTCATGAAAAAAGAAAGATATATTGCTTGCATAAAATATTTCTATAACCCACTTCTGTTTTCTTTGTATTTCTCATTTTCTATATATTGAAGAAAGTGAATACTTACGTGGTGGATGAGACGTAGTTATTCTATACATAATGTCATAGAATTACTCATAGCATTTGGCAGCATAGGATTAGGGCATCGGGATCTATCGCACAAATGATCCTGATCATATTTAAGTAGTTTTTTATATCCAATGGTCCTAAAGTTAGCGTTCTTCACATCTTATGACTATTTATTAGCTATTCTATAACTGGGCACAGGAGCTTTTATTTTAATGCTTATCTCACATTACAGTATTGAAATACTTGTGGCACTATCTACCTATATGAATGCTGCCAGGAGTTGTTGATGGCTGACTCAATTGCCAATTTTCCCTCTTGTGTGCCTGATGTTGGATTTTTATTCTTTCCAACCTTCAGAAGAGTTGCTACTTACTCTAGCATATATTGTTGAATATACAGCTGTATTTGTTACATCTGCTGTCCTGTATTTACGAATATTTTTTGCTATTATTTTATTAATTGAGTTGTCAAGAAAGAAATTGTTTGTTGGGTATCTGAAGAAAATTTTCTTACCGTCTACAGGGAATTTCAAGAATCGAGATTGACCCATAAGATGAACACTTATATGAGTCGATTATTTTCAAGATCTAATTCGAGCATATTCTTGCGAAGTGGTATTGCTTTGCAGTCCAAAGTTCTAGGTTTAAGGGAAGATATGTTCTTGGTGGATGCAGGAATTGGGACCCCAAGAATTTGCACTCAAGATGAGCTTATCGGAGACCCGAACACCAAATGGCCTATAAGGTTCGAGAACCGGGTTGGATATCTCGATCGTTTGTCAGGTGAAATGCCAGTCAAAAAGCAAATCTTGGAGCGTTGCTTCGTTGATATGGTGACTGGTGATTCAGCAATGAAAGAGCGAGCCGCTGTTCGGTTCAATGATTTGGTGGGACCCACCGATTCCGTGTCTGGGGAGCAGCTTCTCCTACCACGAACACTGGCGGACACACACAGGGGCCTATAGGGGCACATGCCCCTGTAGGTTTTGAGAGTTTTTTTTTTTAATATAAAAGGAAAAAAAAAAAAAAAAAACATATCTTACTCTTCAGCTCCAACTCTTCAGCAACTAAGCTCCAGCAGCTCGCAGTCGACAGGCCTCTCCAGCTCTCATCTCTAGTAACTACCGTCCGTCTGAGTGAGCACCGATTTCTTTCTCCCCTTTCTCCTCTCCTCTCGCCCAAAAATAAAAATCATTTCTCCTCTCTGAGCTCTCTCTCCACTGTCCCACACAAGTTCCGCGTTCGGCGTTCCGTTTTCGAGCACCGAGGCCGTTGCACTGCTCCAGTGCTCCTGTCACTGACGAGGTAAGTTCCCTTTTTATTTTATTCTATTTTTCTTCCTTTTAATTTATTGGTTGTTTCTAGCTTTATTTAGGGATTTAGCATTTAGGGATTTTGATTTATTGGTGATTTGTGAAGCTTTATATGCTGAAATTGTGATTAATATGTTGCAATTGTGTTGTAAATATGAGAGGTGCATTGACTGCGTTCCATTTGCTGGTGCTTCAACAATTGCCAATTGGGTTCCTGTGTGCTGTAAACTAGATTATTTATTCAAAATGGGAACTTGTGTTTAAAAGAATGGACAACTCATGAACACAGTTTGCATCTACACAGAATGGGCAGGAAATGTTTAAAAGATCCAAGGTTACAGGCAATTTATGAACTCAAGCCTTTCAAATTTCCCCAATATCTTAATCCAAGGTTTCTATCTTTCTTTATAAATCAAATTACAAGCAAACTTATCATGTTCACCAGGTGCAAACTAACCAACATTTGAGTTTCTGTCCAAGTTCCTGATATGTTCATTATGAAGGCACTAACCAGTAACCAACATGTTGAAGCACCAGCAAACGGAACGGACAACCCATTAATTGTTCTTTATATCCTGTTTCTTATTTTCTTGTGATTATACTACTCTTTTTCTCTTCTTTTGTGATTGAGAACTTTCCTATCTAATGTGATTTATGAGGACAATTGTAATAAGATATCTTTTAAGAGCATTTTTTCGTCAGTTTGTGAATGTTAGATTGTGCCCCCGTAGTTTTTAAAGTCTGCGTCCGCCCCTGACCACGAAGGCTCAGAAAAAACCGAGCCTGGATGGAACTGACCAAGATTTGGCGAACAAATTCAAAGGTCAGAGGCTTCGTAGCTGAGAAAGTGAGAGGCGGCTATTCAGTAACCATTGCAGGTTACATTGCTTTCCTTCCATCCCGTCCTATGATAAGCAGAAGGGTACCGACTGACAGATTCATCATCGAGAGCATTAACCCGAAAACCAATAAAATTGTGGTGGTGAGAACTTGATAACTGGTTTCCATTGCTATTCATACTTTTGGAGTAAAGAGTTCGAATCTCTTCAAGTTTTCTTATTTTAGAAATTCTGACTACTGCTGGTTTAAGTGAACTCACAAGGTTCGCGTCTATCTTGGTGAGATTGGCAATTAACTAGGATAAAGAGGACATCGAGTACACTACATTTATTGACCTGATAGTACATTACAATTGACGATGAAATATTTAGAGATGATAAAATACCTTGACGAGCTTAACGAGTACGCTTTACTCGTCGTCTTCATCAATCTCAACGAGTAAAATGAGAATGAGAAACATCATTCATTATTGTTTTTATTATTAATACAAGTATTTCAACTTGTTTTAAGCAATTAAAGCCATCTAAAGTCCATTCTGGTCTAAAGCTAATTTTTGTTTCTAATTCTTAATAATCACGCTTCTATATATCTCTAATTCTAATTGCCTATGATTATCCATTGCCCTATTAATTATTTAAGGAACATCTCATAACCCTCTGCCTAAATGTCTTCCCTTCATACCTTACCGCATAATCATAAACAAGTTCAGTACTTTATGAATGTTAAAAGATGCCAAATTCACATGTAATCCGACCAAATAATTAATTAAATATGTCAAGATCACAATAACATACAATTTATGATCACGATCACGTACTAATAACAAATCACATAAGTTTACGGTCACAAAGATTTTTATGCAAAGTCTTGAATCAAGTTTGCAAGATTTTTGGGTTTTTTTTTTTAAATTTCTTGTAGGTAAAATCTAGCAATTTAAAATTGAAAATTGAATGCACATTCATGTTAATTTGTTTTCTCAATGAATAGATTTTTAGGAAAATCACAACATTAAATTGTTTTTCTCTTTAATTCAAATAGATGTTCGGCATAATTGGACCGACAATGAGATAGAATAGTTTTAATGGAAATGTTAATTATATTACTTGTTTATTGATATCATACACTTGAAATTTTTACTGAACGCCACTCTTTTAATATTTAATAATCATGTTCAATTTTACTTATTATTGTATAATGAAAATGGTCTAATTGATCCTTTTTGTTTAGTATGATCTAGATTTTAACACACTGACAAATCGATAGAATATACGTCAAAACCTAATTCTAAAAAGGAATTCTTATAAGATGCTAAACCTAATATTATAACTAGTTGTCCCCTTGACGTTCCATATGTTGGGCATGAGGGACGTTTGACAAATCGCAAAAAGAACAAATTCAAAGGGATTTGACAGGTGACATTAACGGTATGACAACATTGATTTTTAATTGTCGAGTGTCACCTTCATTTTCATTTTTCGAATATTCCAATTTTATTAGTTAGAAGATGTGTGTCTACTTTGTAAAAAATGTCAACTGCTCAAGATGACCAAACTTTTGTTTCGTTTGATCTTAATCATTAATTCAACTACATTATTCATAATAATGTGAACTAAGAGTGACGAAGTGTTACACAGAAATAGATAAATATCAATTTAACATATCTAAAATAATAACAAGATGGAAAACTACACGCGTGTGGTTTGATAAGTGTAAATTGTAAACTTAGCTCACATCCATTTATTATACAAATACTAGTTATTTTAATCTAGATTCTACTTATTTTAGTGTCCGCTTGGATGGGGCATTGAGCAAAATAGGAATGAAAAGAGAATATATATGCTTAACTTCGCCCATAGGAACAAGAAGGCATGTCCGATAGGCTACCTCGGAGTATTGCAACAGAGAAAACGAAGGAAACGAGGGCTAATGTCTCTGCAAGCGAAAATAAATGAAGGAAAATATCTCGCGAGCGAAAATTTGAGACTATTAGGGGCATAAATGGGTACGTTTTGCATGAAAATAGAGGTCCCAGCCCCCAAAAGTAAATGTACTCTATCTCTTTGGACTTTAAGGGGTTAAGCTGTGCCCCGTATGAGCCCCATTTTTGGGGAGAAATGTATTTTAAAATAGTAAGTTTTTGGAGAATGTGTGGTTAAAAACTAAAAAAAATTAAAGATTTACATGTCAAATTATTTTATGGAAGAACTTGTGGTTGAAAATGAATTTTAGAAAAATGACTTTTAAAAAAAAAAAAAAAAAGGGGGCCCAAATAGGGGCATAATATATCTTGCCTTTGACAAAGAGAGATGCAGTAGAGCTTCTAGCTAAGAAAAAGCGAAGAAAAAAAGCTGCATTCTTGGAGTTTGGCTACGAGTTCAACCGGTTGATGTATTCAAATTTAGCTATGTTCTCGTCATTCAATGATATCCTAACATTCTAAGGTATGATGAATGAAGTAATCTACTTTGATAATATTATTTCAATTTCCATTTTTTGATTTCAAGTATGCTTTAGTGCTGTGTTTTCATTATCGTTTCAAGAATGCTTTGAGAACCATATGAAGACCTCGATGTAACATACGTGTCATTAGGCTATTAACTTTTATCTTAAAATCATAAATTTAGATAGAAGATGAAGATAGAGATAAAAATATACTCGTATGGTTTGTGTGGTCGCGTGCGAATTTCTATGCTTTCAATGCACTTTTATATATCGCTATTCACATAGGGATAATAATGAATTCATATATATACATATTTAAATTTAATTTTGCTCGAGGGAGATTATCAAATAAGCTAGTCAGGAAATTTCTATCAACTACATGTAATTTTTAAAACTCAATGAACGAAATTGAATTGAATTAACTAAGGTGAAATCACAAGTCGTGACATTTTTCAACATTTAGAGCATGACTTCAAAGTCAATGAGTGCATGGCACATAAACTGATGAATATAATGTGATACTTTGTGAGTGTTTGACACATATTTTAGCCCCTGTTTGTCTACCATTTTTCAAAACATTGTTTTCTACAGTTATCAATCTCCACTACACATTCAAATAATAAAATATTTTACACATAAAACAATAAAATTTCTTTCAATTTTAACCACACATTCTCCAAAAAATACTATTCAAAACATCATTCTTTCTCCCATGATGGGAGACAAACAAGCTCTTAATGGGTTGAAAATTTTTGGAATAGTGATTGATGGGAGAATGTGTGGTGGAAAAGCGATGAAATTTTTTAGATTTGTGTGTAATATTCTTTTATTTGGAGATTGTGTGATTGAAATGAAGAAAGAGAAAAAAAATGAGAAAGAGAATGGATGCCAAACATGGGCTTAAACAAAATTAGTTACAAACTAGCTAGAGGCCGCCACCTATTGCTTATCCAAAATGACCCATTTGCCTCCAAAACTTTGGGAGAGATCTATAAATACTCCTACATAAGAGAAGAAAATAATTCAAATTCAAATATCTCACTCTCAAATAGTCATTTCTCCGATTTGGGCATCAAAATGAGCAAGTTTAAGAAGTGAAAACACTGGCTAGCTAGATGAGAGAAATTTGTTGATCGGATTTCTATTGTCAATCCAAAATGACCCATTTGCCTCCAAAACTTTGGGAGAGATCTATAAATACTCCTACCTAAGAGAAGAAAATAATTCAAATTCAAATATTTCCCTCTCAAATAGTCATTTCTACTCTTACTCTAATTTGAACATTAAAATCAGTACATTTAGGAAGTGAAAACACTGGCTAGCTAGATTAGAGAAATTTGTTGATCGGATTTCTATCGTTAACATAGCCATTTCACAAACTTGTCGCTCGTGAAATGTTGAACATGAAATCTCAATCAAAAGTTTGGGTTGTGTCACTTGTGATTGACTCTTGTAAGTACTTAGGTGACCTTCGTTATAAGGAACGTCGTTTAGTACATTGCAACATAATTGAGAAGCTAAGTGCTCCATGGTAGATCGAAAGAGACAAATCTTGACAGATGATACCTAGGAAAATGATGCTTTCGTAAGCTAGCTAGGTGTGTTTTTCACAATGCATGCTGGAAGAGAAGGTCTAGCATGAAAGATAAGAGCCAATTAGGATAGCCAAGTGATGACCCCTAAAAACCACACAATTAATTACGAGTCGAACCCATAATTAAGAATGAATGTAGGCAAGTCATCCTTGGCTACCAAATCAGGCTCATCAATTTCATACCAGGCCTCTCTTCCTTTCACTTAAGTTTGCTTGATGAATTGAATCAACAGCAAATAAGCCATATATATAGGCAATGAAAAAGGTCAATACCTTTGCCTTCTCTATTAGATTGAGTCTTTTCGAATGTTGATTATGCATGAATTGAGTTATCATAAGGGCATATATTCCTCCAGTTGGAGGGAGGGACCAAACCTTACTTATAATGTTTGCCAAGTGCCATATTGTCAATAAGTCAAATAACATATTCGAGTAGAAAAAAGTCTGAAAGTTCATCCAAAATATGTGTAAGTTGCAAAAAAAAAAAAGGCATTTTGTAGTTGACCTCAAAATTGGGATCGAATCCTGTACATCGGGCTAGTTGCATCGGCCACAATTGGAAGGACTTTTATGATTGCATTTTTTAAGAAGGAAAAAATTTGGTTAAGCAACGAGTAAGCGTTGAGATATATCATATATTTTATTTTATGTTTGACGGGTATAAATTTATTATTAGATTTTTAAATTTAAATATTTATATATGACTTTCGGTTTGATTTCAGTTCAAGTTCGATTGAACATTTTGACTCTTGAATTTTTACTTTTTCATATCAAAGTATTGAATCTCAAAATCTTGGTTTTAATAAAGTAACATTAAAAGCCCCTAAAAAAAATGTGATAAGCAACTTTACGGTCCATTGTGCTAATGTCACAACCATGACACCTTTCTACTAAACAAAGAATGTCAACGCTTCTTAGTTAACCACCAAACTTTCTCTTAATTTCTTCCCTTTGTCTTCAACTATTCAGCACTTTGGACTGAAATTTGGACATCTAGTCCAAATTAAGAACTTTATTCGAAACTTCTTCGTGAAAAAAGTGTCCAGAGAGAAGCAAATCGATTCATATTCTTTTGTAGTTGCAATAGAACGTGTCCTTGGATAGTTGACATGCAATCATTTTGACCTTTTCATTCATGATGCCCGTAACTTGGTCAAATTTGTTGTTGGTTTCTGAATAAAATTTTTATATCTTACCCCAATTTCGAGATGTCTAAATTTTATTAGTGAAACATGCACGGAGAGAACAAAAATGGGGACGACTGATGTGAAGTTCTTTTAAAAAAAGATTTAATATTTTATCAAGTGTGTTGGGTTTTGCTACCCAATAAATCCGGGCGATCATGTTAAACCGGTTTATTTGGATTATACTTCATAGGTCTCGGCCGATGAGTGAAGTGAAATGTCGACACCACAATCGAACTATTCCTACAACATATTTGGGCCATTTGAAGTAACCTAATATCATTAGCGTTACTTCAAATGTCCCGACCCTTTTCCTTCGACGGCTTTAGGGTTGACAGTCCATTTATTGGTCACCTATTGGGCCTTACTACTCTAACCTAAAGCCCACACCTAATTCCCCCTTTATATGTTTTGACCCATCACTGTTGTAATTAGTGTGAATGTTGTGGGCAGCCGTGTGTAGAGAAGAGAAAAGAGTGTTCCTTTGACTTTGTGCCGTCTTCTTTTCTCCTTCTCTTAGCCTCTGTGGCTGATTTTTTGGGCTACCAATAGCATTCATATTCAGCCCTTTGTGGGCACCTTGGAGCAACCGGTTTGGGAAGAAAGGTTGGGAGGTTTTGGTGTTGATCGTGGTGGTCGTTTTGGAGAAACTAAGCCCGGAAATAGAAGATTGGAGCACCTAAAACTAACATTTGGTATCAAAGCATAGTTGGAGGTTATTTTTCGTGGGAAAACAGATCCAATAACCAGCAGAAAAAATTGTTGAAAAACAACCTAGATTTTCAACAGAAAATCGAACCTGTAACTGATTTTTTCTGCCAATCCAGTAGGCTTTTGGTGAAACGGAGGCCAGAATTAGGACGTGCAGGTGGATGAGGTGCAGGGGGTCAGGCGTGTGAGGTTGACGACGCCGGTGGAGGTTGCGCATGGGCATTCCGGCGAGTTTCATGGAGGCTCGTGGGCATTTCTCCAGTGGAACTCCCTTTAGGCAGAATCTTTATTTTGACATTTCTAACGATTTTGTGTTGTTAGTTTTCTGTTTTAGGGTATACAGTGAAATCTGGACGATTTTGCCCTTAAGTTCGTAATTCAATTTTCGCTTGGTTGGTTGTTGCAGTTGTTGGAGACTTTAGGGCGAATAATGGTGGCCCTAAAGTGATAAGTTCGCTTCTCTTGAAATTTAGAGACTTAGATAGGTCCGCTTTGGTAAATTGGCTTGTCTCTTTTAAATTTCAGCATTAGCGTGTCATCGTGTAAGGTGACGTTACCGTGAAGGGGTAACCATTGTTTGTGTTATAAATTTAGGAATTAATTGTTCTATTTGAAGTGTTGATTTTTAACTGCAAGTTGATATTTATCTATGTTTAATTGCATGAGAATTTGAATTTTTTGTTGATGTACCTTCGTGTTGCATTGAATATTTCGTTAGAACACCTAGTCTTGACCCGTTCGAATATTCCCGTGATCTAAGATCATGAATCTTATGAAACACTGGGAATTTAGAACAATGTATATTGTTGTCTTATGATTACTTTGTGTACCTACTTGTGCATTTTTGGTTTTCTGTTTTTCAAAATGTCTTCACATTTTGCAATTGAAATTTTCAATAGGAAATGAGACTTTTTAATTTGGTAACAAAAGATGAAGGGAATTTTGGTTCAACAAAAAGTTTTAAAGGCCATAGATGGCAAATTTCTTGCAGATTTAACAGAAGCACAAAAAGAAGAATATGACGAACTTACTTACACTTCAATTATTTTACACCTATTTGATGCTGTTTTGAGAAAAGTTGGAAATCTTAATTCTACTAAAGAACTTTGGCAAAAGTTGGAAGACTTATATTTGTTTAAGTCTACTCCTAATAAGTTGTACTTTCTTAAAAGATTTTTTAGCTTTAAAATGGATTATTCAAAGGATTTTGATGACAATTTGAATGTTTTTAAAAAGTCGGTTTAAGACATTGTTAACTGTGATGAGAAGGTGTCTGAAACTTATAAGACCATCATTTTGCTGAATTCTATGCCTGATTCATATAGAGAGGTTAAGAATGCAATTATGTATGGTAGGGACACTTTAACACCCGAGATGTTATAGATTCCCTTAAGAGTAAGGAGATGGAGATTAAGGCTGAAAAAGAAGATAAGAGAAGTCGTGAGCTGTATATGAAGATAAGTAGAATGAAGTTTAAGCAAATGAGTTTGGGTAGAGCTCAAGACAGTGATGATTTGAGTAGTAACTCGAGTGATGAGGATGGTAAGAAGAAAGGTAAAAGGTGGGACAAGTCCAGTGGTAGACGGTGTTACAATTGTGGTAAGACTGGACACTTTATTAGGGACTGTCCAAAGAAGAACAAGGATAAGCAGAATGGTAAGTTGAGAGGCAAACGAATTTGGCATTAGGGTCGAGTGATGACCTTAGTGAGGCTTATTGAGTGTAAACCTTAGTTACTGCATTTGCATCCGTGTGTAATCCTTTCTGCATGTGTGTGATTGCTCAATTTCGTTGCATGATTATATGTTGCATTTCAATATGTTTGATATGTGCATTGACATGAATTGGAGTGATCTTATTACTTTGTGTAATGTGTTTGCATGTATAGTGGATTAAGGTGCATTAGCAATGTGTGTGAATGTCTTTTGGTAAGGTGGAGTAGAGATGCTTAGGGGTACATTGGTGGTTTGTACCGGGGATGTGGAGTGTGACATTTGGATCACGAGTGGAGATGTGATCAAATGTTGGAATCCCTTATGTATGAAGAGACCTTGATCAGGTCGAGTGTGAGAGAAACACTTCTATCACTTCTGTTAGGTGGAGACCCATTATCCACGTAGGTTTGGAGAAGTGACGTTGTGATAGAGGATTATCCCAAGAACTTAGGATCTATAGAGGCTTACCAGTTAGACATGTGTTTTGAGTGATTAGTCTAGTGAGCATGGTGGGCGATGAGGTGAGATATGTGTTCTCGAGGTGTGAGTAACACGGAATGTGATATGATAAGTGTGGTGAGATCTTTTTGTAAGGTCATTTGTGCATTTGTTGTATATGTGTTGACCGTGTGTTCGATTAACTTGGTGTTAATATGTTGTTATATGTGAACATGTTTAAAAAGATTTATGCGTTATCCTATATATGATATCTTCATCGCATGTTTATTTGCTCTTGATTGATTACTGTGATTATTTGCTTCTACTTGGGTGTTCTCGATCTTAGCCCCAGTGAGTATATGTAGTAGGTATGTTATGTGTTTCACGTTCGAAACACGAGGTAAGGTCTGTGATACCAATTTTATTGGTTACCTTGATTGTGCAAGTATAAAATACGTGTTTTGGTTGATTGCAGATTTATTGGGAATCAAGGTGGAGATTTGTTGGGTTTTGATACCCAATAAATTCGGGTGATGATGTTAAACTGGTTTATTTGAATTGTACTTCATAGGTCTCGACCGATAAATGAAGTGAAATGTCGACACCACAATCGAACAACCATTACTACAACCTATTTGGACTATTTAAAGTAACCTAATATCATTAGTGTTACTCATAGCCCGACCCGTTACCTTGGACAACTTTAGGGTTGACAGCCCATTTATTGGTCACTGGGCCTTACTCCTCTAACCTAAAGCCCATACCTAATTCCCCTTTTATATGTTTTGACCCATCACTGTTGCAGTTAGTGTGAATGTTGTGGCAACCGTGTGTAGAGAAGAGAAAAGAGTGTTCATTTGGCTTTGTGCTTACCTTGGCTTTGTGTCGTCTTCTTCTCTTAGCCTCTGTGGCTGGTTTTTTGGGCTACCAAAAAAATTCGTATTCAGCCCTTTGTGGGCACCTTGGAGCAACCAGTTTGTGAAGAAAGGTTGGGAGGTTTTGGTGTTGATTGTGGTGGTCGTTTTGAAGAAACTGAGCCCGGAAATAGAAGATTGGAGCACCTAAAACTAACAAAGTGATTCATGCTTATAACTATACAAGCTATTTTAAAATATTAGTATTTAGTTATTTACACACCCGTTGATCTCGCTTTAATATTTGGAAATAAGAAGTAGTTTATAGTATTTAGAGAGATATTTAACTATTAAGACTTAAAGAGAAAAAAGAAGCATAATAAAATTATACGTTTAGTATTTGTTAGTGCATAGGTCTAGACATTACAATGACCATATTTTTTTTATATTTTTCTCCAATTATCAAATCTTCCATATCAAAATCTTATGAGTATGTTTGGTACTTAGCCTCTATTTGAAAATCATTATTGGAGAAAAATAATATTTTGAAAAGTGATTTTTAGAAAAAAACGGAGTTAATACCCTAAATAGTTACTGAACTTTGTCAAAAGTTCCTAGGAGGTCACCCAACTTCAAAACTTCCCTAATTAGTCACCGAACTTTGCAAAAAGTTCCTAGGAGGTCACTGAACTTCAAAGCTACACTAAGTAGTCACTGAACTTTACTAAAACTTCCTAGGAGGTCACCGAACTTTGCAAATTGTGACCTCATACATTAATGATTTAGTGATCCCCTAGGAATTTTTTGCAAAGTTGAGTGACTAATTAGGGCAGTTTTGGAAAAGTTCAGTGACTATTTAGGGTAGTTTCGAAGTTCAGTGACTTCCTAGGAACTTTTTGCAAAGTTTAGTGACTAATTAGGGAAGTTTTGAAATTCAGTGACATCCTGAAAACTTTTAGCAAAGTTTAGTGACTATTTAGGGTATTAACCCGAAAAAAACGTGTTCTTAATAAGTAGGAAAAATTTTCATGTTTATGTGTAAAATATTTTATTTTGTGAATGTATGTTTAAAGATGAGCATTTAAAGAAAAAAAGTTTTTAAATAATAGTTGTCAAAAATGGGCAAAATTTTTAGCACATATTTGATGGGGATTAAAATCAGATTTTTAGTAAATTTTGTAAAAATTGATGAAATGTGTGGTAGAAAAGTTGTGGAACCTATGAAATATACGATTAAAATTAATTGTTAATTTTGAGTTAGATTAAAATCTGAATTTTAATCAGTACCAAATATGGGCGCACTTACAAGATTTTGACTTTTTCTATGTTTTACATTTGTAATGACTGTTTTGTACAAACTACCCCACCAAACGAAAGTAACTACATGAGGCATACATATATGTAGAGTCAGAGGAGAGATTAAAGAGGCCGCCACCGCCACCTCAACTCAGCTCTTCAAGGAGCCCACAAGAAAAATTATTATTATTTTTTTTAAGAGTCGTTTTTTAACAACCCAAAATTAAATTACTCATAGACCTGAAATTAAAGCCTCACAAGCTATACATATCCTTAGTCCTTTACTGACCCAATTAAAATCTCATAGGCCCATCCACACTTGTTTAAACCAACTGAACTTCTTCCAATTCTCCATTATGTATTCTAAATTTAAATTGAGGGTTTTCGATCTTGAGCTACCATTGGTTCTCTTTATTCTCAATTTCTCATGCACCTTCAGTTCAGCAATTCACTTTTAGGCTATACAAGTAAAGTCAGCTGGTAATAATTCCATTTCTTTGACTACATATAATTCTAATATTCTATGAACACACTATCTATTTATCTCTAACCGGTTGTATATGTGTATGTATGAATTATTTTAATTTGTATGTATAATTGAATATCAGTTTATTGTGTTATTGACTATGACCTATGAATTTGTCTTCAGTTTACGAGGATTAGTGGTTAGTTTACAGTAGCTTTTGATTCTGTGATTGTGGACAGTTGACTATATTTGATTTATGAATTATGACTTATGAATGATTCATAAATATAGTACTACCCACTGGTTTATTAATTATTATGTACATATATTTGTTTTCATTATTATGAATTTGCCTTTGCCCTTTAGTTCGTTCACTATTTTTAATTCTAACATTGTCATTTTTTTCCTAAATGGTCTACCATTCAATCTCATATGTTACATATAGAGGTGTCAATTTTGCTCGCCGGCTCTAACGGTTAGAAAAAAATCGAGTCGGCTAGGCTCGAGGCTCGGGCTGAGCCCCATTTTGGGGAGTTGGCCCGAGCCCGGACCAACCCTTGTGGCTCCTTGAGCCGCACAGGCAAACTCCTGTCACGGGCAATTTTCGACCTATGACAAATTGGACCTTAAAAAAAAATCTTAATAATAATAATAATTAAAAAAAAAACCCCTTTGCAGGTAGCAGCTTTTATTTAAAAAAAAAAAAAAAATTAAAAGAAATCGGGCAGCTACACACTGCCTTTGCAAGCAACTAGCTACTGCCAGCTCTAAAAAAAAAAGTTTTTTTTTTTTTTTTTAAATATGCAGCAGCTGCTTATGAAAAAAGAAATTGTGAGCCGGCTCGGCTCGACAGGCTTGAGTCAGAAGCTTGAGTCGAGCCTAATTTTTTTGGTCGAACAAAAGCTCGGCTTGAGCCTGAGTCTCAAGTTTCGGCTCGTGAGCCGGCTTGGGTCGGCTCCTTGACTCCCTTAGTTATATATAACTATGCTATGTGTTGGTACAATGCTTTGCCAAAAGATCATATCTTTCAATCTTTTTTTCTTAAATTAATTTGAGCCCCTTATGGACAATTTAAACATTATGAAGAGATATTTGAATTTTTATTTAATTTGTAGAGGTTAAATAGTACACATGTTGACAGTTTATTGAAATCTTGTGAGAATCTTGATCAGTGTTTGAAACATAATTGACATTCAAACATTATTTGTGATGACTCGTGATCGGAGTTTAGTCTTGAAATGGTATTTACCTAGAGAAACAAAAATAGCAATTAATGTGCTACATTACTTTGAAGAAAATGAATGATTGTTTTTCAAATACTTGCATTGCTTACAGATTTTACTAACTACACCGGTTACAGTTGCATCAGCTGAAAAATATTTCTCTTAGTTGAAATTGATTAAGACTTATCTCCGATCGATTATCTCACAACAAAGATTGAATGGATTAGATATGTAATCCATTCATAAACAAATGGTTGAACAACTCGATTATCCAAAATTGATTGATATTTTTGCCTCTAAGATCGCGTTGTAACAACAAGGGGGTAGTTCATACTTTATAACTTGAACATTTTTTGACTCGATAAAAAAGAAAAGAAAAGAAGTCAAATTGCCCAGAACAAACTAAAGCAACGCCTTTGCTAATCTCATGTTGCATATAGTAATTGGAGAAACTTCCAACGACCAATTTATTTAAGTGATTGTTTAGAATATTTTCACATTTTTATTTGATTGTAATATAAATTTTTTGAATATTCTATTTTATTCATTGTTTTATTTTTTATTTTAATTTAGTTTCGTAAAACTCTTAAAAATGAAAAAAAATTGTTTGCTTGGTACGATTTAGAGGCCCAAATTCCAAAATTCACCTTAGAGCTTGCAACATACAGGTACGGCCTTGCATATATGAACTTAGTTTGATGTTATCCTAGATTTGATCTTGGATTAATTGGAAATTAATTTAACCTATTAGGTAGTATTTGAAGCAATTTCTAAAACTAAAAGTCTATTTCATGAATAATACTATGTAGAACAATTGGCACACGTCTACATGGAGACACAATAATATTAAAATGATAGTTTCATGAAATAGAAGAGATGCGATACGTTTTATTGGATCTATCATTTTATGTCTCTATATTCTGATGCTGAACACAAGTAATGCGTCATAGCATCAATTTGTGAATGATTACACTAAAAGTTGTGTTGTAAGATGAATTTATCCTACATTAATAAAAGAGTGAAGGAGTATTTACTATTCATAAGCGGCCGGCTCGGCTCGGCCTTTTTTTTTTTTTTTTTTGCGTTTCCAAACTGAGCCGATAGACTTTTAGTCTCGGCTAAGCCGTTGAACAGGTTTTTTTTTTTTTTTCTTTTTTACGTTTGCTTTAATATTTTAGGTTCTAAATATACGTTCTAAGCGATTTAATTTTGTTTTGAAATCTTGAAGTGCGACCATCCTAAATATATGGTCGACTCGGCCAAGCTTTTTTTTTTTAATTACGTTTGATTTTAATTCCAAATGACTTTATGGGTCGACTCACCCAAGGCTTTTTTTTTTCTTTTTTGTTATACATGTTGGATCGGCTAATCTTTTTTTTTTTTTTTTTATGTTTGATTAAGTATTTTAATTTACGAATATTCGTTTTAAGCGATTTAAAAATTTATTTTTTATGTCAAAAATAATTTTACATTAATTGTGAAAACCCCTTCTTTTTGCGTCCGATTCAGAATTTTATGTTAATTTCTCTTTTCTAACCCACCATCAACCCCATACTTACACCAATTTCTCCCAATTTCATTTTTCATAAGCACTGTTCATAAGCCGCCGGCTAGACTCGGCTCGGCCTTTTTTTTTTTTTTTTGTTTTCCGTTTCCAAACCGAGCCGATAGACTTTTAGTCTCGGCTCGGCTAAGCCGCTGAACCGATTTTTTTTTCTTTTTTACTTTTGTTTCAATATTTTAGATTCCAAATATGCGTTGATTTAATTTTGTTTTGAAATGTTGAAGTGCGGCCATCCTAAATATATGGTCGACTCGGCCAAGCTTTTTTTTTTTTAAATTATGTTTGATTTTGATTCCAAATGACTTTATGGGTCGACTCGCCCAAGACTTTTTTTTTCTTTTTTGTTATATAGGTCGGATCGGCTAAACTTTTTTTTAACGTTTGATTAAGTATTTTAATTTACGAATATTCGTTTTATGTGATTTAAAAATTTATTTTTATGTCAAAAATAATTTTACATTAATTGTGAAAACCCCTTCTTTTTGCGCCCGATTCAGAGTTTTAAGTTAATTTCTCTTTTCTAACCCACCATCAACCCCATACTTACACCAATTTCTCCCAATTTCATATTTCTTAAGTTTCTGCATTTAAAAAGGGTAAATTTATGGCGTCAAAATGGATTTTTATTGAACATATCACTATAATAAATATTATTTATCCTCAACCTATTTGGATCTATTGCACATGATCATATCATTTGTTTTGGACTGATGTCATCAAATTTTATCATTCAATTGAAGAATTGACATGAGAAGAAATATAAGAAAAAAGAGGACAAACTCAGTTGGCTGAGCAACACTGATGTAGACAGTATCCACGAACTTCCTTTTATTTACGTTTGATTCAGTATTTTAAGTTACGAATATTCGTTTTAAGCGATTTAAAAATTTGTGGGTGATGTCAAAAATAATTTTACATTAATTGTAAAACGTAAGGTCGTGATTGTTTATTTTATGTGTAATATTATTTTATTGAAAATGTTTAATTATAAATAAGAGAAAAAATGTCCACATTTTAAAAGAGTGTGCATGTAACCCTTTCTTTTTCCTCTCAATTTTTCTCCATTTCTTCACGCAATGGCCATACCTTTTACTTCCAGAATCATGCCTCTTTAGTCCATCTGTGAGTGTGCATCTAACCCTTTCTTTTTCCTCCGTGAGAGGGTACTTGAAGTTAGATGTTATCTGGTTGTGCATAACTGAAAATAGTAGAGATTATTAGTAGTCGTTTCATTATGCTACCTAGTTCACCTCTCATGAGTTTGGAGAAATGGACACAGACTCCATGCTATATAAATTACAATTAGGTGTTGCACATGAATGCATGCAAAAATAATAGGGCTTGTATTTACTTTCGACTTTCTGATGGAGTACAAGATAGAGCATTCCTTGAGTAACGGCTATTTACCCTAATTATTTTTATACTTAAAAACCTTTCCATAATTCCCTTCGTACAAACTCTTCATTTAAATATAAATATGCTATTTATTTATATATTTAAAATTGCTACGCTAGTAAAAAATAGTCATCCAGGACCTCAAAGTTCTCAGGATAGACCCCGTGGAGGGACAAAAGCTGTGGCTTGGCTGAGCCTTCATTGGGGTATCGGTGGCAAAAAGGCTCGGGGGCTCGGCCCAGCCCGTGTCCAGATTTTATTAAAAAAAAATTAATTAATTTTTTGAATTCAAAAAAAAGCTGCCTGCTACGTTGTAGAGCTACAAAATTGCAGCTACAATTTAGCTGCCTGCATGTAACCACAAAAAATGATTCGTAAATTTTTTTGAATTGAATTGTCTTGTCAAAAATTTGAATTTGTAAATTAAATATACTTAAAACGGATATACTTTTTTGTCTATAAATACGGGAAAAATTTTACAAATCCATATAAATCAATCTCAAATTTCTTTACGCGATATTTCAGTGTTATACTCTCAAATTTTTTTTACGCAAAATTCAGTATTTTACTCTACAATTTCTTTTACTCTATTTTTCAGTATTCTTTACTATAATATTTACACATAGATTTTACTAGTGATGAGATTAACCAGTTTAGAGGTAGTTCGAGTACTCCATAGGGGTACGATGCATCTCAAAATGTTCCAATTGATTTGGAAGATATCGAAAAGGAGGAAGTAGTCGAGGTTAAAAGGTCGAAAAAAGAGTCTGCGGATTGTTGACAACATATGACTTGTAAAAAATTTGGGGTTCAAAATAGAGTTGATATTTGGAAAGCATGTTGCAATTATTGTGGTAAAAAAGTTAGTTGGAAACCAGTTCGAGCACATCGCATTTAAATACACACATATTAAGAAGTTGCAAAGAGAAACTAGTCGGTCTTGACCCGAAACAGACCGAACTAACATTTACCGGTTCCGGTTCTACTCTTTCCACTTTTGTATATTCACAGGAAAGATTTCGTGAAGGAATGGCTACATACGTGGCTGCAGCAGAGATGCCGCTAACGATGATCGAGTCAGCACACTTTACTCGTCTTGTATAGAATTATCTCCAACCTAGGTATCATTCTTATTGTAGAAATACTATTCGTTCTGATATTATAAAATTATATAACAAAAGAAAACAAACAACTGCTATTGAAAGTCTAAAAACTTTTAAGTCTGTTATATCATTTACCTCTGATTTATGGACCGGTGTTAATAAAAAAAGTTATATTGCTGCTACAGCTCATTACATTGATCACCTATGGATTATGCATAAAAGAATTATTGTATTTAGATGTGTAGAATAACCTCATAATGCGACTAACATATACATGATTTTAAAAGATATTATACAAGAATATGGTATGCAAGAAATTGTTTGAAGTTTTACTTTTGATAATACTAGTGTAAACAAAGTTGTTGTCGAAAAATTTATTAATGATTTGAACCCTACATTTGGAGGTTTATTTTTTCATCAACGTTGTGTATGCCACATTATTGATTTGATTGTAAAAGATGGATTAGAACACATAAAATCACCGTTAGATAAAATTAGGCAAGCAATTAATTTTATTACTATATCACCAGTAAGAAAGCAAGCATTTAACAATTTATGTGCAGAGTATGGCTTAGAAGAGAAATCAATTGTCACTGATGTATCACATAGATGGAACTCTACATATCTTATGTTACACTTGTGTGAAAATTACGATAAAGTTATTTCAATGTATTATAATAGTAGGCATACATATGGATTCGAACATAATTTGGAAGATTGAGAATGAAATCTTGCATTTATCGTTAAAACATTTTTAAAACCTTTTTTCGAAGCCACAAAGGAATGTAGCTGTATTTATTACCATACATCTTCACTTGTTTTACAACACTTTTTCTATTTTACACAAGCATTTCAAAAACATAGGAATTTCCCAATTTTTGTTAATGTAATTTATTCTATGGAGACAAAATTTCGTAAATATTGGAAAGAGATACCCTCATTATTTTTATTAGCTTCGGTGATGGACCCTCGACTTAATTTAACTGGCACGAAAGCTACTATAAAGGGGATTTCAAATTTCATGAATATACAATTATCACATGTGCATATAGAATCATTGTTATGCGAAATGTATAACTATTACGCTGAAAAAGAAGGTCAGTGTAGTTCTACTTCCCAAAGTTTTTTTTCAAGAAACACTTCAACAAATGCAAATAATATATGAAGTTATTTAGAGACCAATACTAGTGTTCCCTCATTTAGTTCTAATTCGTCAGTATCTAGAATAATAGATATAAGTGGTACAAATCTTGAAATTCCTTCCGAGTTAGCTAGGTATATGTGCGTGAACGTTCGTAGTATGTTACAACCACAAGAATTACAGGAATTTAGTCTTCTATCATGGTGGAGGTGTAACGAAAGACAGTATTCAATTGTATCAAAAATTGCTCGCGATCTACTAACACCGTCGGTGTCTACAGTAGCATCGGAGGCTGCATTTAGTTTAGGTGGTCGAGTTTTACGTGACGAATGATCAAGATTAAAAGAAGATATATTATAGGCTTTAATATGTTTAAAGGACTGGGAATGTACGGAATTACGTTTCCAAGAACAAGTTGATAGTATAATGGCCGATGAGTTACAGCAGATTAAAGCATAAAATATTGTAAGTTTTTAAATTGTTTAGTTTAAAATACGCAATTTTTAATTTGTTTTTGTTTCAAGAAAAATTGTACACAAAATATTTTATTCGCGTACAATTTTAACTTCGCCTACGATAATTGTAGCCGGTCTCAAACCCGAATAAAGGAGGAGGGTTTTTAACTTTTATAATTTCTTTAATTTAAAACACGCATAAAATGTACAATTCTTTTTTAAATGTAGATTTTACAAAAAAAAAAAAAAAAAACCCAAGCAGGCTCAGCTCGCTAAGGCTCGGGCCGAAAGCTCGGGTCGAGCCTCATTTTTTTTGGCTGGGCCCAAAGCTCGGTCCTAAAAAGCTCGGCCTCGCCCCTAGCTTTTTTTTTTTCCCGACTCGGGCTGGGCTCGACTCGACTCGTTGACATAGCTACATTGGGGTTTGGTTGGACATGGGTTTTATTTTATTGCTTTCTTGAAGTTGTCTTTCGTTTTTAATTTAGGTTCCTATTAAAACTTGGTTTCTCGAGGAGTCAAGTTTTGGGTTAATTTTGAATAAAGAATTGCATTTCTTGAAAAATCAAACCCTTAATTTGTGTGTGAAAATTATTACTCGAGTTGTGTTCATTGTCACTGATCTTGCTTGTGTACTGTGGTCTACACCACTTTCAAATACTTTTATAAACTTCTTTTAAATGCTATTGAAACGCTGTCAAAGTTATTTTACATGAAAGACAGCATAGGCGAAGACTAATATCAAAATATACAAACAACATTAAATTCAAACAACATTTTTGTTATAGAATAATTTTTTTCAATGTAAAAACAGCATCTAACTCAAAATTTTCGTGATTTATTCGCGGAAATTACGGTGAGGAAAAGATAGTACACAACACAGAAAAACGACAGCACAACAGATAACGTAATTCTTTTGCAATATTTGGCAAAATGGTCTCAAATCCCAGTCCAACCAGTGTGGTCGTCCCTATATTTTGTTAAGCCCATTTAGAAGAGGTTATTTATGTAATTGAACATATTAATCCTCACACATTAGGTGTAAGCTTGCTGTTCAGCTCGTATATATATATATATATATATATATATATAGAGGGGTTATCGATCTCAATTTGTAATTTTTCAATCCATTCTAAATAGAATCCCCTTCCTGCCATTTATTTTATCTCCTTCAATTCCCTGCAATTCTTCAAGACATTTCAGTGGCTTCATCAGCCATTCCTGAAACTTCTAGTTTTTCAGGTAGTCAATCCTGTAATAATATTGATGCAGATGGGATAAAATGGATTATTGACACAGGAGCATCTGAACATATGGTATGCTCTAGCAAATATCTAAACACCATTGCAGCGGACTCTAATGCTTTTGTTAAGTACCAAATGGATACCGTGTTGCTGTGACTAAAGTTGGGACTGTGAAGTTATCAGATGATTTGATCCTAACTGATGTTTTAGTAGTGCCATCATTCAATTTCAATTTGATATCTGCCAGTAATTTGGTTCTTAAGCATAATTGTTTTCTGATTTTGCGCATAGTGCTTGTTTTGTGCACGATCTTTTAACATGGAGGATGATTGGGGTAGGCCAACTTGAGGATAGATTATATCATTTTCAAACTAATCATCATCAGTCAAATTTCAAGTCCAAAAACAAACCACTCATCAACTCTTGTCAATTCATTGCAAATTCTGTCAAACACTCCACTGATTCACCTGTTATATCATGCTGCAGTACTATTTCCAATTTTCATTGTAATAAAGTTGTTACTACTTCATGTAACACTCAAAACATCAGTAAAGTCACTAGTGATATTGATATATGGCACTGCCGTTTAGGTCATGTGCCTATTTCTAAGCTGTCTACTCTTTATAAATATGTTCCTGAAATCAAATTTAATAAATTCTTGCATTGTTCAATCTGTCCTATGGCCAAACAGCATAAAGGCTTTTGACATCATCTATTGTGATATTTGGGGGCCTTACTCTAATCCTTCTTTAGATGGATCTCACTACTTTCTCACTATAGTTGATGACTATAGCAGAGTCACATGGATTTATCTGATGCGAACTAAGTCTCAAACTAGATCCATTATCCACACCTTTTACTCGTTAATCCAGACACACTTTCAAACCAACATAAAAACATTGAGGTCTGATAATGGAGCAGAGTTTTTAATGACAGATTTCTATCATTCCAAAGGGATCTTACATCAAGTTAGCTGTATGGAAACGCCTCAGCAAAACAGGGTTGTTGAAAGGAAACATCAACATCTTTTAAACATTGCTAGAGCCCTCAAATTTCAGGCCAACTTACCACATAAATTCTGGGGGGACTGCATTCTAACTGCCACACACCTTATAAATCGGACTCCCACTTCTGTTCTTGATGATAAGGCCCCATATGAGAAGCTCTATAACTCTTCCCCTTCTTATTCTCACCTTAGGGTGTTTGGTTGTCTTTGTTTTGCTACTACTTTGAGAAGGAACAGATCAAAGTTTGATCCAAGAGCAACACCCTGCATTTTCCTTGGCTACCCTTATGGTATGAAGGCTTACAAGTTATATAACCTTCGTACCAATACAATTTTTCATTCCAGAGATGTTATTTTCCATGAAAGCATCTTTCCATTTCTTCATCCTTTTTTGTTGCAGTCCTTAGCTAATTCTACATATTCTTCACCTTGAGATCAGTCTATATTTTCACCTCAGCATTCTTTTTTTCCAGATATTTCCAATTCTCATCCCACCAATATTTCAGTTGATGTATCTCATCCATCCTCTGATCCTGTTTCAGTTCCACCTCTTTCATCCAATTCAGATCATTCCAATTCAGATCGTTCTGCTATTCAATCCTCCTCACCTCAGATTCCATCCTCTTCTCCTTTAACTCCTATTCGAAAATCAAAGAGAACCATCAAACCACCTTCATACCTCTTGGATTATCACTGTAATCTATCCTCCAAGTCACCTATACCCACATCAGACTTTATGGGAAAAGGTCTTGCACCTGGTAAGCAGTATCCAATATCAGATCACCTTACCTATGCTAATTTGTCTTATGCTCACAAACACTATGCCTTGGCTCTGTCTACTGTGTTTGAGCCTCACACTTTTGAGGAGGCTTCCAAGTATCCTGATTTGTGTCTTTCTATGGATTTGGAATACAAAGCCCTTGTTTCAAATCAGACTTGGGATGTTGTTAAGCTTCCAGCCAATAAGAAACCAGTAGCCTGCAAATGGGTGTATAAGGTTAAGCTTCACTCGGATGGGACTGAGGAGAGAAAGAAAGCTCGCCTTGTTACGAAAGGCTTTATTCAGCAATTAGGCCTGGACTATGAGGAAACTTTCTCCCTTGTAGCGAAGTTGGTGACTGTCAAAGCTCTGTTAACTGTTGCTGCTCAGTTGCAATGGGAGTTGCATCAGTTGGATATTAGCAATGCCTTTTTACTTGGTGAATTGCATGAAGAAGTTTACATGGCCATGCCTCCAGGCTATGAGCAGCAGGGGGAGCATGGGGAACGCCTTGTTTGCAAGTTAAATAAGTCAATCTATGGGTTCAAACAAGCCTCTAGACAGTGGAACAATAAGTTGACCTCCTATATTCCGTCACAAGGTTTTCAGCAATCCGAGGCTGATTATTCTTTGTTTAACAAACACAATGGCTGCTTATATACTGTGATTTTAGTCTATGTGGATGATATCATAATTGTGGAAATGATTCATTGTATATTGACCAATTCAAGAAGGAATTAAATGAGCAACTCTAGTTGAGGGACTTTGGAACTCTTAAGTACTTTCTTGGTCTCGAAGTGGTTAGAACAGCAGATGGCATTTCTATATGCCAGAGAAAATATGCTTTAGATGTCTTGACTGATGCTAGTTATTTGGGTGCCAAACGAACAGTCAATTCTCTTCCAGATAATCTGAAATAGAGTAAGGATGAAGGAAGCAATGTCTTGGATTCTAGTGAATATAGAAGATTGGTGGGAAGACTACTCTATCTAACCATAACAAGACCTGATCTTTCCTATGCTGTGCAATTGCTGAGTCAATTTTTACAAGAACCAAAAAGCTTCACATGGAGGCTGCACATCATGTTCTGAAGTACTTGAAAGGCACACCAGGACAAGGCTTATTGTTTGAGAGTAAAACTGATCTCCAACTCAAAGGCTACTGTGATGCGGACTGGGCTGCATGCTGTGACACTAGGAGATCCGTTATAGGTTATTGTATCTTCTTAGAGAACTCATTAATATCTTGGAAATCCAAAAAGCAGCATACGGTATCAAGGTCTTCGGCTGAAGCAGAATATAGATCGATGGCAGCTGCTGTGTGTTAGTTAAGTTGGTTGAAAAATCTGCTAATTGATTTAGGTGTGAAGCAATCAAAAGCAGCTCTGCTTTTCTGTGAAAATCAGTCTGCAATTCACATATCGAGCAATCCTGTTTTTCATGAAAGGACAAAGCATATAGAGATTGATTGCCATTTGGTTAGAGACAAAGTCCAAGCTGGTGAAGTGAAAATGTTATTTACTACATCTCAAAACCAAATTGCTGATTTGTTGACTAAGGCAATTGGTGGAACCAGATTCAGATTGCTCTTATACGAGACGGGAGTATTGAACATATACTCCTCATCTTGAGGGGGAGTGTTAAGCCCATTTAGAAGAGGTTATTTATGTAATTGAACATATTAATCCTCACACATTAGGTGTGAGCTTGCTGTTCATCTCGTATATATATATATATATATATATATATATTGAGGGGTTATTGATCTCGATTTGTAATTTTTCAATCCATTCTAAATAGAATCTCCTTCCCGCCATTTATTTCATCTCCTTCAATTCTCTGCAATTCTTCATATTTCCCCAAGTACCCTATGGCGGTTGCTGCTGTGAATCCCGCCATCAACGACATTGTCAAAATCTGTTGGTCGAACAATTTCAAATCCTTATTAGTATGTACAAAATTTTTGTTTATTTGTCTTCTTTAATACTGTCTATATCATATAGGTATGCTATAAATGACGTACCAAGTTGTGAAGAAAAATGATTTCCTGAATCCACAGCCTTGTAACCAAGGGGGAAAATAATAAACAAAGACAGAACTGAAAATGCACAAGCAATAATATTTGCAAGTGCAAAGAACCTACATCCAACAACAAAAATCAAATGTCAGACAAAATTATGCGTGATTATGTAAAAAATATGCCCACACGATTAATGTAAATAGCTTTTACTTTAAAGCTAACGAATAGCTATAACGTGCATCAACCATGATCCCGAAAACCACAACTGTTTGCTTGCTAGTGATGATAAGCTATATTATCGGATATCCGATCCGAAATTAATAAAAATTTGGAAAAAAAAAATAATGTTCTTTAAAAAAAATTGAACTAACTTGAGGCCCACTTGTTTTTACCAGCAAGTCCAATCGTGACTTCTACCATCATGATATTCATTTTTAAAGGAGAGATCATCTTCCAGTTTTCTATTTACATTCGATGTGGGATAATGTAAAATTGAATTTCAATTCTAAATAAATATTTTATTTCATTATTTCCATTAATAAATCAAATTATTTGTTACATATTAATTATTAGTTTTTGAAATTGTAAAATAAATTACAATAATAAATTTAATTAAAAAAATATAGATATTTATTTACTTTAAATTAGTAAACTAAAATTAAAAAAAATCTATTGTTTTTAAAATATTTTATATTTATGTGTATAGTTATTTATTCAATTTAACAACTGGTTCGATACCGATTCAACCCCAATTCGACTTTTTGACCCACCCTCTTCTTTTCGAGGTCGATGGCTAGGTCGGTTTTTAAAACATTGGTTGAAATCAACTTTTTTTTTTCAAATTTTCCAATTCTTAAACATGTTTCATAATTATAAATTTTTCAACTTTTTTATGTTTTGAATTTGATTATTTTTTTATTCTAAATTTTTTTATTTTCTCATTTATTTATTTTAGTGACAAATAATATGCTATAAAAATATTTTACCGACTTAATTATTTATAAAAAATAGGATCAGATTATCCATATTTGGTCCATTTAGTTAACGGATTATCGGATTCGAATTTTGATCGGGTTATCGGACTGAGACTCTAAATCCATCTCCTATTAATTTCGTCGGATTCAGATCAAAATCCAATCTATTGACAACCCTACCCACTACCCTCATAGCATCTCCCAACACACTGAATGATCAAGCTTGGTTTGCAGACACAGGAGCTAGCAACCGCATCATCGCTGACAAAGGAAATATCACTTCAGCCAACGAGTATACTGGTAAGGAAAAAATCATGGTTGGGAATGGATATAAGTTACATATTTCACATTTTAGAATCACACACATTCCAACCTTAAATGATAAAACATTGGTGCTCAATAAACTGCTTCATGTTCCCGAGATTAAAAAAAATCTTATTAGTGTTTCACAATTAACTTCAGACAATCAAGTTTACATGGAATTTTATTCTAATTACTATTTTGTCAAGGACAAGTCAACGAAGGAAGTGGTACTGGAAGAAAAGCTTAAGGAAGGGTTGTATCAGCTGGACTTTCCTCACCAAAGCACTAAGTATCTCTTTTAGGAGTCAGTTCTCTCAAATTAATCCTACTGCAATCTATTCTATGTTGATCCTAGTCAAGAGTCTTTAATTTTCAAAGTTGATGTATGGTACAAGAGACTTTGTGATCCATCCAGCCAAGTGATGACTCAAGTACTCAAACTCTGTAATCTGAAAGTGAAAGAAAATGATATTAAACCATTTTGTAATGCGTGTCAACTTGACAAAGCTCATTTGTTACCTTTTTCCCTATCTTCAATACATGCCAAAGCGCTTTTAGAATTAGTATACACTGACGTGTAGGGACACACACCCATCCTTTCAACCTCAGGCTTCAAATACTACATAACTTTCCTACATACGCCATCTTCTTCAATCTCAATGAGTAAAATGAGAATGAGAAAAATCACTCATTATTGTTTTTATTATTTATACAAGTATTCAAACTTGTTTTAAGCAATTAAAGCCATCTAAAGTCTATTTTGGTCTAAAGCTAATTTTTGTTTCTAATTCTTAATAATCACGCTTCTATATATCTCTAATTCTAATTGCCTATGATTATCCATTGCCCTATTAATTATTTAAGGAACATCTCATAACCCTCTGCCTAAACGTCTTCCCTTTATACCTTACCACATAATCATAAACAAGTTGAGTACTTTATGAATGTTAAAAGATGCCAAATTCACATGTACCGAATAATTAATTAAGCATGTCAAGATCACAATAACATACAATTTATGATCACGATCACGTACTAGTAACAAATCACATAAGTTTACGGTCACAAAGATTTTTACTCAAAGTCTTTAATCAAGTTTGCAAGTTTTTTGGGGTTTTTTTTTTTTTAATTTCTTGTAGGTAAAATTTATCAATTTAAAATTGAAAATTGAATGCACATTTATGTTAATTTGTAGGGATGACAACGGGACGGGTTGGCCATTCCCATTCCCATTCCCGTCCTATCGTATTTTTGTTACTTTGCCCCATCCCCGTACCCGTTTAAAGCGGTACGGGGCGGGGCGGGGACGTCTTCTGCCCCATTTATCGCCCCATTTATCTTATCTTTTTATTTTTTACTTATTTTATTTTTTGCTTTTATTTTTTTTATGTCTTTACTTAGTAAATATTATTATTTTTTTAAAAAACAACTTATGTTCTCTTTAAAAATATGATAAATCTATTCTTTTTGTTTGATAGAAAACTTAAATTTAAAATTAACTTTAAACGGGACAGGTAGCGGGGCGGGGACTATGATTCCCGCCAGTCCCCGCCCCATACCCACTTCGGGGCAATGACCATTGCCCCGTCCCCACCCCATTTACCAGATTAGGCGGGTAATCCCAGCCCCATTCGGGGCGGGGTCCCACGGGTTTCGGGTTGAACGAATTTTTTTGCCATGCCTATTAATTTTTTTTTTCAATGAATAGATTTTTTGGAAAATCACAACATTACTCTTTAATTCAAATAGATGTTCGGCATAATTGGACCAATAATTAGATAGAATAGTTTTAATGGAAATGTTGATTATATTACTTGTTTATTGATATCGTGCACTTGAAATTTTTACCGAACACCACTCTTTTAATATTTAATCATGTTCAGTTTTACTTATTATCGTATGATGAAAATGGTCTAATTGTTCTTCTTATTTAGTATGATCGAGATTTTAACACGCTGACAAATAGATAAAATATATGTCAAAACTCAATTCCAAAAAGGAATTCTTATAAGTTGCTAAACCTAATTATTATAATTAGTTGTCCCCTTGACGTTCCATATGTTGGGCATGAGGGACGTTTGATGAATCGCAAAAAGAATAAATTCAAAGGGTTTTGACAGGTGACATTAAAGGTATGACATTGATTTTTAATTTTCAATTGTCACCTTCATTTTCATTTTTCGAATATTCCAATTTTATAAGTTAGAAGATGAGTGTCTACTTTGCAAACAATGTCAATTGCTCAAGATGACCAAACTTTTGTTTCGTTTGATCTTAAGCATTAATTCAACTACATTATTCATAATAATGTGAACTAAGAGCGACGAAGTGTTACACAGAAATAGATAAATATCAATTTAACGAGGGCTAATGTCTCTGCAAGCGAAAATTAATAAAGGAAAATATCTCGCGAGCGAACGTTTGAGTTTTAGGGGCATAAATGGGGACGTTTTGTATGGAAAATAGAGGTCCCAACCCCCAAAAGTGGATGTACTCTTATCTCTTTGGACTTTAAGGGGTTAAACTGTGCCCCTGAGCCCTATTTTTGGGGAGAAATGTATTTTGGAATGGTGAGTTTTTGGAGAATGTGTGGTTAGAAACAAAAATAAAAAAATAAAAATTTCCGTGTCAAATTATTTTATGGGATAACGTGTGGTTGAAAACAAATTTTAGAATAATGAGTTTTGGAGAAAAAAATGGTATATCTTGCCTTTGACAAAGAGAGATGCAGGATAATTTCTAGCTAAGAAAAAGCGAAGAAAAAAAGCTGCATTCTTGGAGTTTGGCTACGAGTTCAACCGGTTGATGTATTCAAATTTAGCTATGTTCTCGTCATTCAATGATATCCTAAACATTCTAAGGTATGATGAATGAAGTAATCTACTTTGATAATATTATTTCAATTTCCATTTTTTGATTTCAAGTATGCTTTAGTGCTGCGTTTTCATTATCATTTCAAGGAATGCTTTGAGAACCATACGAAGACCTTGATGTAACATACGTGTTATTAGGCTATTAACTTTAATCATAAAATCATAAATTTAGATAGAAGATGAAGATAGAGATAAAAATATTCTCGTATGGTTTGTGTGGTCGTGTGTGAATTTCTATGTTTTCAATGCACTTTATATATCGCTATTCACATAGGGATAATAATGAATTTATATAAATTTAATTTTGCTCTAGGGAAATTGTCAAATAAGCTAGCTAGGAAATTTCTATCAACTGCATGTAATTTTTAAAACTCGATGAATGAAATTGAATTGAATTTAAGGTGAAATCACAAGTCGTGACAATTTAATTTCATGGAATCTTTTTCTAGAGCGAAGATTGTTAATCTCTATTCCATCATTCATAGTTAAATTTTCTTTTAAAACATAATAATCTTTTTAAATAAAATTAGTATTAAGCAAATTTCAATACTTTATTAGTAGGATCTGTATTAATGAACTTATGAGATATGGTACCATTGATGGGACGAATCTTATTCATGGGTGGTGGTATATGTAGCCCGTTGAATCAAGAAATTTACTCTGCGAGCTCATTCTCGTTGGCGAACTGAAAGCAACATGCGAGGGATGAAAAATACAAAAGGCTCGGAAGCATATAAGGCGAGCCATTCCTCCTTCTAGGTTGGCAAAAAACTGTTACTAAGGCACACATGGACAAACATTTAAGAGTAATGCTATTTAGCCTCACTGAGATTATAACTCCAGTTTATGTGACGTTAATGTGACATCAAATGATAAATACAATTAAATTAGTAATTTAATTTCATATTTCATTTAATTTATCATATATCACCTCATAGAGCATGACTTCAAAGTCAATGAGTGCATGAAACATAAAACTCATGAATATAACGTGTTACTTAAAATAGAATTAGTTACAAACAAGCCAGAGGCCGCCACCAATTGCCTATCAAAAATGATCCAGTTATACCCAAAAACTTTGGGAGAAATCTATAAATACTCCTACTCAAGAGAAGAAAATAAATCAAATTCAAATATTTCCCTCTCAAATAGTCATTTCTACTCTTACTCTGATTTGAACATTAAAATCAGTAAGTTTAGGAAGTGAAAACACTGGCTAGCTAGATTAGAGAAATTTGTCGATCGGATTTCTATCGTTAACATAGCCATTTCACAAACTTGTCGCTTGTGAAATGTTGAACATGAAATCTCAATCAAAAGTTTGGGTTGTGTCACTTGTGATTGACTCTTGTAAGTACTTAGGTGACCTTCGTTATAAGGAACGTCGTTTAGTACATTGCAACATAATTGAGAAGCTAAGTGCTCCATGGTAGATCGAAAGAGACAAATCTTGACAGATGATACCTAGGAAAATGATGCTTTCGTAAGCTAGCTAGGTGTGTTTTTCACAATGCATGCTGGAAGAGAAGGTCTAGCATGAAAGATAAGAGCCAATTAGGATAGCCAAGTGATGACGCCTAAAGACCACACAATTAATTACGAGTCGAACCCATAATTAAGAATGAATTTAGGCAAGTCATCCTTGGCTACCAAATCAGGCTCATCAATTTCATACCAGGCCTCTCTTCCTTTCACTTAAATTTGCTTGATGAATTTAATCAACAGCAAATAAGCCATATATATAGGCAATGAAAAAGGTCAATACCTTTGCCTTCTCTATTAGATTGAGTCTTTTCGAATGTTGATTATGCATGAATTGAGTTATCATAAGGGCATATATTCCTCCAGTTGGAGGGAGTGACCAAACCCTACTTATAATGTTTGCCAAGTGCCATATTGTTAATAAGTCAAATAACATATTCGAATAGAAAAAAGTCTGAAAGTTCATCCAATATATGTGTAAGTTGCAAAAAGAAAAAGTATTTTGTAGTTGACCTCAAAATTTGGATCGAATCCTGTACATCGGGCTAGTTGCATCGGCCACAATTGGAAGGACTTTTATGATTGCATTTTTTAAGAAGGAAAAAATTTGGTTAAGCAACGAGTAAGCGTTGAGATATATCATATATTTTATTTTATGTTTTGACGGCTATAAATTTATTAGTTGATTTTTAAATTAAAATATTTATATATGACTTTCGATTTGATTTCAGTACAAGTTCGATTGAACATTTTGACTCTTGAATTTTTATTTTTTCAGATGAAAGTATTGAATCTCAAAATCTTGGTTTTTATGAAGTAACATTAAAAGCCCCTAAAAAATGCGATAAGCAACTTTATGGTCCATTGTGCTAATGTCACAGCCATGACACCTTTCTACTAAACAGAGAATGTCAACGCTTCTTAGTTAACCACCGAACTTTCTCTTAATTTCTTCCCTTTGTCTTCAAATATTCAGCACTTTGGACTGAAATTTGGACATCTAGTCCAAATTAAGAACTTTATTCGGAGCTTCTTCGTGAAAAAAGTGTCCAAAGAGAAGCAAATCAATTCATATTCTTTTGTAGTTGCAATAGAACGTGTCCTTGGCTAGTTGACATGCGATCATTTTGACCTTTTCAATTATGATGCCCGTAACTCGGTCAAATTTGCTGTTGGTTTCTAAATAAAATTTTGAGTACTAAAATAGGCAAGTTAGATTGAGTGACCAAAAGACATTCAGTTTGTCGATACAAAAATAATATGTCCATCTATGGGTCTAACGCTATACAAATTGAAAACATGAACGTTAGATGGATATCAAAAAGACAAAAAGTAAGCTGCCTATCTATATAACAGATGGTAGAGATGGTTTGGACATCTAAAATTGGTCTCTCCTTGTCTTCATCACTTCAAACTCGTTAATAAGAGAATCTAATGAAAAAGTATCAACAATCTCCTTCTCTACATACACAAGCATGGTACTGGACAAAAAATAATCTTCCATTCATTACGCAACCTTGTCTTAATGACACTCATAACTGAAAATGCACATTTTGTGGTTGTTTTTAGGTAATTGATTCATAAATGGGTCATTTACTTTTGGATTGGATTTGGGCTATTTATTTATTTAAGTTACTATTGGATCTTTTGTTCAGCTCTAAGATTTTTGTATGGTTGAATTTTAAAGTGTAAGTTATTGGGTCAAGATTTATTAATGGAAAAAAAATTTCAAAAATTTGCGGGGCGAAATTGAAAATACATTACAAATTAACTAGGAATAGTAGATCAGCGGACAATGTTGGGGGCGGTCGCCCCCCTGCCCCTATCTCCGTCTCTGTTTGCAGACACAGGAGCTAGCAACCGCATCACTGCTGATAAAGGAAATATCACTTCAGCCAATGAGTATACTCAAAAGGAAAAAATCACGGTTGGGAATGGATATAAGTTACATATTTCACATTTTGGAATCACACACATTCCAACCTTAAATGATAAAACACTGGTGTTCAATAAACTGCTTCATGTTCCGGAGATTAAAAAAAATCTTATTAGTGTTTCAAAATTAACTTCGGACAATCAAGTTTACATGAAATTTCATTCTAACTCCTGTTTTGTCAAGAACAAGTCAACGAAGGAAGTGGTACTGCAAGGGAAGCTTAAGGAATGGTTGCATCAGCTGGACTTTTCTCACCAAAGCACTAAGTATCTCTTTCAGGAGTCAGTTCTCTCAAATAAATCCTACATCAATCTATTATATGTTGATCCCAGTCAAGAGTCTTTAATTTTCAAAGTTGATGTACGGTACAAGAGATTTGGTCATCCATCCAGCCAAGTGATGACTCAAGCACTCAAACTCTGTAATGTGAAAGTGAAAGAAAATGATATCAACCCATATTGCAATGCGTGTCAACTTGACAAAGCTCATTTGTTACCTTTTTCCGTGTCTTCATGACATGCCAAAGCCCTTTTAGAACTGGTATACACAGACGTGTGCGGACACGCACCCATCCTTTCAACTTCTTGCTTCAAATACTACATAACTTTCCTACATACGCTTTACTCGTCATCTTCGTCAATCTCAACGAGTAAAATGAGAATGAGAAAAATCATTCATTATTATTTTTATTTTTTATACAAGAATTCAAACTTGTTTTAAGCAATTAAAGCCACCTAAAGTCCATTTTGGTCTAAAGCTAATTTTTGTTTCTAATTCTTAATAATCACGCTTCTATATATCTCTAATTCTAATTGCCTGTGATTGTCCATTGCCCTATTAATTATTTAAGGAACATCTCATAACCCTCTGCCTAAACGTCTTCCCTTTATACCTTACCACATAATCATAAACAAGTTGAGTACTTTATGAATGTTAAAAGATGCCAAATTCACATGTACCAAATAATTAATTAAGCATGTCAAGATCACAATAACATACAATTTATGATCACGATCACGTACTAGTAACAAATCACATAAGTTTACGGTCACAAAGATTTTTACGCAAAGTCTTGAATCAGGTTTGCAAGATTTTTGGGTTTTTTTTTTTTAAATTTCTTGTAGGCTAAATTTATCAATTTAAAATTGAAAATTGAATGCACATTCATGTTAATTTCACAATTTGTTTTCTCAATGAATAGATTTTTAGGAAAATCTCAACGTTACTCTTTAATTCAAATAGATGTTCGGCATAATTGGACCGATAAATAGATAGAATAGTTTTAATGGAAATGTTGATTATATTACTTGTTTATTGATATCGTGCACTTGAAATTTTTACCAAACGCCACTCTTTTAATATTTAATCATGTTCAGTTTTACTTATTATTGTATGATGAAAATGGTCTAATTGTTCTTTTTAGTTAGTATGATCTAGATTTTAACACGCTGACAAATAGATAGAATATATGTCAAAACCCAATTCTAAAAAGGAATTCTTATAAGATGCTAAACCTAATTATTATAACTAGTTGTCCCCTTGACGTTCCATATGTTGGGCATGAGGGACGTTTGACGAATCGCAAAAAGAATAAATTCAAAGGGTTTGGACAGGTGATATTAAAGGTATGGCATTGATTTTTAATTGTCAAGTGTCACCTTCATTTTCATTTTTCGAATATTCCAATTTTATTAGTTAGAAGATGTGTGTCTACTTTGTAAACAATGTCAATTGCTCAAGATGACCAAACTTTTGTTTCGTTTGATCTTAAGCATTAATTCAACTACATTATTCATAATAATGTGAACTAAGAGTAACGAAGCGTTACACATAAATAGATAAATATCAATTCAACGGGGGCTAATGTCTCTGCAAGCGAAAATTAATAAAGGAAAATATCTCGCGAGCGAAAGTTTGAGTTTTAGGGGCATAAATGGGTACGTTTTGTATGAAAATAGAGGTCCCAACCCCCAAAAGTGGATGTACTCTATCTCTTTGGACTTTAAGGGGTTAAACTGTGCCCCTGAGCCCCATTTTTGGGGAGAAATGTATTTTGGAATGGTGAGTTTTTGAAGAATGTGTGGTTAAAAAAAAAATTAAAGATTTACGTGTCAAATTATTTTATGGGAGAACGTGTGGTTGAAAATGAATTTTAGAAAAATGAGTTTTTGAAAAAAAAAATGGTATATCTTGCCTTTGACAAAGAGAGATGCAGGAGAGTTTCTAGCTAAGAAAAAGCAAAGAAAAAAAGCTGCATTCTTGGAGTTTGGCTACGAGTTCAACCGGTTGATAACCAAAACATTCTAAGGTATGATGAATGAAGTAATCTATTTTGATAATATTATTTCAATTTCCATTTTTTGATTTCAAGTATGCTTTTGTGCTGTGTTTTCCTTATCGTTTCAAGGAATGCTTTGAGAACCATATGAAGACCTCGATGTAACATACGTGTCATTAGGTTATTAACTTTTATCATAAAATCATAAATTTAGATAGAAGATGAAGATAGAGATAAAAATATGCTCGTATGGTTTTGTGTGGTCGTGTGTGAATTTCTATGTTTTCAATGCACTTTTATATATCGCTATTCACATAGGGATAATAATGAATTCATATAAATTTAATTTTGCTCGAGGGAAATTATCAAATAAGCTAGCTAGGAAATTTCTATCAACTGCATGCAATTTTTAAAACTCGATGAGCGAAATTGAATTGAATTAACTAAGGACTTGTGACATTTTAATTTCATGGAATCTTTCTCCAGAGCGAAGATTGTTAATCTCTATTCCATCATTCATAGTTAAATTTTCTTTTAAAACATAATCATCTTTTTAAATAAAATTAGTATTAAGCAAATTTCAATACTTTATTAGTAGGATCTGTATTAATGAACTTATGAGATGCGGTACCATTGATGGGACAAATCTTATTCATGGGTGGTGGTTTATGTAGCCTGTTGATTCAAGAAATTTACTCCGCGAGCTCATCCTCGTTGGCGAACTGAAAGCAACATACGAGGGATGAAAAATACCAAAGGCTCGGAAGCATATAAGGTGAGCCATTCCCCCCTTCTAGGTTGGCAAAAAACTGTTACTAAGGCACACGTGGACAAACATTCAAGAGTAATGCTATTTAGCATCAATGATGTTATAACTCCAGTTTATGTGACGTTAATGTGACATTAAATGATAAATACAATTAAATGAGTCATTTAATTTCACATTTCATTTAATTTATCACATATCACCTCATAGATTGAGGTTATAACCCCAGTAAGACTAAATAACATTATTTAACATTTAGAGCATGACTTCAAAGTCAATGAGCGCATGACACATAAACTGATGAATAAAATGTGATACTTAAAACAGAATTAGTTACAAACTAGCCATGGCTGCCACCTATTGCCTATCCAAAATGATCCAATTGTTATATATTTATACAATAAATATAATACGTGAAAGAAATAACTAATTAAGATGAAGTGCCCAACTGGTGAAAAGTGTGGAATTTGTGTGGGAGGTCAGGTGTTCGAGCCACGCCTTACGCACTATATTAAAAAGTCTTTGATTGGGCTCTTGGGCTTTATTGATTCTAATAAAATAATAATAATTTTTTTTTAATCATTTTCGGAATTATTTAATGGGTCAACTAGCCAGTAGAATATGACTGTTTTAACTGCCCAGTATTAATACTCATTACCATTGGCCATTACATCTGCAACTTAATACTAGATCATGGTGGAAGAAGTTACATTTTTTTTTCTACCTATATAAACACACTTTTGGGTATTAGAAAAATACTAGAAAAAACGAGATTATATATTTCTATACAGTACAGTAAAAATATTGTTCTTAGTTTTACACATTTCTGGAGTACACTTGAGAGTTCTGAAAACCTTTTGTGATTGCTGCACAATTGGTTTATTTGATCGTTGTATCCTGGAGGTGATTGTCCACAGAGGTCGCAGTAAGCTAGCTAGGTGTGTTTTTCACAATGCATGCTGGAAGAGAAGGTCTAGCATGAAAGATAAGAGCCAATTAGGATAACCAAGTACTGACCTGCAAAAACCACACAATTAATTACGAGTCGAACCCATAATTAAGAATGAATGTAAGCAAGTCATCCTTGGCTACCAAATCAGGCTCATCAATTTCATACCAGGCCTCTCTTCCTTTCACTTAAGTTTGCTTGATGAATTGAATCAACAGCAAATAAGCCATATATATAGGCGATGAAAAAGGTCGATACCTTTGCCTTCTCTATTGGATTGAGTCTTTTCGAATGTTGATTATGCATGAATTGAGTTATCATAAGGGCATATATTCCTCAAGTTGGAGGGAGGGACCAAACCTTACTTATAATGTTTGCCAAGTGCCATATTGTCAATAAGTCAAATAGCATATTCGAGTAGAAAAAAGTCTGAAAGTTCATCCAAAATATGTGTAAGTTGCAAAAAAAAAAAAGCATTTTGTAGTTGACCTCAAAATTGGGATCGAATCCTGTACATCGGGCTAGTTGCATCGGCCACAATTGGAAGGACTTTTATGATTGCATTTTTTAAGAAGGAAAAAATTTGGTTAAGCAACGAGTAAGCATTCTGATATATCATACATTTTATTTTATGTTTGACGGGTATAAATTTCTTATTTGATTTTTAAATTTAAATATTTATATATGCCTTTCGGTTTATTTTCAGTTCAAGTTCGATTGAACATTTTGACTCTTGACTTTTTATTTTTTCATATCAAAGTAACATTAAAAGCCCCTAAAAAATACGATAAGCAACTTTATGGTCCATTGTGCTAATGTCACAACCATGACACCTTTCTACTAAACAAAGAATGTCAACCCTTCTTAGTTAACCACCGAACTTTCTCTTAATTTCTTTCCTTTGTCTTCAAATATTCGGCACTTTGGACTGAAATTTGGACATCTAGTCCAAATTAAGAACTTTATTCGAAACTTCTTTGTGAAAAAAGTGTCCAAAGAGAAGCAAATCGATTCATATTCTTTTGTAGTTGCAATAGAACGCGTCCTTGGCTAGTTGACATGCAATCCTTTTGACCTTTTCATTCATGATGCCCGTAACTTGGTCAAATTTGTTGTTGGTTTCTGAATAAAATTTTTATATCTTACCCCAATTTCGAGATGTCTAAATTCTATTAGTGAAACATGCAAGGAGACAACAAAAATGAGGACGACTGATGCGAAGTACTTTAAAGAAATTTTATCAAGTGATTCATACAAGCTATTTTAAAATATCAGTATTTAGTTATTCACACACCCGTTGATCTCGCTTTAATATTTGGAAACAAGAAGTAGTTTATAGTATTTAGAGAGAAATTTATGCCTAACTATTAAGACTTAAGAGGAAAAAGAAGCATAATAAAATTATACCTTTATTTCCTAGTAAATAGGTCTAGACATTACAATGACCATATTTTTTTTTATATATTTTTCTCCAATTATCAAATCTTCCATATCAAAATCGTATGAGTATGTTTGGTTTCAAGCAGATTTACCAAACAAATTCTGGTCTTATTCCATTCTGATGGCCACCCACATAATAAATAGACTCCCTTCAAAAATCCTTCGATGGCTTACCCCTTTTGAGAGGTTATATGGTAGGAAACCTGATTATTCACAACTTAGGACTTTTGGTTCTCTTTGCTATATTGCTAATACTAAATCGCATAAAGATAAATTTGAGGAGAGGGGTTATAAATGTGTTTTCCTAGGTTACAGTCCTGGGCAAAAGGGATTCAAATCTTCAACATTGCCACTAAACAGATTCAAGTGTCACGAGATATCAAATTTTTTGAAACCATTTTTCCTTTCAAAGATTTAGCTTCAGTTGATTTGTCTCCTCCTTTACCTTTCACTCAGGGATTTGATCTGGATGAAGATACCACTTCACCCTTGCTGAATATTCCACCAGAAACAGAGTTGCAACAAAATTCTACAGTTCCACCTACTCCAACTACTGAGTCAATTCCTTTGATACCTGTTCCCTTCCTTGACACAGTCTGTTGAAAACTACATTCCATCGCCTCTTGCCTTACCATCTACTTCTGTTCCAACTCTTCGACAGAGTACCAGAAATAAATCTAAACCCCCCTGGATGCAAGATTTTGTTACCAATGTTGATAGCACAGAGGTTTTGCCAACTGCTGATCTACTTTCACTTCGCAGGGAGATTCCATCAACCTCTACAGGGTATTCACCTCCTACTTTTCCTTACCATATTTCACCCCACATTAGTACATCACATTCTGCATTTCTAGCTACCTTGTCAACTGTTCAGGAACCACATTCTTACACTCAAGCTAGTCAAAGCAAGGATTGGACTCAAGCTATGCAAAGGGAACTAGATGCACTTGAAAGAAATCAGACTTGGGAATTGACTGCATTACCTTCTGGGAAACGTGCTATTGGTTCTAAATGGGTTTATAAAGTGAAATTAAACCCAGATGGCACAGTTGACAGGCTCAAGGCACGACTAGTCGCTAAAGGGTATCATCAGTTGCAGGGTGTTGACTACTTTGATAGCTATTCTCCAGTGGCTAAGATGGTTACCGTCCGAATCCTCCTCACTATAGTGGCTAATAAGGGATGGCCTTTGCATCAATTGGACATTAATAACGCTTTTCTTCATGGATTCTTGGATGAAGAAGTGTTTATGTTACCTCCAGACGGTTTTCACAAAGCATTACCTGGGCAGGTGTGCAAATTAAAACGTAGCCTGTATGGTTTGAAGCAGGCCTCACGTCAGTGGAACGCTGAACTTTGTTCAAAACTTCACAATTTTGGTTTTCAACAATCAGAGCATGATCATTGTTTGTTTATCAGACATCAATCTCAGCATATCCTTGTTCTTCTAGTTTACGTTGATGATGTTCTTATAACTGGTTCTCACGAGGATGATATTACTGCTGTGAAGCGTTATCTTCATGAAGCCTTTTCTATCAAGGATATGGGATTTGCAAAGTATTTCTTGGGTCTTGAAATTGCTCGAAGTGACTTGGGTATGTATGTTAATCAGAGAAAATATATTCTCGATTTAGTTAATGATGCTGGTTTGACAGGGGCTAAACCCACTCAGGTGCCAATACCAAAGGGCACTAAACTGATTCATCAGACAGGGTCTTTACTTCCAGATCCAGAAAAATATCGACGATTGATAGGGCGTCTTCTTTATCTGAATTTAACACGACCAGACATTACATATGGGGTTCAACAACTTAGTCAATTTGTTCATCAACCATCGGAATCTCATTGGGATACTGCTATGCATTTACTAAAATATCTAAAAGGTTGTCCCTCGAAAGGCCTTTACTTCCCTGCACATGGCTCCCTTCATTTACAAGCTTATTCAGATGCTGATTGGGCTTCTTGCCCAGATTCAAGGAAGTCTCTGACCGGTTATTGTGTCTTCTTGGGTTCCTCTCTTATCTCCTGGAAGACTAAGAAACAAACTACGGTTTCTCGTTCCTCAGCGGAGGCTGAGTATCGAAGCATGGGCAGCACGGTTTGTGAACTACAATGGATCACTTATATTTTAACTGATCTTCACATCTCTTTCAATCTACCCATTTCTTTGTGGTGTGATAACAAGGCCTCTCTCCACATCACTGCAAATCCGGTCTTCCACGAGCGTACAAAGCATTTGGAGATTGATTGTCATCTCGTTCGAAATCTATATAAGTCTGGGTTCGTTCTTCCTCAGTACATCCCTTCCCATTCTCAGCTTGCAGATTTTTTTACTAAACCTCTTCCTGCTCCTCAGTTTTCTCGACTTCTCTCCAAGTTGGGGTTGGGCGACCTCCACCAACCTCCACCTTGAGGGGGGGATGAAGAGATTACAAGCTGATGGGCTGTGAGCTATGGTGAAGCTGATGGGCTGAGCTATGGAGTCGGACTGCTGCTTGCTGTTGGGCTGACTGAAAATAAAGCCCAGTTAGCTTTTATTCACTCTAGTCCGTTTAGTAAATAAAAGAAAGCGTGTGTTGCTTTCACGTTTTAGTTAGCACACGTTTTATAGGTTTAGTTTGTTAATTTTGTTAAGTTCGTTCTTGGGTTCGTTGTACTGCGATTCCTTCATCTATAAATGATGAAGATCGTTTCTATTTTAATTGTGAAGAATATTTGATTCTACTACTCCATTTTAATTTGTTCGGTACTTAACATCTGTTTGACAATCATTATTTGACAAAAAAAAATATATTTTGAACAGTAATTTTTAGAAAAAAAAAAATGTGTTGTTAAAAAGTAGGAAAAAATTTCGAGTTTACGTGTAGAGTATTTTATTTTGCGAATGTGTTAAAAATGAGTATTTAAAGAAAAAACGTTTTTAAATAGTGGTTGTCAAAAATAGGCTCAATATTTAGCACCCGGTAGTGATTAAAATAAGATTTTTAGTAAATGTTGTAGAAGTTGATGAAATGTGTGGTTAAAAAGTTGTGGAACCCATGAAACATGTAGTTAAAATAAATTGTTGGCTTTAAGTTATTTTAAAATTTGGATTTTAATCAGTACTAAATAGGGGCTTAATAGGACGTAACAATATAGTACATACAAGATTTTGACATTTTCTATGTTAAATATTTGTGATGACTGTTTTGTACAAACTACCCCACCAAACAAAAGTAACTGCATGAGGCATACATATATGTAGAGTCGGACATGAGGAGAGGTTCAAGAGGCCGCTGCCTCTGTCCGGCTCTTTCCCAAAAAAAAATGTCTTTTTTTTTAAAAGCCCCTTTTTAACAATCCAAATTAAATTATTCATAGACCCGAAATTAAAGCCTCACAAGCAATACATATATATCCTTAGTCACTTACTGACCCAATTAAAATCTCATAGGCCCATCCACAATTGTTTAAACCAATTGAACTTTTCTCAATTCTCCATTATGTATTCTAAATTTAAATTGAGAGTTTTCGATCTTGGGCTACCATTGGTTCTCTTTATTCTCAATTTCTCATCCAGCAATTTTTGGCTATACAAGTGAAGCCAATTGGTAATAATCCCCTATCTTTGACTACAAATAATTCTAATATTCTATGAATGCATTGTCTCTCTATCTCTAACTGCTTGTATATGTGTATGTGTAAGTTATTTTAATTTGTATGTGTAATTGATTATTACTTTATCGTGCTATTGATGGTGACCAATGAATTTGTCTTCAGTTTAATATGACTAGTGATTAGTTTACAGTAGCTTTTGATTCTTTGATTGTGGACTACCTTTGATTTATGAATTATGACTTAGGAGGGGTTCATGAATATAGTACTACCTATTGGTTTATTAATTATTATGTACATATTTGTGTTATAATTCTTATGAATTTGCTTTGATCCTTTAGTTCATTCATTATTTTTAATTGCTAACATTGTCATTTTTCCCCCCAAATTGTCTACTATTCAGTCTCATATGTTATATATAGCGGTGTCAATTTTGCTCGTCGTCTCGGGCTGCCCGTGGCTCGTGTCACGTGCTATGTTCGGCTTCTGATGAGCCAGACCTTAAAATAATAATAATAATTAAAAAAACTCCTTTGCAGGCAGCAACTTTTATTTAAAAAAAAATCGGGCAGCTTTAAAAAAATAAAAAAATAAAACTAGGCAGCAGCTGCTTAAAAAAAAAAAAGGAATCGTGAGCCGGCTTGACTCGACTCGACAAGGCCTGAGCTAGAATCTTGAGTAGAGCCTAATTTTTTTTGGCCGAGCAAAACCTCGGCTCGGCATAGGTCAAAAAAAGCTTGAACAATTTTTACTTGAGCCGAGCTTGAGCCTCAAGTTTTGACTCACTAGTTGACACCCTTAATTATATATAGCTATGCTATGTGTTGGTACAATGCTTTGTTTTTGCCTCTAAGATCGCAAGACAAGTTTTTAAGTGACCGCTTAGAATATTTTCTTATTGTTATTTGATTGTAATATAAATATTTTGAATATTTCATTTTATTTATTGTTTTATTTTTGATTTTAAGTTAAATAAATTTAATTCAGTAAAACTCTTAAAAATGAAAAAATTGATTGCTTGGTACGATTTAGAAGCCCAAATTCCTAAGTTCGCCTCATAGCCCGTGAAATACAAGTATAACCTTGCATATATGAACTTAGTTTGATGTTATATAACCTAGATTTGATCCTGGATTAATTGGAAATTAATTTAATCTATTAGGTAGTATTTGCAGCAATTTCTAAAACTAAAAGTCTATTTCATGAATAATACTATGTAGAACAATTGGCACACGTCTACATGGCGACACAATAACATTAAAATGATAGTTTCATGAAATAGAAGAGATATGCAATACATTTTATTGGATCTATCATTTTATGTCTCTATATTGTGATGCTCATGACACTAGTAATGCATCATAGCATCAGTTTTGAGAGAGTTTGAATTCATTGCACTTTATTCATTGTGAGTACATCGTTTATATATAGTTACAGAGTGAAGTTATAAAAGGTAATTACAGTGAAAATGGAAATATTAAAGCTGTACAATTAGTCTCCTAAGATCAAGGTAATATTAAGGTAATGTATCCTTGACACCCCCCCTCAAGCTGAGCGTCGGATTTGAACGAGCACGAAGCTTGGTACGAAAGAGTTCAAAGAGAGATCGAGAGACACTTTTGGTGAAGAGGTCGGCAACTTGCAGATGAGATGGCACATATTGGGTGCGAAGTTTGCCAGCAACAACAAGCTCTCGAAGAAAATGATAGTCTAATTCAACATGCTTTGCCCGTTTGTGAGAAACAGGATTGGAACTCAGGAAGATTGCACTTTTGTTGTCACATAAGAGAATAGGCTTCTGAGAGATGGAAATCCTGAGATCATGAAGTAGATGAGTGAGCCAAAGGAGTTCAGCTGCAGTAGTGGCAAGGGCGCGATACTCGGACTCACAACTAGAACGAGAAATAGTGGGTTGCTTCTTAGCACTCCAAGAAACCAGATTATCGCCAAGATAAATAGAGTAGCCAGAGGTGGAGCGACGAGTGTTGGGACAACCAGCCCAATCAGCGTCAGAGTAAGCAACGAGGGCATCAGGGACAGCGGAAGGGCGAAAAGAAAGACCAAAGTGAAGTGTGCCCTTAACATAGCGTAAGATGCACTTGACAGCAAGAAAGTGATCTGTAGTAGGAGCATGCAGAAATTGGCTGACAGAGTTAACAGCATGAGCTATGTCAGGACGAGTAATGGTTAAGTACTGAAGAGCACCAACTAAGGATCTGTATAGAGTGGGGTCTGAGAAAGCAGATCCACCACTAGCCAGATGCTGAGAGACGACCATAGGAGTGTTAACCGGCTTGCTGTCAAGTAACTGTGTTCGAATTAGAATATCCCGGGCATATTTCAGTTGACTAAGGAAGAGACCATCAGAAGTGTAAGTTACCTCCAGACCAAGAAAGTAGCTGAGGGAGCCCAAATCCTTGGTGGCAAACTCAGAATTGAGCTTGCGAGCGAAGCGATCAAGAAGAGAAGAGTTGTTGCCAGTGAGGATGATATCATCAACATACAAAAGCACGTAAATAGTGTTAGACTGCTGATGAAAGACAAAGAGAGAGGTGTTTGCACGGCTACAAGAGAACCCAAGAGTAAGAAGAAAGGAACTGAAACGCTGAAACCAAGCACGAGGGGCTTGTTTGAGACCATAGAGGGCTTTCTTCAGTTTGCAAACATGATTCGGGTATCGATGATCAATGTACCCAGGGGGCTGTTCCATATAGACATTTTCAGTAAGAGTGCCATTAAGAAATGCATTTTTCACATCAAGTTGACGGAGAGGCCATCTGTTTGTAACGAAGAGAGAGCACAACACGAACGATGGTAGCTTTGACAACAGGACTGAAAGTGTCAGTGTAGTCAAGACCAGGTACTTGAGTATAGCCTTTGGCTACAAGTCGAGCCTTGAGGCGCTCAATGGATCCGTCAGGCAAAAATTTGGTCCGAAACACCCATTTGGAACCGACAATGTTGGTGTTAGTCGGTCTAGGGACCAAGACCCAAGTATGATTATGTTGCAGAGCTTGAACTTCTTCATCCATGGCAGCAAGCCATGCAGGATTCTTAGTAGCAGATTTGAATCCTTTAGGCTCAGTGGAGGCAAGAAGAGCGATGAGGAGTCTAGAGGATCCCAAAATACCGAGATGCATTTGGATGGCGGGTTTTGAAAATGCCGACTTTAGCTCGTGTGACCATGGGATGAGAACCCATATGAGGAGCTGGGAGCCGAGTCGGAGGAGTGAGAAGTGGAGTAACATCGGATTCAACGAGAGGGCGGTTGAGGCTCCCGATAAGGTGAAGAGGGACTGCAGAAGAATCGGTAACACGCAAAGACTTATCCACTGGATCAGTACAAATAACACATGGGTTAGACCTGGATGAAGTAATATGCGGAGAATGATGCAAAGGGGACAGTGAGGGTGGGTCGGGTTGAGGTAGGCTTGGTTCAAGAAAATTTGAAATTTGGAGTGAGGAGATAGGCTGGGCCGGAGAGCGATCTTTAGAAGGAAATTGGTGTTCATCGAACTGGGCATGTCGGGTGATATAAATCCTGGACGTAGCGGGGTCAAGGCAGCGAAATCCCTTATAAGAAGGACTGTATCCTAAAAAAATGCAAGGGACGCTGCGAGGAGAAAATTTGTGGGACATATGATCACACAAACATGGATAAACACGACAACCAAAAGGATGAAAATTCTCATAGTTCGGTGAGGAACCATAAAGAAGCTGAAAAGGGGATATACCTTCCAAAAGCGGTGTCGGCAAACGGTTGATGATGTAGGGCTGCGATCTTTGAAGGCGTCAACCCAGAAACGGGGAGAAATGTGGGAATGGAAGAGGAGTGCCAGTCCCATCTCAGTTACATGTCGGTGTTTTCTTTCAGCACGCCCATTCTGAGCGGGTGTATACGGGCAAGAGAGTTGATGGTGAATACCCGAGGTGCTAAGATGTGCTTTGAAGCGGTTGCTTGTAAACTCGGCACCACCATCACTTTGAAAAATTTTGATACGGGTGGAGTGTTGATTTTCCACAAGCTTTTGAAAGTGAATAAAAATATCAAAAAATTCAGATTTTAATTTCATAGGATAAAGCCAAGTGAAACGGGAATAATCGTCAATGAATAGTACATAGTAAATGAATCCCGAATTGGACTTGACAGGAGAAGGACCCCAAATATCGCAATGAATAAGATGCAACACATTAGACAATCGACGATCGTTACGAGAATAGGGCAAGCGATGATTCTTTGCAATTTGACACGTGTCACATAATGCAGGAGAAGGTAATAAGGAGGTAAGATAAAGATGACCGTTTTTATTTAAAGTGGAAATAATAGAATGGTTTACATGACCAAGACGAGCATGCCATAAATCATACGAGGCATGTAAAGTTTTATTTTTAAGAACGGAAATAAAAGCGGAATGTCCGCGCTCCAGCACATATAGGCCGCCATCTCTCTTACCAGTTGCCACCACCCTGCCCGTTTGACGATTCTGGATAGAAAAATGATTATTAGTAAATGTAACAGAAAGGGGGAAATCAGATGTTAATTTACTAATGGACAAGAGATTTTTTGTTAGACGAGGAACGACTAAAACATCTAATAAGTCAAGTGTAGGTATAGGAGAGATGGTACCGGTGTGGGTAATGGGTAGGGAAGCACCATTCCCTACAATTACTTGGTCCTTACCCATATAATTAATGGTCTGATTCAATTGGGAGGGATTTGGTGTCATGTGGGCCGAAGCTCCTGTGTCCAGGTACCAATCACTGGGCTCAGGCCCATTAACAGAACATGAAGCATTAAAAGCCTCTGCTAGGTGGGCTGCATTACCCACAATGTCTCTGCTCCCTCCCCGTTCATACCGTTGGTTGCACTTGTCGGCGTAGTGGCCTTCTTGCCGACAAATTTGACAACGTGGTGGACGACGTCCCTGCCCGAAATTGGGACGCCCATTGCCGCGGGTGGAAGGGAAGTTGCGTCCCTGTTGTTGGCGGTTTGGGTGCCTGAAAATTGGGCGATTGGGGCCACGATTGGTGGCTGTAAAGGCGGCAGTAGGAGGACCATGGGATTCAAGAGATCGCTGGAAGATCTCGAAACATTCGGCCTTGGAGACCAAATCGGAGAAGGAGGGCAGGGGCGTTTGGGCCATTTGGGCAGTGGAGAAACTCGTGAATTCTGAACCTAATCCTCGGAGGAACCAGTGAGATTTATCAGTGTCTTCAACGGGTTTTCCAATGGCATGAAGTTGATCGCAAATGGCTTTGAAAGATCTTGCATATTCAGGTACTGATCGAGTCCCACGCTTCATCAATTGGAGGTCATCCTTGAGACGAATTTCTCTGGCTTTTGATCGATGACTGAAGATGTTTTCAAGTGTTAACCAGACTTCGCGTGAGGTGGAGAGGCCCACGACTTCGGCCATGGCCTCTTCGGTGAGAGAGGAGAGAAGGAGACTCAAGAGAAGCTGGTCCGTGTTTTTCCACGCCAGATGTTTGACGTTTGGCGTCTTAGAGCCTTCAGGATCAAAAAGTGGGGGTGGCTGTAGAGTGCCATCCACATGGCCGAGTAAATCTTGACTTTCCAGCAGAGGGAGAAGCTGGCTCTTCCATAGGAGGTAATTGGACGATGATAGTTTCATGGTTACCATGTGAATCATGGTATTGAATGGAAGAATAGTGGATGAGGTGTTTTCGGAAGCCATTGAAACGAATAGATCTATGGAGGTTAATCCAAGCAAGGCTCTGATACCATGAGAGAGTTTGAATTCACTGCACTTTATTCATTGTGAGTACATCGTTTATATATAGTTACAGAGTGAAGTTATAAAAGGTAATTACAGTGAAAATGGAAATATTAAAGCTGTACAATTAGTCTCCTAAGATCAAGGTAATATTAAGGTAATGTATCCTTGACAAGTTTGTGAATGCTTAGACTAAAAGTTGTGATGTAAGATGAATTTATATTCAAAAAAGCGTTTGGAATTTAAAATCTAATTTCTAAATTGTGAAGAATTAAATTAAAAATTATGCATAAAATATAAAAAATTCTTTCTTTGGCCTAATTATCGATTAGAAGAATTAGTTTAACGGATGCTATTAGTTTGAACTATTAATTATTAGTAGTCGTTTCAGTATGTTACCTAGTTCACCTCTCATGAGTTTGGAGAAATGGATACATACTCCATGCTATATAGATTACAATTAGGTGTTGCTCACGAATGCATGCTAAAATAAGAGGGCTTGTATTTACTTTCGACTTTCTGATGGAGTACAAGATAGAGCAGCAGCATTCCTGGAGCAACGGCTATTTACTCTAATTATTTTTATATTTAAACCCTTTCCATAATTCCTTTCGCGCAAACCCTTCATCTAAATATAAATATGCGATTTATTTATATATTTAAAGTTATATTTTACATGAAAGACGGCATAGGCGAAGACTAACATCAAAATATACAAACAATATTAAATTCAAACAACATTTTTGATATAGAATAATTTTCTTCAATGTAAAAACAGCATCTAACTCAAATTTTCAGTGATTTATTCGTGGAAATTACAGTGAGGAAAAGATAGAACACAACACAGAAGAACGACAGCACAACAGATAACGTAATTCTTTTGCAATATTTGGCATAATGGTCGCGAATCCCAGTCCAACCAGTGTGGCCTTCCCCATATTTCCCCAAGTACCCTATCGCGGTTGCTGCTGCGCATCCCTCGAGCCCCATGTACTCTATCTCTTTGGACTTTAAGGGGTTAAACTGTGCCCTTGAGCCCCATTTTTGGGGAGAAATGTATTTTGGAATGGTGAGTTTTTGAAGAATGTGTGGTTAAAAAAAAATTAAAGATTTACGTGTCAAATTATTTTATGGGAGAACGTGTGGTTGAAAATGAATTTTAGAAAAATGAGTTTTTGAAAAAAAAAATGGTATATCTTGCCTTTGACAAAGAGAGATGCAGGAGAGTTTCTAGCTAAGAAAAAGCAAAGAAAAAAAGCTGCATTCTTGGAGTTTGGCTACGAGTTCAACCGGTTGATAACCAAAACATTCTAAGGTATGATGAATGAAGTAATCTATTTTGATAATATTATTTCAATTTCCATTTTTTGATTTCAAGTATGCTTTTGTGCTGTGTTTTCCTTATCGTTTCAAGGAATGCTTTGAGAACCATATGAAGACCTCGATGTAACATACGTGTCATTAGGTTATTAACTTTTATCATAAAATCATAAATTTAGATAGAAGATGAAGATAGAGATAAAAATTTTTGTGTGGTCGTGTGTGAATTTCTATGTTTTCAATGCACTTTTATATATCGCTATTCACATAGGGATAATAATGAATTCATATAAATTTAATTTTGCTCGAGGGAAATTATCAAATAAGCTAGCTAGGAAATTTCTATCAACTGCATGCAATTTTTAAAACTCGATGAACGAAATTGAATTGAATTAACTAAGGTGAAATCACAAGTCGTGACATTTTAATTTCATGGAATCTTTCTCTAGAGCGAAGATTGTTAAACTCTATTCCATCATTCATAGTTGAATTTTCTTTTAAAACATAATCATCTTTTTAAATAAAATTAGTATTAAGCAAATTTCAATACTTTATTAGTAGGATCTGTATTAATGAACTTATGAGATGCGGTACCATTGATGGGACAAATCTTATCATGGGTGGTGGTTTACATAGCCTGTTGATTCAAGAAATTTACTCCGCGAGCTCATCCTCGTTGGCGAACTGAAAGCAACATACGAGGGATGAAAAATACCAAAGGCTCGGAAGCATATAAGGTGAGCCATTCCCCCCTTCTAGGTTGGCAAAAAACTGTTACTAAGGCACACGTGGACAAACATTCAAGAGTAATGCTATTTAGCACCAATGATGTTATAACTCCAGTTTATGTGACGTTAATATGACATTAAATGATAAATGCAATTAAATGAGTCATTTAATTTCACATTTCATTTAATTTAACACATATCACCTCATAGATTGAGGTTATAACCCCAGTAAGACTAAATAACATTATTTAACATTTAGAGCATGACTTCAAAGTGAATGAGCGCATGACACATAAACTGATGAATAAAATGTGATACTTAAAACAGAATTAGTTACAAACTAGCCATGGCTGCCACCTATTGCCTATCCAAAATGATCCATTTACCCACAAAACCTCGATAGAAATCTTTAAATACTCCTACTCAAGAGAAGAAAATAATTCAAATTCAAATATCTCCCTCTCAAACAGTCATTTCTCATATTGCTCAGATTTGGGCATCATATTGCTCTGATTTGGCTAGCTAGATGAAAGAAATTTGTTGATCGGATTTCTATCGTCAACATAGCCCTTTCACAAAATTTTTCACATGTGAAATGTTGTACGTGAAATCTCAATCAAAAGTTTGGGTTGTGTCACTTGTGATTGACTCTTGTAAGTACTTGGGTGACTTTCGTTATAAGGAATGTCGTTTAGTACACTTACCATTGCAGCATAATTGAGAAGCTAAGTGCTGCATGGTAGATCGAAAGAGACAAATCTTGACAGATGATACCTAGGAAAATGATGCTTTCGTAAGCTAGCTAGGTGTGTTTTTCACAATGCATGTTGGAAGAGAAGGTCTAGCATGAAAGATAAGAGCCAATTAGGATAGCCAAGTGATGACCCCTATAAACCACACAATTAATTACGAGTCGAACCCATAATTAAGAATGAATGTAGGTAAGTCATCCTTGGCTACCAAATCAGGCTCATCAATTTCATACCAGGCCTCTCTTCCTTTCACTTAAGTTTGCTTGATGAATTGAATCAACAGCAAATAAGCCATATATATAGGCAATGAAAAAGGTCAATACCTTTGCCTTCTCTATTAGATTGAGTCTTTTCGAATGTTGATTATGCATGAATTGAGTTCTCACAAGGGCATATATTCCTCCAGTTGGAGGGAGGGACCAAACCTTACTTATAATGTTTGCCAAGTGCCATATTGTCAATAAGTCAAATAGCATATTCGAGTAGAAAAAAGTCTGAAAGTTCATCCAAAATATGTGTAAGTTGCAAAAAAAAAAAAAAGCATTTTGTAGTTGACCTCAAAATTGGGATCGAATCCTGTACATCGGGCTAGTTGCATCGGCCACAATTGGAAGGACTTTTATGATTGCATTTTATAAGAAGGAAAAAATTTGGTTAAGCAACGAGTAAGCATTGAGATATATCATATATTTTATTTTACGTCTGAAAGCTTTAAAATAAGAGGGCTTGTATTTACTTTCGACTTTCTGATGGAGTACAAGATAGAGCAGCAGCATTCCTGGAGCAACGGCTATTTACTCTAATTATTTTTATATTTAAACCCTTTCCATAATTCCTTTCGTGCAAACCCTTCATCTAAATATAAATATGGGATTTATTTATATATTTAAAGTTATATTTTACATGAAAGACGGCATAGGCGAAGACTAACATCAAAATATACAAACAACATTAAATTCAAACAACATTTTTGTTATAGAATAATTTTCTTCAATGTAAAAACAGCATCTAACTCAAATTTTCAGTGATTTATTCGTGGAAATTACTGTGAGGAAAAGATAGAACACAACACAGAAAAACGACAGCACAACAGATAACGTAATTCTTTTGCAATATTTGGCATAATGGTCGCGAATCCCAGTCCAACCAGTGTGGCCTTCCCCATATTTCCCCAAGTACCCTATCGCGGTTGCTGCTGCGCATCCCGCCATCAACAACATTGTCAGAATCTGTTGGTCGAACAATTTAAAATCCTCATTAGTATGTATACAATTTTGGTTTATTTGTCTTCTTTAATACTGTCTATATCGTATTAGGTATGCTATAAATGACGTACCAAGTCGTACAGAAAGATGATGAAGTAATTTCTTGAATCCACAGCCTTGTAACCAAGGAGGAAAATAATAAACAAAGACAGAACCGAAAATGCACAAGCAATAATATTTGCAAGTGCAATGAACCTGCATCCAACAACAAAAATCAAAAGTCAGACAAAATTATGCGTGATTGTGTAAAAAATATGCCCACACGATAAATGTAAATAGATCTTACTTTAAAGCTGACGAATAGCTATAACGTGCATTGACCACGATCCCGAAAACCACGCTCGCTAGTGATGACAAGCCATGTAGCAGCCAATGTACATGCAATGGCCAACACTCTTAACAGAATCTGAGATGCAAATGATATTTTCTGAGTTTTATGCAGAGATTTATTTCCAGTATTTTCCATTATTTCTTCTATCTTTTTCTTCTTCTTTCTGAATTACTGCAGAAACTGAGGAACAGATAGTATTTATAGGGAGAGACTGAGGGAGGAATAATTCAATATCAAGTCCACGGTAATTGGTAGATTTTGTCATTTTCTGTTAAGAGGAAGGAAACGGAAGTATAATAAAAGTAGAGATTCATAATTTTTCTTTTAGAAATAATGCTATCCACTGCCACCTATACTAGATGGGTGCTAATCGGCACCGGCGTTGCATAGAAATATTTGATTCCGACCGCTCAATTTAGCATACTGTCTAATCTTTGCTTCCCCTTATATTGTATTTAGTATTGGACTAGAAACAAAATTACAAGATTTTGTTTTTTGTGTTTAATATTGTCTTTTGATACTCATTAATGGATAGTGCAAAATGATTTTATCTTTTTTTGGTATTCAATAATCAATATTTTCTAATAAGGAAGTATAATAAAAGTAGAGATCCATAATTTATTTATGAATAATGTTAACCAATGTTACCTAGACGTGCTATCCATTTACATGGGCGCTAATCAATGGCGATGCTACATAATTTTATGGAACTATTCCATTAAAAATTAAAAATTGAATCGTTACATACCATTATAAGCATATGTACAATGTACTACAATCTCATTTTTTTTTTTTTTTGAGTAAACCTGGACTTGTGTCTATACTTCCCTTTCAAAAATGTCTACGTTCGATACTTAGTATTGGATATAGGACAAGCAGTACTGTTAAGAATTAACTCACCCACATCAGCTTGCATTAACCGATGAATCATCAGCCTCTTGTCCTTGCTATCTTTCATTGCCGTTTCAGCTAAATTAGTGCCACTCAATCTATTGTAAAAGATTCCCAACATGATCCACAATTTCAGGAACTAACCAACAGCTATATTTTCTAGATTATTCTTTAGACATTCTTTGTATTATATAACTCTCCAGCTTGAGCAATGAAGAATATGGTTCACTGCCATCTTATATATCCACATAAATTCTAACTTGGTATCTGAGCAGCCATGGCCAATGCCGTAATACACCACAGAATGCTGATCCTATCTCTACCCCTGTATCAATCTCAAACAGTACTGCTACTCCCATGCCAGGTTGCAACCAATTCTCACCCTTTGGTGTTAACTTGACCCAAGTTGTACCAATAAAGCTTGATAAGAACAACTTTCTGCTGTGGAAAAATATGATTTTGCCAATCATTCGTGGACACAATCTTGAAGGGTATATTCTAGGGACAGGTGTGTCCTCGAGAATTTATGGCTACCGAAGTCACTAGTGAAGCAGGAACCAGTGTTGAGATGATTAAGAATCCTGAACATAGCCAATGGATGTCAACAGACCAGTTACTAATGGGATGACTATATTCCTCAATGACTCCTGGCATAGCTATGAGAGTCATGGGTGCAACAAACTCAAATGAACTATGGACTGCCATTGAAGAGAGTTATGGAGTTCAAAATAGGTCTAGAATCGCCTTCCTTATGGGTGAACTCCAAAAATCTAGAAAAGGAACCATGAATATTGATCAGTATTTGAACAAAGTAAAGCAACTTGTAGATAACCTTGAAATTGCTGGCAAAAGCATCACTCACACAGACCTGGTTACTCAGGTCTTGGCCAGTTTAGATGATGATTACACACCAATCGTTGTCCAAATTAAGAGCAGGGATCACATCCCTTGGGGAGAACTTCAATCAACACTCATGACTTATGAAAGTAGACTTGAACACCTCAACTCGGTGAGAAATGAGATAGCGAGGATTAACATTGACCAAACATCAGCTAATCCTTCTCAGAGATCAGGTTCCAATCATCATTTTTTAAGATCTTACATGCTAAGTATGGGTGGAAGATTTACAAATTTCAGCAACTACAGAAGTGGAAGAAGAGGCAGAAGAAACAGAGGAGGAAACTTACATGGTGGTGACATACCTATTTGTCAAGTGTGTAGAAAAATTGGACACAAGGCAAACATCTGCAATTTTAGGTATGGTGAGAGATGTACTATTGCACCACCAAACAAGAAGTTTAGCTATAACTCTTCACCCACTGCTAGGGCTGTAAATGGATCAGATTTGCATATATTCCATCCGATCCGATCTGACAAGAAAATTATCCAATCCGATCCGATAATTCAACGGATATTTGATAGTTAAATCCATATCCGGTTTGCTATGTTATCGGATATCCGATCCGAAATTAATAAAAATTAGGAAAAAAAATGTTCTTTAAAAAAGTTTGAACTAACTTGAGGCGCACTTATTTTTACTAGTAAACCCAATATTGACTTCTACCATCATAATGTTCATTTTTAAAGGAGAGATCATCTTCTAGTTTTCTATTGACATTCGATGTGGGATAATGTAAAATTGAATTTCAATTCTAAATATAAATATTTTATTTCATTATTTCCATTAATAAATCAAATTATTTGTTACATATTAATTATTAGTTTTTGAAATTGTAAAATAAATTACAATAATAAATTTAATTAACAAAAATATAGATATTTATTTACTTTAAATTAGTAAACTAAAATTAAAAAAATCTATAGTTTTTATAATATTTTACATTTATGTATATAATTATTTATTCAATTTAACAATCGGTTCGATATCCATTCAAATCCTCTTCCTTTTTCGGGTCGATGCCTGGATCAATTTTTAAAACATTGGTTGAAATCGACTTTTTTTTTTCAAATTTTCTAATTCTTAAACAGATTTAATAATTATAAAATTTTCAACTTTTTTATATTTTGAATTTGATTATTTTTTTATTCTAAATTTTTTTATTTATTTTAGTGACAAATAATATGCTATAAAAATATTTTACCTACTCAGTTATTTATAAAAAATCGGATCGGATTGACCTATATCCATATTTGATCCATTTAGTTAACAGATTATCGAATTCGGATCTTGATCGGGTTATCGGACTGAGACCTTAAATCCATCTCCCATTAATTTCATCGGATTCGGATCGGATTCGGATCAAAATCCAATCCATTGACAACCCTACCCACTGCCCTCATAGCATCTCCCAGCACACTGAATGATCAAGCTTGGTTTGCAGATAGGGACGTAGCTAGGATTTCAATCTTGCGGGGGCGAATATACGGGGGGTAGAGGGGGGCGAGCCCTCCTCCTGGGTCCGCCCTCGAAATTTTTTTTTAACTAAGAGAATTTAAAACGACGATTTTGAGCACCAAAATAGGCAAATTAGATTGACTGACCAAAAAGACAATCAGTTTGTCGATACAAAAACAATATGTCCATCTATGTGTCTAACGCTATACAAATTGAAAACATGAACGTTAGATGGACATCAAAAAGACAAAAAGTAAGCTGCCTATCTATATAACAGATGGTAGAGATGGCTTGAACATCTAAAATTGGTCTCTCCTTGTCTTCATAACTTCAAACTCGTCAATAAGAGAATTTAATGGAAACGTCTCAACAATCTCCTTCTCTATATACACAAGCATGGTACTGGATAAAAAATCATCTTCCATTCTATTATGCAACATTGTCTTAATGACACTCATAACTGAAAATGCACATTCTGTAGTTGCTTTTGGGTAATTGATTCATAAATGGGTCATTTACTTTTGGATTGGATTTGGGTTATTTATTTATTTAAGTAACTATTGGATCTTTTGTTTAGGTCTAAGATTTTTGTATGGTTGAATTTTAAAGTGTGAGTTATTGGGTCAATATTTATTAATGGAAAAAAAATTTCGAAAATTTGCGGGGGCGAAATTGAAAAATACATTACAAATTAATTAGGAATAGTAGATCAGCGGACAATGTTGGGGGGCGGTCGCCCCCCTGCCCCTATCTCCGTCTCTGTTTGCAGACACAGGAGCTAGCAACCGCATCACTGCTGACAAAGGAAATATCACTTCAGCCAATGAGTATACTCGTAAGGAAAAAATCATGGTTGGGAATGGATATAAGTTACATATTTCACATTTTGGAATCACACACATTCCAACCTTAAATGATAAAACCCTGGTGTTCAATAAACTGCTTCATGTTCCTGAGATTAAAAAAAATCTTATTAGTGTTTCAAAATTAACTTCGGACAATCAAGTTTACATGAAATTTCATTCTAACTCCTGTTTTGTCAAGAACAAGTCAACGAAGGAAGTGGTACTGCAAGGGAAGCTTAAGGAATGGTTGCATCAGCTGGACTTTTCTCACCAAAGCACTAAGTATCTCTTTCAGGAGTCAGTTCTCTCAAATAAATCCTACATCAATCTATTATATGTTGATCCCAGTCAAGAGTCTTTAATTTTCAAAGTTGATGTATGGTACAAGAGACTTGGTCATCCATCCAGCCAAGTGATGACTCAAGCACTCAAACTCTGTAATCTGAAAGTGAAAGAAAATGATATCAAACCATTTTGCAATGCGTGTCAACTTGACAAAGCTCATTTGTTACCTTTTTCCGTGTCTTCATTACATGCCAAAGCCCTTTTAGAATTGGTATACACAGACGTGTGGGGACACGCACCCATCCTTTCAACTTCATGCTTCAAATACTACATAACTTTCCTACATACGCTTTACTCGTCATCTTCGTCAATCTCAACGAGTAAAATGAGAATGAGAAAAATCATTCATTATTATTTTTATTTTTTATACAAGAATTCAAACTTGTTTTAAGCAATTAAAGCCACCTAAAGTCCATTTTGGTCTAAAGCTAATTTTTGTTTCTAATTCTTAATAATCACGCTTCTATATATCTCTAATTCTAATTGCCTGTGATTGTCCATTGCCCTATTAATTATTTAAGGAACATCTCATAACCCTCTGCCTACGAGTTCAACCGGTTGATGTATTAAAATTTAGTTATGTTCTCGTCATTCAATGATAACCAAAACATTCTAAGGTATGATGAATGAAGTAATCTATTTTGATAATATTATTTCAATTTCCATTTTTTGATTTCAAGTATGCTTTTGTACTGTGTTTTCCTTATCGTTTAAGGAATGCTTTGAGAACCATATGAAGACCTCAATGTAACATACGTGTCATTAGGCTATTAACTTTTATCATACAATCATAAATTTAGATAGAAGATGAAGATATAGAGATAAAAATATACTCGTATGGTTTGTGTGCTCGTGTGTGAATTTCTATGTTTTCAATGCACTTTTATATATCGCTATTCACATAGGGATAATAATGAATTCATATAAATTTAATTTTGCTCGAGGGAAATTATCAAATAAGCTAGCTAGGAAATTTCTATCAACTGCATGTAATTTTGAAAACTCGATGAATGAAATTGAATTGAATTAACTAAGGTGAAATCGCAAGTCACTGAGCGCATGACACATAAACTAATGAATATAATGTGATACTTAAAATAGAATTAGTTACAAACTAGCCATGGCTGCCACCTATTGCCTATCCAAAACGATCCATTTACCATCAAAAACTTTAGGAGAAATCTATAAATACTCCTACTCAAGAGAATAAAATAATTCAAATTCAAATATTTCCCTCTCAAATAGTCATTTCTCATATTGCTCTGATTTGGGCATCAAAATCAGTAAGTTTAGGAAGTGAAAACACTGGCTAGCTAGATGAAAGAAATTTGTTGATCGGATTTCTATCGTCAACATAGCCCTTTCACAAATTTGTCACTTGTGAAATGTTGTCCATGAAATCTCAATCAAAAGTTTGGGTTGTGTCACTTGTGATTGACTCTTGTAAGTAGTTAGGTTTCTTTCATTAGAAGGAATGTCGTTTTGTACACTTACCATTGCAGTATAATTGAGAAGCTAAGTGCTCCATGGTAGATCGAAAGAGACAAATCTTGACAGATGATACCTAGGAAAATGATGCTTTCGTAAGCTAGCTAGGTGTGTTTTTCACAATGCATGCTGGAAGAGAAGGTCTAGCATGAAAGATAAGAGCCAATTAGGATAGCCAAGTGATGACCCCTAAAAACCACACAATTAATTACGAGTCGAACCCATAATTAAGAATGAATGTAGGCAAGTCATCCTTGGCTACCAAATCAGGCTCATCAATTTCATACCAGGCCTCTCTTCCTTTCACTTAAGTTTGCTTGATGAATTGAATCAACAGCAAATAAGCCATATATATAGGCAATGAAAAAGGTCAATACCTTTGCCTTCTCTATTAGATTGAGTCTTTTCGAATGTTGATTATGCATGAATTGAGTTATCATAAGGGCATATATTCCTCCAGTTGGAGGGAGGGACCAAACCTTACTTATAATGTTTGCCAAGTGCCATATTGTCAATAAGTCAAATAACATATTTGAGTAGAAAAAAGTCTGAAAGTTCATCCAAAATATGTGTAAGTTGCAAAAAAAAAAAAGCATTTGTAGTTGACCTCAAAATTGGGATCGAATCCTGTACATCGGGCTAGTTGCATAGGCCACAATTGGAAGGACTTTTATGATTGCATTTTTTAAGAAGGAAAAAATTTGGTTAAGCAACAAGTAAGCATTCTGATATATCATATATTTTATTTTATGTTTGACGGGTATAAGTTTCTTATTTGATTTTTAAATTTAAATATTTATATATGCCTTTCGGTTTATTTTCAGTTCAAGTTCGATTGAACATTTTGACTCTTGACTTTTTATTTTTTCATATCAAAGTAACATTAAAAGCCCCTAAAAAATACGATAAGCAACTTTATGGTCCATTGTGCTAATGTCACAACCATGACAAAGAATGTCAACCCTTCTTAGTTAACCACCGAACTTTGTCTTAATTTCTTCACTTTGTCTTCAAATATTCAGCACTTTGGACTGAAAATTTGGACATCTAGTCCAAATCAAGAACTTTATTCGAAGCTTCTTCTTGAAAAAAGTCTCCAAAGAGAAGCAAATCAATTCATATTCTTTTGTAGTTGCAATAGAACGTGTCCATGGCTAGTTGGCATGCGATGATTTTGACCTTTTCAACCATGATGCCCGTAACTTGGCCAAATTTTTGTTGGTTTCTGAATAAATTTTTTATATCTCACTCCAATTTCGAGACGTCAAAATTTTATTAGTGAAACATGCACGGAGATAGCAAAAATGGGGACGACTGATGTCAAGTACTTCTAAGAAATTTTATCAAGTGATTCATACTTATAGCTATACAATCTATTTTAAAATATTAGTTTTTAGTTATTTACACATCCGTTGATCTCGCTTTAATATTTTGAAACAAGAAGTAGTTTATAGTATTTAGAGAGATATTTATGCCTAACTATTAAGACTTGAGAGGAAAAAGAAGCATAATAAACTTATACGTTTAGTATTTCCTAGTACATAGGTCTTGGACACTACAATGACCATATTTTTTTAATGTATTTTTCTCCAATGATCAAATCTTCCATATCAAAATCGTATGAGTATGTTTGGTACTTAACATCTGTTTGACAATCATTATTTGAAAAAAAAAATAATATTTTGAATAGTGATTTTTAGAAAAAAAAATGTGTACTTAAGTAGGAAAAAATTTCAAGTTTACGTGTAGAATATTTTATTTTGTAAATTGTGTTTAAAAATGAGTATTTAAAGGAAAAGAGTTTTTAAATAGCGGTTGTAAAAAATGGGCTTAATAATTAGCACCTGTTTGGTGGAGATTAAAATCATATTTTTAGTAAATTTTGTAAAAGTTGATGAAATGTGTGATTGAAAAGTTGTTAAACCCATGAAACATGTAGTTAAAATTAATTGTTGACTTTGAATATATTAAAATTTGGATTTTAATCAGTACTAAATACGGGCTTAATAGGACGTGACAATATAGTACTTACAAGATTTTGACTTTTTCTATGTTAAATATTTGTACTGACTGTTTTGTACAAACTACCCCACCAAACGAAAGTAACTGCATGAGGCATACATATATGTAGAGTCGGACTTGAGGAGAGGTACAAGAGGTCACTGCCTCAGCCCAGCTCTTTCCCTTAAAAAAATTATGTCTATTTTTAGGGAAAATTAGCTCAAACCCTACTTATAAACTATACAATTCAAAATTTAGGGTTAAACGTTTTTTATACAAAAATCAGGAGATAATTTATTTTTTTAATATTATAAAAATAAATTAATTTACATAACCAACCAACCCCATCCAACCCAATCCTCATTTCCTTTTTCCCCCCTCTTTCTCCATCCTCTTCCCTCTTCTCATTAATGTCCCGCCGAAGCTGAAGCTACCTTAGAGAGACCGTCTCCGAGAGACCACCGCCATCGCCACCGCCAATGCACGACGGGCTATGACACAACAAGGGAATCGAAATAGGTATGAATGGAATCTTTAAGTGTGTTGAGTTCATCATTGACAAGAATGACCAGAATATGACACCGACTGAACCGAAGCATTCTGCCATTTCATAAAGACTACATACCATCAATTAGGAAAAGAAATCAAAGATGAGAGAGCCACCTCTTGTCCAAGAACTAGTAGAATGCAATCCACCGGTTGAACGATCCTTTAACAATTTTGTTTTGAAGAGAGTACCAATTACTTTCTTCTCCATAATCACGTAAAATTCGGCCAGGAATTTAAAATGTCTTCTGCTTTTAGACTTGACTGCCATAGATCCTCTAGTTAGGTGAATAGAAGAAATAATTAAATATTTTATTTTAAGGAGGAGCAAAAAATTCTCCCTCTCAATAATCCAGTGAAGCAATTAATCAAAATAATGACATGAGCAGCAATTTAAACACATATTTTAAGAGAATTGTGAGATATAAATGTCGTAGGCAAATAATTACAGTTACACAGATGTGGAAGTGACACTTTTCGTCAAATTTTGTGTTAATTGTGACCGATTGTGACTTGGTGATATACGGTCACAATTAAGATTCAATTGGTCACAGACAGTCACACTGAACACAAATTTGGTCACAGTTAGTCACATTGAATACAAACTTATTCACAATTAGTCGAGGATGACGCGTGTCAATGGCTTGATTATGTAAAGTAACTTGAAATTTTTCCGGTATTTTTTTTAGGAGGTGGAGGTAGGTGTGGGGTGGTGGTAGGTGGATCCATGGGGGTGAGGTGTGATTTTCAATTTTTAATTTTGTGGAAATTTTTAAGTCGTCGGAACTGTCGCCGGAGCGACCGTCGGAGTAGATGGCCGCCTCCGATGGAGAGAAGGGGTAGGGAGAGGATAGAGAGTAGAGAGTAGAGAGAAAGTGAATGACTTGGATTTGAAATTTAATAAATTGAGGTAATTTTATTATATTATAATTATAAAAATTTAATTAATTGATTTAATGCCTAATTTTTGAAAAGATTTTTGAAGTTTATTATTTTTGAAATGTAATTCTTATATATAGGATTTATGTATTCATCCCTTTTTTTAAGCTACTTTTTAATAACCCAAATTAAATTACTCATAGACCCGAAATTAAAGCCTCACAAAGAATACATATCCTTAGTCCCTTACCGACCCAATTAAAATCTCATAGGTCCATCCACAATTGTTTAAACCAATTGAACTTCTCCCAATTCTCCATTATGTATTCTAAATTTAAATTGAGGGTTGTCGATCTTGGGCTACCATTGGTTCTCTTCATTCTCAATTTCCCATCCATCTTCAGTTCAGCAATTCACTTTTTGGTTATACAAGTGAAGCCAGTTGGTAATAATTCCCTTTCTTTGACCACATTTAATTCTAATATTCTATGAATGCACTGTCTCTCTCTAACCGATTGTATGTGTATGTATAAATTATTTTAATTTGCATGAGTAATTGATTATTAGTTTATTCTATTATTGGCTATGACCTATGAATTTGTCTTCAGTTTATGAGGATTAGTGTTTAGTTTACGGTAGCTTTTGATTCTTCGACTGTGGACAGTTGACTACCTTTGATTTATGAATTATGACATATGAGGAATTCATGAATATAGTACTACTCATTGGTTTATCAATTATTATGCATATATTTGTGCTATCATCCTTATGAATAGAGGTGTCAAGACGGACGGATCAGTCAGACCTGTGAAAATCAGCTTGGATCAACCCGGGGCCGCAGGCCGACACGTGACCCGAGCGGGCGGTTCACGGGTCAAAGAGGTGTGACTCGCGGACTTCGCGGGTTGCACCTTCACGGGCCGCGTGTTCGTGAAAAAAATAATAATTCATGTACTTAAATTATAAATTATAATAAAAATAGGTGCCAATCTAATTGGGATATACTTATTTATACTATAAATATTTGATAATAGTAATTAGAAATGCATTTAGTTGTTATTTGTTTAAGTGAAATTTACTTTACAAAATTATAAATAATTCATATAACATTAAATTTGAATTCTATGTAAATATTTCTTGGTTTATATATGAATTTATCATTTTGTTCAATTCTTGTTTACATTTAACAAAAAAAATATTTTTTTACTATAAATATGAAAAATTCCATATTTTTATAATTTTATTTATACAATAATATGGGTCAAATCGAAACAAACTGCGACCTGTAATCCGCATGGGCTCGACCCGGATGGGTCAGCGGACGGGTCTGGGTTGTAGTCCAAAATTTGTGGGCCGACTCGGAACCAACCCGAAACCCGTAGCGGGCGGGCATTTTTTCACGCAGGCCGTTACCAGGCTCATATGTTGGCAGGCCAACTCTGCCCGAACCACCCGGATTGACACCTCTACTTATGAATTTGCTTTTACCCTTTAGTTAATTCATTATTTTAAATTGCTAACATTGTCATTTTTTTCCTAAATTGTCTACTATTCAATCGCATATGTTATATTTAGCGATGTCAATTTTGCTCATCGGCACGGGTGGCCAGTGGTCGAGCCCGGAGCCAGGAGCCCGGGCCAACCCCTGTGGCTCTTTGAGCCATATGGAATAATAATAATAATAATAATAATAATAATAATAATAATAATAATAATAATAATAATTAATATTATTATTATTATTTAAAAAAACTCTTTTGCAGGCAGCGGCTTTTATTTAAAAATAATAATAATAAAAAAATCGGGCAGCTAGCTGCTGACATCTTTTAATTTTATTTATTTTTTTTTTTTAAAAGAAACAGGTAGCAGCTGCTTAAAAAAAATCGTGAGCCGGCTCGGCTCGGCTCGGCTCGGCTTGACAAGGCTTGAGCCGGAAGCTCGAGTTGAGTCTAATTTTTTTGACTGAGCAAAAGCTTGGCTCAACTTGTGCCAAAAAAAGCTCGAACAATTTTTACTCTAGTCGAGTCCGAGCCTCAAGTTTCGGGTTGGCTCGGCTCATTGACACCCTTAGTTATATATAACTATGCTATGTGTTGGTACAATGTTTTGACAAAATATCATATCTTTCAATCTTTTTTTCTTAAATTAATTTGAGTCCCTTTTGAACAATTTAAATGTTATGAAGAGAGATATTTGGATTTTTGTTTAAACATGTTGACAGTTTATTGAAATTTTGTGAGTATTGATTAGTATTTGAAACATAATAGACATTCAAACATTATTGATGATGACTTGTATTCGAATGTCTATCATGTTTCAAATATTCGAATGTCTATCATGTTTCAAATACTGATCAACATGTGTTCTATTTAACATCTACAAATTAAACAAAAATCCAAATATCTCTTCATAATGATTGTTTTCCAAATACTTGCATTGCTTACAAGATTTTACTAACCAAACCGATTATAGTTACATAAATTGAAAAATATTTCTCTTAGTTGAAATTGATTAAGACTTATTTCCGATTGACAATGTCACAACAAAGATTGAATGGATTGGATATGTTATCCATTGAAAAAGAAACGGTTGAACAATTCGATTATCCAAAATTAATTGATATTTTTGCCTCTAAGATTGCAAGACGATCGTTTAGAATATGTTCGCATTGTTATTTGATTGTAATACAAATATTTTGAATATCTCATTTTATTTATTGTTTTATTTTTGATTTTAAGTTAAATAAATTTAGTTCCGTAAAACTCTTAAAAATGAAAAAAATTGATTGCTTGGTACGATTTAGGAGCCCAAATTCTGAAATTCGTCTCATAGCCTGCGAAATACAGGTACGGCCTTGCATATATGAACTTAGTTTGATGTTATATATCCTAGATTTGATCTTGGATTTATTGGAAATTAATTTAACCTATTAGGTAGTATTTGCAGCAATTTATAAACCAAAAGTGTATTTCATGAATAATACTATGTAGAACAATTGGCACACGTCTACATGGCGACACAATAACATTACAATGATAGTTTCATGAAATAGAAGAGATATGCAATACATTTTATTGGATCTATCATTTTATGTCTCTATATTGTGATGCTCATGACACTAGTAATGCATCATAGCATCAGTTTGTGAATGCTTAGACTAAAAGTTGTGTTGTAAGATGAATTTATATTCAAAAAAGCGTTTGGAATTTAAAATCTAATTTCTAAATTGTGAAGAATTAAATTAAAAATTATGCATAAAATATAAAAAATTCTTTCTTTGGCCTAATTATCGATTAGAAGAATTAGTTTAACGGATGCTATTAGTTTGAACTAATAATTATTAGTAGTCATTTCAGTATGTTACCTAGTTCACCGGTGAGTTTGGAGAAATGGATACATACTCCATGCTATATAGATTACAATTAGGTGTCGCACATGAATGCATGCTAAAATAAGAGGGCTTGTATTTACTTTCGACTTTCTAATGGAGTACAAGATAGAGCAGCAGCATTCCTGGAGCAACGGCCATTTACCCTTATTATTTTTATATTTAAAACCTTTTCATAATTCCTTTCGTACACCTCTTCTTCTAAATATAAATATGCTATTTATTTATATATTTAAAATTGTTACGCTAGTAAAAAATAATGTATAGAGGCCACATAATAAATAATCGCCTGAAGCCTCAAAGTTCTCAGGACATACCCTGTGAAGGGACAAAAGCTGTGGTTAGGCTGAGCCTTCATTGGGGTTTGGTTGGACATGGGTTTTATTTTATTGCTTTCTTGAAGTTGTATTTAGTTTTTAATTTAGGTTCCTATTAAACCTTGGTTTCTGGAGGAGTCAAGTTTTGACGCCGGGCAGAATAGTGATTATACTGCATGCTGGAATCAATAGACAATAACAGAGAAGAACGCAAGACAATAACACCAAGAAAAATGAAAAAATCTTTATCATTCAACAACCGAACGAAAATAACCCACAGGCAGGGTTAAATAGCTAGAAAAATAATAATTATAGAAATTTTACCAAAAGTAGCAAAATCCTATTATTCATACCAAAAGGATATACGTAATGACAGAAATAAGATCCCAAAAATGTAAAAAAGGAAATTGAAATATTACTAAAAATGGCAAAAAAAATTAACTTAATTTGATGATTCAGAAGGTAAAACGGCTGAATTTGGGCTCGAAACCGATACACATCGAGCATAGGTAGGTGACCACGATGTGCGCGTTGAAAAGAGCTTTCTGAATTGGGGTCATGGGCGTGATTCTGACAACCGTAGCCAAAGTTATGGCCAAAATACCAAAACATGTCCAAAAACGGCCCCCAATTAGGAAAGGTCGGTGATTATTTGCCAATTTTGCGCTGATCCGCCAACTCATGGTATTTTAGCGCCATTAACGTACTATCAGACAGCTCAGCCTTGTCTGACTCGGTTCCTCCTACATTAGTCGCCCCGTGTTGGAAATAACTTGTCCATGCGTTCACTTGAGTGTCTTCAGGATCCCCAAAACAAGGACTGAGGTGCATCACATTGAAGACATCAGAAGTCTTCAAATGGCTGGGGAGGCGTAGTCGGTAAGCATTGTCGTTGATCTTCTGCAGAACCTCACAAGGACCAATTTTTCGCTCTTTCAGTTTATGATACTCCCCAACAGGAAAATGATCCCGAGTTAACACTTCCCACACAAAATCACCAACTTCGAAAAGGACCTGACGACGATGACTGTCAGCCTGAACCTTGTACTTGGCATTACTTGTTTATGGATTCCCCGAAGATGTTCCGCCATCTCATCTGCTTTGTGACTTATATGACCCATACGTGGAATATGGGCTAAATCAAGGACCCTAGATGGAGCCCGACCATAGACAATTTCAGATGGACTCATCCTTGTGGTTCTATTCCTCGACTTGTTATAGGCAAATTCTACCTGAGGTAATGCCAAATCCCACTGCTTCGATTTAGTTCCTGCCGACTCCTCAATAGATTACCCAAGCTTCGATTCACCACCTCGGTCTGACCATCTGTTTGGGGGTGGTAGGTGCTGCTAAAATTCAACTGCGTCCCAGTTTCTCCCACAAGCTTCTCTAGAAATGACTCATAAACTTAGTGTCTCGATCAGAAGTAATGGAATGAGGCACACCATGCAAACACACAATTTCTTTGAAGTAAAGATGGGCAATCCGGGTAGCATCCATTATCTTCCGATATGCTATGAAAGGGCCATCTTTGAGAACCTGTCAACTACAGCAAAAATAGAATCTGATGCCCATTGGGTACGAACCCAACGGGCAAGTACCAATACAAAATCCATACTGACATCAACCCAAGGCGCCTCAGGCACTGGCAAAGGTGTGTAAAGACCCGCATTAGTAAGAGCCCCTTTGGACCGCTGGCACACATAACAACGCCCAACATGATAAGCCACGTCACTACTCAATTTGGGCCAATAATAGATAGAGGAAACCAATGCCAGTGTCTTATCCTGCCCAAATGTCCCATATTATTAAGTTTACTAACAATATGGTGTCTTAATGAACAATCTAGAACATACAACTGCAATCCACGAAATAGATACCCATTATGCAAAACGAAATCATGTCGCCGATTGTTATTTACCTCCTGAATTATCTTCCCGAAGGAAGGGTCTGCAGCATACATATTCGGAAAAATCTCAAATCCCACGACATTGGTGCTCATAGTGGTGAGAAGTGATGTACGACGACTCAATGCATCCGCAACACGATTCAGGCTCCCAGCTTGATGCCTTAGTGACAATGTGAACTTCTGCAAGTATGCCACCCACTTGGCATGTCGTCTACTCAATTTATGTTGACCATTGATGTACTTCAGGACTTCATGATTAGTGATAAGAATAAACTCCATCTGTATCAGGTAATGACGCCAATGCTTTAAAGACTGAACTATGACATAGAACTCGAGATCATAGGTAAAATAGTTCATCTTTGATCCTGATAGCTTCTCGCTGAAAAATGCCACTGGACCACCCTCCTGACTCAAAACACCACCAATGCCCACTACAGATGCATCACAATTTACTTCAAGCACCTTATCAAAATCTGAAAGTGCCAAAACTGAAGCCTATGTCATCCGTTGCTTGACCAACTGAAAGCTGATTTTTGCTTCCTCAGACCACTGGAAAGAATGTCCCTTGAGTCACTCTATGATTGGGGCAATCAAAGTGCTGAAGTTCTTGATGAATCGACGGTAGAAGGATGCCAATCCATGAAAGCTTCTGACATCGTGCATGGTTTTTGGCTTGGGCCACTCCAAAATTGCATCTATTTTAGATTGATCTGCATGAACACCAGCAGTTGACACAACAAAACCCAGAAAGGTAACAGAAGTAGTGAAGAAAGAACACTTCTTCCGATTAACGAACAGGCACTCCGTCCGCAACACATCAAAAACTGCACGAAGGTGATCAAAATGAGATGCCCATGTCGGGCTATAGATGAGGATATCATCAAAGTAGACCACTACAAACTTTCCCATGAAAGGCGGTAACACCTGATGCATAAACCTCATAAAAGTGCTGGGCGCATTGGATAGTCCAAAAGGCATGACCATCAACCAATACAAACCATGTTGTGTTTTAAACGCCATCTTCCACTCATCTCCCAGCCGTATTCTGATTTGGTGATATCCGCTCTTAAGGTCAATTTTTGAGAAGACGCTAGAACCGGACAACTGATCCAACATATCATCCAAGCGGAGAATTGGAAACCTGTACTTCACTGTAATCCTGTTGATCGCTCTGCTATCAACACACATACGCCAAGAACCATCCTTGTTTGGCACTAGTAGAGCAGGAACTACACATGGGCTCATGCTCTCACAAATGTATCCCCTCTCCAATAACTCCACCACTTGTCACTGCAATTCCTCAGCTTCTTTGGGGTTGAGGCGATAAGCCGGTCGATTAGGTAGACTCGACCCTGGAACAAGGTCAATCTGATGTTTAATATCCCTTATAGGTGATAGCCCCGAGGGGAGATCGGGGAGATCTTCTGGCATCAAATCAGAGAACTCTGTTAGCATCTGCTGTACTTCTGCCGGTAAATCTGAATTCTCGTCCGTTGTATTAGTCTCACGAGGCAGTAGAGCATATACCACATCTCCACGCTCAATCTCTCCCAAAAACCTGGATATAGAAAGTAGGTTGGCATTTTTAGCTATCGGGGCAGGAGTGATTTCTACTCTACGTGGTGCCAACACAACCCTCTTTCCTTTGATACTAAGGGAATAATTATTTTTCCGCCCATCATGAACAACACTGCGATCATACCGCCAAGGTCGACCCAACAATATGTAACAAGCATCCATCGATACAACATCACACCAAGCATTGTCAAAATATTTTCTACCAATCGAAAAAGATACTAGACATCGCTTTTTGACTGATACTGCACTACCTTTACTTAACCACGACAATTCATATGGCCTAGGATGTCGATCTGTCTTCAATTGTAATTTCTGGACAGCTTCTTCAGACACTACATTTTCACAGCTTCCACTATCAATAATCAGTTTGCAGATCTTATCCGCCCTTGCAGGTTGTGCGAAAGATATTGGCTCTCAACCAATCATCCCTTGAGTCGCTTTTGGGGGTCAATAGACTCTTAGCGCAATAGTAGAGTCTCATGACCATCCCCATACAGTACACCTTCCTCTTCATCATCGCCATATACGGGTTCCCCAACCTCCTCAATTTTGTCTACAATTTCTTCATCAATTAGGAGATTTTTACATGTCCGACTAGCAGGTTTCCTGCAATCAGTTGCTCGATGCCCCTGTTCACTGCACCTAAAGCATCTAATACCCGAACCAGGATTATCCCGCGGTGGCTGTTGAGTAGGATGAGGTGCTTGAGGGCGAATTGGTTGACTATCTTCGCTTCTGGTCACCAGTCTCCTATTCTGCTGCTTCTCTACAGCAAGTGCACACTGGTGTGCTTCAGAAACAATCCACAACGAGTGAAAGCTGAGGACATCCTGTATGGACTGTCGCAACCCCCCCAGATACCTTGCCACCATCTGTTCTTTCGTTTCAAATAGATCATTCCGAGCCAGCAATTGTTAGAACTCCTCTGTATAGTCATCAACCGATCTTGTGCCTTGTCTCAGAGAATGAAGCCGTTGAAATAGAGTTTGAGTATAGCCGAAAGGAAGAAAGTGACCCTTCATCTTCTTCTTCATTTTCTCCCAATCTGTGATTTTGGCTTTACCCTGTCTGCTGCGTGAACATCTCAACTGCTCCCACCATGCAGATGTTCTCTCCTTAAGTTTGATGACAACTAACCTTAATTTGATGTGATCTGGAACCTCCTTATACTCAAAGATACGTTCCACTTCATTCAACCAATCAACAAAACATTTAGCTTGTAACGTACCAGAAAACTCTGGCAGATCTACCCGAAAGTTGAAATCTACATGACGATCCTCTCGACCACGACACTTCTAGACTCGAGCAGGGTTGTGATACGGGTTTTCGTAACTGTTATCGGACTCATGACCCTCTAGTTCGCGGTCACCGAGATCTTGCGCCACCAGACGCTGAGTTAACTCTGTAACTTGCCTCTATAAGTCTTCAATCGTCACATCTTAAACGTTACGATCACAATGTGGAACTTCCTCATTCGAAATCTGCCCTCTATGCCCACGTCCACGACCACGACCAACAACCATGATTGACTGATGAAATCTAGTCCAAGAAGATGCTGATGCTCTGATACCAACTGACGCCCAGCAGAATAGTGATTATTCTGCGGGCTGGAATCAATAGACAATAACAGGAAGAACGCAAGAAAATAATCACCAAGAAAAATGAGAAAATCTTTATTATTTAACAATTGAACGAAAATAACCCACAAGTTGGGTTAAATAGCTAGAAAAATAATAATTATCGAAATTTTACCGAAAATAGCAAAATTCTATTATTCATACCAAAACGAAATACGTAATGACAGAAATAAGATCCAAAAAATCTGGCTTAATTTGATATCGTAATTTATGTCAAAAAGGAAATTGAAATATTACTAAAAATGGCAAAAAATAACTTAATTTGATGATTTGAAAGGGAAAATAGCTGAATTTGGACTCGAAACCGATGCACACCAAGCATAGATGGGTGACCACGACGTGTGCGCCGAAAAGAGCTTTTCGAATTGGGGTCATGGGCGTGATTCTGACAACCGTAGCCAAAGTTATGGCCAAAATACCGAAACGTGTCAAAAAATGCCCCAATTAGGAAATGTCGATGATTATTTGCTAATTTTGCGCTGATCCACCAACTCATAGTATCTCTACACCATTAACGTACTATCAAATAGCTCGACCTCGTCTGACTCGGTTCCTCCTACATCAAGTTTTGGGTTAATTTTGAATAAAGAATTGCATTTCTTGAAAAATCAAACCCTTTGTGTGTGAAAATTATTACTCGAGTTGAGTTCATTGTCACTGATCTTGCTTGTGTACTGTGGTCTACACCACTTTCAAATACTTTTATCGACTTCTTTTAAATGCTATTGAAAGACAGCATAAGACTAACATCAAAATATACAAACAACATTAAATTCAAACAACATTTTTGTTATAGAATAATTTTCTTCAATGTAAAAACAGCATCTAACTCAAATTTTCCGTGATTTATTCGCGGAAATTACAGTGAGGAAAAGATAGAACACAACACAGAAAAACGACAGCACAACAGATAACGTAATTCTTTTACAATATTTGGCAAAATGGTCGCAAATCCCAGTCCAACCAGTGTGGCCTTCCCCATATTTCCCCAAGTACCCTATTGCGGTTGCTGCTGCGCATCCCGCCATCAACAACATTGTCAAAATCTGTTGGTCGAACAATTTCAAATCCTTATTATAGTATGTATAAATTTTTTGCTTATTTGTCTTCTTTAATACTGTCTATATCGTATTAGGTATGCTATAAATGACGTACCAAGTCGTGAAGAAAGATGATGAAGTAATTTCTTGAATCCACAGCCTTGTAACGAAGGAGGAAAACAATAAACAAAGATAGAACTGAAAATGCACAAGCAATAATATTTGCAAGTGCGAAGAACCTGCATCCAACAACAAAAATCAAAAGTCAGAAAAAAATTATGCATGATTATGTAAAAAATATGCCCACACGATTAATGTATATAGATCTTACTTTAAAGCCGACGAATAGCTATAACGTGCATTGACCGCTATCCCGAAAACCACAACTGTTTGCTTGCTGGTGATGACAAGCCATGTAGCAGCCAATGAACATGCAATGGCCAAAACTCTTAACAGAATTTGTGATGCAAATGATATTTTCTGAGTTTTATGCAGAGATTTATTTCCAGTATTTTCCATTATTTCTTCTATCTTTCTCTTCTTCTTTCTGAATTACTGCCGAAGCCGAGGAACATATAGTATTTATAGGGAGAGACTGAGGGAGAAATAATTCAATATCAAGTCCGCGGTAATTGGTAGATTTTGTCATTTACTGTAAAGAGGAGGGAAAAGGAAGTATAATAAAAGTAGAGATTCATAATTTTTCTTTTAGAAATAATGCTATCCACTGCCACCTATACTAGATGGGTGCTAATCGGCACCGGTGTTGCATAGCATTATTTGATATGGACTGCTTAATTTAGCATACTATTAGGATCATATTTTTTTTTATTTTTTGTGAAACCTCGACTTAGTGTCTAATCTTTGCTTCCCCTTATATTGTATTTAGTATTGGACTAGAAACAAAATTACAAGATTTTGTTTTTTGTGTTTAATATTGTCTTTTGATACTCATTAATGGATAGTACAAAATGATTTTATCTTTTTTGGTATTCAATAATCAATATTTTCTAATAAGGAAGTATAATAAAAGTAGAGATCCATAATTTATTTATGAATAACGTTAACAAATTTTACCTAGACATGTGCTAACCATTACACGGGCGCTAATCAATGGTGATGCTACATAATTTTATTGAACTATTCAATTGAAAATTAAAAATTGAATCGTTACATGCCATTAGAAGCATACGTACAGTATACTACAATCTCTTTTTTTTCGAGTAAATCTGGACTTGTGTCTATACTTCCCTTGGGACTAGCAGTACAATATATAATATTTTAGTTCTTTTATGCATTTGATATTGTCTTTTAGTACTCAGTAATGAAAAGAAATCAAGAGCACGAGATTTTCATTTTCTTCGGTGCTCGTTATTGTCTAATAATCATAATCCTTGTTTGTAAATGTAGTTAGTGCACAAATTAAATGACTTAATGACACAAGGTTAGGTAAAAAGTTCCTGTTGTTTCTCAAGTTTGTTGCTTAGGAATAGACTAAGTAAAGCATTAATTTTTTTCAATTCTAATATGTCGTCATTAATCTTTTTTCCTGCATTAATCGGCAATTTAATTCAGCTTTGGGGAAACAAAGTAATATTATTTATCACCAAGAGTGACGAGCACCAATTTAGGTGGCGGAGGATCCACTATCTTTAATTGTTAATTGGATTATGCTACTTGTACATCAAAGTTATACATATATATGAGGTTAAAAATATGACGTGGAGGGAAAAAATTGGATGAAATAGTTGACTGTGTTTTACACTAGCAAATGGTAAATGTATCCCCTCGCGTATATACATGTAGCAAGATCTTTGTTGATTGTATTGTTTTTAATCAATTGAACGCAGTGAGGTTCAATGCTACATAGATTAAGTGGTAATACATAGCATTATTTCTTACAAAACTTAAATCGTATGATAAATTTACATTCCGCAAAGTTCTTTGAAAATTTGAACGAAATCACCAAACCATAAAGAAAGTAAAATATAGCTCATTATCGATTAGAAGAATTAGATTGTATGTATACCTATTGAGTCGAATTAATACTTAATAGCAATTTTTTAATGTGTTAACGTGATAGATTAGAGGTAAGCCTCTACTCATCTGCAGTATAATCGCAGTTCAATTTCCTCTTCTCGAGTTTGTGCGGCCAATTTCAATCAGCTGGCTTGGATTGTTTCTCACATTGTTGTGTAAAACCCACTTCACCCATTTATGAGATCAGTAGAATTTGCAGAAAATTGAGCTTCCACAATAAGGTTATGAGACAGTACCACTCGCTGTTCTTGTAATTTAAACTTCGGTTGGGAAGTTTCAAGGTCGATGCTCAGTTAACTACGTATGTACTCCATGTAACATGGATTCATATAAAAATATCGGACACGAATGCGTGCCTAATTGAGAGTTGAGGTTTTATGTCTTCAAAAATGTGACCATGTACGTACCAAAAAATGTTTAGAAAGTATGAAGAATAATAAAAGTGTGAACAACTCAACCTAAAAATTCTTGTATACTTGGCTTGCATTAATTCGGCCATGTACCCAAAAGAGGACATTATTCTTGGTCCAAACAGTACAAAATCTTTAAATCAAAATTAATGGTGCTCTGTCATTTTTATTCAATGCCAATTTTCCATTCAATATATCAAGAAAGGAAACCTAAATTGCCATACTAATAATTAACATGGAAGTAGTGTTACCACGTTGGTCGAAGATGAAATTAATAATTAATAAATAACGATTTGAATCATTCCTTTAACAAGTTGACATTTTAATAGTAATCTCAAATCTTAATATGATACCGTGGCTCATTAAGGTCAAATGAGCAATTTGACCTATATACAGCTCAACCGAGCAATCAAATTTCAGGATTAATGTTTTCAAACGAGACACCATCTTGTAATGACATGTTAAGGTATAATTCTCACATCTTTTAAAGATTTCATCAATAATCGGCATATAAGAGCTTGTATTACTTTTCTTAACAAGATTAATATTTCAAGATGAAATTTCAAGTCTTAATGATTAACAAAGTGTATCATCTAATCCAACCTTGGGATGTCAACGAGCTGAGCTGAAACTCGAAGCTCGGGCTCGATTATAGTAAAAATGATTCGAACTTTTTTTGGCTCGACCGAAAAATCTAGGCTCGACTTGGACCTTATCAAGCTGAGCAGGCTCATTTTTTATATATTTATTAATAAAAAGAGGCAGCAAGCACTGTGTATCGAAACCAAGTCTCCAAAAATTTATATTTTTTTTTCATTTTTTTTAATTTGCTCATGGGCCGAAACCGATGCTCCAAAAGGGGCGCAGTAGAATTGAGTCGTGAGCTGAATCGAGCCATGGGTCATCATAGTCGACAAGCCAAATTGACACCCTTAATCCAACCAGGGAAAAATTACATTACTGTCGGTTCATATATTTCCAGTATAGTATATTAGAATAATAATTTTCAACTTTGAAAACAATCCAATTGTCTGATCTCCACTTGTCCAACTTTTTTAATGTCAGAAGTGAATCATAATCTTGACGACCATGTGCGAGATGAAATATGTAGTTAGAAGCTCATTGTATAACTATATCGAAAGGATCAAAATCAACTTACAGAACTAACAACGCAATTTATCGCCATTTACAATGCTTTATATTAACTATAATCTTCCATTTTTACAGTCATCTAAGGTCGAGACAAATTTATCAATCGATAAGGAAAAATATATTATCTGTATTTATTTATAATTTTTTTTTGGGTGTATATTCGTGATCGAATGTTCACATTCTATATTCATTCAATAATTTGATTAAAATTTCTTGATTTTCAAGTACAAAAAGGATAATTCTCAATAAAAAAAAGAATCCTTGCCTATCAAGGAATTTTCAAAAGTCAAGGCAGGTATTAAAATAAATTATTCGTCGTCCCGTTTATTTATTTATTTATTTATTTTGTAAAAATTTTAAAATAATATAAGTTGGAAAACATAAAATAGAATATCAAAAACGAAAAAAATAATAGTCATAGGAGGTTTGAGTACAAGGGCCATGTTCTCATCCTATCCTCTATTACTAAATGGAGTGGAGATTCCCGTCTCATTCGGAGCAAGATCGGGTCAATTTGTCATCTCTCTAATTGCAACACAAGTCCTCTTCATTTTCATCCACACAATTGTACCAACTTTTCTCGAATCCAGAAGATACATTCGCATGCATATTTTACGTACGCATCGATTCAGTTAGAGAGAGAATCAGCACGAAAAAATATTGATCATAAAATTATTTGCTGGTAGAAAGGATGAAAGATATCCTCGGCTAACATTGCAAAAGCTCGACAGTAGGAGTGTCAAATCGGAGCTTATGAAGAATATGACGCGATACATATATAGTCATGCATCATGTAGTCGCATTATGGGTAAAAAATGAAGATACTGCAAACATAATGAATGTGGTGAAATATGCAATCAGAACACAAAAAGTAACAAATTTTGCAGACAAAACTTGAATAACAACAATGGCTTTGCGTCACTCAGCTTCGTTGGTTTTCTTACAGATTAATCTTCTTCCAACTGTGACAAAATTAGAAGGAAATTTTAGAAACTTGTATCCCATCAATGTTTTTAATCTTATTTTGTAGCAACTGGTTAATCAGAGAAGGAAAGGGCAAAAACCCACACCACGCGGGGGTAAAGAAAAATCTAGAATTGACAAAACCTTTTGTTAATTGCAACTTTTAAGCAGTTGCGGCCAATGAACTTGATCTGTAGCAAGACCTCTTTGCTGCTCTAACAATGTCCTCAACCTGAACAACAGATTTCAAAGCATCAAAACAAGATCAGATAATGAGTTCAACAACATGCAGGATCGTTTAAATGGAAACCGAGAAAATAATAACACGGTATGAAAGTAGTCTATATCTCAATTCCTATTATGTTTCTACTATGTATCTAAAGATTTTCCAGTTCCCGTTTTATTTTGGAGCTCTGGTGTTGGCTAGTTCTCTCTTTTGGCTTGCACACATGATCTTTTAACTTGTTTATTATCCCTATAGTACATATATATGGAATAAGCAAATAACCGTGGAGGACAAATTAATCTTTAGATCTAAGCCCCAATTTCTGAATTATTCTGAAACGTATACATCAAACTAGTCATGGTGCACAAGGGGATTGAGATGAATGATCTAATAGAATCTTAGGTATAGTACAACTATGCGACTGATGATAAAGAAACAAGTGGAGTTGGGATTTCCAAAGGAATTTAAAGAAGGTTACTTGCGATCTCAAACTAGTGCTAGTGCACATGGGGATTGGATTGAAGGATAGAAAAGAATTTTAGGCGTCGAACAATTATTCGATTGACAATGAAGAAATAAGTGGAGTTACGATTTCCAAAGACGTAAAAAGATTACTTACAGTCTCAATTCAAAATTAAAAGTAAAATAAAAATAAAGGGTATAATGAGAAAAGGAAGAAACAAATATAGGAATGCCTAACCGTGAACCTGAGGGCACTTAATAAAGCTCACAATCTTCATCTAACATAGCAGGATGTTTAAAGGAAAATAAACATTTAAGCCCAAAATTATACACGATGAAAGTCAACTGTTGTTCAACATTTAATCCAAATAGTCTCATCCACAACTCATACAAATTGCGGCGAAACAGAAGCCGATATTTACCGCCTTTTCCATTGTATTCCCTAGTTGAGGGCAACATTCATTGGATTACGTATAAGAGAAGCAATTATAAAATACAAAAACCATTTCTTTTATTCACGTAACATAACACTATGGTTAACTACATATGTATTGGTACAACACATTCTTAAATCCAAAGAACATATCGTTAAGAATAAAAGGAAAAAGCCCAACACAAACTAACCTGTGGGACGGATATTCTCTCAAGATTTGCAGCATAGGGCATGGGAACATCTGCCCCGGCAATCCTCTCAACAGGGGCATCAAGGTACTCAAAGCTATCTTCAAGAACAGATGCGCTGAAGAAATGTAAATAATCATAAATACATTGGTGAGATAAAAGGGAAACCATTACTCGAGGAGAAAGAGATGGGGAAGGGAAGATTCAGTTGTGTAAAGAAAGTAACCAGATCTCTGCACCAATGCCATGTTGAGGGAAACCTTCTTCAACAGTAATAAGCCTATTGGTTTTCCTTACAGAAGCATTTATAGTCGACCTATCAAGGGGGCGAATCGAGCGAAGATTTATCACCTGAAGAAACAAAGGAAGCCCAATAAACCAAGTTTCTAAAACACCATATTTCAAGATGTCGTAGATAATTGAATAACATTATTATGCCTTGTTTGAGCCAAATTATTGTAGAATGAGAATGAAAAATATAACCGTTATTGGGCCCACATAAGAGATAGAAAAATTGAATTTAAATGTTGATGCGATGGACAACGATCATATTTTTCATTTTAATATAATAATGTAGATCAAACGGGGGCTAAATTACCTCAGCACTAATTCCTTCCTTCGCAAGAATATCAGCAGCCTATATAGATTCCACATGGAAAAGTAGAACATTTAAGATCGAAAATTTATACATAATAATAAGTAACACCCTAACTTGAATTCTATTATAAAACATGAGAGGGAAAGACCATTCAGAACCTGTAGAATAGTTAAATTTCCCAAATGAAAGAACTAGTTTGTTTTTGTAATATCATTTGTCTTCAAATTTGTTATATAAAACTTTCCGCTCATTGGTGGAAAATAATTGGTGCTGCGGAAGTCATAGCACTTGTTTCAGAATAGATTATAATCGTTTTAAATAAATAGATAGAAGTGAATGATGAATAAGTGGGTAGTACTTGTGAATTTTACGAAATGTGTGGAAAAAAATGGGTTTGAACGATTATGTTTATAAATTAGATAGGTGACAAACACGGGCATATATGATTCAATTTTATTCAATTCATGCACAAATAGACTGACCCACCTGAAGAGCATAGCCAACCATTTTTGAGAAAGCAGTGATTGTAACATCCTTTCCCTCGCGTTCGATCTGCCAAACAAAAATTGAAGAGAGATAAGTTATTATTATGTATGATGTAAGCAGAAGTACAATTAACCTTAAGATAATATACCTTAGCTTTCCCAATTGGAAGACAAAAACTGGAATCAAGAGTTTCGGCAGAAACAGGGAATGATTCACCATATCTGTGACACAAAGAGTTAGTAACATAAAATGAGGGTGGGAACAAAAATTAAAAGCATCGAATGGAATCTTAACACTCACAGCAATTCATTTTCAAGGAAAACAACAGGATCTGGATCCCTTATAGCAGCTTTCAGCAGGCCACGAGCATCCTCTGATGAATATGGAACCAGAACCTTTAATCCTGGGCATGAAGCATACCATGCTGCATAGCACTGCAAGAGATACGCAGTGAGTGACATCGTAGGAAATATTGAATTGTAGAACAGCAGTTGCGAGTTTGCATGCCTCGCAAGAAGACAATGTCAAAAGATGGCTATATTAAAAATTGGAAGGTGCACCAACATCTAATTTTATTGTTTTATGTATTATAGTCTTATAATAATTTAAAACTGAGCCCATTTTCACACCAAAAGAAGGCATCCTTCTCCACACTCCTTTTACCATTAGTAACGAGAAAGAAAAAACAAGAAAACACTTCCTTGGATGTTAGCAGCAAATTATACAATCTTGATCTGAAGCATGAAGCATGATACAGAGAAGAAAATAATGACGGACAAAATTAAACTTATACCTGGGAATGTTGAGCCCCAACACCAGCAGCAGCACCATTTGGACCCCTGAAAACAATAGGCACTGAAATCTGACCAGCTGACATATAATTTGATTTTGCAGCAGAATTAATAATGTGGTCGATGGCCTGCAACAACCAATGAGTTATTCCTCAGTGCTACCGATGTTTTTAGAATATAATGGTGCTTGCAATAATGTTCATTTCAGACACTCAATCTTCTAGGTGATCCTAGAATGCTCACATAAAAAATATATCAAATAAGCCTAACCATTTTCTCTCCTCTCCAAAAAATACTGTAATTAAAAAAAAAAAAAGCCTTAACGGCATAAAGGGAAATTACAAAGTAAAATGCAGTTTCACTCGAGTAATAAGTTGACGAAAGAAACGCAATGGAACCACAAACAGAACTCTTTTATTTCTTTCTTGTTGATGAATTTGACTAATAATACTAAGGCCCTATTTGGGAAGGATTAAATTTTTGTACAGTAAATCAATTCTCATTTTCAACCACACATTTTTCAATAAAATAATATTTTCCATCACATCAATAATTTTTTCTTCTTTTTCAACCATACATTTCTCATCATATCACTATTCAAAATCAATTCTTTCCCCAAAAATCTCTCCCGAACAGGCTCTGAATAAATAGTAACATTCTTTGCTTTACAATTGGTTTAGTACTAAAGCTTGCAAGTTCATTTTTTAAAAGAGTATGACTAATGAGTACAAAGAGCAAGTCATAACCTCCACACCGCAGCAAACAACAGGCTTTATAGTCAAAGATCATTTCTAGAGAATACAAGTAATTCTTTCCATAATGCATTGAATTCGGCCATAGTAATTGTAGGCATGACTTTTTTCATTAAGCACTGAACCAAAAACTAACACAGTAAAGTATGTAGCTTCTTGGCTTAGACTATGATAGCTTTGAGCTGAGCCTGTCATCGACTATTTCATACAAACTCTAGCCAGATCACAACATCTGTAGAGCATCATTATGGAATCAAATGCACTTCAAAATATAAAGCAACAAATACTCAGGTTGCATTTAGTGGCAAACAATTGGGCAATCACTATTGGATATGTGAATAATATATTCAAAATTGAACAGAAATATTTTCTAAATAGAATAAACAAGGTCCCATTTCTATATGGTCAAACATAGCATAAAGAAAGAATTCTCACCTGCATAGAGAAGTTAAAAGTCATGAACTCAATCACAGGCCTGAGACCATAGTAAGCTGCACCAACTCCAATTCCAGTAAATCCGGCCTGCAACATATAAATTGGTTGAGTATGAAAAATATTATAAACACAACTAAAACAATTCATAAGTAAAAGGCAAAGAGAAACCTCAGTAATAGGAGTATCCACAACTCTGTCGGGACCATACTTCTCCAAAAGCCCTTTGGAAATCTAAAGTAACATAGAGTAAATCAAAAGCTGATTACTGAAAGAGTAATAATAAGATTATGAAAAGTCTTTGTAGTTGAAGCAGTTGAGGTGCCGTTGAACGAGTAACACTCACCTTGTATGCACCTTGATACTCACCAACCTATATAACAGTAATAAACAAGTTAAAAAAAAAATCATGGAACCCGAAAAGAACAAATCAACAATGTGAGTAAGTGCATTTTCTTCTCGTACTGATCTAAACTTCCAGTTTACCTCTTCACCCATTAAAAAGACTTTAGGGTCAGCAGACATTTCTTCATCAAGTGCCGAATTTAAAGCCTCACGTACTGTCATCTGCAAGAACCGGCAAGTACATATCGTTAACCACAAACAATTCAAAGTACTTGGATATACATTTTGATTGATGTTCTGATACAGCTTGGATTTGGGACAACATTAACAAAGAAAGCTACCAAAAGACCAAAACTTCAAAAAATAAAAAAAATTAAAAATTGAAAAGCACAGGCTGCAGCATTCAAGTCCAAAAATATCAAAACAACACATATTTTACATGATGAATCGCTTATTTTAATATATTTACTCCCTCAATGTTCAACTACCAAGCATTGTTATTACCTTGCTCTAAAACACAACATTAAAAAACTTGAAAAAACATATAGATCCTTCAAATATGTACCTCTTTTGCCGCGGAAGAAAAAGCCCGGGATGCAACTATTCGCATTCCTCGCTCCATATTCTTCAAATGAGAAAAAAAAAATGGAGAAAAACTCACACAAACATTCAAAAATTGTTAACAATCAAACAAACGAATTGAATTTACTAGAAATTTTCAATTAATCAAAATGGCTTTACCGAAGTGGAAACGCATCTGCAGGCCACTCTTTGCCTTATAACTCCCAGCATATTGACTCTCTAATTAACATGAAAGACACACCTTTATATCACATACACACATAAATCAATGAATATGCCTATCTATAAATCGGATTTCGTTCTTCAGATCAATTCTTAGTCAACTAAACAAATTGACAACACATAAAACCGCATAAATACATGAATATAATTCAGTATGTAGCAGTAAAATGAGAGAACCTAAAAATTAAAACTAAAAAATGGAGGAAAAAAAATGAGAATTACCGGCTTGTGTATGCGTGTGTAGGGAGAGATTTGGAATAGGGAGTTGGCACAAAAAGAAAATAAGAAAAAAAAGATATTTGTGAGGATTAATAAACGTACAAGTGTTTTAGTCCGTTTGGCGGACCAATTGGTTTGCAAATTTATGGCAGCGCAGTGTTGTATTGGTAGGAAATGTAGGATTAGGAACTGTAGAGGAAATATCAAAAATGGCTGCTTTTAATGGTGGTTTACTTTTTTAGTTGTTTATTTTGTTTCTCTGACTTTTCGCGGCTGGTGGGCGGATATTTTTTCTTAAGAAAAAAAAAGGAAAAGGAAAGAAAGAGAGGTTTTATTCATAAATGGTCATATAGTTAATATTGAGTCAAATCTTTCAATTAACTTTGTTATATGTTACGATTAATTCACCTGCAAAATATTTTTAAATGGCTGCTCGACCCCCCTCCCCTCTCCTCCCTCTCTTTTTTTTGATAACAAAACAAATTTCATTCAACTTGAAAAAATTACATCAATGCATCATGCTTAATAATGTGTCAAACAAAATTCGGAGGATCACTCCACCACACTACCAATTCATTGAGATGCCATGAATTCCTAGCTAAACAATGTGCAACTGTAGACGACTTTCATGCCGTACATCAATATTCGGGAATCTGTTCATTAATAGCCGAACCTCATGTATCAAGTTTCCCCATAGGGACAAGGATTCATCCTATGCTTTTGTCACTTCTTGGACCACCAACAAATAATCACTCTCTACTTGTAAATTCGGAATGGACAATGATAAGCAAATCTGTAAACCCTTCAATATCGCTAAAAACTCCACCTCCATTGGATCCATACTGCACATCTCTGGTTTACTAGCTGAGAAAATCACTTGTCCTATTGCATCTCGGTGGACCATCCCAATCCCATATCTACATTGATCTTCAAATAAGACCCCATCAACATTAAGCTTTTGGACCCCTTCTGGAGGTGCACTCCACCATTTTCTATGATGGATCCCTTGCTGTCTCTGCTTATGTGCACATTTAAAATTCACCAGCAATTATAAGAGCATGATCAATAGCCATTCGTGGAGTTAACATCTTTTGCTCAAAAATAAATTGGTTCCGACTGTACCACATCCCACAAACTTAAAAATAGTTCATCTAGCTCACCAGAAATATTCCTGTTTATTACTAGATTTATTATATGTAAGGGTGGGAAAAACCCAAGTCAACCCATGAAAACTGTCCGACCGAAACCGACCCGACCGGTTTGGGTCGATTTTTTGGTGTTTTTAGGTGAGTTTCGGGTGTTAGATTGGGTTAATGGGTCGGAGTATGGGTTAACTAAACAAACCCAGTATAACCTAAACCGACCCGACCAGCCAACATTAAAAGGTTAAAAAAAAAAATGAAGACACAAAATATAAATGAAAAGAAGCACTACAATTTTCACTCTCCATCCACTCTTTAGGCACTGCACTCCCGCCGCACACAACACAAGCCCTAATCTCTCTTCCTTCATTTTCTCTCAAATCTCTAAGACTCCAACGGTGAAGTTCGCCGGTCGTCGTTGTCGGACGTCACACTCCAATTGTAGAGTAAGTATACTGTATATTTCCTTATTTTCTATTCGTATTTTCCCTACCGTGACACTCTTGTGTCTTGACTTTTGTTTTCTTATGTTTCCCCTCTTTTCTCCTGGAAAAACTATTTAACATTCTTATTGATTCTTCGCATTTTGGTACGGTGTTGGATTCTTCAGTCCACGCCCTACTTCGGCTTCAATTTCATTTTCCTGGATTGGTAAACACTGCCACATTTTTCAATTCTTTTTATTTCTTTTCTAGTTCTAGGAAAATGAGAAGCTTAAGGTTTATGTATGTAATCTGTGAATCTAAGCTTAGAACTATGATTTTCACTCTTTATTCCTTGTAAATTTTGTTCAGGAGATCGATTATTGACTTGAAGATTCGGATTTAAAGTTTTGGTCATCGGCCAGCGACATTGACTTAGTCTCCGGCTAATCAATATAGTAAATTAAATTTACCCTTCACTATCGCAAATTATCAATCTTGCTTCTGTTTGATTTTTTACATTTGAATCAATTGGATCTTGTTCTCGTTTGATATATATTTCAGTTTCTTGGTGGGCATAGTTCGTCTCTACATTTTTGTTTCCGTTTATTAATTTTAATTTTTGCAGTGAATTTGAAGCAGGCTTGTGCCTATCAAAATATTTAGTTGTCAGTTGTTGAAATATTTCGGGTCAAGTTGATTGGGGAAAATTATCATGTTTGCAAACTGAAATTCTTCACGGGAATGATCTTGAAACATTAATTTCTATCTTGAATTTCTATTTTCTCTATAATCTTTCATGTTGTTTAGAAAGGTAGTGGAACTATTTTGGAGTCTTCTGATTCAAAAATTTGGTTGAACGGCCAGGTTTAGTTAGGTAGAGATATTTTCCATCAACTACTGTCTACTGCAAAAATTCTACACGGGAATGATATTGAAACATTAATTTCGCCGAATGAACTCCTTTCCCTTTTTGTATCACCCATGTACTTTCCAGTACTTTGGATAAAAATTTAGCCATTATTCACTACATATTAACTTTAGGCTTTTCTCATTAATGTTTTCTTTTTGTGTTTGTACTAATGCAGTTGAAGACATGTTGTTGTCCTTAAATAATGGACTCAAGTGTAATATTCTTCCTTCCTTGTAGCGCATTAATAATTGTAAATTTGTGATATATTATATATTTATATGTATTTGATGTAGTCATAATTTTTGTGGAATATATTGGTAGATATGGATGTTCGTGAAGAATGTGGCACACAAGCTCAATCAAATGACACAGATTTGCAATCTGGTCTTCCTCCTCGTGCACCATCAACATTGGGTAAACGAAAACCTAATAGATTAGCTTCTTATGTTTGGGATCATTTCACTCTATTGGGCTCAAAGGATGATCCAAATGTTAGGTGTAAATGTAATTATTGTGGAGTAGATTATGCTTGTGGCATTAAGAAGTGTGGTACTAGTACATTAGGTAATCATTTGACAAATTATTTTAAGAAGTATCCAGGTAGATTGGTGGATAAGAAGAAGAAAATCTTATCATTTGAGAACAAGAAAGATGGTGGATGGAGCAATCTTATTGCTGTTGGTCGTAGCAAGGAAGAATGTAGAGTTGCATGTGCTAAAATGATAGTTTTGGATGAATTACCTTTTAAGTTTGTTGAAGCTCGTGGTTTTAGGCATTTTTGTACTGTAGCATGTCCTCAATTTGAAGCTCCATCTCGTAGGACTCTTGTTAGGGACATTTATAAGTTGTATTTGGATGAAAAATTGAAATTGAGAGATGCATTTTCTCTTCATCAACAAAGGGTTTCCCTTACAACTGATACTTGTACTTCTATTCAGAATGTTAAATACATGTCTCTTACATCACACTACATTGATTCTGATTGGATACTTAATAAGCGTATTTTGAGTTTTTGTGTTGTTCCAAATCATAAGGGAGAAACGATTGGAAAAATGATTGAGACTTGTTTGCATGATTGGAGGATTGAATATTTGCAATCACTATTGATAATGCAAGCTCCAATGACACATCTATTTCTTATCTTAGGCGAAAGGTAGTTGCTTGGGGTAGTGATGGATGTGTTCTAGATGGGAGATATTTGCACTTGAGATATTGTGCACACATTATCAATTTAATTGTTGGTGAAGGATTGAGAGAAACACATGACTCCATTGTGAATATTCACAATGCAATCAAATATGTGAAATCTTCTTCTGCTAGGTATGAAAAATTGAAGGATTGCGCAAGGAAATAGAAGATTGACTACAAGTCTATTGTGTTTTTGGATATTCCAACTAGATGGAATTCCACCTATTTGATGTTGGAAACGACATTTAAATTTGAAAAAGCTTTTGATAGGTTAGAAGAAGAGGATGCCCAATATTTGCATTACTTTCGAGAAGATGATAGTGGTAGAAGGAGGGGTGGACCTCCATCAAATTTAGGTTGGAAAAGCGGATCTGTGCTTGTTAAATTTATTAAAAATTTCTTCAACGTGACTTTGACTTTTAGTGTTTCGTTTCAAGTTTGTTCTTGTGCTTATCTTCATGAAATTTCTAATCTTGTAATCGGATTGGATGAATGGAGATTAAATGGAAATTTTTTGTTGGGTGAAATGGCGACTAATATGAAGAAGAAGTTTGATAAGTATTGGGGTAAAATGGAAAATGTGAATCAATTGTTACTTTTTTGCTACTATCCTCGATCCAAGATACAAAACGGATTATGTTGAATATTGTTTGAATGATTTATATATGGATGGGGAAGTTGTTAGTAACATGATGAAGTCTTTGAAAGCCAATTTCATAGAAATGTATGCGTGGTATGTGGGTCATGAAGGTATTCATGGAAGAAGTGAAGTATCAATCAAGGAGTTTTTAAGTTCTATCAATACTTCTAAAGGATGTTCTTTTTCTAGGAGTGATGCTCGTCTTTCTAGATTTATGGAAAAACAAGCAATAAATGATTCAGTTGAGATAAAAAATGATGTTGAAAGATACTCATTTGATGCTCGTGAAAGCATAGAGAACAAGGATTTTGAAGTTCTAGATTGGTGGAAGGTGAACGGAAATAAATATGGTGTCTTGTCCAATTTGGCCAAAGATGTGTTGGCAATTCAAGTTTCAAATGTTGCTTCAGAAAGTGCATTTAGTACTGGAGGAAGGATACTTGATCCTTTCTGTAGTTCCTTAAGTCCTAGAATGGTTGAGGTCTTAGTATACACTCAAAATTGGTTGAAAGCTTCTCCGAACTTGGATGGTTTTTGCATGGAAGATGTTGAGCATTACAAACAAATGGATGAATTTTTAGAATCAATGAATTCAAAATCAAATGAAGATGACCAAGCGCCAAATGCTAAGTGATTCATTCGTTTTACTAGTTTTCACTTTTCAGGTAGACATATTAATCAGTCAATAATTTCATGATTTGTATGTTTCCATCGATTTTTGCATTTTTGTTGAATTGACTTGTAGAGTCTTTTTTTTAATGATAACAGGTTACTTAACAAAACTTTTGCTTCAACAAACAATGGCCTTTTGACTTTATCATGCTGCAGATTTTATTTTTGGTGGTGGACTCTAATATATAATTTTTGCTGGAATGTGAGTCTCACCAATCCTTCGAAATTCTGATTTATTTCTATAAATTTTTAAAAGTCCATGCTCTTATTTTTTACTTTTACATGAAATGGAATTGCTTGCAGAGTGTTGAGGAAGCTTATTGTCCAGTTGACTGTGGAACCGTAGCAACATGGATATTGAAAAACACAGCTCTGTTGTTAGGTTCTTTGCAATGCCTCTAATATCAGGTTCCTGCATATGAACAGATGTAAAATCATAAGATCAAGTAAAATTTTAATGACTATAGCTTTTAACAGGACGGAGGAAGAGGAATTTCTAAGAAATTGAAAATCCAATTGAATATGAAGAAATTGCCCACAGATATCAGAAAGGAAAGAACATATATTCTCATTTAGACTCATATAAATAGTTCTATTTTACTGTAATCAAAGCACACTTAGATCAGAAATCAGAAATCTGGGTTTTATCTATTTTAATAGAACTGTTTTAGTGTGCTAAACAATGGTTAGTTCATGCTTATATGTTTCCTATTCTTTCAATTACATATACTAACTTGTTTGCTGCAATTTTTACTTGCCAGTTCTGGGTTCTGCTTGAAGGTTTGTAATTTTATAGTCAACCTTTTGGGACATATTAATCTAGAACTATCAATCCTTTTGAACATATTGGACTTCACAGTATTCTATTGAACAGGAAACAAATGGAAATCTGGGGACTATTGCCAAGGCATATTAACATTGCTTTGTTTGGAGATTGTAGATAGTTTTCAATGTTGCTGACTGACATTTCCTGGACTGTTTTGAGATGTGAGGTTGTGATTATGCATGCAGCTGCCACAAGTTTAGTTTATTAATTTTCAAGTTTTTTTGACAATGATGACTGTAATAATTGTATTTGGGTGGCTTTTTCTTTGGATTGTTGTACGCTAAATTAAATATTAATCGTATTTCAGTTATTTAGATGATGTGTTGATTTTGTTTGAATATATGGTAATAAATTACACTTCGTCCAACCCGACCAACCCAACCCAACCAACAAATGAATAGGTTGGGTAGGATTGGGTTTCAACATTTTCATGAGTTGGATTGGGTTCGACTTTGAACAAACCGACCACATTGGGTTCGATTTAGGTTGGGCCAAGAACCGATCCAACCCAACCTACTCCCACCCCCTTTATATGTACTATGTCCCACTGCTCAGAAGTATTTCTTAAAAAGCTCAGCTTAGCTGACAACACCGGTTCAATCCTAGAGCAGTATAACAATGCATGGTTTATATCTTCTTCCTCTCTGTTGCATCTTCTACCATTTTCTTGGATAGTAGATTTCGAAGTGTTGGCAGCCCATTGTGGCAAACTCTCCATGCAAACGCACGTATCTTATGGGGGATTTGCATTTTCCAAGTTTTATTCCACATTTCCGTTGATCTTCAGCATAGGACACCTCACCTAGTTGCTTAGCACCATTAGTCTTCAAAAACAATCTGTAACCATTTCGAACGGCGTAAACACCATTTTCTCTGGTTCCCAAATTATTACATCCAGTCCGTTAAGTCCTCCTACTAATTGTATTTGGAACACCTCATAGGCATCTCTAGGATGTAGCAATCTGGACACCTTCTTAATGGCTGCTCAAGTTTACTTCGTCCATCTCGACCACTCACAGGATGGAAACCGTTAGCAGTTATGCTTACATGGATTAGGGTAATATGATGTAGCATGTTAAATGTTAAGTTATTTGCCAAGTCAGTTCCAAGTAGCAACATACATTTTCTCCTCCAGAGCTCATTTTGTTTCCCACGTAGAAACTTACCTCGTCTCTCTCTGTTGGGTTTTTGATACCCAATAAATCCCGAGTTATGATGTTAAATCGGTTTTCTAGCTGGATTAGATTTCATAGGCCTCGGCCGATGATTGAAATGATATGTTGACGTCACAATCGAATAAATCGAATCAGCCTAATTGACGTAATCCACTTGGACCATTTGAATTAGTCTAATTGTATTAAAGTTGCTCATAGCCCAACCCAAATAACTTGGAAGGCTTTAAGGATGTTAGCCCATTATCCCTTTTGTTATTGGGCCTGTTGTTTGACCTAAAGCCTAAACTATTGCTAACCTATTTATTTTGTTGACCATTACTATTGTTTGTGTGAAAAAGAAGTTGCAGCCGTTCCCTTTTTTTTGGTGAAGAGAGAAAACCGGTTCCTTTGTGTGTGCTTTGTGCATTTTGGCCGTGTGCCTCTTTCTCTTGCAAGACCAGTTCATTCTCCTTCTTTGCCTAGCCTTTGTGGCTGTTGTCCTTGGCTGTAAACTTTCCACCATTAGTCCTTTGTGGGTTGAAATCATTGAGCAACCATTTGTGCTTGGGAAGGTGTTGGTTTGTGGTCTCGTTTGGTTGATTGTGGTGTCGATTAGTTTGGAGATTGAGCCCGGATATTGGTTGATTGAAGACCCAAATTCCAACATATGGTTTCGTCGGAAACATATCCCTCCGGCAAAGGAAGCCAAACATTTGTTCCCTTCCTGATAAAAAATTAATCATTCATTTCCCATTTTCCTTCTGCATTTTAACTAACGACATAATTCGATTTCTTAGCTGAAATGGAATGCTGACTCTTTGATCTAGTTTAAGAGTTTTTCTTTGGGTCAATTCAAAGTTCTGATATTTCTCCGACAGGATGTATATCCAATGAGAAACTTTGCCCATTTATTTTAGTTGAATACAAAGCAATAATGAAGGCGCCGACAAAAGGAGCCGGAGCTCAACCAGCGATTGCCACCTTTGACGCAGCTGAAGGTCTCACTCCTCCCTTGCCCCCTTATCTAATTTGTTCCAAAGATTCCAATTGTCACATCAAATGAAATAGTCTTGAGATGCAAATGATTAATTTATATTTGTCAACTAGAAATGATGTAATCACGTAAAAGCTTTTTCTGAAAAAAGAAAAGAAAATGAAGAGAGAGAGTAAAGAGAGACATTTTATAGCTGATTCACATATTACTATATACTAATTGTCTGTCTAGTGATAAGTGTAATTCATAAACTTATTTAGGTCATTAAATATGGGCACTTGTTGATAAATTATGTGAAATTACGGCTCAATTCGTTGTTTATGGTGTGTGTTAGGAATACATCGATGAATTTAGTGGATTTGGAGAAAATGAGCAAAAAAGGACCAAATTGGAGGAAATCGAAAGTTCAGGGGCCAACATGCTAATCATCAACAGCTGAGATGGAGTTCGAAATCAAGATGTGGATATGTCGGGAGTCAATTGAACAAGAAATAAAGGCATTGGAACGAGAAGAAGTGAAAAAATGAACCAAAAAGCGTGACAGAAACATTCAGAGACCAAAATGAAATTTGTAAATTTTATTTAAGCATATGCGACAGCATAGGCGGTTATTAAATTTGATCGCATCTACCATTCCAAGGACTAACTTCGAAGTAAATAATTGTTCTATGCGGTCGCACCTATTTTTTCTACGCGACCGCATAGAAGGTTTTCAAAAGTAGATTTCCAGCTTTCCTTATTCGACTCAAACTCTTATGGAAAGAACTTTGGGAACGTTATAAAATATCTAGAGCCTCCTAGAACAAGAGGGGAAGATATTCTAGCATACTTTGAGAGAAAATTGAGAGATTTTAATAAAGGAACGGGAAATTCATTGTTTGGGGACGAAATTACATTGGATTATTGAAAATTTCAAGATTCCTTTATTAATTCTTAACTTGGGTGATGTTCTTCTCATTTTTTTCTTGTAATTTTTATATAAATATGCTAGGCTAGAACTTTATTGTATTGGATGGATGACAAGACTTCTTGATTTCTAGTGTTAATTTGAGACTTCGTGTCTTTAGTTAAATTCTTGTACTGTGGATCCATAAACATAAATATTTACATTGTTTTAATGTTTGCGTACCATTAGGACAATAAATTATTTATTCGTGGTGTTGGAAAATTCATAATAGGTAGAGTAGAGCATTGTTTATGGAACACACGGACAATAAATGTTAGGAATAATATTTATGGCGTATGCGGTCGCGTGAGATAATCCTGAATGTAAATGCACGTTTTTCATATGACTTCAGATTAGAAATAGGGCCGGGTCGTGTTAAACATATGTTTATTATATTTTGTAAGAGAATAGTAAATAAAGAGTAATGCTATTCGTCCCCATTGAGGATGAAAATACAGTCTACGTGGCACTAATGTAGCATTAAATGATAGGTGAAATTAAATGACTTATTTAATTTCACATTTCATTTAACCTATCATTTAGCACCACCTAAACTGTGTTTTCATCCCCACTGGGGATGAATAACATTAACTAGATTATCAACTGTCATAAATACATGAATTGCATTAATTACACAAGTCGAGAATCGGAACTAGAAATTGATTAGTTAAGTCAGATATCCAATACATTCACTCATTTGATTTAAAAACCTTATTTAATCGCTTTTGTAGGATAAAATTAGCATAATTAGAAACACAATCAATCTCTTTTATTAAAACGGTCGAATGTGATAATATTAAATATACTAGAATTAAACTTTATTTCCTCCGGGACGATACTTCTTTTTATCACATTATTACTTGTCAACGAATTCGTACGCTTGCGGGATTTTATCATAACACGTAGGTATGTTTCTAATTATGAAACATATTTCTCAATAAATAATTTCATGCTTTTATTACTTCAAATGTTTCTTTGAACTCCAACTACTATTATTGTTAGAATTTGGATGTGACCCGAATTCTTTTTTGAAGATAATTAAAAGTTCTAATTAAAGTGCAAATTAAAAAGAATTCTATTTGAAATGCAATTTTTCCTATTCAAGTTTATTTAGCGAATTTTAATTGAAATTCTACTTGGAAGCACATTAGGAGTAGAAATTTGTGTTGGACTTGAATAAGATATTGGAATGAAGAAAATCAAGATTTTTGGAGTATATGACCCGAAAGTGGGCGCCACTGTGCAGTGGCCCGTCTCCCGTCTTTTTGGCCCCTGCATAATTGTTTATGTTCTTTTCAATTTTGGATTCCCTTTTTGGCATTCTACTTCAACTACAATTCTACTATAAGAGTTTAAACATCCTCTATTTGTTCCCTATATATAATTAGCTCTTCATTATATTTTAGATGAAGTTAGAAAAAGTTAGGCAAATTATAAACACATAATTTTTGTATTCACTCTCCATATTATAATAAAATCTCTATTCTTTGCAAAATTATTTTATTTTTGTATTCTTGTGATCAATTACTTTATATTTGACTTATTCTCTTATTTCCTCACAACAAACTGGTATAAGAGCATTACAGTCCATAACAACTATCGAGAAAAATTAAAGACAATATGATTGAAAAAAGAAACTAAAAAACGAAGCAAATAATTTACAATGAGCAAAAATATAAGGTGTAATTGATTAAACAGTTGCTTTCTGTGTAAGGAGATGTGAGTGATGATGATGGATGAAGCTGGATGAATTACAGCAAGATTTAACATTCACTAGATTTTTTATTGCAGTTTGTCCTCCTTTTGGCAGCGCCTTTTTTAAAACTCCTCATTTTCCTTCCTTTTTCACTACCTTCTGGTTGCTTACGGATAATTATCTTGCAAAATGGACAAGATTTTAATTTTTTTCCCTTTTTATCAATTCAGAGTTGCTTGACAAAACTTTTATTAGATTATAAGTTATGGATCTTATAAAATATTTGAATAAAAGTGAATAAAAGTAGGTAGAATCTGCCAAATTATTTCCTGGAAAGAGCATATGGTGTGAGAAAACAAACTTACCTTTGATGAAATTGCATCTTCGAAGGAGTCACCGGTAACTGCATCATGTAATCACAACTCAATTAAGAATCAATATTTTGTATATTTTTCGGCGTGAAACAAAAATAGGAAACGTGACATGAAGTGGCAGAGCCGGATTGTTGCGTAGGAGTAGGACAAAATGTTGAAGGAAAAAATATATGTATTATGTATATATTAATTTATTTTCAAAGTTTCTATACGATTTTAGAAATTTTTGAAAATGTGGCAGAGCAATCACCACGTCCCCCGCCCTTTGTCTCTCAGCCGTTGGTGATAACACATAATGGCGTTATTTCTTAAAAAATGTAAGACAAATTATCATGATTCAATTAATATTTAGTAGAGGTCCACAACTATGCGTACTTTTAAATAAATAAATAATTCTAAGCTAAGCTTTTCGTTGTGGTTTGACCCAAATTCTAGTGAGTATTGTAGTTTAAATTGGAGTGATTTTGAAGATAGTTTTGAGGATATCAAAATTATGGACCGGAGGAAAAAGTTAGTTGCAGTGATTCTAACAAATGGATGATTGCTATGCAGGAGGAGATTAAGTCATTGAACAAAAATAACACTTGGGATTTGGTGAAATTATCTAAAGGTAAAAATGTGGTTCGTTGTAAATGGATATTTAAAAGAAAGGAAGGCGTGTTAGGGATTGAAGATGCTAGATACAAGGCAGGCGTGTCACGGATTGAAGATGTTAGATACAAGGTTAGATTGGTGGCAAAAGGCTGCAATCAGATTCCTGGTGTTGATTTTACAGATGTGTTCTCACCTGTTGTGAAGTACAGTTCTATTCGGGCTTTACTTTGAGTGGTGGCTAGAAATGACTTGGAGCTTGAGCAGATGGATGTGAAGACAACATTCTTAAATGGAGAACTTAAGGAGAGCATCTACATGCAACAACCAGAAGGGTTCATAGCTTCAGGAGGGAAGACTATGTGTGCTTATTGAAGAAATCATTATATGGATTGAAGCAGTCATCGAGGCAGTGGTATAAGAGGTTTGATTCATTCATTACTACTCATGGTTTTGATAGATGTAATTATGATAGTTGTGTGTACTTCAGAAAGGAGAGTGGTGGATCAACTACATATTTGTTATTATATGTTGATGATATGCTCATAGCAGCCAAGGATAAAGTAAATGTCAGAAAGGTAAAATTACAACTCAACAAGGAGTTTGACATGAAGGATTTGGGTATAGCAAAGAAGATTCTTGAAATGAAGATCTTAGGGATAGAAAGGCTGACAGATTGTATTTGAGTCAGAAGGGGGTACATTGAAAAGGTACTTGAAATATTCAATATGGTGAAAGTTAAGGCCTTCAGTACTCCTTTGGCTACCAACTTCAAACTAACATCTAACTTGTGTCCCAGTCAAATGAAGACATTGATTATATGTCTCGGGTTCCTTACTCCAATGCAGTTGGTTCGCTTATGTATACTATGGTTTGTACAAGACCTAATTTGGCACAGACAGTTAGTACAGTTAGCGGATACACAGCTAATCCTAGTAAGGAACATTGGAAAGCAGTGCAGTGGATCTTCAGATACTTGAGGGGTTCTTCAAATGCTTGTTTGCATTTTTGTAGAAATTCAGATGGAATCATCGGTTATGTGGATTCAGATTATGTAGAGGATCTTGATAAGATGAGATCGCTTACAGGGTATATGTTTGCCCTTGGTGGCTGTGCTATCAGCTGGAAAGCTACTTTGCAAAATACAGTAGCTTTGTCTACAATAGAAGTAGAATATATGGCTATTACAAAGGTATATAAAGAAGCTATATGGTTGAGAGGATTGATTAGTGAAATAAGTGAAGACTTGCAGATGTCTCCATTATTTTGCGATAGTCAGAGTGCAATTTTCTTGACTAAGGATTAGATGTTTCACGAGATGACTAAGAACATTGATGTGAGGTATCATTTTGAGCGTGATGTGATTCCTCGTGGAGATATTGTAGTGAGCAAGGTTAATACCAGTGATAATCCTGCTGATATGATGACAAAACCACTTCCTATTTCTAAGTTTGAACATTGTTTGAACTTAGTGGGTGTTTGTCATTGGTTTAGTCCATTGTGGCTTGTTTGGAGGAGGAATGTGTTTATTGATTGAGATGTGACTTGGAATTCCATGTGTTGGAATTTGGTTCAAGGTGGAGATTTGTTGTGGTTTGACCCAAATTCTAGTACGTATTGGAGTCTAAATTTGAGTGATTTTGAAGATGGTTTTGAAGAGATCAAAATTATAGACCGAAGGAAAAAGTCGTCGCATTTTTGCTAGCTAAATGCTCGAGCGAAGCTGGTGGAAAACAACCCGAGACTTCGTCGCCCGACTATCACTCGCACCTCGCTCGACTGTAGCTCGAGCGACGGTCTTTTCAGGCCCAAACCCATTTCTTCTGTTTGACGCGTTTTTGGACTTCTTTTCTACCACAACTTGTTCCTAGGGTTTTCCTATATATATATAGGTCATGGCTTGTAATATTATTATTCATTCTAACGTTAAGAGAATTGAGAGAGAACATTCTTGAGAGCCTAGATTTCAATTGATTATTGAAATCTTGATATTGTAAACAAAAAGCTATTGATTTTATAATGGATTCTCCTCCTCTAAATTTCTTGTGTTCTTGTTCTATTCATCTTTATTTCATTGTCTTCATTATCTTGTAATCCGAAATTCATAACACTTTCAAATATTTTAGTAAAAATTTTCTAAACCTAAATTTATTGAAAACCTTTTGAATTTGTGAAACGTTTGTTAAAGTTGTCAAAGAGTTAGGATTTTCATAAAAGAAGCTAGCATTTTAAAAGTTCCAAGTAATCTATGCCCCTATTTGATTTTGCTAAAAATTATATTTTTAAAAGATTTCGATAAAAATTAATAAAATATGTGCTTGAAAAAGTTGATAAATGTTATTGGATCCATTAAATGTGTCGGTAAAATTAATTATTGATTTTGATTTAATTTTTTGTTTGAATCAAACATATATTTACCATTGCGCCATCTTTGACATATACCCGAAAACTGGGTAGACTTAGATCATCATTCCTTAGCATTCTTTCATCACGATCTTCCTCTTCTACATCCTCAGACTCTCTATCTGTCAATTCATTATCAATCTTACTAGCCTTTTGCTTGTCTAAAGCCTCTTCTGACATGTTTTTACGAGCATCGAAGAACAAAGGTTCGTGATTCGAAGCACTTCTTGTTAGACTAAAAATCAATCCAAAAAATTAGGCGGAAACAAATTGGATCGAAAAATTGAAAACTCATGGATCGAGTTCATACTTCCGACATTGATGTTGTTCCAGAAGCTTTATTTTTTTGTTCCAGGTAATGACATTTCTAAGCTCTCAACACTTTGAAATTGATGGTGTATATTGTATTTTCAATGGTGGAGCTTAGGGACCAAACCCATCTATATATATATAGCCAAAACCCCATCAAATTATGGTTACTGTTACCTTCCAATCAATGGTGAAATGAAACCCCATGAATGCTGTTTGTAAATGTTGAAAACTGAAATCATGAATGTGGACCATCAATTGCCTGTTGAAGAAATGGGAATGAATGGATCTGTTATGTTCCCCCACTTGGTCCCTACATTCAACCTAATGTCTCAAATTAATCTCATTGATTGCTCTTCTTAAGAAATAAACACATGAATCATGGTGATGAGTCCTCTAATAACGAGTATTATCTTCCATGGATTACAATGTGTTTAATTCCTAAAAAATTATTCTTTTTATGGTTACATTACTTAATAAAAAGACCCTATGTCATATTTTTGGTCCTATATAAATGTATTTTCTCAAATAAATTAAGGTGCGCATGAATATGATAAAATATCACAACAAATAAGAATTTCATACAAAATTGTATATACCACTACATGGTGGAACTAAGTCCTATTTTCTTTACACGATCCTTGAATTTCAATGGTGGCATGCCTTTAGTCAAAGGATCAACGATTATCCATTCAGTGCTTAAGTGTTCAATGACCAATTTCTTCTCTTTAATACGTTCCCTTATGGCTAAATGCTTAATGTTGATATGTTTACTTCGACTATTACTTTTGTTGTTCTTAGCCATAAAGACAGTAGCCATGGAATCCATAACTCTAAGCCTAGATATGAAATTCTTGATCCATACACTATGCGAAGTAGCTTTAAAACAGGAAACGAACTCGACTTTCATAGAGGAAGAAGTGGTCAAGGTTTGCTTGACACTCCTCCATGATACAACTCCACCAGCCATCATAAAAATATACCTTGATGTTGATTTGCGTAAATCAACACAACCAGAAAAGTCTGAATCTGAGTATTCAATCACTTCTAGATTATTCGTCCGTTTATGCATAAACATGAGGTACCTCATTATCTTCTTTGCTGCTCTCCAATGGAGAAACAAGGGGCGAATCCTGGCTGACCAAACGACACCATTGACATCATACCTTGAAGCTTCGCACCCCATTAATTAGTATGTATGTTAATGGAGAAAATGTGCATCGAGAGATAGCCATGGGCCAAAATGGAGGGCAAAGAATGCTGGCAACTCAATGCTAGAAAATAAAAATGCTGATATATATGAGAGGAACATGTAATTTTTACATGCTACATGAACGTCAAGGTTGACATAATGTTACGTGTCATTCTATCATTGAACGGTTTAAACCACAACCAACTTTTACATTTAATCACTTGCTGTCACATGCAATTATGTCAAACTTTCTATTCTTTATGCAAAGTAGCTTTATCCTTTGTCTAATTACACATGTATGAGTTGAATTTTCTCCTAATTTTGTGGAAAAATAAGCTATTCCTCGGGAGAATGAATAGCCACAAAAGAATATGCATGTAATACTAAAATTAATTAAGATTCTAGAAAGTCAAGACAAATATATGGCTAAAAAGTTCCTTCTTGATGATGTATGTTTCCGAACTTAGGTCAAAAACCCCGTTATTTGTTTCAATTTCGTCAACTATCTTTAATTTGTTTCAAAATTGTGACCCTTCAAAATTTGTTGTTAGGTTTCCGTGTTGTTCTTACTAACGATTTTGGTGACTTGACACATGGGATTACTGACATGATGGTTAAGTCTATGTAAGTTCACGCAATTGCAAGAGTCTAAATATAAAAAGAGAAATAGAAAAATAGGAAAAACGAGTAAAATTAAAGAAGAATTTAAAAAGAAATATCATTATATATATATATATATATATATATATATATATATATATATATATATATATATATATATATATATATATATATATATCAGAAATGATCTAATGAGCACCGGTGCTCATCTTATCCTAAGCACCGATGAGTTGGCACATTAATTCATTGGTGGATAAAGATTTTGTGAGTTCCAATCCACCAATGAATTAATGTGCCAACTCATTGGTGCTTAGGATAAGATGAGCACCGGTGCTCATTAGATCATTTCTGATATATATATATATATATATATATATATATATATATATATATATATATATATATATATATATATATATATATATATAATCTCCACTTTGTCCAACCCCATTGGCCCTAGTTGGCCATGACAACCTCGATAGACGAATCTCGGAATCGACTCCAAACTCGATGTTCGTCTTTTACTAAAAATAGTCCTCAAAAATTTGAAGTCCAAGGTTGGAGATTGTGATTACATTGTTGCCCTAATCAACATAAAAAAATCTTCAGTCCATTATTGTTAGTAACATAACCACAAATATTTTTCTTTTATAGAAAAATAGAGTTAGCGATGCATATTCAGTGACGGATCTAGGAATGTTGGTGAGTTAGAACGGTCGTTGACAATCAATAGCCGCAATAGCAAAATCGTTTATTAATATTTAATTAAATAATATTAAGAATTCTTCCATCAATATATAAATACGCTCTTCCATCAATATCGTTTTTTAATTTTTGAGAAATTCAATCTCAAAACTCTCTTTATATGTATTCTAATGTAAGAAAGTTTCTAATGTATGTAAATTTCTTCAATTCTGAATATTAATCCATTCTTTATGTACATTCAAAAGATTTTCAATGACACTACTAAAATAAATAAATAAATAGAATCTTGATAACCTTCATTTGATCCAGAGAAGAAGAAGACATGAGTGTTTCTATTACTTCAAGGACACAAATATGACCTAGCGGAACTCACAAAATTTGACAACTTCAATTGGAAGATATCGCAAGAAAAATTGAATTTGGGATCTGATTCTTGAAGACGAAGAAAACAAAACTAGAATTTCTTTTTCAATATGTTGAGTACCGTTCACCATTTAATGTTTTGAATTTGGAGTTTGATTTGGGACCTACTCGATTATGGATTCCGGGTTTTCAATTTGGATTTTCTTGATTACAAAAAGAGATAGGAAAGAATAAAGAAATGAATATATTATTTTTTAATTGGGATATTTGAGCGATTAAAACAAGGTTGAAATATTGGGGATAAATTTAGTAATTTCTAAAATTATAATAGGGTATATTTAGAGTGCGATAAATATATAAAAGTAACGCCGATATATAGTGTTTAAATGAATATATTTAATAAGGTTAATATCGGAATAAACGTTGATAAATATAATACTTTTTATAAAAGTTCAAATTTTAATAAGTATGAATTTAGAGTGAGATAGATATATAAATATTTTGGATGGAAATAGTGGTACCCTTTAAATAAATCACTGATTCACAAATTATCATTTATTGCAAATCACAAATTATAATTTTCATAAATCATCATTCATCATCAATTCATAATTCGGATACTAAATCACCAATCAAATGAACTTCAAGACTCGAGTTTTAAAAGAAAATAGCATAGAAATGGAAAAGAAAAAAATAATAATAATAAAAAATAAAAAGAGGAGAGATGCCTCATGGTCACAGTCACTCGACACCGGCAACAGGCAGTGACAGTCCGATGGAGTTGACTTGCTGAAGCCAGTGGCGAATCCAGCCTTTTAGTTCAGCACGGGCGGAGACCGTTGACAATCAACGATCGTAATAGCCGAAAATATAATTCAATACATATGTAAATACACTAAAACGTAAAAAATAGATACATATGAAAATATAAGAAAAATTTAGCTATAGCCGTGTTAATCTACCTGTCATATAACTACTAGGCATATGGGAAACAAATAGTAAAACTGTAAAAGATGCTCAAGCTAAAAGAAAAGTTTATCTATAGCACCCAATAACCAGACCATGTTTGGACAATAGTAATCAGATTGTCAAAAGGACGGGGGAGGGAGGATGCTGGGTAACTTACTCTAGCTCGCATAGCAATAGCATGTCCTTGTCCAACTCCAAGTGCAGAAGCAGCAGAACCCTTGCCCTTCAAAGGGTGTAAGTCAAAAAATCAGCAAGGATGTACATAGCGAAAGCAAAAAGAAGAAAAGAGCACTGGCAGAATAAAATGGTACCTTGATTCTAGCTTCCAAACGCTTGAAGCCTTGAACATTGGAGCATTCTTGAGCATGTCTGGTATTAGTATTACCATGAATCTGGTAAAATTCAGTATTAGTAAAGATATAAAAATTGATGCAAGAAAACCATTTCTAACAATAATTTAAGAGGTACCTATCTTTGCTGCCGCGAATGAAAACATGCTTGAGTTGTGAGACGTTCCCATCCTACAAAAATTGACCACAATTAGCAATAAGAGAAAGTTGGAAATTTTAAACAAGTCTTCAACCCAGCAGAACATGTACTGAAAAATAGATTATATGAGGAAAATTATTAGAATTACCAAACAATCTCGGCCGCTATTCAATTAACACATCTAACTGAAGCCTGAAGGTTTATATCACAGTTGCAGACTTGCAGATGCGGGATTGAGATACAAGAGAAACTGAGAAAGGATTTCTATGCAAATGCAATTGCCGTTTAGCCTTTGGAATTGGATTTGTGGCAAAAGTATGTACATATCAATAAGGCAAACCTTTGTAACTTTTTTTTTATAAAGAAATAAGGCAAACCCATCTCACCGGCAGCTCAACGATGAGCGGTCGTTTGCCCAACGGCCTCAACCTGTAAATTTCGGTAGAGCCAGAATGGGTGGCCACACTAGCTCGCCAAGTGCTGCTCCACTGCTAAACGTACGAATCTTGTCTGAGAATTTGATGCAATTTGATGATATTTTAAAGTTGGTAGGAGAAATAAGTAAATTAGATTGGAAATGTTTGATGATTTATGTGAAGTATATTTTGAGGATAAAAATAGTAGAGAGTAATTTTAAATTGGAAAATATAATTGAAAGAGGAAAATTTAATATATTGAAAAATAGAATTTTACAATAGCAGGAGACTTTTACAATGACAATAGTTTTAGACTCCTCTACACAACAATTGAAGTGGCAACTCCTATTGTAGCATACAAAAGTTGGGGGCTTGCCTCTAGAAAATTCTTATTTTTTCATTATTTTATTTTACTTGGTCCTTAAGAAATTCTAGAATTTTCTAATATTTTCATTATTTTTTATTTTAATTTTGCTTGCGTCCCAAGAATATCTTGTGAATTCTAGATGATTCTTTAATCCCTAAACTTTTCTTGTTTCCCAAGTTAGTCTAGAGAATTCTAAAAATATGCAACAATGCTAATATTCCTCCTTGGTGCATATTTCGGTAACTCCAATCATTTCTCGTAGTTTTTCATATTTTGCTTGTGGTACGCCTTCGTAAATATATTTGCAAATTGTTATTCAGTTTTGCAATGTTTGAACTCTCTATCTCTTTGTTTGCTTCAACTTCACTGATAAAGTGATACTTGATGTCAATGTGTTTGGTTCTGCTGTGAAATACTGGATTCTTAGCCATTGCTATTGCAGACTTGCATCGCAGTAAATCTTTGTAGTTTCATCTTGTGTCTCTCTCATATCTTCAAGTATGCGCTTTAGCCACATAGCTTGGATAGTTGTCATTGCTTTAGCTGCATAGCTTGGATAGTTGTCATTGCTCCTGCAGTATACTCTGCTTTAGCTATGATTGTGCAATCGTTGCCTATTTCTTTGATGCCCAAGAAAATATTCCTGAACTAAGTGTGAAGTCATAGCCTGATGTGCTTTTCATATCATCTACTGATCCTGCCCAATCGCTGTCAGTATATCCATGTAGTCTTGAGTCAAGTGTAGAATGATACCATATTCCATAGTCTCTTGTTCCTTGGAGGTATCTTAGTATCCGCTTTTTAGCTCCATAGTGAACTTGACTTGGATTCTGCATGAATCTTGAAAGTAGGCTAGTTCCATACATAAAGTCTGGCCTTGTACCAGTGAGATAGAGTAAACTTCCAATTAGGCTTCAAAATTGTGAACTGTCTATTTTTGGAGTACCATCTTTCTTTTTGACTGATTTATTGCTATCCAAGGGCGTTGCTATTGTCTTACAACCTTCCATCTTGAACTTATTTCATAGAGTTATGGTATACTTCTTTTGAGTAATGAAGATCTCATCTTCAGATTGAGTTATCTCGATTCCAAGAAAGTAGTGCATCAATCCCAGATCAGCCATCTCGAATGTTTTCATTATGTCTTTCTTGAATTTCTCGATCATCCTTTCATTGTTTCCTATATAGATGAGATCATCAACATATAAATAAATTACAAGTGTACTGTTTGTACCTTGATTTTTGATGTATATAATTGGTTCGCTTTGGCTCCTCCTTCATCCTTACTCAGTGAAGTAGTTACCTATTTTGCTGTACCAAGCTCATGGAGCTTGCTTTAATCCGCATAGCATCTTCTTTAGTTTGAGAACTTTATCTTTTTTACCTTGTACCACGTATCCTTGAGGTTGCTCAACATAAATTTCTTCTTCAAGATAGCCTTTAAAAATGCCGATTTGTCGTCTAGTTGGTAAATCTTCCACTTCTTCTATACGGCTAGTGCAATCAGCGCCCTTATAGTATCAAGGTGGACAACTGGAGCAAATGTCTCAGCATTGTCGATGTCAAAATGCTGTGAGTATCCTTTGGCGACTATTCTTGCTTTATGTTTTTGAATTTAGCCATCAGCGTTAAGTTTTGTTTTGTAGACCCACTTAACTCCTATGACTTCTTTATCTTGAGGAAGATCTACAAGTTCCCAAATGTCATTTCTCTGGATCATTTTTATTTCTTCGTCTATAGCTTTTCTCAATTCTGGTTGTTTTGAAACTGTTTCATAGCTTTTAGGTTCAACGATCATTAAGTTGCAGTTTTGGCATATTTGTGATAATCTTCGTATTTTTCTTGTTATGATTCTGGTGAGTCAATTAGTTCTTCTATTGTTGCTTGTGGGAACTCTAGTTGATTGTTCTCCTCAAGTCACCCTCTTGTTTTTGTGGTTGTGTTAGGATGTTGATAGCTTTTCTTTTTTACTTGACCAGTCTCCACACAACAATTAAAGTGGCAACCCTTATTTATATCATACAAATGTTTGGTGGCTTGTCTCTAGAAAATTCTTTTTTTTTTTCATTATTTTATTTTACTCGGTTCTTAAGGAATTCTAGAATTTTCTGATATTTACATTATTTTATATTTTAATTTTGCTTGCTTCCCAAGAATATCTAATGGATTCTAGATAATTCTTTAATCGCTAAAATTTTCTTGTTTCCCAAGTTAGTCTAGAGAATTCTAGAAATATGCAACAATGCTAATAGAGAAATATTAAACAAGAAAAACATGTGAAGATAGTAGCGGGTATCAAACACAAATGTACACACAAAATAGTACTCTGTAACTGATATCAATGAGAAATTTGCATTACTGAAGCTTTATCCACATGCCAGAACTTGGTATACCTGAGTGCACAACAAACAACAAATAATATCCCGGTGGTGCAATCTCACGCGTCGATGGCCCAACCGCAGCCACTCGATACGTGTTATTGGCCACACGTGAAATCTGAACCCCCTTTAGCACAACCATCCTTTGATTCATCGAAAATGAATGTGTAGTAAATGATGGCAATATTAACCTAACTGACACAACACTCATTTTCAAGAATATTTGCACTGTGAATTTTAAGGAAAATGATTGTAAGTAGCTAACAACCTCATCGGATTCGATGATACTTGGTCTGTAACGATCATATACAGATGATAAATAAGGGGGGGAAAATGATTCCAGGCTTAAATCAGTTGGATAATCAACACCTGAGAAGTTATAGTATATATGAGGGTTGCTTCCACCAACGAGAACCCGGCCGTCAGTGAGTAAAATGGCTGCCGAATGGTAGAGGCGTGGCCGGGGTGAGGCAGCCATGACGGAGAACCTCCTCCTTTCGTCTCGGTGGGGATTGTAAATCAGTGGCCTAGTTACCGGATTTCGTGCTGATTCCCATCCTGCCGTACCTGAACTAGCGCCGTTTATTATAATAATGTCGTCGTTTGGTAGAAGAAGCATGTCGCTCATTACTCGTGGCATTGGCATGTTTTCCATTTTCCAGATGGGATTTTCGTCCATAATTTTCAGGCGGCCGCAGGTCGAGGCTGCACGTTGAAACATCCCCTTTTTAACGAGCTGGAATGAATTGCGCGAGGCGCCGCCACAAATCATGATTTCGGGCTCAATTGGACGGTTTTCATCGAGGGGAAGTAGAACCAGGGATCCTGAACTGGGATAATTCCGCGGTTCACTGCCATTGATGGCCGGGAATTCCCTGATAATCCTGTTTTGTTTGTAATCAAACATTATTGATCTTGTGTTGGCAAAAATGAATAAATTTCCATCTGGTAATAGGTGTACAAATGGATACAAATTGTTTTCATCTGAATCTCTAGTTTCTCTGAGAAAATTAAGCCAAACAGCCTTTTGTGAAGAAGAAGAGCCCTGAGAATTTCTTTGGTAGAATTCATAGTTAAACTGTGCTCGACCACCGATGATAATTATCCGTCCATCGGGGAGTATTTGGTTTGTTGCGTACCATCTACGCTCCAACAGGGCTTGGGGGAACTCAACCCAATCGCAATTATATCCGTTACAAGGAGCTAAAGTGCGCATGACGTGATCTCCATCATTGTATCCCCCAGTCTGGACTAAGGTTCCATCAGGAAGTACTGCACCTGAGGAGCACCAGGTGTCTGTTTGTACCATCAGCGGACGAAAAGTATTCGTCCCAATGTCATATAGAATTGAATGAGCCGTGCAGTCTATCTTGAGTTCAGTGTCGTTGGGGTCATACCTGCAGCGCCCACTGGGGAGAGAGAGGTTAGAGCTGCCAAAATCCGTCCTATCAAACATGACAACTTTGTTATTTTTAAGGAGTTGAATGTGCATTGCTGAAATTCCTATGCTTTCGTGTAAAAGATGCCATTCGCCCTCGTGGTCGGAAAATGCAGTCGTAATTTGGGACATTGTCCGGCTGGACTGGACAATTAATATAAGAAAGAGGAGAATGAAAGTGACCATTTTTGTGGGCATAATTGTGGGTAGGAAGCTAGTAAAGGAAGAATTTGGTACAAATTTGTTGCGAAGGTTGATGAAATATAGGTATTGTAAGAAACTCATAGAAAAAGAGTGTACTACCAGCATGTTTATATATATACTTACTACAACCTTAAATTATGCTAAAAGTACTCGATGAAAACATAAAATGAAGTGAGGTATTCAACTTGAGAAAAGAGGTGTCTCCAGGAATTACATCAAAACTCAAAGAACGTGAGTAAATCACATAATTCTAAGCCAAGTACATTAAGGAAGATTTCGGGCAAGAAACGTGGATTCTGGTACATATATTTGCTCGTTAATCTGTATTTTTCTTTCCTTTTCATCTCCAGTTTGGTTAGTAGTAGCATCAATTGATTTACGTGTCCACAGTCTAATTAATGGTACACGAAAGCGGTTCTCTCCATTTATTTGACAGGAAAACGAAAGAAATATAGCCACATTTCTCGGAGCACGAAGCAAATTGCTGCTAAGCTGTGTTCCACTCATTTCGCAAGGAGTTATTTAAACATTCAAAGCTCGTGATTGATACTAATTCTTTAAAATCCATTTTTCAACTCATTTTCAATTACATATTCTCCTTATAAAATAATTTTGCATGTGTATCCATATCTTTTTCCTACTTTTTAACGATTCATTCTAAAAAAAATAAAAATCACTTCTTACAAAATTTATTCTAGTAAAAATTTACATAAACACAAGCCCAAAATCTTAAATAATTCATCAAACTTGATGCATTATTTACGACGCATCTTAAACCATGGTAAATAATAATTCTACCAATTCTATTGCCATCACAAATGTTCACACGACACCCATCATTGGGACAATCCCCTTGCATAGGTTATCTGTAGCAAATTCGTCAATAAAAATAAACAATTTCGTCCAAATGACTCCTAGGCTTCTGAGAATTCGAATTCATGCTGTACTTTAATACTTCAAACTCGTGTCTTTTGTCAAATTTTTTGTGAAAGATTATATCTTACAGCCGAATAAATCCCATCAATGAATACTGAACACTTGAGAAATTATAAGCCATTCTACAATTTAGTATATATTTCTCCCAAGTTCTTTCTACCAAACTGATGTATACCAATTTTTGGTTCACTAACTTGAGTAGAAATTCCAGCATCCTAAATCGATCAAGGGAGGATCACCAGACTGATTAGTTCCTATATAAGAGATGGCAAAACATTATAGTCCGTATCTCTTGAGAGCCCAATAAAATATTTTCGACATTTAATTTTAGTTTTGAAATGAATGAGTTATTGATCAATGCTTAGTTCTCATTAAGCTGCATCACAAAGAGATGAATCCCTATACCCCTGTTGGAAATTAAAACTTGATTCATGAATGTTGAAAATTAATTTTGATACATGAATTAGCTTATTTAATATTTATGTATTTATTTTTATTCATGTATCCATATGGTTCTTTGTATCCTACTATTCATAGTATGTAGGAGAAGTCATTAATTAGTCTCTTGAATTTATACATTATATTTGGAGACCCTTTGTACCTATAAAAGGCCTTGTGCTTGATACATTTCATTGAGTCAAGCCAAAGAATACAAATATCTTTTGGAGAAATTCTCGTATTTTCTCTCTAGCCTTTCTTCCCATAATTATTTATTTCCAACAAAGTAGTATCAGAACATCTTGAAAAGATGAATAGTTCATTTCCTTTTGTTGTTCCCAAACTTACTAAGAATAGACATTGGAGCATATGCATGAAGGCGTTGCTTGGCTCACAGGATGCATGAGAAGTTGTAGAAAAAAACTATGATGAACTAGAGAATGAAGGAAATTTAAGTCAAGCTCAAAGGAATGTTTGCAAAGGAACCACAAGTCAGATCAACACGCTCTCTCTATTATTCACACGGGCTTAGATGAAGCCATGTTTGAGAAAGTTGCTTCCTCAACAAAATCTAAGGAAGCTTGGGAGATTCTCGAAAATAATTTCAAGGGAATTGAAAAGGTAAAGAAGGTTCGCCTTCAAATCCTTCATGTGGAGTCCGAATCTCTGCACATGAAAGAGTCTAAATCTGTTTTTGATTATTTCACTAGAGTGTCCATTGTCAATCATATGAAGCATTATCAGGAGAATATTGAAAAAATTCGTATAATTGAGAAAATTCTTAGATAGCTTGACTCAAAACTTGAGTTCGTTAGTATTGCCATTGAAGATTCAAATGACATGGATACTATGACCCTTGATCAACTCATGGGGTCCTTGCAAGCCTATGAAGAAAGATTGAAAAGAAAGATGAGCTGGTGGCTCAAGTTCTCCAAATGAATGTCTCTTTGGGAGATCAAGAGAAAGAGCAAGGATGATCTCAAGGAAGAGGTCAAATTCGCAGTCGCGGAGGAAATTATGGTCGTGGTAATGAAAGAAATGATGGAAAACAAAATTTGAATAATGAAGGATCAAGCAATCAATCGAGAGGACGAGGTCGTTGGAACTATGGCTCCAAGAGAGATGGCTGAAGAAGGTATGACAAGTCCAATGTTCAATGTTACACTTGTCATAAATATGGCCACTATGCTTCCAAATTTAGGAGTGACACCACCAATAATGAAAAGAGAGTTAATTATATTGAAACAAAGGAAGATGAAGAATTGTTGTTGTTGTTGTTGGAAACCAAAGAAGAAAAGGATAAACGATCATGGTACCTTGACACCGGTGCCGCCAATCACATGAGTGGAAACAAGGAGTTATTCTCAACAATAAATGAGTCGGTGAAATGCAACACTGTTTTTGGAGATGAAACCAAAGTTCCAAAAAAAAAGGCAAAGGTGATGTTCTTATTCGTGCTAAAAATGGAAGTCACCTTTTGATTCCTCAAGTTTATTATGTACCTACTTTGAAGTCTAATATTTTGAGTTTGGAACAATTACTTGAGATGGGCTATGATATTCACTTGAAGAATCATTGCCTTACTTTGAGAGATATTTCTTATAATCTGATTGCAAAGCTACCAATGGAGGAATATAATGTTTTTGCTCAATGTTAATATTGACCATCCAAGGTGTTTAAAAGCTTGTGTTGAAGACAATTCTTGGCTTTGGCAATTAAGATTTGGCCATTTGAATTTTGGTGGCTTGAAGACCTTGACAAATGAAGAAAAGGTGAATGGGTTGCCGGAAATTAATCATCCCAATCAACTTTGTGAAGGATGTCTCATTGGCAAGCAAGCTAGAAGAAGTTTTCCAAAGGAATCCACCTCAAGAGCAACAAAGCCACTCCAACTTGTTCATGCAGAAGTGTGCAGGCCAATCAAACCACCCTCTCATGGTAAAGCAAATTATTTCTTTCTATTTATTGATGATGATTTTCCTCGCAAGACCTAGATTTATTTTTTGAAGACGAAAGATGATGTTTTTGGAGCATTCAAAAAAATTCAAAGCTCTTGTTGAAAAGGAGAGTGGCAAATCCATCAAAACTTGAAGGACCGATCGAGGTGGAGAATTCACTGATAAGGAGTTTAATCATTTTTGTGAGACCAATGGAATTCGACATTTCCTCACAGTTCCAAGATCACCGCAACGAAATGGTGTCGTGGAGCGGAAGAATAGAACCATCCTCAACATGGTTCGTAGTATGCTTAAGAGCAAGAGTATGTAGAAGGAGTTTTGGGCCGACGCTATTGCATGTGCCGTGTATTTGTCCAATCTTTTCCCATCAAGGAGTGTTCACGACATGACTTCACAAGAAGCTTGGAGTAGCAAGAAACCTAATGTTTCTCATTTACTTGTTTTTGGTAGTATTGCCTATATTCCTGTGCCAGATGAGAAGAGATTAAAACTTGATGAGAAAAGTGAGAAATTTGTTTTCATCGATTATGATTCAAGCTCCAAAGGCTACAAGTTTTACAATCAATGGGAAGATTTTTATTAGTAGAGATGCGGAATTCAACGAAAGAAGCTCCTAGGATTGAAATGTTCCGAAAAATGAAGAATACGTGATTTTTCCTTTTCAAGAATGAGACTCTAGCCAAGAAGCAAGTGAAAATGCTACTACTCCACAGCATTCTCCTATTCCTCAATCTCCTCATGAGAGTCTCTCCGAATGATCAAGCCGTATTAGAAATCTTGCAGAGATTTATAAAGAAACTGAAATGGTTGATAATCCATCTTTGTTTTGTCTCTTCGGTGACACCGAGCCATTACACTTTGAAGAGGCAACAAAAGATAAGAAATGGAGGCATGCAATGGATGTGGATATTCGAGCAATAAAAAAGAATGGTACATGGGAGCCAGCGTCTCTTCCTGAAGGCCAAAAATCAATTGGCGTGAAATGGGTGTACAAAGTAAAGAAAAATGCTCGAGGAGAAGTGGAGAAATACAAGGCAAGACTTGTTGCCAAAGGCTATAGCCAAAAGTGCGACATTGACTATGATGAGGTCTTTGCCCCCATTGCTCGCTTGGAAACCATTTGATTAATCATTTCCTTGGCAGCTCAAAATAAGTGGAAAACTTATCAAATGGGCATCAAGTCCGCTTTCTTGAATGGATCTCTTGAAGAAGTAGTGTACGTTCAACAACCATTGGGTTATGTTGTCAATGAACATGAAGATAAAGTCTTAAAGTTGAAGAAGACACTATATGGCTTCAAGCAAGCACCAAGAGCATGGTATAGCCGGATTGACAAGTATTTTCAAGATCATGGATTCACCAAATATCCACACGAGTATGCTCTTTATGTAAAAAAGGATGCATATGGAGGTTTTATGATTGTGTGCTTGTACGTTGATGGCTTGATCTTCACATGTAACAATAAAAAAATGTTTGAAGCATTTAAGAAAATGATGGCTCAAGAATTTAAGATGACTGACATTGGGCTTATGTCCTACTATCTCGAAATTGAGGTAAAACAAAATGGAGATGTCATTTTTATTTTTCAAGAAGCTTATGCAAAGAAAGTTCTTGAAAGGTTCAAAATGTAAAATTGCAATTTGGTGAGTATTCCCATTGTGTGTGGAACAAAAATGTCAAAATATGACGAGAGCATGAAAGTGGATCCATCTTTCTATAGAAAGCTTGTTGGAAGCTTGAGATATTTGACTTGTACAAGACCCGATATTCTTTATGGTGTTGGTCTTGTTAGACGTTATATGGAGGCACCAATTTTAACTCACATGGAGATTGCTAAAAGGATACTTCGCTACATTAAAGGTACCTTTGATTATGGCTTAGATTATTCTTCTTCTACAAATTTCAAGATTTATGGTTATAGCGATAGTGATTGGGCTAGTGATATTAATGATCGGAAAAGTACCACTCGATTTTTGTTTTTCATGGGTAACACCGCTTTCACTTGGTGTTCAAACAAGCGGCCCATTGTAACTCTTTCTACTTGTGAAGCTGAATATGTTTCCACTGTATCATGTGTTTGTCATGATGTTTGGCTACGGAAGTTGTTGGAAATGCTTCATATGCCCTAAAACGAAGTTATACCTATTTATGTTGATAACAAGTCAGCTATTGCTTTGGGAAAAAATCCCATGTTCTCCGATCGAAGCAAGCATATAGATTCGAGATTTCACTTCATTAGAAAGTGCATTGAGAACAAAGAAGTAGATCTTGTTTATATGAAGACCAATGATCAAGTAGCACACATTTTCACTAAACCACTGAAGAATGATGATTTTGCAAGATTGCGTGCTTGGATCTTTAAGGAGTGTTGGAAATTAAAACTTGATTCATGAATGTTGGAAATTAATTTTGATACATGAATTAGCTTATTTAATATTTATGTATTTATTTTATTCATGTATCCATATGGTTCTTTGTATCCTACTATTCATAATATGTAGGAGAAGTCATTAATTAGTTTCTTGAATTTACACAATGTATCTGGGGACCCTTTGTACCTAAAAAAGGCCTTGTGCTTGAGACATTTCATTGAGCTAAGCCATAGAATACAAATATCTTTTGGAGAAATTCTTTTTTTTTCTCTCTAACCTTTCTTTCCATAATTATTTATTTCCAACAACCCCATGCACCCCACACATAGAAATGAAAAGCAAGAAAAGAAAAATCACTTTACGGCTTGATTCTCTATTAAGGAATCACTTTACAATCTAAAAGTTATAGTATATTCTTTGCTTGCTGCTTGCTGCACCTCTTTGTAATTATTTCTTCGTGAAAATTAAGTACCTTTATCATAGAAATAAGCAACAGATTTAGGTTCTGTCACTTTATCTTTTACCAGGACATATAAATTCAACGGGAGTATGAATAGAAAATTGTATACAAGTTGACTTTAATGAAAATGCAAGCATTTTGAATTCAAATTTTAATCAAACAGAAGGATTTTACATCTATCTGAAAGTACATTATGCATTCTAGTCATCAGATATTTTTGAAGAAGCCTCAGTAAGAACACTAGAATCAGAATATGAAGAAGAGGAAGAAGAAGAAGAAGAATCTGTATCCTCAGACTTGTTATTTCTTTTGTTCAAAAATATGTGACACAAAATCCAATTTCCAATTTCCTGCAAAAGAGTGATAAATATTGATTATAATAGAAGCTAAAATAATAAGACCCTCCAAAGTAGAATTGGCTATATAGATATAGGTTAAGGATTACGCCCAACTACCTGAGTATGACAACAGGAGAAAGAAGTACAATGGTTTCTTTAATTTTTACATTTTAGTCACCATCTGTGGACTGGGTAAGTTTATATTGTAATATATGGCTCATATAAAGTAGAACATATGTTTACAGGAATAAATAGGTCGATGTTGGAGTGGAGCGACGACATCAGCCTCTCGGACTTTAGTTTATTGTCTGTTTGCCAATGAAGGTTAATAGGTTGGGGGTGCACGTGTAATGCCCCCACGATACGGTACATGAGTATTTTTGGATTTTTCCTTGAAATCTTGTACGAGCTCTAAAGTCGTGTATGAGACAGGTTTAGTATATATATGATGTAACCCTATTATCCATGCATTATAAAAATCATAGTCGTTTCAAATCATAATCGCTTCGCTCTTGTGGATGTAAGCATATCGTCGAACCATTTAAATCCATGTTTTTATTTCTTTGTCAATTTCATATTCTTCATCATCATTATTATTGTTGCTCAAATAGTTTATTTTATCATACACTTTGCCATATGGCAAAGTGTCATTTGCAACTTAAAAAAAAGAACCTTGCTACTTGTACAAAAATGTTGACAAACCCTCACATGTGGGGGGCCCACTATTTATTTTCAATTTTTTATTCATGTGGGGCCGACAATCATGTGAGTGTTTGTCAACATTTTTGTCAAATTCTTTTTGTACAAATAGCTTTATTCTAAAAAAAAATAGTTTTTCATCCAATCATTTTTTTTACACCAAGGCAAACGTCAACAATGATGTCAACCTTGGAATGTACAAATGGCAAAATTCTTATTTTATTTTCTGCACCTTCAGCTAGAGTCAGTTATCTTCATTTTCACCCTAAAACATGCCACCTATAGTGGTTTAATAGAAGAATGTACTTACCCTCTATGCTAGATATATATTAGAGCAACACCTATTACTTGTTTATGTATAGAATGTCTAATGTACTTTTAAAGTCAAAATACACCTAAAATGATACGATATGAGAATTTGGGATCGATGGATGACATGTAAGAGTGTCAAAGAATGAGGGATAAGCTGGTAAAAGTTACCTGAGAATTTGTACTCTGTGTGTTTCCAACAAGGGCGATGTGATATTCATGCATGAGCCAATCAGTTCTTGAAATAGCTCGCGAGTTCTTCCCCTTATAGAATACGAATGTCCTCTTAATTCCGACTATTGGCATCGATTTCAAACACGTGATTTGTTTGTCCAACCCAGTCGCTTTCCAGTAACCACCAGAAGTCACTGTACTCGTCGAGTTTCCATTTTCCTTTTTGCTGAAGAAGTACCTGTCCTGTTCGAAATCACCTACATAGTAATGTTGCGCACGTTATAATTATGTGAGTGTTTGGTGGGGATTAAAATTAAAGTTTTAGTAGATTGTAATAGAAGTTTTTGAAATGTGTGATTGAAAAGTTGTGGGACCATGAAAGATGTGGTTAATATTGATTGTTTGACTTTGATTTAGACTAAAATCTGATTTTAATCCAAAACAAACAGAGCCTATATATCTGTGATGCGCTTACTAAACACGACTCAACATTATATAGAACAATATTTATACCATCTACCGTGCTAAATAAGCCATCACGTACAAGAATAAAATGATAAACCTGGCAATTCCCATGGATCGAATTTCCCAATGTTGATTTCTGGAATGACTAAAGCAGGCAAAGGATGGGAAAATATTTTACGCGCCAAGTACTGGAAAACTATCTCTTCATCAGTCGGCTCGAACTGAAATCCTGGAGGCAATTTACTCACTCCATCTTTAACAAAATTCAGATTGTCTCTTGCAGACATTCTAAGCTATATAATCGATCCCTCTCTGTGTGTCTTTTGTGTTTTGTGTGTGTGTTAGAGAAAGATTTGAGACATGCACGGAGGGTTTTCCTTAGAGATGGCTTTTTATAGCAATGGTAGGACTCTAGAGGTGACTTTTTGCTGCTTCTTTTTTTCTAATTAAACCAGCTAGTGGTGACATGTTTTACTAATATAAAAAATAAGTTAAAGGACAATTAAGGTAGGGGTCGAGGCTCATCTCCAAAACAATAAGCTTACTAAGAATCAAAAAATCGAGAATGGAAACTAAGCATATTTTTGGCGAGTATTTATTAAAAAATTGTGTTTATAAACACATATAAATGAGCTATGGATAAGAGTATCTATGGGTACCCCAAAATATGTAGATAAAAAATTATTTGACTGTTGTCAAACATACGTTAAAATTCGTTGCTCGAATCATACTTTGTGTCATCATACGCCTAATTAGATATTTGACAGACTCATGATTGTTGTCTGATTTTAGCTATTTTGAATTTTTTGACCAATTAATTATTCTATTATTATTAAAAAATAAAGAGAAAGAAACACTTCAGCCTGTAAAGAATGTACATATATATGCATATTAAGTGATTCATGCTGACTACAAAGGTTGCTTTAGTGGCATAATTTCTGTAAAATCGTTTGATAACTTTGATTTTCTTATTAATCAAACTTTCGAATTAATTACCCCCTAGTTAGATTTAGTTTTCGACTCTGCAATGTTGTTTTTGCATTCGTAATGTGATTATTTTTCTAGAAGACAGGTCAAGACTTATTTCGTTGAGAAGTAATTAAGAAATATTTTTGACAAAATAACTTATAAAGTAAATCAACTTTACTTTTAGCTGGGGACATCAAAACATGCAGACATTGATTTTCTCAATCTTTATTGCATTCGTTTGCTTTAGTTTTGCAATCTTTCACTTTAAATTATGGATGTCTGACATCTAAATTAAGTTTTCTTTATGCACATTCACTTAAAGAGTTAAATTTAATTATTTCTGGTTCCAAAAAAGTAAGAACAAAGTTTTATACTTTCTTGAAAGGAAAATAAAATCTGTCAAAAGATACAACAGTTGAATAAGCAGGCCACTGACTTGACATGGGATTGGATAGGTACTTTCCTTAGTCGAGAAGATGTTGCTTTTCTTGCTCATTTTTAATTGAGATAAAAGTCAAAAAGTCAGCTTACTAGAAAAAAGTAATTAACCTACTGAATGCATTATACTTATTTTTTACCCCCCTCATTCGAGTGCGTCAACCTTATTATGATTTTACTAACATAATTAGTGTTGTAAAACAAATAAGATACCAGAATAGCTCTGATACCAATTGTTGTGAAACAAACCACCGAATTGAGATATTGAAGTTATATGGCAAATAATAATGAATTATATGATCAAGAAAAGAATAATAAAGATAAGAATATGATAGAGGAATTAAGAGATTTTATTGACTCAAGAACAATGAAGAAGAGGGAAAAATTACAATAGATCCTATAATTTTAGTAATATATTTTCCCACACCATAAAATTGTATAGAAGAGCTCAATATTTATAGGGAACATGTAGAGGACATTCAAACCCTCTTAGTAGAATTGTTGATGAAGTAGAATGCCAAAAAATTGAGTCCAAAACAAATTTCAATTCACAGTGTAATTCCAAAATAGAACTTCAACTTGATATAAGACTCTAATAGCATTCCAAACTGAATTCTTCTTGATGTGTACTTCAATTAGAATTCTTCAATTACTTTAACAAGGAATTCGAGTCACACCCGAATTCTAACAATCTCCACCTTGACACGAATTCTACCAAGGAATGAACGGCTTATTCAACAATAACAAAAAAATTAATTTCTCCAACCAAACACACAATACTCCATAAAGGACGCCGAAGTTGATTTTGTTGTTTATGCTTTAAGTGCAGTCAAAGGTGTCAAGTCTAACAAATAACCTTCTCCAGAAGTATTTGTTGTTGATTTTGTTATAAAATATGTTTATGCTTTGTTTGGTAAATATTAAATTATTTGTGATTTTGTTACTCGTGGGGATAATTCGAGTAACTTTGGTGCCCAAGGTAATCTTGTTGAGCAGTGCTTGAATTCAGTTGATTTTCTTTTTCCAATTATTGAGCTTAACCTAGTTGGGTTTTGTGGATGAGGTGGAGAATTTTTCCCATTGGAAGATTTTTGGTTGAAGAGTTAAGTTTTATTTCTTGCAGTGGAAATTGACTCCAGGTGGAGAATTTTTGAAATTTTGTTTGTTGCAGTGGAATTCATTTCAATGTGGAGATTTGTTAGAATTAGGGTGTGATCCGAATTTTATTTGAAAAATTATTTGGAATTCTATTTGAAATCTACTTGAGAATTCTAGTTGAAGTCTATTTGTGAATTCTAGTTAGAATTCAATTTGGGAGTTATGTGAGACTTCAGAATTTGTGTTGGACTTGAAGAATACTTGAAGGAGTCCAATTTGCAATAGAAAAGAAATTATGTAAGGAGATGGAAACAGTGAACGAAACTTTCTAGGCACCTTGGTCTCGCTCAACCACCTAAAATAGAAGATTCGAAATTCAATGTCCGCAAGGCGGTCGCTCGAGTAGCCGACCACCGCTTGATAGCTGCGAAACCGCTGCTCGAACAATGATCTTATTCAGGAAAAGTCATGTTCGCATTTTTTGCTAGTTTTTGAATCATATTTTATCCCAAACACTTCATTATTATGTAGACTTAATTATAGTTGAACTCCACCACATCTTTGGCTCTTCTTGCACTACATATATGAAGAGTATACCTCTACAAAAATCATTCCTTACATTCTACACAATAATTTGTAACCCTTCATTATTGATATTAATAAAATTCTCCTCTTCAACCCGTATTATATTTTTACCACATAAATTTTGTAATCTTGTTTCATCTATTTTTCATATTGCCATATTATTATACTGATTTAAATCATAATACCCTCCGCCGATTTAGAGGTCGATCACTTTGTACTTCTTCCTCTTCCCCTCGTTGATTTTCCACTGACCTAGGTGGGAGGGCTGGAAGAAGCCTGTAAAATGCATGTTTAGGGGCATTTTCATACATTCTTATGCTTGTATTTGGCGTAGGAGTTGTTGTATGGAAGCATTGTTGGTCACGTTCTTCATATTGACTGCAGTAGGATCCATTTCTCTAGTAAGACAGGTGACAACTCTTCCACTTCTTTGGAGTTCTAGGTTTGCAATTATCGTCTCTTTCTTTGTAGTTCTCGATCTGCAATTACAAATCTATTTTTTTCTCTTTGATATCTGATTTTTTTGTGGTGGGTGTAGGGATTTGATGGGATGGTGGTGGTCATGTAGTGGAATGGTGGTGTTGGCGGAGATGGTGTGAAGATGGAGAATGTTAGAATTTGGCGATTTCTTTTAGTTTCTTGATGGCGAGGATGGTGGCAAAATTGGTGGAGATGAAGGTGCAATGATGGGAAAGGTTATAACTTCTTTTGATTCTTGGTGGCAGCTTGAAGATTGGGTTGATGTGGTGGTGTATATCTGGTGGTAGTGATGTTGGTTGGGATGGGCTAGAGTTTTGGAGGTGGTGGTTTATTGTGAAGGTAGGCAATGGTGGTGGCGGCGGCGGCGTAGATGCTCCATTTTGAGCATGGTGGTGGTCACTAGGATGGCTAGGATTTTGCATGTGATGACTTATGTTGGAGAAAACTGGTAGTAGCGACAGCGATGGCATAACTCTAGGTATTACAAGTGCTACACTGTATAATGGTGTTAATAGTTGTGGTGGTGGTGGGCAATGCAGCATAGTTTGTTAGAAATAAGTTTAAAGTATTTTTTTTTTTAAATAGTTTATGTTTGAAAGTATCCTACTATAGTCTATTATATTAGGGATAATTAGGTCCAATACCCTCCAAAATTAATCAGTTAGAACAATTCCCTGAAACTAATTAAAACTTTTACTCCCGTAATTAATACTCTCAAATCCTCCCCACTTAATCACATGCACATCCTAAATCATCTTCCCTAAAAATCGATGATAGAGGAATTCAGAACTCATTCTTTTCTCCCAAATTGAAAACCCTCCAAACCTCTCCATTACCATCTCCAATTTCCTCCATTGACAACAGCGAGACAACATCACTGGACTCATCTCCGCCTCCGATCGGTGCCAAAATCGATGAAGAACAAAAGTCGTTACTGTATCCAAACGTTTTCGTCGACATCGAAAACTGTCGAATCCTGCTTTGAACTTCCACCGCCATAAAACCACCACCACAATCATGTCCTTCTCCATATAGGTACCTAGGAATACTCATTTTAGCAAGACGTCACTACGCCAAAAAAGGCCTTTTACAGCGGCGAAAAAACGCTGTAAAAGGCCTTTTGCAACGTTTTAGCATGTGTTGCAAAGTTCAGTGTTGACAAAGAGGGAAGAAATACAGCAACGTTTAAAAAACGTTGCAAAAAGACCTTTTTGCAACGTTTCTTAAACGTTGCCTTTTCTTTTCTTTTTCTTTTTTTTTATTTTTATAAATAACAGCAATTTATGTAAATTGAATAGAAAAATTGAAAATGAATCTTTGTAAACAAATTTTGAAATTGTATAAAAATTAATAATTTCATTACAAATTTCTGAATCAATACACTTGAACATTAGAATGTGATACAACTGGAGAAAGCTAGCTAACTCAATATTACATAATAGATCTATAAACAAAAAAGTGAATCACATATTGTTACGTAACTTAGCCACACCAAAAATACAATTCTAAAAGCATAAGCTATACAATTCTCTAGTTGTATGGACATACTTCCTAAGCATTTCAGTAATGCTTCCACAGGTCACAGGAGAGACCACCAGCGTAATTGCATTTTTCTGTAAATGTAACATATGAATTAGAAAAAGACTTGCATATAAGATAATTATAGATACTGAAGATGCCAACTACTTTGTCACAAAATTGAAGATCAATTACCATAACCCATGCATGAGAAATGTCAATTGTTCGAGCTGTTGGTGTCACAAAAACAGTATCACACCCCTACAAATTTCAACTTGACGATCAGAATCAAACTGAAATGAAAACTTGCTTCATGTTAAAACATAAAGGGAAACAATGGGTAAACTCCTAAGAACTACCTAAAGGTGTATGGAATCTTATTTGTCAGAAAAATGAAAGCAGCCAGAGTACTGCAGAAGATCATAAAACTGAACATCATTCAGGAGTTCATTCTAAGCATGAAAAGGGGAAAGAACAGAACATACACTAACCTACCTGGTTATGTCATAAACAAGTAGTGTACCAGCTGCTCCTCTATAATACGATCTAGTGATAGATCTGAAAGATTCTTGGCCAGCCTGAATGAGAAAAGAGAACTTGGTTGACTTGTGTTGTGAAGAGAGTATATAATAAACTAAACTAAATTCAGACAACTGAAAGCTATAATTGAATGAGAAAAATAAGTTAAATTTTGAATACATAGGATAAGAAGCGAGGTTTGCAGAACACAAGAAATTAACATCTTATTTACAGTCAATATTTTTTAAATGTGTCCTTACTAGAAGTTCATTTTTAGTAGAGAAAGCGTTAAGTTTCCAAAATACAAGTAGAGAAGCGTTAGATATAAATATAGAAAATGGGTATGTTGAAACCTAAATACAAGCGAAATGTGCATCTAGATGGAATCTGAAGTTTGTTAAAAGTAGGAGAATAAAGCCTCAACATCCAATTGCATATGCAGTCTGAAAAAAAATCAATTTCATCTACACTAAAGTTTAATCATCAATTGAATTAGAAGACCAACAAGAAAGTCGAGAACTGAAGAGCTAGTTCATAACCAGAGAACCAAGCATCAAAACTGATTCCCTCAAACACAGCTGTACAACAACAGACTTAGATCAATCTCCAAGATGATGTGTTCAATGTTTATATTTGACTCCAAGAATTAAACCGCTCAATATCAGTGTCTTCCACTTCAACAAAGATTTAATCTCATCCATCATAGCAGAAACCAACTGCTTCAGTTTACTTCTCAGTGATGCATTCGTTAAGGCATTTGCAAAGTATTACTTGAAAAGTTAATTTCTTTCCATAATCCAAGATAAACTATTCTGCTCATTTACAGTCTTTATTACTACTACTCCTAATCAATGGTAATAAGAAGGCCTTCCATCTTTAGCTTCAAAATGTGTTACACCAGTTAATTTCAGCATAAAATTTTCAGCAGCCAACCCAGGATTAAACAGGTTTTGGTGATGCTTGATAACAATAAATTTTGCTTCTTCCCAAACAACATACCTAAAAATTCACAAAAAACACCACAATGCATCAAACCAAATTCAAGAGTTCAAATCAACAGATGTGAACAGAAATCTCCAAGGTGTGATTTTGTTTAAAAAACTTCAGGATTTAGTAATTTTAATACAGAGAATTCATCTTGAAATCCATACTTTTCTCACTACCTGAATTTTTGAACAAGCTAATAATTCTTTTGGGGGGTGAGGAATTTCTAGTACTCCTGGAGTATGGAGTACTCAGTGCTATAGACAAACATATACATTTCAATTAAATAGTGACAAGCAATACTGAGTTCCATACTCCCAAAGTAATAGAGATTTTCTCCCAAAGTAATACTGAGTTCCATACTCCCAATCAGACAGCCATGTGAAAGCAATAAGTAACATAAAAGAATGAGATCTATTTTCACTCGTGTTTACAACTGGATACATAGATTTAAACATCAAAACTAATGTGAAAACAAAATAATTTGACAAAGTTGAAGGAGAACAAATAAATGCTTCCAAGAAAAAAATATGCAATGCCAAGATCCAAAATCATAATTGAATAATTCAGCTATATCCTTTAAGTCACACCATTTCTGTAATCTTGTTCTTAGTTTCACCATTTTCTTTCCAAGATTCAGCTCAAGCCAATCAAATGAACCGTTAAAGTATACGAAAGAACAAATCTTGAAGTCCAAAAATATAAAGACCTCCTCAAAACAAATAAAAATAACTTGATAGAACAAACCTGATTAGAAAATCAAGAGGATGTCTTTAGTTGAGCAATAGATCACATCAAATAATAAATATTCACATAAAAAGGTACTAAACTAGTATGAGAAATCTGACCTCCGCCATTCATGAAGAGCGAAGCCTTCTTCTGATTGCAACTCAGTTGGAGGCGGAAGGATCGGGCCGTCAGAGCTAAATATTCCGTCCGAATTTTGGCCAATATCATAAGGTGCCATTCCATTGCCATTCGAGAGCGGGACGGATTCAGGATTCCCCTTTTATCGCCGTAGTTAATTTTTTTTTCCTGGGTTTCGTACAATAAGCTTTTGCGTGTGGTTTTCTCTAGAGATCTTGGTACAAATTGAAGAGTATCAGAAAGAAAAATCTTGGTTTGATAGAGATGATAGAGATCTACGCCGGGAAAGAGATTAGGTGAAGAAGAGAGGAGAGGCGGAGGAGGAAAAGTTAGGGCCTGTTTTAATGTGGGTATAGACGTTGTATAAAAATTAAAAATTTAACTTTGGCGGCGTTTTTTAAAAACGTTGCGAAATAAGCGATTTTGCAACGTTTAAAAAACGTTGCAAAATTTTTTAAACGTTGCAAAAAAGCTTATTTCGCAACGTTTAAAAAACGTTGCAAAAACATAAAAATTTCGTAACAATGAGAAAACCTTGCAAAAAGGCTACATTAGCCACATTTACTTAAAAAATGTTGTCAAAACTCAATTTTATTAAGACGTTGTATAAAAATAAAAAATTTGACTTTGGCGGCGTTTTTTAAACGTTGCGAAATAAGCGATTTTGCAACGTTTAAAAAACGTTGCGAAAATTCTCTTTCGCAACATTTTTTAAACGTTGCAAAAAAGCTTATTTCGCAACGTTTAAAAAACGTTGCAAAAACATAAAAATTTCGTAACAATGAGAAAACCTTGCAAAAAGGCTACAGAAGCCACATTTACTTAAAAAATGTTGCCAAAACTCAATTTTATTAAGCAATAGCAACATTCACGTATTAGAATGTTGCGATAGATCCTTTTAGCAACATTTAATTAGCGAATGTTGCCTTTTATATGTTGCAAATGGTGTTTTTTGGCGTAGTGAGTCGTGTATGAAAATATCCCGACCTATAGCAGTCATTGTTTGCACCAGGGGCATACTGTGCATGAATGTTACCTCTTTGATAAAATGATTAAAAGAATAATATTTGCCGCTGCCATTACCGATAAAGAGTGCAATAAAAATGAAAATGCCAGCAGAGAAAAGGAGACAGCGGAATCCTCTTCTGACTTTGTGGAGGAGAAAGATCACATCTCACAAGCTGATTCATTCAGTAATGATGATCAATCGAGGGATTCGAAAATGGACAGTCCACCTAGCTTCTCTTCTGCCAGTGCATGAACCAATAGAACAAAGGGAAGGCGAGAGAGAAAGCGAATGAGAGAGGGAAAGAGAAAGGGGAAGAAGAGAGAGACTACCTTAGTTCTATGGGAAAAACCCCGTGATGAGTTTGTCAAATTGAATACCGATAACTGTTTAAAGCGGTTGGAGATTCCTAGCGGTGATTCTGCTGGTGGGGAAATCGTGAGGGATCATGAAGGGGAGGTGCTATTTGCATTTCACGAATACTATGGAACTTCTTCTTGTTCTGCATAAGCTGCTGAATTGAAGGCATTATTGGCAGGATTAAAAATTTATGTATAAAAGAGGTTGAATTTTGGACATCTCTTATTCAATTTTGGCTGAATTAATTCCAAATTTTTGATTTGTATTCTGTCACTTTTTTTGTATTGTCACTTTTATGAGTTTTGTCACTTTATTGAACTAATTCTAAGGTTTTGATTATTGTTTTGCCACATTTTTTAATGTTTGTCACTTTTTTTTTTTTAATTTCTGTCACTTTTTTTAATATTTGTCATTTTTTTTAATTCTATCACTTTTTAAAGTGTTTCACTTTTTCTATCACTTTTTGATATTTTTTGTCACTTTTTGAGTGACAAACATCATTTTTTTAAAAATAAAAGTAACATTGTATCACTTTTTTAAAAGTAACATTGCTCGTCAATTTTATAAAAGTGACATTTTGTCACTTTTTTGGTATTTGTCACTTTTTAAAAAAAAAAAAGTAAAAAAGTGACAATTTTTCATTTTACACAATATTTTTTACTTCCTAAAAAACTTTCATGTGATTTTTCAAAACATCCTTAATTTTAAGAATATTTTTGTAAGTACCCCTGTTATTTATGCTGTCAACTTCTCTTTGGGAAGCCCAACTGCTCCAATGGACTGGCCCAAACAAACAAAACCGTTTATCATGGTACTTGGGCTATTGTTTGGTGAAATATTGGGCTCAGTTCAGACTGTTTCAGACTGTTTCATCAACGAAACCCAAAAAAAAAAAAAAAACTAGAACCCAGGTCGCGGGATTCAAAGTCCAGAGTGCTAACCACTACACCATGGAACCAATTGCGAGCTCCAGTGACAAATTTGGTTACCAGACGTGTCCTTAAAACCATCTTTACTTACCAAACTCGATTCATATTACATTTAAATTATAGTGATGGCAAAATGTTCTATTCCTATTTCGTCTAAGAATCAGAACGAGAATATGGAAATATAGTCCCTGCCTCATCTTTTATTTTATTTTATGTTTTTAAAATTTAAATGTAATTATATAAAAAAAAATTATAGTAGACGTGAAAAATAGAGACTTTCTAATCCCTGTTTCGAGATGCCCGTCTCATACTGTTGCCATCCCTAATTTGAAGTCATACTTTGTATATTTTACTTCGCAGTAGTGCATTATGAACACGAACCTTCTTTTTTTTTTTAAAGTTCATAACTTGTATAGTACAATTTATAGTCTAAACTATATGTCAAACACGATGAGTATTACTTCAAAATATCTAAACCTCAAGTGCTTGATTAAACATCATAATCTAGAAGATCACATCGAGATCGAGTGTACAAATATAAATATGTTAGATTATATAGTCATGAACATGTAATCTTACCTTAATTTGAACGAAGATTTAGTGCGTACGCTAAATAATGGTTATTATTCTGATGATTAGAGATACACTAACAAAATAAATATTATCTTCTCAGGTAATCATTATTAAAATCTTCTACCTACTATTTAAAATGTATAACAAATAATTTTCAGTTATTTAAAGATCAAATCATATGTATAATTGAAAAAGACCTCTTCACCTCCCAACCGGAAAATGTTGGATTAATATAATAAAATCTGGAAAAAACTAATGAACTCCAAAGCACGAAACACGTTATCTTTTAAGAGATGTTTCTCCCCTTTCCAACAAAGTCACGACTGGGGTATGATAGAAAATCTCTCTCAGGATACAATGGAGGCGTTTGATTCAAATTGTGACTATTTGATCAAACCAAGAAAACACTTTATAATGAAACTGATGATGCTAAGAGAAAAGAGAGAAGAATAGAAAATAACGAATTTTTTAATGTGTCTTGCAAATGAAAATTCGCCCAGAATATATAGAAATGGAGGCAACCTTTTGAATAGGTGTGTCCCTTGAAATGAATGGACGCATCTGTTGGAGGCAACCTTTTAAATAGGTGTGTCCCTTGAAATGAATGGACGCATCTGTTTGAAGAAACATACCTATTCAAAGTCTTCTGAAAATAAAATTCTCTTTCGGGGGCAACGCCCCCACGGGGGGCGCTGCCCCCTCGACCCCCGCCACCTGACCGGGCAGGTCGATCCCCGGCAAACACTAGTTGGGGCGGCAAAACATTCGCAAAACAAAAAAATAACACATGCAAAATGATGAAAAATATCTAACAGAAAATCCTTAAAAGCAGGTTTTAAAAAAAATTAAAAAATGCTGACTTGATTGAAGGGGGTTCATCGAGATACAATTCAATACCTCTGATAATGTTTGATGTAGTTTATGAATTAACTCAATGTACAATTGAAAAAGACCTCGATAAACTCTAATCGACATTTGTAACTAGAAGTGGCTATTATCCATTCATATCATGCCCGATTACATTAACAATTATCGAGCCATCTAAACCCCCATATTCAAGATAAACTGTGATCTCTTTATACGTTTTTGAACATTCTAAATTATATAGATTGCTGCAAATTAACACGTTGTTTTCCCTTTTTTCTCTAACTCTCGTCTTTTCAATGAAAATGATATCGCCATTAACAACTTGAAAACATGTCATCACATGCACCGATGATCGTAAACATGCACGCATGTTAAGAACAAGCACAAACCCAAATTTTTTTTTTTTTTAAACTTTATTTTCTACTTGCTTTATTCGAAAAATTATAACCAATCTGTCCCAGTCCCAACTACCCGCTCACCAGAAGCCTAAAAAAATCTGGCTCACGCATCTTTTTGGAGCCACAGTGAGTGGAAATAGATACGATATCTTATATATGATAAGGAATCATTCGTAGAGTTTGGAAGAATTAGAAATAATTAGGAACTTTTCCGGTACAAAAAGGTATACATATGGAATCCACTGTATGCCCTTTCTTATTAATTTATATTTTCTTTTTGTCTACAAAGCATGAAATCTTAAGTAACAACTAAATAAATGGCAGTTAATTAACTAAAAATTACCAGATTTAGGTAGTTATACATCTTTTTTCACTTTCTTTTCTTTGTCATTTCATTTTACCATATGACATAAAAACATGAGAAATCTTGTGACACAAGGACAAGAAAATATTTCATTTTCTTGTAGTTACGTTCTCAAGTCTAAAGTTTTGACATAATGTTTTATTGAGTCTTGAATTAAAAATGGATACGGATATTTAGTTTTTATAGAAATTGTAGGTTGACGACCCATTTTTTTTCACGAGACATATAGGATAGCGACCTACTTAGCTAAAAAAATGAATAAAAATCCTTGTGTACGTTTACAAGAAGTTGGATATAGCAAGTATTTGTCTCTGAAAATAACGAGGTATGGAGGTGTAATTATGTAACAAGGGTATATATCCTTCAAAAATGGCTCCTAAATGCATCACAACATTGAGAAACACCTTAAATTGCAAGGAAAAATTAAATAAATATGATTTTTGGTAAATTTTTTATTAGATGGTGAAGATGGTATCAAAATCAAACAAAATACTTAGGTTTTACAACTCTCTACTACCAATATATGAAAATTTTACATCTGATAGACATTTAAATCCGATATGCAAGTACTGAAGATTGACTTTAAATAAGTAAATACCTATCTAACAATTGAATGCAATGGTTAACAATCTCATGCCAGCATTTCTTTTCGGAAACAAAACTCATCCAAATATGACATAAACCACAAAGACGAGATAAGCCTACTAAACCATATCTTCTTCCACCCCCCCCCCCTTTCTCTTTTTACACTGTTCCTGCACTTAATCTTCAAATTAAGAGAGAAAGAAGGGGCACACTCTACAATTGACGCGAAGTGGCGTAAAATAATGAACAATGCTACTTGTACATAAAAACAGTTACATAATAGTTTACAAAATATATGAAATGTCAAAAAAATTATTGACAAAGTTTTTTTTTTTTTTTTTTTTAATTGAAGAAATTTCGACATAATCATATTTCATCACATCATTTGTATATAAATCATTATATAAACATATAATGTATATGTAGCACAACCGTGAAATAATTGCTAACTTGCACTTTATGGATTGGTTTATTGCTGAATTGGAGATCATTGTGGGATAGATTCGCACACAATATTAAAAAATCGTACGCACTCCGGAAACTTGTGAATGAGTTGTAAACTTTAAAGCCAGGAGGATTGAACTATTACATGTGAAATGACAATTCTGCCCCCTCATGCATGAAATATAATATTTTGTAAACTGCACTGGCGGTCTACGAAAATTAGTAGAAGAATCAGTCTCCAACAACGAATAGTATTTAAAACCTCTTTAAATTATTGGCTGACCCTCACAAATTATGCTTAACTTCTAGTTTCTTAGCACGGGCATAGATTGTAAAGCAAAATCTAGTTTCATAAAATTCTACACGAGAGGAACACAAGACTATTTAACACTAATTTGGATGGTTTTTGTTATTCAAGCTAGACTCGTTCTTCAACTATAATGAGAAGTTATAATGACCAACTTGACATTTAGAAAAAAATTTGTGACCAACTTGCTACGAAAACATTAGACTGTGTTGAATCATTTGATCTAAAAATTTAAGTCATTAGAAATGATAATATTCATATCATTTAAATATAATTTTCATCAATCCCCTCACGTATAGTCTGAATTCATTTTTTCCTCGTCAAAGACTTACACATGCACAATTTCATTAATTTGATGGTGGAAAGACTTCAACCCAAAATCTTTGCCTCGGAATCTATCCTTTGCAGACTGGAGGATCAATGGTGCAATTTTTCCTTCAATTAATATAATATCTGATAAAGGGCTTCCTCTCTTTATTAGAAATTATTTGTTATTTTTCATTTTGAAAAATCTTGACTATCTTTATATTAATGCACAAGTGTCCCATATTCTTTGTATATAAATGGGTACCATAATCGTCCCTTATTGTCCATCAGAGTTCAGATAGCTAATAATATTTCTTAAAGTGCCAAATTTTCCAAGGGAGATGGCAGTTTTCTCTGGAGATTGGGTTCTTGCATTTGGCATACTTGGTAATATCTACAATTCTTTAACCTTAATTACTTATTTACATTTTCCTATGAAAAAGCATACAAATTAATTGTATTCTTCAATTCTTCACAGAATTGTGTTGGTCAAAATCCTCCTTGAAATGACATTAGCGACACTAGCCACTTTGTGTACTAGGAAATGGACTAATAAATTTATTGTTAATGGATTTGGCGATCATCACATTCAATCATTAACATGTATGACAAAAAATGAACTACATGCAACTTCACTTAATAGTATTGAAATTTTATTTATTGAATCATTTAGTATCATCTTGTGATAACATAACTTACATCACAAATTACCTTACATCACAAATTACCGATTCAAATTTACACTGATCGTTACTTACATAAAATGTATTACTTCTATGCATTATAATGATTTTTCCTGTGCTTTTGCAGGTAATATCATATCTTTCATGTTCTATCTTTCCCCATTGTAAGTTTCAGTATTTTACTTGAGTTGTTGATTTAAAATATTTTCGATTTTAATTTTTCAATTATTGCAGGCCAACTTTCTATCAAATTTATAAGAAAAAGTCAAGTGAAGGATTTCAATCAGTTCCTTACGTAGTTGCTCTCTTCAGTTCCATGTCGTGGATGTACTATGCATTTCTCAAGTCCGATAATACCACACTACTTATTACTATAAATTCTGTTGGATGTTTCATTGAAACTGCATACATTTGCTTCTACCTTTTCTATGCACCAAAGAAGGTAAGGCGTTTTAGTGAACTTAATTTCTCGTCAAAATATTTCAACTGTTAAGAAGATCACAAGTTTATATATTTGAATTAGTTACTTGGATTTCTTTTGAAATGTAGATACAAACTATAAAGTTAATTGTTCTGCTGCTAGTTTGTGGGTTCGGTCTAGTCGTTCTTGCAAATCAACTTGTGGTGAAAGCATCGAAACGTGCTCAGGTTGTTGGATGGATTTGTCTAGTATTTTCATTGTGTGTATTTGTTGCCCCATTAGGCATTGTGGTAAGCATTTTTTTTCTTTTATTAATTTTTTTTTTTTTTTTAATTTTATTCATATTTCATTCCTATTTCCTGCTTTGAATAAATTTATTTTAAATTTTAATTTCTTTGCAGAGACAAGTTATACGAACCAAGAGCGTAGAATATATGCCATTTCTTTTATCATTTTTTCTCACAATTAGTGCTGTTATGTGGTTCTTTTATGGTCTGCTACTCGAAGACTATAACATTGCTGTAAGTTCGTACCAGCATTCCATTTTTTAGTGAAAACCACCCGTTTCTGGACGGGGTTTGGCATTTCTTCTCCCCATTAAAGCAGGTCTCCTACCCGCCAAGTTCGTTGATTGTTCTAACAGTATTTGTTTTACTATGTCAATACAGATTCCAAATGTTCTAGGCTTCATCTTAGGAGTTCTTCAAATGGTGCTTTATGTAAAATACAAAAATGCAGGCAGTACTGCCATGAATGATGAGCAAATGCTTCATGAAATACCAAAGAAAATTATAATTTTGGAAGAACAGAAGATTCCAGAATTAACTGAGCAAATTATTGACATTGTAAAAATCAGTGCACTGTTAAATTCAGAGAAAACTCCTGTGGTTTCACACCCCATTAGTGATGGAATTGAAGAAGCTCATGAGCATCAGAATTTTCCCAAGGAGATTGAAGTTTAATGTAAATTTCTGTGGATTCTCTAAGGGTGGGCCTTTTTTTCCTCTTAGTTTTGTTTGTTGTTCCGTATATACGATCTAAGTAATGTATGTTGTCCTTTCTTGCTTAACTAGTAATAAGCCGGTCGAATGAATGATATATGCAATATTTGTGTGTATGTGTGTGTGAATAAACGTTTTTGGGTTAATTTCACAAATGGTCACTGAAGTTACAACAAAATAACAAAATGGTCACTGAAGTTCCAAACTTGCATTAACGGTCACTTAACTTTCAGCTACTTTCAAAAATGGTCACTGAGGTAAGTTTGTGGACCCTTTTGCTCTAATTGAAACTGATGCTAACAAAACACGGTCCCTACAAAGTTGGAGGACCTGAATTGCAATTTCCTTAATTATTAAAATAACAAATTGACGTCTGTCTAACCTGTTTTAGTCCAAAAAATAAAAATTTCCTGGGTTTGTTCAAAAACATGTTTTGCCTGTTTTTCTTCCATTTTTTTTTTTTCAACCAATCATAACTAATAACCTGTTTTTTACCAACCATATAAAACACCAATTTCATCAAAACATATAACATTTTCACCACAACAATTTACATTACAACTTCATAGCATACAACAACTCAAAATATTCCACAGTTCACCAAAAAATAGATGTGTTTCCCCAGACTACAACATTCGCTATAACAATGTAAATTACAACTTCTTCACCAAGGCTATAATCAGAATCGTTGAAGGTGGCATCTTCTTTATCCGAAGAACTGTTCAAATCACCTAAAGAATATGAGATTATAAAACAGAATTAGCTTACTGTACAGTGAAAAATAAGAATCTGTAGGAAGAGACAATAATGTATGGGTTAAAGCCTCTGATTCTAGTGTTGGATTTATAGAAAATAATGAATCTATTGATCTAAATGCAAGCTAAATGAAGAAGATGAGATGAACATGCATGCATTGAGCAGTGGGAAGGACACAAATACAGGGCAATCAAAACTGTGTGCCAGAGGACGCTGGAGGCCTGCAGAAGACTCAAGGTTCAATTTGGAGAGAATAAATTGCAAACAGAGGCTAATGCATCTAGATTAATTTCATTAAGAGTAGTTTGATGTTAATACAAATACACCTCAGAAGTCAGAATGGATTGCTGAAACTATCAGGTACAAAAGAATATGTGCAAACATCTTGCAGTGAAGAAATAAAATGAAGGGCATTAACGTTTCAAGGCCAAAAAAAAAAAAAAAAAATTACCCAATTTAGCTATAAGAGGCTGAGACACACGTGAATTGACCAAAAAGAATAGATACTTTATTCAATTTTAACACAAAAAGAATCAATTACAGTGGACCCAAAATCTGTCCAAAGTAACAATACAGACAAAAAACGTTAAAACCAGCATGCTAACCTTCATCTTGTTCCTCCACATTCGACATATCGAATAAATTTTAGAAGATTGTGGTCCCCACACTTCAATTTTTCGCTGAAAAAAATTGCAAGAATGGTCACTGTCCCGTGCGGTTTTTGAAGAATAAATTGATGATTAAGGTTGAATGGAAGCTTACCTACGGTTTGGGGGTGTCAAGGCTGACCTTCGGCCGGTTGGAAGTGTGGGCTTCGAACTGAAACGGGCAGTGGCGCGCCTCGGCTTCGATCGTATGAAAGGGATAGGGTTTGGTGTAAAAATGAAGTGGACGTGTTTTGTAAAATAATTAAGGGAATTGATGATTCAAGTCCTCCAACTTTGTAGGGACCGTGTTTTGTTAGCTTCGGTTTCAATTAGAGCAAAAAGGTCCACATACTTACCTCAATGACCATTTTTGAAAGTAGCTGAAAGTTGAGTGACCGTTAATGCAAGTTTGGAACTTCAGTGACCATTTTGTTATTTTGCTCTAACTTCAGTGACCATTTGTGAAATTAACCCAAAAGTTTTTATGAAGTTATGTATATAATGTGAAAATGTTGAATAAGAGTTGATTGCTCTTATTTTTTTCATTTCGAAGTCGGTATATTTTTTCTTTATCAAGCATGGGAAAGAACTTTTTGATTGTGTCCTTAAACAACGTAGCTTAAAAATTACTTTAAAACATTATAAAAAATAACATATTAGTGTAATAGTGGAACTTCCGTAAAAAAAAAAAAATTTTGACTAATTCTGACATTATATAATACTTTCTCATCACACGAAATAAACTTCAATGGAACCGTTCTTATTTTTTTATAGATCTCAATGAAACCTTTTCGAAGTATGAATACTTTCATAATCCACTTCAAATGTATTCAATTGTCTTATAAAGATATAATCGCAATATTTGTTTGGTTATATCAATCCTACAAGTATGAAGACAAATTTAAGATATGACAACAAAAATATACATTAACAACTAACAAAACCGGAAAAAAAAAAAAAAGTTAATATTTTTCAAATTAAACTACGACTTGACTCATTTTGTTGATCTATTGATAAATTAAACATCGTTTCTGTTAGTGTTTTCGATGATGATATATTCGTCTATAATGTTTCTAGCATACAAAATAAAAAAATCATCGATATGTTAGTTTAATAATTTATTTATCAATATTAGAAAAAATCATATAGCAAATATGTGACACATCATACAAATATAATATTACATAACACGTCTTTATCAAGAATGTGATTGTGCTCAAATACTAATTATGATGCGGCGACATATGTTAATTATAATGAATACTTTAAAATTTGACTAATGCCAAAAATTGAGTAAATATGAAAAAAAATGCTCAAATGATTTTATTTAATATAAAAATCAGTCAAAGATCAATACAAAGTGGCTTTTGTTCCCTTATCTCTCCTAAAAGTAATTATTAAATCATAGTTCAATAAATAAAAAAATAAAATTAGAAATATTAAAAATATAAATCGTCAAACATATAGATGTCCAGCTAAAGATGGCTCAAGAAATTCATAAATATTAATAAAAAAAATCACATATTTGTATGAATGTGATGGGACAATAATACTATCGAGTTGTCACATATTTAGGACGCTCCCAAACAGATGTATATATACAATTAAAATAATGTGTGATAATAGATAAATCTAAAATAGAAATTTCATGCAATTAAATCTATGATATTAGAAATTAAATTGAAATACGAACCAAGCTTATTAATCGTAATTTTTTTTAAAAAAAACCCATTAACTTAATAGTAGTTTATGTTCGTCATTTAGATGGACATTACGGAAAAAAAATTAAAAATTAAAATAGAGAGAAAGGAAAAAAAAACTACAATATCTTTTTAGCATAATAAAAAATTTCGTTAAAACTCAAAACAACCTTTTTTTTTTTTTTTTACTTGTCTCATGCAAATCGACTTCTCTAAAATTTCAATGCTTAACATGAATACATTCACATATATAAACATCATCTAAGACTATTTTCAATTTTTGAGAAGCTCTAGCCAACAACAACTTGCTTTCATTAACAATAGTTCTAGAATGAGAAATGTTGATTTTTATAGCTATAACAATCTTAATTTTATTTATTACATAGTTTATGTGCTAACATAAAGCAGCCCTGCATCTCCTCTCTCATTTATTTACATCAATCATTAATTATAAAAATAGCAATCTCTACATTCTCTCTGTATATTGAAATTTTTAATCTCTTAATGTTGTGTGGAATGATTTAGAATTTCAATACATATTAAATGTTATAATAATTTATTTAGTGTTATATAATGATAAAAAAATATAATGAAAAATAATTGAGGATTTAAGTGTGAAAATGAGTAAAGATTATAAATGTATATTACAGTTATAACGTTGTGTTATTTGGTATTTCATTTTTATCTAAACTTAGATATTACGAAAATTCGTATATAACTACTAATTAAAACAACTTTTAAATAAAAGTAAATATAACATAAAATAAAATTTTATCAAATTATATAGTAACATACGCATTAATTTTGTTATATTAAATATATCATTTAGTTATTAGGATATGTATAAAACGGCCATTTAAATATGAGAATATGAATGTTATTTTTTTTAAACTGGCTAATTCAAGCGATGGAAGAAACTTAAGTTATATTTTTATAATAAAAGTTGTTAATAATATAATATTTAAAAAATTAATTTAGGTAATTATTGAAAAATGAAAAATAAAATGATTTTATTTTTTTAATTTCATGTTGAATAAATTGAATTAGTGTTGTTAATTAATTATTAAAAAATTAAATAAGGGTACATTAGAAATGTAGATAAATATGTAAGGAATTAATATTATTAATTAATTATTAACAAAACTAAAATTAAATAAGGGTACATTAGGTATATAGCTAAATATATAAGGGTAAATTAGGTATTCAATTTTTTTTCCCTCAATCCTCCATTTTAATATATTGTAGATTATGCACAAATGAAATGACAAAAAAATATCTTCAAAATAAATAATTGCAAGAGAGGTCATTTTAAATAATTTGTTTATAAGATTGATGCCCTTTAGCATTGCCTATCATAACAATATTTTGAAAAGTAATCCCGAAAAAGATAATGGGTCAATGGTTAAAGAGTCGAACTTGAGTTGAATCAACATCGAATTGGTAGTAAAAGAATATTAAAAATATTTAAATATTGAGATGAATAGGCCGACTTATGGTTGAGTTGGCTAGTTTTCAATATGAAATGGCCAATAATTTTTATTTTTTTTTCATATCTCCAATTTTTACGTATGATTTGAAAGCTAACTGGTTAAAACAACTAGTGAATTTGCATGTTTAGATAGTATTGATTATATTCAAGATATATTATTAGTTAATTTTGGAATTTATTTTTTTTTTCATATCTCTAGTTTTTATGTATGATCGGACCACTAATTGGTGAAAAGAACTAGTGAATTTGCATGTTTAGATAGTATTGATTATATTCAAGATATATATTATTAGTTAATTTTAGGAAATCTCATCAGTGACATGATTGAAATATTGTCTTAACATGATATATGGAGACAAATTGAAAAAAATAATGACTTCAACGTCCTAACACTTTGATTTCATCAAATTTCTTATGGGGAGATAATTGTGACCACATTTTAATTGCTTTCAGTAGTTTTTCGTTTAAAACATTGATCAAATCGAGTTCAATTGTTTAAATATAAGTTAGGATTAGTTTCCATTGATACAGGATAACACAATTTCCGTGCAAAAGATCTATTTATCATTTTATTATCTGATACGATATTATACACTTGTGGTGATCGAAGTGAACATTATTGTTAAATTTTTCTTCTTGGGGTTGTAGTTATCTACTCATGTGGCGCAAGTAAATTCTTTTATAGTAATTCTAATAGCATCACGTGTAATAAAATAACAGTTTATGTGGCACTAACATGATATTATCAACCCTCTATGCCTAGCTACTAAATCAACCCATAGATCAACACGCTTAACTAGGATATTATCTCCATATACCACTGACACTATACAACTCCATTTACCATTACATGCATTAACACGAGAATGGATAGCTTGAGCTGAGCAACCTACAAGCAAAATATCCACATCATTTGGATTCCAACATACCCAAATTCTACCAAGCAGAGACACACTTTATAGGGGCGACCTTCACTCTTCTTCTCGCTTCCTAACCCTAAAAGCTCACTTCTTTTGGTGGTTCCCATTGGGTTTACCTTGTTCACAGGTCGACCCCATGGCAGTCGAAGACCTAACAACACGGAGGCCCTATTTAATTAAGTAAGATCTTCAGTTTTTTTATACCTATGTCCGTCAAAGCCCTATTTTAGCCTACTATATTATATGGAATAAGATATCTGGACCCATGTGATGATGTCTCTCAGCTGAAGGCTGTTAAAGTTCCATGCCATCGGAATAAATAGACCAATTGAGATCGATAGTGATCTTGACGAGCCTGACGGAACTGAATCCAATCTCAATTATAATTGGTAAGGACACTCCATGACTGGAAGATGGCACTAGTCACCTTGTTTTTATTTATCTCTTTAACGTTAGTTTCCACCAACCAGCACAAAGAAAGCCTATAGGAAGAAATGTGGCTCTTTACTTCAGATTGTTTAAGGGGGTCATTTAGCCCTCGACATTCCAACATCCAAAAAACATAAATAAAGTCAAGGAGAGAACCACAACCTCAGTAAGCCTATCGCCATCTGCCTCCCCTAAGGGAGTGATGCTTCTTGTCCTTCTTATGCTTTCCCCCCAGCCCATTCTTCTTCTTCTGAAGTGAATTTATAGCTTTTGTTCCCAACATGTTAGAATGATAAGTGTAAGGGATTTGAGCCTCAAGAACACGCGGAAGCAATCAATTACTCACCAAGAATAACCGAGAACAATTTACACAAAGAAAATCAATTGTTACAATGGGCTCAGAAATTCACAAAGACATTGTACCCGTCTGTACAATATAGTAGCGGCCTCAAAACACCCAAAACCAAAGAAGGAAGAAGTGAGAAGAACACGAAGCCGAAACCCTTTTCACGCACCAAGCAAAAGGGAACTCTCTGTTTTACTTTCACGAAGCCAGGAATAATCTGATTTGGATGAAATGAATTCTCACAAGGTTAGTATATATAATAATCCAACAAACCAGCCTATTAATGAGCCCATTTATCAACCAGCTAATAAGCCCACTTATCAACTAAGCAAAACCATTTGTTAACCGGGCCAGAGCAACACACTTGGGTTTATTACTTGGGCTTGGGTATTGGGCCTGAAACAAATTGTGTTATTGGGCAATGGTTATTTATCTGTTCCAACAATATTTGGGCCAAGCCCATTTCATCATCGCCCCATAGTTGAATATAAATGACAAAATTGGCATCAATATTCAACAATCTCCCCCTTGATGCTAATGCCATAAACCACCAAACACATTAGTGACTCATAACACCAACACCAAGAAGATTAGTACCTGCAAAACACAAAGTTAACCGGTATCAATACTTAGAATTTGCAAACACCATTTAAACTTGGAAAGAAGTAATACATTTTGTTCCCATATCCGAGGGATTGAATTGTGTAGGAATTTTCTCAAACAAAATAGATTCACATAACAAGCCTTTAAGTCACACAGACACTTTTATAGCTTCAATAGTAGATAAGACAATAACAGACTGCAATATAGACTTCCAACTAATGCAAGTATCACACAAAGTAAACACATATGCAGTTATAGATTTCATATTGTCCTTATTACTAGTATAATCAGAATCTACTACCCTTTTCAACACAATAACTCTCTTTACAAAGTTTAAAATGCAATCCTAAGTCTGCATAATCTTTCAAGTATCTTAAAAGCCATTTTAATGCGATCTAATGCAGCATATCATCCACATACAAAAGTAGATAAGCAATCACATCATTCTTATCATTTCTTTTAACATAAAGACAATAATCAAAGGCACTATGCACAAAGCCAATAGAAGACACATAATTGTCAAATCTAATATACCATTGCCTATATGATTGTTCCAAACCATACAAAGATCCATTAAACAAACAAACATGATTAGGCTTTTTAGAATCAACAAAATCATGAGGTTGTACCATATAAAATGTTTCACCAAAGTCACCATACAAGAAGGTAGTTATAACATCCATTTGTTCAAGTTCTAAAACACATTTAGCAACCAAAACAAGCATGACTCTAATAGTAGTAAATTTCACAAAATGAGAGAAAATATCATAATAATCAATACTAGGTTTCTCCATAAACCCCTTTGCAACAAGTCTAGCCTTAAACCTATGAGGCTCTTTAGAAGAACTACCCTCCTTAATACTATAAACCCACTTACAGTCCACCAAGGACTTATCCTTAGGTCTGAGAACTAATCTCCAAGTATTATCCTTCACAAAGGACTTCATCTCTTCTTCCATAGCACCTAGCCACTCATTAGATTGTCGACAACTCAAAACCTCCTCATAAGATTTAAACTCCTCAAACACTAAGTCTTGATAAGACAAGATAGCAAAGTATTGATAATCACCCATCCTCACGGGTTCCCCAATCTCCCTCCTAGCTCTACCACGAGCAAGTTGATGATCACTTAGAAGATCAACCACATCACCTACTAAGTCATGTTCACCACTTTCAACCAGTTCATGAGAACCAAGACACCATCATTCTCCCCCTCAACCTCATTCTCAACTTGTTCCTCCTCAACAAGTCCAGGAGAATGATCCACACTCACTTGCATTCTAGTCTCCTTATCCTCATCACTCTTAGGATTATCACTAGAGACTCTCTTACTCAAACAAGGCATATCACATTCATCAAAGGTTACACTCTTACCAAATGCCACTCTCTTACTTAAAATATGCAAGCTCTCTCCACTCACATGAGCTAGCCTATTATGCCACTTCAGGGTAGCATCAATCTCAAAGACTAGAGGACTCAAAGAATGCGACTCTGAACTACACGGCTCTAGTGACATATATACCATTTATCTTGATCCCTTTGAAAATAACTAAGGAACCCTTAATTATTTGCAAAGTACCATTACTAATCCGGCCTTGTGCCCATGTCATCTAGATTACCCATAGAAATTAAGTTTCTATTCAATCAGGGATATACCTTACTCTTTCCAAGGTAAAGGTATATCCATTATCAAACTTCAAAGTCACACTACCAATTCCTTTAATGCTACAGGCTACATTGTTACCCATAACCACCTCTCCACCATCAAGATTCTTAAAGTTCTCTAACCAAGGTCTTCTAGAGGTCATATGAAAAGTGCACCCTGAATCCATAATCCACTCACTATCCTGACCACTGTCATCCACATAGTCGACAGATTCACACTTAAGTGGTTCTCACACCACATATACATCAACAGTCCTTTCATCTAGAGGTTCAACTACATTCCCCTCATCCACTCTCTTCTCTCTCTGTTCATTCTTCTTCTTATAACAATCCTTTATAAAATGTCCTGTCTTACCACACCCATAGCACTTTCTAAGTCCACTCCTAGACTTAGATCTAGGTCCCCATTTCACCTTCTTCTTAGAATTGTTATGATTGTTCCCTTGATAACTCTGACCATTTACTTGCCCAACCATCGGTCTACCTCTTACAGACAAACTCTCAAACTCCTTGCCAGTTCTATCAACCTTAAGCTCTAATTCTTTACTTCTTAAAGAATTAATCACAATCTCAGGAGTTAAGGTATTCCTTCCGCCATACTTAATAGCAGATTTAACATCATTATACACATCAGTATAGCATTCAAGAGAATAACAAATTTCTATATTCGTCGACACTTTCTCCCTAATATTAGCGATATCTTGAACTAATTTATTAAAAGTATCAAGATTATCATCCAAGTCCTTAGACATATCAATCATAAAGCTAAAGAACCTCTCTAAAAGGAAAAGTTTGTTAGGCAGACTTTTAGACATGTATTGCTCTTCTAGCTTATCCCACAAAGTTCTTTAGCACTATCAAGTTTACCAACTTTCCTCAACACTTGATCGACAAATGAAGAATTATAGATGTATAAGCAAGTTCATCGTATTCAAGTTTTTGATCATCGGCCATAGTAGCAAAGAAATTCACCAATATAGCTTTAGAGACTTTCTGTTGAACTAAGACCCCTCTCATTTTTTGCTGCCAAATGGGAAAATCCCTTTTTCCATTAAAAACTCCAAGTTCAAAAGTTGCCATTGTCATTTGAAGTTTTTAATCTACACAAAGAATTTTGAGGTCACAAACTCACGTAAAAAACAAGAACATGATATTTCAATCGACAATTTAATAGTCACACAAATCACAAAGTAAGCAAATTAGGAATAGAAACATCATACCGAAATGCAGACCACTAACTAAGTGAATCACAACATAACAAATGATGATAAGCAGCTTTAATAAACCCAAAGAATCGAAAGAATTAACAAGTGAGATTAAAACAGCTTATAATCACAAGAATTCACAAAGAATAATGCTACAAAGACATAAAAAACCGATTGAAAACAGAGATATCTATTATTAACAAATGATAGTAAGTAGTTTAATGATCACAAGTTGACACAATATAATCAAAGTAGAGGTATTAAACTAGCCAACAATCACAAAATTCACAAAGAATTATGCACTAAAATTAACCCGACAATCACACCGCAGGGGGAAAATATGGGGAATTGACAATATTCAAGATGTAATAATAACGCAATCATGAACCAATGAAAATAAGGGAGTTGGAATGATTTCACCAAGAAGAAGAAAATTGGAGAATCTGCAGAGCACGTAGAGCCAGATCCAATCCTCCAATTCGTTCACCAAGAACAGATTCCTCACAAGAATCACAAACAGAGAACCAATTAGTAGCCGATTCGAAAAATAAAGAAGAATTAGGGTTTATTGCAAATAAAAAAGGAAAAATCGAGAAAAAACCGACTGAAAACAGGACCTTAATTTTTCCAATGAGAAATCTCGATCGAGGCCTCCTTACGCCCTCAACATCGCTCTGATACCACTTGTAAGGGATTTGAGCCTCAAGAACACGCGGAAGCAATCAATTACTCACCAAGAATAACCGAGAACAATTTACACAAAGAAAATCAATTGTTACAATGGGCTCAGAAATTCACAAAGACATTGTACCCGTCTGTACAATATAGTAGCGGCCTCAAAACACCCAAACCCTAAGACAATAGATCAAGAAGCTACTCCAATGGACCGATCAAACAAATCGACCTTCAACTCACAAATCCCCTTCAATCACTAAGACAATATCACAAAGATAATATTCACTAAGAACAATGATTAAAACCAAGTGTTTTAATCCCTCACAAAGACCAAAACCAAAGAAGGAAGAAGTGAGAAGAACACGAAGCCGAAACCCTTTTCACGCACCAAGCAAAAGGGAACTTTCTGTTTTACTTTCACGAAGCCAGGAATAATCTGATTTGGATGAAATGAATTCTCACAAGGTTAGTATATATAATAATCCAACAAACCAGCCTATTAATGAGCCCATTCATCAACCAACTAATAAGCCCACTTATCAACTAAGCAAAACCATTTGTTAACCGGGCCAGAGCAACACACTTGGGTTTATTACTTGGGTTTGGGTATTGGGCCTGAAACTAATTGTGTTATTGGGCAGTGGTTATTTATCTGTTCCAACAATATTTGGGCCAAGCCCATTTCATCATCGCCCCATAGTTGAATATAAATGACAAAATTGGCATCAATATTCAACAATAAGCAAAAGAATCACTATCATTTTCGTTCAGAATGGCAAAGATTGTTGATCAACCTCTCCCTGAACCTCCTTAGAATTATCAGCTAAAGTATGAATGCCGTCTTCTTTAATAGGAACAGCAACACCAGAGTCAACAACACCGCCTTTAGACTTCTTCGTACGTAAGACATAGGTCCAATCATCATCAATAGGTGGTTTCTCATTAGCTACACCACTCGGGCCAGCCTTATCCTTAGCAACCCAAACCTTGGCAAGTTTTTCATGATGCTTACTCTCACTAGGCTTAGTTTGAGATGAGCAAGAGTGGCCAAATACCCCCAGATTCCCGACATTTAATGGGGACCTATTCAAACTCGGTACGAATAGATATCCAATCCCCATTCGCACAACGAAAATCAAAATCCTCTACTAACTCCTCCAAAGTATTTAACTCTACACAAACACGTGCAAAGCTAAGACGTTTACGTGTCAGAGTGATCACATCTGCATGGAAGGGATGTCCCACAGCACTAGCTACATGACTTAAACCCTTCGCTGTCCAGTACTCAAATGGGATATTATAAAGCTTCACCCAAATAGGAATACAACGTAGATTCTCCTTGGCCAGAGTCATATCAGGTTGCAAACGCTTCAGAATAAATGGCCTTGAAGCCATATGCCGCGACGCTCTTTCAAGAACTAAAAGAGCTTGGCGAAGAGAATCGAACTTGAAAAAATAAAAACCAGCATCTGAGGATAGAACCTCCTTAAGGCCAAACCTATCCCACAATTTATGAGCAACAAAGTTCAACTATAAAAGCTAACTTCTTACCAACAAAGGAGCCGACCAAGGTCGTCATCCACATTTCACAGCTTGAAACTGCCACGTCTATAGGAGAAACCACCTTCACCCGACCATTATCATAAAGAGGCTTGTTATAATTTAAGTCCAAAGAAAAAGAGGTATCTAGGTCCAAGTCATTTACTTGAGACCCATTTAATACCTTAGCATAAGATCGTGGCCTCAGTTGTCCCAATTTTGATGTCATTTCACCCTCAATTGGATGAATGTGGGTTGAATTATTTAATTGCAACACATTATAAGATCCAATTGAATCTTCCCTTAAGTGCATACCCTACTAGTTCAAATCTCGTTTCTGAACGTTGAGAACTTGGCCTGTTTTTGTAGTTAAATCTCCATAGGAACCGGCGGCCAGAAGAGGTGAAGTGCTTGGTGCTTGATTTGAAGTATGGGAGTAACTGAAATGTGGGTTGCCATCACATTGAAGGTCCACGGGTTGGGGGTCTTTCAGTGGTTACCGTAGCTAAATAGGGTGGTGTGGGGGGCCAGGTGTGGAGGAGGGTTGGGATGAGGAGGTCTTGCTGTCGCCTATGGTGATGGCGTCTAGCGGCTTGGGATGCGGGAGCGCTTAGGTTAGGGCAACTTTTCTATTTTTAAATATTATATATCACTTAGTGTCACCTAAACTAGTGTTGTAGCACCAATGACGTTAGATAATATTATTAATTCTTTAATGTTATTTGACTATGGAAAATTTTGACAATTACCTTAGTTTACTTTACAAAACTGAAAATGCTTCATTTCTTTATTTTCTATTTTTACTTATGCCTAATAAAGCTTTTTGAAGTAGTAAACGAATTACGTATTGTGTTACCATATTTATTCAAGAATTACTTGTTATGTTACCACCACAATGCCACTCGCTACCATTGTTGTCATCACATCGATGGATCAACCAACGAATTTGCCAGATTTGAAATTCCATATTTGGCTCAGATCTGATGCTTTCATTTCACAGTGAAATCAAATTTAAAATTTGAGATATCGTTTTCGATATGAATCGATGTAATTGAGTGATGGGAAATTCAGTTGCCGTGAATAGTGGTTTTGGAGGTTTTAGTAGTATTGTTGGAGGATTCTTCTAGAAAAGGCTACTATGGTAAAAGATCACGTGATTTCGAACGTGGTTATTATTACGATATAAAATAAACAAAATACCAAAATATTAATGGGATATGATATAAGTACAAAAAATCCAAAAATTGGAAAATATTAAGACCATATTGGTCCACAGTTTTAAATTTTCATTTTTCCTCAAATTCATTTTTAATCATATATTTAAAAAATCTACAATTTTAATCAATTTTTAACTATATTTTATCAACTTTTATTAAAACCTGCTAAAAATCTAATTTTAATTAAATGAAAAAAATGAAGTGTTATTCAGTTTTTGAAAGAAAGTGTAGTATCTAATTATAATGACTCAAGGCTAAAATGGGCAAAACAAGTAGGCACCCTACGGGGCCCAAAATCCCTAACCAAGCAGAAGTCTTTTTACATTTTGGTAACCTACTTTTGGATGAAAATCATCATCATAGATGAGAAATCCAAGATTCGACCTTACTACACCTAGAGGGGGATGATTAGGTGTAAATGCGAAATTATCAATCTAATTAACTAACAACACAAGTTAATTATGTCTAGGTGATTGGTCAAATAATCCAATTTAGCCTATCTTTGAATACTACAACAATAAAGAAAGCAGTAAACAACACCAGAATTGTTCACGAAGAAACCCAACGTGAGAAAAACTTCGAACACTTTGCCAGTCAAAGATCCACTATAAACTATCAATAAAATTTATAGACTATCAGTAAAGCTGACAACATAAGCTTTCTAATCTCATGTCTGAAGTAAGAAACAGTCTTCCTATAGTGTGACACCAACACCAATCATGGCTCTGCTTTGTAAAGCAGTCCTCCTGGAATGAGCACACAAACTCCAATCCTGACTCTTTACGCAATTTATCTCTTGTAGATCTTTCCTAAGAATTTCTCATTCTTCAAACTCTTCCTTAATCTTTAATTCTATGAAGCACAATGAAGCAACCACCAATTTTCGTGCAAGACCCTTTATATTTATAGTTAGAGATGTATGAGTAGTATGGGCAGTGAAAAATTCTCCAAAATCACGAATTGGGTTTAGCTGCATAGGTAGGTTGCTCAAGCGAACTGTCAGCGAAGCTCGTGTTAAAATGTTACCGCATTGGTCACTCGCTCGAGTGAGCCTCTAGCGAAGGTCAAGTGAGGGTTAAGTAGTCATCAGTATTTGCATCATAACTTTCTCTACCAATATCCGATTACGATGATACAAATTTCGTTTGAAAGCTAACTCGAAGGACTACAACTCTTCTAGAGTAGCCATATCCAAATTCCAATTTTCTCTATATGAAAAATATGTTGCAAATGACTACTAAGAATTTGGAACATAACTTGTGCGGCTCTTTGATACTCTTTAAACTTCTGATTGCATTCCCTTTATCATATGCTATCTTCTTGAACATCTTCGACTTCTTCAAGGACTCAAACCCTAACTTACCTAATTTATACAAATTGCTCCCTGGGTCCTTAACTTTTACAACACATTACAAATTAGCCATTTGTCCACAAAATTGCCAACACTAAAAACCTAACAAACTCCCCATTTGGCATTCTGTGACAAAACTACATAATAAGTCAAGGAAATAAAAAATATCAAACTACACTACCCAAGTTACTCAAAGTCTTCTACTTCTTGCATTTCTTGGTGTATTTGTTTTCTAAAATCAAAAACGCAATACTCAATATAAAAACACGTGATACAGGAAATCAAAAACTCATCAACACAAATAAGCATGCTAGTTTGAGACGTGACATTAATGTCAATCAAAACACCAACCAAAACATTAACATCACAAAACATCAAAACTCAAATAGTTATGCATATGATATGCAATGCACATTCTCTCCCTTATTGCAAACTCTCAATTTTTTATGCAGTGGGCATGTCTCACCCTATTGACCCCTAAAGACAAAACGAAATGATAAATGTATCTGCGCAAACAATAAATGTGTATCGTATGCTCTATCTTCCCCTCACAATAAAATCTCTCCCCTTTTTTGTCACAAATGTCGAAGGAACGGAGCAAAATCACACAACATCTCAACAATAGAGGTTTAAGCAATCACAAGTATATGTAGTGAACAATAAATTTTCCCACAACTCCAACTTAAAGTACCTATGGAGTAAATGATATAAGTGACTAATATGTCTTAAATGTCACTAATCCTCTAGCACTAGGACTTCATACCTTAATTTTGAAAGAAATGACATGCTAAACATCACTATTAATAAGTATATTCTTCTACTTATGAAAGTCAAATCTTAAAGCACATTAGAACCTACATATGAAAGCTCATGTCTAACAAAGAATATGTCTTCTCCCCTGACTTACAGCACAAACAAATTCATTCTTCACAATTTGCAATAGGACCGCTCAAATATATTTTCAATCTTAAGTCCAGGCAATTTTTCATTAAGCGACTAACATGACCCCTGTAACGAGTTTTAGGCCGGTTAACCCAAGTCAGCTGACCATATGCACCAAGTTATGAGAAACCCGGCAGGCTTAATTGTTCAAGTCAAGTAGGCTTCGAAAAGTAGCATTAAGATTGTAGCTCTTTTTTTTTTTTAGACAAATATGGAATCATGTAGGGATAAAATCGAGTTTTTGTCTAATTAAAATGATCAATTCATGTTCAAAGTCACCCTATTAACATGTGACTGATATCTCAAATCTTACGCACACGGTAGAGTCCCACTGTCAAGATCATAGTGTGTGCAGTGCAGATAGTATATGAAGAGACATATATTAAATACTCCACAAATATCTTAAACTAGTAATGAAAATTATATTACAGTCCACCAAATAAACTCATTCTTGATTAACACCCACAAAATCAAGTGTATTGTGTATTATGCTTTAAAACCAATTTCCAAATCAAACTCTTTCTTTCTCACTTTTTATTTTTCTTTTTCCCAAAACAAAAACTTAAACCAAAAGAAATAAAAGAAAATGTTTTTTTTGTATAAAAATATAAATGTACCAAGCACACAAACCATAAAATAAAATACATGAGAACAAATAATAAAAAATAAACATGATACATGTATAAATCCATGTCACATAATGATAAAGCACGGGTATGCACCAAACTAAAATACCTAATCAGTTAGGTATACAAATGCTCTTAGCTTTAAGAGTACCGTGATCTATTTCAGAATTTTTCAGATCACTCTTATTCACCCAAACTTGCCTAGTAACAGGAATATTTATATTTGTCTGTGTCATGATCTTGGTCAATTTACTTACCTGATTAGTAAGAAGATCAATCTGATCGACATAATCCTGATTCTTATTTCTATTTAAATTTCAGTTTCTATTTCTATTTAGGAAATGATGACACCTAGGCTTTATATGTCCTAACTCACCACAGTGAAAACATATAAGGATAAACCTAGGACCAATGTAATGTAAACGCTGACTTCTATCCTAGGCCGACGGTTCCTACGCTGTCTAGTAGACCTCTGTCTAACAAATCCATCATCCTTGAGATCGAGGTTAGGCACATGTTTGGTTTGGTCAGTGACAGGGATAAATGTGGTTTTAGAAGTACTAGCAATGTTATCCTTAAAACCAAAACCTCCCTTATTTCCAGTTGGTTTGCTCATTCCTAAAATGTTGTCTAAATTTTCAGAACCACTAGAGAAGACAAGCAGTTGAGACTTAGAATATTCTAGATCGCTTAGAAGGTTCTTAACCTGGATTTCTAAGGTCTCTCTCTCAATGGTCAACTCTCAGACTCTCCTAGAGGACTTTTCAAGTTCACTAGTAAGGTTCCTAACTTGAATATCTATATATTCATTCATGGATTTCACTTCACTCAGGATTGAGGTAGATTCCTTAATGTGTTCTACTAACTTCTCATTTTCCAACTTAAGTTCATTATTCCTCGCACTCAAGACTTTGTTTTTAGTAAGAATCGTAAGACTCTCCTCATACATCTTATCATAAGTCTCTTAGATATCTTCTTCACTCTCAGACTCTTCATCAGAATCTAAGTCCTAATTCCTTATCATAAGTCTCTTGGATATCTTATTACTATCTAAGTCCTCTTTTGCACTCCCCTGGTTAGATTCATTCCTAATTCTAGCAGTAGAGGTAAAATGTTTCCCACTTTCCTCACGAGTGGATTTCTCACTCTGATTATCTGAGCTAGACTCATTATCAGTAAGAGTAGCATTCATAGACTTATCTTGATTTCTCCTTCTGCTAGGGCAATCACTCTTTACATGGCCCATAGCTTGACAATTATAGCGTCTAACAAACTTAGATCTTCTTCTCGATTCACTCGAGGTACCTCCATGTCTCTCATGAGGTTTATGTTTATTCCTAAACATTGTCCAGAATTTTTTAGTAAGGTAAGCTATCTTCTCATCATTTGGTGAATCTGAATTAGAAGATTTGGTGTGTCTAAACCTCATAGTTTTTAAGGCCAAACACTTATCTTTTGCAGGATTATCTAAAGTAAGCTCATAAGTTTGAAGGGACCCAACTAACTCTTCCATTTTGATAGTATCTATGTCCTTACTTTCCTCAATTGCCGTTATTTTAAGCCTAGATCGCTTAGGTAAGGATTTTAGAATTTTACGCACTATCTTAGACTCGAGGATTTTCTCTCTTAGACCGAAGCTAAAGTTCACTGTGTCATTAAGGCTTGCATAAAAGGTTTTACACGTCTCATCTTCTCTCATTCTAATCTCCTCAAACCTGGTTGTAAGCATCTGCAACTTAGAATTTTTAACAACCTAAATTCCATAATGTAGAGTCTCTAAGATATCCCAAACTTCTTTGGCTATCTCACACATAGACACTCTCTGAAACTCTTCAAGGGACATTGTCATAAATAGGGCATGTACGGCTTTGCTATTCCAGTTACACTCATCTAAGTTAGTCCTAGTCCAATTAGCAATGGGAATGGGGGTCATTACATTTTCTATAGTTGTACTAGGGCACTCCAACCATTCACAACACTCAGCCATATATGCTTATCCATAGATTTTAAAAAGGCTCTCATTATAACCTTTCAGTAGGCATAATTACTGCCATCAAAATAAGGCGGAACAGATAATGAACTAACCATCTAGACAAATAGGGTCAGGAATCGAAATAAGGCTCTGATACCAATTGAGAAACGCAAGATTCGACCCTACTACACCTAGAGAGGGGTGATTAGGTGTAAATGCGGAATTATCAATCTAATTAATTAGCAACATGTCACAAGTTAATTATGTCTAGGTGATTAGTCAAACAATCCAATTTATCCTATCTTTGAATACCACAGTTATACCACAACAATAAATAAAGCAGTAAACAACACCAAAATTATTCACGAAGAAGCCCAACGTGAGAAAACTTCTAACACTTTGTCAGTCAAAGATCCACTATAAACTATCAATAAAACTTACAGCAAAGTTGACAACACAAGTTTTCTGATCTTATGTCTGAAGTAAAAAGCAGCCTTCCTGAAATGTGACACCAACACCAATTCTGGCTCTTCTTTGTAAAATAGTCCTCCTGAAATGAGCACACAAACTCCAATCCTGACTCTTTACGCAGTTTATCTCTTGTAGATCTTTCCCAAGAACTTCTCGTTATTCAAACTCTTCATTGATCTTTAATGTAGCATAATTGACGACACAAGCTTGCAGCAGACCTAAGCGAAGAAACCAATTCAGTGTTTGATTTAATGATTTTGATATTTTCTATGAAACCAGGTTGCTAGATCTCTAGAATGAATATGGATGAATCAGTGATTTCTCTTGGATTTCTCAAACAATGATATGAAAGTGTTAATCTATGAAGCACAATGAAACAACCACCAATTTCTGTGCAAGACACTTTGTATTTATAGTTAGAGATGTATCAGTAGTATGGACTGTGAAAAATTCTCCAAAATCGCGAATTAAGTTTGACTACACAGGTAGGTCACTCGAGCGAGCTGTCGACGAAGCTCGAGCAAAAATGTTACTGCATTAGTCGCTCGAGCGAGCCTCTAGCCAAGGTAGAGCGAGAGTTGAGTAGTCGTTAGTATTTTCATCATAACTTTCTTTACTGATGTCCGATTGCAATGATTCAAATTTCGTTGGAAAGATAACTCCAAGGGCTAAAATTCTTCTAGAAATCGCCATATTGACGACTGAGAATTTGGAACATAACTTGTGCGACTCTTTGATACTCTTTAGACTTCTAATTGCATTCCTTTTATCATATTCTATCTTTTTGGACATCTTGGACTCCTTCAAGGACTCAAACCCTAACTTACCTAATTTATACAAATTGCACCCTAGGTCCTTAACTTTTACATCACGTTTCAAATTATTCATTTGTCCACAAAATTGTCAACACTAAAAACCTAACAATAGACAAGATATATTATTATTAAAAGTTGATGGTAAGAATATGACCAAAAAAATTGAAAATATAAGTGCAATAATAAGTAAAAGTTGAATATCATTAATAAAATTTAAAAGTGGTATAATAATAATGAAACAATTTTACCTATAAGTGAGGTTTATAATTTTAGTATAATAATTAACATTTCATCTAATCCTATATTCATCTTTCAACAAGGAATCCTTAAAAGCTAGTCCAAAATAATCTCCTTCATCATGCTTAATTTTTTAAGTTGACAAATATACTTTTGATTTACACATTTTTTATAGGACACGCAACTTATAATCATAACCATTCAATAAATTATTTGCAATTCTTGCCAACCAACAATTTTACATTACCGTTTACAAAAGTCTTGAGCACAAGGATGTTCGTTTTAGGAATGGCAAAATGTCGTATCCTATTTCGGACCTCGTTGGCTTAATTTTTATTTTGATTTAAAAATTATATAAAAATAAATAAGTAGCATCAAAAATAATTAAATGAGAAAACAGAGCACAAAATAGGAATATTTTACAATTAAGTTACATGTACATTGTCCTTGACAATGCAGTTGACATTGTCTCGTATGTGGAAGAAATATGTGTAGTGATGTGATGAATGTGTTCAAAATCAAGATTTTATACATATTAGCACATGGGAAAGTGTAAGAGTTAATGTAAAAGAGAATGTAAGTGTAAGACAATTGAATATTTTAATCCATCCCACCTCCCACAAATTCCTGATGGGGCTGGGGATGGAGAGAGCTTCCCGGCCTGGATCTTGCTCTTGCCACGTTGGCATAACTATTGTTGTGAGAAATTTATCTTGTTGAATCCCTTGCCTAAAACATTAAACTTTTAAAGGAAATTTCACTTGTACATTTTCATTTTTCAGAAACCAACATATTGTTCCAACTGGTTAGCTGGGCGTTGTTAAAGTGTTGATTGTTGTGGATAATCACAATTTGAGAGGAGTCTATACATCTGAATTTGTACCAACTTAATTTTGAGGTTGTAAATTTTGAAGTATTAGGTATATATTTTATGAATCAAGTAGCTATTACCACACCATGTTAGGCAACGATACATTAACAAATCTGAACAATCTTAGCCCCCATTTGAGAAAAATAATAATAATTAATAATTAAAAATAATAATAATAATAATCTGCCTCCACCATCCATAATAATAACTCAAATAAGACATACTAAACATTTCTTCATTTTCAAAATAATTCAAATTTCTTTGTATGGGTTTGAACGTTGATTATGTAAATTGGTACTAATTACCACTTTCACTTTCACTTTCACCTTTTTTGTTATCGCTCTCGTCTTTTCAATTTTGATAATTGAAGTACGTATCATCACATACACGTAAATGTGATACAAGTGTTGATTACGTGCAATTCTCTAGTTTCCTTTAAATATTATTAATTTGATTTAATATAATAAAATGTTACGAAAAAAGTTATGCAATATAAAATTAAGAACAAGAACACAAGATTTACGTGGAAATTCAAGAGGAAAAAAAAATTCGTGAACAAAGGAGGAGAAATTCACTACATCAAAGATAATTACAAGATGTGCGGCTACTCCGACTAATATGATGTTAAGAAATCGTAACATGATTTTAGTTATAGACCTCAAATTTCTCATAATTTTAGTTTTAACACATGTAGCACCTCGAACCTTTTTGGTCTGGGTCAAACAGAATTCGACTCCCCGTACTCTAACATAAAAAATCGTAACCAACCCGTCCCAATAAACACCTGCTCACTACAAACCTAAAAACATCTGGGCTCACGCATCTTTTAGAGCCACGATGAGTGTAAATAGACATCGATATACGTGGACATGATTTGGAAGAATTAGAATATGATTGGACAAAAAGTAATTCAGATGGAATTCATAGCATGCCTTTCTTATGAATTCATATACAATTTTTTCTACAAAGCATGAAATCTTAACGAACAATTAAGGGATGGTGATGATTCATTAACTAACAATTACCAGATTTCTATAGTTATGCATCTTTTTTAACTTTCATTTCTTTGTCAATTGATTTTAAAATAAAATGTACACAAAAAAATTTATTTTATTCCCTTGTAGTTCACAATTTATTCATAAATAAATTTTACACACTTTATTTTTTCACGATAATCTTTAATGAAATCTACCTCGATACTTAGTTGTTACGAAAGTTGTAGATTATCAAATTCACGCTTATGTGTTTTGAAGGCTAGCTACTTGTAAATAAATAAATAACTCTCTAAACATTTAAATGCAATGATTAACAAATTCTCGCCAGCATTTCTATTTGGAAACATAACTCATCCAAACATGACATAAACAACAAAGACAAGCCTACTAAAGCATATCTTCATTTTTTTTCATCACATTATTGCTGCACTCTCTTCAAAAAAATAATGATATTTATCGTTATAACAATGAAATATCGATGATGTGACAATTTAGGTGAAATAATGGGATATGACAGTTTAATCACACTCTCTTTCATGAAAATTGAGTTATCATATCTCATTATTTCATCTAAGTTACTGCATCACCGATATTTCGTCATTATAATGATAAATAATATTATTCATCTTCAAATTAAGAGCATTTTTGAGCTCCATTTTTTTTTGTTAAAATGCATTTTGGGATAGTAGATTGATGGAGAATATGTGGTTAAAAAATAAGGAAAAATTTTAGATTTACGTATATTATTATTTTCTTGATGAATGCGTGATTGAAAAGAAGATACAAAAAATTTATTTTACAAATAATATGGATCAAACAAGGGCTAAGAGTAAAAGAATGGCCCAACTCTATAATTGTCGCCAAGTGGCATAAAATAATTGGTCATGTGGACCTATATGGATTGGTTTATTGCTGAATTTGAGAACATTTTGGGATAGATTCCCATACAAAATGAAAGAATCAAACACTTTCCAGAAATTTATGAATAAGTTGTAAGCTTTGAAGGCGGGAGGATTGGACTATGTCAAGCAGAAAGACAATTCTGACCCCCATGCATAAAATCATACATAAAAATTATACAAGTGGTCCTCAGCTGTGATCCTCAACCTCTCTCATTACACAGTTTGTTCAGTCATTATCGAGCGACGAAAACTTTTCAGAACTTCGTTAAATTATTGTGTACCACCTTGTAAAATTATGCTTCACTTCAACTTTCTAAGCAGGGCCTAGACTCAAGCAAAAACTAGCTTCATAAAATTAGTCATATGAGTACCAAGTAAAACTTTAACATAGATTTGGACAACTTTCTACGGAGGCTGATTGTACTACTATAATGAAAGGTTTAGAACCAATTCTCTACATTTTGGAAAAGATTTTGTAATCAACTTGCTACAAAAGCAGTAGATTGTATTGAACCACTTATTCTAAAAATCTTCACTGTTAAACAGGATCACATACATATCATTTAAATAATTATTTTCAACACGGTCCTTCAAGGGTAGCTGAAATTCATTTTTTCCATTAAAGCTTGTGTGAAGTTGTGTTGCCACATTTTTTGATGGCCCAAATTACTTGTGATCCAGTAAAATGAGATAAGCCCATTATCCGGTCCAACTGTATGTTTTTTATCCAATAAATAGATGGTTCTGAAATTGGATGAAAATGTGTTTATATATAAACACACCTTCACCAGATGCTTGACACTTAGAATATTTCATATCGTTTGATGTATGATATGGGCTCACCTCATATAACAGGTGGCACTTGTGCATATAGGGTTTGCAACTGGTTGTTCGTCTTTCTCTCCGTCTTAGTGAAATTCTCTATATAGTTTGGTCATAAACTGGATGATTGTTGAGCGATTTCTTTGTGAGATTGTTGTTTAGAGAGATTTGTAAAATATTACATATTCTTTGTAAGCGATTGTTGATAGGAGATATGTATTCAAGATAAAGGGTTTTATTTTAATTCCTTATTGCATATTTTGTACTGAACTTGTTTCTTGCTCAATTTTGGGTCTTTATAGTGAATTCAAGCAATATCATTAGGGATGCTCAACGAGAGATTAGACGTTAGTAGAGGTCGCTGAACTTCCATTGCCTTCGGTCGAAAAATCTTGTGTTCTTGTTGTTTTTAAAGGTTTTCTTTACGATTTTCTTCAAAACAAATGTTGAAGCTGGTCTCTAGTATTTTTGTGAGTATATTTACAATCTTGCAGTTCTAGTAACAAATATCTAAACTATCTTTTTCATTCCTTCAAAACAATTACTGTCTTATTCGGATTTCTAAAAATCCCCTATATCTACCTTTGTCTAGGAATCCCTAGAATCTGAGGGAAGTAGGATTTGGTCTAAGGAAATCCATAAGTGAAACATCACTTATTGTTTCTCTTGTGAAATAGTATATCATTCGTGTGACAACTATTACTAATTGAATTTTTGGATTAGATTTATATTGTATAAACTGCAATATTTTGATTCTTAACCCATGTGTTGTTTTTATTCTTCAATCTGTTCGAATTTATGTATTCATATTTAAAGTAATCTGCATATTTTTTTAATACATACTGTTTATTGAGTATAAACATATCTGAGTGCATACAATAGTTGTATACTTTTTGTCCTTCCTTTATCATAAGTTATTGGATATATCTATTTGATTTGTGTGATATCTTTCATTTCCTATCTTCTGAATTCTTGAGTACTGTTACTGCACTTTTGCACACTATGACCACTAAGATTGATGTTCAGGTGTAGGATGGCAAATGAGACTTTAGTCTCTGGCTCCAGAAAAATGAGGGCACTTATGTTGCAATTAAAATGTGCTAAAGTTAGAGATGAATCTTGGGCAGAAAATAGTCATCTTGAAAGGAAAACGGAATGCTTGGAGCACATTATTTCTTCTCCTATCCAATCATGTAATTAGAAAGGTATGAGATATTGAAACTGCTGTTGAGTTTTGGGTTGCCTTAGAAAATCAGTATCGGACTAAGTCTCTACTAAATAAATGTTTTCTGTGGAAACAATTTTTTAGTCATAAGTGTTATCCTAATATTGACTTAGAAGATAATATGGACAAGTTTAATAAGATAACTCAAGATCTTTTAAACTTTTGTGAGACAATCTCAGATGATCAGAATGTAGTTGGTTTGCTTAATGCTCTAGGTGAGAAATATATGGATATTAAGAATGCCTTAGAATATGGTAGGGAGGACTTGACTGTTGATATAATTCATATTTCTCTAAAGAATTAAAATCAAAACTTCATATTGAAAAGTCTCAATCTAATTCTAAGCCTCAATCTAAAGATCTTCGCAATTTCAGTCAGGCTAGTCATAATAAAAAAAAGAATTTTCTAAGAAGAAATGAGGAAATAACAAATGAAATGGAAAGAAAATTTATGAAGCAAATGATAAGAATAAAAAATGCTATTATTGTGGAAAATCAGGTCATCTTATAAAAGACTGTTTTAAAGGGGATAATGATCAAATGAATGAGTCCAATCAAGGTAATAACTCTTCAACCATTTGCTGCTTCTTATAAAGAAGCAAGAGCCAATATCATTGTAGCTTATGTCTCCTCCTATGAAAGAAGAAATCGGGATTAGGTTCTTGATTCAAGTCGTTCTTTTCATACGAACCCCAATCTCAAATGGTTCACTGATTTTTCTAACCTAAGTGACGGTGTCGTAAAGCTAGAAAATAATGAATCTTGTGAGTTAAAGGCATTGGGAATATTGTTTTAAAACTTGAAAATAAGCAAAAAAACATACTAGATATGTTCCTACCTTGAAAAGAAACCTTATTTCCTTAGGTGTTCTGGATGATGAAAATTGTCAAATTGAAATTAAAAATGGTGAAAATTCCTTACGCGGTCTAGATGATGAAATAAGGTGTTCTGAATTTCCCTAGGTGTTTTAGGAATGAAAATAAAAAGAGATAGAACAAATGAAAATTAATTTTAACACGAGATTTACATTGAAAGGGTTATTAAAAGATTTTCACTTCATGAATCTAAACTTGTTAGTTTGTCTTATTTGCCTGAGTGAAGTTATCTACTGATCATTCACCGAAAATCGAAGATGATTTTAATAGAATGGCTAATGTGCCTTATGCTAATGTAGTAGGTTCTATTATGTATTATGGAATGCTTTAGGCCTTATATTGTTTTTTACAATAAGTGTTTTGAGTAGATTTATGAGTAATTCAGGTGAGTTTCATTGGGAAGCTATGAAACATTTAATCAGATATCTAAAGGGTACTCAAAAATTAGGACTTACGTTTGAAACTGATAAAAAAATGTCTTAATTTGAAAGGATATGTGTGATTCTGATTTTGCTAGAAATTCTGATAACAGAAAATCTTCCTTTTCATATTTGTATGTGATAAATAATACGTGCATTAGTTGGAAATCACAGATTCAAAAACTAGTTACTCTATCTTCTACCGAAACTAAATCACAAAGATTGTAAAACAAGGCTTTGGATGAAAGGATTATTAAATGAATTAGGATTTGTAGAAAACAAGGTCGAGCTTTGTTCAGATAATCAAAGTGCTATTTTCTTGAGTAAAAATCATAAGTTTCATGATAGAACTAAACAAATTGATGTTAAGTTTCATTTCATTAGGGATATAACTGAAAAAGGTGGTATAAAACTTGTTAAAATAGCTACTAGGATTAATCCTGCTAATGCAAGCACAAAGGTAATACCTTTGAATAAATTTCAAGATTCTTTAAAATTATTGAATCTCAAAATTAATTCGTTTTTAAAAAAAAAAAAAAAAATAGGTTAATAAGAGCAAGTGATCTGAGATAGAGTTCAAATCAATTATATGAAGTCTCAAAAATGCAGCAAAGGTGGAGATTGTGAAGTTGTGTTGCTACATTTTTTGGTGGCCCAAATTACTTCTGGTCCAGTAAAATGATGAACACATTATCAGGTCCAACTTTATGTTTTTGATCCCATAAATAGATGGTTCTGGAAATTGGATAAAAACTTGTTTTTGATATATACAAACACGCCTTCACGGGATGCTTCACTTGGAATATTTTATAACGTTGGATGCATGATATGGGCTCATCTCATATAAAAGGTGGCATTTGTGCGTCTAGGATTTGCAATTGGTTGTTCGTCTTTCTCTCTATCTTAGTGGAATTCTCTTTGTAATTTGGTCATCAACTGGATGATTGTTGAGCGGTTTCTTTGTGATTGTTGTTTAGAGAGATTCGTAAAGCAATATATATTCTTTGTGAGTGATTGCTGATAGGAGAGGTGTATTCGAGATAAAATGTTTCATTTGAATCCCTTATTGCAAATTCTGCACTAAACTTGTTTCTTGCGAGGTTATGAGTCTTTATAGTGAATTTGAGCAATATCTTTAGAGATATTCAACGGGGGACTAAGCGTTAGAAGCGATCTCTGAACCTCCGAGGCCTTTGGCTCAAAAATCTTGTATTCTTGTTTTTTTTTTTCTTTTTTTAATGTTTTCTTTACCTTTTTTTTCAAAACAAACTTACATAATCTTTCGATCTGTTTAATTGGGACCAACAACTTGATACATGCACATTTAGTTAAATGAGTGCTAGAGAGATTTGAATCTAGGACATTTGCATGCTCAACCACCATCTTAAAAGGTTAACCAGCAATATGTTGGGCGAAATAGTGAAGTCATCATATGCTCATTAATATTTTTGTCTTTATACCCGATGTAGAATTCTACTCTTATTTTCAACTCTTTATTTTGGCTTATTTTCAACCACACATTCGCATAATAAAATATTATGCACTTAAATTCATAATTTTTTCCACTTTTTAAATACACATTATTCAAAAATTTATTATTTAAAACTTTGTTTTTGTCAAATAATGACCATCAAATAGAGGCTTAATGCTGGTATTGGACTTTTTTCTTTTAAAAATTGTATCACACGTACTGCACAATGTTACATTTATTGAAGCTACAAATTAAATCACTCAAATTTGAGTACGGTTGTTAATAAACATTGTAACAATTTTTTCGGGTGTTTTTAGGTAATATCATATCCTTAATGGTAATATCTTTCCCCATTGTAAGTTTCACTATTTTATCCCTACTAATATAAAAGAGTCAATCCGCATTTCACTGTTCATTTCTAAAGCATTTTGTCTTCCCATTTTATCCCCATTATTTACTATTCATCTGTGAAACTGTTTTCATCCTCATCTTATCAAAACAAAAGGGTAATATAGAACTTACCCACAATTGTTGACTGGATTAACTGTGAAAGACAAATGAAAAAAATAAGAAATAAAATTATTTTCAACTTATCCAATTTTCAATAAAGTTACGTTCCAAAGCAAACGAACTTATTGGATCGGTAAGTGGTTTCGATTTTTTTCAGTTTTATTTAGTTTTATCTTTTCGTTCTTCCTTGATTTTTCAGAAAATATATTCTCCGTAATCCAATTGATATTTTCGTGAAAGATGGTATGTGGAAGAATAAAATTTTTGGTTTGTTTGTTGATCTGTTTGTTTTTTTAATCCTTTACTCATAGGGAGATTAGTAAGATAAAGTTGATTACTGATAATTCAATCTGAAGTATAAATTTTTGGAGGTTACTGTGATTTTCTAAATGAAATATATAGGTCAACTTTGAATATAATATGTTTCTAATAAAAGATAATATTATTTATTGAATTAAGGTAAATTTGTTCTAGTCAGTATTCTATAATTTAGTGTAGCAGTACTGATGTTAAAACAAAGACTTTATAAGTTAATGGAGTAATATTTCAATTTATATATGAAGGTTTATACTGAAATTATATATAAACTAAAAAGGAAAAAGAATTGATATATAAAATAGTATTGAAGTTAAAAATAAGTGTGATGAATGAATTAACTTGAATTTATAGTACTTAATAAATCATTGTTAAGTTTTTTTTTTTTTTTTTTTTGTAGGTTCAAAATATTGTAAAGTTGAAAACGTAGTGGATATAATTAATTTTATTGTGTTTTCAGTGAGAATAATGTTTTAGAATCGTGCTTTTTTTTTTATTAGTTATTTCCTATATTTCAATGTAAGTAATAATAAAAAAAATACGATCCTAACAACATTATCCTCACTAAAAACGCAATAAAATTAATTATATCTACTACGTTTTCAACTTTACAATCCTAACAACATTTTCCTATGTCCCAACATATTTTTGTTTAAAATTCGGCATGAATTTTTCTTGTTCCAAACACATAACCCCAAACCCTAATCGTAATCTACCAATTATGAAACTTTACAATTTAATCTCTAAACTTTTATAACTGTTCAAGTTGGATCAATTTGTTCACAAAATCGTCAATACAAAATATAAACCTAACATTTATGAATGAGAAAAACTTTTTCCTTTTTTGAATGATGGCAAAAATGAGCTCATGTTATTTAATTCATGGAATTTATCATGGCCTATCATTATATAAAGATTTTGATCGGCGGTAAATATTATGTAATGTTATCTAATGCACATTACCAGTCACCAGATATGTATTACCTTTTTTTATTATTAGATGATAAAAAATATTTGACACTAAATATATGAACCCACCTCAAGTTTGTTGCAAAAATACTTGATTTATTATTTCTTTGACATTAAAATATATGTGATTCATTATGATTTTACTTGAAATAAGCTCTTCAATTTACGTACTTTATTTTCTTAGTTGATTTAAGTGGGCTGAGGTAATACTACGTAATAATATAATCTTTCTTGGTGTTTTTTACTTTTTCCTTCTTTTTTTTTTTTTTTCAACATGATTGACATTCTCTTCTTGGTAAACAGCTTTAAAAATATCAAAGAAAAAGTTTGACGTAGATATACTTTCATCAATCACTAGCATAGCATATTCTTAAAGATCATCCCAATGGGCCAACTATTAACTTCTCAATTAATTGAATTTTTTTTAGTTTAGATAATCCCAACACAATCCGCTCGTATATTAGTGATTATTTTTTTCATCAAAGCTTGCGTACATACAAAATTTTAAACAAAAATATGTTGAGACAAGACTCGAATAGGAAACGTCAGAAGATGACGACTATCTTGCTTTAGTTTGACGATAACTTTTACTTTTACCTAATAGAGATAATGAAAATGTCAAACTCGATCAATTAGAATACAATCGATTAACTAGTTAATTCAAATACATAATACTAAGAATTGATCAAAATTAAGATCTTTTCAAAGTTAAGTGAATAATGATATTTATTTGACTTACAAACTCGTTAACTCAAACTTAAATACCACAATAATTTAATAGCTTTATGCTCACATCCACACCCACTCCCTACCCCCAAAAATAAACACAATAAAACATGTTTTGCTATTATTAATATTTAATTAACTCTAAGTGCAAGCAATTTTATCTTATCCTATGGCAAGTTGAAGCGTGTCATTATCCCTCCATTGTGTGTGTGTGTATATATATGCCAAATTTTCTTGTTTAATTGATAATAAATCTATTTACTTCGTGCAAATGAGGATATTTTAATGAAATTAGTTAACTTGCTGTCGAGAAAAGAAAATATTTTGATAAAATGGTAAATTTGTAATTATAATTTTAGAACTTTTTTAAAACTTACCTAACGCATCATCTCAACTATAATTCTTATTATATAAAAAAATTAGCCGATATGTAAGAATACGACAATATTGTTCCTATCTCAATATTGCTATGCTCCTCTTTCCTTCTATGTTTTTAAAGAAAATCTTCTCAAATTTATTTCTATCAATATGTAGTCATTAAAGTGTCTAATTTTATTCATTTGGAAAATTTTTACATCTTCACGTCACTCAGATCCATTAATGGTTTTATTTAAAAATATACCGTTATTAGAGATGAGCTACATTCATTTAAATTATATTTTTTACACACTCCATTATGTGCATTTTTTATCAAATGTCTAATACATACATAATTTTTATAAAAAGATATAAAGTAGAAACTCTACTTCTGTTTGATGGCCGTTATTTGGGAAAAAATATTATTTGAAATAGTGATTTTTAACAGAATGTGTGTTTAAAAAGTAAAGTAAAATTTTAAGTTTACGTATAAAATATTTTATTGTGTGAATGTGTTGTTGAAAATGAGTATATAGAAAAAAGAATTTTCAAGTAATAGTTGTCAAATAGGGGATTCATATACTTGATAGAACTTATAAGGCTAGCACATAAATATTTTTGAAATCACAATATTACTCAAATATAACTTTATTTATTTTTAAGCTTAGCTTAGCATACTTACAAGTATCACTTCATACATTAAACTTTTTGTAAGACTAATGTCTTCAACATTGTTATTACCATAGAAAATTCTATTTGTACATAAGAGGGTGGACAACCTCTCACATGCGTGCGGGATCCACATTTTTAAAAAATTCAAAAAAAAAAAAAAATAGTGAACCCTCTCTTTGTGAGTGTATGTTCACCAATGTGTCAACTATTTGGTTGTACATGACCACGGCGGCCATCCACTATCAAGGGGATTAAAATCGATTAAATTTGTCCGTCATAATAGGTGAGTTATGCTTAACTAATTGTCTAATCTGATGACCTATCATGGGGACTAGTCGTGTAAATTCAAATTAAAATATAAATGTAAAAGTAAAAGACTCGTGCTATCTTCAAATAATTCTTTTTCTGATCAATTAGAAAGACTGCAAAGGTTGAGCATCTACTCATTGAAAGAGGCTCCATTTGACTATCAAAGATAGTTGGGGGTAGACAAAATAATCAAATCAAATCAAACCAAACCAGAAGCAAACCAAATCGAGTGTTTCGATTCGATTCTACACAAAAAAAAAGAAAAAAGAATAAAAAAAGGTTCTTGTTCTGGTTCGGTTCTAGTTCGAGAACTAGAATCAAACGAAGAAGCAAACTCAAAATTTAAATTTTATTATCATTATTATTATTATTGTTGTTACTCAATATGGAGATCGAGACCCTAATTCATTTTGTAGACAAAGACCCTAATCCATTTCTCATTTTCTCTCCTTTTCAATTTATACATCGTCTCTAACATGGAGATCAACAAATATCGCATGCGTCTACCATCGCGCTTAGCCACCAACGTTGCATGAATTTCTAAAATTGAAGCTTCAACCTTCCATTCTTCATCCTCAAATGTTCTTTATCCTTTTTTCTTAATCAATAATGAAATTAGAAGAACTGAACCGAATGATTTGGTTCCAGTTTGATTCCATATTGTTACAAAACAAGTAAGATACCAAAATCGAAGAGCTTAGAACCAAACCAAAAACAAACTCTCAATCCATTAGGAAATTTGATCACTTATCAAACAGGACTTCTAAACCAAAATTATCTCGACTTCCTCTATGAATCGAACTTCTAAATCACATGGATTTCACAAACACAACAAACTCCACCTCAACACAAATTCCATAACAAGGAATTAAGTCTTCACTCTTCAAGTCATTCTCCAACTCTTCCATCATGTCCCCTCTGGACACCCCATGCCCTGCCAGGCATACTTAACAACTATGAACTAAATTCAAGCCCTGCTTACCAGTAGAACTGTTTTCCTTATCATCCTTACTTGAATCATCATGTTCGCTTCCAGCTTCAACTAAGTGAATAAACTTGCTCATATCACCATGAGCAACACCAACTCTACCTGAGTTGCAAAACCTGCTAGAATCACCATGAGCAACAAGATCACAATCAGTTCCACCTAAACTACTAGAAGATTCCCCAATATCATTGTTCGAATCACCACGAACAACCCCAATCACAACCAACTCTACCCCAATTATTGCTTATTGAACCATAAGCAGCAGTTGCGTCTATAGTGACCGTCGAACCTTCTAACACATATAATCGAGACTTTCTCTATCCCTTTAATACAACTTGACTACCTTTACTATATTTCAGAACTCCGCCTCCATCGGTATAATTTTACCCCTTCAAATCAAGAGTACTCAAAGAGATTACATTCCTATTTATACCTCAAACATGTCGAACCTGGCCCAAGTGTTCTTACCGTCCTATCAAATGTCTTAATTTTGACATTATCAATCCAAACTATTTTACAAGGCTTATTATTTCCCATCATCATGGAATCCCTTGTAACTATTCTATATGAAGAAAATCGATCCCGATTTGAACACATATGAAAGTGCAAATCGAATAAAAAATCCAACCCTCATCTTTTGGAGTTTCCTTCAGTAATCGCCAAAAGATCTCTATCATTGTCTTCTTCTGCAAGATTGACATTACCTAAATTTTCTGGTTTCTTCTGATCTGTCATAGGAAACATGTTCCACCACTCATAGCAATCCCTTTTCATGTGCTCCCTGTTGTTGCAATACCAGCAGACTTTACCATTGTTGTTATCCTTGACTCTGCCCCTTCCATGACCATCTGTCTTCCTCTCATGAACAACAAGACCTTCAGCCTGGGCCTCATAATCGATGACCATATGCTTTATTTTCTCCTTAAAATAAAGCGAGTGATATACCTCGTCAATAGTACAAGTATCCCGACTATAGAAAATGATATATCTAAAACTCACATATAAAGATGGTAATGAACATAATAATATCAAACCTAAATCCTCTTCATCATACTTGATCTCCACAATCTCCAAGTCGACGATGATTTCCTTAAACATGATGGATAATTTTTCAAAGATCCACCTTCTATCAAGCGATGAGAATACAAGCGTTATTTCAAATGTAACTTACTTTTCAAACTCTTTGTCATACAAAACTCCTCCAATTTTAATCACAACCCATCACTACTTTTTTCCTTTACCATGTCTTGAAAATTTTGATTAGAAAGACGAAAATGTATTTATGATAGAGTTTTCCAATCATTCAGTTGCTTCTCCTCTGCAGTTATTTTGTTAGGCATTCTATCTATCTTCAACAAAACATCATCAAGATCTAATTGAGCAAGAACTGCTCGCATCGTGATCCTCTTTGCATTTCAGTTTTCTATTTTGAGTTTTGAATTCGTTTTGTGTTTTGTATTTTGAGTGTCTGTTTTGAAAATATTGAAAACGTATTCTTTTTGTCATTCCGAAAAATTGTTTCTGAAAACACAACTTTAGAAAACTCGTTTCCTTTGGAATTTTGAGAAATCAACCCAGCACCACCACTGCAAACAACAACCAGTCACCACCGCTAGTCACCACGATCGCCACCACCACTGCAAACAACCAGCCACCACCCAGTCACCACTGACAGTCACCACCATCGCCACCACCAAACAAACAACAACCAGCCATCACTACCACCATCGCCCCACATAGCAGATCAACCACCACTGCAATCAACCAACCAGCCACCACCACTGCAATCAACCAATCACCACCATTGCAAACAACAACCAGTCACTACCGCTGGTCACCACCATTGCCACCACCATTGCAAACAACAACCAGCCACCACCATTGAAAAAACCAAAAAGCCCCCACATAGCAGATCAAAAAGAGAGAACTTCCATCGCCACCACCATTGAAAAAACCAAAAAGCCCCCACCGCCCGTCACCACCACCACTGCCATCACAACCACCACTGCAATTTCCAATCAACACAACCGAAATCAATGGGTCGTCACCAATCAACACAACCGAAATCGAAAAACCTAAAAAATCCCGAAATTGCAGATCGAAAAGAGAGAGAACTTTACCTTTGCCCTACCAATTCGTCTCCGACGTCGAAGAGAGAGGAGGCAGAGATGGGCCAAACCACAGCAGCGTCGCGAAGAATGAGTCACGACCCTACGTTCATGGAAGTCGTCTCCCCACGCCGGCTCCGATACCGGCGTCCAGAGAGGAGAAAGAGAGGGCGTGGATTGTATGAAGACGGAAGAGAGGGGATGGATTGGGAGTAGGTGTTACTGTACCCAAAAATCATTTCACGTGTTTTGAGTTTTTGCCGTGTTTTTGCTTGAAATTGGTTGAAAACGTGGAAAACGATGTTTTCATCATTTTATGTTTTGTGTACAAATTTTTGGTCATTTTGAAAAACGCGTTTTCGAAAATAGAAAAGAGAACGCGTTTTTGTTGTTTTGAAAAACTGAAAACAGAAAACGACCAAAAACAGCCAAAGAGAACGGCACCTTAAATTTCATAGTTGTCATCCCGTAACAATAGACATTGTTCAAATCTCGTTTTAATAACCACTTTGGACATTCCAAGAATACGCCAAAAAAACTTTAACTCTGATACCAATTGTTAGAAAACAAGTAAGATACCAGAATCACTTTAATACCACTTGTTGAGAATCCAGCCAAATATTTAAAGACGAAAATAATATGAGCAAATATGAAAAATAATGGATCACACAACAAGCAAGATTTTTGTGAAAGATGAGAATTATTAAGCCAAGAAATTAAAATTGTCTTTACAAAATTTGATTCTCTCAATTTAAATCTAAACAATTGTATTAAGTTTCTAATATATACAACAATGATCTAATTGTTATCTTATGTCTCTCTTGAGTGCCTCTCAAGTCTATGAAAAGTCTACATAGTATTTATAGTAGCCAAATTATGAAGTTATAGATGAAGTAAAATATAAAACCGCATAAGAAACCAAATAGGATTCCAATTCTCGCCGCAGCCCTACCACCAACGCCTCGGCGCCAGGAGGTCGAGCCCGCAGCGCCAACCATTCTATTCTTCTTCTCGCTGCCAGGTCGTTTCTCTGTGTCCCAACGCTCTGACGTCCTCCGTTTTGATCCAATGCGTCCAAAACATATCCTTATCCATTCCAAAGTGCTTATCCCAATCAAACTCTAATTCCATGATAAAATTTGATCTCTTATGAAACAAAACTTCTAAACCAAAATTATCTTGACTTCCTCTATGAATCAAACTTTCAAATCACACAGAATTTAATCACAAACATAACACGTCTTTTTCAAAAATTATTTGGTTCCATCATAAAAAATCATTGGTTTATAGTTCGTTTTGATTATCTTGGAACCAGAACAAAATGGAACCGTATCCACCCCTAGACAGAATTGTTACCTAAGGGCAAATGGGTTGGTTTTCTCAACCTATAATATTGGTAGTTTTGAGACATATCAGGTCCACAAACTTGGAAGATAGACGTGTTATTAAATTAAACTATCTTTTATACAACTAAGTTTAAGTCCGTAATAAACTTGAACTAAAAGTAGATACAAGCAGGTCAATTCACGTGTCCATTTTACACTTCTATCCTATCCTAGTGCCATTCGGACAACAAATAGTGTACGGGCAAAGGCGATAGAATGCAATCCAGAAAGAGAGTCACAATGTCTGGAATCAGATTGTTTAGGAAGGCGGATATTGATCAACTTGGCATTATGTATACCTTTTCCTTAATATGGTAAGGTAGAAAATTATTTGGCCCCTCTTGTCTACCTTCCTTATATCTTTCTAAATTATTGGAGAAAAAATAAACTTTATTCCACCTCAAATCACCTATATAGATTTCGAAAGTATTTCATCAAAATTAGACATAAAAACTAGGGCTCTTAGAAGGGTGGGGTTTGACTAAAAAAATAAAACAGGAAATATTTTTAAAAACTGTTAGCTGTACTCCACAAGAAAGCTTTATTAATATTTTCTTACTTAAGACCATGCTTAAAACACCATTTTATGAGCTTATTTACACACTCCCCAAAAAGCTTTAAAAATCGACATTAAGAAGACCAAAATACACTATTAGAGCTTGTTTGTGAGGGATTTTAGTCCAATTAAAATTGAAAATATACTCGTTATTGGATCTCACTTGTCTAATAAAAGTCAACAATAACGACTAATTTTTCAATTTTGATCTGATTTTAATCTATACCAAATAAGCTATTAATATGGTTCAACTACAATCAAAATTGATAGACTTTAATATAATGATAAATGACTCTAAAAGATTCGCTTTGAACATTTCTTCTGCACTTGAAGATACATGAAGCCAAAAATCCTATTGCACTTCTCCAAAATTTTTGACCATTTACCTTCTCCAAAAATTTATTGATCTCCAATGGGTGTTGGCGCCGATTTGTGTTGGCCTTGGCGATTTCGGTTGACATCAATGGTGAGAGACAGATTGGGATGGGATGATTTTTTTGTTTGGGTTGATTTTGTGGTAAGAAGTGGGGTGCGTGGAATGGAGAGTCTAGAGATGGGTAAATAAGATGATGCTTACTTTTCTTTCAAATTTTTTATTCAATTATCCCTTTATTTAATTATTTTAATTGATATTTACTATTTTGCTCCCATCGAACTTAATTTTTGAGTCAATTGACGAAGAAATGGATGGAAACTGTTCAAAAGGACCTCACTTGTAACGTTTGGAAATGTTAGGATGAGGGCTATAACAAATTAAGGGTTTGGAAAAACTCTGCTAATATTTCAAAGATTTTGGACTTTTGCTGCAATTATCCCTAAATTATATTACATTGATTTTTAAAATTTCAGCCCCCTAACAAATCTTGGATGTGTCTCGGTCTCGCACGACTCCTAAATGATAAAACAAGACTTATCCTGTTTCTTTTTTTATTATTTTTCTCCCCGTACGAAATAAGATCGAATACATTCATTTTGTAAAAGATTATTCATTCTTTAACTTTTCAAGGATTAATCCTTAATTAGTGATTGTGAATGATTGATTTTTGCTTTAATCATTTCGAACTTGGTTCCATAGGAGCAATTCTCTTCAAGATCGAACGGCAATGCAAAGGTTACGTAGATGGGTCTTTGGGATAATATACATGAACAATACTCCCTACAGAAATATAGGAAGATATCTCCTAGTACGAGAAAAAAATTATTTGTCCAAGTTTCGTCTATGCATAAAATTCTAATGAATGACAAATGTGCCTAGAAAATCAATTTGTTTGTTGTGGTCGGACTGTACTGTGAATTTCTAAACACATTCTCCATATTGCTTTCTTATCTCTTTCTTCTCCAAGTTCAGTATATGGAAGAAGGAACTGAAAAAAGATATCAACGGCAACTGAAAAAATAAAGATCTTTTAGAGAGAGAGAGAGAGAGAGAGAGAGAGACCATCAAGAGGGCAGAATATTTATTCATAAAAACTGGTAAAACAGAATATAATGGAGTCATACAACCTAACCTAAGAAATGATAAAGAAAAAATTGATTGATCAGCACATTTGGAAGCTAACAGAAAACTAGTTAAGATAATTTTTCGAGTTAGAGAGACGACAGAAAATTAAGTTGCCATATGTATTATTTGTGATGACATGGCAAGAAATTATTGGTCCCATTGTCCCAATTGCCTTTTACTGGATTTAGAATAGGAATGCATCTAGGGTTAAAACAAAGAAGCATCAATTATCAAACTGTACCATATTCTCTAAGTATGAGTTGTAAACCTTAAACCCAATTGGATGGGTGGGTGACACATCAGAAAGAGCCTGAGTGGGACCCATTTATTGGGCCTGTACCCTAAAATGAGCTGAAAAAGAGAAGTCTGTGTGATGGGTTGAAACCGTCCAAATTTGGTTAAATGGAACATTAAGGATAGAAAAAGCATTCTAGGCTGTGATAAAATCATCACTCTTTAGTCATGAACAACTGTAAAGAACAAACGAGAGGATTTCACCCTACACCCATCCCCCACCCCACCCCACCCCACTCCACCCTACCCCACCCTCAAATTGGCTTAATTCATTGTCCCGCCTCCTCTATATAAACGGATTAAACAAGCATTGTTATCATCTTGTAGTTCGTAAGAGAGAAGATTCAGTTTCCTGATATTTACAAAAATGAGTCACTTAGCTTTTGCATTCGGCCTCTTAGGTATATAATTCAGTGTTATATATGTGTATTATATTTTAATTCGCCTCCTACACTGTCGAGTTTTTAGCTGTCGGAACTCTTCTCAAATGTCATAACTGCATGGTTTTACACTATATTACTTATACGTAATGCCATGCAATGCGGAAGCATGACTGTTAAGGGCATGTTTCTACATGCAATATTAAATAACATTGAAAAGTATACTCGGAAAATTTCTTTCTTGAAATTGTTTAATACTGTGCCGTTGACCTTATGAAACGTACTATAACTAATATTTGAACAATTTTTTCAGGAAATGTTGTTTCATTCATGGTTTACCTCGCACCAGTGTGAGTCTACTGTTTTTCCGTTTCATAACATTTTGAAATTAATTAATCCCTCGCTAGGTTTCTTTATTTCTTAAGTTATATGGCGGCAAATAATTACTTTTTTTTTTTTTTTTGCAGGCCAACATTTTATCAAATTTACAAGAAAAAATCAACTGAAGGGTTTCAATCCCTTCCTTATGTGGTTGGCTTGTTCAGTGCGGTTCTTTGGATATACTATGCATTTCTCAAGCCAAATCCAACTCTTCTTATTACAATAAACTCAGTTGGTTTTTTCATTCAAACCATATATATTTGTTTCTACCTCTTTTATGCGACGAAAAATGCTCGGGTACTAATTAAAATAAGTAAATTTCAACTTACAGTTAATTATTTTTCTCATAATTGAGATAACTAGTTTATATCTTAATTATAACAGATGCAAACTGTGAAGCTGGTTCTTCTGCTAAATGTCATTGGCTTTGGACTGATTGTTCTGTTAACTCATTTTCTAACAAACGGCACACAGCGTGCCCAAATTGTTGGATGGATTTGCCTCATCTTTGCTCTATTAGTATTTGTTGCACCTTTGGGCATTTTGGTAACTAAGCACTTGGTTATAAATATTTCTTTTGTATTTTATGTTATTATTTGATTAATTGTATTATATTAACATCATTTTTTTGGATTTTTGACGTGCAGAGAAAAGTTATTCGAACCAAAAGTGTCGAATACATGCCATTTCTTCTATCATTCTTCCTCACTTTAAGTGCTGTTATGTGGTTCTTTTATGGCTTATTGAGCAAGGACTATAACATTGCTGTAAGCATATATATTTTGAAATACCTCGTCTCAACACATTATGCTAATTTATGCCATACACCAAAAACATTACAATTCCAATTGATTTTTAATATGTTATTTTTTGTGTTTGTGAACAGATTCCAAATGTACTGGGGTTCAGCTTCGGTGTAGTTCAAATGGTGCTCTATGTAATATACAAAAATGCGAAGAAAGAAGTCGTCGAGGAAAAGCTTCCCGAAGTAAAAAAAGAAATCACTGCATTGGAAGATCTCAAGCAACTTGAATTAAATGATCAGATTATTGATGTTGTGAAGCTTAGTGCAATGGTGTGCTCAGAAATAATCTCTGAGGTTCCTCAGCTCAAAAAAAATATTGTCTTGAATACGGAGGAAAACGATATAATCACCATGAAGAGCTAGAAAATTGTGGAAGCCTCTCATTAACTGAAGACTTCGAGATCTTATGTTATCATCGTCAAGCCAATTATTAATAATTAAGTCCTTAATTTGTCAAATTTAATTTCTGTTGTAACAATTTTATATATTTTCTGCGAAGAAGTTTAACGTGGTATTAATCTAGTAATCAAGTTATTCAATAAACAGTATTTCACTATTGTTGACCCATGAAAATGATGAAAATGAGCCGACAAATGTCGGACCTACTCACGCCAAGTCAAGTATGATTCCGACGCGTTCCTACTGGAATGATAACGGTAGCACGGAGAGGATGGACGCGTGGGATACTTTGCGACGTGAGACAAAAATGTTCGAACTCCGACGGACGGAACAAAAGATGATCACGCCAACAACTATCACCAATCGAAAATCAAAGTAACTAACCAAGGATCAAGCTAGTAATTGTAGAACAAGCAAATAAGAAGTGCTAAGAAATTAAGAAAAGACAAAAGGGAGCATTTTTTATATTCAGTTGCCCCTCCCATAAGTGTTACAAGAGTTGGTATTTATTTGGCTCTAGCCGAAGTGATGACCGTTGGATGAAGGAGCAAGTGGCTTCATCCCCTAGGTCACAGCATCACAACACTAGCCTGCCACACATTTAATATATTGACAGTGGGTCAGCTACCCTACAACCTAGGCTGGCAGACTTGACACATTCATTATTACAAATGTCACGTCAGTCATTCTTAAAGATTGTCTGCAAATCTTATAAGAGATAGCGACAACTTTATCCAAAAGGAGCTTCAATCAAAGTAGAACCTCGTCCTTGAGGAGCTTCGGGTTGAGGCACCTCTTCGTTACCTCGGTATGCAACTCTACAGGCACTTCGGCTAGACCTCTTGGGAGCCTCGGTTTGGGCTTCTACTTGGCTGCCACTTAGGAGCATGTTGACCTTGGTCAAACTTTAACATCTTCCTTGACTCCTTCCACTATTAAATGCGTAGCAAGATAGTGATGTGATGCTGTAACGTGGAGGATGAAGGCACGTGTTCCTTCATTCAACGATCACCACTTCGACTAGAGCCCTATAAATACCAACTCTTGTAACACTTTTGGAAGGGGCAACTTAATATTAAAAAAATGCTCCCTTTTGTCTTCTCTTAATTTTTTAGTACTCTTATTTGCTTGTTCTACAATTACTAGTTTGATCCTTGGTTAGTTACTTTGATTTTCGATCGGTGATCGTTGTTAGCGTGATCATCTTTTGTTCCGTCCGTCGGAACTCAAACATCTTTGTCTCTCGTCTCAAAGTACCCCCGCGTCCATCATCTCCGTGCTACCGTCATCATTCTGGTAGGAACGTGTCGGAATCGTACTTAACTTGGCGTGAGTGAACCCGACATCTGTTGACACATTTTCAGGGGTCAACAACTATCTCTCCCTCTATATGTATATAAGCATGGATGCATATTTATGCAAATTGCAAGGTGGTGAACCAGAAAAAGAGAAATCCCATTTTCTTGTATGTGATTCTATATCAAGGGTAGAAAGCAATTTCTGGATAGTATCAATCCACAATTTTTGTCTCATGTGACTTGTAAACATTTTTATTTTTCTTAGAATTAAAGATAATTTCTAAAGCATGTTCATCTCTCATACGAAAATCAGCATAAATACATAAAACCAACTCAATAATCGAGTTCCATTCTCAAAAAATAAAAATAAATAAATAATTAGGTTCCCATATATTGGGAAAAGGATATATAGCAAAATATACATATTTAGCTAAAAACATTTTTGCATATCGCTAGAAAATTATTAATTACAGTTAATCACGGTCTACTCATCAAAACTCATCCTAAATCCTAACAAGATGGAACTTGCAGAAAATTTTAAAGGAGGGAGATGCAACTTGAAAGCACCAAGCACGCTTTTCCTAATTGTGATCAACTTTTTGAAAGGATAAAACTGCCAACATGGGCCTGTGTTGGGATTTTTATATGGATAAGACCTTAAATTATTTTAGTTTCATTATATACGAAAAATGATATGCTAAACATTGATGCTTAATTTATACTAAGTGCCGGTGACATGACACATTAATTAAATGGTGAATCATTTAATTTCTTGGACCTACAATTAACTTATTCTCCAATTATTAGTTAGAAGTTGTTTGGGAGAGATTTTTGGGGGAAGAATTGATTTTGAATAGTGATATGATGGGAAATGTGTGGTTGAAAAAGAAGAAAAAATTATTGATGCGATGGAAAATATTATTTTATTGAAGAATGTGTGATTGAAAATGATAATTGATTTAGTGTAGAAAAATTTAATTCCTCCCAAACAGGGCCTTAATATGTTATGTCACTAGTACTTAGAATAAGATAAGCATCATTGCTTAGTGATTGTGTGATTTGTTACATAAATATAGTGTTACATAGTAATGAGTACATAGCACAAATCATAAAATAACAATTTTTAGTTAAGACTATGTTGAGCCTAGTTATACATTACATTTATCTCTTTGATAATGATACACTTACTAGCTCACTCTAAATTTTTAAAGGACTCCATTCAAGAAGTGAGAAAAAAATCGTACGCGTACGTCTGTATCATAATAAAAATCAATCACGCATACGTGCTTACCTGTCGCATATATTGAGGACAGCCAGCTATTTTATGGGTCTCACAATTTTTTAACCACGTAATTCATCAACTTCTATCAAAATCTATTAAAAATTTAAATTTAATCTTCACCGAACACGAGCTAAGTTCTAGCTTAATCAAATTTCCAGTTAACATAAATTAATTAATCAAGAACTAAAACAGATTAATTTGAAGAATCAACATTATTAATCATTACTATGTAGGCCATAATCCACCAGTTTTTTTGGATTCGCCAAAAGGATTAAACTCCACTAACTCTTACACGAATGAGAAGATTGTGCATATACGGGTCGCAAAAGAAGCACATAAAATGGTTACTTCAATTTCATGGATTCTCGAAATTCTTTACATAAATTGACTGAGCAGTTTGGGGAATAGATCTTGATGACATTCTAGTGGTTTGATACATTTTTGGTTATTCTGGCAGAACTTTTGTAGGCCAATATCAAAACCAGGACAATTATTCGGATAGATTGAGATTCTATGTTGTAGTGTTCAATGACTAGAAAGCAAAAATAATTCAACTTCAATACAGGGTGTAGAGGCACTTGCATTGGGCAAAAATCTTCTCCTAATCAAGATTTTTAGCATTATTAGTAGATTTAAATTGTGGTACTTAACGGTTTGTGTCCCACCGAGAGGTCCAGAAGCTTGCTTCTTTCATTTTGTTTGTCGTGGTTAACGTAAACTGGGTTTATTGTATTCATTTCTTTATTTTCCACGAAGTTCGTCGTGATTTGAGATAATAAAACTTGTGTTTGATGATATCAAAATGGGCATGTCAACTAAAGCTTAAAAATAAGTAAAGTTGCTTTTAAGTAATTGTCAATTTTTAACATATTTGGATATGTTACCATGTTCTACTTTTAACTTAAAACAATTCCTTAATTTTGATTGTAACAATATAATTAATGTCAAAAGAAGTAACTTATTCTCAGTTTTGATGAATACATCAAAATTTATTAAACTTATTTACTTAATTTAACTTTTTAAGCTTAGCCAAACATGCTACTTAAGTAGCATATTGAAAGAATCAGAGTTAGTTTAATTTTACTCGATATAGCTATGGTTTAAATATTTATTCCACAATTAATCAGGAAATTGCAAGATCATTTTACATAAATATACGTGACCCAAATTTATGTACTTGCATTTGCCTCAACAAATGCCTACAAAACATTCTCGCTTCAACGGTCCTTAAACTTCTAACAAATTAGATATTAGACCCTAAGCCTTTATGTTTTGTTCTACACCAAAGAGTTTACAAAATATTGTTACATGAAACATTTGGTATGCGATATTCGACATAATTGTATAGAATGAACAAACTTTTAGTTAGTTTTCCTTATCAAATTCTCTTGAATACTATCAAATCTACTTTATCAAACATGTTAATTAATATATAGCCACTATTACGAATCATCTTTAAAAAATTCTTATCACCCCATAATGATCAAGATTCTACCTCTAAATCAAGATCGCAGTATTTCATTGTGCAGCTAATTGAAAATGATCAAGAGTATAATGAGCAGTTAATTTTTCTTTTTGAAAACTCTTCATCATGATCGAATCCACTTTCTCAAGTATGCCATTAATAAAAAGTCGCATTTACAAGTCATAATTAAGCCCGTGTTTGGTAGGAATTCAAATCTAGATTTTAATTTAAACAAAAGTTAACAATTAATTTTAATCACATATTTCATGGGGACCCACAACTTTTTAATAACACATTTAACCGATTCTTATCGAAATATACTAAAAATCTTATTTTAATATCCACCAAACATTAGCTAAAAAAGTTCTCCCACCCCATATAACTATGTGATGATCAAGATTTTGAATTTAAATTAAGAGCGTCGATCCATTACGGAGCTAAATGAAACATGGTAAAGCATGTACTTATTGATTAATATTTTCTTAGAAAAGAAGACACCCGCAGGCAGCACCCGCACATTAAGGAATATTTATGAACATTTAGCCCCTAGAAATATTTTAATCTAAATCAGAGTCGATAAATAATTTTAATCACATATTTTATGAGATCCACAGCTTTTCAATTGCACGTTTCTTTATTTATTTTAATCAAAATTTACTAAAAATTTGATTTTAATCCTCACCTATCAAGTGCTTAATCTATTTGATATATTTGTTGCTTTTAATGATCTTACATTATTGGAATAACTTATAATTATGTCCACCTTCGATTTGGTTATTCTCTTCAAGGTTTTATCTTTAAATCTAAAAGTGTGCTTTAAGAGCTTTCATTTGTTAATGACAAATTTGTGAAAGATAGGGATTCAGATAAATGTTGAATAATTATTTTTCTTAAAGGATAGATGAATTAAAGAAACTGATTTAGGAAGTTTATAGGAAGAATAAAATCTCACCAAAAATTCAAGCTTGTTTATTCGCTCACGAATGTCAAGAAAGAGGCAATATTTGAAAGAAACTTCTCATGAATTTTATTATAATCAAATCAACTAACTGTCATAAGGCTTACCACTCATGTTTAAAGCAATAAATAAAGTCTAGATAATAACTCAACTCTTAAGTAACGAATAAATCTAGACAATGATAAGAATTAAAAATAACTACTAACTTCAAACAGAATTAAAATCTTAATCTAATTAAAATTAAGAGAGTTATCCAAAATAAGGGGAAAAAAAAGGGAAGAATTCATAAATCAGGGTTTAAGTTTGAGGAATTCAAAATTCAAGTTTGAAGTTTAAAAAATACAAAAATCAAGCAATTAATTAAAAATATTTATTATTTAAATAAAATAAATTCACAATTCTACAATTAATAGTCACGTGTACATAATTATAGGCCACACATTATCAAATTAATTGATCACAAATTATTTCGAGATCACAAATCAAAAATTTTATTTGTCACAGTTTACTTCATTGGCCACAAATCAAAAAAATTATAGGTCGCAATTTATATATCGATCACATATTTTCAAATTTTTTGGACATATTGTTTTTTGATCATAAATTATCGAATTTTAAGGTCACAGTTTAATAATTATTAATCACACTGAACCAAATAGTTGGTCACATACGTCAAACACCTCACCCCGATCCACTGCCGATACTTGGTCACAAATCAACCAAACAGTTGGTCACAAACACTCCCCCCACCACCCCCACAAACACTGCCCACAACCACACCGCCACTACAACCACCGCCAGAACCACAACCACCATCTTTTGACAGAAAACATCATCTTAAATACCACCACCACCAGCCTATCACTTCACAACCACAATCCTCACCGAAATAAATCCTCAAATCTGCGTCGAGCACTACCACCACCGCCCCCGTGTATCAACAATAACCATCGTCGCCGCCATCATCGCCTCATCAACCACACCATCACCTCACTACCACCAGATCCCCCCGTCGATCCAACGAAACAGATCGCCACACACTGCTATAGCTATTTCTATTTTATCTAACTCAGTTTATGCACCTCAGAGCTGTTATAAAAATTTTAGATCGTCGATGATCTGTGACAGACTCAGCTTGGAAAGTACAGATCGTCGTAGGGCGCTACGCAGCAGCTGCACCTCCGCTTGAGGATCCAATGCTTCCCTGGAACAGATCGCAGCCGCTGTACCTCCGCAAGGTGTGGCGCCACCATCTCCTGCACGACCGCCACCATCTGCAAACCAACAACCCAAAGTCAACTTAACTATCGCCTGCACGACCACCATCTTTGCGACCGCCACCATCGCCTGCACGCCACCACCACCGTAGGGAATCTCGATTTAGGGTTCGAATAAAACTGGGGAGAGGATAGAGAGAGGGAGACAAGAGAGGGGGAAGAAGAGTGTTAAAATGAATTAGTGTTTTAATTAGATGGAAAATTTAATTTATTAATATTATTATATGTATTAATTATTTTTACCTGATTTTTGAATAAGTAACCTTTAAGCCTTATTTTTGAAAATTAATTTTTAAACACCTAGATTTATGTAATTTCCACAAAAAAAAAGGCCTTTCCAAGGCCCTAAAAATGAATTTGGGCCTAAACGAACCAATATATGCATTAGTGACTATTTTTGTGGAGGAAATAGTGGAAAATACCCGGTTGACCCCAGCCACTTTTTCACAATAGCCGTTGATCAAGTAAAAAAAAAAGAAGAATTAAAAAAACTTAAAAGTCCAGCATTTTTCCATTTTTACCCTCACACGTGATTTGGAAAAGAGTTGAGAGAAAGAGAGAGAGAGACAAAAAAAGCATGTTTTCGAATTTTTATTGATTATCTTTGAAGAAATTGTTGTAGAATCAATTATTAATGGATGAAATGTGATTTTGGTGAGATTTTGGGGCGGAGATCATCGGAAATTATGTTTTCAGGCTAATCTATCAGTTGGAGAAGAAAAGTCCAGACGGGTCTGGGCGTTTGGGCCCAGAAGCCCAGACTTCTTGTCTACCCAAGTCTGGGCGTCTGGGCCAGACTTCTGGGCCCAGTTGATTTTTTTTTATTTTTCATTTAATATTTAATTTAAAATGAATTTCTAATTTTATTATTTAATATTAATTATAGTTTAATTTTGCTTGAATTTTTAATTATTTATTTAATATTTAATTTCAATAAATAATTAACTTATTTAAGTAAAATTCACGAAAAAAGAGTTCGTAAAATATAAAATATTATTTAGATATAAATAATAAACTATTAAATATTCGTTTGTTTATTTAATATTCTATTAACTATAATTAATATTATAAATTATTTATTCAATCTTAAATTAATTATTTTAATTCTTTAGTTAATATTTAATTGAAATAAATAATTAACAATTAAAGTAAACAAGTACAAAAACAATTTAAATAAATAATGAAATATTCAATTAACAATTGAAATAAAAAAATCTAAATAAACAATTAATATAAATATTTCATAACACAATTAATGTTTATTGTTAAACAACTTGAAAAATTCACGAAAGAAGATTTTATAAATAATAAAATATAATAAAATATTATTTAGTTATAAATAATAAAATATTAAATGTTCGATTGTTTATTTAATATTCTTTTAATTATAATTAAATTAATTATAAACAATAATAAAATATTCAATTAACAATTAAAATAATGAAATAATGAAATAATCAATTAACAATTAAAATAAGAAAATCTTATTTAGTTATAAATAATAAAATATGAAATATTCGATTGTTTATTTAATATTATATAAATTCTAATTAAATTAATTATAAAAAATAATTAAAATATTCAATTAATAATTAAAATAATGAAATAATCGGTTAAAAATTAAAATAATAAATAATAAAATATTATTTAGTTATAAATAATGAAATATTAAATATTCGATTGTTTATTTAATATTCTATTAATTACAATTAAATTAATTATTAACAATAAATAAAATATTCAATTAACAATTAAAATAATGAAATAATCGATTAAAAATTAAAATAATAAATAATAAAATATTATTTAATTATAAATAATAAAATAAAATATTTGATTGTTTATTTAATTTCTATAAATTATAATTAAATTAATTATAAACAATAAATAAAATAATCAATTAACAATTAAAATATAATATAATTTAGTTATAAATAATAAAATATTAATTATTCGATTATTTATTTAATATTCTATTGATTATAATTAAATTAATTATAAACAATAAATAAAATACTCAATTAACAATTAAAATAAGAAATAATGAAATAATCGGTTAACAATTAAAATATAATATAATAAAATGTAATTTAGTTATAAATAATAAAATATTAACTATTAGATTATTTATTTAATATTTTATTAATTAGAATTAAATATTATATACACAATAAATGAAATATTGAATTGACAATTAAAATAAGAAATAATGAAATAATCAATTAACAATTAAAATAAAAAAAAGTTATTTAGTTATAAATAATAAAATATGAAATATTCGATTGTTTATTTAATAATCTATTAATTATAATTATAATTAAATTAATTATAAACAATAAACAAAATATTGAATTCACTATTAAAATAAGAAATAATGAAATAATCATTTGACAATTAAAATAAAAAATAAAAAATATATTATTTAGTTATAAATAATCAAATATTAAATGTTCGATTGTTTATTTAATATTCTATTAATTATAATTAAATATTATATACACAATAAATGAAATATTAATTGTTTATTTGAACTGTTCATTTAAATTTTATATTTCAATTGTTTATTTAATATTCTATTAATTATAATTAAATATTATATAAACAATTAAAATAAGCAATTTAATTATAATTGAATATTTAACGATAATAATTATGTAACATACACATTATAATTAATAATATACTGATGAGTGCAATTAACTCATTAAACAAATACTTTTAAATCATAGTTTTTAACTTGTTATTGAGCACTTTTGAGCGTTTTAATCAGTGTTCTAAAATGCGTAATGCGTTGCGATGCGTTGAGGTCGAGAATCAAGAATCACAAGTTTAAGCGTGTCAATGCGGAGAATAGGCGTCATAATGCGTTTCGTACTTTTAATATTATTTTAATATAATAAATATATTTTTGTATTAAAAAAAACAATTTTTTATATCATATAAAAAAAAAGAAACAAAAATTTTTTTGGCGTCTTAATGCGCGCCTAGGCGCGCATAGGCTCGCCTGATGCACGCATTGAGACTCCTAAGCGTGTCTAGGCGGTCAACAAATACTGTTGAACTCATTTTTACGCGCATTGCCCAATTTGATGCGTTTTCTACGTGCATCGTGCCTATGCGCGCTTAGGCGGCGCATTTGCGCGCATTTTAGAACACTGGTTTTGATATATGTGTTCATGTCATTTTGTAGTTTAAATACATGGAGAAAATGACGTATTTTAAAGCACTGGATGAAGTCGTGCATGATCATAAAAATTGGACTCGAAAAGAAAGTGAAACAAAAAAGAATATGTGTGATAATAGTGCAATTATCACGTTTTTCATCCACTAATACTTGCATTTTCATGATTTATTGGCACCTAAATATTCTAAATACACTTGCATTTTGGTTTAGGTTGCACATGATCGAATACGATGAAAATTAGAAGAAAATAGGAAAAATTATCAAAATTGAAGAAAGTGATAGTTCATGGATTAAAGTGCAGATAATCTAAACTTATTTCTAGCCTTGTGATAAACATTCGAGAGTGTTGGAGGTCAATTGGATGAAAAATTAGTCAACTGGATGAAATATAGCCAAAACATTATCGCATATTAACTTTCAAGTTGAAAAGTTTTGTATCGATTTTCAGTCTCATATTGAGACCAATTTTTGACATGGAAAACGATCGAATTCGAGTTAACTTTTCAACGTATCTTGAATCACCTCAATCATACATTATGAGAGAAAGTTATGACCCAAAAATACTGCAAGGTGCGTCGGATCCGGACCATTTTACAACCGATCGTAAATTTGTCTAAAATTATATATGCAGATGAATTTTTTTATCGTTTTTGTTAAAAATGATTATATATTCATTTAAGATCGTAAAATTTTCATATATTTATGTCGAAATAAGATTTAAAGATTAAAATACTGTACTAATTTTACCGAACGAAAATTAAAATACTTAAATATATTTACCGATTTTACTGATGGCTGTGAATAATATTTCTTTATTAAGTGTTTGATAAATTTATCTATTTTCAAGTTTGAAGTAGAGGAAAAATGAAATAATTTTTATCTTAAACAGATAAAGAAAGTGGTTTCGAAATTTTAAGTGGGAAGTGTTGGAATTTTTTATAACTTAAAAAGGGTATTATTGTCTTTTAAACAATACCATTTTTTGTGATTTATATAACATTTTAAGGGTAATTTAGTCTTTTCAACATTGGAAGGCTATTGTGGTGAATGGTAAAAAAAATTAGGCACATGGAGAATGGTATCTCTGACTTAGACAAACTGAAAAGTACCCGTTGTGTAGAAGTTATTATGTTTGTGATCTCCTTTTATTCATCAATTGTTTGTGACCGACAGCCTTATTTTTTGCTTATTTGTAAGCTATGTTCACTTTGTGAAATCTGAAAATTGAATTTTTTTTTTTATTATTTTTTTATTTTTTTTATTTTTTTTTTGGTGGTACCTATATGTTGGATTTTGTGACAGGCGTGAATTTTATGTTCTTCTAATAACAATGTGATAATATAGGAGTTGTACATTGAACATTGCTATCCAATTTGTGTGAGATGACAATCGTAACGGTATGTTATTTAATTGACTTCATTATGTGATATATACATTGCGTCTTGTTATATTGTGACTCTTGTACCTTTGAAGTTGGATTCATATGATTATTGTTCGTATTATTATACAAAAAAAGCTTACATGAATTTATATATCAAGCTATCATGTTTACTATATAGGGAAATAAAAAAGAATTATAGACAGTGACAGATGACGTTACTGCTATAATTGTACAGACACTAATCTTAAGAAGTGTGTTAGATGGTCTACCGATAAGTGAAAAACGTCAGCATGTGAAAGAAAACATGTAGTGAAATATGAAAGATATGGTGGATATGTTCACTACCGAAGAACGTACAACAACTTGGTTTCGTCAAATCAAAAACAAGGAAAGTTGAATCTAACGAAAAAGAGAGAGGCGGTTAACTAGTAGAACATTTTGTGTAATTAGCTCAAGACGCATTTATTTTACAAGTTTTTTTTTTTTCCCTGTTTACGTATTTATGTTTAAGAACCGATTTGCTGATTCAATATATTGTGAAATATGGATTTATTGGATTGAATTGGAATTGGATTTAAAGTCTTAACGAGGTTCTGTTGCTCTTGTTTGTCAATGTAGCAAAATGTGGTGTATTTTTAATGTAGTGGATGTTATGATGTTAGGGATAATTATATTGTTTCACATATGTGTAAATTCGAAGAATGTGAGTGATATCCAGTGGATGTTGTAATTGGGACTTCAGCTGGATATTATTTTGAGACTGCCAGACATTACCTTGTTTGTATGTCGATTTGACCTATTACAAATGTAAAATTGTAACATATTGCGTTGATTGAGTGAGACCTAAGAGATTGTGTGACTAAGGTTGCTAGTTATTAACTGAACTTATGGTCCAAAAGATGTAGATACGACTTTTTTTGAAAGAAATTAGGAAATGGAAACTTTGGAGCTTGGGTGGATGTTTTATTTGAGTCGAATTAGAACAGATCGAAGTAGTTGGTTGAGTTTGGTTTCTGGAGAAATTTAACTAGTTCTTGTCTTTGAATTGAGAATTGAATGGTCGTAATATGATTATTTGAAAGACTTTGAGGAAACACTATTGTTTACATGTATATTTCTTTAATTCTAACGAAGAAACAAAAAATACATACAAGTATATATGGACACAATTCATATAGCTTCATCCCAAATAAACTTAAAAATCAAAACCAACCATTTACTTTCGTAAAATTATTTTATTCAAAAAAAAAAGGCATCAATTATACCAAAGGTTAAAGAGAGACCAAGATAAATGAAATTGATTAAACATTTAAACCTTAGTCTCTTCTTCTTCCTTACATAGTATCAATTGTGTTTGTGTTTGCGTCCTTGTTATCTCCCCAGGCGATCTAGCTGGGGAGGAACAAGGCGAGGACGATATTCCAACACCCATCAATGCGAGGCAACCTTCGCTCCAAGACCGCCTAATAGGATATGACACGCTTCTATATTTTGACAAATGCGAGCAATTTTGACGCGATTTATGTAGTTGGCACCTACAATTTTTATGGTATGGCCTTCTCAGGATTCCCATATCGCTGCCTGAAATGCACCCTTCAAATACACCCCGGAGAAGTCCATCTCCAGCTGCACCTGTGGCCATTAATTTCTACCCTAGATATGTTTGTGTAATATATTTTCTTAGCTAGAGTATGGTGGAAATGTTCCAAAAATAGCCCATATTTTGTGTTTAAATATCAAGACAAAGATGGTTGGTAACTTATCATTAGCGAGCGCCATATGCGGCAATATGGGTGTTTCTTAAAGTTTTAAACCATTAAAATATCAATCCTTGTACAAACTACATGTCCTAGACCTAAGGAGAGAAGAGAGAGGAAAATAAGTACTTTGAGAGAAGAAAATAAGGTTGGATAAAAAAAAAAGGTTGTGCAAATGCCCAAGGTAGAATCCTTTGTAAAATATAAATAAATGTGTAAAAACTTGGGGTGACAACTTCGCCCGTTTGGCCCTCATTATTCCACGTTATAATGAGAGGAATAGTACTTTTTTGGATAATGTGTGATTAAAGAAGAGGGAAAACTTTTTTGGTTTACATGTAATATTGAAGAATATGTGGTTGATAAGAAAGAAATGAATAATAATTTAATGGAGAATAATGCGACAAATGGTGCTTGAGGTTGGAATCGTGATTATAAGGGGGCGTTTGATCCACATTCTTGCAAAAATTTATTCTTTCAAAACTCATTTTTAATCGCACGATCTTCAATAAAACAATATTACACGCAAATTCAAAATTTTTTCCTTATTTTTAATCGCATATTTTCCATCGCATAACTATTTAAACTGCATTATTCCCTTAATAATGTGCATCAGACATGGGCTAAATCTGCATGACCTTTTCTAGATAAGCACTGTTCAAAACTTTCAGGATCCTATTATCACCAAAAAAAAAAACTGAATGAAATAAATTTCTTGTAGTTATAATTTATTCTTCTATAAACATTAACAAAAATTTTTTAAAAAAAAATGCTTTTTTACAACTAAAAAACTAGTAAAATATTTAGTAATTAAGTATTAGATTTGTTAATATACAAGAATGTAATATTTTTTATATGCGTAGAACAAAAGTGATTTAAAATTAATTGAGAACTAGCAGCAAAAGTATGCATTTGGAGCATAACCCTATGTTGAGTTGTGTGGAGCCTGACTATATATGTTATGTTATGACATATGGCTTGTAAGCGAAATTAGTAGTCGCCCAACTACTGTATTGTGATTCCTCAAGAAATAAAAATTCCTCTGCAAATCCGTGTGTTTATCTTTTTACTTTTATTGTCATCTTTTTCACAACACCCTAATCATTTGCTAGTTTTGGCTCTCTCTCAAAAGTAAATCTAAAATAAGACAACTTCGTAAACACCTCTGTCTATTGATGATTTTGTCTTTTTTCTAACAAATATTTCTGTTTCCATAGTCTCTGTTATCGTCGGGTAATATCACTTATTCCATAAGGGTCTGAAAAATCTCATGAAGAAGCTGAGCCCTAAACTGTGATGCAATCAAAGGCGAAAAATATCTACAACAAAAAATATGTCTAAATAAGACAAATGCGTCAGTGTTTCTATATGCCGTATTGGTGTCTTATTCTGCTAGTTGTGTCAACAAATCCATCTATTATTGCAGTTTTGCTTTATCATTGTGTAACATCACTTCCTCCAATGGATATATTCTCACGTTGTATCCAAAATGATGCAAATCAGTAAAAAAATATGGATAACGAAGAACACACCTAAAAATGCGTTGATTCAGAGAATACCATTGAATTCAAGAAATCTAGAATTCTTTGATTCACAAGAGAATGTCGAATAATTGACAATATTTTGAGGAAATTCGCTTCATCGATATATAACCAAGAACCGTATGGCGAAATTGGACAATTTAAGGTGAAAGTGGCACTCACCCAAGCAAAATTGTTCTCTTCAATCCCCAAAATGAAAAATAGGCAGGGTGCTTATTAGAAGCAGACAGCCCTGCACGCCAAGATGAAGAGCCTGAAAATACTCGACTCTATCTTTTACACCAGTGTAGTTAATTTTTTCCAACCGGGAGTAGTCTAACCAGTGCATACTCTTCTATTAAAACGTGCTAATTGCTAGACCCTTTTACCCCTTAAGGGTAACCTAAGACACATTTTAGCGGCCCAAGTTCAAACTTCCCCTCATTTTTCACTCAACATAGTATATGGCAAACTAGTTGAGGTTCTTTGAAGAGTAACAACAATAATCTTGCTTTCAAAAAAATATCGAGCAGTATCACATTGTGTTGTACAACCTTTCTTCTTTCTTTCAAAATCCAGTCGAGGATTGTACAATTTATCTAGCCAAACATGCCGTAAATGTTTATACAGATGAAGAGACAATACAGTTTTCTCAAATTTATAAACTGAAGACGAAAGAAAAAGGGTCAGAGGGATGCCCAGGGTGGATATGGGCATTCATAAGTCCAGTCTGTCCCAGCATATCTAACACAATGTAGCCATAATCCCTCTTCACGTCCATCATAGCTGCACAGAAGACAGACAGGTAATCAAGTTCTTGATTGTGTTAGGCATCAGTTATACAGCACACAATCCACATTAGGTCAGAGGTGCAAACTGGGCAGGTGAAGTTCAGATTTTTGGCCTGGCTGTAGGCGTGGTTGGGCATAAACCATAGTGGGGCGCTCAAGCACAATGCCACCCAGCTCATGTTGACACCCTTACTACATTAGGTGTAGTATAAATCTTTAAGGGAGGGATACATGATTCAGAAGCCAAAGGCAGAAACTCATATATATACCACAAATAACTAAATGTCGAGAGAAAAGGATGGTATGTAGAAAAGATGCATAAATCCACCAATGAATAGTTCTAGATAAGAACCGCAGTTTCAAGTGACGCAGAATTACTGATGCTTCCCAAAAAACAATTGGATGATCGTCAGGACCCAATAGACTCTAACTTTCAAATGAATAACGAAATCAAGAGTGCCTCTTCAAAATTATTCTAAGCAGATATTGTAAGATTCTTACATTTGCATTCTTAACCTAGTTTACAGCCTTAGTTAACACGCAAACATTACAATTTAGTCCCTAAAACCTCATATTTTTTAATATTTTATCATTCAGCAAGCTGCCATTATCAATCCGTTTCTTAACCACCTCTTTCATTAGAAACAATATATATTGGTAATGAAAGTCCATGTGCTTCAGTAATCTCATCGGGATTACCAATTACCTAAAGCTTTCATCACGTGCAATATCAACTTCAAATGATAAGCATGAACAAATTCTTCAATCCAGTGGAAAAGATGAAGCTGATAAATAATTACATTGAATTATATTCCATCATAAATTCATGCCACTGAAGAAATTCTTCTTACCCTTTAGGAGCCAAGTTTGGACAATTAGTACACATTGGATCTATGCTGAAATCAATACTGGAGTCATCTTGAGGGTCATCTATACAAGTTTCACAAGGATTGGGTTGTGGGAGAAGCCCTGACTTAGCTGCAGCTCTGTCTGCACTCAATCCTTCGGTAGAGCGTTCGTTAATGCGTTCAGATAGGTAAAGCATGTCATTAGCTATAGGATGCCCCGTATACTGAAGATGGACACGTATCTGCACGAGAGAGTTGAACTTATACGGTATGTCATCTTAGCTAAAACAATATAGAAAACAACCATTCTGTGCTTATCCCTTCTATAACCATTGAACAATAATTCCAATGCGTAAAAGCTTTATGTCCTATTGCGTAGAGTACAACCAAATCAATCTGATATCTACCACAAATGTTAATGGAGCTTTTCAAAAGGAAAAGAAAATAGAAAGCTATGAAATGGGAACATAGAGGGTAACATTTGATATTATGAAAGCAAAAAGTTCACAAATTCCACAAAAGCCCTCTGAGCAAAATGATTTTTCACCTGATGTGTCCTGCCAGTGATTGGTTCGCACGAGACAATACTATGATTTCCGTTCGTGCTAATCCTAGTGAATTTGGTACAAGCAGCCTTCCCTTTTAAAGGTGCATTACCATTGTGACTGCCTTCCACCTGCATGTGTGTCTCATCATAAGTTACTGCTACGCATGATATGCAAAAACATAATGAGGGAAATAAAGATGATGGGGCGTTCATCAAGGACTATATCAGGTGCTGCCCTGGATAGCAGATAAGCAACCCGTTAACTGCATTTTATGATCGACGTATAACCAGTTGATCACAAAGATCAGCTGTATATTTCACTGTGGATTCCGGAATGGGGAAGAGGAGAGGTGGGAACCTAATTTCACAAGAACACTTACTGCAAATTACAAAGTATAAAGGGGAAACGGGGCAATTAGATGTCGCAGTGCCCACCAACGCATACAAAATCATGCCGCCATCGTGTACATTGTAATGCTCAAAATGAGCAAAATGAAAGTAAAACAACCTAAACAAGGATGCTTCATATAATTTCTAAAATCACAAGTACAGAAGCGGAAACAATGTAAGTTCAATGGATAATGCTACATTCAAAAATAAATTGCATACAAGGCAGAAAATGGAAGTGGAAACCACAATTCCTGCCTCAGTCTGGGTACCAAACCTTAGTAAGACAACCATCTAGCATGTTTGACTATAAAGTAATGTTGTGACAGAAATGGGAGAAAATTCAAGGGGGGTGTACATTCAAAGATCATGTCAGAGCAAGCAAATCTATTCCCCTTCAAAGTGTGTTATCTGGGAAAAAGTTGGAATCTTGGGTTGGTTAGAACACATCATTGTGGCATCAATTAAATGGAAAAATGGTTTGAATTTTCAGTAGTGCATTTTATTGTCAACCATTAACCGCCCATGATATTTTAATTATCGTAAACAAAGCTTTTCTACCTCGTAAAAGAAATGAAGTTACTTGACATTCGTATAGGATGCAAAAGAAAATCCATCCCGAAGTGTCAAAAACCAATCCGTGAGGAGGCACATCTTATCACAACTGTAAAGCAAAAGATGACACACAAAGACAATGTAGTTAATAGAAATTTGTACCTCCACTGTGCTCATCCCTTCTCGAGCATTGTAATTGACATTTACATTAACTTCTTGCTGTAAAAAAATGAAAAGTAAAGTAAAGTGAAGCGAAGCGAAGAACAAGAAAATTCTTTACGCGTAGATAGAGTTCATAATAAGTACCTCATTCTCAGGAAATACTCCAATAACCTTTGCAATATACTGTTTCTTAACTTTTCCGGATTCAATCTGAAACAAAGTAGTGCACTTCAGGAGAGCGTGAAAGGAGTCATTTATGAAATAAAAATAATGAATTTACCTGTTGCCTGAAATCATCAGCCTTAGAAGCGCTTCTTGCTAGAATAAGAAGTCCAGAGACCAAGCGATCTAATCTATGAATAGCTGATAGTGTCAAGGATACGAAAACCCTAAAAGTTACACAACTTCAGTTTGCGAGGATATTAGTGCATGTTTGTCAAAGTTTATAATTGTTTATAAGCTAGTCAAAATCTATTCTTATGGACACATTTTGTAGGACCCAAAACTTTTGCATCTATTTTACCACACATTCATTGAGATTCACTGCTTCTAAGCAATTATAATATTTAACAAACATGCAATTAGTTTTTTTTTTTTTTTTTTTAAAAAGGATGGCACAAAAAAATAAGATATGAACTCCGCCACAAGGTTCGGCACAACCTTAAATTAGATGAATATTTATGCTACTCATCTCTGCCAAAAAGAGGTAGGATACGAAATAATGGTTCCAAGTCATACTCTGCCTGAAGGATACCTACAACAGTGTTCTTGCGATATTGTCCACACGGATGCACCTAATTTGAGAAAGCGGCAGAGAGGAGATCTGAAAGAGGTCATACGAAGTAAAAAGTACTTTTTGCAATTGGCACAACACACATGGAAGCTATGAATCATATTTCTAAAGAGAACTAGTAACACTAAACTAATAAAGCCATACAAAGCAACCTAATACTTAAACACAATAAGTTCTTTGAAGTACAGTAGAAAGGGCTACCGGACTGCAAAATACATCGATTTACCTTACAAAATAAATGATAACTCGAGGATTCAGATGTTTTTTGATTTTACAGCCCCATTACAGGCAAATATAATTTTTTTAGTGATAAGCAACAAGCAAAGACCATTTTAATTAGATGAATTTACTTACTGGAACTGATGCAGGCTTACAAACAGTTAAGACATCTGATTCTTGATGGAGAATCTCAACGTTCAATGCCATCACTGGTGGTTCATGCCTACAACTTTTAATAAGTTAATAACTCAAATTTCAAACACAGAGAACTGACACTTCCGAATACAACACGTTTTAGAAATGCATGAAAATAACTACTAGTGACATAAAAATAAGGGGCCTCCCTGAACGGAAAAATAATAAGAATAATCAACCTGTGCAAAAAGTGGCTTATTTTTTGCGATGGCTGAACTACATACGAAACAGGTACTATCTGTCCATCAACTTGTATCCGTCCAGCTTTCACAGCAGACACCTATGATTTGTCAATCCATTTATCGTATTTTACATTCACAAAATTTTACACTAAGTAACAAGTGAGAGATGATTAAAAGCTTAAAAATTGTTCAAGAATGCAATGTACTAATTTGAAATAATTGTCTTGGGAAAAACCCGATTGAGTAATAATCGTCTTGGGAAAAACCCAGTGCCGCTCCTGCTGCACTATGCAACTATAAATTCTTTAAGCAAAAAAGTTAAAAAATAGAAACAGCAAATTCATAATGTGTCAATAAGAAAGTAATTTGTAAACAACCCACATACATAATAATCGTGCGGCCGGCCTTTGAATTCCTCTGCAAATAAATCTACAATCGTCTTCCCCGCCCACCTATTCTTCGCCTGTACACAAAACCCACATCCCATTTCGTATTATTACTTCAACTATTCACTTAATTGATAATTAATCCATCGCCAAATTAAATAAATGTATACCCACATGAGATATGAATTCAAAGTAGTAGGGTCTAACATATCTTATCCCTGCAAAATATTGAAAGACAATTAACATAATGTTAAGAAAATAATCAACAAAAATATTTAAAAATTATGCAAATAATTAACAATAATATTATCAAGAAAAAGCAGAAAAATTAGCTTTTCATCCTTTTGTGGGTATTAATGAATTTCGAAAATTATTTACCGTCGCGGAAGATGTAATCATGGCGTTGTGGAGGATTGGCGGGAGTTTGCCACACTATGTCCATTTTTGCTTGTTCATCTCTCTTTCTCTTCATCCTCTGTTTAAGGTTCTTCTGTCAAAGCAGTCTAGGGTAGTGAAATTCGTTGACCCTTTGAGAAGTCAAAATTAAGAGCTTGTTTGGGAGGAAGTTTTTGGGGAAGAGTTGATTTTTGAATAGTGATATGATGAGAAATGTGTGGTTAAAAAAGAAGAAAAAATTATTGATGTGATGAAAAATATTATTTTATTGAAGAACGTATTGTTGAAAATGAGAATTGATTTACTGTAAAATTTAAGAATCTCTCCCAAAAATTCCCGAACTTTTCAAATTCAAAAATTGCTTTTGAATTGTTTGACTAATTAAGTTTATAAAAATACTTCTGATAATTAGAAGATAGTTTATCACATATGATTTTCCTTAAAAGTACTTTCGAAATAGGAAATGTTTTTAAATGCTCGGATTCTACAATAGTGGAGGTTGCTGTGAGTAGATCATTGTGCATCAACAAGTTTAGACTCTCTATTGGGAGTCATCGAAAAAGGAATGGACATATACTGGTTCAATAAGCAAAAGAAAAACAACCTCCTCTTAGTTTTGACATTGAAGCGACTCGCCCTGCTAAACATCGATGCAAGTGTTAGATTTTATCATATTAATTTTTAAATAAAAATTAAGGTAATTTCCTTCAAAAGTTTTTTTTATAAGCAAAAGTAAAATTCATGTCAAACGAATCATAAACTAATTTTAGAGTCAAGGAGGTACAAAAAAATATTTTTATATTGAACTAATACATTAAAAAAATAAATTTTCATTAAAAAAATTCCCTTATAAAATTAATTGGGCCGGCGGCAGGACTTTAAAATAAATAGTTTTGCTTTTTATTGAATAAGCATGTTACTTAAATAAGAATTGAATTTAAGTTGTATAATTTTTTTATTTAAAATATGAAAAAAATTGTAATATACTCATTTTAAAATATGAAGTAACTTTTACCTTTTTTTTTTACATGGCTAAATATGTTTTTAATAAAGTATGTTACCCTCACTTGACAAGGCAAGTCACGTGATTGCTACCTAAGTAAAAGTGATGGAAGAGATCATGCGAGTTTCACATTCCACTCCACATCGTTCTCACTTCTCCCACATCTCTCCGATGTGATTGGGCTATTGTGCAAGGTGAGTGACCCCTTGGCCCCCTTAATTGAGGTGATTGACCACCTCTCAAAGCACACAAGTATATTTCCTTCGAAATGATTCTTCCAAGGTGATATCATTTACGTTGAAGTAGGACTTATGAGGCGAGGTTAATCTTGCTACATTGCATCTTCAAGGTGATATCATTTACGTTGAAGTAGGACTTATGAGGTGAGGTTAATCTTACTACATTTCACATAAAAAATACTTTGCGTATTGACGGATTTGACAGCCTACAATAAATGTGTCCAATCAAATTTTAGTACTTTTTAGTTACCTTTATGGAATAGGGTGGTTGATTTTCAGTTTGTGTCAGGCGACCACAGGTCTGTAGCAGCTAGGATTGACATGATTTGACTAGTGAGTCGTTTAAGATGATGTCAAGTGCCAAACATCCAACGGACAACCACTTCTTCTCTCTTGATATGAAAATTTATACTTGTGCCTCTGTAAGTAAACATGATCCAAGCAATGCGACAGTGAACTACTCACAGATTGCAAAGATTTGGTATTCTCTTTTCAAACTCAACACCCAAATTCTCACTCATTGTGTCTCTCCCACACCCAAAATCTATATACATCCATTTAACTTGAAGATGGGAGTGTTCACAATCATCGCACGCCAATTGGAGCTACGATCACGAGTAGTCTAACATGATTGTCCAAGTTTACAGGTAACATATGCGTGGATGGAAGATGAGCTGAAATTTGTTAGCCGCACGATACTGTCGAATTCTGTGATTACCACAGTACATATTCTAAGATTTTCTTTCTTTCTTTACCCATGTGAAATCCCTCAGGGATTTATTATTATTATTATTATTATTATTATTATTATTATTATTATTATTATTATTATTATTTTCCTCGTATTTGATTAAAATCCACGTGACCGATTGTGATCGAGCATTAATAACGAGGACAGATAGTTTCGTGTACCTATGCAAAATTTAGAAAAATCTTATTCAAGTGAATATTGAGCATTTTAAGTCAAGAATATTAAGATGTCTAAGTATGAAATGTTTTTTTATCGAGACTTGTAATATATACAACGTTTTTTGTCAAATTTAATTATTTTAATCTAGATTATAAAGAATACAAGTACATTGTGTAAATAAAAACCACAAGTACCGAAATTCCATATATGTGGAGTAGATATTTCAAGCCAAATTTATGTCAGAGAAATAATAATTATATACAATCAACATAGTAGGATTTAAATAATAAAATAGTAAAACTAAGTCAAAATAACTCAAATCTATAATCTATGATATATTAAATATTACATGAAATGAGAATAATTTTCTGGACAATTTTAACCCTATTATAATTCAATTATTTCAATAATAACTTACTTTTCATTTTTCGATATCTAATAAATATTTCAAAATCCTTGTCATCTATGATTTTCGTGTTATTAATTCTCAATTAATTATTATTCACACTAATCTAGATTTAATGAATCTTGACTGGATGAATCTTGATTTACATGAATCTAGATTTATTATAGATGAATTTATTTCTATTCATGTATCTAGGAATTTTAATAGATGTTTAAATTCATGTATTAGCAATTAATTCTTATGTATCAAATGTAGTATAAAAAAGTTGATCATTTGTAGTATTTCATCACCGCAAAATTTTGAATAATAGAAATTGAGTTTTGATAGCACAATTTCTTCTTTTAAATTTTATTTTATTCATTTGAGACTCATCAAATCCTTCCGATAAATAAGTATCAAATATTACTTTTACAGTACCTATAAAGTATTTCAAAACAACGTGTAATACATGTTCAACTTTGACTAGTATATTAAATATCACATCAAGTAAGAATCATTTTTTGGACAATTATAACTCTACTACAATTCAATTTCAATATTACTTTATTTTTTGTTTATGAATATGTAATAAATACTACCAAAATCCTTGTCATGCATGAATTTCGTGTTATTAATTTTCAATTAATTAACATTCACATTAATTTAAACTCAATGAATCTTGACCTAATAAATCTATATCGACATGAATCTAGATTTATTATAGATAAATTTATTTCTATTCATGTATCTAGAAATTTTAATAAATGCTTAAATTCATGTATTATCAATTAATTCTTATATACCAAATGTAGTATAAAAAGGTTGCTCATTTGTAGTATTTCATCACCACAAAAAAATTGAATCATAGAAATTGAGTTTTGACAGTTTTCTCTTAAATTTTTATCCTAAATTTTATTTTGTTTAGTTCGTTTAAGACTCGTCAAATCCTCACAACAAATTGGTACCAAATATTAATTTTACAGTACTTATAAAGTATTTCAAAATAACGTGTAATGTACGCTCAACTCTAACTAGTAAAAGTAAATAAGAGATACATTATGCAGATTATTTTATTTTATTTTTTTCCATATGAGCACCTTAAATTATTTGTTTTTAGTGCAACCCTGGCTTCACCCCGACGATATGTACTGTAGAATTGAATAATCTACACGAATTATTGTTAAAAACTTTCAAGCTATAAATGATTAGAGGCATAAATCATTCGAGCGAGTGCATGTAGACATCAAAATAAAAAAAATTGATAATTAAACCATTCAAGCCATAAATTTCTATGGTCCAGAGAGAAAGAGAGGCACTTGCTAGCATTTTCTTGGAAATTAACTCAGTTATTCTCAAATTTGGCTAGGAGATTGATTATACATGTCTACCACTTTGAATTAAATAAAATAAAACTTGAGAAGAAGAGAGATATAATGAATTTGTCTACCATTTTATCTAATCTACCATAACAAACAAGTAAAATGTAAACAACTTAATTTAATTTAATAACACTGGAAAGAAATTTCAATTCCATATTAGTTGGAAAATAAAAACTCACTAAACACATAGAAATTCGTTTTCCATGAAAACAAAGAAAATGCAGCTTAAAGTGGTTGTACCTTGGAATTCGATTTCTATTTCCACGTTGCAATCAAATGGCCAAAGTGAAATTCTTTTTTCCTCGGATGTGACATTTTTCATGGATAATATGGCAATCAAACGTGGCCTTACTAAATACAAATTAAACAACATAATTATAGTTTTTAAAAGTAATGTGTTCTAACGATTTTTTGGCACGTTCGTCATTTCATGTTATAAGACATTAAGGCCCCGTTCGGGAGGGATTAAAAGCCAATTAAAATTGAAAATATGGCCGTTATTGGGTCCCACTCGTCTAATAAAAGTCAACAATAACGGCTATATTTTCAATTTTAATCCGATTTTAATCCCTCCCATACAAGGCCTAAATATTCGTGTTTAAAGATTAATGAAAGAGAGTACTCAGTCCACAATAGCATTTTGAGGCTTGTGTTAAAAATGTAATCTCCATCGTAAACGTTAATATTCCAAGTATTAAAATTTACTTACAAACTCAATGTGTATCTTCTAAGATCGAATGATCGACAAGAGTGCTAAGCCCATCTTTGGTAGAGGTTTTTTGAAAAGTTATTTTGTGAAAAGTGATTTCTTTGGAGCTTGTGGTTAAAAACTAGAAAAAAGTTGAGTTTACGCAGAAATTATTTTATTAGGAGAATGTATAGTTAAAAATAAGTTTGAAAAATATAAATTTTAGAAAATTGGGGCCAAACAAGGCCAAAATATGATCCAAATAAATCCGTGTTCTAAAAGCATAAAACGTGACGAAGCGTGAAGGTTAAACTTCGATCAAAACGTAAAAAGGCATTTTATTATTTTAAATTTTTTAATCAATTTAAAAATTATTTAATAATTAAAGAAAAAAACGTAAAAAAGTGTTAAAAAGCATAAAAGCGTAAAAAAAAATGCGTCTAAGAGCGACTAAGTGCAAAAAAAGGGCAAAAAATGCGAGCTGGGGTAAGGCATTTTGTGCCCGCTTCATGCCTATCTAAGCACTGCTTTTTAGAACACTGAAATAAACACGTATAGTATGTCGAACTATATAAATTCGAACATAATAAAAGAGAAGTAAAATGAAATTTGTCAATCCTTTTGTCCGGTGTAGCATATTAAAAACGGAAAACTAATAAGACTAAATAAGTTTATCGATAATGTTTCTTATACGTCTTAATACATGTTGTTTATCATCTTGCTCATGTACTAATCAATATTTGTTTACAATATGATATATGAAAAGATATTATTAATTATCATGAGTTAACTATTATTGAATGTTCTTATCAAAAATGCAATTTCTCCACGGCGTCTAATTATGAAGAAGTGGACATATTTTGTCCTTAAAATAGAATCCACAATATTGCAATGTCAACAAAATTGAATTTTGGTTAAAAAATACTTATAAATAATTTTTTATATGTTTGTTTAGAACATCAATTGATTGAGAAAGATAAAAATTGTCAAAGCATGTAGGCTCATTAACTATGGTACAATGTCTATGGACTTAGAATCGTAATTATCACATGTTGTAAAATATATTGGATAATAAATCTTATGCAGACATGAGACATCATCATTAGGCCACCATTACGCTCCACTGCCTCGTAATTTCCAAAGAACCACTTTTCGTATGAGGTAAAATTATTTGACTTGTTCGTTCTTTCTTGGTTGTGTCCTGACTCTATAATTTGGATTTAGATTTAAGGGCCTGTTTGGGTCAAATTTTAATCTGATTTTAATCTAAGTCAAAGTCAAACAATTAATATCAACCACATCTTTCATGGATCACACATCTTTTCATTCACACATTTCAAAAACTTCTATAACAATCCATTTAAAATCTGATTTTAATATACACCAAACACCATCTAAGTTTATCGTTGATGAACTTCATTGTTGATGTTGATCCCCCAAAAAGGTGCCGTTATAGGATCTAGATTAGGGTATTTGAAAATGATTCGTCGAAGTGTTCTAAAGGATCAAAATGACTTTATTTCTAACATTAATCGACAAAAGGACTTATTTAGCACGGCTAAGTTTATGGCTTAACTATATATCTAATGCCAACAACTTCCAATAGTAGTTAGAGAATTATATATTGTAAATATTAAACATCATATTACTCCTCAATTTTATTTTATTTTTTGACAGAATATTACTCTTCAATTTGCACTAAAATTCCATTTAAAGAAAGAGAGTTGATCTTACAGAATACATTTGTTAGCTATATATCTTAAGTTACATAAAATTAATTATATTTCTCCTCAATTTGCACTTAAATTTCATTTAAAGAAAGAGATTTGTGCTTACAAAATACATTGAAACTGCAAATTTATTAATTGTTAGCTGTTTGAGCACTCCAACAGAGTTGAATTCATCATATTTGACCACCTTTTTTTCATAGTGGCCACTTATAAGTTAACAAATAATCAATTATTTTGTTCATTTGATGGCTCATTCTGCGTTGACAAATAGACTCATTATTAGTAGTGTCTATATGGTATGGGACTATGTAAATGTTACCTGCCCAGTTGTAAACTTAATTCCCAAGTTTCTAACCTGTAGAGTATCTTCTCTTTTTATCCATTTGCATGCATTTTTTGCTTATATATATCCTCTGAATTTATATCCATTTGCATGCATTTATATCCTCTGAATTCAAGAATCTTGTTTTTCTACTAAATCAGTCGAGGGCTTGAGAGGTGGTGGTTCAGTTTTCGAAATATGAACAATACAACAAAGCCAAGAATGAGATCCATGTTCAATTTGGCTTATGATAGAGGTTGAAAATTTAGAGTTTGTTTCATTATTTTGAGGGTTTTTTTAATTTTTTTATTTTCGCATGTCTTTGGAAGAAAATATGGATGTTGTTGAGGGGAAGGAGAAGAAAAATTCTATACTCAAGAAATTAGAGAGTTATCTGTCCATGAATAGACAGGCTAAATCTTCGATGAAAATTAAGTTCTCCAAGAGTAAATCGTGGAACTACAGCACAGCCAAGGCTTCAGCTTCAACCAAAGACGATAAAAGGCTCAAAACAAAGCACCAAGTGGCTCCAAATGGTTGTTTCTCTGTGTATGTTGGACCGGAAAAGCAAAGATTCGTGATCAAGATTGAGTATGCGAATCACCCTTTGTTCAAAATGTTGCTTGAGGATGCTGAATTGGAATATGGATTCAATAGTGAAGGTCCTTTAATGCTTCCATGTGATGTTGATCATTTCTGGAAAGTTTTAGCTGAAATGGATAGAGGTGAAGAGACTAATCATTCTTGTGGTGGTTTCGTGCATGGCTCGTGTAGTCCCTTCAGTCCTGCTCTGGGCTCAAGGAGAAGTTCGTATAGCCTTCTTACTCCCCCGCGATTGCTTAAGATAAATCACTTTCGAGTGAGCTTCAGTGAGCAATGTCATGTGTAGATAATCTGTGTGCTTAAATTGCTGGTGCATTATAGTTTGTTGTTTTTCTTGATGGCCTTTAAATGAATGAAGATAGGAATTTTTATAGCGAATAGTATTGCGAAATTTTTACATTTCTCTTCGTTCTCCTCTTGATTGTAGAAGGAAAGCCCCTTATGGCCTTCTGGACATGACGACGGGATTTGTTTTGTCCGATGTCGTGTCCAATTCAGCATATTGACCATAGCCTTATCGTTTTATCCACTAGGATTAGATTGTTATAATTTTGTAAACTAAATAATGAACCAGAGATGTAAATATCTTGGTTGATATACAATATACATTCAGAAAGAGACAACTAACTGCAAGGTGAAAACAAGATCAACGTTAATAAATAAAACCAAGTCTTATTCGCAGTAAATTAAGGTCGGTTAATCCCGAGATTTGTGTAGGTAGGTTTTATACAGGGTAGTTTTTTAAAAAGGAAAAAAGTATTATATGATGACAGCACAGTAGAAATAAAAAAATTTAGAGTTGAATTGGACCAGTTCAAAATTCGTAAGAGGTGAAATTTTTGAATACTAAATTCTAATATCGACAGCAAAATATGACGTTTGAAATGCTAACATAGTCATCATACGATGTGTGCAAAGGTGATTGATTTCACTAAATAAGCTTCAATTCTATTAATATAATCACAAAAGAAATCTATTTTAGTTCTAGCTTGAAGTGTACGTATTTGAGGTCAAACGATAAATAACACATAATCAGTCACTAATTTCGAAAGGTAAACAATTTAGTCCTCTATCTTCATAAGCAATTCGAATTTTTTCATAGCAGGAGCAGGCAATCCAAGAATCATATTAATGCTTTTCTTTCTTTTTCATGAGAAAGAAACAGAATCGCTTCCTTTCTGGGCAAAGCCATGGCCCCAATAGAATCGGCTTTCACCTACCGAAATATGTAGTGTAGAATGAAAGTCTAGACCAGGTAGTGATCAGCAGGTTTGAAGCATGTCTGTCACCATATTCACTGCCTCCTGAACTAGTTACAGTGGACGGAAGGGGATTTTCGACTAAATCACTGCACTGCAGATTGAATTAGACAACAGGATGGCATTGCCACAGTATCCTTTAGGAATTGGTGGATCAAATTATCTGGACCTTCCATCAACTGCGAAAAGAAGCTTCTTTTGTTGATCAGGCTTTAAGTCTAATGCCTTGCTGCACGCTTTCCATACTAATGCTGAAAGGGATTCGGTTTTGGAATCAATGGGAGGTGGATTTAGAGTCTCAGTCCAATAACTCAATGAAGATTCGAATTCGATAATTCGTTAATTAAATGGAGCAAATATGGATATAGGTCAATCCGATCCGATTTATATATTATCTCATAATTTATTACACGTAAAGTTTTTTTCTTTTTTTTTTTGAAACTTGTATCTTACTTATCACTTTTAATAAAGAATGTCAAACCTATCAAATATCAAGATAACATTAATATATATTATATAAATTTTGTATTAAGATTGAGAATCCTTTTTTTTTTAAGCACGATCATGACAATGCAATCAGAGTGTGTATGATTGGCATTATTTTTCATGAAAATGTCATTTTTCCATTTAAATTTCTACTTTTTAGGTATTTGATTGACAATTAACATGAAAAATATTTTTCAAATTTTGGATATTTTCCCCAAAAATAAGGAAATTATTTCATTTGGAGGTGATTTTTATTTTCCACATAATTCACCCTCTCTTTCTCTCTCTCATCTATCTCCTCCCCTCTCTCATCTACCCACTAATAAAAATGGACAAATATAATATTTTTTAGGTTGAAAATTAAATCAATCGAGCACGTTTAATTAATCATTTTCATACAAATAATTTATTTTTATTCCATACAAATTTCTTGCTTGCAATCAAAAGAACCCTTAATTTTGTTTACTATTGATTAATATGTTGACTTTGTTTTTTGTAAGAACGGCTCATTGTCTTCAAAGGTGGAAAACTCGCCCAAAATAAATTTATCGATCAGTTTTTTTCACAGGTTTCTCATGGTTGAATGTGTGGTTTTTTACAAATGGCAGCATATCTGTTGACCTTGTTTTTTGTAAGGGTGACGTGGACAACAAATGTCGGGCCCACTCACATACACACAAGCAAATTTTAACACCTTTTGACCGGAGACTTGGCCAGAGAAGGTTACTATATACGGATGTGAAAGATGTTTTAAGATGCGAGACAAAAATGTTCGGACACTGGCAACATATTTAAATATGATTGCATATTAATAACCAATCACTAAACAAAGAGTTGCAAAGAGTTCAAATAGTACAAGAGTAAAGAGTTGCATTAGATTCAAATAGTACAAGAGTTGGTATTTATAGAATTCTAGTCAAAGTGGTAACCATTTGATAAAAAACACGTGACTTCATCTCCCAAGTCGAAATATCATATCACTAGCCTGCTACGCATTTAATGCATTCACAACGGCCATCCACCCTACAACTTAGTGGGACAGACTTGACACATTTATTTTTACAAACGTTATATCAATCATTCATAGAGATCGTCTGTAGATCTTTTAAGAGCCGCGAGAGATTCAGTCAAAGGGAGCTTAGAAAGCTTTCCTTTGGCCTCTTCACTTCTTTTTCGTGCCACTCTAACCAATCGGAGCCTCCGTAGACTTTTAGTCAACCTTTGACTTATGCCTCCACGTGGTAGTCCACGGAAGCTTAGTTTGGAGCCTCGGTGACGAGGCGTAACCCAATACATTAATTGTTTATGTAGGAAACTTGGACATGGATAAGTGAACGCTATAATTTGACTTTACACGATTCAAGAGTCTTGACTTCAAAATATCCGGACTAATTGTGAAGCGCCATGCAAGCAGATAATAATGCACGAGGACTTCGACAAGGCGTCGTTAATCAATTCTGCGGCATTCTCATTCCCTTTCTTGCCGGATTTAAAACTGTATATTGTACAAACATAACCGCAATATTCTGATCAAGGTTGGATAAAAAGTGCAACTACTTCGTCGGATCTCCTTGTTTGACATTGAGTTCAACAAAATTGACATTCCCATTCTCCATTGTTGATGCAAGTGAGATTAGTATATCGTTCAGGTCGGGATTATGAGAAAGGGAGAACATGGTGTAGAAGAATTAGTAATTTGTTTTGGTTAACAAACTTGTACTTCTGAAAGGGACAAGTAGATTTGAGGCTTTTTTCATTTGCAGAAGCAATCTCTCTAAGGAGGAAAATCAGAGAATTATAAGCTTATTTGACCTTGTTAAACAAAGGTTCTGCAAATGTTGTTATATAGTCGAGGTAGGCTAGGTTTTTTTTTTTTTTTTTTTTTTATACTCAGGTATCCCAACTTACACCAGACTATGAGCCTGTTTGGTAACAATTCTCCTTTTCTACAGTAAATCACTTCTCATTTTCAACCACACATTCTTCAATAAAATAATATTTTCCATCACATCAATACTTTTTTCTTCTTTTTCAACCACACATTTCCCATCATATCACTATTCAAAAATCAATTTTTCTCCTTAAAATCCCTACCAAACACACTCTATATCCTGGACCACCCAGAACCGGTACCTCAACTCTGGGCGAAGGTAAATCGCGGGTTATGCCCAATCAAGCCAGTGTCCATGTAAACTTTATACTCATGGCCCCAAATGAGCTCTCCTGCGCCGGCTTTTACATCACTAAGCTGCTCCACCAGTCCACCACATGGTTTGGATATTACAACACTTGACTGCTCTGTCCGTGATTCGAACTCCCCACATTGGGGTTGCAAGCCCAAACTTGCACTTCTTTGCCATCTCGGATGTGCCCCGGGTCACAAGGCTAGGTATTTTTCATAATAGAACCAGACTAGTTAACAGTTTTCCTGTACTGACATTCCCAGCTCTTAAAATGGGTTCTTCAGGGAATCGGATAGTTTGGTTAGGGGTTTTGAAAAGACTAATCTGATTTCCATAGAAATTTGTGAAAAATGAACAATTAAGCCCCTACTTAATCATTAGGGAAAAATAGAGTTTTCAATATTTATTTTAAAAAGAATGTGTAGTTAAAAAGTTGAGAAAAATTTTGGGTTTATATGTTGATTATTCTATTGTGTGAATGTGTAATCGAAAAGGAGTATATAAAGAATAATTAAAAACAATTGTTGTCAAACATGGGGCTAATTTTATGGAGAAATGAATCAGAACCAATTGGTTCCAACTTCTTTCATACTTCAAAAATGGATTGTTATAAATTTTCTTATTTCACTTTTGTATTTTTGTTTTCAACAATAAAATTGTTGATTCATATAAATTCACATAAATTGTGATTTATTTAAAAGGTTCTAAGACCCAAAATCAGGCCAATTTCAATCAGAATTAAATCGTATAGCCAATTTTATTTTAATCTAGATCGAGTGATTCTGAGTACACTCCAAATTCTCGCATCAATTTTCTCCTAAATAGAAAATTTCATTACTTCCAGCTCCCACTATAATGAATACTAATCCACTATCGGGTGGAAATTAAAATCAAAATCAACAATTAATTTAAATATTCATAACCCAAAAACCTTGTACTTAGCATACATATGAACAAAATATATAAGATTTATATTAGAACTGTAAAAAAGAAAAGATTAAAAAAAAAAAAAAGGGTTAAACATTAACCGAAAAGCATTGGTATTTCTTTTTCTTCAAATCTTATTGAGCTAAAAAGAAGCATTGTATCATACTCAATGACTGAATATATAAAACAGGCTACAGAAGTAACAACAGGAAATTGAATACAAATTATCGAAAGAAACATCAATACAAGCCAAAAATGTAAAAACTAAAAATAAAAAATTTCAAACTGCATAAAGGCAATGAAAAGATATATCCGCAATTTCTCAAGAGTTGTAAAAAAACATCTATAATAAAACATTGACTAAATCCAACTACAGGGGTTGAGTGCAAAAAAAAACATAAAATCAGTTGTAGCATCTAATAAGTAAAATCCTAATCATACAGACAAGTTCCTTTCTGGTGTCTATCTGCAAAAGGTTAAAAAAAAAAAAAAATTAACAATGTTCCATTTGTTCACATAAACAGCTTATCAAACCCCTTTACATTCCAGAACAAGTGAGGTTGACATGTACTCGCCTGGCTAATTCTGAGCCTAGTCGTTATTTTCATCTTTATCCGAATTGTTGTCCCCAGACTCGTCTGCTGCCTCCTCATCTTCATCGTCCGTCATGTTATTTATCACTTCAGTGATTATAGCCTTCACATCTGCTTTTCTATGCATCAGATCCATACCAAAGTGGTCTCCTGAGATAAACTCGAAAGGATTAGCAAATCGATACCAAATTGTTAGTGCATGTTTGGCTAAGCTTAAAAGTGCTTATAAATTGGTCAAACCTATTTTTATCCACGCATTTCATAGGACCCACAATTTTTACCTAATTTTTTAACCACACATTCCTTGGGACCCACTACTTAAAAGCGCTTATAAGCTCCACCAACCAAGCACTCTAGAAAGTTCTAATGTAGTAATGTACTCTTGTAGGAAAAGTCATACCAAGTAGTCTGAGAATATCGGATAACGTGGCCTGCATTTCAGGAAAGGGTAAAGGTTGTCAACAGAAAATCCGTAATTGAACATTCAGTCTAATGTGAAATAGATGACAAAACATCCAACTTACAGTATTAAAATCTACTTCCTTCAGTATTTTAACTACCACTGCATGCATTTCTTCATTACTGGGTTCGATCTTGGCCTTCTTGCTGCTTTTCCCTTTGCCTATGGCAAATCAAGAAACATGAGCAAGCATGACAAATAAAGAAAGCCAACTCCAGAAAGATTGCACGAAGACGAACAAATTCCCTAACGATCATGTCATTTCCATTCAATGAACATTACAACAACATTCAAGCTCAAATTTGGGGAGGGGAGCCTTCACCAAATTATTGTGCATTACGGTGATCATTGAAGTGATAATTGACTGACAAAATTAAATGACCATGACTCGGAAATAGACATAAATATAGCATCTTAATATATAAGAAAAACCTCAAACTGGAGGTTCATTTCCTAGGTTTTCAAGCATCACCATTGGAAGAAGAGTGCCATAAATGAATGTCGAGGAGTAATACCTTGATCTGTTGAAGACTTGCTTGATCGTTTCTTGTTTGAAGCCTTTTCCTTTGGTGCACTAGTATCCTCTTCAATTTCCTTATTAGCCTTCTGTTTTTTCATCGAGGACGCCTTAATTTCATTCTTCGATTTCGCTTCAGCAGCATCTTTCTTAGATGCTGAACTGGAAGATTTTTTAGTAGATTTACCAGAGCTTTTGGAAGATTTTGAAGGGCTGCCTTTGGTAACAGGTTTAGACTTCTCACTCATCTTGCCACTACCATCTTTTTTAGCACTCTTCTTTGAAGTAGATTTCTCAACGGACTTCCGCTTTCTGGGTTCATCTTCATCCTCTTCCTCCTTTTCTTCCGACTTATTCTCTTCCTGCTCACTTTCTGCTTTATCAGCTATGTCATCGTCATTTTCTTGATCATCTTCGCTCTCTGAAGGTTCACTTTTATCACTATCTTCTTCCTCAGTTTTCGATAAATCCTTGGGCTTCTTCCTTGAATTGGAGCTTGGCTTATTTTTCTGCATGCAATAAGAACAATTAAACAGAGAATCCAAAGTGCATTAAGGACTTGCCATGAAGAGACAAAAAGTACAGTCTAGAATACAAAGCAATGAGAGCACAAAAAACGTTTTGCTGAACCAAGGCAACTCAAAAATTTACAAATGAAGTAAAACTAAGCAACATCAAAAATCCTGGATCGCATTGGTAATGAGCCATTAATTGACTCGCAACATGGTAAGATCAATATGAGTTTATAGCTATGATTTATAAGAAAATAACCCACCAAGCATAAAGAGGATACCAACATGGTTCCAACCATTGATAAAAATGAAGTTAACATTCCGGTATTAAATAAATGTCTGAAACTGGAAAATATCGCTGCAAAGCAAAACTAAAGACGAGATAAGCTCATTACCTGGGATTAGGAAAAGAAACTGACACATAAGAACAAAGAATTAAAACAGACAATTACTAACCTCTGTGGTTTTTCCTTCAGCCACATCAGAAGAGCTTGGGGTTTTGCTTGCTGAGTCCTTACTCTTTCGCTTCTTACCCTTCGATGACTGTCATTAATGAAAGGACCTATTTGATGACTCGATGGATAACTTGGCATTATACAATTTAGAGAAAATGTAAAACATACACAAACTCTAAAAAATGAAGGAAAAAAATCTACCTTCTCCTTGTCAGCAAGCAGTGTTTCCATTGTAGCATGAGGAGATTCCAAAAACTCCAACAATTTTACTGAGAGTTCTTCCTGAAAGCATGGCTGTTATTATTCAGATGATCGAACATTTTATGAGTGTCATAATAGTGTCAATAGTAAGACCTTACCTTCTTTACAGCAGTTCTACTGACTGGAATATTAAGTACATCACAAAAGTCCAACAATTTTTCCTTAACGCATTTATCAAGCTTCTCCTTGACTTTAGCTCTTTGCTTCTCCTGCTGAGGACATCAACCAAAAAAGATTTCTAAATCACTAATTGAGTAATTTTTATGCTCCGATATTCAAGTGCAGTGTACTATTGTAAATATCCCCTCTATGTTACACACGTCTATTTGCATGCATGGAGCTAAGTTATATTTTGAATTTGTCAGATGTTTGGATGGTTTAAACTTCAAAGGAATATTTCACCTAGAAAACCATTGAGTATCAATATAATAAAATTAATAGCTCAAGATTGAAATGCAGCTAGTCATTTTCTCTATAGTTCTAAAGGACGGGAAAACACTGGCCTATGCAGGAGGAAAAAGCCACGCATACGGAGAAAATTTGGAAAGATAAACAACATTATTTTTTACTGCCTAATGCAGGTCTAGGCACCAAAAGGCTCACACCTTTTTATTTATTTTTTGACCAATTTATTTATTCTTCTAGAGGTTAAATAAACATAAGAATACAAGATATCTTCTATATATTAAAAGTGGCTATGTAACGGAATTTCTTGTTTTTAACGGAAAAACTAACGGAATTTGTTGCTTTAACAGATTATGTAACGGAATTTCTTATTTTGAACAGGCAGCTGCACCTTCTTTCAGTGTTTTTATCATAACTTTGTATTCCGATGTCCGATTAAGGCGATTCAAAATGCGTTTGAAAGTTAACTCATCTGGCTACAACTTTGATTCAAACATCATTCTCCAATTCGATCACTTTCTATGCTAAAAATAGATCTCAATATGAGACTAAAACATTGGAGCATAACTTTTCGGTTGGAAATTGATTTGTGATCATTTTTTTGACTAAATTTGATTCCATTGACGTCTTCCTTTATCCAATTGACTCCGAACACTCTCAAATCTTCATCGTGAGGTTTGTGATCAACTTTTAAGTATTTACATTTTAGTCCACTGAACTTTGAATCCCTTACAATTTAATCATTTCTCCAAATTTGTCAACTTTTGCTTATTTTCTTAGATCTCACCAACTTACATCACAACATCAAAATCACACATCTAATTATTTATCAATTACATAAACATTACATCATTAATTATTTAATTAACCAAAAAAATTATATCTTTATTAATAACAAATTAATTCTTAAACAAAACTATTAAATATAAACTAGGCAAACGTGCATTGCACGTTGCTTGCACCTAGTAATTATTAATATCTTAGTAAAATAATAATAAAAATAAGGCATGCCTTGTTACGCTCGCAGTTTCAAGAGAAAATGAGTGCTGAGGCGTTTTTCTTTCAAGAGATGAGGCGTAAGCCTCGCCTCAAACCAAAAAGGAAGAGAAAATAGAAGAATTGAAGAAAATGGAAATAAAAATAAAATCAAAGAGATATAAGACGAATTAAAGATATAAAAATTGAAATAAAAGCAAAAAATTACCTGCCGAAGTTTGAGACTTCACTGGTCAATGGAATTGTAGAAGTTAATGTTTTTGGGAAATGGTAGAGACGTGGAGCAGAGATAGTTTTTTTATAGTTTTTGTCTTGGGTTTTTACTTGATATTACAGTAGGTTTTGGTAAACAAAAAAAGTGGTGGGCCTACCTAAACTCAATAAAACTGACATTAAAAATTACAGTTTAAAAAAAAAAAATTAAATATCAAAGAAATTACGGTGTGCATGCCTCATGCACCTTGAGGCGTGTGCCTCATCGGGTGAGGGGCACAGCTCTACAAAATAGCGTAGTTATTTGCACCAAGGCACTGATCATACACCTTAACTCGAGGCGTGCCTCAAGTTTGCCTTTTCAAACCATGATCATGATTAGGATTCACCTGGGTACATGGTATGAAAAAAAGGTCAAGAGTGCGCGCCTCAATTTGAGGCGTATGGCTAGTGCCTCAAGGCGTGAAATCTGAGGCTCATCTCGAGAGGTGTGCGCCTTAATTGAATCTGGTGCACGCCTCTTGTACGCCTTAGCAGGTATGGCCGAAAATGAAGGCAACAACAAACAGGAACAGAAGCCCTAGCAAATCAGCAGCGCAACAAAAACAGAGATGGCCAAACAGAGCTCGACGGTGACTGTAGCAAAACCTAGCGACGACAACTGGAGAAACTGAGGCCCAAGATTGAAATTTCAGAGTTGTCGCTCCTTGCTCTGATACGAGAGAGAAGAGATTAGAGTTGTCGATGACTATAATTGTAGAGGAGATCAGAGTTAGGTTGTTTGTGTTTTAAGTTTTGGGTTGGGCTGGGCTGTAATTAATTGTTGTTTTTTTTAAAAAACATTGCTTTTTTTTCTGTTTAAAAGAAGTTATCCGTTGTGGTTAACATATATTTATAGTACTACATCTTTATTGGTTGGGTTTATCTTTTTCTTCGAATTTTACGCTTATTGGATGATCAAATTACACGATGTTTACTATTTCTTAATTATACTTTTGGTTCTTTTAATCTGGATAAGATCATTTTAGTTTTAAAAAATATCATAATTAATGTTGGAACCATTAGTTATATATTTTTAGGGTGTTTTCTAATTTTTCAACTTAAGTTTTTTTATTTGTGGTGAAGCTTACGCCTCAAAACATTTCGAGGCTTACGCCTTACCTCGTGACAATAAAAGGCCTCAGTACCCGTTTACGTTTTTTCAAACCATGCCTGGGTATGCCTAAACTCGTAAGGTTTGAGGTTTGACATTGCTATCTTGCCAAGCCTAGCGCTTTTTAGAACCTTATTTTTGGTTTGCTTTGGGAAATAGTATGTACATTGATATCCCTGTCAATATCAATTTCAAGACTCCATATGCAGGTTGCAAAATTGGATCTCTTCACCTATTCCTCATGAAACTACTTGTTTGATTTAATGTTTTCTGTGATGAGAATGACTATTCATTTCTGGTATCTCGAAATGGAAAGAATTCTACTTTAATTAAACACCACATTCTTCATATCAAAGTTTTTATTTAATATTATATTCACACTATACTCTAGACTACAATATGTCCATAATTGTATGGAATACAGGATATAAGCACCTCATATGGTAATTCAAATGGTGTTAAGTCACATGACACAAAAGCCTTTTAAATTCCATTAGTTTATTTAACAAGTAGCATTGTCCTCTATATAAGACCCTTTTTGGGACAAAGTTAGGATTCTTCTGTAAACAACCTAATCAGCATCAGTTGTTGCAGCTTTCTTAAAATAACAAATGCAGACAAAATGTCTTTCCCTAGAAAAAATTCTTTTTTCAAAAAGGTTTCTTGCATTCCATTTAAAATCTGACCAGCCAAAGCCTTAAACATATGATCTAGAAAAAAAGGAGTTAAGAGGACTTAGAACTCCAAACCCTCAAAAAGAGAGAGAGAGAGAAAGCGAGTAGAAAAGGACACCATACCTCATTCTCAACCCATACAAATCCAGAAAAGAGGCCAATATTTTTCTTCAGAGTATGTACCTGAACAAGAAACGTGATTGCAATTTTACAAGATCATCAAACCCCATTGGGTATCTAAACAATAGTGTACAGAAAAAGACAAAATATATACTGAAAGTGTTAACGTAAAATGCTTAGTCAACTAACTATGAAACTGGATTGGTTCAAAATGACTGCTTAAGATGTAACCTTCGATTTTTTGCCGAAAAGAATGGTGTGAAGAGTCTGCAGGTTTTCATCACCCTTTCTCTTGGACAACTTGAAAGCCACTGAAACATTTGTAATACAAGTGTGAGGAAGATGTATATGTGTTTTAGTAGACAACTCCATAAAACAGACAAAATACCAACAAACTTGACGTGTAGACAGCAGTAGAGAAAATTTGATGGCATGTATCATGTAAATTTATTGAACATTGGCTTGAAGCTTGATACAAGAACAAGAATGAAAGGACCTAACCTAACCTATAAAAGAAGTCATGTTCATGCATCCATTTAATCCCCAAATTGGCTAGGTTATAATGAATGAAATAGTAGATCAAATGCTCAATGTAATTATGTCATAATGACCTTGTAACGAATTTCACATGCTAAGCAACTTTATTGAATCAAAGTGTAATAGAATTGAAATGCTATCATCTATATGCTGACTGTACCCTATGCATCTAACACTAAGAAAAAACTGAATATCTAAGTGAGTAAGTGCAATTGTAAATAACTTGTTAGCGCTGTGCATGATACCGTATGTTTCATGAAATCAGATATTTCTGTGAGAAAGAAATTGTATGGAATAAAGATATTAAGGATATCAAATAAATCCCTTCATTATTTCTTCCAAGCAGATACCAGCAATCACACTACAGCGATATTTCCAACAAACTGTCATTTACGAAACAAATAAAGATATAACTTTAATGCTATAAGTTCCAGAAGTAATGTCAAGCTATATCAAAAAAATCAGACGTATTGAGAAACCAAATTCAAATATAAATGATACAGTATTGTGCGTATTTAATGAAATGATGAGATCATACCATTTGGGATGTCCTTAAGCTGAGTACCTCGACCCTGTAGTTATGAACCCAATGTCAATAGAATCATTTGGTAAGTGGTCATAAATTCCATAATTAATTTTGTCAGGAAAAAAAAAATGCATGATATCATTCATGCCCCACTCGAGATCTTTTATTATAGAAAAAAAATAAGGAAGTGAAAGCAATGTAAAAGCACACAATTATCTTTAACCAATTACAACAAATTAAACGACAAGTTAAACTGAATCAACAGTGAACTTTCAAACTATACCTTGCTTTCCTTCAAAACATCATCTTACATGTAACATGTGTTAGAAATTATAATGTTCAATAGTTAAGGCCCCGTTTGACACCCATTATTTTGAAGAATGAGTTTTTGAATAGTGATTGATGTAAAGAATGTGTGGTTAAAAAGTAAGAAGAATTTTTTGGTTTATGTGTAATATTATTTTATTTGAAGAATGTGTGGTTAGAAATGAGTACTGTAGAAAAATGAGAATGAGAATGAGATAAAAAAAATGGGTGTCAAACAGGGGCTAAACATGGAATCTTCTTGTCCCATAACTCAAGCATCGCATTACGAATATTATTGGCCAAAACTCTTAGTTTACATGGATATAGTTTCATCCTTGCCTGATGCAGACAACAATTGATATAAAATAGATATTTTTGTCTGAATATGAATCACGAGCTATTCGCATTTTTCTTTTCCATTTCCATTTCCTTTCCCGCTCTGAAATTTCCTAGTAATGTTCTTTTCCCGCTCAAGATTAAAATCCAAAGTTGCCTAATATCACTCCTTACCCACTGTAACCCACAGACCCAATAGATTCATAACTAATAACCCATAAACTAATACTAGCATACAAGTTCATTATACATGCCCTGCAAATTTTCTCTTCAAGTAATTTAATTAATATTTTTTTCATATTTAAATTCAATCAAAATGAGAAATAACAAGAAAAATGTTTCCTTTCCGGTTTTCTTTTCTTTTGCCTAGTAGATGCCAAGTATTCCTCGCAAAAACAAAACAGTATCTAGCATTAAAACTCCAAATTCTTAGTAATTATTATGATACCTTTTCAATGGCTAAAGATTTGGAGGCAGTGCTACTGGGTGTTGCATTCACAGTAAACCGCTCCACCGTCTTCCTCTCCCTCGTCGGCCTGTCCCCTCTTGGAGTCCTCGGTGATGATAACTCTTCCTTCTCATTTTGAGATTTAGCCCCACTTTTCTCTATTTTGGATCCTTTCTTCACATTTTTATTCTCACTCTTTCCCTTTTTTTTTCCCTCGATCTGGTCTTCTTCTACTTTCTCATCCTCTCCTTCTTCAAGCTCGTTTTCTTCTTCTCCGTCTTGACCATCCTCTTCTTCACCTTCAATTTTCTCTCCTTTCTCTTCCTTCCCTCCATTATCCTCTTCTTTTTCGTCATCCCCTTCGCTTTCTTCTTCCCCCTTTTCCTCTCCCTTCTCTTCTTTCACCTCCTCTTCTAATTTCTCCTTTTTTTCATCTGGGTCTTCCTTAACTTCACCTTTCTCTTCAACTTCAATTGGGTCTTTCTCCTCACTCACTAGCTTCTTGCCCTCCTCTACAGATTCCTTCTCCGAAGCCATGAACCCAAAATCTTGAAATCAATTAACCCCCCGAATTATCAGTGTCGGGCGAGTATATAGATGCAAAAAAATAGTCGATGCAGATGTTGATTGCAGGCGTGAGATTAAAAAATTTAGGGTAAAATATTTAGGTCAAGGGCGCGCAGACTCGGGGTTTTGGGATTTTGAATATTTTCGATCAAATGAAGAGAATTCATTAAGCGGGCTCCATGGGTTCGGCTCCAATGCTAAAACTTTCATCCCATACCCTTTTATATGAATATGTAACACAGAGATGGCAACCGAAAGAGCATAATTTTGTTGAGTGCTACTATTTATAATTGTAAAAGTATTAAGAATACTTACTTTAAATAAAATAATTTTGTAAGTAAATTGAAAAAAATAAAAATAAAAATAAAAATTAACTACACATTTTTCAAACAATCACTTTTGCAAAACTCTTTTTCAAACAAAATGAGCCTAAAAGGTATATATTATTGAATTGCGAAGTTTCTAATTAGAAACATGTTTAGAGATATTAAAGAAAATTAATAAATATAGTTTGAATGATAGATGCATATAGTGCACATAGAAAAGAAGAGTATTCAAATCACGTAATAGAAGTTTAAGAGAAAGGGTGGTGTAGCAATGAATGGATAAAAACTGATCGCAAGTTGCAAGTTTTAATATAACTAGTATCTGATTGTGCGTTGCATGATGACAGATATAATTTTGTTAGAAATTTCGTTGTAACGATAATATATTTTAGAACAATAAACATTCAGTTATATAGTGTCATGTGACTAACTGAGTTTATCATATATTCGAGTTGTAATCGAGTAGAGCTCGTGCTTTATTTAAAAAGAACTCAATTGTGCTTCAAAAGATCTGTTAAAAGGAAAAATTAAGGGGCCGTTCTCTTCGTGTTTCAGTTTTATGTTTTGAGTTTTAAATTCGTTTTGTGTTTTGAGATTTCTGAAAATGCGTTCTTTTTATCATTCTGAAAAACTGTTTCTGAAAATAAAAAACGTGAAAACGCGTTTACTTTGAAATTTTTTTTAATAATAATTTTTCTTTCTTTTCTTCTCTCTCAACTCTGCAATTTCTATTTTAAAGTCAATATTTTCATGCTAAAAAAATGTATCGAAGGTTGAACATTAGTGTTCCACCGAATTGGAGATTGGAAAGGCGTAAACTATATTTCAATTGATTCATTTGGTTTAATGGCAACATTGTCTTTTTGCAGGGCTAACTGAAATTTTCGATTATGGACAAATTGCACCTATTAATGAAAGTTTATGTTTGAGAGTAAGAATGCGAAGAAAAAATGGTTGGGGAAAAAGATGCAACTAAGGTCAAAAATTGAGGACAAAATGTGTAACTCACCCAAGAAAATAAGTTAACCTTCGACTAAAATGTCAAATTCGAAAAAAAATGCAATCGGGTTAAACTTCTGCAACTGCATTATTCAGGTGTTCACAAAGTTCTTTGCATCAAGTTCATCATGAGAACTCAAATGCTAATGCAAATCCTCAGCAAGAATTTAATCCAATAATTGTTTCAAATACACATTTCAATTATAAGAACTCCTTTATATACATGTAGTCTGAAAGATGCAAACTTTCTGTGCAAAAAATAGAGGTGTCAATCTCAACTTGACGTGTGCTTACAATTGCTGTGGGTTTTCATTTTTTTTACAGCCACATAATACCAAAATGGAACCAACTCACAGAATCATAAAAGATCTCAAAGATTACTGCACAGAATCAGAATGCCACTTGCTTGAAACGTCACCACCCCCAGTGAGTGAGGAAGAGAAGTTGAGGCAATGAAGTTACAGTACAATAGCTGCATTAAGAGGCAGAGTCTTAATTAATACATCAATGTGCACTATTCTCTTTTGAAAAGTTACCATAAATTCATTTGCTCATTTCTCAAGTACAAAACCAATCAAAGCTCCAAAATACTGCTAAATTAAGCAAATCTATAGGATAAAATGAATGACAAAGTGTTAAGCATAACATTCAGAGACATGTGAAGGGAATGTAACCATGCAGCAGATTGGTTTGCCAACAAAGGTCTCCAAGATAGAATCAAAAAATAGTTCAAGCAAGGGGAATTAACTGGGGAGTTAGGAATGGAGGCCTGTAAACAACTCTCATATTGGGTCAATGAATCATCACTGGCGAGAAAATAATGTAGTACATCATATTAGCTTTTAAAATCAAACAGTCTCTTCTAGAAGAATAGCATATGTTAATGAATTACTTTCTTGAAATTGGTAACTTCCAAATATTAGCACTTTTTATGCCATCTATTGCTTATTTAACAATTCTATAATGACACGATATCGCTGGGAATCTCCTATATGGAGAGTCAGAGACAAACTGGGGCATTGTGATAGCCTAAAAGACATTTAAAGAAATTCTAACGGACACTGTTAACATCACCTCAAACTCAAGGTCATGACTGACACTAAGTTGAGTTTGGAGGCAAGTCCAAAAACTGCCAAGAGGATGATCTTAGGTGAAAATATTGCAAGTTGCTTGAGAACAAAATAGGTGCAAAGTAAGCAGTGCCATTTCATAGTTGTAGTTTGAAATGACAATTAACTTGAAACTACATTGTGAAAGCAAGAATATAGTAGTCATAACACGAAATAAGAGTATTTAGAGGCAGAATTTGAAAACAAAAAAATGGAAAGAACATTTGTAGAGAAACATTGGGAATCAGTCAAACAAAGCGAAGATTGGTCTAAAAATACTTCAACCAATTAAAACGGAAAACCTAGGACCTATTGGACAAGGGCAAGAATTGGTAAAGTACACAAACCAGCATTCCGAACTGAGAGCTGTCTCAAGCAAAATGTTGGAGGAATTGCTTTTCAATGGGATTATTATATATACAAGGCAACTACTACTTTACTAAAACTCCAAGTCTTTGATGCAGAGAAAAACTACATACATAGCTGCCTCAACATAATACCTTACCAGATTCCCTGCATCATGCCAGCTGGCAATAAAGAAGTTGCCCATATCATTATTGTCACAAAATGTGTTGTAATAGGTAGTTGTTTGAGGGATGACTGTGATGGTCCATAAAACAAAATTTGGCCCGACGAGTTTCACAAAGCCGCTCACACAAGATAGAAACCACGAGTTCGACTCAAAGTCGAATGGAACTTGTTTTAACATGGCTATAATCTAAAAATGAAAGAGGCAGAAACAATGAAAGGATATAATTTTTTTTTTAAAGATTTTCTATCTAAAAGCAACAAAGAAAATGTCCTAGGTTAAGGATATCTATTAATGCAAATAATCTATAGTAACTACATAATCATAAAGTTACAGAATTAATCACAGAAATTACAAAATACGATGAAAATCACAAAATTATGATATACAATTTCAACAGTTTTGACCAAAATATTGGCATACTATTAACTTATCAAGAAATTGTCCAAAAAACTTAAAAAGATTTCCCAATTAATCTATGATTATTCTTGATTCTTACCAGACGATGCCATAAGCCCCACGGACCACAGGCCTGATAGGAACATACTTTCTCGAAACTTCAAAGAGGTTCCCATACACATTATACTGCATATATCTTCCACCATGAGTGGGAACGCCTTTGATATTATGTCCACCACGATCTCCTGAACCAGAGCTTGATTCCACAGACATACCCAAAAGACATACCGAAATTAAACGTCAAACTTCACAATTACTTTGTCAATTCAAGATCAATTGAACTTAAATGGTGTAAAATTAACAACTAACCTGGTAATGAAGGAGCCCAGTAGACGAATTCACAAAAGGTAGTCAACTGGTTCCACAGGATTCTAGACGACAAATTGCAGGATTCCAATGGTGAAACTGGATGCGATTGGTTGAGAGGATTTGAATGGTGGTGCTCCGACTTCAAAACGATGGCCGACGGCGGTGGTAATATGGAAAAACCGTCGATAGTCACGCGATTTTTTCCATAAATTGGGGGCAATTTTTGCAGCTAAGTGGCATGGACGAGTATAAAGGGTAGAAGAGAGAGTTTATGGGGTTCAAACGGGAGTGGATTGAGAGAGGTTCAGGCAAGGCTACTTGTAGTTTGTTGAGGAAGAAGAAGAGGCTTTTCTTTCAACTTGTTTCCCATGTTTTCAACAGAAAATGCCCAAAATGACTTTTTCACCGTTTTCTATTTTCTTTAGTATTTTTTTTGGTGTTTTTGAAAATACGTTTTCGAAAATGGGAAATAGAATACGTTTTCACCATTTTGAAAAATCGAAAACTGAAAACGGCTTGAAAACGGTAAAGAGAATAGGGCCTAAACATCTAAATTATTTCATGAGCATAATTTGACATACCGATAATTCGACAACCTTTAATTCCATCTATCCTTAAGTATATATTTTTGTGTCAATAAGAATTAGCAGGAAATGATCTATTCATGACCAATATAAAAGTGGGGAATTAAATAAATATTAGTACATTCTTATCAAAATGAAATGAAACTTGAATCTAAGTAAAAAGGGGGGGGACCTTGTGTTTGCGGCAAACTCTTCCAGCTGAGGGCAAAAAGTCGAAAGTTGTTCTTTCATGACCTCAGTGTTACGAACTCGCGTAGCAATAGTAGTTACGAAACATACACAAGATTCATTCAACCCCAAGAAAGCAAAGAATCAATGTTTAAGTTTGATTAAAAATTATTGAACTAAAGAACCAACACAATTGCCGACAATATGTTGACCCCGTGATGACAAGACTCGAGAATTTCACTCGATTTGTTTGAACGTCATAAGAAATAATCTTGATAAGTTTAGAGTTAATTGGACGAAGAACAAGAATAAAGTAATAATGTCTTGTAATTAATCTCTCAATAATTGTATGTTTTTACAATGAATGGAATGAGTCATATTTATATGGAACACAAGTAAAAAGGAAATTAAATCTTAAAAGATATCAAAAATATATCATGCAAGAATTTTAACTAAAATAGAATTCTAGACGAAATTTGGAAAATACACGTCCCAATTTGAACTATGTGACAACATAGGCTAATGACATGTGGTTGCATAGATCAATCATCAGCCTTCAATTGAGTTTCAGTAAAGGGTAATGTGTCCCATAGATCTTCAATTCAGCTCCCTCATTCGCTGCTCGAATCAAGTTGATCCATCTTATTCCTTCCTCCTTGTCCAATATGAAATTTGTCATTTTGCATGTCATGATCAATGTTTCATTAATCGTGACTTGAGCAAGTAGTTCTTGTAACGACCCGGGTCCCACTTAACGGGCTGTCCTGGCCGTTAGATCGACGACGTACTATCCTCACTGTACCAACATGGGTCTTTTCAGCATGCTTTGTCCTCACTCGCATGCTCCCCTAGAAAACTTCCCAGGGGGGTCACCCATCATAGAATTACTCCAAGCCAAGCACGCTTAACTGTGGAGTTTCCAACGATGGATTTCCGGAAAAGAAGGTGCACCTTGTTAGTATGAGTAGTACATATCCAATCTCTTAAACTTTCTTGGTCTGAGGTATTACAATCACCCCCCGTTAGACTCGCGACGTCCTCGTCGCGCTTGATCCATCTGAGGATCTGTTGCCAGGCGTTGGGATTCTAGAGGTGGCTCCTACAGGTTCAAGAGGTGGCTCCCGCCCATGACGTAGCACTTTGTCCCGCATAGCACTTAGTTCCCGCTTTCCGGCTGGCAATCGGCTCTGATACCATTTGTAACGACCCGGGTCCCACTTAACGGGCTGTCCTGGCCGTTAGATCGACGACGTACTATCCTCACTGTACCAACATGGGTCTTTTCAGCATGCTTTGTCCTCACTCGCATGCTCCCCTAGAAAACTTCCCAGGGGGGTCACCCATCATAGAATTACTCCAAGCCAAGCACGCTTAACTGTGGAGTTTCCAACGATGGATTTCCGGAAAAGAAGGTGCACCTTGTTAGTATGAGTAGTACATATCCAATCTCTTAAACTTTCTTGGTCTGAGGTATTACAATGTGCGAGTGAGGACAAAGCATGCTGAAAAGACCTATGTTGGTACAGTGAGGACAGTACGTTGTCGATCTAATGACCAGGACAGCCCGTTAAGTGGGACCCGGGTCGTTACAGTTCTATTTCTTCTTTGACCTGCTTCACTTGAGACCTAGTCATGGCCCTTCCTCAACGATCAATAGGTCCTTGCCCGAATTTGTCCTATCTTGGATCACATCAATCGGTTTGCAATTTTGCCACATTTTCTCCAAGCGACTGGTATTGATCCTTTCATTAACTTCACCACCTTTAGGTGACTGTATTGAGCTTTCTAAAATACCCCTAGCTTGGTTCATTTTGCTACCGTATACAGCTAACTCTCTATGCCATTTTTGTCCAGACATCATTTCATTCATTTTGCAGCAAAAAATAGAAAGAATGTTAAAGCATATATGTTGAAAAGGAAATAACATTAAACTGGCTATCATTAGGGAAAAAAAGGTTGCACAATTAAAAGAAACAATTGGAAGTGAAAATTAAAAGAAATAGACAGGGAGATGACAATAACAAGCTTCAATTCTACAACAAATACTAATGCCACTAAATTAACTTTTTACTACAGCAGAAATGTCAGTCATATAGTAGTTAGGTGGAACGGCAATATGGCTAAATTGACAGAGAATCAACACTTCTTGAAATGAAAGATTCCATTGAAGAATATCATTTCCCAAGTTTTTTTTTTGGTGGAAAAGCAAAACAGATTGTTTGGTTCAGAGTCACATAAGATTTAATCATGAGCGCCAGATGTTACCCATTTATGTGATGCTTTAAACCGCATTATATAGGAAAATATACGTTCAATAAATGCAACTATTTCCTTTCATCGATAAGAAATTGATATACACCTATTATTGAAATGTGAGAGCTTCTATAAATCATTAAAGGGATATAACCTTCGTTGTTTTAGTTAGTTCTCAGTGTCCATCAATTAGTGCTTTAGTTCCTACACTGCCTGCAACAATATTTCCTCCAAGAGGGGAATGATCACGAGAAAATATTTCATTTCTATACATTACCTCAAAATATACAAAACTGATAAACCCTGAGTACATTTTTTTCTAGGATTCAAATAAAAATAGCAAATTTCGTAGACTTTCATAAATAGAATGTTTGGTAATTGGTAGTATCATTATCAAACCATTGTTATGTAAACAACACAAACGAACGATTACAGGGAACTTCAACAAATATTCCCATATTTTATAATATGCAAGAGGAAAAACCAACTAATACAAGAGAAAAGAGTTTAAATTACCGATGATTTTGCCTTTCAAAGCAACATATAGTGAAGTCAATATTGCCTTTAGGAAAATTTTCGAGAATGACAGTTAAATATGGTTAATAGAACATCAAATATTTTTCATGCTAAATGAATCACTGGATTCATGCAGTATGTTGACCGATTCGAATATGCTTGTGCCTAAATATATGTTTGAAGCCAACAACATGATTTTATATTTCATTTACATAGTTAATTTCAGCATATACCAATGATTCTCAAATTCAATTCAATTCATATTTGCTGAAAAGTAATAATCTCATAATTCACGAGCAACATGTACTCATAACTAATGAAAACAATTGTATTTAAAAAAATTCTTCTACCTGCACAAGTGCACTCCGTATTCATCAGGACAGTTACAAATTGAGGAGTGCATTCTAAGGAACTACCACATTCGCTTACAGCACAAACAACCACCATTAACCCTCTTTTTACAAGCTGTAAAATGCTTAATCGGAAGCTGGAGAGCATGGCAAGTCTAAAATCTGCTACATGGGGAATGTATAGATCTACTAGGTAACTCGTAAAGATATTTGTGGATCCCCTGGTTGTCCAGCAATATTTTTCATTCATATGGATAAATGCTTGATAGTGAAGTTTCGGAATATTTAGTAAGCATCAATGCTTACCTTAGTAAGTGTTGACCCCAAAAAATATTGCCAACAGACGACGGGCCCACTCGTGTATACGTAAGCTTAATCTAACACGTTAATGCCGATCAATGGTCAGGATGGTTCCAGAATCTGAACGTGGGAAGAGCTCAACGACACTAGACGTTTTCGTTCGGGCCTCCGGCAAGATAAACTGAACACGATTGTATAAGAAATCAATCAAAAAAGAACAAGATTTGTAGTAGAAATATGCCGATAAATGAGAGAATAATATTGCTCCAAGTATTTAGAATTTCATTAACCTCTCTTGTGTTATATGGTAGGGATATTTATAGTGTTACAGTTAAAGTAATGACCGACCTTTGGATCAATTTACACATGTTACCATCTCCTCGGCCAAGACATCAAGTCCTAGCCATCAAGTTGACTCTCTTAGCCTTATAAGACATTAAATGCTCTTACATTGACAAGACAAGACACAAATAAACTTTACACAAAAGTCACATTAATCATTCAAAATAAAGATCTTCATCATAAGCAAATCTCTACATGTGGGCCATCACTAACTGCTAAAGAGCCTCAAATCCGTGGTGGTGCCCTAGGCCTCAGATAGTGCATGGCCTCGGAACAAAGGTCTCGGCTAACAATGAAAGCCTCGGATAATGGGCCTCGGTATAGTACTGAGCATCGGTTGACACGTCGAGGTCAGGAAAATACATCCTGATTCAATTAGGCTGGTCTCACCATTCAAATATGATGCCACGTGGTGCTTCTGCTTATAAGTCGTAACAATAGTCCCCCCAAGTCCATGTGTGGTTATTTGTGCCATGCGTGGACTTTCAATAATAAAGTTAGAAAAAAGAATTAAAAATTTTGAAACTTGGGAATTTAGCAATCCCACATTAGTCCCTGAAGTTCTTTTGAAGCAAAGGTGAGTTCGTAATGGAACTGGTCGAGACTGTATTCTTTGAAGCAGAGGCGAGTTCATAATAGAACTGGCCGAGGCTGAATTTCTTTTGAAGCAGAGGTGGGTTCGTAATGGAACTGGCCGAGGCTGTATTCTTTTGAAGCAGAGGCGGGTTCGTAATGGAACTGGCCGAGGCTGTATTCTTTTAAAGCAGAGGCGAGTTCGTAATGGAATTGACCAAAGCTGTATTCTTTTGAAGCAGAGGCGAGTTACATGGATATTAGTTCCTACGATGTGATTATTTTGCATGTTTCCATAGCCAACTGTGTGCATTGAAACGACTTTCTATACTCGTACAGTCGTTCGCATTTAATGTGCCATGATTGCTAAGTATTAGGACGCGTGATTTTGGGACGTAGTCACGCACCCAGCTAGTTGTGTTAAGCACAGATGAATCTGAGGCGTTTGATATACAAACTGTTCGTAATCTGCGGCTCAGATGTGTTTGATTTTGGAAGCTTCAGATCAATTGTATTTCGATCCAATGGCCAGGGTCGAACCGTTCATTCGTACAAAAACCAAAACCTTGTCATTTCTATACTTTACCGTTTGCGAAAATTCACCAAATCCTCTCAAGTTTTCTTGCTGTCAGAGAGTTTTCTGGCCACAATCTTCCGGTGAGTCTTCTAAGTTCTTCATCCACTTAGGTATTCTTTGATAAAGAAGTAATCTGTCCATCCTTCAATATTGTTTCTATAATTTTTCGTCATTTTGTTTAATTGCAATATCTTCCGAGGCTTCAATGGCCATTACATTAGCTAGGCATGGGGAGGAGTCTGTATCTGGGGCCTCGGGCAAGTGCTATAGTATGATGGAGGAGCCTATAGATTATGAGGTGGGTTGGGGAGCAGCCAAAGTTCCATCCTCCATAACTTTCTTCAAATTAGCTGAGTTTAGGGAAACTTACAACATACCCCATTATATAGAATTGGTCCATGAGCCCCATGAAAGAGCCTGTTTTCCGAGGCCATGTTGTGTCACTTTCAATGAATACCTGCTTAAAGCAGGTGTGCGTTTGCCTCTACATCCATTTTTTAGGGCGATGTTGAGGACCTTCATCTTGTCTCCTACCCAAATTCTGCCAACGGGTGGAGTCAAGTCGTAGGGGCCTACTTCCTTTGGAGGGAGATGTCCTTAAGTAAGGACATGCCTCTGCATGTCTTCAAAACTTTATTCCATGCTAGGGTAGTGGGAAAAGACGACTCGAAGGGGTGGTACTACATCATCCCTTGGGGATCCCATGTCCCTTCGTAGTTGGGTTCCCTTCCTTCATAAAGGGATGGAAGGAGTCCTGGTTCTGGGTGAAAGGTTGGTGGCAGATGGTTGAGGGAGATGTTGTCCCAGCATGTACCGTGCCGACCCAGTACTACAAAGCTTGTGGGTACCTGGTCTTGAATATTTGTAATTTCTACATAGTTTCTTAGCATTAACTCTTACTTGTTGATTCGCAGATTGCAGTTCCAGGTACGAGCTAATCGAAGCGGAGTGGAGTATTATTGAAGACATTTACAAACGATCTCCGAGGCTCCGAAGCTTTGCCCATCTTATCGACAGGAACCAATATTTTATTGACTTTGGACTAATGGCTCCTAAGGGTAAGAAGTTTTCTAACTTCTAACCTTCACATGGCTTCAGTAATATAACTTTTCCTCTGATGATTGCAGATAAGTTCAGCAAGAAAGAGTATGCTTTGCCTGATATGGCTAGTATTATGAAGGCCACGTCCACTACTGGCTCGAAGGTACTGAAGCCTGGATCCTTAGAAGCCAAACAAGTGAAATCGAGGCTCGACCGCCTCAGTAAAGACAAATCTGGAAAAGAGGCTGAGGAAGAAGCTCCCAAAGGGGGTAAGCCACCTGTTGCCAAGGGTAAGGGCGTAGTTGAAGAGCCCCAGAAGAAGAGGAAGTTGGGCCAAGGTAGTGGATCTTCTGCAAGTTTTGGGACTTCAGTATCCTATGCTGAGAAAAATGTGCCTAAGCAGCCAAAGCTCCTGCAGTCCTCAATAGATGCTGCGTTGTAGCACAATCTTGGAGGGTAATTGAAGAGGCGAAGAAGGCCTCCGAGGTCACAAAAAAAGCACCAGTTGGAAGATCTCAGGGAAGTCTGGGAACTTCCTGGGGGGGGCAGGGATGATAAGATATCCCATGCTCAGATTGAGATGCTTCCTCTTGAAGCGAGGAATGCCACTGTGGGGTTCAACAAATTCTGGACGGAGAGGTGGCAAAACTATTACCTGTGATGCAGTGGATCTCACTGCCACCTTGGTGAGCTAAACCGCCAGAGCCTTTGGCGTGGCACTTGAATACAAAATAGTTCTTTCTGATATTCAGCGAAGGAATAGAGCCTCGCGTGATGAGCTGGCTGCAGTTCATGCAAAACTCGAAGAGAATAAGGAGATAAACATTGAGCTAAGAATCCAGAAAGATGTAAATGATGCCAACCTAGAGTCTGCTTTAGCTGAGGTTGAGGCACCGAAGAAGGAAGTGTATGAGTCTCAGAGTGAGGTGGCAGCTCTCATAAAAAAGGTGAAACTGTCTGATAATCACCAAAAAGTCATCGCGGAGGCCCTGGAGAAGGTGAACTTGGAACTTACTGAATACAAAGATGCCAATAAGTTCATGGAGAATGAACTAAAGTGGTATGCCTTGGAAGTGAAAAAATATGAAGCTGGCGTTCTCAAAGTAGGTGATATCGCGGTGAAGAACTATATTGCTAATTTCCATCTCACCAAGAGAGTATTGTCGCTTCAGCATTTACTGGAGCAGTGTGGCTTACAATGAGGTATTTGAGAGGATTGGAGAGTTGAATATAGAATTAGATATCTCTGAGCTCAAAGCAGAATTCATCGAGGAGGAGGTTCCTCAGACCCCAGCTGAAGGAGACGAAATGACAGAAGATGAGCCTGATGATGTACTTGCATAGTGCTTCAACCGCCATCAACAGAAATTCCTTCCTCTAACGTTCAAGCTCCCCCACCCCCTAGTTCGTCTTAAATTTTGTAAGGCTTATGACCTCTGCATGGAACTTGACCTTCTTCAATGAATAAAAAAATTTTGCTTTTGGCTTTATGTGTTGTCATTTGTGTTATGTCGTTGTGAGCTGTTTAACTGAATAACTAATCTAGTAAGATAAAACTGAATGTTAACCTTAATTGACTGAAATTCGACAACTCTTAATGGTAGGCTCTCGAATGTCTTTATTCTGAAGCCATTTCACTTGTGCTTCTTTACTTGGAGGAAGGTTCATCCAAGTAAAGGCTTCTCCCTTGACGTTCAGCCTCGTCAAAGGGAGGCATGTGATATACGTCTTGGAGTTCGAATGAGGTGGCCCTATACTTGGGGTTCCAACCTCTCTTCCGAGGCGCCCATGCTTCCTTACTTGGAGGATGGCTCATCCAAGTAAAGGTTTCTCCCTTGACATTCAGCCTCGTCAGAGGGAGGCATGTGATGTACACCTCAAAGTTCGAACGAGGTGGCCTGATACTTGGGGTTCCAACCTCTCCTCCGAGGCTCCCACGCTTCCTTACTTGGAGGGTGGTTCATCCAAGTAAAGGTTTTTTCCTTGACATTCAGCCTCGTCAAAGAGAGGCATGTGATGTACGCCTCAAAGTTCGAACGAGGTGGCCCTATACTTTGGGTTCCAACCTCTCCTCCGAGGCTCCCACGCTTGAAGATTTTTCGGAGATTGAACTTTTATTTATTTTCAAAGGCTGGAAAAAACTTCCAGCTATGGGTTACATTCATTAATAGTAGATTCTCAGATGTTCAATATTCCACGGATGAGGTTGGATCCCACCATCCATGTCTTTGATCCAGCAGGTACCGGGCCGAATCTCTCTTTCAATACGGTATGGCCCCTCCCAGTTGGGTCCCAACGTGCCCACCCCTGGTTCTTTCGAGGAAAGGAAAACCCTACGGAGCACCAAGTTATTTATTCGGAAGGACCTCTCTTTCATCTTAGAATTATAATACTGGGTCATCTTCCTTTGGTAGGCGGCTAGCCTTCGTTGGGAATCATTCCTCCTCTCTTCAAGGAAATCAAGCTCACACCTCCTAAACTCATCGTTTGATATCTCCTTGAAGCTTAATCTTCGAGGAGAAGGCAATCCTACCTCGTTTGGGCTCATAGCCTTAGCACCATAAGTCATGGAGAAGGGAGTTTCACCAGTTGGTGTTCTGCTTGTTGTTCGTATTACCCATAGTACTTGGAGTAGCTCATCTACCCAAGCTCCCTTTGTCGTGTCAAGCTTTTTCTTCAAAGTGTGCTTTATGGTTTTGTTGACGGCCTCGACTTGACCATTAGCCTAGGGATGATGGGGGGTAGAGAAATGCTTACTAATCCCTAGCTATTTACAAAGATCTCTCACCTTCTTATTATCAAATTGTTTTCCATTATCAGAGATGATTGAGTGGGAGATGCCGAACCGGTGTATTATATTCTTCCACAAGAATTTGGAGGTGTTAACCTCAGTAATCTTCGCCAGAGGCTCAGCCTCTACCCACTTCATGAAGTAGTCAATCACAACAATAGCAAAGTTGGCATTCCCTCTGCTCCTCAACAAAGGGCCAATGAGGTCCACACCCCATTTGCTGAAGGACCAGGGGCTGGACACTGCTGTAAGCTCCTGGGAAGGTTGTCTTTGTTTATGGGAGAAACGTTGGCACTTGTCACATTTGCGAACAAACTGTAGTGCATCTTTGTTCAAAGTAGGCCAGTAGTATCCTTGTCTTAGTACCTTATTTGCTAGGGCCAATCCTCCAAAATGGTTGCCACAAACACCTTCGTGAATCTCCTGAAGCACGTAATTGGCTTCTCCTTCTCTTACGCACCGAATGAAGGGTGCGAAGAATCCACGCTTGTAAAGAACATTATCCATTAGCATAAAACGGGAATGCCTCCTTCTTATTTTGTACGCCTTCTCTTTGTCATCAGGCAAAGACTGATCCTTGAGGTAAGATATAAGAGGTTGCATCCAAGTTGGAGTTCCCTCCACCCACATCACTACTTTTGTCAAGGTGGATGTCTTGAGGAGGTGCTCGCTTGGGACCACTATCAACAACTCAGAATCCTTGCTACTGGCGAGCTTGGATAAAGCATCAGCATGTGCATTTTCGAGGCGTGGGATTTGGTTTAATTCAAATTTCTCGAAAGAAGAGAGTAAGCTCATTACCAACTTGAGGTAGGAAACCATGGCCTTATCCCGAGCTACAAAGTTACCATTCACCTATCCCACAATAAGCTGAGAATCACAACTGATGTGAAGTCTCTTCACTTGCATTTCCTTGGCCAGCCTTAGGCCAGCAAGGAAGGCCTCATATTCTGCTGCATTATTTGTGGCTTTAAACCTGAACCGTACAGTACTATTCAATTTGTGACCTTGAGGGCTTACGAGAACCACGCAGGCGCCTGAGCCTGTTTCTCCAGCCGAACCGTCTACGAATAAGTTCCACGTAGGAGGCTCAACGAGCTCCATAGCCTCGTCCATTTCAGAGGCATTAGTGAATTCTGCCATAAAATATGCTAAAGCTTGGCCTTTGATAACGGTTCTAGCCTTGAAGAAAACCTCAAATTCACTCAATTCCACTACCCATTTCAATAACTTACCAAAAGCGTCAGGTTTTTGCAATACTTGCCTAAGAGGAAAATTTGTCAACACATGGATCTTGTGAGCTTGAAAATAAGGCCTTAACTTGCGAGTTACAATTATCAATAACAAGGCCAACTTTTCCATATTTGGATAGCGCGTCCGGGAGGCAGTAATGCCTTGCTGTTGTAATAGGCTGGCAGCTAGGTCGAACCTTCTTTCCTTACAAGTACAGCACTTATGACATCAAGAGAGACAGCCAAGTAGAGTTGTAGAACTTCTCCAAGCTTGGGTATTGATAGGAGGGGGGCTTGTCCCAGGTACTTTTTCCCCTGGAAAGCTTCTTTACACTCCTCGATCCATTGAAATTTATGGCCTCCTTTTAACACCTTAAAGAAGGGGAGGCACTTATCTATGGATTTCAATATGAAGCGACTTAAAGCGACCACCTGGCGGTCAGACTCTGCACTTCCTTTGGTTTCTGAGGGGACCTTATTTCAATGCCTGTATCTTTTCAAGGTTTGCCTCAATGTCTCGTTGATTGACCATATACCCTAGAAACTGGCCTGACGCAATCCCAAATGCACACTTGAGGGATTTAGCTTCATGCGATACTTTCACAAAATTTCAAAGGCTCCATTGAGGTAAGTTATGTGATCACCCACCTTCAAGCTTTTGACGAGCATGTCGTCCATGTAGACCTCCATAGTGTTACCAAGCAGGTTGGCAAACATCCTGTTAACGAGCCTCTCACAAGTAGCTCCAGCATTTTTTAGCCCAAAATGCATCATTTTATACCAGTAAAGGCCTCGGTCTGTGATAAATGAAGTGTGTTCCTCATCACCTGGGTACATAGGAATTTAGTTGTAGCTAGAATAAACATCCATGAAGCTTAGTGACTCATGTCCCGCGGTGGAGTCTACCAACTGATCAATTCTGGGGAGCGAGAAACTATCTTTTGGGCATGCCTTGTTAAGGTCGGAAAAATCAATGCACACCCTTCCACTTCCCGTTATGTTTCTTGACTATGACCGGATTGGCGATCCACTTTGGATAGAGGGCCTCTCTGATGAAGCCATTGTTGATTAACTTATGTATCTCTTCCTTTAAGGTCTCATACCTTTCCGGGTTTAAAGCTCGTCTTTTCTATCTATGCGGAGCAACTTTAGGATCAATTTTCAAATGGTGGCAACTGACCCCTGGGTTGATGCCCACCATATCCTCATGCCTCCAAACAAAGACATCTTGGTTCTTGCGCAGAAATGTTTTGAGTTCCGACCGACTTGAAATAACTTGGTGGGATCCGTTGAGTCAATAGGAAAATTTTCTAGTTCCTCTATGGGAGCTGCCTGGGAGTCGATCTCAATTATTTGAGGGTCGAGTTCATCAAGTGCTGGCGCCTCAAGGTCAGTAACGCCAGTCACCATATTCATGTCCCTGGGCTCAGCTTTCCTTATAGAGTTAAGGTAGCATTCTCGAGCCCCTCTTTGATCTCCTTTCCGTTGCCATCCCTTTATCGGTTAAAATTTTCATGCATAAGTGGTGAATGGAGGTAACAGTTCCCAAATCCTTTAGTGCAGGCCTCCCCAACACCTTATGGTAGGCTGACCTGTTGTCAACTACTAAGAATTCCATGAAATTCAAGGTTGATATAGGGGGTTCTCCCATTTTCACAGCGAGGGTAATCTTGCCCCTCGGAACTATGTTATCCCCGGTGAAGCTGTATAAGGAAGTATCGGTGGGGGTTAGCTCATGATCCAAGATCATTTTGTCGAAGGTGGACCCGAAAAGTATGTTAACTGAACTTACCAACATTCGCTTCAGTCCATTCCTGGCTATCACAGCCTTCACCACTAGGGCGTCACAATGGGGATAATGAACACCCTCGGAGTCTTCATGCGTGAACACAATAGGGGATGATTGGTTCCTTCGAGAGCTGTTGCCTACAATGTAACTAGTCAGCGAAGGACCCCTTGCTTCTCGAACGTAATTCCTTTGTGAATTTTTTGTCTCTCCACCTACATAGGGACCTCCAAAAATTGTGTCGATCTCATGAATTGGGGCGATTTCCTGTCGGTTTCGATGGCCTCTTCGTTGGTGTTCATCTGGATTCCCGTAGCCCTCGTGCTCTCTCCTGCGAGGGGATAATTCCCGATGGCGGGAAGCGGCCTCATCTCACCTCGACTATAAATCACTCCTAGACGGGGGCCTACTCCTTAGTTTAGAGGTGTCTCGATCATTGCTTCTGGAATTTGAACCTCTAGGGTGCTGGGTTATATTCCTACGGTCCGCAGTATCATGGCTGTAAGAATGATGATAGATGCAATATCCTTGGGAGTTAGTTCTACCTTGATTCAAACCTCTCCCTTGGCCTCATCCTCTCGAGGGGCCGGCTGTGTTGACTGATTTGCCTGAGTGTTGGTGATTGGTACATTCTCATAGGCCAGTGTCGGTACGACGTTCAAGGTGGCTGCGGTAAGTGCTTGGCATGAGCCTTGGTCAATTTCAACATTAGGCTAGTTCCATTGCTGGTCCATTAGGGGGAGGTTGGGCCTCTACCACATTGCCTTTGCTGGGGCTGAAGGCCTCTACTCGCCCTATTTCTGTGGTCTATTAGCTCTTTATTAATAATTTTTCGCTGCATCATCTCTAACAATGCATCATAAGTAGTAGGATCTTGGTTTTGTACATCTCTCCAAAATAATGTGTTCATGTTCAGGCCTCCTCTTAGGGCGGACAGGGATTCACGATCGGTAACTTGAACACAATATATCATTTCGTCCGTGAAGCGGTATAAGAAACTCTTCAGAGTTTCATCAGGTTGTTGCCTCATATCTTGGAGACGCTGAATGGCGGCCTCTCACTCCTTGCTCACAGCAAATCTCTTTAAAAAGGTGGTTTTGAATTTTGGCCAGCTATGAATACTCCCAGACAGTAGCCTGCTATACCATATTTCAGCTACTTCACTTAGTGTTAAATGAAATGTCTTGCACTTCACAGTTGGGGTGGCCCCTCTCAAGCTCATATGCGTTTTTTAACTGTTCAAATGTTTTGTTGGATCACCTCTCCCATCATATTTTCTGTATTTTGGGCATTACATAATGGTTCGAAACCTGGGCATTCCTCAGCTCTCGTGAAAACGGCAGGTTGTCATCGACGTCATCCAAATCGTATGATCTTTGTGGGCCATCCGAATCATAGTTAGCTTAAGCCTTATATCTAAGCGGTTGTGCAGAAGGTCCTGCCTGATTGTCGGCCTCCTCTTCCCTCTTTTGGCGCTCACGCCGAGGTGGTATAACTCGGAGGGCATATTGTTGCCTTTTCTCCAGTTGCTAATTTTCAGGAGGTGGGGTCTGTGGCCTGTTCCTAGGCATTGGGGCTTCTTCCATTGTCTATGCCTCGGTTCGGCTGGGCTCAATCTGTCAAATACACTGATGGACCTCTGGGGCCTAGGTTCTGACTCATATTCTGGAAGAAAGTTGTCCTCCATGTTAAACAGGGTCTCGGTGGGTCGGCTAGAAGCATAGTTGGAGGAAATGTCAACTCCCACTTCTCTTTCCATAGGACTTCCTCCCCTATTATGCCTGTGAGGGCGAGTTCTTTGACTTTGTACCTCTTCGGGCTGATACTATTCCTGAGGAACATAAGGGGGAATTGGGCGACCTCCTTGACCTTACATCTGCATCAGCAACTCTTGCATTGCTAGGTTTTGGTTAGTGATGCTCCTCATATTGGCTGTCATAGTCACCATTTCTCTGGTAAGCTAGGCCGCCAATCTCCTCCCACCTCATCTATGGTGGTGATGGGGTCGGCATCGGGCCGTTGGGGCCTCATTATCAGTCTCCCTTGTTCGCATGGGAGGAGCATCCTCTCCTGAACTTATATCTTTCTAAAGTCAGATGCTTGAATATTTTTCAATTCTGGGGGCTTCCTCTTGTTCTTTTCACAATAACAAATCCTTTTTCCAAAGGGGAATGCCTAAAATATCTTCTCAGACAAACTTTCTCCACGGGGTTGCTCGTGGTTATAGCGTGGTTTCCCACAAACGGCGTCAATCTGTTGACCCCAAAAAATGTTGCCAATAGATGTCGGGCCCACTCGTGTACAACACGTTAATACCGATTGACGGTCGGATGATTTCAGAATCTGAATGTGGGAGGAGCTTAACGACACAAGTCGTCTCCATTCGGGCCTCCGGCAAGATAGACAGAACACGATTATATAAGAAACCAATCAAAAAAGAACAAGATTTGTAGTAGAAATATGCTGATAAACGAGATAATAATATTGCTCCAAGTATTTAGAATTTCATTAACCTCTCATGTTACATGGTGGGGTATTTATAGTGTTACAAATGAAATAATGACATTTGGATCAATTTACATGTGGCACCATCTCCTCGGCCAAGACATCAAGTCCTAGCCATCAAGTTGACTCTCCTAGCCTTACAAGACATTAAATACTCTTACATTGACAAGACAAGACACAAATAAACTTTACACAAAAGTCACATCAATCATTCAAAATAAAGATCTTCATCATAAGCAAATCTCTACATGTGGGCCATCACTAACTGCTGAAGAGCCTCAAATCCGTTGTGATACCCTAGGCCTCAAATAGTGCATGGCCTCGGAACAAGGGCCTCGGCTAACAATGAAAGCCTCAGATAATGGGCCTAGGTATAGCACTGAGCATCGGTTGACACGTCGAGGCCAGGAAAATACATCCTGATTCAATTGGGTTGGTCCCTCAGTTCAAATATGATGCCACGTGGTGCTACTGCTTATAAGTCGTAACATTAAGTGTCTTCTAGTGTCTAGATTCCTGGGCAACAACTTCCTTTTTTAGGTTTGAGAGTTTCCCATCTATCTTTGAAAGTGCATAAAAAAATTAGGAAGTGTTACATACATGCCCAAAAAATTGATAGTAAGTATGAATAATACCAATTCCACCATTAATCTATTCTATATTTCTCCAGTCAATGTAAAAATTCACCATTAATATAGCGAAAAGAGTATGCGACTACAAAGTCATCATCCACACGTACTAGAATGTATCCAAGTGGGTTAAGCCCCCATTTGATATTCATTTTAATCAGTTTTTTTGACCATAAGCTCCTGGGACTACTGAGATTTAGCACCACCGATGGACAATTATCAGATGATGAAGAATGAGCTAGAGAGTTCAAATTCAATGGGTTTAAACTTGTTGGAGGGGGTGATCTTGTGTCAAATGGACTCATCTTGTTTAATGTGGACCCTCTTGGTGAAAAAAATTCTTTTTCAACATTATCTTTCTAGGAAGAATGAGAAGAATTTGGGAAAATTGAAGGACTGTTTTCTACGCATTTATTTTGGAAATTTTATTTTATTTTTAATTTTTAATTGAGATTCATTTGTACTTTTTGAAAATCTTGGAATTATAGTCACAATTGATTCATTATTATTATTGTTTTGTTAAAGACGACGATAAATTCGTCACTTTATCATGCTTTTATGGAGAAAATGAAAGAAAATATTGTATTCGACAAGGTTTGATTGAATTGAGGTATTGTGTCAAAATTGAAAGATTATGGGGTATTGCTTAACGAATAAAAGTTGGGATTATTTTGCCTAGGCATATAAATGGATCGGATCTGCCTATATCCAATCCGATAAGAAAATTATTTGATCTGATCCGATCCGATCCGATAATCCAACGGATATTTGATTGTTAAATTCGTATTCGATTTGCTATGTTATCGGATAATCCGATCCGAAATTAATAAAAATTAGGAAAAAAATCAATATTAAAAAAATTTTGAATTAACTTGAGGCCCACTTATTTTTACTAGCAAGCCAAATAGTGACTTCTACAATTATGATATTCATTTTTAAAGGAGGGATCATCTTCTAACTTTCTATTGACATTCGATGTGGGATAATGTAGAATTGAATTTCAATTCTAAATATAAATATTTTATTTTATTATTTCAATTAACAAATCAAATTATTTGTTGTATATTAATTATTAGTTTTTGAAATTGTAAAATAAATTACAATAATAAATTTAATTAAGAAAAATATATATATTTATTTACTTTAAATTAGTAAACTAAAATTAAAAAAATTTATTGTTTTTATAATATTTTACATTTATGTGTATAATTATTTATTCAATTTGATAACGATTCGACATCGGTTCGACTTTTTGACCCTTGACCCTCTTCTTTTTCCGGGTCAATGCCCGTGTCAATTTTTAAAGCATTGATTGAAATTACTTTATTTTTATTTTTTCAAAGTTTTCAATTCTTAAACAGTTTTAATAATTATAAAATTTTCAACTTTTTTATGTTTTGAATTTGATTACTTTTTTTATTCTAAATTTATTTATTTTCTCTTTTATTTATTTTAGTGACAAATAATGTGCCATAAAATATTTTATCGACTCAATTATTTATAACAAATCGGATCGGATTGACCTATATTCATATTTGATCCATTTAGTTAATGAATTATCAAATTCGGATATTTGATCGGGTTATCGGATTGAGACTCTAAATCCATTTTCCATTAATTTCGTCGTATTCTGATCAAAATCCAATCCATTGACAACCCTAATTGTGCCAATTACTTTTTTGTAAAATTTACGATTTTGGTGAATAATATTCACTGACCACATGAATAAATAGTCACTTTTTTGCTACAGATATTTTAATTTTTAAAATCATTTTCAATTGTAAATTTTCTCAGCAAAATAATTTTGCACGTTAACCTATAAATTTTCTCCAATTTTTAACTATACCTTCTTAAAAGTATCACTTTTAGTAAAATCAATTGTCCAAGTATCCACCTCAAACATACCCATAGTTAAGTATAAATGCTTCAACAAAAATTATAGTGTCCTCATTCATTATTTTTATTTTTTTGAAACTAAAAACACCAATTCCAAAAAGAGTAATGCTACTTATACATAATTATTTAACAATTAATATACAGAGAAATAGAAAAAATAATTAAAAGGGAGAGAAAAAAATTAGAAATTTTTTATATACTAGATGTCTGGGAGGAATTAATAGTGGAATTTGGACCGTTGTTTTGGCCATTTTTGGACCGTTTGGAGCTTGTTTGGGAGTTGGGACCCACCTGTGAGTATGCTGGTCAACAAATGCGGCTGGAAGTGGCTCTTCAACGGTCACAGAAGCAATTTTAATTTTTCCCAGACAGGGCCTAATGTCATGTTATCGGATGTAAGCAATTATATACTTGTAGCATTACTCTTCCAAAAATACTCAGTATTCACGTCATAACTTCTAAACTTTCGCACAATTTAACATGTCTCATTTGCCATGCCGAACTCTTAATTTTATAAATTTCAGATTGAGACGAGACTTAAAAATGAGTTCTTTACTATGTGATTTCGAATCACAAGAATGCAGTACTATGTAGAAATTAATTTTATGATGTCCTTGTTTGATGTTAATTTTTGGATTGAGAAAATGCATTATTGCTAAAAATAAATTTGAGAAAAAGTAATTTTAAGAAAAATCTAAACAAAAAATATAGCAGGTCAATTGAAGTGCATATTGTGTCACAAAATTTCTTTTATCAACTTTATATTCTAAAATTAAATTTTGCACGTAAGAATTGCTGAAACGTAACACGCTTTAATGTCAAAATCGCAATTTACACTTTAAATTCCCAAAATATGCATTCCATCTCATTCTACCCAAACACATAATACACAAAATAATTTGATTTTTCCTCGTGGGTCTGCCATGGAGAAAAATTTTCAAGAACTCGAGTCCTACTCGGTCCCAAGCTCCTCCAGTAAGTATATACATATATGTGTGTATATGTATTTTTTTTTTTTTTAATTAATTTAACCTAATCTTGATTCTGTTGTTAATATTTCGATGAAGATTGGTTTTCTTGGAGTAACATCCACGAAGTGGAGAGATTCTCATTGAGAGAGTTTTTCGATGGGAGTTCAATCACAAGGTCACCCAGAATCTATAAAGAGTACAGGGATTTCATAATTTCGAAGTATAGAGAGGACCCTTCGAGGAAATTGACGTTTACCGAGGTTCGAAAGTCATTGGTCGGAGATGTTAGCATTCTCCATAAAGTATTTACCTTTTTAGAAAAATGGGGTCTCATTAATTTTGATGTTAAAAGCGATAATGAAGGTGTTAATTGTAATGGGAATGGTAAAGCGATTTCGGTTGGTGGTGAGGAGGAGGAAGAGAGTTGGAAGGGGAGGGTGAAAGTGGAAGAAGGGGCCCCATATGGGGTGAGAGTGGTGGCAGCTCCGAATTCCATGAAGCCTGTTGCGCAGCTGCCCCCACCCACGTCTGTCAGCGTTGATGGTGGTAGAGGTGTCGGGGAGGTTGGGCATAATGGATTCAAGTGGCCGCCATTGGCATCTTACTCAGATGTTTTTGGGGATTTGACACAGCAGGAGAAGAAGGGGTTGATGTGTGGGAGTTGTAAAGAGAACTGTGATTCAACACACTACGAATGCACAAAGGTAATTTATACACAATTATCTATTTCTCATATGTGGTTTGTTTCTAATCGATGATTTGAATCGCTACTAATTTATTTCGCAAGTTTCTGTATCTGTACTAACAAGGAAGGAAAATGCTATGGGTACATACTTGTACCCATAGGGGTGTCCATAATGGACACCCGGGAGGCGCTGACGGCAACAGGCGCCCCACCAATATGGGGCGCCGTCCCTATGGGTACAATTATGTACCCATAGCACAGCCCAATAAGGAATATAGTTCGTTAAGGTTAAATACACGCCTGGTAAAACTCATCAATGTATTAACTTAAAAATGAAGATATCTTGACTGTATTGAAAGAATCGCTGAATAACGATTACTAGTGGGGAAATATATTGTCCCAAGCGGAGAGAAAAGAGAGACCAACTAGTTAGAAATAATTCCTATTAAGATATATTCATTTGGAGAATCGCACTTGAGATGATCTCATCGCCTCCATACCTGTGCCAAGAACCCTGTTACCTATAGCTTTGATTTAGCAGACTCTTAGCTAGCCGTTCACAAAATGACGGTATTGACCCTTCTGATGACTTATCGCAAATCCCCCTCCCCCTATTCAGGTTCTAACAATTAACAAAAATATGAATGTTGTGAAACTTCCAAAAACAAAAGTGTTCATGTTATCAAAAAATCTGGAGAATCCAAGTGATATTAGACAATAATTTAGAAGAATGTACCAAGAGAGCTCTTTTCAGCCTTGGACGTTTGTGTAGTTACAAACTTTAGGTTTTAATAGAATTAGTCACTGTTGTATGTTGATAACTGTCCATCAGACCAAATGAGATACTATGGTCTTTCACAATCTAGGAGATTTTTCTGAACATTATTCATTAAAAATGGTTTTCAATTAAGTTGCCAAAACAGAAAAGCTGCCATATTAATTGCAGGGGCATAAGTGAGGCCACCAGTGATAAAATTACCAAAAGGGAGAATCCTCATTCTGCAAGTGGGAAACTGAATTTGCTATGAATTCATATGCTGGCCACGTGGCGTCACTTGGCAATCCTATTTGAGAAACACGTGGCAAATAATATAATGTCTTAGATTTTAATATATTTACATTTCACGGCCCCCTAAATCGGTTTAAGCAAGTGGAGTCTTGGTTTTAGCGTCGCTTAGGGTCAATATATGGGATTTAGTAACCATGGAGTTCGGCAGCCTGGTGCAAGGTGTAGAAATATTGTGAGAAAGTTCTCACTGAACTTGTTGTGATGTTGTTCCTAGGAATCCATGACATCTGTAGGACAAGCACTCATGTATTGGAGGCCAGAGGAATACTCTTCATAAGAGAGCTCAAAGTCACATCCATGGTTAATCGTTAGCAATTCTAGTATCCCGACCTACAAATGATTGCATTATTCCGATAACAGTAATCTTGTTGTGGGGCACTTTCACATCTATTCTTTGCTAATGTTCTATCATTAACAAGAGAGCACAACATCCCTTCTAATACAACTGTTTTACCTTCTATTTTCGAGGTAGAGCTAAATATCTATGTAGATCTAGTGTGCTACAACTCTTCCTCTATTCACTCAACACTTCCATATTTTTTCTCTCGCTTCCACAATCTTATCTCTCTTGATCTCTGGCATTTCTTATACTGTAACCTTATTTAATAGAAGCACGGGGATTAGATCCTTAATCACACAAGGATTTTGAAATGAGAATTAACTATACCCAAGAATCCTGTACTGGAGTATTTTCAATTTTTGATGGCCCCTTAAAGTAACTTATTTCGAGGGTTGGATCCTGATATTGACAGATCTTACCCCTTGGACCCTGTTTTGAAGGTAAATGTAGAAAAGGGAATAAAAATAGAAGGAAAATCTCGGCAGCTATAGAGAGTATTTCTTTGGTACATGAGTGTTTACGTGAAGAACCATCAGCTTGGCAAAAATAAATTGATATAATTATTTATGTAAAAGTCACCCTCATAAAAAATAAAATAAGAAAAGGTTCAGACCTATGACTCTGATGTGCGTTGTCTTCTTTCCTACAATTATGATTGGTTCTGTTATGTAATTGACGGTGTTGTGTAGATCTGGAACCTTCATTATGCCATTTGGCATTAGAATATTTTAAAGATACTCAGGAGGTAAAAGAATAAATAACAACTTCATGGCATCCCTACGATTCTACATATTAGTTTCTGTTATTACTAGAAATTGAGTTTATTTCATTATCCTTGTCATATATCAGGAAGGGAGCTTTATTCTTTGTGATTAGTGCTTCAAAAGTGGTAATTAACGATTCTACATATTAGTTTCTGTTATTACTAGAAATTGAGTTTATTTCATTATCCTTGTCATATATCAGGAAGGGAGCTTTATTCTTTGTGATAAGTGCTTCAAAAGTGGTAATTATGAGAAGAACAATTCAGCAGACAATTTCAAGTTAATAAACAGTGGGAATCAATACAATGTCTGGACCGAAGCAGAAACTTTGCATCTTTTAGAATCTGTTTTGAAGCATGGAGATGACTGGGATCTTGTTGCTCAGGATGTTCAGACGAAAAGTAAAATGGATTGTATATCAAAATTAATGGAGCTTCCTTTTGGAGATCGGATGTTGGGTTCAGCCCACAGAAAGAGGAAATTTTTGGATGTAACTGGTGATGTAAGTAATTTGAAACAGGGAAAGCTTGCTTTTAAGGAATCTCAAGAATCTGCAAAAGTAGAGGACCCTAGCCACAAGCTTAAGGATGAGGGCCAGCTGAATGGATATACCGACACCCAAGGTCAACCTCCAAAAAGAATACGCATGGAACCAACTTCAAATACCACTTATTTGATGAACCAGGTGCTTATTTTAGTCTTTCTGCTTCAATATACTTCTGAGTTCTCAATAATTTATTCTTCAGTTGCAAGGTTTTGATGATAACTTGGAAGCCTTATGTGAACTATTGAAAATAAATATAAATATCTTTTGGATGTTTGTGAATTGTAGCTTTTTCGCTCTTGCAACTATTGGGGATCCACTGATGTTGTTTGAAGTATCTATGAACAAATACAATTTACTTAATTAATAAATTTTCAGTGGGAAAAGTGGGGTGTTAAACTTGTCTGATGGTTATGTTATTCTACATTCACTTATCTTAAAAGTGGTATCATCTGATATCAATTTTTGGCTTTATAATCGGCAACTCAAATTTACTCTATTAGGTTGCTCGCATATCTACCGCAGTTGGGCCTCATGTCACAGCTTCTGCAGCTGAGGCAGCTGTTACGGCTCTTTGTTATGAAAACCAATGTTCCAGGGAAGTATTTGATGAGGATGATATTTTTGTTGATCTTAAAGCTTCAGCTGAAAATATTGAACAAAAGAGGTATTCATCTAATCATATATGAAGTCTTGTCTGTTCAACAAGTTTTTGGCATTGAAATGCTAAAGCTGGAACACTGTTTCTCTATCAGAGCAGCTCAGGGTAATCTTTTAGATGGAGATGAAGGGCCCAAACAATCTGGTATTTTTCATATTTGTTAATGACTCATAGTATGTTATAACTTCCATTATATGCATTGCTTCGACAAAAGAGCACGTTTGGCTATACTTAAAGTTTTACTTATAATTAAATATTTAAATTTTAACGTAATTATTTTGTTGATCAAAATTCGAAATAAGTCCATGCTTAGAAACTTTTTCTTAAACTTAGCCAGACATGCTTCCTCAACATCGAGGCCATTATCGCTCATTATTTGATCATCATATGTGTCCACAGAAATTCAGGGCCCATCATCTCATAAGGATACAATACAAATAAACTTAAGAACGAGGGCCGCAACTGCAACAGCCCTTGGTGCTGCTGCTGCTCATGCCAAATATTTGGCTGATCAAGAAGAGAAAAGGATGGAACAATTGATGGCTATCATGATTGAAACTCAGGTGCGGTTTTATATCTTTGAATTCTGATAGGTCTATTTAGTTTTTACAATGATTTGGTGAAAATTGCGGTGAAAAATTGTATGGAAGTTTGCTAGTTCTCGGTAATTACAGTTGTTAAACTTTCCACATTGTTTAACCTAAGTTACAGTCCTGGATTGAGTAGATTTAGATGTTTATTGTTTGCATTTATACATATACAGATGAAGAAATTGAAACGCAAGATGAAGTATTTTGATGAACTGGAATTGATTATGGAAAAAGAAAATGCCCACATCGAGGAACTGGAAGAATCTCTGGTAGCTGATCGACTAAATGTCTTGCAAAGGATATTCAATGCTGGAATATCCAGATGGAAGGATCACACCTCGGTAAAATCTCAGACGGTTTCTGAACAATGATATTAGTAGGCTTATTGCTTTTTATTTGAACTTTTGTCCTAGAAGAGGAGAGACTTTGTCTCAGACGGTTTCTGAACAATGATATTAGTAGGCTTATTGCTTTTTATTTGAACTTTTGTCCTAGAAGAGGAGAGACTTTGGTATTGACAAACTGTATAATGGTGCTAACTTCGGTTGTAACTCTAGAGATAATAAATCCCGTCGTCAATTTCAGTTCTCTTATCACCACGCTTCCCCTTCCACAATTGGGATACATGATCATCGTTTACATATATGTGCTATGTAAATCCCCTTGAAAAGGGGCCAACTTTAGCCTAGTCTGCAATTGGTAGAGATAATAGTATAGTTGCAGATGGCCAAGTCAAGCAGAGCTACTTCTCATGGAAGTAGTCTAAGTAGAGGACTAAGGGCTTTTTGGTAGGGCTTTGTCAGGTTAGAAAAGTTTTTAGAGGAAGATAACTAGTTTTACAAAAAAATAGAAGCTACCCAAAAAGAGTTCTGACACAGTTTGACACAGTTGGAGGAAATGGACTACTTTGCACATCATTTCGTTCTTATGATCGTATATCCCTCATGGAACGCGCGTTTTGTGGGTTTATACTTGTAGGCATATGATACACCATTTTCTTTCAAGCCATTTTAAGGGCGAGAGAGATGAACTAAATCAAAACAAAAAACATAGCAAGTGATATCTATTATTATAGTATCATGCGTTGTATAAACGTGACACCACGAAAGATAAACTGTAGCGATCGCGAACTTTTAAATTATATAAATTAATTTTCTCGAAAAACGTGTCGCTAAAACGTAACCCTAATTTTTCTAGAGAAACGCGTTCGTCTAGCCGTTATACAAACGAATTCAAATCTATTCGATTGAATCCAATCCCAAATAATAATTTTATTATCAATTCGATTTATTTTATTTAAATTCGATTTTTATAAATTTCAAGTCCAATTACATAAGCCCAATGTTTAAGCCCAATTATATAAGTCCAACACCTTGAATTTTAATTCATTTAGCCCATTTCATTTAAGTCCAATTAAATGAGCCCAAAATCGAAATTTATTTATTTTAGCCCAATTAGAAAACCCTAAAGCCCAAATTATTGGCCCAATATGCCACCTAGGGATTTGTGCCCTAAAATCTCACTATTTTATTCATCACATTTCCCTCCACTCCCAGAAATTCACGCAACCAAATCCATTTGGTAAGAATCTCTCTTCTCTCCCTCAGTCATTTCCACTGTGATGTGATTCCACCATTGATGCTAGAACATTAATTTCTAGCATCAACAGGAAATCACCAAACTGTAGAACCACTGCAACACCCCCACCTTCACCAGCAGTCACCACCATTCTATTCCAGCAGAACACCCAAAACCCAAGCTGCAGCCTCCATCACCTCACCAACACTCAACACTGAGATGCAGCCCTTTCATCAACACCACCTGAGACCAACAACACCACACGACAATCAACCCAGAACCACCATTCGAATTCCACCATCCAGCTGCACCAAAACCCCACTGCCCAAACCACCAGCTCAGCAGAGACCTCAGCCAATAGCCCAGCCAAGACCCACCTCAAACTGCCCAGCTCAAGAACTCAACAATGCAGTCACTCCAACCCCATGAAACCGAGACCAACACTACCCAAAACCACCGATTCCAGCCACCTCAAGTCCCCAACCGAGAACACGCCCAAAATCGAAACCAACCATCAACAGCCGAACCCATTTCTCCAACTCACCAAACCAACAACCAGTAGTTCCATTGCTCCACACAAACTACCATTTTCGTACCACCACAGCCACCCAACTCACAGCTCCAAACCGAAACAGACAGCCTCCAAAAGCCGAATACAAACCGCCCAAAAATCCACCTCAACCGAAACCAAAACCATCCCCAAATCATGAAATAAAGCCTTAGATCAAAAGACCCATTACCTTACCTTGTATTTCGACCCATTTCCGGTCGAATGCCGCCAAGAATCCCAAGGACCCGAGCCCTCCGGACGTCAAACCATTTCCTCCTCTCATTTGACGCCGCCGGCGTTTCGTCGCCGACGTTGGGAGTCCGGGAAGAGGGCAGAGCCCCCTTCCCGTCAAGAGACCATCTCTCTCTCTCTCTGGTTCGAAAATGAGAGAGAGAGAGAGAGATGGAAATGCTTTTTTTATTTTTTTGATTTTTGGAATTTACAACCTAAGTCCCGCATTTTAAAGTTGTTTTAATTAAGTCCTTAAATTCTGAAAAGGTTTAATTTCAGCCCTTTAGTTTTATTTTCAGCTTTTAGAGATTTACAGTTTAGTCCCTAGTTTAAATAAGTTATTTATTTCAGCATTTAACTTTATTTCCAGCTTTATTTTATTTACAGTTTAGTCCTTAAACTTATATTAGTTATTTAATTCAGCTTTTAAGTTTTATTTCAGCTTTATTATATTTACAATTGAGTCCCTAATGTATAGAAATTATTATTTCAGTTTTTAAATTTTATTTTCAGCTTTAATATATTTACAGATTAGTCCTTAAACTATTAAAAGTTATTATTTTAGTTTTCAGTTTTTATTTTCAACTTTAATATATTTACAGCTTAGTCCTTAAACTATTAAAAGTTATTATTTTAGTTTTCAGCTTTAATATATTTACAGCTCAGTCCTTAAACTTGTAAAAGTTATTATTTCAGTTTTTAACTTTTAATTCCAGCTTTATTATAATTACAATTTAGTCCCTAAACTTATGAAAGTTATTATTTTAGCCCTTAAAGTTTTATTTTCAGATTTAACAAATTTCCAATTTAGCCCCTAAACTTTATCATTTTAAGTCATTTATTTCAATTCCAATAATTTTCAATTAAGCTCTTGACCTTAATTTCAACACTTTAAAACTTTAAAATTTCGAAATACTGATTCAAACTTATTTTCTATTGGCTAGACGAAACGAACGGACAATTAGGAGATTGAAGTTACTTCTCGCACCATTTTCACGAAACTCGAGATTTTGAGGTAGACTCGCCACCATTAATTAGTTTAAATTATAATTGCATGCTTTATGTGAATTTACGTGATTTATATGCTTTATGCATAGGATGAGAATGTGTCATATGAGATATATGATATTGTTATGCTTGCCATAACTTATATGCTTAATTGCATGAGAAAGAAAGAAAGAAAGAAAGAAAGAAAGAATCTCTTATGAGATAAGAAGAGAATGTTATGCATAACTTATGTGCTTCATCCGCACAAGAAAGAAAGACTACCCACAGCCCATGTTTTTAAAGAGCCTATGATTTCCAAGAAAATGAGCCCAAGATGATCACATTGTATATTGTATAAGTGTATATTCAATTATTCTGTAAATTAATTATCGGCGATGAGTCTACTGAGTATTTCTTCGAAATACTCATTCTGCTATTTTAACAATATTTGCAGACTTCGGAGGCGATCGAGATTGATCCGGCAGTGGTGGCATAAAAGAATTTGATTATCGAAATTATTAAATTTCCGAATTTATGTATTGAAACATTGTTAACGTATTTTCATTTCCGCTATTCCAAAACATGATATTTAAATTTTGAACAATTATCCTATGTATTTTTCTTGCCGACGAAGTTTTCAACTGCAAATGTGATTTTAAAAATTAGGTTATTTTCGCAAAATTGATTGTCAAAATTAGGGCAAAAGACGATGACGTGGTAATCCGGGTTAACAGAACTCGGGGCGCTACATACACGGATTGCTTAATATTTATATAACTTATCATAACCTTCAAATAGCGAGTTTCGTATGACAGATTAGATAATAACTTACAAGTCTAGTCGGACCAAACAATACTATACATGTACATGTGTAAATACACACATATTAACCTAAACAAACACAATACTTTCCTTTAGGTCCAAGTGTACAGGTTGCACCAAGGTACTTCTCATGCAAGGTCTTTTTGCATGCAGCAACACATGAAGGAACTGTGCATGGATTAATGTCAATACCAAATGCACACTCCACATTTGAAGGACCCAAAATAAACAGCCAAATCATCATTGCTATCACCGCAATAACCCACTTCTTCACTAGAATGGCAGCCATTTAGATAATTTTTCACACTTCTTCAAGAAAAACTAGCCCAAACTTGTCTATATATAGAAACAGAAGCCCGGTTTTTTAAATTCAACTCCCTTTTCTTATTTGCTTTGGTACACTGAATTGAATATGACTCGGGAATCATGATCATAGTTTAATGAGAGATTGAGTGGTGGTTATGTGGGACTATATTATAATCTGTTGGGCACATATTTTTAACATTAAATTCCACAAATATCAAATAATTACATTCTTTTTAGGAATGTTCTTGTCAATTATAGACTAACATGTCGGTATTTCATGAATGCCTTGCCAGGCGTTGGGGTTCAATTTCTAATCTTTATTTTCGGCAGTAAAGCAAGAACCAAGCAAAGGATTGCACAGATTTGTGTATTTGGTACTGAACTTTTTGCATTATTGTGTTCCTTGAACAATGCAAAATCGACCAATGTAAGAAAATATATTCTAAACAATACAAAGTTCCTTTTTTTTTTCTTTTTTCTTGCAGGCTGAACAATGTTCCACTAAGTTTTTGCACCTCAAAATTATATTGAGGTGTCAAAATTTAATTGGAGGATGAGAAGAAATGTCCAAATTTAATTGCACAAAGTATTTGACCACTTTTACCATATCCTCAAAAGAAAAAAGATTATTCTAGTTACTTATTCTTAAAGGATATTCAATTCTTTTCCACCATTAAGCCTCTCTCTCTTATTCTTTTGAATAAAGAGCCAACAGAAACTAGTATGTAATGAGGGAGAAAATGAAGTGATGGTGGTTTACGACTGAATGGTTCTTTAGCAGATAGATTCCGATCTCTATCCACAGGTTGTACAGAATGCGATTGTTCATTCTCCTGAAGATGTCACAAGTGCTCTTACTTCAGAAGACAGCGAGCTTATCTGTAATATGAAGAAAGCGTTTAAACAGTTCCAGAAATTCCTGGTAAATTTTGAGGTTAACTGTTGATCATCGTCATCAGCTTTGAACCATGACAATTTTTTAAAGATGTCAGTTGAATCTCTAGTCATGGTCCCATTGCATTTTTCCCTCGCCGGGTACGATGCTTGTAGAGATCAATGAAGCCTCTCGTGTTCCAGTTGCCATTGAAATGAATGAGGGCTGTCCAGAATCCGATGCCTGGTTGCTTCTCAAGAGTCTAAAACGATACATTCTTGATTTTGTTAATTAAAATCTGCTCATACTTTACCTTCATAAGCTTATTCTTAAGTATTGCTTCATGATAGACAAAATCAAAGATTCTTAACTACGCAATCCTGAGGCAGAACAAAGTCATCATCAAACGATCATACTACAAACCACACAAATTCACAATACAGGAACTAACATGTTCGATATTAATCTGTCTTTGGGTCGGGTACTTGAATAGTTTCTGGATAGAGAAATTTCTTGGCTCCGGTGAAATCTACTAGCTTCTTGCCAATGGCATCCTTTTGTGATTCCCCTGGACAGGTGATGTATAGCAATCGGTAAGTCCAATCTATCACCTCTGGGCAGAAAATATTCCATAAGAAAGTGGCTCTGAACCATGCAGGTTCAGTAACATATCTTTCTCCCTTGCATGCACTGCTCACAATTCCTCTTGCACAACTCTCCACTCTCTGTACTGGGATCATGCTCACTATAGCCTACTCCAAATTTCATTCAACACAGTCAATTTTTAAAGAAAAAGAAAGAAATATATCCTTCGAATATTTGCACAATCTAATTGCATTATTGAAACATGATGGCAATATGTGACAACGAATTTCGTTTATCTTGTCTTCCCTTATCATGTGTTGCCTTTGCAGTTTTACGACTAAATGTGCTATTAGTCATTGCTTATATTTGTATGTTACATATATGGAACCCGAACACTATACTTCAGTTCAAGAACAAGCCCGTCTAAGCCCCTGTTTGGTACACATTAAAATTTTCATTCTCATTCTTCTACTCATTTTCAACCACACATTCTTCAATAAAATAATATTTTCCATCACATCAATAATTTTTCCTTCTTTTTCAACCACAAATCCTCCATCAATCTACTATTTCAAAATACATTCTTCCAAAATAATGTGGCTCAAACACACTCTAAGAGTCAAATTGTGGTTTGCTCAGGTGTGAATGATGGTTTGATTATGAGCTTTATGATTAGGAATTATGTTTTGATTTGCTTTGTGGTACGTAATAGGGAATTTTGATGCTTATATCGTGCACAGGTCGAGAAAAAAAAGGGAAACAACTTACATCTCTGCTTTCCTGATCAACTTCAAGTTTGCCTGCCTTGCTCATTTGTTTGCCTTTTGTAAGTTCAGACTCTACGAATCCAGGAGTTACAAGTGTAATTCCTATATGAGGCCCGAACTCAATCCTCGACGTCTCGAAAAATTGCGCAATTGCTGCTTTGCTTGCCTGAAATATAATACACGGAAAACACATGAATTCCAATCCTGGGGAATCAAAAAAGCACAAGTATATTATGAGGTGTGTATTCTCCACTTACATTGTAAAAACTCATCCTAGGTGCTGGTAGCCACGACGCACTTGAAGAAAGTGCAACAATTCTGCCTCCGCTGTTTCTGAGATGCGGAACTGCGAATCGCGTCATATATACGTAGCCCCAAAAATTGGTATCCTATTAGGTTTGCATAGGAGAAGGAAGAATGACAGAATCTATCAATAGATACTCTTGTAATCTTTGCTGTAAATTTTAGTTGTACGAAGATTCAAGCTTGTATTGATCATTGGTTGACAACAACAATGACAGTCTATGAGATCATTCGTCCTCGAATATCATGAGATTTCCTTCAAATTTGTTAGAAAGAAATCCTTCTATAACCTTAGATCTTACCATGACTGTTCTGAAATCAGTGACATCTTTAGCTTCTTCCAGCAAAGATATCGACATCATTTCCGCATTATTAACCATATGATCCACTAAATGAAACAGAGACAATAATCACATTCTTATATTTGACCACCTCGTCTAAAAGAGTTTAACTTGCTATAAATGAATCTAGTATTAAACATGCTCCATATGTCACATCAGATTTAAGGTTCACGTCAAAGGATGAACGTATGAACTTTCATAAATAAGTGACGACACGACTTAATTATACATTTTAGTATTCTAATACCATGTTGAATCATTCGTTTAAAAATTTCCTAAATTCATTTTTAACCATATTTTCTTCAAATAAAATAATTTTTTTCCTTCTTTTTTTATTACATGTTTTTTTAAGAAATTATTTTCTACAAAATTTATCCTAAAAAAATCTACATTAAACAGACCCTAAATTCACACATGCGTACATAAAATATGCACTTACATCTGCCAAAATGATGCATAGTTCGATCAACAACATTTCTACAATCCTCCACCTTTGAAACATCTGCACGAACCACCAAAACATCCGGGGCACCGAGACCGCATGCCCTTTCGGCTACTTCCTGCAGGCTTCTTTCCCTCCTCGCCACAAGAACTAAACAGGCTCCTCTTTTAGCGTACTCATATGCAAGATGCTGCATGAAATGTGATTCCATCACCTTGTATGCATTCATTCGTGTAGAAGTAGAACCTTAAACTTCACTAATAAACAAATTACACTATTGGTCCCTAATCTATTGGAAAAATGTTACTTAGCTCCAGTGGTGCTTGAACAATGGTCTATGTGGCATTATGTAATAGGTTGTTAAAGGTAAAACTATCCGATTCGTTTAATTGAACCTATAATTAAGTGTTATTACTATTATCACCTAAACTGGTGTTATACATCGGTAATTTTAAATAGCATTATTCAATCTATTATCACACTAAGGCCTTGGGGTCCAAAAATTAGAAGTGAAACCCGAGACTATTGAATAAATATATAAATTTTCAATCTTTAGATACTACTACTGCGCTACCAAGTCCCAAGAAAAGAAAAATGTTCCATGGAAATTTCCGCCCTTTTTGGGAAATTAGGCCACACACGGTTTGAGACGAAACTTGGAAAATTCCATTTTTTTTTTTTTTTACATTTTTTATTGTAAAGTATCCAGAAAATTACATTGATTTTAGCTTCAGTATTTTAATCATTTTCAGAAAAAAAGTTACAATACTTATAACTTCTCAAGGATTATTGTAGGTTGCTGAAAAGTAACAACGTTTGTAACTGGCTGAAAATTACAGTGGAGTATTTTCCAATAAAATGTTAAAAAAATCGCATTTTACAGTTTTAACACCTAATTAGTAATTTTTGTTATTTCCCCATTTTTTTAAATACTAGTTTTAGGCCGTGCAATGCACGGGTGTTGTTATTTTTAAAATTATGTTAGCGCTGCATATTATATATTCAATGAAGTTAGCTAAATGAACTTTATTTAACAAAATGTATTTACATAATATAGTTAAACACAAACTTTAAATAAAGAAAAAAAGGAGCAAATACTAAAATATTTGACTCATCAAGACATTATAATTTATAAATGAAAACCAAAGGATATATATATATATATTGAACAAAAGAATATTTATAGTGTTTCTATATTATATTCAGGAATATCAATCGGAGGACTTAATCTTGGACCTGTAGATGAGCTTCTTCTTCTTTGAAGTTTGATTATCTAGTGCGAGCACAATCTTCCTAGGGTCATGAGATTTGAAGCTGCAAATGATCTTCGGCTCGTCAGATGGCACGATCTTCGTCGATTTTTGTACAATCTAAGTGCATCTATCCCAGGTCTGGTCGTGGGGGTCGAGGGGGCAACGCCCCTCGTGGGGGTACGAGGGAAACCCCCCAGATGGGGATCGACCTGCCCAATCAGGTCGCGGGGGTCGAGAGGGCAATGTCCCTCATGGGAGCTCAGGGGCAACGCTCCTGAAAGGAAATCTGATTTGTAAATGATTGTGAGGTTTATAATTTTTATTAATGTTTTTTAATTAAATTATTAATAAGTGTAAATTTGGGTAATATTATTTATAGAAATTTATGGTATATTATTAGTGTTTGCACAGTATTAAAAAAAAAAGTCTGAATGCTCCACACTGTGCGGAGCAAACCAAAATTTTTTTTTCCCCCGACAAAAAGTCAACAATTGTAGGCATATAAATTGATTAAAAAATGATCTTTCCAAATTACCCTTAAATCACGTGTGAATAGTGGGAGACGGATAGGGGTAGTTGGTGTAAATAGTAGAGGATGTATATATGGCAATTTAGGCTAACGAAAATGCTTCAAAAATGAACAGCACTCGGCATGGTGGGGGCAATTTGGGACAACGAAAATGTTTCAAAATGAACAGTCGATGGATTCACTCTTTTAATAAAGTAAGGATATTAGCCAACTCAAAAAAAAAAAAAAAAAATTATTTTAGTCCACCCAATTTGTAATTTTAGCTCCGTCATTACAAAAATGCAATTCTTCCTATAGGTTAGTGAAGAAAAAGAAAGGTTTAATTAGTTACCTCGCCAATGCCGGAGGAGGCGCCGGTGGTGAGGACAACTTTGCCGGCGATATCTTCAGTGAAAATGGTGCCCACTAATGAAAGAAAGAACTTGAAAATTTGGAAAGGTGGCAAGAAAAACAAAAGGGTGAAGAAGGTGAGTGCAGGAGCAACTATGTTGAGAAATTGGTGAATTAGATCCATAGTGAGCTGGCTGGCTAGCTATTTAATGGATAGAGTTTGGGGAGTATATTGGTGGCACCATTGCATCGTAGCAGCTTGACACGTTTTGGGATGAAAGGGAATTGTGACGTTTTACTTTCGTCTATATTTTAAGATTTGGAGGTAGAGGGGGTTCGATTGTATAGTGTTTAAATTTGTTGTCTCGAACTTGTTATTTTTAATACATTTTTGACATTTTGATATATCATTATTTCTTAATAAATGAAAAGATGCAAATATTTATTATGTTGATATATTAAAAATGTGTCAAAGTGTCGAAAATGTATTGTATGAATAGCAAACTCGAGACTATAAATTTTAACTCAACTCATCTTCTGATTGTGTACAAAATATTAATTACATATGTTCAAAGTGCTCTTCGGACCTTGCAACGTACCAATGGGAAAATCATATGCCGAGTCAGTTAATTTTTGGTTTATTCTACTATAATACTCAATCATCTCACCTAAAAATTATAAACGTTCAATACTTTTTTTTTTTTAATTTGTCTTTGAGGAAGCAAAATCATATTAAAAAAATAAAAAATTGACTAACATTAACAATGCCGATACTTTATAGTACTTAAATAAGCATATCCACGTCTACAGTTGACTTAATAGTAAAATAGATTTAAAAATTTAAGTAGGGCTGTCCGTGGGTCGGTTCGGTTCGGTTCTGAAGATACCCGAACCGACCCAAAACTTTCGGGTATTTAATAAATGGACCCGTCGGGTCCAAATATAATTATGGAACCGTTCGGGTTCGGTTCCATTCGGTTCGGTTCGGGTCGGTTCGGTTCCGTTCGGTTCCGTACCATAATTAAATTTTTTAATATTTTCAACAACACTATATAAATACAATTAATAACATTTCATTCGTAACTTTTACAAATTAACGTAGCCCAATTCAAAAAAATATACAAAACTAGCCGTCCAATAAGATTAATTCAATGCATACAAATACCAAAAAGTAGATATTAATATTACAGCAAAACTATATAAAATATACTCATTTGCTTCGAATTAAAATGGGCTAATGGATTTTAAAATGATTTGGACTTAAAAATTAAAATTATGAAATAATCTAATTTATTCAATTAATTTGCTAATTTGTATAGGAAAAAAATAAAATAATTTAATTAATTCAGTATAAAAAATAAAAAAATTATTTAGTTTCGGTTCTTGTTCGGTTCTTCTGTTCTTGGTCTAGACCCGAGACCCGACCCAAACCCATCGGTTCTCGATTCGGGTACCCGTTCGGGTATTTAATTTATGAAGAACCGCTCGGTTCGGTTCGGGACTTTTGGACACCCCTAAATTTAAGTGCTTTTTTCTTCAAAGCCAATTATCCATAAAATCACAAATTTGGCCATGCAAATTTTACTACTTTCCCGTACGAGTCAACAACAGAGAAGTATCCATTTTGTCCTCCACCCAAAGAGGAGGTTCTCAAACTTTCAAGGTTAATCATCACACATTAGGACCAACATTTTCATTTATCGTAAACCTCGTACTTCAACAAACAAATTGTCCCTTTCTTAATTACTACTAGATATTAGCATCAAACAATTATGGAAGTGCTGCAAAATTCGACCCTCCATCTTTGCTTGCCAAGATCATATATGCAAATCTCGAACAAAAGAATAAGCGGTCTAGAAATCGAGTTCAAATTTTTTTTTTTTGCAGTTCCAGACCGTGGTCGCTACAAGAAAAACAACTTTTTACAATGAGGGAACTAGGAGATGCTTGAAGGTGAAGGTGAAGGCAAATGCAAGAAGTTCAGAAAATGCGGGCACCATGGATGTTGGGAAATTTTTTGATACAATTCATGTTGATCATGGGATTCCATTTTCAGGGCAAAAAAACGAGCATGTTCTTGGAAGTTTTGTGGGAATGGGTTTGTTTATAGACAATCTTCTGTTATAAGTTCTTACGAAATTGGAGCTCATAAAACAGCCACCATGGAGACATTTATGAATTTCCTCCAGGTTTTTACTCTTTAAGTTTATGTTTTCTTTTTCATTACGAGCCTTTGGTAGAATTCACTATCAAAACGTGACTGTAAGAGATTGTCTATTGGGTTATATAAGCTCATGTAAGACAAGTCTTTCATAAGCAATGTGAGACTCATATATAGTCTTTATGATATTGTGATTTCAGTAATAGTTACGATTCACTACCTTCACATTGATCATTCTCAACCACTCATTTTCTCAGTTGGATGGCCTCACGAAATCACTCTTATATCGAAATCCTCCTCAAGTCGTCCTGTCACCACACAGGTCCCCAGGGATGCATCTTTAGATATCACCACTCCAGTACGCTATCAACACTTAACTAGAGAATGCTCAATATCTTGTAAGTCCTAAATTTGATCAATCTTTACAATCCACCACCATTCACATTCGTCATTCTTGACAACTCATTTTCTCAGTTGAATGGCCTCGCAAAAACGCTCTTACACTGAAGTAAATCCTCTGGTCATCCTATTAGCAACGCAAGTCTCCAAAGAAGGAATGTCCTTTTTTTATATCACTATATGCTATCGGCACTTAGTTGAACTCACCTTTAAAATTCAAGTTCCAGGTTTCATATTAGTAAACCAGTTTCACTCACTCGGGCAACAACTTTCGTTTCCTATATATATATATATATTTGAACAATCTAATACTCACGAAGTCTATACATTTTTCTTGCTTAATTTAAACTCATAGCACAAAATTACTGAAGGAAACATCACTGAATCATGTGGCAAGTTCTTGGGTGGCTGGCAATGGCTTTGGTGCAACTCGTGACATGAGCCTAACTAAACTCTTTCGGGTTGTCACTCAGCATACACATTCAAGAAGAAAAAATACAGCTCCTGGTATGTAACTTAACCAAAAAATACATCATTTAAACGTGCTATACCGAATGTGACATTTCGCAACTGTTAAAATTCTAGATAAAACAACATTACAAATCATGTTATTTTGAGAACACCGATCTTGCTAGTTTGAACTTAGTGAAATCTAATATCACGATCATATTTGGCCCCCATTTCTTAAATTTATTTTCAATCACACATTTCATGTGACCCACAATTTTTATTAACTTTTCAACAACACATTTCACCAACTTTCATTGAAATATACTAAAATCTTTTTTAATCCAAACAAACTTGGGTTCCATTTCAAAGGATCTATGAAGAGTACCCCAAAGCCCCTATATGTTAACATTTAATTCGTCATTATCTAATTTGGGTTCACCTTTAACAAGCACGACTCTAGGAGCAGCTGACCCATGGCATGGCCCTTGCCAAGCAAGTTAATGGTAGAGCTGGGCTTATGCCGTGCTGAGCCACCACTTCTTTATGATTCAGCATGAGACAGACCCTAACCAGTTGAAAATAAAGTTAGCATAAAATGTTAAAAAATGAACATTACTACTACAACACTTACCATTTTCAATCGAGTCTTACACCAAGAACTGACATGCTAAATAGAGTTCAACGAGTTTCTTGAGCTTCAAGCAAATCCAGTTTCTTACCCATCATACTCGAACATCCTAGAGGGCCATGTCTGTGGCACATCTTGAAACGTCTATTCGTCATTAACTTGAGTTGAATGATTTGAGGAATTAAACAGTAAAAGAATAATATTTTCCACATTGGACATGCAGAGTGTGCCCATAAATGTTCTGGAAGATTATAATCTAGCAAGCATGACACTAGAGTACAGACGTGAATGCCGTCAGTCCAATGTGTTAAAATCCTTAACAAGCATGAGAGCAAAACCAGCAGAAAACAAGCAACTTAGTACAAATACTAGTGAAAGAGATGACTTGGAATGCACACATTTGCTTCGAATGGAAGCCGATAGTGCAGAGCTCGTAGAGGAAGATCCATATGGCACTTCAAACAACATCTCGTCATTGAAAGATCGCGTGAATCTCGAGCTGCTAGTTCTAATTCAGTTCCAACAATTCATGTCTAGACCAAAAAAGTGCATATTTAAGTGATTTTCTTTGTGATAGGTCGCTCAATGTTAACACCCTCCTCAAGCCTCGGTAGCTCTAAATAAAAGAGTCCTCCTATGAGAAGCTCGGTAGAAATAAAAAATAGGTTAAGGTCAAAGGAGGGAAGAAAAAATCTCTATTTCAGGCTTCCGCTTCTGTGCCTAAATATTAAGGGTGCTTGTTGCCACTAGTTTAAGAAGATCCAAGGTGTCCTATCAGGTTTATGTATCGTGCATGTCAAAAAACATGCATCATAAGTGAAAATGTATACTAATATGTATGTCTACAAAATACAGTATTCGAGTGAGTTTCACGAAGAACAAAAAAATAGAAAAACATATGTCAATATTCTCTTTTTACATCATTCGCTGCGGTACTTTTATGCAATCTGTCACTTGCAGCTATGATAACAAGCACTGAATGCACCAGAGTTAGAAAAATGATTGGAGTTCTCTTTGTTCCAATTCGTGAAGAGAGAGTTCAATAACTAAGAATCATTTAATGAGGCCACCGACTGTGACCAGTTTGCAGCCTACGGGCCAACCTTGCCACACTAAGGCTGCACTATTAGCTGCAAGGTGAAGGGGATGTTACTGGCACGACCCTGTCCCAACAACAATACACAATAGATTACAGAAATTAACAAATACTAGCAATGATATAGACACAATGGATTATAGAAATACTCAGGCAGACAAATATAGAAGAAGCTCAACAAGCTTTTCAACTCAAATGCATTCCAATAACTTCTCACAGAACATGTACATATATATTCAACAGAAATTGATTATCACAATGCAGTAAGAGATATATGTATGTAATCACACAGTGATGCACTGCTCAGAAGTGGCGATCATGTTCCAGTGCAAACAAGAAACAAAAAATAAAGCCCCAGTTTGGTACACATTATTTCAAAACTCATTTTCAACCACACATTCTTCAATAAAATAATATTTTTTATCACATCAATAACTTTTCCTTACTTGTTAACCACATATTTCTCATCATATCATGTTTAAAATACATTATTTTCTAAATAATATCCATTAAACACACCCATAATTTCTTGCATTCTGAACTATATAAACCTTCAGTCACCTAAAAGGCAAGATTTCCATGCACTTCAATTCACATGTTATTCACTTGTTATGAAATATATTACTCCATATAAAACTAGTAAAGTACGACCAGCATTTACATAATGTTAGAATCAAAAGAACATAAAATGCAGTTCTAGTGCCATATGGACAGTGTCCCTAAGCCAGCATACAACACAAAAGTAAAACCATAGGCCGTGTAAACAAAATTTAAGAATAGGAGCATAGTATAAACTATAAAGTTGTTCCATCTCAACTGTTCAAAACCGATTTTTTCTTCTTTATTAAGTGTGTGTTTGGTAGGGATTTTTTGGGCGAAGAATTGATTTTGAATAGTGATATGATGGAAAATGTGTGGTTGAAAAAGAAGATAAGATTATTGATGTGATAGAAAATATTATTTTATTGAAGAATATGTGGTTGAAAATGAGAATTGATTTACTGTTGAAAATGAGAATTTTTACCAAACATACCCTAAATCTATCAAAAAAAAGATTATGAAGATGAGCTAAGCTATATCTACAATATCGCGAGCATTTATACGGTAGGGAATCTCACCTGACTGGGCCATAAGAAAACCAGATTTAACAAGCACCTCTTTCTAAAATCCCATAAAAAATCTCTCTTTTTGGTTGATTTATCTTTCACCACTCAATCCCAAATAGACTCAATCACTATTACCCTAAGCATGTCATTTTTCACTCAAATTTGCACATTTTCTTGATGGAAATGAAACTGGATACTATACATAAACATATAATGCAAGTCCTTCAAAAGTTATAGCCTACTTGAAGGTAATTATATTCACAACTCAAGATCATCGCAATGAAAATGAAACCAAGAAAGGATATAAACACAATAAGAACAGAGTAACGTAATTTTCATTAATTGAACACTGAAATTAGATAAATTGCAATCATGAACATAAAAAAACAATTCAAAACAGTTATCCATGAGCTAACCAGTTCTTAATTCCCCAAATAAATAAAAAACCGACAAAATCCCCAATTTCAAACACTAGCATAGTCTCCCCTAGGATCATCCACAACATTTAGCAAAGACCCATATGGCGAATCCTCCTCAACCTCCTCCGGCGCCCTCAAAACAGCGTGAAGAAAAACAATCACCGCCCCAATAATCGAAGAAATAAAAATATTCCACCAAACTTTGGTCCATAAAACAGCAACAAGAGTGAGTACAAGAAGAAAACCCAGTATGATTTTCTGGTCAATGGTGTGATCGAGGACAGTCAAGGGCTCGCTGCGCGACAAGAGTAAGTATATGTATGCCGAAAAAATGCAGAGGAAAAGTATCAAAGAGAGAGGATGAGGAAGAAGCGTGAGGAGGAATACGAGGAGAGAGAGGAGAGCGTAGTTGGAATAGAAGTAGCGGAGGTTTTGGGTGATGCGAAAGCTGGCTTCAGAAAGTGAGATGGGAAGGCTAAGACTTGCAGGGTCAAGGAACTTCCGCCAAGGCCGGGCGGCGAAGGCATCGACGGCGGCTGGCGATGGCGATGACATTAGTCGGCCGATGATTCGTCGGAGTTCTTTTTTCGAGTGAGGATTCAATTAAAAATTTGCCCTATTGACCTATATTGTGCACTTCGTAGTTTAAATATAATATAAAATATAAGAGGAAATTGTACTAAATGTGGATTTTTGTCTTTATATTTACAAAAATGTCATTTTTTTAACCTTTTCCAAGATGGTCAATTTAAGACATTTTTGCCCCTCTGCATAATTGAAATACCTTACATGTCTAACATTACTTCAAATTTGACAATATTTAATATATACAAAATGTCAGAATTATTGTCAGGAAGAAGATGAAAATGACGAAATAACTCACCACTCACTCCACTCACCACTCCTTTCACTCCCACCTCTCGTCTTCGATCTCCTCCCCTCTCTACAATTCAACTCTCCAAATCCAATCTAATCGTTCTTCACACTGTGCCGATGCAGTTCTAGATTCAGTAAGATTCTTGAGCCTTTGTTGGAGGGGATTCCTTATTTCTACCGCAAAATTTCCCTACAGCCGCTGCCTCAGTCACTCCTCTGTAGCGATTCCACTCTGGTGGCACATCGATTCCGCGTACAACGGTACAGATTCTGACTCTTCGCCACAGTCTCATGTCATCACAGCAAAGTTTTTCTATTAAATATTAGTTATTTAGTACTCTAGGGCTTTCTGCAAAAAAATTATTTGTTAAATCTTGAGTTTTGGTTTTAAATTTGTGCATTTGATGAACTTATTTCTTTAAAGTTTATAGATGCATGAAAGAAAACTGTAAGTATTCTGTATTCATTTAGTGATTTCCATGAAGGTCCCTTGATCCACATGATAATTAATTGCTATTATATATCACGTGAAAATTATGTTAATTCTTTAATTCTCCTATAAAAAAATTATACTGTGCAAGATGAGCAATATAACTTGATTGTGAATCTGATTGCCTTTAGAAGGGTAATCGGGGGTGGTTAGTGGCCTAACATCCTTAATAGCTTCTACTTAATGAATGGACTCCCAATGCTCACAGATTTCTGCCTGCTGCAAATAACTGTGAGTATATAGTTACTGGATTAAACTTTTGAAAACTTTAATTAATAAGAAATTACTGGATTGAAAACGAAGTAGGATAAGAATTAATTGAGGTTTGATATGTCATGATTTAGGAGAATGAGGAATAACAAAGAGACAATTGGAGTAGAATTCTTTAGATTGATTTTCCTTTTTCTGCATTTGTTTGTGTGTTTAAGTGTATGTTTATGTCTTTAAGGTAGGTTTTAAGGCACGATATAAGTTCATCCGGTGGCTATTTGCAGCCAATATCGAGTGATATTTCGTGTGAAACATAAACTGTTACTGCAAGGATACAAATGAATTAGAACTTAGTATTTATTATTTTTTGTGCAAGATTTTTTACTTATCTACAACTCTTCGAAAATCTTAAGCCATATCTAACACGGCCAAACTAGATTTCTTGAAATTATGCAAATGAGAAGTTCCCCTTGCATTGGTTAGCGTATAATTAGATAGTTAATCCTGCCTCCGTTGCTTCCCTGTTAGTTTCACATCAGTGCATAAAGTGAGAAAATGAACTATCATGTGAGGCAAGAGTGAGAATGAAACCATAGTGACTTCACAAATAGATCTCACCATCCCTTGATTGGTTACATACAGCCTAAACATTTTTTTTTTCAAATTTACAGTTAAGTTGAAAAGTTAATGGATAACGCAAAGTAAGTTCATACCCTAGGCTCTATGTTGGGTCTGCATCAAGAACCTTTATTGAAAAAGAAAAATGCGCAATTCTTATATTATCAAGGTGATAGTCAATTTATGGTAACTCATAGGGACTTCTTAATAAGATAGAGTCAAGTAAAGATATATTGTCAAGTGCCTTTTTTGTTGAATTTTTTACTTATTGGTAATGGCTTTTGTTGATTTTATTTTTATGTGAAATTTTTTTGTATTCGGATTTTAATGGCATTGGTCACAATAAAATATCTCTGTTAAAGTTTCATAATCTGGTTCATATGTTTTTGTGTATTTTAGTCTAGAATGTCCTTTTGTTTTCTTATATCGGAAAAAACAGGTTTTCAATATAAAGGTCCTTGAATTATTCAATTTGGCAACTTGTTTAAAATTTCACTCTATAATTGACATTTGAAGTTTGTTACATACTTAGATGTTGATGTTTTAATTTGATTGTGTTTGCTATCAAGGAAATCATATGCCCATCCTAAAATCCAATTCTTATTATTTTCCTTTGTTATCAGTAAGTTGTCTTCATATAAAATACTATGTTGGTTAATTCATAAATTCTAGTAGTTGCACCTTGTTTATTAGTGTTCCATTATACTAGACATTGAAGGCTCTATAAACTTGTGAACGGGAAATGACTTGTGATAGATAGAACTCCTTACAGTGATTTACTTATAGAATGTGTATGACTAGGCTAGTCTTCATATTTTAGGCTCATAGATCTCAAAGCTTCTGGCACAGATTGTGGATGAAATACCTTAATACTTATTATTTATATTTTCCCTATGTATAAGTAATGTTTCTAATAAACTGACTTTGTTCACCATTATATGCAAACTAAAACAGCAAACATGAAGACCGCTACAATTCTTAATGGAAAGTCAATAGCGAATAGTATTAAATCTAGAATAGCAAGTGAAATTTGTGCAATCAAGAAGCAATCACTTCTGGGCGCGTTACTTTGATGGAATCTTTCGTGTAGATCCGTCCAAACTGCTTGAGCAGTGTCTAGATAAAGCAGACTATCTGTTATTTCCTTCGAAACAGCGTTGAGTAACCATGAGCTCACCATACTATTGTAGTGGGACCAAATTCCAGCAATGAGCTCTCCAGTCGATGGTTTTGGAATTGATCCACCGACAAAGGTCACAAAGCCGAGCTTGTGTTTGGCATTGAGTGCCATAACCATCGCTCTGTTCCAGGTGTTGTAATTTGGGCCAGTAAAAGGGTGAGAGACCAGTATTAGACCAGGGTGATCTCCACTATGAAGAAAATATGGACTGCTAGTATTGCCCATGGAGGCTGAATCTCGTTGATCCATGTTGCCAGACGATGAAGGTGGAGTTAGAGGCTGGAACCGATTGTTATTGTGCTGCTGACCTCCACGGGCAATGTTTAAGCACGAAGCAAAGAAGTGTAGATGAAATGCTCTGATACCATTTTATAGAAAAGATATTGGAAAGGAGAGAAAACTGATTCTTTTATTCATTCATTCTCAGGAAAAAGTACAGCATATATAGCTAAAGACTTGTATAACAGAATACAGCTCTGTGTAGTACACATCAGCAAAACTAATTCTAGAAAGGTCTATTGATTATATCATAAAGAGGAAAATAGAAAATAATAATAATTGGTAATATTGTAAAAAGTAGCACCACCACTCATATCGCAACAATGGTGGGATCCCAATTTCCTTCTCAAAAAAAAAAAAAAAATCAAACCAAAATCTCACCACAACAAAAGTCAAACCAAAATCCGGGTCTAATCTGATTTTTGAATTTAACGCCCAACAAAGAACTTGTTAGTGGAATTATTAAAAGTAGGGTTGGGCAAAATGTCCGAACCGAATCGAACTGAACCAGAACCAAACCAAACCGAACCGAATCGAGTGGGTTTTTTAAAATGAAATACCCGAACGGGTATTCGAATCGAGAACCGAATGGTTTGGTTCGATTCTCGATTCTCAACCAAGAACCGAAAAATCGAATAAGAACCAAATTTTTTTTATATATTGGATAAATCAATTTCTTTTATTTTTTCTAAACAAATTAATAATTTTTTTCTTATTAAATCTTATTAGTTGAACAATTTAGAGTTTATTTATGTTTGTTAGTTGTGTTTTTTTCAATTTTTTCTTGTATAGTTTCTTAATAGTTAGTATGGAAAGTCAACCAACTGATGATTACATTAAATAGTTGGTAAGTATTATCAATATTTTAAAATATTTTATCTTTGTGACTTCTAATTTATATTTCACTTTGATGTAGATTTAAAGGTTTGAAGCAAATGAATTATTGATATGAATATCGAAATTTTATTAGTAGTATTTACTTTTTGGTATTTGTATTTGATAACTTATTATTTATATGTTATTAAATTAGATTACGTTAATTTGTAAAAGTTAAGATTGAACTTGGTATTTGTATCTACTTTTTGTTATTAATATTGGTATCCACTTTCAGGTGTATTTATGTAGTATTATTTTAAATGTTAAAAAATTTAATTATATTACGGAACCGAACAGAACCGAATCGAAACCGAACGGTTCCAAAATTATATTTGGAACCGACAGTTCCATTTACTAAATACCCGAAAATTTCTGAAACTTAAAAAAATCGAATCGAACCGACCCGCGCCCACCCCTAAACTTAAAAGGGGTAGGCGACGGTGGGGCGCGTGACATGATTGTAATGCTGCAAATGTCGTTCTGAATGAGAAGGAATAGACACCAATCTCCTAATATACATTGTAACGTAAGAAAAGTTAAAAAAAAAAAAAAAAATAGAACTTTTCAAATGATATAAAGCCCCAAAATTAAAATCAGCCTCCCATTTTATAGATCATAATTCATTGTATGTCGTTCTCGGAAAATCCCCTTGAAGGCCAAGTTCTTGTTAATAGTTGAAAATTAATGGAAAGAGAAATTGAACCATGTGGATAATAGAAATGCATTGGTCGTGTTGGTTTTTTCAAACAAGAAATTGGATGGGAAAGTTAGTGGTCAATGAGTTTCTGGGTTTGGAGTTTGGGGTGGGGGTGGGAGAAGATGAACAGTTGTTTTTATTTTTTCTTATTTTATTATAGAAAATATAAATCTATCATTTTACTCCCTATTTAATTTGTCAATTTGAGTCAAAGATTTAATTTAAGGGTTTACTAACAGATAAATGGATGGAATCGATCAAATGAACTCCAGCTGTAATGAAAGTTAAAGGTTTGGGACTACGGCTGTAAAAATAAATAGCAAAATGAAAAGTTTGAGACCTTTGCTGCAATTTTCCCTTAATTTAAATCTTTATTTTTGAAATGTAAAGTTAAATATGAAGGTATGATGTAATTTTTCCATATATGATAGCATTTACCTTTTTGTTGATGTAGTTATCAATCACAAGTGACAAAGAATTATTTATATAGTCGGTTTTAAATTCAATCATACTATGACATTATTCTTAACATAATGTGACATGACAATTTATTATTGGATTGTTTAAAACATAATTAATTTTTTCAATCAATCACATCTTGCCAACGTCTATTATGTAGCCCAGTAGCTGTACATTGATCAGCCCACTTGAGTTATTTAATCATAGCATAAACTAACCAAAAAAGAAAGGTTAAACACAAACAAAAATAGTAAGTGGAGCATTTGAATGTACGTCGGTTTAATTTCACTATGCTTTCTAAACAGTAATTGACCATTTCATTCCAAAATAAGTAAAGATTTGGTCATTAAAAAGTTTTGTGGGTAAAAAGTCGCTTCAAAATTTTAAGTTTGAGTGTAATATTATTTTATTGAAAAACGTGTGATTAAAAATAAGAGATAGAAAAATATATTTTAAAAATAATGAGAGATGGCATACAATTTTTATTTTTGAATTAAAAAAAAAAGTGGAAATTATGCCACACACCTACTTTTCTTTTAATATTTCTGATTTACTATCCATCATTTTATTAACCATAAATACTGCCTTTTGAAGAGTAAAATAGAAAGTGAGAAAGTATCAAAACAATAAACAATTTAGGACATAGCCAAAATTACTCCTTCAAACACGCCCTAAAATTCATAATGCTTTGAATAAACAATTTAGGACATAGCTAAGAATTTTCATTTTTTTTTTTTTTTTACTACTTATCTTGAACAAACCAACATCGCAGGTCATCATGCTATCGCGTAGTTAGATACAGCTTTTTTTTACGGTTTCCTTTTTATTTTTATTTTTGAGATGTCTAGAAGTAGCTTATAAATTCAGTTATCTCCCCTTCAAAAATAAAAAAATAAAATCAGTTATCTCATAGGCTTGTGTTCTACAATGTGTTTTGGTAATTCCAGATTAGTATGCATTCTACGTAATTTTCAAGTTCGGACATCTTCTTGTAGTTTGTTGATTTTTTTATTTTTTTTTTGGAGAAGTTTGTTACATATTGTTCACGAATTCTGTATATGTATAGCATGACAAATGTGTGTTTCGTTAATATGTTGCATGCTCATTAAAATATCTGCAATTATGTGCTTTCCAATCATCATCATTCTTTCTTCATTCCAAACATTTGATTCATACCTTGTTATATATTTGTAATCTGGAAAAATGATTTCTTTGTTGTTGCTGCAATATATATGTTTGATCGATATCAGAAGTTGATTATATATGTCTTCGTGTTCCAGATGCCGTTGTGTTTTATGCACCGAAAACCAGCATGATATGGATGCATACGTTCATACACGGAGCCATTTCCCCTTTTCCATTAAATATGGTTTTATGGAAGGTTTTTCATCATAGGACGTAATTAGTGGAATGACATTAATGCACCGGTTACATATTCTTTCATTGGGTTCATTTTTGGCAGCTAGTATTTTGGATGTTTTTAAACTCGTGCCAAGTATTTTTAGTTAATAATATATTAACATACTAAATCCTAAATTAATATATATTACTTATGCATTTGTGAATTTTGGCCAATTAAAAATGGGAGATAAGCCCAAAAAGAGTGGCTCTCACATGGGCTCAGCCAGTTTATACTCTGGACCATAAAAAATGGGAGATAAGACTAAAAAGAGTGGCTCTTATATGGGCTCAGCCAGTTTGTGCTCTGGACCTCTCTTTAGTCTTTACAGTGGGCCCATAATCCACTTTTCAATTCCACAATGGAATCGAGCTAATCGTTTAAGCTCCTCATTCGAAGGAGCGTGAAATATCCGAAGGATGAATTTATTATGGGAAAAATTCATATCTAAGGTGTATTCTTTACTTCAATTCAAAAGTAAGGTAAATAGTTTGAAAATTCAAAAATCAGGTATAGATTTAATTAATTAAAAATATTTATTAAATAAAGATAATAAAGTCACAGTTTGTGACTACTTGTCACATATTCATAATTATAAGTTAGAGATTTATTTACTGTTCACATATCGTCAAATTTTTTGATCTCAAATTATTTCGAGGTCACATATCAAAAATTTTGTACGTCACAGATTATTTCGAGATCACAGATTTTTAAATTAATTGGTCACGAATTATTTGAGTCACGTATTATTAAATTTTTAGGTCACAGTTGATTAATTGATCACAGATATTACCAAACATTTGGTCACAGATTACCAAACATTTGGTCACATACTACCGCCTCTTGGTCACAGGTCACAGATCGACCAACACAAACTAATCAGCCACAGAACACACGATAGGACGAAAACTGAACCCCAACAACAAAAGATCGCCACCACCAACAGCCACCCACCAACAATATATCCTCCACCAACGACCGCAAACATAAACAGCCAACCACCAATTTGCCACCCCACAAATCCGACAACATCAAACAACAGCCAATCCACCACAACTAGGCGTCGAAGCAACACACCCGCACTACTACGCCACCGCAAAATTACAATCAAAAAAATCACAACCACAAACCACCACGCCCACAGCAGCGTCGCGATGCTGCTGTGGAGTCACAGCAGTGTGCGATTCGCGATTTCACGTCGCAGCAGAGGGAGAGGAGGGGGAGAGAGAGGGGGGGGGGGGAGGGGGGAGAGGGGGAGAGTGAAAAATTAGGGTTAAGAGTTTTTATATATCACCTTATTTTTGAAAAATGAAACTTAGTCCCTGATTTTTGAATTTGAAACTTTAAACATCAGCCTCCATGTAATTTACTCATTTATTACCCTTCCAATCACTCAACTTTCACCAAAATTTTAAGTTTAATTTGTTGGACTTCAATTTTGATTCTCAATTCCAGACTTTACTTGGCACTATTAAATATAACTAATGTTGGATTCTTACAACGTGTAATTATTGCCTCGATAATAACCTACGTAAGCAATCCTTCAAGTGTTCAATGACATACTAATTAATGAATTATAATATTGAAATAGGTCGATAACTCAATTTTAGAGGAAAAAATGTTTCACCTATTTTAGGTGAAATTTGAGTTATATAATTTCGAGTTATCAGTAGGGATAGCAAAATGATTTGCTCTGGAGTGTCCTGCACTGTCTTGTCTCAAATAAGGCATTAATTGGGGAATTGAGACAACAACGATGAATATTTCTTGGTCCAGACTCTTAATTCTTTGTTTAATTTCATTTTCCTGTGTTTTCAAATCAAATTCGATAAAAATGGGCCTATTTTAATTCTCATTCCATATCACCTTTCGAAAATCTCCGACAAGACGATGGAGAAGGAGGGCTATCACCCTCCTTTACCAATTCTAGCTGCAGAGCGCAAGTTCAGGTAGATTTTTTGGAGATAGAAACGCACTACACGTATAGAAGGTAAAATCAACAGAAATGGACCAGAATACTCACATCATGTGGGGCCTGCGCATTTTTTATATTTTTTTAATACACAGTGGGTCCCACCCCTTTGTGAGTTTTCTAGTGCATTTCTGTGGCTTGATTTCTGTACAAATGGCTAAAACCTTGGAGATAATATCCAAGTTGAGTAATTTGATTGCAATATATTGAAATGTAAGGATCAAATTTGTATTTACCTTAGAAAAAACAATTAGCCTCTGTTTGAGTCACATTAAAATTTTTCTTCTCATTTTTTTACTCATTTTTAACTACACATTTTTCAATAAAATAATATTTTTCATCACATCAATAATTTTTCTTTCTTTTCAACCGCACATTCTTTATTAATCTATTATTTCAAAATGCATTCTTCCAAAATAATGTGGTTCAAACACACTCTTAATAGCATAGCATTCAAGCGCGCGCAAGGAGTAAGAAGCCAATTTTTTGGGGAATTACGTTATATGTTCATTGTTGTTGACATTCACTATATGTCAAAACCTGACCAGTGATATGAAAGAGCTATAAAAATCAATGATTATGATAGATGTCATGTGTTAGGATCATAGTCTTTAATTTTAGAATCATGCTACAAGTACATTAAGTTTCACATCAAGTTTTACATTGTTCCATGTGATGCTATCACATTGGACAGTTTTTGAACTTAACACACTTTCCCTCCAAATCGTTTTTGAATACACACACAATGTCAAACTTCATGTAAAACAAAAAATGTACAAATAACAATATTCTTAATTTTAAGCATATTTCATAAATTCATCGATACAAGAGGGTGTGATCCTTAACTAGGACAGTACATCTAACATTATTATTCCTTGAAGAATGGGTGGCTCTTGAAAGTCGCACTGCATAGGTATTATAAATACGGCTGCAGCTGCTAAAGCTAAATATGGCAGTCAATAATAGCCACTCCACATGTACTTCTCCTTCGTCCTAATCTACATTTGTGTAAGTTTCTTGCTTGTGAAACATTTATAAATAATTTAAATTATAAATAGATGATGAGTAACATAAGTTGATAATATTTGTGAATTTTAAAATGTATAAATAAAAATATAATTGACAGTTTATAAAATCTTAGCCAAACATACGCTATGATTGATACTTTGCCCCGGTTTGGAGGCTACTTTTTTGAAAAAACATTGTTTTGAATAATGCATTTTTTGAATAATGTGGATTAAAAATACTATAAATTTTGAATTTACGTGTAAAATATTTTAATGAGACAAATCTCCTTGCAGGCTTGTACAGTAGAATTGTTGCCAGCACATCACCTGTGTGGTTGAATTTTTTTTAATTGAAATGGCGCAACATCCCTTTTGTATAGCCCCGGTAATTTTCCCCCTGTAAACCAAGCATAATTCATTTTATTGTATGGATGTATGGTTGAAAATGAGTATGTAGAAAAGTTTGCACTCGTATAATATTTTGCAACTCACGTGTTTTAGAAAAGTTTGCACTCGTATATTCTAACAAATGAATATCTTCGAATAACTTCAGAATTTGATTATTAAAGATTTCTTCTATTCTAATTTAGAAGTTTATTAGAACATACTCAAAACTACAGTATATCGTGAAAGAAGCACACTAGATTCACAATATGCATCGACCATGGTTTGAAATCTAGATTCAATGTAAACAAATACATTCAAAGTAAAGCAAGGTTTTGTTAAATTTCAAGGAGCAATAATCTCATATTATAAAATAGAGAGAGACTTTAGTTTCAAGGAAAGATTTTGATGCTTTGAAAAGAGTGGTTTCCACTTTCCGATAAACTCAAGAATCTCCAGGTCAAATTGACTCTTCTAGACCTCTTGGCGAACATAAAATTTAATTACATTTTTATCAAGTTAATTTCAACAATAGTCACTTAAGTTTGTAATAAATTTCAAAATAGTCATCAGAGTACTTTTCTTACAATAATTGACACAAATTTCTTACGATTACACTAATGGCGTTGAGTTAGAAACTAATGGAAAAACCTACATATTGCTGTTAAATTTGCCCTACTTTTAACCTCCATTTAGGATATGGTTATTGTTAAATGAGTTGAGATCTGTTGTCCAACTTTTACCGTTCAATTTATTGTCAATCAATTAATTCTTGACACATCATTTCATGAGAGAGAGAGCAATTCACGGTGTTAGAAAGTTGTTCAAGTGAAAAATTAAAATTGATGACGCGTTAATTTAAAATGATATGTCAATAATTAATTGGGTGAACATTAAATTAAACAAAAAATCGTAACTTGTGTTAAATATAAAGAAGAGAAATTGGGGATTAAAATTGGATAAAACATAAGAAAATGGAAATTAAAATCATTTTAAAGGGAAAGAAACGTTGTTGGCAAATACGATATTAATCAGTGTTCTAAAAAGCGTAAAACATGGCTAGGCGTGAATGCCAAGTTTCAAACTTTACGAGCCTAGGCGAAGTTTAGACGTAAAAAAGAGTTTTTTATTTTTAATTTTATTTAAAAATTTTAATCATTGTAAAAAAATTCAACAATTCAAATAATACATACTAAATATTTAAAATTATAAAATACTGTATTTACTTAATAATTCCTACATAAAGATAAGTTTTAAAATCATAATTACATAACGTAGATAACTTGTAGTTTAAATCTTATCTAATCTAACTCTTTATCGGACTTCAATTCAATATCTACTTCTTCATCTAATTCGTTATCTGTTTCGTCCGATACAAAATCATCATTCTCGAGCTCCTAATGTTATACATACATGTTACTCAAATCTGTATGGTGTACAGAGAAATTGAGAGGTTTTGCTCCGTTTTTTAGTCTTTTTTTTTTCCATTCTTCCATATTCTCAGTTCTCTGGAGTCTGGAGATTTTGAAGTTTGAAGGGTTAGTAGGCTACTGAGTCTGGACGGTTGATTTTATTAAAAAAAAAAAGGAAAAAATTGGACCCCTTAAAATCTGGGGTCTGAGGCGCAGCCACGTCTAGACGTTCCTAATAATTAGGCACGCCTAGGCTAGGAACGCCTAGGTACGCCTAGGCAAGCATTAAGCGGTCAACATTGTCGTTGACCGCTTAATTGCCGCTTAGACTCAAAGTGAAGAGTTTTCATAACGCTTCCCGTCTAGATGAGCATTAGGCGGCGTCTAAGCGCACTTTTTAGAACAGAGATATTAATTAATGGAACCATGATAACATTTCAGGTGACAGTAGTAAATAATGTCACATGGTACTCAATGCAATTTAATGTAGTATTTACCATTGGTATTTCTAGTAGGAACTTTTGTGACTACTACGGTAAGTAATCACATCGATAACCCTTTTGAGATTTATTATAAACTTTAGTGAGCAATGATGAAATTTACCCTATTTTTACCAGATGAGAGTGGGAAATAAGTTAAATTAATTTACCTAGACCAAAAAGTATACAATATTATTCCCTAATGGTGGAGATGCACGATTGGCAATCCTCATTTGTGGTAGCTAGGTAAATTGAGTGCACTTGGTTGGGTCAAAATTCGATGATTCTACAATGTAATCATTGTTAATAATATTGACTAAAAGAGAGGTCGGAAAAATTTAGATGCGTACCTTTACGATCCTCTTTACCTCACTCACCTACTTTAATTAGTTTTCTGTTGGGCTAAAAATATAAAATAAAACAAGTGTCTGAGAAGTAAAAAATGACACCAACCAGCAAACTAATTTTGATGCGACAGTCGAACAAAAAATTCTGCAAATCGAAATTACAGTTAAACTCACGTAGTTTTTCCTACCTAGTCGAAATCTTTGTCAATTGTCTTTTACAGATGTGCAAAAGTATATCGATGAACAATTCAGTTCACCTTAATCAAGACTCGGATCTGATCTCCTTGGGGACAGCCCAACATGTTTTAGGCACAACTTGTACTGCAGCTCCCCATCTACAACTAGGCTGTGCCGCTGTGTAAGGCTCGATTGAATGTGCTTATAGCATGCAAGTCGAGTAGGGTCATGATTTTTTTTCTTTGAAAAAGAAAGAATAGTGTTATCTTAACATGATTTCATGGTGAATTGTCTCTATTCTTTGTTTGCATAATTCAATTGGAGTGAGCAGGGTGGCACGACAAGAATGGCAACCCCAAAATTGTACCTTGATAGAAAATGAATAACAAGGAAACTCGTCGTTACCCTGCTACACTACGTAAAATATTGAAGCATCAACAGATTTATATTCAACTTGGATGCCTGAATGTTTCATCCTCGAGCCAGTAGATTGTCATCTTGGTGCTGGAGGGGAGGGAGGAAGGTGACAACAAACAGTTTCTTCGAATTGATACTGAGATCTATTTTTCAATTTTTGCTATCCACCCAATTAATTATCTAAACATCATTTAAAATTATTTCCGCATTCTTTTTAGACTAACTGTCATCTCAAAAAAGACAGAAGGACAACTTATATATCCTTAAACTCATATCGATACGTACTAACTTACCTCGAGACAGCCACCTACCACGGGAGTGGGGTGAGTTGGGGAGAGGTGGGGTCGAGGAGGCAAAAACTATGCAAACAACACCAGAATTAAGGTACAAACAGTAGTAATTTAGTACTATATAAGTATTATTCATTGTACATGACAAAATACTATAAGTAAAAAAAACTGAAAAGGTGCCATAAAATTCTAAAGCTTCCCTATAGAAAACCCAGACGCAGGAACATGTAGAGCACAAAGAGAGGAAGAACAATTACTCATTTTACCCCTCAAAAGTTATTCAACAATTACATAACAAAACATGCATTTGGATTCTCATCACTAAACATCTGTGGGGGATGTGCATACAGGTCGTCTTGCACAAACTTCTGAGGGTAAACTTGGAAATTCGGATGAGGCTGGTAATAGTAGAACTCGTTCTTTTTCATATCCATTTTAGGGTCCTCTTCCGGTTCCGCCTCCTGTTTAGTCGGTAGTGGTTCAGTGGCTGAGCTGCCATCGGCCGCAGCCTCCTTGTTTTCTTTTCCACCCTCTTTGCCCGTTTCTGCTTCCTTTTTGCCTTCCTCTGGTTTCTTCTCTTCTTTCGATTTCTCCTCCTCTTTCTTCTCGACTTCGACCTTCATGATCACTGCGTGTTTTCCTGTTCTCTTGTTCACGTGATTAACAAGGTTTTCTGGTTCAAACACCCCTTTTACTGTCACTTGTGAGCTCTTTAGGTCAGGTTCTGCACTCTCCACTCCTATATAAAAGCATGTTTGCTAAGCTTATAAGTTATAAAGTTTACTTAAGTAAATAATCATGTTTTGGTAAGCTTAATCCTAAAATAATGAACCCCCAAGCGAAACATGTTCAAAATAAGTGGCGTATAAGTTAATAAGCATGTTTGGCGGCTTAGCTTAATGCTGAAAATGAACCTCTAAGCCAAAAATGTTAAAAATAAGCGACTTTTCCTTCACACAGACAGGTTGAGATTTATGGCAATGGTTGTCCAAGATTCTTTAAAGCAACTATACGTTAAACGAAATTATTAATGCTACACAAAAAAAATTGAGTATGAAATGATCTCAATTCTTGACATGAGAACAGCATCCAATGAATTATATATTTTATTATAATTAAAGTGTGTAAAGATCCTCACGGGTTAAAGAATATCAAATAATTGGCAAAACTTTACAATAAAGAGATGCCAAAAGAGAGAAAAGAAAAGCAAACAATCATATCTGAAAAGGATCATTCTTGTGGTTCATCAAGGAGTACACCAGGGTGTCAATAATGGACACTCGGCGCTCTCCTATTGGATTGGTGGGGGTCACAATGGGAGCGCGCCGGGTGTCCATTATGGATTCTTTGATGTACATGGTGATATACATCAAGAATTATCCATCTGAAAATACAGCTAAAAAGGGTATAAAGCCATAAAGAGCAAAACAATTATAAGCATAAAAAATCACTCTTTTTGTTTTTTTTTTTTAAATTTCACCTTCCATTTTTTGTATGCGTTTTCTGATTTCTTGAGAACAAGCCTCGCAATGCATGTACACTTTCAACACCGCTGTAATCTTGGGAGGCTGTAAAAATACTTAACAAAAATAAGTTATTCAACAAAAATAAAAGAAAAAAGGTCAAAAACAATTAAATAAATAACAAACCTCCTCTTTTTTCTCTTCTTTGACCACCTCCTTTTCTTCTTTCTTGGGCTCCTCCGCCGGTGGTGGTGGTGGAATTGGAGAGATAAGCTCAACTTGACGGTGGCTCTTCCTCTGAACCCTAGCTAAAACGTTAAGCGGATCTGCGTTTTCACCTTTAACCACTACCTTACTAGTTTTACAGTCTGTTATTACATCCTCAACTCCTACGAAAAATAAAAATTATGGGTTTAAATAAAAAAAAAACCCATTGTACTGTACTGCCTAATCCATTGTAACAAACATGACGGCCGGGATCTGATTACCTTCGAAGCCTTTGAGGCACCGACGGACTTTTCTAGCACAGGCTTCACAATGCATGTACACTTTTAAGATTATTTCTTGCGGCGGAGGTGGTGGTGGTGGTGGAGTCTCCGTCGCCGCCTTGGATTCTTTAGATTTCTTCTCATCCGCCTCCTTTACTTCCTCCGGTTTCTTAGCTTCCTCTGGTTTTTTCTCCTACCAAAAAAGGAAAAAAAAAAACGATTAATCTAAAACCAAAAACGAAAATGGGTAGCAGAGTGATAAGATTGAGATTCGGAATTAAAACCTCTCCCATTAGATTTTTCGATGCAAAGAACACGCAGAGACACTTTTAACTGTGTGTATATTTTTTTTCCAACGGAGTTATGATTTTGTTGGAAATTGAAAAGGTGAGAGTGATGGAGTATTGAGGGGTATTTGAGATCCGAAGAGGTCCATAACAGGGTTACCATGAGTGACGTGGCACCTATGTAATGTAGGTGGCACTTGCAGGGGAGGTGTGGGACACGTGGTCATCCTGCGTTGCGTTTTGAACACGACTTTGTTCGTACTAACAACTTTTGGCACTGTAATGAAGTAATTCTTGTGTTACATGCTTTGCACCTAAGATTGCCGAAACGAGCAATTTGATAGGGGTGGTTTCATTTTCATTTTTCACAAAGTATCTCTCCCTTCTGTTCAACTACACATTCTTCATTAAAATTATTAAAAAATATATGATTATTTCATTTTTATTATTTATTAAGGGTAGAATATTTTTTTAAATTTCCTTCATTTTAGACTATATATAGTCTCTTTGTATCAAAGTTTTTATTATTCAATTACATTATGCAGAATCAATAAAATCCTGACTTCTTTTTCTTTTTCTTTTTGGATTGTTTAACATGGTATCAGAGCTAAGTTTTATGGGATTTGACATAATCTCAAACACAGATTTCACGGATCCAACTAGAGAAGAGAAGAGACGATTTCGGGAGGCTTTTTCGTTCTGTTTCCGCGATCTGGTATTTCGTTAGGGTTTTTATTCAGTTTCTGCAATTTGGTATTTCGTTTCCCTTTCTTTTGCGATTTGGGTTTCCTTATTCTTTTCTTTTATTATGACTACTGAAAGAGATGATTCGCTTCAATCTGTGAGTGTGAGGTCAGATGGAAAGAATTATTCGTATTGGAGTTATGTGTTGAGAAATTTTCTTAAGGGTAAAAAGATGTGGGGATATGTTAGTGGAACTTCTGTGAAAACTATGGATACTGATGAGGGTTATGCTACTTCGATAGATACTTGGGAAGCAAACAATTCAAAAATTATTACTTGGATTAACAATTCTGTTGAGCATTCCATAGGTAGAGAGTTGGCAAAGTATGAGATAGCAAATGAGGTTTGGGAACATCTGCAAAGGTTATTCACTCAGTCAAATTTTGCAAAACAGTATCAATTGGAGAATGACATACGAGCCCTTCAGCAGAAGAATATGAGTGTTCAGGAGTTTTATTCTGTTATAACAGATCTTTGGGATCAATTGGCTTTTACAGAATCGGCAGAATTAAAGGCGTGTAATGCCTATATTGTTCATAGATAGCAGCAACGGTTAGTACAGTTTCTAACGGCACTTCGCAGTGATTTTGAAGGACTTAGAGGTTCAATTTTGCATCGTTATCCACTTCTTTCTGTTGATTCAGTTGTCAGTGAGTTATTGGTTGAAGAAATACATCTAAGTCTTATTCTGAAAAGGGAATTCTTTCTACTCCTAATCCTTCTGCGTTAGCAGTGCCTTCTAAGTCACTGTCTAATAATCATAATATGTTTCACGCAAGGGCTGCCCGTGATGAGTGCAGTTTCTGTAAAGAGAAAGGTCATTGGAAGGCTCAGTATCCTAAGTTGAGACAGCAGAATCGAACCGTGCAGCAATTCCAAGCTTGGAACCCTGGCAATCAATCACAATCGAATGATCATAGACCACCTCAGGGTTATAGACCACCACAGTCCAATACTATAGCGGTAGCTTCATCGGGTCCTTTCACAGATCCTGGTACGCTGGTTGAGCAATTTCAGAAGTTTCTCTCCTTACAGCCACAAGCTATGTCTGCTTCTATAGGTCAGTTGCCTCATAGTTCTTCAGGTATGTCACATTCTGTTTGGGTCTTGGATTCTGGTACTTCACATCGTATATCTCCATATTCTGGCACTCCTATGCCTTTAGCAGGTGTTGGTTCTGTTGTCATACCTCACTTGTCTCTCCCTATTGTTTATCATATTCCGAAACTCAAATTAAATCTTGCTTCTGTTGGTCAGTTATGTGATTCTGGTAATTTAGTCACATTTTCCTCTTCTTCTTGTTATGTGCAGGATCTCCAGTCTCAAAAGCTGATTGGGACAGGCCGTAGGAAGGGGAGACTATATGTTTTGGATGAGTTAAAAGTACCAGTTGCTGCTGCTGCTACTACTAGTGTTGATTTATCTTCTTTTCGTTTGAGTCCTTCTTCCTCTAATTTTTATTTATGGCATTCTCGCCTAAGTCATGTTTCGTCTTCTCGTTTGAGATATTTGGCTTCTACAGGGGCATTAGGAAATTTGCAACCTTATGATATTTCAGATTGTAGTAGTTGTAAACTGGCCAAATTTTCAGCTTTACCTTTTAATCGAAGTATTTCTTCCTCTCCATTTGATTTGATTCATTTTGATGTATGGGGGCCTTCTCCTGTCGCCACAAAAGGAGGGTCCCGATATTATATTTCTTTTATTGATGATCATACTCATTATTGTTCGGTTTATTTAATGAAACATCATTCTGAATTCTTTGAAATATACACGACATTTCGTGCTCTTGTCAAAACTCAACATTCTGCTGTTATCAAATATGGTGTGATTTAGGTAGGGAATACACTTTTAAAAAATTTTGTGAACTACTTGCCTTAGATGGAACTATTCACCAAACTTCGTGTACAGATACTTCTGAACAAAATGGTGTTGCTGAAAGAAAATATAGGTACATTTTTGAAACTGCTCGCTCTCTCTTGCTGTCTACTTCAAATTCTAGTGTGTTTTGGGGTGAAGCTGTTCTTACTGCTGTAAGTTTGATTAATACAATTCCATCTTCTCATATTTCAGGTTTTTCTCATTTTGAAAAGTTGTATAGGTATGCCCCTGATCATTATTTCTTTAAAGTTTTTGGTTGTACTCGTTCTTCGTCCTCATGTAGAACGCAACAGGTTGTCTCTCGATCTGCTAGTTGTGTCTTTCTTGGTTATGGTGAAAGTCAAAAGAGGTATCGTTGTTTTGATCTAATAACTCAGAAACTTTATGTGTCTCGTCATGTTGTATTTCTCGAGCATATACCTTTTTTTCTATTCCGTCAACTACTCATAGTTTGACTAGATCTGATCTTATTCGTATAGATCCTTTTTCTACTGATTCTGATAGTTTGTCATCTCAAGTTCCTAGCACTTCAAATACTGATCATTCTACATGCACTGACACTTTACTCTCTGGCACACCTGAAGCTCCCTCTTCTCCTATGGTCCCTCAAGCTCCATCTGAGACTGTGAATCCACCTCTACGTCAATTCATACGCATTCATAAGTCTACAAAGTTTCCAGATTTTGCTTATTCTTGTCATTCTTCATCTTTTACTTCCATTTTAGCTTCTATTCATTGTCTCTCTGAGCCCTCTTCCTATAAAGAGGTAATTCTTGATCCTATTTGGCAGCAAGCTATGGATGAGGAACTTTCTGCTTTGCATAAGACTAGTACTTGGGATTTGGTCCCTCTACCTCCTGGTAAGAGTGTTGTTGGTTGTCATTGAGTGTATAAGATCAAGACTAATTCTGATAGATCAATTAAGCGATACAAAGCTAGGTTGGTTGCAAAAGGGTACTCTCAATAGTATGGTATGGATTACGAGGAGACATTTGCTCTTGTTGCAAAAAGACTACTATCCGTACTCTTATTGCAGTAGCTTCGGTTCGTCAGTGGCGATCTCTCAACTTGATGCTAAAAATGTCTTCTTGAATGGAGATCTTTAAGAAGAAGTTTATATGGCTCCCCCTCCTGGTGTTCCACATGATTTTGGGTATGTTTGCAAGCTCAAGAAAGCGTTGTATGGTTTCAAACATGCACATCGTGCTTGGTTTGAGAAATTTTCTGTTGTGATCTCTTCTCTTGGATTTGTTTCTAGTAGTCATGATTCTATTCTTTTTGTTAAGTGCACTGATACAAGTCGTATCATTCTATCTTTATATGTTGATGACATGATGATTACTGGTAATGATATTGATGGTATTTCAGTTTTGAAGACAGAGTTGGCCAGACAGTTTGAAATGAAGGAGTTGGGTTCTCTATGATATTTCTTAGGTATTGAGGTAGCCTGCTCACCTAGAGGTTATCTTCTTTCTCAATCGAAATACATTGCAGATATTCTTGAACGGACTCGACTTACTGATAATAAGACTGTTGATACTCCCATTGAGGTTAACGCAAATTATTCTTCTTCTGATGGTTTACCTTTATCAGATCCTACTTTATACCGTACTATTGTTGGGAGCTAGGTATATCTCACTATTACTCGTTCAGATATTGCATATGTTGTTCATGTTGTTAGTCAGTTTGTTGCCTATCCTACTACAGTTCATTGGACAGATGTTCTTCGTGTTTTGCGGTATCTTCGGGGTACAGTCTTTTAGAGTCTTTTACTTCCATCCACATCTTCCTTGGAGCTGCGTGCATACTCTGATGCTGATCATGGCAGTGATCCCATAGATCGTAAGTCTGTTACTGGCTTCTATATCTTTTTGGGTGATTCTCTTATTTCTTGAAAGAGTAAGAAGCAATCTATTGTGTCTCAATCTTCAACCGAAGCAGAATATCGTGCTAGGCATCCACTACCAAAGAGATTGTTTGGTTACGTTGGTTACTTGTAGATATGAGAGTTTTTCTTTCACATCCCACTCCTATGTATTGTGATAACCAGAGTTCCATTCAGATTGCTCACAACTCGATTTTTCATGAACGAACTTAGCACATTGAGATCGATTGTCACATTACTCGTCATCATCTTAAGCATGACACAATTACTATGCCATTTGTTTCTTCTTCTTGCAGCTTGCAGATTTCTTTACTAAGTCGCATTCTATTTCTCGTTTTCGTTTTCTAGTTGGCAAACTCTCGATGCTTGTAGCTGCTGCATCACGAGTTTGAGGGGAGATGTTAAGAAATATATGATTATTTTATTTTTATTATTTATTAAGGGTAGAATAGTCTTTTAAGTTTTCTTTATTTTAGACTATATATAGTTTTTTTGTATTTAAGTTTTTATTATTCAATTACATTATTCAGAATCAATAAAACCCTGGCCTCTTTTCCTTTTTCTCTTTGGATTGTTTAACAAAAATAATATTATACGAAAATAAAAACAAGCTATGAGTGGACGCATCTTCGTTTGCAAGATTCCAAAACTGTTATTGAGTACAATCCTGATTTATTCAAAATATGTTCAAAATCGACATTGTGTGGAGAAAATATTATTGATGAAGATATGTTGGAGAAAACTTTTTCCACCTTCCACGCCTTAAATGTACTCCTGCAACAGCAATATCGTGAGCGTTGTTTTAAAAAGGACTCAAAACTTATATATTGACTGATTGTAGCTGAACAAAATAATGAATCGCTGATGAAAAATCATGGGTTACGTCCAACTGGTTTGTACCATTACTTGAAGCAAATAGTACTGCATTGCCTGAAGCAAATACAATATCAAGACAAGATCATGGGCACAGACGTGCAGTTGAATAAATTATGGACGAAATAATCAACAAAACTATTAGCAACAAGTCAATATTTTCAAAAGGCACGAAGCAAATGAAAGTAGCACATTCAAAAAGAGCATTAAGAAAGTTGCTTTATGTGGAATGAAAGGGAATTAGGCACATACCTATCGTATGTCAAAAAACTTTGTGGATCTCTACCAAAAATCAATCAAGGGAAAGAGAAAAGTCGTAACAAATTTTGCTGATTGTGATGATCTAATTGATGTGACTCATTTGAATATCTCTGATTTCTTTACTAATTCAAATGGGAATATTGACAATTTGATTATGGATGGTGTGACGGAGGATATAGATTAGTATTTCCTTACATTTTAGAAATTCAATTTAAATTATGTTTTTATTTTTCGCAAAAAAATTGAAACTTTATTGTGGATCGTTAATTTCATAATACCGAATTATGTTTACTCTTTTAAATTTAAATTCAAGTTTTTAAAAATATATATGTTTTTTTATAGATTCACGATAGATTGTCAAAATACTTGCTTGATTGATAGTGCAACTATACATACTATTCTTCAAGATAAAAAAATATTTTTTGACTTAACATTAGCAGAAATAATATTAATACGGTATCATGTGTATCGAATATTGTTGAAAACTTTGGAAAAACTTGTATTATTTTACTAAATAATACAAAATTATATATTAATGATGCACTTTATTCTAGTAAATCCAGAAAAAATTTGCTTAACTTTAAACATATCCGTTACAATGGATATCACATTGAGATAATGCAAGAAAATAATGTTGAATATTTTTGCATAACTTCTTTTGTAGCCAGAAGCAGATAAAAGAAAAACTCCATGCATTCCTATCTGACATGTATTATACATTTATAAAAATGGTTGAATCAAATATTATCACGAACCAGAAGTTCGTTGATTCAAAAATTTTTATACTTTGACATGATCGACTTGGACATCCAAGAGCTATAATGATGCATCGAATAATAAACAATTCACATGGACATCCTTTAAAGAATCAGAAGATTTTTTTACCTAATGATTATCCATGTGTAACTTGTTCGTATGGTAAGTTAATCATTAGACTTTCGGCTACAAAGGTCAATATCGAATCTCCAACTTTTTTGGAAGGGATTCATGGAGATATATATTGGCCAATACACATATTTGTGAACAATTTCGTTATTTTATGGTATTAATTGATTCTTCTACTGATGGTCAATGTCCGCCTACTTTCCACCATAAATGTAGTTTTTGCTAGATTACTTGTGAAAGCCCAAGATCGGCTAACCAAGAGGGGGGTGAATTGGTTTTTAAAAAATTTTCGAATAATTAACTAGAATCACGTAAGTTAAAAACACGTTGATAAATTAATAATAGTAAGCAAGTTCATGCAAGTAGATCAATCAAATAATAAGTGCAAATAAACGAAGACAACTAAACACAAATAAGCAAATAAGTGAAATAATGTGATTTGCACAAAGTAAAAGGGTTAAGTAAAAGGGATAGAGAGTGTAAATGATATATTTATGGAAGTTCGATCCAATACAATGATCTACGTCCCTCATTACCAAGCTCTCCGGTATGAGCAAGACCTTTTTCACTATGTTGATTGACTTAAAACCAAGGAACACCGATCCTTTTACAACGTTAAGCTTTATGGGACATCAACACGACCCACACTATTGAGCTTTACGGGACCTCAATATGACCCACAGGGTGGCTTACAACAAGGAGCAACAATCTTTATACAATATTGATCTTTAAGAGAATTCAACACGACCCGCAATTCAAATGAATTTTACAAATGAAATCTTCTCTTTTTATTGAATGATAGATTCAAAGTTGAGTACAAGAAGAGAAGTATGCTAACACTTTAATAGATATCAATGAATGAAGTTTAAGTGTTATGTTAGAAAATTTTGATGAATATGATAATAAAAATTTAGATTTAATCAATCAAAGTTTCAAGATAAAGAAGTAGAAAAATTTATACAATGTAAATCTCAAAAACTTCTTCAAAAATATATTTCTCTTTTAAGATTAATATAAATAAGTTAGGTACAAAAGAGAAATGAAAAACTTTGATGAGGGAAATGATTTTCAAAGATAAAATCAATCAAAAGTTTTTCCAAAACAAATAAGTTGATAAAGATAAAATAAATAGTAAAGATTAAATATTTTATCTCAAAAGAACCTCTCTATAATACTCTTGGAAGTGTATTTTTTAAATGCAAGAAGATGTGGTATTTATAGCAATGCAATGGACAAAAATCTGTACTATCGGACGCACCGTATCGAACATCCGCTATGTATCGGACGATCAACTAGCCGTTGCGTCATGACGGTCAAAAAACTGACCGTTACCGGACGTCCAGTTGACCGTTGACTTTTTTTTATATTTTAAGAGAGGTAATATAAATTCAAGTATCACTTTGAAAAATCAATATTACTTTTAATCAAAAATATTTTAAGCAAGTGATAAGAAAATAACTTTGTGCATCAAATAATTTTTGAGCTATTGTCATTCATTACTAAAGATCAAAGTGTTATACCTTTACATATGATCTCAAAAGCCTAGTTTTTGATCTTTCTTCGAAGTTTCTTTCATTGTTTGGCTTTAATGCTTGACTTTGATCTTGACCGTCTTCATGAGCTCGATTTAATAGTCTTGATTTTGATATTTTAAGCCCCCGTTTGAGCCCCATTTTTTCCCCATTTTTTTCTCATTTTTCTTGGTTTTTGGACGGCTTCAACAGTACAAATTTTGATTATTTCCCTGACTTCGTACAACCTTTTCTGAAGTTGGCAGACAATTTGTGAATATGCCGAATCTACCCTTGTTTTAACGGTTCAGAGAAGTAGAATATGCGGGTAATAATAGTAGATATTTTGGTAAATAGTGGATGAAAAACTGGGTATTTTTGTCCAGCCAAATTTCAACGGTTCACTCACCAAAAAGTTTCTGGAACAACTCACCAAAATGTCAAATGTGGGGCCCGCAAAATGAAAAAATGAGAATGAGAAATTGGAAAAAATGGGGCTCAAACGGGGGCTAAACTTTCGTCTCGAATGATTTGACTTGAATGCTTAACTTTTACTTTGCTATTCATTTCGAGTCCGATTTATGATGTGTTGATTTTAGCAATACTCGATAGATTTTAACATTAAACTATCATCACTCAAAATCAATAGTTAGAAACAATATTAATCTTGTTTGTTATAATCAAAACATTGAGGATGGAATCAACCATAGGTCAACAACTTGCTCCAATCATAAAATTATGAGCGCAATTTCCCAATAGCTCGATCAAGAATATTCGTTTTGACAATACTGGTGAATTTAGATCACAAGCGTTCAATGCTTATTGCATGTTGATTGGGATTGTTGTTGAACATTTAGTTGAGCATGTTCATATACAAAATGTTTTAGCGGAGTCTTTTATTAAATGCCTACAACTTATTTCTAGATCATTACTTATGAAAATAAAACTTACAGCTTCTGTTTGGGGTCATGTCATATTACATGCTGCGTCATTGGTTCGTATTAGACTAACTGCATATTATCAATATTCACTTTTGCAACTGGCATTTGATCATGAACCTAATATTTCTCACCTACAAGTTTTTGGTTGTGCAGTTCAAGTCCCAATTTCACCCTCCATAACGGACTAAAATGGGTCCTCAACGAAAACTTAAGATTGATGTGGGTTTTGATTCACCATCTATCATTGATATCTTGAACCTTTAACATATGATTTATTTACTGCACGTTTTGCATATTGTCATTTTGATGAAATGACTTTCCTAATTTTGAAAGGGAAAAAACTACATCTTGGTTAACAAATTAAAATTTCTTGGAATGATCCTACAGCAATCAATGTGAACAAGATGTTGAAAATATCGTTAATTTGCAAAGAGTTGCAAATCAATTATCAGATGTATTTGTTGACACAAGAAAAAAGACAAAATCATATATACCAGCCGAAAATATTCTAGCAAAAATTGATGTCACTGCAGGAAAATTGGTTGTAGCAAATGAATCTCAAATACATTAGAAGCGTGGTCGACCAGTTGGTTCAAAAGACTCTGTATTTCGAAAAAGAAAAGTACAAGAGAAAAATCAACCAAAAACTTTAGAAAAAATAACATTAGAAAATATAGATCAATCAAATATTAAAAATATGGTTCCTGAAAAACCACAAGTGTACGAACATAATAAGATTTCAATAAATTATATGTTATCTCATAAATTATGTAAAAGAAATAATGTTGTTATAAATAATATTTTCACCTTTAACGTAGCTATTGATATTATGCAAAACGAGAATCTTGAACCACAGTCTGTTAAAGATTGTCAAAATAGAAATGATTGGCCGAAACGGAAAGAAGTCATACAGACGGAATTGAATTTTTTAGAGAATCGAAAAGTGTTTGGACATGTAGTTTGAACACTTGAAAATGTAATCCCTGATTCCCTATTGGATACAAGTGAGTTTTTATATGAAAGATAAACGAAAATAATAAAATTACAAAATACAATGCCCGACTTATAGCTCAAGGTTTCTCACAGAGATTAGAAATTGATTATAAAGAAACATATTCTCCCATAATGGACACCATCACTTTTAGATTCTTAATTAGTTAGACGGCCACAAAGGCTCGATATGCTCCTTATGGATGTAGTAACTGCCTATTTGTATGGTTTACTTGCTTTATATATATATATATATATGGATTGAAACAATTCGGATACATGTGGTATACTTGGTCTAGTGAATATTGTTGAAGGAAGACTATAAAAATGACGAGTCTGCTCATGTGTTTTCATAAAGAAAACAAATATTGGATTTGCATTGTAGTTTTTGTTGATAATTTAAATTTAATTGGAACTTTTGAAGAACTCAACAAAACTATAAATTATTTGAAAAATGAATTTGAGATGAAAGATTTAGGAAAATACAAATTCTGTTTCGGGTTGCAGATTGAACATTTCCCAAAATGATTATTTGTTTACCAATCTACATATATATAGAAAAAAGTCTTAGAACGTTTTTATATGGATAATGTACATCCATTGGCATCATCTATAGTTGCTTGATCACTTGATGTGAAAAATGACTATTTTCGTCAACTTGAAGATAGAGAAAATGTTCCTAGACCTGAAGTATCATATCTTAGTACAATTGGAGTATTAACTTATCTTATCATTTGTGTTCGACCCGACATAGCCTTTTTTGTAAATCTCCTTACGAGATATAATTTTACACCAATAAAAAGACAGTAGAATGATGTTAAATATATTTTTTGTTACTTAAAGGGTAATATTGATTTAGGATTATTTTATTCTCAAAAGTCGGGATTTGCTTTGGTGAGATATGTAAATACAAGTTATCTCTCTGACCCACAGAAAGTTAAATCACAAACATGATATGTGTTTACACGTGGAGAAACAGCTATATCATGGAAGCAATCCGTGACAGCAATATTCTCAAATCATTTTGAAATTATTGCAATACATGAAGCAGACTGAAAATGTGTATGGCTGAGGAGCATAACCCATCATATCCAAATATCATGCGGATTAATTTCAAAAAAAGATAGTTAAACAATTTTGTATGAAGGCATTGCTGCTTGTATTGTACAACTCAAAGGATGTTATATCAAATGTGACAAGACGAAGCATATTTTTCCAAAATTCTTTCATACAAATGAGTTTCAGAAGAACGACGATATCGATGTTCAACAAATTCGCTCAAGTGACAATGTGACTGATTTATTTACAAAAGCACGCCAACATTTACATTCAAGAAATTGGTTCACAAAATTGAAATGCGCCAAGTCAAAGATTTTCAGTGATCAAAATCAGGGGGAGGCTTAGGTTTTATCCCATTGAATTTTCATAATAATGTTTTAATGATACAACATTTATCTTTAACACTCCAAAATAATTTTACTCTTTTTCCTTTTTTTTATTTTTTTTCCCATTGAATTTTTATCAAATAAAGTTTTAACGAGGCAGATATTTTTTAATGTGTCATTGAAAGGGGAGTGTTGTAAATTATAAATTTAATAACAATTATACCCCTATAGCCATATAAATTATTATTATTGTATTCTTAATCCTGCCCTATAAATATAGGACTTTGGTTCTCATTATAATACACACAAATTTATTGACTTTTGTTCTCTCTTTTCATAACGGTTTCCTAATTTCTTTAAATTTTTTTCAAATGACTTTAATTTTTGCCCTGTTTGGGCTCCATTTTTTCAAATTATAATGAGGATAATAGTAATTTTTTGGTAAATGTGTGGTTAAATTTTTTTTTTTAAGATTTACTTATAATATTATTTTATTGGAGAATGTTTGATTGATAAGAAAAGAGAAATAATAAATTTTAATTTAATGGAGGTCAAACATTGTGTAATGAAAAATAGTAGGATTAATGTAAAATAGCAAAACCCTAAGCCCTTGTTTGATACACATTTTCACAAAAATTCATTTTTTCAAAATTCATTTTCAATCACATTCTTCAATAAAATAATATTATACCCAAATAAAAAATTCATCATTATTTTTTAATCACATATTTTTAATCACATCACATCATAAAATATATTTTCTTCTCTATAACGTACACTCCCTAATTTTATTATCCATCAGTGAATGTAAATTATTGATGGCTCTGTCCTGCTTCAAAAGCCAGGAGGCACTTGGCAGTACGAAGCCTAAGAGTTCACGTGCGCTCACTTTAGACTCAAAATCTTCGCAGTTTATATTAGTAAATTATGAAATTAAATTAGAGAGTACGGTACTTTGTAACAATAAAGAACTTACTCTTTTTTGTAGCCTCGTTTAATTTTGATAAAAATCATATTTTTAATAAATTTTGATAAAAATTATCAAAATTTATTGATTGTGTACTTAAAATAAGTTTAAAAAAATAAAATGTAAAAAAATGTAATTCAGACAGAGACTTAATCATAATTAAACTGTACATTTCGATTCAATCGAAAAAAAAAATGAGAATCAATTCGAATTTTAGCAAATATATCAAGTTCATTTTGGACCCTTTGACACTTAATAAATAGGAAGATGCCAACTCATCTTTAACAATTTGACGTATTACTTTTCTTATGTATTCCTATTTGGTAAAAAATTGACAATGTAATGAATATAAAAAATTGTATAGGAAGGTCCGGGGACTGCATATAGCAACTCATTAATTTGTAACTATTTTGGAGAGAGGTTAAGCTCACGTTTAACAAAAGGACGAATATATGGTGAGATCATTCTTGTTCTCCTGTCCTATTGAGTATTTTTATTATCTTACAGTGTCTCATAACCTATTAAAGTGATTCGGGGCCTTCCCCATTTATTGTCCCCCTTTTTTTGCTTTTATTTTTTTTTATCTTTAATTAATGAATATTATTTTTTTTCTAATTTGTTAAGAACAACTTATGTTTTTTTTTTTAAATTATAATAATTTTTTTCTTTTTAATTGATAAAAAAATTAAATCTGAAATTAATTTTAAAATAGGGGGACCATGTTTCTCGTGCCTATCATGTATCCACTTCAGTGCAATGGCCTCCATCCTGCCTCTGTCCGGTTTACCTAATTATGCACGCAATCCCTGCCCATTTGGTGTGGAGCTCACGTATATCGAGTTAAACGATTTTTTTGGTCATTCCTAACTCATTTTTAATCATACATTCACATTATAAAATATTCTGTACGTAGATTCAAATTTTTTTCCTTACTTTTTAATCACATTATCCAAAAAATCACTATTCAAAACTTCATTTTATCCAAATAATGGTTATCAAACAGAGGCAAGTTTCCGTTTGAATCTCATTATCTAAAATTTCATTTTTTCTCAAATTTATTTTTAATCACATATTTTTCTAATAAAATATTTCACACATAAATCTAAAATAGCTTCTTATTTTTCATTCACATCCTCCAAAAAACACTAGAAAACTCATTTTTGTCAAAGAATTGACTTTAGAATCCATTGAAATCACCAAGGAATTGTCACTTGATGCCAAAAAAAAAAAAAAAATTAACTTTTTTCTAGTCCAATACTTAGCTTAATTCTAAAAACATTAATAAAATTATTCGTTGTTTTGTTATTGTAAAAAATTACTCCTTGTTAATATTAAAAGAAGATTATTAAAAATTTAAAATTACTTTAACAAATTCTTATTAATAAATGAGATTAAAACTCTTAGCACTATGGAATGGACATACACGTGGCATTGGAACTTGGTCATTTTTTTAAATTGGATTTCTTGGTACTACAATTTAAATATTAATACTATTAACATTTGAATGTGTGAAATAAAATAAATCAGTTTTGGACAAAATAAAAATAAAAAATAGAACAGTAATTAGTTATAAAGAAATTCCGTGCTAAACCTTACCTACCGTGTAGTGATTGATTCCTTTTACATCATATGTTTGTCCGCTGCTTTTAATGTCAAACCCAAATCATACTTTGCATCTTTTTCATGCGATGCTGCTTTAGATATAAGAATCGAAAACAACATTCAACAGACCAAATCAATTTCTATTAGACAATTTATGTACGATCAGAATAATTACAAAACTGAAGCGTGAATATAAGTTTATCTTGAAAGTGGCATCTCACTATTTGTAACTTTATAATAATTTTATATGTTAAACGAGTTGTGCTGTGGGTACTGGATGAGTCGGTGGGGGTTAGAACCACCCCGACCGATACCTCACCATGGGTCCCACACGAGGTCCACCCATGTGAGTGTATGTAAACCAATTTTTGTACGTATGACTTTGCTCATGCTAAACTCGACAATGTTTAACGTAAAAATGCAACATTTATTAATTCAACTTGCCGAAAATTGCATGTAAAGACAAAAGAAGAATATTTATCGTCTAAAAGAAATTTACGGTAAAGTACAATTATACTTTGATAAAATAAAGTGATCCAAGTATTTTTACAGAGATCAATTTAATGAAGTTGGCGAAATGTTGACTGTGTAAGTGTTATGCCCTATACCCAATCGATTTAGGTTATAAACACTTTTCATATGTTTAATACATTTAATTATAGCAAGATCTATTATTTATTTATATTGCTTTTATATTGAAATTATATTAAATAATAGAATCCGTAGATTTAAGTCTTTTCAATTTGTTAATCACTAGGAGTTGTGATTGTGAGGTACAAATTACAATATGACTGAATCTTAAATTATCCATGGTCGAAGTGATAACGAGACACGGATATCGTTATTGCGGATAGACCATCGCGTGTGGCATTCTTACTTGTGAAGTAAGTAGCTGATCTCACAAGCTAAAGTGTGGTGACACTTGAGTGAACACGCGGATGCTTTGTTATAGAACAAAACATCGAGACCACCGGGAGATTCCACATGGATAACTATCTCGAGTGTTAGTGGTTAATCTCTAACGTTCGCAGTTGAAATTGATCCTTTGACTTGAGGTCATTATAGTACCTTATATGAGGACGATCATACTTTGGTGGTGTTGGATGTTACTCACAAGGGTCGCTAATACAACATCATTCGGGTATGTCAAGAATCATATGAAGGTTGTGAATGATCAATAGAGAATTCGCTACTCTTAGATAGTAAGAGAATATGATCTACATTTTATCCAGCTTAAGTTGATTATGAAATCCTTGGCCAAGGTGAACTCATAAGTCGAAAATGAGTTTTCGATTACATTGACTAAACAGTAGGATAAAAGATATGATCGATAATCGAGATTGACACATATCCATATCTCATAATTGATTGGATCATATTGACGAACTGGATTATAATTTCACCAGAACGAACAAGTTTTGGTTTGTCACATCACATGACATTTCCCATCACATGTATTGCCTTGACACATTGCTAGATGTCAACTGGACGACGATTCTGAATGAGTGATAAATTAAAAGGGGTGTTTTAATTTATCGATATTTTGATTAGATCAAAATAATAATTCGGACGTTAGACATCGTGATCGGAACCTAACGGGTCACACACAAAAGAGAACTGTGAAGAATGAGATTTACCAATTAATTAATTAACAAGTGTTGGGTAATTAATTAATTGGATTGCTTATTAATATACCAAAATTAATTAATTGGATTAATTAATTTATAGACCGGGTTTTAATTAATATGATTAATAAAGTATCGGACGGGGTTTAGTTTCAAGAGGGGCCGAGCCCACTTGGACTTATATTAATATCATACTAGGGTTTGAAAACTGTAGAGATTTTATTATTCTTGCTAGCACAAGAAAAGAAACCCTAGCTACCATTCTTGTTCTCTGTGTGGATCACCATTGGAGGTCGGACAATTGGACAAAGAACTGGATTGCAGATCGTGATCATTGGAGTTCGTGAATCAACAAAGGGTTTTACTTAATTCATCAAGGTATAATTCCTAATCATAGCTCATCTAAACACATTGCAGATCCTTGGTGGGAATTGAAAATTGTTATAATTCCATTGCATGATTAAGTAAATTCCCAACAAATGTGTATCGTAGCCTACTTTGTGTTTGTTAGAAACTGTTTTATATCTTGAATAATCAAAAGTTGATTAATTATGTGGTTTTTCTTGAATCTAGCAATATAGAAAAAAATTATTTTTCATCTTCAAAATCTGTTTTGGAAAAGGAAAAAAAAAAAAAAAAATTTTTTTTTGGATCTGAAAAAACAAGGCGGCATGAGGGCGGCTGGGTGACGTGGCGGCTTTTCACGCCACGGCCGGGCGCAAAGTGTTCTCGGGCCTGAGACGACTCAAGAAATACGACGCCGTCGTGAAAATTTGCCAAAGTTAGCCAGAGGCCAAGGCGTTGCGCACCTGTGCGGGGGGCACCACCGGTGGTTCCCGTCGGAGACGGGACCACAAAAAAAAAAAAATTTTTTTTTTTAGGGTTTTACTGTAGCAATCGGGTTTTGGAGGCGGGGGCCTCTGATGCAATTTTTGAAATTGTAGGCCCCCGCCTGCAATTAATCTTCAGGGGCCAATTTTGCAATTTTAGATGGAGGGCTTGCCATGTAATTTGATTAATTTGAGGCTATGTTTGTAATTTCAAACTTGGGTCAATCTGCAAATTTTATAAAATGAGTTTTTGATTTTAAGTTTAAAAATGATTTGAAATATGATTTCCAAACGATTTGACGTTAAAAATTTAATTTTGACCTAAATTTAAATTTTATTTAAAATTGACGACTTTTATATTTTCGTTAAAAATTGTTTTTAACTTAAATAAATAAACTTGGCCCTAAATTGATTTTTATTTTATTTAGGAGTTTTATCCTAAATTAAAATATTAATTCAATTGTAATTAGAGTTGGACTCTAATTTGATTTTTTAATTAAAATTTGATTTTAAATTAAATTATCCCGCCCTAATATTTTAATGAATTGGAGTTGGACTCCGTTTTAGTATTTAATTAAAATTTGATTTTAGTTAAATTGTTTCGCCCTAAAATAATGGAATTAGAGTTAGACTCTAATTTAATATTTAATTAAAATTTTGATTTTAATTAAATTGACCCGCTAATTAATTTAATTGATTAATTTGATTAATTGATTAATTAATTATTTTCGATACATTTGATTAAATGTTTTTAAACGATCACTATTGCTAGATTCTTGAAACATATATGCATATAGTATTAGATATTATATAGGACTGCATTTATATGATAAATGCTTAATTAGTGGATGATTATGGACTCGACCATGTGGATGCGTTGAATGGTTAATTTTATTCTTGTTGTTTTATGGGCCTGCGAGCTCTAAATTTATTTTGGACCTGCGAGTAGGGCTGTCAATGGATTGGATTTTGATCCGAATCCGATCCGAATCCGACGAAATAAATGGGAGATGGATTTAGGGTCTCAGTCCGATAATCCGATCAAGATCCGAATCCGATAATCCGTTAACTAAATGGATCAAATATGGATATAGGTCAATCCGATCCGATAACAATCCGATCCGATTTATTATAAATAGTCGAGTCGGTAAAATATTTTTATGACATATTATGTCACTAAAATAAATAAATGAGAAAATAAATAAATTTGGAATAAAAAGGCAATCAAATTCAAAACATAAAAAAGTTTTTAAAAAATTATAATTATTAAAGATGTTTAAGAATTGAAAATTTTGAAAAAAAAAAAAAAAGAAACAAGAAGGAATTTTAGTTTACTAATTTAAAGTGAATAAATATCTATATTTTTCTTAATTAAATTTATTATTGTAATTTATTTTACAATTTCTAAAACTAATAATTAATATGTAACAAATAATTTGATTTGTTAATGGAAATAATGAAATAAAATATTTATATTTAGAATTGAAATTCAATTTTACCTTATCCCACATCGGATGTCAATGGAAAAGTAGAAGGGAATCTCTCCTTTAAAAAGGAACATGATGATAGAAGCCACTATTGGGCTTGCTAGGAAAAACATGGGCCTTAAGTTAGTTCAAATTTTTTTTTTCTAATTTTTATTGATTTCGGATCGGATTATCGGATCGGATATCCGATAACATAGCAAATCGGATATGGATTTAACAATTAAATATCCATCGGATTATCGGATCGGATCGGATCGAAAAAAATCTCTTATCGGATCGGATCGGATATAGACAGATCCGATCCATATCCGATCCATTTACAGCCCTACCTGCGAGTCCGTTATTGTTATTATTATAATTTTGGGCCTGCGCGTCCAATGTTATTTAGGCCTGCGTGTCAACTAGTATATGATACAGGTTGTGACTGGATTGATTGAAGATGCAAGAGAAAAGGAGGAAACCATGGAGATGGTGCATTGATATTAATTCAATGCAATACCCCCTAAGAATTGACCAACTAGTTTTCCTTTTGGCTCGGGAAGACTAGATAGAATTTGTCCATAATCATCCACTCTTATATGTATATTTACTTGCATGCTTGATGCTTACTTAAATATGTACATATATACATGATTGAATTGATGAGACCTTTGCATAATAAACCCCTCAACAAATATCGAGTCGTAATTTTGTTTGCCTTCCATCATTATAGTGAAAAACGAGAGTCCTAAATCGACCTCAACTTGTTGAGTACACTCAAGGCTGATCCATTAGGGATATGTTTGACACTATTAAATATTTGATATTTTTGAATGATGGGTTTGACTTAACTAAAATTTATCTTTTGTTGAGTACACTCAAGAAGATAAATTCTAGAGGCGTATTAAGCTAACACATAAGATGTGTGAAGACAAAGAGTTATCAGCTTAATGATCTGGGAGTTGTATGGAGATACAATTGATAATAGTATCTAATCAAATATTTTATTAAGGCTTGTTGAGTACACTCAAGGTTTTAACATAATAGATGGGATCTCAGCCCATTGGGAATCGAGTTTGGATTCTGTTAATTTAAGTATGAGGGTCATGAATTTATTTTAAACAGTGGGAACATATTTAATTTAATTAAAGTCCATATTAAATTTATGCAATGCATTTTAATACATATTAATTCTTTATTTTTCGTCATTTACAGTTTTTGAATCATGAGTAACCATATGAATTTGAGAGGCATATTGGATGCCAACAAACTGACCGAGCCGAATTTTCTCGATTGGCACCGCAATTTGAGAATTGTTCTCAAGCATGAGAAAATTGGTTATGTCCTGGAGCACCCCCTTCCTGAGGTACCTACTGAGGACTTAACTGTGGAAGAGGTGGCTACTTACAATAAATACAGTGATGACGATAACACTGCATCATGTGTGATGCTTGCAGCTATGTCACCTGAGTTGTAAAAGCAACATGATGGTATGGATGCTTACACTATGATTTTTTATCTCAAGGAGTTGTATGATGAACAGTCACGTGTGGAAAGATATGAGACTTCCAAACATTTGTACCGGTGCAAAATGGGAGAAGGATCTTCAGTCAGTGCTCATGTACTGAAGATGATTGGCTATATTGAGAAGTTGGCTCAATTGGGTTCGATAATGGACCATGAACTAAGTGTTGACTTGGTTCTTTAATCTCTGCCAGATAGTTATTCACAATTCATCATGAATTTCAATATGAATAAAATCGAATGCTCACTCCCTGAGTTGCTAAACATGCTTAAGACTGTGGAGCCCAATGTCAAAGTTAGTAGTGGGCATGTCTTAGCCATTCAATCCTCCAAGGGCACTAAAAGGAAGATTAAAGGAAGTTTTAAGAAAACATCCAAGAAGGCTAAGAACAATTTCAAAACAGTTAAAGCAAATAAGGACAATACCAAATCTGATGATCCGTGCTTTCACTGTGGAGTGAAAGGTCATTGGAAAAGGAACTGCAAGACTTACCTCGCAGGCTTGAAGGGAAAGAAGTCTTCTGAAGCTTCATCTTCAGGTATACTTGTTATCGAGGTTAATATGTCTACTTCATTAGCTTCTTGGGTATTAGATACCGGATGTGGATCTCATATTTGTATAAATATGCAGGGACTAAAGAAAAGTAGACCAGAAGAATGAGATTTACCAATTAATTAATTAACAAGTGTTGGGTAATTAATTAATTGGATTGCTTATTAATATACCAAAATTAATTAATTGGATTAATTAATTTATAGACCGGGTTTTAATTAATATGATTAATAAAGTATCGGACCGGGTTTAGTTTCAAGAGGGGCCGAGCCCACTTGGACTTATATTAATATTATACTAGGGTTTGAAAACTGTAGAGATTTTATTATTCTTGCTAGCACAAGAAAAGAAACCCTAGCCACCATTCTTGTTCTCTGTGTGGATCACCATTGGAGGCTGGACAATTGGACAGCTTGGATTGCAGATCGTGATCATTGGAGTTCGTGAATCAACAAAGGGTTTTACAGAATTCATCAAGGTATAATTCTAATCACAGTTTCCATCTAAACACATTGCAGATCCTTGGTGGGAATTGAAAATTGTTATAATTCCGCTGTGCATGATTAAGTAAATTCCCAACAGACTGCATATGCCATGTACCATGCGAGTGGCCCTGTAGAAGAGACGTACTTGGCCATGGTTTTGATACGATAAGATGAAAATACAAAATTATATTTTTTCTATTTCTAAATGGCTAATTTGCTTTTGACATGTTGGATCATGTCCATCGATTTAATCTCTAACGAATTGCCTTTTTCTCTCGGACTAATGTCGAACCTTAAAAACTGTCATGAATTTATTTACGATGGTATTTTTACTGCACTTTATTGTGGTCAATAGTGGTAAATTTTTTAGTGGATGTATGAAATTTATTTAATTCTTTCGAAGCAATAGCAACATCATGTCACACCTATCAATCAAATCGCTTGATTTTTTTCCTTATGAATGGTGATCAAATCTTTACTTCTAAATTGCCATCATTATGAGCATGTACTTCTAGATAAATGTTGTTGGAATGTGATTGTTCAAAATCGTGGTTGGATGAATTAAAATGATAGTTGATGTATGAATTGAAAAAAGGAAGAAAAAATATATTTGGCACCATAAAAATGGCCTAGACGACCGCATATGCCTTAAAGGCATACGGCTGCATTGGCACCTTAAGGGAAATCAGAGAAAACAATTGGTATAACTATGCGACTACATATTTATAGCCTATGCGGTCGCATAGTAGAAAAATCCGACCGTTGGGCTGGATTTTTTTCGAATTTTCTGGTGGTTGATAAATGAAGCATTGCACATTTTGATTTGAGCTTGGAACTACTTCGTATGAGATGATTGAAACCTATAAATATTGGTTGTGCACATCAAATTAAACATTGATTATTCATAAAAAATTTTGATAGAAATTTTGTCCATTTACATAATCAAATTATTCTCCCTTTTTTCACTTGTTCTTTTGAAGATTCATTTTTGCTTTTGGTGATCTTCACGAGGCTTGTTTAATCTTGCAAACTATTTATCGTTAAATCTTTAAAAGGATTGTAAATGGGGCAAATATAGTTTGAGGACCACGATATTATATTCGTGATCAAGCCTTTGCTAGATATTTCTTTTTATCATCTTCTTACTTATTTTCTCCATTATTGTATTTTACTGTTTGTTTTGATAACAAATGTTGCATTGCAAGTAAAACAAATAGATTATTTAAGGATAAATTAACAGTTGAAATATGTCGTCATGACATCGCTCAAAGAGAAAGTCCCTATTTGTTTATCATTACTTAAATTTTTTTTTTCAAAATCATTTTCAATCAAATATTTTCACAATAAAATATTTTACATATAAATTCAAAATTCATTTTCCTTATTTGATAGACAGGCAGGGGCAAAGTTCATTACTGACTTAAAATATGTTCTTTATGGCTTCCTTTTGAAGCCAAATTATTTGTCCCGTGAAGTTGATTTTCTTAGCTGTCTTCTATTAGGATTTGACTTCTGCTACAGTTTTAGGGATGTCAAAAAATCAAGACATTCACTACATTTTTTAAAATGACATCATGAAATTGTAGTGATATGTCAAGATTTTAATGATGACAAGTAAGACTCACATGCAATGTACGTGTCACAGTATAGTTGACTATATGATAGCGTAAAAATAAAAAAAATTATTTGTTTTAAGCATTAGTCACATTAAACTTAAAACACCTGAAATTATGATATGTGACAAAAATAATATTAAAAGATTTGATTCAAAATTTATTTTTTAGACTTTGCGTTTGAAGGTCTCTCTATTCTTTTTAAAAAAAGACAGGGTATAGATGATTAGGTGTTGATACACTGCTAAAGAGATAATGAAATTCAACATAACCCTCATTTTTTACCTATTGAGATAAGACATTATATCTCCTTCATCTCGTGCTTTTAGAATCTCCAATTACATGTATCAGTTGCACCGATATTTAATTTATTTACCAAGACCCTATGCAAGATGTATCTAGTCAAGACTAATTAATTAATGATAATACAGTGCAGAATTTAGGACAAATCAAGAGTCTCTATCATTATTAAAACCACTACACAACGAAAACTTTCATCATAGACGCAAAAAGAATGACAAATGATCACCTAACTTCATAAATTCAGTCGAATATCTTTTTAGCATGTTCTAATGATACTGTACATTAAATCCATTTAAAAAAAACCAAAATAATCTACTTCATAGAAGATGTTTGTCTACCAGCACTGCATGATGTAGGAAGATTCTTCTGAAAATCATTGAATTCTTTCAATATCAATTTTGACACTATAAATTTGTCCTTTTTAACTGTAAAAGCTAAAGAAAAATGAAATTGAGAGAAATTTGTGTGAGTATGGAGGTTGAGGGTGTAGTAGAAAAAAAAAATTAACGATTATGATTTTACGTTTTATAATTGAAGATAATTTTTTTATATTTAAAAATCGATAATATATTTATTATTATAACATTTTAAATTTTTTTAAAAAAATTTAAATCGATCAAAATTGATATTCATATCGTGAAATATCGAATCAAACGAAAAATTATAGGAAAATAAATTTCGAAAAAAGGATATTGAAATGGGGTTGGGATTGAAAAGAAACATAAACAATCACGACTTTACGTTTCACAATTAGTGTAAAATTATTTTTGATATTTAAAATTTATCGATCATATATTTATCATGACTGCACTTTAATATTTCCAACAAATTTTAAATTGCTCAAAACGAATATTTATAACTTAAAATACTAAATCAAATGTAAAAAAAAAAAAAAAATTCAAATGGATATTCATATCGTGAAATATCGAATCAAACGAAAAATTGTAGGAAAATAAAATTCGAAAAAAGGATATTGGAATGTGGTTGGAATTGAAAAGAAATATAAACAATCATAACTTTACGTTTCACAATTAATGTAAAATTATTTTTTATATTTAAAATTTATCAATCATATATTTATCATGGCCGCACTTCAACATTGTCAACAAATTTTAAATCGATTAAAACGAATATTTGTAACTTAAAATACTGAATCAAATGTATAAATAAATAAATAAATAAATAAAACAACTTAGACAGTTTAGTCAAGCCGAGCCATAAAACCATTTGGCTCGGCTCGGCTTATGGACAGTAACCACCAAGTGATTCTTTTATTTATGTAGGATATAATTATGGAGACATTCTTATAGGAACAACATATGTTAGAATTTCTTTTTCTGGACAACAACTTATCCTGATAGTCTAAATAAGTACTAAAAAAATTACTCTTAAAGTTTCACTAATGCTCTCCAAATAAACATTCAAATAGTTTCTTTTGACTTAGACTAGGAGCTCATCCGGCAAAACTTTTGAAATGTAAAAAGTTGTTTCTAAAACTACGTGAACATATTTGAATATTTTTCCTTTTTCAGTCGTGCTAGGGGTACAATCCTCCCTTACAACATTGGGCTACAAACCGACGTGGCCACAGTTAAAAAAGAAAAAAAAAAAAATAATAAAACGAAAATTTAAAAGCTGAAAATCGCCCATCTCTCTCTCTCACTTCTCCCCATTCCCCCAAAATCACTTTCTCCCCATTTCCCCCAAATCAACCGAGAAACCCTCCTCCCTTCACTCTTTTGACGATCTTCCTCCGACCGACAACTCCTCCGGCACTGTCCTCACATAGACCGAAAAGGCGCGACATCCTGTAAGCTACAACGGCTCCGAGTCTCTCATCTCATTCTCCGAAGCAGATCGGTGTCATGTAAACGACGATAAGTTCTGATTGTTTTTTGAAACTGAAGTATGTTGGGTCTAAATGGCAGGCTTTGATGTTAGTTTTAGCTTTTTGTTTGAAGATTTTTGGATTTTTGACAGTAAGCATAGTGGGTATAATTTTTCACAACACAATTTAAACATTGAAAGGAGATAACTTATTTATTGTTACTTGATTCTGAGCAATTTCCCTGTCATACGTAGAGATGTAGAAAAAAGTAAAAAATGCTGTGATTTTTTCGGATTTGAAGCTTGACCTGCATGTTTCCGGATTTGAAGCGTGAAATGAGAATGTTGATTTTGCAAGCTACTTTACTAATGTCTGAAATTGCTGTGAAATTGTGAAATGAGAATGAGCTTATTGTGAAATGAGAATGCTGAATTTGGAAGCTACTTCCAGTAATTGTGTATTAATTTCATATGGTTTTTATTCTGTTATTATACTATTAGAATGGCAGGAAAAAATTTAGGTATATGTCACAGTTGTAGGCGTAAGGGCCACTTCTTTGGAGAATGCCCGACGAAACGTAGATGCCCACGGTGTATGAAAGGTTTCCAAAAGTGTTTTGAGGTCGAAAAAGATACTTCTAACAAAGAAAAATTCTTCAAATGTTGTAGTGAGAAATGTGGATTTTGGGAGTGGTGCAACATTGGAGAATCAAGCGGTGAATCTAGCAACGTTAGTCATACTGAAATTGATGATATTTCCCACATGTTCCAATCTCAAGTTCGGGTTAAAGACCATGAAGAGATCCATATATCTCTGAATGTGACGATCTCTAAGAGAAAGTAAAGTGCCGAAGTAAACACGAACGGAAGGGGTTGGGTTGATTAGTGTCGATTGCTTTCTTAGCAATTTGTTTTTTCTCTATATGTATAAATAAATTAGATTGCTCGTTCGTGTAAATTACTTTATAGCTGTATTAATGTGTAACGGATAATGAAACAATTTGATTTCGTTTTGTTAGACTTGTAAATTCTGGTCCATGTTGGCTACTTGTAGTTGTTCATTTTTTGTGGTGTATAACCAACCATCCTTCTAAAATTTCTACCTAAATTGGTATTAGATGTACTCAATGATAGGTTGCAGTCCATAGCTGAAGCAGTACAACCATGGCAATCTGCAAAATGAACACTAGGAAACATGAAAAACAGAATTTAAATTGAAGTTTATACACAGCTCTAAATTCAAATGTATGATATTGTCAAGTTATGTGTGTGATTGAGCTTATAAGTTAATCCTGAATACATCAGGCGAAGCATCTTTTCTCTCAATTTGAGTCATCTGACCAATCTTTTCTTCAACCATTCTAGCCACCCTCATTAGCCCTTTTGCACAGAGTGTCTGTAACATATTCAAGAAACAAATCAAATAACTAAAAGAACACCTTAGCATTATGTAACCAACCAATGAAGAAATAACCACTTACTTGAATATGCACGGTCATGCCCCCCCTCATTAGCTCGCTTGCGCTTATTTGATTCGTTTACAACCACTTTTTATAACTTTCCTCATTAAGAATTTTGAACTTTCCACATTTAGACTAGTCGGGCTCGGGTGTAGACGGTGCTTCATTTATTCATCAATTTTCCAACTACTAATTAACCATTGAAACATATATTAGAATCACTCTCCCCTACTTACAGTATTCTTGCTACCAAGTGAAAAAGATAAAATACCATCCACTGCATAAAATACCATCCACATTAATTGGAAGTTGTCGTGGTAGAAAACATGTACACTGAAACTATGCAACTTCATCTTTAATTTATACAGCATTTCGAAGACCAAACTTCAACAAAATAAGAAGTGAACTTGTACGTAATATGCACTATATTTTTGCCTGACCAACAATGCATATTTTGGCATTTCGAGGATGGTGACTTCGAATTGATTCATTAACGTCATAAGCCCGTACCTCCTTGATAGTAGTATGGATAAGGATGACCTAAAACACAAGAAGATTAATAAATACAATACAATAAATATAACATTGTCCTATAATAAATAACATTTTACCTTGAGGATTGACTATGAAGGTCGTTGACGACGGACGGATGGAAGTAGAAGACGGCAAGTGTTGCGTTAACGAGTGACTTGCTTCATTGCCCTGTAATAAATAAAGGTAAAAAGTCTTTAACGAGAAATGAAAAAAAAAAAAAAAAAACTCATGAAAATGCTATGGTACACCTACTAACCAATAAAAGTTGTGAATAAGAGAATTGCGAACACGTGGAAGATAGTTCTTGTTGACATGCATCAACATCAACGGCACCCGCTGGTATACTGTTATGCATCGTTGTTGATCTCTTTCCTTTGCATGTCGTCGAAGGTGCCTGTACGTACATTCGAATGACCAATACTTATTTTTAGAGTTTCGTTTACATTTAGAGGAAAACAAACTAAAATACCTTCTTGTTCTTTGAAGTTGACTCCAACGGGCTCTTCCTTCGAAGTTTCTTAGGCGCCCCCCTTCTCTTCGTTGATTTTGGATCCCGTATGCTCCCACTACAATTACTTTGTGAACCAGTGCATTGAGCGACTAAATTATGCGGCAAAGGGACATTGCTTCCACTATTCGAGTTTGTGATCATAAGCTTTTTATGTTGAACTTGTATCCATTCCATTATCGTACGAGTCCAAGTTTCATCATCTGCCGCAAGGTCTGCAACTTTGGCGAACGCCTGACACATATCATCATACCTCAACTGTCCATGAGTACTAACCAGCCCATCATATTTTACTGCGATCCTCAGGTACGGTCTATTCACATCTCTCCTCCATCTCCACAGTATATACATATCAGGCAATTGAGTGACGTCGTTACGGATCAATACTGCGATCGCATGTCTGCAAACTATTCCCCGAAACTCAAATAAATGGCAGCTACAAACAATTTCACATTTCTCTCTATTAAATGAAACAAAAAATGTTTTCTTCCTTCGTCGATCGACACAAACAACATCCTCCCGTACCTCGTACGTTGTCCTAAAAAATTGCTCCAATACAGAAATGAGGTCACAGTAAACTTTACCCGCAAACTCAGTTTGAACTTCCTTAAATTTTGAAATTGTGTACACTGTCTGAAATTGCTTCTCTGTTTCGTATGTTGTAGCACACGGAACCATTTGGGAGAACGACTTGAAATCAGCCTGGAACTCCTTCTCTACCTTGTTTCTCATTGCTCACTCATATTGTTCCACAAACTGTTTCAAAGAGGTTTTCGAGTGTACATACCCATCGAAAAATGCATTCATACTTTCACTACGCTGTGTTGTCGACATCCCAGCCCAGAAGGTTGTTTTCAAGAAGCATGGTACCCAACGAGATCTGTTCTCGTATAATCCCGACAACCAATTGTTATCGTGCAAATCATAGACCTCGATCATCGATTCCCAACCTTGTTCAAATTCTTCAACGGTCTGGGAATCATAGACCAATACATATATTGCCGAAAATATCGAACCCTTGTCAACGTGGTATCCAAATTTTTCTGGCAGCTTCTTCAAAATGTGCCACGAACACCACCTATGCTTCGTATTCGGAAAAACAATCTGAATCGCATTTTGCATAGCCCTATCTTGATCGGTAATAATTCCATGGGGGGCATGACTGTGCATACACTTGAGCCATGTTCTGAACAGTCACACAAATGTATCTGTGTCCTCATTTGATACCAAACCGCAACCAAGCAGTGTTGATTGTCCGTGATGATTCACACCAACAAAAGGGACGAAGGGCATGTCATACCTATTAGTCAAGTAAGTAGTATCAAATGTAACGATGTCCCCGAACTCTTTATATGCTTCCCTAGATCGATTATCAGCCCAAAATACATTCTTTAGCCGTGAATCATCGTCTAAATCCATACAAAAGTAAAATCCCCCACACTTTGCTTGCATATTTGAAAAATATGATTGAATTGCTGCTGCATCTCCATCTCCAAGGCTTAATCGCCTCACTTGTGCAATGTAGTTTCGACAATCCTTCTCCACGCAGGTCATATTTTCATATCCACCCACTTCAACAACTGCAGAATTAAAACTTTTGTGCAACGAGATTCCTGCCATGTCATTGACTTCAAGCTTTCGTTTCACATGTGTACTCAGTTCTCGATTACATCGATATAATCTCGACTTTGTAGGACTTGTTTTATGATTGTGATCAAGGTGCACTGTGTTAATTTTCCAAATACCGTGATTATCTGCAGATGTAGAGATCCTGGCTTTACAACCTGTTTGAATTGTTGGCCGTGGCTTCAAAGAACCGCTTGTACTACGACTTCTTGCGCCTTCACGACTACATGTGAACGTCACATATCGCAAAACTCCGTCATCATCCTTTCTCGAGTTTCTTTTCCTCACCAAAAAACCTAATTTGTAAGCATATCTTTTGTAAAAATTGAACACCTCTTTTTCATCATTGAACCGCATTCCTACCTCTGGCACAATTATATCATCTTCTAAGACTGTTTCATTTTCAACCATATGCGTACCGGATTCCACATTCACATTTTCAGGCTCTTCCAAAAAATCATCTTCCATATCTTCCATCATTTATTCTCCTGTGATAAAATTTCAATTCAGTTTCAACAAAACATAAAAAACCTATAGTTTGGCATTTATGAAAAATAATGAGTTCAACATAGCAAACCATTTTCCCATGTACAATTTCATTAGCACGAATGAATTAAAATTACTTACTTCCGTTTATAAATATCTAGAATTTAGACACTTGAACAATTAGAATATTAATTGAAATTCACAAATCAATCCAATTAAAGTTTCCTTGACCCGCTAAACTGGTGAAGCTAAAAATAACTCCAATTAAACTGGTGAAGCTAAAGTTTCCAGCTATGTTTAACAAAGACCTTGGTTGTCTTTGGAAAATAGGTTAAAAATTGATGTTGAAGCTACTACTGCATTAGCCTATCTTCACTCAGCAGCTTCTATGTCTATTATTTATTGAGACTTCAAGTCAAACAACTTATTGTTAGACAATTTATATACTACTAAGATATTACATTTTGGAGAGTCGAGATTGTGCCCTTAGACTATGCCTAGGCATTTTAAGCCAGAACTGAACCGAAACCAAAGCTTCTATTTTCACTGCCATTATCGGAGTCAGGAAATAACTGGTGAAGCTAAAGTTTCTAGCTATGTTTAACAAAGAACTCGTGAAACGAATAATGGCAGTCAGGAAAATGCAAACATACCTTCAATCCTGAAATTATGCCTCCAATGGAATTTACAAACTGTCGAAGCCGGACGTGAATTTACAAACTAGATGGATAATCGCCGGTGCACGTCGACGGTAGTGCAGGGTTCTATGTCGGGGAGATTAAATGGTAGTGCGGGGTTTTAATTGCTGGAGATGTCGGGGGAGAGAAGATGGACGGTAGTGGAGGGTGGGGTTAATTGCCGGCGATGTCGGGGGAGAGAAAATGGACGGTAGTGGAGGGTGGGGTTAATTGCAGGCGATGTCGGGGGAGAGAAATTGGACGGCAGTGGAGGGTGGGAGATAATGGAGTGAGTGCACTGGTTTGGGGAAATTGGAGTTTGCCGCCAACATTGGAGTGCACTGGCTTCCTTTCCATTTTTATCTTTTCATCTCAACCATCCATGCCCATTTAATCTCCACCGTCCACGTCATGTTGTAAGCCAACATTGTAAGCCAACATTGTACAACAAGATTTTTCCTTTTCTGAAAATGCTTTGTCCGACTAAAAGAGCTTATAAAGGAACTGACATAAAGTAACTCCATCAGAAAATTCTATTACGAGAAATAGAAGTTATGTCAAACGAATTCCAAATGTACTCTTCATTAGAAATATTATTACGTTGAAACTATATTAATTTCTTGATATAGTGAAAATACGTCTAAAAACATCTAATATTATGGACGGATCCAAATCCCAAAAAAAATTATATTGAATTTTTTTAGTTGATCCCAATTTCAAATTCTGAGTCCACTTGTGTCTAGAATGCTCCTTGAGGACCACGACCTTCTACCTCCATATCTACAAAATGAAATTCTAATTTGTTACAACATCAAATTTGTATTTCATTTCATATCATCACTACTCTATTAAAAGAGAGGATGGCCAAATACTGTTCATTTTTGTACCCTCTATTTCACACTTAAACTGGTTGTTGACTGTTCATTATCTGGTTTCGCTACAGTCAATGACTAATTGATAATTACGCTGTGGTTTTTCTATTGATAGCCACAATTGTTGACTGTGTTTCTTCTCAATTTTAGCTAAACCGACATTGACAAATATCTTGTTTTTCCTCATCCTTCACTTTTCCTATCTCAACTCCAATGAATTCGAAGAAATAACATATTATTCATCAACTTAATTATTCTCAATTGAAAACAAAAGCAAAGTTCTGCCAAAGAATTCAAGTACTACCTTCTTCTGCAAATAGTGAGGGAGCTAGAGAATTTGATATTTTTTTCCATAAGGTTTTCTATTATTATTGCAGTTTTTTTGTTTCAGTTTTATCACTCCTCTCCTTAAAAGAGTGAATCTCAGGATCACTATTCATTCTTGTCACACGCTATTTCACATTGAAACTGGTTTGATCCTGTAGCTAATATATGGATTCTCACTGTTCATAAAAATGTTGTCTGAAGGAACCGTTGCATAAATATCTCCTCTATAAAATTCTTCCAAGCTATAAAATTCTTCAATCTTTGGAGGTGAAATTTGCCCCTCTCCTTAAAAGAATGAATCCCAGGATCACTATTCATTCTTGTCACACGCCATTTCACATAGAAACTGGTTTGATCCTGTAGCTAATATATGGATTCTCACTGTTCATAAAAATGTTGTCTGAAGTAACCGTTGCATAAATATCTCCTCTATAAAATTCTTCAATCTTTGGCGGTGAAATTTGCCGACTTAATTAAAGAAAACAAAAATAATCTGCAACCGACTTACTCACACTGTATGTATTTTGCCACTTTCTACACTATATATATAAACATGCAAATGCACTAAATGCAATTGCAATCACACAGCGCTGTGAAGTGGCAAAACAATTTCTTCGAGGTAGATTTCTATTCATTGTTGTTATATTTTTGCTTTTTCATTTCAATTTTTTTTTTCAACATGGTTTAGGTTTTTCCATTTTTGTTTACTTTTATATTTTCGTTCTTCCCTGTCTTCCGAGAGTTGAAATCTTTTTTTTTTTGCTACCTCCTTCCGATTTTGTCATTTTTGTTTAGTATTATAAATTATTTTCTTGCTAACAAATATTTTTTTCCACAATTGTAAAAAAAAAAAAATTACACTTAAACTCCCCGTGCGCGCACGGAGAGCATCAAACTCCCCGTGCGCACACGGGGAGATCGCATCGCACGGGGAGAAACTAACTCCCCGTGCGCGCACGGGGAGCATCAAACTCCCCGTGTGCGCACGGGGAGATGCGATCTCCCCGTATTTCTCTCTCCATTTCACACTTTGAAGCTGGACAATTAGTATTCATAAAATGGTCGTGTGCTTCAATCCAGTTGAACCGCACGTTTCAGCCTTTTCTACTCTTTCCCTTTCCTTTATTCTTGTGCGAAGACGATGAAGAAGAAGGATTCGTTGCGGCGGCTAACACCAGAAGCCTCCTCTTTCCACAAAACCCCTTTTTCATTTCAAATCCTCAAAGACCTCAATATCACTCAACAAAAATGGCACTCGCTAACACAATTCGGAGAACAGCTTCACAAGTTGTACCTCCGGCCATCCGGGCTTCATTTGGAAGTCAAAACCCATGTCGATCCCTCTTGAAAGGTGTTCCCGAGGTCATTTTAGGTTTACATTCATCACTATCCACCAAAAGGCTGAGTTCCAATTAGTCACTCCTCCGATTCATCAAGTCCGAATTCCCATAAATGCCTTTTGCTCTCTCCACACATGTTCGCTGCTTTTGGACCAAACGAAACCCCATGAGGAAGAAGAAAGGTAAATTCAAGCTTTTTTTTTTGGGTAAAGAAAAACATATTTGAAATAGAATCATACATCTGAGTACTTGTTTCAGAAGTCCTAATTGTGAAAACTTCCACAACGATTTTTGAATAATCGATTTCATCTTCTGCAATTGTTCAATGGTATACGTCGATTGATTTGTACAGTTTGAATTATTTCATATTTATATGTTGTGATTATTGTATTCTCAGGTGGGTCAGGACTTGGAGGAAGATCCTAGAATAAAGGTGTTGAATAGGGAATGGTTTGAAGGCAAAAAATGCCTTGACATTGGCTGCAATAGTGGGTTGATCACAATCGCCATAGGTAATGAATAGTTCAATTTGTTCTATGTGAGATTTCAGGATAAAATGAAATAGGTTTTAGGGTTTTCCCCTAAATCATTGTATTTTCAACACATGAATATTTATGGGTTTATTATGCTATATTGTCCAAATTACCTGTTTTATGATTGTTTGTCTTCAAATGCAAGTAGAATAGAGCTTTGATTATAGATGAAAATTTGTTGAAGGTTTTTTCCATTTCAGGTTTTGGATTGGATCGGGGTTCAAATCGCTATGGTAAAGTTTGTAACTAGCTTCTATGATTTCCTGTGTCTTTTTACTTTTTTCCCATATGCTACACTGATTATTATTATTATTTAAAATCTTTATGGTGGTTTTGAACTTCTGCCTACAGAATTTATAATTGGAGCTTTTAAGCCAGCTTGCCACATTTCAATTACATTTTCTGATGGGAAGTCCCGAAAGCAGGTATACTCAATTGTCACGGTTTTACAAATTTTTTATTGGTGAAGCGATAGTTTGTATATTGAAATGGGAGGCATATCTTGATATACAAAATGCAAGCTTGTTTTTGTTCATTTGTGTAGTTTGGTTCTTTTTGGTTGAAATAATTTGCAAAATTTCGGTTCTCTTGTATGGGAGATATGACTCGTACAAAGGCAATATGGGGGATTGGTGCATGGCAAGTGGGGGGGTGGGTGTTGTTATTTTTACAAACCTTAGTATCATATTTTTCGGCAATTTATTATTATTTTGTTGCTTCGTTAACTCTTTTGTTGGTGGAATAGTATAACAATAATTGCGATGTAATTACCTATCTTAACATTTTTTATATCTTGTGGAACTTGATTTATCTATGTTAAGGTACATGCACATGGCGGAGACATTGTTGTCGAACGTGCTTTAGAAACTTTCCAATTGGACCTTGCAAAATGGGGAGGTAAACAGTTTTCCTGGTTGATTTAATGCTATTTAGTATTTAGTGTATTTTTGGGTCAGAGGATGGGTGGTTGGGTGCCTATTTTATTTTGATCATTTGGGTCTGAGTTGACTTGGGACTTTGTGGGAATTGGATGACATGTGTGTGTGTGTTAGGGGTTCCTATTAAATACGATTAATTGGGTCCGTATGGATTTGGGAATTTGTATGAACTGGATGTGTATATATGTGTGTATGTGTGGGTGTGTGCCTGTTCAATTTTTGGAATTTCTATTGACCTTTTAGAGGAAAAATAGGTTGGTTATTTGTTCTGATTTTAGATTGATAATGGTTTTATGTTTTCCGTTGCAATATTTAGAAAATTTTCATTTAATTTTTAAGAATATTTTATTTTAATAAAAGGTGTTCTATTGCATCTCAAATCTTGAGCTAAAAGAAATTTGATTTAGACATTTGTGGGAGTGTAGTGTTGAAGTGGATTTGGAAAATTAAGGCAGTATTTTAATCTATTTACAATTTCATTTTTTGCTTTTTGATTCAGGTGGAGTGTATTGTGAAGGTTTTCTGAAAAAGAGTTGAGATTATACAAGTCTCTTTTTGAAATAGTTTACTAATATGATGGAGTGAATTAAACTTTTGTTTGCTCACATATGAATTGAAGATTTACCTAAATGACCAGTCATATCAGCAATGCTGTAGATGGGGTTTCATATGTTTATCCTCTGTGCTCCACTTAAATGAAATGAATGGTGATGTTTTATAATTTGTGGAAAGTTTATGGCTTTGCATTAGTGATGGCTCTCAGCTTTTAATATCAGCATAAATTGAAGAGCTGCAGACTTTTTATCAACGTTCAGTTGCTCTCTGTAGTTATATCTCAAAATGTAGAAGATTACTCATATTTTTGGTCTGTTGATACAATTAGAATATACATAAATAGTTACGTCTTTTGATATTTCTGACTGGATGTATGTATGTTGGGGTGGTAGTTTAGATGATGTGTTTGAGTAGCTTTATACTTCAATTTCATTTAGATGTTAAGTTAAACTTCTCAAGAACTCAAAATTGATGCTATAAACTTGTAGGTATTCAAGTGCTTCTCAGACACTGCCTTTTAGGGTCACCAACTCACCGTGAAGAAAATTGCTATGAATGATTATATTACACACATTTTAGTTAATGGCGTTGCTTTTGGCTATATTAATTTTTGTGTTTGGAATGAATAATTAAAAAGTAATAATGGAAATGAACTGCTAGAATTGGATGGAGTTTGATTCTTATAGGGAATGTTTGGGAATTTTCCTTAAATACTTATATAATTGGTTAGAATTGATCTGCTATTATGTTTTTGGTTTTTATGATTTCCAGGGAATTGGACTTGGAGGAGATGTTCGGAAACAAAAGAGTAGTGGAAGCAACTGTCATGGATCGTCTGGGTTTAGTGTTTGAATGTTACCATTTTCCTTGCTTAGTTCTATAACTTTTATATTTGAGATGCAAATGATTGACTTGTACATGATTCAAAACAGTAAAAAAGATGATAAAAATGAAACAAAGTAAATGTTTCAAAAGTCTTGAAATAAGACATACCCTTAATTTTCTACCCGAGATGTTTGAATCGTACATTCATATGGTTGTGACTGCATTTGTTTGTTTGATTTATGTAAACAGGTGAAGGAGATGAGTGGAAGTATAAATTTCATTTTTGTACTGTCATTTAATGTATATACGCTAATATAACCTGAAAAATAAGACAACCCATGCATTGCATGGGCCAAAAACTAGTATATATAAAAGAGAAACATATTGACATATGAACATAATATTCGAGGTTGCTTTTCTAGGTACATGTAGAAAAGGACGTATGCATGCATGGTACGTTCGGACCATCAAGCGATGAATTATCCACACGTGAGTCTGTCCAAATAGAGCTGCAGAAGGTTTAAATTCTTACACATACTTGTGTGCATGTATCATCCTCAATTTCTGCTATACTTCCATCCAAACCAACCGCACTGTGACTCTCATTATGCCACGTCATTATTATCATGTATCGTATCTAGATATTCTTAAGATAATGAATCATGACCTGTCGTATTTTGTTTTAAATGATTAACTCGCAAATTTTTTTACGAGCAGGTAATGTAAAAGTCTAGATTCAAGATTTCTACCGTAATCCATCTACCGAGTTTGAATGTGATATATCGGCTTAACTATTTCTTTGGTAACTCTCACTCGTAAAATATTGAGAACTCACTATAATTTTGAAATGTCAAATAATTATTTTTTTACACGATGAATTACGTCAACTAAAATTTTAAACCTCAAAGTTATAGTGAAATATCTCAATTTTAGCAGTAGAACAGTCATACCAGGATAGCATACATGAACTCGAAATCAACTATAACTTTTTGTATTGATATATTTTTAATCTTAAATAGTATGACGTACCATGGTGGAAACATGATGGTCCATTTTACACCATAGACTCTTATTTAAGTCACGGGAGCAAGATATTGATAGGACAAAAATAATTAACCAAAAGGGGTAAATTGATTTTTGAAACATTAATCTAAATTTAAGCAAGTTAAAAATAAATAGATTAATCAAATAATACACGCAAATACAATAACGATAAATAAAAAAGAAGAGATGATGCAAACGATATAATTGTGGAGGGTCGATCTAAATCAATGATCTACGTCCTCCATTATCAAGATCTCCGTCACGAGCAAGATCGTTTTATTATATTGATTGACTTATGGTGTAATCCAAACCCTTACAATGCTTTCAATGACTTACAAAGAAGTAGTATTGATCCTTATACAATATTAAGTTTTAATAGACCTCAACATTACTCACACTATTGAGCTTTCAAATGATTTCGATATGACCCACAAGTTTGAGAAATGATTTTACAATTGAAACTTTTCTCTTAATAAATGATACAAATGAATTAAGTATTAAGAGATACTAACACTTCAATAAATTGAAATACATGATAGCTTAAATGTTAAATGAGAAAACTTTGAATGAGTATGATGACTCTTAAATTTGATTTAATCAATTAAAGTTTTTCATTGCGAACAAATAGATGAAATAAGTAAGATATAAACATAAATGATTTTTTTTCTCAAGAATTTCTCTCTTTAATGCATTTAAAAGCTCTTGCAGTGAATGCAAAAATAGTTACTATCTATAGAGTTCAACACGCCAAAATTTCTAGAAGATCGGACGATCCTCATGTTCGAATGCATGAAACTAGCCGTTGGACGTTAGTTATCAAAATAGTCAAAAAAATTTGACCGTTACAATATCCACACGTTTGCCTTCACAAATTTCTTCGATTTTGCTTCATTTGATTTGACTTGAATGTTTTGAAAAATGTAGGCTTTTGAAAAGCATTTTCAACTTATTTTTCAAGGTAAGAAATACTTTAAAAATGATCTAATTTCAATTATCAATTTATGATACAATCTTGTATTCGATCAAAACATTTTATGCAAGCGATTATTAAAATAGTATTTGTGCATAAAATTATTTTTAGAGCTTTAGTTATTCATTACAAAAGATTAAAGTATTAGTACATTTACATTTAAATAAAAACGTTTGATATATGATCTTTATTTGACGTTTAACTTTTGTGCTCTTATTTTGAAGGATTTGACTTGAATGCTTGACTTCATTTTTGACCTTCATTGTAAATTTGATTTGTAGTGTGATAATCTTGATTATGATCTTTCGGTGACGATCGATCAATTTGTCATTAAAAACTTTGAGAACTCTAATTTCTTAAATTCAATTATGAAAAAACGATATTGACTTGTTTGTTTGTATGTATATATGTGTATGGATGCATAAATGTAGGGTATTCATATGCTTCGATTAATAATGATTTGGACGTTAAGAAAGATAAATGATATGAAACTAAATGTTTTGGAAGAGAAGAAAGCGAAGCTAAGTTCTCAACGTGACAAGTTAAGGAATAGGATATAATAATTTTTTCATACAGTACACAAGAAACATAACTTTGTGCGATCAAAGTTTAGCACGCTGAAAGGTGGATATGAGCTATAAGCCGACTCGCTAAAAACAAATGTAAATATGCCTCAATCATCGTCTTTCTCAGATTGATTATTGCTAGCGTCTTCTGTTTTTCCTCAAAGTTTCAAGCTTTAAACACTTTGTTTGAATTAATAGTTAATTTGAAGATGCATATGTTCGAACGAAACTCTATACAAGAATTTCAAACGGAGAAGCACAACCTTTCTCGTTTAGCTTCTCGATATAATTATTCAGAAAATGTTAAACAAATGTATGAAAAAACATTATACTCATGGCTGTAGACTATAATAAACATATTAGAATTATAAGCTCATTTTTATTGGGAAATCACTATGATCACAAATTACTTCATGAAAAAAAAAAAGCAAGACAATTCAAGACTCTAGGAAGATATCCGTTTTATCCAAGAAGAGTAGAATCCTTATTCTAGATTCTAATCAATAAAGATGTCCTATCTCAATGGTTTGCTTCATGTTACATCAATAATTCATTACCATCGACAAACAAATTAAAACATAATTATACGAGAAATACTATACAAAAATCATGTCTTCACACATGTAAGTTGTGCTAATAAATAATTTGAGTGACAGACATGACTGAAAAATGATGTGACACACGTACAGCCACCACTGGCTAGATAGCACACAAAAAGTTTTTAAGGTACAACGACACTGTAGGGTAATGCAAAAGAATTAAGTCAAATGTACAGATGCCCTACACCCTTTCATATGAGGTGGCTCCAAACACTGTAGGGTAATGCAAAATAATTAAGCCAAATGTACATAACCTCTACACGCGGGACTCACCTCAATAAAAAAGTAAAAACAAATTACCCACCCTCCCTATGTGTGTTATCGGTGGGGGTTCACCTGTACATGAAGCATGATTGAATACAAAAGCAATGTGGGTTGGGACATCTAACATTAATTGTCAGTCCTAGAAGTACGTATAAAGCTTACAAATTGAAACGTATATTAATTTTGATTTTACTGTTTGTACATCAAAATTGTGTATAAGGGTTTACATAATATGACGTGGAGGAAAAATATTGGATAAAAAATTGATTATATTTTAAACTAACAAATTATATAATGTCATGTGACGTTATATAACTCATCATATAACATCTGATATACATATAGCAATATCCTATTAGTTTCGTCCATTCTTTAATCGCATGATCTCAATATTCAATTGCATTCCAAAATTCTCGCTTGTTCACCAAATAACAAGTCACAATCATACACAACTATTATTATTCAAATACTAGTCAATTCATAAATGTTTGGCATGAGTTTACTTTTTATCTTAATTTTGTTGGATAACTGTTTCAAAAACTTCACGAAACAGAATATCGGATTGAGTACCGAATATGCAGAATAGATACAGTATTTGCAGTAAGTTTAAACATTATATTTCCTCATATCATTTTGCATACAAATTTGATTGTAACAGATTTAATTAATATAACAAATTCATAAACGATTTATAAATTTCAACAAATAATTAAACGAGAATTGCAAAATACTAATATACAAAACGAATAACAAGAAGGAACAAAAAGAACTTTTAACCCTAAGCCTGTGTTACACACAGTTTCTTTAAAATAGATTCGCCCTCTCACCGTACGTGCTTGAGATGTAATTTGAGCGTCTACTTCCCAAGATACAATGGTGGAACGGTAGAATCTGAGCACCACAGATTTTACTCCGGCGAACTAAGTTAGAGCCCGAACGATATTATCGAACAGAAACAAAAATAGAGACAACATTTAAACTGTATGCAGATGAATACTCAGATGAATTCGTGTACTGAAAACTGGGAAAAAACTGAGGTATATATAAACTTTGAATCTTGTAACTTGCCCACTTACTTCATGACAATTACAACATGAGTTTTAGGAGTTTCAACTGTTTCAAAAAATGAAAAGTCAGTCGAAAAATAAAATAAAATGTAGGCTCTTCTAAGCGGCCAATTTTTGGTCAATCCGGTCCGATATTCGTGTACGCAGGTCGCGCCCGCACACAAGTTCAAGGTCTGAAGCCTATTTCGGTCGGTGATTTGCACCCCGCTGCGCGCGCACGTGGAGAGAGCCTCTATGCTACACATGATTATACAATTCTAAAGTGCAATCCTTTATAAAGTGGTTTTAGTTTTCATCCACTTCCTATGTGGGACAAACTTAATTTTTAGTTTTCCCACCAACATAAACTCATTTCACATGGCATATTTTGAGTTTCAATTTCTCATTCACTCGACCATCATTTTTGACAAGCAAGTATATGATTTCGATATATTCACGGAGGAGAACACAAATTAACTTTCATCTTCCAAAATAGCCAAACGGGTCCCGCTCAAAATTCGTGCCAAAGTCACCAACTCAATTTTTCCAACAAATTTTTCAAACAAATACCATCACACGTTGATTGATCGAAGTTTGGCTTAACTTAAATGGCAAAAAAAAGAAAAAAAGAATAAAGAAGAAGATGTTTTAGTTGATAATCTAACATCATTATAAACATCAACGGATAAGTTAGTGAAATTAACGAGGCCCGAAAGAGTGACTATCAATAAATTTTAAAAGGTTTAAAATATACTTAATACCTACTGGTGAGCAATTGTCTCAAAAACATTTAGTTGAGTTTTCCTTATTTCTAAGAAATTTTGGGCCAACCCGCTGTTTTAGGGCCGAGCTAACTTCTGAGTTCAGTCAACATAGTACTTGGGCTGTGTACTTTCCTATTCTCAAGGCCCAAATAGGCTCAAATTATTTGAAGTAGATACAATTGTTTGATACGAAAGTAGTTATTTTTCAAGTAGAACACCCATAGGCAGGGGTTTGATTTCGATTGTTGGTGGTTTATATCATCGTTGGGTTAAGTGCACTTTGGGTCGTTCAATTTTGAACGAAGTTGCATCATTTCAATTTTGTATAATCAGAGTTTTATTTTCTTGCAGATCTGATCACTTATCTTCAATTTTGTATGGTGATGTCACTTAACTTATTTGCTTGCAAACCTAGCCACTTTATTAATTGTCATCAGTTAAACTAGCAAAATATGTTAACCTATGTGTTAAAACTAACAGATAATTGATAGAAGAATTTTTGGATCAATTGTTTTTTGTCAAAAGCATTTATTTTTTAAGATGAGTGAAGTGTATGGTTATGTGACATGGACATACGCACAAGTTATCCATTAGTTTTTACGTACAGATCAGAATATTACTTTATTTAACAATTTAAATTTTAATGATGGTACAATAGACAAAATAATCAAATTTACAAGCAAATCGAAAATTTGGGTGACTTGATAGGACATTGCAAATGAATGACCAAATTTGCAAGTAAATTGATATTGGTTCGTGGTTCGTTGCCGAACTTTTTTCAATTTCAAGAGCTCAGATTGAATCACTATTGATTGCAACAAATAGAAGGTGTGTGACTTGGTTGCAATTTCGCTCAAAGTTAGGTGACTCATAGTATATTTTACTCTAGCATTATTTGCTCCTTGTTATTTCTCAATAGTTGAATAACTTCGAAGGCAACCTTACATTGTGAAAATGAGTTAATCTTACCCATGACCCTCGTAATTTTCACTTAGTGTAACTATGGCCACCGTACTTTAATTCTTTCATCATGACCACCCAACTTTACTTAGTTTCTTATAAAGTTTGGGTAAATAACACAAGATCCCCTAACCTTTGAACAATTTGACGATGGATTTCAAATCATTGATTTTCTAGCACTATGAGTTCCAAAACTTTTAAATGTCTACGCTTGAGATCCTTTTGTAATAGAAAACAACAATTTGACCGCTAAAAAGTCAATTTTCATTAAATGACCACTGTACACATATTGATTTAAAACAAAAACGAAAACATCATGAATTCAAACTAAGCTCCTCTTTGACAACCATTAAAATGAGTTTTTTTTTTTTTTTTTTGGGATAATGAGTTTTGAAATATTGATTTTTTGGAGAATGAGTGGTTAAAAAATAGGAAAATGTTTGGCGACATTTTGGGGCTTTATTTCAGATTACCATGAGTGCTGGAGAGAGTGCCAGACATAGATTTCTGAGATGGAGGTATTCTGGTCAGTTTGCAAGGTCCGGGCACATTCGCATCATTATTCCTCTATTGATTTTCTGGTTTCTTTGGACTGAGAGGAATAATGCAAAGCACGAGAACATCCGTATGAGTTCGAGACATATTATCTGGAGAGTCTACCGTATGGTCTCCTTTCTCCATACCGGTGGACTATTTCGACCGTTACATTGACGTAATGACTTACAGCTTGCTAGTTTTTTTGGTATTTCTTTGACTTTCCCCCCATCTCCTCCCCCTGTCATGGTTTGGTGGCGCACACCTTCATTTGGATCTGTCGAGATCAACACCGATGGTTGCGTCAAGGATGGGTTTGCGAGTGGGGGAGGCATCATCAGGGACCACGCAGAGAATTGTATCAGGGCTTTCTCAGCTCCATATGGACAGTGTATGATCTTAGAGGCCGAACTTAGGGCTATTCGTGATGGATTACTACTGGCTCGAGACTTGATTTTTCGAACATATGGATTGAGGCTGACTCGAGTGTCGCCATTCATTGCATCATTAGAGGTGGTGGACCTTGGGCCATTCAGGGCATCATTCGACAGATTGCAGACATTCTTTCCTTTGATAGAGACACAGTTTCCCACATATTCAGGGAAGGGAATCAAATTGCGGATGCACTTGCTACTGAGGGATGGCATCATCGTAGATTTCAGGAATATGGACCAGCTGACTTACCACGCCAAATTAGGGCGCTTGTTCAGATTGACAGGTATGTCTTGCCCAGCATCAGAGTTTAAGTTTGGATTTGGGTATTCGTATCTGGCGTTTACTTTTATTTTTGCTTACAAGTGCACTTCTTGTAAGGGATGTAGTATTTCTTTTTTTATTGCTTTTTTTTTTCTTACTTTTGCTGTAAGGGAAGTAGTACTTCCTTCTTTATTGCTTTATTCTATGCTTGCTGTAAGGGTAGTAGTAATTCCTTTTTTTTTTCTATTGCTTTTATTTACTCTTGATGTAAGGGAAGTAGTACTTCCTTTTTTATTGCTTTTATTTACTTCTGATGTAAGGGAAGTAGTACTTCCTTTTTTATTGCTTTTATTTACTTCTGATACTTCCTCACTTATTGCTTTGCTTATTTTCAGTTGTAACCACGGTATTCCTCCGCCACAAGTGAGGACATATTAATAAAATTTCGGAGGTACCGCCCTCCTTCTTTAAAAAAAAAAAAAAGGTGATACTTACCCTATAAAGTTTAGTGGTTATAGTTAACAAATTAAAGTTCAGTGGCCATGGTAAGACTTAGGGGGTGTTTGACACCCATTTTAATAGAAAAATGTGTTTTTGATTGATGGAAGAATGTGTGGTTAAAAAGTAAGGAGAATTTTTAGGTTTATGTGTAGTATTATTTTATTGATAGAATGTGTGGTTGAAATGAAAAAAGATAAAAAGAATGAGAATGAGAAAAAAATGGGTGCTAAACGGAGACTAAGTAAAGAGTTCGGTACTCATGATAAAACAAAATAAAGTTCGATGACCATAATAACACTAGTGGTAAGTTTGGTGGCCACTAGTGAATTTAGCCCTTGTGAAAATATATTCTACAGGGTGTATATAGGGATGTTTACGGTTCGGTTCGATCAAAACTATAATCGCACCACCAAATTTTTCGCGATTCCATAACTGCACCATAATCACGTAAATTGGTTCGGTTCGTATCTCGGTTCGATTCGATTAATAACCACGAAAATAAATTATTTTTTATAAGTCCAAACTCCAACCATCAAATTAAAAAAAAAAAAAATTATGAAGAAAAGTCAATAAAAATAAAACACAATATTAAACCAATTTAGCAAACAATATCTCAAATGAAAATGCAAACACCATCCCAACTTCCAAATGCAAAATTCGAATTTAATAAACAATATTATCGACATAGGTCAGACTCTTACTAACATTGAGAAACTGAAGAACGCATAAGCTAGCAAACAAAACAGACTAAAAATCACACTTTTCTGGCCACGCATCATATAGTTAAATAATATTATAAAGAAAATGCAATTAAGTATAATGCATATGGGTTTTGTTGAATTGTACAGGGAAGATGATTTGAAGATAATGGATGCAAAACAACTCAGGGAGTGTGCTCATAAGATGGTAGACTTTGTTGCTGATTACTACAATTTGAAGCTGAGGTACAGGCAGCAGAGCGCCGTCAGATCTGATTTGGTTCATTGGTTGAGTGGATGAGTGTTTTGTAAGTTTGGTTTCCAATTTTCAATTTTAACGTGCAGGGTTAGAGTTAAATTATTGAGTTAAGAGTTTACTAGTAATGTTAATTGTGTTAGAATTTTGAGGAAACCCAATTGTTAAAATTACCCAATTAATTTTGGGAAAGAATAATGGAAAGTCTAATTGCCCAATTAATTTTTTTTAACGAGTAATCGGTTCGGGGTAGGGCACTGTCGCAAAATACCATACCCACCCCCACCCCGAACCGAATCATTAAAATCAAAACCATAACCACCTCATTGCACCATCAGTTCGATTTTTTCGCTCCATTTGGTTCGGTTAATCGAAGTTTTCGATTTTAACAGTTCGAATTGCCATCCCCAGGTGTATATATAGTTAATGCTATTAAATCAAATGGTCAAAATGACAGTTTATTAACATTCTTATTTGCTGTTATTAAACACTTTTTGGGAAGTCCGACTTCCTATTAAGCCCCCTTTTGGGCTTCATTCAAAAAAAATGTATATTTTTTTTACATTTTTCTAACAACGTATTTTTCAATAAAATAATATTACACGTAAATTTAATTTTTTTTTTCTTTTTAAGTACACTTTCTTCAAAAATTACTATTTAAAATTAAATTTCCAAAATTTAATTTTAATGGAGCCCAAACAATGGCTAAGAAGATCCTCTAAAATTTTAAATTTTTAATGAATCTAACATGTCCAAAATTCTGTGATTTTCGATGGCACAAAGCAATATTTCTTACCAAAATAATGGCAAGAGAAAATTGCTTTCAAACATTTTAAAAAGAAAGATTTATTTCTAAACTTTCAAAACTCTTTGCTGAAAGAGTTAGAAACTTAATCAAGAATCAAAATAATGATATAATCCCATATGCTACCCTAATTTACGGTGAAATTATAAATTACATCAATAGGGAAGGTTTAGTGCTATGCAATGATATGAAATTCAAATCAAAACAAAAAAAATGAGAGAGGTGAAAGTCAACGTGAACTCGAATCATTTTGTGAACAATATGATTTCGAAAATGTCGCGTTCCTTCTTCAAAACATAAAAAACAAAATAAATCCTATCCAAAACATTTCAGAAAAAATGTTTTATCAAAGAGAAGAAAAATATCAAAAATCTAAAAATTTTAAAAAGATAACAAAAATGTAACTTGTTAAAAATGTAAACTAACATGTCATCATTCAAACAAGTGTTCTACGAAAGGAATAATTAATAACTTTCAAATAAATTAAGATATTAAAAATGAACTTCTAAATTTGATCAATTCCAATTTAGATTCTGAATACGAACAAATTTATGAAAATCAAGAAGACTCAAATTTTGAAGAGAGCTCTAACTCAACAAGCTCTAATAATAACAAAGAAATTTGTAATTTGTAATTGTTATTGTCAAAATAAATCAATTAATGCCCTTAATAAAGAAAAAATAATAATTCAAGACTTAATTGAAAGAATAGAAGATTCTCAATTAAAAAAGAAATTTAATCAACTATTAACACCACAAGAACAACCAAGAGAACAATTTTGCGCCTCTCAACCAATGAATAGATTTAAACAAGAATTTACACCCTAAGTCATAAGTTTTGATTTAAGACCAGAAATCAATGAGATGAAGAATCAAATATTTAAACTTGATCATCAAATAGAAGATGTAAAAATGGAAGTTGTCATTCTAAAGTCAAAATTTTTAGAAAAAGATTCTAGCAACTAGTAAAGCAGAAGATGAATATGAAGGATTGGATTAAGAAGAAGAAGCAGAAAAAAAAGAAGAAAAAGTTAATGTAATCAAATGATAATTATCGTAATAAAGAATTCAAATTAGAATTTCGAGTCCTTATTGACTATGGAGCAAATCAAAATTGTATTAGAAAAAGATTAATCCCTACAAAATATTATAAAAAAAAATCACCGAACAACTACATGGAGTTATTGAAAAGAAATTAGATACACAATACAAACTTAAAAATGTACATGTTTGTAATTCGAACACTTGTTTCAAAAATATATTTTATCTAGTAAAAGATTTGGATCAAAAAATTTTTTTGGTACACCATTTATTATTCAAATTTATCATTTTCAAGCAAATGCACAAGGATTAAAAACTATTTATGGGTATTTGCTTAATCCATATGCTTAATTTTGACCATCTGTTCATTTTGCTATCCCATATACAGGGCCTGTTTGGTACAGATTCTCATTTTCAATAGTAAATCAATTCTCATTTTCAACCACACATTTTTCAATAAAATAATATTTTCCATCACATCAATACTTTTTTCTTCTTTTTCAACCACATATTTCCCATCATATCACTATTCAAAAATCAATTCTTCCTCCAAAAATCCCTACCAAACACACTCACAGTGACTTGTTTTCTCAGCTAATCCATATGCTTAATTTTGCTATCCCTGCAGAAATAAGCATTTGTCCCAAATCAGTTCAACTATGGATCTAAAATTAAGAGTATAACCAAGACAAGACAGCTAAAGTAGTTTCAAAAACTGAAGAAAAACAAGCCTGATTTTTTAACGGAAAAAGGCAAATTAATGTCAATGTTAGCTTAGTGCAATGATCCAGAAGAGTTTGCACATTTAGCACAACAAACAATTGTATTGGCAAAAACAACATCAAATGCTTTAAAGGCCTCTAATCAATTTCAAGTTCCTGGTAAAAACTAAAGACTATGCTCAAGACAACGAAAATAATTGTTATAAGAAAAACATAGATTATTTTGTTGAAGACTCATTTTTTAAAAGCATTTCAAAGCAAAATTATAATATTCACGTGGTTCTTATTTTTAAAACAAATGGTTCAAGTGGTCTAACGAAATTCTCTTCAAGACGTTAGAAAAGGAAAAATAATTGTCCTTAAAGTTTCAAACGAAATTGATAATTGTCCCTTAAAGCGAATGATCGATAGAACTGACAATTGTCCTTCAAAGCAACTGGCTAGAAGAAATAATTGTCCTTTCAAAATTCATTCTCCAAATTAGAGAAAATTTTCAAGTTCGAAGAATTCAAGATCTCTATGGAAGGAGAAACTCTTCAAAAAGAAGGTAGAATGTAATTTTTGAAAACAAGAATTTTCTCTTTATTGTACTATTAGGTTTTTAATCTTTGAAATCTGATTTTTGTTTAAGATCTTTTCAATAAGAAAAACAGTAACTACTCAAAAGGACTATGCATGATAATTAGTACAAAATGTCCATACTTTCATTATTATTGCGCAAAATGTAAATATCTTCTATTTTTGATATTTTAATCCTTAATTATACATTTGATTACGCAAAACATTATTTCAATCTATTTTCATCCAATTTTTCATTTAAGTGAGGGGTATTCTCATCTTGAACTTTTGTCCTCTTCTTTCCTCATTTGAACCCATCTTTTCCTTTAAACCTTTGAAAAATAACACTTATGGATTCGATCAGTTTAGTTGGTAAACAAAGAAAAGTAATTAAGGTTATGGTTCATCTTTTAAATGATTTAATTTTGGAAATTATGTATTTGATTCCTGGGGGTTTGGAAAATTTCGGCAAGAATCAGTTCAGCAAGAAACCGGCGATGATGTTGACGAGCCCAATCAAATTTCAAGCTCCGTTGAATGCTGTGCTTGTACTCAGGTGGGTGTTTCGGTATTCCACTCCACCAGCAGCGATAAGGCCCACCAGACGGAGTGGGAGAAGTCAAGCGGAGCGGGTTATTAGAACACTAGGACATATACTTTAAAATATATATTGAAGGAACATTATACAAATTCAGAGCTCACCTGCACTTGGAGCACATGCCTTCAATGGAAGAAGGTTTGAAAGAAGCAATGGGCAACATATGCAAGTGGTAATTGGGGCAAATGGTCCATTTCATAATATAGTTTGGGATTTTAGCCTTTGACCATAATTAATGATTTAAAATAAATATTTTAATTCAAAATTAATAGATTACCTAAATTACCCATATTACATCACAGTGAATTCTTCAACTTTCATACACAATTTAAAACCAACAGTAAAATGACATACTGCCGTTTTTAAACGACTGAATGCCGTTTTAACTAATTTTATGTTTGTATCAATTTAACCAACAGTAAAATGACATACTGCCGTTTTAAACGACTGAATGCCGTTTTAACTAATTTTATGTTTGTATCAATTTATGTTTCCTCGTATCCACATAAAAATTAATGAAAACAAGTTTTAACAATATTTTGAGCGAAATTGAAAATTCGTGACCCAAAACGATATGTTGTCGTTACAAACGGTTCGATGACGTTTTAACTAATCTAGCATTCGTTTCACTTTATATTGTCTCGTACCCACATAAAAATAAGCGTAAACAAGTTTTCACGATATTTAGAGTGACATCGAGACCTCGTAACCCAAAATGTCAAGCTGCCGTTTTAAATGTTTTGCTGTCATTTCAACTAATTTCATATCTGTATCACTTTATTTGCACTCGTTTGCACAAACAAAAGAAAGTTTCATTACATTTGGACATCAATGTCTATACAAATTTCACGCGATAATGACCAACACCGTTATTTTGTGAGTAAACTACATTATACTTACTACGAATAAAGGCAAGTAACCTAAATTCCATATATATCCAATTATAGGATAAAATACTCAACAAATTAGCTCGTTTTAACTTGTATAAGTCTTTCAGATGGTTCAAGATTTTATTGATTTTTTTGGGAGTGAAATAAAGGTCCTGTGATTAGGGACGGAGTTAGATCATGAAAATAAGGGGGCCTAGAGGTAGAATTGAAGGGGTTGGGGTTTACGGGGGTTCTGCCCCCGAAATTTTTTTTTTGATACGTTATTAACAAAAAATCAAGAAACGTATAAAAGAAAGTACTAATATTTAATTTAGCAAAATCATACCTTATTACAAGCGTTCCCTTCGAGCCTGTATCCAAAACATAGCACGTTTAGTCGTTCAATGTGTGCAGTCCGGTATCCAAAACATAGCACGATTGCATGCGTTATGTTGTGTATACCATATTTGTTACATTTTTCTTGGTGGTTAAGTGTAGTATAATTTCCAATCGGATGTATGATGTGACTCGCTATAGTTTGAACTTTGAGTGGACTGTGACGTTTAAATCTAGTCATGTGAAAATGAGCGAGAATGAAGTGAAACGAACATGAAATTAGCAAAAATGATATGCATACGTTTAAAATGACTACATGCCATTTTGGGTCACAGGCTCTCGATTTTTCTTCGCCAGTAAACACTGAATTAGAAAAAGGTTGATGTTAATGGGAGACGCTATGTTCTGTATATCCTAAACGGCATTCATACTTGTAAAATTATAACACGTTCAACGATTACGTATGTAAAATGGCACCCCCTACGTGTAAAATGACAAAATGCCATTCTGGATAAAGAGGTAGAATTCACTCCAAAACTCGTAAAATAGTGTTTCGAACATCATACAAAACTTAAACATGTTGAACAATTACACATTTTTCCATTTGTAAACTGTATACCCTAAAATCTAAATCCTATACCCTAAATCCTAAACCCTAAACGACAATCATACATTTAAAATGACCATATGCCCTTTTAGGTCATGAGGTATCGATTTTATTCTGAAACTAGTAAAATGGTGTTTGAACGTCAGTGGAACTGGATGCTAAATTAATAGAAACGTCAGCTATGCGTTTAAAACGACAACGTGCCGTTTTGGGTTACAATGTCTCGACTTGGGGGGGCTGAATGAACGAAAGTGGCGTGAATTGAACACTGAATTAGAAAAATGGCAGTCATACGATTAAAACGTCCATGCGCCATTTTAGGTATCCAAAACAGCAATCATCTGAATAAGTGGAACTGAACACTAAATTCGTAGAAACGTCAGCTATGCGTTTAAAACGACAACATGCCGTTTTGGGTCACAAGGTCACAACATGTTGCATTAACTAATTTATAGAGTATCTTATGTGGATACGAGGGAATATAAAGTGAAACGAATACAAAATTTGTTAAAACGGTACTTAGTCGTTTAAAAGGGCATGTTGAATAATTACATGTTTTCTCTTTTTCCCTATACCCTAAAATCTAACCTCAATACCCTAAATGGCAACCCTCCGTTTAAAATGATTGGATGCCGTTTGGGGTCACGGAGTATCGATTTCACTTCGAAACTAGTAAAATTGTGTTTGAAACTTCATACATGACTCGTACACATTGAACGACTACACTTATTGTGTATTGGATACCATACCTGCTACTTACGTTTTTCTTTATTGTTAAAAGTAGTGTAGTTTACTATTGGATTATGGAGTGATTTACTATAGTTTGAACAAATGTGTCAATCGTAACGTCGAAATATAGTTAAAACTTTCATCCATAAACTTTTACGTGGGTACGAGAGAATATAAAGTGAAACAAATACAAAATTAGTTAAAATGTTATCAAATCATTTATAACGATAGCATGTCATTTCGGTTACGAACTCTAAATTTCACTCAAGATATAGTTAAAACATGTTTTTTAATAATTTTCATATAGATACAAGGGAACATAAAGTGAAATGAATACAAAATTTATTAAAATGACACGTAATCGTTTAAAAAGGTTTATTGAACAATTATATGTTTTCTGTTTTGTAAACCCCAAACCCTAAAACCTAAACCCTAAACGGAAACCCTCCGTTTAAAATGACCAAATGCCATTTTGGATCAGGAGGTATCGATTTCACTCCGAAACTAGTAAAACGGTATTTGAAATATCATACATGTCTTGTACACATTGAACAACTACACGTGCTATGTTTTGACTATTACACTTGCTACGAACACGAAATTAGCAAAAATGATATACATACATTTAAAATAACTACATGTCGTTTTGGGTCACGGGTTCTCGATTTTTTCTTCGAAACCAGTAAAAAACAATATTTCAAATATCATAGATAAGTTGTACAAATTGAACGATTGCATGTGTTATGTTTTGTATACCATACTTGTTACATTTTTCTTGGTGGTCAAGTGTAGTATAATTTACATTCGGACGTATGATGTGACTCACTATAGTTTGAACTTTGTGTGGACTGTGACGTCTAAACTAGTTAAAACTTTTGTTCTTACACTTTCATGTGAAAACGAGCGAGGATGAAGTGAAATGAACACAAAATTAGCAAAAATGATATAAATACGTTTAAAATGACTACATGCCATTTTGGGTCACGAGCTCTTGATTTTTCTTCGAAACTAGTAAAAATAATGTTTGGAACATCATAGATAAGTTGTACATATTGAACGATTGCACATGCTATGTTTTATATACATTTTCCTTGGTTGTCAAGTGTAGTGTAATCTCCAATCGGACGTATGATGCGACTCACTATAGTTGAACTTTTTGTGGACTGTGACGTCTAAATCTAGTTAAAACTTTCATTCTTACACTTTCATGTGAAAACGAGCAATAATGGAGCAAAACGAACATGAAATTAGCAAACTTACCACTTACGTTTTTCTCTATTGTCAAGTGAAGTGTAGTTTAGTATAGTTTCCAACCAAATTATAGAGTGACTCGCTATAGTTTGAACTTTGTGTGGACTATGATATTGAAATCTAGTTAAAACTTTCATTCTTACACTTTCATGTGGATACGAGCGAGAACAAAGCGAAACGAACACAAAATTAGTAAAAATGATGTGCATACGTTTAAAATGATTGCATGTCATTTTGGGTCACATGTTATCGATTTTTTCTTATAACTAGTAAAAAACAATATTTCAAACATCATAGATAAATTGTACAAATTGAACGATTGCATGTGTTACGTTTTGTATACCATACTTGTTATATTTTTCTTGGTGGTCAAGTGTAGTATAATTTCCAATCGGACGCATGATGTGACTCGCTATAATTTGAACTTTGAGTGGACTGTGACGTTTAAATCTAGTTAAAACTTTCGTTCTTACACTTTCATGTGAAAACGAGCGAGAATGAAGTGAAACGAACACAAAATTAGCGAAAATGATATACATACGTTTAAAATGACTACATGCCATTTTGGGTCACGTGCTCTCGATTTTTTTTCGAAACTAGTAAAAACAATGTTTGGAACATCATAGATAAGTTGTACATATTGAACGATTGCACATGCTATGTTTTGTATACATTTTCATTGGTTATCAAGTGTAGTGTAATCTCCAATCGGACGTATGATGTGACTCACTATAATTTGAATTTTTTGTGGACTTTGACGTCTAAATCTAATTAAAACTTTCATTCTTACACTTTCATGTGAAAACGAGCAATAATGGAGCAAAATGAACACGAAATTAGCAAAAATTATATATATACGTTTAAAATGACTACATACCGTTTTGAGTCACAAATTCTCGATGTTTCTTTGAAATCAGTAAAAACAATGTTTAGAATATCATAGATAGTTATATATATTGAACGGTTGTACATGCTATGTTTTATATACCATACTTGTTTTATTTACTTTATTTTGTAGTCAAGTTTAATACAGCTTACTCATAGACCAATCGTGTTGGTTATTATCGAGTGAACTTTATGCTGATAAACAGGTCCAAACATAATGAAAACTTCAATTCCTTCATTTTCATGTGCATACAAGTGAAAATAAAGTAAAGCAGATACGAAATTAGTTGACATGACACATAATCATTTAAAATGGCAACATGTCATTTTAGATTATAGGGTCTCAATTTCATTATAAATGTAGTGAAAAATTATCTACGTTAGTTAAAATGTCACCAAACCGTTTATAAATACATCATGCCGTTTTGGATCAGGAACTCTCAATTTCGCTCAAAATATTGTTAAAACTTGTTTTCATTAATTTTTATTAATTTTTATGTGGATACGAAAAAACATAAATTGATACAAATATATAATTAGTTAAAACGGCATTCAGTCGTTTAAAACGGCAGTATGCCATTTTACTGTTGGTTTTAAATTGTGTATGAAAAGTAGAACAAAAGTGAGGATTCATGTGTGAGGGATTTGGTAAATTTTTGTTTCAAATTGGATATTTTAGACATTTCAATTGAAGGGTATTTAAGACTTTTAATGTATGATTAAATAGACCAAAGGCTATTGGAACAAAAACTATTGAGATGGACTATTTTACCAATAAGTATTGTTGACTAGGCTTTTTAAGCAAAAACCCCGCAAGTGCAAATCCCAATTAGTGTTAGGGGTTGTATTTAATTGAGTCTTTTGAAAATTTTGATGAATTTTTTTAAGTGATGACCTCCGTAGATTTCATGGATTTTTAAATAGTTGTATAGAATTAGTTGAAGTTTTTTTTTTTTTTTTGTAGATTTTTGTAAATTTTCATTTTAAAACTTTTATAGACTTTTGTAGAATTTAAAATTTTTTTGAAGATTTTCATTTGAAATAGAATTCATGTGCATCCAATACAATATTGTGAAATTATCACATATGAAGTGGTTGTTCTCACATTTCCCCTTCCCCACTCCATATAATAAAAAAATATTTTAAAAAGAATAAAAATTAAGACTTTAATTAAATAAATAATAATAATAATAATTATACATATAAAAAATAAAATTAATATTCAGTATTATTAATGTATATACTTTTAAAGAATAAATAAAAAATATATTTAAATTTATTATAAAATAATCTATGTAAAGTTTTATAATTTAATTAAAAATAGATAATTTTCACAAAAAAATGATTGAAAAAAGAAAAAAAAGTTGTAAGAACACGATTTAATTTTTTTTTTTTATCATAAAAAATAGAAATAAACAATAGGAGAGGTAGAAAAAAATAAACTTTAATCATGACTTTAATGTTTGTAGAAGGGAAAATGAACGAGAAATATTGAGAAAAAAAATAAATATTAATTTTTTATTTTTTGTGAAAGTCTTCTAAAATTTTGTGATTAATGAAAAACAAATTTTGAGATTTTATTTCAACACTTTCTACTTAAAAATTAGGATCATGGAGACTTTTATAAAATTATTTAAAAGTCATTAAAATTTGAATGTCCCAAAACTCTAAAAAGTTTTAATTGAATATACTGTAACTTTTAAAAACTTTTTAAAAGTCTATAAAAGCCTCAATTGAATACACCAATACTTTTGGAGGGTTTTCAAAAGGAATTAAACTACTTGTACAATGAATTTGCACAATAATTTTGACAATGTGTGAGGTGTATAAACCATTGCCATTGAATTCAAAAACAATATTTCAAATCAATGCACATAATGTCTGCCAACTCACACATTGTCAAGTTTATTGACAAGTAACATAGTTCTTTCAAAAGTCTATATTGAATGCCTTCTAAACATTTTAAATCCCAACAAATCTTAATTGAATAGACTCCCTTAACAGAAGAAAACAACACTAAGGGTCCGTTTGATTGCAAAGTTGGAAAATGGGTGGAAAGAAAATGTTTTACAGGGAATTGATTTTCCTAAAAAATGTTTTACTGGGAATTGTAATTAATTGTGTTTGATTGGTAAAATTTTCTATGGAAAATGTAGAAAGTTTTGTGTCCATTTGACTTCATTTTTTTATGGAATTTGTCCATTAAAGTGATAATTTTTTCTACTATTTTTACAAACATTGTTTTTTACAGTAAACAATCTCAGCCACATATTCACTCAATAAAATATTTTACACACAAATCAATAAAATTACTTTAAATTTCAACCATACATTCTCCAAAAAATACAATTCCTTACTCTATTTTTCTACCAATAATGGTAGACAAACATGCTCTTAATTGAATAGACTCCCTTAACAGAAGAAAACAACACTAAGAGTTTCTTATAACTACAATCGTCTGCCACAACCCCAATCAACCTCCCACCAGAGCTATTAAAAATTTTGTTCAATTTTGAAACCATACAATTCACAGTATTCAGCGACTCAACATCCACTAATGCCCCAATATCTCCACAGTTCAGAATTATCCTGTGTCTTTCACATTTTATTACCATGTCTCTCAATTCTTAGAACTTCCTCATCATTTTTTCATTGAAACCTGCATTAATAAAACCAGATATTTCGTTTTCAATAGAAATCACACTCACATCACGAATTTCTTTGGGCAAGACTTCATTTTTACCCCTATGCAAAGACTGTAAAATTTTTAAGTGCAGCTGTAGCATATAACCCAATCAACGATGGATTTCTCAAACTTTCGTTCACAAGAATCTCTTACACTCTTCTTCAATTCTCGTCAACATTTTCTACAACACCAGAAAATGGAAAACTAGAGCCACGTTTATTTGATTCTAAATCACTAAAGTTAGGAGTAAATTTAATCAACACTCATTGACCTTTAATATTCTTACTACTTACTCATCTTTAACGAGTTATCCAATGTTCACTCATCTTTCTATATAATTACTCATCCACCACTAATTTAACTCACATCTCTCCACATGGACGGAAAATACATGTGGAAAACAAAAATCATCGTGGCAAATATATTCTGTTAATTCTTGACAACCTGCAACGGAACCCACGACTTTCAAATCCAAATTCACTTTTCAACCCATTTTCATGGCATTTCTCTTCAAGGGGATGTTTTTGATATCTCTGGAAATGATTTCTATGGAAAATTTCCCTCCAGCATCACAGAATGTAGTAGCTTGAAGTACTTAGTTATGGGGTTTAACAGGCTTGATGGAAGTATACCAGTTGGAATTGCTAACTTGAAGTGTCTTCTGTTCATTCAATTAGTAAATAACTCGATAGATGGAACAATTCCTTTGGACTTTGGGAGTCTTGAATGGCTTGAAGTTCCAAGTTCACACAATCTCAAACTTAGTGGTGAATCCCAGTAGAGATAAGCAATTGTCGGTTTCTTCTCGAGCTGTACCTCCAGAATTCCAAGCATTTCATATAATACCCTGCACCTCAATCTGCTGGGTGATCCTGTTAGACAAATGTTTCAGTACTGGATACCGTATATGAAATATATACCGTATATGCAAAAGTTACTGTATATCAACGGTTACCGTATATACAAGAATTACCGTATATGCAACAATTTAAACACTGAATTTTCATATACCCTTTTTGCATGTAACAGATTCAATTATATATAACAGATGTAATAATCTAGCAATTGAAAAACGAATTAAAATTGGAAAACAAATTAACCAGTAAACTTTTAATCCGATGCCTGTGTTACACACAGTTTCCTTAAAACAGATTCGTAATCTCACCGTTTGTGTTTGAAAATATATTTTCAGATGAATTCGTGTGTTTTGAAAAGAGGAAAAACGAGATGTATATATACTGGCTCTTGAGAGTGTAACTTGCACATTCACTTAATGTCAATTACCCCAGGACTTTCAACCATTTCAAAAAATGAAAAGCCAGTTAAATAAAATAAAAATGTAGACACTCCTAAGAGGCCAATTTTGCTCCTTTCGGTCCTACATTCGTGTATGTAGGTCGCGTCCGCACACAATTTCAAGTTTCGAAGCTTATTTCGGTCTATACAACACGTGATTACACCATTCTAAAGTGCAACCATATTTAAAGTCGTTTTTATTTTCATCAACTTCTTATGTGCGACAAACACATTTCTAATTTTCCCACCAACATAAACTCATTTTAAGTGGCACAATTTGAGCTTCAATTTCTCATTCACCCGAACATCAATTTTGACAAGTAAATATATGATTTCGATATACTCACGGAGAAGAACACAAATCAATTTTTATATTCCAAAATAGCCAAACGGATCCCACTCAAAACTCGTGCCAAAGTAAGCCAATATCTCATTTTTTTCCAACAGATCCAACTTACGTGTTCTTTGCATGAAACTACGTGAATTTATTTCAATTACATTGTGCAATGATGATTAGGCACGACAAAGAATTTCAGAGAAAAAGTGGGTTTTCTCAGAAACAACAGGGAGAGAACTGATGGTGTTACAAACCAAATTTTTTTTTTTTATTTCAAAAGTCAAGGTTGAATTGTCAAGGTCAAGGTCAATTAGGACTTAATTGGAATAAATTATGTTCTTGGGGCTTATTTTTTAACGGAAAAAATATTCGGGGATTCCAATGGATAAAATTTTAAGTTGGGAGTTCACCTTTCAAGTATTATAATGTAAGGATTTAAGATTGATTATAATTTAAAGTGGATGACTTACTTATCTTACATTGGTAGTTAAGGGGCTTCTTATGCAAAAACCCATATGTATAGACCATTCTACACCATTTTCTCCCCAATTCACACACAACACACGCAGAGGTTGGGTAGAACGAGAGAAACCGAGAAAGAGAAGGAAAAAAAGGGGAAAGAAGAAGAAAATAAAGGAAAAAGAGGAGGAAAGGAACGAGGATATGGTAAACTCGAATTTTCTTGTTATCCTCGTTATTTTCGTTAGAAATAGAGGAATATTATGTTAAATTTCTAAGGTTTTAAGTTGTGGTTAAATTTTCAGATTTGTGAGATACGAGTAATATTGGAGCTCAAGTTTATTAATTCTCTAGTTTCCATTTATATTAAGGTAAGAAATTCATTTTTTTTTAGCAAACCTTAGAATTTTTATTTGAATTCTTGAATGAAGTATGGTTGGTGGAAAATGTATGTTGATGTAATATTTGTTTAGAAGAACGAATTATAAGTTTATAAAATTTAGGTGGAATGAATTATGATTATTAGTTTTCACTAGATTTGAAGTAGGAATTTCATTTATGTTGGAATGAAGGTTATGTTGGGGAATTAGTTATTATTAAATGGACTATAAAGTAAAATTGGTTCCATTTGATTAAAGGAATAATTTGGAAGAGTTATTTAAGTATCTAGAAATTTAGTTTAAGTACTAAAGCTTTTGATATCAAAGGTTTCTTGTTGTGATAGTCGTTAAAGTGGTTATCCTATATGGTATTTCAGGTGGTGACGAGGAAATTGGTAAAGCTTACCGACCGTCATAGATTGTGATTTTGTTTTGGGTGAATGGAGAACATATTTCTCCAAAAAGAAGATTTCTTTTAAATTTATAATCTTATAATCATGTTTATTTAATATCAATGTTGAAATAATTCCCAATTTTCAAAGAAGCATATTAATTACATGAAATGTCTTATATTTGAGAAATTAGTAAATGAGCATGATTATCTTGAGACCATCCGAAAATACCCGATGTAATCATTTTACTCTAGTGCACTGAGGGGCTACAGCTGTGTATAAGACTGATTATGTTATTTCCACTTTATGCACTGAGGGGCTACAATCGTATATAAAGGTGACTCTTATTCACTGAGGGGCTACGGCCGTGTGTAAGGGTACCTATTATGCACTGAGGGGCTGCAGTCGTGCATACTGATTATGTCTATTCCCACTTTGTGCATTGAGGGGCTACGACCGTGTACAGAAGTGTTGATCAAACAGTTATGTTCATCTGACTTTATAGCTTTCAGATCATCAACAGATGATTACATGAGATATATTTATATTATGATTTGATTATCCAGTATATGGTGGATTCTTTCTAGCTTACAGTTCAGCTTATGGATTTTAGATTATATTTTAGCTTAATGAATTCGATTAGTGTGCTTACTCATCTTCATGTTTCAATTATTATCATTTTTAGATATAGGCTTCAGTATAATTTATGGTTTAGCACCAGCATTATGAATTGATATGGTGTTAGGCTACAGATTTCAAGATGTATGAGTACATCGAGATAAGTGATATAGCAGCTTCATTTTCATATAAATGCAGATACATATATATAGGGCAATATAACCATTTTTGTAACACTCCACTCACTGGGATTATCATTTCATATATTTTCTTAATATCTTTCTTATAAGAGGCAGTTGACTGAGCTGTGGTGAAGATTATTTTGATAGTTTTGCAGCTACTACCACCACCAATTGTAGGTTCTGTCGCTTAGAACAGTGTAACCATCAAGTAAATCATTTACGTCATATTTGGAAGATTTTTGTATTTAATGTACCATTGGTCATGATGGAATATAGTAAACTAAACTGCGTCACTATTATCTTTTTGAGAAGCAGTTGTGCTGCTTAGTGATACAAATATTTTGGGTGGATGTGCGACTGATTTTATGGTGTTTGAGAAATTTTTATGGTTATAAGATTCAATATGATTTCATTTTTAAAGGAGACTCTGTCAAATTTTTTTTAAAAAAAATAAATAGAAATGAAAGGAGGCCATTCTATCGAAGTATAGTTATAGTTGCCTTGATGATAGGTCCAGTGTCAAGCTGGCACTTATCATCGGCGCACGTCACGTCTTGAGTTAGTAGGGAGTTTGGGACGGGGCGTGACAGATGGTGTTTGGGTAGTTCTCCTAGGTCCATGATCTTTATCTCTAAAAACTGATTATGGATCCTGCTTCTAAATTAATTATATACTCTCTAGCAAGCTGCACTTGTGCTAAATGCTTCTCGCTGATTTCGGTATACCAACGACTTGAAAAAAGAAGAAGAGAGGAAGCTATTAATTTCAGTATACGTTTGACATTTCCGATCATGCTTTTTAACTCCAAGAATTCCAGATGATAACCTAGTGCATTAGATTGATCTCTGCATGGCTTGGTTTTTGCCAATGTTTTCAGTGATCTGTATAAGTTGTGGTTGAAATGATTATTATGCATCTCATGTGGAGTAACTTTCTAATTGGAAAGCTTCAAGTGCATGACATAATTTGGTGGACTTTCGAGCTGGTTTCTAAGGAAAACTTAGTGTCACAATGGCATCATGTAAATCCGCATGGCTTCTATTTACAATTTCTTCTATTTCCAGTTTTGCAAATTACTGAAAGCTTTATGCTTCCTGATACATATTTGGACATTTAATGGCAGTTTTGCACTCTGTTATGTTGGCTCCACCAGCCCTTCCATTTGGAGCATAGCTTAATAATGGTGTGGTGTGGTGTGGTGGGGTGGGGTGGGGAGGGGAGGGTCTCCACTCCAATTTGGTGCATCACAGTAATCTGATGAACCACAAGCTGAATTCTCAGCAATTTCTTCAAACTTCGCATCCATTTGATGCACCTCAATCTGCTAATGCACCAGATTGTGCATTAGATTGATCCAACTCAGTCTGGTGCATCACATTTATGCACACCAAAAAAGTATCTTCTAATTCACACATTGTACTGCCCAACTATCAACACTACCAAACTCACCCCAAAACAAGAAAACATCATGCACTTAGAAGTTGATTCATTCATTCAACGTATTCTGAAAAGTACAAAGTTCATAAAGTCAAGTTACAACTATTACAACCAACTATAAATATGAATTAAAATGAACGAGCTATTCTACTTTTGTGAAATGCATTACACCGAAAAAAATTAGAGCATTTTCAACCCCTCTCCATCGATCAAAGCCAAGACCAAAGTGACCTCCATATTTGCTGTGGTGGCTCCTAGTCCTGGGCACAGTACTGATCTTCTACTCTGACCTCGATCGCCATGAGAGTTCTCTTCATACCTATGGTGCCTATAGGGGCTTTTGCTTCTGCTACACCTTTTTCTGCCATTGAAATTTATAGTTCAATTTATTTCAATTTGAGTTTTGAATCTACATCTTGCTAATTGGAATTTCTGGTTTGGAGGTTTGAGGAGTCTGGTTTGGGGGTTTTGATTTGAAGATTTTGTTTTGCGGTAAATACAAAGCTTGTTGCAATTGAGAAAGAGAAAAGCGTGTTTGTTTGGTGCATTTTTGGTGACTTGGACATGTTTAATGCCGTCATTACGCCACGTAGAATTTCTATTTTCCACGTGTATTTTTCCGTCCATTTGGATGGATGGAAGCTAAATGAGTGGTGTATGGATAATTATATAAAAAGATAAGTGAGTATTAGGTAACTCAGTAAAGATAAGTGAATAAGTAGTAATAAGTTTAAAGTTCAATGAGGATTCATTAAATTTACTCCTAAAGTTACCAAAGAAAAGAGGCAGGCACCGGGTTTTGGAGAATCTTGAAATGGTAGGACGATTTAGAATGGCCAATTTCATATCCGTACTCCAATGAACTGATCCAAAAGTCAAATTGTTATTTTTCAAAGATTTAAACCGAGAAAAAAATGGGTTCAAATGGAGAAGAAAGATGAAAATTTTTTAAGACAAGAATACTTGTCGCTGAAATAAAAAATGAATGGAAATGACTTTTTGCACAATCAAATCTGTAATTAAGGGTGAAAATGCCAAAAAACTACTTAATAATAGTGAAAGGTAGATACATTTTGTTCTAATTACTCTACTATTCAGGGTAAAATTTATTGTTCACTATTCATCAATCAAATAATTAGATTATTTTCAAGATTATTGCTTAATCTAAATTACTTTTTAATTCACTTTTTTAATTCATAGCACTATTTTTTCCAGTTTCGCTTCTATTTCGTATCAGAGCCATTTTGTGCAAGTTAATTCAAATAGACATGTTGTAGAATTGTTGTTGTCGGAACTCGAGGACAACGTTGGTCAGCCCTGGAGCGTTGTAGCCATGTGATAGGCATTTGCGTTGGTGTAGTTTGGTGGTCCTCTCTAACTTGGTCTAGCACATCCTCCATAGTAATGTCACTGCCCCGTTCAAGATGTCATTTTCCAAAAATTAGTTTCGCAGGTCTAATAGTTCTAAGTCTAGAACTAGTAGTTTGAATAGCCATTTTCAAGATGATGAAGATACAGACAATAATCAAGAGAATTAGAAACTTTGAATAATCAAGAACGTCATATAGCTCAAATAGAACAAAGACTTTGTAATTAGATTATTCTTAAAGTAGATAAGAAAATGAATGATGAATGCCATATGTTTAAATCTTGGGGACGCGATAGAAATTTATGAGGGATAAGATGAGTTATGCTCTCCCAAAGTAGATAGTACGTAAGTTAACGAATTTGGCACAGATGTTGGGTTATTACAAAAAAAACATGCATTTTCCGTAGTGTCTCATCCTTTGTGTCCATGCCGTTAACTTACGCACTGCTCATTTTGGGAGAGCTGGAATATGTCATGGGTTCGAATCCCGAAGATGCGACAGAAAGCTATGAGTGGTAAAATGAACATAAACTTTCCCAAAGTGGACAATACGTAAGTTAACGATTTGGAAATAGAAACTGTGACATTACATTCATGTTTTCTTAATCTTAAGAGATAAGAGACACCTAAAATTTAATAATACTCCACTTGCTGTTTTAGAGTCAAATTTAGAAAGTGGTCTAGTATTCTCAAATTGTTACCCAAATTACACTATTGATCTAAATGATGGAGTTATATTAAATACTCTTACTCTTATTGCAACAAGTAGAAAGATTTCCAGATCCCCTTTTTAAAAGATTTTGCACGTTAGAAGAAACTTTAAATTTTTGTAGAAAAATGATAGGATTTAATTTTTATATATTTTAATCGGTTAAACAGACTATGATTATGCAACCCGCTACTTCTCAAGCATCATCTTCATCCTCATCGATACAACTTTGTGGTAATTGTGAAACTATGACCAATATTGTTAGTAATTTAAATTTTAAAAAAACAGCCAGTAGAAGAAATATTACAAATCCTTAAAGACGAAATCTCTTCATCTCAATAGACTATTAGTAAATATCAAAATAAAATTCTCCAGTTACATGATAGTTTAAAAATACTAAGTTCTAGAGATGTTGTTGAAAGATCCATTTCTAAAGATATTGTATATAAAAGTAGAAATTATTCTGATAAAATAGAAAGACTTATTGAATTAATATATGCTACAGCTATTGGGCAAGAAATAACTTTATATGCATTAGAACAGAAAATTAACAATTGTGCCAGTATTGTCCGAATTGCGATAAAGGAGTCAGTCGTACAAGAAATTATCGATTTTTCTCAAATCCTAAGCTACTATCACAATGAAAATCGATACTTTCTTAAATATGGCCCCAAATATGAATCAACTACTAATTCAGCTTTTCTTAGACACAATTATCCCACAATTTCTTTTGACTATACAATCTTTGAAGAAGAAGATCTTTTTTATGCGGCCTTAAAGTTTGGCATGATAGACACCATATACATTTTAAACAGATCCTTCAAATTTTTTCCACCTAAACTTAAATAGATTCTTAATCAGTTAAAGGATCACCCTTTAATGATTCAATTCATTTCCAAACCACCTCTTGTAAATAATGGTATAATAATTCCAGCTTATCACCATATTTTAATATGCGAAGGAGCCAAAAGATTTAGACCTTCCTCTAAGACTAATACAAAAATAAAAATTAGACAGATTGATTACGAAAGACGAATTTCAAAGACCATGGCATAATGTAAGTTCAAAATAATAATTCCAGACTTGTAGCACAATGGGGCAATGGAGTTATTTTCTGTCAATAACATCTTGCTATAAGAGTTAAAACAGAAAAAGTTCCAGTACCAAATATTCAACAAAAAAGAGCTATTTCTGATAGCTTTTCAAGAAACAAACGATGAATTATCATAAAGTCATTCAGAAGAAGAAGAAGGATGCATATTAGATGACCACACTAATGAAATTGATGTAGACCTAGAAGAAGCCTACATATAGATGATAGACATATAAACAATAATTAAAGGAGAAAAGACGTAAAGAAAAAACAAAAGACAGATGAATAGTGTTTAAATGACAATAATCAAGCAAAGAAAGTCAAAAAGTTGGAGCTTGAAGACAAAATTTTCAAAAAGAATTTTTAAAGTTGTAAAATGACATTTAAGTCTTTAATTGTAAATCACACATCTGTAAAGTTATACAGTATTGATTACTTTTTCTTTAATTATAAATCACTCACATGTAAAGTTTTATAGTATGGAAAGAATAGACGCGATGTACCAGCGTCTATAAATACCAACACCAACCACAAAGAGAAAACATACTAAGAAAAAAAAATGCACACTATAAACACTTGTACTCAAAATTCAAATACATCATTGTATGATCAAAGACTTCAGACATAAAGTAAGTCATTTTCACACTTTCTTTTGTTCATAATTTTCTTTTACTTCATTTATTTTCGGACAAGGCCTAAAAGAGGAAATACCAAGTAAGCTATTAATTTATTCAAGAATTATATTTTATTTTCAAATATAATTTTAACGCTCTTAGCCTCTTTATTCTGAATTCATGGCCAAAAAGATAAAGTAATCCTCTGAGTTAAGTCGGCTATTATATTGATTAAAGGAGTTTGATCAAGCTTTTTGAACATGATGACATTTTTCTTTTTATTACAATCTTAAACTTTTTTAGAAGGTCTAGCAAAAAGCTAAGAGAGAGTTAACAACAACAACAATAATAATATCTGAAAAAATTAATTTGTTGAACGATAAAATACTCTAAGGCCATTATAAACATATTGTTTTTAATTTCCGATATTTTATGCCATTAGATAGTTATACTTCATCCACTTTACTTTGTTTCTCTCTCTTTAGAAATTTTTAAAGAATTTATTAATATCTGTCTAGAAAATCAAGAAATTGGTAGAATACTTATTATAGAAAGTCACATATTTGCCGCACTAGATAGAAATAGAGGTGACTCCTCTTTACATATCAAGAAACAAATCACTGAGATCTCTATTTCTTAGTGTCGGAGTTTCTCGATAAAAGATCCTAAAGATTGTAAGAAAAGACAAAAAACCATAAAAACTATAAGAGAAAATAATAATAAAAATACAAAGATTCCATTTTTAAGAGAAAAGATTTTTTAGAAAAATTTTAGTGAGATAATGATTTCTGATTTCTAATTGGCATCAGAGCTATTTCTTAGTATACAAAGTAATTAGTTTATGAAAAGAATAGATTACTTAAATCTAGAGATTCTAGGAATTTTTTAAAGAAAAGATAGTCTTGACACAGCTTCCTTAGTTTGTAACTTTGATAAAAAATTCAAATATATTTTACATTCTGGAGATAAACAGCTAAATAGTATTGTAGTTTACTTGTAAATTTAGGAGAAAACTTAGAAAAGAAAAATTCAAATAAAAAGGTAGAAACTTTATTAGAAAATATAAATAAAAATTTAAAGACTTTAGAAAGTAATTTAGAATATATTAAAAACCAAGACATTGAAATATTAAAAAGAAACTTTATAGGAGAAATAGATACTAGTCCTAATTTCGAAAAATTAGAAAGTAGAGTTAAAGTATTAGAAAAAGAAAAGTCAATAGATACTAGACAAGATTTAGATAATATAATAAATAAACTAGAAAAATTAGATTTAGCTAAGGTCAAAGAGCTTAGTAATTTTAAGAAGACTAAGTGGATTTACACGTAATGGATAAAGGAAAATAAATTGTAGCTAGTAGTAGCAGATTAGTTGGAGCAAAAGATAGATAAATAGTGTTTAAAGGACAAATATCAATCAAAGAAAGTCAAAAGGTTGGAGATTGAAGATGAAATTTTCAAAAGGAATTTTTATAGTTGTAAAACAACATTTAATTATTTAATTGTAAATCACATACATGTAAAGTTATACAGTATTGATTACTTTTTTTTTTTTATTGTAAATCACACACCTGTAAAGTTGTACAATATTAAAAGAATAGATTTTATGTACCGACGTCTATAAATATCATCACCAACCATAAAGAGAAAACACACCGAGAGAGAGAGAGAGAAAAAGCTCACTATAACACTTGTAGTCAAAATTCGAAGGCTTTGTATGATCAAAGACTTCAGACATAATGCAAGTCCTTTTCACACTTTCGTTTGTTTATAATTTCATTTACTTTATTTACTTCCGGGCAAGGCCTAAAAGAGGAAACATCAAGTAAGCGATTAATTTATTCAAAAATTATATTTTATTTTCAAATATAATTTTAACGCTCTTAGCCTCTTTATTCTGGATTTCATGACAAAAAATGATAAAGTAATCCTCCAAGTTAAGTCCACTATTTTACTGATTAAGGGAGTTTGATCAAGCCTTTTAAACATGATGAATTTTATTTTTTTTGTTACAGTCTTGAGCCTTTTTAGAAGGTCAAGAAAAAAATTATCTTTCAAAATCTAATAAAATGATTGTAGATATTTCATATTACTAATACTTAATTTTTCTAAATGTTCTATGGCATTATTTTGTTAGTAAGTGTTGTCTCTACTAGGATTGGATCCTATAATTGTAAAATTCCTAGGATTATCTCTTCCGGCCATTTTTAACCTAATTTCTTCTGACTTTAGTCTTTTGGTTGTAACATATATATCTAATGCTGTCTTTCCTAAATAAGTTTCTAAATAAGCCAATATTTCTTCTATAGTCATTTGTACATGTACACTATTATATGCTCTAATTACAAAATTCTCCCATTTAGTTATAGTGCTAGATTTGTCTTGAGGTTTACAATTATTAATTTCTAAAATTAATCATCTATCACTTGCTAATGGTAAACTACATCTTTCTTCTTACTGTCTTTTTCCAAGACTTTTATATATTTTATCTTCCCATTCCTAGTCTCTAGCCTGGGGAAAATGATATTTACCTCCTATGTTGTATTCTGTGTTCATGGGTTCTTTTTCCAAATTTTTTGTTTCTAATTTAGTTCTTTTACTGCCTTCCTCCACCTTGATTTCTATATTTGCTTGGTCTTTTTGTATTAATATTCTAATTTCTATTTCTCTAGCTTTTCTAAGATAACTATAATATTTCATATCTATATATCCATATTCTTTTTCATCTTCTTCACCGTCTTCATCTAAAACATTAACTTCATCTTCACTTTCGTAGTTTTCTATTTCAAAGTATCTACATTCTCTTTCATCATCTTCTTCTTCATCATTCTTTATCTGCTCTGTTTGACAATTATAATTTCCAAATCTAATACTTAGAGTTCCATTCTATTTTTATATATGATATTGTCTCCTGGTATTAATAGAGGTCTTTCTAAAAAATTTCCCAAATTCCAATTTAATCCTACATTTGTTTCTGAAGAGAATTTCTTTGTTGGGATAGCCTTTATATCTTTTTGTCCTAAATCCTAATAATGTAATTATTTGATTATTTTCTAATTTATAGTTGGTAGTACTATTTTCACTAAGTCTCCCCATGAATCCTGTTCAAATTAATAAATTATCTTTATTTATTTTCATTTGATATCATTTAGTTTTTATTCCTATTTTAATGTCTTTATAAAAACTTTTTGTACTAACTAAATAAACTGGTGTAAAATTTATTATTTGGCCTTTATTATTTATATCTAATTCTATACTTCCTGATAATCCTTGTTCTAAATCTGTGCATTTGCTATCATATAAACATACTAGTACTTTAGCTCCTAAATTTTCTCTATAAAGTCATTTTACTTCTATTATTATTAATCCTAAATGAGTTTGTTGAAAATTTTTATTAAAAATTTCTTCATCAGATTCTTTTTCTATTAAATCTAGGGATATAAATTGATCTTCATGTGTACAAAAACTATATCTTTCACCATATTGTTGATATATTAAAGATTTGCTAAATATATTTCCTTTTCTATGTATACTAGTTGAGGCCCATGCAATGCATGGGATGTCTTATTTTTGAGGTTATGTTAGCGTATATATAATAGATGAAATTAGGAAAATTAACTTTATTGAACAAAGTAAATTTACATATGATATATTGTGTAATAATTTGTTGATGATTCATACTGAAATGTTATATTCAATGTAGAAAAATATTTACAAATAGTCCATGTAATGAAGATTGAGCACTAAGGAACTGAAAGAAAATTATTTTAATATAAAGATACAATAATATAGTTTATAGGAACAGACATTTAAACACCAACACAATAATGCTTCCAAGTTCAACTCAAAAGATGGGAAGACTTATTTCTAATTCTAAACATTATTAATAATAAAGGTGAAGACGTTGATAAGTGACAAATAAAAACAGCTAACTAAGCCAAAATTTTTAAAGACGAAATTATGAAATCTTTACGGTACACAAAAAAAAAAAAAAAAAAAAAAAAAAGCAAAGAATCATACTTTGTCCGTACGAGCATGCTTCAAGAATATTCAGCGTTGAAGCAGCTCATTCAGTTGTTAAGTTGCTTGGGTGCTGGGCCAGAATACATAACGAGTTAGTTACAGTCTTTCAAGTTACCCAATCCAAACTGTGAAGATACTCATGAATGGTTTGCAACAAGAGTTCCAAACTTTGTGGTGTAATTACTCACCCTGCACAATCCAATAAATTTTTTTTTAAAAAAATGTAATAGCTTTTCAAAAGGGTTGGAATTTAAGAGAATGGACAGCAGGAGTAAAATCAAGAATTTTTCTAAGACTCATAACAACTGTTTAAAACAGTTTCACTACAACTGTTTATATCGCCGAAAAGTGTACATATTGCACAATAAATTGAGTACACATCCAAATGCAACTAATGGTATGCCTCATTTTTTGTATGTTTCCACAGAACAAGTACGTTCATCACTAATTCAAGGTAAGTAACTTCAAGTCTTAAAATAGTTAACGAAAAGTTAATTCCATTAACTAAAACACATTTTTAATCATCTCAATGATGCTCATCTCCTGCAACTGTTGAAGAATGTGGCGAGCAACAGATCCACTGCTTTTGCCAAATTGAGGTGGGCGGCATCCATTTCTCTTGCTCCCATCGTAAATTCTCTGGAAGGCACCCACACCAATACCCCCCTTCAAATATATTTTCCTTGCCATGGAAGCTGCATTACATGATAGAAGATGCAAGATAAAAATTTGGCACAACAATAATACTGTCAGATATATGCCACCAAGAGATTATCATATAGAATAGTAAATCATTCTCGTTGGAATATGAAATCTCAGTAATAAGATAATCTCTAAGCTTTGAATTAACTTTGAAGGATTCCAATTATTAGAAAATTAATTTACTTCATCTGCAAAGGCATCCGAGTAAAAATAATCATTCCAGTGCAACATAGTACCAGTCTGGATCATATGGAGCCAATTCTTTGAGTACACATGTAGTCCACTCGGGAAGCTCCATCTATTTAGGAAAAATGATTAAACAATTAAATAATAGAGAAGAAATAAAGTCACAATTACATTTTGTTGTTTTGAGAGTTCTAATCTTGTTCCTGTTTTCAGTTAGGGAGAAAGGGTGTCCTAAAAGGGGCAAACGATACATCATAACCAAATGAATTTTTTACAACTTATTTGTTCTGTTCTTCATATATATTGTTTTCGGTATTTCAGAAGCTTATAACAATCAAAGCTAAAAAAAAGATCTATTGCTCCAAAGCTGGAGCCCATCTAATTCATTTTTGTTCAGATTTTCAATATGAGTGTCATTTTGCCTATGCTGAAGTCCATCTTTTAAATATGGACAAGCCACGGACACATAGCCAATTGTTATCCATCCTCTAGAAAATAACCAAATTCATAGAATACATTGATAATATAGGATACAGCACGCCACATTATAGCCATCAAAAATTGGCGACCATAAGTTGTTTCATCGGTATAACCAACAAAGCCGAAGTAACATTATTAGAGAACCAATCTTTTGTTGTTCCTCCTTAGCTCAATCAAAAAACATTGTAACACAGAGGCCTTTGTAAATAAGACAATTGATAAAAAGACATACGAAATCAAGTTAGGCTAGTATATATATAACTTTTACTAATTATAATTTATGTTGTTTAAACGTCTCTTTCTATTCTTCTCTATCTATTAGGGATTTTAATCTTATTTCATATTCTATTTTTCTACTTAGAGCCTATTTGTTTTAGATTAAATTGTGATTTCAATCTAAATCAAACTCAAACAATCAATATTAACCATAATTTTCATGAGTTACACAACTTTTCAACCACACATTTTAAAAATTTCTATCACAATCTACTAAAAAACTAATTTAATTCCTTACCAAACACCATCTTAATGTTCTATATAAAGGATTACCAACTAATTTGCTACTACTAGCTACAATTTGTTTTCCTTTATCCGTTACGTGTAAATTCACTTAACCTTCTTAAATCTACCAGACTTTTTGACCTTACCTAAATCTAGTTTTTCTAGTTTATTTATTTTATTATCTAGATCTTATCTAGTATCCATTGACTTTTTATTCTAATGATTTAACTCTACTTTCGATTTTTTTCTAAATTAGGACTAGTATCTATTTCTCTTATAAATTTTCTTTTTAATATTTCAGTGTTTTGATTTTTAATATATTCTAAATTACTTTCTAAAGTCTTTAGATTTATATTTTCTAACAAAGTTTCTACCTTTTTATTCAAATTGTTCTTTTCTAAGTTTTCTTCTAAATTTACGAGTAAATCTACAATACTATTTAGCTGTTTATCTTCAGAATGTAAAAGATGTTTAAATTTTTTTTTTTTTTTTTTTTATCAAAGTTACAAACTAAGGAAGCTGTGTCTAGACTATTTTTTTTTAAAATTTCCTAGAATCTCTAGATTTTCTAGACAAATATTAAGGTTCTGTTCTCTTTATCATTTTCAAGCCGTTTTCTGTTTTCGATTTTCCAAAACAGTGAAAACGTGTTCTCCTTCCTATTTTTGAAAACATGTTTTTGAAAACAAGTTAAAAATTTACAAAGAAAATATTTGGGTGTTTTCAGTTATAATCAAGTCAAAATTTTCAAAACGCGTTTTGGGTGTTTTCAAAAGAATTTTTCAAAATATCAAAAAGAACACATTTTCAACAATCTCAAAATGGACACTCAAAACACAAAATTCAAAACTCAAAACACAAAACTGAAATATAAAGAGAACAGCTATAATAAATTTTTTAAACTTTTTAAAGAGCAACAAAGCAAAGTGAATGAAGGATAACTATCTAATGGCATAAAATATCGGAAATTAAAAACAATATATGTATAATGGTTTTAAAGTACTTTACTGTTCATCAAATTAAATTCTTCAGATATTGTTGTTGTTGTTATTATTATTATTATTATTATTATTATTATTATTATTATTATTATTATTATTATTAACTCTCTCTTAACATTTTTCTTGACATTCTAAAAAGGTTTAAGATTATAACAAAAAAAAAAAAAATCATGTTTAAAAGGCTTGATCAAACTCCCGTAATCAGTAAAATAGTCGACTTAACTTAGAAGATTACTTTATATTTTTGGCCATGGAATCCAAAATAAAGAGGCTATGAGCGTTAAGATTATATTTGAAAATAAAATATAATTCTTGAATAAATTAATCGCTTATTTGGTGTTTTGTCTTTTAGGTCTTACCAGAAAATAAATAAAGTAAAAGAAAATTATAAACAAAAGAAAGTGTGAAAATGACTTACCTTATTTCTGAAGTCTTTGATAATACAGGGATGACTGCAAGTGTTATAATGTGCTTTTTTTTTCTTGGTGTGTTTTCTCTTTGTGGTTGGTGTTGGTATTTATAGACGCGTTCACGTATATTCTTTCCATACTGTACAACTGTACATGTGTGTGATTTACAATTAAAGAAAAAGTAATTAATACTGTATAAATTTACAGGTGTGTGATTTACAGTTAAAGAATTAAATATTGCTTTACGGCTATAAAAATTCTTTTTGAAAATTTCATCTTCAAGCTCCAACTTTTTGACTTTCTTTGCTTGATAATTGTCATTTAAACATTATTCATCTGTCTTTTGCTTTTCTTTTACATTTGTTCTCCTTTAATTATTGTTTGTCTGTCCATCATCTCTATGTAGGTTTCTTCTAGATCTACATCCATTTCATTAGTTTGGCCATCTGATATATATTCTCCTTCTTTTATATCTAATTGTCTTTTTGATAATTCATCGTTTATTTCTTAAAAAGCCATCAAATATAGCTATTTTTGTTGAATATTTGGTACTGGAAATTTTTCTATTTTAACTCTTATAGTAAGATGTTCTCGGCAGAAAATAACTTCATAACTCCATTTTGCTATAAGTCTGGCATTATTATTTTGAACTTCCATTATTGTCACGGTCTCTGAGATTCGTCTTTAGTAATCAATTTATCTAATTTTTATTTTTGTATTAGTTTTAGAGGAAGTTTTAAATTTTTTGGCTCCTTCGTATATTAAAATATGGTGATAAGTTGGAATAATTATACCATTGTTTACAAGAGGTGGTGTGGAAATGAATTAAAATAATTAAAGGGTGATCCTTTAACTGACTAAGAATTTGTTTAATTGTAGGTGGAAAAAATTTAAAGGATTGGTTGAGAATGTATATGATTCCTATCATGCCAAACTTTAAGGCTCGATAAAAAGGTCTTCTTCATCAAAGATTGTATAGAAACAAAATGTGGGATAATTGGGTCTGAGAAAAGCTGAATGAGTAGCTGATTCATATTTGGGGGGCCATGTTTAAGAAATTATCGATTTTCGTCGAGATAGTAGCTTAGAATTTGAGAGAAATCGATAATCTCTTGTACACCAGACTCTTTTATAGCACTTTAGACAATATTGACACAATGACCAATTTTCGTTCTAGTTCATATAAAGTCTTTTCTTGCCCTACAGCTGTAAAATCTGTTAATTCAATAAGTCTTTCTATTTTATCAGAATAATTTCTACTTGTAGATTTAATATCTTTAGAGATGGAGAATATCTAGAACTTAGTCTTTTTAAACTGACTTGTAATCGAAGAATCTCGTTTTTATATTTACTAATAGTTTGTTGAGTGAAGAGATTTCGTCTTCAAGGATTTGTAATCTTTCTTCTAATGACTATTTTCTAAGATTTAATTTTCTAACAACCTTGGTCATAGTTTCACAACTATCACAAAGTTGTATTGATGAGGATGAAGATGATGCTCGAGAAATAGCAGGTTGCATAGTCATAGTCTATCTAACCCTTTCAGATATATGAAAGTTAAATCCTATCATTTCTCTACAGAAATTCAAAACTTTTTGTAATGTGTAAAATCCTTTAAAAAAGGGATCTAGAAATCTTTCTACTTGTATATACCACGCTTTCTACCTTTAATTACTGCAACGAAACTAAAATTTTTACTTTCTACTTGATTGTGAATCTGTATAAAATGGTCAGCTAAATCATTAATGCTGTCTAACTATTGTTGAGAGACACGTGCCATTCAGATATTATCTAGTAGACAACGCTCCCTTTCTGGTTGTCTTTTAAATAATTTTCTCTGAATCGGAGATTAGATCTTTGTGGGGCCACTTTTAGAATGACATTCCCAAATTTCATCATCCTCTGATCCATCTGCATCATAAAAATAATGGGTTAAAAAATTAATAACTTATTTACTTAAATTATTAGACAAAATATTATTCTTTCCATCTATGTGTTCTATATTAATTTTATAGCAGTGTAATATCTCATATAATTTTAATCACATTTTATGTCTTATTTTATCAAAATTTGTCTTTTTAATAAATTTTACTATAGCTTTACAATCTGTCCTAATTGTGAACTCGATATTTAAAAATAATTTAAAGCTTTCTATACTATGTATGATGGCCATTATTTCATAGTCTAAATTAGTCAAGTATTTTTCTTTTATCTTATATTTTCCACGAGAATATCTACAAATATTTTCTTGATTTTTGTCGCTATATTTATTTGGAATATAAAATTCCTCCTCATCCTAGTTCACATCTATCTATTTCTATTATTTTATATTCACTATCTAACAGTAATTCTAATGTTGGTAAATTTGTAACTTCTTCTTTTATATTTCTAACTAGTTCTATATCTTACTAATTAAAATATTTTTGTCATTTACTAGATAACTTACTATATAATGGTCCCACATTCTTTCTTAAATCTTTAATAAAATATCTAGCATAATTCAAAATTCCTAAAAAAGCTTGTAATTTTTTAGTTTCTTCCATTTTATCTGAAAACTGTAGAATTGTTTGTACTATATGTGGTTGCAGCTGGATTTTTCCTTCTCCTAAAATTATTCCTAAAAATTCAATTTTTTGTTCATTTATTTCTATTTTCTTTTTACTTATAATTAACCCGTTTTCTATAAACTTATTTAAAACTATTTCTAAATGCTTCATATGTTCTTTCTGATTTTTACTATATACCAAGATATCATCTATATATGCACAAATAAATGGAAAAGAACTAAAAATATTATCCATCTATCTTTGAAAAATAGAGGGTGCAATTTTTAATTCAAAAGGCATGACTAAACATTCAAAATGTCATAGTGGTGTAGTAAAAGCTGTCTAAGGAATAGATTAAGGTTATGAACTTATAATCAGTCGATATATTTATTTTATGATTCCTATGTGCTCCATTCCATTTAGGATTAGGAAGATGCTTAATTGGACATTCTCTCGTTATAGAAGAAATTCTAAAGATGATAGAAATGTGAGTTTTGTTTTATTCATTGAGAAACCATCAATATATAATACAACTCAATAAACTAAATATGTAAAGATAAATAACAATTCCTAAAATTAAGCACATCATCATAATCATAATCATCTTGATCTTCAATGATTTATCTTGATCTTCAATGATTCCTTGCTTTCCTCCATCATATATTTTATTGCTGTTAATACCCTCCATCAAACTTTGCCGGGGTTGGAGGCAAAGTTTGTTACAAAAAATGAAACCTGTTTTGGAAACTAATTTTGTGGAAAAAAGACAATCACCATTTTTTTTTTTTTTTAAAATCTTCATCCTCGTGAAGATGTCACATGGTGTGGTGGTGTGAATTCGGCTTTTTTTTTTTTGTGAATCTTGTGTATCCCATATTGCATGGGTTGTGTCTCTGAGAGTTTGTTCAGAGAATGTTCCAATTGTTCGGACTTTGATAGGCAATGGATTTATACGTTGATTTTTGGTATGATTTTTTGTTGTTGATATGTTGTTTGAATTTGGACGGGTAGGATATTGATTTGTAATGTTTGGATCTTGAATGATATATATGGTGGAAGATAACTTGAGAGGAGTGAGAATCAAATTGTTATGTGTAGGAAAGTGAAATCATGATGATTCAGATAGAAGCATTGATGACTATGGTGAGAGATTTTGTGTCGACAATGAATTGGCAATACCTGCTTCCTGAGAATTCTCAGCGTTGGAATATGCTATTCTTTTTATTGGGCCTATAGCCAAGGTTTTTTCTGCATGTGATGATGTTGCCCCATCACTGGAGATGTCTGCTTCAGGAAAATTATGGAGTAATTTGTCTTCTAAAATAGTAAAGGGAGATTTTGGTACCAAAGTACTTTCTGCGGATTCAGAAATTCATAGTTTTCCAAAAGGACATATTGATGACAAGGAAAAAAAAATTGATGGAAGAGCATTTTTTTTTAAAAAAAAAAACTAGAAGAAAAGGAAAAAAAATGAAAAAGTTGGCCGGATGAGCGGCACTAGGCCGCTTGCCGAAAGCGGAAGCTCGAAACTTGTTCTGATACCAAAAAGAAAATCTAGAGATAATAGAAATAGGAGTTGTGTTTTATTCATTAAGAAACCATCACTATATAGTACAACTCAATAAACTAAATATGTAAAGATAAATAACAATTCCTAAAATTAAGCACATCATCATAATCATCAATCATCTTGATCTTCAATGATTTCTTGCTTTCCTCCATCATATATTTTATTGCTGTTAATAGTTATTTGTGTCCTAATTCATGTTTTGAGCTTATATTGAATTGGGAAAAAAATTGAATTGTCATATATATTTTTTTATATAAACATAAACATTTTTTTTGGATAATTCAAATCAAAATAATTGAATGTCGACCCAAGCAAATCAATAGATCCGGGCCTATTAATAGATATAGAAAAAAGTACCATAAACTCTACATTTTAAATATCAATTTCAAAAATCAGAGTTTGTATTTTTCTTTCGATAATTAGGTATAAAAAAGTATTTAAAAATTTTATATCTCATTTATGTCTCCATTATTCTCTCTAATATTTCTCCAATAACGTTTGCACTCCCCATATCTATCACCATCCACACACGTGGTTGAGGAGTTATAGTACGACAATGCCATCTTCCTCTTTGACATTGCCACCGTTGGCCACACGTGGATCTATCTGTTTACATGCAGATTCAAACTCCACGTTATTGATATGGGATCAATTCATTATTGCGAGGTGAGGAGAAATTTGGGTAGTGTGTTTTGGAGGTAGCGACAGAAGGAATCGGTTAGCGATTGTGATCCAATGTTCCAGTATGGGATTTTGTTATGAATTTATGGTGAATGTGGTGGTGGTGATGGTTTTGGATTTGATGTGGATGTGGTGGTGATTATTGCAAAGACGACACTATAGATGGTGTTGATGGTTGTGGAGTTGGTGGATTGAAGGAGGTGGTGGTGGGTTGTGGTGTAGGTAGTGGCGGTGCATTGGTTGTAGTAGTGGTACGTTGGAATGGTTGTGGATTGTGGATACGAGGCGACGTGGCATTTTGAGAGGTGCCAATGGTGGTGGAGTGGGGTGCATAAGGTGGGGCAGATGAAAAGTAATTTGTGATTACTTGTGATTAATTGTGATTAATTAATTTGTGATTGATAAATAAGTTGTGATTAATTTTGATAATTTGTAATCAAGAGATAAGTTGTGACATATAAAAATATATAATTCGTGGCTAAATATATAATTGTGACACATATTCTATGTCTTTGTAACCGTAACGTTTTGTGATTACGACTAGTACGTAATTATGATCATAAATTATATATTATTGTGATCTTGATCTATTTAATTAATATCACTTTATTTTTGGAAAAAAATTACAAATTGGTCAATTTTGAAAATGTATCTTTACAAGTTGATAGTTATGTATTTTTCCCATGGAAATACTCGACCTTAGTGGTACGCTAATTGAAATTTCAATAAAAAACAAAACATAAAAAGTCGCAATACTGCAAAACTGCGACTCTCACATTTCAAAGCCCTCCTCCAAAACGAATTTGTGCAAATTACAGAAAAATAAATGAACTGAGATTGACGATTCCATGAAGATACGGTCCCTTCGATCACTTGAAAAAAATTTAAAATCGAGCCTCAGCCTGGACGATATAGGAGAGGACCTAATTCAGAATGTACTAAGCCGGCTGCCGGCACAATCCTTCGCATCGGCGGCGTGCGTTAGCCGCTCCTGGAACTCTATTTGCAATCGGATCCTCTTTTCTTCCCCTAAACTTTCATCGGCCATTTCTTTCAACCCTTTACTCGAGGTATGTAATTAGTAATTTGAATGCCAAAATTATTGTGCCGATAGTGTTCTGGGAGGTGGGATGTATGTGGACTCCGGGAAATAAGATCTTTTTTTTTTTTTAAATTGAAAAATTAGCAAACAGTTTTCATAGGTTTTTCCTTATTTCGTTATTTTTTCACTGGAGCCTAATTATTCGAGGAAGTCCCATTCTCGCGAGTTTTAACTGAGTATCATGTTTTCCTCTGCTTAAAAGCATGCTTTTCTGGACAGCATGTGTCGAAAAATGTATAATCTGTTAGAGCACAATCAATTGACGCACTCAACCGAATCCTATAATCTGTTCGAGCTTGATGCGATTGCTTAACGATACATGATCGAATACTTTGCTCTTGATTTTTGAAGATTCATATTTGACTCTAGCCCGATTGTTTGCACTACTTGAAGCCCCCAACCTGTTTTCTAAGATGTTCTTTCTTTTTCCAATTTGAGAATCAATCGTTAAGAGAGGAACCACCGCTCGAACTGAAAAGATAGTAGTAAAAACAAAAAAATTGTATCTTTTGGTACACTATATTCCAACCAAGTAGGATGCTCATCATACCACAAAACACAAAATCGTCTATCTTTGTTACCCATTCTTGTGGGTGGAAACGCATGATTGCAAAGCTGACAAGAACTCCTTTGCACATATGCTCTTCGAATCACGTCTCGATCATTAATATCATAATTCTGTATTGGAACTCTCAATTCTATTTGTAACATCAACATCCCCGACTCCTCCGACATCCCCAACTTCTCCAACTTCAACATTATTTTTATCAATTTTGTCTCGAACATTCATTTCATCAGTATTTTGCTCATCATAAGAAAGCATAGATTTACGTTTAAAGTATTTGTCCATAATTGATACAAATAAAAAAATCAATCACATTAGAAGTCCCTAAATCAAAATTGCCTTCTCAATAAATGAAGTCTCGTCAAAACCCCTAAATCCCTAAAAGCCCTAATTAGAAATCCCTAACTATCAATTTCCAAAAATCCCCAAAACCCCTAAATCAAAAAACACAATTAACTTATTGTTATTAACATGGTATGAAAAACCCTGCTGAGGCCCGCCTCACTGTGAGGCGCAGCTTCTGCGCCTCGAGGCTCAATCTGTGAGGCAAAAAAAATGAGGCGCACGCCTCTACATCTGAGGCAAAAAAAATGAGGCGTGCGCCTCATTTGAAGTATGTTTTTTTCAGGTTTTTGAAAAGGAATTAAAAATTGCCCTCTTTAAAAAAGAGAATGGTCCATTTAAAAAGACATTTTGGGCCAAACAAAATATTAAAATATCTAATCTAAAATACTAAAAAGCAGCCAAAAATTCTTCTTCACGGTAGACAAAAATCTTCCTAAATGGCCAGAACTATACAGCAGTCAGAAATCTTTCCAGAACTAAACGGCAGCCAGAAAACTTATCTTCAATCTTTCGCTTAAAAGAGGTCCTCAAGTGCTGCTTCTATGTCTCTTTTCTCCTTTGCTTCTGCCTTTTCTAGTGACTTGCAATTTAAAATTGTTTCACTAGACTTTGCTTGCCTTTTTTCTTGTTCAGTGCATCGACGCCAGATTGCACCTGTTTTGTTCGGCAGATTACACCTGTTTTGTTTGTGGTGAGGCTTATGCCTCAAAACGCTTTGAGGCTTACATCTCGCCTCATGACAAAAAAAGGCCTCAGTACCCGTTTACGTTTTTTCAAACTATGGTTATTAATGTGAAACTTAATAAGAAACTCAATAATCTTATTATAATTGCACATGTTATTAATGTGAATCGGAAAATCCATTCATAAATCTTCAAATATATAGAAACAAGAGTTTCATTTACAAAATATATATATAGAAATCCATACTCATAAAATGTCTCTTTTTTATGAAATAACACAACAAATACTGAATTTGATGACTTTCATTTCGAGAGGAAAACCGGAACTTACCTCATCATGGGGGCAGGGCAACAACCAGGAGAGTGCTGAGTGCCGTGGGAGACCGAGAGAGGACGGGCGGAGCTTGGAAGTTGGAATGGGCGGAGCCGCGGAGTGGGAGAGTGGTGGCCGTGTGACGGTGTGTGTGGTGTGGGAGAGTGCCGTGGGGAGAGGACGGGCGGAAGTGGTGTCACTGGTGCGGCCGTGCAGGAGACGGGAGAGAGGAGAGGAGAAATGAGGAAATGATTTTCAGATTTGTGGTGCAGCCATGCGGGAGACAGGAGGAGAAATGAGGCCTCAGGGTTTGAATTCCAGAATTTTTTCTTTCCATATTTTAAAAAAAAAAAAATAAAACTTCAAAATCTAGGGGGTCACGTGACCCCCTAGGCCACCCCCCCGGTCCGCCCCTGGTTTTGAGCATGACTTCAATGCATTTAAATTATTAGTTTTGACGTATATGAAATGTAAGAACTTGATAATTGTTCCACAATTATCATCAGATGACTGAAGATATTTATTTATTTATTTTCAAATTAGTAGTGTTCATTCAAGAGCCTTCACGTATTTGTAGTTTTTGGGCAAGTTTATTTGTCATGTTATACTCTGATTGCTATCATTAATATTATATGTTCCTTCAACGAAAGTACCATATATCACAGTAAAATGACTAAAAATTTAGGCATGACATTCAATTCAAATGGACGGCATAATATTCATTTTTCATTTTCTTCTATTTTGTCCCAATCTTATCTTGGTTCTTCATTTAATTCGTGTGCTGATAATTGTAGGATGCTGTGAGTGAAGTTGTGGAGAAAGTTTTATCTAAGCCCACGCGGCCCCATTTTGTCCTGGCCTCCATTGGCCCCTCGTTTAGCTTGCGACAAGCTCACCAATTAGTATGATTCACCTCTCTCCATATGCATCTGTGTGTATGCACGTGATTTTCAATTCATTGCAAGCCAGTTACTTGGTAAAAGTTGATCTTATGCAGATTAATGGAAATTTCGGTTTCCACATACCTGTAGTTGTCAATGTATCAGAGGGGATTATTGGGAGGGATTCACTTACAGATGAGTTTAGAGAGGTAATCTCTGATGATCATGGTAATTTTCAATTGATAACATCATGCAAACAAGCTTCAAATTTTGAACCACAAGGTTCCCTGTAATTCCGTAATACTGTGTGCTTTGGTGATTGCACACTTCTCAGGCACATTGAAGCATGTGATTATGGACATATTTTTGTTGTTCCCTTTAATCTCTAAGTAGGGAGATTGAATTATGCGTTTCTTTTTTCTCGGAAAGAGGAAAAAGCTCTTGTAACTTGTTATCGATGTAGGTTCAATGGGAAGTAACCGAGGAGGAAGATCTTGCTGGGGTATTGCAAAATGAGAATGTGAACCGAGGCATCATATTGACAGTTGGTTTTTTACCAGGATTAAAGGCCAGTATAATCCCTTTGTTATTTGAAAAGAAGGTAAATCTAATATATATAGGTCGGGGGAAAATGGGTTTTGTTTGCTTCATCAATTGATTTTCATTTAAAGTCTATAATTGCTCAGAAATTTACATGTTTGCATCAGGTTCCATGATAGCTCTCTTTATTATTTTAATGTTTAAAAATTATAATTTCTAATTTCTCATTAAGCTAGTAAGCAAAGAGTAATTTCGATATTTTACTTTTGGCATAATTTAAATTGAAATGGTTGTCAAATGTCAATATCAGGATCCTCGAAGGTTTCTTATTGATGAATTTGTGATCAGTATCAAGGAATACACCTCTTCTGTTTCAGGGCACGCTTCTCCTGGTGGAATCTTGTTGTTTACTGTGAGTTGATACTCTTTTATATAACTTATTCTGCTGGCTATTGTAAATTCACCTGGTTTGTCTTTATCTGATAAAATTCGCATGTGCTTATATTATTTTGTCATCCATACTAACTTTTTCCCAAGTTTATATACCCCGGCCTCTTCAATTTAGTTTTCTTTTCACTCTCAACTTGGCTTTAACAACCTTCTCTTTCGTAATTCACTGACAAAAGTGGATACCAAATCGTTTTTACAACTTATTGAGTACATTCGTCCGTTTTTCACAAAATGACCAAAGGATGGGCTAAAGCACTTCAATAGTTGAAGACAAGTTGAGAAAAATCTAGTCGAAGGGCAATGCGAACTTCTTATAATTTTTAAGAAGCATTTATGTACTTCATATTCCAAAAATTTTTCTTCCACGAATTTGTTTCTTACATGGGAATCAATGATGTGCTAGGACCGAGCAACTGACATCAAACCTGTGCTTCAAAAGTTGGGTGAGTAACGAAATTACATCCATAGTTATGTTAAAATGTTCAAGAAAGTGAAACTGAGGATCAGTACTTGGTACTTGCTGACTAATATAAACAGCCGAACCTGCACTTTTGTCTTTGAGGTTTTATAAGAATTTGAGATGTATATTTTTTTGCTGTTTCTTGTTTGCAGATTATGCCTTTTCCTTGGACACTGTCATTGTGGGTGATGGGGGTAGTAAATTCTTATATAGAAGTGATGACGGAAGCTATACCACCAGGGTTCCCGCAGTTGCTCTTTTATTTGTGAACGAAAAGAACAAGCCTCCGGGTGAGTTTATTCTTCACTTCATCCCTAAAAGCAACATTTAGTATTAAATACCACAGAATTGAAATTGTTAATATGTCAGCTGTCAAGAAAGTGTTATGTGCCACTAGGTAAAGTGTTCTTTCTTTATTCTTTGTCGAGTTAATTAATATCAACACCTCCTATTCTGGCTACATGTCAATGTGCAGGTATAGGGGAAACTAAATTTCATGTCATGATATCAACTGGCCTATCACCACTTGGTTCCACATACAAGGCAGTATCTGTTAAATGCAATAAAACTTCAACATGGCTTACTGCCATCAGAGATACTCTTCATGAAGATCTTGATGGCCAAAGTATTTTAGACGAGATCTATGATGAGGTATCATCAACATTCAAACTTTACACTTTCTGTAGTTACTCTAACCAGACGAAGTAAATGTGGTTTCATGGAATGGACGTGGTTGGCATGTTTTTGGTATTAGTGGAAGAACTTGTAGCTTGACGTGTTAGTGGTAGAGCAAATTTTGTAATAATCCACCAATGCATTGATTCAGGTGACAGTAATTGCCAATCACTCATTACCATATAGATGTTTTAAATTTAAACAAGTAATCACTATCTTTTTGTCCCACTTATTATTGAGTAGTCAAAAGTCTGTATTCTGCACTATTTTTTTCAGATAGAGTTGCTGAAATATTCTTTCAGTTTTTTCTAATAGCTGTAATTCACAACAGCTCGGAGATCGTATTCAATTTCCTGTTTTCTACCTAGGAGTAACGAAAAGAAGGAGGTGCTCTGTTGGGCTGGAAAAAGTAAGACGAATAACATTTCATGAATTTCATGAAGTTTTGAGGTAAGTCAACCCCTTGCTCAGGTTCTCTTTTCTTGATATTCACTATAGTCACTCAAGGAATTGAACACTGAATTATGAATTGGTAGTGATTGTCAATAAATATCGTAGTTCGGAACGTCAAAATATAAGTTTAGGTAGCCTGCTCAATATTGTTCTGGGATTAGATTAAGTGATTTATGAAATGTCAGTGTTTGTGAGGAAGTATGATGGAGTATATGAGAAAAACCTGTTAAGAAGATTGCTCTCGCTCTCTACACAATAAATGTATCTATTAAAAGAAGGACAATTCTTGTGGTACATTATGGGATCTATAAGGGTCTACATAATGGACACTTTGCGGCCTACAATTGGTTGGAGTGCCTGTGGGACAGGCACTCCAACCAATTGTAGGCCGCAAAGTGTCCATTATGGGTACCACAAGAATTTTCCTTAAAAGAATGTACCTTGAGAAATTTCTGTGAGCCCAATTTCGGTAGTCAAACATCTAATTTGGTTGCCCCATTGACATTATACCTCATAAAAGTAATAATAAGATCTAGAAAGCATGCCCCCGCATATAACCACATTAGAAGGAAAAACATTGTGTCTGCATGTAATAACTAATAAGGTGACGTTTTCTCAGGTGGAACACTTTTTAGGATTACTTGTGCATTTTCCAATGTCTGGTATGCTAAAGAAAAATTAGTTACCGCAAATTCCTGGTTTCGAAGTAAAGCCAAGACAATTTAGTGGATGAGAATGTTCTCTTTTGTCCCTCTTCATCAACTAGTTGAAATAAACTAAAGCTAGTGTTGATAATATTTGATACTTTGATATTTTTATGCTATTCTAGTTTTACATTATTAAAGCTTATTTAATAAACTTTTAAGCATGTTATGGTCAATTGATATGATGCCTAAAAGATGAACTTTGCGATCAATCTACATTGTCTGTATGATGACAAATTAGCTGGTTGTTTGAAAATAAAATGCTGAATCTTATTCCTAGTAAAGAAGGTCCACTCCTTTTCATATCTTTTTCACATTTTTGATTAGCATATGGCTACATCAACTCGAAGATGCTGAGCTATATAATTTTTCTTTCCTTTATAACCAGTGCAAGAAATGAGTATACGTTCTCTTGTTTGTCAGTGGAAATGAAGAGTATCTATTTGTCAAGTCTGACGGCATTAAATCTGGAGATCTCTTTCGCTTTTACCTCTCGGATTCTAAAGCTGCATTATCTTCTTGCAATGAAGTCTCTGATAAACTCAGACATTTGAAGCTAGATAGTTGTAACTACACAGATGACCGTGTTGGTGGCAGTGTCACTAATGGTAAGAAGAGGGAAGTCTTTGGTGGCATTGTCTTCTCTTGCTGTGGTCGAGGTGACTCCTTTTTTGGACAACATGGTATTGACAGCTCGCCTTTTCTGGAGAACTTTCCGGGGGTTACTTTTGGAGGAACTTATTGTAATGGGGAAATTGGACGGGGAAATTTGAGCTTGTACGGGCAAGGCAATGAAGAAGGTGGAGATGCACGTTGCTCTTGGCACGCCTTTAGTGCTGTCTACCTAATCATGTCGTATACTCCTCCACTGCCGCAGGGTAAGATTGTGAGCACCGAACCTGGTTGTTCGAGTTCAAACCAATGGTTTGTGGATCGTGAGCGCAGAACCTGACATGAGAATATGAGCTGGTGATCTTGTTGTGCTTGGACTGGAGTACATACATCCTTGTGATTTTGAAAGACAAATCGAACAATATCTATGGGTATTGACTTCTGAATATGAATTTACTGAAATAATGCAGTGTTCATGGTGAGACTGATTAGGTTGGTTTATTTCTAAAACATGTAACTCATTCATGGAAATTTATCTTCACATTCTCAAACAAGGAAAGAGAGATAAAACAATGTTCTCTTAACAAAGTGCTTCCAATCTTGTTTGAGTATCAATGTCTTCATAGTATTATCTACATTGATGATTTTTGTGATTAAATTGCAAGAAAAAGAAAAGAAATTGAACAAAATAATACAATTAAATCTTATTTTGTCTTTTCTCCTCCATCTAGAGGTTTACTTGAAACTCATTTAGGCTTTTTTCCTTTATTTGCTTGCTTTCTTGAATAGAAGTTGTCTTGTTTGATTCCCATTTTTTTTAAAGTATATTTTTCTCTCGTATTTTTGAACCATATATTCGTCAATAGAATAATATTATACTCAAATCTAAAAATTTTCTTTATTTTTTAACCATACATTTTCCATCGATCTATTATTTCAAAATGGCAAAAAATGGGGCTCAAACAAATTTCCAACCCCCCATAAATTTCAAATTTGTTTAACAATCTCCAGTAAATTTAAGACAAATTTCCATGTAACCCTTATGATATTTATGAAGGATGTGAATATGCAAAAATGTGTGAAAATTTGGAATATTTAAATATGAAAAATGCTAGAAGTACACGAAAGTGTACATAAGGGTGTCTGTAATGGACACCCGGCGCCCTCCCATTGGATGGAGTGTTGGTGGGTCCGGCACTCCCTCCAATGGGAGGGAGCTGGATGTTCATTATGGACACCCTTATGTACACCCTTGTGTACCTGTAGCACATCTATTTAAATATTAATCACACGAAACAAACTTTATTGACAATTTGTACTTGACATGTGCGAAATAAAATAGGCCAAAATTTAATTAGTGTTCAAGTGATTGAAGACATTAAAATAATAGCAATCATTCAAAAGCAACAATTATTCATTTAGAAATGAGAATTTAATAATTAAAATTTCAAATCTAGGTTTCATCTTCATTCTAGTATATATTAAATTAGCCACAACCACCGGGTTATATGAACGCAAATTTGAATAGTAAAACATTGCCAGAATTTGAAATAATGGAAGAAAAATGGAAGATTAATCGTGAACTCTTGAATCTCTTCAATTGAACTTGAATTATCTTCTTTCTCCTCTTTGCTTCAATTCCAAGAAACCCAGTTTGGGTGAACTTTCATTGCAAGATTGTTATGTTATTATCTCCATTATTGTTCCTTCATGAAGCACTAGGATTTTGGAATATGTAGATCTGATTTTAGAACTAAAAAATCGTGCAAAGACCTCCCATAACAAGCCTACAAAAGTTACCAAATAAAACCAATCGCACATAATATTGGACTACTTTCTAGGGATCGCGACTTGGCTTGATGTTAATGTCCATACCTGTTGGGGACGATCAGAGAATCCTGGTTTGACAAGGGTTAATGGCAGCACGTTCGCGCATTCAGTAAAGAACCTTATTAGCTTAGTTTTTTGGCTCTCCACTAAGGTTGATTACAATCCTAGCCGTTTGTTTATGAACGTAGGGGACGAAGGTAATAACATCAGACAATCACATTGTTGTAATTTTAGTAACATTGTGAGGATAGTAACCCAGTGATAATATCCGTTAGGCTGTAACTTTGTGAAGATGACAATGAAGATTTAGCTTCGCTATTGAAGGTGAGAGTTATAAAAATTGTGATTCCTCTGCCAAAAGGCGTTTAATCATATCATTTGGATTTATTGTTACTAAATTTATTATAAAAGGGACATGCTTGGCCAGTAGCCAGCCAGCCAGTTCACCCGAGGCGTCCGATCCTCGACAGCTAGTTGTATGCACAAATGTACAATTCTTAGAGGCCATGGGGGCACGGGGCACCTAAGGTCCTACTTAGGCACCTCCAGGGAGAGCTAAAGTACCCGCATAGTGTTGGGAACCCATCGGGCATCGTTAGGACTATGTGGCCTTCATTGGCACCTAAAAGGGCCATGAGGTTATCAATAGAGCATTGCTATGCTGAGGGGCTATGAGAAGTGTACAGCAACACCTTTATGCTGAATGAGCTATCAAAAAAATAACTTCAAAAACCTCGTATGCTAACTTATGTGCATTGACTTGGTGTTCTAGTCTTGTCACGTGGGTCTGTTGGCTAGAAATGCGATTTGGACGATGCTGCATAGTTGGGTGAATGGGACATGTTGACCCCAAAAAACATACCGGTGATGTGACCAACAGATCCCAAGGTCTCTCATGTCCACGCAAGTCGGGTTCTTGCACATTTGGACAAACCGTTAGTCACATGTGACCTTTTCCATGAGGTGTGGAGTTGGTCGCGGCGCACTCCGACAGTCAAGTTAGCTTGTGAAATACTTTTGGGTATGTGAGAGCTTTAAAAGTGAACCCTCAATATAAAATTGGGGGTCCACTTTGGGGTGGAAAAGTAAAATGTGTGTGTGGTAAGAATATAGTTTTGAGAGTTTAAACTTGCATTATATTTGAATAGCACTAAGTGTGAGTTTTTATACTTGGAAAAAATGAATGGAGTCCATTGGATGATAGTGCACATGGCCTCATCCAAACGACTTCCCTCTTTTGTCATATATATCAATCAATCACAGCATTAAATGCTATGACTACTTTGTGTCCATAAAGCCTAGCTTGTACTTTAGACTTGACCAAATAGGATGGCGGCAGTAGCAGTAAGTTGTCTTGTCAACCTACATGGTGTGAGATCCATTTAAGATCTCGTCACTACCTTGTCTTAGGCAGGCTCTGGTAATGGGGTTTGCTTGTAACAGGTTCGGTCCAGGTGTTTTATGTGGGGAAGACGAGTCATTCGCACCTGAATCGGTTTGCCTGCATGTAGCTGGGCTATCCTATGCTAGTATATGAGGCATGGGCCCCCGAACTGTTCGCCACATAGGCCAATTGGGCCCCTTCATGGGTCCTAGTTTTTCAAGGCATAACAGGACATGATTCTAATATAGAGGGAATGTGTATGCATGAATGCGCTTCAAATTTCCCATGAACTAATGGATGACCCTACTTGGCGAGATATTGACTAAAGTCATTGGACAATGGACTTGCATTGAGCTAAACTGCCTATAAGAAGTTACAAGCGCAAGAATAACGTCGTGGGACATGCGAGTTCCTTTCCGTCAAGTATGCTTCGAAAGAACTATATGTTGTACTTGGGCATTTAAGCAAGCTAGATAAGTCGGGATCAACATATTGGGAGCATTGATGATGATGTGCATTGTGAATAGTTGAACACCTTGGCACCGAGTGCAGTGGAGGGATGCATTAAGATGTTTACACGCTAGCAAGCTTTGTAAGTGGAAATGCTACTGCATGTCTAGACTTGTGATGGAAGAAGGCAAAAGATAGTCGAGTGGGGGAGAGAGTACTACGACACAGATGAAAAATAGTTCTGTTGCAAGACTCAAAGAGCCGGCCCGTGACACTGCAGCTCGAGATGGAGATTCATCCACTTGAGTAGGCAACACCATTGATTTTTTTCCCTTGGGTCTGCCATGTAGACATCTTTCCTTTCCTAGCGACTGATATTCAATCAACCATTAACTTCTCGTAGGAAAATATCATTTGACTTTGTGAAGAAGATTATTAAAATCAGATTTTAAGTGAATCGTGATAGAAGTTTTTAATATATGTGGTTGAAAAGATGTGGGACCCATGAAAGATGTGGTTGATATTGATTGTTTGACTTTAATTTAAATTAAAATCAAATTTTAATCTGGCCCAAATAGACCCATATAAAACTTTGTTTCATAATTTCCCCACGTGCTCCACATATTGGTTCTCCTTTTCACTTTGATTTTAGGTCCCAATTGTAGTCCTCAATACCCCTCCAAAACACCTTGTTTCTGTTGGGAAATTATTTAATTTCCCGTGATGGGCCGAAATATGTAATTTACTGTGTATAAATGCTATCTTAAAGTTAAGCTCAAAATTAAAGTGATCTAATAAGGAATTAAGTAATTGGGCTTTAAGCATCTAAATAAAGTGTGGGCCGGACTATATGTGTAGAGACCGGATCCATTCGGGTTTGTATTCGACGATGGGCCGAATACATATGGAAATATATAAAGGGTTATGGTCCCCAATCCATATGTGATTTTCTCATTCTTTGTGGCATCACATCAACACAAGAATACAAGAGAAAGCATATGAAAAGGAAGATCCATAAGACCCACAATCAGGAATTAAGATGGAGATTTGAAGCGACTAAATTGAAAATTTACAGATCTAGATTCAAGATTCATTATTCAAGTCAAAAATCAATTAATTAAGGTATGTTCCGCCTTAATTCAGTTTCTTGATGGTTTGACATGAAGATCTTGGCAAGATCATAAAGTTTAAGTTTCAATAAAGTTCCAACAAGTGGTATCAGAGCCTATTTATATTAAATCATTGGGAATCAAGTATTTTTAATTTGGTTCTTATATATTTTATGGTTTTCAAGTTTAATAATTTCGGATTTAGATTTATTAAATTTGAAAATAATTAGGTTGATTTTAAAGATTTTCAGAATTTCGGTTTAAAAAACAACAAAAAAAAAAAAATTGATAAAATTTTTTTTATGTTACAAAGAAATAACAGATTTTCAAGAAGAATGCCGCCACATTGCTTTTGCATGGAGCGATCTTGGCGAAACCTTCGCTCCGGATATTGGGGGGCGGTGCCGACGAGCCCGTCCCCAGGTTGTTAAATTTTGGATTTTCAGCCCCTAAAGTTTAAAGTTCATTAAAGTTGGGCATTAAAGTTATGGGTTTTGATAATTCAGCCCCTGAAGTTTTAAAATTAATTATTTTTGGGCTATTTAAAGTCCTGATTTTGTAATTAAAGCCTCAAAGTTTATGATTTTGTTCTAATTGGCCCCAAAGGTTTTAAATGTTTAAAATTTGGCCCCTAAATTTTTGAATAATTAATTTTTGACTCCTAAAGTTTTTCATTAATTCATTTTTGGATCCTTAAAATTTTGAATAATTAATTTTTGACTCATAAAGTTTTCAATAATTAATTATTGACCCCTAAAGTTCTGGTTCATTATTTTTGGGTCCATAAATTTTTGAATTATTAACCTAGGCCCCTAAAGTTTCAAAATAAAATAAAAGAATTAAGGACTAACAATTATAATTCAAATTTTGGCATTTCTTTTGGATTACTAATTTTTCTAAATGAATTGATTGAAGCAACATGTCACCAAAGTGACCTCTCTTGCCTAGATTAATTTATTTGGAATATTAGAAAGGTTGTGTGTACGTAATTCATGCAGGTATTGACCGACCCAAAGGAAGGTTAATATTTGGCTGAATTATTTATATACTTGTGGTAATAAATATGTGACAATTATAAGGTTTTATTTTATGTGAACAATAAATCGGTCCAAAGATAGGTTTATTGTTTGACATGGTTTATTGTCAATATTTGATTACTACATCAAGAGTACCACTTACAAGTTGATATTTCTGTCCAAAAACTAAATATCAATGTTGTGCTCGATCTCTTGTGATGTGGTTTACCATTACTTGAATTAATTAATTGTTTAATATGGATTCCTATGTGAACATGTAGATTAAGTATTAGTTCTCTATTCAGTTAATCCATCAACTTCCACAATATCTGCCAACATCAACTCCATTCCTGTGCTAAATGGAAGCAACTATTAAGGACTGGAAAGAGAACGTTCTGATCGTTCTTGGCTGCATGAACTTAGACCTTGCGTTAATGACCGAACAACCCACTGCACTTACGGATAAAAGTTCTGTTGATGAAAACAAGGACTTTGATAAGTGGGATTGTTCAAACCGCATGAGTCTTATGATCATGAAGCGTGGTATTCCAGAATCATTCAGGGGCGCTGTGTCCGATAAGGTAACTACTGCCAATAAATTTCTTACTGAAATTGAAAAAACGCTTTGCAAAGAACGATAAAGCTGAAACTAGTATGCTTTTGGCATACTTAGTTTCACTAAGGTATAAAAGGAAAGGAAATATTCGGGAGTACATTATGGAAATGTCCCATATTGCTTCAAATTTAAAGGCTCTAAAGCTTGAGCTATCTGATGATTTGCTATGCATCTGGTTTTGATTTCTCTTCCTGCACAATTCAAGGCCAATTTTAATTGTAGGCCAATTTTAACTGTCAAAGGGAGAAATGGACTCTAAATGAGCTCATTTCATACTGTGTGCTAGAAGAAGAAAGGCTGAAGCAAGAAAGGACTGAAAGTCCTCACTTGGCTAGTACATCTAAGGACAAGTTCAAGAAAAGAAAGAATAAGAAAGCTGCATCCGGTTCGGTTCAAAATTAATAGTGAAATAAATTCGCTCTAACTTTTGTGAAAATCTGGGATATATAAAGAGAGATTGTGCTAAATACCACGCTTGACGTGTAAAGAAAAGTACATTTCTCACTTTGATTTGTTTTGAGATAAATTTAATGTCAATAGCAAGACACACTTGGTGGATAAATTTCGGTACCACCACTTACATAAGTGTGTCTATGCAGGGTTGTCTGAGCTACCAAAACCAATTGATGCCGAAAAATTCATCTTTCTAGGGCGATGTCAAATCAGTTAAGGTTGAGGTTTTAGGAAATTTAGGTTATCATTAAAGACTGATTGTTATTTGAATTTGAAAGAGACATTTGCTGTACCATCCTTTTTGGATGAAATTTGGTTTCTATTTCTAATTGGACAAATTTCGTTACTCTTGTTCAATTAGAAATAGTCATTTTGATCTTCTTCTTAATTCAAATATTGTGGGTGTCAGTTCTTTATCTGGTTACGATGACCTATGTTTGCTTAATATGGTTGCCTCTTATAAAGAAACCTTGTATTTAGATTCACGTGGTATTGAACATAAATTAACCAATGAGAATTCTGCTTTGTTATGACACAAGCGATAAGGTCACATCTCTCAAAAGAGAATGGAAAGATTTGTGTCAGAAAGAATTCTTGATTCCCTTGATATTTTCAGACTTAAGTAAATTATATTAAGGGAAAAACAAACAAACATAAGGAGATTAGGTGCCAATAGGACTTCGGATGTCTTAGAACTAATTCATACAGATATCTGTAGTTCATTTCCCTTCGGCTTCTTGGAATGGTCAACAGTCATTTATTACGTTCATAGACGATTTTTCTCAATATGGCTACCTATATTTCATTTATGAGAAATCCCAAACACTGGACGTGCTCAAGGTATACAAGACTGAGTTCGAAAATCGACTCAGTAAAAGAATTTAACAAATCAAATCTTACTGTAGTGGTAAATACTATGACATATATGACGAATCAGGAGAACAACGTCCAGGGCCTTTCAGAATATTCCTAGAGGAATGTGAAATCTACCCACAGTACATCAGGATCCTCCTAAGTATAAGCACTAAAGATTGCAGTTTAAATTCTCAATAAAGTTCCAAGTAAGGTAATTGTCAAGGGGTTACAAATTTTTAAAGGTTCCACTATCACGTCAATTTTCAAAATGGGAAATGTTCGATTTTGAAATGTTCGATTTTTTGAGGATGTAGAGTTTGTGAGGGGAGATAAGGTTATAAGGTTATGATTTTGTCTTGGATGAAGAATATTTATATATTCCTTCTGTTGCAATTGACAATGATTTGGTTTAGGGACAAATTCTTGCTCCAGATCTTGTTCGAGAAGCAATTTCGGATCAAGACAATATTACAAAATCCCCTATACACAATCAATAGATTGTTCTAGAAAACAAAATCAACAACCTCAAGAACAAATGTCATTAAGGAAATCTACTATAAAAGAAGAAAGACAATTTTGGATAACCTTATAGTCTTTCTCCAAGAAAATAAAGATGACATGGATTGACGAAAGAATGACTTATCAATCAACTTTCATCAAGCCATGTAAATGAATAATTCTAAAAAGTGGATTGATGTCATGCATAAAGAGATTTTTCTTCAATTTCTATGAAAACTCTTTTAGGACAATTATGGCATCTGTGACATATTTTGATCTTAAGTTGCATTAGATGGTTTACAAATTAAAGAAATCCATCTATGGGCTTAAGATGGTTTCCCGAAATGATATCACAATTTTATTAAATAATTATCTCATTTGGTTTCGAGATACATTCAATTGATGATTATGAATATCACAAGTTCAGTGGGAGTAGACAAATCTTTGTGATGCATCTTTTGTATTAAGGATATAGATACACAAGAATTGTTCTTGGTGTATTTTTGGATAATCATAAAATAGTTGTATCGATAAGGTTCTTAAAAGATTTGTAATGCCGATATGAAAATCAAGTAATACCCCTACAATTAAGGAAGACAATTTTAGTCTCAATTAATGCCCCAATGATAAATTTAAAGATAAAGGATATACATCAAATTCTCTATGCTTTGGCAATTGAGAATTTAATGTATACTCGGGTTAGCACACATCCGGATATAGTATTCATTGTTGGAATGATACGCAGATATTTAATTAACATTGCGATGGAAATTTGGAAAGCAGCCATCAGGTTATTCGGTATCTATAGAGAACAAAGGATTACATGATCACATTCAGGAAAATCAGACCAATTGGAGATCGTTGGATATTCTGATTTTGATTATGGAATTTGACTATAAAATATTGTCACTAGGCTGCATATTTTGGATAGAAATGAAAGACCACTTAAGTTATTTTGTGACAATAACAGTCTTGTATCCCAATAGGAATATGACGATGTCAAAGTTTATAGACATTAAATTCCTAGTGTTAAGGAATGAATTCAGAGTGGTTAGGTTTCTATAAAGCATATAAGGACAAACTCTATAATCATGGATCCATTTACTAAATGGCTACCACCCAACGTCTTTCATGAGCATAATGCTCACATGGGTGTTGCATCTTTTGATGATATGCCAGTTTAGTGGGAGTTTGTATTTTGGATGTTGTCTTTTGACACATAACTTTTGATTGTGCACATTCAGTTCATTTTAGAAATAAAGTATTCAGTTCAGTTCCACTCTGATTAAAGTTTATGGTTGATCTCATAAGGTATTAAGGAATAAGACAGGACTAGTTGGAAATAGGCATGTTTAGATCACATTACATGTAATTTCCATGCTATACATCCACACTTGATCTATGTCATTTGATTGTATTGATGTACGTGACTATTGATGGGTTATAACGAAGACCGCTTTGATCCTATGTTGATATAATCAATGGACGAGATTATTCGGAGATGCTTTTGGTTATGATAGCAAAAGTTTTGAGCTCATAAGGTTATACACATTTATAAGGTAACATATGTGGCCCAAGTGGGAGATTGTTGGGAAATTATTTAATTTCCCGTGATGGGCCGACATATGTAATTAACTGTGTATAAATACTATCTTAAAGTTAAGCCCAAAATTAAAGTAATCTAATAAGGAATTAAGTAATTGGGCTTTAAGCATCTAAATAAAGTGTGGGCCGGACTATATGTATAGAGACCGGATCTATTAGGGTTTGTATTTGACGATGGACCGAATACATATGGAAATATATAAAGGATTATGGTCCCCAATTCATGTGTGATTTTCTTATTCTTTGTGGCATCCCATCAACACAAGAATACAAGAGAAAGCATATGAAGAAGAAAATCTATAAGACCCACAATCAGGAATTAAGATGGAGATTTGAAGCAACCAAATTGAAAATTTACAGATCCAGATTCAAGATTCATTATTCAAGTCAGAAATCAATTGATTAAGATATGTTCCGCGTTAATTCAGTTTCTTGATGGTTTGACATGAAGATTTTGGCGAGATCATAAAGTTTAAGTTTTAATAAAGTTCCAACAGTTTCTTCTCAATATTCTTTTCTTTCTCGTCCTCCAATGTTTGCCTTTCGACTTCAATTTAAAATCTCAACTTCTTTTCATTTTCTTGCCAAATTTTACCAATGTAATTTAAGTTCGGATATTTTGTCCTACAATCATGAAAATGAGCTAAAAATCAATAATAATAAACTCCAACACAAATAAAAAGACCTTGCTTAGAGGTAGACATAATTGTAATAATCATTTCATTCAATTGATAATACAATGGAACTACAATGAGGAGTGAATTTCTAATTCGTGTTTCCATGATAGCCTTAGATGCCCACCACAAAAGGATCACGTCAAGGCTTAAACTACTGTGAGCATCTTCAATGCTAATATGAGGGGCTGTCTGCTAACGCTTAAAATCAGGGAAAATTGGCTTTTTTTTACCGTTACGTTACAAAAAGTGGGGCTATCATCTCATAAAATTGGTCAACACTTGCGGCTCAACGTTCCAAATTCTGATTTCAAGCCAGCCCAGGCAGCCCCTGAATTGCATTTGGAAAATTCGTTACGTAATAGATAATGCTCATAAAAAATCCTCTCGTCTTCGGTACAATATTAATGGGTATCTATCTAGGTGACATGACAAAAAATAGACATCGTGAAATTGTTCGTCTAGATGCAGTAAAACTTGAACTTGATAATCAATACCACATTGACTAAAAGTCTATCTATTCGTCCAGGTAAACTGCAATATGTGGAACGCATAGTAGATAGATACCTGTCTTCTTCCACACGTAAACTGCATTAAGGAATTCCAAGTCTTTGTTGCGTTTTGTTTCCGCTCTGTGACAGAATGAAGTCTCGGTCTCCGTCCACGCAGAGGAGGCCAAAATAACAATAGTGTTTTCTTCAGTAAGTGGTCTGAATCAAACCCCAAGGCGCGTTGCGGACAATAGATGCATTTAAAGAGACGACGCCATAGACAAATGCTCCAACTGAATAAAAATGTCGAAATCGAAGCAAACCCATGTAGGAAAACCCAGCCTAGAATGTATAGGAGAGGACCTCATTCAGAATATACTATGCCGGCTGCCAGCCTCAGCCTTCGCATCGGCGGCGTGCGTTGGCCGCTCTTGGAATTCTACATGTAATCGCATCCTATTTTCTTCCCCTAAGCTTTCATCGGCCATTTCTTTCAACCCTTCGCTTGAGGTACTGTAATAATTAGTACTCGTATTAAATTATGGCGAAATGCTTGGTTTTGAATAGATGATTAGTATTAGTAAACGAAACTCATCATTTTCCTTGCATATATTTTATTATTATTCTAATTACTCAAATTGAATGTACTGGTCCATTTTTTTATATGTATAAATATGTGTGTTGTTGACTTTAGATCCATTTATTTAGCCGTACATATTCTTTCAAAACTCATTTTTAACCACACATATTTTAATAAAATAATATTTTCCATCATATCAATAACTTTTCCTTACTTTTTAACCACATATTTCTCATCATATCACTGTTTAAAATACATTATTTTCTCAATAATATCCATCAAACTCACCCTTAATTGGAAATGAATTCTCGAGGAATTTCAACTGACTAGAGATTTATTTTGCCTTCTTTCCATATTAGCTTTTATGGAAAAGTGACTATTGTGTCACTTCGACCAAATATTCAGACTCGATTCAATAGTCAAATTATAAAAATAAATAGGCTAACTTGTTCTACTCGTCGAGTAGATCGTAGTGATATATTTGAAATCTCTAAACCAATTTTGGGTGAATAAGAAATTAAGGTCTAAAGTTGAAAGAAAAAAGATAAGAAACTGGCTGGGTATTTATCTAAATCCGTCACTCGCCAGCGCTCGAGCGGTGAGGCTGTCATTTGAGCGACAGGCGACAGAGCCTCTATTTTTGATGCTTGAGCGATGCAAGAGCGACAGCAAAAGTTGTGACCCTTAGCAAAGGTTGCTGAGTTTTGGAGCGCGACATTTCAATCACAACTTTTCCTCCTCTATGAATAAGACCATTGGGACGCCCATTTCATCATCCCAATGATATGTAATCATAGCATAACATAAAATTCTATATTTTCTTAGCCAAAACTTTGTATAAAAACCGTTTTCCATTTCATTCAAAAGGAGTACAATAACCTAATTTTGGTTCGTTGATTCTTGTGTTTTGGAGTGCTACTAACACAAGAAGATTGTCGTTGTATCTTGGGAGTTGATTACCATCATCCGTAGGCACCATTGCCGAGCAAATTCGACTTAAGGACAAAGAGTTCAACTCTTACCTCGACTTTGCATTCATTTCACTTTGCATTATTTCGGCATCATTTTTCTTTGGTGTTTATTACTCATTTCCTTGTCGCTACTCTGTTCAATTTTTGGTAAAGTTGGTAAGTTTTATTTTTGGTTTAAAGTCATCATACAATTCAATTTTAATTCGACAATTTCAACTGAATAGAGAATTTCAGCTTTAGAATTGTTCCACAGTTCCCATCAAACAAATGGAGATATACTTCAAATAGGAGTTGTGTTAGTTCAAAACATGAGTAATAAAAATCAATATTCTTTTCAAAATTTTCTTACTTTCAAGTTTATCTCGTCTCTTGATCCAAATCTTGTGCTGATGATTGTAGGAAGCTGTGAATGAAGTTATAAATAAAGTTTTATCTAAGCCCATACGACCTCAATTTGCCCTGGCCTCTATTGGCTCCTCATTTAGCTTGGAAGAAGCTCACCAACTCGTATGGTCTCTTTTGTTGTTACATAAATGTGTATACCCACGTTTGTCACTTCATTGCAAGCCAGATACTCAGTAGAAGTTGATGTTCTACAGATTACTGAAAAATTTGCTCCAGAGATTCCTGTAATTGTCAATTGCCCGGAGGGGATCATTGGGAGAGAGGCACTTACAGATGAGTTTTTAGAGGTAATATCTGATTATTATGGTAATTTTCAAATGAAAACTTCATGCAAAAAAGTTTCAAAGTTCGAAGCATAAGGTTCCCTTGGCTCTTACCTTTCTCAATCATTGTCAAACATATGACTATGGATTCACTAAATTTTTTTATTGTTCTAGGTTCAACGGAAAGTAGCTGAGGGTGAAGATCATGGTGGGGCTTCACCTGATCAGAATGTGAACCAAGGCATCATATTGATAGTTGGTTTTTTACCGGGATTAAAGGCCCATATGTTGCCGTTGTTTTATCAAGAGAAGGTAAATCTAATGTCTATAGGTCAGTAAGACAAAATAAGTTTGGTGCATCAATTGGATTTCATGTCAATATCCATACAGATTGTTTCCAGATAATTTGCATTGTTCATACACTGGCAGGTTTCGTGACGACTCTTCTTTGTTGTTTGAGAGTTTAAAAATTATAATGTCTAATTCGTATAAAGCAATGAATAATTTGATATTGTTTCTTTTTATATATTTCAATATTTTACTTTCGGCATAATTTAATATGAGATGGGTGTCAATGCCAGTATCAGGCGCTTCCGATTGATGAATTTGTGACGGGCATCAAGGAATACACATCAACTGTTTCAGGGTTTGCATCTCCTGCAGCAATTGTTTTGTTTTCTGTGAGTTGATGGTCTTTTATGTTACTTTTTGTGCTGGTTCTTGCAAGTTCATCTGGTTTGTTTTTATCTGAACAAATTGGCCTATGCTTTTATATTCTATCATATAGACATATAGTCCAGACTATTACTATTTACCAGTTTCTATAAGCCCCGCCCCTTAAACTTAATTTCCTCTTAACTTTCAAATTTGGCTTTAAAAATATCTTGCTTAGTTCACTCACAAAGTGAACACAAAATGGCTTTTACGTCAATTAGGTGCCTTCGTCCATTTTATCACGAAAGGTCAATAGGGCAGGTTAAAGCAGTTCAATAGTTGAAGACGATTTTGGAGACATCTAGTCGAAGGGCAATTCGAACTCGTAATAAACTTAAGGGGCATTTAGGTTCTTTTTTGTAGTTTCCAAAAAAGTTGTGTACTTGAATTTCTTTCTTACACGTGAAATCAATGATATCCCAGGGCCGGGAAACTGACATCAAACCTGTGCTACAGAAGTTGGGTGAGTAACTAAACTTACATCCATAAATGATAAAATGTTCAAGAAAGTGAAACAAAGACTCAGTACATGCTGACTCCTAATAAAACAACTGAACTTGCATTTTGTCTTTGATGTTCTAATAAGGACTTGAGGTGTACCCTTTCTGGTATTCTTTGTTTCTTGTTTTGCAGATCATGCCTTTTCCTTGGACACGGCAATTGTGGGTGATGGGGATAGTGACTTCTTATACCGAAGCGATGACAGAAACAATACAAACAGGAGATCCGCAGCAGTTGCCCTTCTATTTGTGAAGGAAAGAGACAAACCTCTAGGTTAGCTTATCCTTCACTTGTCATTACAAGTTTGTTAATTACCATAGGACTGAAATCTTTAAAATGTCAGCTGTCAAGAAAATGTTATCCACCACGTGGTTTTTTCGAGTTAGATAATACTAATATCTCCTGTTCTGGTTACATCTCAATGTGCAGGCATAGGGGAAACTAAATTTCATGTCATGCTATCAGCTGGCTTAATGCCAGTTGGTTCCACATACAAGGTAGTAGCTGCTGAATGCGATAAAAGTTCGACATGGCTCACTGCAACAAGAAACACACTTCATGACGCTCTTAATGGCCAAAGTATTTTAGATGAGATCTATAATGAGGTATCCACATTCAAACTTAAATACTATCTGGAGTTACTTCTAGTTGATCAAGCGAACATAGTATAATGTAATTAAAGTGGTTGGCATGGTATTGGTATTAGTGATCAAACTGGTAGGTTGTGACTGTGTCGTGTCAGTGGTAGAGAAAATTTTATAATAATTCTTCCTTCCAAGCTTTGAATCGGGTGATAATTATCGCCTTTCTGCTCAAAATAAATGAAAATTTCAATACAACTTCTCTCTTTTATAATCACTCAGTACTATAGGTATTCTTAAATTTTAAAAAGGTAATTGTTACTCCCGTAAATTACGTGGCACTATCTTGAAGGGAGGGCCCCACATTGTCGACGTAGCATTGACTTAGAGGGTCTTCTAAAAAGACATTATGAGATTCAGTCTAAAAGAGTCTCGGTTGAAGGGCCTCATCCACTTATAAAGAGTCTCGGCTAAAGGGCTTCATCCACTTATAAAGAGCATCGGCTGAAGGGCCTCAACCACCTAGAAAGAGCCTCAGCTAAAGGGCCTCATCCACTTATATAAAGCCTTGGCTGAGAGTCTCAAAGCCTTGGTTTTGGGCTTGGGCAAGGCCCATAAGCCATATGACCCATTTACATTTCCATTTTCTATATATATGTGAATCCATTTCATTTTAAGATATGTTCTTTAACCTTATCCTCTTCCCCTCTTCCTCTCTTGCACTTATATTTTCCTTGTCCGGCAGTTGACTTGACTGTCGGAGTGCGAACGGTCGCCACCTTTTTCTTGACCAGCGGCCTTTGCCTCCTAACGGGGTGTTCAATGTACAAGTGATGTCCATGTGGAAGGGATGTGGCGGGGATTCTGTTGAGCTCATTTTTTGGGGTCAACAGATTGGTGCCGTATGTGAAAAAATTAACATTTAACCACGAAACACGAGTGGAAAAAGAAAAAGAAATGTTTTTGAGAAGTTTGGCGAAGAAATGTTCTTATCCTTGAAAAATGAATCAGCAAGAACTTGAAACTCCTGAAGAAAGGAACCAAGTCGTATATGAAGTAACCAAAAACTTAGTTCCACTGATGAAAATGCCCCTAGAAAGATGAGGGAATGCCCTGAAGAAGGAGAACCCTCACAAGCTGCCCCAACAGCCCAACCGAGACCTCCAATGCGCAGAAGAGGAGGTCCTAGGGGCGAAGGTGGAGTTGCAGCCAGGTTAACTAGAGAAATGGTATCAATGGCAGCCAACATAAGGAACATAACTCAGCAAAACCAAGCCATACATGAAATGTTGATGAATATGCGAGAACAAGGAGGCTATCAGGTTCCTTAATATACAGCCCCCGAAGACGCCTTCCCAAATGCTCGAGCATATTACCACGAGGAAGAGGAGGTCTACAGTCAAATGGCTGGACATCGCCATTACAGGATGGAAGCTCCTCAGGAAGACGAGGATGAGGTAGATTCGTCAACCAACCACACCTTAGAAAGATCGCAGGAAGACAGACCTCAGAGGTCCGGAAGCGTCTTCGACAGGATAAACCCAAAAATGCCTAGAAATAGGCAAGCTAATCCACCTCAGGCACTTAGCAATAAGTATGACGATGAAGTGCCTAATGTCCGTCCTCCTAGAAATAAGCGAGAACAGGCCAGGAGCGAGCGGGAACCTCCCAACCACCTCCCTTGATCAATCCAATGGAAAAAGAGAACCCGGATTGGCCTCAGTGGTCTTGTGACCTTGATGATAATAATGAGCATTCTCCTTTCTTCTAGGCCATAAGGAGTTCTCCTATGCTAAGCTACTTCATACTCCCAAAAATACAAAAGTACAATGGGAGAGGCGACCTCGCCAAACATATGGACAATTACAAGACACATATGAACCTGAAGGGGGCCACCCCAGAGAAGAAATGCAAGGCCTTCCACTTGACCTTAAGTGGAGGGACAGAAATCTGTGCCTCCGGGCTACCAGAGGGAAACATCCGAAGTTGGCCGAAGTTCAAGAAAAAATTCTTGAAACGCTTCGCAACCAACAAAGAGAGGGAAAGACCCATCCAAAAGTTGCAAGATATGAGGCAACAACAAGGTAAATCACTAAAAAGTTTTACTTCGCGCTTTACCGATGAAATGACATATTGTGTGCAAGTCACGGATAAAGAAGCTTTGACTGCCCTAAGAGGAGGTCTAGACATGAACTCTCCTTTCTAGAGAGATGTGCAAAATAAGGACCCTGCCACCTATGATGCATTGTTGGAGATGATAAGGCGCGAAATCCTGAATGAGGAGCTGAAAGATCATAAGAATAGGGCTAGCCAGGGTTTGCCGCCTCCACAAATGCGAAGAGGAAGAGGTCCCACCTCCCACTTGATGGATAATCAAGCCCCAATGAATCATGGACAGGAACTTGCTGCTGCGACACTCAATGCTGTACCTACCCTCGTCTACGAAGAAGTCAATCTTAGCGCTGGAATACTCCCACATCAGCCCAACCTTAAGAATTCACAAAGGGAGCGAGGTGCCGAACCCAGAAATAGGTATGAGGCACCACAATATTGCTCGTATCACCAGTCTAATGGACATCAGACAGAAGACGGCCAGGACGCTGCAAGATTCCCCCCAGAAATGTTCCCAGTAGGCCAAACCCACATCCTTGAAACAATAAACAGCGTCGTCCTAACAGGATCGACCCTCCGCGAGGAAGGGATAATGACATCGAAGAACTCAGAGAAGGCCAGAGACAGCGACGATACCCCCCAGGCAATGAACATGAGCCCATCCGAGAGATCGATACGATCATTGGTGGTCCTCACGTAGGAGGAGATTCCAGAAACTCTCAGAAGAATTATGCCAGGAAGGCAGTCGACCCCGCTATGACGAGCTACATGGTAAATCAATCTGCAAGAGGGGGAGTCTCACCTCCAATCACTTTTACTCAAGAGGACACGATGGATGTACATTATCCTCACTATGATGCCTTAGTGATAAGGGCCGTCGTAGCCCGCAACGGCCTGAAAAGAATGTTTTGTTTGGTACCATCTTTGACAAGATGAAAGTCGACCACGAGCTTACCCCAGTAAGTTCTCCTTTGTATGGTTTCACAGGGGATAGTATTATCCCCCGGGGCAAGACCACTCTAGCAATAGAGATAGGGGTAGAAGCCCATATCGCTCGCCATTTTATGGAATTTCTTGTGGTGGATAACCAATCCGCCTACCATGGGGTACTTAGAAGACCCGCCTTAAAGGAACTATGGGCGGTAACCTCAATCCACCATTTGTGCATGAAGTTCCATACCGAAAACGGCATCGTCAAGTTCGTGGAGATCAGAGAGGAGCTAGAGAATGCTACTCAAACTCCCTGAGAAAAGCTGAAACAAGAACATACGTTATTTTTGCTAACGTTGATATAGACGACCCCTTTGAACAAAGGGAAGATGTCTTCATGACTGAAGCTCCTGAAAAAAAGATCAATTACTGAGGAAGCAATCAGTCTGGAAGAACTAGACCCTCGCATCATTGATTACGAGCCTCGAACAGCTCCAATAGAGGAATTGGAAACCTACCCAGCTGACCCTATGGACTCAACAAAGTGCCTGCAAGTGGGAAGCAATTTGCCACATGAAATGAAGGAGAAGTTGAAAAACGTCTTATGCAAAAACCTTGATGTATTCACCTAGAAGCATGGCGACATGATAGGCGTCGACCCAAAGGTCAGCTACCACCATCTGAATATTGATCCTAAAGCCACGGCTCACAGACAAAAAAGGAGAGCCCTCAACCCAGAAAGATATGAAGCCCTGAAGAACGAAGTCAAGAAACTGATTGACAATGGCTTCACTAGGAAGTCCGTGTATCCGAAGTGGGTCTCCAACCTAGTTCTAGTAAAAAAACACAATGGGAAATGGAAGGTGTGTATCGATTTCTCGAATTTAAACCAAGCCTGCCTAAAGGACAACTTCCAACTCCCAAGGATAGACCAGCTTGTAGACTCAACTGCTGAACATGAGCTCCTCAACTTTATGGATGCCTACTCTGGGTACAATCAAATCCCCATGTTCCCACCGGATGAAGACCACACTTCCTTCATAACGGATAAGGGACTCTATTGCTACAAGGCTATGCCCTTCGAATTAAAGAATGCTGGGGCAACGTACCAGAGGCTGGTTAACAAAATGTTTACCGACCTCATCGGCAAATCCATGGAAATGTATGTAGACGACATGCTGGTGAAGTGCCAGAAATCAATAGATTCCATCTACCATGGCATATGTCTTCCTTTGATGAGGCTGAACGTCAAGGAAGAAGCCTTCACATAGATGAACCATCTACCATGTGAGGAAGCGTGCGCCAGCACATACCTTCCTACGACGAGGCTGAACGTCAAGGAAGAAGCCTTCACATGGATGAACTATCCACCATGTGAGGAAACGTGCTGTCACGGTACAAGAACTTTAGCTTGTCCTCGTGTGGCACTTAGTCGATTGGTTTCCACAAAATCCAACTAAGTCAGCTTTCCCAGAAAATGGAAGCTTAGATAGGCACACTTTTTCACAATGCACAAGAGTTTTGGAATGCTCAAAGAGAGGCTTTTATTATGTACAAGTGGTATGTACAAGTTAAGAGTAAAAGGAGCACAATAGAGCACTAGAGCACTTTTTCTATGTGTTTATGTGTGTGCATTACAAATGGTCTAGGTGGATATTTATAGGCATCCCACCTCCTTAACATGTGGTGGAGATTCTAGAATTCTCTATACAATTCTCAAGCATACAACTATGTCTAGGGTGTTCTAGAATCTTCTCATACCTTAGGCACATTCTCTAGGTAGTTTTAGAATGTTGGGGAGATTTTTTACCCATTTGAAGCTGCTAGATATTTCCTTAAATTACCGAAAAGCTCCAGCCCTCTCCGCAAGCTTCTAGAAACTTCCGCATATGCAATTTTAGCGTTTTCCCTTTCTGTTGGCTTTCTTAGCCAATTTTTCACGTCCAACTCTTGTATGCTCACACTCTCCCCTACCAAAGTCCTTGACACCCTCGTCAAGATGCTTAGTTTTATAGGTGTTGATAACCTCCTTAAATTGCTATAAGTCCGTTTCCTTTTCCCAACTTACCTCGTCATCAGGTAAGCCTTTCCATTTTACTAGGAATTCCATATGATTAGGAACACCCCGCTACCGAATGATCCTACTCGCCAGTATTTCTTCTACTTCACGGTCGTATGAAGTAATCATGACGGGCGGCGTACGGTGTGACTCTCCTCTACTTGGGTCATCATTGTCCAAATGATAAGGTTTTAGCACGCTTACGTGGAAGACGGGATGAACCTTCAGTTGTGGAGGTAATTCCACTTGATGTGAGACATTCCCAACCTTTTTGACGATTGGAAATGGACCTTCGTAACGTCGCACTAGCCCTTTGTGCACTTAACGATAGGCTTTGAATTGTTGAGTCGGCATCTTAACCATCACAAGGTCACCCACTTGGACTCCAAAGGCCTTCTTCTCATATCAGCCCACTTTTTCATTTTCTTCGAGGACTTATCCAAGTGAACCCTTGCCATGTCGAGTTGCCCATGCCAACCCTTTGCCCATTTATAAGCTGAAGGACTTGAACCTGTATATCCTGCTGCTATGGCATGAGGCGTTAGGGGTTGTTGACCCATCACTATCTCGAAGGGACTCTGCTGCGTTGCTTCACTAAGCTGCAGGTTATAGGAAAACTGTGCCACATCCAACAACTTTGCCCAATCCCGCTGATTGGCTCTCACAAAGTGTCGTAGATATAACTCCAATAATGCATTGATCCTTTCCATCTGTCCGTCCATTTATAGATGGAATGATGTAGAGAAGTGGAGGTCTGATCCCATCATCTTAAACAACTCTCTCCAAAACTTCCCCGTGAAACGCGGGTATGATCACTTATAATGCTTCTGGAAGGCCACAATACTTTACCACATGCTTGAAGAACAAGCGTGCGGCTTCTTCCGCTTTGCAATCTCGCGGGGCAGGAATAAATGTTCCATATTTGGATAATCTATCCACCACGACCATGATGGAACCACATCCCTCTGACTTAGGTAGCACCGAGATGAAGTGCATCGTAACGCTATCCCATGGCCTCACTGGTGTAGGCAATGGTTCTAGCAATCCTGCGGGCTTTCTTTGCTCCACCTTGTCTTGCTGGCACACAAGACAATTTACATATGCTTCAATGTCATCCTCCATTCTTGGCCAATAGTATGATCTTTCAATCAATGCTATGGTCCTTTGGATACCCGGATGACCCGCCCACATTGAGTCATGACACTCTTTCATCAATTCTCGTCGTAAGTTTCCCCATCGCGGAATAAAGAGACAATTTCCAATAGTGTATACTAACCCATCTTGCTCCTAAAATCTCCTCGTCTTGCCTTCCTTACATAATTGTAGTAGAATCTTAGCTAAATCATCATGAGCCATACCTTCTTTGACCCACTCGAGTAGGTTGCTTCCTACACTAGTGATGGAAGCAAATTTCGCCTTGCGACTTAACGCATCCACAACCACATTGGTCTTCCCCGGTTTATCCAAAAGCTCGTAATCAAACTCGGCTAAGAAGTCTTGCCATCTTACTTATTTGGGGGTGAGCTTCTTTTGCTTCTGGAAGTAGCTCGTGGCAACATTGTCTGTCTTGATTACAAACCTACTCCCAAGTAAGTAATGCCTCCATACCCGTAAGCAATGAATGATGGCGGTCATCTCTTTGTCATGTATCGGATATCGCTTCTCCATATCATTTAGCTTGCGACTTTCGTAAGCTATGGGGTGCTTTTCTTTTATTAGCACTCCCCCAATGGCGAATTCCGATGCGTCTGTGTGAACTTCGGAAGGCTTAGAGTAGTTAGGCAGCGCTAGCATTGGTTCGGCCGCAACAGCTTGCTCAAAAGCCCATTGACTTTCATCATCCCACGCCCAAGGGACATTCTTCTTAAGCAAGTTAGTTAAGGGTGTCGCCCTTCTAGAGTACCCTTGGATAAATTTTCGATAATAATTAACTAGACTAAGGAATAATCGCAATCCCGTTACCGTCGTGGGATGTTCCCACTCAATGATAGCACGTACCCTGGCCATATCTATGCTGATCTTCCCACCAGCAATCTTGTGTCCCAAGAACATCACCTCCTATTGTGCGAATGAGCATTTCTCCCTTTTCACATATAGCTCATTTTCTCGCAACACTTGGAACAGTTTTCTTAAATGTTGGACATGGTCATCCAAGCTTTCACTGTAGACTACTATGTCATCCAAGTATACCACCACGAATTTATCCAAGAATTGGTGAAAAATCTTGTTCATGAAGGTGCAGAACGTTGCTGGCGCATTAGTAAGACCAAAGGGCATGACTAGGAATTCGAACGAGCCATACCTGGTTACACACGTCGTCTTAGCCTCATCACCTTCGGCAATGCGCACTTGCCAGTAGCCCGATCTCAAGTCCAGCTTTGTAAACCACCGTGCCTTGCCCAACCGGTCGAACAAGTCATCCACCAAGGAGATAGGATACTTGTTCTTAATAGTTACTTTGTTCAGCGCCCGATAATCTATACACATTCGAAGGCTCCCATCATGTTTCCTTTAAAATAGTACTGGGGCACCATAGGGTGCCTTGGAGGGACGAATGTACCCTGCATCAAGTAGTTCCTTCAATTGCTTTCGCAATTCCTCAAGTTCTGGGGGTGCCATTCGATAAGGTACCATAGCTGGAGGTTTAGTACCAGGTTCCAGCTCTATAGCATGATCCACTTCCCTCCTAGGTGGGAGTCTCTTGGGGAGCTCCATGGGTATAACACCCTCAAATTCTCTCAATAAGTTATGGACTTCAGAAGGAATGTCGAGAGAATCAAGGGACTTACCTTTTTCCTTGCATATCACAAGGTAGGTTTGTTCTCCTCGTTTGACCGCTTTACGTACTTGCATAGCCGAGAGGACTCTAGCATTCACTGGAATACTCTCTACGGTAACCTTGTGGTCCTTTCCATCACTCCTGAATTGTATGCACCCATCATTCGTGAGAGAGAAAGGCAGGACTCTCTCCATGAAATCCAGGCCGATCACCATTTTGTAATCCTTCATTGGCACAATGTTCACGTCAATCGTGCCAATCCAAGTGCCCATTTTCATCGGGACTCCTCGGGCAATGCCAAGTAGTGGCCTTGTTGGTTGGTCCACCATCTTGATCCAACCAGGTTCCTTGGAGAATTTGAGACCTAATCTTCCCGCTTCATCGCTTGACACCAAGTTTTGATTGGCACCGCTATCTAGTAATGCTTTGATATCTGCCCCATTCACTTTGGCATCAATGTAGGTTAGGGTCTTACCGGTCGAAGTTTGGGCTCGACCTTGGCCTTGGATACCTCAACTCTAGGCTCTTCTTGCGCCCTGTCCTTTACCGAGGAAAGTACACGCAATGACCCCAACTATGCACATTCACCTTGCTGAGTGATCCCCTCACAGGAGGATATGATAGCATTTAACTTGCTGCAGTTTGGGCATTCCCTTACAAAGTGCGGCCCACCGCACAGGAAACAATCCCGTCGTGCCCTGGGCTGTTCCTTGTTGCCCTCTCCTTGTCTTTCCTTTCCCTTGAAAGGCTTAGCTGCCTTGTGGGGTTTGTCTCCCCCACCCTTGCCAAAGTTATTCCCTTTCTTTACCTTATCCTTCTTCGAAGATTCTTTTGAAAACTCCACCAAGGATTCGGCGACCGCAATGGCACTAGTAAGATCTTGGACACCTCGCCTTTTAAGCTCTTGTTCTGCCCATAGTTGTAATCCATCAAGAAAGTACAACAAGCGGCTCTTGTCGGGCATATCTGGAATTTCCAACATCAACGATGAATACTCTCTAATATAGTCCTTGAGAGAACCCGTATGTTTAAGCCCACGTAATGTCTTTATAGTCACTTCTTCTACATTTTCGGGGTAGAACTGTTTCTTTAGTTCTCCCTTGAATGTATCCCAAGTGTTTATTTCTACCAGTCCTCTCTCCATCTCGGCATGCCTTCGTCTCCACCATAGGGCGGCATCATGCTCAAGATATAAGGTAGAGGTACTTACCTTGGTAGCGTCATCCGTTATGTGCATGGGGTCCAAATATCTTTCAATTGCCCAAATGAAGTTATCCAATTCTTTAGCATCTCGTTTACCACCGAATTTTGGTGGTTCGGGGATTTTAACCTTTGGGGTAGCACTCGTTAATGCTCCCGCGACTAGGGCAGCCTTGCATAATGTGAGGTCTCCCTTTACCTCACAAAGTTCCTCCTTTAGGGACTTAATTTCCCCTCTAATGTTGCATCGAAATTCTTCCATAGATTTATTCATATTATCAATGAAAGAATTGAGCGCACCTTGTAGTCGACCCTCGAGCTCCTTTATCTCTTCGTCCATACTCTCTTGTTCCTCTTCCCGCGAGTCAAGAGTGTCAAGGACTTCCCCCATGGCCAACTCCACCTTGGACAGCCTTGTATTGAAGGCCTCAACCGTGTCCGCAGAGACACTTGTCTCACCCCTGGTCTCCTTGGACTTTGCCTTCCTCTTTGGCTGAACTCGGGTCTCTTCACGCCCTCGTTCCTCTTGCACTTTGGTGACGTGCCAACTTTCACTTCGCTCCCAGACATGGTTACTCACACCCCTTGTAATGTAACCTAGGATCTGATACCACGTGTCACGGTACAAAAACTTTAGTTTGTCCTCGTGCGGCACTTAGTCGATTGGTTTTCCCAAAATCCAACTAAGTCAGCCTTCCCAGAAAACAGAAGTTTAGATAGGTACACTTTCTCACAATGCACAAGAGTTTTGGAATGCTCAAAGAGAGGCTTTTATTATGTACAAGTGGTATGCACAAGTTAAGAGTACAAAGGAGCACAATAGAGCACTAGAGCACTTTTTCTATGTGTTTATGTATGTGCATTACAAATGGCCTAGGTGGGTATTTATAGGCATCCCACCTCCTTAACATGTGGTGGAGATTCTAGAATCCTCTATACAATTGTCAAGCATACAACTCTAGGGTGTTCTAGAATCTTCTCATACCTTAGGTATATTCTCTAGGTAGTTCTAGAATGTTGGGGAGATTTCTTACCCATTTGAAGTTGTTAGATATTTCCTTAAATTACCGGAAAGCTCCAGCCCTCTCCTCAAGCTTCTAGAAACTTCCGCATATGCAATTTTAGCGTTTTCCCTTTCTGTTGGCTTTCTTAGCCAATTTTTCATGTCCAACTCTTGTATGCTCACAGTGCGCCTGCACATACCTTCCTGCGACGAGGCTGAACGTCAAGGAAGAAACCTTCACATGGATGAACCATCCATCATGTGAGGAAGTGTGCGCCAACACATGCCTTCCTGCGACTAGGCTGAATGTCAAGGAAGAAGCCTTCACATGGATGAACCATCCACCATGTGAGGAAGCGTGCGCCAGCATATGCCTTCGTTCGAGGAGGCTGAACGTTAAGGAAGAAGCATTCCATGGTTGGATCAAACACCATGAAAGAAGCCCTTGCACAGAAGAGTACACCCCTTGCAAGGAGGTAAAAATTATAAACGACAAATAAAACAAGCCAAAGAGTTTCAAAAAATTGGGACCTCAGTTCCATTTATCAAAAGTAAATAGCTTCTGCACATAAGGACTTCAGCTTTATCAAACTTTTTGTAAATCGTAAGGTAAATGACTTACCTAAAGGAAGATGCACTATCTTAAAGGTCACCCCCTACGCAAACTTTTTATCTTAATTTTACTTTCAAGTCCATGTATTACATAAATAATCATATCTAGACTTGGGGGACTATTGTTACTCCCGTAAATTACGTGGCACTATCTTGAAGGAAGCGTCCCACATTTCTGACGTGGCATTGACTTAGAAGATCCTCTAAAAAGACATCATGAGATTCAGTCTAACAGAGCCTCCGCTGAAGAGCTTCAACCACCTAGAAAGAGTCTTGGTTGAAGGGCCTCATCCACTTATAAAGAGCATCGGCTGAAAGGCCTCAACCACCTAGAAAGAGCCTCAACTAAAGGGCAACATCCACTTAGATAAAGCCTTGGCTGAGAGTCTCAGAATTGGGTTTGGGCAAGGCCCATAAGCCATATGGCCCATTTACATTTCCATTTTCTATATATATGTGAATCTATTTCATTTTAAGATATGTTCTTTAACCCTATCATCTTCCCCTCTTCCCCTCTTTCACTTATATTTTTCTCGTCCGACAGTTGACTTGACTGTCGGAGTGCAAACGATCGTCACCTTTTTCTTAACCGACGGCATTTGCCTCCTAATGGGGTGTTCAGTGTACATGTGATGTCCACGTGGAGAGAATGTGGCGGGGATTCTGTTGAGCTCATTTTTTGGGACCAACAGTAATTAGAAGTCAAAAATCTCTGTTTGAAACTATTTTTTAAGATAGAGTTACTTTAATATATTTTGGATTTTGCTATGTGTACATAGCAATGTACACAACGGTGTCCATAATGGACAAATGACACCCCTCCTATTAGGGGGGGCTCCTGGGCAAACCCATATATTTTTGAACCATGCTTCATGTATAGAAGCATGGTTTCATAGAAGAAAACCAGATGCACACAATGCCAGGGGTGGGTATTTTTTTTCATTTTTTATTCCGGTAGACCCACACATGTGAGTGGATGTAAAACTTCTGTCAAAAAAAATTTCTATACATATGGTTTAATCCTGTCTTTTTCTCCCAGCCGCCAGCCAAAAAGAAAAAAGGTGGGGGGGCCAGGACATTGAATTTTGAAGTTCAATTATAGTGGTCTTTTAGTCTTTTCTGATAACGTCATTTCACTACAGTTTGGAGATCGTATTGAGGCTCCCATTTTCTACCTTGGAGTAACGAAAAGAAGAAGATGCTCAGTTGGGCAGGAAGAAGCAAGACAACAAACATTTCTCGAATTCCACGAAGTTTTGGGGTAAGTTGCACATTTTATTGTTCTGGTTCACTCTTTTGCTTATGATCACTTTTTCATGATATTTAACAATGGTGTTGTCAATAAATGTCATACACGAACCATTTGAAACGTCGAATTATAAGGTTAGGTAGCAATGAGGGTGGTTAGTTTAGTTGAGTTGCGAAATATAACTTGTTTGTGGGAAAGCACACCAAGAAACAACCTGTTAGGAAGATAGATACTCTTTCTATCTGTCCCTCCTTTGAATTCTTTCGTACCTTTCACATTGAACAAGTGTAGCTTTCAAAAGAATGTACCCGTGACAATTGTCAAACGTCTACTCTACTTAATTATGACATAAATATTCACAAAAGTAGTCCTTTCTCCAGTTAGTATTGGCACGAGTATGCATACTTGATTACATCGTATATTTTCTTGTTTGGCAGAGGGGACGACGAGTATCTACATGTCAACCATGTCGACATTAATTCTGGAGATCCCTTTCGCTTTTACCTCTGGAATTATAAAGCTGCGTTATCTTCTTGTGATGTATTATTTGATAAACTCAGACATTTGAAGCAAGATTGTAACTGCACATATGATCGTGTTGGTAAAAAAAGGGAAGTGTTTGGTGGCATAATATTCTCTTGCTCTGGTCGAGGTGACTCCTTTTTTGGACAACCTGGTATTGACAGCTCGCCTTTTCTGGAGAACTTTCCTGGGGTTACTTTTGGAGGAACTTACTGTCATGGGGAAATTGGACGGGGCTATTGTAGCTTGTACGGGCAAGGCAATAAAGAAGGTGACGTTGCGCGTTGTTCTTGGCATGCCTTTAGCGCTGTCTACCTAATCATGTCGTACACTCCTCCACCGCCGCAGAGTAAGACCACGAGTGCTGAACCTGGTTGTTCGAGTTCAAATCAATGATTCAGGTGCTTGGCTATATAACCTTGTGATTCTTGGTTATGTGGATTTAACTTTAGAATATGCATTTGTTGAAACGATTTAGTGGTGTTTTATATCAATTTCTTAGTTATCATGAAAAATAATGTACCCTGAGACAATTAGTGTAATCGAAGAATTTGATGTTACCATATCCAGCCTTGCCATTCAACCTGAAAAGTTGTATTTTTCGGGGAGAATGTAAGCTGCTCGACTGAACTGCGATTCTGTTTATCCGAGGGGCGTGTTGCAACAAAAGGTTTGCATTCTAGGCATTCCATAAACTTCTAGCATGCCTCACTCATTGAAACTTCAAAATGATCCCAAAATAAATGAAGAAATGCAGAAAACCTAAGAATATCTGTACTTGACATGGACCCTTCCTACTCTTGTATGAAGGTTAATGTCTATCAGTATGTTTGGTATGTTAGATTTTACTGAATAAGATTAATAGTAAAAATAAGCCCATATTTGTCTCTCTTTAAAACAAAACTCTTTACTTTTCATATTATTTCCAATCACACGTTCAACAATAAAATATTTTGCACGTAAACCCAAAATTTTTCCTACTTTTTAACCACACATTCTTCAAAAAATCAATATTCAAAATTTCATTTTTTTATTAATAATGGCCATCAAATGGGGGCTAAGTTAATGTATTGTCCATAATACTTTGTAATACTGCTGAATACTATGTAACATACAAACATACCATGAAACAACATTAGAGACTCCAAATTGTTCTCAGGCAGCAAGGGAGTAGGGAAAAAGGAAAAGTTAGGATCAGGGGTGAAAATAATTTGACTCAAGGCAGTTTTGACCTATTTTCAAATCAAGTTTTAAAGGACTTGAAAATTTCTAAGTCAAACCACTTCATTTTTGACAGTTCGATTTGCTTTCAAACCGAAGTTTACCTAACAGTATAATAGTAACATTGCTTAAATGCATTAAAACATAGAAATATATTTGTCTAAAATGGCAATATAAAACCTAAATTGAAATTTTCTAAATATAAACGTTGCAAAGCTAATGTATTAACCTCAATACAACATAGTTATACAACTTGATCGAGCCGGGCTTTGAGATCCGACGATCAGAGTCCATGATCGGAAGTGCAATTGACCTGGTCAAGTACCAATCAAAGTTCATGTAAACATGCGATTTTCGAGGAAATCGGAGGTTGAATTTAACCGAGTTTTAAAAATGTAATACAATTTTGTGGGGCCAAGGATTTGATCCCTTGCTTGGTTCAATAACTTAACTGCTATCAAGCCACTGTTTGTTTCAGTCACATTTCATCAATTTTTTTATAAAAAATTACTAAAAATCTGATTTTAATCTACAACAAATAGGGGCTAAATTCATCATCTGTTATTTTAAAATATTTTGAATTATAGTCGAACAACTTTTACTATATTTTCTAATACCAAATAATAATATGATGGATTTATTATGTATTGAGAAATTTGATTGATAACTTGTAAAATGTTTCTACACCATAAAAATTGGAATAATATAAAATTTAATTAGAAATTATATAGTATACAAGAGTATAAAATTAAAATGTAAATACTTAGAGAGTATCAATAAGTTTCACAATATTAATAATTTATAGATATAAAATAATTTGTGAGAAATATCTTTAAAAAAATTATTATTGTCTCAGAAAAGATTTTATACTTTTTATAAATAATTTTCTAATCAATGACCCACCGATTCAATCAATGATCTGATGATCCAATATCTTGGTCGAGCCAATGTCCGGACCAAATTTGATATCTATGCATTACAAGCTTAATGCACTAAAATATTGCAAAGTTAGCAATTCTTATACTCCTTGAGAGAAAATCAAAACATCTACCTTCTCTTCCTGCCTTTTTTCAATTATATTGGTCCAAAAAGTTTCATTGATTAATACTGGTTTATCTTTCATATTTACTGTCTATTCAAGTCCTAAATTTGGAGGAAGAAAAAACGTATCAAGTGGAATAAATGAAGTCTATCTTCAAAACTCTTAATCAGTAGTACTTTAGTTTCTCCCTTGTCACAGCAAAACAAGCATGTTATAGTCTTTGGTGGCATTATCTTCTTCTCTTGCTGTGGTCACTGCAATTTTTTACTCCTTTTCTGGAGATTATAACCTTGGGATTCTTAAGAACAAAATTGAATGGTTGTCATGGGTTTTAACTTTTTAATATGCATTTGTTCAAACAATGCACTCTTTTTTTTATATCGATTTTCCTTATTATCGTGCACAATAACGTCTGAACTCGATAAGTTTGACATTCGATATAGAATGTAAGGATAACTAATTGACCTTTCACAACAGAAAGGATGGTTCTCTCTGCATTTTGCTCTTTCAAAAAAAGTACATTTCCAGAAGACATTGAAAATACATAGGAGAGGAATCAAGGAATACAATTAATCCATCACCCAAATCATGTGAAAAGAAAGTTGTCACGTTCTGGAATAAAGCAACAAGATTCACAATATCGAAAAGTAAGATACAATATCTCATTCAAGAAAAGTTCGACTTAAAAGATAATCACATTCATTTACTGCAATCCAAATGCAAAGTTCTTACCCAAAGGTGAGTTCCTCTCTTGTTGCAATCGCCTCCATCAAAAATTGCCCCATTGCCCTCTTCCACTGGGCCTCCTCCTCCACCACGACAACCACCACCACCAACAACAACAACCCAAATCAATCTTTCAGATTACAACCCAAAACAATCTTTCAGATTATCTCCAAAATTAATGCAAAAAAAAAACCTAAGAATATATTGCACAAGAGTCAAGAGACCTTGCTTGAATCTTGTAATAGATTGAATATATTTGTGTTGAATTTAAGATCAATGGATAAAAAGAAATAAAAATATTCTCTGTTATACCATCGAATATTGTGTAACAAACATCTCTATATGTAATAACATTAAGCCCCTGCTTGATAGAAATCAGACTTTTAATAAAAGTTGATGGAATATATGATTGAAATTAATTATTGACTTCTACTTAAATTTTAATTCAAATTGTTAGTTGAGCCAAACATGGGCTAAGTTTCCCTTACAACTATGAGACACAATTTTTTATAAAATTTACTGAAAGCTTTATTAAGGTAGAGTTCCAGAATATGTTCCAAAGAGACTCCTGATTTCTAAGCAATAGAAATGTGAAAACTAAGAGTTAATGAGAATATTCTTACCAAAAATCAACGTAACATGGCATATGATATTGGCACGGCTCAATCAAACTAAACAATCCAAATCTTTTTGGGAAATTTGATTTGATTGAGCTGTTCCAACATCATCATTAGCCAGTCACCGATGCACAGAAAAAAAAAAAAAAGAAAGAAAGAAAATTTACCTCAAACACGTCATCATAAAGAAATCATAATAACAAAAATATTGACGCTCTCTTCGTTTTGTGATTTACCTTCTTTGAATTTCCAGAAGAACCAAAGAGAAACAGAAGAAAAGAGAGAGAGAACAAGATAGAAAGTATTGTTGTTGAAAAATTCAAGTCATTGAAATAGGAATTTATATTAAAAAGTTTAGCAATTAGGTATTCTCTAAGCATGTAGTGGTTGATGACATTTACACATTGACAAAAGTTTATGTCCCTTTCTCTAAAATTTCAATTTCTTGAATGAACCTTTCTTGACAGCTTGAAAACCTGATTTTGATACGTAAATTATGATCATCTTTTCATCATCATTATGTCATGGACTAAACAAAAATTACAAAAAAAATAAAAATAAATAATGGGTAAGAAGTTAAATGGTAATTGAACTTTTAACCGCACTTCTTATAGGTATTCAAACTTTCGAGTTTCTCAAATTCATATTCCAACTTTCAAATATGTTTACAATCCATACCTAACTTAACGAGCTGTTGACAAATCTAACGGTTCCGTCATACATAGCAATTGACGGTGTTAAATCCTTCAGCAACATATGTTAATTTATCCCAAACTCTACAAATCACGCTTTTTAGTGATTCGAATGAATTTGATTTCATATTTCTCTTGCCGTTGAATTGATTTATAATTTTGATTGCTTGTTACAAGGATGGAATCGCTAGAGTTGTCAACGGTTGGTTAAATTAGGTGTGGATAGAACATAAATTTGGTTATTTATTAGGGAAATTTTGAAGTTTAGGTACCATTTTTGCGCCATCCCATCTTATTGAATCTTCAACTAATGGACGGACTGAAAATAAAACATTAAATCTTCAACTTGGTTTTTTGTTTTCGAATTTCACATAAATATAGCATTGGCATTGTAAATGGTTTCTATAATCTCAAATGTCTTAGGCACAACTAAAGTTTCGGACACGAGAAAGTTTTGAACATTCGAATTCACATTGTATTGATATTTTATATGGACGTCTTAGACAAAAAATAGTAAAACTCAAAAAAAGACAACATATTCGAGAGATTTTAGACCCAAAAATAAATTCTATTGACATCTATTTTTGTACATTCAACGTGGCCAACAAATTCTAAAGCCTCCCATGTCCACATAAGCTTGATTCATGTATACTAGAAAAAACCGTTAGGCACACATGGCTTCATCCAATGTTGATGGAGTTGATTGCACGCACTTCGACAGTTGACTCAGTTGAAGTCAAAAGTATTTGAATGTGGGGGGGTACTTTAGACACGAGCTTCTAATATAAAAGAGGGGTTGGCTTTGGGGAGAATTTGTAATAGTAAAGAGAACGAAGTTATAGCTTGAAAGTCTAAACTTATATTATCTTCCAAATGACACATTGTGTGAGTTTTTATAGTAGAATATGAAGGATATTGACCGTAGGATGAAAGTATACGTGGTCTCATCCATGCGACTAAAGCCTCTTGTCGAATGTATCAATCAATCATAAGTATTTAATACTAATAATATTTTGTTGCCCATAAACCTGACACAAGGCATAGACTTGACCTGATTGATTGAATATGGTAGAGGTAGCAGTGAATTATCATATCAATAATTTAATAAGGATTATACAGAAGATCTCTTGCTGAGCCCCTTGAAGCCTCACCTCGTCATGAGGGTTACAGTTCTCTATATGAGGTTGGTTCCAACAAATGTGTTCGACCTTCCATAGAGGTTCGGTCTTTTCACGGGGATTCGGCCAAACTATCTCTCGGGTAGAGTGAGGTGGAGTGCGGGTCTAGGTTTACATGGGGCTTTTGAAGCTCCGTCAAATAGTGTAACAAATTATATCAATAAAATATTTAGATGCAAAAAAGTACCATGCAAAAAATAATAATAATCATAATAATAAAAGGATAATGAAAGAGGAAATTGGTTTAAAAATTGTTTTGAGTGCGCAAGTAAAACAGAATAATAATGAAAAAAAAAACTAAAAGGTTGTTCAACCTATTAAAAAGCTCAAAGTGGCAACTCAGAAATTCTTCTTCTTGGGTCCACATGTTGATTTGTGCTTGAAAGGCTAATAATTATAGAACTTTTTTGGTAGGTCAAATGGGTATATGAGGTTTCATGTACAAAAAACTCTAATAAAGTTTTAAACTATTACAAGTGAAGATGTCCCTTGGCTTAAACTATTAGTGCTTGTTTGGTAGAGATTTTTGGGGGAAGAAATGATTTTGGATAGTGATATGATGAGAAATGTGTGGTTGAAAAAGAAGAAAAAATTATTGATGTGATGGAAAATATTATTTTATTGAAGAATGTGTGGTTGAAAATGAGAATTGATTTGAGAATCAATTCTCAAAATCAGAAACAAACACCCCCTTAATATATTTTCTAGTGTTTTCAATTAATATCATGAAGGAAAAAGAAAAATAGATGAGAAAAAAAACAATTCGATCAGTCGTTAATGTTTGTCATCTCATATCTATTATGTTTAACGAAATAGAATTAAAAAGAACTATCAAAGATAAATATGTAAAAATGTTTGCTAATTATCTCATCAAGTCCAATCTAGTTCAATGTGTATAGCTACTTATTAATAGACGATCGATGACTAACCTAAAGATAATATTTGAAGATTGCATGTAACAGGTTTATTTCTTTTTCCGCTTCAATATTATTCCGTACTATTCAATCTACTTTTTCAAATACCAAGCATACCATTAATACGTTGTTAGTACACAAAATTAAATAGGATTACAAACAAGATTTACACGACAAAATTAGGGATGACAAATGTCTCTTCCTTCTCCCACACTGAAATGGGGCGTGGGATCCCCACCTCGTCAAAATCAGGATAGGGAACGAGGTCTGCGCCTTGTCTCTAGACAACATTTATCGATTGTGAACTATTTTGTCCAATCAAATTTACCGAACATAGTATAAATTTTCTAAAATGTGACCGTACTATTTGAATTATAATTGGCTATGGTTTGTCATTAGACTCTAGTAGCCAACTATTGTATAATTATTATTTAATAGATTTTTGGGGACAAGTTGTCCCCTCTCAAACCCTAGTGGTTGGTTATTAGGATTGAGGCCATAGAGAAAACATAGATTCCCGACCCTACATACATACATCATATTATTTACTTTATACGTAATTTTTTGTCCCTTTTCTTATTAAATACACTAATTACCCCCAAATCGAATATAACTATATGCACACGGATACTAATTAAATAGGATTTGGGGGGGTTATGCCGGCTTCCTTTAATTATTAGTTTAGGGCTAATAAATTAAGTGACTTAATTAAAACTCGCGACAATTTGTTAAATATTAAGAAAAATGATCGAATTGGCTCATCCTTGCTTTGAAATCTCATTTAATTGTTGTTACACCAACTAAACTTTATTCTCAATCATTTGGAAATAGATTATCTTTTTGACTATTGGTTTAAGGGATAGTTGTTATATTGGTCACTAACCTATGACTTGCATTAAAAGTAGGTCGTCGATCTAGGAATTGCATCTAGGCAAGGTAGCCTTGCTCATCCCTAGCTACCCGTGAATTTTGAGAGTTAGAACGGGATTAAGATATTTTGATTTTTCATCGTATTTACGTATTTTTTTGAATCTCTTTTATTTTTAAGCATACAAATAAAAGAGAATAAACGATAAAAGTTGAATAGGTTCCAAGTTGAGATCATTTTCTCCTTTCCTATGACAATTCCCCGATGGGACAAGGCAAGAAACGCAGGGCATCCCTATGTGTCGACCCTTGAGATGAAGGTGAAAATCGAAACCAAACATCTAGAGTGTAAGGAGGATTCCTCCATGGTACGGGGAGGCATCCATTCTGTCAACCCTTGAGATATAAACCAAAAATCTTGAGAGTAAGGACCAAAATGTTCCGGTTTCAAATTATAAGTACAACCTATAGGGCTGAATTAGAAGGATATTCTAAGTGGTACAACTAATATTTGTCATACAAAAGTGCGTGTGGATTCGTTAATATATAGCAGATACGATTAGAAGCTTGGATTTCTCATTTTTGAGCTGTGTTTAGTGGGCCAACCAGTTGTTCAAAATGCGCACAATAATGGAGTGCCTCCCTAGGTTCTGACCCCAGCTAATGAGATACTAGTAGGTGGCCTACAATTCATCAAAGATCCGTACGACTCATCTAGTAAATCGAATTCGATAATACTGACAGTATTAAGAAAGAGAAAGACATTTAGGGTCCGTTTGATTGCAAAGTTGGAAAATGGGTGGAAAGAAAATATTTTACAGGGAATTGATTTTCCTAGAAAATGTTTTACTGTGAATGGTAATTAATTGTGTTTGATTGGTAAAATTTTCTATGAAAAATGTAGAAAGTTTTGTGTCCATTTGACTTCATTTTTTATGGAATTTGTCCATTAAAGTGATAATTTTTTCTACCATTGGGTCTAAAATTTGTTCCAATTGTTAAAAAAAATTGAAAAAAAAAAAAAATTACCATACCGAATATCATTCGTTTGACTTTGTTTTGTATGGAAGTTGTCAATAAAAGTGAAATTTTTTTTTACCATTGTATCTAAAATTTGTTCACATTGCAACAAAAAAAAAAAGCAAAAAAAAAAAAATGGTGGAAAATGTTTTCCCACCAAATAGGTGAGAAAACAAAATCAAGTTTTTGTGCATCAAATGATTGTACCTAGAAAAAGGTAGAAAATCAATTCCACAGAAAAAAAGTGCAATCAAACACGACAAAAGTAGAAAACGGAATTTCAATTCCAACTTCCATGGAAAATAAAGGGCTATCAAACAGGCCCTAAAATATTGTCAATTATGCTGTGAAGTTCTATCAAATACCGGGTAACAAGCACACTTCGCCCTTTTAGTACAAATCCTTCGACTGCAAGGATTCAAAAAACATATTAATGGCAAGCGCCAGCAAGGCCAAAAATTCCACAATAGAACAACAATCTTGATTTCATATCCCATTTACTTGGCACAAGCAATTACGTGAGCAATAAAAATCAAACAAAATATGAAGTCTAATGCTTGCGTTGATCTTACAGCTGCTTATTGCTTTAAATGGGAAAAAAAAAAAAAAAGTCACAGGCGTCTACATTGGTGATGATGTTAATGAATTCCATCAGATTGAAATTCCTAACGACTTCTTCATCTTCTCAACTTCCAAATACACGGTTGAATAAGGCAAGAACTCGGAGAAGTAACTTTTGCTCAGATCATTTATCGCAACTGCGAGTTTAGGAATCTCCAGTGTTTCCTCGTGGGTCAAAGTCCTAACGAGCCTTGCAGGATTCCCTGCCCAAAGCTCACCACTTGGTATTCTCCTTCCTGGAGGAACCACAGATCCAGCTTCAAGTATAGAATGTGTTTCAACCAAAGAACCCTCCATAAGGATTGAGTGCTGACCAATAATGCATTCGGGCTCGATTGTGCAGGATCGCAAGAGACTGTATGCACCAACTGTTACAAATCTCTCAATTAATGTCTCTGCTGGCAGCCCTGTCAGACCACATTGTATTGAATTTCAGAGGTTGCATTCAGTAATATGTAAGGATTATAATGGTTAGTAATGAAAAGCAACTTATATAGCAAACAACAGGATGAGAACAACTTAGGAGTGTGTCAGCACGAGACATTCCTTGCTACCTAAGGATGCACTTCACATTCACAATAATCTAAATTCTAGTCCAAAAGAAAAAAAATTGAGCATTAAGCCCCTGTTTGGTACACATTCTTTCAAAATACATTATTTCAAAACTCATTTTCAACCACACATTTTTCAATAAAATAATATTTTCCATCACATCAATAACTTTTCCTTATTTTTTAACCACATATTTCTCATCATATCACTATTTAAAATACATTCTTTCCTCAATAATATCCATCACACACACACCCTATGGCACTCAATGCATGAACAAAAAATTCAATGGAAATATGATAGCAATATCTGACAGGATCTTCTGAAGAAATTGATGGGTTGATGGTGCAAGAAAAGAATGCCAAATTGCTTTAATCGACACAATTAAATTTATTTAGAATCTACTTCAGATCTCGCTCTCAACCCCTTGATCTAGAATTTTTTTTTTTGCCAGAAGATATTTTGCATTCTGAATGCAGGATCTGCTAAATATCTTAAATAGGGCTGTTTTTTATATTAGTCTGAAACAATTAGAAAAAGAATTTAAAATCACTTTGTCCACAATTACAGAAAGAAATTAAAATCACTTTGCCAAAATTACAGAGTCGACCCATCTTGTCCAAATACCTAAGCCTTTCGGGCTCATAAAACCCAATTGCACCTCTTTAACATCCTAACCAGTCCAAATTGATCATAGGACCATTAATAAATTTGAAACAGTATAGCACGATAAATTTTTAGGTTTACATGAAGAGCACAAAAGTGATATAAATATGACACTAAACAAGTAAGGCACTAAGTTTCCCAAAGAGTAGGACATTTCCACATTTATTTTGGGTCCATATATATAGTCTCCGTTTGGAAAAATTTATAAATGGTCAAACTTCATTTTCAACCATACATTTCAATAGACCCACGAGTTCTATCTATTTATTCACCACTAAGTTCTATCTATTTATAAATTAAGCCATTTATAAATTCTTCCCAAACGGAGGCATAAATGTCATACATAGTAATTTGGTTAGAAACTTAAGAATCCAATTTGGCTACTTTCATTTTATTATGCTTACTTTACGAGTGAGCTAGACTAACAAAAGATTGTTTCTTCCGCTCATACTCAAGTCTACTTATATATTTCTTTCCAATGTTTTGACTACTTATTTTCACCTTGTACGTTAGGCCAAATTATAAGTTAATGTTGTAATGTGCAACACAGTCACCGTCTAGATCTCCTTTATAGTTTGCTACCTTGTAGCTAAGGCTGTCAATGGATTGGATTTTGATCTGAATTCGACGAAATTAATGGGAGATAGATTTAAGGTCTCAGTCCGATAACCCGATCAAGATCCGAATCCGATAATCCGTTAACTAAATGAATCAAATATGGATATAGGTTAATCTGATTCGATAACAATCCGATCCAATTTGTTATAAATAATTGAGTCGATAAAATATTTTTATGGCATATTATTTGTCACTAAAATAAATAAATTTAAAATAAAAAAGTAATCAAATTCAAAAACATAAAAAAGTTGAAAATTTTATAATTATTAAATATGTTTAAGAATTGGAAAATTTGAAGAAAAAAATTGATTTCAACCAATGTTTTAAAAACCGATCCGGGCATCGACCCGTAAAAAGAATAGCCTCAAGAGTCAAAAAGTCGAATCGGGATCGAATCAGTTCGATGTCAAATTGAATAAATAACTATATACATAAATGTAAAATATTATAAAAACAATAGATTTTTTTAATTTTAGTTTACTAATTTAAAGTAAATAAATATCTATATTTTTCTTAATTAAACTTATTATTGTAATTTATTTTACAACTTCAAAAACTAATAATTAATATGTAACAAATAATTTGATTTGTTAATGGAAATAATGAAATAAAATATTTATATTTAGGATTGAAATTCAATTTTACCTTATCCCACATCGAATGACAATAGAAAATTAGAAGATGATCTCTCCTCTAATAAGGAGAATCACGATGGTAGAAATCAATATTAGGCTTGCTACTAAAAACAGGTGGGCCTCTGGTTAGTACAAAAAAATTTAAAGAACATTGATTTTTATCGGATCGGATATCCGATAACATAGCAAATCGGATATGGATTTAACAATCAAATATCCGTTGGATTATCGGATCGGATATAGGCAGATTCGATCCATTTACAGCCATACTTGTAGCTCATTAATTTGCATGTTAGGGTGGGCTTAAAAGTAGAAACTCTCTTATAAGTAAAATAAGTATAAGCACATATGTTTTGATTACTGGTGCTTTTAAGTATAATCAGCACATATGTTTGGATGGGATGTAATTATTTGTATGCTTTTGTCAGGTGTTGAAGTACGGAAATGTCCCTTGTCGTATTTAATGATTTTTAATACAATAGGTCAACCTTTTTTGATACAAATTACTATAAAAACAGGTAGATCATAATTATATCTTACGTCTTTGTAAAATTTTAAGTTAATACTATTCTTTTGAAAGCATAATCTATTGAGATTGATGGTATTTGATAGACGCAATGAATGGAGGGCAGGTCAGCCAGAGATTGATGGTAATCTATAATATATTAAATATCACATCAAATAAGAATCATTTATTGGACGATTTTAACATTACTACAATTCAATTATTTTAATAATATCTTACTTTTCAATATTACAAAATTCTTGTATTTCGTGTTATTAATTCTCAATTAATTAACATTTATATTAATCAAGACTCAATGAATCTTAATTTGATGAATCTTGATCTACATAAATCTAGAGTTATTATAAATGAATTTATTTATATTAATGTATCTAGGAATTTTAATGGGTGTTTAAGTTTATGTATTAGCAATGAATTCTTATGTACCAAATATAGTATAAAAATATTGCTCAATTGTAGTATTTCATTATCACAAAAAAAAAAATTCTTAAATTTATATACTAAATTTTATTTTCTTTAGTTCATTTGAGACTCGTCAAATCATCCTAACAAATTGGTATCAAATATTATTTTTACAGCATTTATAAAGTATTTTAGAATAACGTGCAATACACATTCAACTCTGACTAGTTATAGAGATAAGTATAAATTATTAGCAGTCTTGGTCAAGTTAAAAATAAGATAAGTAATACCGACCAAGCTTACCGCTTACTATATTTGGGTTTAAAAATGTCTTATTTTTAAGACATGCATGTAGCTATGTCAACGAGCCGAGCCGAAAAAAAAAGCTCGGGCTCTGCTCGAGCTTTTGGGCCGAGCGCCCGACCAGAAAATGAGGCTCGGCCCGAGCCTAAGCTGCCCGAGCTGACTTGGGTTGTTTGGATTTATTTTTTTAAAAAAAAAATTTGAAGGCTGCAAGGCAGCTGAAAATAGCTGCCTGGAAGGTAAAAAATTTTAATTTTTTTTTTTAAATGGGCAGGCCAGGGTTTGAGCCAACGCCCAAAATGGGGCTTGGCCCGAGCCTACACCGAGCCCTAGCTGGGCCCGGCTCGGGCTTTTTCGGGGTCGAGCCAACGAGCTTTTTTTGTCATCCCTACATGCATGTTTGGGTGGGCTTGGAATAAGCTAGTTTTACCAGCTTATATGCACACCCATGTTTGGCCAGGCTTATATGCTGGTGAAGCTATCTTATAAGCTCAAATCCCATTCAAACATGTCATAGGATGACTTATTTTTCAGCCCAAATCAAAATAAGCAATAAGCTCCGTCAATCCAAACTTATAAGATGAGTTGACCAACTGAAGCACCAATTTACCCTTCATTATCTCAACATTTACCATCCCACCAACCTGAATTCATTACCCTTGCAAACTAAAATATCTCCTTCATGAGCAAAAATATAACGATTTTAAAAAAATTATTTAGTATTTTTAATTTTTGATTTCACAAAGAACTAAGGTACACTTGCTATTTTTTCCATGGAGAATTCCTAAAAAACATTGGCTTTGCTTTAAATCTTTAGCTAAACACCCTGAGGACATTTCTATAATTCGACACAGGCCAAAAGCTTATAAGCAAACACTGTCCATCCAAACATATGACCTTTTAAAAATTTACTTATTTTACTGATCAGATAGCTCATTTTTTAAGCCCTAGCCAAACATGTAAACCCTTAAGCAACTTCACATATTGGTTTGATAGATGAAAAAAATATTAAACTTTCTTTTTCATAAGATGTTTGATATCTTGGTCGTTGCCCCTTCTGATGTGGAATCCTATCCCATATAACAACAACAATCCTGTGATACCCATTCAACAATAGTTCACATATTGGTTTGATTGATGAAAATAATATTAAACTTTCTTTTTCATAAGATGTTTGATATCTTGGTCGTTGCCCCTTTTGATGTGGAATCCTATCCCATATAACAACAACAATCTTGTGATACCCATTCAACAATCGTCCTATCCACCACATCCGTATTCTATGCTTTTCATGGTTCTTTTGGAGGGCAAAACTGCCCATTCTTCAACATGTTTTCTAATCACTAGCTTTACAAACTTCAAATATTCGACATGCAATCCTAAAGATGACATTATCATAGATAACAAAGTGAAACCACGGAAGTAATCGTCAAGGATGGAAGCAAGCCTCATGGTTATAATAATTAACCTTGGTATAAAAAGGGACCATTTGAGAAGTTTTTCCAAGTTCCTAAAACTCTCGTCATCAGCCATATGACAAACTAATTTAAAAAATGCATAATTTACATGAGGCATAGCAAATCATCTCTATCAATCACTCACGTATACGGATACACAAGGTACTTTGATTTACACTTACGTATCTGGAAACTATGATGCTCGAATTCGGGTACAGGTATCGAGTACAAGTATCTCGGTGTTGTATCTTTTATTTTCTAAAATATAAAATACGGTGTATAGTTAAAAAGAGTCCAAATTTCAGACACGGGTATGTAAATACGTCTTTCAAACTTTAATTTTTTTTGCTAACTCAAAATGTCATTTTAAATAGACCAAAATCATTTGTTCACAAAGACGGAAATAAGTTTTGAATAATGGGTCAAGACGAATAAATAGAATTTTTGGACTTAGTTTTCAATTATGGAAAGTTAATTACTAAATGTTAGAAAATAAGGGACCTGATTGCAATGTGGACTTAATGAAACACTAAGTAGCATTATATGGAACAAATTTTCATTTTATACAAAGAAAACTCTGAACCATCGATACAGAGAGGGAAAGAAGGAAAAAAAGGGAAACCTAGCGCCGTTACCTTCCTCCACCCTCTCGGTGGCGGCGCTAGATCTACAGAGAGCAGAAATAGGAAAGAAGAAAAGGGAAAAAAGAAGAAAAAGAAAGAAGCAGAAATGGCTGTTCGGTTGAAATTTGGAGGATCCAACACGTATCCTATACCCATACCCATGTCGTATAGTGTCGACACGGATATTTCGTCAATTTCGAAGAGCCCAACCATTAGAGCCTGGAAAGATAAGTCTTCTCGACTATTTTATCAAGCCTACTTATTTATTTCTAATTCTATTCATAGATGAGCCACCGTCGTACGGAAAAATATGTTATAACTGAATAATCATCAAAGGATCAACAGTAGGGAAATAATTACTATAATTTATAATTGAAACGTGTTATCTAAAACAACACAGTTCAGTGGTTAGAGTTCTGGTCCTACAGTGGTCCAGTTTTACGTCTCCTCCATATTCCTAGGAAAGTGGTCATTGCGTATGATGAATACAACGAACAACTGCAGTATTGTACTCTAGATAAATGTAAAGTTCAGTTATACAAACAATTGAAGTACAATTATTGAGCAAATTTATTCATGGAAAAACCATATAAACAGCCCAACCAACAAACCTGAAATCTATTAATAATTGTATCAATTCTCACTGGAGGTATGCATTCCCATAGCTCTTAAATGGCACTTCAGATAACTGAAAATACATTTCTATGGAATTTAATATACTAGGTCAGATTGCTCAACAAAATCCATCATTGGCCGCAATCTTTTCTCACAAAGTTGAATTACATGCTACCTACTGAAATTATACACCACTAGGCCTAAAGCAGAAAAATCAACTAAGATATCCTCCCTCGACATGTCCCGGACAAATGTTTCATTTCTTAAAATAGATAATACTATCCCTTGAAGTACATGAAGTCAGCAAAAGATTCTTGGCCTAGTTATGAGGGCTTCAAAAAATATATGAAATACTCATGAAACGTGCCAACCCAAATTGAGACCTTCAATTCAGGAGGAAAAGAATAATAATGAAGCCAACCTCCAAGATATCTGCCAATAATTGCTATGTTGGCATCAACACTAGAAAAAGAAGTCTTGACTATGAGAACATCCTTCCGGAGTGGACAACTAACATTCAAGATCACAAGTTTTCGTTCCACCAAAGGACACAACACTCCAAGCCTTATTAGGAGCCGAGAATGTGTTACGTGAAAATACATTCTTCTTCTCATTTTATGGACCAATATAGTTGCAGTGTGAAATATAAGGTTCTAAATGAGATGATTTTTGCTCTCTAGGTTTTCTCTACAAACTTTTTGGTAAAAAGTTTATTTTATATTAAATCTGATGAACTTAATAGGTTTTGTATGTTAATGTGATTGACACTATAATAATCTCATACCAACCTTTTATGTTACAACTAAACTAAAGAAAGTGCTATTCTAATTACATGATAAAATATCCAAATCACGAAAGAACGATTAAAAGAATTATACATACTTACGAAGTAACTAAAAAGGAAGCCAAGTAGGGGCCGTACAGTATGAATGACAAGAAACCCCTCAAATTCATACTAATCACAGGCATGGCAGTTAGAATCACAATTTTTTGTCACCATAAAAAGCTAAGAACACTATTCCAATTCTATTTATTGGAACTCATAACTTCGACAATCAAATTTTAGTTCCCCACACAAGTAATTTCATCTTTTCTTTAATATCTTTCTTACTGGACTCGTATAGTAGTCTTCCTCCGCAAGAAATTTTTTCCACCTGAAGCATCCCACTACACTCACGAAGATTATAGAGAAATGTACAACCTTTAGAAGCAGAAGGCATTACACAAGGTCATTGTAGCATTGGCCATCCTTGTTCCCTTCCGCAGGATACCGGAACAAGAAGTTAAGTTTATGAATAGCTTTTCCCAAGTTTCCTTTTCTGGTCAAAATTTAATTTTTTTTCTCTTTAAGGTGATGGAACAAGGCTTCATGAACAATATTGATTCACCTAAATACCAATTATCAGCCAACTCAAATACAATATTTACTTAATAACTACTTAAAGAATAACATAAAAGAGGGTGAGAATCCTAGCTTGGCAGCAGGATCGATAAATTCAAAAAATCTACGGTATAAGCTTATACGGGCAGTTTATACTAACCTGTGGGAGAAGACCAGGCGGCGTGGACAACGCATCGTTCCTGCACATTGGAGCAGAACCCAACAGTAATCTTATTCAGATCACCACGCAAGACGGCGCTGTTCCAGACAGATGCGCCGTCGTGGACCACCACCTGACCGGCTAACACCACATTGGGCGCCACGTAAGCATCGACGGCTACCTTGGGAGCCCACTGGCCGAGCGGAATGAGCTTCCTCTGGCCCCGATAGTCCCATTTGACCCGATCCGGCGATTCTCGAATTACAGGTGCCGGAGGCGGAGATTGCGACTTGGCCGTTTCTGCTGAAAAGGGTCGTCCGATTACAATAGTGGTGAGTGATCTAGGGAGGAGCCGGCGAGATGCTCTAGCTAGTGTCGCCATTTTTGTGTATCGGATTTCTACTCAAGAGAGGGTAGGGGAGAGAGAGAGAGAGGGGGGATGGCCGGGGGGGGTGAGTAGAAGAAGGAGAGAGTGAGAGCGTACGGGGATCTGGGTCGGCCTGGATAGGATCCAAATATGCCGGGATGAACCAACCCGTCAGAAAATTGGACCAAAACTACAATAACTTGGTTCACATTGATTCACGAGTTGATCCGTCGTTCGGATCAGTTGTCGAGCTTGATTGATAATTTTCTATTTTTGAAAATTAATTTTGATGGTAAATACTTTTTAAATTAATTTTGCCGACCAAAACTACATTTTTCACTCAAACTCTAATCTCCAACATAGTAAATATTTTATAAATTATGACTTACTTTAAATCGCATTAAGTTCTAAAAAAAATGAAAAAATAAAAAAATGATGAATGAGACTCCCCAAAACGAAATATTTGACTTGTTCGTGGACCGATTCGGTTCTCAAATTTGGAAGACGGTCCGAGCCCATTCCAAACTATATTTTTCATGGGCCAATTCAAATCCATAATAGTCACGTGACATTTTATTCATACTTGATAAAGCTAAATTATCCTTATTACATAAGATCATATTTCGCTACGTTAGCGAGCCTTTAATTTGTTGCCAGTACATGCTAGATGCAATAGATATCGAAACATGGAGTTCCACATTGAAAACCCTCATTGTGATTTCTTGCCTCAATCTAAATAGTTTCACTTTAAATCAATTTATCCAAAACATTACACTATTATTGATTAATTATTTTTCAATGTTTCTAACAATGAAATTGTTGACTTCAAAATCTATTTGATCGAGTGGTTAACATAATCTCGATCACATCTCCATCTACGTAAACATCACTTATACGTTGGAACATACTATTAGAGTGCAAATGTCACCGGTCGAGAAAAAAGTTCGACAACTATCTACACTCCAACGATCAAATCAATTATCGAAACGGAATAAAATAAGTGCAAGAGAGACGGGTGAGGAAGATCTAGTTAGGATTTAGAATTTTTGAAATCAACTTAAATATATACAGTGAAATGGGTACAAGTCTCCTATTAATATCATCGATATTCAGTCATTTAATAAATGATACCTCTGTCATGTGCATACCACATGATTTATAGATATAATCGAAATTATTCTTCAATAAAAACAATTAAACATTATGCTGATTATTAACTAAGGTTATACAGTCTCTAATTAATTAGCAATCCCACTAGCATCACAGACTCATTAAATAAAAGGGCACAAAACAAAAAGTTTACTACAAAAATGGAAAATATGTACACGTTTCATCTCACACCCCACTCATTCAAAATCTTTCCAAAAAAGTCAGATTATTCTATCTATTTTATTATTGTACAATGAACAAACAGGGAATTAAAATTGAAAACATGAATTTGAAATAAATTGCAGAAATGTATAATCGTCAATAGGGAAGAAACCAACAAAATGAGATCCGTGTAAACACAATTTCTTTAAAATAGATTCTCTTCCTCATCGTTAGTACTTGAGGTTTTATCGAGTGTCTGTCTCACAGGATAAAGAGGATAAATCCTATAGAAATTGTGCACTATAATTTCTATACCGACAAACTGAATATGTATCTGAATGGATCACCAAGACTCTTGACGAAAATTGGGAATATTGAAAGATATAAAACTAGAAAACGAAAACTATATATGCAGAGTGTATTTTTCGCGTTTTATGGACTGTATAAGTAGGCTATAATGGAATTAACAAATGAGTTACTGGTATTATGGCCGTTAATCACCATTAATCCGATTGTTAATATTTTCATTAATACAAGTATAAATCAGGAGTTTCAATTAAAGAATTTGGAAGGTTTTTGAAAAAAAAAAAAATAAAATAAAATAAAAGCAAAACGAGGGCACTCTTAAGGGGTCAATTTTTGCTCCGTTCTGTCCGACATTCATGTACACAGATCGCGCTTACACACAAGTTTAAGGTTTGATGTAGAATTTTTTTTCCTTCTTTGTACCCATGTGTGCACATGTAGAAAGACTTCTATGCCACATTTGATTAAACTCTAAAGTGTAACCATACGTAAAGTGGTCATTACTTTTATAATCTTTCTATTATATTTTTCTGTCAGCACCTAATTTCATACGTATAAAACATTTAAAATTTCACACTTTCATGCATATTAAACTTGCCAGTTTTAAACTCGCCAGTTTTAAACTCCTTTCCAACCAGTCATCTTTGAATTTCAATTTCTCATTCACCCGATTATCATTTTCGGTAAGTAAATATATAACTTTGACCTTCCAAAATGACCCAACGGTCCTACTAAAAAATATGCCAAAACAGCCCCCAACAAATCAAAATTATGACAAAACAGCCCCAATAAACCATTTTTTCCAACAACATTTTCTTTATAAATTGAAACATTCTGTTCAAGATTTTCTGTAATCTGTCCTATTTTTTCAGTACCCTTTACTGTAAAATTTCAATATAAACTGTATATAGAATTATTGAATCATTGATACAGTGTAAGTACAATAACTTCTTATTTAATTGGCTCCCGGCTTTTGCATAGCCACTTCTGGTCCTGGCACCACCGTTTGATTTTCGGCCTCGCAGACGCCTTCCTCGATAGTATCTCCTCGTCACCATTACCGGGCAGGTGCCTCGCCGAATGATTGGCACTGATGCATTCCAGGAAACCCCCATTGTTGAGGTCATTCGCTCAAAACCACCATTTGCTGTTGAATATCCTTAGGAATGTCGATTAAAACCTGCCTAGGCCGACCTGATTTCGCAGTGAAAAGCACTTCTTTCAGAATTCTAGGAATGTCCTCTACATCAAACCAAGATAAATTTGCTTTGTGAATTGGAATCAGCCTATGAGATTAGCAGGGTACATTTCTAGGTTGCCGATATTACCAAGTGACATGTTAGAGCAGATAGCGAGATTAATATCTGAGTCGAAAAGGCCTGTACTGTATGTAGGTGGTGGTGTTTAAATTCGAGTGAGGAATTGAGGAAATTTGTCGAGCTTACAGGGTTCCCTGTTGCGAGTACTCTGATGGGTTTGGGTTCTTATCCTTTATCGGATGAGGACTTCTCGTTGCAAATGCTTGGAATGCATGGGACTATTTATGGTAAATTATTCAGTGGACAAGAGTGACTGGGAAAGATGATTTCGTGACTGGGAAACTGGAGGCATTTGCTAGCCGAGCAAAGAGTGTGCACATTGATATTGATTCTGCTGAGATTAAAAGAATAAGATACCACATTTGTCCATACATTCAGATATCAATTTGGAACTGGAGGGTCTAAATTTGATATTGGAGGAGAAACGAAGGTGAGGGAAGGCAAAGCTGGATTTTTCAGTCTGGAGGCAGGAGCTAAAGAGCAGAAGATGATCTATCCATTGAGCTATAAGACATTTGAAAATGCTATTCCTCATTATGTGATTCAGCTTCTTGACAAGTTGACAAACGGGAATGCCGTTGTTAGTACTGGCGTTGAGCAGCTTCAAATGTGGGCTGCACAATTTTACAAGTTCAATAGGCCTCGGCAGTGGTTTACATCAGGCAGTTTAGAGGATATGGTCTTGGACTCCCTGCAGCTATAGAAGCAGCTGTTGCAAGACCTGATGCTGTTGTGGTCGACATTGATGGTGACAGGAGTTTCATCATGAATGTGCAGGAGTTGGCCACAGTTCGAGCAGAGACCCTTCCTGTCAAGATTATGTTGTTGAAAAATCAGCATTTGGGCATAGTGGTTCAGTGGGAAGATCGATTCTACACGTCTAACAGGGCACACACTTGGAAATCTATCCAAACAGTAGGAGAACTTTCCAGTATGTTGAAGTTTGCAGAGGGTTGTGACATACCTGCAGCTGGTGTGACGAAGAAGGATGATCTCAGGACTGCAATTCAGAAGATGTTGGATATGCCCGCGGGCCACACTTATTGGATGTGATTGTACCGTATCAAGAGCATGTCTTGCCTATGATTTCTGGGGGGAGCCTTTAAAGACGTGATCACTGAGGATGATGGAATAACTAAGTATTGGTATCAGAAACAACGGAGCTGAATTAGATGTTTTATTTTCAGAATTATAGCTGGCAAAAACAGGGGTGGTTTCCAATTTCAGTTTACAAGTTAGTTGTCTCATTTTTATTTACTTATGGCAAGAATATTGTACTTGATTTCTCGTTTCTCTGTACTTGGCTGGCATCTCGTAGATCTTTGTCTGATTAGAAGTCGTTTTTGCTCGTGTCGAATATTATTGTATTTGGTTCAATGTTTGATGGTTGTCAATAAGACACTTTGCCTTGGATGAATGCTTTCATAATTCTAGTGTGTTTTCAGCTGAAGGAACATTAATTTATGCATGGTACATCTTGAAATCGGTGCATTTATTTTCTGTACAGAATGCAAGATAACTCGTATGTAATTGATTGAGCCTGCAAGATAACTCGTATGTAATTGATTGAGCCCCCCCTTCCCCTTCCCCTTCCCCTTCCCCTCCCCCCTCCCTAAACCCCACTCAACTACCAAAACCCGTGAGACACACAATAGGATGTAGTAAATATAGTGCGCTTCCTCGTATTATCCCTCCAGATGGCACATAGAAAGTTAGATACAAAAGACAGCATCCAAGATCTTCAACGAAAAAACGAAACTTTAGTAATGCATCCACATAAAGGTAAACATTTATGTCTGCTATACATTGTTAGCTACAAAGCAAGTTAGAAACTTGAAACCATGAACAAAGATTCGTATCTGTGATTCAGCTCGTATGTTGGAAATTTCTCCTAATTTCAAGGGATTGTACATATTGATCAGTAATTGGTCAATCTAGATAGTTGTTGCACGAAATGAGACTATTGCTTAAGCAATTCAGAAGATGTTTATAGTTTATATCTTTATGAACACAATGACTTGATAATTTTTAGTTATGACACCTCTCTTTAATGCTTTTACAGGAGTATGAACATGCTTGCTAATGTTCTTGAGTTGAGGCCGTTGACACGTCGAAGGATTTTCTTCTAATGAGAAGGCAGGTGATTGTTGAAGAATTAGCATGTGAATTATCAAGACTGCACAACACAAAATCTGGCCTGTGGAGCATGAGATTTAGCCGATCTTCCCCCACCACCAAGGCAGTTGCATCAAGTAGAACATGCCAAGAGTTACGATGGGCTTCTGAAATCCAATGCATAGAGTGTTGAGTCCCATTCATTTCTGCCGGGTAAGAAAATAGTCCTTTTGGAGCGTGTTTGCATTTCCTTCTAAAGTATTGGCTGAGTTGTGATCCTTTAATCCTCAAATCCAACCAAGATTCTGGTGCAGGAATCACTCTTGATTCTTTGTAGCCTGCAAATTCCCTTACATAATCAGCATCTTCCCCGATTACAGTCAAATAGAAGTTCCCCTTGAAGAACGGGTAGCTCTCTCCAACTAACATCATTGCATCCTTGTTGTTTTGAGTGAAAAGAACAAGATACTCCTCGTCTGATAGTCCAAAGTGGTTTAGAACTTTGTTTCGAGCTTGAATTTCAGGGATCGAGATGAAGCTCCCATGGAAGGAGGATTTCTTTGTGAGGATGTAAAGCAGTCGAGACGGCTCCAACTGTGTTCTCTCGAGATCTGGAAGGCTAATTCCAGAGGACGGCCAAAATGATTCTCTGGGAACACCACGGGGTGATTTTCTCTTGTCATCCAGTTGGGGCACCGAGAACTTTTCTTTGATGCAAAGATCGTATAGATCCATCTTTTCTCCTCCTTCTACAAGGGCGTTCGAGTACTCTGGGTATTTTGCTAAAACATATTGTTCCACGTATTGCTTTTCTGTTGGGGTTATGGGTCCTGACCATCTAAGATCAAGACCATGGAGTGTTGATATAGCTTCTGCTACTATGTGAGCAGGAATCACCATTTTAGCCTTCTGTTTCATTTCAAACAATTCAAAAGATAAAGAGAAACGAAATTAGATACAATCTTTCTCTTTCCCAGGAAATACATGAAACGCTTGGGAATTTCGGTTTTACCTTAATAATCATGCTGCTTGGTCTGCCATTTTCTGTCGGCGATTTTGGTACAGGACTTAGGAAAGATTTTCTCATATCGGCCTCCTTCGTCCCTTGATTCATCTGTTATGACAAAACTCTCAGAATTTCAAAATTTATGCTCATAAAATTTCTTTAAGATACTAACTGTATAGAAGATGATGAAAACTTTGTTTATACCTTCATTCCTGATGATATCATTACACGTTTCTCAGTGCTCTTTCCCATATTCTAGATGTTTCTGACTATTCATAAGCTGGTGGATAGGCTTTAAGGTTGTAAGAAGAACTTTGAAGATTTCAAATAGAAGCAGAATAGAATTCAATATTATTGTGGGTTGGTATACTGAAAGAATGAAGAACAGAATAGACCAGGCTAAAACCTAACAAGAATCCATTGTTTTGTTCAGGTGAAGTGCCAAGAAATTGTTGTTTGTTGATGGGAACTATAGATTTCTCTGTGTTTTAGGTCAATTAATATAGATTTAGACGTTAAACGCGTTTGGAGGATTGCAGGAATATTTTATGAGATCTTAAGTAAAATATTAGATATTAGAAGGTTACAACTGGATTTAATTTAAGTTTAGACTGAAGGGTTTGATTTAAAATCTCAAGTAGAAAGCGACCGGTGGAAGACTTTGGTTGGACAGACTTTGTGCCGTGTTTGATGTGCAGAACTAGACAGGGTTGGAGAGAATAATGGACAAATATCTTATGCCATGTTTGATGTGCAGAACTAGACAGGGTTGGATACAATAAAGAACAAATTTTTTTAATTTTTTTTTTTATCATCTTTCTCCCTTTCTCAATTCATTCTATCGAGTCGAGCATATCAAGCATAAATTTTATCCTCATGCCTTTCTTTCTTTCTTTCTTCATCCTATTTCAAACACGTAAGGTTGGCACCAGACAAGGGGGAATATTCCCGGCAGACAAAATATGAAGTGTGAGATCAGTACCAAGAAAGTACAGCTTATTTACTTATTTTAATTATGAAAGAACAACTTAAATAAGAAAAGAATAGTTCAATGATAGCAATAGCCTTTGATCACTTCTAATTATTTTGTTAGTTCTTGTCATTAGATTGCAATGAAGCTTCTCAGAAGCATAGTTTTGGCGATTTATTTATTCCATAGGCGACGATAAAATCAAAGACTGGTGTGAAAGAGGCAAAGATTCTTTATATGAAAGCAAGACAAAAATTAAAACTAAATAAATTTAATAGTTCGCTTTCGAATACAGTTGAGAACTTGTTGTGAAAAATAAATTCAAACAAGTTAAAATCTCTGTTTGAAAAGCCTGTCCCTTTTTTCTACATATGCCCCATTATTCTTTCCTTCTGTAGAAAAAACTTCAAAATTTAATTAGTATTGGTCTCATTAATTCATTCTTTTTTCCCTCGTGTTGAAGTTCTCTTTCATTTGTAACTTTCTGTGAAGCTTCATTAGAAATGGATTGGAAATTTATATATGTATTTTTTATAAAAAGACTAAAAATAGCGTTTAACTACATTTCTTGTATAATCTACGTAACAACTTGCATGTACGACGTAAAAGAAAAGCATATTTCTTATATGTGATGAACGTTACAAAGTCCTTATTCAGGATTGAGACCAACTAAAATTCGAAATATTTTTTTACACCAATAATGAATAACAAAAACTCGGGGCATGTATGATAGACACTATGGTCCAATAGATGAAATTTTATCATTTTTCTTTAATTTTATTCAGTACGACAAGCTATACATGCTGTTGGAAAACACTAATGAAGCATGAAAAATAAATATTTAGGACCTGTTTGATAGGCCATTATTTTCCATGGAAAATGGAAAACAAATTTCAACTTTCACTTTTGCCTTGTACACTTTTTTTTTCATGGAAAAAATTTTCTTGGTTTGACTTGCATGCTCACATTTTCCTTGATTTTGTAGAAATCAATTTTTTATTTTTTTTGGCAATGAGATGATAAAAAAAGTTTATCACTTTTATTGACAATTCGCATGAAAAACAAGTCAAATGAATGGTATTCGGTATGATAATTTTTTTTAATTTTTGCAATTGGAACAAATTCTAGATCCAATGGTAGAAAAATTATCACTTTAATGGACAATTTTAATAAAAAACGAAGTCAAACGAATATCAAACTTTCAACATTTTCTAGGTGAAAAATTATACAAATCAAACACAATTAATTACAATTCTCGGTAAAACAATTTCTAGACAATTCAATTCCTTATAAAACATTTTCTTTCCACCAATTTTCTACATTTGCAATCAAACGGACCTTTAGTGGGACCAATGTCAAGATAATTAAAGAAAACACAACTATAAGGTAACATTTCACTGGAAACAAGATCTGCACAAGAATACCTAAATCAGAATAACTACACATAACTCAAGTGTTACACAAGAAGAGACTGAGTCATTACAGCAAAGCCAATATCCATGGATTTCTGTAGTTAATTACATTCATAGTTTTAAACAGAAATTCGACGCAACATTGTCAAGTCAGTGACCTTTCCATTGTGCTACTCCATATTCAAGTGTTAGCAGGAAATTGTTTCAACTGCAAGAAACGAGGGAGAAGCAATGGTTAACGTCTCCATCTTCAATATGTCGATCCTGTCAGTTGTACTAAAAGAAAGATGATAAAACGAGCGCAGACAAATTGGTGGGCAATGAACAGAACCTACATAAATATCTTTGAGATAACATAATGCATGTTTAGCAAATCTTAAATTATAATTTAAGCCGATCAAACATAATTTTCATCAACACATGCCATAGGGCACATAACTTATAAGAACATAATCTATATTTGGCCAATGTTTATAAATGGTCAAATTATTTTTTATCCACACGTTTCATGAGTTCCACAAGTACTACCCCAACTTATCCATGACTCATTTTTATTCATTTATAAATTAAAGATACATAAAGATATAAGAAATATCAATGGTAGATAAAGTATGTTTGAATATTCAAGGGATCATCAAGCTGATATAATGTTAATTTCGATCTTCTTCTTTACAAAAAGGAAAGAAAAATCTCAGATGAAACTAATTTAAGGAAATATTATTATTTTTTCAGCAAATATGAACAGTTTACCTCTGGCTATGTTGCATGTCTCACACAAACTTTCGAGCCATTCAGGATTTTGGGTAACAAATTCATGCCAACCAATTCCTATACCAACTTAAGTATTTAAATTTTCCTTATCAGTTCTTCCATTTTTCACAATGGACCACACCCCAAACCATCGTGTCATAACAAGAGATTTGAGAGGAAGTTATAGTGAGAAAATGAGACATGTGGTGCATGTTGATGGAGTAGAGCTGGACGGAAGGAGGCTGGACAGGGGTTGCAGGTTGGTAGTAGAGATACGTGATGAGGATGCAACAAACAAGAATAAGGTTGAGAACAAAGAACAATTGAGGAGAAAAGAAAGAGGAAGAGAGGAGAAAGAGAAGAGGAGGGAGACAATAGAGAGAAATTAGGGGGAGAATATCAAACCATCGTGTCATAACAAGAGATTTGAGAGGAAGTTATAGTGAGAAAATGAGACATGTGGTGCATGTTGATGGAGTAGAGCTGGACGGAAGGAGGCTGGACAGGGGTTGCAGGTTGGTAGTAGAGATACGTGATGAGGATGCAACAAACAAGAATAAGGTTGAGAACAAAGAACAATTGAGGAGAAAAGAAAGAGGAAGAGAGGAGAAAGAGAAGAGGAGGGAGACAATAGAGAGAAATTAGGGGGAGAATATCAAGTTTATTTTATTATTAAAGTTGTATATATTACAATGCACATGCTCCTTTTATGAAAGGTTTCAAAAAATCTATTACAAGCAAGAAACATCTAATCAAATCCTATAGAATTTAGTAAATAAATATAATAAAATCTTAGAAAATTAGGCCTTGTTTGGTCCCCATTATTTCTAAAATACATTTTTCTTTCTCTTATTTTTAACCACACATTCTTCATCAAATTACTATTTTAAAATGCATTTTTGGTAAAAAGAAAAAAAAATGGGGCTCAAACATGCTCTTAGTAAATAAACCCTTTAACTTTTCCTAAAATAAGGATCTAAACATAGAAAGTATGCATATAATAATCTTCTAGAATTTCCATAATTTCTCCTCGACTGAAATTACTCAACTCCAGCGAGATAGACTAAAACTTCATACTCCAAAGGAGGTCGATCTTTTGTCTTGACCCAAGTGTCGATATTGAACTCTTGATAGCAAGATATGACTAAACTCGTACACCAAGGAGATGATCTTTTTTATGAACCAAATACCGATAACAAACTCTGAAAAGTAACATATGGTGCGATGCATCCACAAAAACATCAATTGACTTCACAGAATGAGGAGCATAAGAGTCGTTACAGTAGATTGGAATGCGGTAACAAATTATTGCAACAATGGTGGCTCAAATGTGTCCAAATAAGGAAACAATTATGCTATATTGAAAACAAAACTTTCATTGAAGTGTGATGACCAATCAAATAGATTAATTTCAAATAAATGATCCACAAACTTTTACTTTACATATTTAGGTGGCTATGCTATAGGTAAATCATCACTTGTTTCATGGTCAATTATGCTGAAACACTCATCCTCGCTATTAGACTATTCAATAGGCTCAACAATAAAAATTTAATTTTCTTCCTCATGATGAGGAGTAACACAACCAAACTTGGGGAAGCGACTGTCGGGAATAGGGTGGGAGACCTAGCGTATGACATGCTTGGCAACGATGAAAGGATATATAATCATAGATTGGCCAACCAATAAGCTTCATCTAAAGATTGGGGAGTAAGAATGTCGTAACACACATAATTTCAAAATTCAAACAATTGAGAAACCTAAACGCTATGACGTGGGAGCTTCATAAATATCATAACTGTGCAATAGTTCGTCGAAGCGGGCTAAAAATCCGCTAACTGTAGATTTACCTTACCTATAGAGCAAAAAGAATTGATCTAGTTCAATAATATACATGGGTTTATTTATTACTTAATACTCGTTTCATCTTATAGTGATGGATGTTGACCTAGGCGATCAATGTCACGCAAAGACTGCTTCCAATAACACCTAATACATCCGAAAAGTGACATTGGCATGACAAATATGACGGGAGTCGCTCAAGTTATGAAAGTTAAAAGAACTTTTCAAGATTATCGAGCCAATCAAAAAATGATTCGAGACCAGCCACACAATCAAAATCCCATAGTTTTAAGTTAACTTGCCTAGAAGGATAATGAATGTCTTCAACATAGTCCCTAGACCGAGAATAATTGTATTGATAAGGGGAAGACACTATCGTGGTAATGACATAGGGTTATAGTGTAGCTATAAGAGTTTTATATGAATTCATGGTATTATATGATATGTTTTTAAAAATTGACAAGTCAAAGCACCGAAATAAAAACATCTTTCCGACATATAAAAAACTAGTAGCACACAAGACTTAGAAAAGTAAAACGGTGTCCAAGTCATCATCTTGAAGCTAATTCAATTGAATTCTCTTGAGAAACGAATTCAATTAACAAATCACGAGTCCTACAAGCAGTAGTTAATTTTTTTTTTAAATCTTTTTTTTTTTTGTCTTTTTTTCCTTTTTTTATTTGAAAACTAAGGACAACAATGAAAGAACTAATTTAATTCAAACTTTTGCTTAATTGGTGTACACTCCCGATGAATGCAAGGAAAAAAAGAAAAAATAATCTCGGATGCGAACAATAAATGATGAATAATTTTTTTAACTAACTAATAACAAGCAGCAAATAAAGAAGCAGAAACACTTTTTTGACTCGTGCTTCTTTTTCTTTTTTAAAGAAAATTAGAAAATTTGTGGTGATTGAAGGTACCAGACTATTGGAGATGGTAGGGCGATGGTTGTGATTGAGTATCTAATGGCTAAAAGGTAGGACATTTGGTGTTATTTTATGATTTGAAAATTAGATTTGTTTGGTAGAAGGAAAACAATTTGTTTTGATACCAAATCGACGTAGAACAAGATTGAGAAAGGAAGAGAAGAGAAGAAGAAAGAGAAATTAAGGAGAAAAGAGGAGGAGAGATTGAAAGAGAAGAAAATTAGATAGACGGATGCAGAATTTAGTAGAAATGACGTATCTTTATTTAATTCATCAAAGTTGTATCATGTATGTATTACAATGCATAAGCCCTCTTTATATGGAGTTTCAAAGAACCCGTTCTAAGTAAGAAACATCTAATCAAATCCTAGAGAATCTAGTAAATAAACATACTAGGAAATCTACTATATGTACCCTTAAAAACATTTTGTAAAATAAGAATTACAACATGGAAAGTATGCATATAATAATCTTGTCCATCATTACAATTTCATTATTAGTTGTTTCAACCCCGAAGATAAAAAGAGAAATAGTATTTTCAAATAACTCCAAAAGGATAATTTAGAAGACAAAAGAAAAGAAAACAAGAGTCCAAAGTGTTGGAGGTAAAAAAGGCAAAGGTGTTGGAATTTGTGGTGTAAGAAGTGGATGCAAGATATATTCAACTCCCTTGATTGTCCTTGTTATTTGTTCATTGTCTCTTGCAAGAGTTTAGCAATGAGGTGGTGAGTGGTGGTTTTTAGATGGTTGGTGGCGATGATTGGAGATGACAGGGTAGATCAGTTGGCAATGTAGATAGGTGGTGGTGTACGATCTCATACATGACTACATCTGACTCTAGGTTTCACGTGCAGGTTGTAGATTGTGAGAAATTGGATTGATTTGATTGGTAACTGGTAATGGATGTTCATTGGGTTGTAGGAATGAGGTGCGTTGACTGCTATGGAGTTTGACTCTAATAGGTCAGATGGGCACTGAGTGGCTGGTAAGTAGCATGGATTGTTAACATGGCTGTGATTCACAGTGATGATGGAGTTTGGATGTTGTCAAGTCATATGGGCTACTAGTTTAGCCTGTTGGTGTTGGTGTTGATTGGGCTAAGAGATTGTGAAAACAGGCAACTTGACAAATCTTTTGGTGCAAGTGAATTGGGCTATTACAATTCTTTAGGGTAGCTATTTAGCAAATATTTTTTTGTTTAAAAAATGGCCTTTTTTGTGATGATGAATAGCTTTTCTCAGTTGAACATACCATGAACAAAGAGTTTTTTTTTTTTTTTTTCACCGACGACTCGACGAGCAATACGGATAATTGTAGATTTTGAGAAGGGTTTATCTAGAGGAAAGACTATGCCCATTGATATAGAACGAGAAAAAGAGAGAAAAAAAAAAAGAGAAAAGAACTGGAGAATCAAGAGATAAACTGCAGAAAGGCATGTCAATATAGTAGATCTCAAATCAATTGTCTACATTAATCAAAACACTTAAAAAGCTACCAACATAATAAATTAGGAATTTCCAAACGTTAATAACAAATATTTGTTAAAAATAGATAAATCAAAATACAAGATAATTAAAAAAAAAATGAATCTACTTTGCATATTTAAACCTATAATAAATGCACGACTTTGGCATGGCATCTGCCGTGATAAGAAAGTTGCTTCACTAGCAAGTCCAACAATGCATTCAAAATCACCTATAATTGAAAAAAATTAATTTCAAGTCTTGAATAAACAAACTAAACCTAAAATATTTAAACTGGTTTTTATAACTCCAAATGATGTTTTAGAGATAAAGCATCTCTTTATTATGCAACCATGTCCCCTACTTTAAAATTTCTGGTAGGTGCAAGATGGTCTTGGGATTTTGATTTTCAAACTTCAAGTCCAATAAATCATGAGCTCCCAACCATCCATTTCCGGTTTTCTCAGAGTATAGTTTCATTATACTCCCACAAGTCCATGGTTTGAAATACCATTTAGATCCCTCTCATAAATGTTCAACTATTGACAATTTGAACTATATCTTTGTTTAATAATGTTTTAACACTATTTTCTCTATATATTAATCAAAATGGAAGGGCATACATTATTATACTCTGACAGCAGAATTTAGCTATAAATTCAGATATCTCTCATAAAGGAAAGGAAGACAATATTATTATTCTTCAAGCATGATCTTATCTCTATTAATATGAGTCTATATTTTCTGGTATTCAACTTCTCTAGACAGAAAAGTTCGCTAACATGAAAACAATCTCTCTTGCCCAATACCAAACCTCTGTCAAAGTTTACACATCACACCCAAACAAATTTGCACCAAAACGGTCTCCTAGGACAATGAGATTTCATGAAATTTTGACACAGGTCGAATGATTCTCTTTAGACCAACTACCTGAAATTTGTGAAGAAAAGGCACGAGAAGAATTTATAAGTTACAGGAAAAAGATAAATGAAAAGAATAACCATGAGAGTGTTAATATCTTCCAAAATGCTGCAAAGAAAATAACTGAAAATTTTTGCCAAGATGAGATCATTATTCCATGTTTGCAAACAAAAAGAATTTCCCTTTTACTAGCCATTACGAAATACGAATATTTAAAGCTTTGCCAATTATTGACCAGAGAGATCTGAGAAGAATGGGCCGTCAAGAAACATGAATACAACACCTTTGTTGGAGCAAGGATATTTTTCCCCTCCGTGACATGAGGCTTTGTTATCAAAAAAATAAATGGATAGAAAAGAACAATCTACAGTAGAAGAGGAGGTTTCATCAGAAGAATTATTTATTTCTGTTCAGGGTTACCCATTTTATTTTTCCAAGAGAAGATGAAGTCTATAAATTGGGAGTACTGTGCTCCAAGGCCAGAAAGTTCATGATCCTTGGGATTCTACATTAGGCTGTCCTTGGTTTACTTGAGCGCGTTATTCTTATGATTTACCAAATCCAACAATTGGAATTAGTCCCAATCCACCATATATTGGAAAAATGCCAAAGATATTGCTAGATATTTCCAATCAGGACGATGAAGAGTCAGTTAGTTTAACACCACAAAAGAAGCTGTAGAACTCAATTGACACAATAGAGAAAGTAGAGATAGAGGAACTGCGTAAACTTAGAGGACTCCCTATGCTAGAAAGGCTAAGAGGAAAAAAGAGTTTGGACTTTAATGTCAATGAGCTAACCTAGACCGATTTATTTTAATGTCCTCAATCAAGGTTGAGATCACAAAGACTTGGGGATTTCTGAGAGAAGGAGAATGACACTCACAATGTATAATTGATCGTCTCTTGAATCAAAATTACAGTTGCATCAGAAGATGTATCTGCTCCATTCTCCTATGTAGCATAATCTTTTGGATGTTCACATCTAGCTGAAACTCTTATCCAGGATTGTTAGGGGAAATTTACCGTGGAGTGATCTGCCTAGAATACTAAATGAGGATTGAAAGTCAAAAATTTATAGCTGTGGTTTATACAGTTACACGGGATTGAAGGATGGTTTTATACTGATTTAAATAAAAGGGTATTATTTCTGTTTTAGGAGGGAAAAAATCCGCATTGTCGAGCTTAGTTCTTGTGAAATTTCCAGAGGTCAATGAAAACTAAAAGTACTACCCAAAAAAGACGAAACTTTTAATGAAGAATAATAAAGATAAACAATATTTTTCATTCTCAAGCGAACAGATATACAGTTAAAAAAGGACTTTATCCCTGACATTAATATAAGAAGGCAAATTAAACTCCAAATCGCACACCCCCACAGCCCACATTGTCAATTTCTATATTTTCCCCAAAAGAATGTGTAGAATTTTAGGAGAAATTGCTAAAAACATACATGTAAACTGACCAGATCCAAGTAAAGTTCTATTCTTTAAATAGGAAAAAATTTAAAGAAAGAGAGAAAGAATACGAGATTACCCTTGGCCGTCGAGGTTACCCTGGCCACTGCTGGCACCACCACCACTGCCGTAGGATCCGTCATCTGCACCAGTCTGCCACACAGACTGCCACGCCTGGGAGGGCGGCGGTGCCTGCATGTACACCCCAGGATCCACACCAGGCACAGCTGGCCTTCCCATCATCGGCTGCCCCATTGGCGGATAATAATAAGGTATCCCACTCGCAGCTGCCGGCGAGCCCACAATCCCTCCCAATGCCACGGCCTCGTCTTTGATCTCATCCCTTGGTACAATATCCACCAGAAAATCAAATATATCAGTGCGTGTGATTGCAGCCCCAATGTCGTTCTTCTGCATAGTACGACGCTTGTTCTCCTCTGCGTGGAGCCAGGATCGGATTGTGAGCTCGAGGATGAAGAGCTCACACGCCTTCGCGAAGAGGATCGGAGCCTCGGCAGAGATCATACGCACATCTTCATCAGCCTTCATGATCTTCTTAATGCGAGCCAAAGGCAACTGCTGGTTTTTAAAATCATTTACCTGCTCGATCTCCTGCCGCTGATAGTTCCAGAACATTTGGAGCTGCTGCTGTTGCTGCTGGAGGAGGTGGTGGTGGTACGGTGTCTGCGGTGGGTAAGCTGCCGGTTGTGTCGCCGCCGTTTGCTGCGGGTTGTTTTCCATTTTTTGCGATTGCGGGAGAATTAAAGAATCGCTCTCTAATGGGAGAAGAATGTGTGAATATATAGATAGTGATTATGCCAAGGCAGTATTTTGTAGTTCCAGTGGAATGTACTATCAAAACAGCAGCTAATACAATTTTCTGTTGCATGGATGGTGTGGAAGTAGCTTTTATAGAGGGGATAGAAGGAATAGGTTGCTATGTGGCGCTCGTACAGATCCGTGTGGTGTGTATTCTTTTTCCTTACCCTATCCACTATTGTTCATTTTCACTGGTAAAGGACTTGATGATCGTTAATTTCACCAATGGTAAGTAAAGTTCGAGCAAAATTTCAAATTGGTCATTAAAGTATTATTTATTTTTTTTGACTTATTAAATTGCTAAAGTTAAACAATCTTACATAATTGGTCATTCCGTTAGTTTCATTAAAACATACATGACATAGTAGTTGTTGAACTTTCATGTGGATTGATGGCCGTCTAAAGCGATCGTTTAATTTCAATTGCCCTTCTATTTATTTAGCTCTGTCACAACCTTTTTATTATTTATTAATGATAAAATAAAGGTTGGACTTAAAGAGGACTCGTGTGATTTTTTTTGGCTAATGTAAAGTTTTTCTCCTAAAATCACTTTTTCTTTTAATTATCTATAATTTTACGAAATGGAAACAACGATCGTAAATCGATGACAAGGTTTAATGAGCTGATATTGGGTATAAAGCAAATGCTATTAATGGAGTGACAAATTATTTAGCACTGTCGTATTGACTAAATTAATCACAAAAATAAGTTAATGATTCATTTTAAATTTTACTTGAACTTTACTGAAAATTTGTGAAATTAACTCGAATTAATGAGGGAGCCAAGTATCATATTAACTTAGCATAACCTTATTGAAAACGTTATTTTATTCTCTTTAAATTTCGGAATCCCTTTTAGCAAAAGAGATAGAAGCTCTATGAAGAATGTTAAAATTAAATATTTATGCTGTGTTTGATGTATATTATTGAGAAAATAATGTATTTTAAATAGTGATATAATGAAAAATATACAATTAAAAAGTAAGGAAAAATTATTGATGTGATGAAAAATATTATTTTATTGAAAAATATGTGGTTGAAAATGAGTTTTGAAAGAATGTGTACCAAACAGTGGCTTAGTCAATTCCTTGAGCCTCTTTTATCTCTATCATTGGCTACGTGTTTTCTAAATACAATACAAATTCTTTAGAGTTATTTTTCTATATTCTATTTAAATTATATAACTCAAAGCTTAATTCATTTTCAATCCATCAAAACTATTCATGATATAAATATGCTTAATTCAAAATTTGCAAGTATATTATTGAAGTTAAATCCATGCACAAATCCATCGACTCACTTAGATAAAATAATCAATGATTTAAAAATGCGACAAAATGATTACATGTTTTGTGAATATTAAAAAAAAAAAAAGAAATTCACTAAATTATAAACACTCGATAGTTGTTTGATGTTCGGAAAAAGTGGTCAACAGTGTGGGTGTCTTGAACATCAATGTATGGACACTTGGACTATGGCTTGTAGGTGTGGTGGTGATTTTAGTGTTTGGGGCAGTAGGTTAAAGAAAATGAGTATTTATCTTTCATTCTTTTTTTTTTTAATTATTTTATTTAATCTTCAATTTGTATTTATTTTGAAATCGTAGATAAATTTAGCTTATTACCCGATTAATGGTGTTTTTAGACATGAAAAGTTATCAAGGACCATTCGCGTCAAAAAGGCACTAAGTTGAGGGCCTTAATTCCATGAAAAAAGGAGGGGCTCAAAGTGCAAAAGATGCTATAACTTAGGGACATGTAGTTGCATTTTTCTCAATTTTCTCTTAGAATGAAATAATAAAAAATCAATCTTAATACAGAAATTTGAGGTTGAATACTTGAATATTTTTTTCATCTTTATGAAGTGGCATTTCCTAACAGTGTACTCTACTTATCATACAATGTGTAGGATTGAAGATGCTGTTATCCGTTACCTAAATCGTAAGCCTTCGATTGGTGGCGATGGTGCTGGAAGTAGATAGGTAACCATTTTGCTTGGATAACTGTTATCAATGTAAAGTAAGTCCCTTCAATATGTTGCATTGAGGTAATTCGACTTGCATAGCTGATCCTTTCATTGGTTTGGAGATATTTCTTGTCATGAACCTCTTGCTTTTTAGCAACACAGATTGATGCACATATGTTTAGAATTCTTATGAACTTTTAGCAACCTGGGCTGGTATATTGTGTTTTTCTTTTATATACCGAGAAAATATTATTTCGCCTCATGTTATTTTTCTAGTTATTGAAGTTAATTTTTTTTTTATCCCTTAAAATTGTCGTATGCTCAAGTAACGACATACCACGAAAATTGATGTACTACACGATATGCTGTTGTTGGGAAGAATGAGTGATTTGTGTGTAAATAAATTAACAATTAATATAACAATTTTAAACATAAATATAAGTAATATAATTCAGCAATAATATAAACAGAAGAAGAGGGTTAGGAAAGCAAGCCTTAGGGAGTCACGTCAAGGACGCTTTCCTAAAGCCGTTGCCTTTCATTTGTGTGTGTATTTTCGACACTGCGCGAATCCAAAATAAAATCCATATAGTTCACAGTCGGATCTCCTTCTATGGCACGATCACGAGGAGATAAAGAATGAGTCTTTATCGAGCTGTCAAAACTATAAAAAATAATATATAAGTGCAGAGAGTAAATTCAACCCCCATAATTAATCCTAAATTATGAGTTACAATATAGAATTATAATGTTCTTAATTTTAAGTTAAAACTGAAAATTAAATGGTTTTAATTCTTGAAAGATTAAAACTTATGTTTTAAGCTACAACAATTGACATGCTTCATCTATAATAGACGGATGAACCAAATTCCAACTCGTGAGTTCGTATTTGATTTAATTCATTAGCTTCGAGTATTGCTAGGAGAATCTGTGATGCTAGTGTGCAGGAGAAAGGTCTTCCTTTCTTTATTGCTGTGGATATATGTACAACATAATAACACTGTAGCAGACAGTATTTACCAGTAATGTTTTTCTTTGTCTGTAAGCAGATATTAGGTGTATATGTATTCACTTCCTAAGATCTTAGGATTGCTCAATGACAGTCATGAATTTTGTATCACTTTCATCCAAATTTATCCATGAATAAATATTGAAAAGACATAATTTGTTACTATATGTTGTACATCAATATTATGACATTTCTCCTTGTGAATCCGAGATAGGTTCAAGGATTTTGGAAAATAAAATTCGATATTGATCAAGATACCATTTTATCACATTATGTAGAAAATTGTTGATAATACACCTCATTTCTCTTACAAGATGAGAGTGAGAAAGCTTAGCTTATCCAGGGGCGTAGCTAGGATTTCAATTTTGGGGAAGGGAGGGAGGGGTGGAGGGGGGCGGGCCCCCTCCCGGGGGTTCGGGGGCGGAGCCGCCGAATTTTTTTTTTTTTAATTAAGAGGATTGAAAATGACGATTTTGAGTACCAAAATAAGCAAGTTAGATTGACTGACCAAAAAGACAATCAATTTGTCGATACAAAAACAATATGTCCATCTATGTTTCTAATGCTATACAAATTGAAAACATGAACGTTAGATGGACACCAAAAAGACAAAAGGTAAACTGTCTATTTATATAACAGATGGTAGAGATGGCTTGGATATCTGAAGTTGGTCTCTCTTTATCCTCATCACTTCAAACTCGTTAATAAAAGAATCTAATGGAAAAGTATCAACAATCTCCTTCTCTATATACACAAGGATGGTACTGGACAAAAAATCATCTTCCATTCTATTACACAACCTTGTCTTAATGACACTCATAGATGAAAATGCACGTTCTGTATTTGCTGTTGAAACTGGAAGAGTCAAGACAAGACGAATCAATCTATCAACAAGATTATAACTCATTGATTTTTTTATCAATGCCAACAATTGACACACATCTATTGGATCTGGGCTATTTATTTATTTAAGTAACTATTGGATCTTTTGTTTAGATCTAAGATTTTTGTATGGTTAAAGTTTACATTGTAAGTTATTGGGTCAATATTTATTAATAGAAAAAAGAATTTCAAAATTTTGAAGGGACGAATCAAAATTTTTGGGGGGGCGAAACTGAAAAATACATTACAAATTAACTAGGAATAGTGGACTAGCGGACAATGTTGGAGGGCGGTCGCCCCCTCCCCCTATCTCCGTCTCTGACTGCTTATCTATGCGAGATTCAAAGGGGTTTAAATACCTTAATCATCATTAAGGTTTTGCGTGATTAAGTGCAGGGGGACTAAAGATATTTTTTATGATAATAGTTAACCAAAGTTTTATTGGTTACAACAATGATCATTCTACATAGCGTCATGGTGTCAATTCGTCACCAAATAGGGGCGGAGCCAGAAAATGATGTTATGATGGATTGAAATTTAAAAAATTTCAAATAAACTCACGCCACAAGAAATCGAGTTTCAGAGGCTATTCTCGTGACATTCACGATAAAAAGTACATGGAACTCAATGAAATAAAAAAAAGTTTAGATATCTCACATTAAGATATTCCACTAAATCTTTGTATTTTTTTTACCAAATAGAAAATAGATTCTTTCCTTAAAAAATATAAATCGACCGAATCATGATAGAAATAAGCAAAAATACATATCCACCAATGAAAATTAAAAAAATTACTTAACGAGTACTCTTCTAGTAACTTTGACGACCAATCTTTCCAAACAACTGAAAGCTTGATCGAAACACGTTGTCAATAATGTATCACTATTATCCATATGTTATTATCTCGAAATATTATTTGGTGTGCTTATCGATCTTTTATATCACCACATGTTAAAGTGAGCAAAAAATCTCAACCAAAGTGAGAAAAATCAACTAAGAATTTTGAGGGGCAAAGAAATTAAATTTAATTTCTTTTGCTCGATTTCAAGAATATTCTTATGTATAGATTACTTTATAAATAAATAAGTTTTAACAAATATTCTTTTTATTGTTAATATCGAATCTATAGTAAATTATTTATTTTGATCATAATATATTTTTTATGGTTAAAATGAGTAATTTTTTTTTTTATAAGAATGAATTAGTAATATATGAAAACATACGCAAAAATAAAAATAATAATTACTTTAACAAAATATATAGTCTCTAACTATTAAAATAAGTAATTTACTTCTAGATCTAATCAATACAAATTATCTATAATAAAATTTAATTAATAATTATAAGTAAATTTAGTCAAACATGCATTAAATAGAATATCTAATTTAACAATAAAATATTCACGTTTCATGAATGTCATGAAAATAGTAATTAATAATCGTAGCGTCTTTAATACAATTTAAATAATTGAACAATGGACTTAGGTTGAGATTCAAACTAGAATTGGGCTTATGCTAATATTTGGACCAAAATTCTACAATTTCTTCTTAAGGTTTTTATATGAGTTGGGACAGTGTTGGGTCAAAAATCTTCAATTTCTTCTTATGGTTTTTAAATGTAAATGGGCTGATTTCTTCTTATGGTTTTTAAATATAAATGGGCTGAGGGGTAGTGCTGGGCTAGCCCAGCCCAGCCCAACCCTGCCCTCCACTACGTCCGCCCCTATCACCAAATGATGTTACTTGTTATGTAAAGTTAGCAAAAAATCGTTGTTATAATATAAGTTAAAATCAATAATCAATTTTAACCATATATTTCATGTGATCAATAACTATTCAACTACACATTTCATCAACTTCTATTAAAATCTGTTGACCTCAAAATGTGCTGCCAATAGATGTCGAACCCACTCGTGCATGCACAAGCTATATCCAACACGTAAAGACGGATCCACGGTCAGGATCACTCCGCAATTGGACGTAGGAGAAGATCAACGACACGAGACGTTTTCGTTCAGGTTCCGACAAGATATCCAAAACACGATTGTATATAAAAAATAACAAATTGCTATGAATGTAGATACAAGATCGAAAATCAATATATAAGAGAGTAAATGAATGTGAGACAATAAAACCAATTGCTTCAAGTATCTAAATTTGCATTAGTCTTCAACTGTTATATGGTGGGGGTATTTATAGTATTACAAATGAAATGGTGACCTTTGGATGAAATTACACGTGGCATCATCCCTACGGCCGAAGCATCAAATCCTAGGCATCATTTTAACTTCATAACTTTACAAAGCATTTAATACTCTTACACTCTATTGACAAGACAAGACACAAATACACTTTTTACAGACGTCACATCAATCACTCAAATAAGATCTCTTTAATAAATTCAAGATCTCTGCACGTGGGCCATCACTAATTGGAGTAGAGCCTCGGATCTGTTGGGCCTCCTCAGCAAGTCCACCTCGAATTAATAATGGGCCTCGAAAATTACCATCTGGGCCTGGTCTTCTACTGCTGGTAGTTCGGCAGACATGGATCCACAACTTCACTGGGGCGGCCAATTGGCCAATGCTAGTACCAAGTCATAACAAAATCTATTAAAATTTTGATTTTTAGCTATACAAACAAGGGCTAAATCTGCTTCATCTTTTCTTGTACAGTTTAGTTCCTAAATTCGAATTCTCAATTTTACTTCTTGGTGTAATAAATAACTTTATTTAGTGACACATTAGCACTTAACAATGCCATGAGGGATTTAACATTAATATTTTTAATTGAGTGACTATTATTGTAACTGTTAGCAGTGGTGGATCCAGGAATTGGAGCCAGCTAGGGCGATCGTTGATTGTCAACAGTTGATCGTCGATCATCACAATAACGAGATCGTTTATTAATATTTAATTAAATAGTATTAAAAAAATTTCAATTAATATATAGATGCACTATGTATGCACTATGTAAGGACTTTTGTTTTGATTGAAAAAATCGTTCCATAATCTGTATAAATATTAAATGTAAGAATTAGATCCAGGACTAATTTCTTGAAAACGGAAAGAAAGCTATCATCAAGTTTCCATTTCCAAAATGCCCTATTTTCACAAATACTAATAGATTCCAAAAGTCCAAAGAAACTATAGTTTCCATTTCCAAAATTTCCAATTTTCACAATTTCCATATGATATCACAAATTCTCAAATTCACAAAATTCCCAATTTTCATAATCTATAATATATTAAATATCGCATGAAGTGAGAATCATTATCTGAACGATTTTAGCATTACTACAATTTAATTATTTCAACGGTACCTTACTTTTCGTTTTTCAATATATATTTAATAGAATATTGAATATTAATTATTAAACATGCACACAAATAAATAATTGAATTGTACGAGAACAATCAAATTGATTCATGAACATGAAATTTAATTAATTTGAATCAATTAACATAGAAAAAGAATAATGTATATATGTTTAAACAAAGGGGGTGTAAGTGAAATAATATGAAATTTAATTAATTTGAATTAATAGATATAGAAAAATAATAATTTATGACATTTAAACAAATGAGGTGTACATAAATCAACATGGAATTTAATTAATTTGAATCAATGAATATAGAAAAAGAATAATTTATATATATTTAAACAAATGGCGTTATATCATAAATTAAATGAATAATATTAAAATTAAATAAGTGTGTTTGAACTTGAATAATTTATCTACTCCTATAATAATTGAATAGCTCCCAAGTTATATGATCTTTAATAATTTATATACTCTAGAATAATTTATGATAAAATGAATAATTTTGAAAATAAATATGTGTTCATGAACTTGAATAATTTATTTACTCCTAAAATAATTGAATAGCTCTCAAAACATGTGTATATGAACTTGATGACTTAATGTTATATTTTATATATCCATAAATAAACGTTAATTAGTATATATGCACATACATAAATAATTGAATTGTAGTATTTCTAGAGTAATTGAATAACCCCCAAAATATAGAAAGTGTTTGTGCATGAATTTGAAAAATTAATTGATTGAATTATAGTAGGATGTACATATAAATTAATATTAATTATTATCACACACGTAAATAAATAATTGAATTGTATAAAAAGTTTATTTTACATAAACAATTTTTTAACAATTTTTTATATTCACTAATTTTCAAATATCATTTTTACGGTGTTTATAGAGTATTTTAAAATAACGTGCAACGCATGTTTAGCTTTGGCTAGTACTAACAAAAGGCTCACAAGTCAGATAATACTCATAAAACATAAAATCATAATTCATAAATCATAACTGATTAATTTAACTAGTTACTCATATCATAAACGATAAATCAAAAAAGAACAAAAACCAAAAATGAAAAAAAGAAAAAGAAAGAAGAGAGGTAGGAGACTCACCGCCCACGTCATAAGTGGAATCAGTTATCGGCGATGCAGTGGTGGTGTAGTGTGGAAGTGGCTGGGGGCTCAGTGTCGACGGTGGCTCAACGTGAGTGTCGGCATCGACGAAGAGGGTTTGATCTGTTTGGAAATGCCATGTGCGTTTGTGCATGGTGGGAAGTGATTCAAGTAAATAAAACCAGCAAGTAGCCAAGCAGGTTGTGCATTTTCAATCCATTGGATTAATTGGGCCTAATTTTTTTTTAAAAACAAGTGGCCGAAAAGAAAATACCCACAACTTAAAAAAATGGCCTAAAATGTTCATCTTCCAAATCACTCCCATTTCCGTCGGTTGCACCTGCATCTTAAACCTTCATGCCAGCTCGCTCCCGACGACTACTGTAGGTTCTAACGGAGCCAACACACGCGGCTACGCCTCCTCACAGAATGCTGACTCTGCTATTGACTGTTAGGAGCTTGAGTAATTATTATTGTAACCATTACGAACCTTGAATAATTATTACTGTAAAAAAAATAAACTCAATGACCATTGACGGAATTAACCAAAACTTCAATGACTCTTTGCACAATTAACCCTTCAATGGGAGGATAAGATGCAATAGTTGGTATAGAAATATCATTTGATTCATCGATCTTAAAAAAAATAAAATTAAGCAAAGTGTCATGTCTTTACCTCGATCTTTTACCATTTGAAAGACTGTACGGCTGCTTGAAATGTGCCATACATTTGGTGCAAGCCATGATCGTAATTCCCACAAACATGTTTGAATGTAGCTTATAAGATATTTATAAGATGGAGAGACAAAAGTATCATGCCATCGAAAAATGCTCAACTCATGTAGAATACTTAGAAATAGTCTTAAACTAGTTATGTTGTCTAAGAGCAGCGATGAGGCATTTTTTATTGTGGGGTAAAAAATTAAAATACATTTTTTTTAAAAACGACATAATATTAATGAAAATAAATCAATAAACTACTACAATTGTAGCCTACGGGTTTTTATGCTTTGAAAACGTTGTATAATTATATCATTATTAATATTGTCAAATACATTGTTCAAATAAAATGATAAAACCAACCAAATTGAGCGAATTTCATTTCATCTATAAATGTCACAAATTTTTTTCCATAAATTTAAATTTAATAATAATAAAATAAGGATTGCCACTTAAATTCATTAACTATATGAAGAATTTCAAACATTCTGCCAAAATCAATTGCAACGTCAAAATCTCACACCCTCAATCATGAATAATAACATAGAAAAGTAAAAGGAGAGAAAATAGAATATAAAACTAGTACATCAAACTTAGAAATTAAAATTATAAAATTTCATACATGATTGAAGACTAGAGAATAGAGATTGGATATTGAAGGAAAATGATCTATTTAGATTGAAGAATAGAGATTGAAATTGGAGATTGGAGGAGGGTTTATTTGAGTTGTGTATTCTAAACGTGAGAGAGCTATCGTGAGGTAAAGGCACAAGAGTTGGGGCAAAACAACAGAACTTTTGTGAAAAAAAGGTCAAAATTTTTTGACCCCCCATGTGAGTCTGCCCATGTCTAAGAGGCCATTGGTTCGATATAGAACTTAGGTTCAAAGGTAGTAAAAAAAGAAACAAATAAAAAGTGTATATTTTATTATAAAAAATAACATAATTTTTTTTCTTTATTAGTACCGACTGATATATTTCTTCCCTACTAAGCAGGCAATATCGACATGAGTATTGTTACGTTTAATTGAACAAGTAGTACGCACGTACGTTGCTTGTTGTCTTATCTTTCAGATGAATGATATGCATAATATTTTTGAAGTACTAGTACTATTTTTGAATGGAGTTGAGACAATTGATATTGTTAAAGGAAAAAATAAAAATTTTAAAAAGAATACATATGAATAAAAGTTTTTTTCTGAAATTATGTATATAATATGAAAATGTTGAATAAACTGAAATTTTTTTTTAAAAAAACTCAAACTTTTCAATGAACATAAATTTTAAGACAACCCATAATTGATATGTCTCCGAGTGTAACTTCTTTCTATTTGTATTTACCGTTACATAAAGATACTCAAAATCAAATATTATTAAAATTTCATAGTCTCAATAATAGTATCGATGTGGATCATATCGATAAATTGTACTTCCAAACACACCAATTAATATATCAAAAGGATAAAAAATCATTTCTACTTGACAGATTAATACAACATCACAAAAAGTAGCCTTTCATGCATAATTGAACAATCAAATAAGAGGACATCACTCGTAAACAAACTCATATTAAACAATCAGCAATTCCACATGGTGTGTTGGTTAACAGAATTCCATAGCAAAAACAAAAAACACTAAAGAAACAACTATGAACTGAAAAATCTCATAGTTACCTCAATTTTTTGTGAAATTTCCTCCACTTGCTCAATGATTCATTTATTCTTGTGCGCTATATGAAAAATAAAATACAAAAAGTTAACACCAGAAGCGGTAAGTCAGCAGTAAAAAGAATTATCAAAATTAAAAGAAAGGAATATGATAAATGTATAGATCCATTTAGATTGAGTGTACCACCAAATAGGTTTGAACGTACAAAACAAACCAATTATTATTCCCTTATAAAGCAAAAAGATTAAGTTTTTTTAATTCAATTCAATTAATTATTAATAATTATAAATTATTACAAAATAACTACATGGCTCAACTAAGTACTTGAGTGGGTAAGGAAATGAAAAGGAAAATGAATACATACAAACATGATCAAGATCTATGAAATGCCCATTATGTGAGAATTGATGTTGGGTAAAAATGATAGAAAAACATAATATGATTATTGATCAAAACAATAATCAAATCCTTAATTCATAATAATACATAACCATAGATCTTACTCCATGTTGAAATCCAAGAAAGTAACCAAACATAAAACCATACCTTGATCCATGATAAACAAATTCTTTGCCTGGATATATTAGGATCTTCCAAATGATTGATGATCTTCCCTTAACTTTTGCTCTCTATTGATGGGGATGTAGAGAAACTTGAAGAATATCTTCAAATGGGGACCATAACCCATATATTCATAAGATAATGACCATTCATCATCTTTCATTTGTTTTAAATCGGCCCCTCAACAATTTAAACCAAACTTCCGGTCTCTACACTTTAATTCCACGAAATTCAATACCCATTAGTCAAACTTTATCCTTAGTGGATCACTTTAATGACTAATTTACTTTAGATAATAGCACACACATTTCAATATGTTACATGTGGCCCCAAATTGCTAAAATATTCCAACAATCTCCCACTGGGCCATATGTGTAACCTTTCAAATGTGCACAACCTTTATGAACTCAAAATTTTGCTATTATTATTATTATTATTACGGGTATTTCAAACAATCTCGTCCATCAGTCATATCGATGTAGGATCAAAGCGATTTTCGTCTCATTTAACGTGACTAAATCCATCAATGGTCACGTACACCCATATAACCAAATGACATAGATCAATCATGGAGTGTAGCATGAAAATTACATGTTATGTGACCCAAACATGTCTATTTCCAACTGGTCCAACCTTATTTCTTAAGTGAGATCGGTACTGAATATAATAACAGAGTGTAATAAACTGAAAACTTTATTTCTGTACAGAACAATATCCAAATACACAAATGTGTCCAAAACATAAAGCAATGAAAATACAAACTCCCACTAAAACTTGATATCCTCATAATATACAACACCCATATGAGCAATGTGCTCATGAAAGACTTTGGGTGTCAATCCCTTAGTAAGCGGATCCGCAATCATGGAGTTTGTCCCAATATGCTCTATGGAAATCTGTCCACTCTGTACTCTTTCCTTCACAACCAGGAACTTGATGTCAATGTGTTTTGACTTAGATGAACTCATGTTGTTATTAGAATATAGAACTGCTGAGTTATTGTCACAATATAACTTTAGTGGCCTTTCTACGCCATTCAGAATACGCAGCCCAGTGACAAAATTTCGCAGCCATATTCCATGATTAGATGCCTCATAGCAAGCTACAAATTCTGCTGCCATGGTAGAAGAAGATATGAGTATCTGCTTAGCACTCCTCTAGGAAATAGCTCCTCCAGCTAACAGATAAATATAGCCCAATGTGGATCTCCTACTGTCTTGGCATCCAGCAAAATCAGAATCGGAGTATCCTATGATCTCTAACTGATCCGATCTGATACAGGTGAGCATGTAATCCTTTGTTCTCTTCAAACATCTCATAACCCTTTTGGCTGCTATCCAATGATCCATTCCAGGGTTGCTTACATATCTGCCTAGCATTCCAACAATGAACGCTATATCTGGACGTGTACAAACTTGAGCATACATAAGACTCCCAACAGCTGATGTATAGGGAATCTTCTGCATTTCCTTAACTTCAAGGTTATTTTTCGGGCATTGTTTGAGACTAAATTTGTCTCCCTTAGCGACAGGGGTGTCACCTGATTTACAGTCCTACATGCCAAACCTCTTAAGTACTTTATCGATATAGCTCTTTTGTGACAATCCAAGAATACCTCGAGTATCTGAATCCCCAATACAAAAGAGGCGTCACCAAGATCTTTCATCTCAAAATTCCTAAATAAAAATCTCTTGGTTTCGTGCAACATGCCTATATCGTTAGTGGCAAACAGTATGTCATCAACATACAAAACCAGGAAAATATGCTTACTCCCACTGAACTTGTGATACATACAATCATCAACAGCATTTGTATCAAAACCAAACGAGATAATTACTTGATGAAATTTGTAGTACCATTGACGGGAAGCTTATTTGAGCCCATAGATGGGTTTCTTTAATTTGCAAACAATATTCTTCGGGTCTCTTGACACAAGGTTTTCTGGTTGCACCATATAGATCATCTCATCAATGTCGCCATTGAGAAACGCCGTCTTAACATCCATCTGATGTAACTCAAGGTCAAAGTGTGCAACAAGTGCCATAATTATCCTGAAAGAGTCTTTCGTTGAAACTGGAGAGAAAGTCTCTTTGAAGTCAATACCTTCCTTTTGGGTAAAGCCTTTAGCTACAAGACGAGCCTTATATCTTTCCACATTACCTTTCGAATCCCTCTTGGTTTTAAAAATCCATTTGCAACCAATAGGCTTCGCACCTTCTGGTAATGCGACAAGATCCCAAACTTTATTGTCTTGCATAGACTTATACTCATCATTCATGACATCAATCCACTTTTGAGAGTTAGAACCCTGCATGGCCTGACGGAAGTTGATTGGATCATCTTCCATCAATCCATTATTTTCCTCATATTCTTGGAGAAATACTATAAAATCATCCGAAATAGTATTTTTCCTTTCTCTCGTGGATCTTCTTAAAGGTATTGGTTCTTGAGGTTGTTGAGTTTGAACTTCTGGAATATTTACCTCATTTTGGATGGGAGGTTCTTCAACATTATCTTGTTGAGGTTCTGGATATGCTTCTTGATCAACGACAGGTATAGGGACTTGTACATTGTCAAAAGTAATAGTATCCTCAACTTCTTCCTCAAAGACAATGTCTCTAACCTTATTTCTCCCCCCAAACTCAACATCCTCAAAAAATGTTGCAGTTCCCGTTTCAAAAATTGACTTAGTTGTGGGATCATAAAATTTATAGCCCCTTGATCGCTCAGAATAGCCAATAAAGTAGCTGCTTACTGTTTTGGAGTCCAATTTCTTTTCATATGGCCTATAAGGCCTAGCCTCAGCTGGACATCCCCAAATATGATGCTTTAGACTAGGCTTTTTTTTACCTATCCAAAGTTCATATGGAGTTTTGGCAGCAGCCTTAGTTGGCACTCTATTCAGAATATAAGCTGTAGTCTTTAATACTTCTCCCCAGAGTGATTTTGGTAAAGTAGAATGACTAATCATACTCCTTACCATATCCTTAAGAGTTCTGTTTCGTCTTTCAGCTACACCATTCATGCTAGGCGTCCCTGGCATAGTGTATTGTGGGACGATTCCACATTCCTCTAGGTATTTAGCAAATGGTCCTGAACATTGTTCACCTGAACCGTCATTTCTGCCGTAGTACTCACCACCACGGTCAGACCTAACGCTTTTTATTTTTTTGTTGAGTTGATTCTCAACCTCTGTTTTAAACACTTTGAACATGTCCAGTGACTCAGAATTTTCATGAATAAGATATAGGTACCCATAACGTGAGTAATCGTCTATGAATGATATAAAATATTGTTGACCATTCTAAGAAGCCGTAGGGAATGGTCCACAAATATCTGTGTGTATCAATTCTAAGACATCCGAAGTTCTGTTAGCACCTAATCCTTTTGTTTTGGTCTGTTTTCCCTTGATACATTCAATACATACATCAAAATCTGTGAAGTCAAAGGAGTCTAAAATACCATTTGACACAAGCCGTTCAACTCTAAATTTAGAGATGTGACCTAAGCGCTTGTGCCATAATTTTGCTGAATTTTCTTTATTTAATTTGCGTTTAGTACCACGTGTTTCCACATGCAGGTTTTCATTATATGATGTAACAGTATTAAGCAAGTATAGGTTATCAAATGTAGATAACAAACCAATACTAATAATATTAGAATTTAAAGAAAGACTAAACTGATTGTTTCCAAATGAACAATAATAACCAAATTTGTCAAACAAAGAAACAGAAACCAAATTCCGTCTAAAAGACGGTACAACTTTAGTGTCTTTCAAATCCAAATAATAATCGGTTCCCAACAATAACCTAAAAATGCCTATTACATCAACTTCCACCGACTTGCCATCACCAACATAGATGTATCTTTCACCATCACTTGGCTTTCGGTAGCTCAGGCATCTCTGCATAGAAATACTTATATGAGTAGTAGCACCAGAATCTAACCACCAAGTATTTCTAGGTACTGAAGCTAAATTAACCTCGAAATGTACCAAAGTAAGATTTGTACCTTTCTTTGCACGCCAAAGTAGATATTTAGTACAATTCTTCTTCACATGTCCAGTATTTTTGCAAAAGAAACATGCTTCTTTGTTGTCCTCTTCTTCATTTCTTTTGTCTTTGGACCCTTAGGAGCAACTTGAAATTCCTTCTTTCTTTTCTTGCCCTTATCTTTAGAAGTGCTTGCCAAGTGAACATTTTCGGTTCTATCTTGCTTCAACCTTTTTCCTCTTGCACACAATATGAAATGAACTCATTTAGAGACCATTTCTCCTTTTGGCGATTATAAGCGACTTTAAATTGATCGAAGCGTGGGGGCGATATCAATATCAAATGTACGAGCAAGTCATCGTACGGCTCGAGCTTCGTGCGCTTTGAGCTTTGAAGCAATGTGAGACATCTCCATGATGTACTCCCTTATGTTTCCTTTACCTTTATACTTTATTGAAATCAAGCTTTGCAAAAGCGTGCTTGTTTCAGCCTTATCGTTTTTCGCAAAACGTTTCTCAATTTCGGTAAGGAAATCCTTAGCATTAGCCACTTCTTCAGATACTGCGCCTCGAAAGGCTTCCGGAATGCCACGCTTAATGATCATCAGACTCATGCGATTAGAGCGTTCCCACTTCTCAAAGTTCCTCTTTTCATCAGGTGAACTTTCATCCGTCAGAGGAGTGGGTTGCTCAATCCGGAACGCAAGGTCTAGATCCATGCAGCCGAGAACAATTAATACGCTCTCTTTCCAATCCTTGAAGTTTGTCCCATTGAGCTTGGGAATAGAGTTGATATTAGCAGATATGGCAGTAGCAGATGAATTAGCTGTAGAGAGAAAATGGAAGAATTATGCTCACATCAATATTAAGATTCAATAATCAATTAATCAAATCATGGTAAATCCCATCTTCAAGATACCTAGCACATCATTAATATCAAGTCTTTGGACAGTAATATTAACTGTAAGTGGTACTCTTGGTGTAGTGATCAAACATTGACAATAAATCCTGTCAAATAATAAACCCATCTTTGGATTGATTTATTATTCACATGGAAACCTTATAATTATCACATGTTTATCACCACAAGTGTGTATCAAATTCGGCCAAATATTAACCTTCCTTTGGGTCGGTCAATATCCGCATGAACAATCATACACACGAATTCCTTCTAATATTCTAAGTTAATTAATTTTCATAAAAGAGGTTGCTTTGGCAACATATTGTTTCAATCAATTCACTTTTGAATATTATAAAACCAATTGAGTCCTTTATACCATAATTTGAAAAGTAGAATGCTTAATTTTATTCATTATGAAACTTTAAGGGCCTAAGGGTTAATAATTCAATACTTTAGGGGTCGAAATTAATTAATTCAAAACTTTATGGGTCCAAAAATTAATTATTGAAAACTTTAGAGACCCAAAAATAATTATTTAAAAACTTTAGGAGCTAAATGTTAATAATTGGAAAGTTTAGGATTCAAAAAATCAATTATGCGGAACTTTAGGGGCCAAACTAAACCAATTATGAACATTCAGGGACTTAATAATTAAATTCAGAACTTAAATGACCCAAATTAATTAATTTCAGAACTTCAGGGGCTGAATTATAAAAAATCCGTAACCTTAAGGCCCAATTAGGATTAACTTTAAACCTTAGGGACTGATATATAAATATTAACCCTAATTTTAAATTGCAAGCAGGGGCTTAAGAAACTCTAATTTGCAACTCATGCCCCCGCCCCCAAATCTTCCATAACTCAAAAAACATTCAAATTAATGCCCCTTTCAACTCCCATAACCGAAAACTTTAATTGAGAATTAATTTATCTTCACAGGCGCCTTGAAGTGGCGCCGTCGGAGCTCGCCGGTGCTACAACAAGGCGTGGGCCGGCGCTGTTGACGGCATGAGCCGCAACGGCCACAAGACACATGGTGTTGATCCGGAACTGCTGCAATACGACACAGAGACCATTGCCTAAAAAATTTTTTTTTTTTAAACTGAATTTTATTTTAAAAAAAATGACAGATTCAAAGAATCCCAATTCCAAAAAATTCGGATTTTGAAGAAAATCATAGATCCTTATTATTTCATGCTATATCCATAGAATAAATTCAAAAAATCATATTATAACATGCTCAAATTCTAAATCCAAAGCATAATATGAAAGAATTTGATAATATAACATGAAAATCAAATAACAATATTATAACATGCTCAAATTCTACATGTATAACATAAAATGTTAGAATTCCATAATATAGCATGCTATAATTCTTGATAATATAATAATCCAATAATTCATAGAATTTAGAATCTTAAAATTCCATTTCTCATGATTTCAATTATGGATGGCTCTGATACCACTTGATAGAAAAACATAATATGATTATTGATCAAAACAATAATCAAATCCTTAATTCATAATAATACATAACCATAGATCTTACTCCATGTTGAAATCCAAGAAAGTAACCAAACATAAAACCATACCTTGATCCATGATAAACAAATTCTTTGCCTGGATAGATTAGGATTTCCAAATGATTGATGATCTTCCCTTAACTTTTGCTCTCTATTGATGGGATGTAGAGAAATTTGAAGAACATCCTCAAATGGGGACCATAACCCATATATTCATAAGATAATGACCATTCATCATCTTTAATTTGTTTTAAATCGGCCCCTCAACAATTTAAACCAAACTTCCGGTCTCTACACTTTAATTCCACGAAATTCAATACCCATTAGTCAAACTTTATCCTTAGTGGATCACTTTAATGACTAATTTACTTTAGATAATAGCACACACATTTCAATATGTTACATGTGGCCCCAAATTGCTAAAATATTCCAACAAAAAACCCCAGATCTAGACGATGAATTATCCAAATTTAAGCAAATATGGAGCATGCTTGTCTGCGGGAGGAGATGACAACAATGGTGCATTCCAAGCCGAGTAAACAATATCGTGAACACCATTCAAATTGGGGTGGAAGGATAATATCGTGAAACACAACATCAATGCTCTTTACTTTGACATGAGTTTCAACTCCAAATAAAAACCCGTAAAAAAATCAAGATTAACTTATTTGAAGACTAAATTGCCATACAGACATATGTAACATTCAAAATTTTTGAAGTTGCGAAAAATAAAATAGTAATGACTTGTGGAATAGTAAGATCTTTGTCTCACTTTTGTTACACGAACTGACCTACGCAAGCTTTTCATAGCTCTGGATACAAAAATAAATAAATAAATAAAAAATCATCAACATCAAACATAATAATAAAAAGAGCAAATTGATTTCCCAAAAAATAAAAATACTTATGAATTGAAAGGATACAATTACAAAACAACTATCAATTTTGAAGTTTTAGCCTTTGGGCATATAATTGCTTCGCTACCGACAAATGATAAATAATTTATCATTACTTTTCACGTATAACTCCTCAATCACTTAAAGTGAAGCTCATATAATTAATTTATAATGTCTAATCTATTTAATTATATCCATTTTTGCAAGTAAACTAATTATTGTACTAAACGATATTATGCCTCAACAAATATATTTAGCGCCCGTTTGATTCTCATTATTGTAGAATGAGAATGAAAAATATAGTCGTTATTAAGCCCCACACAAGAGATAGAAATTCAAAATTGATGGCTTGATGTGATGGATAACGGTTATATTTTTCATTTTTATGGATGAAAAATGAGAAACAAATAGAGACTTAAAGTTATAATGGATGACTAAAATGTGTGATTTTACAGTATGGGTTTGCAATATTTTTTAGTATTAATTTAATGACGAAATATAAAATATTTTCGTCATTCAAAAATGTTTCTAAAATATTGGAACTACAAGTTGGACTTAATGAGGAAGAAACTGCAATTTGCATGTTATTTCCGAATTTTTGGAAAGTCGAAGTCTTGTTAGAGATTATTATTGAATGAAGCGTGCAAGTATTAACTGTTTCGCGCAGGTAGTCGCTAACAATTAAAAAAGATTCAGACGATTGTGTAAGGAACGTACCTCTTGAGACAAAGTGATGAAGACAAAATAATAACTCGATTTAATTTCGGATTTTTTCGTTTTTGACGAATTGCTAGTCTAATTTGAGTGGAAACGGGCCAATGATCACAACTCAGGGCCTTTGGCCCTGAAACACGTCAAATTTTAGGCAAATTCTATCGTTTAGGCCCTCAATTATCCGTTTTTGCCGTTTATGGTAATTTTTGTTTTGGCAATATTTTAGTCAAATAAACTCGGATTTGATTTCCGTTTGTTGGGGGACGATCCTGATGATTAGGAGAATCAAGATCCGTGATTATCTCAATTTTTTCCATTTTTGGAAAAAATAATATTTTTTATTATTATATAATTTCTTTTCGAATTTTATTAGGGTTTCGCTATTTAAACGTTGTAAACCTTTTGAGACAGCTCAGTTTTGAATGAAATAAAGTTTTCTTGAATTTCTCTTGATTGAAATTCTTTTTGTGAGATTTTTGTCTTTCCTATAAGCTTCCCCTGCATCACAAAGTCTCAAAAATGGGTGTTTTATTGGCTATGATCTACAATTGAAAATAAACATAATGCCTCCAAGGGACGTAAGCACACGATTACTGAAAATGGATAATTAAAATTAATCTAAAAAATTGAAATTACATATTCTCTGTTTGAGAATGTTTGATTCGGGGTCTTTTCTGTATGTCTTCTCTTCCTTTTTATATTTCCTTGATAATTTTTTGGTGACAAACCGCTTGAAAACTAATTGATTGCTCTATAACTACCCACTTTCTTCATGATGTCTAACTTGTCGTGGAACTACCGTCTCTAACTGCTGCCTAATCTCTTTGTCGTCCAACCGCCTACAATTGGGCTCCTTGAATCGTGGAATATGATAAGATTGCTCAATAACTGCTTAAATAATTGCTATTATGGATAACCATAATATCTTATATTTGCTAAGATCATGGACGATTCGAATGTTTGGGCGAGAACGGGATCATTGCTCTGGGCGACCGTAAGGCACTCCATTTGCTCAGATTTTGGGTGTCTTGCAAGCTTGAGCGATGATATTACTGTGTTCGTGGGCTTCCACTGCATTCATCAATAATCCATTTGGGCCTTTATCTTGGATTCCCCAATTGGATTTCACTATTTGGGCTATTTAATTTGGACTGCACTTTTAGTATGTCAACAATTACCCCCCAATATGGCAGAATTAATCTTTGCCATATTCACTTTGTATTTTCCAGCAACATTTGAAATTCCCAAGAATTTCAAACATTATTTCCTTCTATAGCTTGAAAAGGTGCAACGTTACAAACCCCTATAAACCCAAAAGACACGTAATTTCATCGCACCACTAACCATGTATCTATATTTCGTGCTTCCTCCTCACTATTTTACTGTCCATCTTCTTTAATGGATTTGACCACTATATCATCTACATACACCTTGACAAAATTGTCTATCATATCATGAAAAATAAAGTTCATTGCCCTTTGATAAGTCACTCCTGCATTTTTCAGGCTGAAAGGCATAACCACCTATTCAAAACATCCTAAAGATCCAGGGCATCTAAATGCAGTTTTATGTATATCCTCCTCAACTATATAAATTTGATTGTATCCTGAATACCCATCCATGAAGGAATATATTACGTGTCCGGCAGTCGAGTCTACTAAAGAATCTACCGTAGGCATTGGATATTCATCTTTGGGCGTGGCTATGTTTAGGTTTCTAAAGTCTATGCACACCCTTAACTTAACATTCTTTTTTAGTACGACACAATATTGGACAACCATTCGACATATCGGTTGTTCTAATAAAGCCTGCTTTTAATAATCGCTCTATTTTTTTCTTAATTTCGGGAAGTACATTAGGATCAAAATGACTAGGAGGTTGCTTATGAGGTTTAAAATTTGGCTCGATTGGCAATCTATGTTCCACCAAATCTCTATCTAGACCAAGCATATGTTCATATTCCCAAACAAAACAATCCTTATATTCTTTTAATAAAGCGATTAATTTGCCACTAACATCTTGATCGAGCATCTGGCTGACGAGTGTTGGGCTTCCCTTCATTGCCAATATTCACTTTAATTAGAGGGTTTTGTACTTGAGCGTATCCAAGTTTGGTGATTCTCATTACTTCAACATCCATGTCCTTTTAAACAATCCACTTTGTTGACTTCTCGGCCAATACTTTGTTCCAACTCGAAAATTGCTAATTTGTCTCCTAATGCTTTCAAGGCTGCTTCTTCTTTCGTCTTGTCTTTATATTCTTTATTGAAAGCCATTAACTTGGATTTGAAGGTCTGAATATCGGCCATTTGCCTTTATTGCTTACAACTCATTTAAAACTCCTTGATTACTTTTTTGCCAATTACTTGCACCTTCAGGGCCACTAAGTAGGCCTAATGACAGGACGTACCCCAAGAGTCATTTGATCTTGTACTATCTCCATGATTTGATTCCTCAACATGAAATTAGGATCATATGAAATTCCTACACGTTGGTTTAAGGGTTAATTTGCTTGAGGCCTAATATTTTGTCCTTGGTTGGCAACAAAATTGTCATTGTTTAGACCGTTATTACCATTAAACTGAATGTTCAAACCATCATTAACGCGCGGGGCATTCTGTCTATCATTAAGGAAAATCGTCTCTTATATTTGGATTACCCCCCAAGTTAGTAATCTCATTACCACCATTCAAGTTTGGTGTTCCATTACCCCCCTGATTTGAAGTAGACGGATCAAAGGGTGGTTCTAATCCTTGATTTAAGTTCAAACCAGGAGAATTATGTGGTGAATTATGCCCCCACAATTGTCCTGGTTTGAAAGTGGTTTGCACTAGGCATAACTGGCTGACACATTTGGCATACTAACTTGTTCGTTATTTCATTTAATGTATTCAGTTGTTTGGCCATGTTATCATAATGTGCATTCCCATGGGGTAAATATTTCCATATTATGAATATTTCATAGATTTATCCGTTCAACGACATCCTTGTGAGTTCCCCAAGCAATGCACGCATGGTTTGAGGACTCAACTCTGTCATTGGTTCGTAACGACTGTGACTGCTTTGACTTTGTCCCTCTGGTAGTAGAGAGTTTTGTTGTTCCTCATATCGCTTGATTACAGACTCGACTACTCCCTGACTTGCTGGTTCCTTATCAGAATTTTTATGAGGCATAATGTTTCACTTTTTGTATCTTCAACACCAATGTCCCACTGGGTGTATCAAATCGTTTTGCGCGGGTAGTCGCTAACAATTAAAAAAAATTCAGATGATTGTGTAAGGAACATACCTCTTGAGACAAAGTCCTAAAAAGGGGTGTTTTATTGGCTATGATCTACAATTGGAAATAAACAGAATGCCTACAAGGGACGTAAGCACACGAGTATTGAAAATGGATAATTAAAATTAATTTAAGAAATTGAAATTACATATTCTCTATTTGAGAGTGTTTGATTCGGGGTCTTGTCTTTATGTCTTCTCTCCCTTTTTATATTCCCTTGATGATTTATTCGTGACAAACCGCTTGGAAACTATTTGATTGCTCTATAACTACCCACTTTCTTCATGGTAGCCAACTTGCCGTGGAACTACCGTCTCTAACTGCTGCCTAATCTCTTTGTCGTCCAACTGCCTTCAACTAGGCTTATTGAATCGTGGAATATGATAAGATTGCTCAATAACTACTTAAATAACTACTATTATGGATAACCATAATATCTTATGTTTGCTAAGATCTTGGGCGATTTGAAGGTTTGGGCGAGAACGGGATCATTGCTCTGGGCGATCGCAAGGCACTCCGTTTGCTCAGATTCTGGGCGTCTTGCAAGTTGGGCGATGATATTACTGTGTTCGTGGGCTTCTACTGCATTCATCAATAATCATATTTGGGCATTTATCCTGAATTCCCCAATTGGACTTCACTCTTTGGGTTATTTAATTTGGACTACACTTTTAGTGTGTCATTATTAACATATATAGATACGAACGAAGTTCTAATATATTTTGAGTTGTCCACAACAGAAAAATATATAAGATTGTGTTGATGCCATTTCATTTTGTATAACAATTTAAGAAATTGGTGGTCTCAAATAACAAATTCTCTGTAAAATATTTCAATTTATTATTGAATTTCACTATAAATTATTCAACAATTGAAGTCATATAATCAATTTTATATACTCACAAATGTTCATATGCCAATATAATAGGAAAAAAACTCAAAAATCAATTAATATGTTAATATAACAACAGTCATATATAATAATAAACTAAATACATTGAAATTAAACAAAGCATATAATTGGTACCTTATGAGATCAAAACTCGCATGGAGCAAAATAAGCCCTACGTCCTTCTCTATTTTCTTAAATGCATAAAAAACTTATCTAGTTATTGAATTCAAACCCACCAAAGCCTACACCTCAACGTCTTTAAATATTGTTTGTTATGTATTTAAGTTACATATCAAATGAATGAAAATATTGGTTTTAATGAAAAAAAAAATAAAAAGCCTTTTAAACGTATGGTGAATTAATGGTAGTGTTTCTAATGAAAAATCAAGGACATTGAGAACCATGTTTAATATTATTAGTTGCAAAATTTACTTAATATTCCATCTGTCTTATTTATATATGATGATTTTGTTTTTTCACACATATTAAGAAATTTTATTTAATATTATTGAAAAACAACTTTTGTAAAGAATTTTCCTAATTTATCCTTATATCAATAACTAGTGTGTTTTTGTCCATGTTTCTAAAAAGAAGTGGGAAATGTGTGAGAGGAATTGAGAGACAAATTAAATAAAGGTATATTAGTAAACGAACAAAATAAATATTTTCTTAATAAAGAAACATGACTATATAAATGAGACTATGAAATATGGAAAGTCGGCTAATATAAATGAGAAGAATGAAGTACATTAAAAGAAATTAGGAAAATTAAATAAGGACATAGTTGACAAAAAATAAAAATAAAAAAATAAGGAAAAAATTGTAAACCAAATGAGGGTATATTGTGCATATAAGTAAATATATAAGGGTAAAATTGAATTAAAAAATTTCTCCTCAATCCTTCATTTTTAAGTAAAGTTTATCCAATTATTGAATTCAAACCCACCAAAGCCTACGCCTCAACGACTTTAAATATTATTATATGTTGAAGTTATATATCAAATGAATGTAAATATTGATTTTAATGGAAAAGGTGATGAGTCTTTTAAACTTAAGGTGAATTAAGGGTAATGTTTTTAATGAAAAATCAAAACATTGAGGACCATGTTTAATATTATAAGTTGTAAAACTAACTTAAAGCATTAAAAAAAATTAAATAAGAAAATTAAATAAGGACATAGTAGACAAAAAATAAAAAAAATTAAGGACAAAAATTGTAAACCAGAAGAGGGCACACTGGGAATGTAGCTAAATATATAAAGGTAAAATTAACATCAAAAGGTTTTTCTCAATCCTTCCTTTTTAAATATTGTAGATTAGACATGACTAATAATCAAGAAAGAAATACATATGACAAAATTTGTCCTCATCCTGTTCAATGTTTTTCGATCAAGCAAAAGAAAACATGACAAGATTTAACTATTTTTAATTGCCCCTTTAAATTTTTCAATTACTCCATTGTGAATGATTTATATCATTTAACAACATCAGTTGAACGCAAAAATTAATCGAATAACTCTCCTCACAAATTTGATAATCAAAACTTAGATCTCACATTAATATTCATAAATGTCCTCATTATAATTCTTTGCATATCTATAATATATTAAATATCACATCAAGTGAGAATTATTTTTTGAACGATTGTAACCCTACTACAATTTAATTATTTCAATAATATTTTATTTTTCATTTTTAATATATATTTAATTTACAAATTGTAATAAATACTATAATTAATTCTTAATTAATTAACATTCCATGTCTCTATTATTAATTCTCAATTAATTAAAATTAACATTCATTTAATTAATATTAATTAGAATTTCAAATTCAATGATGCGGTTTATTATTTACGTTCATATATGCTAATTAGCATTAAGTTTCACTTAATTAGAAATTAAATTATACTCCATCCGTCCCAATTATATAGGTTTGTTTCGTTTTTCACACGAATTAAGAAAAAAAATTTAATGTCATTGGAAAACTAATTTTTACCAAGATCTTTCCTAATTTACCTTTATTTAATTTTTAGTATGTAAACTAAATTATTGTTGGAATTAATAAATAATTTGAAGAAAAAGAAGAAATATGAGTTGTTCCATATTTCCAAAAAGTGGGAAATGTGTGCATTTGAATGATTTCAAGAAGTTGGCATATTAAGTGGCAAAAATTTAATAAGGGTATATTGGTAAAGGAACATAACAAAATATTCTACATTAGGAAACAAGTCTATATATTTTGGACAAGAGAAAAAGGAAACTCAGCCTATATAATTGGGACGGAGGGAGTATGTGAGAATCATATTTGGATGAATATAGCCCTACTATAATTTAATTATTTCAATAATATCTTTTTTTCGATTTTCAATATGTATTTAATTTACAATTTTAATAAATACCATAATTAATTCTCAATTAATTAATATTCATAAGAATTTCGCATTCACATTTAAGCCCATATCCTTGTTATTAATTCTCAATTAATTAACATTCACATTCATTTACTAATATTAATTAGAATTTCAAGTTCAATAATGCAGTTCATTATTTACGTCCATATATACTAATTAGCATCAAGTTTTACTTAATTAGAAATTAAATTATATTCATTTAATATAAATGATTTAACATTCATTATCGCGTATGTACTCATTGGTATTAATTCTAAATTAATTAACATTCACGTTAATTCATATATCATATTTGTCATTCATCTTCATTTATATATTTAGCCCCTGTTTGTTACACATTAAAATTTTCATTCTCATTCTTCTACTCATTTTCGACCACACATTTTTCACTAAAATAATATTTTCCATCACATCAATAATTTTTCCTTCTTTTTCAACCACACATTCTCTATTAATCTACTATTCCAGAATACATTCTTCCAAAATAATGTGGCTCAAACACACCCTTAATTGTAATTTAATACTCATATTCAAGTATGCATTTCACTATTTACGTGTCTGTATAATAATTAATATTTATTCTCAAGGACTTACAATTATGTTATATTTAGATCAAAAAGGTAAATGAAATGTCAAATATTACTTTTACGACTCTTATAAAGTATTTCAAAATAACGTGCAATGCACGTTCACTCTAACTAATATTATAAAGTGTGTGTATCAATCAACTCTAAATTATATTGTGTGTGTATCAATCAGTGGCAGACTCAGAAGTTTAAAGTTAGAGCACAATCGAACTTGCAAAGAAGTTTGGAGAAATTTTATAATAAAAAATTTACGTCCAAAAAAATCATACCCCATGTAATTGCATCCAAAAATTTACATTGGATATGACTTTTTCATATGTAAAATTTCGAAAAAAAATTATGTCATATTCCATATAAAATTTTCTAATAAAAGGATGAAAATTACATTTAGAAATTTATATTGTAAAAATAATAAATATTAATGAAATAATTGAATTTTTTTAAAGAAAATGCAAGTTAGACGCATTTCTTTAAAATTCACGTTTAACGCATTTTTAACTATTTTCGATATCTGTTTTGATTATTCGATATGCCTATAATGTAGTTCTCGAAATAAGTTAAGATTTTGTTAAAAGGCGAGAGAAAAAAATTCAAATTTATTGTGATTTTGCTCCTGTTTAATGGAAATTAAAATCAAAATTTTTAGTAAATTTTGATAAAAGTTAAATAGTTATGGATTCCATGAAATATATTATTAAAATTAATTGTTAACTTTGATTTTTAAAAATTCAAATAAAAGTTAAATAGTTATGGATTCTATGAAATATATTATTAAAATTAATTATTAACTTTGATTTAAATTAAAATTTAGATTTCAGTGGCTATCAAACATGATTTTATTAACAAAAAAAACAAAAAAACTCAAAAGTTGGGACACGTAACCCCAGGACCCCCCGGGGTTCGCCTCTCGTATCAATCAACTCTAAATTATATTTACCTAATAGCTGTTATTTATTGAAGAACTTAATCATAAGAGCTATCTTCAAATCTATATATAAAAAAAATGCAATACTATCTACAAACAGAAAAAAAAAAATGAAAATCAAAAAAATTGATATGAGTAATAAACAATGACAAGGATGACCAGAATTTTTGTAGAAGAAAGATAATGCTGCTATTATATATTAACTTGATTGACTTAATGAGATGAGATGGACTCAACTTATTGAAAAGTATAACCCTCTTTGATTCACATTCTTACAAAAAATTATTTTTTTAAAACTCATTTTCAACCGCGCATTTTTCAATAAAATAATATTTACATCAAATTCAAAACTTTTCCTTATTTTTTAACCACATATTTTCCATCAAATCACTATTTAAAATGCATTCACCACTCAGTAATGTGCATCAAACATTGTCTGGAAAAAGAAATAAAAATAAGCTCGACTTTTGTATATTTTACTCTTCATTACAGTCCCTTCCTCAGGCGGACCTGCTTGTAACACAGGAAACTTGAAGGGGCTCAAAGTTTTCCGAACCCGAGCTCATCGAACCATCCGCTTGGTCAGAACTCGAACCGGTCCTTACCCACAACTCCTCCATTCTCCCCATACCATATTGAAAATAGGTCACCCTATTGCCTTTATACACAGGTGTACCATCAGGCAAAATGTCATCTTTTGCAGCATGCTTAGTCCCTCACTGTATAATCTTCCCATATTATGCTTTAGGCATTTTTGTGTTTATATAATGTTACATATGAATACATAATACATTGAGTTAAGACTAACAAACTTCGACTAACAATGAATTAATCCACGTGTGGTTATATTTGTGTCATTTAGTTGTTTGATATTTTTTTTTGGTGAATTAAAATAGTTTGTCGCTAAATATTGAAATTTGTTTAATTGAGGTTGCATGATCGTGGTCATTTAATCAATTGCTCTATCTACTTTTTTAAGTATGATATGATACCGATATGTGTGTTGGAATTATTAATTCTTATTTTATTCCAGTCATTGGATTCGAGTATTGTCTCAATTAAAAGGGATCCTATATTTTTTAAAGATGAAGAAAGAAATTCTATTTTCTCACCTATTTACTATGGCGACGAGGAATCAAGCTATCACTATATTGATTCCTTTTTTACTTCTTCTTCCAAGTGCAGGATAACCCCAAGAGGCTGTGAATTTTTCTACCAATTGGAGGCTCTCCCTTCACCACCTCATAAGGGAAATTTTGAAACGAACGATTTCTTTTAATTTCTTATTTTACTATGTTCAACTCCATATATTCCTCCATTCGTAGAGTATATTGAATGTACAAAAGTGACTATAACAAAGTTTCTCTTATTCGTATTAACAACTACGCATTTCTACGTGTACATATAAAAATACATAAGTCACCACTAATATTATCATTTATCAAGTTCAAATCAGCATATCCCTGGAGAACATTTTCACTAATCACTGTATTGTCTTCTTCTTGTTTTTTATCACGAGAATAATTTGTACAAATCAATCAAAACATTTCTTAATCATGTAAAGAACTTCGGAAAAACGTGGTAAGAAAATTAACTCGAAAGTTGGCTTAAACTGTTTAGTTTTCGGCTAGCCAATTTTGTTTGAAATTTGGATTTGAAAACTAAAATGAAGAAAAAAAAAGTTGAAAATGATACATGAACAAAGAGAAATTCAAACCACGACTGCATAGTATAGCTTTATATTCAATGGGATTGGATCGTCTTGAATTGTTTGGCCCCAAATCTCATCAATTGTGACGTGATTTTTCTCAATTTTTAAAGAGAAAAATAATTTCATACTTAGAATAATCTCCAATTTTTGAACGACAATACATGATCTTCAAAGCTTATCTTGGACGGCGCCGAAAATTTCATACCTGTAAATAAATAGTAATCATTTGTTTGTTGTGTTGTACTGAATTGGATAATTACAGTGTTGATGGCGAAATGTCTTCTGGGTTTATTATATTGTTTTTGGTCAGAACTCTGACAAATAAAAGCGTGAAGTTATTGGATAATGTGGTATATGGTCAACCAAAAATGTTGTTATTTTTACATCCACAAACATAGCTTTCACTAGAGATTGGCAAAGATGCCCTACAGTTCCAAAAGGATATGAGCATTTCCCATGTTGTCAAACTTTGAAAAATGTAAAAGAAATAAGAATAAACATGACATTTTGACTCAACAGTACTCTGAGTTATGTTTTAAAAAACGTGCTGAATATGATAGTTAAATAAATACATATAGACTTTCTTTAACAACTTAGTGTCTACATGGCAAATCAACTGTGTATAAATTTTGGGACCTAAAAAGTGTATGTATAAGAAATAAATGAGTAGTAAGTGTTTAGAATCTAATTCATAAAGCATATAGAAAGATTAAAAAATTACTGGGTAATAGCGACAACATTTTGTTGTGAATGAAGCACATCGGTGATTCCCAAAATCAACGACGATATTATCATTGATAATCGTTGATCACTAACGATATCGTTATTGATAATCTGATTTGAGTCTTCAGTAAATGTTGAATTCAATCACAATCAAAAAAACTGACGACATTGTAGATTAAGATATGTTCCCTAATCTGTTTATAGCGGTTACAAGTTTTCACTTAGGACAGTAGCTCATAGCATCATTATTACATTGTTATATAGGTGACATGTTTATTTGCGTACATAGCAATATCCTGTTAGAATAATTTCAAAATATAGGCCTCCCATTTATTGAGAATTTTAGATTTTATAAAACAGGTTAGGTGTATATGTCATAATAATACTATAATTAAGCTCAATATATTTAGAGAGCACTTGAGCACTTCACACCTTAGTTATATAGGTTATATCCTATATAATGTAATAATTTAAGTAGGTGGGCCAGAAAGATTTAAACCTTGTTGGAGTCATTTATGGGAGGACTCAATAAGTTTCTACATAAGAGATTAGGTCCCCCCTCGTCTCCATGTATTTTTATTGGTTTGCCCCCATTTACGGTTAATACTTTTGTGATGAGCAAGAGAAGGAAGATCTAACTGCTAATATTTGCATTCAAGATGTCTTCTGCAGGTATATCTCTTAAACTATTAATTTAGAATGGTGATTCTTGTTTCTTAGTATGATTATTACTAAATACAACAATTAGTATCATAGCAACATGGTAAGATCAAAATCCTACAAAAAATAAAATAAAATTGGGATTCTCTTTCATTTCCTGCTTTTGAATTATAAGATAGTTAGCGCCCAATTTCCACCGTCGACTTTCCCGATATACTCTAGTACACGTATCAATATCTTTGGAATTTTGTATGTCATCACAAATATTTGGAGTTAAACATATGGATATAGCTGAACTTCTTGATTGTAACGAGACTACCTTTGCTCTTTTGTTCTGCTTCCTCATCATTGCAGCTTTCGGTGGGTAGCATAGTGACTTGTATTTATTTCTCTAGTAGCCAAATAACATCCCACCCCATGTACCACTACCCAATGGCTTGATATTTCTTTCAAACACACAAGGAAAACAAACTAACTGTTGAAAATTTATTTAATTATGCACAATGGAAATAAAAATAATTTTCAATTCCCACCAAGGATATGCATTGTGTTTAGATAGAAATTATGATAAGAATTATACATTTAATAAATTCCACAAACTCCTTTGTCTTTTTCTTGAACTCCAATTATCACGATCTGCAATCTAAGCTATCCAATTGTCCAGCCTCCAATGATGATCCATGCAGAGAACAAGAATGGTGTCTAGAGTTTTCTTTTCTTATGCTAGTAAGAATAATGAATTATTCCATACAGTTTACAAACCCTAGCAGCCTATTAATATAAACCCAAGTAGGCTTGGCTTGTCACTTAAACTTAATCCGGTGTAATATTTAATTAATCAAATTAATTAAATATGGTCCATGAATTAATTAATTCAATTAATTAATTTGGGTCGATTAATAAGCAACCCAATTAATTAATTAATTATCCAACGCCTAATTGGTAAATCTTATTCTTCTGGTTCTCTTTTGTGTGTGGCCCATTAGGTTCCCGATCACAATACCTAACGACGTGAATTATTATTTTCGTCTAATCAAAATCGATAAATTAAAATACCCCTTTCAATTTATCACTAATTCACATTCGTCGTCCCAAATTGACATCTAACAATATGTTGGACAATATATGTGACCAAAAATGTCACGTGGTGTGACAAAACTAAACTTGTTCGTTTACCGTGAAATTATAATCATTTCGTCAGTATGATTCGATCAATTATGAGATATAGATATGTGTCGATCTCAATTATCGATCATACCTTTTATCTTATTGTTATGTCAATGTAAGTCGAAAACTCTTTTTCGATTTATGAGTTCACCTTAACCAATGATTTCATTATCAACTTAACTGGATAAAATGTAAATTATAATCTTTTACTATCTAAGAGTGACAAATCCTCTATCGATCATTCATAACCTTCATATGATTTTGACATACCCGAATGATGATCTATTAGCGACCCTTGGTAGAGCAACATCCAACACTACCAAAGTATGAATGTCCTCATATAAGGCACTATGATGACCTCAAGTCAAAGGCCAATTCCACTATAGAATGTTAGAGATAATCACTAACATTCATATATTTATCCATGTGGAATCTCCCAGTGTGTCTCCAATGTTTTGTTCTATAACAAAACATTCACATATTCATTCAAGTGTCATTGTGAGATCATCTACTTACTTCACGAATAAGAATGCCACACGTTATGGTCTATCCATAATAGCGATATCCATATCTCGTAATTACTTCGACCACTGACGATTTAAGATTCAGTCATATGTAATTTGTATCTCACAATCACAACTCCTTGTGATTAACAAATTACCAAGACTTGAATATACAGATTCTATTATTTAATTTATTAGAATATTAATTCAATTAAATAATAGATATTGTAATAAATATGCATCAATTATATATATTAAAAGTGTTTATGTCCAAAATTGATTGGACCTAGGCATAACACTTAAAATCTCCTACTTGCAATAGATCCAATCACTTATGTATCTTATACCATAAGAGTCTACATGATGATCATGTTTATAATGTGACAATTCTTTGTCAGTGGATCTGCAATTTAATAAATTGTGGGAATTCGTTCTTTCTTTACGTCATTTCATTGTATTATCTTTTGAATAAGATAATTCGTCTTAACACATGTTTGGATCATTGATGAGACCTTTATTTTTTCGCTTACAAGATGGCTCCATTGTTATCATAACGCAAAAGCGCGTGATCAACAATGTTAAGAACTACTCCAAGTTCATTAATGAACTTCCTGATCCAAATCACAACTTTTGTTGCTTTCTAAAGCAATGATGTATTAAGCTTCCATTATTGAATCAACAGTTATTTCCGGTTTAGAATTTTTTCAACACACCACTTAAGAGTAAACCAATATCATAATTGAGATATGCTATATTTCTAGTTTAACTAGAAATTAGCATTAGTGTATCCATGAACTCTCAATTCATTTTCTCCATATAAAATCTTCTCGAAATTTTATTTATATAGATTGTAATGAGTTAAGTAATCCTTTAGATCTATATCTATAGATTGCGTCTCCCATATCTATCACGGAGAAATTATTTGACAACTATAATTTTAACTATTGAAATATAGAGATAACGTTTCCTATAATATGTCTCATACATATAATATCAAGAATGCGATTGTGCTCCCATTATCTTATTGAAAACGCACAATTCGTCTTCATTTTTGATAAAATCAGACATTTTTACTTTTGCATTAAATCGAAGATTTCAGCTCCAAGATGTTTGTTTCAATCCATCTTGACATTTTCTTGTAAACTCATTTATAATCTATGAGTTCTAATCCATTAGGTAGGTTGACCAATGTCAAACCTTAATTACATACATCAAGTCCATCTCTTTAAGTCAACACTTGACTTTATTTTCGCGTAATTAGTATGTTCATTATCCTCGATTAGTAATGTCTGATTAGTAATCATGTATTCATACCTTTCAGAAGGTCGAATGATCCTACAAAATTTACGTGGAGCTGAAGTGTCATCAGAAGTCTCCACATCTAGATCAAGAATATCAGCAGGTGTGGGATCAGACTCAGGTTCTTATTCGGTCAATTATATCCGTGGATTCTTGATCTTTCAAGATTTATTCTGCTCCCACTGTCTCTTCTAGAATAAACACTTTCTCTAGGAGTATGACACGTCTTGAAACGAACATCTTTTTCTCAACGGGATTATAGAATTGATATACAATTGTCTCTTGGATATCCCACAAATATATATTTATTGAATTTAGTCTCAAACTTATCTGATTCAATGCGCTTCATATAAGCATTACAGTCCAAACTTTCATATGAGATAAGTTGGGTATTCTACATTTCCATAACTCGTATGGAGTTTTGTCAACCGACATCAAAACAATTTTGGAATGTTAGCATGGCTTGTATTATATATAATAGTGTATGATTCCTCATTTCAGATACACCATTATGTTGCAGTGTATGTGGAAGAATCTACTGCGAGAAAATCTCATTCTATTTTAGATAATTTAAAATTCTCCATTTTAGATATTCTTTACATCGATCAAGTCTCAGTGTAAGAATATATTTACCTATTTGTTTCTTTATTTCTAACTTGAATCTCCTGAACATTTCAAGAATTTCATGCTTGAATTTCATCAAATATACATGACCATTTCTGAAATGACCGTCAGTAAATGTGATAAAATAAGAAAAACTAAATCTAACATTAATTGATATGGGTTCACATACATCACTATATATTATGCCAAGTAATTATGCAGATCTTTCTCATTTTCAAGTAAAAGGAGATTTGGTCACTATACCTAACAGACATGATTCGCATTTGTCAAATAATTCAAAATCATTCAATTCAAATATACATCTCCATGAAAGTTTGAAATTGCATTCTCATTTATGTGACTAAATCTGTAATGCCAGATATATGTGTTATCCAGATTATCATTTTTATATCTTTCAATTTCTATACTCATTATAGAATACTCAATATTTATAATATAAATGTCATTTTGTAATTTACCATAACCATTAAAATCTTATTAAGATAAAAGGAACAACAATTGTCCTTAACATTAAAATAATTCATGTAAAAAAATGAAATTTATTTAATGCTCTTGGTAATGGTGAGAACAAAAATAACATTTCTCTAATTCTATATTAAGACTAAAGGCAAAGGCAATAATAATTCTTCTACAGGCTATGCAACAACATTTGCTCATTTTCAACGTGTAGGTCAACTTCTTCATTCTGCAGCGATCTACTTTTATTTAACTTCTGCATATTTATACAAATATGAGATTCATATCTAGTACCCATGAAACTAATGAAGTAGGTATAAGCATTACAATTTCTTTTACAATGACCTACCATTCCAAAATGATAATAAGGGTCATTAGATTTGATATTGTCCTTATTCGCTTTAACTGTCTTAGCAATTTTGGTTGTTTTTCTAAATATCCTTTAGACTTCCCTAAAGGAATCTATGACTAAGATTTGCCCACTACAAACACAGATGTTGGACTTAACAGTTTTAAGCATATTCGGCAACTCAATAAGTGTGCATTCGAGTTTATTCATATTAAATTCATAATTAGTTATGAATAATTCTCTGACAAAGATTGCAGAACCAAGTCATACTTAGTTCATTGTTCATGATTGAACGTAATTGAGATAACTTCTCAAAGTAGTCACATTTTCAGCACACGAGCACTAACTGAAGATTCTTTTGCCACTATGTACTAGTATAGTTGCTAGGAAATCTCATATCCTTCCACATGTGATTGTTCATCATTTAACACCTTGAGATGAAAAATCATGCGTTAGCATCTATACTCTTTGTTGCTTTTGTAACTCAGGTGACATAGTCGCAAACACACATATGTCGCATTACTATCGGCATCACTGTATTTATTATAGCAGTCATCTCTTCCTTTGTCAAGTCATCAGCAGGTGTCTCTGGAAAAGGGCTACTTAAGGACACAATCAATTTTCTCATGCCTCAGAACAATTCTCAGATTGCGGTGTCAATTAAGAAAATTTCGTTTGGTTGTTGGCATTCAGTATGCCTCTCAAATATATATAGTTATTCACGATTCAATAAATGTAAACGTCGAAAAGTAAACGAATAATATATATATATATCAATTAATTTAACATGGTATTTTATGAAATTAATTTCGCTCCCACTGTTCAACTCAAATTTATGACCCTCTTACATAAATTTATGGAATCCATACTTAACTCCCAGTAGGTTGGGATCCCATTTGTTATATTAAAATCTTAAGTGTACTCAAGAAGCATTAATGAAACATTTGGGTGAATACTATTATCGATTGTATTTCCATACAACTCCTAGATCATTAAGCGACAACTCTTTGTCTTCACACATCTTATGTGTTAGCTTAACATGCCTCTAAAATTTATCTCCTTGAGTGTGCTCAACAAAAGATAAATTTTAGTTAAGTCAAGCCCATCATTCAGAAATATCAAATATTTCATAGTGCCAAATATATTCCTAATGGATCAGCCTTGAGTATACTCAACAAGCTGAGATCAATTTAGGACTCTCATTTTTCACTATAATGATGGAAGACGAATAAAAAATTGACTTAATTTTTTTTTTAACAAGGGGTTTTGCATGGAAATGTCTCATTGTAATAATTATATATGTTTTATTATACATCTAGTATGCAAATAAATATACATATAAGAGTGTGGACAATTATGGGTTTATACTACCCAGTTTTTCAGAGCCATAAGAAAGACTAGTTAGTCAGTTTCTAGGGGATATTACATCGATTCATATATTGCTTCTTCTCTATGGTGTTCACCTCTTATTGCATCTCCAATTAGTTCAACTGCAACATGTATTATTTACTAGTTGGCACATATGCCTAAATAATTGGACACGTAGCCCTAAAATAAATTAAGAACTCGCATACCCATAAAACAATAAGAATAAAACTAACAATTCAACACATTCACATGGTCGAGTCCATAATCATCCACTAATAAAACATTTATAATATTAAATGTTTTCCTATATAATATATAATATTATATGAAAACATGTTTCATGTTCCTAATAATTAAAGTCGTCTAAACTAATTTAGACAAATGGATTGGAACAATTAAATAATTAAATAATCAAATTAATTAATTAATTTAATTAGGGGGCTTATTTAATCAAATTTCAATTAAATATCAAATTAAAGTCCAACTTTAATTCTACAACTATAGGTTGCGACTATTTAATTAAAATCAATTTTTAATTAAATATCAAATCATAGTCCAACTCTAATTCCAATTAAATTTTCCTACGAGACAATTTAATTAAAATCAAATTTTAATTAAATGTCAAATTAGAGTCCTACTCTAATTATAATCGAATTAATACTGTTGAATTGAATTAAAATCAAATTTTAATTAAATACAAAATAAGAGTCAAACTCTAATTCCAAGATATTATGACGAACTTATTTAATTAAAATCAAATATTAATTAAATACCAAATTATAGTCCAAATTTAATTTCAAGAAAAATTTAGGGTGAGAAAATTTAATTAAAATCAAATTTCAATTAAATGTCAAATTAGAGTCCAACTCTAATTTCAACAATATATTAGGGTGGATAATTTAATTAAAATCATATTTTAATTAAATACTAAATTAAAGTTCAACTCTAATTTAAAATGAATTAATATTTTAATTTAGGATAAAACTATCAAATAAAAAAAATTCAATTTAGGGTCAGAGTATAATATTTAAGTTAAAATCCAATTTTAACGAAATTATAAAAGTCGTCAATTTTTAAATAAAATTTTAAACGGGTCAAAATTGAAATTTTAGGTCGAACCCATTTGAAAATCAAATCTAAAACTATTTTAATATTTAAATTCAAAAACCCTTTTTCAAAATTGCAAATTGACCTAAGTTCCAAATTAAAAGCAAACTCCCTTAAATTTCGGAAATTACAAGACAGTCCTTCATTTAAAAAATTGCACAAGCAGACCCTTCTCTAATAATTGCAGGTGGGGCCTACAATTTCACAAATTGCAACAGAGGCTCCCAACTCCACCCGTTTTTTGAAACCCTAAAAAAATTTATTTTTTTTCCTTTTGTTCTACGGTGGCGTCGCCACAACAATCAATCAGCTGAAGTGTCGCCGCTGTTTCCACCGCCAGTACACATTGCACTGTGCGCTACAGCTGTTACTGTTAGCAGCAAAGTAGGCGACGAGCTCCGTTGTGGGTAGCAGCGCCGTCGCCCCCGCGTGAGGCAAGGCAACACCGCGGCTGCTTCGCCTTGCCCCCTCGCCTGCGGCGTTGGTTGCTGCCGGCGTAACTCCGGATTCCATTTATTTAAAACAGATTTTACAGATGAAAAACAATTTTTCAAAATTGCTAGAAATAAGAAAACAACAAAAATCAACTTTTGATTGTTACATGATGCAAAACAATTTCTAATAAACACAAAGTAGACTCTAATACCACTGTTGGAAATTTACTTAATCATGCACAGTGGAAATAAAAACAATTTTCAATTTCCACCAAGAATTTGAATTGTATTTAGATAGAAACTGTGATAAGAATTATACATTTGATGAATTCCACAAACTCTTGTCTTTTTCTCGAACTCCAATGATAACGATCTACAATCCAAGCTGTCCAATTATCCAACCTCCAATGGTGATCCACGTAGAGAACAAGAATGACGGCTAGGGTTTTCTTTTCTTGTGCTAGCAAGAATAATGAATTATTCTGATATGAATGCAAAATGCATATTTTTTCTTCATTTTATGCGCTCGTATGTTTATTTTGTGCCAAAATGTACTCATTCGTTCATATTTTGATTTAGGTGGCAATTCTATGGATATGTCGTAATTTGGAAGAAATAAGCGAACAATGGCCAAAAGGAAAGAAAATGAAGTTTGGGGATCGAAATACAAATACACAAAAATTGTGTCAAACCAAATGATGAAGATTTGAGAGTCAATTGGTTGAAAGAAGACGTCAAAGGGATGAAATATCGTCAAAATATGATCACACATCAATTTCCAATCGAAAAGTTATACACCAATTTTCAGCCTCATATTGAGACCCATGTTCAACATGGTAAAAGATCGAATTGGAAGATCATATCTGAAGAAAAATTGTAGCCCTTTGAGTTAGCTTTCCAACACATCTTAAATCTCCTCAATCAGATATCCGGAGAGAAAATTATGTGAAAAATACTTAGAGCTGTTTAGCTATCGGAAATTAAGCGAGGTGCACGCTCTCGCCTACAGAAGAGGCGAGCGCCCCAGACCAAAAATGCCTCGCCTGAGGCATCCAAACATCCCAAGGCGAGCGCCATAGGTTTCACTAGGCACTCATCTCAAGGCTAAAAAAGGGAAAGATCCAATTTTCCTTATTTTTGTTTAATTACTTAAGGAAACTTTTTGGACACATTTTTCTTGACCTAAATTCGACGAGAAGACATCAGAATGCATCCAACCTATTTTCTCTCGATTTTTCTTAGATATATCATGTGTAACTAACTCTTGGTACTTGATTAAAGGATACCAAAGCCTTGAAAAATATTATAACTGTGAGATCCACTTATTTTCATTGTTTAATTTATATTTTTAATATTGAATATTCTTCTATGCATAATTTTATGATTGTCATTTTTTATTACAAAAAGATCTATTAGTTTTTCATATATTGCAATCTATAGTTAAGTTAAATCTTATATCCATAATTGTTTGAATAATTTAACTTGTGAAACAGTAGGATTTGATAATTTTCTACGATAGATGTTATTGAATCTTAAGAAAAATGTTTAAATTGACCGAATGCAACCGCTGATATTTTTATTATCTAGTTCATCGATTCCTCTATTATTTAAAGCTATTATTAAATTGAATCTTTAATTCGGGTATGTGATTATTTGATAATTATGGTTATTTAGAACGATGGTTTCTGATTAAATAAAATTAAGGAGAAATATGAATTTATTCCAACGATGAATATTGTGAATGTGGATTGATTATTTTTTGTGGATTGATGAATGATTATAAATATCTAATGGTGGGAATTGACTTTCATCAAGACTCATTTCGTTGATCTAATACAATTCGTTAATTTACATTGTTATTTGTTATAAGATTGATTTCGTTATAAACAAAACCCCCATAATCATTATATGAAGTATAAATTATTGAATTGCACACTTTTCGTGGGATCGACCCTTACTTCCATTACTACATTAGTTTTAGATGTTTAAGACTATTTTTGGGTACTTACGACAGTACACCATATTCCATACAATTTACAAATACTAGCAGCCTATTAATATAAGTCCAAGCGGGGCTTGGCCCGTCACTTAAACTTAACCCGGTCCAATATTTAATTAATCAAATTAATTAAATATGATCCATTAATTAATTAATTAATTAATTAATTCAGGTCGATTAATAAGCACCTCAATTAATTAATTATCCAACATTTGTCAATTAATTAATTGATAAATCTCATTCTTTTGGTTCTCTTTTGTTTGTGACCTATTAGGTTCTTGATCACGATATTTAACGACGTGAATTATTATTTTGATAGAATCAAAATCGATAAATTAAAACACCCCTTTCAATTTATCACTAGTTCACATTCATCATTCCAGATTGACATCTAGCAATGTGGTGTGACAAAACCAAACTTGTTCATTTACTGTGAAATTATAATCATTTCGTCAATATGATCCGATTAATTATGAGATATGGATATGTGTCGATCTCAATTATCGATCATATCTTTTATCCTACTGTTAAGTCAATGTAAGTCGAAAACTCATTTTCGACTTATGAGTTCACATTGGCCAATGATTTTATTATCAACTTAATTGGATAAAATGTAGATCATAATCTCTTATTATCTAAGAGTGATGAATCTTTTATCGATCATTCACAACCTTCATATGATTCTTGACATACCCGAATGATGTTGTATTAGCGATCCTTGGCAGAGCAACATCCAACACCACCAAAGTATGACTGTTCTCATATAAGACACTATGATGACCTCAAGTCAAAGGATCAATTCCACTGTTGAATGTTAGATATTAACTACTAACACTCAAATAGTTATCCATATGGAATCTTCCAGCGGGTCTCCAATGTTTTGTTCTATAACAAAATATCCACGTGTTCATTCAAGTGTCACCACACTTTAATTTGTGAGATCAGCTATTTACTTCACAACTGAGAATGTCACACGTGATGGTCTTACCGTAATGACGATATCTGTATCTAGTTATTACTTCGACCACGGACGATTTAAGATTCAGTCATATGTAATTTATATCTCACAATCACAATTTTTTGTGATTAACAAATCACCAAGCTTGAATCTACAGATTCTATTATTTAATTTATTAGAATATTAATTCAATTAAATTATAGATATTGTCATAAATATGCATCGATTATATATATTAAAAGTGTTTATGTCCAAAATTGATTGGATTTAGGGCATAACACTTACGCCAACATCCTACTGAAGTAGTTTTCTGGGCAGATTTCACTTTTTCTTGGTTTGACCTCTTTTAATCTTTTACTAAATGGTAAGATTGTTCACCCACATAAAACCATTATTTCTATCTATTTTACTTGGCAGTCATACAAAATTTTAAATCAGTTACATGTACAGTGTCTTCTTCATAATCACTCTCTGTTTCTATATGGCTAAGAAATTGTCACCGCACTACGTTGTTTTGCCGTTTTGGTTTAAACGTTATTTTTGTAGGATTTTATAGGAACAAGGAAAGTTAATTATCCTAGCAATCAGCCAATCATGACTACATATATATAGGTGTAATATATATTGAAATTTTGTGACCGATTTTGTCTCTCAATCACATATGAATTCTAACTTTGATTTTATCAAGTTGATAATTATATATTTTGTCGTATAATTATTTTTTTGTTATTGAACTTTTTCATTGGCTTTAAGATTATCCTTGTTTTCCTATTAAGGTTCTTGAAATAAAAGTGAGTGGTAACTGCCAAAGTGGCACATTCATTGTTATTTATTCGTTTTTCTCTTTTAAAAAAAAGGGTGTAGCATCGCATTTTTTGAAGCGTAATTATATTATCTTGACAAAATTTACTTTCTACACCACATTATATTCACACCACAATTAAAATATGTTTTCAATAAATACACCACAAAATGTTTATAATTATATTTCTATTCCAATAAAAATTAAAAATTAAAAATTAAATACAATACTGTGGTTTACTCATAATTTTTTCATTTACAAAAACCAACCGTCCTATACTGTCATCGATTTTCCTAGAAATTTTTATGTGAAAACCGAAAAATGTGGAAGCTGTAGTTCATTCGTATTTCATTCATGAGATTTCTTCTCCATATTGTAGAGTACAAGCTATGTGTAAAACATGATTCTTTAAGGTAGAATTCAACAACCTAGATCAATCAAAAATCAGTTGAATTGAAGCTGTTTTCAAATTGTTTTTGCAACTGATTTCAGTTAAAATCTTCAACTATATGAAGTTTTAGTTAGTTAGGTAGTTAGTAACTAATTTTGATATCTCTTTGTGTCTATAAATAGCTGTACTTGTTGTATGAATTTGAGGTAACTCAAGAATGAGAGAAAGTGAAATGAGATAGAGTAGTGAACTCTTGTAAATTTGTAGAAATTCTTTCTAATGATTTTAGATTGTAAATCATGTAAAGTCTTGTGGATAAATCAAGGCTGAGGAAGACATTCTTCCTATTCCAAAATCTGTTCTTTAGTTCTTCTTTCTGCTCGTTTATTTCTTCTGTTGGGTATCATCTGTTTCTGCTGCATTTTCTGATTTTTTCTGAATCTGTCTTCTTCTCCATATCAATTCTGCTGGTGCATTCTGTGCTCCCTGAAATTCTGAATTAATTTCAGACCTAAAGGAAGTCTTTCAGCCCTAACAATTGGTATCAGAGCTGTAACCTGACAACCTGAAAAAGAAGCTGGAAATCAAGTCTAAAATTATGCCTTTTTTCTTTTTTTTTTCTTAACTGGCTGCACACATCATTTGTAAAGAAAGAATCCTGGCTAGAATCTTAATCACACCATGTCAACATCCAAGTTTGAAGTGGAAAAATTTGATGGCAAAAATGATTTCAACCTATGGAGGGAGAAGATGATTGCACACCTTGGTAATCATGGTTTGGGAGAAGCTTTGAAATAGCAATATGAAACTGATACTTCAACCAAGGCTGACAACTTGAAGAAGGCAAGAAATGCCATCATCCTTAGCCTCTGTGATACGGTTTTAAGGAAAGTTATAAAGGAGAAGACAGCCTTTGAAATGTGGAGTAAACTAGAGGAGCTTTACTTGACTAAAGCTTTGCCAAATCGAATCTATTTGAAGCATAAGTTCTATAGCTTCAAAATGGATGAATCAAAGTCAATTGATGACAATATTGAGGAGTTTAAAAAGATGGTTTAAGATTTGGAAAATATTGAAATCAAGATTGAGGAAGAAGATCAAGCAATTTTCTTGTTAAATTCATTGCCACCAGCCTATAATCATCTAAGAGACACAATCAAGTATAGCAAGGAGTCCTTGACCCTAAAGGAAGTTGCTGCAGTAGTCTACTGAAAGGAATTGGACTTGAAATTGAATGGTAATATGAGTGGAGAAATGTTGAGTGTGCAAGGAAGAAAAGAAAGAGTGTGCTGGATTTGTCATAAAAAGGACACTTTAGGAAGCATTGTCTACAAAGAAACAAGAGGTAGATGAAGTAAGGAAACAAGAAGCAAGATGGAGATTATGCTAATACGTTTGGAGATTGTGAAGAGGTTGAAGTCCTTGCTACAACAAGAGCAAGCCATAGCAATGTTTGGATAATGGACTCGGGTTGTCCATTTCATATGACACCAAGAGAGGAACTTTTCATTGATTACAAACTGGTTGATGATAGCAAAGTGCTATTGGCAAATGACAACACATGTGAAGTGATTGGTGTTGGCTCTACCAAGATAAAAATGTGGGATGGATCTTCAAAAGTTCTAGGTGGAGTGACTGAAAATAAATCTGATCTCACTTGGAGCACTTGACAAATCCGGTTGTGTGTACAAATCTCAAGGTGGAGTGTTAAATATAATGGAAAAATCCGTGGTGATCATGAAAGAAATCCTACAACAATGCATTTATGTTTTGAAAGGTTGTGAAGTTGAGGTTCCAACTGCAATTGGTTTGTAAATTCTCCTCAAGAATCAAGGTCGAGATTGTAAACCATGATTCTTTAAGGTAGAATTCAACAACTTAGATCAAATAGAAATCAGTTGAACTGGGGCCATTTTCAAACTATTTTTGCAACTGATTTCGGTTGGAATCTTCAACTATGTGGAGCCTTAGTTAATTATGTAGTTCATAACTAATTTTGATACATCTTTGTGTCTATAAATAGTTGTATTTGTTGTATGAATGTGAGGTAACTCGAGAATGAGAGAAAGTGAGATAAGATAGAGTAGTAAACTCTTGTAAATCTATAGAAATTCATTCTGATGATTTCAGATTGTAAATCATATAAAGTCTTGTGGATAAATCAAGGCTGAGAAAGACATTCTTCCTGTTCCAAAATCTGTTCTTTAGTTCTTCTTTTTGCAGGTTTATTTCTTCTGCTAGGTATCATCTGTTTCTGCTGCATTTTTTGCTGTTTTACTGAAACTTCTTCTCCATATCAATTCTGTTGGTGCATTCTGTGCTCTCTGAAATTCTGAATTAATTTTAGACCTAAAGGAAGTCTTTCCGCCCAACACTATGTTTGATGAAAATTTTCATTAATACTACTGCCATTTTCATCAATATTTTTCTTCACTGTTATTATTTAATTTTAGTTCATCCCATTTGGAGAATGAACTCTTATGGCAGGTCCCTCATTTTATCAAAGTGGGGATTATAGGTATTTTTTTCTAAGGTAAGAGTACTAACAACATGAGGAATGAGAAAATATAAATGCTAGCTACATATGCTTACAAGCAGGCTAGTTGAAAAATAATTGATATAGGATTAGTTAATAATATCAACTCTCTGGTTTGATGAAATTTGGGGAAGAAATGATATAGAAGAAAGAAAAATTAAGTTTATGGATATGGTGGAACAATAAATTATTTTATGTGATAAATATATTAAAACTCAATTTATGTAATTTTACTTACAACTATTTAAGTAAATAAAAAAGAGCTAAAAATTGTAGTGTAACTAATAAAATTCGAAGTAGTAATATAATTACCCTTTTTTGAATTATTACACACAACATCTTGCTCGAAAGTGTTATTAGATGTGATGATTTGGAAAATGACATGGGTAGTTAATAACATTGCTTTGATCTAGAAATCTCCTTCTGTCTAAATGTGTTGGTATTTCGAAAACGGATGTGATTTTGTTAATTAGTTTCAAGATGTATTTTAAGAGCACCTTACAACATGTTGTATTGTTAGCCTAAAGATAACTTTATAATGATGCACTTAGGCTCTTACCGTAATAAGATTCATATGATTTTGAGTTTAATTACGAACTATTTAATAAATAGCCGACGTTAATTAGATGGATATTTATCATCCATCGATTACATGCATTATGTTTGAATGATATTAAATATATTATTTTATGTTTTCACAATTTTAAATGCCTCATATATTTCGAATCAATTGTCTGCTTTTGAAACCTTGACAAGAAATAATTATGTGAGATGGAAACGAGACGTAGAAATAGCACTTGATCTTTTGGACTTGGATTTTTCAATGGAGAAGCAGCCTTCAAAACTTACAAATAAGAGCACTCCTGAATATGTGATTGAGTATGAAAACTAGGAAATGGTTAACAGACTTTGCTTGAAAATTATTAAACTCTTCATATCTAATTCTATTATCGATGCTATTCCAGATAATGAAAATGTTAAATTTTTTTATGAATGCCATATGTGAGAGATTTATTGAGTCTTATAAAGCTAAATATGGAGATTTGATGAATAAAATGATCAATATGAGATATGATGGTACAAGTGGAGTTAGAGAACACGTTATGAAGATGATACATACATCCTCTAATCAAAAAGCTCTTCAGATTTCCATTGCAGAGCATTTTCTGGTCTATCATATTCTAAATAGCCTTTCTAGCAAGTCTAATCGGCTAAAGGTTGCTTATAATACTCAACGGGGATAAATGTGATTTGAATGACCTTATTGTTGTATGTGTCCTAGAGGATAGTTGAAACTGTGCAATTAACTTTTTAGCCACTATAGAATAAGAGGTCTTCTCATAATCATAAGTCCTTCCATAGGGACAATAAGTCACACCGTAATTAGTAGAATAAAAAAATTTGAGGTCAGACTTTTGGTGCTACCAAAGGAAGTATGAAGAAAAATGATCAATGCAAGTTCTGCAAAAAAAAAAAAAAAAAAGAAGGTCCTTGGCAGAAAGATTGTTTTAAGTTTAAGGCATGGTTAGAGAAGAAGAAGAGTTCCACATGTATTTCCTTGGCCTTAGTTTGTTTTGAGTCTTCTTTTGTGGATGTGAATTCTCGGTGGATAAACTCAAGAGCTAGTATTCATATTACGAATTCTTTGTAGGGGTTTATAAGGAAATGGATGCTAGGTGAGAATGAAGTAAGCTTGTATGTTGGGAATGGAGTTCAAGTGAAGGTTGAGTTAATAAGAATAGTGAAGTTGTTTTTGGAGTCTGGTTTCTCACTTATTTTAGAAAATACAGTTCATGTACCGACAATGAGACATAATTTAATTTCTATATCGAAATTTGATGTTTCTGATTTTTCTTTAATTTTTGTAATGGAATGGTTGAACTGTTTTATGATTCTCCTTCGACTAAAAATGTCTTTTATGTGATGATTTATACAAATTGTCTTCGGATCTTTTTTGTCAAGCCTCTTGGTTTACTAATGTGATAAATAAAAGGTCTCTAATCCTGAATCGTCTTCTATGTTGTGGCATTAGAGGTTTGGGCACATTTCAAGGAAAATGATGGAGAGGCTGGCAAAAGTTGAGATACTTTCCTTCTAGACTTCTCTGATTTTGACACTTGTATGGTATAAGAGGAAAGCTGACTAAGTCCACAAGGAAAGGTTCCACTAAGAACGATGTTATTTCAGACTTAATACATACCGATATTAGTGGACCTTTACCTTCCACTATATGTGGAAACAAATACTTCATAACTTTTATTGATGATTCCTTGTATTATGAAAATGTTTTCCTAGATTAATGATAAATCAAATAATCTTGAGAAATACAAGATTTTCAAAATAAGAGTGAGAAATAATGTCGGAAAAATATCAAAATTGTAAGATCTGACTGTGGTGATGAGTACTATGGGGAAGTATGATGAGTTTCGTCAAAACATAGGTGATTTTGCAAAATTTGTACTAGATTATGGGATAATGCCTTAATATACCATGCCAAGGACAAACAGGCAGAATGACATTTCTGAAAAACATAATCGGACTCTTGAAGGATATGGTCAACAACATGATGAATATAACAAATTTGTCAGAGTATCTATAAGGTGAAGCCTTGAAAACTACTATGTATATTTTGAACAGAGTTCTGATTAAACATTTTGAACAAAGTTCTAATTGAAGCTATTTCAAAGACACATTTTGAATTATGAACAGGACGTAAGCCAAGTTTGGCTCATTTAAGAGTTTAGAACGTCTAGATGAGGTTATGACTTACAATCCTCTTAAAAAGAAATTAGACCCAAAATTTACTCCTAATTATTTTATTGTGTACCCAGATAAATTAAAAGAATATAAGTTCCATTGTCCGAATCGTGGTACTAGAACTGCTGAGTCCTTTATTGCTAAATTTTTTTGAGAATGGTTTTGGTGATAGTAGGAGTTCTACATTGGAGGAACTTTTGTTGAACTGAATCAAGTTGCTGTTCCAGTTCCTATTATACGTGAAAGCGTTATTTCTCAGCCAGTTGAAATTGTTACTGAAGAACCTAGACACCAAAACGTATTTCCAATTCAGCCTCCAACAATGATTGAGTCATTTTCTGTGCCACAAGTCAAAAGATCACAAAGGGAAATGAGGTCTACATTGCCCAATGATTACATTATCTATTTATTGGAGAGTGATTTTAATATTGGGCATATTGTTGATGATGTTAATTTTAATCAAGCATTAACAAGTCCTAACTCACATAAATGGATAAATGCTATGGAAGATAAAATACATTCTATAGAGCAGAATAAATTTTTGGAACTTGTTGAACTTCCTCCAGATGTTAAAGCTATAGATAAAAAGTGGATCTTAAAAAAACAAATTGGACTTGAAAGGGAATGTTGAACGAAAGAAGGCAAAATTGGTTGCAAAAAGATTTACTCAGCGATAGGGCATTGACTATAATGAAACCTTCTAACCTATTTTGTCTAAAGATTCTTTTCGAATTATCGTGGCACTTGTGGTATGCTATAATTTGGAGTTTCATCAAATGGATATTAGGACAGCCTTTTTCAATGGAGATCTGCCTGAAAAGGTTTACTGAGACAACTTGAAGGTTTTATTGTAAAGGGAAAAGAAAAATTGGTATGTAAGTTGAATAAATTTTTATATGGCCTCAAGTAAATATCTCGACAGTGGTATTTAAAATTTGACGTGGTTGTAACATCCTTAGTTTTGTTGAAAATACAGTTGATCGGTGCATTTGTCTCAAGACCAGTGGAAGAAATTTTATTTTTCTTGTCCTATATGTTGATGACATTTTGCTTGCTAGCAGTGACTTGGGGTTACTTCATGAGACCAATAAAATGTTAGCAGATGAAAGATCTTCGAAACGCTTCTTATGTGCTTGGTATTTAATATATCGTGATAGAAATTGTGACTTATTGGGACTTTTTTAAAAGACTTTTATATACAAGTTGTTCTAGAAAGGTTTGATATGCAGAAGAACTGTGCACCTAGTGATGTGTCTATCATAAAAGAGGATAGGTTTACAAAGCTCAATGTCCAAGAAATGAGCTGGAAAGGGAATCTACGAAGATAATACCATATGCTAGTGTTGTGGGGAGCTTGATGTATGCTCAAGTTTGTACTAGACTGATATAGCCTATGCAGTCAGTGTTCTTAGTAGGTTTCAATCAAATCCAAGGCAAACACATTGGAAAGTAGCTAGAAAGTTCTAAGATATTTAAAGAAAACTAAAGGTTACATGTTTACTTTCCAATGTTCAAATCATCTTGAGGTGGTAGGCTACTCAGATTCTAATTTTGTTGGATGTCAAGATGGTTTGAAATCAACCTCAGGTTATATTTTAATGTGGTTGGTGGTGTTATCTCTTGGAAAAATATTAAGCAGGCTTTAGTGGCATTTTTTACCATGCAGATTGAATTTGTGGCATGCTATGGAGTCACGGTCCAAACCGTTTGGTTAAGGAATTTTATTTTTGGATTGAAAGTTATTAATTCCAACTCGAGGCCAATTATTATTTACTGTGATAATAGCGTAGCAATGTTTTTTCAAGGGATAATAAAAGTTCTGGTGGGTCAAAACACATTGACATCAAGTATTTGGTTGTCATAGACAGTGTAAATGAAGGGCATACAAAAATAAAGCATATCAATCTAGAGGCCATGATTGCAAACTCTTTGACTAAGAGATTCCCTCCTAAAGTTTTTAAGACACGCGTTGCTAATATGGGTATTGTGAAAACCTTTGATTTTTTGGATATTGGAAGTTATTATGTAGAAAAAAACTAAGTTTTGGCTTAATTCCTTCATGGGATACCTAGACAACCCATATTTTTTTGGTACAGTTCCTTCCAATAATAAAATATATTCTTCCATATCCATAAACTATTTTTGAGAATGCATTTAGCTTATGTATTTTATTATGATCTTGAGATATGATGGATAAAGACATGAGATGAGTCTCTTTTAGAGACATGTAACTTCATTCTAATATGAAGCATTATGAGGATTGATATAAATTAGAACAGTTTTTTTATCATATTGGTGCTAAAATCATACTACATACTACTACATTGGTTGGAGGATAGGGATCTACGTCGATAAGGATGTTAACGTTTGTAGTTGTGGAGTGATCTTACATAGTCTAAATGGTGTAATGACTTTCATGTTCGACGTTAACAATCTTGTTGGATCGGATCATGTTTTCTAATGTGTAATTGGAGTTATATAGTTTAATCCAAGAGTTAACAAGTTTTATTTTATTATTTAATGGCAATCAAATGTTAGTCTAAATGGGAGAATGTTAGAATAATTTAAAAATACAGGCTTCTCATTTGATTGCAAATTTTATATTTTGTAAAACGGGTTAGACGTATAATGATACTGTGGTTAAACCTAATACGTTGAGTGTCACTTGGATTCTTTTACATCTTAGTTATATAGTGTTATATCCTATGTAATATGGCAATTTAAGTATTTGGGTCAGAAAGATTTAAACCCTAATTAATTAGGGTTGTAGTCATTAATGAGGGGCTCAATAAGTTTTTTTTTTTTTATATAGGAGACTAGGTACTCTCTCCTCTCCATATGTTTTTATTGGCTTACACTATAGATTGCTAATACTTTTGTGAGGAGAAAAGGGAGGAAGATCCAGCCGTTAATAGTTGTAGTCAAATGTCTTCCGCGGGTATATCTTTTAAACTATTAATTTAGAATTGTGATTCTTGTTTTTAGCATAATTATTATTAAATCCAAAATATCCACGAGCGATTAGACTGCCAGAAAGGGTCAATGACATCATTAATGAAAAAAAGACATAAGGTTTTTAATGTAAAATCATATTTTTGGACCGAGATTAAACAAGTGAAAATATTTTAAACTTAATAGAAGCACAAATTAGTTTACGTCAATCACTTCAAGAAGATGACCTTTCATCCGATTATATGTATTGCAATTGCAGAAAAATAAAGTATTAAGGTAGGTAAATTTTATTTCTTTTATTTGTACGATTAAATTGTATTTATTTGATTTTTTTAAACTCTGCCTACATATCATAGATTCATAGACATATAGTCGGTTCCAAATAAGGATAAATGAAATTTTTACAAATTCAAATTTCTTTTATCAATCATATTTACGAAATTGATTTTTTTTTTAAAGTTTTGTTTACAAATTTGTCGCAGGATGTTCCGGGGAAAGAAATAAAAAATAAAACTTTCATTTGAATTTTTTTTTTTTTTTAGAAAAAATGGTGGTCTGACAAGCGAGGATCAAGCCGAACCAGCAATTTTAAAAACGAGTTGACTCATGCTCGGCTGATTCCAAAGCGAGCTCGAGTCAGCTTGTTATGGTGGATTGAGTCAAGTTCGTAAGCTGGCCAGCTTGGCTCGATAAGGATGAATTTATTTATAAACTCGACCTCTATAATGTTACCATTCTAAAGCAAAACGACAAGCAAATTGTTGTCCACGGGATCTTGTAAATTCAAATGTACCGAACAATATTCCAAGCCAGCTAGCAACATAGTGGAAAAAAATTATTTCTAGCGGGCGAAACTAATAGCAAATCAAATAAATTAGGTTTTGTTTCCCACAAATCTATTTCCTTTCTAACTGCAATGCATAGGAACACCGGACACGAAAAAAATCCATGAAATGAGTTTGCAAATCAAAATGTTTGGCCGAATCCAGACGACATTCACATAATGTCAACGATCGAAACATCAATCTCAAGGAAATAAAGAGGAACGTGGGGAAGGGCAAAAGTACAACTGCAGTGATACTGGTATAAAATTTCCTATTGCCGATAATAATTAGCAAAAATGGTGTGATAATTGTTGTTACACTTCAGCCTACAAGGCAGATTACATGGCATTTAGCTAAGCAAATATTGAAGCAAGAAGTCGAGTAAGGTTCGCATTTCGCTTCAATATCACCTCTTCCTCATGTATCCAGATGCCTCGTTCGACGTGTGATCATCTAAGATGAAGTTTCACCTTTCCGTTGCAGTGTATTTTCGAGGAGATTGGAGAATGACAAATTCTATGAAGGGTCTTGGACACACGCATTGCCTCAGCCAAGTCATATTACACTTGATTGACTGATTTATGTGACATCTCTACTGTAGCATTGCTCGTCAAAACTTCGACCACACGGGCTAGGGTGGTTGCATTCCTAGGGCATCTATGTATTGACATAGTTGAAAGATCTGACTTGACAGGTAAGTCGTTAAGATGAGGCCATGTATTAAGCGTCCAAGGGACTTCTCCTACATATAAATAGTTACACTTAGTTTCATTTAAATGTAATCACAGTATGAATGTGAAATCTTTCTCTCACAAAACTATAGCCAGAATACATAAGGTCTCTTTAATTCGACACCCGTATTTTTCGTTTTATGTATATTGTCACGCCCAAATATCTTCATTGTCATCTAACTGGAGTGTTAGAGTGGTCGCGACCGTTGCATCCCTCGGTAGCTATGGTCACATGCAGTCTCAAACTAGTGTCCAAGTATGTAGATAATATACACGCGAAAAGAAATAGAAGCTGAAATATGTTGATCACAATCGTCGAATTTGAAGGCCACGAATATAACCCTATATAAGTCTTGACTGATCATTAAATTCCTAACGAATTGCAGATATTAGTGTAGTTTGATTTGAGGACTCAAAATCAGAAACATAAATGGAGAGAGAGAGAGAGAGAGAGAGAGAGAAGCGGCAGGGCACACGGTTTTGACCTTTTATATGGTACGGTGCCGACATGTTTGTTTTGATATAATATTGGGGGTAGTAGTTTGACATTATAATTTACTTTGGGGAAACACGAACGTGATAAAATACAAACCGTTATACATCGACAGCACTTTAAGTAGACCCACAGATTTGACAAACCATTCATTGGGTCAAGGGTCCTTTCACTATCCCATTTATACTTTGAGAAAATGATTTGCGAATTTCTTTTCATAATTTTTTTTTTTTTGTTATTGTAATGTTCTAACATAACGTTTTCATTTCTTTCTTCGTTTATATTTTTTGTTAGTTTTAAATTTGAAGTTTAACATGTCGCTTATGGATATCATCAGCTAATGAACATCAAAATTTTGGGATCAATATTGTTGAAGGGATTAGTTTTCAATGGGATCATCTTATTATTAATCAAGTCATCAAATATTGTCACAAGGGAAGTCTACATACACAAAGAGAACCTATATAAGTGATGCTTAATATCCAAACTTTTCATTTTTCCAGCTTGGGTCCCAAACCTTTCATCTTGAATGCAACTGGAGGACATGTGGACGGAATTTGTCGATTTGACCGTTAGTTGATTAAAAGTCAATGATCTAACTAAATTATTCCTTATAAAATAATTTAAAAATAAATAAATAAAATAAAATAAAAGTCATCGTTTGGTCAGATTGTTGACTTTTGATCAACTGACGATCAAATGAATGAATTCCATCCACATGTCCTCCAGCAACAATAGAAATGGAAGGTTTGGAACCCAAAATGCAAAAATAAAAGGTTTGAATATAATCTACAACAATGGAACCTCAATTGCAATTCTCCCTAATATCTATTGTCCTACTAAAAAAGTTCCACTAAGATGATATAACATGTGCATAAACCTCTTCTTCAAATTTTGACATAACATCTAGTGGTGTTCTTCTCCGTCCTTGCATCATTCTCTAGTATCCATTTAGCATATAGTCCTCGTTTGGTAGAGATTAAAATTAGATTTTTAGTAAATTTTAATAAAAGTTGATGTAATGTGTGATTTAAAAGTTATGGGTCATATGAAATGTGTAATTAAAACTAATTGTTAACATTGATTTAAATTAAATTCTAAGGACCTGTTTGAGCTCTATTATTCTTCAAAAATGCATTTTAAAATAATGATTTGATGATGAATATTGGATAAAAAATAAGAAAAAGTTCAAAATTTGCGTGTAAGATTATTTTGTTGAAGAATGTAGGAAAAATATAGAAGAAAGAAAAATGTATTTTTGAAAAATTAGGATTAAACAAGTGCTAAATTTTAATCTCCGTTAAACAGGGGCATAGTATTCATCACAAATGAACAATAGAAGTATGTAAGACTTAATTTTAATTACCTTATCTAATTTTTTTAAAGATTCATAATTACTAATCACTTATTATTCATATTTTAAGTAGAATCCACATATTATAAGACCTTTAAAAAAAAGTTTAAGCTTTTTCCATCATGCAATAAAACAAGCCTACGTATAATTAAATATTTTTAAAAAATGTTTACCGGATTTTAAAAGACTTAACTATTGCCCTTTAATAATTAATATCATGTCATTCTTCCTCATATAAATTGACCCTTTGAAAATTCAAAAATGCACGAGATCGTGGTCAAGTAATATAATGATAAATAGAGTATCGAATTCACGAAAACTATGTGTTTGATCGAATTAAAATTAATTGCAACTTTAATCGAATAACAAACAAATTTTGTGAGTTTTTCTATACTGATACATAAATTATCAATTAAGATAATTAAACTAGTGAAAGTAAGTAAATGCGTTTTCCTAATATTTGAGATGCATTGTTACGATGTCAAATCTCCCTTATTATACCATTTTTATTGTAACAATTAAAGTGACAATTTGAAATTATTCATTGTGGTCAATATTCCTAATTTAATTGAAAGTCTCTCTCGATAGAAATCAAATTTATTCCCCTCATTTGGTCATTATATTTTTCGATGAAAGATGCAAACATGATAAACGTATTAACAAGTGGTAAAACACCTATTGAAACCATATAAAACATAAATATATATCTGTATCATCTATCATACCTTACAGTATTTATTATATTGTGTTTAAACTCTATTGTCTCTCCCGATAATAATAAAATTCACTAACAATTCAATTGGTGGTCAATCAATTGAAAAGAACGATAAAAAAATAATAAATATCCACAAACCAAATCAAATTAAAGTCAAAATAATTAATTAAAAATTAAAAAAATATAACAATGGTTCATTTCATTCTACAAATGTATAAAATTAGCCTAACATATCGAAATTACAAAAAATCGCATTTAAGTGGAAAGACAAAACCCAATTTTTTTGATAAATTGAGAAGATGAAAATGAATTTTGAAATCTTGAATCCTTTCATTGATATCTTGATGAATTTTCGCTTGCACCTTCTCTTCTTTATCCAAAAATTAAGTTCGAATTTTCATTTGATTGAAGTTTTGCAAATCCCTTCAATTCTCTCACAAAAATTATGAATTTTCCTCATTTGATGATAATAATTGATTCCCCACTCGTGGGGAGAAATCCTCCGGCATCGCAGGTTCGATTCCCCACTCAGTGGTAGGGCTTCCGCCCCGTTGGGGTTGTTGGGGCTCCGCTGGGCTGGGTTCGTGTCCTGTTGGCTCTCTCCCTCAGGTCCCTGCCACTCGTGCATATCCCTCGATTTACAACCCACCTGGCTGAGGGGCCTCCGGCACAGGTGGGGGGGTTCGCCTTCGGGACTTCCTCCTTAACAAAAGTATTAAAGTATAATATGTATATATGAGAGGTCTCTCATATGTATTTTCTTGTTAGGTATTTGTGAGCGTAGAAAATTGGTTGAAAATTACTTTCAAATTGCTTTCTTTTCCAAAAGAGTTCCAATCGAATAAGAAAAGTTGTCTTCGCAAGCAAATTTATTGTCTCTGCACAATCGTCAGTAATGTAATCATAACTTTCTTTCTTGATATTCGATTGAGTCAATTTAAAGTGCATTTGAAAGTTAAGTCTAAGAAATACAACTTTGCTAGAAGTATAATTTTTCCAATTCCGTTTACTATGCAAAAAATTGGTATCAATTTTCGATTAAAAATCTGGAATATAACATGTACGATTGAAAATTGATTTTGATAATATTTCGATCATATTCCATTCATTTTTGAGTTCTAATTCCATATAATTGTCTTCTAACAATCTTCAAAGTATCGTCTTTTAGTTTGAATCAACTATTAAATATTTGCAATTTAATCCCTTTTTCCTTGAATAAAACTCTTGAAAGTAAAGAGAGAAGATAGAAAATTAGAGAGAGGATTGTGAGGAAACACCTCCTTATATAGTAATAGGTTGTTAATTTTTCATTAAAAAAAATGTTACAATAACCATTAGGACTTTTAAACCACCAATTCAATTGAAAAATTAAGTAGAGAATTGAAACAATTTATAGTTACAATTCACATTCACTTTATTTTATTTTAATTTTTCCAATATTATGCAATTAATAGAATTGACAGGCAGTTAATTAATCTTATCTTCAATATGCTTCAGCACTTTTACACTAGATAAAGCCCTGGTTTGATAATCATTATTTTGAAAAAAAAAAAGTTTTAAATAGTGAGTTTTAGAAGAATGTGTGGTAACAAGTAAGGAATTTTTTTGATTTATGTGCAAAATATTTAGGGTGTGTTTGATAGATATTATTTTGGAAGAATGTATTTTGGAATAGTAGATTGATGGAGAATGTGTGGTTGAAAAAGAAGGAAAAGTTATTGATGTGATGTAAAATATTATTTTAATAAAGAATGTGTTATTGAAAATGAGTAGAAGAATGAGAATGAAAATTTTAATGGGTATCAAACAGGGGCTTAATGAATAATGCTACTTGTAAATAATGAAGTTATATAATGATTTACATATATATGAAACGTCAAAAAGAGAACGAATTTTTTTTTGTCTGAAAGAAATTATGATCCAAACATATATCACCAAATTATGTGTATGTAAAATCATTACATAAATCATTATGTACATGTATCACAATCGTTATTTTATCGTGTGCATGTGTGGTCAATAATTAATATGTAGAAAAATAATTTTTTTTGATAATCGTTGTCAAACATGGGGGCTAAGACAACTAGAAAGAGAAAATGTATTTTTCCTAATAAGACTCAAATTCACATCCTTTAATACCATCTTAATCGTCTCAAATAAATTATAAAATAATAAAAACAACAATGTATATATTTATGGGGTATTTTCAAGAATGTCCACAATTAAGGATGTGAGTTGAAAAGTGTCCAATTTTCAAATTTAATACTAAAGTGTCTATTATGCCCTTAATGAAAAAAAAAAAGACATTTGAATTTCTACGTATTCTTGACATTTAAAATGTCATTCTTGACATTTGAATCCCGTTTTATATTTCAATAGTACACACGTCAAATCACAATATTAAATGTTCTCGACATTTCAAAACGTCATTCTCGACATATTAAATGTCTAAAAGGACATTTCATTTCAAACATGACATTTCTCTACACTTCAAATGTCTTTCTTGACATTTCTGTGTTAATGCAAAAAATAGCATTAATTGTGATTTGACATCTTGTCATTTGCAATAAATGGAGCAAGTTATGTGTCAAGATTTCATTAGCCTATATTTTTTTTGCAAAAATGTCCATTTTATTGTCCTTGAATGGAATCATAAATTGTTGACTATGGGTATTTTGGTCTAAAATATACAAAAATGGCCATTTTTGTAAGGATTTTTGAAAGTTGCCATTTTTGCAAGTGACTAGAAGAAAGTGGACATTTCTTGCAATTTCCACTATAAAAAATAATTTATTTCAATCCTGTCGACAATCCCTATCCGTATGCCTATTTCCAGCTTCCGCCCGCAATGAAATCCGCGTTAGCTGAGATATAATCTCAACCGCATTTGCTTTTGAGCTCAATAAACATGTGACATAAAAAAACATTTATAATTATATATATATATATATATATCTGTGTGTGTGTGTGTGTATATAAACCTTTCATCTTCAACACTTGAACTCAATATACTTCCTTCCTTAATCACTGGAAAAGAAGACTTTTCATCATGATTTTCACTGTTCTTCTTTGTGTCACTTTAGGGTTTATTCTGTTTTCTTCCCATCTTAAGTTCAAAAAATTTACTTCTAATGTTGTATGTCTCATATCCTTCTACAAGAATCGCCATCGTCTTTTAGACTGGTACACTCAACTCTTGTCTGAGTCTAAGACACAGACAATTGTAATACAAAGATTTGGTGCACCAAGAACCGTTGTTACTGCAAATCCAAACAACGTTGAGTACATCTTGAAAACAAATTTTGAAAATTTTCCGAAAGGGAAGCCTTTTACTGATTTACTTGGGGATTTTCTTGGTGATGGAATATTTAATGTTGATGGTGAAAAGTGGAGCCGACAGCGCAAATTAGCAAGCCATGAATTCAGTGCAAAGTCTTTGAGAGAATTTGTGGTGAAAATTCTTGAAGAAGAGGTCCAAAATATGCTTCTTCCAATGCTCGAAAATGCTGCAGAAAACAACATAATTTTGGACATGCAAGAGGTTTTGAGGAGGTTTGCTTTTGATATTATTTGTGACGTTTCATTAGGTACCAACCCTTCTTGTTTGGATCTTTCTCGCCCTGTGCCGCTACTCGTAGAGGCGTTCGACGACGCTTCCAAATTCTCTGCAATGCGCGGTGTTGCGCCCGTTGTTGCTGTGTGGAAATGCAAGAGAGCGCTGAATATAGGCTCTGAGAAAAGGCTTAAAGATTCTGTCAATTTTATTCATAGCTCTGTGAATGAAATAATTAAATCCAAGAAAAAGAAACTCGAAAAGGGTGGAGCAAATGATCTTCTATCAAGGTTTTTAGGGGCCGGACTTGATGACGAAATGGTTCGAGACATGGTGATAAGTTTTCTGATGGCTGGAAGAGATACCACCTCCGCTGCTTTGACGTGGTTGTTCTGGCTACTATCCCGGCATCCTGATATCGAAAAACGCGTGGTTGATGAAACTTTTTCGATCAATAATGGCGAAAAATCACTGAATTTTGATGATTTAAGAGAGATGAATTACATTAAAGCTTGTTTATGTGAATCCATGAGGCTATATCCACCGGTGGTGTGGGACTCAAAGCATGCTGCAAAAGATGACATTTTGCCTGATGGTACACCTGTGTATAAAGGTAATAGGGTGACCTATTTTCAGTATGGAATGGGGCGAATGGAAGAGTTGTGGGGGAAAGACAAATTCGAGTTCCGACCGGACCGATGGTTCGATGAACCGGGGATCTTGAAAACGGTTAGCCCTTTCAAGTTTCCGGTGTTTCAAGCCGGTCCAAGAGTGTGTATTGGGAAAGAAATGGCCTTTATTCAAATGACATATGTGGTGGCTTCGATTCTGAGGCGGTTTGAGTTCGTGCCGGAAAATTCACACCGGCCAATTTATGTTCCTCTATTAACGGCCTATATGGCCGGTGGATTCAATGTTAGGGTCCGCCGGAGGATGGGGCTGTAATCAAGTATCTACGGAAATTTAAGCATTACTATGTAATATTATTCAATCCTTACTAGTCTGTATAAGAATCTTTATTCTACATCTTTCTTGTCTTTGTTTGTTACTCTTTTGTGATTCTTTTTTGTTATAATCAGATGTATTGCTTTGTATTTTCATTTCGAAAAGAGCTGTTATTGGACATATAATTATAAGTATGGCTGTTTGGAAAAATCTTAAGTAATGTATCGGCATCATCGGTATATCAAAATATAATGACCTTTCCATTCAATTGCACTATATAAACTTTCGTCATTGAGATAGTCGGAACATAATATTTAGTATTAAATGGTACCGAATAATATAGAATACTGTTATTTATCATTATGATAATGAAATATTGGTGATGTGTCAGTTTAAGTGGAATAATAGAATTTGACAGTTTAATTTTTATGTGAGATAGAGAGAAATGTGAGGGATGGTGGACTACCACATCACGGATTTTCATCATCACGATGATAAATAATATTATTCAATAATATAACTTACAAATCTTTAATTTGGTGAGTGTAAAAACGAGAATAATTGGTTCAAATTAATCAAACTTTGGTTTAATCATGTAACCAGCTTTAGAAAATCTTGGTAACCCACCCTATAAAAGTATAAAAGCCAAAAGTTATGCTGATTCTTAAGTTGGTGTTATATGGAAAAAATAATTACATTGGTCCTGGTTCAACTTTGCTTCACTAAAGTCTTTTAATCGTTGAATAATGTAACGGTGACCTTATTGTCACATAGACTGATCTTTAGCATCATTGGAGCTAAATAACAAATTAAATATATTCAATTTTTTATTCAATATACTTGGGGTAAGAACAATGCCAACCTCAATAGACTTAAAAATCGAGATATCATATTGAATACACTTAACTAAACATGAAACATAGAAGAGATTTGATGACTAAGTAATCCGTGTCGTTAGTTGATAAGTATAGTTTCTATACTTATTCAAGGCCTTAAATGATGATATTTTATTGTTCTTTTGAAAAAAAAAAAAAGACCTAAATTATATTACTCCCTCCGTTCCATATATATAGGCTGGGTTTCCTTTTTTTCTTGTCCCAAATATATAGGCTTGTTTCTTAATTGGGAATGTTATGTTTTGTTATTTTACTAATATACCCTTATTTAATTTGCTTAATTACTAATTCCAACAATAATTTACTTCTAGTTGTTGAAAATTAAATAGGGATAAACTTGGAAAGTTCTTGATAAAAATTGCTTTTCCAATAACATTAAATAAGATTTCTTAATCCGTGTGAAAAATGAAACAAGCCTATATATATGGGACGGAGGTAGTATATTGCATTTTGTAGGTAAAACTCAATATTTAATTAAGAATCGAATAAAAGACACAAAATAGAGAAAAATTGAAAAATCTAAAGTATGAGGACTTGGAAGTAAGCATAAAATTAATTGGGCCTCAATTTGAACTTCTAATTAGATACAAAATTCGGTGACTTGAGATTAAATATAAAGACAAAGAGAACATTGGGCTGAAAAGAGAGAAAAGAGGCCAGACATGTTGGAGGGTTTGAGTCAGATACTGAGTTGTCAGATAATACGTTAATAACTCTAAAATACTACTAATTAGTAGATCGGCGCAATGGTAGCAAGTGATCATGTAACTTTGGTAATTGAGTCGTGTTTCGGTAATTTGGCCATAGATTTGGTTATAGTTATCAGAATCGCGATTATGACCACAATCCGAAAGGTTTTTTTCGGTGCACAAGTCGTGGACACCCAGTTTTGCTTGGTGTGTGCTGTTTTAACCTCAAATTCGGCTGTTTTCCCTTCCAAATTGTTATTTTTATTTAAATTTTGCTATTTTTGTAATATTTCGATTGCATGTTAGGAGATGATTTTTAACCCGATTTGGGCTATATTTTTCGTAGACCACTTATTTTATTTCTTATTTTTGTTTGGCGTGATTTTTGAAATTTTTCCATTTTTGGTAAAATTCAAATTTTTACTATAAAGTCCAGTTTATGGACTTATTTTGATTGTTGCGTGATATAATAAAATTCTTTAAACTTCAGAGACGTTTTCTTTGTGTTTTCGACGTTAATTTTGTGTTCTTCCCTGTGAATTTTGTTGTTAGAATTAGTTTTGAGAATAATCACTATTCTACCCGACTTCAATATTCAATTAAGAATCAAAGAAAAGAACACAAATTAGCGAAAAAATTAAAAATCCAATGTACGAGCAGCTTCACGTTTCGTCAATTTTTGGAGATATAGTCCCACTTTTGTGTGTCTAATTTCAACGTTATAAGTGACTAAGTACTTTTATTGTTAGGATGGATGGTGTAAATTAATATTTTTATTATATGTTTAATTCCAAGATTTTCATGTGACTTTAATACTTGTTAATTAATTATTGTGTGTTTAATGTTTCAATTGTCTGTACAACAATTGATTGATTTAGAGATAACACTGAGACAGAGAAGTGATGTATAATTCTAGCTCGTACAATAATTAACATAGATATTATAAGAGATCGGGAAATAATTATAGGCGATGTGATACAGATTGAATTCCTATATATTAATACGTTCATATATGTGTGAATTTATATAGATATAATAAGTTCGGGCATATAAATAGGATTATATTGCTCAAGAGAGATCACAAACTACAATAGGTTAATTCAATCATTAGCACACGTGACAAGATGGCTGAATGAATTGGAATTAGATGTATGTTAAATAACCTAAGTGAAATCGAAAATCCTAACTGTCTAATCACATAATCTTATCTATAGTTTTAATTTGAGTTTGTTATTTAATTCATTATAACTTTGGTTTAGCAAACAAAATTTGATTTGATCATCAGTTACCATTTTAATTTAAATTAAAGGTAGGTTAGTTTAAAAATTTATAGTAGATAGTAGTCTCTGTGGGACGATATTCAAATTTGATAAATCCACTTCATTACTTGTCACAACCCGTATACTCGCGGAATTTCAGGAACATTAGTCCAAGTTTATCGATCATAAAATATAATTTGTTATTGCTTATCTTCTTGTTGAAATTCAAATGAAGTAAAGAGGTGTTGGAAATTATATCAAAAAAATCAATTTGAACGACTAATTTTCAATATTTGGATCAAACATATGGATAGTCAAGCTGATTTTGGTATGGACGGCGCGGAGATTTTGGTATTCATTTTGGATACACGATGCGTCTTTAACATCCACAAACTTTGCTTTTTTTTTTTTTCCAAGAGAAACTGTAAAGGTTTCAAATGAGAGCATTTACCATGTTAAACATTGAAAACAGAAAAGAGAAAAGATAACACACCAATCTGGTTTTATTATAACTTCTTTACCTCCCATAAAAATAGACTTCTTTTTTCACTTTTCTCAAATTATAGATCACTTTTTTTTGTTGAGAATATAATTAGTTTCTTATTTTTTTAATATCTCCTCATTTAATGTACATTGTTATTAACAAATATAAACTACTCATATTTAAATAAGTACTCAATGCAGGGGTATATTAGAAAGAATGTAAGTAATTTTTTTTTAAAATTATATTTCTTAATTTGTGTTAAAATGGAAACAAGTCTATCTTTATGAGACGGATAAAATATTTGTTATGTAGAATTTTTTATAAATATAAACAAGGTTATACTTATGTAACATTATTACAATATGCACCATCCAGATACTGAAGGGAATCGTGGAATTCAGAAAATTTAGATACATAAGAGGTCCAATCAGCTAGGGATTATTTTGAACAAGTACAATAAAAAATAGTGCAAATTGGATGCTTAAGAAATCAAACAACATAGCAACAGGAGGGATGTGGTTTGGCTCTATTCATACGAAATTTGCAAGTGTTGGAAATTGTTGATAAGTAATGATGTGATGACATAATTATCGTCTCACAGGGAATAAATTTCAAGTGAATTATATTACTTTATTAAATTCAATTGTTGTAACACAAAAGATATGATTTTGATTTTTCTAAATTATTCTATGAAGTAAAAGCTTTGGTTTATATGAATGTATTAGACTTACGAATTCATCAATTGATTTTCTATTTTCAATTCTCGATTTATGTAATTTAATGTGATTTATACATTTATGACAATCGATAACCTATTATTATGTAACTTTCTCTTTCTAGGTAAGTTAAACGTATTCGTATTCATATTCTGAATTCATATGCAAAATTGTTATGTCTAAATTATAACTGGCAATTTCTAAATTTGTAATTGACAATTCATTGCCAAAATCAAGTCTTAGTTGAATTGTATTCAAAATTTATCGAGTTGTAATCAAAGTTAAAATATGAGTTATTGAATTCTGATTAAAGTCAAAAGAGTTGGGATTGGTAGCATAGTTCCTGAAGGAGTCCAAGATGTTCAATAAGATCACATATGATCATTGGAATGCAATTATAAGTCTAAATAGTGTCAAAGAGCCGCACAAGTTATGCTCCAAATTTTCAGTCGCAACTTGCAACGAATTTTTCACATAGAAAATATTGGAATTTGGACACGGCTATTTTTGGAATAATTGTAACCCTTTGAGTTATCTTTCTAATACATTTTAATTCACTTCAATCGGATATTAGGAGATAAATGTATGTTAACAATATTGACTTTTACTCAATTGTCGCTCACCTTTCTCTGGAATGACGCTTGAACAATAATACTCGATTTTGAATTTCATTTCATCTATCTCTGATGAACAATAATATTAGATTTTGAAGTTGATTTTGAATTTCATTTCATCCCAAACACTACACATTATAAAAATACACCATGTGGGATGTTAAAAAGTGTTGAATCAAATTTATTTCTTAGAGATCAATTCTTTGATGATCCAAAACATTCATTGATTCCAAGATTTAACCACTACATATTACTTGATCCATAAATTTTTCCAAAACATATTTTGTTGATCAAGACATATTGTTTTACATTAAATCACAAATCAAAACACAAAAAAATCATTTGATCAAATATTTGCCCGAAGAACGAGGAGTTCTTCATTTCATCCACCCGAGGTAAATCAGTACTAGGGATTGAGAGATGTTGTAGAAGCACAAATCCAGGAAGATTTAGGTGAGATACCATGAGTCGATATCTGACGTTAGAAGCACACAGTCCAAGAGGGTTGGGGTATAAACCAGGAGTTGAGATTTGTTTTGAAGGAACTCACCTCCAATAGAATCAATGGAGACTGTAAGAATTGAGGTCCAAAGTTTTACGAGGTGGACGAGTCTGAACCGTAGTATAAGTTTACTTCGATTTATAGTGAATTATTGACCGAAAAAGTGCCCGAAATTGAGGTTTCTCCATGATCAATTTAGTGTTCTTTATTGCTTTCATATTACAAATTGTGGTAATTCAATATAGGATAAATTGTCGTGATTGATTAAACATACAGAAACAATTAAAAGTGAATTTTGGCTTTTAATTGTGTAATTCTGCACACTAGGTCCAAATGAATCGGTTAATTTGAGCTTTCAAAAGTAATGTCTCAACGTATACGATTATCTAAATAATTAATGCACGCGCTATACATGTTATTCATAATATTTTATTGACCACGTGTTAACTTTGCAGTGTTCTGAACTTATTATGAACATTCCAACGAACAATTAAATATTTAATTGGTAACTAGTCAATCAATTAATGAAAGATTTATGCAAGATTAATCAAGAACCCAAAAATTACTAGCCTTCGAATTAAAAATAAATAATTGATGGTTTCATCTTCATCAAATGAGTTTTACCTAACAAAAGAGACATACACAAGATTAAGTGATAATTCATCAAAATCAAATTATTACACTTACCAGGCACAATAAAGAAAAATATTCTTATTGCTTAGAGGTAAGGACAATGCCAACACTACAACATAGTTTGATTTTTGTAGCATGCAATATATATTGTAAAAGATAACCGCACGCCGTATAAAGAAATGTCGTGAATATTCACATATAATAATAATAATAATAATAATAATAATAATAATAATAATAATAATGGAAGAGTTTTGTTAATTAAATTATTATGACCTTCATAGGTACGACGTAAATAGATCTCCATTTATGGCATACGTTACTGTCATGGTTGAGTGCACACATGAGATAGCCATATTGAGTCTTCAAACTCACTCCCTCCTTACTTTTTCACTCTAGAGGTTAAAGGTATTCGAGGATGGCTTGGATGAGATGGAATCAAGGAAGAGGAGAGGAATCAAGTCAAACAAAAAATTTAAAGTTCTAGTGTAAAATGTTCATATTTAAGACATGGTTTAGATTTACGAAATAAGTTAACTGAACGAGTAAAATGTGAATATATTTTAAACGATCTCTAAGTGCTTTACTTTTTATTATAAAATATTAACATTTGTACTTGGATATTATGTAAATAAAATTATGGTTATGCTTTGAGCTGAATTGAAGTAGCATGAATGGAGGTGGATATGGATTTGTATGGTAAAGTACATTAGAAGTCCTTGGTGGCTGAAATGCGAAGTTTACAGATTTCTGTTTGATTTTCAAATGATCACCATGTGATGTACTTTTAAAGTTTTTGGACGAGACTATGGAGTTTGGCAACCCTACAAGTCCTCTATCCATATCACTGGAAATCACGTTGATTGGATGCCTATACTCGACAGCATATTTTTGCATGCAATAGATGAACAAGTTGAGTGCCTAAATGACCAAATCAAAATTTGAAATTTTAATATGTAAAACTTATATAACTTTTTTTTTTCCTTCCACAAAAACTTCATGGAAATCCGTGTTCGTTTGGTCTATCAACTCAATGCCGATTTAATGCAGCACGCTAGAGGGTTGAAATAGCAAATTAATTTATGTGGTAGTAGCAATTTGGATATTAAGATTCAGGGTGTTACAAGGTTGATCCTGGACTTGGTCATGAAGGAACAATGCACAAAATTTTGATCTAGCAATTAATAGAAAATTCTTTGACTAATGTGTAGAAACAAAACTGTGGTGTTAGCAAAGAGGCAACTCTACAGCTTGTATGATAGGTGGCGATTGTAGGTGATATCAGAGTGGGGCACCTTTTTTTATCCAAGGACAGAAAATTAGTTGACGCTTTTGAGTATATTCATAAAGATTACAACAAAATTATAGGCATCCGAAATTTAGGGGTTCATTATATTTAATTAGATCTTCTTCTAGCAATGAATCAGAAAGTCACAACTCAAAGAGACACTATACTCGACGTATGATGATGAGGAGTATGGCTAAGGCATAAGGTGTAATTAAATAAATTTTTATTATATTTTCCATCTCAGAACAATATAATTTTTTCTTTTATTTTATTATATTTTGTCAGTAATAAAATATATCACCTTCAAGTAGTCATGGTAACGAGCCGAGCCACAAGCCGAGCAAAAGCTCGGCCAAAAAAATGAGGCTCGGCCTGAGCTTTCGGCTCGAGCTTTAGTGGGCCGAGCAGGCTTGATTTTTTTTCTTGTCAAATATAAATTTTTTTCTTAAAGAATTTGAAATTTGTACAACTTATACGTACTACAAATTAAATAAAATTTAAAACCCTCCTCCTTTATCTGAACTCGAGACTGGCTACAATTATCGTAGGCAGAGTTAAAATTGTACACGAATAAAATATTGGGTAATTAGCAGAAATGGTCCCCACCGTTTACACTCTTTGTTAAAATGGTCCCTATCGTTTTAAAATTGACATTTGTACCCTTATTTCAAATGTTTCTTGTGGAATTGGTCATTCCATCCATAAATCGTTAAATATGCGTTAGAACATTTTGGTAATTTGCAGAAATGGTTCCTATGGAATATATTTTAATATAATTTTGGAACGGCCTGCTTCGACGAGTGGTAACTTTCGTTACGATTGGCCGTTTCGCACGCCGTTAGGGATGGGAGAAACTAGGTCATGAGCACTTCAAAATTGTATTAAAAATGTAATATTTCGATTTCGTTTGACTTCCCGTAATAATCCCTCAAAATGGAGACAAAAAATAAGAAAAATCGTTTATATATTTTGAAACAGCCTGCTTCAACGAGTGGTAACTTTCGTTACGGTTGGCCGTTTCTCACGCCCTTAAGGATGGAAAAAACTAGGTTATGAGCACTTCGAAATGATATTAAAAATGTAATATTTTGACTTCGTTTGTCTTCCCTAATAATCCCGCAAAATGGAGATAAAAAATAAGAAAAATCGTTTATATATTTGGGAACTTCCTGCTTCGACGAGTGGTAACTTTCGCTACGGTTGGCCATTTCGCACGCCATTAGGGATGGAAGAAATTAGATCATGAGCACTTCAAAATGGTATTAAAAATGTATAAACAATTTTTCTTATTTTTTGTCTCCGTTTTGGGGGATTATTACAGGAAGTCAAACGAAGTCGAAATAGTACGTTTTTAATACCATTTCGAAGTGTTCATAACCTAATTTCTTTTATCCCTAACGGCGTGCGAAACGGTCAACCGTAGCTGAATTTACCACTCGTCGAGCAGGCCATTCCAAGATATATAAACGATTTTTCTTATTTTTTGTCTCTATTTTACAGGGATTATGACGGAAAGTCAAACGAAATCGAAATATTATATTTTTAATACCATTTCGAATTGCTCATAACCTAGTTTCTCCCATCCCTAACGGCATGCGAAACGGCCAACCGTAACAAAAGTTATCACTCGTTGAAGCAGGCCGTTCCAAAATTATATTAAATTATATTCCATAGGGACCATTTCTGCAAATTACCTAAAGATTCTAAGGGATGTTTAACGGTTTATGGATGGAATGACCAATTCAGCAAGAAACGTTTGAAATAAGGGTACAAATGCCAATTTTAAAACAATAGGGACCATTTTAGCAGAGGATGTAAACATTGGGGACCATTTTTGCTAATTACCCTAAATTATTTTGTGTACAATTTTTCATACATTAACAAAAAATTAAAAAATTACGTATTTTTTTAAAACTAATCAATTTAAAAACTTACAATATCTTATGCTTGAATATGCTGCAATTCATCGGCCATCATACTGTCAACTTGTTCTTGAAGACGTAATTCCACACATTTTCAGTCCTTCAAACATATTAAAGCCTCCAATATATCTTATTTTAGTCTTGACCACCTAAACTAAATGCAGCATCCAATACTACCGTAGACACTGGAGGTGTTAGTAGACCGCGATCAATTTTTGATACAATTGGATGCTGCCTTTCATTACACCTCCACCATAATAAAATACTAAATTCATGTAATTCTTTTGGTTGCAACATACTACGAATGTCTACGCACATATACCTAGCTAACTCAGAGAAAATTTCAAGATTTGTATCACTGACATTTATTGATCTAGATATTGATGAACTAGAACTAAATGAGGGAACACTAGTGTTGGTCTCTAAATAATTCCATAGATTATTTGCATTTATTAAAGTATTTTTTGAAAAAGAATTTTGGGAAGTAGAACTAGACCGATGTCCTTTTTCAGCGTAATAATTATACATTTCACATAACATAGATTCTATATGCACATGTGATAATTCTTCATTCATGAAATTCAAAATCCCCTTTATAGTGGTTTTTGTACCAGTTAAATTAAGTTGGGGGTCCATAACCGAAGCTAATAAAAAAAAGAGGATATCTCTTCCCAATATTTACGAAATTTTACCTCCATAGAATAAACTGCATCAACAAAAATTGGCATAGTCCTATGTTTTTTAAATGCTTGTAAAATGTAGAAAAAGTGTTGTAAAATAAGTGAAGATGTATGGTAATAAACACCATTACATTTCTTTGTGGTATCGAAAAAAGGTTTTAAGAATTTTTTTTTCACGATAAATACAAGAGATCATTCACAATCGTCCAAATTATGTTCGGAGTCCATATGTATGCCTATAATACATTGAAATAAATTTATCATAATTTTCACACGAGTTTAACATAAGATATGTAGAGTTCCATTTATGTGATACATCATTGACAAATGATTTCTTTTCTAAACTATACTCTGCACATAAATTGTTAAATGCTTGCTTTCTTGCTGGTGATATAGTAATAAAATTGATTGTTTGTCTAATTTTATCCAAAGGTGATTTTATATGTTCCAATCTATATTTTATAATCAAACATGTGGCATACACAACGTTGATAAAAAATAAACCTCCAAATGTAGGGTTCAAATCGTTAATAAATCTTTCGACAACAACTTTGTTTACAGTAGCATTATCAAAAGTAAAATTTCGAACAATTTCTTGATACCATATTCTTGTATATTATCTTTTAAAACCATGTATATGTTAGTGAAATTATGATGATATTCTATACATCTAAATACAATAATTCTTTTATGCATAATCCATATGTGATCAATGTAATGAGTTGTAGCAGCAATATAACCTTTTTTTATTAACACCATCTATAAATCAGAGGTAAATGATATAACACTATTAAAAGTTTAGACTTTCAATAGCAATTTGTTTTCTTCTGTTATATAATTTTATACTATCTGAATGAAGAATATTTTTACAATAAGAAGCATACTTGGGTTGGAGATAATTCTGCACAAGATGAGTAAAATGTATTGACTCGATCAACATAAGCGGCATTTCTGCTGTAGCCACGTATGCAGTCATTCCTTTGCGAAATATTTCATGTGAATATACAAAAGTGAAAAGAGTAGAACCAGAACCGGTAAACACTAGTTCGGTCAGTTTCGGGTCAAGACCGACTTGTTTCGTTTTGCAACTTCGTAATATGTATCTATTTAAATGCGTTATGTTTGAACTGGGCTTCCAACTAAGTTCTTTACCATAATAATTGCAACATACTTTCCAAGTATTAACTCCATTTTAAACCCCAACTTTTTTACGTGTCATATGTTGCCAACAATCGACAGAATCTTTTTTCGACATTTTCACCTCAAGTACTTCCTCCTCTTCGATATCTTCTAAATCAATTGGTTTTAAATGCATCGTAGGTAGATGGAGTAATTGAACTACCTTTAAACTGATTAATTTCATCACTAGTAAAATCCATTTTGTATGTATTATAGGAAAGAATACTGAATATTCTACTAAAAGAAACTGAATAAGATTGAATAAAGAAATTAGAGATTGAAATTGAAATTGAAAGTATAACACAACTAAATGTCTAAATTAAATATCAGAGTAAAAAAAATGGAGTAAAGAAATTGGAGACTAGATTACTGAATATTAAGAAAGAAATTAGAGATAGATTGAAGTAATTGATATGAAATTGTAAAATTTGTTCCTGTATTCAAAAAATATATCTGTTTTAAGTATATTTAAATTTCAAATTCAAATTTTAAATTTTTTGACTAGACAATTGAGTAGTCAAATTTTAAAATTTTTGACAAGTTACGTATTGCGTGTAAATTGTTACACGTAATAGTTGCCTTTATTTCATTTAAATTATTTTTTTTTGTTTACGGGTAGCTCGTAATGGCCCTTTCGGCCCATTATACAAGCCGGCCCATGTGGCTGGTTGGCCGGCTCGGGCCGACTCCCCAAAATGGGGCTCAGCCCTAGCCTAGGCTCGACCGGTCAAGGCCGAGCCGACAAGCTTTTTTGCCATTCCTACCTTAAAGTGGTTTAAGTAGTAATAAATGTGCACCATGTTAGCATCTTGAAAATTTAATTTTACGACCTTAGTTTCACGAGGGAGAAGCTTTAATTCAACCCTAATAACGTATTGTAGAGAACGACCTAAAACTTTGTTAAGAATTTCAAAAGTTAGTAATCAAGCTTATATGGCATTGAGCTCAATCATGACATGAGATTGAAATCATAGATCATTTAGAAACCGCAATATTAATTCAGTAGACAACTGGAATTTTAATGGAAGAGCTAGTACGTGAAATACACAGTTGACATGCCCTTTAATGGTTAGCAAAGATGAACCCAAGATTACTAGTCCTTTGATAGTTGGCTAGAAACTCATCCAATAGATAGTAATCCAATAGTAGACCCCATTAATGAAGATACGAGTAACACAGAGTTAGAAAATTGCATGAATACACGATAGAAGACGTTTTCCTATCCGGTCACAATGGGTTCAAGTGCATTGAGAATAGGAGCTGATAGCTTCATTCACACATCTTAGTACCTTTGTTAGGGATATTGAAGTGTGACCCAAATTCCACTGGGTATTGGTGGTTTAGTTGAAGAGGTCATGAAAAAGTTCAAAGATGGACCGAGGAGAAAAATTCATCGTATTTACGCTCATTGTTCGCCCATCTTCCTCTCAGAATAGGAAGATTACCGCTCACTACTTGCAAGCTTGGCACTTGAGTGCCGATGTTATTCAGCACAGTCATATTTCGAGATTTTGATGAATTCTAAGATGTTCGTTCCATCTAAAATACTATAATTAGAATTGTATAATACTCCATGACTTGTTGGCTCTTCGTAGTATTAGAGAACATTAGATTTTAATTGAGAGTATCAAATCTTGTAACGACAATCCACATTTTCATCTAATGAATTCTCCTTTTCAGCCCGTGATTTTTTCTCGTCTTAAGTTTCCACATGAAATCCTGTATTTTTGTATTTTGGTTGATTTTCATATTGCCATATTGTCTCGTTATTCTCTAATAAACTGGTATCAGAGCGATGTTGATCTTCCATGATGGCAACAATGAAATATGAAATATCACTTTTGGATTGCAATACGAGGTTTTCGCTATGGCTGGTGAAGATGCAAGCCGTGCTTGCACAGATGAATTTTGATGATGCACCGTTAAGGTTTGATAAAATGCCTTCTACTTGGATGCATGAAAAAAAAGCAACGTAAGAATCGTAAGGTCCTGTCACAAATTCATCTCCATCTTTCAAATTAGATTTTTCAGGATGTTCTAAAAGAGAAAAGTGTCGATGCGTTGTCGTTTAAACTGGTGCAACTTTATATGACAGTGTTTGACAATAAATTACACTTGAAGAAGCGCTTGTATTATCACCGTATGTCTAAAGGTACGTTTATTAAGAATCATCTGATCATTTTTAAACAAGTTTTGGCTGATCTTGAGACTATGGAGGTTAAATATTATGAGGATGATATTTGATTGATTTTGTTATGTTCACTATCGTCTTCATATATGACATTTAGAGATAATAGTCGTGATACTCTCATAATTGATGAGGTCTATGATACTTTACTATCAAATGAGAAGATGAAATATCTTGTGGTTGGATTAGAGGGTCGGACAGATGGCCTAATTGTTCATAGGAAGACTTAAGATAGGAATTTTGGTGATAATATGAGAGGTAGGTCAAAGTCTAAACATAGAGAAAAAAGTATGTTACTTTTGCAAGAGGAAGGGACACATTATAGTTGATTGCTACAAATTGTTGAACAAAAATAAAATGGCTACTACAAAAGAGAATGGAAAGGAACCTGAGGATACATGAGAAGCCAATGTTTTAGGAGATAGTCAAAGTGAATGAAAGCTTCTGGTAATTTTTTACGGTGATTCCAAGCCTTATGTGGATGAGATTCTTGAGTCAGCATGCACATTCCATATGTGTTCCAATTGGGACTGGTTTACAATATATAAAGTGATTTCTAGAGGTGCTATGATTATAGGAAATAACGCGCAAAATTAAAATGCTCAACGGGGCTATCAAGACACTTACTGGTGTGAGGTATGTTCCAAACCTGAAGAGGAATCTCATATCCTTGATTACCTTGATTTAAAGGGGTAGAAGCGCACTGGTAAAGGTGGAGTTCTTAAAGTTAGCAGGGGTACTCTTATTGTAATGAAGAGATATAAAGCTCAACCTGATTATATGTATTGCATTTATAGTTACAAAGGATACAACTGTCACCACTTCATCTTTGTTAGATGAAGAAGTTATTACAATTTGGTATATGCGGCTTGGGCATATAAGTGAGAATGGAATGGTTGAATTGAGTAGAAGATGACTTATTGATGGGCAGAGTACTAGCAAGTTGAAGTTCCGTGAGCATTGTGTTTCTGGAAAATAGAAGAGAGATTTATTAAAGGGAGTCAAAATATGAAAGAAACAGTTGATTATATCCATTCTAACGTCTGGGGACCGGTGACGGTGCCTTCTAAAAGAGGTGCATAGTATTTGTTGACAATAACTGATGATTTTTCCAGAAAATTTTGGATTTTCTTCTTGAAACGAAATATTGACGTGTTTGCTACCTTCAAGAAGTGGAAAATAATGATTGAAAAATGGACTGAAAAGCAGGTAAAATGTGTACGTACAAATAATAAATTGGAATTTTGTTTGAATGAATTCAATAGTTTCTACAAGTCAGAAGGAATTTTAAGGCACTTGACAGTGCGTGGTACTCTGCAGCAGAACAAATGAATAGAACTTTGATGGAAAAAGTTCGTTGTACCCTTTCAAATATTGGATTGCTTAAGACATTTTAGACTGAAACTACTTCTACACCTTGTTTTCTTATGAACCGTTTACCTCAATTGCTATTGAGAAAAGGACTCCAGAAGAGGTATGATTTGGTACTTATCCTAGTTACTCAAATTTGAAAATATTTAAGTAACATGCGTATGCTGATGTAGATGATGAGAAATTGAAACCAAGATCTAGAAAGCTCATCTTTCTTGGTTATAAATCCGGTGTTAAATGACATAAAATTTGGTGTGCATAAACAAATAAGGTGGAGATTAGTAGAAATGTTGTGTTTGATGAACAACAATGGTCACAATTTACCTCTCAGAGATTCTGGTAATACAAATCAACAAAAACAGTTAGATACCTGGGTGGAGTTTGTGATCAGTTCGGGTCTAAACTAGAGTCTTCAGCTCAGTCTAGTTTAGAAATGAAGGAGAGTATTGCTTTGACACCATCACTGGGAGTACCACAATATGTGATTGTTAAAACAGACCTATAAGAGAAATTAAACCTCTACAAAGGTATGGAGAAGCTGATTTGGTGGCTTATGCATTAAATGTGGCTGAAAATATTGATCCCAGAGAAGACCCTACTACATACATGATAGCAGTGACTTGCAATGATTTTGGCAAATGGATGATTGCTATACAAGATGAGATGAAATTACTTCATAAGAATTGCACGTTTCACTTAGTAAAATTATCCTAAGAGAATAAGGTCATTCGTTGTAAGTGGGTATTCAAAAAGAATGAATGTACATCAAGAGTTGAAGAAGCCAGGTATAAGGCAAGATTAGTGGGTAAGAATTATGGTTAGATTCCAAGTGGAGACTTCACATATGTGTTTTCTCCAGTTGTAAAGCATAGCTCAATTAGAGCTTTGCTTGGTATTGTAGCTAAGCATGATTTAGATTTTGAGCAGTTGGATGTAAAGACGGCATTCTTGTATGGGGAACTTGACGATGACATCTATATGCAACAACCAGAGGGTTTTGTAGTCAAGAGAAAGGAGTACCGTGTGTGTTTGTTGAAAAAGTCCCCTTATAGCCTGAAACAATCACTAAGACAATAGTATAAAATGTTTGACTCGTTCATGACTACTCATGACTTTAGAAGAAGCAGTTATAATAGTTATGTATACTTTAGGAAGTGTGGTGATTTCGTATATCTTACTAATATATGTGGATGATATATAAGAAAGGTAAAAGCTTAGCTTAGTGAAGAGTTTGATATGAAGGAACCGGAACAAGAAAGAAGATCCTTCGAATGGAGGTCTTGAGAGATAGGAAGGCTAGTAGATTATACTTAAGATAGAAATGGTACATTGAGAAAATATTAAACAGGTTTAATATGCTGAATGCAAAGGCTATCAGTACACCTTTAGCTGCCCACTTTAAACTACTATCAGCTTTGTGTCCACATCTGATGAAGATATTGATTACGTATCATGTGTTCCTTATTCGAGTGTATTTGGATTGCTCATGTATCTATGGTTTGTACACGCCTAGATTTAGTATATATAGTAGTATAGTAAGTAGATATATGACAAATCGTCCAAGGAACATAGGAAAGTAGTGCAATAGATTTTCAGATATTTGCGTGACTCTAATAATGCTTGCTTGCATTTTGAAAGAAGTATAGATGGAATCATTGGGTAGGTTGATTCAAATTTTGCAGGAAATCTTGATAAAATGATATCTCTTACAAGATATGTGTCTACCATTGATGGTTGTGCTATCACTTGGAAGGCTACTTTTTAGAATATAGTAGCATTGTCTACTATTGAGGTAGATTACATGACTATTACAGAGGCTTATAAGGAAGTTATGTGATTTAGACGATTGTTTGGTGAAATCAATGACTCGTAGATGTCTACAGTATATTGTGGCGTCATAGTGTTATTTTTCTGAAAAAGAATCAAAAGTTTCGCTAGAGGACATACATTGTTGTGAGGTATCATTTTGTGAATGATGTAATTGCTCGTAGTGATATTGTAGTGAGCAAGGTTGATATCGATGAGAATCTTGTTGATATGTTGACAAAGACACTCCTTGTGGTCAAGTTGAAGCATTGCTTAGATTTAGTTGGTATTTGTTGTTGAATTAGCTCTTAGGGGCTTATATATAAGAGATTGAAAATTTCTTGTTGAAGAATGAAGTATAATTCATTGCATTGAAATTTGTGTCAAGGTGGAGATATATTGAAGCGTGACTCAAATATCATTGGGTATTAGTAGTTTGATTGAAGAGGTCTTAAAGAATTCTAAAGATGGACCAAAGAAAAAGTCGTCGCATTTACTCTCTATGTTCTCCCGTCTCCTGCTCAAGCACTCAGAACAAGGAATTTGTCGCTCACTGCCCGCAAGGGGGGTCATTCATGCTTCGGTGTTATCTAGTCCAGGTTTGTTTCATGATTTTGACAAATTCTAAGATGCATATTCCATCTAAAACACTATAATTAGGGTTATGTATATACCTCACAACTTATTGGCTTTTCATAGCATTAGAGAACATTAGATTTTAATTGATAGCATCAAATCTTGTAATAACAATCCATATTTTGATCTAGTGAATTCTACTCCTCTACTCATGAATTTTTCCCTGTCTTGAGTTTTCAAATAAAATCGTGTATTCTTTTGTTTGGATTGATTTTTATATTACCATATTATCTCGTTATTCTCTAACAACATAGGTGATGCATTTAGTTACATTGTGAAATCAACAAAGGATTGACTTGACTAAAATGGGTTATGGATAGATATTGATGAACTCTGACTAGGATAGTGATTATGAAAGTGACCATGAACTAATAAAATATTAATATTTTATGGTGATAATAAGTATGACGAATAAAAACAAGGGCTTCACCAATTGGGGAAGCCTATTTTTGGTCGGGAATGACCGTCGGACTAAAGCGATCATAAAGTCGGTTGATGAAAACTTGATCAAAAAATTTCAAACGGCAATTGTTCGTTGTAAATGAACACTTTTGCCAATGTGGTAGGGGGTGGATTGAATACTTGACCTCTATTCAAAGTCAGCGACACAGCTAGCTGATATAAATGAACACTTGTTATCAAGTCCTTGTTTGACAATCATAATTTCTCATACTTATTTTCAATCACATTCGCACAATAAAATATTATTCAAATAAATTTAAAAAAATTCCTTACTTTTAAAGCAAACATTTTTCCAAAATTTACAATTCAAAAACTCATTCTTTCCTAACGAAAAAAAAAAAAAAAAAAAAATCAATCTGTCTAACATAGGTTATGTGTTCATAGATTCATACAGGAAAAATACGGAAGCTCACATGAGGGGTGGGCCCCATGTGAATTAAATATTGCCAAAAAAGGGAGGCCCACCTATTTGTGTGTATTCTGTATACTTTCTCTGTGTGTGTATGTATGTGTGTTTTTTTTTTAATGTACACATGGACTCTCTCGTGTTCATAACATATAAATTAGTTCAAGCAACACATGTTCTTTGACTAACTACATCTTATATGAATTAAATAATTAAGTTAAAAATTTAAAAACACATGATTAGAAAAAAAAATATTTTATAATTTATTCTTTTCAATCATCAAACTTATAAACTTACTTTTGATGTGCACCATAGGTTAGGATACCTTAATGTTAAGAGTAATGATATTCATCCCCATGGAGTTGAGCCTCAATTTATGTGGCAATTACATGACATTAAATGATAGATTCATTTAAATACAAAGTCACATGACTCATTTAATTGAGTCTATCATTTAATGTCATGTAACTGCCACATAGATTGGGGTTCAACCACAACGGGGATGAATAGCATTATTCTAATGTCAATTCATACGCTTTCATGCGTGTTTCCTTGATTCAATTTTCTAAACACGTGAGAAAAATGACTTTTGATGATGCACATAAAGAAAATGTTTTTGACTGGCAATGTCGCTTAAATAAAAGTCATATTTTCAATGTAAAGGAATTGTGTCCTTATCAGGGCCCATTCGAGTCTTCAATATTGCAATCAATTTTTTTTACAAGCCAGTCTGTAGCGTTAGTCTCTTGTGCTCATCATTATGCACAACCATTTGAAGTTTTTGAAGATGAGTGGTCAAAGTTTTGCTTTTTGGACTTCTATATCACACTTTGGTTGGAAGAAAGTCCACCCACCTTGGTACAAACTTAGTTAATTTTGTTCAAAGTTCAATATAGGCATTTGGTGAAGACAAGAGATCAACCTCCTTGGGGTACAAAATTTCAGTCTATCTTGCCGAAGTTGAGTTCTCTCAATCGGGGAGAAATGATGGAAAATTAGAAGGGACATGTCTATTCAGTTTCCAAATTTAATGCGTAATTTAGAAAATGTTCTTAGTATTTGATTTATTACATTTTCTAGTACTTTCTTACTTATAATAGGTCCTTTGAAACCCTATATAAAGCGGTCTTTTGTGTTGTAATGAGACAAACTTTAGAATGAATGAATAATTGATATTTTCTTGTCTCAGTTCTCTCTTGCCTCTTTCCTCTCATTTGTCTAACTCTCCTCCCCTTTATACTGCTAAATTGTTTAGTTCTCGGCTATCCAGTTTTGTCTTTATTTTTTGTTAACAAAGTTGGAGTAAAATTAATTTGTCAAACAGATTGAAAATGATACATCAAGGCCCAAATTCAAAGATTTACTATATCTTTTGATTACGACCATAAGGATTCAATTTACCGACTAAATAAATTTTATGTAGTTACTCTCAAATTTATCGAATATAAAATTTAATTTACTATTATTTCTTATCATCTTGTTGAAGACTCAAATGCATGAAGCCCATATTCTTCAATATATGGACCATAACATATTGAGCTTCGATGCTGCTTTGGTGGATAAATTTCATTCGCAACAATTATACTCTTAGTCTTTTCAAACGGGTAATTATATTTTAATTTTGTTCATTTGAATAATTACATATTTCAGTCTCTTGAACTGATGCAAATCAATGATGCATGAATCAATAAATGATGATCGTCATTTATTTCAATGAAATTGTACTTATTGTACATTAGTAACTAACGATTACATGTGATAATCTTCATTTATTGATTATAACGTCATTGACTTTTTTAGTGAAATTGTACAAAGTTTTCTTAATCAAAATCAAATTAAAGTGTAGCTAATCAAGTATTGTTATCCAATTGTAATCCTATTAAAGTTAGATATACCAGATTGAACAAAATTGAAATTCAGTTACCTAATGAAATTAAAGTGAGAGTACAGTTATTGGGAAGATGGGCGGCGCCAAACTCTTCATTAAAAAACTAATCATTTAGTTTGTGTGTCACTAAATTGCATAGATAGTGTTGGTTGTGAAAAACGATTTTCCTTTACCATCAATAAACTTTCTTCTTCTTCTTTATTTCAAAAAAAAAATTTTTTTTTTGTAAAGTTGCTTTATAATTACAAATGAAAGAAGCATTAATCACGCTAAAGGGAGAAAAATAATTTTTTTTTTTTTAATATCCAGGTATCCTAACTTACACCAGACTATGTCCTAGACCACCGATCCCCGGCCCCTCAGTGATGGGTGGAGGTTAACCGCGGGATATGCTCAAGTTGACCAAGGTCTGTGCACCCTTTATACTCCTAACCCTAAGGGAGCCTTCCTCAATGGATATTACATCATCAAACTGCTCCACCCAAATTGAGTATTACAACACTCAGCTGCTCTATCCAGAAATCGAACTCCCCACCCTGAAATTGCAAGCCCAACAATGTCGATCATTTGCCAACTTAGATGCGCCCCAGGGGCAAGAAAAATAGAATTTTTAGTTGACATAAAAATGGTTACACTTACGTGGCATTTTGACTTAACTTCATGAACCATGTTGGTATTTTGAAATGTCAAATTTACTATATTACTTTTTAGAAGGAAGGGCTTGCATTCATTTTTTATTAACATAATGTTGAAAATGACCTCGGATGTGGTAAAGAATTTCAAAATATTACACAATTCACATAATAAAAAAGAGTATAAGGAACGCACACGAGATATAGATCTTATTGTTTATACTCTTTTTAACTCCTAATCCACTAAACTCTAAATTTTCTATCTACACTGACTAAAGATTAAGTCAAATATTCACCTCCTAAACTTTTACTTCTTTTTATTGTTTGTGATTCGACATAATAAAGAAAATTGTATAACTAGTTCTCAATGTTTGTCCTAATAGAAAATAGGTCCTTAACTTGTTTTAAAATAAGTAAATTAATCCAGAACATTTATTACACTCACAAAATCAGTTGCAAGTGCAACCACTACTAATATACAATTATCCTTATTAAATCGTTAGGTTACCTTAAATGTCCAACTCCTGTTTTGACATATCATTTTCAACCTCGCCCACAAACTTGACTCCATCTCAATCGAGTTCAAGTGTGTTATCTCAACTTGATTGTTTTCTTAACTATCCCACCACTAAAATTTTAGTGGACATAATTGATCGTGTTAATAAACAAAAACCTAAATTATTTGAGAAAATTCTATAATTGTTTCTCAACTGATGTCCAAGTAGTGACCCTCGAATGTCCAACTTTAAAAAGTTCGATTTTGTTTCCAATCTTGACACGTGCTTAAAATTTGAAGTGGTGTGTGCATCTTTTCACAAGGATTACGCAAGGATTTAGTGAAGAATTGAACTGCTTTTGAGTGACTCTCTGCTAATCAACTTGCTCTTTTTTAACCATGTAAACATAAAATCGAAAATTCAAAATTCAACTCATACGCCCCTATATCTATTCACTTGAATCCAGAAATGTTGAATAATGAGATGCCCAAATATCTGCTAGCATCATTGGCAAACTTTGTTGAAAGAGTCTAAGCCAACAATTCACAATTTTTAAGTCAAGAACTATATATGAGGGAAATTAAATTTGGTAGCATTTATTTGCACAAAGTCTGACATTTTTACTGAGATCCATCAAAACTCCAATGGAGAAACAAAACGCTCTCTGAATTTGTCAAAAGGAAGAAAGAAAAAATGAAAATCAGAAAGAAAGAAAAATAAACAAAACGCTCACCCCACAGATTAAACTAACAACAATTCTACAACTAACTGCAAAAGAAACAAAAGATTCACAGTTTCAACAAAACCATTGTGACATGCCTTTATCCCATTCACTTTAATACAATGACCTATTGATGCAACATACAAAACACAGAGCTGCATATCGAACACTTTAACTTAGTTCAGAACCATACTACAACTATTTTATGCCACCTGCATTTCCAAAATTACGTGTTGCAGTCTTGAAGATCAACAAGCCTCTTCGACTTCTCGGAGCATTCTAGCCATTTGCACCTTTAAAGCGTGCAATCAACTCATCCTGTCCATGGAAATGAAAACACGAGTAAATATAAAATGGTGAAACTTTAGAATCGACCTATGCATGCTCATCAAATGTATAAACAAAATCACTATTACACAATAATAATAATAATAATAATAATAATAATAATAATAATAATAATAATAATAATAATAATAATAATAATAATAATAAGAAAAAGCAGTAATTTTGTATATTGTGTTCACTACGATCTAATTATTTTTTTACTTTTTTCAAAAGAGCGCGAAGTTTCTCTACGGTCAAACTCTTCAGATCCTTGTCAGGCAATCTCGATTGTGACGTCTCTACATGTCATGTTTAAATATCAAATAAGAACTGTCAGAGAAGACAATTTTGAGGACTAAGAAGGACTGAATTAGAAGAGAAGGGCTAAAGTGCAAGTCACGAAAAGAAAGAAAAACGCAATACACCAAAGAAGACAAAAACGTAATACCTATAGTAGCAACTTTACCCTTACCTAAATCTGAAGGAAGAAGATACCATAAGTACAGCTCCTCCAAACGGATCTGCTCTCCAACGGATTTGCTCTCAGCATTCATCAACCATCCTTGATTTCAGGGATTTCTTTAATGGCATATATATCAAATCCGTTGTATAATTTGGTTATAGTGTATGTATTGTATGCCTCCATATGTGTATATATATTGGAGCATTTCATAGTTCCTGTGCATCGATTTGTATGTAATTGAGAAAGAGTTAAGATTAATTATTTGAGATCTTAAAGCTTCATCTTCTACAATATCTCCCTTTCTGTTTCTTCACTTGGTATCAGAGCCAAAACCATGGCCAATATTTTACCTCCTGCCTCAGACTCCAGTTCTGCAAACCCAGACACCACAAGTCTTAGCCCAACAACTTAAGCTCCAGCTCTTGTGGGTAATTTCACCCCGTTTGGAGTAAACTTGACCCAAGCAGCCTCTGTCAAGCTAGATAGAGATAACTTTCTGCTTTGGAAAAATGTTATAATGCCTATTGTAAGAGGCCATGGCCTGGAAGGTTTTCTACTGGGTAGCAATCAGTGCCCTTCTCAAACTATCGAAACTCAAGTCACAACAGAGACTGGATTCATTGTTAGGTCGTCCCCTAATCCAGAGTTTTCAAGGTGGAACTCTATTGATCAACTACTAATGGGGTGGTTATACTCTTCAATGGCATCAGAAATTGTGATGCGTGTGATGGGATGTAGCAGCTCAAGTGAGCTTTGGAGAGCTATAAATAAGAATTATGGAATTCTCAACAGGTCCAGAGTGACCTTCCTCATGTTTGAATTGCAAAGAATGAGGAAATGGTCCATGTCTATGGACCAATATCTTAGCACTGTCACACAGCTTGCTGATAACCTGGAGGTAGCAGGGAAGAAAATTGAACACACTAATTTAGTAACTCAAGTCTTAGTTGGGCTTGATGAAGAGTACACTCCTATCGTAGTGCAAGTAAACAGCAAGGATCAAGTCTCCTGGCATGAGTTGTCATCCATTCTCATGACCTTTGAGAGCAGACTGGAGTATCTCAGCCAAGTTCGAACTAATTTTGGCTCAATAAATCTTACTCACAACAGTCCTCAAAATGCAAATTCCTACAATGGAAGAGGAAACAGAGGTTTCAGAGGCCAAAACTACAGGGGAAGAATGAGAGGCAGAGGCAGGTCTGGAAGAGCAAATGACACAAGAAACCCATGCCAGATATGTGGAATGAGCAACCACACTGCTGCGTGGTGCTACAACAGATTCGATGAAAAGTATATGGGAAAAAGACCCACTGATCAATTGCCAAACTCTCATCCATCTACTTACATTGCAAACACAAGCTCAGCAGACGATCAAGCTTGGTATGCCGATTCAGGAGCTAGCCATCACGTGACTACTGATAAGGACAATGTTGCTGAAGCTAAAGAATATGGAGGTAAGGAAAAAATGATTGTAGGTAATGGTACTGCCCTGCAAATTTCTCATGTTGGGTCTAAATTGTTTGACATTGAAACTGGGAAGCCACTCATTCTAAAAAGATTACTGCATGTGCCTAAGATTAAAAAAAATCTTATAAGTATCTCCAAATTAACTTCTGATAATAACGTTACAGTTGAATTCTATCCTAACAAATGTGTTGTGAAGGATTTGCCAACAAGGAAGGCTCTAGTGCAGGGGAAGCTTAAAGGTGGGTTGTATCAGCTGAGTCTACCCAGTAACAATTCAAGAATTCCGAAAACAAGTCTTACCAATCATCATCCAAACAGGCCACAGTTCATCTTCAACTCGAGATTGTCTGAATCCAAAAAATCTACTAGAAACAATGCTTTAGGATCACAGTTTAAAACTTGGCACAGAAGATTAGGACATCCCCCTACCTCTGTGTTGTTTCAATTTCTAAAAGCTTGTAATAAACTTCACTCTATCAGTAATAAAAATGTTCCATTCTGTGATGCATGTCAACTGGGCAAGTCACATGCCTTACCATTCAAATTATCCATATCTCATGCTAAAATGCCTCTTGACTTAGTCCACACTGACGTTTGGGGACCAGCCCCAACTTGCTCTACCGCAGGATATAAGTACTATGTTCTTTTTGTAGATGATTGTACTAGGTATACTTGGATTTACCCTTTAAAACACAAATCTGAGGTTATTCACTACTTCATACAATTTAAAAATCTTGTTGAAAATCAATTTGAAAGAAAGATCAAAGCCATTCAATCTGATATGGGGGGGAGGGGGGGAATACAAAAGTCTGAGTAAGATCGCCTTTGAATCAGGCATTGAATTAAGATATTCCTGCCCATACACATCAGCACAAAACGGGAAAGCCGAAAGGAAACACAAGCACATAACAGAGACTGGTTTAACTTTGTTATCTCAGGCACATATGCCCCTCTATTACTGGTGGGAAGCATTTCTAGTAGCAACCTATCTCATTAACAGAATGCCTAGTCCAGTTCTCCAACACAGATCACCATTTGAACTTCTTTTTAAAGACAAGACTAACTACCAACTACTTAAAGTTTTCGGATGCTCTTGCTATCCGTGTCTAAGGCCCTATCAAAAACATAAGTTCGACTTTCACTCTCAGAAATGTGTTTATTTAGGTCCTAGTTTATCTCACAAAGGGTTCAAGTATCTTAGTCCTAGCGGTAGAGTTTTTATTTCCAGACATGTCATCTTAATGAAAGATCGTTTCCATTCAAAGAAGGATTTCTTAACAAAAAATATCCAGACAAGCTCTCCCCTATCAGTCTCCATCACCTACCTTTCGAAATTAGTTCCTACAAATCACTTACAAACTCATCTGAATCAAACTCATACAGTAGAACTCCAGACTCTGCTGATACAATGCACTCTACAGAAGAACCTGTACAAGAACTTCAGAATGAAAATGAAGGCAGGGATGTGATGATAAATGATGAAGGATTTGATATGAGTCAGATACAAGAAATGGAGCAAAATGAATTAAACACTGATGTTCAGTCTGAGATCCCAGGGGGTGAAAATGAACTGACAAATGAGCCTGTAATACTAGAAAGAGATCAGGTAGCTGAACATCCTATGGTGACAAGATCTAAGGCAGGAATTTTTAAACCCAAAACTTTTGCAGAGGTTGTGACTAACTCAATAGATGAGATAGAACCAGTTAGCGTGTTTGAAGCCTTGAAAAGTGAAAAATGGTGCAAGGCTATGGAGGAAGAGTATGAGGCACTAATCAGAAACGAAACATGGGAATTGGTTCCTGCGCAACCTGAAATGAAGGTAATAGGTTGCAAGTGGGTGTACAAATGAAACATGACTCAGATGGAAAGATTCAGAGGCACAAAGCCAGGCTAGTGGCGAAAGGTTTTCTGCAAACATCAGGTGTTGATTATTATGAGACATTCAATCCAGTAGCAAAGTCTCCCACTCTGAAGATCATCCTTACACTGGCTGTTTCAAAAGGATGGGAAATAAGGCAGGTTGATATTAATAACGCGTTCCTTAATGGAAAATTGGAAGAAACTGTGTTTATGGAGCAACCTCTAGGATTCATTGATCAAAATCAACCATCCATTGTATGCAAACTTAGCAAAGCTCTATATGGACTCAAACAAGCTCCTAGGGCCTGGCACGACACATTGAAGGAAACACTACTGAAGTGGGAGCTTATGTAATCGAAAGCTGATAATTCTGTCTTTTATCACGTAACTCAAGAATCAATGATCTATCTACTAGTTTACGTTGATGATATAATAATCACTGGAAGCTGTAGTACAAAGGTGCATAAACTAATTGAAAAGTTGAACACTACGTTTGCACTTAAGGATATGGGCAGTCTCAAAAAAATTTTAGGCATTGAATTTCACAGAAACGAGACAGGCCTTCATATGTCACAAAGGAGATATGCTACAGATACTCTTAAAAAATTTGGTTTTGAGAACCTAAAGCCCAGTATTACACCAATGGCAGCAGGTAAGCTAGTGGCTAAGACAGAGGGACAAAGTTTAGAAAATCCAACGTTGTTCAGAAGTGCTGTAGGAGCTCTACAATACCTGACTCACACCAGGCCAGACATTACTTTTGCTGTTAACAGAATCAGTCAATTTCTTCAAAATCCAACTGATGCACATTGGAACCTATTGAAACGACTATTCAGATACATTAAAGGGACACTTGATATAGGACTGATAATTCAAGAAGCACAAAATTTTGATATTGTTGCATATGGAGATGCTGATTGGGCATCATGCCCAGATGACAGAAAATCTACTGTAGGATATTGTGTGTATCTTGGGGGAAATTTGATTTCTTGGTGTTCGAAGAAAGAGCAAGTAGTGGCAAGATCCAGTACTGAGGCAGAATACAGAGCCTTAGCACATACTACGGCAGAAATTGTTTGGATTCAGTCCTTTCTCCATGAGCTTAGCATCCCTCAGACAGAATTGCCCAGTATCTGGTGTGATAACCTAGGGGCAAGTGCTCTCGCATCTAATCCAGTCTATCATGCACGAACCAAGCATATTGAGCTTGATGTGCACTTCGTACCCGACAAAGTATTATCCAAACAACTTACAATTAGTTACGTCCCGACGACAGATCAAGTTGTAGACATCCTAACCAAACCATTATTGAACTCCAGACATTTGTATCTACGAAGCAAGCTTGGAGCAACAGAGATTACTTCTAGCTTGAGGGAGACTGTCAGAGAAGACAATTTTGAAGACTAAAAAGGACTGAATTAGAAGAGAAGGGCTAAAGTGCAAGTCACGAAAAGAAAGAAAAACGCAATACACCAAAGAAGACAAAAACGTAATACCTATAGTTGCAACTTTACCCTTGCCTAAATCTGAAGGAAGAAGATACCATAAGTACAACTCCTCCAAACGAATCTGCTCTCCAACGGATTTGCTCTCAGCATTCATCAACTATCCTTGATTTCAGGGATTTCTTTAATGGCATATATATCAAATCCGTTGTATAATTTGGTTATAGTGTATGTATTGTATGCCTCCATATGTGTATATATATTGGAGCATTTCATAGTTCCTGTGCATCGATTTGTATGTAATTGAGAAAGAGTTAAGATTAATTATTTGATCTTAACTCTTGATAGCAACATATAACTAAATTCACATCAAGAGAGAATCTTTCTTATCAACCAAATACTGATAGCAAACATTGGAATGTAGAATAAAATACAATCCATCCAAAAAAATAAATTAGTTGTACATTATGAAGAACACGAGGGACTAGTACAGCAGACTAGCGTGCAGAAACAAATGATTGCAACAAAAATAACTCGAAAGTGCCCTAAAAAGCAAATAATTCAGGCTGTCACAATTGAATGAAAGTTATGTTTTTAATATAGCAAAATTGTATGGGGCACATGAACCTCCAATATTACAATCACCAGTTTTCCCAAGCCAGTCTCATGTGCTCACCCCCTGTGCTACTCATTATGCCCATCCAATTGATTTTTTTGTGGATGAATTGCACCATATACTACTTTTCGACGTTTGTTATCGACATTAAGTTCATAATAAAGATCGCCCACTTGGTATGAGTAGTCATATATTGTTGTCAAGAATTCAGTACCTCGGTACTTGATCAAGACAAAAGAACAACCTCTTTGGAGAATGAAATTGCACTCTATCTCGCCGAGTTGAGTTCTCTCAGCCAAGAATAAATGATGGAGTTTTTTGCTTCTCAAATTTAGTTTGCTTAGCTCTATATAAAGAGGGTCTATTCATTGTAATGCACACAACTTTGATATGAAATAAATTGATTCTCTCATTCTAAATTATCTCTTTTCTCTCCATCTTCCTTTTTTTCTCTCTTCCTCTTTTCTTTTCCCAACTTGTTCTTGTTCAATTACGTTCCTCGCTAATATTATAGCAAACTAATCATCTCAACGTTCTCCCGAAGTTCTAAAATAGACAGGTGTTCCGTGTATAAGATCAACACAAAAGTGCAAGATGAACACCTTGATTGGAACCAAGCTGAGTGCTGGACATGGCCCTCTTACCAGCAGCCTTGCTGTCCAAACCCTATCCGCAGCCCTGTAAAGTTATTGAAGGGAACGTGACCCCAAAGATTTGCAGAAGAGCAGTGTAAAACTGTAAAAGAGCACAATTATTCAACATTGCTAGCCCACAATCAGATGAATATAACACCTTTTTCTGGAAACCTGATTCGAAGTACTACCCTTTAGATCTTTCTTAAAAGAATCACTTTTCTGATTCTTACCATAAGAGACCTAATCAATATATTTGTTTGGTTTGCCTGGATAAGCTGGTCCTCTGATAAACAAAAGATTACATTACCATAGAAATTTAGATAAGTCAGGCACGTAAATAACATATCATTGTCTCCATAACACAGCAAATTCTAAAACCAATTATTCCAACATAATCTTCACTAAGTTGGATGCATATATATACTATAGGGTAATTAGAAAATATACCTTCTTGTCAACATCAGGCACCATAATTGAACCTATTTTCCAATATATTTTAGATAATTTGACTCAAGTTATGAGGAAAAAAATAAGAAAAAAAGAAGAAGAAGAAGCAGAAGTTAGCTATTCCATATCAGATGCTAGTATAGAGGCTCGCTCCATCTTCTAAAAATCCTCTGTGACCGATGTCTCAAAACACAAATAATTATTGACTTGTGAATATTATGGCACTATCACAATTAACTTCACATGAGATCCATAAAAAACTTGGTAATTGAAAGGACTTATTTCAAGAGATCAAAAAAATGATGATAGCTCAAGAATGAAGTTTTAGCCCCAATATTCTAATACAAAGAGAAAGTGATAAGCATATTCTAACAGCAATTCAGACTGTGAAGAATATTATAAATTGTATATAATAAACTTGTTTCTATTATAAAGTAAAAGGCCTTATTTATAGGGCTATAAATAACTCTAAAATTAAATATTGCATAATAAATTAATAATTATACAATCAACTAGGAAAATAATCCTACACTATTGGAAAAATATCATATAGATTATTCTTTCCATATCTTCAACACCCTCCCTCAAACTCAATATGGTGTAGCAGCAATCAAATTGAGTTTGAAAGATAAATCGATCCAATCAAATCTTCAAAATTGCTTGTATGTCAACCAAGCCGAACAAATAACTCAAAGTTGATAATGAAAAATCACCATCCACCAATCTAACCAAACCATCACCAAGACTTGAAGGAGAAATCAGATGAAAGTCAATCTCAATACAGGTTGGAGAGGAAGAAGGAACACCCATATCTATAAGTAACCAACGCATCCACTACTAAACCAAAGGGATGCAAATTTCGGCTGTGTTTGGTAGCCATTTTTAAATAAAAATGTATTCATTCTGTCAAATCAAAGAATATATTAAATTGAATTGTAATCATTTCAATGTCCAATTTTCAACAATTCCGACTTTGCCCTCCCAATTTTGCCTGCGTGTAGCTTAAAAATCCAACGAACCTTTTCTTGACTTTTTATTTTAGGCGTGGCCCACTTGCATCCATAAAACATTCTACTATTGACACGTAAAAAGTGGGAGATTTTTTGTTTTCAAACATTTGGCTTGTGAAAAATAATTGGTACGTGCATATTTTTATTGGCCCAAAAGCAGAACAATATTTTTACGTAAAACATTCACTCATTGCGCTAGAATATGCTAATTATAAATTCAACACAAACATCGAATCCCTATTAATCGACTTCTTACAACACTAGAGGTTCTACAAATTCACGTTTCGCTTAACATGTGAAGGTCAACTTTGTTGTACCATATAATCGCAAAGTCGGTCCCACTCACTGCGTTATATTTCCAGTGCATGCATATCGGCTTGGATTTCGTCATCGGCGTTCGGTAGATCGACATCATACGTGTCATCATCTGTTTCTTCTCTATGAAATGCCTCTTCCACCATGCCAGAGCAACGTAAAAAATTATGAACGCCCATCGTTGCGACAACAATCGCAACTTGGGTCGGAAATGAATAGCTAGGCATACAATCTAGTATTTGCCATCGTTTTTTTCACACCCCAAATGTTCGTTCAATAACGTTTCTACATGATGAGTGTCTATAGTTAAACCTCTCACGAGCATTTCGAAACCATCGACGACGCCCGGATCCATCATTGCGAAACTTTTGAAAATGATACAATATATCTGACCCTTTGTAAAGGCCATGTAGCCCGGTCGATGAGGAAACCCTAAGTCAACCAAATAATACTTACCCGCCCGGGTAATGGAAAATGAATGTCGAGACTGTATATTGTCTGCGCTAGTATTCGTGCATCGTGGGTATTACCAATGGTACCTGCACGCATGAACGTGAAATACAAATTGAAATCGCATGCGGCCAACACATTTTTCGTCGGCACTCCTTTGCGGCCAATAAAATTCACGCACTCGTTACGCGGTAGGACAACTTTCACATGCATTCCGTCAATTGCACCAATGCAGTCTTCAAACAACGAATGCTTCGTAAGGTCCGACTTGTGGGGCTCCTCACCATCATTGTAGTCCGGTTTCGATTTTATTAGACGTGCCAAAAAGGCGACGACAACAGTTAGTACCTCCTTAAAATAATGACACACTGTTTCCAACGAATGATTGAAAAGAGTAGTCACCTGGCGGTATACTTTTCCACTGGCCAAAATGCTCAAGAACATTCCAACTTACTCATAGATATCGATAAGTTGGCCACTACGTAGTCCATATTCATCCCGCAGAATATGTGCAAAGTGTCGAAGTAGTTGCGGATACATTCGGAACTCTTGATAACACATCTTGCCGTTATCTTCCATTGCTTCCTTCATGAATAAGTGTCCATTCCTGGAAGACGGGAATTGTCGAATATGACGCCGTTGTTTGAGATAGTAGGTAGTGGCATTGGTTGATGCAATTTGACAATACGTAACCTACGTATTGATGTCTTCTATCAGTTGGTTAATGAACTCCTCATCATCGACTTCTTCTTTGTCTTTAGATCCCGATAGTGGCATGGTGTTCAAGTTTAGATCATCCATTGCTGAAGACTGAAATGGTAAAGGAGTTCTGGGGTTGGAGTAAGAAGTTCACTCCTAAAAAAATACAGTACTCATCGGCAAAGACCACAACAAATTTATATAAAAGTAAAGAATCAATTCACGTAATAGTCGTTCGAGTGCTGGTAAATCATTGTACCGGTCATTTTTAAATGTAAAAAAGATTGTCCTTTTTGGACATGTCATGTTGCCACACAACAACAAAAAAAAAAGCAACAGTCAATAGTAAGTTCACGCGTTAGTCTTTTGAGTGGTAGGCAAATCATTGTACCAGTTAGTTTGAAATTTTTCTTTTGATTGTCCTTTTTGGACATGTGAATTTCATTGTTGGTTTTCGGACGCTTTCCCCTAATATTATCATGTACGTTTAAATTGTTGCTCATGCCAGAACAATTTGTTCGCCAACGAATAGAACATAAAAATAGACTCACGGTTGAGAACATAAATTATGAAAATAGCGATAAAGGCACCTAATGAAAATGTAAATATCCCGAAGATAAAAATACAACAGAAATTAGTGCAAATAAAACAAGTATTTTTTATTCGATTAATGCATAAACTAAGGGAGAGATTTCTCACTACGGTTGAACTGCCACTTAATCCACCCGAACTTCTCATCGATTGACTGCATGACATCAAGCATGTCTCGATATTTCTTCTGTGCCAGAAGCGTACATGCGAAGTAGTACAGAGGTGTGCATCGCTAGATCTTCCCTGATGCAAGCAACTCTTCGACACATGCAACCCCTGCATTCTTGGTTCGTTCCATTACGGCGTTCAGTTTCGCCGCTACTTCCGCGGTAGCACTATTTGCCCGATCAACCGAGTACGACAGATCTCTAGCACTAACCATTTTCTTCTTCCCTTTTTGCATGCTCGACCCAGACTTCCTCTTTTCGCCATTTCTGGCGTTCAACATTTGCATGGTTGAAGTGTTTTTTTGTGCAGGACCCTTATCGCTGGAACCAGTGCTCTCCTCCTCAACTGGGATTGAATCCCTTATGTCATCTACAACACTGTCCTCATAATAATTCAAACCCGTACAGCATAACTTTGTCGGAGAGACTACGTACTTGTCACCATCATAGCTATCGCCGAATAACTGACCATATTTGACAGAAATTGCACTCACGTCTTTGTTCTTGAAGTCCTTGTACTCCTTGTTCTCCTGCAGTTGGGTTAGCAGTAATTGATAAAGCCGACAATGCATAGAAAACGTACTGTAACTCGAAAATGAAACCATAAGCGTGCCTAACAAAATTTCACATTTTACACTATTCTCATGTTGCACGTACTAGGGAAATTTTTTAGGCAAGGGTTATGGATATCACTATTGAAGCACAAAGATAGGTCCCAAAATTAGAAGCTATTCTTACAACTGAAATGTGTGGAAGTTATTTCGAAAATTTGTTACAAGTTCAATATCCTAACAGTTTGAAGTGAGTCCAGCGTGTAGCATAACGTGCATCGACAATTACAAGGTGACCATATTTACATGAACAAATTAAGTGCAAGACACTTAAGACTGAGCATACAGGTAATGAACAACCACAACCACAACCATCATCCATTCAACTCATTAACAACAACCATCGTCATCTAGTCAATTCATTAACAACCACAAGTCATCCATTTGTTATCAACAACTACCATCATCCATTCAATTCAACAACAACCACGAGGCATCTATTCAAGTCATCCATTCAATTCAACTACAACCACGAGGCATCCCTTCAAGTCATTATCAACAACAACCATCGTCCATCGAATTCATTATAATAAACGTCCATAACAATGGCAGTCAGATATAGAAATACCTCACCTTAATTTTTCGGGTCCACCATTCCTCGGATGCTGCGATCTGACCAGTTGATGAATTGTATTCCACCTTGGTACAATTCAACAATTCTGTTAGCCGTTTGTGCTCCCGACGCATTGCGTCCCAATGGTTGCGCAATTGGAGTTTACTCCAATTGTGGCCTGTTGTTTGGTTGAACAACGTAACAACACGTTCCCAGCCAATTTTCGTGAAACACTTTCCGTGCCGATGGCCTTCGGCAATGGCTGTTTCACAAGCTGCGATGAATGTCTGACGTTCTACATCTCTCTATCTAGCATATTTCTTGACTGACTCCACAGCCATTGTCGAACCCGAACCACCGGTCAGCAAGTTGAAGACCAAGAGTTGGTGGCTGAAGTTAAAATAAACGTCAAACAGTATAGGAAATGGAATTGTAGAGGATGATTGGGGATTATTACCTGAACATCGAATGGATCCATCCCTGCAGTGTTGTCCCGTAGCTGGCAGTGGGGGCTGAAGAGCACCCAGATCAACCAATTGAAGGATGGTGCTGCCGATCACGAAATGGGTGCGTCTTCTTCAATGGACAGAGGGGCGATTTGGTTTCTACAAATTATCTTTTTGAGTAAGTTGCCGACACGGTCTTCTTAGCTTGAGAGAGAACTGGAGTGAAAATCTAGGAGTTGAAGGAGAGGGTAATTTCCGGGCTAGCGCTTCAAAATTGGAAAAATTCAGACGTTATTTCACGTGAATCGTCTTCGGTTTAACGTTTCTGCATACAGCCACGGAGCTTTGGTATTTTTCGCCAGGTGACGAACAACCTTCGCATCGGTGCGGCTGAAGATTGAAGCAGTGATGGGAAAACGGAAGCACAGTCGCCGGAATCGTCTACTTTTCGAAAATGAAATCTTCAAGGCGTGAGAGTAGGTGAGAGTAAAGTTTGTTGGTTTGGTAGGTGAAGTGTGCATGTTGTTAATGTCGGGAAAAATCGCCCATTTCCACTGCAACTTCACAGGCTTTGTACGTTTCATGTCAGGGGTACTGTTATAACGTTCAAAAAAATTCTACTCATTCCGAAAAAAATGAGCACCAAACACAGGCTTCATATCCAAATTAATTGGATGCAAATTTCAAATTCTAGCTTGACAAATACCAAATAAACTGGTAGCAAATTTCAAATTTCAAATACACCGAACCAACACCAAATCAAATTCCAGATGAACCGGACATATACTAAACAAAATTCCAAATGAACTGACCAAATTTCAGATGAACTGGACATATACTAAACTAAAGGGATACATCCGAAAAGAAAATTTAAAAAGAAAAAGAAAAACAACATTGGTAGCCGGACGAGCGACTCAAGGCCACTCGCCGGAAACGAAATTCAAAAGTTAATTTGTTTAGGATCGAAACTGCTTTGATACCATGTGAAGAATATTATAAATTGTATATAATAAACTTGTTTCTATTACAAATTAAAAAACCTTATTTATAGGGCTATAAATAACTTTAGAAAGAAAGATTGCATAATAATTATACAATCAACTATTAAGAAAAATAATCCTACACTATTGGAAAAATATCATAGAGATCTTTCCATATCTTCAACACAGACAAATGGGATTGCATGAATACCCAGATATTTTCCTCTAGCTAACAAAGAACATTTTGGCCCATCAAAACAAAAGCAACATTTACTAGCAGAAACTAAAAGTTATTGGATTTATTGAATATACAAACCTGGAGGTGACGTGCCGCATCCCACGCTGCCTAAATTTGTCAACACATAAATTAGAAAACATATGAAAAACTGAAGAATAAATGCATGTCTAAAGAATAGACTTTTATCATCAGTTACATCCACAGAAACTCAATAGCTGCTACTGATGTATAGAGCCACACATGAGATAACATAGAATAAATAATAATTGACCATCCATATTCCACAAAAGTTGCTTGCTTACTGCAAATAGAATCTTTGATGTTTAAAAGAAGTGAAAATTGGAACTGAGAACAAAACACGTAAACAGATCCAGTACATAATGTTCTAAAATTCTAGGTCTGCATTAATTCCATAATCCACATTTCAGTCACCAAGTCGACATTAATTAAGTCCTCATTATATTGATTACTTCTGTTTTTAACAACATTTTTTTCTTCATTATGTGAGAATCCTCTATATTAAACGCCATTTTCCTTTTCATAAGTTTAAGTAGTATTGAGATAGAAATGTTGAAGAACAGAAACACAAAAATGTGAAACTAAAAATAACTACAGGTCCACAACTAGTTATATTTTATAATAATCTCATTCCTAGACATGGATGTGTCAAAGGAAGCATCTTAACATGTCCTGAACAATAGACACATTCCTTTTGGAACTTAGTATACTTTCTTGGAGCAATCTGATGACCATTCAATTGTACCACATAATAACCCTCAAAATGATCACAAATCCGAATTCCAACCATAAAATAGAATCAACATCCTTAAATAGAAATCAGTTACATAGTAAAGGAATTAAACAAAAATACAACACCAGTTTAGGGAAGTGCGAAATACCAGGTAGATGAAACTACATTGGCGGACAAGAGGCCGCGAGAGGGGAGGTTAGCGAGCAATTTCAACGCTCCGTCACCGGAGCCACCAGACGAATTGGAGGGGCCACCATTCATGGTGCCTCATTTAAGTACACAAAAAGGGACTCTTTGTTAAACAGCCTAGTCAAACAATGTATTTGGACAAAGAGGATTTTCTCAATGTTTGTTGGTAAAATGGCCTCCATTAAAAAATAGAATAAATAAATGGTATAAAAGGTTCAAAATATCCCTATCATCAAAAGACTCAAATACCCTATCAATCCATTAAGTTTCCCAATTCGTCTTCAATCCAATTAACACGAGCTCTCCATCTCGGCATCTCCTGTGCTTGCTTCTCCCTACAAAATCTTGTTATTTATTGTATTACTCACTTATATTTTTCTACATTTTGAGTATTTGAACAAGAATTTTGGTTTTTAAATTATCTACATTAAAACCTTTAAATATTTGAAGAAAAAAGAAAGGTATTTTTGGTAATTTTGTGTACATTGGTCTTTTATTGTTCAATATAGTTTGAAATGATATTTTAGCTGATTAATTTTCCACAGTTGGTGTATTTCTGTACTGGGTGTAACTATTGGACAGTTTACAGCACAGAACGAAAGTCCAGTCGTTTTACGTAGTGTAGAACGACAGTACAGTCGTTATCTTCAATGTAAAATGACAATACAAACATTATCTGTTCATTCTGCAATTTAAATGAATTCAGCTTATCATTATCGTGGCTCGGACGGGTCGCGACTTTTAAAAATCGATTTTATTGGCAAAACGACACTTGTGTCGTTCTCAAAACAGTAACGACAATTGTGTCGTTTTCTTTTTCCTATCCATTAAGTAATGAGCATAAATCCCGAATGTTGTAAGGAGCGTGTTCAGCCTGCAAGTTAAATGGGTCTCGTTTATCGATTATCGTGGCTCGGACGGGTCACGAATCTTCAAAATCGTATTTATTGGTAGAACGACACTTGTACCCTTCTGTTGATTTTTCCAATATTTTGCTACTTTTCAAGGCAATGACATCAAGGATTGGACCCCCAATCTAAGAAGGACGAAAATATTGATTGCGTGGCAACTAGCGGTGGAATTGATATAGAATATAAGATATGAAATGGTGAAAGCACAAGTCTTAGTCTAGATTCGGTTGAAAGTACAAGGAATGGACATATCTCAAGTATTTTGTAAGGGGCGTGCTCAGCCTTCAACATCAATGGGTTCCGTTTATCGCTTAGCATACCTAGGATGGGTTGCGGCTCTTTAAAATCGTATTTATTGGCATAGCAACACTTGTGTATTGGAACGACACTTGTGTCGTTCTGTTGATTTTTTCAATATTTTGCTACTTTTGAAAGCAAGGACATCAAGGATTGGACCCCCCAACCTAAGAAGGACGAAAATATTGATTGCGTGGCAACTAGCGGTGGAATTGATATAGAATATAAGACATGAAACGGTGAAAGCACAAGCCTTAGTCTAGATTCGGTTGAAAGTACGAGGAATGGGCTTATCTCAAGTATTTTGTAAGGGGCGTGTTCAACCTGCAACTTAAATGGGTCTCGTTTATCGATTATCGTGGCTCGGACGGGTCGCGGCTCATCAAAATCGTAATTATTGACAGAACGATACTTGTGTATTGGAACGACACTTGTGTCGTTCTGTTGATCTTTCCAATATTTTGCTACTTTTCAAGGCAATGACATCAAGAATTGGACCCCCAACCTAAGAAGGACGAAAATATTGATTGCTTGGCAACTAGCGGTGGAATTGATATAGAATATAAGATAAGAAACGGTGAAAGCAAAAGTCTTAGTCTAGATTCGGTTGAAAGTACAAAGAATGGGCATATCTTAAGTATTTTGTAAGGGGCGTGTTCAGCCTGCAACTTAAATGGGTCTCGTTTATCGATTATCGTGGCTCGGACGGGTCGTGACTCTTCAAAATCGTATTTATTGACAGAACGACACTTGTGTATTGGAACGACACTTGTGTCGTTCTGTTGATTTTTCCAATATTTTGCTACTTTTCAAGGCAATGACATCAAGAATTGGACCCCCAACCTAAGAAGGACGAAAATATTGATTGCGTGACAACTAGCGGTGGAATTGATATAGAATATAAGATAAGAAACGGTGAAAGCAAAAGTCTTAGTCTAGATTCGGTTGAAAGTACAAGGAATGGGCATATCTCAAGTATTTTGTAAGGGGCGTGTTCAGCCTGCAACTTAAATGGGTCTCGTTTATCGATTATCGTGGCTCGGACGGGTCGTGACTCTTCAAAATCGTATTTATTGACAGAACGACACTTGTGTATTGGAACGACACTTGTGTCGTTCTGTTGATTTTTTCAATATTTTGCTACTTTTCAAGGCAAGGACATCAAGGATTGGACCCCCCAACCTAAGAAGGACGAAAATATTGATTGTGTGGCAACTAGCGGTGGAATTGATATAGAATATAAGGCATCAATCGATGAAAACACAAGTTTTAGTCTAGATTTCAAAGTACAAGTAATGAGTGTATATCAAGACTTTTGTAAATAACGTGTCCAGCCTACTACTTAAATGGGTTCAGATTATTGATTATCGTGGTTTGGACGAGTCGCCGCTCTTCAAAATCGTATTTATTGACAGAACGATACTTGTGTATTGGAACGACAATTGTGTCGTTCTGTTGATTTTTCCAATATTTTGCTACTTTTGAAGGCAATGATATCAAGGATTGGACTCCACAACCTAAGAAGGACGAAAATATTGATTGTGTGGCAACTAGCGGTGGAATTGATATAGAATATAAGGTATGAAACGGTGAAAGCACAAGCCTTAGTCTAGATTCGGTTGAAACTACAAGGAACGGGCATATCTCAAGTATTTTGTAAGGAGCGTGTTCAGCCTTCAACTTAAATGGATCTCGTTTATCGATTATCGTAGCTCGGACGGGTAGCGGCTCTTCAAAATAGTAATTATTGACAGAACGACACTTGTGTATGGGAACGACACTTGTGTCGTTCTATTGATTTTTCAATATTTTGCTACATTTCAAGACAATGACATCAAGGATTGGACCCCCCAATCTAAGGAGGACGAAAATATTGATTGCGTGTCAACTAGCGGTGGAATTGATATAGAATATAAGATATGATATGGTGAAAGCACAAGTCTTAGTCTAGATTCGGTTGAAAGTACAAGGAATTGACATATCTCAAGTGTTTTGTAAGGGGTGTGCGCAGCCTTCAACTTAAATGGGCTCCGTTTATCGCTTATCCTAGCTAGGATGGGTCGCGGCTCTTCAAAATCGTATTTATTGGCATAGCAACACTTGTGTATTGCAAAGACGCTTGTGTCGTTATGTTGATTTTTCCAATATTTTGCTACTTTTCAAGGCAAGGAAATCGAGGATTGGATCCCCCAATCTAAGAAGGACGAAAATATTGATTGTGTGACAACTAGCGGTGGAATTGATATAGAACATAAGATATGAAACGGTGAAAGCACAAGTCTTAGTCTAGATTTGGTTGAAAGTACAAGAAATGTACACATCTCAAGTATTTTGTAAGGGGCGTGTTCAGCCTGCAACTTAAATGGGTCTCGTTTATCGATTATCGTGGCTCGGACGGGTCGCGGCTCTTCAAAATCGCATTTATTGACAGAACGACACTTGTTTATTGGAACGACACTTGTGTCGTTCTATTGATTTTTCCAATATTTTGCTATCGTTCTATTGATTTTTCCAATATTTAGCTTCTTTTCAAGGCAAGGACATAAGGATTGGACCCCCCAACCTAAGAAGGACGAAAATATTGATTGCGTGGCAACTAGCGGTGGAATTGATATAGAATATAAGACATGAAACGGTGAAAGCACAAGTTTTAGTCTAGATTCGATAGAAAGTACAAGGAATGGGCATATCTCAAGTATTTTGTAAGGGGCGTGTTCAGCCTGCAACTTAAATGGGTCTCGTTTATCGATTATCGTGGCTCGGACGTATCGCGGCTCTTCAAAATCGTATTTGTTGACAGAACGACACTTGTGTATTGGAACGACACTTGTGTCGTTCTATTGATTTTTTCCAATATTTTACTTGTTTTCAAGGCAAGGACATAAGGATTGGACCCCCCAACCTAAGAAGGACGAAAACATTGATTGCGTGGCAACTAGCGGTGGAATTGATATAAAATATAAGACATGAAACAGTGAAAGCACAAGTCTTAGTCTAGATTCGGTTGAAAGTATAAGGAATGGGCATATCTCAAGTATTTTGTAAAGGGCGTGTTCAGCCTGCTACTTAAATGGGTCTCGTTTAACGATTATCGTAGCTCAGACGGGTCGCGGCTCTTTAAAATCGTATTTATTGAAAGAACGGCACTTGTGTATTGGAACGACACTTGTGTCGTTCTGTTGATTTTTCCAATATTTTGCTTCTTTTTAAGGCAAGGACATCAAGGATGGGACCCCCCAACCTAAGAAGTACGAAAATATTGATTGTGTGGCAACTAGCGGTAGAATTGATATAGAATATAAGGCATCAATCGATGAAAATACAAGTTTTAGTCAAGATTCGTTTCAAAGTACAAGTAATGAGTGTATATCAAGACTTTTGTAAATAACGTGTCCAGCCTACTACTCAAATCGGTTCTGTTTATCGATTATCGTGGTTTGGACGGTCGCGGCTCTTCAAAATCGTATTTACTGACAGAACGATACTTGTGTATAGGAACGACACTTTTTTCGTTCTATTGATTTTTCCAATATTTTGCTTCTTTTCAAGGCAAGGACATAAGGATTGGACCCCCCAACCTAAGAAGGACGAAAATATTGATTGCGTGGCAACTAGCGGTGGAATTGATATAGAATATAAGACATGAAACGGTGAAAGCACAAGTCTTAGTCTAGATTCGGTTGAAAGTACAAGGAATGGGCATATCTCAAGTATTTTGTAAGGGGCGTGTTCAGCCTGCAACTTAAATGGGTCTCGTTTAACGATTATCGTAGCTCAGACGGGTCGCGGCTCTTCAAAATCGTATTTATTGATAGAACGATAATTGTGTATGGGAACGACACTTGTGTCGTTCAATTGATTTTTCCAATATTTTGCTTCTTTTCAAGGCAAGGACATCAAGGATTGGACCCCCCAACCTAAGAAGGACGAAAATATTGATTGCGTGGCAACTAGCGGTGGAATTGATATAGAATATAAGTCATGAAACGGTGAAAGCACAAGTCTTAGTCTAGATTCGGTTGAAAGTACAAGGAATGGGCATATCTCAAGTATTTTGTAAGGGGCGTGTTCAGCCTGCAACTTAAATGGGTCTCGTTTAACGATTATCGTAGCTCGGACGGGTCGCGGCTCTTCAAAATCATATTTATTGATAGAACGATAATTGTGTATGGGAACGACACTTGTGTCGTTCAATTGATTTTTCTAATATTTTGCTTCTTTTCAAGGCAAGGACATCAAGGATTGGACCCCCCAACCTAAGAAGGACGAAAATATTGATTGTGTGGCAACTAGCGGTAGAATTGATATAGAATATAAGGCATCAATCGATGAAAAAACAAGTTTTAGTCAAGATTCGTTTCAAAGTACAAGTAATGAGTCTATATCAAGACTTTTGTAATTAACGTGTCCAGCCTACTACTTAAATGGGTTCAGTTTATCGATTATCGTGGTTTGGACGGGTCGCGGCTCTTCAAAATCGTATTTATTGACAGAACGATACTTGTGTATTGGAACGACCCTTGTGTCGTTCTGTTGATTTTTACAATATTTTGCTACTTTTGAAGGCAAGGATATCAAAGATTGGACTCCACAACTTAAGAAGGACGAAAATACTGATTGTGTGGCAACTAGCGGTGGAATTGATATAGAATATAAGATATGAAATGGTAAAAGAACAAGTCTTAGTCTAGATTCGGTTGAAAGTACAAGGAATGGGCATATCTGAAGTATTTTGTAAGGGGCGTGTTCAGCCTGCAACTTAAATGGATCTCGTTTAACGATTATCGCAGCTCGGACGGGTCGCGACTCTTCAAAATCGTATTTATTGACAGAAAGACACTTGTGTCGTTCTATCGATTTTTCCAATATTTTGCTTTTTTTCAAGGCAAGGACATCAAGGATTGGACCCCCCAACCTAAGAAGGACAAAAATATTGATTGTGTGGCAACTAGCGGTAGAATTGATATAGAATATAAGATATGAAATGGTAAAAGCACAAGTCTTAGTCTAGATTCGGTTGAAAGTAGAAGAAATGGACATATCTCATGTATTTTGCAAGGGACGTGTTCAGCCTTCAACTTAAATGGGTTCCGTTTATCGATTATCGTAGCTCGGACGCGTCGCGGCTCTTCAAAATCGTAATTTTTGACAGAATGACACTTGTGTATTGGAACGACACTTGTGTCGTTCTGTTGATTTTTCCAATATTTTGCTACTTTTCAAGGCAATGACATCATGAATTGGACCCCCCAACCTAGGAAGGACGAAAATATTGATTGCGTGGCAACTAGCGGTGGAATTGATATAGAATATAAGACATGAAACGGTGAAAGCACAAGCCTTAGTCTAGATTCGGTTGAAAGTACGAGGAATGGGCTTATCTCAAGTATTTTGTAAGGGGCGTGTTCAACCTGCAACTTAAATGGGTCTCGTTTATCGATTATCGTGGCTCGGACGGGTCGCGGCTCATCAAAATCGTAATTATTGACAGAACGACACTTGTGTCGTTTTGTTGATTTTTCCAATATTTTGCTACTTTTCAAGGCAATGACATCAAGAATTGGACCCCCCAACCTAAGAAGGACGAAAATATTGATTGCGTGGCAACTAGCGGTGGAATTGATATAGAATATAAGACATGAAACGGTGAAAGCACAAGTCTTAGTCTAGATTCGATTGAAAGTACGAGGAATGGGCATATCTCAACTATTTTGTAAGGGGCGTGTTCAGCCTGCAACTTAAATGGGTCTCATTTATCGATTATCGTGGCTCGGACGGGTCGTGGCTCTTCAAAATCGTATTTATTGACAGAACGACACTTGTGTATTGGAACGACACTTGTGTCGTTCTATTGATTTTTCCAATATTTTGCTTCTTTTCAAGGCAAGGACATCAAGGATTGGACCCCCCAACCTAAGAAGGACGAAAATATTGATTGTGTGGCAACTAGCGGTGGAATTGATATAGAATATAAAGCATCAATTGATGAAAACACAAGTTTTAGTCAAGATTCGTTTCAAAGTACAAGTAATGAGTGTATATCAAGACTTTTGTAAATAACGTGTCCAGCCTACTACTTAAATGGGTTCAGTTCATGGATTATCACGGTTTGGACGAGTTGTGGCTCTTCAAAATCGTATTTATTGACAGAACGATACTTGTGTATTGGAACGACACTTGTGTCGTTCTGTTGATTTTTCCAATATTTTGCTACTTTTGAAGGCAATGATATCAAGGATTGGACTCCACAATCTAAGAAGGACGAAAATATTGATTGTGTGGCAACTAGCGGTGGAATTGATATAGAATAGAAGATATGAAATGGTAAAAGCACAAATTTTAGTCTAGATTCGGTTGAAAGTAGAAGAAATGGACATATCTCATGTATTTTGTAAGGGACGTGTTCAGCCTTCAACTTAAATGGGTTCCGTTTATCGATTATCGTAGCTCGGACGGGTCGCGGCTCTTCAAAATCGTAATTATTGACAGAACGACACTTGTGTATTGGAACGACACTTGTGTCGTTCTGTTGATTTTTCCAATATTTTGCTACTTTTCAAGGCAATGACATCAAGAATTGGACCCCCCCAACCTAAGAAGGACGAAAATATTGATTGCGTGGCAACTAGCGGTGGAATTGATATAGAATATAATACATGAAACGGTGAAAGCACAAGTCTTAGTCTAGATTCGGTTGAAAGTACGAGGAATGGGCATATCTCAAGTATTTTGTAAGGGGCTGTTCAGCCTGCAACTTAAATGGGTCTCGTTTATCGATTATCGTGGCTCGGACGGGTCGCGGCTCTTCAAAATCGTATTTATTGACAGAACGACACTTGTGTCGTTATATTGATTTTTCCAATATTTTACTTCTTTTCAAGGCAAGGACATCAAGGATTGGACCCCCCAACCTAAGAAGGACGAAAATATTGATTGTGTGGCAACTAGCGGTGGAATTGATATAGAATATAAGGCATCAATCGATGAAAACACAAGTTTTAGTCTAGATTCGTTTCAAAGTACAAGTAATGAGTGTATATCAATACTTTTGTAAATAACGTGTCCAACCTACTACTTATATGGGTTCAGCTTATCGATTATCGTGGTTTGGATGGGTCGCAGCTCTTCAAAATCGATTTTAGAGACAGAACGACACTTGTGCCGTTTTCAGAACAGTAACGACAGTTGTGTCGTTTTCTTTTTTCCTCTTTATTAAGTAATGAGCATAAATTTCGAATGTTGTAAGCAGCGTGTTCAGCCTGCAACTTAAATTAGTTCAACTCATCATTATCGTTGTTTGGATGGGTCGCAACTCTTCAAAATCGATTTTAGAACCAGAACGACACTTGTGCCGTTTTCAAAACAGTAATAACAGTTGTGTCCTTTTTTTCCTCTTGATTAAGTAATGTGCATAAATTTCAAATGTTGTAAGCAGCGTGTTCAGCCTGCAACTTAAATTAGTTCAACTCATCATTATCGTTGTTTGGATGGGTCGTGGCTCTTCAAAATCGACTTTAGAGCCAGAACGATACTTGTGCGGTTTTCAAAACAGTAACGATAGTTGCGTCATTTTCTTTTTTCCTCTTGATTAAGTAAAGAGCATAAATTTCGAATGTTGTAAGCGGTGTGTGTTCAATCTGCAACTTAAATGAGTTCAATTCATCATTATCGTGGTTTGGATGGATCGTGGTTCTTCAAAATCGATTTTAGAGCCAGAACAACACGTGCTGTTTTCAAAACAGTAACGGCAGTTATGTCGTTTTCTTTTTTCCTCTTGATTAAGTAATGATTATAAATTTCGAATGTTGTAGCGGCTCTTCAAAATCAATTTTAGATGCAGAACGATAGTTCTGTCATTCTGGTAGACGTTCTAAAAGCAGTAACGACACTTTGTCGTTTTGTTGATTTCTCCAATATTTTGCTACTTTTCCTGAGGAACGACGTCAAATATTGGACCCCCTAACTTAAAAAGGTCGATAAACTGATTGTCTTTTTGGATAGTCAATCTAGCTTGCCTATTTTGGTACTCAAAATCGTCGTTTTCAATCCTCATAGTTAAAAAAAAATTCGGGGACCACGGGAGGGGGGCCTACCCCCCATATTTTCGCAAATACTTTTTGTTGGTTTCTTCAATATTTTGCTTCTTTTCCACCACAATGACGCTTGTGTATCGTTGTAATGTCATTTGTACAGTCATCTTAGATATTTTCATAACTTCCTATGTTACATACTTTAGGGAGTCCGTTAAAATATTGTTTGTTGAAAATTTCGGAACGACACCAGTGTCGTTACTGGACATGAAAACGACACTTGTCATGTTACATATCTAAATACGAATATAAGCAATCACGGCCCATTCATCCCATGAAAATAATAAGTGAAACTTATTTATATTGTAATATGCACATGACACGTATAATGTTGAGATGAATGTTCATTAACTTAATCAACACATATGAATAAGACGACTTGTGCTTTCATTATCTCAATAATATAAAAATTATGTCATTTCAATCGTTCTTTGTAGCTAGTCAATTTTTTTTTTTGTTATACATGTTAGTAAGTCCATTATTAGAGGTCATTTCGTTGAAAAAATCAAATTACAGCAGATAACAAATGTAGTGTCGTTTTACGTTGCAGATAACGAGTGTAGTGTCGTTTTACATCGCAAGAAATAGCAATTAAATATGGCAGATTTGGCATCGTGACTGCAGACCTTTTGAGCAACATCAGATATAATTTTGTCCAAAGGTTTGCTGCAGATCTTTTAATCATACTTACCAAAGGTTCTAACTTCAAACCATTCTTTAGCTATTCCGCCGCAAGTGATGGTGCTCGCGACTTCGAAGGACGAAAAATTGGCCGACCATTGGAGAAATGGAAAAGCAAATAATTGGACCAAATGTATTCCGTCGGGTCGTTGGGTTCTCTGATGGATTTGGAGAAGATGGATGACGTTGGTTAAATGGGTGAAATGAGGGAAAATTGAATGATTTTTAGGTTAAAAAGTGAATGACAATTTTGTCTTTTTATCAATTAAAACCTTTTGAATTTCTTTTTTTTGTTTAATTCTGGTCAAAGGCCATTTGTCCAAAATCATTCTCTTAGCAGGCTGTTTAGCCAAATTTCCCTACACAAAAATGAATTTAGAGAGAAAAAATAAATGAGAGAGAGAGAGAGAGAGTCCAACCAATATCCCCTGGTTCAGTCCTATGATGGACCAAAGGAGAGTGGAGAATTTCTCGCTAGTTCAATATTAAAAGGCATTTTCACATCGTCGATAAAGAATCATGTATATCTCGATATGATCTAGAGTGTGTTTGGTATGGATTTTTGGGGGAAGAATTGATTTTCGAATAGTGATATGATGGGAAATGTGTGGTTGAAAAAGAAGAAAAAAGTATTAATGTGATGAAAAATATTATTTTATTGAAGAATGTGTGGTTGAAAATGAGAATCGATTTACTGTAGAAAATGAGAATCTGTACCAAACAGGCCCCTATTAAAATAGAGTAATTTTTTTAAAAAAAAAATTTACATTACAGATGAGAGGTTTTTTTATTAAGTTTGTAAATTCTCTTGTAAATTTCTATTCAAGGAAGAAATAGAATAGTTTTTCCTCTTATAACTCCTTTTTCGTGATCGGAGAATCACAACAAGTAGTAGCAGAGGCAAAAAATATTTTCACATTGGCCACTGTAGTTTTTTGGTATTTACAATTGGTCCCAGAAATTTCAAAATATCTAATTATTTTTTTAATATTTCTGGGAGTCGATTTTTTGACTAGGAAATAGTCAAATCCACCATTTTATCGTTCCAAACGCAACGGTGTACTTTGTTTTGCCAAACTCAAACTCAGTCTGAACACTTAAAAATATATACCTATGCGAAATGAAAATGAAAATGAAAATGAAAAATGCAAAATTGTAATATGAAATGTACGACATTTTACATAATAATTTCACAAAAACCTGTATAAATAGATAAATTATGATGTGGTGGATGTAATCATAAGTCTTTATTTCATTAGCGTGACAATGCATGAAATTTGATATGCATGTAATAAATGTGATTATAAACAATTTATCTTATATGGTTTTGATACTATCTTGGAAGGATTTAATATGCTTGAAGCATACTTCAAGTGATATTATCATGAGAGATAGTGAATACGAGTTGTACTCTTTTTCCCTTGATTGAGGTTTTGTCCAATTAGGTCTTTTTGACAAGGTTTTTAATGACAACATTTGTGGTGTATTCAAAAGAATAGGTCCTCGTTTGGTGTATATTTTGAAGATAAGAATACATTTTTACTGTTGATGTGATGGGGAATATGTGCTTGAAAAAGAAGGAAAAATTATTAATGTAATGGAAAATATTATTTTATTGAATAATGTGTGGTTGAAAATAAGTAGAAAAATGAGAATGAAAAAATAATGTGGACCAAACAAGGCCTAAATATAATCTTTTTTCTTCATTAGGATTTCTCCCATAGGGTTTTTCCTAATAAGATTTTAATTAGGCATATTCTTTGTATAATGAATGTCTGTAACATACAAGACATTTACCCTCAAAATCTCATATTATATGATATTCCCCAAAAGATCAATAAGATCTATTTTTTTAACCATCGTGTTACTACAATCATAAAAAATTGATAAATATTTCGTATGAAGAGAGTGTTATTTGAAGACTATACAAGACAACATGAGACATACCTTATCATAAACTGCAACATTGAAGACATTGGCATACAAGATAATGATGAAGTGATACAAGAATTGAAATCAGGGGAGCAGCTATACTCTTTTTCTTGCGATCCAAGTTTTGTCACATCGAGTTTTCTTGATAAGGTTTTAATGAAGCATATATTTTATAATGTGTCATTTAAGGAAGAATATTATAAATGACAAGTTTATTAGTGAATGACAATTGTACCCATATAGCCCTAGAAATTATTACCATTGTATCTCTAATCCTTCCCTATAAATATGGAATTTTAATTCTCAATAAAATACACAAGTCTATTGATTTTTTTTTTTTTTTCTAGTTTATAAAGAGAGGTATTTTATCGTCCCTAACTAGGGGTGAACATTGTCATGGAAACAATTTCAATTAAATTGGGATTTTATAAAGTTTGATTTAATTTCAATTAGAATTTTAACTTGGTCAAAATCTTAAACTTGAGAATTCAGGTTAGATAGAAATTTCTTTTAGTCTATATTTTGAAATACTCAAACTGGGAAGTTGGAACAAAATGACTTGAGTTTCAGTTTTTATGAATATCCATGTTCGACTTCAGAAATTGAGCAAAAATGAACTTCAGCTCACTTTCAAAATTAAATTTTAGAATCTTTCGATTTTGGTCACATGTAATCTTTATTTACATCTCAATTTTTCTAATACGGGGGACTTTTTTCATCTTATCATCACATTAAAATTAAATAAAAATTTTACACCCACCTTTCAAAATCAAATGCACCGGCTACATGCATCTTCGTGGATAGCAAACACAGTGTTGAATATAATTAAAAAGTACTGTGACCAAGACGTGTAACAATTGGTAGCAATGAAACGATTCGTAGTACTAGCACATACTTTGTAAAATCAAAGTAACGTGCATGTGTGGCAAAGCTTAAATTATCAACTTAAATACTTTATATCCACACTTATAGGAGTCACAACAACTACTAACTTATCATCCACACATTCATAAAATCCATGGCTTATAATCACTTAAATTTTAATTTAAGCACACCAAGCATGCTCTCAATAGAAAAAAATTGAACTTATAATCCACTACCCTTATACATCGAAGGATCCAATAATTAAGGAGTGAAAAGAATTATAAAGTCATAATAAAAGAAATATATGGCAGACATTCCCATTACTTTTCGAGGAAGTGAGGCTCCAAATAGTGTGCATTTTCAGCAAATGCACCAGATGTAGCAGCAGCTTAAGCACAGCCTCAAGTTCAACATGATCTTCAAGTGTCGACCATTATATGTCACTAGCACAGACCAAATTTTGGACAACACCTGCGCGAACCTGCAAAGTTAATGCATAGTTCACAAATGGAAAATAAGTAGTAGCATGAGGTTACAAATTTTGGGTATTTTCGGTTTCTTTGGTTGATAGCTAATCTACTATCGGGTTAGCCATTTCCACTATTAATTCCCGAGCCCCAAGAACTACTGTTAATAGCATTCAAGACTTATATGCAACTAGAAACCATCCTTCACGATACCCATCAGTACGTTGAATGCACTAATAATAATACCAGAGTCTAACAAATATAAAAAGCATTTACACGCTCAAGAAAAAGAGAATTCACTAACCCCACTTAAGAAGTATGCAATCTATTGAAATTTAATAAATTATCCAAGCAATTATACTTTAAGCGCTTGTTTGAGTCCATTTTTTCAAGAACTTATTTTTTCGAAACTCATTTTCAACCACATTCTCTCATAAAATAATTATACACTTAATTCAAAAAAAAATTCAAACTTTTTAACCACATATCCTCCAAAAAATCATTATTCCATAATATATTTTACCCAAAAAATGGGAATCAAACAGGGGCTAAATTAGCCACATGCCAGTTATTTCTTTTGGGCTCAAATCTACTAACCCCACTTGAGAAGTATGCAATTTATTGAAATTTAATAATTTATCCAAGCAATTATACTTTAAATAATCCACATGCCAGTTATTACTTCTGGGTTACTAGTTCTCGCGAATGTATGATTCTACTTGTTCTCTTTTCTCAATATTCTGCAGTCTCAAGATGAGAACATAATTGTTCCTATGACTCCTCTCGTGGTACTAAGGTTCGACTTGATCGTTTGTATCATAGTAGCATCTTTTATTGGTTTGGGCCATAGTTACACCTTGCTCCATCTCTCAATGTGCAACTGTGAAGCAGGGGTTGCACATGCACGGGAAAAAGGGATTTTGTGCCGCATCAGATCTATATCACTTTCCAAACTAATACACGAGTCTTAGAGCATGTTCGGGAGAGCTTTTACAAACTTATTACTGGCCAAACATCATTTTTATCCACACATGTCGTAGGACTCCAATTTTTATCCACACATTCCGTAGGACTCACAACTTTTATCCACTTTTCTTCCACAAATTCCTTAAAACCCATTGTGTATAATCTGCAAAAAGCTTTACCAAACATACACTAGTCCCTCTCAGCTTATCAGTTCTTTTTCTCATGAATGCTTTGAAGTTGCTGAAAGAAAGTTCAATTGCCTCCAACAACTAAGGGCACGATCCATAAAAATGTGACTATATATGCATTATATCTTTATCTTTATATTCATTTTTAGCTTTGATATTGAAATTTGCAAGTGAGATCTTTTAAATTAGAGTAGCTGGGTTGTGCTATTTAGTACTAGGGAGGACAAAGAAACAATTCATATAGTAGTTATAGAACAAATTTGATGTTCATAGAATTTTTCTCACATAATATTGACTTTTTCACACGAACGTTTCCATAAATTTTTTCTAATTTTTAATTCCAAAATCAGATGGGTCAGAGGCATGTCCTTCGTGTCAGAATTCAATAAAATATAAAAATACAGGACAGGCCATATGGTGTATCGATGAAGTGTCTCTCAAGTGTCGGAAATTTAAAAGAAGCATGAAAAAAGAGAACATGTCATGTTATGTGTTAGACAAGCATGGTAAATTGTCCAAGCATCAGCATCTGATATGTGTTGGGCCGACATTCCACCCTAGGAGGCGTATCTGTGGTTCACAGGTCAAGAATGACGCAAATATATGAAATTAAACAGAGTTAAATAGTAAATAAATGTATTCTATGCAGAATGAAAACCAGATATAGACTCTAGTAGTAGACAAGTTTGCCACAGACTAGTAATTATTTGTGCGCCATCTCTACTTCCTAGCCATGATAACAGCATCAATACAGCTTATCAACAAGAATTATGATGAGATGTATGAATAGCCAGAAGGGCAAACAAACACAATATCAGGGAATGCACACCTATTAAAATTCAGATAACCAAAAGCAAATAAAATACCTTCTTAGTTGAGGAAAACAAGGGACTATGCAGCATTTGTATTCTGAACCGCATCTCTCTCAGATGTTTCGCTCTGATAAGATTATTACAGAGAATGATGAGAATATCAGCATCGAACAAATATATCATTTTATCCAGGGATAAAAATTAATCATTTCAATAAATTGGGAAATTCCTATGATGAGGCACTAAGACTCACAGGATCAGTCAACTGGTCCCTAATACTATACATGGAACTCAACATCGTTTCCAGAGTATCCTTCGCCAACTGGAACTTCACGTCCCTTTCTCCTGAGTTGGGCTGGGTATTGCTTTGAAGCTGCAGAAAGTTTGAGCTTTCATCAGAAAAATGAGAAATGGTGAGATGTTCATGCTCGGCGAAAGTGAACTTGCCTTCAAATTGATAACTGCTGATGGGTCTGTTAATTCCGTTTCTTGATTTACCATGCTCCATGTCATTGCCTTTAAGCTGGGCAGATTGACCTGATGGCAATTAAGCTAAATAAAGTCCAAGATTTGGCAAGACTTTTGAAAAGTCAAAAGCTTCTTGGGGCCCATTTGGCATGGCTTTTAAAAGGAGCTTTTGAGACCCAAAAGTTGCTTTTGAACCCGTTTGACTAATTTTATGAAAGTGCATCTACCAGGAAGCTGGTTCATTGTAGCTTTCTCTAAAAGCACTTCTGGAATGAGAAATACTTTTAAAAATTAGTTTCCAAACAAAAATTAATATGGCCTCCTCTAAAAATTTTTCTACAGGAAGTAAAAGTAAAAGCAAAAGACATGCCAAACAGGGGCTTTCCGATACTAAAAATTGCTTTTGAGCCTATTTGGATAATTATTTTGAACTACTTTTTTCTAACCTTTGTCAGGTTAAAAGCTTTTAGAGGAAGTTGACCTAAGGTAGCTTTTTTAGGAAATTGTTCTACAAAAAAGCAGAAGCTATCCCAAATAAACTCTCTTAATCATTAAAATAAAATTTGATTTTCTGAGGCCTTTCAAAAGATGTAGTTCTGGATTTGACTTTCTAGGAGGTAAATATTTAGTTTTGAATCGAAGGAATGGCGAAAAAGAATTCATGAAACACGATCCCAAGTTTATCAGCGCTAAACCTTAACATTGGTTGTTTTGGAGTAAAAAATAATATCTCACCTGATCCTTTGATATATCCTCACGCCATTCCTTCTGGAATTTTTGCAATAAAAGCGTCAATAATCTTTGTAGTTCAGGCAGGACTTCAGCAGGAAAGAGTTTGTGCATCTCATCCTTGCTAACATTCTCATAAACGCATCTTCGGATCAATACCCTAAGGCATACCAAAAGCTGCAGAAACATTATAGACCTGGTTTTGGATTTAAATTGACAGATTTATTTTCTCTAGTCTAAAACTTAAATTGGTTTAGGCTAACCAGATATTTAAAAACTAAACAAAATCTGATATTCCTTACATTTAACTAATACCAAAGTCGAAAACCATTTGAATGTAGTTTGAAATCATGAAAATAAAGTATGAGTAACGAGATTATAAATTGAAAAATGTCCATGACAGTTGTATTCCTACAGGTAAATAACCTATTGTTTCGTTTTTAACCAAATACACGAAAAGGTTCCTTTGCTGCTTCTCTAACCAGAATAAAGCCCAAACTTTACTAATAGATACCCAATACTATGCATATAATTTTCTACAATAGACTTGCTCTGATTTACAATTTTCCATCAAAAATGCCACATTCCTAACGTTGCAAGGTACTGAGCAGAATGAACTACTGTTCAATATTTTTCTTCTTGCTAAACCAGTTTGCACCTTGCTCTAGCAAGTTAATATAGAAATGAGATACTAATAATTCAATTAAAAGCTAAAGCCCATGAAAATGAACAAAAATGAAGGAAAAACCAACATATTAACCCTCTATCAAAACAGTGAAATTTCATTTTAGTCCCTCAATTTTTCTTTTTTCTTTCTTGTTCTGAACTCTATCGCGAAAGTTTCAATTTTCATTTCAATTTTCTCATCAATAACACACCATAAGATTTATCTTTCTTTCCTACATATTAAAGAAATGCTCTTGCATGGACTCATAAAGAGTCGCACATTAACAGAGGGTAATCCTTACGTCTTTCATTCCACGCAAAAAAGTTAAATCAGGGAATCGAAGCCTACATCCCTTTCGAGTTTGAGGGAATTCGCTTCAAACCAAATACATGACTTTCATAGAAATCTTTTCTCTAACGCTAGAGATTACCATATATCAATAAATAATGTTAACAGCAATGCAAAATTGCAATTTCAACACAAAAGCCCAACCAAAATTCATTTTTTAACACAATAACTTGTTATGTAAACATAGCTTATACAATCTAAAATCAAGATTATAGCACAACTTGACTGCTAATGAACACCATATCATAAGGGTAACACTTGTGTTTTCCATCCAAGAAAATAAGGTAAATCACAAAATTGAAGCGTATACATCCCTTCTGAGTTTGAGGGAATTTTGCTCCAAAAACAAGATTACTACTTCCATAGATTTTCTTTTGTCTGTGGCCGCCGGAGATTACACATTTATCAATAAATAACATTAATGGTAACAAAATTCTGAAATTTTAATACATAAGTCCTTTTAAAATTTCATTTTTTATCACAGTTACTTGTTAGGTAAACACGACTTTTATAAATCGAAAAAAACAAGATTATTGCACAACCAGACAACTAATGAGCACCATCAAAAGAGTAATCCTTATGTCTTCCATCCAGGTCCAGTTAAATCGCAAAATTGAAGCCTATACATCCCTACGGCGATTCAGATTTGCAATTTTAATACAAAAATCCTATTAAAAAATCAATTTTTATCACAATTTGTTGTTAGGTAAACACACAACTTTTACAAATCGAAAAAACAAGAATATTGCACAACTAGACAACTGATGAGCACAATCAAAAGAGTAATCCCTTGGTAAATTGAATCCTAAACATCCCTTTTTAGTTTCAGGGAATTTGGCTCTAAACCAAAGACTACTACTTTCATAGAAATCTTTTCTTCTCTGACCATGGAGATTACTCATATATCAGTAAATACATTAACGGGTATGCAAATTTGCAATGTAATACAAAAATCCTATTAAAATTCAATTGTTAACACAGTAACTTGTTAGGTAAACATAGCTTTTACAAATAGAAAACCAAGATTATTGCACAACTAGAAAACTATGAGCACCATTGAAAGTGTAATTCTTATGTATTTCCTTCTGGACAAAGAAGGTAAATTGGGAAATTAAACCTATACATCCCTTATGAGTTTGAGGGAATTTCGCTCCAACCACTATTTTCATAGATATATTTTCTTCTTTAACAGCCAGAGATTACCCATATATCAACAAAACAACGTGAAAATTTGCAAAAAATAAAAAAAGAATAATAATAAAAAATCCTATTAATTTAACACAGCAACTAGTTATGTAAGAACGGCTTGTACAAATCGAAAGCAAAATTATTGCATAACTAGACAACTAATGAGCACCATTAAAACAAAATTTAAACTTTACTAAACTTCTCTCGAAGTTAGGTTACCTCTATTTTAATTACCCAATAAAATTTACTTTGGCGTATTTTTGGTCGTCTGATGCTGCATATGTACATAAAAATTACATATTTTACATCGAAAAGCGACAAGGAAAGTGGACATACAGGATCGATGTCGGAATCATTGGGGAGTTGGAGGATTTCGCGGAAGATTTGGCGGTCGGCGGCGTCAAGTCCTGTGTGGCGGGTTCGCCAAAGGGCTTGAAGTATGTATTCAACGGGTTCCTTGGAATTGGCTCTCACCAGCAGCGGCAAATGCCCCCATAGACTGTGAATTTGTTCCGCCATCACTGAACTGCAATCTCTGAGACAGTGAGAGGAAGATAAACAGTGCCAATTTCATATTGCATTGGTTAAAAAGGTGTTTGGTAACACGATTTTCTGGAGTAAGATAATGCGCTTTGTCCCCAAACGGGTTTGTTCCAGCCCCATTTTTTGGGGGAAAAAAAATCATTGTTAAATTCAATCAAACATTTTTTAATAAAATAATATTACACACAAATTTTTTAAAAAATTCCTATTTTTAATCATACATTTCCCATCAATGCACTATTCAAAAATACATTTTTTTTTTTTTGAAAAAAATGAGACTCAAACAAGGATAAAGTGTGCATCTAGTTGAGTTTGTAAATAAATAATTTTTTTGTTAACGCAAGGGTAGAGTTCACTACCAACGACCGGCTAATAATTTTCTTGGTTCGTGATGAAAAAGTGGACTCAAGGAAGGTAGAAATTGTGTAGTAGGTAGTGTTGGGATTTCCATTCATTAATTATATCAATCTTGACGTAAGTCTCCCATTGCACGACGAGCAGGCTTTAAGGGATTAGAGGAGCAAAAGTCACTAATATGTGTAATTTTTATATTTATCTGAATCATCAAAAGTAAATATTTAAGTATCTAATTGATGAATCTTGCTACTTAATTTGTTTAAATATTAAAAAAAAATTGTTTAAATATCGATTGTTGTAAAATATATTCGAGTTTGGGTGACTTTTGATCAAAAGAAGTGGTAATCGACCAAAGACGGGCGAAAATGAAGAATTCCAAAGTTCAAGTACTAAATTACAATATTCAAAAGTTGACTCAAAGTAAGGAAGGATGATTGAAGAATGCATGGCATCAATTGGATGAAATTAAAAGACAAAAGATAAAAACTGCACGAAAAAAGGACTCGAGATGCACTAAAGATAAAATTGGTGACTAAAATGAAGAAAGCCCAAAATTTGGGGGATGCAATCAACGCTCTATTTGGCATATGCGGGTTCTACTTGTTTGCTGTTGCGATCGCACAACACAATTTTTATGAGATGGAATAGTTTCCTTATCCGATTCAACTACCTTATCTTACAATTAAATGAGGCCAATTAATCATTCTTTTGGTAGAATTCAAAAGGTAAGATACAAGAAAGCAACTATTTAAAGATCCAACCTTGATTTCTGGGTAAAAAAGAGGAAAGTACAGTCGGAGATCAATCAAGAACTATTAAAATATTCAAGATTTCATGATTCCTCCTATTTCTCTTCGTATATCAAGAATCGGGATGATGTCTTATAAATTAAATATGAATTCATGTATCTTTGTAATGTGAGGTTAGATTTTTAGTCACTAAATCATAGATGAACTCTTGTTATGAAGTCTTAATATAATTTTCAAAAACTTTGATGCCCAATATGTGCTTATTCTTGTAAATTGTTATAGAGTTTAAAGATTTTTAATTACTTGATCACTAATTGGATTGATGTGTGAATATTTGAGAGAGATAATAAAATAGATAGTACGTTATAACAATTGTTGTGAGGTCCGATAGAGGATCTATGCCTTGCACGATTTCAATAGATGTTCCAGAGTTTTAATGCATACTTTCATGTTCGCATCTTTCATAAAAATACAGAAAAATAACATGAGATGATATATTTAATTATACCCAAAAGATATTATTAAATAATTTAGGAGCATTAATGAACAAGAATTAATATACATTGTTATGGTATTGAATTATATTAAAATAGATTAATTAAGGGACATTCAAAATCCCAGTGTATATTTAACATTTTCTTACAAAAGCTTTCGTAGTTGCTCATTACAAAAAAAAAAAGTTTAATTAGATAAATTAATATACAATTGATAATCAAATATTGACTATTCAATAGAGTTAGCATTAATTAATTGTAGATTAAGTACAGTCTCTGTGTGATGATATCTTATTTATCATTATTTATTTATCTGCGACATCATGCACTTGCAAAATTCTGTACGATAAACCATGATGAAACCCTAGCGGCAAAGCAATGGCTGAAAAACATTTAGGAGATCCAACAAAGTGAATGACTTGCAAGGTCAAACCGAAAAAGCGATTATATCCACAACATTCATAAAGGCCTTTAATATTGTGACACGGACAACACCCATCAACGCTACAAGAATTAAGCTAATTGTAAATTGATTATGTACAACTAGTTTGACATTTAGATGGTATGCAAACAATTTGGTCATTGAACTGAATAAATGTTATTCAAATCAATGGTCAAACTACTTCTCCCCTCATCTAATTTCAACAAAGTTGTCAACGAAACAATACATGTAGCAGGATCGATGTTACAAATATCGCTCGCAAACCCGTGGTACATTTGAACTTAACTATTAGGATATGTTTGTTGGCATGTGTGTCATAGACAAGAACACGTGTCCAGATGGTTCTTATCTGGTAAGTAATGGGGAGTGCTTCCAAGAACATCTACATTTCAACTCCATTTTTGATTGTCCACGATAATTAAAAAAAGATTAAACTAGTTGTATACACTTGGTATACATCAAATTTGACACTTCAAATGTTATCAAAATTGGTGTAATTGATTGTTTAAAGTGTTATAAAAATCAATGTCTAAAAAATGTCAAACTTAATATAAAATTTAGTGTACATGTAATTTGATTGTATTAAAAATCAATCACAACACACACACGTTTTCAAAAATCAATTTTAACATTACTGTTGCCAATTCTTAAAGCATTAAATTAATGTTAAACCATCTCATCTAAATATTTAAGCGGTTACGGGAGGATAAATTCATTTATTTAAATTATGTCTTTAACATGCTCAAATCGAGTTCTATTTTCAACAAAGGCATGAATGATGTCCTTCGTATTACCCTTGATGGATTTTCTAAGGAAGACTATTTCTATGAAAAATGCCACTTATGGTGATTGCAATAAAAATATGTGAATGGGCATTAGTTCGTTCTCACTCACATATCAAGTATAGGCATCCACCCACTCTTTATAAATGCCTAGTAGATAGGAGATCTCAAGATTGAATTTGTGCTTGAGTAAAAGATACAACAACCTCTTGCTCGTTTGATCATAATGCTAAGGGATCCATGTCAATTAAAGATTGGTGAAATTTATAACCAACATATAAGGTCGGCTTTTAAGATGGAACCCCAAGCCCAAAAATATAACATAATCAGTCTTGAGCTTGGCTCGAGTTTGGAAATGTACTTATATCAAATGTCTAACACGTACGATTTTCATAAATGAATAACGACTCTTGACGGTTAAATATGTGGATGCAATCCAATACACGATGACAATTTGAAAAGATAAATGTTGAAGGATTTGTCATAATAAGCACTACAACAAAAATAGCTTTTTACGGCATATGTTTACGGCGTACAATTGACGCGCACCGTTAAAATAGATCGTGCAAAAAATGTGTGCCGTAAATGATCAATTCCATAAAGTATTTACGGCGTACATTTTTTGCACGCCGTAGATGATCAATTACCTACATTATTTACGGTGGTCGTTATGTGCGCGCCGTAAATTGTAAAAAAATACAACTTTTTACGGCGTTCAAATGAACGCCGTCAATGTGGACGTTTTATTTTCCCTTCGTTTCCTTTTATTTTCCTTTCCTTTCTCACGCTCGTTACAAAACCCGAGGTGCAGTTCTTCTCCTTCATTCTATTTCTTCATGCCCTGTCCGCTAATGAATGCCGTTCTCTCCCATATTACCACCCTACCATCAGCAGTACCACTACTACATTTAGGAACTGACAAAGTCGTTAACTTTTAGATTTGAAGGAGAACATGTATGGTTTCCCCTTTATTATGGCATAATACAAATATGAAATTAGCCATCGTTGTTAGATTGCATGAGGTTCTGTTGTATCTCAGGAACTCGATTTTCTGGCTTTTTTGAATAATTAGTTTTTGAGAAATTTCTAGTTGCTACCACAGTTACATGTGGAAGTTTCCAACTGCTGTTTTATTTTTACTTCTTTTGTAGTCGTGATAATCAGTTCATTGACCTGGGAGAAGTAATCATTCTTAATTGTTCATATAACAGTTTTTTTCTTTCCTGATGGCAGGTGGCCAGACTAGTATCAAGTAAATTACATTTTGTTCTTTGCTGCTGTCATTATAGTCTGTTTCTAGCTAAATATCTTGGATGCACAGGATATTACAGTTTCATAAATACTATCTTTATTGATCATGCTTTGTGTTTTACATCAATTTAACTTTTGCCACCTAGACCATATTGGAGATGCTACTTTCCCAATACTCAAGCTATAATCTATGTTGTTGATTCAAGTGTTACCGATAGATTGGTGGTTGTTAAAGAGGAATTTCATGCTATATTAGAGGTACTTTTTTGTTTATCTTATTGCTCCACCATAAAGGTTCAAGCTTCTTGTTATGTGTTTTATGCTCTGTATTAAAGCATATTTGGCATTTTGATCAATGTCAATTACCAAGCCAAAATAATTAATGCCTACTCTGCATATTTTATTTGTGTATTTCTGGCTCCGTTTATAGGGAATGGCAATTATATGGTGTTTATAGATGCATTTTTGTTAGAGTTCGTATGTTCAAAATCTCTCAAAAGTTTTACTAACAATATACTCAAGTAATTACTTGTCATATATACTACATTGATTAGATAAAAGTTAATATGTTTCTTGATATATTTTTGATTTATATGCTCACTCTAAATTTATTAACCATACTCTTATTGTTTCCATAGTGTGCAGGGAGTTACTATTTTGTGGGATAGGTAAATTGTCGGTCGAAGAAGTTAACTTTGATACGGTTCAATCATTTTTTTTCTTGAAATGGTAGTCTTTTGAGAATTGTTGAGATGAACTTTACATTGACATATTGTATTGAACCGTATTTAATAATTTTATTTATCGAAACAATTTAATGAATTTATGGATTAATTTTGTTTTGTTATTATTATAGGTTTGCTGGTAATCAAATAAATAAATAATTTTTAAAAAATTAAATTCATATTTACGGCGTGCATAAGCATTCCTTAAATAGCACTTTTTACGGCGTGCAACACAATGCTGTAAAAAGTGCGACACTTTTTACAGCGTACATAAGCATGCCTTAAATTTCACTTTCTACGGCGTGCAGTTGAACGCTGTAAAAACTCATTTATAGCGTTCTATAGACGGCGTACTCTGCATGCCGTAAAAGGTAAACCACTTTTTACGACACGACTTTATATGGCGTGCGGCCGCATGCCGTAAAGAGGTTTTTACGGCTTGCAATGCAAGCCGTAAAAAGTACATTTTGTTGTAGTGAAGTGCTGAAGATCATTCAAGAAAAGATGTCCTCCATCTTTATCCTTGCAAATTCACCTTTATCAAAATTTTGATTGCCATTGGATTTGGAATTGGATGGATCTATCTTCACGGAAAATAAGTATTAGAAAATTTAGCTTATAAAATCTGTCCTTTTTATTATCAACGATCATCATTGTTGTTATTTAATCATCATTTTGGTTTAACGAGAGCATGTTCGATATACATTATTGGACAAGAACACTATGATATACAAGGTTTTAGCTTATTTTTTTTCCTTAATATCATTCAACACTATTTAATCTTTCCGTGTTTAGAGATGTACATTGAGGTTGATAGGGTGTTAAATGTTTTTTGGTGTGTGTAGCACAAGCAAATGAGGGAAAGAAAGTATCTATCAGACTTTGCTTTTGGTTGTAAATGCGAGAAGAAACTTGTAACCATTTTTTTAATACTCAGATTAAACAATTTCATCTAAAAGCTTAAATTATAAGAGGAGAAGAATTTACTATAATTTTATCTTTAATTTAGCTTATTTTCTTCCTTAAAATTATTCAATAATATTTAATAGGTCCTATCAAACGTGCACTTGATTTTTAGAGATGTATTTTGAGCTTTCTAGGGTGTTAAATGTTCGCATGAAACCCGCAAACTTACGAGATCGTTGTACAAGTAATAAGATTTGTGAGTTAAGAATATCGTTTCTACGAGGAATAAGGTCTAATTTGAAGTTCAATAACTACTATTAAATTCGAAGTGTGATAATAACAAAAGAGATGGTTTATATGTAATCTATATTAATCATAAACTAACAAAATAAATGAAGTATTTATTTAATATGTAAATGTTTGTATTGGAATTGTGAATCCCTCTATTGCCATTTAATTCAATTCTTAATTCGTAATCTAGTAAATTTATGCATTCAAGACAATCGATAATCCACAGTTATTCAATATTCTTTTCCAAGATATATTAAACATATGTTTAACACGACCCGATCATATTCCTAATCCGAATTCATATGAAAAACATGCATTGATTCACAGGATTTATCACACATGATTGCACATGTCATAGATATTATTCATAATACATATTGTCTATGTATTGATTTTGCTGCATTTTAGACTTATTGTAAGTATTCCTACAATACAACAAGCAACTTACTATCTAATTGGTGATCAAGCAATCAAATAGTTCAATGAAAATGCAAAACCAATCAAGAAAAATCAAGAAATATTAAACTAATTGTCTTGAATTAAAATAAACAAATGATAAGGCCTATCATTCATCCAATACAATGAGAAACTTATCATAACATTCTTATAATTAAATTACACAAGAATAATTTGAAAAGCATCACCTGGAAATAAGAAATATGTAAGAAATAGGAGAAATCCACATTCTTGACTCAAATCTTGAAATCAGGTTATGAATCTTCAAAATTCTTGTATGATTTGCCTTGAATTGATGTATAGACGTATTCTTCGCCTCCAAAATATCTAGAATATGATGAAATTTAGGTTGGGGCGCTTGCCTCGCCTAATTTTCGACAATCGCATAACTCTCAGTGTTTTATCATAACTTTCTCTCCCAATATCCGATTGAGGTTATTCAAAGTGAATTGGAAATATAACTCGGAGGGCTACAAATCTTTCAGAGATATAATTTTTCCAATTCAAACATTTACTATACTAAAAATGGGTCTCAAACTGAAACTGAAAATCCGAAGCATGACTATTTAGGCTGGAAGTTGATATGTGATAGTACTTGGATTATATTTCATCCATTTGGCTTCTTTGATCATACAATTGATGCCTAACACTCTCAAATCTTCATCGCGAGGTTCAACGTAATTTTTGAGTATTTTCATTTCAGTTTCCGAATTTTGTATTTGATGCAATTGAGCCATTTTTCGCTATCTTTACGTTCTTTTCTCCAATTCTTCGTCTAACATTGAATTTTACCAACAAAATGAAATATAACATAAGTTAGATAGTATTTTATCCAAAGAACAGTAAAATATCATCGTTTAGGACCTCAAATAAGTGTAAAAAATTAAACTTATCATTAAACCTTATTTTGTATGCTGTTTAGCAAAAGAAAATTGAGTGAAAGAAAGTATCGGTCAGATTTTGCTTTTGGTTGTGCACTCGAGAAGTACTTGTAACCATTGTTTTAAAATCTGGACGAAACCATTTTCATCTAAAAGCTTAAATTGTAGGAGAAAAGAAAAATTTACTTATATCTTTAATTTAACTTATTTTCTTCCTTTAAATTATTCAGTACTATTTAATCTGTCCTATCAAATGTGCGCTCGATTTTTAGAGATGTATTTTGAGCTTGACATGGTGTTAATGTTATTAGGTATGTTGTTTAGCAAACGAAAATGGCGGGAAAATGTATCTATCAGATTTTGCTTTTGGTTTTGCGCGCAAGAAGAAACATGTAACCATTGTTTTTGTTAAAATTTGGGGGCTCCAATCAACCAAAAATCGAGCTCAGATAAACCACCCAATCGACCACCACAATGTTAACCAACAAACCTCCAAACCCGACACCACCCAACACCGGTTGCTTCAACAGGTTTCAGCTCACAAAGGACTCGGTGTGAAGAGTTAGGCAGCCTCAAGAAATAGCCACTAAGGCTAAAGAGGAAGGAGAAGACAAGGTAAGCACAAAGCAAGACCCAAGAGCACAAAGCCACGCTCCTCTCACTCAAACTCACGGCTCTTACATCTCTTCCACACACTCTCACAAGAATAACGGGTAGCATATATATCACAAGAGAGGGCTTTTAGGTTAACACAATTAGAGGCCCAATAGGTAGAATCTAAATGGGCTACAACCGAAAAAGTCGTCCAAGGTAATGGGCCGGGCCATGAGCAACACTAATCAAATTAGGCTACTTCAAATGGCCCACTAAGGTTGTCGGGATGGTTCGTTCATTGTGGTGTCGATATTTCACTTCAATCATCAGCCGAGGCCTATGAAGACTAATCCAACAAAAACGGTTTAACATCATCGCTCGAATTTATTGGGTATCAAAAAATCCAACAGTTTTAAAATTCGAATTAGACCACTTCACCTAAAAGCTCAAATTGTTAGAGAAGAGAAGAATCTACTTAATAAGTATATCTTTAATTTACATGTCCCCTTACGTGTATAAAAGATTCATTTTTTCAAGAAAGGACCGGCAAGTACTTGTGATTTTCAAAAAAGGAGAATTTAAATATTATGAACACTATATTTTTCTGTGCTCAGTAGATCCCCATGCCGTTGCAAATTCACCTTTTCTTTGACAATGTATTGGGGCCTTGAGTTGACATTCATGAACTCAGGCCATGTTTTTAATATCCGGTTTTAAGTCAAGGTAAAGAAGGAGGGGTGTCTTAAGTTGACGACCAGCATAAGGCATGAATTCTTATATTCAATTTGTTAGGTTTGACTTGGCATTATCCTAATTAAGATAGAAATTTGAATTTATTTGTCTATCCTACATAGAATTTTTATTTTTTTTCTACTTGTAATGGAATTATTCAGAATCTCACGTTGGAAAAGAAACTAAATGCCCCTCCTTTCGTCTTTTTATTTAAAGGACTCTACACTTAGTATTTTATATATTCCAATTCATGATGTATTCATGGATTATTATGGACGATGATACTAGGAAATTCAGTGTATTCTCATCCAAAACATGCTATTAAGTTTTCTTAGTATGTAGATTCTTACATGTTCTTGGGAGTTCTGGGAGAATTGTGTCATTCTAACATTTTTTCACATAGTGGAATCTCTTTTATGGCCTGTTGTTTCTCTCTGGTTTTGGAATTTTCCGCGTAAGTTCTTGTGTTTATGATATTGTTATTCCTCTCTAATTCTATATTTCTGTTCTGTTAGAATCACCACCAGCTGCCTCAGCCACGACCTTCACCAGCTCAGCAAATTCCAGCAAAATAACAGATGTTTCTAGAATGCATGAGCTGGAATTCTGTTAGGAATTTTCTGTTGAATTTGTTAGAGAATCTGTTCTTCTTTCATACATGTAAATGCTATAAGTATGCAGCTCTATTCATTGTAAATTAAGGCGAATTAATTCAATTATCAGATCAATTTATCTGAAGCCTTCTTCACTCCTTTATTTCCTTCAATTCATTAAATCTGAAATGGTATCAAAGCAATAGAAATGGCTGAAGAAAATATTGATTCCTCCATCGAACCCAATCCTCCTGTCAATCCTCCCATCAACACCAATCCTAAGGATCCTTCCAGCCCTTATTTCCTTAACCCAAATGATGGTCCTGGAACTCTTCTTACAAATCATCTCCTCACAGCTGACAACTACCACTCTTGGGCTCGCACAGTACGCCGTTCTCTTCGAATCAAAAAGAAACTTGGCTTCATTGATGGTATTCTTTGTCAGCCCTCTGCCCCGAATGATGCCCTGTTAGAACCATGGCTTGAATGCAATGACATGGTTGTGACTTGGCTCCAAAACGCTATGTCTCTTGAAATTAAGAACAACGTTGTTTATGTTGAAACAACACACATCTTGTGGCTTGAACTAGAGCAACGTTTTGCACAAAATAATGGACCACGAATTTTTGAATTAAAACAATCCATACATTCCCTTGCCTAGGGTGATGATTCTGTCAGCCTATATTTTTCCAAATTGAAAGGATTTTTCGATGAACTTCTCAATTTTGAATTCATTCCATCTTGCACTTGTGGTGCTATGAAACCCGTCCTTGAACATCAACAGCGTGACTGGATGATGACATTTCTTATGGGTCTTAATGATTCTTTTACCAACATCAAAGTGGTGTGCTGTCGTAGGCACCCAAAAATAGTCCTTAAACTTCTAAAACTAATGTAGTAGTGGAAGTAAGGGTCGATCCCACGAAGAGTGTGTAATTCAATATTTTATGCTTCGTACAATGATTGGGGGGTTTTTGTATGCAACAATTGTAAATAACATAATCAATAACAACGAAAATTAAATTAACGAAATCAATCAAATAACTAACCTTGGTCTAAGTCCACATCCACCATCGGAAATCCACAATTGATCATAGATACAAGGATAATTCAATTCATATTTCGAATATTCATCGTTGGAATTGATTCCTATTTCTCCTTAATTTTAGTTAATTAGAAACCAACGTTCTAATTAACCCTAATTATTAAATAACCCCAGACCAGCACTCAAGATTCAATTTAATAACAGCTTTACACAATAGAGAAATCGATGAACTAGATAACACAAACACCAGCGGTTGCATTCAATCTATTTAAACATTCTTCTTAAGATTCAATAACCTCTATCGCAAAAATTATCAAATCCTAATGCTTCACAAGTTAAAGGGATCAAACAATTACGGATTTGATGTTTAACTTAGCGGTAGGTTGTTACAATCAATAAACTAGTGGGCCCTCTAGCAATTAAACGCAACAAATCATAGAAATAAATGCAGAAGAACATTCAATACGCAGAATATAAATCAAACAATAAGAAAAACTATTTAGATCTCACAATATGTGGTTCCGAGGCTTCAATTTCCTTCGACCAAGCGTAGAAGTTTAGTTACACATGATAGATCTAAGAAAAATAGAGAGAAAATAGGTTGGAGGCGTTCTCCTCCGTTCTAGGGTTTTAAAAGATGTATTTATAGTTGTTTCCATAGGTAGTTGACTTAAATTAGGAAACCAGAATTTTCGTATCGGAAATGAACCATGCGGCCGCATGGTTTAGAGGCTTGCGGCCGCAAGGAACAAATGAACTCAACCTTCAAACTCTCGGTAATGGTCTATACGGCCGCATGGAATTAAAGGCTTGCGGCCGCATGGTTTTACGAAATTTTCTCCGAACAGTTTTCAGTATTTTGGTCGTATCTTCTTTTCCTGATATCCGATTGAGGCGATTCAAGATGCGTTGGAAAGATAACTCAAAGGGCTACAACTTTTATTCAGATATGATCTTCCAATTCGATCGTTTTCCATGTCGAAAATGGGTCTCAATATGAGGCTAAAAATCGATGTATAACTTTTCGATTGGAAATTGATGTGTGATCATACTTTGATGATATTTCATCCATTTGACGTCTTCTTTCAAGCAATTGACTCTCAAATCTTCATTGTTTGGTTTGACACAACTTTTGTGTATTTGCACGCTAGTCCTTGAACTTTCATTTCCTTTCACTTTGGTCCATTTTCACATATTTCTTCCAAATTACGCTATATCCATCAACTTGCCACCTAAACCAAAATATGAGAATATTAAGTACATTTAGGCATAAAATAGTCATATGAGCGCATTAAATAAAGATGCAAAATGTGTATTTTATATTCCTATCACAAAGCTCGGATTATTCTCATCAAACCCTCCCCTTCATTAAGTGAAGTCTATGCACCTGTTCAACAAGAAGAAAAACGAAAAAAAATCTCTCATATCCCCATCCTCCATGACACTCTTGCTCTGGCTGCCAAGAGTCACTTTCCCAACACCAGACACTTTGGTTATCAGAAGAGGGAGAGACTTTTCTGCACTTTCTGCAAGATTTCTGGACATTCTTTGGATAAATGTTTTAAGGCCAATCCTCACCTTGACAAGCCAACTTGCACTCACTGCAATCTTCCAGGTCATAATGTCGATAAATGCTACAAATTACATGGCTATCCACCAGGCCATAAGCTTGCCAATCGAAGCACAGGTTCTGAGCCCCTAACCAATCAAGTCAGTCTCTCCAACCATGATCAGATCACTGAGGGATCCCAGGTTACCCTTACAAAGCAGCAATATCATCAGCTCCTTACCTTGCTCCAGTCCCAGGCTCCACAGTCTACTGCCAACCTTGTTCAGTCTCCTGCTACATCTCATGTCAACTCTTATCATCCCACGGCTTCCACTATGTCTGATATATCTTCTTGTTTCTCAGCTTCTCAAATCACATCTTCACAGAATATTCCTTGGATCATAGATACGGGTGCTACAGATCACATGATCTGCTGCACATCATTTTACTCTTCTTTACCTAGCCAAGTGCATTTTCAGGTTAAATTTCCAAATGATACTCATGCCACCGTTACTCACAAAGGCACTGTTCAAGTCAATAAGAATATCACACTTAATGATGTCTTGTGCATTCCTTCCTTTAATTTCAATCTTCTTTCAACCCAGAAATTAGCTTGAGATCTTAACTGTTGCATCCTTTTTCTCCCTAATGAATGTTATTTGTAGGACCTTTTTACTTGGAGCACGATTGGGAAGGGTAAGGCTCACAATGGCCTTTATCAGCTTCAATTGACAGAAGTTCCTCCTACAGCTCTCTCCTCTATCTTGCCTCAGTTGCCGTTTAACCAATCCCCTTTCTCTGCTTCAGTTATTCCTGCAAATAATCACCACCTATGGCATTGTAGAATGGGTCACTTGTCTGACTCAAGGTTATTGTTATTACAGGAGCATTTGCCTAACTTAAAATTAATGAATCAAAATATTCCTTGTTCCACTTGCCATTTTTCTAAGCACCACATATCACCTTTTTTACCTAGTAGAAATTGGGCTTTAGCTTCTTTTGATCTCATTCATTGTGACATTTGGGGGCCTTGCTCCCAAATGTCGCATGATGGATCCAAATATTTTTTAACCATTGTCGACGACTTCTCAAGATCCACATGGGTCTACCTAATGAACAACAAATCTCAAACTAGAGCAATCCTCCAGTCATTTTGTTCTCTGGTTGGGACACAATTTCACAAGAATATTAAAGTCATTCGATCTGACAAAGGCAATGAATTCGCAATGACTAATTTCTATCTACAAAAGGGTATCATTCATCACAAAACCTGCAATGAAACCTCCCAACAAAATGGCATCGTCGAACGAAAATACCAACACATTTTAAATGTCGCTCGTGCCTTAAGATTTCAGTCTCATGTCCCCTCTCTTTTTGGGGAGATTGTGTTTTGACCGCTACTTATCTTATCAACAGAACGCCATCTCCCAATTTACAAAATCAAACTCCTTACGAGCTCCTTTTTCAAACTAAACCATCTTACACTCATTTACGAACATTCGGCTGCCTATGCTATGCCTCCACGTTAAAACAAAATAGGCAGAAATTCGACTCTCGAGCAAGGAGATGCATTCTACTTGGCTACCCCTTTGGCATTAAAGGCTACAAGCTGCTTGACTTAGACACTACTTCCATTTTCCACTCTCGTGATGTCACCTTCTATGAAGATGTTTTCCCCTATAGCAGTACTTCACAGCCACCCTTATCTACTTCGTTTCCTCCTCCTGTCCCAGTACCTGCTAACCTTTCACCCTACACTGACTTCATCTCAGAGAATACATCTGATCCCCTTTCTTCCCCCACTCAAGCTTCTCCCTCTACTACTCCTCCCACTATCCTTTCTCCTCCAAATTCTCATTCTCCCAGTTCATACCCAGACTCCCCTCCTGAACAGATCACTCCCCAACCTCAATCCCTTCCTCGCAGACCACAAAGATCAAAGAAAACTCCACCATATCTTCAGGATTACTACTGTCAACAGGTCATTGTGCCTACTGCTTCTCCATCAAGCTCCAAGGTAACAGGTACTGCCCTCCCTACTTCTCTCTATCCGTTATCTTCTGTTTTGTCTCTTGCCAAATTATCACCTACACATGCAGCTTTTACCACTTCTATCCTTGATCATACTGAGCCACAATCCTATGCACAAGCTGTGAAGAGCACAGACTGGCGTACAACCATGGATAATGAAATTGCTGCTTTAGAACTCAACAACACCTGGGATATCATTGATCTGCCACTTGGTAAGAAAGCCATTGGCTCCAAATGGGTTTACAAAATCAAATATAATTCAGATGGTACTGTTGAGAGACACAAGGCTCGTTTAGTCGCCAAAGGTTACACCCAAGAGGAGGGGCTTGATTACCATGAAACATTTTCTCCCGTTGCCAAACTTGTGACTGTAAAAACATTACTGGCCGTTTCTTCCATAAAAGGCTGGTTCCTACAACAATTTGATGTTAACAACGCCTTTCTCCATGGCGACTTGGATGAAGAGGTATTTATGAAAATACCCCTTGGATACATCGTTCAAGGTCAGAATAAGGTTTGCAAATTACGAAAGAGTCTATACGGCCTTAAACAGGCTTCTCGACAATGGTATGCGAAATTCTCCAATTCCTTACTCCAATTTGGTTTTACCCAGTCCAGGGCTGATTATAGCCTTTTCACAAAGAAATCTGATCACTCTTTTATAGCTTTGCTTGTTTATGTCGATGATATCATTGTAGCATCAAATGATCCTCATGGTATTTCTGATCTTAAGACATTTCTGGCTTCTCAATTCAAGATTAAAGATCTTGGCACTCTCAAATATTTCCTTGGTTTGGAAATAGCTAGAAACTCCAATGGAATCCAACTATGCCAACGTAAATATGCCCTTGACATTCTACATGATACTGGTTTACTTGGATGCAAGCCCAGTTTACTTCCTATGGATCCAAATCTCAAGCTTAGTAAGGATGAACGCACGTTGCTACCTGATCCATCCGAATTCAAAAGACTCATTGGTAGACTTCTCTACTTGACTAACACACACCCTAATTTATCTTTCTCCGTTAATCTGCTCAGCCAATACATGAGTCAACCTCGTGTTCCTCATCTTCAAGCAACTTACAAGGTACTGCATTATGTCAAACGGTCCCCTGGCCAAGGATTATTTTTCCCATCTTCCTCTCCTTCCCAACTTACATCATACTGTGACTCTGATTGGGCCTCTTGCCCCGACACACGACGGTCAAGTACCGATTTTTGCATCTTCCTTGGAAAGTCACTTATCTCTTGGAAGTGTAAGAAGCAAAACACAGTTTCTCGAAGCTCTGCTGAAGCCGAATATAGATCCATGGCTGCAGCCTCTTGTGAACTTGTTTGGTTGAAGTACTTACTTCATGATCTCACAATTCCACATCCTCAACCAGCTGCTCTTCATTGTGACAACAAATCTGCTCTTCACATTGCCTCCAACCCTGTTTTCCACGAAAGGACCGAACACATCGAATTAGATTGCCATCTCATTAGTGATAAAATTCAGGAAGGATTGATTGCCACTGCTTACACACCGTCACACTCCCAGCTGGCTGACATTTTTACCAAAGCTCTACACTCTCCTTTGTTCTACTCTTTCTTGCTCAAGATGGGTGTCATTGACATTCGCTCTCCATCTTGCGGGGGGATGTTAGAATCATCACCAGCTGCCACAGCCACGACCTTCACCAGCTTAGCAAATTCCAGCAAAATAACGGATGTTTCTAGAATGCATGAGCTGGAATTCTGTTAGGGATTTTCTGTTGAATTTGTTTGAGAATCTGTTCTTCTTTCCTACATGTAAATGCTATAAGTATGCAGCTCTTTTCATTGTAAATTAAGGTGAATTAATTCAATATCAGATCAATTTATCTGAAGCCTTCTTCACTTCTTTATTTCCTTCAATTCATTAAATCTGAAATGTTCTTGATATTTTCTGAGGAGAGTATCCTGGGGTGAATCAAGAAATTGGTCCAGATTCCCAAGGAGGGGTGTCTCCTTGAACGAATGTAACTTAAGCAATTTGTGCTTCTTTTTAAGCTTCAAAAAAAAAAAATTTAATTTGTGGGAAATTATTCCCAAATTCAATTGATAAGCCTCAATTCATTTCTGCCAAGCACAAATTAGAGCTACATGCTGATGCTGACCTATAATGAATTATGCAATCAAAATAATGTTCCTGTAAATTGATGGCAAATCAAGAAACTGTAGGTGTTATGCCCTAGGTCCAATCAACTTTGGACATAAACACTTTGAATATATATAATCAATGCATACATATGGCAATATCTATTATTTAATTGAATTAATATTCTAATAAATTAAATAATAGAATCCGTAGATTCAAGTCTTGGTGATTTGTTAATCACAAGGAGATGTGATTGTGAGATACAAATTACATATGACTGAATCTTAAATCGTCCGTGGTCGAGGTAATAACGAGATACGGATATCGTTATTATGGATAGACTACTGATTGTGGCATTCTTACTTGTGAAGTAAGTAGCTGATCTCACAAGTTAAAGTGTGGTGACACTTGAATGAACACGTAGATGTTTTTTATAGAACAAAACATTGGAGACCCGCTGAGAGATTCCACATGGATAACTATCTAAGTGTTAGAGGTTAATCTCTAACGTTCGGTAGTGGAATTGGTCATTTGACTTGAGGTCATCATAGTACCTTATATGAAGGTAGACATACTTTGGTGGTGTTGGATGTTGCTCTGTCAAGGGTTGCTAATACAGCAGTGTTCGGGTATGTCAAGAATCATATGAAGGTTGTGAACGATCAATAGAGAATTCGTCACTCTTAGATAGTAAGAGATTATGATCTACATTTTATCCAGTTAAGTTAATAATGAAATCCTTGGCCAAGGTGAACTCATAAGTCGGAAAAGAGTTTTCGACGTACATTGACTTAACAGTGGGATAAAAGATATGATCGATAATTGAGATTGACACATATCCATATCTCATAATTGATCGGATCATATTGACGAAAGTATTATAGTTTCACGATAAATGAACAAGTTTGGTTTCGTCATGCTACGTGATATTTCCCGTCACATGTATTGCCCTGATACATTGCTAGATGTCAATCTGGGACAACGAAAGTGAATTAGTGATAAATTAAAAGGAGCGTTTTAATTTATCGATTTTGATTAGATCAAAATAATAATTCACGACGTTCGGCATCGTGATCGGGAACCTAATGGGTCACACACAAAAGAGAATCAGAAGAATGAGATTTACCAATTAATTAATTGACAAGTGTTGGATAATTAATTAATTGAGTTGTTTATTAATAGGCCCGAATTAATTAACTGGATTAATTAATTCATGGACCAGATTTAATTAATTTGATTAATTAAATATTGGACTGGGTTAAGTTTAATAGATGGGTCGAGCCCATTTGGACTTATATTAATAAACTACTAGGGTTTGAAAACAGTATGGATTTTTTATTATTCTTGCTATCACAAGAAAAGAAACCCTAGCCACCATTCTTGTTCTCTGTGTGGATCACCATTAGAGGCTGAACAATTGGACAACTTGGAATGCAGATCGTGATCATTGGAGTTCGTGAATCATCAAAGGGTTTTACAGAATTCATCAAAGGTATAATTCTAATCACAGTTTCTATCTAAACACATTGCAGATCCTCGTTTGGGAATTGAAAATTGTTTTATTTCCGCTGTGCATGATTAAGTAAATTCCCAATAGTGGTATCAGAGCTTACTTTGTATTTGTTAGAAATTGTTTTGCATCTTGTAACAATCAAAAGTTGATTGTTATTGTTTTTCTTATTTCTAGCAATTGAGAAAATTTGATTTTCACATTTTAGAATCTGTTAAAAAAAAATCGGATATGGAAAAGCAACAACCGCCGCCGCCGGTGACCGTGGCGGCAAAACCTGCAGCAGCTGCCAGTGCCTTCTAAAGCAAAACTCGTTGGGCTGCTGCGGCAGTTCTGACGATAACCCGCCGTAGCTTAGAGCGCACGAAGAGGCGATTTTTCTAGGGTTGCAGAGGGGTGAGAAGGGTGGAGGCGGGGGCCTCTGGTGCAATTTCTAAAATTCTAGGCCCCCGCAAGTAATTATGATTGTTGGGGTCTGTTTGCAATTTGTTTTAAAATGAAGGCCCTACCATGCAATTTTAGAAATTGAAGGGCTTGTTTTTAATTTTAAACTTGGGGTCTTATTGTAAATTTCAAAATGGTTTTGAATTTAAATATTAAATTGTTTTAGATTTGATTTTCAAATAGTTTGACTCTAAAATTTCAATTTTGACCCATTTAAAATTTTATTTAAAAATTGACGACTTTTATATTTTCATTAAAATTGGATTTTAACTTAAATATTAAAATTTGACCCTAAATTGAATTTTATTTTATTTAGGAGTTTTATCCTAAATTAAAATTTTAATTCAATTAAATTAGAGTCGGACTCTAACATAATATTTAATTAAAATTTGATTTTAATTAAATTATTCACCCTAGTATATTATTGAAATTAGGGTTGGACTCTAATTTGACATCTAATTGAACTTTGATTTTAATTAAATTGTTTCACCCTAAATCTTTCTTGAAATTAGAGTTTGACTCTAATTTGATATTTAATTAAAATTTGATTTTAATTAAATAAGTTCACCCTAATATCTTAGAATTAGAGTTTGACTCTTATTTTGTATTTAATTAAAATTTGATTTTAATTAAATAAATTCGCTAATTAAATTAATTAATTAATTTGATTAATTAATTGTTTAATTGTTCCGATCCATTTGTCTAAATTAGTTTAGACGACTTTAATTGTTAGAAATTTGAAACATGTTTGCATATAATATTAGATATTATATAGGAAATCATTTATTTGATGAATGTTTAATTAGTGGATGATTATGGACTCGACCATGTGGATGTGTTGAATGGTTAGTTGTATTCTTGTTGTTTTATGGGCCTGCGAGCTCTTATTTATTTTGGACATGCGAGTCCGTTATTACTATTATGGGCTTGCGCGTCCAACATTATTTAGGCCTGCGTGCCAACTAATATAGGATACAAGTTACAGCTGGACTAATTGAAGATACAAGAAGAGGAGGAGACCATAGAGATGGAGCATTATATGAATCAATGCTATACCCCCTAGGAACTGACCGACTAGTATTTCTTATGGCTCGGAAAGACTAGATAGTATAAGTCCATAATTGTCCACACTATTATATGTATGTTTATTTGCATGTTAGATGTATAATAAAATATATATAATTATTACGATGAGACCTTTTACATGAAAACCCCTCGTTAAAAATATTAAGTCAATTTGTTATTTGCCTTCCATCATTATAGTGAAAAACGAGAGTCCTAAATCGATTTTAGCTTGTTGAGTACACTCAAGGCTGGTCTATTGGGGATATGTTTGACATTGTGAAATATTAGATATTTCTGAATGATGGGTTTGACTTAACTAATATTTATCTTTTGTTGAGTACACTCAAGAAGATAAATTTTAGAGGCATGTTAAAATATTAAGTCATATTTATATTCGCCTTCCACCATTATAGTGAAAAACGAGAGTCCTAAATCAATCTTAGCTTGTTGAGTACACTCAAAACTGGTCTATTAGGGATATGTTTGACACTATGAAATATTATATATTTCTGAATGATGAGTTTGACTTAACTAATATTTATCTCTTGTTGAGTACACTCAAGGAGATAAATTTTAGAGACATGTTAAGCTAACACATAAGATGTGTGAAGGCAAAGAGTTGTCGACTTAATGATCTGGGAGTTGTACGGAGATACAATTGATAATAATATCTACCCAAATATTTTATTAGGGCTTGTTGAGTACACTCAAGGTTTTAATATAACAAATGGGATCCCAACCCACTGGGAATCAAGTACAGATTCTATACATTTATGTGAGAGGGTCATAAATTTGAGTTAAACAGTGGGAGCAAAATTAATTTAATAAAAGACCATGTTAAATTAATTCATGCATTATATATATTATTTCTTTACTTTTCGTCGTTTACATTTATTGAATCATGAGTAACCAAATGTATTTAAGAGGCATATTGAATGCCAACAACCAAACGAAATTTTCTTGATTGGCACCGCAATATGAGAATTGTTCTCAGACATGAAAAATTGGTTGTGTCCTTGAGTAACCTTTTACAGAGACACTTGCTGATGACTCGACAAAGGAAGAGGTGACTACTATAATAAACACAGTGATGACGATAGTACTGCAACATGTATGATGTTTGTGACTATGTCACCTGAGTTACAAAGCAACATAAAAGTATAGATGCTAACACATGATTTTTCATCTCAATGTGTTGAATGATGAACAATCACATGTGGAAAGATATGATATTTCCTAGCAACTATACTAGTGCAAAATGGAAGAAGAATTTTCAATCTATGCTGAAGATGCTTACTACTTTGAGAAGTTGTCTCAATTGCGTTCAATCATGAACAATGAACTAAGTATAGACTTGGTTCTGCAATCTCTGTCAGAGAGTTATTCATAACTAATTATGAATTTAACATGAATAAACTCCAGTGCACGCTCATTGAGTTGCTGAACATGCTTAAAACTGATAAGTCCAACATCTATGTTTGTAGTGGACAAATCTTAGTCATAGACTTCGATAGGGAAGTCTAAAGGATACTTTGGGAAAGCAATGAAAATGACTAAGACAGTTAAAGCGAATAAGGACGATACCAAATCTGATGATCCTTATTATCATTTTGGAATGATGGGTCATTGGAAATGAAATTGCAAGGCTTAAATCTACTTCATTAGTTTCACGAGTATTAGATACTAAATATTGATCTCATATTTGTATAAATATACAGAAACTAAATAAAAGTAGATCGCTGCAGAAGGGAGAAGTTGACCTACACGTTGAAAATGAGCAAAAGTTGTTGCATTGCATATAGAAGCAAATTTCTTGCCATTGCCTTTAGGCTCGATATTAGAATTATAGAAATGTTAATTTTTTTCTCACCATTACCAAGCATTAAATAAATTTCATGTTTTGACATAAATTATTTTAATGTTAAGGACAATTGTTGTTCCCTTTTATCTTGATGAGATCTTAATGGTTATGGTAGATTACAAAATGACATTTATATTCTAAACATTGAGTATTCTATAATGAGTATAGAAATTGAAAGGCATAAAAATGATAATCTAAATAACACATATATCTGGCATTGTGGATTTGGTCACGTAAATAAGAATGCAATTCCAAACTTACATGGAGATGTATATTTGGGTCAAATGATTTTGAATTATTTGACAAATGCGAATCATGCCTGTTAGACAAAGTGACCAAACCTCCTTTTGCTTGAAAAGGAGAAAGATTTGCACAATTACTGGGTCAACTACATAGTGATGTATGTGGACTCATATTAATCAATGTCAGGTGAAGTTTATCTTATCTCATCACATTTACTAATGACCATTTCAGAAATGATCACGTATATTTGATGAAATTCAAACATGAATCTCTTAAAATGTTCAAGGGATTCAAACTAAAAATTGATAAACAAATAGGTATATTCTCACACTAAGATTTGATCGATGTGGAGAATATCTAAAAGGAAGAATTTTAGATTATCTAAAAGAGAATGAGATTCTCACGCAGTGGATTCCTCCACATACATTGCAACATAATGGTGAATCTGAAATGAGGAATCGTACACTATTAGATATAGTGCAATTAAGAATAGCCATGCAAACATTCAAAAGTCGTTTTGAAGTCATGCACTGATTGATACGTGTTGCGCACTAAATTGTGTCTCATCTAAATCGGTTGACAAAACTTCATACAAGTTATGGAAATGCCCAACTTATCTCATATGAAAGTTTGGGCTGTGACGCTTATATGAAGCGCACTGAATCGGATAAGTTTGAGACTAAATCCGATAATTATATATTTGTGGATATCCAAGAGATAATTGGATGTTAATTCTATAATCTCGTTGAGAAGAAGATGTTCATCTCAAGACATGTCATACTCTTAGAAAAAATGTTTACTCTAAGAGAGACAGTGGGAGTAGAATAAATCTTGAAAGAGTTCAAGAGTCCACGGATATAATTGACCGAATAGATGAACCTGAGTCTTATCCCACACCAGTTGAGGGACATACTCTTGATCAGGAAGTGGAGACTTCTGAGGACACGATAGCTCCGTGTAAATCTTGTAGGATCATTTGACATCCTAGAAGGTACGAATCCATGATTACTAATTAAGGATAATGAACCTACTAATTACGCAGAAATAAAGTCAAGTGTTGACTTAAAGAGATGGACTTGTTGTATGTAACCAAGGTTTGACCTTGGTCGACTTGCCTAATGGATTTGAACCCATAGGTTGTAAATAAGTTTACAAGAACATGTCAATATGGATTGAAACAAGCCTCTTGGAGCTGGAATCTTCGATTTGATGCAAAAAGTCAAAATGTTTGATTTTATCAAAAATGAAGACGAATTGTGCGTTTACAAGAAGATAATGGGAGCATTGTCGCATTCCTGATATTATATGTATGAGACATATTATAGGAAACGACGTCTCTATATTTCAATTGTTGAAATTATAGTTGTCAAATAATTTCTCCGTGATGGATGTGAGAGAAGCAAGTTGATCTATAGAGATAGATCTAGAAGATTGCTTAACTCATCCCAATCTATACAGATAAAATCTCGAGAAGATTTTAAATGGAGAAAATGAACTAAGAGTTCATGGATAGAATGATGCTAACTTCTAGTCAGACTAGAATAATAGCACATCTCAAATAGGATATTGGTTTACTCTTAAGCGGTGTGTTGGAAATGTTCCAAATAACCATTGATTCAATAATGGAAGCCTTATATATCATTGCTTTACAAAGCAAAAAAAGTTGTGTTCTGGATCAGGAAGTTCATTACTGAACTTAGAGCAGTTCCTAACATTGTTGATCACACGTTTATGCATTGTGATAACAATGAAGCCATCGTGCAAGCGAAGGAACTAAGGTCTCATCAATGATCCATACATATGTTAAGGTCGTGTTATCTCATTGGAAAGATAATACAATGAGATGACGTAAATAAAGAATGAATTCCCACAAGTTATTAAATTGCAGATCCACTGACAAAGAGTTGTCCCAGCATAAACATGATCGTCATATAGACTCTTATGGTATAAGATACATAAGTGATTGGATCTAGTGCAGGTGGGAGTTTGTAGGTGTTATGCCCTAGGTCCAATCAACTTTGGACATAAACACTTTGAATATATATAATCAATGCATATATATATGGCAATATCTATTATTTAATTGAATTAATATTCTAATAAATTAAATAATAGAATCCGTAGATTCAAGTCTTGGTGATTTGTTAATCACAAGGAGTTGTGATTGTGAGATATAAATTACATATGACTGAATCTTAAATCGTCCGTGGTCGAGGTAATAACGAGATACAGATATCGTTATTACGGATAGACTATCGCGTGTGGCATTCTTACTTGTGAAGTAAGTAGCTGATCTCACAAGCTAAAGTGTGGTGACACTTGAATGAACACGTGGATGTTTTGTTATAGAACAAAACATTGGAGACCCGCTGAGAGATTCCACATGGATAACTATCTAAGTGTTAGTGGTTAATCTCTAACGTTCGGTAGTGGAATTGGTCCTTTGACTTGAGGTCATCATAGTACTTTATATGAAGGCAGACATACTTTGGTGGTGTTGGATGTTGCTCTGTCAAAGGTTGCTAATACATCATTGTTCGGGTATGTCAAGAATCATATGAAGGTTGTGAATGATCAATAGAGGATTCGTCACTCTTAGATAGTAAGAGATTATGATCTACATTTTATCCAGTTAAGTTAATAATGAAATCCTTGGCCAAGGTGAACTCATAAGTCAGAAAAGAGTTTTCGACGTACATTGACTTAACAGTGGGATAAAAGATATGATCGATAATTGAAATTGACACATATCCATATCTCATAATTGATCGGATCATATTGACGAAATGATTATAGTTTCACGGTAAATGAACAAGTTTGGTTTTGTCATGCTACGTGATATTTCCCGTCACATGTAATGCCCTGATACATTGCTAGATGTCAATCTGGGACAACGAAAGTGAATTAGTAATAAATTAAAAGGAGCGTTTTAATTTATCGATTTTGATTAGATCAAAATAATAATTCACGTCGTTCGGCATCGTGATCGGGAACCTAATGGGTCACACACAAAATAGAATCAGAAGAATGAGATTTACCAATTAATTAATTGACAAGTATTGGATAATTAATTAATTGAGTTGTTTATTAATAGGCCCGAATTAATTAATTGGATTAATTAATTCATGGACCAGATTTAATTAATTTGATTAATTAAATATTGGACCGGGTTAAGTTTAATAGATGGGCCGAGCCCATTTGGACTTATATTAATAAACTACTAGGGTTTGAAAACAGTATGGATTTTTTATTATTCTTGCTAGCACAAGAAAAGAAACCCTAGCCACCATTCTTGTTCTCTGTGTGGATCACCATTGGAGGCTGAACAATTGAACAGCTTGGAATGCAGATCGTGATCATTGGAGTTCGTGAATCAGTAAAGGGTTTTACAGAATTTATCAAAGGTATAATTCTAATCACAGTTTCTATCTAAGCACATTGCAGATCCTCGTTTGGGAATTGAAAATTGTTTTATTTCCGCTGTGCATGATTAAGTAAATTCCCAACAGAAACTTCAATTCTTCAAACATATAAATGGGGTGTTGATTTATGCTTTTAAAGAGACTCTAATCCCAAAATGTTTCTTTTGTTTTGGATCCCAGACAGAGATAGTGCGTGTTCGGTTTTTGGGTGAAATAAAGTGAAGAAGTTGAATACAATTGTATACAGACTATGTTGTCTTCTTCTCAACAAATTTTTTTGCCTATTGGTTTTGATTCATCTGCCTTTTCTTAACCTCTGTGCAAGGTTCTGAACTTGACCATAGCCATATGGAGTTGATTCTTCCAATGCTCGACCTAATTTCTTCCGTTTTAACTAAAACTGTACTTATAAGCCCACAAGGCTGTCTTTTTATGGCCCAAGCGGGATACAATCAACTCCTTTGAGAATTGACTTACACGGCGACCCAATTTTCCAAATGAATGACTCCACAAAACTAGTCTTGTACTAGAAATAGTCTTCCCAGATTGTCGTTTTCAAAAATTCTCCCAGTAGTTGTCGTCACATAAAGCACGTAAAGTACTTGGAGAGGGTGGGTTATGAGCCTCTAAAATCACACTTTAATCTTAATGACGAACTCTAGTTGAATGGATATTTCCTTTCAACCATTCTAGCTCAAGAGAGCTTGTTTAGTACAAAGAACAAACTCATCAAGAAAACTAGTAAAGCAAAGGTCGAACATTCTTATTTCCGAGTTCTTTTATTGCACGCGAGTTAATCTATGCACATGGTCACGCGTATATAAGAATTAGCTTGTTAGAGGTATTAGTTCAAGGCTACTGCATAAGACATATTCATAAAAGGAAACAGATTAATGCATCCACAATATCCAAGGACTCGAATTATTTACTGTGTCGGTGCACAGTGCATGACATCCATGAAACTCAAAATAAAGATAATGGGAATAAGTTGAGATACGGGCTATACCTCGAGCCTTATGGAACACGAAATCAAACTGATGTTTTGATCCTTGATCGGAAGATTTGTTTGCTTGCTCAAGCCCACCAAGAAATTGGTCGTTTTAATGAAAACGGTTGAATTCTGCAACAAACGAACAAATTGCACTAACTCAATTCATTAAAAAAATACTTAAAAAAATGAAGCATTTCCACTTAACTACGACTACAATACACAGCAAGAGCGATAGTGCAGATGAGCGGGATAGGATTTTTATGTTGGAACCCAAATCTAGCTATCTTATAAATTTTGCTTTTGTGGGTCGTAAATGAGATTGCGTAGAAGTTTGGAGAGTAACATTTGGTGGTAGAGATGGTTACGGATGTTGTTGTGTTCATTTTATGCATTGCTTGCACTTGTACACGCAGAAGAGCTAAGATAGACTTGTAGCAAAGAGGGCTTGCATTTGTTACAAATGGCAAAGAGCAAAGAGCAAAATGAAATGTGGGATACAATTTATTTTCTATTTATTGTCTCATTGTTTAGTATTAAAAAGTTGCTTTACAGCTGGATATAGTTCAAATACTTTGTTATTTACTCTTTTGGATGACGATATGAATTTTCTTATCTCTATTGAGTTTCTTTCGATTGAGAAAGAGAGAACGACAAGTCACTAATTGCTTTTCAATCCTCAAATGACTCGTATTGTCTAATAAACCTTAGTTCATCATTTCAAGGGAATTTGGCAACATGATCCCTAACCTTTTCCCTTAATGCATTTTGGTCCCTAACTTTTAAATTTTGCCGGAGAATTGTGAACATGTGCTGTTAGGTGACCAAATGTTAACACATAGAGTTACATCCCTTTTGTTGCAGTAGAAAATTTGTCAAACTATGGGTTAAGATTTAAGAAGCAGCGAAAGTAAGTTTATCTATAGAAGAATGTTAGAGTTTTCGGTCAAAGATTAATATATTTTTATTTTTTAACTTTCATATATTTGGCTCAACCATTTAAGCAGGCAGATAATTCGATAAATAACAATGCAAAGGATGTTAAATAACTGAGGTTTAGATGTTGAATAACTTTGATTTAATTACCTAAAAGAAAAATCATTGGAGATACATGCTAACCAATACGTAAAATATTTTGAGGGAGCTACGAGCATGCTTGGATTGGCTTCTATTTTACATAGAAAAAACTTCCTAAAGAAACTACCTTAAACTGCTTACTTTAAAACTCTTTTAATCTGACAAAATTCTATTAAAATATTTTTCAAACAAACTCAAAAATAGCTTCTTCATCTTAAAATGCACCTTTAACTTTTTAAATGTCAAGCCAAGAAAGCCCTACATATCTCTAATACAACCATTGATTGATCGTGCAAAACGACCAAGAAAAAAAAGTTAACTCGGCCTCTCATTCTCTTTGGAATACGAGCCCATAACCTAAGTGGGTTCACTTTCAAAACAGATGGTACTTGATTAGAGGGGCGATTTGTTTTCGTGCAATCCCCTTGCAATAACAAAAGGCAGTTGCCAAATATAACCTACTACAAATGAAAAAGATAATAGGTAAGATACTGATAATTTCCCAAAAATAAGGTAGGAATGTATGTACTTTGTGTTGCACCTTAAAAATTTGTAGTACATTTTCATTTATTGTGAAGGAAAAAATGAGATCACAAAGCCGAAATTAGTTGAAGGGCCTTGAGTAATTGAGGCATTAGTAACTAAATAAAAAATAATTAGAAAATATCTGGGTCGTGATATTGAAAAATGGGAAAAGTGAAAAATTGAACTCCAATTACAAGTTTTTAAATGTTTAGGACTCAATTGAATGAAGATCGAAAGTCCGAAACTGAAATTTTACTGCATCTGCAAAGTATGTGATGATGTCTTCGAAATGGTACCCAATTTGTATATATTTGACTATGAGACGAGCCTCAAAATCGAACATCAAAATGGAACAGAGATGCGGGGCCCAAGACCCAAGCGCTGCGATTGTCCAAAAGCAGCAAGGAAAGAACAGAGATGCAGTGCCTCATAGCGCTTAGGCGCTACCCAGATTCTACATCGCAGCGCTCAGGCACTGCGCTGTCTAACTTAGGGTTGCATAGTTTTGGCCCGTTAAAAGTCTAGATAGACTCCAAATTCGACAATCACAAGAGAAGAAGTATAAATAGAAGAAAAGATGCACTTCTGGGGGATTCTACACATTAAGAGACGCAAGATATAACTTGAGAATTCAAAAGAAAATCAAAAGGGAGAAAATACAAGGAATCAAGAGCTAAGGTTTGAAATCAAGATTGGAGGCAAGAAGAGAAATTGGTTCAAGATTCATCCTCTTTTCTACATCTCAATTCAAAATCCGGTAATGTACTCAATGTAAATCTTTAGTTTTTCTTCTATTATTATGAGTAGTTAAGTGGGCGCAATTGCAAAACAGATGGTACTTTATTAGAGGGACAATTTGTTTTCTTGCAATCCCGTTGCAATAACAAAAGGCTGTTGTCAAATATAACCTACTACAAATGAAAAAGATAATAGGGCCCTGTTTGGTAGACATTATTTTTTTCATGCTCATTCTTCTACTCAATTTCAACCATACATTCTTCAATAAAATAATATTTCCCATCACATTAATAACTTTTCCTTCATTTTTAATCACACATTCTTCATCAATCTACTATTCAATAATATATTCTTTCAAAAGAATGTGTCCCAAACACACTCTAGGTAAGATACTGATAATTTCCCAAAAATAAGGTAGGAATGTATGTACTTTGTGTTGCACCTTAAAAATTTGTAGTACATTTTCATTTATTGTAAAGGAAAAAATGAGATCACGAAGTCGAAATTAGTTGAAGGGCCTTAAGTAATTGAGGCATTAGTAACTAACTAAAAATTAATTAGAATATATTTGGGTAGTGATATTGAAAATGGGTGAACTCCAATTACAAGATTTTAAATGTTTAGGACTCAATTGAATGAAGATCGGAAGTTGAGGTTAGGAACTGAAATTTTACTGCATCTGCAAAGTATGCGATGATATCTTCGAAATGGTACCCAATTTGTATATATTTGACTATGAGACGAACCTCAAAATCGAGCATAAGTGAATCTGAATATAAAAATTTGGAGACTTGCAAATTTTTCAGCAATCCACAGCCGAACGATCATTTTATGATGGTTGTATGATCAGATCGCCTTGAGTGTCTATTTTATACGATTCAAAATGCACTGTGAAGCTCTCCATGAGATCTTAGTGACAGTATAAAAGACATATATTAATGAGGGAGGAACGGTCCACAAAAATGAGTCCAGAGATGCCACCTTGGATCTAAGAGGTAGCTTATTCCACGAGATATTTGCTTATCAATACATGCAAGATTTGAGCCAACTTCTCATTAGTCATTACTATCCATCCAGATTTTTTATTTTCAAATGAGAAGTAAATTTTGTTATTATATGTTTATATCCCATTTTTTTAAACTCTTTTTTTAATATGCACTACAAGAATTTTATGTTTTCCCTACAAAATTTATTTATAGGGAACTATTGTGGGGAAAAACCTTTGCAGACGATAAAAAAAATTGTAAGCACATTTGTGGGCAGAAATCAAGGGGATAGACTTTAGTCCACAAAATTTTGAAATTTGTGAGCAGAATTTTTCCCTATGAACTCTTTGGTGTTGAAAACAATATGTTGCATACGTTTTCTCCCGACAAAATCATTCGTCTACTAAAGTTAATTTTGCCCACGAAATGATATCGTTTTTCCCTACAAATTATGTTGTAAGCTAAAATATATACAATTTCCCAACAATTAAAAATTTGTGACAACATGGTACGGGTTATTTTGTAGGTTAAATTATGTTTTTCTTTACAAATAATTTTTCATAGGAAAAAATATTTGTAGGCTATTATGAAAGTATTTGTAGGATGAAATTAAATTATTTTCATATATTTTATTTATTTTTTAAATTATGGTAATTTTTTAACCATATTCAAAATAATATAAAGATGCAAAAAATAAATTAATTAATATATGTAGTGCCAATCAATGTAATATTGAATCCAAAATATTTCACTAAAACACAAATAAAAACCACTCGCTAAATATGGTTACATTGGACTTAAAAATAGTATAGCAAAAATCATTTATATCTATTATTATGCACCTAAAAATCTAACTCTCCATCCTCATCAGGGACGGACCCAGCACCCCGACTAGGGGGAGCGGTTGGCGCATGTTGGGATCCGCCGGACTGCCGACACTGGTTCCTGATTCGTCTTCTCCAATATATCTTCTTCTTCTTTTTTATATTTGTCAAATTGGGCCAATTTGGCCCAGCCAGCCACCCCATATCTTTTTTTTTTTTTTTTGTAATTGGATTGGGCCATTTGTTCTGGGCCAAATCCAAAATTATATCTTCTTCTACCTATATTAAAAGAGTCACTTCTCTTGGTACTGTTCATAAGCTGATGTAAAGCCAAATGGCCATGTAGCCGAGCCATTTTCGAGCTGAACAGCAAAAGGGTAGATATTTTTACCAACTTGTTTTCCTGCCTTTTTTACTCTCAGCTCGCTTCTCTCTCCATTTTAACACGCAAGCTCCATACTCTCTCTCTCTCTCTCTCTCTCTCTCTCTCTCTCTCACACACACACACACACACACACACACTTTCCCTTCTCATTTTCTCTCTACAGTCAACGAAAATCCCGAGCTCCTTCTTCGCCTCTTTTTTTTCTTCGGTTCTGTTTTCCCACGATTTTCTCTATATGGAATTTAATTTCACCGAAGCTTTTCGGTGCTGACCTTCGTAGAAGTTCTAATCCTCTATTTTTGTTTTCTTTTGTAGAGATTTGAAGCTTCATCATAGATCAAATAAAAAAGTTAATGAAACAAGGTTTTCTGGTATGTAAGTATTGATTTTTCTATGAATAGAAGGTGCGGTGGTTCGATTTTGCTGTATGTTTTAGATCTGCAAGTTTTTTTTTTTAATTTGAGAGGGCTATTATTTATTGTGCGAATTCGGTGACTGCTCCGTTTTTCGGAATCGGGGGTTTAAGATTGTTCACAAGAAGTTCGGATTGAAAACCCAATTTTTTTTTCTTTTTTTTTTTTTTGGGAATCGCTTGAAGTTATTTCGGTGGCTTCCTCCGATTTGAGTATGCAAGTTGTTGTTTGTTTCACTTTCTAGAGTCGAATTTCATTCTATAATCTCTTTCATGATGTTTGGTAGTATGGATGTACTGATTAGACTTTGGAGGTCTATATGCGCTTCAAGATCATCAAGCAGGCAAGTTTTTTTATTTTACAGTTTAAAGAGCTAAAAATATGTTTTGGGCAATTCGGCTTATAACCAGGTGTTTAGACCAAGGGATTGCAATGAAAAATACACTAATTATGGGCCAGAGCAGGTGGCTAAAGATGACAGGATAAAATTTTGGATGCATCTCATTTTACTCTTTTTTATATTAATAAATATGTTTTTCTTGAAATGACATCTTCTACCAGAACCAAACTATGTATCTTTCACTAAATTTATTCTTGTTTTCTTATGGAAAAATGAATAATACCTGGCCTAACATTGCATTATGCCAAAATATCAATGTTGACATTGCCTGAACAGTTTACTTATTAGTAAATAAGTAACTTTTATTTTATTAAAATTGGAAATAAGTAAAAGTTACTTATTTTGATAGTAAAACAAATGTTACTTTCAAAACAACTTTTTAACTTAAATGTAAGAAAAATGTTCCGAACATGTTTGGAAATTGAAAGTAACTTTTATTTATTTTAAGCTAGCCAAACGTGCTCTTTACTTTGGGTTAAATGTATTTACTTTCTTAATCTGCTGATGCTTAGGTTGATGAGAAAGGGATGAGGTGGTTCCATACGGGTGATGTAGGGATATTCCATGCTGACGGAAGCCTAGAGGTTATTGATCGTAAAAAGGATATCGTCAACTACAACATAGAGAATATGTTTCTCTAGGGAAGGTACATATTTTATATACTCTTGCAGTTAGTGTGTTTTTTGTCATTAAATGTATTGAAGTTCACCCACTTATTGTTTCACTTTTGTCGCCATCGTTAGACTTCAATTTTTTATTCAATTTAGGCACTCCATCTTATCAGATTAATGAATATGATGATGTGGTATGGAAAATTTGGTTTGTCCATAGTTTTTGTTGTTCAACTTGGTATAACCGCATCTTGTTGGACAAGTTTTGCTTTCCTTTTTCTTTCTTTCTTTCTTTTTTTGTTTTTATAATAAAAGCTCATTTTAAATTACCTCTCCAAAAATATGCATTTTTGCCTACGCTTACGGACTTCTCATGCCACGTTTCCATTAATTCTGTAAGACATTTCCTAACTAAAATAAAAATTAAGTTCAGACACTAACTTGAAACAATTGTTTGGTGCCTGAATGAAACAATGCCACAAGTTAGGGGACTAACAATATGCAGTTTTGGTTCAATGGCTTCTATCTGTTACATACGTTTACAAGAGAATGGCTAATCTTGTTTGCTAAGTACTTGATGCCAATGGATGAATGGATTAGGTTTTGTGCACAAATTTTCTATCATGAGCACCTTACGAGATCTAACTTCTCCATCTCCATTTGGATACTTCTTATTCAAAAGCTTATGTACTTTTTGGGTTTACCAGATTGGTTATGTTATGGAAATCCTGAAGTCACCAGTGGCTGAATTGCGTTTAAGTTCTTTGCATATGTCCAACTTGAGATACGTCCAACTGGGAAGATAAAGTCAATGAGCCTAAAATTTGCTCAATTTATTAATCCATGTCTTCCCATTTTATTCTGTTATTCAATTCAAAGTGTTCGAATACCTTAGCAATGAACACATCTGTTTTAGTTTTAAATTAAAGGAGATGAAGATGTTGGACTTAAATTTTGCGTGAGAGTTCGAAAGAGTAAGATGTGTTGCTCCAATGACAAGAACATATGTTCCAGTAACGTTACCTATATCTCTTACCACTCTGTAGCTTCCCTTTGAATTTCTTGTGCTTCACGGAATTTAGTTTCCCGTGGAAATTTGTTCTTCTTCCTAAATATTCATTTTGAATAAAAATGACTTCTCCAAGTTTTCTGCTCTATCATACTTGAATCCACATTATTAATTTTTGTATTGACGGATGATCTTGTCTATACTTTACCTATTCTTTATTTTATATCTGCTTATTGAAGATTCCTTGTGCCAACGATAGATTTTTTTGCAACCTCCATTTACTTTTCTAAATTATGTTGTTGCCTCCATTTACTTTTCTAAATTATGTTGTTAATACTAGGTATACTTTATTCTTCTAAATAATTTGTTGTTATAGGTGTTTATTCTTCGCCTGTGATTTTTAAGCTTCAATGTTTACGAATTATAAAAGGCACAGAGAAGTACGATCGAAAAGCCAAATACCTTTCATTTTATTTCATTGTTGCTAAATACAATTACATAGAATTAGATAGTGTGTTTCTATCATCAAAATAAAAATTCCACATTTACAATAATTCAATTGCAGTTATAGAAGGTCTTCGTTCCAATCATTTGGTGCTAGTCTTTATCTTCAATTGCTCTATTTTTGGTATACTGATGCAGGAGCCTATGAAAACTATAATATTTAGTATCAAGTTAAGGATCCAAAACTTGATATTATGAGATCAGTTATGATGTTTACATGTTTTATTCAGATATTTTAAAGAAAATAATCGCCGAATATTTTTCCCATATTTTGTTTTTCATTCTCTTGAAAATGTCAATTGTCATCAGCATAATGAAGAACAACATTGCGGGATAAACTATCTTGTCTACCCATGGTTACAAAATTTCACATGTTTGATAGTTTTACTGTTGCTGATGTTTTATGACTTAAACTATCTTGTATCTCCGTTATCAGGCTGGCAAAGTCATTGATGAAATGCTATCTTTGCCCAAGTTTCCACTAATTACAGTAGACCTCTTGGAGGCTCTTGCAACTGCATATGGAATGGAGGCAAGAGGTAATCCATTCTTGCTGTTTATGTCGTTGTTCTGTCTTTTTCTTCTTGTTCTGGAAGGAAGATAAGATAATCTTCACAGTAGGATTTTGGATTATCGTACTCAAGTTAATTTATCATTGTATTAATTAAAGTAGGTGTATAAATTTGCTGTTTTTCGAGTGTTGAACTCAACATGTTTTAGACTACAGTTACTGATCTCTGGTAAAAATAAACTTGTTGAACCAAAAAAGTAGGCACATAAATAAAAGTTTTTGAACGCAAAAATCTGCTGAACTATATGAAATTGTATCTCTACAAATGGGATTGAATCAAAAAAAGGACTGTGTCATAGTCCAAAGCCATTATTATCGTTTTAGAGCTCTTACAACTCTCATGAAGCAGAGCAAACAAAAAAGAACGATACAAATTGGGCTTAACTTTTTTATACTACTAATTTCTTCAACTATAGAGATATAAAATATTGATCATATCATTTAAATAGCAGCGGGGGTGTAAGAGTAGTTCAACTTCTGATTTTTTGGCTTCTGAAATTACTAGGAATGATGAGAACAGTACTTCTAAGGATTCTTCTTCACCCCTTCAATGGGTTGGTTAATGCAGAAGAACGAGAAGCCACATCGTGTCAAGTGTGATGTTTCTGAAGAAGTTTAGAAACCCCATTTGGATAGCAAAAAATTAGAGAAGCGAGGGTCATCTATGTCAGGTACTAATTATTCATATATTTTTCTTTTGTTATTTATATTAGTAATGTGTTTGCTTGTGTCTTATATGATCATATATTTCTATTGGATTAATATAATTCCTTGAATTTTCTTACTGCGTACAAGTTGAGATGATGAAAGAAAGATTTTCAAAATTGGAATGAATTCAATTATGATCACTGTGTGCAACATGTGCTTTATTGGTTTATTAACTACAATTTTTGGCCACATTTGAAGATTGGAACCTTTACCAACTGAGAAGAAACTGATGCAGAGAAGGGAAATGAAGTGACTTCTTTGTGTTAGTGATCATGTTGTCCAGTTGATACCTTCTTAGCAAACATTTCCAAATGGCAGCAACCTTGAGATATCTTCATAAACATGGAACAATTAAATTCAATATCTTTTTGCCTTATTGTCTATTACATCAATTGATCGAGGTTTGCAAGTATACATTCACTAATGGGCTCAAGTCTTGTAGCACAGTTATCATACAAGTTTTCCTATTTATTTGCTTTTGAGTTGAGATGACTTATTTGACAAAACGATCTATTAATTTACATGTTTGAATGCCCAATTGTTATACTGCATAATAAACATTCATGTCATATGCCACGAACTTTATTTCATGAAGCAATATCTTCCGAAAGTATTCCATGGTTTTCTCTGTTTGCACGCATCATAAACATGATACCTTTTGATATAAAAAAATAAGGTTTTAACTACAATACCGTCTCCCTTGTACATGGATTATAAAATTTGTCTTACGGTGCTTCATTGATGTTTGTTTCATTAAGCTTTTACAACCACGTTATTAAGTATCCAACTATAGCACGTGCATTGCACGTGCATCTGACTAGTAATATAAAAAAGCCCAATGGCCTCTTTGTTTAAATCAAAATTCATCTCGAAATTGAGATTCATCTTCCCCAATTTCCAATTCGACTCTCGCCCAATCGCCCGTCCCTCGCTGTCGTGCCGCCTGCTGCCACCACCATGAGTCCGGCTAGCCCGTTGTCAGGCTACTACCATTTTCGTTCGACGTCCGTCCGGTTCGTCCAAGTCCCTTCCGTCATGAGTTTTGTTGAGTTTGAAATCGTAAGTAGAAAAATAAGCTAAATGTTTGTCTGTTAATGCTCTAAATTAGTTCAAGTATCTCAGATCCAGAGAGAAAGATGGGAACAATGAACTCACTAATATTATCTACTTATTTGCAGAAAATGGCTCAAGGCGCAGTGGGTTTTTTTGGCTTGGATGAAATCACTTTGGATTTGGCAGCTTCTCTTCTTCATTCTAGCGATGCCGTTCAAGCATTCGAGGTTTGCCCAATTTCATTTTAAATTACTTGTTTTCGTATGAAAAGTCAATTTTTTTTTAACTGGGAAAACCATAGAAGTGAATTTGAATGTAGATAATTATATAAGCTAGGTTGGTCAACTTTATAATACTTTTGGTTGTTGGTTTGATCATTGATGGAGTGTTTTGTTCTGTCACGTCTCGATTTAATTGAATCTTTTTAGGTGATGTGATGAAATTTTTTGGGTGTTGTTAGGTGATAGATATTGAATAGATTTAATATTATTTAAAGAATCTGAGTGCTTATAAGTAAAATTTTAAGTAATTTTGCAGTCTTCTGATTCAAATCGTGGAGGGAACCCATAATTGGTGGAGATGGGTATTGTGCGGCATAGTCTACAAAGAAAAAAAAGGTTCAGCTTGTGAAATTTTGAAGTGGAAATTACTAGGAAATTTAATTGAATGGATTGGGAGTTTATCAAATGCAATTATTAGCTAGATTCACACGTAATTATTTTGAGTCGAAGAGTTGCAACTGTTGCATATACGGCTTAATTTTGAGTCGACGTTGACCGGTTAACGTCCGCCCATGCTGGGATGGTTTGCTGGGTCCGTCCCTGATCCTCATGAATTAGACACGCAACTGATCCTCAGCAAATTTGTTATTTTCGTCCTCAATAGCATCATTTTCCTCATTAGCATTAATCTCTATTGACAATGGTGTAAATGGTGGTACAACGAAGCCGGAAACTTTACCACATAGTTGGTGCATAGAGGGATACCAAGACTATAAAGTATAATTGAATTGTTGCTTAACAACCTTCAGCTTGTTTTGCATCCTTTACTCCATTTTCAATCGAGCTGCATATTCAATCTTTCGACTAGTACATTCTGCTTCTAACTCCTCCATACTGCCTACATTGGAAGAAGATATCTCAATGTCTCAAAGGCGACCATCTCCCAACCCTCAAATTTGAAAGCCGGGCATTGCACCTAGAATGACATCATGATATTAAGTCCAGCCTTAGGATCATCTATAGGTATCTCTTCCAAAGGGGTATCTTCAGGAAGCAACTGTTCATTTGCCTTCTCTACAAGATATTCATACTCTTTGACAAACATTTTATCCTACAAACATAACCCATGGAAGATATAAAATAGCCCATATGATTAAAATATGAAAGAGATGTAATACAACTATACACAAGAAATATAGCACATGATAAGCAAAACAAAAGTTACGGCATTGAGTTTTTTTTACAAGTTGAGCCTTAGGTGCATTATAAGTCCAACACTTATTCTTCCTTGCATAAGCAAACTCGAAGGCATCGACTTCAGGAAACCTCAAACCATCCTAATAGTAAACAATTATGTTTCAAACACTATATTCAAATTATTAGCAAAATTATTTAATTAAGTACATGTTAATAGCATATAAGTTCACTACCTCTGTCATCTCCTCCACTATGTACGAGAAAGGACGTGAACCAGTACGATGATTGTACTTTTTCTTCAACCAATTTACTATGTTCATTGATGATGCTTTCTGTAAAGAAAAGAATATAGATATTGTACAACAAAATTAGGAGCAAAAGTTGTGAACTAGTAAATAATTATAAAATAAACTTAATTGAAATGATTACACAGTTTCACCCTTTCATCTACATTTCTATCAAGCATCTCCAAAGGGGTTAGCGAATGCATTCTCATGAGCTTTCGCAACTTATAGTATATACTCAGTGGCGGACCCAGCATTGAAACTCAACCCGGGTAGACATTGACTGGTCAACGTTGACAATCAGCGATCGTAAGAATGAGATCGTTTATTAATATTTAATTAAATAATGTTAAAAATTATTCAATATATATGTAAACTCGCTAAAACGTAAAAAATTATATAAATATATATATATATATATATATATATATATATATATATATATATATATATATATTCATGGGTGGATTGGAACTCACAAAATCTTTATCCACCAATGAATTAATGTGACAACTCATCGGTGCTTAGGATAAGATGAGCACCGGTGCTCATTAGATCATTTCTGTGTATATATATATATATATATATATATATATATATATATGAAAACGTAATTCAATACAACCCAAAATATTAAAGAAATACACAATACAATCTACGCTGTAACTACGATCTTAAACAACTGCATTCTACGGGATCTCATGCTTTGAAAACATTGCAATATTGCTTCATTCTCAATTTTTTCAAAAATCTCTTTCTCCATGTACACCACCAAATTGTCATTCAACAAGTTGTCTCCCATTTTGTTTCATAAGTCACTCTTGATCAGATTCATAGCAGAGAATACTCTTTCAACGCTTGCAGTTGCCACATGTAATATCAAAACCAAGGTGATCAGTCTATAAACCAATGGAAAATAACATGAGCTTCTTCTCACAAACATAAGGAACTTGTCAAATTGAGGTCGAACCAATAAAATCTCACTATTATTGAAGTCCAAAGAATACAACTGAGCAAGATGTAGCAATTTATCCCTATCAAAAGCTGCAAAGGACTCTCTTGGATTTAAATACGAAATGCAAGTTAGGAGCTCGGTAGTTGTCTCAGAAAAACGATCATTCAACTCTTGCAAGATTGAGTCTATCACGTGACAATACAAATCAACATAAAAACGATGATAATAAGTCACATGCTGAATTCCACGCCTAAGTCGACCTCTCAATACTACAATATCATTCATATTGAGCACGAAAATATGTCTAACAACACAAAACTCAATTATCCTACTCAACAAATTATCCCAGCCATTGTCTTTCATGTCCTGTAATGCATACTTATACAAATTCAATAACCCCACAGCATTCTGAATATCCTGATCCTTTTTCTGTAGGGCTTGTGAAAGGTCATCTGTAATTGCAAGAATTTCAAACATGAAGTGGAGACTGAACACAAACTCAAAGTTCTACATGGTGTCCATCTGTCTTGCAGCCATTGATTTCTGCTCTAAATTTACGCAATCTTCTGATATATCTTCAAGAACATCTATGATAATATTAAACATATTAATAACACGAGTAATTGTCAATAGGTGTGAGCCCCATCTAGTATCACATGGGCATGCCAAACTCATTTCTTGAAACTTACCTCTCCCACCACAAAGTTCCCCATTATTAAGTTTCTCCAAAATATCGCCATGGTAACTTGTTCGAAGAGTATCTACATGTTTACATGATGCACCCACCAAATTCACAATAATAGCAAGCATATTAAATAAATCACCAAGGTGTTATTCCTACATGCCATAGAAACAACTGCCAACTGAAGTTAGTGAGCAAAGTAATGAGCATACGTAGCATATGGGTTCTCTCTTAAAATTAAAGCTTTCAAACCATTGAACTCACTTGACATATTGCTTGCTCCATCATAACCTTGACCTCTCAAGATAGATATGCTCAACCCATGAGTAGAAAACATTGCATCAATGGCATCCTTGAGTGATTGGGCACAAGTATTAGCAACATGGGTAATGCCCAAAAAACGCTCCTTCATGACCCCACTTTGGTCAACAAACCTCAAAACAAATGTCATTTGTTCTTTTATAGAATTATCACTAACCTTATCAACCAAAATAGAAAACAAACAATCACCCATCTCATTGATAATAACCCTTGTTATCTTTACGGCACAACAATTAACCAAGTTCTTTTGGATCTTTGGTGAAGTCATTTGGTTATTTCCAGGAGCATTACTGAATAATACTTGTTTAACTTCCTCACAACGAGCTGCATACCAGTCTAGTAGCTCAATTAGATTTCCTCTATTAAGAGACTCTTTGGATTCATTGTGACCATGAAATGGAAATCTTTGCATCAAGAGGAATCTAGAACAATCTAGCACCACAGTCAATCTCGTCCTATAACTTTTTTGTTGACTACTACTTTGGCTAGAAATAACATAAAAGATACTCTACTTTTGATTCATCAAGTTGGTACATGATAAGTGAGTTTTGCGCACTTAATTATGACACAAAATAGGTTGAATGTTGTTATAAAAAGCTCGAAAAGGACTTACTTTGTTATATATTGTTTTTGTATGGCTACTTTGATGGAATGAACGAAATGTACATGAAAAATGGCGAAAAGGACTAAAATGCAAGTCAACGAAAGTTCAGGGACTAAATTGCAATTATTCAAAAGTTGACCCAAATGATGAATCAAGCATGGAATTCTACTAAGGAGCTCATTGTCGATTACATGGATGAATAGAAGTAGAAGGAAGAGGAATCAAGGCTCAAAAATGCATGGAAAGAAGATTGATGACCAAATTGAACAATCAAAAGATTCTTTCTTCCTTGCGATCGCAAGGAATATCGCCCAGCCATCAATAGGAAGGCAAGGAAGGCAAATCAATTGGTCCTTGTGATAGCAAGGCATGCTTCCTTGCAATCTCAAGGTAGGTATTCTGCGCGATTTTTTTAGTTTCCTTTTCCGAATCAAATACTTATGGAATGATATCTTGGCAATCTATTTAAACCAAAACTCGTCCAGAATTAGGTTTTCATGCATTCTTAGAGAGAAAAAGGTCGATTTTGAAGAATAAGGAGAAGAGCTTGAGTTAGGGTTTCACCTCAAGATCCAAAATTCAAGCTTTAACTTCTACTTTTTGGTGATGTTTTCTTTCTATCATTTTTATTGTTGTTTTAATTTCATTATGCTAGGCTAGACTTTTTATGTACTAGGTGAACGATGAACCTCGCATTGTGATCTCTTTATTTCTATTTTGCAATTTAACAATTAAACACGTTGATGGTTATTGAATGATTTATATACGCTTCTTGTCTCCGTGATTATAGTGCACGATAATTGTGTGAGTTTAGGTGGTTTATTTCATGCATTCGAAAGAAGGGAAATAAATTCAACAAGGTATAAATCGTCGTTTTGTTCATAGAGGATAGAAATATACCGATATGCATTACGTGAATCTCTAAGTGTTTACAAAACTACATGCATTCTTATATATTGCATTTGTCATAGAAATATAGTCAAATGGTATACTAGGATAGGTTCAATTCTACTCGAAAGAGATTGTTGGATAGGTTAGAAACATTGATTCTTCAAACGATTCATCGTGTTGTCAAATTGCGAGATAGGGGTTAAGAGTGAACTTTGCTTGGTAATTCGGGATTCTAATACGTTTTTTTCATACATTAATTTCTTCAACCTTTACATTCAACCATTATTTTATATTTAGATCGAAATTCTAGTTTAATTTGCATGTTAGTCTTAATTTCATCATAAAATCATAAAAATAATCATTTTGAATTTAATAGATTCGATTAAGGTCAGAATAATAGAAGTTAAGTCAGTCCTCGTGGGAACGATACTCGAAATTTTACAATTTCCACTTTATTACTTGTCAACGAACCGTACACTTGTGGTGATATAATTTCGAAACGTATTTTCGTGAACAGTACACTTTGCAAAAACTTGATTATGAGCACTATCAAAGAGACCAACATGATCTTTCAACGTCTGTTTGTGCTTCCAATCCCTAAAGCCGGTTTTAGTGAATATATGTCCACCCCATTGACCCCCTCTATGGGGGTTTGAACAAGTAGCAATCCAAACAATACGCCGCATCATTTTCTATACTGTACTCCAACCAATGAAATTCAGAGAACCACTCTTTCCAAAAACACCTATTATTAGTCCATATCCTTCTTCTTGGAAAGTCATCTCCATATGGTTGACAAGGACCTTTCTCCAAGAATGTCATCCTAACATCATCTCTGATATTGGGATCGTATGAGTCGATAGAGGGGGCGTTTCCCTGGATCAAATACAAGATCATCCATATTGAATTGTGGTCGGAACTTCTTTGTGTTATTTAATAACTCTTGTGCTCGACTAGAATCAGTGGCGGGACTAAATGCACAACTAGACAAAGAAAAACTAGGTATGGACTTTCGTTTCGGTTGAAGAAATCGCTCCATAATCTGCAAAATGCCCCAATTTATTTTTCAATTAAAATTGATTAAAAAATAGTCTACACATGGTTTAATTGAGTCCAACATCTTCTTCATTAATTTTTTTCACTTATACCTAATTTCCTAAAAACATAAATTCTCAAATCACAATCCACAAATCAAAATTATAACTCATAGTCTCAAACAATAATATAACATAAAATCTTATTTCTCATAATTCATAAATCACAAATTCACAAATTATCCAATTTGACATTGTCATTAACGTAAATCAGATTCATAGTACGTATATTATATAGTTTCCAATTCACAAATTCCCAATTTTCATAAATCATAAACCTTAACATTCGGTAGCAAAATCCCCAATATTCTTAGATTCTCAAATTCACAAAATTCAAAATCTAAAAACTACAGTCTACAGGCAGCAGACTCAATTCACAATTCACAAACACATTCATATTATACAAACATAATTTATAAAATATAAATAATAAATCAAAAAATTAACTAAAGGAACAAAAAAAAGAGGAGAGCACTCACGACAGCTTGATGAAGGAGAAGTCTTTGGATCGCCGGCCAAGACGACGCAGACGGCTAGAGAGGCACGCGAAGGCAACTCATAGACCACTGTTATAGACATGCAAAGGCAGGGACTCGCGCAGCCAATCGATTCACCATTCGTCTCCCCCTCTTTCGTCGACAGCTCCTCTACGGTTTGGGTTTCAATTAATTGGGGATTTGGATTTTGATCTTGGATTTGGTTTTGTTTGTAGTAATGGGTTGCAAATTGGCCATTGGGCCTTATTGTTTAAAAAAAAAAAAGGCCCAAGAAAGTCAATTATTGAAACAAAATAAAACAAAGGAAAAAAAATTGATTCACCGGCGCCAACTGCCTTCTCCATTTCTTCCTGGTGGACCCAACACCGGCGGCCGCGGGGGCTGGCCAGGTGCTGGGTCCGCCCCTGTATATACTCAACTCAACTCAGCCTTGAACTCCCTATATCTCCCATTGTATAGTCTATTAATATAATTTGCTAATCTCGGGTCTTTCAAATCTATCCTGAAGTTCGTTTGGATTTGATATAATTAAAATAAAACAAATCATAAACTAAAAAAAAAACACCATAATTATAACAAAATATCCAAATCTAGAAAATAAACCTTAAAGTAAAAGGAAACAAAATGACAAAATGAAATGACTGATATAATTTGAAATGATTCATCAAGTTTTCTTTGGCTAATACTTTTCCAGCATCATAAACACATCCAAACATATACTTACAGTGATCTCATCCCTAATGTCCTTCTCACGTGGAGAAATTGTCTGCCAATAACCCGTATTCATTGGACAATGTGACCGAATGATGGCTCTTATATCATGAACTAACAAACTATGTACTACAGAACTTGTAGCTTGTCTACTTACTGAATTGTATAACTCTAATTTTCTCTCGAGTAGTAAGCACAATACAAGAGGTCTTAATTTGTTTACATGCACGACGCATGTTATCCTATCTTATAACAACTGCCAACCAGAAAGGGCTCCTAAATAGGAAGGGCAGGAAGTGCTTGTGACAATCCAAGAGATGATGCAAAATATCACCTCCTACAAATTTTGTTTCACCATTGCAAACACATTTTGTTTAACATAGCTAATGTATGCAATACATCCCCAGCAATCTCCCTGCCAATGGGATCCAACCCCTCAAGTAACTCGGTGTACAGAGGAATGACTCCTTATTCAGCAATGGGCCAAATGTTATCAACATCAGTTAAGATAACACCAAGTGCAATAGTAGTCACCAATTTCATTGACATTTCCCCATCGTTTATTAATTCCATAGGCACTGGTATTGCACCAGCATTGACAAGTCCCGCCTTGCTCTTTTAATTAATCCAAGTGAGCCAATTGCTTGGGCAATTCGACCTCTAGAAATCAAGCAGCCTGCCCTAGCAGATTCAACAAGAAACCAGACACCACCTGAACTGAGAATGAGCTTTCTAACCTGTCTTTTAAGAGTTAATGCACTCAAGATTTCTAACAAAATTAACATTGAATCATCTGAGCAGGAATCCAGCATATTAAGAACAATCTCAGTTCCACCATTACTAGCTATAATCAAGCGATTTGGTTCCTCAAATGTAACAACAGTTCGGAGGCATTTTAATAAACCTTTCCGAAAACTCTCATCAGAATTTGGTAATACTCTCAGAAGGATGGGAATGGCACCTGATTGCCCAATAAGAATGGCTAGTTGGCCTTCTCCTATACAGCAATGCATTTCAAGCAGTATGCAGAGGCTTCCTGAACTAGTGGACTCGGATTGCGAGATGGGCTTTCAAGAAACTCCACTAGGATTGGCACAGTGCGTGACAAAATATTTTCGTCTACTTTGGTCGAGCTCGGGAAGAAAATGAATCTGGCCTAATGCTAGTATGCTACATCGTAAATCTATCTTTCAAGCTTCAACAACTTTCATTCATGCATAATCTGTTCTAGTCCTTATGAAACTTCTTCAATAATAGTTTGTTTTTATATTCCAACTGAGAAACATAAATAAGCATACATTACTGGACCTGCAAAACCCCAAATTTCAGAAATATCACTATCTGCACAACCAAACTAATCGTGTTCATCTTACCCTGACCCCAAAAGTGATAGATAAAAATTCATATAAATCTCAGTTTTTAAAAATTAATTCATTTAGCAGGATTATACTATGAATTGATAGTATCCAGGAAAATGCTGTTATATAGCACCAAAATGAGTTGAGAGTAAATTCTTGATCATATCTGCAAAACATAGCTACTCTATAATACAGGTATAGATTTTCTTCTCTTCTTGAAGTTTACTCAGATATAGCATGATGCAACAAGATGGGATCGGGTATGAATGATTGAGTAAAGCAGGTATACATACTTCGATTTACGCGTGAAATATAGTAAAGTCCTCGTAACAAACAACAGACTCGACCAAATAGAATGAAGGTCATGCAAGGGGCAATAATTTCCATTAATTATCCCAAAAACCTGGCAATCTAACTATTCCAAAATCCAGGCAATTTAACTATTCCAAAATAACTTTGTCATACCCATTAATTCCCCCACTTTCAAAAACCAATAAATCAACTTGGCAATTCTAACCATCTAAATCCCCACAGCATTCCAATTAGTTCAATCAGTTTGCCAAAAGATAAATTCTACTAGAAAATTCCGCATTTGTCCCAAATTCACAATGAAAGCTCTAATCAACATCCTCCACAAAAAATAAATAAATAAAATATTAATTGCAAGACAGACCTGAAATTCAGAATTGAAGACTATCGTGCTTATTGTAATTCAGAATTGAAAAACTGAAATAATGGCATAGTACCTGAGCCACGTTTACAACCTGGGTGATGACGAATGGCACTCGTAGGACGAGAAGGTGGCTGATCAAGATTATCACTAGAGGTACCATATTGTTCACCTGGATTAGGAAGAGTCCTCGGCGGTATCTCAGGATGTGTAGTGTTAGGAATATTGGGCCTAACTCCACCTAATAAAACCGGCTTATTAGAGGAGGATTGCCCTCACCTTATAAAGTGGATCATTTATATTTTCCCAAGCAATGTGGAATTCTAATACGCCCCCTCACGCACAGCGTGGACCATGCCAAATAACTGTGAACAAATCGATATTGGGTGGCACCCAACATTGACATGTCTGAGACGGGAGATGCTGACCTATTAGCTTGCAATGAATGTCGCAACGAAAGAGGGTGTACAAATCTATTAGTGGACAAGCTTTGTTCATATCCTCAAATGGGTTTAAACCATTAGTTGTAAGGCCCAACCTTATGTTTCATGGCTCTGCTGCAAAATTGGGATACATCTTATCAAATTCCTTCCATGAAATTGCGTCTGCTGGATGCCTCATATCACCACCATCAACTCGTCCATTCTTGTGCCATTTCATATCATTGGCAGTATGCATTAACATGTATAACCGCTGTAATCTCGGCTTCAGCGGAAAATAACGCAACACTTATTGAGGAATCTTTTTCTTATCTCCTGAACTGTTCTGATACCTCGGCTCATTACAATGGAGCATTTATCTAACCCTTTATTTTCCTTGTAAAATAGGGCACAATCATATTTACATGCATGGATTTTTTCCTAGCCCAGTCCGAGATCTTTCAGAACTTTATGGGCATGTCAATGAGTAGGAGGTAATCGATTTCCTTTTGGGAGCATCCTCTTCAAGATACCCATGAGCTCATCATAGCATTTGTTGGTCATCAAATTCATCACTTTCAATTGCATCAACTCCACAATCGATTATGTTAGTACAGAGAAATCTTTACAACCAAGGTAAAGTTCTTTTTGTGCATCTTTCAACAACCTTTCGTACTTATTTATCTCTTGCCTACGCATCTTCGACGTCTGATCATCTCCCAATGTATCATCATCAAGTAATACTTCATCTTCTTCAAAAACATTTTGCCCGTTATGTGTGAGGCATGTGGATACATATCGTTGATTACATCCATTACTTGATCATTATCACGATTAATGGCATCACTCAAACTCGAGTTGAAAAACAAGTTAGTGTTGGAAGAACCTGACATGGCCCCCAATTGTGTTCACCATGACGATTCCATTTAGTGTAATTGTATGACATCCCATGCATGATCAAGTGCTGTCAAATTTCACTCACTAGCCTTGTTCACGAAAATATGTTTCGAATTTAAATCACCGCAAGTGTACGGTTCGTTGACAAGTAATAAAGTGGAAATTGTAAAATTTCGAATATCGTTCCCACGAGGATTGATCTAACCTAATTTCTATTATTGTAACCTTAACCGAAACTATAAACTCAAATTGGTAGTTTTTGTGTTTTTAATGTGAAATTGTAAATAACATGCAAATTAAACTAGAATTGCGATGTAATGGTAAAATAATGGTTGAGTGCAAAGTTTGAGAAAGTTAATATATGAAAAGCGCACTAGGATCCCGAATCACCAATCAAAGTTCACTCCTCAACCCTATCTCACAATTTGACAACACAATGAATTGTTCGAAGAATCAATGTTTCTAACCTATCCAACAATCTCTTTCGAGTAGAATTGAATCTATCCTAGTATACCATTTGACTATATTTCTATGACAAATGCAATATATAAGGATGCATGTAGTTTTATAAACACTTAGAGATTCACGTAATGCATATCGGTATATTTCTATCCTCTATGAACAAAACGACGATTTACACCTTGTTGAATTTATTTCCCTTCTTTCGAATGCATGAAATAAATCACTTAAACTCACACAATTATCATCGACTATAATCACGGAGACAATAATCCCCAAGGTTTTCTTCTGTCCATCCTTGGTCCTGATCCCTTCTCCAACCACTTCTAGTCATCCATGTTGTTGGCAATTAGGTCTTCCATAGATATTCATGCTCGATTGATCATTCGGGTCAACTTCTGATTAATTGCAAATTAGTCCCTGAACTTTCTTTGACTTGCATTTTGGTCCTTTTCGCCTCTTTTCGCTTTCATTTCATTCATTCCATCAGAGTCGCCCTACAAAAACAATATATAACTAATCAAGTCCTTTTCGAGCTTTTTATAACAACATTCAATCTGTTTTGTGTCACAATTACGTGTGTAAAACACACTTATCAAATACCCCCAAACTTGAATTGTTGTTTGTCCTCAAACAAAATGATAACTTAACACAAAGCATAGTTTAACAGCTTACCGTGTCTCAGCATTAGAGTTCAGTAATAGCACAATGAATAGTTTCAATAGTGCAAAAATCAAATCAATTTTTCACATGTCATGTATGGAACTCGATGTGTATGTGGGTGCTTACTCATGCAAAGCATACAAAACTGATGATGTGTGTAAATCCCGACCTGCAGTAGCCAAATATTTCCTTTCTTCACTCGAGAGATTCACACTGCCCCCAAACTTGTTCCTTTCGCTCAAAGATTAACACGTGTGTTCTAGAATAGAGAATTTGATTCACCTAAGTCCTCACCCTCTCTTAATTTGGATAGATCTCACAGTCACAAGTTTGCATTTTAACAAGCAGGGGTTCTCCTAATTATTTGATTGTTTCAACCCTTGAGACTAGATTCAGTTACTTGCTTCGTATCACAGAAATGGTTCTATCAACTGGATGTCTGGGACTAATCAGTGCATTCCATACATAGGAGTATGTATGTTATTCATCAATGGATTAAAAATGTTTTTTTTTTTTTTGACATCGTCCATTTGCTTTCTAAATAACCCCTGTAGCGAACTTTGGGCCGATGACTCCCAAGTCAGATGACCATATGGCACTAGGTTTTAAACCCTTACAGACTTAATCACTCGAGTTAAACAGGCTCGAACCAATGTTTATTTTCAATGATTAGTGCAATGCCCCTTTTTTTTAGACATCTAGTTTCCAGAACTGCCCTCTAACTTGAAACTTTTACATTGTTTTCGTCTCATTGGTCTAATCCAATCCACACAACACAATTTCCACGCATGGAATCCCTACTCATCTCAATGTTCCTCTGTGATAGCTAAATCATCTCCAAACTTCTAAAATAATGGTTTCTTGATAAGTGCAATAGAGGTTTTCTGGGTTGACCTATCATGTCCATATCTACTCTAATTTTTTTTTTTCATCCATCACTAGCTTAGTATGCCCAACATCAGTATTGTGCTCATGAATGTCAAGTTTCCATATAGACAAGTGTAGATTAATTCAACATGCACAATGTCCACAATTCATAGCCATACTGTTCCCAATATTCTCATCATTGCAGGTAAGGCTATTAAACTCACACAAGCACACAAACAAAAAGATTGCTGAAGTGAACCAAAAAAAAAGAACGTAACTTGTAAAAAAAAAAATTTTTTTTTTTTTTTTTACACTCAAACATGCAACAAACAAAAGCATGCACAAATTAAAAATGAATGATGACTTAAAAATTACCGAAATCATATGCATTTCCACCCCCCAAACTAAATCTAACATTGCCCCAATGTTTAAACTGTAAGCATAGAGAGGGAGGAAAGGGGCAAGGGAACTCTCTGATCAGGCTGGAGGTGGTGATGGTGGTGGAGAGGCAAAATTAGGTCCAGCATCCTGTTGTGGAGGCAGTCGTGCAAGAATCGGCGCATCAACTCGGACTGCTCCTGAAGAAGTATCGATTGGCCCCGAAGTAGCTCTGTATGCTCTTGAAGAATACTGGACTGTTGCTGTACCTCAGCCTCCAGGCTGCCCAAACGGGTGACTGTCGCATCGGTGCGGAGCTGTATATCATCGACCCGTCCAGTATATAGGCTTAATCGCCCTGTCAATGTCTCGACCGCTCTACTCGAAGAGAGTACTTCCCTCCCAATATCGGATGACACAGTGCGGGTGGCTAGAGTGTCAGCCCGCACCTGCTGCAGATCTGTGCTCATGGTCCCGAAAGTCTGTTGTAGACCCTGTAGGTCTCTGCTATAGCCAGTCACAGTGGCGAACATCTGCCTTAAAATCTGTGTATCGGCCCCAATAGGTGGTGGTGGCGGTGCTGCCGCCTGAGGCATAGCTACATCTTCAGCCTCATCACCCTGTACAGGTGGCTGCTGGGCCTGATGAGCGCGCACTTGCGCTTCCTGTCGCTTTAGCCTCGCTCTATCCTGAGCTTCCAGTATACTGCGTTTAATGAATAGGCTTGATCTGACTGGAAGTTCACCTGCTGGGAAAGTGACGCCCGCACGCTTGCAGATGCCGCTAATAAGGCTGGGAAAAATCAATGAATTCCGGCGGTCACCTGAAAGTCCCAGTGTATGGATCTGTTCATAGATGAGGGATGCGAGATCGATCTTATTTCCTCGAACCAAGTGATATAGCATGTCGGCCTTGGGGTCCGGAAAGGTGGAGCGGTGTCGCGTAGGCTCAATGTTGTAGCAAATGAAGAGCCAGAGGATCGCGATGGAGGGTGTAAGCTCATTCTGATACCACTCGTCTGTGTCTAGCGGCCAGGCATTATCGCGTCCCAACAGAACCTCTGCCACCTCGGGCCATGGGAAATCCCCAGGTATTGGGATGATATTGTCCCATGTCAACTAATAGTAGTCTTGGATCACTTCTGGCGTGAACATCACCCATTTGCCCCGAACCCATGTCTGATGTTGATGCTCTGATCCGGGTGTGTCTATGTCCTCATTGAAGTTGGCGTAAAATTCCCGGACTAGACCTTCATAAATAGGATGCGGGTTTTCTACCAATTTTTCCCATCCACAGTGATGGACCAGCGTAGCCAATTCAAACCCGGCGAAATCCTCGAGCTTAACTGGGCGCTCGGAAAGTAGCTGCCAATGGGAGATGACCTCGGTATAGCGAAGTCGACAACTGGGCCCCAAAAACAGCCGCAGACCCCCGTCTAGTGATTGGGTGCGGGCTGTGCCAGAAGAAGATCCAACCTTCTCTTTGTCTTTAGACGTGCGTTTCGGCGGCATCCTGTATGAAGAAAATAGCAAAAAATTAGTCCACAGCATACAGTGCGTGAAATCAATGCACATCAGAAGATAAACATGAGTACGATATGATACAGACATGGCAAGATGTGAAACATCCTAAAAACAAGTCGAAAATATGAAAATTGAGCATGTAAGACTATGATCGACTAAGCAACATCGCCCCGTGACATCGGCATGAAATCTCGAAGTTTTCCTAAGCAACATTCGGGTATATGAAATAGGGTAAGTCCAACTATTAGTGTGTCAAATTTGGTGCCAATCGGAGGTCAAATGATTGGTGAAACCGGGGGACGAAGTAGGTGCCGTGAGGTGCAGCCATGTCGAACCATGTGTGCTGTCATGCGCCTGATATGTCAATGCCAAATGTAGCTAATGTCTACTATGGTTTGGACATGAATTTTCAACACATCAAGCAGCTTATCACAAATAATGATGAGGCATAGGTCATAAGTCATGAAAAAAATAGAGAAATCGGCATTTAGGCATTTTATCAAACATGTTGTGGGCATGGTGTTCTACCTTGAGTTTCACAACAATGGGGTAGTGTAAAGTGAACCAAATTTTCAACAACACAACACAATCAAAACTCCATAACTACCTAAGCCCAAACTCCACACCGCGATAAACATCACAACCCGTCTGAGAAAAATGACACTCCAAAGCGACTAAGGGAAGGCTGAGAGGTATTACCTCGAATTGAAGCGGTGATAAAGTGCTGAAAATTACGAATTTGGGATTGAAAATGATGCAGTGGTGGTGGTGTGGGGGTTGAAGTGCTCGAATTTCTTGTGAGGTCGGGAGTTTGAGGAGATTTTCGTGCAATGGAAGTGAGAGAATGTGTGGGGAGGCGATGGGTTTTAAACACCCTTCGGCCTCCTGCCTTGCGATCGCACAGGCATAAGGCCTGCGATCGCAAGGAAGAGGGAGTCAGGACCATTTTTGGTAAACACTGTGGTTGGGCGATCGCATGGCATGGATCCATGGATCGCACGGAAAACAGAAATTTTTTTTTTTACTCGATTTTCATGCCTAAGAAGGTCAATGGGGGTGTACTACGTGTATGCATGTGGAAAAATCGGTGAAAATACTAAACTCGTTAGAGGTGTCATTTTTGTGTAATTTTCACCAACAATGCAATGTTTACCAAAAACAATTTTCACCCTACTTTGCAAATTAAAATTGATGTGCCACAACTCTCATATGGATGGAGTGAAATTATGCAAGTAAAGAATGATTTTAAAGACATGTTAAACTTGTCGAAGCTCATGTCCCCCACTTACACCCAAAGAAACCAATTTTCACCCTTTCAAAACTCTTGCAACCTGTAAAAGTTTATTCAAAACTTGAAAAGGGCATGGAAGCAAGAACTAGGTGTGAACAATAGATTGCAAACTTAACACACACAATGTTATCGAAAATCTCCATTTTTGATCAATGAGTCCCCCATGTCGCACAACACCTCCAAAATTTATCAAACCACATTTTTCACTCCCCGAGGTGCTGATGAACAGTGATAATATCTCCAAAACCAGTATCAACTATGAAATCACATGTTGGACCGAAAAAATTCAGTAAATGAAATTTTTTTTTTTTTTTGTTCATGCATGAGTTTGATTCCCAATCACCCAAAACTGATTCTAACACCACAAGCGATATATAATGCATTCAAAACTAGTATGAGCTATACATGGATGCTCTGTGAACTAACTAAATGAACGATGACCTAAAACTACTAAAATGCATAAGAAATTTGAAATTTGCTTAAATGACTGCAGAAAGCGAAATAAGTAAAAGAGTAAAAATGATGGGTTGCCTCCCATCCAGCGCTAGTTTATAGTCGATAGCTCGACTGTACCGTATGGAGATCATTCTGGTTCCTGAAGATGAACGGTGGATTTGTCTTTCGAGAATTCCCCGCTCCAATAGTGCTTTAAGCGCTGCCCGTTGACCTTGAATGTCCCTTTGCTCTCATGTGTGATTTCAACAGCTCCATGTGGGAACACCTGGGTGACAGTATACGGGCCGGACCACCTTGACCTCAATTTTCCCGGAAAAAGCTTTAAGCGAGAATTGAATAACAGAACCTGCTGCCCCACAATGAACTCTCTTCTCTGAATATGCAAGTCATGAAATTTCTTGGTGCGCTCCTTGTATATTTTTGCATTCTCATAAGCTTCCTGGCGAAATTCATCCATTTCATTCAACTGAAGTAAACGCTGTTCACCAGCTGCTTGCAAATCCATATTCAACCTGCGAAGCGCCCAATAAACCCGATGTTCCAACTCAACTGGCAAGTGACATGCTTTTCAAAACACAAGACCGTATGGTGACATGCCAATAGGTGTTTTGAAAGCTGTCCTGTAAGCACATAATGCATCGTCCAATTTCTTAGACCAGTCTTTCCTTGATGAATTCACCGTGACTTCAAGTATTCTTTTCAACTCTCTGTTAGATATTTCAACTTGCCCACTGGTTTGAGGATGATATGGGGTTGCTATGCGATGTTTAACTCCATACTTACTCAACAACTGCTCAAACTGGCGATTACAAAAGTGTTTCCCCCCGTCACTGATGATAGCTCTCGGTGTGCCATAACGAGTGAAAATGTGCTTCTTTAGAAATCCAATCACCACTTTTGCATCGTTAGTAGGTAATGCCACTGCTTCCACCCACTTGGAGAAATAGTCAACAGCAAAAAGTATATATTGATTGGAGAATGACTGTGGAAATGGTCCCATGAAGTCAATCCCCCAAACGTCAAATAGCTCTACTTCTAGGATACTTGTTAATGGCATTTCATTCTTTCTCGAGATATTCCCTGTTCGTTGACACCGATCACATCTCTTAACGAATTCAAAGGCATCCCTGAACAATGTAGGCCAATAAAACCCTGACTGTAAAACCTTAGCTGCCGTCTTGGAGGCCCCAAAATGTCTTGCATAGGCTGATGAATGGCAATGCTCCAGAATCTGATGTACTTCTTCTTCAGGCACGCATCTTCGAATAATCTGATCTGCACCATGCCTATAGAGAATGGGATCTTCCCAAAAGTAGTATTTCAGATCTGCATAGAACTTCTTCCTCTGGTGATTCGAATATTCTGGTGGAGGAATGGACTTGGCCAAGTAGTTGACAATATCAGCATACCAAGGAGCAGTCTCCACACTGAGAATTTGTTCATCAGGAAAAACCTCATTTATCTCCACTGACTCATCTGGTTGGCCAAGCTCTAGTCGAGATAGATGATCTGCTACAACGTTCTCACTACCCTTTTTGTCTCTGATCTCAATGTCAAACTCCTGCAACAATAACACCCAACGAATTAATCTTGGTTTGGCATCCTTCTTTGTCATTAGGTACTTCAATGCAGCATGATCAGTGTAAACCACTACTCTTGACCCAACCAAGTAAGGGCGAAACTTATCAAATGCATACACAACTGCCAATAATTCCTTCTCTGTGGTTGCATAATTCAGCTGTGCATCATTTAAAGTCTTGCTGGCGTAGTAAATCACATGGAAAATTTTGTTTCTTCGCTGCCCCAAAACTACTCCCACTGCATAATCACTGGCATCACACATCAATTCAAATGGTAGCTCCCAATCCGGTGCAACTACTACTGGAGCTGAGATGAGCTTTTCTTTGAGAGTGAGAAAAGCTGTTAGACACCCATCATCGAAGTCAAAGGGATTATCCTTCATCAATAAGTTGCACAGTGGCTTAGTTATCTTCGAGAAGTCCCTGATGAACCGTCTGTAAAAACAGGCATGACCTAGAAAACTGCGAACACCCTTTACAGAAGTAGGTGGTGGTAATTTCTCAATGACTTGAATTTTCGCCTTATCCACTTCTATTCCCTTAGCTGAAACTCGATGTCCCAAAACTATGTCTTCCTACACCATGAAGTGACATTTCTCCCAATTCAAGACCAAATTCGTTTCCCTACACCTTTCCAAAACCAAGTTCAGATGTTTCAAACACTCATCAAAAGAAGACCCAAACACAGAAAAGTCATCCTTGAAGATATCTATGAATTTCTCAACCATATCAGAAAATATAGCCATCATGCATCTCTGAAACGTAGCTGGAGCATTACATAAATCGAAAGGCATCCTACGATAAGCAAAAATGCCATAAGGACATGTGAATGTGGTCTTCTCCTGGTCCTCTGGTGCTACTGGAATCTGATTATACCCGGAGTACCCATCAAGAAAGCAGTAATGCGAATGTCCTGCTAACCTCTCCAACATCTGATCAATGAAGGGGAGAGGGAAATGATCCTTCCTAGTAGCTGTATTGAGTTTGCGGTAGTCAATGCAAACCCTCCATCCTGTAACTGTTCTGGTAGGAATAAGTTCATTCTTCTCATTAGGTACAACTGTGATTCCCCCCTTTTTCGGCACTACTTGAACTGGACTGATCCACGCACTATCAGATATCGGATATATGATTCCCGCATCCAAAAGCTTCAATACTTCAGCCCGAACCACGTCCTTCATATTTGGATTCAACCTCCGCTGATTTTCCACACTGGGACGAAAATTCTCCTCCATGAGGATCTTATGCATACATAACGAAGGGCTGATCCCTTTAATATCCGCAATAGTCCATCCTATAGCTGTTTTGTGTTCTCTGAGTACCCGAAGTAATTTTTCTTCCTCCACCTCACTGATTGAGTTCGATATAATCACTGGAAGAGTGCATGAATCTCCAAGATAGGCATATCTGAGGTGTGGTGGTAGCTGCTTTAGTTCCAATTTAGGCGGCTGCTGAATCGAGGGTATATGCTTCTTGCTCTCTGTTCCAAGTTCTTCAAATTTTGGGAAGTGCTGTTTTCGAAAATATGGTGGGTTGGTCTCCAGAAACCATGCACAAGTTTTAATTTCAAGTGAATCAGAATTGATTGATTGAGAATGAGCAATACACGCCTCATATACATCCGAATGATGTTGAAGTAGAAAAGTATCATTCACCACCTTGTCAATGACATCGATTTTGAAACAACTATCTGCCTCTGAAGGAAACTTTATGGCCTTGAAAACATCGAAGGATACCTGCTCGTCACCCAATCTCAAAATTAGCTGCCCCCTATGAACATCAATCAGTGCTCTTCTAGTAGCCAAAAATGGTCTGTCCAGAATTAGTGGAACGTCTTTGTCTTCATCCATATCCAAAATGATAAAATCAGCAGGAAATATGAATTTTTCCACTTTGATGAGCACATCCTCTATGATTCCTCTTGGGTGTGTTAATGATCTGTCAGCCAGCTGCAGTGTAACTGTGGTTGCCTTAGCCTCTCCTAATCCAAGTTTCCTGAAAACAGATAAGGGCATTAAATTAATACTAGCACCAAGATCACATAATGCTTTATCAAAGTAAATTTCACCAATGGTACAAGGCACAGTAAAACTCCCTGGATCTTTCAGCTTTGGTGGAAGCTTGTTCTGAATTCTGGCACTGACTTCTTCAGTCAACATTACAGTCTCGTGGTCTTCCAACTTGCATTTGTTCGATAAAATATCCTTCAAGAACTTCGCGTAGCTCGGTATTTGGAAGAGTGCATCAGCTAATGGAATGTTTATATGGAGCTTTCTGAACACTTCAAGGAATTTTTTGTATTGCTACTCCATTCGTGGCTTCTTCAACCGTTGTGGAAATGGAATGGGTGGTTCATAAGGATTTACTGAGTTATCTGACACTTGCTGTGGCACTGCTGGTTTCTCCTTCACTGGTGTCTGCTCGGTGCTATCAGTCTCTTCTACAGTCTCCTTCTCCGGTGGGGCCACATCTCTTTGTCTACTCCTGGCCTTTTCACATGTATCTCAGGTAGTTGAACTCCACTTCTTGTAGTAATGGCCTGAACATGCTCCCTAGGATTCACTTCTGTGTTGCTCGGTAGAGCACCCGACAGTCATCCTGTCATAGAAAGAGCTAGTTGTCCCATCTGAGTCTCTAGATTTTTGATAGCTGCACCCTGATTCTGGAAGTTAGTTTCAGTCTTCCTCATGAACTGATTTGTGGTTTCCATGTATTTATCGGTCTTTTCCATAAGCTTAGCAAACATGTCCTCCAACTGGGGTTTTCTCTCCTGCTGAAACTGTCCTGGAGCTCGATTATGATTCTGATTATGATTTTGGTTATGATTCTGGTTACCATCCCAGGAGAAATTTGGGTGATTTCTCCATCCTGGATTGTATGTCTCTGAATGAGGATTGTTCTGCTGACGTTGACCCTATTGAGCAAAATCCACATGTTCTATCCTGCGTGTAATGATGGGACATTCAGCTGTACCATGCTCTACTCCACATTCGTCACAAATTAGCTTCTTCACTTGGGCTGAATTCACGGTCTGTGTTATGCCCTCTATCTTGTGAAATAGGGAGTCAATCTTTGCAAATAATGCCGAATAGGTATCCACCTCATACACCCCAACTGCTTTCTTTGTACCCACTCTATCTAAATGCCACATGGCTAATATATTAGCCATCCTCTCGAACAACTCCCAAGCTCCCTCAGGTGACCTGGTGGTCAAGGAGCCATTTGATGAAGAATCCACCATGCCCTTAAAAGTTGGTGTTAGCCCCCAGTAGAAGTATTTAACCTGTTCTTTCGTGTCGTAACTATGTTGAGGACATTTTCTTAGCATGCCTTTGAACCTACTCCATGCCTCGTCAAGTGATTCATTATCATGTTGGCTAAAAATGGATATTTCATGCCTCAATCTTGCCACTTTAGCTGGTGAGAAGTACTTGGTACAAAATTTCTGAGCCAAGTCGTTCCAAGTAGATATACTACCCACCGGAAGTGAATCGAGCCACTCAAGTGCTTTATCCCGAAGAGTTAGCGGAAAAGCCCTGAGTATGATTGTTTCTTCTGATACTCCTGGGAATTTGAAGTTTTGACACAAATCTAAGAAGCGAGATATATGAGTATATGGATTCTTGTTGTCCAGTCCGTAGAAGTGATTTCCATTCTGAAAGAGTTGTATGACATTTGTCTTCAGATGAAAATTCGGCTGTCCGAATGGCGAGTAAACAATGCTGGATTGGCTTTGAGCTACGTACGGAGCTAGAAAATCCCCAAGTATATTGTTCCCATCATGCTGAGCTTGACATTGTCGGCGCCGCCGACCTACCCTAGGTTCCAGATGTTGATCAGCCATTGCAATTTGTTCTTGATTGACCTGATGTGCTGCTCTTGCTTCTCTCTGTCTGGGATGAAAGGTTCGTTCAATTTCCAACTCAACTTGAAATAATTCACAGCTGATTGATCTTCGCATGCAATATCTGAAAAAACAAAAACAGTAGCAGCACTTAGCTCAGCCTAAGTAATTGAACTAAAAAAAAATAAAATGAAAACTAAAGAAAAACAAGTTCGAAATAGTGTTAAAATAAAAGAAATCAAATTAATACTCAATCCCTGGCAACGGCGCCAAAAACATGTTCACGAAAATATGTTTCGAATTTAAATCACCGTAAGTGTACGGTTCGTTGACAAGTAATAAAGTGAAAATTGTAAAATTTCGAATATCGTTCCCACGAGGATTGATCTAACCTAATTTCTATTATTGTAACCTTAACCGAAACTATAAACTCAAGTTGGTAGTTTTTGTGTTTTTAATATGAAATTGTAAATAACATGCAAATTAAACTAGAATTGCGATGTAATGGTAAAATAATGGTTGAGTGCAAAGTTTGAGAAAGTTAATATATGAAAAGCGCACTAGGATCACGAATCACCAAGCAAAGTTCACTCCTCAACCCTATCTCACAATTTGACAACATAATGAATCGTTCGAAGAATCAATGTTTCTAACATATCCAACAATCTCTTTCGAGTAGAATTGAATATATCCTAGTATACCATTTGACTATATTTCTATGACAAATGCAATATATAAGGATGCATGTAGTTTTGTAAACACTTAGAGATTCACGTAATGCATATCGGTATATTTCTATCCTCTATGAACAAAACGACGATTTACACCTTGTTGAATTTATTTTCCTTCTTTCGAATGTATGAAATAAATCACCTAAACTCACACAATTATCGTCGACTATAATCACGGAGACAATAATCGTATGTAAATCATTCAAAAGCCATCAAAGTGTTCAATTATCAAATTGCAAAATAGAATTAAAGAGTTCACAATGCGAGGTTCATCGTTCACCTAGTACATAAAAAAGTCTAGCCTAGCATAATGAAATTAAAACAATAATAAAAATGATAGAAAGAAAACATCACCAAAAAGTAGAAGTTTAGGGCTTGAATCTTGAATCTCGAATCTCGATGTGAAACCCTAGCTCAAGCTTTTCTTCTAAACCTTGAAAATCGAATTTTTCTCCCTAAGAATGCATAAACCCTAATTCTGGACGAGTTTTAGTTTAAATAGTGTGCTAAGATATCATTCCATAAGTGTTTGATTCGGAAAAGGAAACTAAAAAATCTCGCACAGAAAACCTTCATTGCGATCGCAAGGAAGGATCTCTTGCGATCGCAAGGCACAACCTTTTTCCCCTTCTGGACTCCATGTTGAAGCTTGGGCGATCGCAACGCATTACACCATGCGATCGCAAGGAAGAAGGAAGCTTCCTTCTTGTTCATTTTGGTCCCCAAGGTTTTCTTCCGTCCATCCTTAGTCCTGATCCCTTCTCCAACCACTTCTAGTCATCCATGTTGTTGGCAATTAGGTCTTCCATAGATATTCATGCTCGATTGATCATTCGGGTCAACTTCTAATTAATTGCAAATTAGTCCCTGAACTTTCGTTGACTTGCATTTTGGTCATTTTCGCCTCTTTTCGCTTTCATTTCATTCATTCCATCAGAGTCGCCCTACAAAAACAATATATAACTAATCAAGTCCTTTTTGAGCTTTTTATAAGAACATTCAATCTGTTTTGTGTCACAATTACGTGTGTAAAACACACTTATCAAGCCTCCAAGAGCAATTATACACTTTTGGCTCGGGCACTCGGAATGACCTCGATGATTAACATGGCTGCTTGCAGCTCTGACAAATTCCTCAATCAATGACAAATATTCAGCACTAGTTCTATCGGGGTTATGTATCCAATTTCTATCCATAGTGTAGGTACTATATATAACCCTACAATGAATATGATACATAAAAATATGTCAACATAACAAAAATTCAACGTGAAAGGACAATTATGAAATTTATAGATTAATTTAGTTAACTAGGCTAAAAGATGCATGCAGCACACACAAGTTCCAGCCTCCTCCATAATTCCATTTATGGTATAAGTTACATAAAATCCAGTAAGTTGAAAGCATTACTATAAATAGCTAGTTATATTCTCACATATATAAACACATAAATACATCAAAGTACCAACCAAAGTAAACCATTTGTTTATAACATAATGAGGAATACTGTCAAACAACTTGATGATGTGTGTTTGAATTTACGAACTTACCTTGTTGCAATTTGAATTGAAGAAAGCTCTATTATCTAAAACTCTTTGTACAGCCCCTACAAGATATTTAACTAATAATCAAAACTGTTAACCAAATGGGCTGCCTCACTATACTATTCTGTTTGGGCCGTTTGTGCTGTTGGGCCTGTTAAGTTTAATGGGTTGTGGCCTCAATGTTTTTTCAGCCTTACACGTGGCTGACTCTCTGCCCTTGGATTGCAACTGTTCATATTACTTGGTTGACTTGGCTTTTGGGGTTTGGCATTCGAGAGTATTCCATTCCTCTCTTCGTTTCTCTAGTTCCCCCTTTTCTGTGTGAAAGTCTAGTCTGCTTTGTACTGTAATCGATCTTAGTGACCTATCAGTCCTAATTCTTTGTGAAATTCTATATATTGCAAGGCTAGGGATTGATCTTGTGTGGTGTCGATTCTGTATTGTTGAGGCAAGATTAACACGAAGAAACCAACATTTGTAATATTTATTGATTATTACTTAGTGGATCTAGAGCTATATCATTTGTGAATGCTCAACGGGTGAGTAGGTCTTTGTGACTGAACATCCGAACCCTACGGGGTGAAAAAATCGCGTGTTCAGTGTTGTTTTTATGATTCTGCACTTATATTGTGATTTGTGATCTTCGATCCTTTGGTATCTGTTGATTTGGGACCTTACAAGTGGTATCAGAGCTTCGTGTCTGGGTTAGGGTTCTTGGTTCTTTGGTTTTCTTGAAGCAAATCTGGGTTCTTGGGTAGTCGAGTGGTTCTTTGTGAGGAAAAATTATTTTTTCAAGTTTACTTGCCTTAACTCGTTGTAACTCCTGGTTAATCCTGTGTTTCTACTGAGTCTTAGTGATTCTGGTTCTTGACTCGTACTGAGTCTAGCGAGTTGGATTAACTCATTCTGATTCTATGACTCACTGCTGGTTTCCACTGAGTCTTGGTAACTCGTTGCTGTCCTGCATTCAAATTAGAACTATTGAAGCGATTCTGGTATTTCTTCATTGCTTTCTTCACTCTAAAACATTGAGGTTTCGGAACCTGGTATTTTTCTTTAAAGCCCTTCTTTAATTTCTCATAGCATTATCCAGTCTTTCAACATGTTATTAAGGAAAGCAATTCTCCATTGCCTTCCTTTGTCCAAGACCTCCTGCGAGGGTTTGGGAATCTGAGGGAGCAATGGATTCAAAGTGTTGTCACCCTTTAAACCTTGTTCAAAACTGTAACTATACTGCTTTCTAAATTGAAATTGACTGTTTTTGTGAATTACATTGATAAGAACATATACTTGTAACTATCTTGTTGTCTCTGTTATTCACCTATCTTGGTTAATTGTGCTTATTGCTTGAATTATTATACTCTGTGTGTTGTATAATTGTAATTGTGAATATTATCTATCATCATGTCTACTGCACATAAGTTTGAACTTGAGACATGGAATGGTACTAGAGACTTTAGTCTCTGGCGCTAGAAGATGAGGGCCCTTTTACTTCAGTAAAGGTGTGTTGCAGCCCTCAATGGTCAGTGGGCTGCAGAAACAAGTGCCTATAGAAGGTAGGAACTTGATGATACTGCATGGAGTTCCATTTTCTTACATTTTTCTGATAATGTGATTAGAAAAGTTGGTGAAACTACCTCTGCACAAGTCTTATGGACTAAATTGGAATCTCTTTATCTACCAAGACTATGCCAAATAAGTGCTACTTCCTGGGGTTGTTCTACAACTTTAGATTTGACTCCTCATCTGGTTTGGAAGATAACATTGACAAATCCACAAAATTAATTCAGGATTTAGAAAACTGTGATGAGGAACTTTCTGATGATCAACAAGTAGTTGCCCTTTTAAACTCTCTTAGTTATAAATACAAAGACATCAGAATTGTTTTAGAATATGGGGGTCAGGATCTCACTATTGATATTGTCACTTCAGCCTTAAGGAATAAAGAACTTGGGCTGAAAGTTGAATCTAAAGATCCTAAATATAGGGAAGGGTTGCAAATAAAGGAGAAGTGGAATCCTAATAAGAAGCAGCCTACTTTTAATTTCAATCCTCATAAGAAAGCTAAGTCTCAGAATTTCAGATTCAAGGAAAAGAACAAAAATCATGTGAAATCCAAGAATCAAATCAGAAAGTGTTACTATTGTGGAAAGGCAGGCCATTTAATCAAAGATTGTTTTAAGAAAATCTCTTATATGAAGGATAAGAATAACCACGAAGGTTCCGTAGCTTTGGTCTGCAAGAATGGCCCTGATATTCAAGGAGTTGTTCTTGTGAATACTACTAAAAGAGATCCAAAAGAATGGGTCATTGACTCTGGGTGCACTTTCCATATGTGTCCCAACAAGGAATATTTTTCTGAATTTGTTGAACTTAGTGAATGACAAATTCAAATGGGAAATGAACAAGATGTCTAATAAAGGGAATTGGAAAGATCAAGATGTCAATGAACAACTACATCCTTGAACTTGATAACTAAAGATATTTTCCTGAGCTTAAGAGAAATTTGATTTCTTTAGGTCAATTGGATGATAGATTTATTATAGTGATTCAAAAGGGTCTCTTAAGACTTAAACAAGCAAACAAAATTGTCATACCTTCTCTGAAACTGAATGGGATTTATACTGTCTCTATTGATCCTGTCATTCATCACTGTTCTACGGCCTTAAATATTGAAATGTAATAAGTCTCTAATCTGGCATAAAAGACTTGGTCACATCTCTGAAAAGGGACTTATCATTTTAAATAAACTTAGTTGTTTAGGTAAAGATAAAATCAAACAGTTAGATTTTTGTGAAAACTGTATTTTGGGAAAACAGAAAAGGTTATCTTTTAAAACTGGAACACATAAATCCTCTTCAATTTTGGATTGTTTACATGCTAACCTTTGGGGTCCAGCATCTGTAAATACTCTAAGTGAATTTAGATTTTATTTACTTATAGTTGATGACTTTTCAAGAAAAATTTGGACCTTTCTGTTAAAGCACAAATCTCACACTTTTAAAGTCTTTAAACAATGGAAACTATTGATTGAGAACCAAACAAATAAGAAAATCAAAGCACTAAGAACTGATAATGGTCTTGAGTTTTGTAACTCGGAATTTCATTCATTTTGTAAAGAATCTGGAATTTTAAGACATGGAACTGTAACATACACATCTCAGCAAAATAAAGTTGCTGAAAAAATGAATAGATACCTTTTAGAAAAAGTGAGATGTATGCTTTACAGTTCTGGTCTTCCTAAGTTTTTTTGGGGAGAAGCCCTAAAAACTGCAATCTACCTTATCAATAGAAGTCCTTCTAGTGCCATTGATTTTCAAGTCCTGAAAAACTGTGGTCTGGCAAAATTCCTGATTATACTAGATTAAAAGTTTTTGGCTGCACTACTTACTCACTCAAAGTGAAGGTAAGTTTGAACCTAGATCTCAAAAATGTGTTTTTCTGGGATATGGGAAAGATGTTAAAGGGTATAGATTGTAGGTCAAGTGCCAAAATGGTTTTAAGGACATTATTAGTAGAAATGTCATTTTAAATGAAGATGACATGCCTTATTATGAATCAACAAATCAAAAAGCTCCTGAATTTACATCTGTTAAGGAAACTGTTCTGGAAGATGAATCCAAAAATGCTGTTGTTCAAAATGATTTTATTGAGGTAGAGTCTACTCAAATTGACCTTCTTCCTAATCCAACTGAATCTGAAACTGACCTTGAATCCTTTGAATATGCTCTCAGTAATTACCAGTTAACCAGAGACAGAGAAATGAGAGAAATAAGACCTTCAACTAGATTCAGCAATGATGATTTTGTTACCTTATTTTCTGCTCTTGACTCTATAAATTTAGAACATGTTTCCTTTGATGATGCGGTAAATTGTTCTGAATTTGAACTCTAGAAAGAGGCTATGAATGAAGAAATGGATTCTCTTATCAAAAACAAAACTTGGGTTTTTGGTTGATAGACCTGAAAATCAGAAGGTTGTTGATTTCAAGATGATTTATAAGATAAAATAAGGGGATTCTGATTCTGAAAATAAGAGATATAAAGCTAGGTTAGTTGCTAAAGGGTTTACTCAGAAAGAAGGAATTGACTATAATGAGATTTTCTCACCCGTGACCAAGTATACCTCTATCATAATGCTGCTAGCTCTTACTGCTCATTTTAATTGGGAATTGGATCAACTTGATGTTAAAATAGCTTTTCTGAATGGTGATTTGTATGAAACTATATACATGGATCAGCCAGTAGGATTTGTGAAAAAATCCAAAACTGAAAATGTTTGTCTACTGAAAAAGTCTTTGTATGGGCTGAAACAAGCCCCCAGGCAGTGGTATATCAAGTTTAATACATTTGTTCAGAAATTGGGTTTTGTAAGAAGCAAGTATGATTCTTGTTTCTTCTTCAAAGGGTCAAGTGGACCTGAATCTATCTATTTGCTCTTATATGTAGATGATATGTTACTTGCATGCCATGGTAGATCTGAAATTGATTCTATTAAATCCAAGTTGAAGTCTGAATTTGAAATGAAAGATTTGGGTGAAACTAAAAGAATACTTGGCATGGAAATAACTAGGGATATAAATAATTGCATTTTGTTGTTGAGACAATGTTCCTATGTGAAGAAAATACTTGAAAGATTTTATATACTTGAGTGTAAACATGTCCCTTTACCTATTGCAAATCATTTTAAATTGACTAGTGATCAATCACCAAAAACTGAAGATGAATTTTGTAGAATGCAAATGTTCCTTATGCTAATACTATAGGCTCTATTATGTACCTTATGGTTTGCACCAGACCTGATTTGGCTCATGGTATAAGTATCTTAAGCAGATTTATGTCTAATCCAGGTGAAATTCATTGGTTAGCTGTAAAATGGATGCAAAGATATTTAAAAGGTTCATCTGAATTATGTTTAAAAATTAAAAGGAGCAAAGAAGGTATAAAGTTAAAATGTTACACTGATTCAGATTTTGCTGGTGACGTAAACAATAGAAGATCCACATCCTCTTACATTTTCACTTTGTGTGATGGTTATATTAGTTGGAAATCACAATTACAAAAATTGGTTGCTTTATCCTCCACTGAAGTTGAATACATTGTTGCATGTAATGCTGTGAAAGAAAGTATGTGGCTGAAAGGCTTGTTAAATGAAATTGGTTTTGCTAATGATTCTGTTGATATATATATTGATAACCAAAGTGCAATTCATCTTAGTAAAAACCATGTTTATCATGATAGAACGAAATATATAGATATTAAATTTCATTTTGTAAGAAGTATGACTGAAAAGGGTTTGATCAATTTGGTTAAAATTCCAACAAATACAATCCTTCGGACATGGGGACAAAGGTATTACCTCTAAATAAATTTAGAAATTGCTTGAAGATTTTGAATATTACTGGATGTGATAATTAGAACTTCAAGCAATATTATATGAATAAAATTGAACTAATTGTGTCTTTCTTTTTGCAGGTTTTTTGAGCAAATGAAGCAAAGTAAGAATAGTCATTCTAGATCCATTGAGTGTGCCTTAGTATAGTTCAGCAATGTCGAGATTGTTAAGCAAATAGGCTACCTTACTATACTATTCTGTTTGGGTTGTTTGTGCTGTTGGGCCTGTTAAGTTTAATGGGTTGTGGCCTCAATGTTTTTTCAGCCTTACATATGGCTGACTCTCTGCCCCTTGGATTACAACTGCTTTTATTACTTGGTTGACTTGGCTTTTTGGGGTTTGGCATTCGAGAGTATTCCATTCTTCTCTTCGTCTCTCTGGTTCCCCATTTTCTCTGTGAGAAAGTCTAGGGTTTTCTGCTTTTTACCGTAATCGATCTTAGTGATCTATCAGTCCTAATTCTTTGTGAAAGTCTGTATATTGTACAGGCTAGGGATTGATCTTGTGTGGTTTCGGTTCTGTATTGTTGATGCAAGATTAACACGAAGAAACATTTGGTTTCTTAAAACATTTGTGATGTTTCTTGATTGTTATTTAGTGGATCTAGAGCTATATCCTTTGTGAATGCTCAATGGGTGAGCATGTTTTTGCAACTGAACATCTGGACCCTACGGGGTGAAAAAAAATGAGTGTTCAGTGTTGTTTTTATGATTCTGCACTTATATTGTGATTTGTGATCTTCGATCCTTTGGTAGCTGTTGATTTAAGACCTTACAAAAACTTTCTATTCAATTGAGAAACAATACAATAAAAAAACTAGGTTGAAAATAAACACGAGGATATAATTTTTCATCATTAATGATTCAAAATACAAAGAAAAATAGTTTTTGCCATTAACATAGTAGATTTAGAAACAATATATTATAATGTACATTGTTTTACAGATTTCTTAATGTGGTGGGGAGAATTGTTTTGAAGTGTATGATGAACATTGATAGTCATTAAGAGATCGAATGGAAGACTAAATTTTGCTCTAAAGTGCTCTCCAATTACACAAAGCAGTGATATATATTACGGGCGAATATATAAAAGCAACATATATGAACAGGGGCTAAGTGAATATACTCAATAATAGATATAAAAGCAACATATATAAACAGGGGCTAAGTGAATATACTCAATAATAGATTTTCATTTTAAACTCAATGAGAATTCCATATTATTCTCCGGTCATCTAAACAAAAAACATATATGTTAAAATATATTCAAGATGTAAGGTGGATTTATGGAGACCTTGATTATGTAAAACTCAAGAGTAGTACGGCTAAAGTATGAATCAATCCAAAGCTAAAACTAAATCAAATCCATTCAATATGTCTACAGCACTCTTAAAAATTCTATCTGACTTGAGGCATATAAAAAATTTTATAGTAGATGAAGGTTTGAAGTTAAGGGTCTTGATAGGAATGTAAAATACACATTTTACATCTTTATTTAATGCACTCATATGACTATTTTATGCCTAAATGTACTTAATATTCTCATATTTTGGTTTAGGTGGCAAGTTGATGGATATAGCTTAATTTGGAAGAAATATGTGAAAATGGACCAAAGTGAAGGGAAATGAAAGTTCAAGGATTAGCATGCAAATACAAAAAAGTTGTGTCAAACCAAACAATGAAGATTTGAGAGTCAATTGGTTGAAAGAAGACGTCAAATGGATAAAATATCGTCAAACTATGATCACACATCAATTTCCAATCGAAAAGTTATACACCGATTTTCAGCCTCATATTGAGACCCATTTTCGATATCGAAAACGATCGAATTGGAAGATCATATATGAATAAAAGTTGTAACCCTTTGAGTTATCTTTCCAATGCATCTTGAATCGCCTCAATCGGATATCGGGAAAAGAAGATACGACCAAAACACTGAAAGCTATTCAGAGGAAATTTCGTAAAACCATGCGGCCACAAACCTTTAATTCCATGCGGCCACATAGACCATTACCGAGAGTTTGAAGGCTGAGTTCATTTGTTCCATGCAACCGCAAGCCTCTAAACCATGCGGACGCATGGTTCATTTCTGATACGAAAATTCTGGTTTCCTAATTTAAGTCAACTACCTATGGAAACAACTATAAATACATATTTTAAAACCCTAGAACGGACCAGAACGCCTCCAACCTATTAATCTCTATTTTTCTTAGATCTATCATGTGTAACTAACTCTTGGTGCTTGATTGAAGGATATCGAAACCTTGGAACACATTATAACTGTGAGATCCACCTATTTTCATTGTTTAATTTATATTTTCAGTATCAAATATTCTTCTATGCATAATTTTATGATTGTCATGTTTGATTGCTAAGAGATCTATTATTTTTTCATATATTGCAATCTATAGCTAAGTTAAATCTCAAATCTGTAATTGTTTGAATCATTTAACTTGTGAAGCATTAAGATTTGATAATTTTCTGCAATAGATGTTATTGAATCTTAAGAAGAATGTTTAAATAGATTGAATGTAACCGCTGGTGCTTGTATTATCTAGTTCATCGATTTTTCTATTATTTAAAACTGTTATTAAATTGAATCTTTAGCGTTGGTCTGAGATTATTTGATAATTAGGGTTAATTAGAATGCTGGTTTCTGATTAACTAAAATTAAGGAAAAATAGAAATTTATTCCAACGATGAATATTGTGAATGTAGATTGATCATTCTTTATGGATTGATGAATGATTATAAATCTCCAATGATGGAAGTTGATTTTGATCAAGACTCGTTTCATTGATTTAATACTACTCGTTAATTTACATTGTTATTTGTTATAAAATTGATTTCGTTATAAACAAAACCCCTCAATCGTTATACAAAGCATAAATTGTTGAATTACACACTGTTCATGGGATTGACCCTTACTTCCATTACTACATTAGTTTTAGAGGTTTAAGGACTATTTTTGGGTGCCTACGACAGCACACCAAATTTTGGCGCAGTTGCCGGGGAGTGGTGCTAATTTATTTTTGTGCTTTTTTAGTTATTTGTTTCGTTTTTTTAAAAAAAAAATCGTAATTTTCTAGGATTTTTAGGATTTTATTGTTTTTAGGAATTTTAGCATAGAAATTTATTTTGTTTTCCTTAATCTAGCTTCCTTTTAATCTATTTTTCATTTGTTCTTTTTTGTTTATGTACACAACTCGTTCTTCTAATCAAAGTGATTTGCAATACGATCCAGAAATTGAGAGAACTTTGCGCAGGTTAAGGAGTGACATACGACAAAATCTTGAAGAAAGCAATCTCAATCCCAACATCCCATTTGCAAGTGATTTTGAGTTTGAAGGAGAAGGAACCATGGCCGAAAATAAGACTTTGAAGGAGCTTGCAGCACCTACATTGAATCAACAACCTTTATGCATAACTTTTTCTATTTTAGATGCTACTACTACATTTGAGCTTAAATCAGGATTAATACACCTTCTGCCCACTTTTCATGGTCTTGCAGGTGAAGATCCTCATAAACATTTAAAGGAGTTTTATGTGGTCTGCACAAGTATGAAACCCACGGGAATTACTGAAGAACAGATTAAGCTGAGAGCCTTTCCATTTTCTCTGAAGGATTCGGCTAAGGATTGGCTCTATTATCTACCATCGGAAAGCATTACCACATGGGATGGAATGAAGAGGTTGTTCTTGGAAAAATACTTTCCAGCTTCGAGGGCAGCAAATATTAGGAAAGAAATTTGTGGTATCAAACAAGATCACAGGGAATCTCTACATGAGTATTGGGAGCGATTCAAGAAATTATGTGCAAGTTGTCCCCATCATCAAATCAGTGAGCAACTTCTCATCCAATACTTCTATGAAGGTCTTCAACCCACAGAAAGGAGCATGATTGACGCCGCAAGTAGAGGAGCTTTGGTTGATAAAACTCCCGAAGGAGGGAGGAATTTAATTGCAAACATGGCAGGCAATTCTCAACAATTTAACGCTAGATTTGACCACCCTTTTAGACAAGTTAACGAGGTAAATGTCTCATCCATTGAACAATAAATAGCGAATCTAACTACTCTTGTTCATCAAATGGCCACAGGTAATGTGCAGACAGCGAAAGTTTGCAGAGTTTGTTCAGTAATAGGACATCCAACTGATGCATGTCCAACTCTTCAAGAAGAACCCACAGAACAAGTTAATGCAGCGGGTGGCTTCCCTGGACAACCACAAAGGAAATATGATCTTTTTTCGAAGACATACAACCCAGGATGGAGGGATCATCCCAATTTTAGCTATGGAAGTTCACAATCAAATCAACATGTTGCTCAAAATCGTCTAAACTTTCAACAATATAGGCAGCCATACCCGCCTAGACAACAACAGGGCCAATCGTCTAACTCTGAAATGTCTTTAGAAGATATTGTTAAATCTCTTACAACTAACACTTTACAATTTCAACATGAGACCAAGGCTAGCATTCAATGTTTGGAGAATCAAATGGGTCAAATGGCTAGCTCGGTTAGTCAGCTGGAATCACAAAGTTCCGGAAAGCTACCCTCTCAAACAGTGGTAAATCCAAGGGAGAACGCAAGTGCAATTATATTGAGGAATGGCAAGGAAGTGGAAACCCCAGTAAATGAAGTTCCTACATCGTCAGAACAAGACAAGAAGAATGACATGGACATCACTGTGGAAAAGAATAACCCAACTGAGGATGATGCACCAAAATGTAAGTTTCCTCCACTATCTGACTATAAACCAGTAGCCCCATTCCCTTAGGCTATGGTAGAATCTAGGAAAAATGATCCAAATAGAGAACTTTATGAAACTTTTAGAAAATGATAGGTGAACATTTCCTTATTGGATGCTATTAAACAAATACCCCGTTATGCTAAATTTTTAAAAGAATTGAGTATTATTAAGAGAAAGCAGAATCTGAAGGGGTGTGAAAAGGTGAAAGTTGGGAGAAAACGCATCTGCAGTCATTCAAAGGAAACTTCCTACAAAATGCAAAGACCCAAGTATGTTTACTATCCCTTGCATGATGGGTAACACTGGATTTGAGAAAGCCATGTTAGACTTAGGAGCCTCTATAAATGTCATGCCGTATTCCATTTATACTTCTTTGAAACTTGCTCCCTTAACTAAAACTGGTGTGGTAATTCAATTAGCTGATAGATCAAATGCCTACCCAAAGGGTGTGATTGAGAATGTCCTTATACAAGTTACTGACTTTGTTTTTCCTGCTGACTTTTATGTGCTTGATATGGAAAACAGTGATCAAACTAGCCATATCTTGTTAGGAAGACCATTCTTAAAAACATCCAAAGCTAAAATTGATATTCATAGTGGCACATTGACCATGGAATTTGATGGTGAGGTGATTACATTTAATATCTATGATGCCATGAAATTTCCTGTTGATGATAATGTTGTGTATTCTATCGATGTAATTGATGATCTAGCACACAATGTTTTTGAACTTGATGGGAAGGATGAATTGGAGTTTGCTATTTGTAAGAGTATAGAGAAAGAGAGTAATGAATTAACTTTGAATCCCAGCTTACGAGAAGCTGTTGATATTTTGAACACTCCGCCAAAGTCACAACAAGCAGGTAGGTGTTTATATGTTGATTTGCCTCTTTCTAATGAAAAGACTCTACCTTCTGTTGTGCAGGACCCAGTTCTGGATTTGAAACCTCTCCCTACTCACCTTAAATATGTATTCCTTGAAGATGACAAAATATTGCCAGTGATTATTTCCAACGAACTGACCATATTGCAAGAAGAAAAATTGGTGGAGGTCCTCAAGGAACATCGAACAGCCATTGGTTGGACAATTGCAGATATCAAGGGAATCGGTCCATCCACCTACACGCATCGTATTTTGCTTGAAGAAGGAGAAAAGCCTTCCCGTCAACCTCAACGAAGATTGAATCCACCCATGATGGATGTAGTGAAGAAAGAGGTCCTCAAACTTTTGGAAGTTGGCATGATTTATCCTATCTCTGATAGCAGTTGGGTCAGTCCAGTTCAAGTGGTTCCTAAGAAGACGGGGATAACTGTGGTGAAAAATCATAACGATGAATTGCTTACCACCCATGTTCAAAATGGGTGGAGGGTTGTATAGACTATAGGAAATTAAATGCTATGACCCGAAAAGATCACTTTCCTTTACCATTTATTAATCAAATGCTTGAAAGGTTAGCAGGTCATGCTTACTATAGTTTTCTTGATGGCTATTCAGGTTATTTCCAGATTGCAATTGCCCCAAAAAATCAAGAAACGACAACCTTCACATGTCCATTTGGAACATTTGCATACCGTCGCATGCCCTTTGGTCTTTGTAATGCTCCAGCTACTTTTCAACGGTGTATGGTAAGCATATTTTTAGATTATGTTGAGCATATTATAGAGGTCTTTATGGATGATTTCACAGTGTATGGGGATTCATTTGATAACTGTTTGCATAACCTTGAGTTAATCCTTAAAAGATGCATGGAAACTAATCTTGTTTTGCATTCTGAAAAATGTCACTTTATGGTAGAACAAGGTATAGTTCTAGGGCATGTTATCTCATCTAAGGGCATTGAAGTAGATAAAGCTAAAATTGACATTATTCAGTCTTTACCTTACCTCGCTAGTGTGCGGGAGGTTCGCTCTTTTCTTGGACATGCAGGTTTTTATCGCAGGTTTATCAAAAACTTCTCCAAAATTGCTTTACCTTATGCAAACTGTTACAAAAGGACGTGGCTTTTGAATTTGACGAGGCATGCAAAATGGCATTTGATAAGTTGAAAGAGCTGTTGACTTCTGCACCAATCATTCAACCCCCGGATTGGAACTTTCCATTCGAAATCATGTGTGATGCAAGCAACTTTGCAGTTGGGGCAGTGTTAGGTTAAAGAACTAGAAAAGCATCTCATGCCATCTATTATGCGTCCAGAACTCTAAATGATGCCCAGAGAAACTACACCACAACTGAAAAAGAACTCTTGGCTATTGTTTTCGCTTTAGAAAAATTCCGCCCTTATTTACTTGGTACTAAAGTGATTATTTATTCTGATCATGCAGCTCTGCGTTACTTGATGACAAAGAAAGAGGCAAAACCAAGACTAATATAATGGATACTTCTCCTAAGTAAATTCAACCTGGAAATCAAAGACAAAAAAAGAACAGAAAATAGTGTTGCAGATCATCTGAGCCGTTTAACTAACGTGGATACCGAACTCCAATTGCGGGAAACCTTTCCTGATGAGCAATTATTTTCTGCAAGCACAACACTACCATGGTATGCAGATATTGTAAACTTTTTGGTTGTTAACACTTTACCTTCTGATTTGTCTAGGGCTCGAAGAGATAAGCTAAAGAGTGATGCAAAATATTATGTATGGGATGATCCATACTTGTGGAAGCATTGTGCAGATCAAGTGATTAGAAGGTGTGTTCCTGAAAATGAGATTACTTACATCCTCACCTTCTGTCACTCTTATGCTTGTGGATGACATTTTGGAGCAAAAAGAACAGCAAGAAAAGCGCTTGAATGTGGTTTCTATTGGCCATCATTATTTCGCGACGCCTACTCCTTTTGTAAGTCATGCGAAAACTGTCAAAAAATAGGTAATATATTTCAAAAGACTGAAATGCCAGAAACTGCTATACTTATTTGTGAAATCTTTGATGTTTGGGGCATTGATTTCATGGGACTATTTCCTGTATCTTTCGGTTTTACTTATATTTTGCTTGCTGTGGATTATGTTTCGAAATAGGTGGAAGCCAAAGCCACCAGGACTGATGATTCTAAAGGTGTTGCAGATTTTATCAAGTCTAATATATTCTCCAGGTTTGGGATCCCGAGAGCCCTCATCAACGATCGAGGCACTCATTTTTGTAATTGAACTGTGGAAGCTCTGTTGAGAAAATACCATGTCACCCACAAGGTGTCAACTGCATATCATCCACAAATTAATAGTCAGGCGGAGGTGTCAAATCGGGAAATCAAATCCATCATTAAGAAAACAGTTTACCCAAATAGAAGAGATTGGAGCTTGCGCTTGGATGAGGCTTTATGGGCATACAGAACTGCGTACAAGATACCCATCAGTATGTCACCCTACCGGTTAGTGTTTGGGAAACCATGTCACCTTCCAGTAGAGTTAGAACCCAAAGCTTATTGGGCCGTCAAGAGTTTCAACATGAAGATGGATGAGAGTGGAGAACACACAAAGTTGCAACTTCAAGAGCTAGAGGAAATTCGCAATGATGCCTATGAGAGTGCAAGAATTTAAAAGGAGAAGATGAAAGCTTTCCACGACAAGATGATTTCTAGGAAGGAATTTGAAGTAGGTCAAAAAGTCCTCATATACCAATCATAGCTTCGTCTATTTCCAGGTAAATTGCGTTCCCGTTGGATTGGACCTTTTGTTATTACTAATGTCTTTCCTCATGGTGCGGTAGAAGTTCAGAGTCTGGAAACCTCAAAGGTATTCAAGGTGAATGGTCATAGGCTCAAACCTTTCTATGAAGGTCTTCAGGTGGAGGACGTGACACAATTGGATCTAGAAGACCCATTCTATGCTGGGTGAAGGAAAAAACAATAAGTCGAGATAAAGACAATAAACAAAGGAGCTACTTGGGAGGCAACCCAAGGGAAGTTCATTCCTTTATCTTTTTATTTTTATTTTTTATTTTTGTTGTTTTTCGCATTCATATTTTAGTTAACTTTGTATTTTTCTTTGCATTTCACCTTACATTGGGGACAATATAAGCTTTAAGTGTGGGGGATGGGATTTAGATTGAGTTTAAATTTTGAAAATTTTTGCATGATTTTCCAATAAAATGAATTGAGGGTTAAATTATTGTTTTGAGTTGTGTATACTATTTGCTAAATTAATTAGGCTTTTAAAAAACTCATAATATGATTGAATAAATAATCCTCCAACTTAGAGTTGATTAGTGGAGTTATTTTCTTTGAGAATGGTAGTGACTAAATTTTGTAGACAAAAAGTTGGTGAGATTTTTGAGCCTTTAGACTGATACATCCATAACAGTCTCATTATTTTTTTCACGTGTGATATTCTTCCATGGTTTTGTCTCTCTAGAACTTGCCTTGATTCTCTTAAGATCATATTGACACATGCATGCACGAACATGATTAAGGCCATATTTGTTACATAAATTAGCCACCTTAGCCAAATAGCCGACCCTGTAATTGAGTTTTCCATTGTTGAGCCCATTTGAGCCTTATTACCTTTTCTTTATATAAACTCACATTACAATCTTTAAACTGGAAAAACAATGTCTTTACCCAAGCATTAGAGATAGTGGAGTGTTGTTGAATGTCATGAGAAGTGTGAATATACAAGAAAATAAGTGTGGGGGTATCAAAATTTATAGTAGTGCTATTATTGGTGAATTGGAACAAATTTTCTATGTCAATTCAGGGAGTTCCAGTATTGGTGTATAATTTGAAGTTTACATTGTGCAAGAAAAACACAAGATGAAGAAAAAAAATGAATGATTGAAAAAAAAAAATAAGTGATGAAGGAGAGTGATTTTAATGTGAAAAATATCTATATTCATAACACTTCTTACATCTCAAGAAAGAGTTTGATTTGTGTGGGATAGATGAAAAAAAAATGATGAAGCTATTATGTGGAGTGGTTGGTTTACATGTCTTATATATATGTTTGAGCTAAGTCTATTTATCTTTACTCCACTAGTTTCAATGGCTCTTGAGTCACATACCCAAATATTTCCCACCTTGACCATAAGCCACATTACAACCTTTGAAAAGTCCTTATGATTCTTGTAAAGCATGTGATCTAAGTGGTGGCAAATGAGAAGATATGCAAGCATATGGTAGAACATCTCAATTGGAATGAATTTGAGCAAAACACTTACCCTTTTAAACACATGAGAGTTGAGTGCTTATATCCGTGAGGGACTACATGTTTAGTTTACTTCATCTTTATATGAAAATGCTCGCTAATTGATTATGAGTTGTGTAGAATGTTTATTCATGATATTTTATGTGTTTTGAAAAAGTTTGAAGTTCTATGTTCTTGACATTAGGACTTGGTGTCTTTGGAGAATTAAATTTAAGTTTTGCACGAGGACGAGCAAAAGCTAAGTGTGGAGGAATTTGATAGGAATGTAAAATACACATTTTACATCTTTATTTAATGCACTATATGACTATTTTATGCCTAAATGTACTTAGTATTCTCATATTTTGGTTTAGGTGGCAAGTTGATGGATATAGCGTAATTTGGAAGAAATATGTGAAAATGGACCAAAGTGAAGGAAAATGAAAGTTCAAGGACTAGCGTGCAAATACAAAAAAGTTGTATCAAACCAAGCAATGAAGATTTGAGAGTCAATTGGTTGAAAGAAGACGTCAAATGGATGAAATATCGTCAAAGTATGATCACACATCAATTTCCAATTGAAAAGTTATACATCGATTTTCAGTCTCATATTGAGACCCATTTTTGATATGGAAAACGATCGAATTGGAAGATTATATCTGAATAAAAGTTGTATCCCTTTGAGTTATCTTTCCAACGCATTTTGAATCGCCTCAATCGGATATCGGAAAAAGAGGATACGACTAAAACACCGAAGGCTGTTCGGAGGAAATTTCGTAAAACCATGCGACCGCATAGACCATTACCAAGAGTTTGAAGGGTGAATTCATTTGTTCCTTGCGGCCGCAAGCCTCTAAACCATGCGGCCGCATGGTTCATTTCCGATACGAAAATTCTGGTTTCCTAATTTAAGTCAACTATCTATGGAAACAACTATAATTACATATTTTAAAACCCTGGAACGGACCAGAATGCCTCCAACCTATTTTCTCTCTATTTTTCTTAGATCTATCATGTGTAACTAACTCTTGGTGCTTGATTGAAGGATACCGAAGCCTTGAAACACATTATAACTGTGAGATCCACCTATTTTCATTGTTTAATTTATATTTAGTATCGAATATTCTTCTATGCATAATTTTATGATTGTCATGTTTGATTGCTAAGAGATCTATTATTTTTTTCATATATTGCAATCTATAGCTAAGTTAAATCTCAAATCCGTAATTGTTTGAATCATTTAACTTGTGAAGCACTAGGATTTGATAATTTTCTGCGATAGATGTTATTGAATCTTAAGAAGAATGTTTAAATAGATTGAACGCAACCGCTGATACTTGTATTAACTAGTTCATCGATTTTTCTATTATTTAAAGCTGTTATTAAATTGAATATTTAGCGCTGGTCTGAGATTATTTGATAATTAGGGTTAATTAGAATGCTGGTTTCTGATTAACTAAAATTAAGGAAAAATAGGAATTTATTCCAACGATGAATATTGTGAATGTAGATTGATCATTTTTTATGGATTGATGAATGATTATAAATCTCCAATGATGGAAGTTGATTTGGATCAAGACTCGTTTCATTGATTTAATACGACTCGTTAATTTACATTGTTATTTGTTATAAAATTGATTTCGTTATAAACAAAACCCCCCATCGTTATACAAAGCATAAATTGTTGAATTACACACACTTCGTGGGATCGACCCTTACTTTCATTACTACATTAGTTTTAGAGGTTTAAGGACTATTTTTGGGTACCAACGACAGCACACCAGGTCTTTCTGATATCAATCATGCTACACGTACAGAAGCAGGTCACCCACTTAAAGGGGGTGCCAAGTAGTACAGGGCCCATGTGGTCCTGTATAGCCATTATAATCCTTCTGATATAGGCCTTCAAACATTACCTGAGCAATATATTTATTCAACCTCCTTGAGAACAGATCTCTACCAACACTATACTAACTGAGGAGTCCATTCTTGTCATCGACATGTCAAACCCAATTGATCAAGTGGTAGCAGATATGATATGCTGTTAAGAAATTAACTGAACATAAGATAGCAAGCTAGCAGCTCAATCCAGTAAGAAGCGAAACCCGTATGTGATCAATATGGTAAGTGAGTGCATATCCGATAAGTAGTGACCAACCCGGTAAGCTAGTGCATATTCGGTAAGTTCAATCTCAGCTGTCTTGAAGCCTTTTCACCAGTACATTCTATTATAAATGATTCCAAACATGATCCAACAATTTAGGAACTAACCAACAGCAATAGATTCTAGATCATTCTTTTGTATTATAAATTTGCAAAGTTATGGCAATGAAATTGTCAATTGTATATTTTATCTTCTTTCATTTTTTAACTTGGTATCAGAGCATTTCAATGGCAAACGCCAGCAACCTTCCCATGATACTGATCCCATCTCTGCACCTACCTCAATCTCTAGCAGTACTATCACTCCTTTGATAAGCACCAACAGCATCTCACCATTCGGAGTTAATCTCACTCAAGTTGTTTCAGTCAAGCTGGACAAGAACAACTTCTTCCTATGGAAGAATATGATATTGCCAATCATACGAGGACACAACCTTAAAGGCTACATTCTAGAGACAAAGATGTATCCCCAAGAATTCAATGGCAGCCAAGTCACTGGTGAAGCTGGTACCACTATTGAGATAATTAAAAATCCTGAGTATGGTCAATAGATGTCAACAAATCAATTACTTATGGATTGGCTATATTCATCAATGACTCCAGACATTGCTATGAGAGTTATGGGTGCTACCAACTCAAGAGAAATTTGGACAGCAATTGAAAAAAGCTGTGCAGTACAAAACTGGTCTAGAATAATACTCATGACTGGTGAACTGCAGAAGTTAAGAAAGGGAACAATGAATGTTGATCAATACTTAAACAAGGTGAAGCAACTTGCTAACGACCTTGAAATTGCTGGGAAACTGTAGCGCATACAGACTCAATAACTTAGGTTTTGGCTATTTTAGATGAAGATTATACCCCCATTGTTGTCCAGATAAATAGCAGAGATCATATATCTTGGGAAAAGCTTCAATCCACACTTATGACTTATGAAAGCAGGCCGGAACACCTCAATTCTCTGAGAAATGACATAGCTGAAATCAACATCAATCAGACCTCAGCTAATTTCTCCGAAAGGTCCGCATCCAATCACCATGGCTTCAGACCTTACAGACCAGCTTTTGGGGCAAGTTCACTAGTTTCAACAATAATAGAGGTGGAAGAAGGTGAAGAAACAGAGCAAGCAACATATATGGTGGCAATGATAACAGACCAGTTTGTCAAGTTTGTGGGAAAATTGGACACAAAGCTAATATATGCAACTTCAGGTATGATGATAGATATACTGGAGTGCCACCAAACCAAAGAACCAACTACAACATGTCACCTACAGCTCTTATTACATCTCACATCACTGTCAATGATCCAACATGGTATGTAAACACTGGAGCCAGCAATCACATAACCTCAGACAAAGGAAATTTCACCTCAGTCAATGAATATGCTGGTAAGAGAAAATCATGGTAGGAGATGGAAGTGAGTTGTATATCTCTCATTTTGGTACCACTCACATTCCAGTTCTTAATGATAAAATTCTGGTTCTAGGCAAACTTCTTCATGTGCCCGAAATTAAGAAAAATCTTATAAGTGTTTCTAAGTTAACTTCAGATAATGATGTCTACATGGAATTTCATCCCAATTGCTATTTTGTCAAGGACAAATCAACGAAGGAAGTGATAATGCAAGTGAAGCTTAAAGAGGGGCTGTACCAGCTGGACTTTCCTCACCAAACTACCAAGAGTCTTACTCAAGAGTCAACCATCACAAATAAATTCCTCTGCAACATATGTTCTAGTGTTTCGAGTCATGAGTTTTCTATTTCCACAAATGATGTATGGCACAAGAGGCTTGGTCATCCGTCTAACCAAGTGATAACTGAAGTACTCAAATCCTGTAATCTCAAATTCAAAGGAAATGATATCGGACATTTCTGCAATGCGTGTCAATAAGTGAGATTTTCTAAGTTGACATGGGTGCTTCATTACATGCCAAAGCTCCATTAGAACTTGTCTTCACAAACATTTGGGGACAAGCCCCTATCCTATCTACCTCAAGTTTCAAATATTACACATCCTTTCTAGATGACTTTAGTAGGCACACATGGATTTATCCCCTAAATCAGAAATCTAAGGCCTTAAATATATCACTCAATTCAGAAGACTTGTTGAAAACAAACTAGCTAGCAAAATAAAAACCTTGCAAGCTGATTGGGTTGGTGAATATAGAATGTTCTCAAAGTTTTTGAACCAAGAGGGAATTGGGTTTAGGCACCCATGCCCATCAGCTCAAAATGATAGGATAGAAAGAAAGCATAGACATGTTACTGAAATATGTCTAACACTATTAGCCCAAGCAAAACTGCCCTTGAAGTACTGGTGGGAAGCCTTCCAAACTGCTACCAACCTTATAAATAGACTGCCAACACTAACTCTTCAAGGAAAGTTGCCTTATCAAATCCTATACAACAAAAAACCCAATTACTAAGCCTTGAAAGTATTCGGTTGTGCCTGCTATCCCTGTCTAAGGCCATATCAGAAACACAAATTCAGTTTCCACTCCACCAAGTGCACATTTATTGGCTACAGTGAATGTCACAAAGGGTACAAGTGCCTAAGCTCAACTGAAAAATTATATATTTCAAGAAATGTCATATTTAATGAGTCAGAATTCTCATTCAAGTCTTCTACCTCCACAAAAGTTCAATCAGAACCAACAGTGTCAGAAACCATAGTGTCTCACTTTCACTTTCCATCCGAACCAAACAAAACAATATCTACTTTAAGCCCTGCTGATACAAGTCACTCTGAAGCTGTTCATGATGGACATTACCTATCTTCTGATTTAAATAACAATATAACAATTGGTGATGACCTTGGTGACTCTGAAGGAAATGCTAAATCAGAACCTTCAACGTCGAACCAAGTCTGTCACTGATCAGTGAAGCCCCTCTACAATCACATGAAAATAGAATTGAAGAAGTGCCTCAACATAGAACAGAAAATCTGGCTAGGCATCCTATGATCACTAGATGAAAAGCTGGAGTATTTAAACCAAAGGTTTACCTTGGAAGATTTGCTGAAAAACTCTCAGAACCTAAGGAAGCAACTGAAGTACTGATGAATGACAGTTGGGGGAAAGTCATGGAGGAATAATTCAATGCTTTAACAAAGGCTAAAACCTGGGAACTTGTGCCTTATTCACCAACTTACAACATTGTAGGCAATAAATGGGTTTTCAAGCTAAAGCATAATACAGATGGCTCAGTTCAGAGATTCAAAGCTAGGCTTGTAGCAAAAGGATTTAATCAAACTCCTGGAATTGATTTCTTTGAAATTTTTAGCCCTGTTATCAAGCCGTCAACCCTCAGAATAATACTCACTTTGCCAGTCACAAAGGGATGGATGGTTAGACAAGTGGACATCAACAATGCTTTCCTAAATGGGGAACTTGAAGAAACTATTTTTATAAGTCAGCCTGAGGCATTTGTGGATGAATTGAAGCCTAATCATGTTTGTAAACTAAACAAGGCACTTTATAGATTGAAACAGGCACCTAGAGTCTGGAATGAAAAATTAAAGACTACATTCTTGAGCTGGAAATTCAAGCAATCAGTGGCAGACACCTCACTCTTTTATTTCAAAAATGAAAGTCAAATAATTTTTGCACTCATCTATGTGGATGACATTGTGATCACAAGCAATAACAGAGACTTGCTGCAGAAATTCATTGACAATATAAACAAAAAATTCATGCTAAAGGACATGGGAATGCTGCACCACTTCCTTGAGGTTGAGGTATTATGGCATGACTCTGGAATTTACCTCACTCAAACTAAATACATTGCTAATTTACTTAAAAGAGTTGAGTTACAAAATATAAAGCCATGTATTACACCTATCCCTGCTGATAAATCAATGTCTAAAACTGATGGAGAAACATTAAAGAATCCCACAGCTTATAGGAGTGATGTAGGAGGATTACATTGCCTTCAATATACCAGGCCAGACATTACATTTGTTGTGAATAAATTGAGTCAATTCTTGCAAGCTCCAACATCATCTCACTTGCAAGCACTAAAGAGAGTCTTCAGGTATCTCAAAGGGACTATGAACCATCGACTTTGGATTTAAAGAAGTGATAGACTTACCTTAATTGGCTACTCAGTTACGGACTGGGTGTCCTACCCTGATGATATAAGATCAACCTCTGGCTACTGTGTTTACTTAGGTGATAATTTGATAAGCTGGTCTTCCAAGAAACAACATGTTGTAGCACGATCAAGCACTGAATCAGAATGTAGGGCACTTGCTTCAACTGCCTCAGAAATAACTTGGGTTTTGCTTTTTCATGAGTTGGAATTACCTCTGGATAAAGTTCCAACTATATGGTGCGATAACATAAGTGTAGGAGCCCTAGCAGCTAATCCAGTATACCATGCCAAGACGAAACAAATAGAATTGGACGTACATTTCATCAAAGATAAAGTGGTAGCAAAATAATTAGAAGTGAAATATGTAACTTCCTCAGACCAAATTGCAGATTTACTAACCAAAGGGACTGAACCACTCAAGATTTCTCTTCTTGAAAGACAAGCTTGGAGTTACTCAGGTACCTTCCAGCTTGAGGGAGGTTGTTAAGAAATTAACTGAACAGAAGATAGCAAGTTAGTAGCTCAATCCAGTAAGAAGTAAAATCGGTATGTGCTCAATACGGTATGTGAGTTCATATCCGGTGAGCAGTGACCAATCTTGTAAGTTAGTATATATCCGGTAAGTAGTGACCAACCCCGTAAGCTAGTGCATATCCGGTGAGTTCAATCCCAGCTGTCTTGAAGCCGTTTCACCAGTACATTCTGTTGTAAATGATTCCAAACATGATCCACCAATTTAGGAACTAACGAAGAACAATAGATTCTAGATCATTCTTTTGTATTATAAATTCGCAAAGTTATGGCAATGAAATTGTCGATTGTATATTTTATCTTCTTTCATTTTTTAACTTATACAATGCAGCAGAGAAAAGAAGGTTTCTTCCAAATTAACAATCGTGGGATACCAATGACAATGTGAATAAAGCAACTCATAAGTTATGGGACTAGCTTTTCTCCTCAACCAGAGAAGGCTCTGGAGTAAAAATATTGGATTAGCCTCTTCTATGTTTCGGATGAAGAGGCTACTACATTTTGGCCTTCCATGTGCAGGTTACAGTATGAACTTTTACGGCATCATTATCTAGTACGAATGTTTCGTATGTGTATGTCATCATGTAGGTTACACAATTATAGTAGCAAAGTAGGCCTTATATGTCATCAACTTCAGTTTCTATCTCCCAAAGAAAAATTACTTAACCAACTTTTAACCCAAAAACAAGTAAAGAAGACATTAACTCTAAGCAAAATTACAAATTTTTAGGTACACTTATTTGAAACATAATTCTGAATTACTAGAGTATAAGAACCAAGTTGCTAATAAATTGAACTTCTCTCATCAAGATTATCATATCTAAAACTCCCGTAACATAACAATACAATTCAAATCATAATAAATCAAAGGCCAAGAATGAGTACGTTGAACTATAGTCGTGCTTCAGCTCATAATTTTTCTAATTCATTTTACTAAATCCTATATCTAATATACTTCAACTCTCTCCAAAAATTTAAAATCAAACTAATCTAATGATAACACAATATCTATAATTCCACATCGACACATTTCAAGAAAGATGTAAACCAGCAACCAAAATTGAATCGATATATGCATTATTTGTGCCACGAAAATTGAAATGATGTATGACTTTTTATCTTTAGAGTGATTTATTTTTTTTCGAATGATTGTCTCTTCACAAAGAAGCTTCACAAGCATAACAAATTACTGTTGTCAGAAATATGAATACAATTTGAAGGATTTGAACACAATATTTTGATAATTTTTTATAGATACTATTATTTTGCAGCTTTAATCTAACCTTGTTTGCCATATCTTATATCTGTTTATGAGATGATCGAACTCTATTTTTATTCACAAGTTTATTAAGATCTATAATTTTTACGTACTTTTTAATCATACATTCCTTAGGACTCACTGGTTCTAAACTTCGATAAACATGCACAAGTCTATTACATACTTGAATTTTCCAGTATAAAAAAATTTGAAATTGGTTTGGTCCAAGCTGTCTTTTAAAGATGTAGACCAAACTGGCTTATAGATCAATGTCACTCCAAATCAGCTCGAATTATAACTTTATTATTATTATTATTATTATTATTATTATTATTATTATTATTATTATTATTATTATTATTAGAAATTAATATGATTTTGAAACAAGACATTTGAAGAAAAAAATTCTTCTAAGTGAGACACAACAGCTTTTTTATATTTTGAAACCATTTTTTTCCTAATAAACTCGAGTCGATGCTCATGGGTAGAAGGCGAAAGGTGTATGCCAACCCATAGCACTATGAACCGGTCCGAGTTATTTCAATGGAGGAAATACAAAAATATTTACAACTAATTATTTTCAACAAAATGACTTCTTATATCCACTTATATTTCAAGGTATATTTATGAATGATCATTTGACTTTTATTTTTTACAAGTTTAGTCGGACCATCCTGTTTCAATAACACTTCATTTATGTCATCCAGACAAATCTACAGAATTGGACAAATTTAGCCATGTTTAGTTTGGATAAAAAAATATGTTTTTAGAAATTTTTGATAAAAGTCGATAGAAAAATTGATAAGAATTGTAGAATCCTATAAAATTTGTGATTAAACGTGAGTTTTAAAAAAAATAGAAATGAGGCCATTGGATATAACTTCTAACAGAGTTAATTGTCTCAATGGTCACTGAACTTATGTCTTTGTCTTCGATTGCTCACTGAAATTTAAGAGATCAAGTTTTGGCCACTAAATTTATCAAAACATTGGACGTTACTCACTATTTTAACATCCATTCCAATTTTTTAATGAAACTAGTTTTCGCCCGTGCTATGCACGGGTTTTGTTTTTCTTGAAGATATGTTAGTGTTGCATGATGTAGACGATACCTTAAGATTTCCAAGAAGACTTTAACCACCATGTCGACCCTTATAGTCCCTACCATCGGCATCTCCTGGTTCCTTCATCTATTCAATTACTATGCTAATTCTGATAACCATGAAGTTTTAGCAAAGAAATACAGCTCGACATTAACACACCTATAGAAATTACATACATAATATACACCCACCCCCCAAACATTGTATTGGCCCCCTAATTTTATTTCTCGTCCAATGTAAAACTGGTATTCACATTTTTCCAATGTAAAATTTGGTCATGCATCAATCAGAAATCCAATAATTGAAATCACTCTACTCTTCCAACAATTTTTTTCATTTTCATGTATAGAGAGGTTATTGTTATCTAGATCTAAAGTATTAAATTTCATCATAGACTATAGTTTCAATGTCTAAACAACCACCCGTTGAATCTGCATCTCCCATCCTTTGAACCCTCTTTCTGATATATAAATTGGAAATTCCAATTTACCAAATTAAACAAAAAGCAAAAGTTAACTATGAAATGATCTGTTGAATACTTGAACTCCTATGCCAATTACAACTTACTGTAAACCAACAAAATCAACAATGTGCCCTTCAACTTTTTTAAGCAAACCACCATGTTCTTTTTAATTTTTAACTTTAATATGAATCCAGTAAAACTATACAAGATGAGCTGAAAATAGACCAATCCTAAAGAGCAAAAAATCACAAATTTCACTTTATTCCAACTCACACATTGCATTCAACTTGAAATTTGCACATCGAATCCATCATACAGTCATTAGGCTCTAAACTCCCTATTTATAAAATTAAAATATCTAGATAAAAAAATTTGTCAATTCCAAAGAAGGAAATAAAAAAACGAAAAAGTTCTATTTTTCTTGACTAAAACAGCCTCATAAGTCATAAATAATCCATTGTGTAGTGTAGCTAAAACCAAGAAATTTTGAACAAATTAAAAAAGAAAAATTGAACAAGAAGGGTAATCCAACAAATAATTATAAGCGAAAACTGGAAAATATTTTCCTTCATGTAATCGAGAACCAAATGGTAGAAAGAAATACACCAAACCCATTTTGCTCAATCCATGCTACTTTTCAATATTATGAATCAAGAAAATTGGGTATCGATAATTTTAATTCAGAGAGCAGGCAAGAATTATTACCTTAAATAAAGAAAATGAAGCTAAAAGTAGGGGTGTCCAAAAGTCCCGGACCGAACCAAACCGAACCGAACCCGAACCGAATTCGAACCGAACGGTTCTTCATAAATTAAATACCTGAACAGGTACTCGAATCGAGAACCGATGGGTTTGGGTCGGGTCTCGGGTCTAGACCAAGAACTGAAGAACCGAATAAGAATCGAAACTAAATAATTTTTTTATTTTTATATTGAATTAATTAAATTATTTTATTTTATTATACAAATTAGCAAATTAATTAAATAAATCAGATTATTTCATAATTTTAATTTTAAAGCCCAAATCATTTTTAAAACCCATTTGCCCATTTTAATTTGAAACAAATAAATATACTTTATGTAGTTTTGCTGTAATATTAATATCTATTTTTTGTTATTTGTATGCATTGAATTAATCTTATTGGACGGCTAGTTATTTATATGTTTTTGAATTGGGCTACGTTAATTTGTAAAAGTTACGAATGAAATATCATTAATTGTATTTATATAGTGTTACTGTAAATATTAAAAAAATTTGATTATGGTACGGAACCGAACGGAACCAAACCGATCCAAACCGAACCCGAACAGTTCCATAATTATATTTGGACCCGATAGGTCCATTTATTAAATACCCGAAAGTTTTGGGTCGGTTCGGGTCTCTTCAGAACCTAACCAAACCGACCCACGGACAGCTCTAGCTAAAAGTTAACAAATCAAGCCATTACTTTCTTATTTATATTTGTCTCATTCGTTTTGAATCTTACATTAACGTGTTACGTGCTGCAAATTTAACTGAAGATATGTTCATCAATAATTATTTTAACATTACTCCCAAGATTCTAATGCGTTCTGGCTGTTTCAGTACTGTCGTGCTTGGATGGATTAAAAAGATAGAATAGTCCTATAAATTGCCATGGAACTCCTGCGCTCTATTTTTTTCATGTGGGAACTTTCTACTGAATAATAAGGTTATCAGATAATGAAAAATAATTTATCGACACACTTGGTGTTAATAATATGATGTAGAATTAACAACTAAAAGAGTGAACATATTACCCGGTATGCCACTGCAAGTGGTCTTAATCGACGTCCAGCAAACTTATCAATGACGGAATAAATCTTTCATTGTATATCTGATTTGTTATATGTAAGCCCCAAGATCTAGAAATAAAATCATAAGAACATTCAGGGAAAGTAATAATTAATGTAGTCATTCATTAGAAGATACTCTACTAATAGACCTGTTTAGGGTACCTTTGCTAGTTTGAACCAATGCTATGGCTTAGTTAATCTTCCTGTAGTCTCTTGTGAGCTTGGAAAACATGGATTGACAAGAGTATAAAGAGAACAATATAATGTATTTGTAAGACCCTATTGCAACACACACATACACAGGTAGAGAGAAAGAGAACAATTATATTCAACATGCAACAGATATTCTTCCCACTGTAGGGGAGGAAACGGACTCCACCAGAAGAATAATAGCAAGAAAACTACCTGAGGAACAAACCCTCGTTTTCACTACCTTAGAAGTACACACACACTTGATCACCTAGTATATTCATCTCTTTACAGTATAGCCGAGACTAAAGTAACATGCAGCACTAGGAAAATAATTTTAAATTACAATTTTGGCCTTGTTATGTAAATAACCTGCAATAATATTATTCAACTTTTGCTTTCTCTGGCTCAACTTGAAGTGATACAAAGCAGAAAATATGAAATCAAGTGCCCAAACCTACAATAGTTTGTGCAAATTGACAACTTCTTTTAATTGTGCTGAATACAAGCTTGGCAGGAGCACTTTCTTCACTTCCTCCTCTCCACTGCCAATCCTCCTCACTCCTCAGTCTGCCCTTCCCAACACTCCCACTCAAACTCCCACAATAACATACCAAGTCTGATTCACTATGACCTTAGTTGGCTACTTGAATCATTTCTTGTCAGTCCCTCTGCTCAATCACTACATCTATTGGAGATCCCCATGCAAATAGATATTCGCAACCACATAACCATGTTAACTTTGGTATACTTCTTCATCTTTTAACCTATTTTAGTAGAATCATGTCCCTCTTATGAATAGGAGCTTCTTTAGGTAACATATCAAACCACCTAAGCCATTGTTCTTTTAATTTGCTGTCACTTCCACTTCTTTCTATTTTCTCTTTTTTTTTTCTTAATGACATAATTAGAATCCTCATTTCCACTACTTTTATCCTAGACATTTTCTCTGCACCCATCATACGTACCATAAAGCATAGCAAGTCCATTACCCATTATGTAGAGCTTGAGTATTAACTAAATATGTTTTTTTATTAGAACTTGTTATTTCATGCAGCATGCTCTAATCCCATGAATTGCAGCCTCTTTTATGTCTTTCTTCCTTGTAAACAATCAAACCTAAATTCATAAACAACCCATTGGGACGATATGAGCAAGAGCATAAATAGAAGCAAAAATTATTGCCAAACACGATTCAAATATGTTGTTTTCGGATTTTAAATAAATAGAAGAGCTAGGTTGATTTCTATACCACAAAATCAGTGAGTAATTAAGGTAAAAATGATGACAAAAAATGGTGATCAAATACCCTTTCCCATTGTTTTTTTTTTAAAGAATGGAGAAATCACAGCCATATAGTTGGCCTATGACAGAACAAATATAGTAAGTATAAGGGAAAGGAATAAGAAGTCCTATAGATGTTTTGAATAATATGTAGCATGGAACATCATAACAAAGGTTTGAGGCATAGAATTGTTATAGCATACCACTCAGCAGCTGCTTGCAACATGCCATCGGTGATAATAGGAGCACCAGAGAGAAGAGCACCTAACCCAATCCTAAATGAGCAAGAGCATAATTTAGAGAAGTAGAAGTAAGATAATTAGAATATATCTAAAACAATCTGTAGGAATTATTACAGACCCGGGAAAGAGGTACATGTTATTTGCTTGATTCACATGGCCTATTTTTCCATTCCCTATCTAGAAATGTTATGCGATTGGTACCCATTATAAACATAAATAAGCATGGAAATGCAGTGATGGTTACAAATAACAAGCAGCAGCTTGCTTCTTCTCTCCACCACAAAAAAAATGGGAAGGAAAATGAAGTTGATATTTCATAGTAGAAGAGAGGGCTTAATTGATTAACAACAATTATACGATGCCAATAAAGTAGCTATCTATAAAACAAAAATAGTACCAAGATTAACATCTGCAAACGGGCTCCCACCTGCAAAAATTTCTGTAAAAGAGAGGTAAGAATATGAAAAGGTGATTTGTAGGGCACAAGACGTTTATCTACCTTAACAAATAACAACTACTTGAAACCTAAAGGGGAAAGAGTGGTTCAGATTTGTTTCCCTCCTAATAAGCGAAGTTGGTACACTATAAAACAATGAATATAATACAATGAAGTAATGTCCGTGAATTACAGCGTAATATTACAGCCTAATGTAGAAATGAAGGAAAATAAAGCTGAAGTGGCAAAAGAAATGAATTCGGAGTAGCTAAATTAACATTAATCCAATATGTTTAAATGGTTAATATATTTAACCAGCAAGTTCAGAGTAAAAATTTCCGCGATGTAAAAAATTCCAGAACCACAATTCAATACACCCTAGGAAGCAAGAAATGAAAGAGAAATCGGAACATCCAGGTCCCAGGACAAGAGAGGATTAACAGAGAGAAAATAATAAATACCTTGGGTGGAATCAACTGGGCGTCAGCTTTTGTTGACAGGGGAAGGTGAAAGGCAGGCTTTGCACACACTACAGCCACAGCCCATATTGGTATATTTGGAGCTTCTTTAACGTACCACATTCCAGTGGCAACACCAGAAAGCAAACCAAATTTGAAAATATACAAATTGAATGCTAAAAAAAACACTATCAACAAGTATTAAGAACAAATTTTCAATGTCGTCTAATCAAATTAAATTAGTTCTTCAAACGCTTGAAGAGAAAGACCGTAATTTGAACAATCAAATTGAATCATACTTTACTTTGCACAACACTAAGCATATTTTTTCTTCCCTCTTTAAGTCCATAAACTATGATTCCCAAAAGAAATTAGAAACCCAAAGTTTAATTTTTAATTTCACTTTCTGAAGACTCAAACTAAATCTCAAATTCAGCATAAAAAAACTTAATCCATTGAACGCATTATACCTTAGAAACACATTGTTAGTCTTTCAAGTGTATCCTATTTATTGACCCTCTTTTTGTGAATGCACTCCAGTTTATTGAATTATAAACAATTAAATTAATCATCTCAATTCCCAAAATGATGCCTTGATTTCTAAATAAACTGCCACGGTGAAGAACAGAACAACAAAAATATTAATGTCTTAAACAAATAAATCGTTGACGAAGTACAATTCTCAATCTAGAGGCCTCTAGTTAAGGGACACTACTTGGACATTTATCCAAGAGAGTGTCATCATATTTAAGGAAATTGACCAGGACAATTCTGAATTTTTTCTTCTCTTTTCACATTTGTTGTGCAATTTCTTATATATTTATTATATTGCGTGGAAAATTTCTCCAGCTCCCCTTTAGAAAATATATCGCTGGTACTTTGATCCATTTCTACTTGTATATTTCTTGTTACTTGATAATTTTTCAAGGTTCTCATTTATAAATAGATTTTTGCACAAATAACTTCATAAAGCATCAAAATAAAACAAATTGACCATGTGACACGGGCATTGATACGCTGAAAGTGATATTAAGGAACTTTGCTCCTTAATCTTGAGTTATTGAAAAAATATATCTTGACCGGAAGAAATAGCAAGTAGATGATGGCCTTTAATAAAATGCTAGTCAGAACACCATTGAAAGATGATCAAAAGCATTCATTTAAATTTTCAGTTAATTACAACGGTCTTATGCTCTTTGACATTCATCAATCACTGATTTCCAGAGCCTTCAATTAACAATTTAGAGAAATTCAAATGTTGGCTCAAACTTGGGGATACACATGAAGGTAAGAAGAAACCAAAAGGCATATTGCACTACTTCTACGTGTCTTCTATTAGTGTGGATTACACATAACGTGTTACAGCAGTTCTCAAATTCTTACCCCCATCAAAACAAAAACTGTACAAATCTGTTCCTGTTCCAATTGCTTATCAGATCCGTCTACTCTCGCGTCATACTAAACTCCAGCTGAATTCGCCACTATTAAGGAAAACTAAAACTTAGTAAAGAGAAAAAAAATGACAATACAACACCAAAATTATTGAACCATTTCTTTGTTCCAGTGGAAAAGTTCATATGACATATCAATAAACAATCCATTCAACTATTCCCAATATTCCTGCTTCTAGATGAAATTTATCTATGCATTATTAGTGTAATTGGAAGTTGCAAGCCCTATGTTCCTAGAAATAGAGTTAAACACATATATGCAGACATACTAAAAGCACATAATTCCAAAATTAAAATCACTTGTGTGCCCATCAATATTTTCCTAATTCATTGCTCAATGCTAGCTTTAAAGTCTAAATTTGAATCTCAAGCCGATCAATCAAACAATTGTAACCCTGACACTTTCACTTTAACAGCACACGAAAGAAATTGGAAGTATCAAAAAAATGGCCGATCTTTAGGCAGAAGTTTACAATAATTAAATCCATTAATGAATTTCACAATCAGAACAAAATTAAAGAGAAAGAAGTGAAAATTAAACTTTTATTGAGCTTAAGGACGAGTCTTTTTGCCGGTTGTGGAAGCGCGGCCTTCTTCCGCGACAAATTAGCAATAGTCCCACCTTCGAGGCTGCAGTCGTGGCTACCAACAGCTGCAGCCTCACGTCCTGACGAAAAGGACCCTTCCAGAATGTCATTAGGATCATCTTCAATCATGGGAAAGTGAGCAGGGGTGTCGGCAAAGTGAACATAATGGTTAATACTTTGTTGACCGTTTTGTTGCTATCGAGTGAGCAAGCGGCAGACTGCAACTTGGCTTTCTTCATTGCTGGAAAAATTGTGGCTCAACTACTTCCAGCAGCGGCGTCCCTAGTGGCGATGGCAACTGTGGAGGTGGAGGAGCAAGGAGATGAGCGCTTACTGGGATTCTGGAGCTCGGGGAAGATTTGATTTAGCCATCATTTAACCGAAAATGTGCCTTGCATGGAGAGTCCTCTCCATGCGCCACGGATAATCTTTTCGTGGCACATGGAGAGGATTCTTCGTGCGCCACGGAACATATGTCTGTAGTGCACAGAGAGACCTCTCAGTGCGCCACAGAGTTTGACTATATTTATTTCCCTTTTTTATAGTTTTAAAATGAATTATTTTCTTTGTAATTAATAATCAGTAGGCACCTTATAACTATTTTTAAATAACATTATAAATTTATAAATTTCATGTCTTGAAATTTATTATATCAAACATAGGAAAAATTATCTTATTTTCTATTTAGGTAGGATAATAGGAAAAATTATCTTCTTTTCTATGTAGGTAGGATAATAAATGTATTATTAAATTTTTATTCTAGTGAATTGAAATGGGAAATTAATTAATACAACACTAACTTCTGTATGTAGACGACGGATGAATTATTTAGGTGTAATTTGTTTTTCTTAGTAAGAACATTACTCATCTTCTGTAGATGCAAGTTTGATAATAAAATATTGCAATTCATTTATTTTCATTTATGCTATGTTGAATTTTATGAGTTTTTAGCTTTATGGAAATTTTATTGTTCAATTAGTACAATTAAAATATGCATAAGAACAAAGTTATAGCATACTTTCACAATAAAGCTACACGTAATGAAAAAATACCGGAAGTATGAAGGGTAGCTGTAGCAGTCTCTTCTAATCTTATACTGTTGCTCTATAAAACAAAATTGGGAAAAAGTGAAGACGAACGAACGCAAGACATAATAAAAAAGAAGACGGGAAAAAAGAGAAAAGGAAAATAGTTTCCATAAGAAACGTAAACACAAAAAACGAGATGAATTAGGAAAGTTGAACAAAAATACAAACAAGTTTACCTTTAATATGTTGCGTGAATCTGCAAATCTATCGAAGCGAAAGAGACGCACTCTCTTACTCAATTTTTAGCTGTATGCAGATTTTATTATTCAATTCGTACAAATAAAATATGCATAATAACAAAGTTATAGTATACTTTCACAGTAAAAATACACCTAATGGAAAAATACCGAAAGTATGAAAGATAACTGTAGCGTTCTCTTTTAATCTTTTACTACTGCTCTATAAAATAAAAATAGGAAGAAGTCAAGAACAACGAAAGGAAGACATATCGGTGGAGAAAAAAAAAAAAATGGAAACAGTTTCCATGAGAAATGTATAGACGAAAAAGGAGATGGAATAGAAAAATTGAACAAAAATGCAAAACATGAATTCAGCGATCCTCTCTTCTATAGGAAGGTAGAAGATTGTGGAAATAGAAAAATAAACTGGTGCGGAACGTTAGCTTCAGGTTGTTTGGACATCAATTTTATGGCGAAATATGTAAATCGTGTATTCTTTCTTTAATGTTGTAGTGAGAACCGGGAAATAAAATGTTCTAGTACAGATAATTTGAAGGTGGTAGAGGCGGTTAGTGAACAGTTTTTGAGAGACGTCCATATATGGGCAGGTGGAAAACTGGTATAGTACATCCAATTTGAAGGCGGTGGAGTTCGGTAGTCAACAATTCGGCCAACTAAATAGTAATTCACAACGTGTCAGTGTAATCATATTACTTACTCGTGAAGGAATACATCTTGCTTTAATCATGGTAGTGATGGAGTGAATTAGTGAACATGTAAGGTGGCGTGAACATTTTTGTACAAATGCCCACAAATAAGGGCAGTATGTGAAGTGGCAAATTATATCTCCCTTAGTAAAGTCAACAATTGAGGCTGGGGTCATTTTTCTTTCCAGTCAACAAAACAATGCAGGCCCACCACAATCCAAACCAGTTTAATCCCCCTAAGAAGCAAACTCCAAACAGGTCAAGTGTGAACATGAGGTACCAAGAATGAATAGTGATCCGATGGATCCTCTCTTTTATAGGAAGGTAGATTCATAACGTGGCTAACAGAATGTACATGTGCTGCTTCATCATGCCGTTAACAAATTGTCACATCTTCAATTGTTCAATAAACTTTGAAAAACATTTTCAATTGCTCATTGAACTTTAAGGTGGTCGAATTTTGGTCATTAAACTTTTAAAAATGACATCGACCTACTATTCGTTAAAAAATATGTATCGCAATCAAGGACGGACCTATAATTTTTTTCTGGTGCAGGAGATATAATAAAGGTAAAAAAATAACAACGTTATAACAAAAATATTATACTAAAAATGAAATACCTTATAATTGTTTTTTACGAGTTTTCATATTGTAATATCTTTATACAATCAAAATCGTCTCTATTTGACATCTCCACATCAACATTTTCCACCCCTCAAGTGATTTTCTTTTATAAAATCTTTCCAAGACTATTTTCACTATGAAATGAACAAGAGTTAATTTAAGATGTGCCGTATCATATATTCAAATTCATAATGAAAAAAAAACACACACACACAGACACTAGATGCCAAGAAAGAAGAACATCTAATACATACAACAGGATGAGGCAAGAAAGAAGCAAAATAATCCAAACTCATTGCCCACATATTCACATCATATAGGAAAATAATCTAAAACAAATTCATATCATGTCAGATTCATATCAAATAAGCAAAATAATCTAAAACCAATTCAAAAATTATATTCCCTAGGAAAATAATTATTTACTCTAATATGTAATAAATCATAAAGAAGCAAAACTCTAAACCACACCATCAAACAGGGCATAGCCAGGATTTCAATCTAGCGGGGGCGAAAATACGGTCCCCCTCCGCCCCCGAAATTTTTTTTAACTAAGAGGATTGAAAACGACGATTTTGAGTACTAACATAGGCAAGTTAGATTGACTAACCAAAAAGACAATCAATTTGTTGATACAAAAATAATATGTCAATATATGTGTTTAACGCTATATAAATTGAAAACATGAACGTTACATGGATATCAAAAAGACAAAAAGTAAACTGCCTATCTATATAACAGATGGTAGAGATGGCTTGGACATCTAGAATTGGTCTCTCCTTGTCCTCATCACTTCAAACTCGTCAATAAGAGAATCTAATGGAAAAGTATCAACAATCTCATTCTCTATACACACAAGTATGGTACTGAACAAAAAATCATCTTCCATTCTATTACGCAACCTTGTCTTAATGACACTCATAGCTGAAAATACACGTTAAAATTGGAAGAGTCAAGACAAGACGAATCAATCTATCAACAATAAGAGTTTGTCATAAATGGGTAATTAACTGAAAAAAAATTTAATTAAGAGGATTAAAAACAAAGATTTTGAGTACCAAAATGGGCAAATTAGATTAACTGATTAAAAAGACAATCAGTTTGTCGATACAAAAATAACATGTCCATCTACGTGTCTAATGCTATACAAATTGAAAACATGAACGTTAGATGGACATCAAGAAGACAAAAAGTAAACTGCCTATCTATATAATAGATGGTAGAGATGGATTGAACATCTGGAATTGGTCTATCCTTGTTTTCATCACTTCAAACTCTTCAATAAGAGAATCTAATAGAAAAGTACAAACAATTTCCTTCTCTATATACACAAGCATGGTACTAGACAAAAAAATCATCTTCCATTCTATTACGCAACCTTGTCTTAATGACACGTATAGCTGAAAATACACGTTCTGTAGTTGCTGTTGAAATTGGAAGAGTCAAGACAAGACGAATCAATCTATCAAAGAGTTAGTCATAAATGGGGTGTCTATAGTCGAGATTACATTTTGTTGGATATGGCCTGTGTGTATGTTTTTGGGTAATTGATTCATAAATGGGTCATTTGCTTTTGAATTGGATTTGGACTATTTATTTATTTAAGTAACTATTGGATCTTTTGTTTAGGTTTAAGATTTTTGTATGGTTGAATTTTAAAGTGTAAGTTATTGAATCAATATTTATTAATGGAAAAAAATTCAAATTTTTGCGGGGGCAAAACTGAAAAATACATTAGGGCCCTGTTTGGGAGGAATTAAATTTTTCTACAGTAAATCAATTCTCATTTTCAACCACACATTCTTCAATAAAATAATATTTTCCATCGCATCAATAATTTTTTCTTCTTTTTCAACCACACATTTCCCATCATATCACTATTCAAAATCAATTATTCCCCCAAAAATCTCTTCCAAACAAGCTTTAGAAATTAACTAGGAATAGCGGTAGGACAATGTTGGGGGACGGTCGCCCCCCCTATCTCCGTCTTTGCCATCAAATCCCTTCATAGTTTATCTCACATAACAATCCAAGCCCATAGATTCATATCATATAGATGAAATTACAAAAAATTACCCGCATCTAGGGGTGGCAACGAGCCGAGCCGAGCCGGGCCCGGCCAAAAAAAATGAGGCTCGGCCCGAGCTTTAGGCCCGAGCCTTAGCGGGCCGAGCCGAGCCCAGGCCGAGCCGGCTCGGTTTTTTTTTTTTTTTTTGTGTAAAATCTACATTAAAACAAAAAAAAATGTACATTTTATGCGTAATACGTGTTATAAATTAAAGAGATTATGAAAGTTTCATTTTTACTTAAAGTATGTAACTATTATTTCTTGTAATGTCATTGTGAAATTTCCTTGAGGGTCGTAATTCCAATAATTCAAGGCAATAACTATTCTATTTATCATTAAAGAATAAAACCCTCCTCCTTTATCCGGACTTGGGACCGGCTACAATTATCGTAGGTGGAGTTAAAATTGTACACGAATAAAATATTTCATGTACAATTTTTTTTTGAAACAAAAAAAAATTAAAAATTACGTATTGAATTGAAACTAAACAATTTAAAAACTTACAATATCTTATGCTTTAATCCGCTGTAACTCATCGGCCATTATACTATCAACTTGTTCTTGAAGACGTAATTCCGCACATTCACAGTCCTTCAAACATATTAAAGCCTCCAATATATCTTCTTTTAGTCTTGATCGTTCGTCACTTAAAACTCGACCACCTAAACTAAATGCAGCCTCCGATGCTACTGTAGACACCGGCGGTGTTAGTAGATCGCGAGCAATTTTTGATACAATTGGAATCTTTGCCTTTCGTTACATCTCCACCATGATAAAAGACTAAAATCCTGTAATTCTTGTGGTTGTAACATACTACGAACGTCCACGCACATATACCTAGCTAACTCCGAAGGAATTTCAAGATTTGTACCACTGACATCTATTGCTCTAGATATTGACGAACTAGAACTAAATGAGGGAATACTAGTATTGGTCTCTAAATAACTCCATATATTATCTACATTTGTTGAAGTGTTCTTTGAAAAAGTATTTTGGGAAGAACTACACTGACCTTCTTTTTCAACGTAATAGTTATACATTTCGCATAATATTGATTCTATATTCGTATGTGAAAATTGTATATCCATGAAACGTGAAATCCCATTTATAATAGCTTTTGTGCCAGTTAAATTAAGTCGATGGTCCATTACAGAAGCTAATAAAAATAATGAGGGTATCTCTTCCCAATATTTACAAAATTTTAACTCCATAGAATAAACTACATCAACAAAAATTGGGAAATTCCTATGTCTTTGAAATGTTTGTGCAAAATAGAAAAAATGTTGTAAAACAAGTGAAGATGTAGGGTAATAAACACCGCTACATTCCTTTGTGGCATTGAAAAAAGGTTTTAAAAATGTTTTAACGATAAATGCAAGATTCCATTCCCAATCTTCCAAATTATGTTCGGGTCCATATGTATGCCTACCATTATAATACATTGTAATAACTTTATCATAATTTTTACACGAGCGTAACATAAGATATGTAGAGTTCCATCTATGTGATACATCAGTGACAAATGATTTCTCTTCTAAGCCATACTCAGCACATAAACTGTTAAATGCTTGCTTTCTTGCAGGTGATATATTAATAAAATTAATTGTTTGCCTAATTTTATCTAACGGTGTTTTTATATGCTCTAATCCAGCTTTTACAATCAAATTAATAATGTGGCATACACAACGTTGATGGAAAAATAAACCTCCAAATATAGGGTTCAAATCATCAATAAATTTATCGACAACAACTTTGTTTACACTAGCATTATCAAAAGTAAAACTTCGAATCATTTCTTGCATACCATATTCTTGTATAATATCTTTTAAAACCATGTATATGTTAGTCGCATTATGAGGATATTCTACACATCTAAATGCAATAATTCTTTTATGCATAATCCATAGGTGATCAATGTAATGAGTCATGGCTTGACAATATAACCTTTTTTATTAACACCGGTCCATAAATCAGAGATAAATGATATAACACAATTAAAAGTTTTTAAACTTTCAATATTAGTTTGTTTTCTTTTGTTATATAATTTTATAGCATCAGAACGAAGAGTATTTCTACAATAAGAATGATACCTGGCTTGGAGATAATTCTGCACAAGACGAGTAAAGTGTATTGACTCGATCATCGTTAGCGGCATCTCTGCTGCAGCCACGGATGTAACAATTCCTTCACGAAATCTTTCCTGTGAATATACAAAAGTGGAAAGAGTAGAACCGGAACCAGTAAATGTTAGTTCGGTCTGTTTCGGGTCAAGACCGACTGGTTTCGCTTTGCAATTTCTTAATATGTATCTATTTAAATGCGATGTGCTCGAACTAGGCTTCCAACTGAGTTCTTTACCGCAATAATTGCAACATGCTTTCCAAATATCGACTCCATTTTGAACCCCAACTTTTTTTCGAGTCATATGTTGCCAACAATTTGCAGACTCTTTTTTCGACTTCTTAACCTCGACTACTTCCTCCTCTTCGATATCTTCCAAATCAATTAGAACATTTTGAGATGCATTGTACCCCAATGGAGTACTCGAACTACCTCTAAACTGATTAATCTCATCACTGGTAAAATCCATGTGTAAGTATTATAAATTTATAATAGAGAGAAATTGTAGTAAAGAATTAAGAATATGATGTGTAAAAAATTAGGAGAGAATATCGTAGTAAAGAATATAGCAAAATGAGTAAATTGAAAATAATAGTGAGTTAAGCGATTGAAGAGTGATATGAAATATAAAAAATTTCTCGTATTTATAGACAAAAAAAAATATTCAATTTTTAAAATTTTTAAAAAAAAAAATTTTGCGTGCACGCAAGAAAAAATCTTGCGTGCACGCTAACGCCTAATTGTTATTGGTATTTGGTACACCGTACACAGACTATTTATGATTTGATTTTTCAGACAGATTTTTTGAAAACACGCAAATTTTTTAAAATTTTGAATACGCTGAAATCGAGGCAAATACGAAATCGAGCAGTTCGTAGCACACTACGAGCGACTAGAAAGTCTATAAGCGGCTGCGTGTAGCGGCTACTCTGACGGCTATTACGCTGCAAATTACGAGCGATTTATTTAAATTTTTTTTTTTTAACACCATTTTGGCCAGTGACACGGGCCAGCCCGAGCCTTGGCTCGGTGCGACCGAGCTCGAGCCGAGCCCGAGCCGTCCGAGCCGCCGAGCTTTTTTGCCTTCCCTACCCGCATCAAAATTACTGGTAGATCTTTTCAATCAATTTGTAACAAGGAGTTATCTTGCAAGATGAATCACAATTCACTAGAAAGCCAACAAAAAAAGTGTCCGAGAAAAATGACAAAGATTCAATAGAAATTTGATTTTGATTTACACCGTCAATTCTCTTTTGCCACATGGGGTTTCGCTTTCAGGTTTGGGTCTCCTTTTTATTTCTCATGAGATTGGGCCAATTATTTGACCCATTTCAAAAAAAAATGGGGGCAAAATTCATAAGTAACTCATTTCAAAATTAAGATAAAGTTCTTTTTTATTCTCATTTTTTACTTATTTTCAACCCTACATTCTTTAATAAAATAATATTTTTCCATTATATCAATAATTTTTCTTTCTTTTTCAACTACATATTCCCCATCACATAAAAAAACTATTCTTGGAGCAAAAATGTGCACCAAATTGGGGCAAAGTGTTTAAAATTTTAAAAATCAAATATTTATTAAAATTTATTTATGAAATAATTAATTAAAAATATATATTTATTAATTAAATAATTTAAGGTCACAATTCCATATAATTTGGTCGTAAATTCTCGAATTAATTGATTATAATTTTTTGTCTATCACAATCCAAAAAATTTATAAGACACAATTTATTTTTCGATCACATCAAAAAAAATTATAAATCATAATTTATTTATTGGTACAAAATCAAAATGTTCATAAGTTACAATTCATTCATCGATCACAAATTATAAATTCTATAAATTACAACTTATTTAAGGGTTACAAATTATCAAATTAATTGGTCACAAATTATTTCTCAATCACAACTTAGTAAATTGTGAGTCACGATCATATTTTTTAGGTCGCATATTATATATTGGTCACAAATTACCCAATTTGTTGATTACGATCAACCAATTTATTGGCCACAAACACTCTTGATCTCACTCGACCGTCGAGACCACCACATCACCACTGCCAACAGCACTAGATCCTCATCCACCACCACACCAGTGTCAAAATCCACTTGCACTACCGCCGATCCTCTGCACCACTACCAACAAAAAACACCCCAAAAACCAAAAAAAATTGATTGCCTCCGCCAACACTACCACCACATGAACTACCTCCTCCAGTGCCACCATCACCGTCACCATCACCCTAAAAGCACCAAAATATGAAAACTACTACCACCTATCCAACAATTAAAAAAAATTACCATCAACGTAATCTGGGCTATTGCAGTCACGATCTATGCCATCACCATTGCGATCTATGCCTCTACAACCACGATCTGCAGAGCCTTCGGTGGCGCTCACAGTGAATGAACTACTCGAGATCTACAGAGCTTCCGACGATCTGGGCCGTTACTAGCACGATTTGTAGTCAAGAAATGACTTTACTGGCGGCACTCACAACGAAGATAGTAGAGAGACGGTCTCTGGTGGCGGCGTTCTATGGTGACAAAGGTTGACGAAGAGGGTATGGAGTCGAGAGATGAAGATGAGAGAGAAAGGGTGAAATATAAAGAGAGTGGAAAGAGAGGAATGGAGATAAATTTAAAGTTTGTAATTGCGGTGGATGGATGTTGTATGTTAATTAATTTAATTTTATAATAATATTATTATTAATATTTAAAATTTTAATTATATCTAATTTTTTAATATAAAAACTTGTATCTTTTAAATATGAATTGAGATCTTGAAAATACTTAGTTCTTGTAATTTTCAATTTTATTATTATTATTTTAGATAAGTGGTTTGCTCACTTATATTTCTAAATGGGGGCTTTCGTTGGGTTCGCCCTGACCGCAATCTTATAATAAAGTGGACAAATGAGTTCGAATTATCGATTTTACGAGAAATGATTAATCAATTACACAATAATTAAATTTAATTGAACCCTGACCGCATTCTTATAATAAAGTGGACAAATGAGTTCGAATTATCGATTTTACGAGAAATGATTAATCAATTACACAATAATTAAATTTAATTTTAACATACTTCTGTAGCATTTTAAATTATTGTGTGTTTCGGAAAATTAAACTCACTTCTAACTCCAAAATTAAAAATAAACTTTAGAAATCTTAAACTGTACGTTATAACCTCCCGTACTCATTAGCATCCATCAGATCCCCTTTTCATTATTGTAAAAAAAACCCAAATCAAAATTCTCCAATGGCGACGGATCTTCACTCTCCACTGCCAAAATCCGCCACTGATCTATTCGGGGACCCGAAAGAGGACGCCCACCCGTTATGGCTGAACCCGACCAAGTTCCTGGATCCGGAATTCGATCCGGAGTCCTACATATCTGATCTCCGCACCTTTGTGCCTTTCGACACTCTCCGGTCGGAGCTCCGGTCACATTTGAGTGCTCTAAAGCACGAACTTGTTGAGTTGATTAATCGAGATTATGCGGATTTTGTTAGTCTTAGTACTAAGCTTGTTGATGTGGATGCGGCAGTGGTTCGAATGAGGGCGCCGTTGCTCGAGATCAAGGAGAAGATTCTTGCATTCCGAAATGCGGTTGACGGGTCGTTAATGGCTCTCCAGAGCCGGCTTAAGCAGCGCGCTGAAGCCAATGAGGCCCGGGAGGTTTTGGAGTTGTTGCTGGATACATTTCATGTCGTTTCCAAGGTAAAATTCACTGAAATAAATTTATTTTCCTGTTTATATCAGTGATGCTGGAGTAAGATACAATATCGGAATGTAATATATTTAGTATTTATAGAGGTCGATGTCTTCTATTTCTATTTTTTATGCTTAAAGTTAATTGTGGTGATTGTGAAGGAGTTGCAAGTGAATCTTGCACTTGGTTGCACATGCATGTGTTTGTTAAACATTATCGGTGATGAACTTTGAGGAATTGATTATGTCTGTGGATTCTGTTTATGAATGGTATCACTGTTGTAGCAATTCTCTACTATTAGGAATCTTGGAGCATGTGCTTACGGCCAACTATGGAGACAAAGCATCTCTATGTTTGGTGGATGATACAAATACTGGCATCCTGTCATTAATGGTCTTTTATCCAGCAGGCAGAATACAGATTTCTTGCCTTGTGTGTATGTGAATGTCAGCACATGTCGAGAAAGATAGCAGTTTTTGTGAGTGGAAATTGTAAGGTTCCAACTTCCAAGGTTGAATTGATGCATGTTAGGAGTGGATTATAGTGGTTAGATTTAGTTTTAAGAGAATGGAAAATGATGAAAAGGAGAAGGAAGAATATAAGTTAAAGAATGAAGTGATTCAGTTTATTCTTGCAAGGTATAGGGTAAATCACATGCAATTCTAATTGGAAAAGTCTAGATATTGTTGTTGTTATATGGTTTAAAACACATCATTGAATAGCTGGTTCGAGCCAGAGTTCTTTGATTACTTAATGTTGCATTTGAGTACAAATGCGAAGAGAAATTTCGCACAGGGCCAACTTCTCTTGAAGGAAAAATATACCTTATACTTGACTTAATCACTTGATGGGTGTAACTTACACCGAATTTTATAGAAATGCTACTGCTCAATCTGTGGACTATGGTCAATTCAATCATGTTCTACATAGCTGTGGAAGTAAGAATTAGTCTTTGTTGTCAAAACCTGGTACTTTAATTAAGGGCTTTCTTGATTTTTATTTTCTTTTTTGTATGTTTAGTTGTTGCTTGTTTGTGCTTCTTTAGATAGGGTCATCTTAGTTGGGACTCGTTGGTCAGAACCTTATGGGCGGTTTTGTGGGGTTTGGGATGCAAGAATGCAGAAGAAAAGGGAAGAAAAATAGATGCTAGATAAAGAAGATACACATTCCACACTCTGTTTTGGCTTCTAGCCGCTTTATTTTAAATTTTCTAATACGTACTGAAATTTGATATCTATGTAGGTTGAAAAATTGATAAAGGAGCTTCCTAGTGTGCCAGCTGATTGGGCCAGCGGCAATGTTAATTCTATAGAAAAGGGTCAATTAAGCAACGGTATCTCATTTCAAGATGCTGACAATGGAACAAACCTTAGAGAGACTCAAAGTATGCTTCTGGAAAGAATTGCAAGTGAGATGAATCGGCTGAAGTTCTATATTGCTCACGCAAAGGTCTTTTTCCCTCCATCCTCTTATAACAGATCTTTATTTTTCTCTTCTTTTGATGTATTTCTTCTATTACGCCCTGTTTGATTTGGCTTTTTTTTCCATGAAAGTTGGAAATTAAATTCCATTTCCACCTTCTTGTATGTTTGATTGATTAAATTTTCCATGAATTGGTTTTCCACATTTTCTTGATTTTTGAGGAAAAGTGTTTCTAGGCAACTTTTTTTTAATTTTGTTTTTCAATGGAAACAAATTGTATCCTCAATTGTAACAAATTATATTCCTTTAATAGACAATTTCAATGGAAAACAAAGCTAAACGAACACCAAAAGATCCAAAATTTTAATATTTTTCAGGTGGAAAATTATACTAATCAAACACAATTAATTGATAATTCCTAGTAAAACAAGTTCCAGACAATTCAATTCTCTGAAATTCATTTTCTTTCTACCCAATCCTATTCTTGCAATCAAACGGTCCCTTAGTTTTTGTGGATTTGTGTTCTGCAACTTATTGCTTGTTCATATGTTTGGGCTCTCTTTTGATATAAATATATTTGACTCTAATATATGTGACTTTTATTACTGTTGACAATTTTGATAGTTTTTCCAACTTTTGAGTTATCAACGATCACGGTAACGGGGACATGTAAAATAAGGATATTTATAAATTGTAATGTCTTTGCTTCATACTGGTCTAATTATCATTTAATATCTCTGTAAGCTTGCATCAAGATTTTGCCTCACATCCTTGTCTTTTCATTCTAGTCATGGATGAGCTCATAAGCATATCCTAGATAAGTCTATTTGGTGCATGTCATTTGTTCATGACGTAATTTTAGTAGATGAGGCCAAGATGAGTTACAACTTTGGAGTCAGATTTTAGGTTAAGTAGAAGTAAGATAAAAATTATAATAGGAATACGGATGGTGGTGAAGTCAATGTAGAACATTTTAGTGTTCCAAAAAGTGATAGTTTTAGGTACTTAGATCCGTTATTACCAAAGAATCTGGACTTGGAGAGGATGTAATGTGCACATGTTGGATTAACATGTGTGCATGAAAGGGAGGAATGTTATACAAATTCTGTATGATAGAATGATTTCTAAATTAAAAGGCAATTTCAACAAAACATTTATTTGATATGATGTGCTCTCTTGTATTCAATGTTGGGGGCCTTGGGTTTGCTCCACAATGGTCACCAGTTCAAGTCCCCTCAGGGCCATTGAGATGAGTATCCGGCCATAAACTTCAAGGCCCTGGGGGATTAGTCGAGATACGCACAAGCTGGCCCGAATATCCACGGTTATAAAAAAAAAAAAAGTATTCAATGTTGGGTTATTAAATGACATAGAACACATTATTAGGTGAAAATAAGGATGTTAAGATCACTGTATAGCATTACAGTATACACAAAGAAGTGGACGTGGTACAATTGAGGACACTACTTTGGTTGTTGGGTGGGACATGTATATATGTGTCTATATAGCATTTTATTTTAATCCTTATCCCAACTTCTTCGTTATCATTAAAAATCACTCTCAAATTACGACTCATCTAATGATAGATTAACAATCTTAAGCAGCCTAACACTTTGAGTATCAAATGAGTCTCTGACAATATCCCACATTTTGGATTCTCCTTTTGAATAAATATTTGATTGTCTTAATAAAAGACATAGATTGATAAGAATGCAAATCAATTTCTCATTTCGTTGTGGAGTAATTGTATTCATTCTCATGAAATGCACAAGAGAGCAAATGCCTATAATGCCAAAAAAATTATATCTATTTTCAACAAGTTATTGATAATAACAATAGTTATCTGAGCGAAATATTTCGAAAATCACTGAACTTATTGATTGGTCATGGACTACTCACTGAACTATGAAATGCTTCAACTTGCTCACTGAACTTATCTCCGTTTGTACTCCATCCACCACTCCTTAAAATTTGTTAAATATTTTGCTTACGTGAAAGACTGTAATCGTGTTCGGTGATTAACGGCTTGCCATGCCAATCGAAATGTCCAACTCACAATTTAAATTATTTTAAACTTAAAAAAAACTGAAGCCATGTGTTTGAAGGAGTGGGATACAATTTTCAAATGGGCAAACACGTTTTTATAATTTTAAAAAAAGAGCTTAAAACCTTAAAACACACAAAACTAAACCCCGGCATCAGAAACCCAAATTCAATTTCAAACCACCAATTTCTCTCAAATCATTGAGGGAGGAAGAGGCGGTGGTGTGGTGGAGGACGGCCAAGTCAAGGCAGCTTTGGATCTGAAGGACGATGGTTTGGTGGAAGTTATGCAAAGGGCTGATGAAATATTTAAGGTTAAACAAGAAGTTAAAATTCTAGCTCTAGTTCAAGCTGTATATTTCTTGATTGCAACGGCGGAGCTGAGCTTGAGGATTCATGAATGGGATAAAAAGCGTGATGCACGGAACCACCACCAACTCTCCAGCCATGACCAGTGACACAACTATTAATGCAAGTTGATGATTTTGCCAGAGAAGAAATAGTATTTGTACCTTTCTACAGTTTGTTCACAATTGTAAGCTTTTTTGGGTGCTTTTTATGCTCTAATTGGCATTCACTTTTCTTCCCATTTCACCAATATATTATCTAGATTCATGCTTCCCAAATTAATATATAGGAAAATAAACTGTTGAAACTCATCTTTTTTGCCTTAAAAAGGATGACTGGAAAATATAAAGGGATATGAAATTTGCTGATATAAAACTCAGAATCCGTTACATGGTATGCGGATCTCATGGCTGACTAAAGCGACTTCGGCGATTTTGCCTTTGGGGGAAATTGGTGGTTTGGAATTGAATTTGAGTTTCTAATGTCGGGATTAGTTTTGTGTGTTTAATGTTTTAAGGTTTTATATTTATTCTTTTTATTTGTTGTAAAAATGTGTTAGCCCATTTGAAAATCGTTTCCCATTCTTTGAAACACAAGGTTTCATTTTTGGGTTTTTTTTTTTTTTTAAACTAATTGAAAATGTGAGTTGGATATTTTGGTTGACGTGGCACGCCGTTAGTTGCCACACAAGATTATCATCCTCCACATCAGCAAAATATTTAACAGATTTTAAGGAGTGATGGATGGAGTGCAAATGAGACAAGTTCAGTGAGCAAGTTGAAATATTTCATAGTTCAGTGAGTAGTCCGTGACTAATGTATAAGTTTAGTGATTTTTAAAACATTTCACTCATATTATCTATTCAAGTAAAAAAAAAAAATATCATCTATTTTAAATAATAATGAGCTTCAAAAGAGTTTAAAACCAATTAAATTGTTCTTTATGTGTCTGATACATGTGCAAAGTTTAAAAAATATAAAATAATTAAATAACACATATTCAGTACATATTAGAATGTGTCCATGCATATTCAAGTTTGGATATGTATCGGATACAAATACGCAATAATTTTACACTTCTCCCTGCTTCTTAGACAGTTACAATAGGGAGAGTTAGACCAAAACTAATATGACATGTGGTGGTTGCGAATGATATGGTTGCAGTGGATCTTTCAAGAGATGCAACGATTGAATGAACAAAGTGGTCAAACAGGATTCATGCGGCCAACTACTAAATTATAAGGATAAGTCTTAGTTTTTGTTATTATTAGAACTAAAACATTGATGTTTAGATGCTCATAGAATTCCTATTATGACAGCACATGAAATTCAGAGTTTTGAATGCCTGACTCTTTACTCATGGATTACGACCTATAAATCTATGGCATACACATATTATTTAAAGAACTGTAAATACATGAAATAGATTAAGGTAATATTTATGACACAAATTAAGTTTAAACAAAATGTATGCAAAATTTCCTCCATAATAGATTTGATTTTCCCTTACTCTTCATTTCCTGCTCCTTTATACATGGGTAGGCTCAATAGTAGAGTTATGATATGTCTGATCTAAGAGCTAATTATGTGGTTTGATATTTTGCTCATCTTGCAATTCTTTTTGGTGTGACTCCCTCTATTCCATATGTTATACACCGTCGGTGGAATTTACAGTACTTAACCACATTCTTTTTGTATGATGGCAGTACAGAATATGCCCTTCATTGAGAATATGGTGAAGAGGATACAGAATGCTGGCGTGTTGTTGGATACAAGTTTGGGACACTGTTTTGTAGATGGACTTGAGCACAAAGATGCAAATGCAATATACAATTGCCTACGTGCATATGCTGCTATTGATAATACCAAGAGTGCTGAAGATATTTTTCGCTTAAAAGTGGTGGCACCATTTGTACAGAAGGTTATCCCTCACGGCTCATCCAGTGCAGTTGGTGGGGAATCTGCAGATGAACTTGACCAAGACTATGAAAGAATCAAGCAATACATTGATGATGATTGTAATTTTTTATTGGAAATATCTTTTACAGGTATGCTTGTTACCATCGTGTGTTATTCTATTCTGTGTTAATAAAGGAATATTGCAATTATATTGTCCTCTTGTTCCCTTGAAGCAGAATTAATAAACTTGAAATTTCATTTTATCTTTATTAGTGGATTAATATGTCATTGTTAGTTCAGGGTGCTACTGTCACATTGTCGACAATGTGCACTTCTAAGTTGGATAAATTAGTATGCAGATGTCTGTGGTAACTGGTAATATCAGCAGTTTGTACTAATGCCAGATTGATGTCTTTCCTTCAGCATTTTATGTGGACAGTAGCACCTTGAACTAAAAACAAAGAAATGAGATTATATGTGAGTTAGCACAGTGGAATAAGGATTTTATTAGTAGAGTTGAGCTTTTTTTATGGACAATACAGATATTGTGCCTTCATAAGATCACAGACAAGCAATTTCTTCTGCAAGAAAACAAAAAAATTAGGAAAAATAAATGAATAAGAAAATCGATGATGCTATAAAGTGGAATTTGGAAAAGTAGCAAGAATTCTTCCCTTTTACATTAACAGGATCTTTGCACTGTGTATGAGACCACACAAGAATAATTTATCTTATCTATAACGGATCTGTTAAAATTAATGGAAAAGCAAAACCCTGTTGTATGCCTAAATATGTTTAACAACCCCTAGCCTGTATATGATTTGTCTTTATCAAACTCTCTTCTTTTTGGTTCTTTCTGCAAATTTTATTGCAGTTAGTGTAACATGAAGTCTTCATTTAGTCATTTGCATCTGCACACAACCCTGAAAGCCGCACCAACAGAATCATGCATACATTATTGGAATTCGCAGGACTATTGAATATACATTCTAAACCAAATTTTCTAAAAACTTCTATGCCTTGTAAATTTCTTGACAGCTAATCAATTTTTTATTTCTTGAATAACAAGTTTAGCTGGATTTTGACATTTCTCTATGATTGCTTATTGTTCTTGTATTTAAAATTATCTGCAGAAAATTCGGGTCTACATGTATTCAGCTTTCTGGCCAATTCTATTCTCAGAGAGGTTCTATCAGCAATCCAGAAAGGAAAACCTGGTGCTTTCTCTCCTGGAAGACCCACAGAGTTCCTAAAAAATTACAAATCAAGCCTAAATTTCTTGGCTTACTTAGAAGGTTGTGGAGGAACCTTCAGCACGTTCTACATTCACATTAATGGTTTGCTCATTAAGTATTTTCTCATTTACGTCTGTCTTACACTCTACATTTTCATGCTAGGTCACTGCCCCTCTAGTTCTGCAATTGCTAAATTTCGGGAAGAAGCAGTCTATATGGAATTTATAAAGCAATGGAATACTGGGGTCTATTTCACATTGAGGTACTCACCATGATCTGATATACAAGTCTATAACTAAGACTGCTAGGCCTCTCCAATCTTAGGAAGGTGATGAAGTATTAACGAGAGAAACTTAAAGATAGAACTACTTACATGAATTAATTGCCTTAGATTTCAGGAAATTGCTGGGATGCTGGAATCTGCACTTGCAGTTACTGCACTTCAGCCCTCTCAAAACTTGTCCTCAGATCAGGGACATTCTTTAAACTTAGTATTGAAGCAAAGTATCTCTCTTTTGGATTGCTTGAGATCATGCTGGAGAGATGATATTTTCGTCCTTTCTTGCGCTGACAAGTTTTTACGCCTGTTTTTGCAACTTCTTTCACGGTTAGTTTACTTTCATTGTTAGCTGGGTTTAGAAATATAAATCTGTTTGATGATTTGACTTAATAATGGACGTATGGACATATTAGAATATTGAACTGTATTATCATTACAGATTCTCAAACTGGTTGTCAGTTGGAATGGATGCTCGCAAAGCTGGTAATGCAGGTTCCAAATCTGGATCTGAGTGGGCTATTTCTGCTAGCCCAGAAGATTTTCTTTATGTATGTATCTCATTTATTCAGACCATCTGTATGATTTGTCTGTGCAAAATGAATTGTCAGTTCTTATCCTGTCCACTTCCCCTCTTTAGACTATTATAATGCCATTCCTTACTATTTGAGGATTATCTTCATGTTTATCTAAGAATTGTCTCAGATAATGACTATTAATTTATATTAATTAAGCCCTTGTTTGGGCTCCATTAAATCAAAATTTGGGGAAAATGTTTGAAATAGTTATTTTTTGAAGAATGCGTGGTTGAAAAAAAAAAGGTTTTAGATTTACGTGTAATATTATTTTATTGGAGTATGTGTGGCTGAAAAGAATAGAGAAAATGCATTTCGAATAAAATGGAGCCTAAACAGGGAATAAATCTTTTTAATGAAGAGAAAGATCTAAAATAATCTATAATTGGCAAGTGACTGAAAAATGATCCATGCTTGTCTGGCGTAATAGATTTATATTTTTATTTTCCAATCAGAGAAATGTAGGTTCATTTCAGTGATACAATCATGCAAGTGTTCATATGCCACTCTTGGAAGACACCATAAGAGTCTCTCCAAGAGACTCTATTTTTAAAAAATATTTAACATTTTAGAAAACGTCTATAAATTTAGAGAGTAAAAATTTTTAAGTACTCCAACATGCTCTTTATTTTTAAAATTTTATTTTATTACTCCAAAAAAATATATATAATTTTTCCATATCTTTTATTTTTACTAGCTTCCCTCTAAATTATTATATTATTTTCCTCCATTGAAAATTGAAATATTTCAAATGCATTTAATCTTACAGAGTAGGTATGGCTCTCCAAATTTTGAGAGTCAAATCCACACTCTATTTTACAATGTCAATTTGAATAGTCTTTTGGAGCATAATTTTAAGGACCGTCTCTTTAAAATAGAGAGAATTTAATGTTTAAAGAGTCTTGAAAATGCTCTATGCATTAACATGACGTGAAATAATCATTGTTGAATGTAAAATATGAAACATAAAGATAGATCATGAAAGTGGAAATGAAGGCAAGGGAGATCTCCTTACTCCCTGGAGGGAGGGGGGAGGGTTGTGAGAAAATGCTTGAAGGAAATCAGATTTGGTGGAGAAAGAGAATTTGGCTTATGCAACTTCTTATCATTCATCTATAGCTGATGCAGGTCGACAGAGAAGCTAGGTTTTTTAAGAGTTTGAAAAAAAAAAAATCGTAAAGTGAAGGGGTGAGGGTGAGAAACGCCTAATATGCTTGGAGTTGCTAGAAGTGGCTGGATTTTGCATCTAGTTCGTGCTCTTCCCCCTTGCTTTCACTTTATGACTTGTTTTAAAACTCTAAATTATCATATCCTTGGGGCCACGGAGCCCATGGGTACCCCTGTCCCAGCTCCATGATTTTATACTTTCATTTTCCCTACTTGTGGAATTGGAACTCATCATTTTATATTTTTACTTGAGATATGTTTTAAGTCTCGACTTTCATCCTCAAATATTGTACATTGTTGTATTCACCCACAATCCTAAAGACAGACACTAGCAGTTTTTATGATATTTACTTGTGGCCTTCACTACCCATTAGTGGAAACTGCTGGTTTGAGTTATTACTTATGTTGATATGGTTTACTTGGTGTTATTTGTATCTTTTTGTTCGGTGGACACTAGATTGTCAAATAGTCATAAATTGCATATGACTTGTGGCTCCGTGATATGGTCATTTTCAACATGCTGATTTTTTGCAAGTATGAAAGGCTTTTCTTCTCTCCTTGTATTAGGTCCAATGATAATATATTGGGCTGTTAGTTAATTCTATTTTTACCAGTTTACTGCCAATTTTTTGCCATTTGTACCAACTGATTTTCTTTCTCTGAACATAATTTTCTATTCAAATCTTGAATTTTCTTCCCAGTTTCCCCTCTCCGATCTCCTGAATTACAGATACACGAATATGGCATGTTGTAACTTGCAATTGACTGTTAATTTCATGCCTTGTGCAATATGTGAAAAATGTTGATTATGCTACATTTATTAATAACAGTCTTTTACAGATAATTCATGATCTAAATTGTCTGGTGGAGGAAATTTGTGGCAGTTACCTAGGGCATGTGCTTGAGCTTCTCAAGTCGTGTTCCCCTGAAGTGCTTGATCTTGTAAGGCAGAGTATTTTGCGGGGCGGAAATTCCCTGAAAGTTCTTCTACCTCTTGTAATGAATTCAATAATAGAAACGTTGGTTGAAAAATCGGTGGAGGTAAAACATCCTTATCCAATTTCTTACACTAATAAGCATCCTTGGACTTTATTCGCAGTTTGGCACCTTTTAAGCTTAGCCTAACATGCTCCATGTTCAGTTTAACCACGGAATATAATTTACTTGGGGCATGCCATATGCAAAATTTTTTGTAGGACTTGCGACAGTTGAAGGGAATAACTGCAACGTATAGGGTGGGTCAGAGACCGCTTCCTGTTAGGCATTCACCATATGTATCAGGGGTATTGCGTCCTTTAAAGGTACTTAAATGTCTTCACCTCCAGAATATTTTCCTATTGAACATAGATTTCCTTCATCTTATACGGTCATTTTGCTGTAAGATAAATGACAACATGCTTAAGTAAGATTATCTTTTTATACATTTAACATCTTGAGTGGATATATTACATGTATTTCAACTCGGGTGTCAAAATAATTCATATGCTTTCATGTGAAAAAATAACTTCTCCCTATAAAATAAAAATTAGCCCCAATAATTGTGACATAAAATTCCACTTGTACGATATGAAACTAGTAAGGTGGGGGGCTATATGGAAGGAGAAAATGTTAATCTTATAGCAAGTCCTCTT